>OY728165.1:1856735577-1861735577 GCA_963277665.1 Viscum album | reverse complement strand
TGAGAGATAGTCCATCTCTAGTATATTGTCAAATTCTAACATGGGAATGACTACTAGATTTGAGATAATATTTTTCTTGCTAATTTAAATACAAGTGTTTTTAAAAACAGTTGATTCTTGGATAATCCCACAAGAAGTGTTGAAAAATAAGGATACTCTTAGTGATTCATGAATTGATTCAATATTATTTGAAACATGTAGGAAATAAATAAATTCATAGAACCAGAATCAAACATTGTAATTGATAAATTTTATAGAATAACAAGCGTACATTCCACCCCATAATTTGGATTTTTAACTTCAGCAATCGTGATTGGATAAACATGACCTTTCTCCCATGGCCTTTGATGAGGCTGATGGTGATTCCCCTCTACCATCCTCAGATTTGGACAATGATTGGACAAGTTCACATGTTGTCCACACATTATTTACTAAAAATTAGAAGGTTCTTGAATCATCTTCCCTATATCTTTTGTGTTTGAATATTGAGGCATCACCTCACTAAAACAATTCAGATCAATATAGCCTTCTCTTCAACACTTGTTACACTTCCCACTCCTGAGAAGGTAGTTCCCTGAATGTTTTTCCCACATTTATTACCCTTGGGATATTACACTTTCTTTATACCTCTTCCCTGATCAAAGATCCTCCCCATGAATATCTCAATAGATATCTTATTTTCATTCAACTTTTGGGGCCATTGTGTCTCACCAAACTCGAGATTAACTTTCATAGAACTTCAAACAATTTCCTCCTATCTATCATAGTATTGGTTGGATAGATTATTTTGTAGATGATGTCTTAGTCCACAAATGAATATATCAACCTTACCATTAGGCTCCATGATAATGATAGAGGTGTAACATGAAAGACTTGTGAATTTCATCTTGTAGCTTCCAACAGATTCATTCTCTTTCTTCTTCAACATGAGAAATTTTTCTCAAATTTTTTTATCATTAAAATGAGGGAAATACTTATTGAAGAACATACCCTTGAACTCATCCCACTCCGTAGCTTAAATATACCCTCATGTCCTCGTGTTTTTAATCAGTCCCCACCACAGATCCACTATTCAGTAATCAATGGGTTGGTAGATCCACTAAAGGTTTGTGGTCATTGATGGATAAAGGGATTGACAAAAAGTTTCCCCATCAGGTTTAAATAGGTATCTCTAGTTGATTCAAGTTATTTCCCATAAATATAGTCCTTTAATTCATTATTCAAAAGAAATATTCCATTTTGGATTCCATCAAGGTGTCATCAGTTCGTGGTCTATTGCGGTCACCATGTGAATGATTCCTCCTATTGCCTTCCAATTTCTAAAATAATAAAACCTTAGTATGAAACATAATTCTTTTATGAATATATTATCTTTAAAGAATTTTTATGTCTTAAAATATAATCCATAAACATATTATTCTTTAACAATAATTACATTTCTCCATAAATCCTTCTTAATGATTCCTAAAAAGCATACGATTAGCCAAAAATATCCACTGAGAGTGACAAACCATGATTGAAGTGAAGACCATTTTCTTGCACCAATTCTCATTCGTGACAATCTCAATGTGTTGTTTTCAGGTTTTACACCATGAAACATATATGATAGAGCCACATCCACTTGTTCATATCAAGAAATGGATTTATTTTTTCAGAAACCACATACATTATATTTAAACAAAATACCAGGAATTTTTCATATATTTATACTTTTATATCGTTTTCTTCCCAAATTATCCATATCTAAATTTCCATAAATAACAAAAACTATCCTATGATACCAAAAATGGAATCCTTTCTTTTAATCACATTTCTTTTCATTTCATTTTATAAATAGAAGATCATTAAATTATAGTGTCTTAGAAATAAGGTATATAACACATGAAAACATAATGAATTTGTATAATAAACATGTAAGGATTCATCATAGGTTTATACTATGTACAATTATTGCATCTCATAACCTGGGGACATATATTGAAGGAAAGGGTGAGCAGAAGGCCCAGTAAGGGTAAACAAGGGAAACAATTTACTTGTGATATCAATAAGAACATGATGAAATACAAAAAAGAAATGAGAAATGGAAAAAATAGGAACATAATAAGAAAAAAACATGAACCATAACTATAAATTGTGGTTAAAATATTTATTTTAGACATTCATAATCATATCACCCAGGTCCATCCCCAAGGTGTCATAAAAATTACCAAGGTTATTCACCAAGGTATCATAAAACATATCATATCTAGAGATTAATTTCATTCCCCAATGCATTTGAATGCTATCAGGGAGAACCCTTAATACGTATTTGTTTTAATTTAATCCACATACATCATAATCAAACATTTAATAAATAACCCAAAGAGAAAAAATAAAGAAATGGTTTTCATATCAAAATTCTAATGGTTGAAAAAGTGCATTAAGTCGTTATCATTATGTCATTTATAACCCACGAAAAGGGAATGAGGGTTTTATGTATGTCAATTAAAAAATAAAATATAATTTATTTTTGTCTTGAGGAATATTTAGGAAAATGAAATAGGTTTTTTTATTTACATAATTAATATAAGAGAATTTCTTGAGAAACAAATAATGATTATGAGACCACAATTATGCAGCATAACGACTATGTAACATGGTTTTAGAAAACATTAAAAAGAGAGGGAAAATGGTTCATCCATTCATAATCAGATCATAAAATTGTATAGGTAGTGAATAAAATGGAAATAAGATCATGGTATAGAAACATGAAATACACACCACATAGAAGAGAACTAGAATGAAAAAAGAGACATTGAGAATTCCTTTACCTTGAATAGAAACTTCTAAAACAATAGGATCATGACCTTGAGGTAATGAGGACACATTTTTAGTTCTCATTGGGAAGTAAAACTATCATATATTCTAGCATAATGAAGTTTTAAAGAATGAAAACAGGGGAATGGCTTGGTATTTATAGTAAAAGAGAGGTAGCTTTTTATAAATTTTTAAGGACACCTCATTGGTGGTATTTTCAAAACAATTGGCTTCCCCATGTTACTAGTAACTTGATAAATCTCATATAATATTTTAATCCAAATGAGTAAACCTAAATTTTAAATTATATATTACATCATTATGATGTCATATAACACATCAAAAACTCGAAAAATGTATTTTTACGATTAACCGAAAAAACATTTTATAAAAATCTCATAAATTCACCCTAACCTAATATAAATGTTCTAAGTTTATAAATAAACTCAATAATGTGAAAATAATTTTATAAATATGCGAGATTTAATTTTTATCTATAATCACTATTTACCCAAAAAATACTTATACATGACTAATAATATCTAAAATAGTTATTTACATATACTATTATATCACAACATCATTAAAGATGACTAAATTATATTTATACAAACTTAAGTGAGGTTACTAATCCATTGGTAATATTATTATTCATAATTTACTATTCACCAAAAATAAAGTTGATCGTATAAATATCTAATTTTTTTAATAATCACAATAGTATATGTCCATTTTATGAAAATAATTTCACATTTTTAATAATTTAATGTGAAAAAATATTTTAAAATTCCTTTTTTCAATATTCATAAATAATTTTAAGATTCATAGAAAAAATTCAAAATTAATCCTATATTTATTTTGACATTTGAAATTCCAAAATGATGGTTATTTTACCATAATAAAAAATAAAAAATTTAGTTATAGAAATGTATTACACAATATAACTAAGGGATCGTTACATATCCCCTCATAACACATAAATAGGATTGAAGATTAAGGTGTGTAATGGTGATAGAATCTTGGTGCGGCTAGGACAACATTGCCTGACTGGTGGTTTCAATTAACATGAACTTGTATCGTAGGTGACTATGTTAATGCATAAAATGATGAAGAAAGGCTTGGTATTGGTATAGAACAAACCCCGATGACACTACCTCCTTCACAAGCAATGATATATTGGCCTCATATAGCCTGAGTCAACTGGATGTGGCCATCCACTCGTCATTCTACATTAATCATTCTTTATTTTTACTATTTTAATCAACAATTATAATGGTAAAAATTATTATTGATTCCAATAGTCATATTAAACAATTATTCTATAATGGTCAAAACCTGATGGTCACATTTCATTTATACATAAATATTGTTTATTGATAATGACATAGTAAGACATACATTTTCCATAAACAAAATTTTATTCAAAAGTTCGGGTCATCACAAAAATAATGGCTAAAGAGTTCCTAGATCACAATGACAACATCATTCAGATTAGTATCAAATAAAAATGAAATGGATGGCACAAATAATGGGATATTTATACTAGAGGCTACTTCACTAATGAGTGGGACATGGTGTACTAGGTATGCTTCAACTTAATAGAGTATGGGGCTGATGTGTACCATATTGGACTACATGAGGAATTGTGGGCAACCTAGTTTCATACGTACCACCAACATGAGATATTTCCAGAGATTATCACCTCTTTGTCTCTGGATAAATTAACATTCCACCTTCATAATGGGAGGAAGGAATTGGAATGTGGAATGTGTAGTTCATTTGTGGAATCTTAATTATAGGGTTCCATTATGATGAGTTCCTTCTAGAAACAAATGTAAGGGGTGATAGTCAGCAGACCCCTCTCTCGGAACCACATATTTTGGAGGATTTTCAGATCAAACAAGGTCACACACATCCTTCCACAAGTAAATCACATCGAAGACTTTTCTGGGAATTTTTTTTAATGATAACATGGATGTAAATATTTATGGGTGTCAGAAGTAGTTTCTGGGGGCCAAAAATGCAGGAGGTTGGGATTTGTATTTGATAAACTTGGTGGAAGGTATGTATGAGTAGTGGGTCCACAATATAGTGGATGACTAATATCCATTAGTCTAATATGTTGTATTCAAGGTCACCCTCCGTAGTGGATGGATACTTCTAGTTAAACAGATGATCATGGGCCTATTCCTAGGTAATCATGTGATGGTGGTGATCATGTTAGTAGAAAAAATGGTGAATCAAGTGATAAATATGTTTTCATGTATTTACATCTAGTTGGGATATGTGGAGATGGGGGACATAACCAATTAGAGTTGTGGTCCATTTGAATTCTTGAACCACTACATTGTATCACAATTCAAGTTCTATGAGTGTTAGAATTCTATAATCTCACTGAATTCTAGTATTTGTACCACACTTCTAAATATATCTTGGCTTCAACCGGTGATGTTCAATGAAGCCAGGATCACAATTGAGAAAAAAACCACATGAGCATCAAATTCCACCAATTTTTAACCATAATTGGTGATATGGTGGTCAACCTATGTGGGACACTAGAGGAGAGGGAATACCTAGAAACCTTCTGAGGCGAAGTTCTAGTGGGAATAAACGAATGAATAATCTACTGTAATCCAAACACTCCATGTTATTTCACTCGGAAGTTCAGAAGAATCCAACGGATGATGAGTGGATTCTAAATGGGGGTCCATGAAGAGTGGAATCCATATATCCTTCATCACAAATGGTGGATTCTAAGAGGTAAGGGATGGGGGAGACCATCTAGCTACCATCATCCAATGTCAATGTTGACCTATGTAAGGATTATGATGGAACTGGGTGGTGGAATATTGGGTGTGATCTTGAATAAATACATATGGGGAGTCACATTTTCAAGTGAGGTGTTGGAGCAGCAAGTTAAATAGAATGTATATCTGCGAGGAGTGATCCATGCATCGTGGGTAGCTCATGTTGATGCTATAGTGGGGGGTCCACAAGGATATATTACACCCCAACCATATATAGGTTAGGGTATTCCTGATAAGAAATAATTAGAGTGACCATGGGGCACTTATACTGATATTAATAGATCCAAGGATGCACCTAGAAAGAAAATGAGACATATTATGGAGAAAATCACAGATGCCACTTTCCCTGTGCTTTTCGTGGGATATGAAATTTTGATGATAAATATGATATAGGAGAATCTCTGGTGGATAACGACCTAGGAAGGGACCAAGATTAAAAAGAATGGGCACACCTGGATGACCACCTAAGTACACTTCCACAAGTGGATTGAATACGTGGAGGCCATTGATGCCTTCTCACGCTAAACGGGGCACCCGACCTCCCTCCTAGAATAGTGTGGTTGTTATTTGGTGGTGTTCTTTATTGTGATGATACCCCACCTGAAGAATTAGTTGAAGAGGAATCTTTTGAGGGAACTGACATTCAAGAATATTGGGGATTGGCTACTAACTGGGGAACTTCCTAGTTGAGTGGCCAAGATGTATGGGAGGACACCCTCATTAATGAAATCAACTAGGATGATCTTATTAAGTTAATCCTATAAACATTCTTATACCTTACCATGTCTTACCTCTTTTCATGTCTAGATGCATTTACTGGGATCATACATATGCAAAATAATGATGATAATGGAAAAGAGTTCCTAGTTGGAGGGAAAGTGGGTGATTCATTAGGTTTAAAGGATAATGCTTTGGAATCTATGACTAAGGCTTCTTCTAGTGGTTTTCTCCATGAAGATGTTTAAGTGGAACCCCCGACCCCCCAATCCCCCCTTAGTCAGCTATGGGAGACAACACCTTGTCATACTGATGGTGGTGTCTACTAGTGTCAAAGAAGGTCATCTGGGTCATACCATCATGGAGATCCCTCTGCCTCAATATTGGAATGTATTTCAATTCACCTATCTATTTTCAAACTGTCCTGGAGCTATTTCTTCAACATGTATGTTTGTTTTCATGCACCTCCTATCCATCCCAAATTGGGGGTCTGGTCTCATCTGTTGAATTATAAACCGATTTCAAGGTGTCTATTGTGGCGGGACTACCCTTAAAATTTCCATAATAAATTATCGTATAAATGAGCATAGTCTACATGTCATTTATCATTTGAATAGATATATTATCTGAACTCATTAACAGTCAAACAACATGCTTTTATTTCAACACAATTCTCGAGAGGGTGCACTCTCTGAAAGTGGATATGGATGGGGAACATGAGGCACATAATCATATGGACGTGTTATCTCTTATGGAACTGATTGTTCTTGAAGACTTGACCTTGATCTAAGGAGAGAATTCTGCAGTTTTTTCATGTGATGCCATAGAATTAGTGGATGTTGAGGCTAGCGGATGCAGTGCTGCTAATGAACACTTCATCCAATATGGTGAACCACTTGACATGGAGCATGATCTGAACAAAATGTTACATTGAGAACATTTAATTAAAAATTGAAATTATTGAAAATAATGAAACATAAAATGTGTTTTCAAAAGAAACCAATATTTTAACTATTCACTAGAACATCAATCATTTTTTAAAAATCCAAAAAATTTATCATATGTTATATTTGGAATAATTATTTCAAAAATGATATAATTTGAAAATAAATTTATATGAGTTGGAAAAACAATTATAATATTATCTTGCAACGAAAAATGAATTTTTTTTAGAAATTGTATTCTTAAGAATTAAAGTAATTGGTTAATAATTGAATACTTATTTACAATGAAAATATAAATAATCTCATATTTAATATTAAAAATATACCATTCATAATTAGATTAATTATATTTATACCCACCAATTATATTTCTATTTTATAATGGTAATAAAATAATTATATTTGGTGGTTTGTTTATGCTCAGTGTTGCGTGTTGTATATTCTACTAAACATAATGATATTTTAAAATCTATGGGTTTTACAAGTATATGAACAATTATTTATCAATGAAAATTAACATAGTTATTGAATAATATATTCCTATGGTAGTGTTATTATTCATCAACACCTTACATTTGACCATTCTGGTGACTCATTATGACACCCCATATGGGTTGAAATGTAGAAACATCTTGTGTTCGGATAAAATTAAAGAATTAACCCAATTGGTAAATGAATCATTTGATGAAATAAAAGTTATTTTCATATATTTTCATCATCATATTTGAGGGATATAATGTAAAATGAAGATCTATGTTAAAAAATGATGAAGAGGTTTTGTGTATGATGTCAGAGACAATGAGTTATTTTATATATCATCATGTAATAGAGTCCTAATATTTTATTCAAAGTGAATTCTATATTAAGGAATCATTAACACCCTTGAGATTTTGTATCAAATTTAAGACATTTCCTATCATCTAACACTCTTACCAGACTTTTATCAAGTGGAATATGTGTCCCTTTTATCCACCTTTTGAATTTACTTAAAAACCCGTAAAATGTATTCAATCAAGAAGATGTACAATTAGAGAATGGTTACTTTTATAAGGATAATATTGTTATGATCTTGGATGATATATACAATGTTATTTACAATATGAAAACTCAACATGTCTATGTTCTTTTGAACAACCATAAGTATAAAGAGGAAATATTTGAATAATATGAATTAACGATTCATAATTACATTCATCTATTTGCTTGTTTGTGTATGAAAGTAAATTCTTTTGTAGATATTTTTAAAGGGGAAGATATTATAATATTCATAAAGTTTATATATTGAAATATCATTATTAATAATTATTTATGGGTCATATATATTAATATATTATAGTATAAAACACATGAACCATATAATGGATGTAAATGACACCTTATAATGTTAATTTTTAAATTAGATTTAATGAGTTAGTAAAAAAATAATTAAATATATTACAATTGGATAGTAAGAAAATTAATAATGATCAATAATATTTTTAAAATATGGATCAATTTGGTTCCTTAAAATAATAACGTTCGTAAAAATATTACAAAAATATATAAAAATATTAGTTGGCCTTCAATTTTTTTTGATATTCAGAAATATAAAACATATGTAGGTATTAGAGTGAATGGTGGTGGATGCAAAATAGATTTATTTTTAGGATTTAGAAATAAAATATAAATTTTTCCATTGTAACCTCATATTTACGAATAAAAAGACCATCAGAAAAGTAAATATATTGATTGAATAGTAAAATAAAATATCATGTAATAGTAAACATTTTTATAACACTAATAAATATTAATTAAAAGTAGTGAATACCAAATAATAATTATTGGAAAAATGATTTTATAATTATACTTTTGGTGAAATATATATGTTTTTTGGATATGAAATATTGTTATAAAAAAATTTTAAATCTAATTTTTTATTATTAAAACTAATTTCATGAAATAAATTTCAATTTCATTAAATTTATAATATAATTTTATAAAACAATGTTAATTATTTCAAATGGTTTTAAAATTGACCTTGTCAAAAAGAAGTTGTATTTTTAAATAAATAATGATTTTATATACTAATTATATTCCTAATTTTTAAAATATTATATGTAAATATGGATGTCATTTGTGGTGTCAGCATATAAAAATTATCATATAGTCGTGTTTTGGATAATTCTTGAAACCCATTAATTTTTGGTTACAAGTGAAATATTGTATTAGTATAATATAATTACTATATTTTGTAATTATATGTATAAAAATAATTCTAAGTATTATATATGACACATAAATATTTAATTGGGAATTTTTTTGTAAATTTATAATCCCCGGTAATTTTAATGACATGTTGATTCACTATATTAGGATATTGTATTTTATTCTAAAATTTTATTAAAAAATACTACTCTTTTATACTGGTAAATAAAACCTTGCATCGCCACAATTACATATCCATTATAATCCCATAAACTCTATATAATTCTACCCAAATCGTTCCCCATAGAATTTCCCATATCCTTGAGTCCTTATTTAAACCAATATATATATCTAAAGATCCTTGAGTAGTTTTCTAATAATGGAATATATAATGTTTCCTAACCAAAAATTTTTAATTTATTCTAATTATACATCATCCAACTTCATTCTGAAAGTTTTCACACAATTACATTATTATAATAAATTTTCTAATACTTTTATGGTAATATTCATGCAACTAAATAACATCTCCCTTATATTATCTAAAATAAAAATGTCTCCCATATTTTGTTAAATTCACCATCTCCATGTGTGATGTATTTCATTTTCACAACCTCCATGCATGGAGAGTTATAAAAATGTTTTCAATGAATAAATAAAATATTAATAACATCATTAATATACTTGAATGAAAATTTTTATTATATTGGTGATAATAATAAAATAATGTATATAGTTATTCTAATTGTACACTAAATGAAAATTGAGATAACTTTCATAATAGAAAACTATTTTTTACAACCCATTGAATAATATTCCGCATGTGTTAATTTAATGAAAAAAATATCAATAGAACAATAATGAATGACACTATTTATCTATTTATACACACTATTAAAAATTATTAAAGTATTGATACATTTTTTATGAAAATAACTAGACAACCAAACAAGTCCAATGTGAGATAAATAATTAAAAATATGAAATATGAAAATATGTAAATATATATTTTTATATTTATCAACTATTTTATGAAATAATTATTAAATAATTAGAATTTTTATTTCATATTCTATAAAAACTTACTGAGTGAGTTAGAACCCGTGTTAACATATTATCTTAACCACCAACTTGTCTTTATTTTAATTTTCCTCTAGATATAAATGTATCAATTTATTAAAACAAATAAATTATGTATATTCTTTATATAGGGCCCAAAGAATTTATATTTTGATTTCCCCTTTCTATGTTGTGTTTATACATGTTTTAATTTCCCATTATAATTTTTCATATAACAAAATCATTATTAATTAGAAAATTTATATTCATTGATACTTTTAATAATAAAACCATTAAATTTGCTTCATTCTGTTATTTTTTATATGATGAATATTTTATTACAAACTACAAACTATTTGATTTTTCTTCTGGTTTTAAGGTTAAAGTAATGATGCATAATGTTTTAATCATTATGTACCTATTTCAAAGAAAATCATTTGGGAGGTTTATTTTTTATGAATATATATCCAACCATTATTATGATATTTAGCCACCTTGTCTTATTATTTAAAACCCATTATCCTTTATTTAATTATTAATGTCAGAATGATATATTTCTATATTATCATTAGAGTAATTATAAAATATTCCCTAGTCATCTAATGGGATAATATTTTGTAACCCATTTCCAATTCATATGTAATTCATATGATTTTTTTTGATTTTATAATGGCAAAAACATAAGATTGTGCAAGTTATTAATGTGAATGGTGGCATTGAAATTTTATCTACCAAAAATGAAATATGGAATCATCTCATGAAATATAGTACAGGGTATATATAATGTTTGGCTAAAACATTATGTTATGATATCATTTCAAGGATCCTTGACATATACATATGAAGACATGCTTTATTATTTTTCAACATAATTATGACACCACAATCTCATGATATAATAACAATTTTCCATGATAACATGTTTTTGATAATTTTATTTGTGATAACAAGATCCATTTCTTGACATATGTTTATTATGTCATTATTATTCTTTACATTCATTATTCTTTACTGGTATTTATATATTAAAACATATTATTTTATTTATTCCACATGATATCCTCTAGTAAAATAATATTAATTGAATTTAAATAACACATATTAGAGGATTAAAAATAAATTTGTGTTTCATTTTTTGTCAATATATTATGTATCTAATCACTCAATGTATAACTGACAAGTATTTTACTATATATCTTTTCTCTAAAACATTATAATGTGTTCAATATACTACTATGCACACAACTATAATAAAAAATGTGTCTACCGCAATGTATTAAATTAATATTATTATGAAATCTGAAGAATAATAACATAACTATTAAATAAAATTATTGTAATGAATTATAAATTCATATAAAATATGACTAAGAACAACCATGTTTTAAAATAGAACTTTTCAATAAAATTTGTTATTTTTATTATGAATTATGAATTTTAGTTTAAAGACTAAATGAATAAATCCTACAATTTAAATTATTTATAATTAACCTAATTTTTGAATTTTGCAGGTATAAATTAGCATAGAGAGAATTTCATATATTTTTTATAAAAAAAATTTATTTGTACTTGAATAATTAAAATTCAATTTTGATACTTTTTCACATTTATATCATTACATAGTACATTAACTTCATAAAAATTATTGAAATTAAGAATTTTTGCAAAAAATATAGTTATTTTTTAATTAAAATTTTTGAGAAATAAGGTATATAATTTCTATATTTTTTTAAAATTTTGGTAAAATAAGTAATATTTTATTATACAACCTATTTTTAATTTTATATATTAAAAATTATTTTTCATCAATTGTAGAGACTAAATATAAAACATATTTTCAATGTTTTTTATTAAAATTTTTATTTTATGTAATATATAAAATTTAATATGATTTCCTAATAGTAGGATTAATAGGGTTAGTATTAATGACAATAATATTTGTGAAAGGGTTATTTTCAAATAGTTCTTTCATTAATGTTTTAAAATTTTAAAAATATAACTAAATTAATCTATTTAATATAAAAAATATCATTTGTTTTTAAATAATTAAAAAAATATTTAATCACTCATTTAATTAGTAGTTAATTTTATATTTTTAAAGACACTTTATAATAAAAATGATATTTTTATAAAAATTAATTTTACTATTTATCTAATTTTTTAATTTAAATTATTTTTTTTTTACTTTTAAAATAAATTATATTATATTTATCATGAAATTTCATTTATGAAATCAAAATATCTTAGTGGGGGTTACGTGATATTATTAATTGAATAGATATTACTTCGTTAAAAACTAGTAACCACATAAAAACCAAAATTATAAAATGTTAAAAAAAATTAAAATATTTAAAAATATTTATAAAAATTTAAAAAAAAATTTAATGGTAGGGGCATGAACGAACTTATCTCACCACACACGTAATTATTTACCACACTATTGTTGTTGACTCTTGAATGGATTGACGTGATCAATTAAAATGTACCGAGTATTTACAATACGCAATTTTCTCGAGTTATAAAAGGATATCACATCCAACATAATTAATTAACTATTTTAAAGACTTATATATACCCATAATATTACAAAGTATCTCTTAAAATAAGTCACCACATCCTAAAATCCATTTCTGTCATGAACTATGTCGGGGTGCCATCTGACTTGACACTCGTCCTGACCCGTGACATGGCTCGATGGGTGTTCATGACCCCCTTAGGCTGCTAACTATTGATTGTGTATCATTAAAATCATTTGGGAATTATTTTACCCCAAAAAGAAACCAAAAACTATCCACAAGTATCTTTAATCTCATTATAATAAATTACAATGACCAAATTAATATTCAATTGTAATAAGTTAATCATTTTAAATTTTATATTAAATACCCAAATAAATAAACAGGTAGGGGAACATATGAGACCACAATTCTCAATGCAACACGAGGTAAATCACCCTCATGCCACCCCTTCCAACACCTATATCATTGGGAAAACAATATCAACAAGATCCACCATCACCATTTGGGAACAACATCTCATTACATTGTTCAAACATAACAAGGTCTCTATACACCCTAGAATGTATGTAGGATATGATCTAATAACTATAAGGATACCACCACAAGATATTCCATGCTATAATATCCTAATACAAGACAAATTGTTTGTTTTGAAAGAAAAATATTGAAAATATTTTTAATGAAAACATTTTAAAGGAACAAGATTTGAGACTAAAATGGTAATTGGACACATTGACTAGAAGAATGACTATCATGGAATCAACTGATAACCATGTAAAATCTATATGGAACTATGGTTAGTGGGGTCCTAGGATCCTATTACATTGGTGAGAAAATTTTTATAAAATCTGTACTGTCCTCATGAATGAGCTACTAGAGGTAAACACATCACAAGGTCTAGTTTTCTCCAAACATCATCATATGTTTATTTAGTATTGTTGTGTCAATCCTGCTAGGTATATTGGTACATGGGTCTATTATACACCTATCATACTAGATGTAATCTTCCTTACCCAGTCTCTTAGGATTCAAATTTTGCTAAATTGTTTTCCCATGTCACATAGATCACCTATAAAACAGAGACACAATCCACTATAGAAATGATACAAAAAACCACATTTTAAATATTGAAAATATCTTTCAACCCATTTCCCAAACCACAAAAATTTGAAAAAATATTTTTCACCACCCAAAAAAACAAGGAAACCATATCAAAATCATTGAAAGCATACCAATGTTATCCAAAAATTTAAAATCAGTGAACCACCAACCTCAATATTACAAAAATCTAGAATTTGGGGGAAAATAAAAATTGCACCAAATGGAGACCAAATATAGGAAATGGCAAAAAAAATTAACACCAAGATCAAACTCAATGAATCATAGTAGAACACTCTTTAGAGAAACTATTCCACTATTGTAAGAAGAACCGAATAATGAAAATTGATAATATTATGAATAGGGACAAAATAAGAATAGTAGAGTCTTACATGATGAGTTATAAATGACTCCATATGAATTACACAAATGGATTGAGGACAAGTGGATCTAGGAGGGTGGAGGATGTGCACCCTAATTTTATAAGGAAAAATGGGTTCAAATAGTTATGATTTGTGTCTAAAATGGGGAATAAATGATTAAAAAATTAAACATTCTTAAATATCTAGGCAGGTTGTAGGGTTTGGATGCCCTATTTTCCATACTAGGTGGAAATCATGCAACACCTCTATCTAAAGGTAAAAGAGGCCACATGTTTGTTGGGTGTGTGTGCATGCCAGTGTGGTAGATTGTGAACCTTAATCAGTACCACTATTCTGGGTGCGCAATCACTTATAGTCTGGAGTATGTTTTCTACTAACCATTTGTGCACAGTGAGCCACTTGCTTTTTGTCCAAAAATTACTATTTCCCCAAAAACCCATAGGTAATCCAAGGGACCAAGATAATACCAAAAAATGAGGAAATAACTTAAAAATAGACAACAAATGTTAAAATTATTCCCTCCATGAAATATATCTACCCTAGGAAAGTCATGCTAAAATCTATTTAAAATAAAAATTATACTACTCTTATACCAATGATTTATTATTACTTGTATCATGTTCATCATTCTCATGATTACCACGAATAAAAACCAATGATATGTATATTCCATATGGAATTTTCTATAAGGAATCCCCAATACATTCCGATCAATCAAACATAGAAAAACAAGTTTCTTGCTCCACTTATTTCCTATTCAGCACACGTTACTGGTCCATATTATAATTCTTTAATTTTGAGACATAGAAATGTTAGAAATTTATTTATATTAAGATAGAAAGGATCACTAGTATTCCAAATTACCAACAATCTCAGTAACCCCAAAATTTTTTACATAACTTTGTCCTAGATTTCCTTTAATGGAATGATTATTATGACCCTATCAAGGGGACGCCTTCAGAACCATATTATCACCCAATGAGAATTCAAAATATATATGAAACAAATTGAAATATATCTTATCAAGGTTATTGATTGTAAATAAATTATGCATGATCAAACAAAAAAATTTATATGTCTCCTCCATTATGGTTGGACCCAACATTGAAATCTCACCCACATATATCCAACACAATGATGACTAACAATGTCGACCATAAAGACACTTGAAGAGATCCATTCCAATTAATGATTACAAAATATTAAAATATGTAGATTTGACCAACCCAACATGGTTATCTATAGAACCTCTAAAATTTAACACGCATGCTGAGAACATGTCTTCTATAATATGATTACACTGTTATATCTTACCATCCATTTGAGGATGATATTTATTGACCAGCCAAATTTTGGATCCCAATGTATTCTAAAGGCCATCCCAGTATCATGTCTATCTGTGGTGCGTTCCAATCTGAAATTATAGATAAAGACACACCACGCAACCTCACTACTTACTCAATATACTATAGACAAAACTCTTCTACCAAGATACAGTTATTAATCAGAATTAAATTGGATGATTTTGTCATACAGTCTTCAACTACCCATATGTTATTACTTGCCTATGGAATATGAGGAATTAAAATGATGAAAACCAAGGGAACAATGTCTCTATTCATTGTTGGAATGGGTATGGGATGAAAAAAACATAAGGGCCTCTGGTTATCTGATTTAACCTAATGACTAGAAAAACAGCTAGATATAAAGTCAACTATAGCCTCTCTCTAACCCTATAACTAGAACAAGCTATGCACATCGTAGAACGTATTGGTGGTCCTGGGATGAATGACCCACTATGACTGGTGGATCTACTACATTACCACATTCTATAATGATAACAACCCCAAAAACTTCCCTTGAATAAAATAACACCATCTAATGTAATTGACCAACTATTAGGAACCTCCCAACCATTTAGGAATTCCATAGAACACTAGAATAGCCTATTACTTGGATTTTAATACTAATTCAAGTCTATAATGGTAGGAGTTAGCTAAACAATGACCATGATTATACATCCACTACACACATTGTTTTATACGTCCATCTAAGAAAGACCCCCATCATAGTCGACACATAACTAGATTCATTCAAAGAATTCACTAACACTTTCCTACTCAAAAAACATTCTACGACATTAATTTTTCTCTGGTATGGATGATGTCAAAATAAAACCCATGAAGGTACTCGACCCACTAAAACTACCTCAAATTCAAATCATTCTAAGAGAAAATACAAGGTGAACTCTTATGATTAGAATAGACTCTATACATTTCCCTGAAAAGATAGGGATTTCATTCCATCAAAGAAAGAATCACTTCCATAAATTCTAGGTTCAGGATTGGTAATATTTTTCATGTGGTTAGAGATAGATATAATCCTACTCCAGAAAATGACCACCCTACATCAAAACACACCCAATAACCATACATTAAGCATTATAGTTTAGTACGTATCCATTCACGTATTATAGAAACACCAAAACATTGGTTACAGTCAACCAATTCTTAAGTTCTTCAAAATAATCTGGACTATCCGGACTCCATTAAAATATTAAATTTTATGTGTATAGGAGGTCATGATAGAATCAATATGAGAAAAATATTTAACAAGATGCATGTAATACCTAACCATGAACAAAAATATTTTGATCTTGAAGATGTTCTTCAGCTACTCCCACGACATCGCTAATCTAATCTACTCAAGTTACATTGAAATCCCATGATCAAAAATCAGATGGACTAGAAAATTCAACAATTTGATCTAGAATGTATACTTGGAGAGGTAGGAATAGAAACATTGATCACGAAGGTTTCTCCGAGAAATATTCAAGTGCTTGTCATACTCTTCCTCAGAACCAGAGTACACGATGATTTCATCCACACATAAAATGAAAAAATAGTAAAGGTACTGATGGAACAACCTGTTAATAAGGGCCATAAAGACATTGGACAATTCATCAGACTAAATGGAATAACCAATTAATCAAAATGGACATATATACATAATAATGGTATTTTAAGAACATTAAACTCTCTAACTAAAACATGGTGACACCCAAAATGAAATCCAATATTAGATAACTTTGATTACCACATGAGAAAATACAAAAGATAATTAATATTGGGAAAGGATTATTTAGTATAGATTTCTGCCTCATTAATCTTCCATTAATCAATGGAAAACTTGAGAGATCCATCAATATTCTTTGAAAATAAAACTGTGGTGGACTTCGGTGAGATGCTATAGGGAATGAATCATTTGTATTTAAAATCATCTAGCTATATATCTAATTAGATAAATTTGGTGAGGGATATAAGATATGAGGTAAGAGATATATAATATGTCCCTGATTCAAAATTGTTGGAAAGATGCACACCTAATTCTATGGTAAAACCTCAAAAATAATTTATAATGTCCTCTATAAATTCCTCCACCAATGTTTGCAGTCCACCCTTAGAACCTATATCATTTTCCTCTAACATGTCTGATGCAGTATGGAATGAAAGACTACCCAGTTGAGGAAGTTTGGGTATAGTATGTCCTAACCAAGGAATGCATTCAACATGAAAAACTCGAGCACAACCCTTAGGTTCCTAAAAAATTAGTCACCAATGATAATAATTGATGTTCACATAGAAATTCACCATTCAATACATATCATGAATCACATCAAAGAGGAACATTTCTAAAACATGGAAATATCATTCCATTGACCCCTAAAAAAAACGAGAGCACATTAAAGACATTTGAAACCCTATTATCAATTCTTACCATGCGGTGTCACCAACTCCAATACATACAACATATGAATGGATGTAAGTTTCAGCAAATTGATAAGAAGAGAGGAAATTTAGGAATTACAATCACCCATATAAAAAATGAAATAAGATATAGATGATACAATTATAATCATCTCGTAACCATTGTAGACCATGAATCTAATTCCATCAGCATTTGATGAAGAGCATGAAGGTATATTATCTATAATAATGTTTGAGGATGACTATTGACCTATGGCTTTGCATGGAGTTGAATATATCTAAAAGAAAATCCTTCCCTACCACCATAACCAGAAAACCTTGAACCCACTTTCCAGGATTGTTCTGACTAGGCTCAAATTCACTAACTGTTTGTGGAACTAGTACCACATAGATACGGATGTCTCACCTTGAAAAATATTTTCAAGTACCCCATAGTTCCACACTGATGGAAAGGCCAATGTAAATCTCATCATGTTAAGCTCATATACCCAAAAAATCTACATTGATATAATATGACTAAACTACAATCAAAATCCACATATGATGGTGTTTTGGAAGGAGGACATGAACTACCAACTCCCCTCTTCAACTGCTCTTCACACTTACTCTTTATTTCAAACGATCCACTACTACCTTGTAATTGTATAGAAGACACTCTAGAAAAACCAAAGATGACATACTAATCAATATTCACCATTTTATCATGGTAAACCTCTGCATTATAAGTATTATATATAAACAAGAATATTTGGGATCAATTAACTGGCTGCAACCCCATCTCATACCGTTGATCCTTTTACTGGTCATTGGAAATTATATTCTTGGTGAACCAAATAAATTCATTAAAGTGATTGAAATATTCCAACTCCATCCATTCACCCTGATGGAGATCAACAAAATCTCAAGTGTATGAAAATTATATGGTATCATGACAGTACTAGTAATTGAAGACAATGTTGAATTCTTTCAAACCAATATGCCCATGCTTCCTAGACTAAACCACTATGTCCCACCACATCCAACTGGGGCATTCCAACATGTACAAAGTAAATTTCACTTTAACTTCCTCAGTAGTATCAAGAAACCTAAACATCAATTTGATCTTTTCAATTAAATCCTTCACATTACAGGGATATTTGATACCCTAGAGGGAATTATAATTTTTCTTGAGGAACACATGACCCCTTTATGTTCCTAGACTCGTATTGGATTCCCTGATATGTGTAGGACTAGATAACACTCCCTAATCAAATGATTTGATAGCCAAAACCACTACTTCCCCATGCCCTTATTCAAATGGTGCGGGAAAAATCTCTCTTGCTTATGCCCAAAATAATGGTGTAATACTCTAGGGAGGAATGATGTAACATAAAATAAACAATTTCAAAGAATCCATGAGTAAAATACATCCAAATAATATTCAGTGGCAACAAATCATTCTAAACAATTCTATAATTAAAAAAATTAATAAAAAGAAAAATAACAAGTATGACCTCTCCACCACCACTTGGTGTCCATGCATAGTATATATCTTATACACCCAACCTCAAAGAGAAATCAATACAAATCCCAAACATCCTAAGGTGAACCAATTCCTCTCACAAGTTGTGTTTTCTATACACCCCACTCACATCAAAAAAATCAATCACAAATAAGCTAGATACAATATTTCTAGATTCTCCAAAATATCATCACCCTATGAAGGGGTGAAAATTTATCTAATGTATTTTTTTCATGAATCAAGCAAGGGTTCCATCCGAACTCACACCCAACTTTGGTCATGACATGACATGAAAGGCACTCTCAATACCCATAGGTGGAATATAATTTCCTAGGCATCAAACATAAATGTTTAAAATGATTTCACCCATAGTAATAAACCATAAAATATACATAATAATCATAAATCTCATCATAATAATTGTCAACGACTAATGTAAAATATGACAATCATAACATACACATGATTCATTTTAGATAAAATCCAAAACTTCAAGAATGGGGAGGGAAAACAACTAGGCCATAAGCCTCCATTATATAAGAGGGACACCACCTACATTCCACCTCCAGCAACACCAGAATTATCGGGAAAACACTCAAAATAAGATCCACCATCAGCCCCACATAAATTATTTTTTCTACCTAGGTTAGATATTACAATAAATACATACACCCAAGGGAGTACGTAGAATGTGATCCATTAAAAAGGATGATACCACCACAAGACATTCCATGCTATAAAATTACATGTAAAATCAAAATGTGAGATTTATAATAAAAATAATGAAAATATTTTTAAAAGAACATGATTCTAAATTAAAAATGGATGTAAACACAATGATATAATGAATGAAAAAAAATGGAATTAACATAGAAACAGGGGAAATCTTGAGGTAAATTTGGTTCACGTGGTTCAAGGATCCTTGTACCATTATGATAAAAGTAACCCAAAATGCACAGTGTCCTCATGCACGAGCCAATATAGGGTTACACATCCCATGTTCTATTGGTATCCAATCATCCTCATATGTTTAGTTAGTGTTGTAGTGTCAGTCCTAATAGGCATACTATTCCTATTCCCTACAAAACCTCATAGAGTAGTGGACATAGTCTACCCTACATAGTCACCTGGTATATCATTTATTCTTAATTCATTTTTCCCATTTCACGCAGAACCCCTTTCACAAATACATACTATTCACTTTATAAACTATAATGAAAACCACCATTTTCAATATTCAAAACCTTATTAAAAATATAAAAAACCAAATCTATTTGAAAAAATATTTTACATATCCCCTAAAATTCATATAACCTGTACGAAAATAATATACGGAAAAAATAATAATTCTTTAATGTTAAAGCATGGAACCACAAACCTCAAGCATAGAAAATTCCAAAATCCGATGAAAAACACACTGAAAGCACAAGGAGACCCTATAATGGAAATGGAAAAATATAAGAACCAGTATAATACTCAAAGAAAGATAGATGATTATATTTAGGGAAACAAACCGAATAAATGAAGAGGAACCTAATATATAAGAAGTAGAAGAACAAGAAGAGGGAATAAATAAGAAGAGGGGAGTCTTACTTGTTGAGTTCCTGAAAATTCTCCAAAAAACCGCCAATGGATTGAGTTAAATGGGATAAAAGTGGGAAGATGAGGTCTTCCTTGGGAACGGTAGATCAAAAGGGGTCAAATAGAGTGGATATGGATTAATAGTGATGAAGTGTAGTTAAGGAAATTCAAAAATTTTAATGAACTTGGCAAGCTGCGTAATTTTTTCACATGGTCTTCCAAACCATAGAGTAACCATATAAAACCTCTATAAATAGATAAAATAGGATTCATGGTGGTTTTTATGATGTTACAAGGCCATTTGGTCATATGTGAACCTCAAATATATGCACTGGTCTCGACGAAATGTATCTTATTGGCTAGTGCATGGTTTCTACTAATAGTGCTCCAACCGTGCACCACCTGCTGATTGTCCAAAAATCACCATTTTCCCTAAAAACATCCTAGAAATACATGACACCAACATAATATAAAAATTAAAAATATAAAACATAAAAATTAAACAAAATATGTGATAATTTTCTTTCCTATAGACAAAACTAAGGATCCTTATGTTGTATCCCAATTGAGAAAAAACAAATGGAAATGAAATATTCTGAGCGGTGCTCTGTCAATTAAATTCAAATTATACCCCCAAACTTATTCATTCCATTTATTTGTGTTAACATAAGTATCAATAATATTCTAAAATTTTATAATTCTATTGTAATATCAAATTTATACCCTCCTCCTATCAATCTAAAAAGATGAAATGTATTTCCAATACGTTAAGACTACCACCCCATAAAAAAGTGATTAATTTTCCATAACTTATATAAAAGGATGTCCAAATGGTTTATTAAATTATGAGATATGATATTTAAAAATTTATTAGTATTTTAAAAATTTAAACAAATTTCTACTCGCATTATGTTTTATAACATCAAACACATCACTTATGCTTATGTGCGAACTGATGCCACCATTTAAGTGGAATATTTCAATTTTAGTCATGTAATTTTATCATTTTTAAGAACCCTTAATAAAATATTAACTACAATAATAACATTAAATTAAATTATTTACATACATTAATAAGGATATTATGCCAAAATAATCATTTTCATAACCATACTTACTAATAATGTATAGGTTTTTCTTTTGAGGTTAGTTTTACCACAAAAATTAACAGTGATATAAATTTATATCATGAATTACTATAGAAATATAACTTGAAATATTTTTATCTTATATGAAAAACTGTTTTTATATTTTTAAAAAGAATTTATTAATATTTAAAATTTTCTTAATACCACTTTTTATTTGTTAAAAATTTAACGAAGCAGATCTCCTTCAACAACATAGTTACATATCATAACTAAAACGCATTTGAAATGAAATTATAAAATGATAAATAATTATAAAATAACAATTATAATACCTATAATTCTATATTTATTATTAAAATATAATTTTTCAATGAGAATCAGCACCACCATTATGAAACTACTACTAAAAAACAATCAAAACTATTTTCTTTTAATTATGTATTAAAATTTATATATAATAAATATATTTTTATAAACTATTATAAATAGTGTTTGTAAAATTTAATGGTATTTAATAAGATTAAAAAGTATTTTATTAAGATATATAACTTAGTTACACAAAATATAGGGTTCTTCTAAACTAAGATGAAATTACAGTTATGGTATTTTCATATATATTTGGATTCATTGAGATATGATACATATAAACCACTTGTTTCCTTTTTTATAATATATATTGGCTATAAAATTATATTTTTGACATTTTTCATTCTATTTAAAGGATTTTAAATTATATACCACTTTCTATCAATGATGGTCTTTAAAACCAAAATATATAAAGTTCGTAAGGAAAATTATTAACTGAACTCCCATCATTGTATTATAATTCTTTATCTTTAAAATCATTCCACCATGCTTGATTTCTTCAACCAGATGATTTTATTTCATTTTTAATTCTCATCCCTTGTAGATAGAATTATTTTTTAATTCAATAATTATTTTTTGTTTAATTTCATCCACAGACTCTATATAATTTTTTAGAATAATTACCTTCATCTATATCAATATTTTCCAATCCTTTTCCTTATTTTCCTTTCACAAAAAATGGTCTCCAATATTTATGGAATTACAATTTTGTGTTGTCTCATGTGATTGTCACTTTTCCCACATAAAATTTAGAAATAAATATTTATTATCCCTTATTACAGGTGTGTTTCCAAAAAGTTAAATCAAAGTATTAAATCTTGTTTCCATACAGTCATATTAGAAGGTTTTATCATCCATTTCAAAACATTTTAGATATCCTTCATTTATGTAACATCCCTCCCCTCCTTATTGTATTGAGAAGTGATGTGTGTGAAAACAGGCCTTAGGTGACATCCTTAATGATCTGATGGATGGAGATAAATTCAATAGGCCTAAAGAATAATTATGGGACATTTTCCCCTATTAAAATAAAACATAAAAAAATATGAAAAAGATAACCAAAAAAATCCTTTAAATGGTGCATGAGTAAAGAAAACATATCAATGTATAATCAATCGAACAACCACATTAGAGTACTAATAGAAACCATAAGACCAACAAAACTCAAAGAAAATAAAGACATCAACCTGGACACTCCAAAAATTCTCCAAGCCACATCATGACAAGACTTTCCCATTGTTTAAATAAATAGAACCGAATAATTATGAATCCATACCTTTATCTGTATCCCGGTAGATAACATATAAAGATGCACCATAGTTCCTAAGAAAGCGGTGGTTCTAACCACAACATGATTTCCCCCATGACATCCCATTTATTCAAAGATGTCAGGAAATATTAAAAAATTTATATAATAAATTTTGAAGTCAATTTTACATTTTTTAAAAAATTTATTTCAAACCCAAACAATTTTTTGGGAATTAAATCATTAAATAAATAAAATACATTTCTCATTCACATTAAGTATTTTCATTACCCCAAGAATTAAATCAACTACAAGGACACACTCATATTTGGTGTAACCATTAATTGTGGAACTTCACATCCGTACTCCATCCCTATGAGGGGTACTTCACAAAAATTATGCATTCCATTCATCCAATGCTGAAAAATTAATAAAAAAATTATGAGAATTCATTTTATCCAATTCAATTCTTATTCTTAAATCATTTGAAAAAATACTTTACATGAGTAAAGAAAAAACCCCAATATGATAAACACCGTTATATAATTTATCTCCAAAGTGTTTATTCAAAAAAACCCATCTAGTGTACCAAATTTCTCCAAAACATCACCAAAGAAGTTTTATATCAAGTAACACATAAGGGTTTAAAATTATTCTAATAAAAACCTGTTCAAAAATAAATTCTTCATGTTCTAAAAGATTGGAATCAATATTAATTATTCCTAGATAAAAACACTAGTGATAATATAAAACGAAGATTAAAAATTCTAGATACAATGACAAACTATATTCCCTTCCATAGACCCAATGATAAAACATAAAAAAAAATTCATGGAACATTGATCTTTCCACAATAGATTAGATCTATGTTTCTAGGAAAGTGAAGTAGAAGAGAGAAATAAATAATAAACATGAATGAGAACTTATAGGTGAAAATGGATCTCCTAGTAACATTTATTTTCATATATATCACTCCTGGCCTACATGGAAATGTCTCTTAGACCATGGGAGAAAAAGGAATTCATATTTTGAGATATTTAGTGGAAAATTAGTGCCCAATAAAAAAATATAATTTTATCCACCTATTTTAGAGAGATGACTGTACGATCCTTGGTTAGATTGCATGGTTTTTAAAACCATGATACCACCATAAAGGGTATACTACCATAAGGTAAACAATTATTTATTAGATCACATGATTATGCAAACCATGCACCAACTATTCTAGCCCACTCTCTCTTAAAGTACATAGTTTCTCTTAGGAATCCACACTTTTTATCCAAACCATTCTCCAAAAATGAACCTTCCTAATGATGTATGTTTCCCCTTTCATGGTTTCATGGCTGTGTTTCACTTTTTCAACTAATCACACTAAAATAATAAACCTCCATAAAAGTTTCCAAAAAATTCCAAAACATATATAAACCATTAAAAACCAAAACTAATCATTTTACATAGTTAAAATACATAAATAAATGATCATGTACATTGAAAAAGGGGTGAAAAATTCTCTACACCATTCATCTTTCTGTCCCCATAAATTAGAAAATCAACTGTAGTTTATGGGTTCTGTACATTCAAACATTTAATTTTAACACTCCAATGTTTCTTCCAGAATAAAATATTTTTTTCATAAAACCCACACCAAGACAATGATTTTCTTAAGAAAAAAAAATCTCTTTCCTATAAAAAATTGGTATCATAACATGCATCAAAGTATAATCCGTCTCTAGGTCAATAATATCCCATTAAATGAAATTTCTAGAACCAGGCTGATTCTTCTTCACTTAAGATATGAAAAACACATTTTTCACTAAGCTAAACCATGGTAGTAAAGGAAATAGATATTCCACATCACCAATATTTTCATTTATCTTAATAGAGACTACGTATTGATGATATAACTTTCACTACTAGCCAAAACGTCAATTATCAAGCCTGGTAGATATTCTCAACAAGACATGATCACTCCCAATGAATGAAAAAGGTCATTGAATATTATAAAAATATGATTTTGGAAAAATAGTAGTAATCTCCTTTCACAATATAATCAATTGAATCTTCTTCATTGTCTCTTACACAAGGCTTGGTCCATCTAGTCAAGTCTTGCCTATTTCTACCAAACAATGTGGAGAATGAAAAGGATTCTATTTAAACGATTCAAAAGGAACAATATGTATTGAGGCCTCATAACTATAATTTTATGAGAACTCCACTAATAGAATTTTCTCCTCCCTTAGTCCGAATAAAATACATTACACAATATATAAGCATGTGGTCCACTGTTTGGATATCCCTTACAAATTGTCCACCAGTTTGAGGGTGATACTCTATGATCATACTCAACTAAGTAATATGGGATTTATGTATGTACATCCATAAATGAGGAATAAACCTTGGGTATAATTATACTACTATTGAGACTAAATCACTATTCATATATTAAATTCATTAGATATTGATTTTGGATTATTATTCCCCTATATGAGATTCAATAATGGTGATAACATGTGATGAAAACATTTTTTGATCCAAAATTACCAATATGGAATCATGTTTCCAAATAATTATTGGTAAACATGTAACAAAATCAATTATTATCTTCTCCCACATAAATATGGGGTTTTTTGTAAAGACTATAACATCTTAGTTGGTCACTAGTTTCTCCCTTAACTGGCTGACAAGTGAAAACTCTTGAAATGTACTCAACCACTACTCTTTTTATGTGAGGGCAACAAAAACATTTTTTCATCACTATCTATATATTTTTAATTATTTCTTGAAAAATCCATTTTAAATTGTGGTATGAATTAAGAAGTTGTTCTTGATAAACTAGAGGTACTATAATATTACACCAAAACCAAAATAATGAACACCCATTCAACTTTCATCCCATAATGGTCTCCCCACCATTGAGTTATGAAATCATGGTTTCACATTTGGAATCAGATATCTAAACATATATCACAAGATAAAAAACATATGGAACAATAGAAACTAGGATGAAAACCACAACATCACTCAAGTTGATACAATCCAGATGCTAGTCTCCTATTTCCAACAAAAAGTTCCACTCATCCTAACCATCATTTTCAAAGTAATTATACAACTTCATTCTTAATGCATCATCCATCAAATTTAATTTACCCAATTTATCCATCAATTCAATGATAAACCTTTTATCATATTCAATTCACATAATAATCCTTAGTTTCAAATCTCTTTGTGAGAAAATCTATTTCAAACTATTATGATCCATAAACACAATAAATTTCACACCAAAATAATAATGATGACAATTTGAAAAAGTATAGATAACAACAGGTAATTCAAAGTCTTTTGTTTGTTATTTAATCTCATAAAACCATGACTATCATCAACCATAAGAAATAAATTTATTTTCCTTCATGAAAACCCATCCCATCTAAGATCATGACACATCAAAAAAGACTACACGACCATATGCAGATTTTATAAATGTTAGGATAGTTATTAATGAGTGTTTATCCTTTTTATCTTGAATTGATTTAAGACATCCACCATTATGTAGGAAATTAACACCTTTACTCATCAAATATATTACTGATGATTCCAAACATGAAAAATCCTATATAAAACATTTATATTGTCTTACTCTTACAAAGAACATACATATCTCAATTACATCCTTAGTTACTAAAAATTTATAACATCTTTATCCTTAAAAGATATATCAAAAAATATTTTTTAGAAATTTCATGGAAGAGGAAGAGTACCATTTATATTAAGAACAAAACCTTGGTATCTTTTCATACATATTATGCTCCCAAAAAATACACAACACTATAGCCAACTGTTTCTAATTACCCTCCATTTTCAATGAACACACTAGTATATCATCCTAAAACTCTACCACCAAAGAATATGTATACCATTTAAATATTGGATTCATTAATGGAATACATATGGATGATCCGTTCAGAAGACCAAAATGCATTACAATAAACTCTTAATGGCCATAACTTATTTTGCAAGCTATGATAGAAATATACTCCTTCTAAGCCCACAGTTGGTGGTAACCCAAGCATATATAAAATTTAGGTAACCGCTAGAAATACATAAAATGATGAATGATAACACCAATACATGTAATAGAATAGTTATTCATTATCATTACTTTGTTAATCACATAATAATATACCTAATAAGTAAGATTTTCATCCTCATTCGTTAACAAATTACTAGTTTATCCCACTTAGATGTACTTGGTTAGATAAACCCTTTAATGTACAACACTTTCAATTGATCCATCAAATACCTCAATTATGTTAGTGTCTTACAATGATATGAATAGTACATAAAGAAAGTTCTTTATAGGAGATCAATCAAAATATACACTTCAATTTTTGGTGGAAAACTATAGAAATTTTTAATAAAAACATCAAGGAACTAATCCACTAAGGATGGAAAATATAAATTTAGAATTTTTTATATGGATACCAAATCCAAAACTATTAAATTTTTATATATAGTTCAAACTAAACATATAAATTTCCTTAATTTTCTTGTATCAAAGGGAAAATATATTTTATAGAGATTTCAAACAACATCAGAATTTTTGAAACTCACTTGTTGTGCAAAAAAACGATATGGGCCTCAAAGTTTGTCAACCAATACATTCCATGAATTAAGTCAATGAAATTAATCTATATCATAGATAAATCCCATTCCAACTTATCCCCATTAATTTTTATCTAACACCCTACAAATTTCTAGGCTCAACAATCTCATTATCCCAAAGGTGTTTGGAATTTCAAAATTGAAGGAATCATATTAACATATAAACCCATCAGATCAATGATAGTAGAAGGAATAACTGAATGAGGCAAACCTTTATAAAAAAAATTTACATAAGGGTAAAATTATAAATAATCGAACCTCTCACCATCGAATGTATGGATTCACCATTCTCAATCATTTTGTAAGTTGTTTCCAATTTTATACTTATTAAAAATTTATAAATATTTCCATGTCAATATTTTATAGATTTAGGAGTCCTGAAGTTCGTAGAATCACCATGGATTTATCATTTTTTATGATGATTGATATTCAGATGCACTCTTCGTGTTGATGAATATGATATCTAAGAAGTATTATATGTGTCTGTTGATCATAAATTTGGTGTACTTTGACAATAGTCGTGAGGATGTCAAATCATGTTTTAGTTGTGAAATTACATAGGTGTTGTAATACATTTTCACTTATTGTGATCCAACAAACCATAATGAAAACACGGAGGATTAATCTGTGGTTATGGAGGATTTTTAACCGATCCTATAGTCCAATTCTAAAATATACCCCCAACTTGAGAATAGTTTTCCCTCCTATGATAGTTTCTAGTTTTGGAGTTCCCAGTAGATCACATTAGAATAAACATAATTCCTCTAACAGTGTTATTTGAGATATAAATTTCGTCTATCATCACTCTATTGACCTTATCTATATAATCTAAATTACCAAGAATTAAAACCATCATGAGAATTTATTGTTCCAACCTCAATTAAATAATTCATTCCTTTATGGATGCACTTATATAAACATCCAGTGAAAAATATACTAAATTCATAAATCTAGGGGAATATTCTAAAATTGATAGATTCCATTAAATCAAACAAAAGAAATTATTTATTTTAGAAATTAAAAATGTGTGAGGATAGAATTGTTTTTTGATGAATCCTACAAAGGCCTCCCATGCTATAGCTTTGTATACTTTTTCTTTTAATGATAAATCCAACCAAATGTGTTCTTGATCATCCAACATATACATGTCTATATTTAGATTCAAATCTCTTGGTGTTCCTTGGATATCAAATATTTGATTCATCCTATTTAGCCACACATATTCATTTTCTAGCACTAAATCCCCTTGAAAGATGGGTGGATCATGATTTTGGAGTTGAAACTAATGATCAACATTTCATGGTTCACCCATTTTGTTCCATGTATCCATGGACTAAACATACTTTATAATAAATTAGACTGACTACTTTTTCACCAATAGATTTGGTGAAACCACATTCTTAGTATCCTATTGTGGTTAGTTTGTACAATGCCTCCCCCATTTCATTCACTATAACAAAAAGAAACTCTATTTAGTATAACATTCTAAAACATCAACGATTATATATATCAAATTAAATGTTTGTATATGTTCAATAATCTCTTTATACAAAATATACTATTTTAAACATTTTTATAATACCACAATACATCAATTTCTAACTCACAATTTTCAAAAATTGAAATTATTTTCAAAAAGTAACATTTATTACTATTTATATTAATCATTAACTCAATAATAAATAAGTATTTCCTAGTGGGATGTCATGATATCAATGCATGACCTGAATCTCTAATAGAATAACCCATGAAAATGAGGTGAATACTCAACTAAAAGTTTAATAAAACACTGATGAACCTTAACTGATTTGTAAAATTAGGATTATCCTAAATAGGTTATCTACACCTTTTTTTCAACATTTCGTGTTCCAAAAATCATATCATCTTGCTTCCACCCTAGTAGATATAATAAAACTATTTCTAAGTCACATACCAAACAAGATGATACCATTTTTAACATCATTCCCCTCCTCATTGTCTTGAGAAGACATGCGTGTCATACAAAGCCTTAGGTGAAATCCCCAAACAATCAATATCTAGTTATAAATGTGAAGGATCTCAAGAAAGATTGGGAAATGATTTTAAATTTCAAAAATAAATAATTAAAAATTCAATAACAACAAAAATTTAAACCACAAAATGATAAATGAGTTCAAAAATACTACTCAATTAATAATCCATACAACAATAATATCAGAGTACTATTAGAAACCAAAGCACCAACCAAACCAAAAGAAAATAAATTATTCAACCCATCCACTACCAACATGAACCAAGATCCATCTAAAAAACCTATTCCCATAGTGTCATGATACATCACTAATGAATTGTGACTATATTCCATTACCATTATCCCGAGAGTTTTCATCTTCAAAGGAAAAACTATTCCCAAGTTGAGGGTAATTATGAAATGAGTTGGCTTTCCCCAATGGATTTTTTACACATGCCAGTAGGTCAATACTTTTTAAAAAAACTATATAAAATAATTTAAAAATAACTTAACTAGTTTAAAACATTTCATAAAACATATACAGTTTTTATGGAATAAAATCATAAAATCCATATAGAAAATTTCAAATTCCCATTTTAGATTATCCATTTTCATTTATATTTACATAACTGCACACACATTTAAGCATGGTGTTACCATTAATGGTGGAACGTCACTTATGTACTTCATCCCTTTGATGGTGGTACATAATGAACATTATCCATCCCATTCAAACCCCCAACCATTTATAAAAAAAATATTCCAAGTCATTTAAATCAATTCAATTATTATTTTTCAATAATTTTAATAAATAATTTACATGCATCAACACATATCCATAAATTTTAAAACTCCATTTTAAATTTTATAATAAATGTGTTTTTTCCATGAAAACCATAAAGTTAACACAGTTTATCCAATACATCACCAATGAAGTTTCCGTCATAAAAACATGGGGGGTTTACAATCATTTTAATCAAATGTATTATATAAATATAAGTCTTCATGTTCTAAATAAATTTAATCTAGAGAGAATCCACCTACATCAAAAACTAGAGAGAATACAATGAAGGAATCTTAAAACCTATTTAACAGACCGATAACAATGTTAACATCATTATATCCAATGATAAAACATCAAAAATACCATCATTAGACATGGATAAATACACAATTTTTTAGATAAAATTTTATTGAAATGATATGGAGAAGATAACAACGAAGATCGAAAAATAACATGAACTTATTAGTGGAAAATGATCTCCAATCACCTTTGATTCACATACACATATCTCCAAGACTGAAGGGAAATGTATCTCATTCCATGGGAGAAAAAGGAATTTATTTTACAATAGAATTTGGGTAAAATGAGTTATTGTGGTTATTAACTGAAATAGATCCCCAAATTTAAGAGGGATGACTATACACTACATTATTATGTTGTACGATTTGGAAATCTGTCACCAATAAAACATGTTCAACATTCATAATCTTCCCCTCACATTTTTGGATTCCATAGTTTGATAATCTATACAATAACCATTTTGTTACCCACTTTGTAAAATTTCATGGTTTCGTTTAATAATCTTATGAGTTTGGAAAAACGATGCTCCAAACGTCCACCTTCTCTATGGACTCTATTTTTTCATGCATGGTTTCTTGGAGTCATTGCACTGTTTTTTCTAACAATTATAAAACTATGAACCTCATCAAAATACTATATAATAAGGAAAACCTCTTCTGACCATCCCAAAAAATAACCCTGTCAATTTAAAATCTTAAAAACTTAAATAATGGTCCATGTATGAGAATCCTAGGTTGCTATAATTCCAATTAAAAATTCTATTATTTAAATTATTCTCAAAACATAATGTCATCAATTCTATTTTTAATCCTATATCTCATTTTATAAGATCAATTATTAAATAATCTTTTAAAAAAACTAAAAGTTGTGATGGTGTTGTAAAAACAATTTTCTATATAATTAATAATATTTTTATGGTTATATTATTGAAGGTTCCTTTTAAATTTAAATCTCCTCAAATGTTTTCACTGCCAAATTTAAAAAAAATTGTATTTATTTGTTTCATAACATTGTTATTTTATATAATGCTAAATAAATTTTATTAAAACTCCTTTATAGTTTCTATATAATATTAATTATTATCCTTAATGGAAATAATTATTTGGAAATTATATTCTAGATTCGCACTCTAATTTTTTTAGTGAAAATCTCTTATTGACTCTTTGAATTTTGGGTATCTAGTCTTTTCATTATTGAGGTTAATTTTGGTGGTATAATATGGAAATTTTTGGAAAAAAAATTATCCCATCAATTGTTTCCTAATAATATAAAGAATAAATTTTTTAAATTTAAAAAAAAATATTTATATAAGATTAGAAGGTGGTATCATATATATCTCTCAAATGTATTTTTTGTGATTTATTTTCTCATGAGATAATGATTTTGAGTGTGAGTGTAATATTGGTTACTTATTATCAGAATGAATATTTGAGAGTTAAATTGTAGTTTTATATGTAAATAATGATTGTGTGTGATTGTAATTGTTATTAATATGCTCATAATGACCAAACATCACAACTGTTTTGGTTTTGTTTCTGATAAATACTATGTGTGAATGTAATTGGGGACAATCTATTCTAACTTGTTTGTGCATAAATTTAATTTTGGTTAATATATCACAAATGATTATGCATTGTTGACATTATAGTAATGTAATGGAAAATATACTATGAAGGGGTATAACTAAGGTAAATATATTTCTCTAATGACTATTCCATTTTGTAATTAGGGACATGTTTTATTCATAAGAATTTTTTTTCGGTGTAATTATTGTTAACATCCGATCGAAAATATTTTTTATGCATAATTGTCGATTCTCTTTATATATAGAAATATATTTTCCAATGTTTCTCTTCATCATATAGTTCTTTATAAAATTATGTTAAATTAAATTCCATATTTATATATTATATTATTATGATTAAGTTCCAAGGATCATGTTTATTATCTCACAGGCTTATAAAAGCATACATGTATGATTATTTGAGATTACATATCCTTTTATATTAAAATAAGGAAATAATATGTTATTATATTCTGTATTTAATATGATAATTCTCTTATGCTCATATTTGGTTGGGATCTATCCATTGACAACATATTGAAATATTTTACCATAATAAGGATTCAATCTCACGATATTATTATATATATATCCTTCCTTAGGTTATGAACATGAATATAACATATCATATTTCTCATAGTGAGTCTAAAATTATTCTATTATGGATAAATTCCCAATATTAACCATAGGATGGAAATCCTAAAAAAATACTAAAGATTACAATCTGATAATCTTTTCCTTATAAGTTGCATTTACTATTTTACAAATGAATTTGATGTAAAAAAGATTGTTTTGTCTTGGGTAATCTCATATATTTTCAAGTCAATAGTATAAAAAAGGTGTTTTAGCATAATAATAATGTGTGTGGGTCACGGTTACCATGGTTGGTATTAGATAATGTTGTTTTTGGAATATTTTATTTATATTGTGGAATAGTATGAGATAATTTAACTGAAAAAACTATGTTATGTTGAATAATATTAACACATCCTAAACATATATTAATGGAGAGATCATTCGACCTCCTTGAAATTAAATCACTCTCTAGACATATGAATTTCATTATAGTTGTGGAAGAAATCAAATAAGTGGTATTCTCCTAATTAAGGTTTTTTGACAATCAAATCAACCTTCACATAGTGCATGATGAGTGTTCTTGAGATTTCACACCCTATTGGGCACTACAATGGGGAATGATTTAATGATTCATACCATATTTATAAATAATTATGTGGCATGTGATGATATTTTGGTAATATATATTAATATAAAAATTGGAATGGGTTACCTATGATAAAAATGAGTGTTATAATATGATAAAACTATGAAATATTTGATGAAAAATTATCATATATTGATATACATGATGGATTAAAGAAGACACCTCATGATTGATTTTACACAGTCAAAAGTCCAATTATTCTTATAATTTATGATTATCTCATAACCATTCTAGATTAATTATTTTTTCTTATATAGGAACCTGGAAAATAATATTTTAATTATATACACATAAAAAATCCAATAACTTTCTAAGGAATCATAACTAGTTCATATATTTGATTTAAAGGGAATGTCAGAACACATTTCTATGGTATGATAAATGATGAGTCTCCTAGTATTTATAATTCTATATTTAGTATCTCTTTTAAAGTAGTATATTCTATTTCTTAGGGATGGAATAGATTTTTTTCATTATTTAATAATAATTAACATTATGAGTACAAATTTTATTTTAATGGATACTATGTAATTCCAAAATATTTTATTATATATTATTATTTAACAAAAATCTAATATGACCAACATATATCTCCACGCACAATACTAAATGAAAATGAGATAAAACATTTTATATGAATATTATTTAGAAATAATTAGAATAATAATTCCTTTAGAAAAAAATTATTATAATCAATTTGAAATTTATACAACATAAAAATAAAAACACTTAAGAGTTAAAAAGGGTTAAAAAGTATATTTCCTTTATAAAGATTGTAATTTAATTTAAAATAATCAATTATAAATTCTATATTATCAATTTTATATAATGATCTTCACATAATAATTCACTAAATAAAAATTATTTTTGGTATAATTTTTGATATTTTTCAAAAATAGTTGATATTTAATAAAATAGGGAAATAATACCCATTTTCACAAAACCATCAAATTTATTAAATTATCATAAATCATGAAAGAAATAATTTTATTTGAACCCATTTTTTTGTATATTAAAATATATTAACAAATTATATTATTGAATATAATTAAAATATGTTAAATATTTGAAATCTATTATTTAGCATTTAGAAATATATGTAACTTTTTTATATAAAATCTATTTTAATTGATTCAGTATAAAAATTACATTTCAATAGTTGTAGAAATTTAATCTAAAATAATATTTTAGTTCAAAATGTTCATATTATGTAATTATTTAATTTTCTATTTTATAAATAAAATTATGATTACTATGATTAGATATAATACCAAGATGATTATGAAAGGGATATTTTCAAAAAAACAAATATCATGTAATTTTAAAGTATTATATTTAAATGATCAATAATATATAATGAATTTGATATGATATTTTCAAATGTATACAAATATATTATAACTCATATGTCTAGTAATTGTAAATTAAATAGACTATGAATACATAACTATAATAGTTTGTGACTTCCTCGACAACTATATTTCATGAATGGAAAGTTATTGGTTTTTAATAGAGGATAGTGGAGGTTCTATAGAGGTTGGAGTAGTAGAAAAACATTATAATTACCATTAAACCATAAAATATAGAAGATTTTATGATGTATTCAATTATTTTACAACTTATGTGGCCAGTGGCATACGACCAGTGTGTGGTGAGGCATAATCATTGAGGAAATTGTTTTATATCTTATCATAGGGGTTATTAAATAAGTTTATTATTGTTCGAGGTTCCATAAATTGCATTGAGTGATAATGTTTTGAAGGTCTTATGGCATGATAGTTGGTTTTATGACATATTTATTGCAAAATCATGGGTTTTATAGCAGAAATTTAGATTTATTCATAGATAATAAGGTCACTTACAAAATATCTACATATTTTTTATACCAAAAAACTCCTCATTATTTCTTCATTCTATCAGGCCTCTAGTTAACCCCAAATGATATAGAGTGATATTATATTTTACATTCATCCTTCGTTGTGGGTTCTATTTGTATTTTATTTCAGTTAGGTGATAATCCCTACTCATTTCTCAACAATTCCCCTTGAATTTTTCCCTTCATGAATCATTATAGTTGTGTTTTTTGTTTTAAGTGTGTTTTTCTATGAATTTTTATGATAATTTGATGTATATTAGATTTTTACACTGTTCTTTTTTGGTATTATTTTGTGGGATGATTTCATCTTCACAGTTTGAGGTGCACTGTGATTGGAATTCTTATTTAATGAAGAGAATACTTTTTCTATGATTACTATGTATCATGTAGTACAAATTTTTATTTAGTTTTCTTTTTAATGTTTTTTTGCATAGATCTAATAAATAATCTGAATTGGAAAATTGAAATTTAATAGTAATGGGTAATTTAATCACATGCATTCACATCATTGATATTATCTTGATATTGTGGTGGTACATGCATGAAACCTTTCAAAACAAAATTTCATTGGGAGCTTTGTTTTCATAGATCTGATATATGTTTTAGAGACCTTTTTGTTTGGTAGTTATTATATCACCCAATAAATAGAAATTGGATGACCACATCTCTTGGGATAAAAATTTTTCCCAAATATTTAGGGTTTATGTGATAATTCACATAAAAAATCTAGATGTGGAAATGATAAAAAGGACCTATGAAAAATCTATAAAAAATTGTTTTGATGTGTTTTAATGTGTGTCCATTCTTTAGGGAGGTAGTTTGGTTGGATTGTGGGGATGTTTTGTGGGGAGGTAGTGATAGAAATCGATATATTATTTAGTTGTGAGATGGTGGTCATGTGTAGATTGTTGGATGTGATGCTAGTTTTTTGCGGTATGATTCAATGTGATAGTTTAATAGGCAATAATATAATTTCATACTAATTATTACAATGGATATGGGATGTTTTCATTTTTTGGGTGTCAATGGTAAATCAACAAAACTAATGGGATAGATAATGGAATTAGTTGGTGTTGTGACACGTAAATTGTGTCTTGTTTTTAATCATTAATTTATTGGTTACAATGAAAGTGGGGATTTTGATAGTTGGATAATTTCATTTTTTCAGCCCATGGGTTGGGATTTTATGTTGAAATATATATATATATATACCTTTTATGTAGCTTTTTATTTCTATATTCACTCCACCAGTATCGAGAACTGTGTACTAACACCTATATAATTATATTGGGGGTGTTTTTTCCAAAAACTCAATGATAATGATGAGTGGATTCAAATCCACTCTTTCAAAATATCTATTCTATATGAGTATATATGCACATACTATAATGGTTGTAGGTTTTATTGTGTACTTGGTTATGGACATGGAATCTGTTAGTGAGATGTGATGTTTCCATGTTGTAGGTCTATAATATATTATGTGACGATTCTATGGGGTGGTGATATGTGATGTGATCATGATGTTCAGTGGTGATATTTGATGTTACAGTGATATTTGGTGTCTTATTGAGAGGTTTTTGAATTTTTAGATGAGGGAATGTTGTTGAGGTGCTTCATGTTCACGATGCCTTACTACTCCGGTTATGGTAATGGATGTGATGTGATGGCCCAAGTGTTTTTGGTATTGATGTTTTGTGGTCGTGTTATGGATGATTATAGGTGAAATGGCCATAATATGTGGTGGAGGGGTGGATTATGATATTTTATGATGAATAAATGGTTGTTCCCTAACATATGAAATTGGGGTGTGATTGATGTATCCTAGAGGAAAACCAGTACAAGATACCCTTCTTTATGAATTATTATTATAATGTTATTATACTTGGCTTTTATTATGTGGGGAGAATTCCTCGATGGGGATGGGTTGGATATTATTTTACTATTTTTTGTTCTAATGTTATCTTAGGGGGGAATTATTATGGTTTTTTCATATGTGCATGATATACTTTGGGTTTACTTATATATTATACTTGTAATCTCTCCCTATATATATAAAAAAATTATGATTCATGGAGGACTACATAGATGATTCCATACATTACTAGCATTAAATATTGAATATATACTAAGAATCATTTTATATTTAATTTTAAGCATCTAAATTTCATACATTTACCTATGGTGATTTTTTTAAACAGGAATATTTGGATGGTTTCTGTTTCCTTTTTATAATATATAATGGAAATTCTTGTGGTTGATTCATCCTTTCTCATGATCCTATATACTTAATATGGATAATTCCTCCCGTGTATGATATTTTTGAACCCCTACTAATAGTTACCACCCTAGATCCTAATGGTTGTTGAAATTGGGGGTTCAATATCTATTTCCTCTAATAGAGGCGTCTTTAGGGAGCAGCTGGTTGTGAAATAGTCGTATGAAAGTTTATGGTTGAGGGGTATGCTGGATTTTGGAGATACATGCTATATGTTTCTCATGGGTTTGTATTGAAATACATTTGGTTGACATTGGGGAATGAAAAAGAATATGGAGGCTGGTGACATCATGAGATTTTAGCTCCCCTAGTGATCTGGTGCACATACATTGAGTTTATCATATTCCCAAGTGAGGTGGACCTTTTTATGGTCGATGACCTAGGAGAGTTAAATGTATCATGATGAATTGGGTTCCCATATAATTTTGGTCAGTTTTTTTATGTTAAAAATTAATTAAAAAATCAAGACATAATTACATAAGACATGATATTAATAAATAATTATTTTTCTTTTAGCTATGGATATTTTTCTTCACTGACATGTGGTTTAGGAAGTCAAGGTTAAACATACTGAAGAGATTGATTTCCATAGATATGTTATTGTAGATTTTGATGAGTCTTAGTTGTGTGTGTCTAGTATATTTCAGCAGAAGGATTTAGGGATGTTTTATGGAAGTGTTTTGGAAGTGTAAAAATAAATCTAGCTAAAAGAGCATGAGATCCAATATAATTTGATTTGGGAATTGATTGGGTACTCAGTACTATACGAATTTATTCAGATATAGGGTAGTATGTATATATGGTGGTTGAATTATTAAGCTGAGAAGGAGGAAACTGTTTTTTTGGTTGGCATTCAAAAAAATTTCAATGAAAATTTTCATTCATTGACCATGATAGATGTGAAAAAAATGAGTTTCTCTCTCTTAGATAGGGAAGTATGTTAGTGAAAGAGTTGGGGGTTAGGTTGAAGGACCAATTTATCTTTTCCATGGACCTTTTCTTAAATGCAGAGTCTCATGTGAGGCGTCTTGAAGATGTGATACAGCCATCAGTAGAGTATATAGTTACACCTTTACATTGTTGATGTATTTAGATTTTCACAAGAAGGACAAGGTGGTAAAGAAGATTCACTCAAAAGGAGGTTAACTATTTTAGGGGATCTAGTGGGGTTCCATGAAGAGCAGAGTTGTAAGTGGAATGTATCAAAAATATATAACTTCATGATTTTGATGAGTAGGGATTTTTCTAAGTAGCTTCCTCTTTATCCATCTAGGGATTGTGGTTTATGTCCATCTATTAACGGATTTAGACCACTATTATATATCTATGGGGTTTATTTCCTTAACCAGAGACAATTCCTGGTGGTTCTCCATGAGTAATTTGGTGGAGGCGGACATGATTCTTGTCAGCCTGAGCATCAGATGCTAGTGATATTGTTTCATGAGATGAGGACTAGTTTTATGCACTAATAATGGTATATGGAGGTAATATACATTGACCATAGGGTTTTCCTAGAGTTCAGTGACCCCAACATGAACATGTCCACAAATGTGTCCATAAATAGAGTGGTAGTTAAGGTCATCATGGTCAGTTTCAAGTAATGGAGGCAGAAACACCAGGGGCAATAGATCATTCTAGGTATTCTCCTTGTATCTTACCTAATTATTTGTTCCTTTTTTATTCATAAAATTCCCTCTACTTTGTTACAACTACCCTATTCAGTTCTCTTTTACTATATATAGAGGGATTTCTTATTCCATTATTATTGAATATGACTATACAAATTTATAAAAAAATTGGTGTGTGCTAGGGTTGTATACCGATTAAAAGACCACATAAGTCCCCTTCGAGTCATTTGATAATATATATGTCCTTTTTGATTTCATTATTGGAATAAAATTGTTTCAATTGTTGGATAATATTATTTAATTATTTTTGAGGAGATATATGTTATCTAATATGAATGGGTTGATCTTGGTTTTTTCTTGTGATCAGAGTTATCTTGTGTGTAGTCAGGATGTAGAGCCCAATATTTCTTTGATGTCTGTGATGTCTTTTTAACAAGTAGAAACTAGAACGGTGAATGTTTTCATTATTTTTAGGGTGGTTTTATAATTGTTCCCAATATGGATGCTGAATTTACTATATGATGCAATGTTGAGATTGGGATAAACATCTATCTCAGTGCTTCTTATAATTAAATGGATACCTATTATATGGTGATTTATGAGTAGTTGGATCTGAGGATTTAGATAAATGATATAAAAAATAAGGGTTTTATATGACCCATTGTTTCACTACTGGTATATACAATTGTTATTATTAAATAATATTGATGTTTGTATAAAATATGTGTATAGACTATCAGAGGTTGAAACCGATAAAAATCAAGAATATTTATGAATATTAAGGTAACATGCACTTTTGACTAGTAAATAGGGGCTAGTTAGTTATTTATGATCTATCTATGGACTGTGTATCACCTATTGGGAGTTAAGAAGGTGATACCTTGAATAATTCCATTAGATGTAGGTATAAGAACTCCTTGTTCTTAGTCATACAATTTACTATCATGAATGAATAATTCATGTTTGTGGTGCCCTGTAACTCGATGTTTTTGGAATTCTTGGATACATTTTTAGTCATGTTTATCGAATACATATTATTGTACATGACGATAGTGGAAGATAATTTCAATCGTCTCACTGCTTTCATACATGTTCTTCAACTCCACCGGCTCTACGAAATGCATTCCAAGTGTATGTTTTGAAACTAAGAGGTGAATTTCATTGCTTATATGGTGGCATAGAAGGGTGTGGTAGTAGACTCATTGAAGTCTAAGGTAGTTGTTTCTTGTAAAAAACCTAAGAATGTGGTAGAGGCTCACAATATCATTGACTTTTCCATGATATTATTTATTTTTATTATTATTTTACAACCCTTATTACCATTTTTATTATAATTGAATATGATATTGTTTCAGATGATCAATTCTAGGAAACATTTTTGTTACCCAATGAAGAAGGTGGTTATTTCCCTTGTACATTAGTTTTTTCAGTTTTTTTTTTCAGAATGTTATCATCTAGAATTGGGATGCATGTTGATTTATTATAGATTAGTGGTCTCTAAATGATTTAGGATGTTATGTCTGTATTTGTGTAACTATTCAACCCATGATCTAATGATATCAACAGTTCTTTTGCATTAAAATTTTAGCGACATTACCTCATTGGAGTGACTTTTGTGTTCCTCATTCATATGAATACCTAAAGGTATATAATTTTTTACCATGATCAGAATTTTCCATAGTGGAGATTGATTGAGTTTCTACAATAATATAATTTCAAGATCTCCTAAAACTCAGGGAATGAGAATTTCATGTCTGATTAATTTTGTTGGATGTCATGGAATGCATCTTTTTCAAGAATTTGGGGATTCAGGGGCGTGATGGGGGAGTTTTTGTCCCTAAAGTTTTATGTGAGTGTTTTTTATAGGGGATGTTTCCTATTTATGATAAAGTTATTGTCACCTTAGGTAATGTAACGCCCTAACCCCAGTTACCCAGAGTTGGTGCATTATTACATAACATTGGCATGATCACAAGAAAGATCAAATCTCTAAAGATCGATTGGTTTAGTAGCCTTGGAAACAATAGATATATTCATAATGTTTTACATTACATCATAAAGTGAAAAACTACTACAACAACATAGTTTCCATATTCCACACTCATATCCCCACATAAAATCCCTGCAGGTCATTCATAACTTACTTTTTCACATCCTGGAAAAAATAAAACATAGAAAAGGGGTGAGCTCAAATGCCCTGTAAGGATAACAATATAGCGGAAACTTTCAAAAATAAGCATAAACATTTAAGGCAATGTATAACTAAATAAATAGCCTTTTAAACTTGAACTTCAACATAGTATGCAAAAGTAAAATGAAATAATGCCATTTACTTATTCACATGGATATTCTACTAATCGAATAATCACATGAAAAATCAATAACCACTTTCATAATGATGGAAATCATAATGCCAGACTATCATAACCACATAGTCAAGGCCTCGTGCCAATACTACAAATAAGATTTTTCCAAGGCCTTGTTCCAAGACACTAGTTTGTCTCATGAGACCTACCGATGCATCAAGGAGCTATAGCGGGATCCACCTATCACATATTAAGTCCAATGCATTCCTATATGAAAAGGTTTAAACATAACATAGACATTCGTATTAAAACTAGCATACGAAATGTCAATACTTTCACCATAAACTATGAATGGTATAAAAATAACACATCCACAGTCAAACATATCACAGAACTTTCAATACAATATAGACGTTTTGTATCATAATAAATCAACTTCAAATAAGCGTAAAATCCATCGAAGGATGTTGACATAGATGAAATAAAATCTCTTTTTAGAGAAATATCTCTTTCTATTTTGAAATCATTTAAGACTCATATATTTATAAAATAAAACATTTTCTTTGAAAATATTCTTATATTCTTGTAAGGGAAGCTTCGACGATTTTATAACGGCGGAAAATAACCGCACCGGCCGTATAAGTTAAAAAAAAACATTCTTACCTTAATTCTGTCGAAAGGTTAAAAAGCACCCTGTTTGGAAAATTACGGAAAGATTCCTTTATAAAACACTCATAAAAAGTCAAACAATGGTATAAATGACTTTAACCCATATTATTTTAAATAGTAAAAATGTTTTGAAATAAATTTTTAAGAAACATGGATGTGGATGATAATGAGATCCCAGTAGATTATTACGTATAAACAACCTCAGATAATGAAGAGATTGTGAAATAACCCTTACCTTGCATTTTTCCTTGGTTGAGGGTAGGTTATCCTCCTGTATAATAGTGAAATAGTTTTTATTAAATTATACAAGAATCATATATATTAATATGATTTCATATATGATCTGTTAACATTGATTTGTTAATAATATCTTAGAATTATCGTCGTTTCTGGTGTTAACTTACTCGTTTTATTTTATATGTTTTGTTACATAATCCATGTTTGTTATGGATAGGTTGTATCTTATTCATATACAGGACGATATCAAGTTCTAAAACATTATTTTTAAATCATCAAATGATAATTATACTTGAATAGATACGATGGAGAATGAATCTCATCGCATTCGTGGAGACGGTAGTCCGTACGTACGCACGAGCGACAATATCATTATTTTGATATTAAAATAATATATAAATAGATGTTATATCATATATAAAGAATCATTAACATGTTATATTTATTATTTACATGAGTTACACATCATTATTATACCCATCCAAATAATAATATATTGAATAACAATTACACCACGACCTGGAGATGGTAAGCCGTACGTACGCACATATGGTGACATGTTATTCAAAGGGTGGATAGAATACTGAATATGGTTTTACCATATTTATAATAACATCAAAGTATATATATGATACTGTGGTTGTTATTTTATAATGGTAACAACAAAGGAAGAAGAAGTGGAAGAAGAAAGGAACTTGAAAAATGGTGCTGAAATCATTACCTCTTCTTCGGGTTCTTCCTTTTGATTTGATAAAAAGGGCTCCTTAGGTTGGCTTTCTTATCAAACTAAGGAATATATTTTGTATTTAGGGATGTTGGGAGAGTATTTGGGTAGAGTTTGGCTGAACAAAAAGGCTTTGAAGGTGTGAATAAATGAGAAGGAGGAGTGCCCTTTTATAAGAGGGGTGAGGGGCACATTTGGAAAAGCTAGAAATATTAATTTATAATAAATTCATATTCGGTTTATAATGGCTCCAAAGTTGATTATTCAAAGTTTAAGGTGGGGATACGTCTAAAACCACTCAACCAATAGAATTTAAACAGGTTTGGGTACTTATATTAACCTTATCTTTAAGTATTAACTCTAAGTTAATTAGTTTCACTTTTACAATGTCTCTTTGTATTTTTATATTATATGGTTAATAAACATACTATATACATCCAAGAGACCCCCCAAGTGATCATTAATGATACAACCTCATTATATAAGTCTCTTGGCTGAACCTTAGATTTTTAGGAATTTAATATCAATTAATAATATAATATTTGTTTTAAAAACTCTTTTATGTCAATTTTGAAACTATTCAATAGTTGATTTTTTTGAAACTCATAATAGAATGATTACTTCGAAAAAATTTAATTCAATAAATTCTAATATGTCATATTATCCTATAAAATTATTTTAATTCATTAAAAGTCTCAAATTATATTTATTTGGGTATTTATAATATCAATTATTTTAAATTCTCACTATTATGGTAATTACAATATCATCATTGTGTCATAAATAAATTAAATTATTTAATCTATAAAAATTATAAATAAAATATAATTATGTAGGAAATAGATTTATCTTTCTAATGAATATTTATAGTCGAAATTCCAACATATATAACCCTATGTAAAAATTGTTTTTCTAAAAGATATATGCTTGTGTCATTTTTGTATTCATTTTAACTTAATGAAAATAAAGTGTCCCTATCACCTACAAGTGGCTCCATGGGGTCCCAAAATCAACCCAAAGATGTCCATGGTCGTACATGTATCATCCAATAAGGTTAGGACACGTTTTAGGGTCATTTTGTATTATTATAAAATTATTTTTTAACCCTTATTTACCGGATTTAACCTTTAACAATGGTAAATAAAATATTTACCGCAGTAATTATTCAAAATGTCTAAAAATAAAAGTTACCTATTCACACAATATGAACATCCTGATTCCAAATATGGAATCAATTTTTCCAAATTCAAAACACAGAAGTGGCAGAAATTAATTTAAAATTAATTCCCGTTGTTAAAACAAAAAGCGTGTTTTTAAGAGATAATAACTATCAAAAGATTGACACTTATTTATGTTCGGTTTAATTGTAAAATTATGTACAATGACCAAAATTATATTAAATGGTAAAAATATATTTTAAATATACTTTAAAATCACTCAAATTCATAATTTATCAATATAAATTATTTTGATTAAAAAAGTTGTTTTTAATTAAAATTTAGTAATTTTCACTATTCATCAAAATATAAGTGTTATCCGAAAAGTTCCAAAATTTCACCCTTGGATAAATTCGATATTACAAATCCAAAAATGAAGTATATTTTGAAATATAAAATATATATAATTTCAAAAAGTAGATATTACTATTCATAACGGCTAGTTTGATTGGTTGTGGTGTGTTAGAACTCGGTGTTGCGTACAACACACGCTATCACATTATTCAAAGAGAAGCGTACCGTAGAAGCTTGGGGTGTTACATTTTAAATTTTTGATGTCCCCATTTAGTCAAAAAGTTTAAAATATTGTATTTAAAAAGGGTTCACTATTAAAAGTTGGTAAAATTTCAATACTAGAAATGAATTTGTTCTTACATTATGTCTAAGAAACTGATAATATGGATTCTAAAATTATAAGGATTATATAAAGTTTAAAATTTAGTTAATACTATTCATAACTTCTTTTGAATGGCTTGTTTGGTAAGTCATGGTGCGCTTGAACCCGGTGTTGCGTGTAGTGCCAGTTATTGAATTATTTTGAAAAATAACACACTATGAAATCTCGGGGTGTTACATTCTCCCCTCCTTCAATAAATTGTGTCCTCGCAATTTGAAATTGTTCTTCGAAAATAAAAGGTTGAAAATAGAAAATATATTTGTGGGAAAACCCACATCGGAAATTGGGTTACTAAAATTTAGTCTTAATATGAGGAAAAGAGAAATGAAAGGGTCGCCACCAAATTATGATCTCGATTAGGAGAACATTGGTGGAAATTAGAGACATATAATTGGAGGAAAAATGTAAATATTTATAGGTAGTGATTGAGGTCATAAATCACAAACAAGTGTAAAATTGAAGTCCTTAAATTCATCAATCTATGATGATTTGAAATACCATTGGTTCAACAAAACATAGTGTATTAGGATAACACATTTTTGACATTTCAACATATCTTAGTTGAAATCCCACATAGAAAAATGAATTAATGAGGCCTCTATTTAAAATAAAGAGTGGAAAGTATGAAGATTACCGAAAATAACACATACTAGGGTTCCATGTAGGAAAATATGGATATGGAAGACAAATCTAACCATCAATTATCTGATGGAGAGTGGTAGAGAACATGGCTATGAAACGGCCAACAATCCCAAAGCCATTAATTAGTGATGATTTAAGGTACCATCTAGGACAACATTTTTGTTCAAAGTTCCTTTTCTTAATGTTGAGGAATTTATTTATGAGATTGGATAAGATCATAAGGAGATATACTTACTTTATAATTAGAGTTTTATCCATTAATAAATTTCTACCACAAACTCATCTTTCACTCTAAAAGATAATAGAACGTAAAAAAATTCTATTTATATTATTCGTACAGGGTTCCAAAATAAATGAATTTATAATTCATCTACCGGATCTTTTAAAAAAACTACATTATTTAATCCAGGACATCTCGTGGGCCAGTGGTAGTTGATACACCCTTGTCACACTTCGGTTGTGGGTTCAAGTCTTGTGGCCTTACCGGATGCGACGGGTTGCCGCCCGACCTCCGGGTTGTCCTTTTATGGAAATCCAAAATTAATCTCAAACTAGAATTTATCCATAATACTTCTATCCAAACTCACAGTCCAACATTTATAAGGAAGGTAAACATAATGTGGATCCTCTTTACCATGTAATAGCATATTAATACCTTCATCATGTATTCTTTTAAAACACTGAAACATCCTGAATTACCATAATCCTTATTGATTACATTCATGCTCCCTTATTCCATATAGAATGCTGGATATACTTCATCAATCCAAAAATGTTTTAAACCCCAACAATGATGGAATATACAAATCATTAATCAGCTTCAAGGTAGTCAAGAATATCCAATATAATTTATCCAAATCAATCATGTATTATTCTAAAATCACTACCTCAGTATCAGAACCATATTATGGTTTATCTTTCTCTCAACCATATATTTTCAAAAAAAATTAACCTGCTATTGAGTCACTTTTCTTTGTTCCACACAATCTCAAGTCCTTAATGAAATAGTACTACAGTACAATCCTTATATACTCCATAATTATTATAACAAGTACATTGTTGATACAACACTCAAATGACATAATCAATATAAGAACTCTAATCATTCCTCTTTATCTGGGGTAGTATCATAACTTGATTATTATCCAATAGCATCATTTGCAGCATAGTCTGATGATTGGGACATAGGTTCGCGTAGTGTCCAAACTCCTTGAAAATGATGCATTGTACATTTGAAACCATTTTTTACCCTTGTAGTTACGTACTTTGTGCCCTTTTCCTCCACACTTATAACAAACTCCCATTCATTTCAGGAAATTTCTATGGTGTTTCTTTCCACAGTTATCACATATGGGAAAATTATTCTTTTCCCTCTTCCCTTTATCCATCTTTCTCTCTTCCATCCTTTTCTTCTCTTGCTTCCCTTCAAATCCATAGGACTCAGTAAACTCTTTACTTATCTTATCAACACATCATATTATTTCTTCATATGATGATAATACATGTGAGACTATTTCTCTTATAAATTATGTCTTAAGACCATGAAATATATGATCCTTATTTCTCTTTGTATCATGTACATTTCTAGAGTTCTCATTCCTTCTACTGGGCACCATTTCTAAATAATGGCATACATTAGATTAGTTTATGAATAACAATACCGAATCCCAAACTTGTAAAACACATAACATAAATTAAATAGTTTATGGATATAATCCATAATCATAAAAATTTCTCCTTTAAGGAAGTATATACTCATAAACCATTCATGATGGTTTGTAAAGAAAATGAGAATTATCCTAAGCATATCCCCCGGGAGTGTTGTAACTAAGAGTACAGCAATGCCCGTTGTCGTGCACCAGTTCCCATTCAAGTCTAGCTCAAAGCGGTGTTTTGGGGTTTTACCCCTTGGTACATCTGTGCCAGAGCCGCCTCTACCTGCTCATATCCAGACAAGGATGTATTGCTCAGAAAACTCACAAAATCTCTACAATACCAGAATTCTAGGAAGTTCATCTATACTAATCCTCAAATTCCATCTTAAATCTATGTGCTCTAATCAGGGTTTATCTAAATCTAGCTTCCAAGGTTTGTACTAAACTTCCTCTAATACCAACTGTAACGCCCTGACCCCAGTTACCCAGAGTCGGTGCATTATTACATAACATTGGCATGATCACAAGAAAGATCAAATCTCGAAATACCGATTGGTTTAGTAGCCTTGGAAACACTAGATATATTCATAAAGTTTTACATTACATCATAAAGTGAAGAACTACTACAAAAACATTGTTTCCATATTCCACACTAATATCCCCCACATAAAATCCCTGAATGTCAATCATAACTTACTTCTTCACATCCTGGGAAAAATAAAACATAGAAAAGGGGTGAGCTCAAATTCCCAGTAAGGATAACAATATATCGGAAACTTTCAAAAATAAGCATAAACATTTAAGGCAATGTATAACTAAATCAAAAGCCTTTTAAACTTGAACTTCAACATAGTATGGCAAAAGTAAAATGAAATAATGCCATTTACATATTCACATGGATATTCTACTAATCGAATAATCACATGGAATATCAATAACCACTTTCATAATGATGGAATGCATAATGCCATACTATCATTCCCACATAGCCAAGGCCTCATGCCAAAACTACAAATAAGATTTTTCCAAGGCCTTGTGCCAAGACACTAGTTTGTCTCATGAGACCTACCGATGAATCGAGGAGTTATAGCGGGCTCCACCCGTCACATATTAAGTCCAATGCATTCCCATATGAAAAGGTTTAAACATAACATAAACATTCGTATTAAAACTAGCTTATGAAATGTCAATACATTCACCATAAACTATGAATGGTATAAAAATAACACATCCACAGTCAAACATATCACAAAACCTTCAATACAATATAGAAGTTTTGTATCATAAAAAATCAACTTCAAATAAACGTAAAATCCATCAAAGGATGTTCACATAGATGAAATCAGAACTCTTTTTAGAGAAATATCTCTTTCTATTTTGAAATCATATAAGAGTCATATATTTATAAAATAAAACATTTTCTTTGAAAATATTCTTATAATCTTTTAAGGGAAGCTTCGACGATTTTATAACGGCGGAAAATAACCGCACCCGCCGTATAAGTTAAAAAATACATTCTTACCTTAATTCTGTCGAAAAGGTTAAAAAGCACCTTGTTTGGAAAACGATGGAAAGATTCCTTTATAAAACTCTTATAAAATGTCAAAAAATGGTATAAATGACTTTAACCCATATTCTTTTAAATATTAAAAATGTTTTGAAATACATTTTTAAGAAACATGGATGTGGATGATAATGAGATCCCAGTATATTATTACGTATAAACAACCTCGGATAATGAAGAGACTGTGAAATAACCCTTACCGTGCACTTTTCCTTGGTTGAGCGTAGGTTAACCTCCTGTATAATGGTGAAATAATTTTTATTAAATTATACTAGAATCATATATATTAATATGATATCATATATGATCTTTTAGCATTGATTTGTTAATAATATCTTAGAATTATCGTCGTTTCGGGTGTTAACTTACTCGTTTTCTTTTATATGTTTTGTAACATAATCCTTGTTTGTTATGGATAGGTTGTATCTTATTCATATACAAGATGATATCAAGTCCTTAAAAATTATTTTTAAATCATCAAATGATAATTATACTTGAATTGATACGATGGAGAATGAATCTCATCGCGTTCGTGGAGACGGTAGTCCGTACGTACGCACGAGAGACAATATCATTCTTTTGATATTAAAATAATATATAAATGGATTTTATATCATATATAAATAATAATTAACATTTTATATTTATTATTTACATGAGTTACACATCATTATTATACCCATCCAAATAATAATATATTGAATAACAATTACACCACGACGTGGAGACGGTAAGTCGTACGTACGCACGTATGGTGACATGTTATTCAAAGGGTGGATAGAAAACTGAATATGGTTGTACCATATTTATAATAACAACACAATATATATATGATACTGGAGTTATTATTTTAGAATGGTAACAACAATGGAAGAAGAAGTGGAAGAAGAAAGGAACTTGAAAAAGAGTGGTGAAATCATTACCTCTTCTTCGGGTTCTTCCATTTGATTTGATCAAAAGGGCTCCCTAGGTTGGCTTTATGATCCAACTAAGTCATCTATGTTGTATTTAGGGATGTTGGGAGAGTATTTGGGCAGAGTTTGGCTGAACTAAAAGGCTTTCAAGGTGTGAAAAATGAGAAGGAGGAGTTCCCTTTTATAAGAGGGTGAGGGGCACATTTGGAAAAGCTTGAAATATTAATTTATAATAAATTATTATTCGGTTTCTAATGGCTCCAAAGTTGATTAGTCAACGGTTAAAGTTGTGATAGGTTGAAAACCACTCAACCAATAGAATTTAGAAAGGTTTGGGTACTTATATTAACATTATCTTTAAGTATTAACACTAAGTTAATTAGTTTCACTTTTACAATGTCTCTTTGTATATTTATATTATATGGTTAATAAACTTACTATATACATCCAAGAGACCCCCCAAGTGGCCATTAATGATACAAATATCATGATATAAGTCTCTTGGCCGAACCTTAGATTTTTAGGAATTTAATATCAATTAATAATATAATATTTGTTGTAAAAACTCTTTTATGTCAATTTTGACACTATTCAGTAGTTTATTTTTGTGAGACTTATAAAAGAATGATTACTTCAACCAAAGTTAATTAAATCAATCCTAATATGTCATATTATCATATTAAATTATTTTAATTCATTAAAAGTCTCAAATTATATTTATTTGGGTATTTATAATATCAATTATTTTAAATTTTTACTATTATGGTAATTACAATATCATCATTGTGTCATAAATAAATTAATTTATCTAATCTCTAAAAATTATAAACAAAATATCATTATGTATGAAATCGTTTTAGTTTTCTAATGAATATTTATAGTCGAAATTCCAACATATATAACCCTATTTAAAAATTGTTTTTCTAAAAGATATATGCTTGTGTCATTTTTCTATTCATTTTAACTTAATGAAAATAAAGTGTCCTTATCACCTACAAGTGGCTCCATGGGGTCCCAAAATAGACCCAAAGATGCCCATGGTCGGACATGTATCAACCAATAAGGTTAGGACACGTTTTAGGATAATTTTGAATTGTTATAATATTATTTTTTAACCCTTATTTACCGGATTTACCCTTTAAGCATGGTAAATAAAATATTTACCGTAGTAATTATTCAAAATGTATAAAAATAAAAGTTACCTATTCACACAATATGAACATCCTGATTCCAAATATGGAATCCATTTTTACAAATTCAAAACATAGAAGTGGCAAAAATTAATTTAAAATTAATTCTCGTTGTTAAAACAAAAAACGTGTTTTTAAGAGATAATAACTATCAAAAGATTAACAATTGTTTATGTTCACTTTAATTGTAAAATTATGTACAATGACCAGAATTATATTAAATTGTAAAAATATATTCTAAATATACTTTAAAACCACTCAAATTCATAATTTATCAATATAAATTATTTCAATTAAAAAAGTTGTTTTTAATGAAAATTTAGTAATTTTCACTATTCATCAAAATATAAGTGTTATCTGAAAAGTTCCAAAATTTCACCCTAGGATAAATTCGATATTACAAATCCAAAAATGAATTCTATTTTGAAATATAAAATATATATAATTTCAAAAATTTTGTATTACTATTCATAATGGCTAGTTTGATTGGTGGTGGTGTGTTAGAACTCGGTGTTTCGTACAACACACACTATCACATTATTCAAAGAGAAGTGTACCGTAGAAGCATGGGGTGTTACATTTTAAATTTTTGATGTCCCCATTTAGTCAAAAATTTTAAAATATTGTATTTAAAAAGGGTTCACTATTAAAAGTTGGTAAAAGTTCAATACTGAAAATGAATTTGTTCTTACATTATGTCTAAGAAACTGATAATATGGATTCTAAAATTATAAGGATTATATAAAGTTTAAAATTTAGTTAATACTATTCATAACCTCTTTTGAACGGCTTGTTTGTTAAGTCATGGTGCGCTTGAACCCGGTGTTACGTGTAGTGCCAGTTATTGAATTATTTTGAAGAAATAACACACTATGAAATCTTGGGGTGTTACAGGTAATGTAGGTTGATGAGTCTCCATGGGGAGACTCTAATCCATAGGTGATTCAGGATCATGTTGGCCATGGTGTTGATCTGGGGGAATGGGAATAGGATGGTCATAAATAAATGTTGATCTAATGGAGTTTTTTAATTTTGTATTTGATGGGTGAGGGAATTATCTATTAGTTTTACATATCACCATTATCAGTACATCTTGTTGTGATAAATAGGTATCATGTCTTTTGGAGGAATTTTTGGATTCCCCTGAGGAAATGAGCCACATATTATTTTGTGGTGAGGTGTTTAGTTTTTCAATAGTTGAATAATAAATAACATTTTCATTAAGGAATGTTCAAATCATGGGAATGTTTTACGTTGAAAAAGGAGGAAATATCTATGTACTTTATCATATTACCACCAAGTGCTCAGGGATGTTGTGAGTTCATTTGGTTCATCACGGATCAGTTGATGAAAACAACTCACTTCCTAGTGATCAAAAATTCTAGCATCATGGGTGTTCAGGTGAGGAGGATTTTAAATGTGTTAGTGTTGTTTCATAGTGTTTGGAGGTCCATTTCCATGGATCGAGACACACATTATACCTCATGGGTATGAAGGGGATTGTAGGAATTTTTGGCACTCGATTATTACTTAGCACTGGGTTTCACATTTAGGCATTAGAGTGTATTGAGGTGACTATGTAGACATTGGATGGAATGTGGATTGTGTGTGTTATTGAATTTGGAGGATCTTTTGTAAAGAACTATCAAATTTTTTGGGTTTTATCATAATAAAATCTATCAATAATAAATCAGCATGGCCCTGTTTGAAGATTTATATGAAGTAAAATATTGTTAAACATTTTTTTGGATAGTGGTTGGAAAGTTATCAATTATTGGCCCCCATTTTGTGTTGAGAATGATAGAGATGGTTCATCTTGTTTGTGAGATGTTGAGAGCATCAAAAGGATGAAATATTTCTTAAAATAATTGTAGGAGGATCCCAAAGGAGTTGGAGTTTTGGGACCTTGGGTTATTGATTGATTTCCTTCGACATGGGATGTGAAGTATTGGAAAGGTTGTATGATTTATCATATATTTATTTGTCCCTTTGAGGTGTTTGGGTGATTTGATGAGTTTGAATATCAGTTGGCTTTACTACTTATAATTCATAGGAAGCACAACATCTTCCACATCTCTTTGAATCATGACTATCATCCTAGTGAATCCCATTCCAATGACTTGGGAGATTTGGATATCGAGGATGAAAAGACATTCCTAGAGAATATAATGGATATCTTAGAATGTAAGTATATTATTTTTTGCAGATAAACCACCCCATTGTTTCGTGTTTTGTAAAGGCATGGTGGCCTAGATGAAAGTACATGGGAGTGAGAGACATAGATTCTTGGCCAGTACCAATATTGGTTTTTAGTTTTTCATTTATTTATTTTTCTTTGTAGTATTATATTTAGGACTTGTTTTTTAGCATATGTGTTGTTCTCTTTATATGTGACATATTATAAAGATTCCACTATGTGAGAATTGTGAGACCAAATTCCTAATAATGATGCATTATACAATAATATGATTAAACCCATCCAAGTGAGTCTATGATACCTAAAGAGGATAATATCTTCACATTAAGGTTAAAATTACCTTATTCATGTGTTTTAGGGTAGTGCAGTTTATTGGTTGTGGTTGTTTTATTTTTGGGCTATGTGGATAATGAGATGTGGTTGGTTGTGTGTTAATGTGTTTGTGTATAGATTTTGTAGTTTATTTATTTTAACAGATGACATTGTTTAGTTCCCATTGAGATTTTTTTATATAGATTTGTGAGGTGTTTTGTGGGTGTCTCAGTTTGGTAGGTTTGGTTTGTGGTAGAATTTTATATTTGACGTAATTTCTATGAGGTATTCATGGGGTTGTTATTTAGACCCCATCCATTTATTTGGATTTTGATTTTCTTTTTGAGGAAGAAAATCATTTTTAAAGGTTTTAATGTAATATTATATGGATCACATACCAATTAATTTTCCAGTACAGGTAGTCAGACGTGTTTAGAAGAAGCTCGAGGAAGTTCAATAGATCTTGGAGTAATAGTCTATGTTTTATGTCATAAAAATGATGAATTTATGGATTATTCTAGTGGTTTTTGTCTTCTATGTCTAGTGGGTTAAATCCTATGTGTTGTGAGGGTTAAATTATGGAAATGGTTTTACTCCATACAATTTTTTAAAGTGTATGTTTTTTTTTATCTTGATTAGCCATGAATATTAGTGGGTATTGAGGTCTTAAAGGTATTACAACTGGAGGGTTCTTTTTATTACATATGTTATTTAGACTTGTTCCTTATGTGGAATAAATGCTACTTTTACACCATAAATAAATCACCATGTATCATGTTTATAAGTTATTTTATGGAAATTTTATTCTTTATTTGGCGGTAATTTACACCCGTTTTTTGTGAACCCTTGACGAAAATGGGATATTTGTCAATAAATATTTATTTATTCCACGGTCAAGGGTTAAAATTGTGGTGGGTGGTTTTCATGGGTAATAAATCCTCTTATCTCCACCACCACTCTTATGTTCATCCCTTAATGATTAATTGCGGTAGTTTTGTATATGTATAGTGTGTGTTTGGGTGATGTTTCAAAGATCCTTTAATTTTTTTATGTTGAATGTCATTTTAATTATGGATGTGTCTTTTTGTATTCTTCCTTTTCACACAACAATATAACATAGGATAAAAAATATCATTTAATAATGGAATATGTTCTTTCTAATTATTTTTTATTAGGTGGGACATGTTTTATTTTTATTATATATGGGATGATGGTTTGAACTAGAATAATAAAAATAATTTAATTGTTAACTGAAATTGAATTATAATGGGTAATGGAATCACATTTTTTATTGAATTGATATTATCTTGATATTTTGATTGTATTGGTTTAATGAGCCATTGAGAATTATGGTGGTTGGGATCTTTGTTTGGGTTGATTTTATATGTTTTGTGTAGCCCATGTTGTGTAGATGTAGCGATATTTCCCCCAAAATATAAATTGGTTAAGAACTAATATTTGGTTAACAAAATTTTTTCCTTGTGTTTTAGGATTCTTGTGACAAATCCCTAAATAAGTGGGATTGAGGAATAAATCAACATTCTGAATCTATAAAATTATTTGTGACATGTGGTGATGTGTGGTTATACTATTGGTATGTGGTGTTATGGGATTGAGAGGTTATTCTATTTGGAGGAAGTGATGCAGGTTTAAATGTCATGTTTCTATGAGTTGATGGTGTTTTGGGGATGGTTTTCTTGATGATGATGACATGAAAGTTTTTGATAATGTGTTACAATGCATTGTGCTTGTTGATAGGGTAATAATAAAATTGGTTAATAATGATGGAAATGTATATGGTTTAGTTATGTTAATGGTAATTAAATAGTTTATGAATAAATTTAATGGGTTGGATAATGTAATTGGTTGGTGATGTGACCTGTTTCTTAGGGCTTGTGGTGTTCTTCATTTTGTGGAAGCAACGATAGTTCGTTTATTATATATTGGTTAGTGATTTTATTTGAATCCATAGGTTGGGCTTGTGTGTTTATATATAAATAAAACATGTATATTTATTTGATTAGTATATGGACCCCACATGTGTCAACATGTATGTCCTGACAACCATATACATATATAAGTGTTTTTTATGGCATCTCAATGTTGAGGATGGATGGATGTCTTCTCTATCACTACCACTTCCACTTATACAAGATTAAAAACTAATAGGCATTGATGAGAAGATGTTTGAGAGTGAACTGAGTGGTGTCCCAAGTGTTTTTTGGTGATATGTTAATTCCCCATAACATGTGGATATTACAGGTGATGTGATCTTACAGTAGGGTGGTGGGATGTGATGTGTTCATGTTTTTTGGTAGTGAGATGTTATGTAACCATTCTGTGGGGGTATTTATGGTGGTGGTATTTCATGGTATGATGAGGGAAATATAATTATTTATTTCATTATAGTTATACCACGCACATCTAGTTTTGGGAGTGGTTGTGATGTGGTGGGAAAGTTTTCCACGATAGAGATGTGATGGAACCATGTTGTGGGCTGGTGGGATATTATGTGAATATTCTATGGGGTGTTGTCTTGTGATAAGTTATAATAAAGATATGGAAGAATTGGTATATAAGGAGTTTCAGTGTGAGAGAATAATCTTAGTGGAATTGTAGTTAAGGGTACCATTTATTGATATTCTAATTATTATGTTATTATACATGACTTGTGTTTTTGGCTAGCATACCTTGGGATGGTTGGGTTAGATTGTATTCGTGTTTTGGTTTGGTCATCTCATACGTTCTGTAATGTGGGAATTAGTAATCTTATTTAACATGTGAATAAGAGACATCGGTTCTTCTTACCTATTATACTTATATTCTCACCCAAGGTATATAAAACTGATATTGAGTTTTCCAAACGGACTACATAAACCATGATGGAAATTACTAGATCATAAATTTTCATAACTACCCTCTTACTCATTTAGCATTACTTTTGGGAATCTAAATTCGATAATTTTATATATGTAAATTTTATACCTGCATTTTGGGATGTTTTTTGTTTCTTTTTTCTATTATGGCATGGAGTATTTTTTGGTTAATACACCATATCTCCTGACCGAATATTGTTAGAGGGAAATGAATCATATTTATGATAGTTTAATACCCTTGGTGATATTATCCAAATTGGATCCTACTAGAGATATGAATCATAGGACATTATCTCCCATATGTCATTGTGGTGTCTTTAGTGAGAAGGGATCTTGATATTTATGGTGAACAAAACATTTTTCCACAATATAGATATATTATATATTAATGTTTTAATTTAAAATAAATTTTTATCATTTTCAGATATTGAATTATAATTTATTGAGAATAAATTTATCTGCATTTAATAATCATGTTTAATAGTGGTAACCATGTATTTTTAATAAAATACACATAACACGTATAAAAATTAGTTCCCAAGGTAAATATAGAAAATTATTAAATATAAAAACTCTAGAAATAGGATATATGAAACATCTTTAAAAATTTATAAAAATGAATTTACATGCATTCAAGAAATCCTATTCACCCCAAACCATTTTATTTCCCATTTTTTATCCATTAACTCTTTAATTGTATCATTCCATAATCGAAAAATTAATATGTATTTAGAAGAAAAAAAACATTTTTGTTCACATAAAAATAGAGATAATTTAAAAAACATATATCCACAAATTAAAGAGTGTTAACTCACCAAAACCACTACTTTATTATATCCTAGTCTCTCACTCCACTTCCAAAAAACCCAAGAAACCTACAGAAGATCATTATAATGGGAAATAAATTACAACCAAATAGAGTAATTCCAAAGGAAATGCTTATGTTCAAAAACATGATATCTAAATTAATTTCATATTCTACCCAAAATATCCAACTATATCCATGAATGTATGATAAAACTTTGTTACTAATATTAATAAATTTTAGTATACTGATGGAATATTTATTTTCAACCCTCCAACCATATTTCAAATTAATGAAAATGTCTCTTGTGTTATGTATGGACTACCATCACAGTAAGGCACATGGTATATTTTTCATAACCACCTTGGAATAATTGTTAAAATATGGTGTCTAAAGAATAAATATTATAGTTACAAAATTAATATGATTATTAAAATATAAACCAATCCATATATCCTTTAACTACTAGTAAAATCAACTTGTCACCGACGCAAACTTGTGGACCACCGCCTCAAAGATGGTGGCATATTTCATTTTTAAACTAGTCTTTTTCTATATATCAAAATTAGTTAAAATATTATTCACTACCATTGAAATCAACATAATTCAATTATACTAATTTAATTAATATTTCACTCTAAAATAATCAATTTATGTTAGTACTCACACATATAATTTATCTTGTTTTTTTGTTTGGTTTAACAAAATAGAAGGACAATGCTATAAATTCCTATCATTAGAGATTTGGGATAAATAACTACTAATGTAATTAGAACACGACTAGAAAATAATTATTATTTGATGTTATTGGAATGAATGTATTTTTATATACCCTATTATTAAGAAAATATTTTATTCGTAAAAACATTAGAAAATCATGTTCAACGCAAACTTATCCATTATGAATCATTACTAAAATAATTTTGAAATGAAACTATAATGTTATAAATAAATATGAAAATTTTAATTTTATGAACCTATAATGGTATAAAAATTATGAAATCATAAAATATAAAGAACAACCAGCCCCTCTATTATGAATCTAGTTCTAAAAAATCAATCAAAATAATGACATCAGATAATGAGATGATAACACATGTAACTAATATATCTGTAATTAAAGATTATAAATAATTATTAAAAATATCATATTTATGAATAAATATCTATAATAGATTATTAATATAATTATTTTTTTACGCAAGAAGGTAGATCACATTTCCACTAAGAGGAAATAAAATCATGCATTTTTAAAATTTTATTTTTCCTCATTGAGACATGATTCTTATTCACAACATGTTTCCTTTTATTGGGGATATAAAATACATTGATTTATTTTAACCATAATTTTCATAAAATATAATTTATTTACTAGTTCAACTAACATTATATTATTCATGTTATTTTAATTGAATATATATAGAAATTGATAGGTACTTTTTTAACTCTCCTTCCTCATTGAATTATAATTATTCTTCTTTAAATTATTTTTCCTAGTGAATTTCATTCAACCATTATATTTTATTACTAATAAATCCTTCTTCTTCTATGTGTAGCATTTTTTTTAATTCAAATATTTATCTTTGAGGATTTTTTCAAAAAAATTATATCATTTCTAAGAATACATATCATTATATGTAAATACTATTCCCCCACATTGAAAATATAATCCACTCAATCCCATGTTCTCCATTATGTATATAAACCTTATTTTTTCGTATATAATGAGATCATAACATTTATCATTTTTAGTTTAAAAGAACATTTTTATCCAATTTTATGGTGTGGTATTTGGTACTTCATTTTAAAAATATATATAAGGCTTTTCAATTCACTAATAATCAAAGGGTTTATCAACCACCACACATTTTATTTTGATAATCTGAATGAAATTTAAATATTACATTATAGAATATTATTTTCAAATGCAAAAGATTTCCTTAAAAATAAACTTCATCTTTTTGAAACATTTATTTATTCTTAAATTATCCATTAAATAATATTATCTTATAAATATAAAATTTTTCAATTTGTATTGACATCATCAAATTTATAATTACCACAGAAATTTATATGCAACATCACATTTTATGAAAATGTAAATAAAATATTTAAAAACTATTTTCTATTTTCTCAGTAATTTTTCACATTAAAAATAAATTACTTTCAATGGAAATGGTTTTTTTAATTACCCTATAAATTTTCTTATGAAATTAATTTTTTGGTGATTTAATTTTTGGTATCAACATTTTAAATTCTTGTATATAATTTAAGTAATACCATTCAAAAAATCTAGGAAACCCATTTTCATAGGTTTCAATATAAAAGGATGAATGGTTTTTTTGGTAAAACTAAATATCTGTAGATTATTGATGATTTGATGCCTATATCACCGTTTAATTGTTTTTTATTGTTTATTACTTCATTAGATAATAATTTTGTGCATGATTTTAATTGTAGTTATATATTTTCTATAAGATTGTGTACGAGTGTAGTTGTTCTGACATATTATAATATCACCAGTATATAAAGAATAATACATTTTCATATTTATTAGTATGTTTGAATTAAATATTAATTTAACTTTAAAAATTATTCTATGTTCGATGTCGTTCCTGATATGCAACAATGGGTTTCTTTGAAATCATATGTTGCACACAACATTGGGTCATATTGAAAAATAATAATATAATATTATTTTAAATGGTAGTTAATACCCAGATGTTGTATTGGTGGGAATAAACAGAATTAACCATATTATAATTAAACATGTTTCTTAAATGTTTTTACATTTATCCAATAAAATATAGTGTCTTAAAATGTGAAGGAATCTAATTTTATGGATAAATACTCTAATATTTTTTTTAAAGTCAATTTACCGCCTTTTGATGGTTAACCCTCTTTAAATCTTATTTTGGTCACTTCTATAAGTTTTATTTGACAAAATAAAATTCTTATTTATAATCGGGACATCAAAATTTATTTTTGGTAAATTTTTGGTTTTTTCTGATAAAATTTATTTTTCAAGGAAAAGTTAAAAATATTGTATATTAATTGAAAACTGCCTTTTAATATAATTTATGTATAAGGATAGATTATATTTTTAATTAGTTTTAAAGTGTAATAAATTTCTATTGTTACCATTTAATCCAATTTTTATCATTGGAAGTAATTTCTATTTGAAATTAGATATAAATAGGTATCTATATTTGGATAGTTATTATTTCTTAAAAAATACATTTTTTGTTTTAACAGTGGGAATTTATTTTAAATTAATTAAGCGAATTCAATTTTTTTAATTTGTATATATTGACATTATTTCTGAATTTGGAAAATCAAATAAATATTTGGCTGAATTTTGGGTATTTTCTTGAAAAACATTAATTTTTGATGAATAATGAAAACATTAAGTAGTTGTTAAAAACCTAATTTTTCATTTAAATGAAATTTTACCATTTTTGTGAATTTAATATTAAAAATAAGAAATAATTGGTTGTTTTTAATAAGTAAAATGTGGTTCAATAATATGAAAATAATTTTTAGTGAATATTCTCTTTTGACTTTTATTTACAACGATTAAAAGTAAATAGAGAAATTCAAGATAAAAATTATATTATAATAATATTAAATTACCATAACATGTGTCCTATTCATATTGGATGATAAATGTATGACCATGGGAATCCTTGAATCTATTTTGGGACTCCATGGATCCACTTAAAAGTGATAATGACACTTTTTATTAATTAATTTAAAGTAATGGCAAAAATAACATAAACCTATATCTTTTAGTAAATAAATTCTTACATGGGATAGATAAATTATCTCATAGAGTATAAATAATAAATTGAAATCTACAATGATTTATTACATCATGTTATTTGGTTTGTAAATTTTAGACATCATATAAATAAAATTATTTATGACACACTAGTGATGATATGTTTACCACATTAAAAAATGATTTAAAAAAAATATTATAAAGACTAAAACTATATCCAAAAACTATATAATTATTATCGAATGATTTTATTTAGAAATATAGTCATCTTAGATTTATCTTTAATATGTTTGGGTCCTTTATAAACAGAAAATCATTTTATAATAAAATAATATATTCAGACTTTCCTAAAGAGCCCCTCCTCCCCCTTATAAAAATCCCTCACCTATAACCCATTACTCACACCTCTCAAACCCCTTGGATCATCCACAAAATTCCCATATTATCTCTCAAGATTACACTATTCTATATAGAATCCTTACCTAAGGAAAAAAGGACTTCAAGAAAACCTTTTGTTCAAAACCAATGGGAGTTACCCGAATTAAAGGTAATGTCTTCCCTTAAGATCATTCCTTTTATTTTACCTCTACAGCCCCATTAACTCTTTTATTCCTTTTGTTTATAAAAAAACAGTATCACCAATTTACTAGGATTTTGATATTAGATGAATTTTAACTACAATTACACACACCTCCGTTTAATGGGAAAAGAACATACTATTTCTGTGGAAGGTGAACTACCGCCTCAGGAAATGATTATTGTTTAGTCTTCTCTTACCTCCTCTTATAGTGGTCATTAATAAGGAACTATATTTATATTTGATATATATTATATTTATATTGTCTTTATAATTCTGTATTTTCAATTTATATCATACGATTATGTTTTCCATAATGGGTAAATAAAATAATTTCATTTGAGGTAGTGTGGACTACGACCCCTTCAAAGTGATATGACTCATTCATGCCATATGGAAAACGTATAAAGGATGGATATAATGAAATTATATAACATATATATTGGACTAGATTTATAATATAATTATTTATTATTCTGTTTTCATTCATTTAAATATAAAATAGAAATGAATGTTGTGTTCATGCGTACGTACGGCTTACTGTCTCCATGAATATTGCAGTTCATTTCTTATCTCCAAATGATTTGGAATATTATAAATAAATATAAAATAAATATATATGATATATATGATATATAAATCATGAATATAATTCTTTAGATAATGGATTTTTGACCACATGGACAATTTGTAATTATAAAATGTTCATTTTTTACTAAAGTTCTGAACAACGGAAAAATATCCGATATGAACTCAAATAATTAACTAATTGTTATAGAAAGATAATGTGTGATAGAAAATGAATAATAAACATGAAAAATGTTAGTAAGGAAGTTTAAAATAACTTCAGTTTATTATTCAGGATGAACACGGAACATACAAGTCATGTTGGACCTGAGTTAAGGGGTTTTCATCTCACTTTTTATTATTGTGAGATTCATGTTATAATTGCAACTATTTCCTATTATGGGGTTTATGTACTGACCATGATTATTTTTTTGTTTTATATAATTTATTTTATGGGTATTAACAACTTCATTTTGTGATCATTCTTTTATGGGGTGTATGTATTGTGAGTTACCAAATCGGTAAGGGACTTCTTCTCTAACATTTAATTCTTTGAGATTTCCAATTATCACCCCTTATTTATTTCATGTGGTGTATTATTGACTGATATTTGATATATATTGTCATGATTCTAATGAAATTCATGGTATTATGTGATTCATTTGGTGGTTATTATCATTTGGTCATACAACATGATTAATTACAATGTGGTAAGGGGTTTTCATCTCACTTTTTATTCTTGTGAAATTCATGCTATAATTGACACTATTTCCTTTTGTGTGGTGTATGTACTACCCCTGATTGTATTGTTACTTTAATATACTTTAATTTATGGGTATCTACATCTTCATTGTATGATCCATATTTCTTGGTGTTTATGTTTTGTAAGTTACCAAATCTGTAAGGGAACCTTTCACCCTCCTCTTTTTTAAAAGTCTTTTTTGGTATGCCTTTTAATTTACATATTCTTATGTTGTGATATGTTCATCAATATAATGAATGATATAAATTTTATGTACACTAATGATATACCATTGTTTCTCATTAATTCATTTTTATAATTTTAAAGTGACGACGTTAGGCTGTCGAATTTCTGTAACGGTTCTTCTTAACCCAATTTCCATTCTTTGGGTTGCACTTCTCTTTCTTGTTTACAACATTCTTTTATTATGTTAGAAATGAATTTTTATATCTTATCATGTATTTATAATTTCTTTATGTGTGATTAATTTTAATACACATAATTGATCTATTTATGTTTAAAAATTATATATGTGTGGGACTTCGTATCAATCTCCTTTATTTGAATCACATTTTTTTTATACATGACTATATTTTATACAGTGTATAAAAAACATTGAGCTTTTTTCATTCAAATAGAATATTTTTCTACGAGGTGTTTTACTAATCAATAAATAATAGTTCTTATTTTAACATAAGCAGTGATGATATTTCCCACTATTGAGAGTATTATTTGATCTTTTCCTTCCTTAACATGTCTTAATTTTTTGAAAAGGAAAATAAATACCATGTAAATTTTTTACATATTTTTGTATTGAAATTGGTTTTGATAATAGGTTTTTTGTCTCAATATATTTAAATGATATACTGAGATTGAAATGTGAAAATATTTTCTTTCCATTATATTTTTTTTATGTGTTATGAATATGTAATGGTTCATGGGAATTGTTTATGTCTATGGGTAGTTCCATGAAAACCCAAGGGAGGGTGAGCCAGAGATAGCTCTCGAATGCATTGGGTAACGTGATAGAGGAAAATGTTAATATTTCTCTTAAGATATTTAGGGAATATACTATGATGGGTTTTCCAAATGTGACTCCCTATGTAGTTGTGATAGCTATAATGTATGTTTGATGTGGATTACTTAAGTTACCTTTATGATTTATGATTTATATGTGTTATTTATAAATCATATGATTTCATGAAGTATGTTAGAGAGCTTATGTTTCTTATGTATTGATGAACTAGTGTTTTTTTTCTTTATTTTTTAACACTTACTGATATTTTTATGCTCATCCCATGTTTTTGAAATGTTATTCACAGGGTATAAGGCAAGGTAAGACAATGGAAGAACTCAATAAGATTTATATTAAGAAAATAATTAGTGTTTTCTTTTATGAATTTTTATTATATAAGAAAAATTGATACCAAGTAGAAGTCTTTTCTTTGTAATTTTTGAGATGTAATGTAGATGATACGGCCTAATTCTCTAAAAATATTATCAAGGAAAGATCCTGAATGTGAATTATTAACTTAATTCCTGATTATGTAATGTATAAGTCTAGGGCCATATAGTTGGTATCATAGGTCGGTTTAAAACAATTTAAGGATTATGAGTTTTTATTAGACACATGGTTAGTCTCTATGTCTAATCTTTAAGTTAAATCCTTGTTTTATAACATTTTTGGATCATGGAAATTCAGTTTCAAATAGAAGAAGGAGGATCTAAAACAACATTCTTATCTCTTCCTGATGACATGCTTACAATAATTATTGAAATGTCTGGTTCAGATAATTATGAACCATTTTATAGCATACAAATCACTTGCAAGAAGTTGTTTGAGATATAAAAAACATCCTCAATACCATGATATCATCGTGGATCATGGGTTGTATTTAATCAAATCCCATTTACACAATATTCTCATAATTTCAATAAAGTTAAATATTATCAATGAATAATCAAATATTTTACCTTATCACATGGTTTTGAAGCATATTATGATTTTGAAAATGGTGTTAAAGTATGACACCCTTGTACAACCTATATATTTTTTTTCAAAAGATTTGTATTTCAACATAAACAATGGTATTTTAAAAGGACCATTGATTTAATGTTTCAACTCAAACTCAGTCTTCCTATGTTATAAAAAGCCAGTTTTATCAGATGTTCTGAAATTATTTGTTATACGTGATTATTTTATAAATCTATTTTTCTATGAACACCCATATTACCCATGTCATACAATTTGTATTTGGATGAAGGATGGAAATTGATTTTAAGTATATCTAAATCATTGTTTCAATGCATGGACCTTCTACCTACATGAAAAATATGACAATGAATCCATGTGGACACCATGATCTAGGTATGATGTTCTTTCTTTTGATAATAGTTTTATGTTATCATATCGAGCTGAAATAAAAAAATGACAATAAATATAAGTCTCCAGTAAGATGTTGAGGTTTTAATTATTTGGGACGAAAATAATAGGGATAAGAAAACATTTGAGGTTAAAATATATTAGGGTTATTTTTTTAGTTTTATAAAAAGGAAAACCCATAAGATTTGTGAAAATCCATCACGTCTGTCGAGGCTATGTTTATTGAACCCACAACTAAATGGAAAAAAGGTAGAATCACCTACCATTGTCTTGCATGAATTTCCTAGTTAGTATGAGTTATTTCTTTAGTTAAATGATTTTATAGATCAATAATAAGTTGAGTTTGGGAACTTATGTTTTATCAAATTGACATAATTAGTATAAGAAATTGATTTGGTGATTTAGTGAAAATGTTTTTTTGGAATATGTTCTATAATTTGAGGAAACACTATATGCATAAGGAAAATAAAATACTATTGGATTCTATTTGTCGAATAATGGTTGAAATTTTATTTTGGAAAAAGATATGTTTTATGAATATTCAGGTTATTAATGGAAATGATTAACCTATCAAAGGTAATATGTTATCCGGTGAATTAAACTTCATTATGAGACATTAAGAGTAGTCAATGATATTTGGAGATAAATGATAAGATTTATTATGGAATACTATGTGATTAAATCATTCTTTGTTTTTTGTTTCAATCTTAGTTTGGTTTACATTGACAAATTTTATAGAAATTTTTTTACTGAATGGTATTTTTTGAACATTGGGTATTTTTTGTCGAATTTTGGAGATTAGGAATAATATTTCTTTTTTTAAAGTATTGTCCAATTTTGGAATTATATTATCTTGTACAAAAAATTTTGGTTTTGGTTAATATCTAAGAATAGGAAAATATATAGTTCATCTTTTTTGGATTATGTTATTCTCTAGAAGTTTGTTCTAGCACTTCATATGTGAATAAGTTATCTTGAATACTCATCATTTGGAGAAAATGTGAGTTTTGGGTAGAAACTTATTAAAGGGTGAAACTCTACATGAAAAGTATGTATATTTCCTTACGTCCTTTGTCAATATCATAAACAATCCTCCAAATTTATGAAAACAAACATAAACCAAAAAAATGTTGTCTATAAACATTTCCTACTGGAAAACCAAATATTGTTTAACCTATCACAATTTTGTGATTTTCTAGTGGTTTAATTTCTCTTGTCATGTTTTCTATCGCTCTCCATCTAAACATTAAACGTAGTTTCTCCTTGATATCTAGGTTTTCATGGAATCATAGTTTGGGTTATATTGGGTGACTCTTGTAATTATATTTCAATATTTTAAACTGACAGATTTATTGACTCTTTTTCTGATGTGATACTTTTAATGACGTTTCTATGCCCAATTTTAAATTTGCGAGGACAAAATTTCACCAAGGGCAGAAGGATGAAACTTCCCAAGTAAATAAAGAATAAAAAATTTCATATTTGTTTATATTTTTGTTTAAATATTAATTTTTCCGTAAAGGGGATACTATGATCGATGGCATACCTAATACAAAACAATGATTTTCTTTGAAATCTTAGGTTGCACACAAATTTGGGTCATACTAAAAAATAATAATATAAAATTATTTTAAATGGTACTTAATGCATAGCCACTATATTATAAGGAATGAAAATAACTAACCATATTATTATTAAACATGTTTCTCAAATGTTATTACATTTATCTTATAAAATTTAGATGCTTAAAATGTGAATGAATCTAATTTAAATCTTAAATACTCTAATATTCTATAAAAGGTCAATTTACCACCTTTTGATGGAGAACCCTCTTTATATCTAGTTTGGTAACTTTAAAATGTTCTATTTGAAAAAATAAAATTCTTTTTTCGGATGGGCACATCAAAATTTACATTGGATAAATTTTTGGTATTTTCCTAATAAAATTCATTTTTAATGAATAGTGAAAATATTGTAATTTAATTCAAAACGTCCTTTTAATATTGGTTATTTATATATCTTGATTATATTTTTAATTTGTTTTAGAGTGTAATTATATTATGTTGTTTCCATTTAAACCAATTTTGGTAATTGGATTTAATTTCACATTGAAATTGGACATAAACAAGTGCCAATCTTTTGATAGTTATTATTTCTTAAAAAACATGCTATTTTTTAGAACAGAAATTAATTTTAAATTAATTAAGGAAACATATATGTTTTGAATTTGTTAAAATAAACATCATTTTTGAATTTGGAGAATCAAATATATCTTCTGCTGAATTTTTGGTATTTTTATGAAAAACTTCAATTTTGATGAACAGTGAAAACACAGAGTTGTAGTTAAAAAACTATCTTTTTCATTTAAATGAATTTATACCATTTCTATGAATTAAATTTTAAAAATATGACATACATGTATGTTATTAATAATTAATATTTGATTAAAAAAGATGAAAATAAATTTTGATGAATAGTAACTTTTGTCTTTTATTTACTTTGGTTAAAGGTAAATATGGTAATTCAAGGTAAAAATAATATTATAATAATATTAAATTACCCTAACATATGTCCTAATCCTTTTGGTTGATACACTTACGACCATGGGAATCATTGAGCTGATTTGGGGTCCCCATGGAGCCACCTAAGAGTGATAATGACACTTTATATTAATTAATTAAAAGTAATGAGAAAAATGACATCAACATATATATTTTAGTAAATAAAGTCTTACATTGGTATATTTTATTTATCTCTTTGACTATAATTATTCATTTTAAAGACAAAAATATTTCCTACGTCATGGTATTTATTTCATAATTTCTAGACATCAATTAAATAAAGTTATTTTCGACTAAATAATGATGTAGTGTTTACCTAAATAATGAATGATTTAAATAAATAATATTATAAAGACTAAAACAATATTAAAAACCTATAAAATTATTATTGTATGATTTTGTTTCAAACACTAGTCAAATTATCTTCGAATTAATATGTTTTGGACCCTTAGAAACTGAAAATCCTTATATAATAAAATAATACATTCAAACTTTTCTAAAGAGACCCCCTAATAAAAAGTTCCCACCTATGACCCATTACTCACGTCTCTCAGGCCCCTCGGATCATCCAAAAATTTCCCAAAAATTATCTCAAGATCCCTATCCTCCAACTACAGGCCTTATCTTAGGCAGAAATCACTTCAAGAAATCCTTTTGGTTCAAACCAAAGGGAGTTACCTGATTTAACGGTAACGTCTTCTCTTATGTTCTTTTCATTTATTTTAATTATCCAACCCCTAAACACTTTTTATTACTTTATTTTATAGAAATAATTATATAATAAATATATTACATTTTTTAAATGGGAATTATTTTAACTACACTTACAGACACCTCCGTCTAATGGGAAAAGAACATATTTTTTCTGTAGACAACGAACAACTGCCACAAGAAATGATGACTGTTCAATATTCTCATACCGCCTCTTATGATGGCCATTAATATGGAACTATATTTACATGTGATAAATATTATATTAATATTGTCTCTATTATTCTTTATTTTTCATTTATATCATACCTTTATGGTTTCTCAAAATGGGTAAATACGATAATTTCATTTGAGAAAGTGCGGACTACTGCCCACTCAAAGTGATATAACTCTTTCATTCCATATGTGGTACGTAAAAAATATGGAGTTAATTAAATTAAATAACTTATATATTATACTATAATCATTATATACCAATTCATTATTATTTTTTCATTCCATTAAATATAAAATAAAAATGAAAGTAGTGTTCATTCGTACGTACAACATATCGTCTCCATGAATGGTGCGTTTCATTTATTACCTTCAAATGATATTAAATATTATATATAAATATAAAATGGATATATATTATATTTATGATATCTAAATCATGAATTTCATTCTACAGCTAATGTAATTTTTACCATAGTGACAATTTTTAATTATAACAAATTCATTTTTGATTATTGTACCGAACATTGACAAAATGTCCGATATAATCTCAAATAATTAACAAATTATTATAGCAAGGTAATAAGTTATATAAAAGGAATAATAAAAATGAATAATATTCTCAAGGAATAATATATTAACATATGTTGTTTATTCAGGGATAACATGGAACATACGAGTCCAGTCAGACATGATGTAAGGGGTTTTCATCACACTTTTTATTCTCATGAGATTAATGCTATAATTGCCACTATTTACTTTTGTTTTGTTTATTTACATCCCACGATTGTATTATTTCTCTAATATAATTTAATATTTGTATTTACATCTTCATTGTATGATCCTTCATTCATGGGGTGTATGTTTCATAAGTTACTTAATCAGTAAGGGGTTTCTTATCTCACTTTTAATTCTATGTGATTTCCATTATTCACCACTTATTTCTTGCATGTGGTGTATTGTTTACTGGAATTTGATATATATTATCATGATTCATTTTACATTTTTGGTATTCTATGATTAATTTGGTGGTTATTAACTTTTGTTCATACAACTCGATTGATTACAATGTTGTAAGGGTTTTCATCTTAATTTTTATTCATGTAAGAATCATGCTATAATTTCCACTATTTTATTTTGTGTGGTGTATGTAATGACCATTATTGTATTATTTTTGAAATATAATTTAATCAATGGGTATATACATCTTCATTATATGATCCTTCCTTCATGGGGTGTATGTTTTGTAAGTTACCAAATCGGTAATGTAACCTTTCACCCTCCTCTTTTTTTAAAGACTTCTTTTGTTATGTCTTTTAATTTACATCTTATTATGTTTGAATACGTTCTTCTAAATCTTTAATTCTATAAATTTTTTGTAAATGTGATTAGATACCCTTTTCATCTCATCAAATAATTTTTAGAATTTTAATGTGACATCGTTAGGCTGATCAATTTCTGTAAGGGAACTTCTTAACCAAATTTACATTCTTTGGGTTGATCTTCTCATTCATGTTTATGACATTTTCTTATTATGTGAGAAATTAATTTACTTATCATATTATCTATTTATACTTTAATTATGTGTTATTATACTATATAAACATAATCGATCTATTTTATTTGAAAAATGATCTTTGTATCTGACTTCGTCTCAATCTCCTTTCATTGAGGAATATTTTGGTTTATAAATGACTTTACTTTATTCGTTAAATAAACTTCTTTGACTTTTCATTTCAATAAAAAGGAATATTTTTCTACGAGGAATTTTAGTAAATATCAAGAAAATAATTTTTATTTTAACGTAACTGGTGACAACAACATTTTCCACTATCACATGTAATATATGATATTGGTCTTCCATAATAAGCCCTAATGTTTCAAAAGAAAATAAATATCATATAATCTTTTACATATATTTGTTTTGAAAATGGTTTTGATACTTTATTTTTTTGTCAATATATTTAAATTATATATTGTGATTGAAATACGTAAATGTTAACTTTCTTTTATATTTTTTTATGTGTTATAAATATGTTATGTTTCTTGGAAATTGTTTATATATATGTTTGGTTTTGTGATAAACCTATGGAGGGTGAGCCTGAGATAGCTCTCTAATGCATTGGGTAATGTGATAGAGGTAAATGTTAATGTTTGTCCGATGATATTTTGGGAATATACATTGATGGGTATTCCAAGTGTAACTACTTATGTATATGTGATATCTACAATGTAATATTGATATGGATTCCATAAGTTACCTTAATGATTTTTGATTTCAATGTGTTATTCATAAATCATATAATTTCATGAGGTAAGTTAATGATCTTATGTTTTTTATATATTGATGAACTAATGTTTTCTTTATTTATTTAATAACCTTTAATGATATTTTTATGCTCATCAAATTTTTTTGAAATGTTATTCATAGGGTATAAGGAATGTTAAGAGAAAGGAAGAACTCACGATGATTTATATCAAGAAAAGAATTATTGTTTTTTTTATAATATTTATTTGATGATAAAAATGAATACTGAGTAGAAGTGTCTACTTTTTAATTTTTGAGATGTAATGTAATATTTCTGGACTAATTCTCTAAAACACTAAACATGAAAAGATCCTCAATGTTAATTATTAACTTTATTCAAGATTATGTAATTTTTATGGTTGGGGCCATATACAATTGCTCAGAAAGACTCTGTGTGAATGTAATTGAAATTATATGTGACCACAAAGATTATGGTTGAATATAATTGTGGTAGTCCATTATCACAAAAATGTTGTTAGCATGTGACTGATGATAACATATGCTCATAAGATAATGCTTTTGTGTACATTCATTAATATATCATCACAATATTTTGTCTGGGTGTAATTATGTTTAATATATGCCAACAATTTTTTACATGTGTGTAATTATGATTACCATATGATATATAGATCCTATTTAGTTTCAATTTCAATTCATCTATTCTCCCATGATTGTGCATGGGTTTAATTTTAGTTAATCTATAGTCACCTAATTTAGTAAAGGTGGAATTTTGGTTAAGTAGAGATATGAGGTTTTTCTATATAAATAATTACTGATAAGCTATGTTTATAATGATATGTATTCCTATGATTATTTTCATACCATAGTAATTTTTTTTGTTTTTTTATGTCGACAGTTAAAATTTCTCTTTCACATTCCTATGATTGTGCTCCAAGGATAATGTTTATTATCTATCACTCTTATATCATGAAACATGTTTTTTAATTTGATATTACATGTCTTTATATCAAGAATTAAAAAAAACACAAGTTTTTTCATGCCATTTTTAAGGATATATTTCACCATTAATGGTGATTTCTCTTGATTCATCCATTAATGAAAATATAGAAACTTTTCCATTACTCAGTGTTTGAATTCAACCCATTCATATGATTACATTCCCCATCTTATGTAGACAGTTATTAATTTCATAAATTCTGTAGTGGATTATTGTAAAAAAAATTACATATAAATGTTCAATAATATTTCTATATATTTAATGCCCAATGAAATTAAACCTTCAGTTCCAGAGATTATGTCACTATATGTAAGATGTAATGATTAACATATTTATATGGTGTAAAAAATAAGTTTATCTTGGTTAATCTCAAATTTTTCAATACTATTTTTCAAGTAATATGTATTTATACCCCAAAATCTATTGTTCGAGTATACTGGTCCTCTCAATGACACTAGACTTCTATATTTATAGTATTAATTATTTGAGATTTTATATTTTGAAATTCATAAAATGTAAGGTATAAAGGACTCATGAAACAATTTTTAATCAATGATATTCATTGTGTTTCATGTAGTTCAAAAATAAAAAATGTGCTAATGTATTTTATAATGGGGCATTGGGGATGTTCGGTATGATAATCTTATAGTGCGATACAGTTTTTTAAATTTTATCATTCCTTGTAAATTTAACATTAAAAAAACATCCTAGAATGGATGGTTTTATATGGGAAACCTACCAAACCTTAAATATTAAACAAAAATTAAGAATTTTCTAATGGGGGTTACATTAGAAACTAATAATGAAGATCAAAGAAGAATTAATATCCATTGGGTAAATGAATGCACTCTAATATTGAAAAAATATAATTATAATTTATTCAGTTTGTGATTAATGAAAAATTCACATCATTAGTTTGTAATTAATGTATTTAATGTTATTAAAGGGTTATAAATTCATGTAAAATGAAGGTGTGATATGGATCCTAATTCAATAATTAATTATGATTAAAATAAATGATTTCTAAATTAGTTGTTTCCATTTTCATTGGCATGTGTGTTTTGAATATAGAATGTTATTCTAATTTGATAAAGTAATTGTAATTTACTATGTGAGAAACGTGACATTTGTCGGAGAGTGGCTGAGAGTAAAAGTTATGTTATTTTTGTCATAAAATATTTATATCCCTACAAATAGAGTAAATCATTGGACTATAATTAATATTCTTATAATATATAAACAATAAAAAATTTTAAATATAAATAAATGATAATTTTTTTCTTAATAATACTATTTTGTGATTCAAATTTATTATTTCAAATAAAAAAACTCTATTTTAGAAATTATAATACAATGGGTTATTATCAAAGTAGTAAATTCAATTGAAATTATTTAAGGATCCATTCTTCTAATAAATCACACTGCTAAAATATTTAGTATTCATGTTTTTGCATTAAATATTTGGTTCAACATTTAAAATGTCATTAAATTACCCATATAACCTATTGATGGGAAAATATAGGAGAGAATCAGTCACAAAATTGCTGATATTGATTATAGTATACTTGTTGAATTTTTTTTCATGTGAGAAAATTATCATTTTTTGTTACAGGACCTAACCTCATATAGGGATCTATATGGTGGAAAGTAGAGAAACCATAAAAAACATAAACTTGAATACTAGGACACTAAATATCCCAATGAGAAAAAATATCTTTAAAATTAGGTTTATATTTATAGTAGTTCAAAAAAATCATTATATTCTATCTCCTTCACCTTGATAGACAGGAAATATCATCGGAAACTAGTGAATAATTTTCCACACATAATAATATGTGATAAAATGCCTTATATAAATTATTTATTGGTTTTAAAAAATAATTTCATAATAATAAAAAATAATAATTTAAATAATCTACAAGATACGATCATTCAAATTTAATTTATAATCACCAATAAAATAGAGTTTTCCCCAAGGAAATAATTATTGTTTATCAATTTTAATGTTATTTTACATATTATCTTTGAGGAAGAGAGTCCAAGTGTGGATTTCATTATTTTTATACACATTTCATCCCTGAAACTTAAATTACAAGTCAATTTATTTTTAGTGATGGTGTAGAGAATCCTTGTTCCTCGCGATGTTTTTCTATGATCTCAATAAAGGGATTCTTTGAAACTCTCTAAGACATGAGAGGGTGGAAGGGTTAAATTCATTTTACGACTTCAATGAATTTCTCTAGATGGTATATTGTGAAAAAAAAAATCGCTAAAATGAAATAAATAATAATATTATGTATAAAGTTAATTTTTATCAATTTTTTAAGGACCTTTTCCAAATATTCCATCTAGGATATTCCACAGATGTTATACTTAAACAATTTGAATATTTCTTATCATGGATAAAATAAATATAATTTAATGTATAATTAAATTAATATATATTTAAATGATATTAAATATGTGATATAATTTTTTTATCCCTTTAACTCAACTCATCATTTATCCACAAAATTTATTAGATATTGAACAATATATTTTTTATTCACATAAATAACATTTCCATAAATAGAATAATAAATATTTTATAAACAAAACACATTAATAATTATTAATTTCAAAAACCCTGTAATTAAATCAAAATTAAAACATTAATTTTATTAAACTACTGAATAAATAAATATTATTTTATTTTTATTCTCATTATAATTTAGGTAAAAACTTCATCTCACTTATTCACGACATTAATACATGTTGACTCAAATTATTTGATCAATATAACATGAATAATTAAATTTACACTGGATTGAAATAATATTAACTCATGATATTATATTCAATTGAATTTAATGATATTCAGTATACACATCTTTTTTTGGACAACAAGGACTCTTCCTCAGAATAATTGAGTGAAATGACTAAAATATCATGATCAATATCTTGTAACACATCATTTCATTCATAGAAAATTAAGATAATTTGAAAATGTCAAAAAATAACCTATGAATTTTATAGTGTAATAGAATACCTTTTTAATGATTTATAATAAAACAAGATAGATACATGTGGAATAACCCAATATAATTTATTTTGTATTATATGATATATGAAAAAGCTCCCTTTGATGAACTAAAATGAGATTCAATTTAATCAAGCAATCAATTTTCTATCAATGTAATAAATATATATTCTATAACTAACTGAAAAGGGGAAAATACATTGTGCAATAATTTAATTTAAGATATAGAAATATTGACAAACCCCTCATATTATCCATAATTGGGATAATAAGTCCTGAAAAACTATTTCCATATATTAGTATAAAACATTAATAACATACATTTATAATAATCTGATTATAATAAAAATATTACACAATTAATGAATTATAATATCCAATGACATAAGAACATGTGGAATTTAGTTCGGTAATTAATTTACTATAATATCTGGGTTTTGAATATTACTATTTTTTCAAGTTCTTTAGAATAAGTCCCAATGTCTTATTATCCTCAAACACTGGATAGGACAACACCATATGTTTCTCTTCGAAATAATATTTCCATGAACATATGAATTAGGTTTAATAATATTTTCTTTTGATATTAAGATTCTCAGAATAATTGGAATCTTCTATGACCACCTGGTGAAATATAAACTCTATGAATATTGTCATATTTTTTATTGTAGAATATAAATCATAATTTGATAAATTATTTAATAATATATATTCGAGAAATGCTATATGGATTAATGGACCAAACTCAACTTTACTCTAAAACCATCAAGAAAAAACTAATAATAACTATATTTATTCTAGATCTTCAATAATAAACATTATTTTACAGTGGTATGGCAAAAGATTTGGGGCCCATAATTTTTTTAGTTTTCCAGTACACATGACACAACATCTATTAATTGAGAAAACTATTTGAAGAATTGATATCAATGAGTATTTAACATCACCTCATTATTATAAACATAACATCATGGATGATACAATAGTAATAATTTTATCATAAAACATATATTTTATGAAAATACATTTAAATATATATATAACACCATAATATAGAATACATCGGTACATAATATAATTCTTATACTTTATCATAAACTAAAATGTTCAAAAGATATATTTATATGTAATCTTCATGAATTTATAATCAATAATTATTATTCACGTGTCCTTATAGTGATATATAATATGAAACATATATATTGGGAAAATAAATTTTATCCAGTAGATAACTATTATTTTCACATTTCCATGTACAAAAAAAATATTATTTTTAGTTTCCAAAGTATTATTGAATAATTAAAAACATTTCCCTACTGTATTTGTTAGGTTCAATTTTATATGATCAAAAAATGGTTTACCAATAATAAATTTTAAATTTAATCACATATCATGACACGTGGGATAAAATCCTTGCACGTATGCAGATGAATTTCAAATTGAACATCAGAATATACTCATGTTCCTTAACATATCATAATAAATAGATTTTTCACTCTATGAGTGTGGTAAAAATTGTTTCTTTAGTGGTTTAATATTTTTTTCATTACCATGTCATTGCATATACTACATCTTTATTTAATAATACACAATGTTATATTTTTTAAGATCATGTTCCCTATAACATTAGTTTCTTTATAGTTATGTCTTGGATATATATCATTTATCAGAATCGTAAATATCAGTAAGACAAAATATCTATATTATAAAATTAATAAATATATTTTATGTGTAAAAATATGTATCAAAATCTATCCCTTTATAGAGACTAGGCATTGTTTTTTTCATCATAAAACATGCCATTCATAGAGATCCATAAAAAGAAAACTTTTATGACTATAATGATTTTCATAATATTTTAATTAAATTTTCGTTATCAAATAACTTATTGTAATTATATGTTGTAAAAAACAACTCATTTTGTATTAAATTGACATCTCCAATAATAATTACATTTTATAATATGGTCATTACTTTAGTTATCCGAACTCCATGGTGATAGACGGTTGTTATAACAAGTGGGGTTGTAATTGATTTTACCATGAAAATTTAGAAAATTATTTTTTGTAGACAATATAATGTTGTTTTATGATAACATAATTAACCTAAAATTCACTATAGGTAGAAACCATACCATCTATGTCTAGCTTAATCAATAATATCTAATTAATTCATTACAATAACAAGGGAAAATACAAAACATTGAACTAGATTTTGGAACTTCAAAATCATTTAATAATTAATAAAAAAATTATAATCATTGTTTGTTTCAATTAATTTTGATCTCATCAGGTTTTTATCCATTATAAATAACATATAACTAATCATAGTGAATATAAAACCATCTATAGGTTTCAAACATTCCAACGTAGTAGGTGAATCTACATTAAATCCTCAAATCAATATATATAGTGTTTTTCATTCCTAGGATAAATAATGTGAATATATATCATTGACTTCATATTTATTTTATCCTTATTAAAATATCACACAATATCTATGATCTAAAATTATAGAAATATATTCAATCATTTGAGTTATTTATTTATTTATTAATGATATTAAATTATTATTTTTCATTAAATATATTTAAGGTAGATGGAGTTTGCAATGTTTATTCAGCAATAATTTTGATAAATTTAGCCTAAATATTGGGTTCTCAACCAAATCACAAGATGATATTTTATAATCTATTCTTCTAGTATCATAACATTTACAGTATACTTTTTTCAATTCTGATGATACATTGATATTTTTATAAACACCAATATTCAAAAAAATAAATTGAACGAAGATAGGTAAGGTTATCAATGATTATATGACTTATCATCAGACAACCGTATTCTATAATCATCACATAGATATTTTTATTTTATTTTGAAATTTGGAATATGTACACACATAATTAAATAGTCATTTAATTCTTGGACTTGATATTGGGTGATGACTATACTCAAAATGTACTATATTCTTTACTGTTTATGTTCATTATATGAACATTACATTCATTATCATTTAATGAACTCCCATGATGTATTGGAGTTTACCTTTATAATACCCTTAGAATAGATCACTTTTGCCTTATTGTACTAATTTTATTTTAATTGCGGATTTAAGACATTTAATCTCACAATATATCAATGTTAGAAAAAATATTAACTAAGGAAGTAAAAATAAATTAGTGTTTTATCTCAAAAGTGATTAAACACCCATCAAAATATTTCGTTTACCACTAATATTTTTACATGGAAAATAATTATCCAAAAAATCATATAATTCTAGAATTATATTATTATATTTATAATTAATTTTTAATGTTATCCATATGTGATTAATCTATAAGTAAAATATTAATTATAAATCATATACCATAAAATCATTAATTTTACACGTGAAACAATGTTAAATTTTGTAACAAACATGTATATGTGATAATTTGATAATAAAAATTTATAAAAAAAAATAGTTTAACATTAACATATTGACTTGGAAATTTGATTTTGTGATCAAATCATGCATAACATATGAATACAACTCATTCGAAATCTTATAATGTTAACCTTACATCCTATAATGGTATTAAATTTTGATAGTTTCTTTATTTACAAACAATTAAATATGATACATATTTAATTTAAAAGGCACATATAAAAAATAAATATTACAAGAAAATAATAATATACCTGACGAAGATTCTTCATATCAAATATTCATAATCTATTTGCAGTTCCTTTTCCATTGATTGTTTTTGAAACATGTGAAGTGTCTAGAATCACGTTTTGTACAATCACCCTCAATCATTTTCCTGTTTGAAGGAAACTATAAATGATCCAATTAATTTAAACACATTTGACCCTCAATATCATAATGTCCATCAAGTCTTTCATTCCATAAAGATTTTTCCTCTAGTTTGGTAATGTGTTATCTCTTCTCCCAGTTGTCAAAAGTGGTTTATTTATTAAGTTAAATGAAGTGTGATTATTCCTAAACATGTTAAAAATTAATCATAATGTTTGATAGACCATGTTATAAAAAATTCCTATCAGCATAGAGATTCATAAGAAAAAGAATAAAGAATAGATTTTCTATATTGTGATTTTTATTATTTTTAATTAATATGGGGAATATTTGAGTTATAAATGATAATAAAAAATGATACAAAATTTATTATAAATATTGAAGAACAAAATAGCTAACTGATCAATATACAAAAACATCTTGAAGGCAATATCAAATGTATTTTTACTTGCCTTCTGATGACAACCCCAACCCTAGTAGCCCTGAGTCTATGGTTATTTTATTACAATGGCATAAATACTAGAGATCCCATAAAAATGATCGATTAGTATCATATTATTGATATAATAGATACATAAATGGTTTCTTTAATACACATGAAATTAAACATAGAACATAACAAAGGTAAATAAACCACTTCCTTGACACCAATTAGATGATTTGATATTCATAACCCATGGAAGGAAAACAAATTATAGGGTGAGATTAAATGCTCAATAATGGATACATATTGTAGTAAAATGTATCAATTATGAGTTATGCATAATCAATAAGGAATAATCAATTACAAAAGGTAAATAACTAAGAAAAGTATTTCATTTAATATAAAACTAAGAATGAAAATCCATCACTAGATTTTATAATATTGAAAATATCATGGATATTAATCACTGAATACTGAATGAAGGAAATGAATAATTATTAGAATTCATGTATTTACACATGTACCACTACCATCAATAACATTTATAATAAAATTTAAATCTTTGAGTAGAAACTCATCGTGTTCTACTTGTAAACATACATGATGGGTTTTCCAAAAAATGTTTAGTATCATGAGATATATCAATGAATCGAGGGTCAATATATTGTTGGGACCCACACTACACTTGATGTGATAATAATTCTTCAATCATAGATTTAAATCATGAACAATATGCCTTATCAAATTATATGTACTGAGTAGAGGATAAATAGTAAAAACATAATAAAAAATAGTAAACTTCTAAGAAAAAAATAATATACATGATACATGAAATATCTATATATAAGGAAATATTAAATGAATTATTATCATATATATAATGGCAGTATGCATTCAAAATAAATAATAAAAGAGTGGTAAATAAGGCATATATCATAGAATTAAAAGTGAGATAATGAACCCCTTACCTTATGTCTGATAGCATTCACCACATGTACTTAATGTCTTCGATAATCACATTATATTAATTAATTTATTAATTAATATTGTCTTTAAAAATATTTTATTTATTTTAATTTTATTAATTTCATTTATGGACATTCCAATGAGTTATAATGTTTTATGTTGTTGTTCTTGGACCGTCTGTTTCATGGTTTTATGGTCTGCTCCCTTATCTGTAATTATTGGAGTCCATATTAAATGGAAGGAAAAATCAAGACGTTATTTTATTTAGTATTAATATACTTCTAAATTAATAAATTTTCTCATATATCATATGTTCATATAGTATGATTATGATTCATTAGATAAAATGTTATTGAAAAATAATAAGATTAGTTTGCAGATTTTCATGGCCATCATGATCTAGTATCATTTTATTTAATATTATGTTTATATAAAGGTTCAATAACATTAAATATGTTTTAATACAAATATTATATTCATTTTTAACCATTATTTTTTATTTCCATCCTCAATGGTTGTAATGAAAATCAAAAACACATTGTCCATAAAGGTGATGAATCGACAACTCAAAGACAAGGTTTTAATTTTTTATAATTAAAAGGAGAGGTGGAGAGATTTAATGATGAATATTAGATTAACATAATAAAAAAATCCATATATATATCATATTATAGTTACAATTATACTTTGTATAGTGGAGTTTATGAGAGTATTAAAAAACAAAATAAATCTAAAAAGATAGAAAGAGGGTTTTATCTCTCGAATATTGTCTCCATGAGAACCTCTTTATGACACTTGGAATTGAACTTTTTGGTAGAATATAAGGATTTTGATGTTGGGAAGAGTCTTTGTATGGGTTTTTGGAAGAATTTATACATCCCTAAAATCTTATAAGGTTCGAGTGGGAGTGGTGGGGGTGGTATTTATTGTGGGATGAGAGGGGCATTTTATTTGTTTATTATTTGGGTTCAAAACTGTCAATAGTCATTATTCTTGTGACTATGTATAGAAAATTATTCTTGTGATCTCAAAAAACATGTTTTTTACATAAACTATGATTCAAAATAGCATGTATTTGGCTTAAAATATTAAATACCATTAATTACATTAATACACTATTCTTAAAAAATTCAACAATTTCATAAAAACACCAAATACACACCCTATCCATTTATCAATATGTATAAATAAAAAGGGACACGGTTTTAATAAAATAAATTTTTAATTATAATAAATTAAATTTTTTATAGAAATCATCATATTTCAGAAAATATAGATTTTAAAATTATAACTAATTTTATGACACTTTGAAAAATTAATTATGATATATGAAAATTATCATATAATTATAATATAATATTATTATTTTATGAATCTATTTTATGAAAATTAGTTTTCTTTTAAATAATTATATTAGGTATAAAATTGTAAATGAAAAATTACATGTCACAAAAATACCAACACTAAATTTATCATTTTTAAAATAATTATTTACTTATTACATGCGATAAATATATCATATTTTCATTTATGATATACCTTTATTTTATTAATACATTCATATATGATGTTATTATTATAATGGAAACATTACTATTTTTAATGGTCTAATTACTGTTTCAATATCTATGGTAATATTTATGGGTATATAAAGTTTCATTTATGATTGGTGTTTCCTGAAACTCAGTCTATCAAGTAAATTACTTTTATTTATGAAGATATTGGGCATTAAATATTGGTTTTATATGTTATTACCTCAAATAAATCATCATTGAATTTTTTTCATATATATTTTAATCTAAATGGATGAGGTCAGTTCTTCTTCCTTACATCCATAAGATCTCACATTGATTCATCCATTTTATGGTTCCTCCAAATAACATTTAATAATCAATTTTTCTGATTTCTCAATACATTATCTCTTTTTTAAAGAATATTGATAGGATCTTATAAGTAAGAAAAATAAGGTACCACTTCTATTTTACAAAAGGTGAGTACATATGTGTGGTTTGGAATGTACACCATAAAAATGATATATGGAATACATCATGAACTTTGGAGAGGCTTGGTGGAATTTCTAACTGGTTTGATACATCTCCAAATCATTATCAAATTTAAAATGGTCTAATATACCTTGGTCATTATTTCCTTTTATTATTTAACCTTATGACTCCATTCTATAGATATACTTTATGAAATAAATGATCACCCACTTGATGTTCTAAATCCTTTATATGGTTATCAGTATATCTATTTTTCTTACATTGGGCTGCATTAATATGATCTGGAGAGTATTTTTCTTTTTATTTGTTTCTTTAATAATTCATGGGTCTATAATATTTCTCTCACCAACTTCATCACCGCATGTTGATGTATGATATGTTTTTCTATATAGTTATTTATATGGAGCCATTTGAATACATGAATGGAAAAAATTATTGTAAGAAAACTCTACCAATGGTCAATATTGATCCCATATTCCTGCAAAGCCATGTGAGAATTATATCAACATGTTTTCAAAAATTTGAATAGTCCTTTAAGACTATATATTGGTTTGAGGGTGATAATAAGTACACAAATAAATCTCAATATCTATAACATTCTGAAGAGTCTTCCATAATTTTGATGTAAAATGGTGTTCTTAGTCAGACACAATTGAAATGTGTGTTCCATTATTTCTTAAAAGATAATCAATATAAATACATTATAGGATCTCAAGAGGTAAATAATCATTTATAGAAAGAGAATGTGTTGATATTTTATGGATTTCAGTGATAAAAAATATCATATCATTCTTTTTATGGGTCTTTCAGAATCCCAGATTAAATATAATGTAATTTCATCCAACTTCCACATCATAATAGGTAGAGGTTGAATTATTCCTCAATGATTATTTTTCTCAACTTTAAATTATTTACAATCTATAAATAATGGTATAAATTTAGAAATTTCATGCTTCATATAATCCCACAAAAAGAGTTCCTTTAGATCTCATTACACCATGTTTCTACTAGTTTCTATCTAGAAATATTATCCATGAGAATCCTTGAATAGTTACCATTTTAGCTCAGTCACTACTGGAACACAAAAACTCATTCAAAATTTATAATTCCATCCTCATAAATGATGTTTTCCAGTCTTCCAACCTTAATGGATTCAATTTTTTCTTCATAATTATCATCATCATATTGAGGACTTTTTATCTACTCTAGTAAATTTGGTTTTTAAATAATTTGAAAAATAAGTGATGTTTCTACATTATTAAAAATTCCAATATCTATATTTACTAAATATATGAACATTGGGTCTCAATCCATCATCATATTGGTCATAACTCCATGATCTTTCCAACTCATTGCATCAGCTAGCATATTTATTTTCTAAGGTGGTTTTGAATTGATAAATCAAAGTCTTAGAGTCACTTAAGCCATCATCTTTTATTAATGTTGAGTTATTTATTATGTAAAGATGTATTTAAAACTCTTTTGATACATATATACCTCACAACTATAACCATAGAGATAGAGTATCCAATCCTCAAGAAAAGATCACAACTTTTAACTCAAGAGGATGATTTGGAAAAAAAATTAATTAATTTTCAATATCCTTGATGTATATGAAATACTTTTATAATTTTTCTTAAGGACCCAACCTAGAAATTTTTTAATGCTACATTGTATACTTGAAATAAATCATTTCCTAATGGTAGATTCCAATATTAAGCATTTAATAATCTTCTCTTCGATTAATCAAATAGCCTTCACATTATTTTTTCTATATGAACTTACCCCCTTTACGTGTGGGATTGGTCAATAGGTTAACCGATATAGAAAATATCATTACAAATCAAAGATAGTAACCTGAAAAACTAATGAAATTATATTGTAACGTCCCAGTTTCAGAAGCCACCCAGAGGCTCCCCATACCCAGTTGGTCACATGGACTCAAGCGCATTTCTCCGAACGCCAGAGGTTGATGACTAGCAACGAGGGCCTTGGGTGTTATAATGGGGAAAATATGCCCTCATTGGTAGAGTAAACAATAGAAGTACACAAATACATACAACAACGGAAGCCGTAAACAACAAACAACAGTAACAGTGGAAGACTGATAAAGGAAACAACTGAAGAAGATATATATATATATATATATATATATATATGATTCATGATACATATATGTCTAGGAAAATAGCCAAAGAAGTCACAATGATGGAATATGAAAGTCCTAAACCAAAGTGAAAAATAACATAGATAAACTCTACAACATCACAAGCCATAGCTTGGTCCCATGCTATACAGCTCCACAAAAATCAAGAACCTGAAGTCGAAGGGCGCTTTCCCTTATCTATACCTACAGAAATATAATTTTTTTGGGCCCAAAAGCATGACCAAAATAGGGTGTGAGACAAAATACCAGTAGGGGACCACCCAAAGATCTGTGCCTAATAGTCAGTGAGTATATGACAGGTAAAAGTACAAAAAGAAGTAAATAGGAAGGTACTCAGTAGTAAACAATCCACAATTTCTAGTATATAATTTACAACCAAGTAAGAAGCCACTCAAGCAAGTAGAACATAAAGGTAACCCTCTGGGTAGTTCTCATAGCCTAACCCCTATGGTTCAACCAATAAGTACTAGCAACCCTCTAGGAGGCACACAAATTCTCACCCCTCTGGTTCAGCTAATGAATACACTCTCTGACGAAGAACTCACCGTCGATTCCCCCTATAGTCTCATATCATAATAAAGGGGCTCTTTGGAACCACTCAATGTCTCATTCCCCATGTGTTCCATGTCGAGAAACTATAGACACTCTAAGGAAGCACTGAATGTCAATTCCCCTCATGGTCTTTCATCGTATTATAAAGACACTCTAGAGAATCCCTTACGTCCATTCTCCATGTGGTCTACTACACTAGGTTCTCATGGCCCTATGTAAGTCAAACATGTATAAAACGTGTATTGCACCATGTAAACCTTAAGAACTACTTGGATAGCATTCTAAGGAATATTAGCATAAATGAAAAAAATTCACAATATCCTAAAACCTAGGCGTGGAACTGGAAATAGCCTAATAGGAAAAACTAGACCAAACAGTCAAAAACATGCCAAACTTTCATTGGAAAATGCATCCAAAGCGCAAAAAATTACCCTATTCACAAACATTAACCTCTACTCAGGAATACAATCAAAACATGAAAACAACAGGGGAAACCAATAATCACACAATACCCCACTGAAGGGTATTGGTGGAATTTTCGCATATTACTCAAAGACTATCTACTTAAAGGCACAAACCACCTACCTTGATGTTATGAGACCGATATACTTGAACCACGCGGCTTTAATTTTTTTAAAATGTCGAAGATCTTCAAAAACATCTAAAACGATCAACCCACAATAACATAGAAAAAATAAGGAATCATGAAACAAGGTTCCAACATTAGACAGAACTCGCCGATGTGATTCCAACGCAATCAACTAAGTTCGATTTAGAGGACGGATGATCGCTTGGGGGTTCGTTAAAGATCGGTGGCCTTTCTGGAGCTCTTGGCTAAACAAGACCTAAATGGAGACGTTTCTGGCGATTAGAAGCAACCACAGTGCGTTTAATAAAAAAAGGAACATGGTGTGTACTTTTAGAGTACATGACCTGTGCTCGCATTTTTCTAGTTTTCTTTAGGCGTCCTCCATGTCTCCCATACATGGTCATGTGTGTGGCCATGACACGGCCATCACACGGCATCGAGCGGCATCATAGTACACAGTGTGTACTTTGAAAATTTCCTGATTTTTCTCTTTTCCTCAAAAATGACCAGAAAAGGAAACATACTTGAAAAAAAGATCATGGTTCTTACAAACTACCTCCATTAAAGAAATTCTTCCTCAAATTTCCCTAGCACAGTGTAGAAGAAGAAACCCTGAATAGCTCTGACCACTCCGCTCGCACATCGACCTCCTTCTCCCAAGTCTTGTCTTGTACCCCCCCCCCCCCCATGCTGCCACAACACTCATACCAGAGGAAGAGACCAGCCACAAAGAACCTTTTTAATGCGATAAAAAATCTAAATTGGATGCTCCTCGAATGATATATCCACATAAATCTCAACCTCCTTGGGTTGTAGGAAATGAGACGGGTCTGAAAAGTAACGTCAGAGCTGAGAAACGTGAAAAACGTTGTGCATAGACTGACACCTCTTAGGTAACTACAACCAATAGGAAACTTTTCCAACTCTCTTTAACACCTAAAATGGTCTGACATACCTTGGACTCCGCTGATCACCAAAAGACTTCTGACAAGACTGTCCAGTAGCCATCCTTTTCTAAATCAACTCTATCTTCTCTAAGGCCTCCTGAACAAGACGAGGTCCCAGCAAAGCTGTCTCTCCTGTCTCCGGCCAATATAAGGGTGATCGGCATGGCTGACTATACAAAGACTCATAAGGTGCCATCTGAAAAGTCACTTGGAAACTATTATTGTAGGATAACTCCACACGTGTTATATGTTTCTCCCAAGAACCACTAAAATCCAGAATTCATTCTCGGATCATGTCCTCAAGCACTTGAATTGTACGATCGGACTGGTCATATATATGGGGATGGTATGTTATAATCAAAAGTACCTATGTACCAAAAGCCTTTTGAAGCCCCTTCTAGACCCGAGAAGTAAAATGAACATCCCTATCTGAAACAATGGAGCGTGGAACTCCATGCAGACGTACAATCTCTCGGATGTACAACTGCCCCAGCTCATCAACGCTGATGGTCTCCTTGATCAGTAAGAAGTGAGAAACCTTCGTAAGAATTTCAATGACATCCCATACAAAATAATTCACACAAGGTGATCTCAGTAAACCAGTCATGAAGTCCATCACAATGTCATTCCACTTCAACTCATTAATGGGTAACTGCGGTAAAAGACATGATGGTTGCTGATGTTCCGCCTTCACCTGCTAACAAGTAAAAAAGATCATGACAAAACTAGAAACATCTATCTTTATACCTAGCCACAAATACTGAGAGTGTAGATCATGATACATCTTGGTGACTCCAGGATGAACTTCCCAAGCAGATGAATGAATATCCTGCATCAACTCCTCACGTATGTCTACCAGCACCCATATGTTTTCCTGGAATCACAGGATCTTATCCTTACCTATGGTCCACCCTGGAATAGGGTCCTCTCCTGACTGGATTTCCTGTAGGAATAGGACTTCAGAATCTGAAAGATGCCTCATTCAAACTCGATCAAGAAGCGTAGAGGTAACAGCTATATAATAAAGAAAAGTTTGCCCCTGTCTATCTTGCACTTCTAGATAAATCTCAGAGAACAGATCCATAAGCGGCCACTCACTGATGGCCTCTTGAAGTGCCTGTAACTGAGTCCTCCTTCTCAAGACATCAGCCACTACGTTTCCCTTTTCCGGCGTATAGGCTAGCTCAATGTTTAAGGACTGAAGGTACTCACCCCGCCTCTATTGGCTCAAATTCAAATCATGCTAAGTGAAGATGTACTTGAGACTCATGTGTTCGGTGAAAACTACAAAGTGATCTCCCCGAAGATAATGTCTGCCATGGCTCAAGGCATGAACAACAGCTACCTACTCCAAATTCTGTTTCGGTTAGTTCCTCTCATGTGGAATCAGCTACCGATACTCGTACGCAATGACTCCATATCTCTGCATAAGCACAGAACCCATCCCGACACCTAATTCATCACAGTAGAGAGTGTAGATCTTTCCTGGCTCTGGCCAGACTAGTATCGGTGTTGAATTCAACCTCCCTTTCAGCTCTTGAAAGGCTGACTCACACGAATTTGACCATAATAACTTCACAACCTTCTTGGTGAGACCTGTCAGCAGTGCTGCTAAGTGTTAAAATTCATGTTTGAAGTGTCTGTAGTATCCATCCATCCCTAGAAAACTCCACACCTCAAAGACGTTCTTCAGCTACTCCCAAGAAACTATCGCTCTCACTTTCTCTGGGTCCACTTATACATCCTTTATCTGAGATAACATTGACCAAAAGGTGAATATGACACATCTAAAAGTGGAACTATGAGAGATTAACATATAACGGATGCGCTCTAAGTGTACTAAAAATGATCCCATGATGGGTATCATGGTTGTGTCGAGTGTGAGAGTACACCAAGATATCATCCACGAAGACCACCATGAAAGAGTACAAGTATGGATGGAACACTCGGTTCATCAGGTCAATGAAAACTGCAGGTGCGTCCGTGAGACTGAATGTCATAACCATATACTCGTATAGACCATGCCTGCTCTTGAAGGATGTAAGTGTTATATCTGATGGCCTAACGTGCAACTTAAGATAATTTGATCTCAAGTCAATCATCGAGAACACTTGGTCACCTCAAAGATGATCAAAGAGATCATCAATCCTAGGCAAGGGATATTGGTTCTTGACCCTTAACTGGTTCAACTTTCGATAATCCACACCGAGCCTGAGGGTTCCGTCTTCCTTTTTCGCAAACAGAATAGGCGAACCCCAGGGAGAAGTAATGGTTCGTTTGAAACCCTTTTCCTGAAACTCCTCCAACTCCTTATTAAGCTCCTGAAACTCAGGTTTAGTCAACCTATAAGGAGGAATCTACACCGTTGTCACTCCTAGAACGAGCTCAATAGAAAATTCGACCTCACACTCCATAGGAAAACCTGAAAAGTCCTCTGGAAAGACATCTATGAAACGACACACCACTGGGGGATAGTCTAACTATGAAGTCCCCCAGTCATCTATATAAAGACTAGTATTTTGGGTTGTAACTATTCCCAACCCATGATGCTCTGGACCCTCTATGATTGCCCGGACATCCCACTCACCCTTATGAAGAAAAGATCCATCCTATGGTGATATGAAACTCACTATGTGGTGATAATAGTCGACGACTACTTGGAAGAGAACTAGACAGTCTATTCCCAGAAAGACATCATAGTCTGTCATCTCTAGACATTGAGATCCCATATAAAGTGATACTCAGCCACCTCTAAAGGGCACTCCTTGCACTGGCGTACACTAGTCATCCAAGTCCCCAATGGTGTGTCCAGATTCAATATATCAGTAGAGGAAAAGATGCAGAGCACAAGGATCTCTACAATAGAAATAGAGAAAAATCTATGGGATGGCCCTGTATAGAAAAGAGAAGAAGAAAAGAGCTGAGCCTACTAAGAATGTATCTCGAACTGTAGAGGGTCTGGGATCCTTCTCCTTCTAGGTCTGCTCCACTGCAAATGCTTTACCTGTACCACTACCGTGTGACCCTGCCTGACCACTCTGACCTAATCCACCCTACTGTCGCTGAAGGAATGTTGACTGACCACCATTTCCTCGACCTCCACCTCATCCTGAATGGCTGGAAGAACTCCAGTTCCCAGACTGGTGAGAAACTGGTGGCGCTACTTCTTAACGAGGGGTCATGGATGAACCCCTATCCCCAGCTGGTTAGAAAACCTAACAGAAGTGCTGAAGGTAACCCATCTTTCCACAATATTGGCACACCCCTAGGAATCTCTGGAACTATGGCCTCATTTGCCTAACCCTTCCACAGTGGTTTTATACCACCTTGCTACCTGAATATGTGTCTCACTACCTCGGATCCCCATGCGTAGACTCCCTATGATGCCTCATGATGTCAGATGGTGAAGCACTAAATCTGGAAGCGGAACCACACTAGCTCTCAGCTCCGATATCTCTCATATTTCACTCCACAATCTGTTCTGGGTTGATGATAGAAGCAATGGAAGTCAACCTGAAGATATTCACTTGTGACCAGATCTCTTGTCTGAGACCATCCTCAAACTTACTTGCCAAGAAACAACCATCTCCACCCTGTAGGGGTGTGGATTTCTTAAGCTCGGTGTTGAGAGAAGAATAATCCATGACAGAAAGAGTACCCTACCCTAGGCTCATGAACTCCCTGGCTCGGTCGGCCCTCATGATCTCCTAATGGTTGTAATTGAAAAAGACGCACTGAAACTCCTCCCACGCCATAACCTACTGATGACCCACCTTTGAGATCACGTCCCACCACCTCTTGGCGGAGTCTCGTAGCATGTAGGTAGCGAGCATGACACACCTATCTGGATGTGTCTCCAAATTCTATAAGATATTCATCATGGATTCTATCCATGACTCTGTAGACTGAGGTCCTCATTCCCCTGAGAAGTTTGGAGGATGTTTCTGCTAGAAAACCATCGTCAGTTCTGCCATAGTCGAGGTAGGAGGTGCTACTCCGTGGAAGGTATTCATCATCCTCATAAATCCTTCCCTAAACTGCACATCAGCACCTATAACCGGTATCACTACTACTACCAAGGATGGAACAACAGGAGGATCTGCGAGAAGTCCCTGGTCACCCATATCTGATGTCTTCTCACCACCTGGAAACTAGTGTAAAACCAAAGGATGTCTCGGTTCCATGACTCTACATGGTAAAATGCACACTTTATATCACATTAACAAGGACTGAAAACTAGGAGCATAAAAAGGGAACAAGAGAAAGATATCATTCAAGTTTTACAAAACATGACTACACAGCGTGTATAAAGACTACACGGCGTGTCCCCTTAAGTCATTTACATGAGTGTGCACTTCCTCCAAAACTGGTTTTGTAACACCCTAAACACATGACGTGTTATCCTAACACATGACGTGTAACTGAATCCTCTTCCCCTACCCGAGTCCTTCGACATGGTTAAGCCACAAGGCTCTCCTACGACAAAACTACACGACGTGTTCAAGGAAGACACAACGTTTACTCAACAAGCTTCACATGGCCCATGTTGTTAGTGAAACGGCCTTTGTACCTAGCTCACACTACACGGTGTGTTCCAGAAGGACACATTGTGTACTAAGAAGTCCCAACAGACTATGTAGTTAGGTAGACGGCTAGTTACACGGTTGACACTACACGGCGTGTTCCAAGCGGACATAGTGTGTATGAGAAAAAATGACACCAACCCTTGTTGTTCGTGACATGGTCGGGTACCTGGGTCAAACTACATGGCATGTTCATGATGTAAATGGCGTGTATAAGAAGAGGCTGCATTGACTGTGTTGTTAACTACCTGGTCGGACTCCTAGGATTACACTACACGGAGTGCTAACCGGTGCACGACGTGTTCCCACAAGGTTTTCCCTATCCCGTGTCTCTTCCCACACAGCCTGTGGCAGGGTTAGAGAATACATTGTGTGTATTAAAGGTACACAACATGTACTTAAGAGAAACATTATCTTCCTGAAAAGAAGAACACATGGCATGTGGTCAAAACTACATGGCGTGTATTCTGGGTTTTTCCGAACACTAAGCCTCAAAAACTACTCTGGAGCCCAGAACACACTTAAATGAAAAATGAATGTGCAAAATTCCAATCCATGAGTCCCCATACTCCCCAAGAATCAAAGTTTTACATCTTTAACAAGTTAGAATCAATGTAAAAAAGTCAATAATTCACCAAATTCTGGTCCATGGGGGCCCATAACACCTCAAGAACCAAAATTTGGTGTTCATTCAGGTAAAACCTTACACAAACAATGCTCCAACTAGAATAAGATGTTTTTATCAAGGAATATATCACAATAGCATTCATATTCTACACAACATCTATCACAACATCATGAAATTGCTAATGTATCCTACATAACATGGAAAAAATGCATGACATGGTATTTCTAGCAAGTTCCTTTATGATGCATGAGATAGAATACCCTCATCTCATCGGGTTGTGACAAAAATAGAACCTAAATAACATCAATGGTAATAGCACAAAACATGTGCATCACTCAAGGTGAAATCAAATCAACTGTAATAATCGCAAAACCAGAAAAATTGTAATTAAATGAGGTAGATTGGATTTTCCCTGTACACAGGTTAGCTACTCATGTGCACAGCTATTACCAAGTACGTATTTTGTCCTATCCCTGGATAAAGGATCCAAACAATAAGTCATGAGAAAATAATTCCTCTGATACAACTTTGTAACATCCCTGTTCTGGAAGCTACCCAGAGGCGCCCCGTACGCGGTTGGTCACATGGCCTAATGCGCATTTCCCCGAACTCCAGAGGCTGCCAACTAGTACCCAGTACCTTGGGTGTGATAATGGGGAAACTATGACCTCATTGTCAGAATACACAGCAGAAGTACACAAATATATACAACAACAGAAGTAGTAAACACCAAACAACATTAATTTCATAAGACTGATAAAGGAAACAACTAGAGAATATATATATATATAAATGATGCATGATACATATATATCTAGGTAGACAACCAAACAAGTCACAATGCTGGAATTCAACAGTGCTAAACCAAAGTGAAAAATAATGCAGATAAACTCCTCAGAATCACAAGCCATAGCTTGGTCCCATGCTCTTCAGCTCCACAACAATCAGGAACCTGAATTTGAAGGGAGCTTTCCCTTATCTATACCTGCAACAATATAATTTTTTTGGGCCCAAAATCATGACCAAAAAAGAGTGTGAGACAAAATCCCAGTAGGAATCCACCTGATGATTTGTGCCTAACAGTTAGTGAGTATATGGCCGGTAAAAGTAATGAAAGAAGTAAATAAGAAGGTACGCAGCAGTATAAAATCCACAATTTCTAGCATATAATTTAAAAACAAGTAAGCAGCTACTCAAGCCTTTAGAACAAATAGGTAACCCTCTGTGTAGTTCTCACAACCTAACCCATATGGTTCAACCAACATGTAATTGCAATCCTCTAGGATGCACACACAGTCTCACCCCTCTAGTTCAGCTAAGGAATAGTCTCTCTGGGGAGGCACTCACCGTCAATTCCCCCTATAGTCTCGTATCGTAATAAAGGTGCTCTAAGGAAGTACTCAACATCGCATTACCCACATGGCCCGCATCGAGGAACTACTGACACTCTGAGGAAGAACTAAACATCAATTCTCCTATGGTCTCGCATCGTATTTTAATGACACTCTCGAGTAGACCTTATGTCCATTCACCTTGAGTTCTACTTCACTAGGTTCTGACGGCCCTATGTATTTCAAACATATATAGCACGAGTATCGCCCCAAGTAAACCTCATGAACTACTTGTCTAGCATTCTAAGGCATATCAGCAAAAAAGAACAACAGTCACACTATCCTAAAACCTAAGCATGGAACTTGCAATATCCAAATAGGAAAAACTAGACCAAACGGTCATTAATAGGAAAAAAATGAATGGGAAAATAAATCCAAAGCACAAAAAATTACCCTATTCACAAAAATTAACCTCTACTAAGGCATACAAGCAAAAAAAGAAAATAACAGGGGCAAAATAGTAAACAAGCAATACCTTGCTCAAGGGTATTGGTGGAATTTGCATATATTACTCAAATAATTTCTACATAAAGGCACAAACCACTTACCTTGGTGTTATGAGATCGATATACTTGAACCGCAGGGCTCAAATCACCTTAAAATGTGGAAGATCTATAAAAACATCTAAAATGTTCAACCCATGATAACTTGTAAAAAATATGGAATCATGAAACGAGGTTCCAGAAGAAGAGAGAACTCACCGATGTGGTTTCAATGTAATCTACGGAGTTCAATTTGGATGTCGGATGATTTCCCGGGGGTTCGTTGATGATCCACGGCCTTTCAGGAGCTCTCGGCAGAACGATACCTATAGGGTGACGTTTCCGGCGATTTGATGCAACCCCTGATGCATTTAATGTAAAAAAGAAAGTACATGGCATGTACTCTTGAAGTACACGGCGTGTAATCACCTTTTCTGAACTTCTCTTTAGGCGGCCTCCATATCACCCCTACATGGCCATGTGTGTGGCCATGACATGACCTCCAACAGCATCGAAGTACCCGGTGTGTACTTAGAAAATTTGAATATTTTTCTCTTTTCCTAAAAAACGACCAGAAATGGAAAACATACCTGAAATAAAGATCTGTGTTCTTATATATATAACCCTATTATATTCATTAGAGAAGAAAATTTTTTGGTCCTACTTTAACATCATAAGATCAACTGAGATTCCATCTTTGGAGAAAAAATTGTCATGAAAATAAAATTTCTGAACCAAGAATTAACACTTTCAAAATAAACCATAAAACATTTCCCCCATAAGAGTCTCAAAAATGATAATCAAGTGATTCATATCATCTTTATATGTTTTATAATATACTTTAATATCATCAATGAATACCACCAAAAAATCCTAAATATATTACATTAATATTATAATCATCATATCCTTCAAAAAGTAAGGGTGAAAAATCAATCCAAATGAAATTAATGTAAACTTGTAATGCCCATTCCTCATCTAAAATGATGTCTTTAGAATGACGTCTTTAATTACTTACAAATGATGATATGTAGAATAAAGGTCAATCTAAAACACAAATTTATATTTGAAAAGTTCATCAAATAAATCATTAATGCAATTAAACAGATACTATTTATTTATCATTATAGTTATATATAATCAATTCATATATTAATGGATCCATATTTCTTCCTAACAGTGAGGAAATGGTCTCTCCATAGAGAAAATATATAGTGATGAAGTCCACTATTACTCATTTTTTATTCTTGTTTCATCATCTCCATAAATTTCATAGTGGTAAATCTGTAAGGAGTCATTAGTATTGGTCTTTTATTAGGGATTATATCAACTGAAAACTCAAAATCTTGTTCTAGAGGGTGTCAAGGTAAATCCTATGGAAATACATCAATGAATTACTAAAATATCGGTACATCCTCAAATTTAAGATTACATTATTCATCCCTAGATATTTATTTTTGTTCCACCCCAATAATTTCATTTAGTATATCGACTAGAGGGTGGATCTAGAGAAGAGTCATAGGATAATGTTTCTACCCTAAAGATAGGGAATTCTACATCTTCATTTGAAATTTCAATTTACTATTTCGTATAATAAATTTTCACATCATTTTTAAAATATATTACACAATGAGGATTATATAAATTTAAACCATAGGTCTAATAATATGGTTAGAAAAAAAAATATTTTTGGGTCATAATGGGGACTTCTAGACATAATTTATTTGTGATGATACATCCCTTATGAGTTTTGAATAATAAATAGCTTATTAAATAAAAATATAAGGGTCAAATTTTCTTAAAAAACATGGAATATTTAAACAAGTACAATGATCCATAATAAAATAATGAATGAGATAAATTTGAAGATATTATTAATTTACCTTCCACCACATCATTGAGAACATCTACTTCTCCTGTTCTAATCTCATAGGCTTGGTCATCTCCCCTTGGACAATTCTGTAGTAGATTCATGTATTTCTTGTGAAATTTATTTGAATAATTCCCTACTTATTTATATTTGAATGATTAATCAGCATTTTGTTTTTCAACTTTTATTCATTATCTTGATGAACCTTTTCTCCACTCTATTGAAACAATCCATTTCCTTTCATTCATTTACCTAGATAATTATTTGCATAATTTTTGTATAATTGGAATTGATTGATACCCCTCTTCTTCTATGATGAATTAAATTTTTCATGGTTATTAGAATATATATTATTCTGTTTATTTTTCCATAAAATCATAGGATCTAGAAAATTTTATCTCTGTTTTTCTGGAACATAATTTTATTTCATCATATCATGAAAAAGTTTGAGAATCCATTACTCTTACAAGACTATAAATATTAACTTCAATGTAATGACCAATAATATTTTTTGAATCACATATATATCATATGGCATGGTTGTATAGTCTTGTGAAGGATGCCTCATACTCTAAAACACCCCCTTCTACCTTGTTATTTATGAAATGGAATTTTCTATTTGTTTATATTTGTTTCTCATGAGGGAAATTTTTTTTATATATTTTAACTAAATATTCTATATTCCATGTCGTCTATATCTTCTTCTTCATTGGTATTATGAATTAAAGACCACCATTGATCAACATAACTCATGAGTAAATAAACCAATATCACTAACTTCTTCATTTAATCACAAAATAATTAAAAAATATCATTTCAAGGGTCTTGATCCAGTGTGTAGCTACCAATGGATTAGCAATACCACTAAATATAGGTGAATATTCCCCATAAAACAATATAAAATAGGTGTAGTATAGTTTGTCATCATAACATGAGTAATCTATACTAATATGGTCATGATATTACCATCTCCAACACCTATTGTGTTGAAATTCTTAGTGGGGAAATCCAAATATTTTCTGTAGGAATTGATTTCATTTCATCAATTAGGCACCATCACTAAATAATTACACACACTCCGTAGCTCATAATCAACATGAGTATTGAGTCAGGAGTTCAATATAAGGAATTATTATAATAATCATGTTTATTTAACATCAAACTCTAAAGGTTTCTATAAAACTACTCTAACACCAATAGTAACCACCCCTACCCCAATAGCCTAGATTTTGTCATTATTTTATTAAAACAGAATGGATAAAAGAGATCATATCACCATGGATTGATTATTTTTGTATTATTATTTAACTAAAAACATAAATGGGTAAATTAATATATTTTTAATTAATCAAAATCATAACAAAAGAAAAAAATACCTCCTTATCACTTATTCTATGATTTCATACTAAAAACCTAAAAAATGAAAATTATAATATGGAGAGACCAAATTCTTAATAAGGGTTACAATAAGTAGAAACCAGAATCAATAATGTATGAAGTATAATAAATAAATATTAATCAATATGTCATGGTAAGTAATTTAAAGACACATTAAATTTATCAATAATTGAGAATGAAAATGAAAGATTTTATTTTTTATTGTGAAAATTAGATGTATAGTTATTAATGAATAATAAATGATGTAAATGATTTATTATTGGATTTCATGTATCTAACACATGAAAAAGAACCATCACGACCTTTCAGAAGATAGTTCATATCTGTGGATAGAAACCTATATACTTTTTATAGGAAACAAACATGAATTTTTTTCACTACATATTTTGTCTAATGAGACCTATCAATGCATCAATGGGAAATATAATTCTAGATCCCACCAATCACTGCACGTCTATATCATTCATCAAAAATAGATTTAATTCATAAACAATATTCCTTATAAAAATATCTATATTGAGTAGATGATACTGAGGAAACACTATATGTGAAAATGGAATATAAATTTTATAAAAAACATGTCCATGAAATAATATATATGGATATTTAATAAAATTTTCAATGATTAGTGATAATAAATTAAATGAAAAGTATACAAACACCACATAGAATAAATAAGTGGTGAATAAGGCATATTTTATAGAAATAAAAGGGTGATTAAGAACCCCATAACTTATGTCCTAAGGTGTTCAACCCTTATAATTAATTTCATAGAAAATAAAATTATATTCATTAATTAATTAATTCATATCCAATTCAACATATAATGGATTTATTATAATTTTATTTAATTAAATTAATTCTATTACAACGATTTATAATGTTTTATTTCATTGTTATGGGAGTGTTTGTTTCATGGTTTTATGGTCTATTCCATTGTGTATAATTATGAGAGTTCGTGTAAAATGGGTGGAAAACAACTAAAGTGATATTACATAGTATTAATGAAATTTAACAGGATTAAATGGTATAAAATATGATTTTTTTTATATTTATGATGATTAATCATTACATAAAATGTCAAATAAAATTTTATTTGTTTATTTTAGCATCTTTTTAAGACCATCACGAATTAGTGTTGTTTTATTTAATATATTTATTATATAATGGTTTAATAATAATAAATTCGTTGTATACACATTTTAAAAACTATTTTTACCATGTAAATTATTTTATGACATTAATTCATTTTGGTAATGAAAAACAAAAAATGGTTGTCCACGATAGTGGTGAATTGATACCTCATAGATGATGTTTTCATTTTTACAATTAAATGGAGTGGAAAAAAGATATGATGATGAATATTCCATTAAAAAAATTAAACTACAATAGATATATATATATATATATATATATCATAATAGAGTTACCGTGACACATTGGATGGGGGTGAGTATAGGATAAGAAAAGAAAAATAATTAAAAGAGAAATTATGAGGATTTTTCATCTCGAATATCGTCTCCTTGGGAACCTCCTTAAGACATGTTGTTTTGGTCTTATGGTAACAATATAAGTTCTTAGAAATGTGTAAAAGGATTGTTAAGGTATTTTTGGATAAATTTAGACAGGCATAAGACGATATAAGGTGTGAGGAGAATTGTTGGTGGTGGTGGAATTTATAGTGGTAGGATATATGTGTTTATTATTATTAAATTTATTTATTTATTATTTTGGATCAATACTATAAAAACTGTTGAGTATTTAGACTATGTAAATAAAATGGTTCATTTTATTTCTGAATAATAGTTTTATAAATCATACATGACCCAAAAATTCATTAATTTGGATTAAAATATTAAATACCATAAATTTCCATATTTAAATATTCATAAAAATCAATTATTTCAGATTAATCTCAAAAAATAATCAAAAACATTTCTAAAAATTAATTTTTTTAAAACAGACACCATTTTATGAAACAAATATTATAATTATTAGAGTTTTTTTAATTTAAAAAATCTTTTATTCAAAAATACCAATTTTTAAAACTGTAACTATTTTTATGACAATTTGTAAAATGAATTACGATATCATTAAATTTTAAATTAATTATAATAATTTTAAAATATTATTTTATGAACATATTTTATGAAATTAAATTATATTTTAAATCATTATATTAATTATAAACTTTTTAATAAACATTTATGTTTCGTAAAAATTGTAATAATTAATTTATCATTTAAAACATTAATTTATTTATTCAATTATATAAATATATCATATTTCCATTTATGATAATCTTGAATCATATTTATAATTCATATATGAGGTTATTATTCAAATTTCACCATTACATTTCTTAACAGTATCATTATTATTCCAAAAACGTGTTATTATTTAATGGTATATCACAGTTCATTTATACACAATTTTCTGTGAAAGATACATTATCCAAAAAATTTAATTTATATAAGAATATACATATTTTAAGATAATATTTTGTTATAAATTCAGTATAAATATGTATAATTTAATGGAAATGTAATTTTTCAATAGTCTCTTTCCCTTTTTTCAAGAATAATTTTATATGTTATTAGGGTGTATGTATCTATGTTTTTTATTATATTCTTCTATCTAGAAATATTTATAACAAGATGAAAGGGGAATTATGTAAATCTAAAACATAAACCACATATGTATCCTATTATATATTCCCCTCAAAATTAGGTGGATAACATGAAATAAGTGATTCCACAAAAATTAAATGTTTTCATAAATTATTTAAATGAATTGGATTATAAAACACTTTTGAAAAATTATATTTGAGTTATCCTGGAATTTTCTTAGTTCTTATTTCTCATTCACTCCATTTTTTATATAATATATAAATGACAATATTTTTCAAAAAAAATTATTACTTGTTATGATGTAATAAAATATTTTTTCATAGAAGCCTGATATATTATCATATCACTGCATCCCTCTATTTGGGAATTATAACAACGTGTCACATTGATATTCTAATATCATGGATTTATATTCCACGAAAAATAATATAAAATAAGGGTTAGTTTTTTTTCGAAGTTATTTACCATAATATATATATTCAATACAATTTCATGTCTTGTGTGGGAAATTTATCTTGATGAAATCATGGGTAGAACAACCCAAGACATTCATTATAAAACCCTCACTAATGAATGTAAACTAATAATTTTTAAAAAATACATTGATATTTTGGCTTATTATATGTTATGTAACAGAATACAATTACTAGATTATTATTTTCATAAATATATTTGTTGAACATATTCATAAATGATATTTATTTGGTTCTTCACATGATTGTTAATATTAAGTGTATTTTGCAAAATTAATTAACCATGAAATCTAAAATACCTTATAAAAAATATATAATTTCAATTTATCTTTGAATTAAGGTTAAATTAATTATTTTATGTTTTAAATATTAATCATCCAAGGAAACCATACTGTAGATAATGTAATAGATATCCCTATATTAACAAATAACAATGATATGTTATATGATTATGAGAAATTTTCAATATGTTGGTCTATCAATGGAATATAATCAAAACATTAATATTGGTGTAATGTCTCAATGATATTTTATTTTTTTAGTTAAAGAATAAATCCATTAAACTATTCATTTCTTAGTATACGATCACTTAGTCATGGGTCTAGAAATATATTCTCCCACCTAGAGGTCCATAATTTAAAAATGTTTAATCACATCAATGTGTAAGGTAACTTGGTATTAGGGTTACATAAAATAAATACATGAAACCATTTTTATATAATATATTATAAAATTATGATAGATTAACCAACATATTCAATTTTATACTAAAATAACATTATAAGACACACATATTAAATAATTAAATTTAATAATCTAAACACAATCAATGGTAAATGTAGATTATTATTAGTCGCAACATGAAATGAATACACATTGAGGATTTATATAACTCATTTCAATTTATTAAATTAAGATAAATTTAATAAAACTAATAAATTATTATATTAATAGAATTTTAAATCTTTTTCTCATTATACAATTGAAATGTCAATTTATATTCTTTATATGTATTGCTAATATAAAATTTAAATTCCTTTTAATTTAAAAATATTTAAATAAAATCCATGAAAATATGAGGCCACATGGTTTATAAGTTTCGATGTCAAACTAAAATAATTAATTAAATATTATATTTATATATATATATATATATATATGAATTTTACACTATTGAACTATCATAGATAACAATTTAAATCGTCCCTTGAATAGATTCACCACTAACCCATAGAGGTTTCTAGATCTCCAAGGCTTGGTGAGAAGAACCTGTGAATCCACAAATTACCATTGGGAATGATTTCTTCAATAAGATATAACAATAATTAATGTACATTATGAATAAAAATTATGTAAATAAGTCAATAACAACTTATCATGGGATAATAAGACAATAAAAAATTGAATTAAGAAAACTACAAAAACACATCACCTAATGGTCCATAACAACCCACCATTATCAAAGTAACCTACCATCATCCATAAAAGCATGGATACATATTGAAGGGAGTCGGGAACATGAGCACCTACTATATGAATATAGAATATATATAAAAACAAATGTAAATATAGAGTGTTACCTACCGATCCTAGTAGGATTTAACCCAATAGTCATTGTAATTACATCATAAGGAAGAAGAACATGCCATTTCATAATTTTAAAAAAGTATTATTATATTAAAATCATTTTTTAAATATATGGTATGATAAATCATGAATTAGAACTAACAAGCAACCAATATCAATAAAATTTAAATATTTAAAACAATATAATCAAGGCACATCATCTCAATAATAAAATTGATCAAGAGCAGTAATTATTCTAGTAATGAAACTCTAATGGAATTTAGAGATAATGGACATTGTTATGTATCATGTATAATGGAAAATTAACTCATGTGAAGAAACAAGAAGCATTATTGAGTCCATATTATTCAAACAAATCAACAGACCATCGTGAATGATTATTGGGATTAAATCTAGTCTCATGGGTCCCAAGATAATTTTGTCGATGAACACCCACATCCCTTTCTATACATATATATCTTGAACCTATCATGTTATCTATAGGTCAAAAATAATATATGTGATTCCTCAAGTAAATAATATATCTAGGTATTAAAATATATCTACCTAGGTTCTCATGATGAGAAATAGGTTGGTGATATTATCAAGTCACGTGGATTAAAATGGAAATCAAAATAAGTATTAACTATGGATGAATCCCTCAATATTTCAGTTATTATTAGTTCACATATTACTCTCACCCCCAAGCATCCTTCAGTGAATAATCCATTTTCAATATATATAATAGGTCATCGTAATACTCATGTAAGCCACATCAAGTAATTATCATTAGATAGGATCGTCATAAATTTCTAACAAGATATCGAGAAAGATCAATTTCAGTTCATAAAATTTCATAAAATAAACATTCGATGGTGAAAACAACTATCATTATATCGTAAATAATCATAAAAATACCAAAAAAATCCATTAAAACTATAATTTCATTCAAAACAATTCCTACTTTATTCAATGTATGTTTTAATATTTTCTAAATTTTTATATCTTCTAAAAACATTAGTTTACACCCTCATTCCATCTAAACAAATATATCATTTCAAGTCATTTAATTACTCCCATTTTTTCAAAAAAAGGAAATCATATAATTATGTATCATGGTCATTTCAAAAAAATATGCTATTTGAAATCGTATGGAATGAGTTATATAAACCAACCAATTTCATTATAATTAAATAATCTCAACATATAAATTGGAATTTATCCAAATCCCTCACCTCTCATAGAACTAACATCAAATTATATTTGAAAATAAATCATTAAAATTATGGAATTTCATAATTAAAAATTAATTAGGGGAAAACCATTTTTCCCTTGACTGCTTTAAATCATTGATATGAGTTCCAATGATAATTTCATAGGTAAATATAAGATCAATATACATGAAACATGTACTCATAAAGAGTGACAGATTTATATATATTATAAAAAATAGCGACTTATAATATTATGTAAATACATTGAATCACCTACCTGTATAATAAAACCACAAGAAGATGATGATGGATTTTCATGTGGAACATGTGATCGTTCTTGAAAATATTGTGGGCTCTATGGGGCTCAAAGGGTATTGTGGTGAAAAATCAACCACCATGGTGTGCTGTAAAATACCATGGAGTAGTGGTGACCTAGAGGTGATTAATATGGTTCAGGATACCTATATGAGGTGTGTAAATTACCTCCTTAGTTTATAACGTATGTAAATAAAGTATGATGTGCAACCCAATTAAAGATAGTGATATTTTTCTGAGGAACCACAATTGAACTTGAACCTCCATGGTGATAAATGGGAATTTTGGAGTATGTTTTTCAGTATTGTATTCCTTCTATGAGTTTGAAGAAGTATGAGAATAGGATTATATTTGTATAAATAGAGGGTTCGATGAATATTGAGGTTGGACATAGAAACCTGAATGCACAACTTGAATTATTAAAAAAACCTTTTTATGAATCAAACATTGTAATAACCTAGTAAAAATATGTTAAAACATGATGATAGAATGCCTACCATGGAAGGAAACTGATAATGAATTAGTCTTACGATGAGATGAAATTCACCAAAATACAACCCTTACCAAAATAAATCCTTCATGATGACGAATATGAAAAAGACTATTGGTGTCTAAGTAACTATAATTCAACAGTTTTCAATGCATCATTTCTTCAACCCTGTAATACCACTATGGCATAACCAGTAACACAATAGTATATCCAACTCCTCTATGTAGTGCAATCCAGTGTGGTGGTGTGGTACAATCAATTTTTGTTGGATGTTGTAAAAAATATCAATTTAAACATCCACATGATTTTGGAATAATGAAAGCTTCAATGAAAAGGTATGGATGTTAGAATCTTCCCACCATAGCACTTTTTCCCCCAGAATGCTTCGAGTATAAAATATAGAAAAATTTGATAAAAATGAACTCCCTCAATCATCTTGAGAGGTATATGGTTCTCAAACTGAAATAAATACACACAAAAAAACATTAAAATGTAATACATCAAAACATTCAAAACATCGTATAAAAAACTCAACATCAAGAATATGAACCTAAAAATAATGATATTGAATCATAGTCCTAGTATAGGTCACCCCAATATTTTTATATTCATCAAAATGGAGAAACGGAGAATAAGACATACATTATCACTATATAAGAGACTTAAAGCACCTTTCAGGAAGATACATCAATGATCCAATGCGAAATCCACAAGGATGAGTACCATGGAACACCTCAACAATATGAATAGTGGAAACATTCAAATGACATATCAAGGATCAAATGTCAAAAAGCATGGCAGATAACTGACATGGATTTTAACACCATGGAATGCATTCAATGATAACACAATATTTTGAACATTAAGCCTCATTTTATTTTTATTTCATGAAAACATCCACCAACACCTCTAGGTTTCCCATCCACAATTAATCTATAGAGTCATTGTAACCCAAGTACAACCCCATTGTTAATCCAAGTCCAACTGAAAGGATATCAGAACAAAAATTACATTCTTGGAACAAAAAATGGATTTAATTAATCATATCATGATCACTCTCAAACCATCCTTGAAAAAACGAGAGGTTTCTATGGTATAAATACCAATTAGACAGTATCAAACATCAAAAATGTATGTATACCCTTGAAATAAAAAAAAGATGGGGTATTTGTAAAAATTACAACCAAAACATCAGAAATATCTCAAAAAAATATTCTGCACCATCACTAGGAGAAAAAAATACACAAGGAACTAATAATATTTAATAATAACACTAATTTATCGACATTTCACATACATAATGAAAAAAATTAAACCATAAGAAAACTAAATCATTATCATGACCATAACTAATATTCAGAACTGATCATACAAAAAGGTCACAAAACATGAAACCATGATCTACAAAACAATTTCTGCTTCCAAAATCTAAAAGGAAAAAATGGGATCTAATGTGATTTAAAAAACAACATGTTCGTTAAACATCCAAGAGATAGAAAACTCCTTCCCCCACGAAAAACCTCACACAAAGGTCAATCGATGGAGACCAATTATATTGAATCATCTACTACCCTACGGTTAGGAGATGATGATCCTCAACCAAATCACCCCCTTTTATGTATCCCAATGTAAAAAACCACATAAAGAGTCCTATGTGGACACACTATTTAAAAAATATCAGAGAATCCAAACTTGAGCTTATTGTTTGACCCAATGAACAATAATAGCTAAACCCAAAACGACACTTCTTTTTCACAAAAAATATTTTAAACTCTTAACCAAATTACCCAATCCATTAGAATGGGATTAACCAAATAAGAAAACTATAAATGAGGAATTATTATCATCATGTCACTATTTTATCTCCATATTAGATGAGAATTCCATTTTTCAAATAGTCATATAAGATATTGAACATTCCACTATGTTAGAAATTCCATGGTCAGGGAGAATAAAATTCCTAAATAATTGATCATTAATAGATTAATCAATAATAATATTATGATATTAACATATTTTTCTTTATAATTTATTTTAATTATCTAGAATTAATAGCATTCCTTAACTGAAACCATGAAAAAAACATTCCCCTTCATCAATAACTTTGTATGCTTCAATTGGATGATGACCGACTTGAATAATTCCTGAAACATTTTTTCGATGATAAGGGAGGGAAAGAAAAATTTTCACCACTCATGGAAAGGTCCCTCAGACTATGAGTTTATATACTAGATCATCAATGGATAATGATTATAAAGCGAAAAGTATATAATTAACATATTCTAGCCACTAAATTGCTTCAAGGGAACCCATATTACCCCTATAAGATTGTGGATGATGATCTATGAAAACCCATACATATTATAACTATTGAATGACACTGACTCTTCCAACTAATTTAGTGTCTTGGTAGAGTCTTCAGTTCAAGGATTCACATCTAAGGAACAAGATATACTACTCTAATGACTTGTTTGATTAATGAGATTTCTATTTCCTATGGGAAACATTTTGGGAGTATTATTTATACATTAAAAAAATTATCATATACTTAGTAATATAAAAAATCTCAAAAATTACACAAAAATTCCACATCTATAAGACATTTCACTTTTCTTATAAATATGAAATCTTGGTATAAGGAAATCATAGTTTGAGAAGCCCTTTACACAGTCATAGAAATTATTCAATGGTTTCAAAATAATTAATCAAAATTTAAAATTTTAAAAACATTTTCTATATTAAAATCCATGCAGACAAAATTTTTCTTCATAAAATATTTCTTTACCCCATCACTGAAGAGTCAATGAAAATTAGTTTTCTAAACTAAAAAATTTATAAAACACTCATTCTGGTAATTTGAGTAATTAATTAATGATATCAAAAGATATTGTATTAAGTCACAAATTAGTTTTCCAAGTGGATATAAAATCATCTAGAAAGGTTTTAGTGCTAGAAAAAATCAATAGTATTAAAAAAATTACATATATATACAAATAAACTGTCCACTCATGACTAAAATCATTTTGGAAAAAAATAGACTCAATGGAATGTTTAAGATAGAGTAAAACTATGCATAGCCTAGTAGGAATGATAGGAAAAAGACGTGCCAACATCATAATGGTTTATAGATTTATTTCTATATTAGTCACAAAAAATCCTCATAGTTTACCAGAACATGAAGGTACAATGTAGCTCTAGTAATCATTAAATTCTATCAAAAAACTCCAATGATATTCCCAATATCAAATATAATCCCTTATGGATTCTAAGTCTCCATTATAATTTGGATTCCAATAGCACAAAAGAAATACTGAAGTCCCAAAATTACCTAAAAATGTATGTTTCTTTGTGAAGTTATTGTTATCCATCACTCTGTCATGAATACAACTTATATCGAGACATGTTTGTGGTATCCTTCTATGCAAAATAACATATAATAATATATTTTTATGTTAATGATCATTTTTAAAATGTAATTATACATTTGATAAAAATTAGAAAAAAAACCTCCATGGAAAAAAATAAACATTTCCCTAAACCAATTCTTAATTAACCCAAATAGAATTCGAAGTATTTATGGGCCATTGACAAGAACCTCGGAATCGATAAAAAGATTTGATAATTATTTCTACATATTGAGATGAAAATAATAAATATATATTGTGGAAACAAATAAGGAAAACAAATCATTAAAAACATATCATGGATCTAGGTAATGATAAAAACCACAAAGAAAAACATAAAATACTAAATCCCATATTCTGGTGGTCTAATACCACCCATAATGACACAATTCACCTAAAAATGACCAAATATAAATGAATCCATAAGAATTTTAGTGGAAACATGACCACCTAAAATATGAAAATAAAAGCTACTAACTCTAATTTTTCTTATCTGGGTGTATGATAAGGATACAAATTGGTTTTCTCTAAATTATATGTGATGTTAAATAATATATAAAATAAGAACATGCTAAAGAGATAATACAGCAATTTAATAAGAGTCACAACATTTAAGTATAGAAATATAAATATGTAAAAATTAATTTACAAAGAAATATGGGTGTAATGTTTAAATTTAATATTCTCAAAATAATTTATCAAAACAGAATTAGATAAATTTTCATTTCATCATTTTAAAATAATTTTCATGAAATTGTTGAAAAACATTTGAAATTATTAGTTACAATAAATAATTAAGTTGATATAGATTATATTGAAATCAATATACATACAAGGTTTATTAAAATGAAGTCCAGTTTTATCAACTAAATATCTATATTTATCAAAATAGAAATAAATAGATTATAGAAACTACAGGACCAAGTAGTATCAAAGAATTCTATCATTTATCAAGTATATATTATAATGATTTCATGTGTAAAACCAAGCTACAATAGTGAGTCCACCATAGTGATGATAATAAACCGACCATTATGAATGATTGTTGGGCTTAATTCTAGGATAATGGGTCATATGATAACCATGTCCACTCACACCCTTTTCCCTAGCTATATTTATGAAGCCCAAACCTATCATTTTTATATATTTCTTTATAGAGGGTGTGATTAGACAACAAAATCATATATATATAGGTCATATTATTTAATTACAATGTTATTAAATACCATTGAAATTAGGTGACATAGATTGTCATGTCACCTAGATCCAAATAAAAATCAACATTAATATCACAAAGGGCTCATTCCATCAATAATTCCATCATTCTCATTTCATATCTCACTCCTACCCCAAGATCGCTCAAGTGAATAATCCCATTTTTAAAACCCATAAATGATAATAATAATAATATTCATGTAAGACATATTATTATTTTATCACAAGATAGGATCATAAAAAATTTCTAATTAGGCCATCAATCATTTTCAATTTCAGTTAAAAACATTTTCCTCGACCCAACATTAAAATGTTTAACCATACCCACATCATTTCATAAATTATTATCAAAATGAAAAATGATCATATAAAACAATATTTTGTTTCAAAACAACCATATGATTTTAAAATGACGTTATCTAGTTTAAAAATTATTGAATTAGTTTTAAATCATCTATTTACACCCACATTAAATGTGATAAAAATAAAACATTTAAATTCTGCAATAAATTACCATTCATGTAAAAAAATATGTAAATAATATTATGTGGGATCATGGAAATTTTATGAAAGTATAAATTTTAATTATTATTTAAATAATAACATAACTCACCCCATTTCATTAAAATCAATTAATTACACATTAGATATAAAAATTGGGCCTAAGACCTCACTTTTTATATAACAACTTTCAAAATCATGTTGCAAAAATTCAAAGAAAATTGAATTCAATAATATATCAATAGTGATATGGAAAAATAGATTTTATGAATTCCATTATTAAATCATAGAGATTATGTCCAAATATTTTCCATGAGGAAATTCCATTTTAATATACATGAAAAATATAGTAAGAGAAAGAGATACATGTATATGAATTCTCAAGGAACAATGAATAAAAAGATGAAATAAAATCATAGAAACACCTATGTGGATAATAATATTACAAGTCCAGGATGAGGGATTAACAATGAGGAATAAGTTATTTTTACGGATAATCTGGGAGGCTCCATGGTGCTACCTAAGAATTACAATTTTGAATCAAAAATCATAGTGAAGGTTGGAACACTACTATGAATCAATGTATTTGAGGTGATTATTATAGTCCAAGATTCGCGATTTTTCATGGATAATAACATAATAGTAAAAAAGGATGGATAAAAAATAGTCCATAAATTTATTGTTCAATATAGGGATACTCCAATGTGGAACTTAACTATAACTCGTACCTCTACAATATAGCAAATAAACTACAGCTCTTAGTCATCTCTATAGTATTCCTTTAGAGAAATGGATTTACCAGAAGATTATGTTAAGAGGTGTACAAAAACAGGTTCTATAAACATTTATAGAAACCATATAAATTAAAATTAAAACCTAAAACTAGTTCACAAAATGTTGCATAAATTTATGATTGTAATATTCTATTAAAAATTGCATAAACACCAATTAATAAATGACCACATAAACAAAAAACAAACACTAAAAATTTCTTGATGCATGGAATCGTGAACAATATCCTAAAACATCGAAAATTTACTCCATGTTGAATGATACTATCCACACTATAGGGGTTGGGGTCACTAAATAACAACCATTTTCTAGGTGGTGTTGCCTCAACGTTGTAGTACCACAATGGTACAACTACTAACTCTTGATCAAAGACAACTAATCTATAGTTTTCTATTTAGTGACATGATGAGGAACAACATATTTTGGATGTATGTTTAAAAAAATATCCTTTTAAGATTCCCTAGTCTTTTGGATGCTGAAAACATTTAAATTTAATGGCCAGGATTTTATAAGTACTCCAGAAGAAAAATTGTTTCTTCCTTTTGATTAAAAAACATGTAATATCAAACTCTATTTCAAGTTAATTATGTTTTACATAACCCATATCCTATAATATATCATTACATGTCATGAATTCCCACACAACATGTCAATATATACACCACCTATTGTTCAGTGTGCTATGATCTATAGTATATGCAAAGTTCTTGACCACAAAATTAACAGTAATCGTATATTTCATTCATCACTAGAAATATATGTGATGTACATGATGTTGGTTTCTATCTTTACACATTAGGTAATTTAATAAATTTAACGAAATATAGTAATAAATAAATTATACCCAACCAAATTTCTAAAAATAACTCATCATGTACATGGAGTGGAATGACACCTATAAAACTATGTGCTTATGAATATATATATAATTTATTTTAAAATATACACTACATATACATGTGATGGACCACACAACACAAATTTATCTTTTGTACCATACAAGGGTTATTAGGTGGTACATGATGTGAATATTCATTAGTAACCCATGTATTCCACTTCTTTCCACTCACAAAACACTTTAAAACCCATGGAATGCACTATGGATGTTTTGAAATGTGATAATGAGAATGTAATGTTATATAAATTTCCTATAATTACCATGTATTTGTGTCTCCTAATAGTTAATAAACACACAATCTTTAATCAGGCTTTATCATTGACCACATAAAATGAAGTAATTTAGCTAGATTGAAAACCATGTTGGTTTACTTGAAATTTACAAAGTATAATGCCATGATAATAATGTTAAACCATTTTTCATGATGGTCGTTAACATTATATGAATATTGACACATTTTAATAACCCAATCTGTCTCCCTTAATTATCAAAAGTCATTCTTTGTTCAGTTGACCAAGGGTACAAGATGTTTTTTTCTTTTTTATAAACTGTTTCCATGTCATGTAAACAATATCTTGGGAAACTCTAGATGGGATCATTAGTCATTCTTAATATGTCTTAGCCTATTAACTATCAATTTAAATTATAATAATTTTTTATCTTGTGTATTTTTGGATTAATTTATTTAAAGTATGGAAAATATTAATACATTGAAAATTGATCAAACAACTAAAGAATAATTATAAATACCAATTTTAGTGCATTGATACAAATTTATGGTTATATTATGTAGTACAATCTATTTTTATCTCCCTGTTATTTTTTTTTCTATTTTAATTTTCAAATTTTGATCTTCTTGTGGATTGAAATCTTTGATCCACCAATAGGGGATCTGTGACATTTAATTTAAATAAATTTCAATCATGATTTACCTAAACTTAAATATCCATCTTAGTCTATTTTTATGTGGATCTTGCAATACTATAATTATTTGTTCAGAATCAAATTTATTAATCCCATATTTTTATACACAAGTGATCCATTAATCTAGTAACATCATTTTTTGTAATCATGATACTAGTACAGAGGAAGATAGTGTTTAATGTTGGTTTTCATTGTTAAAAGTACTAGATTATCTTGTTCTTTATTTTTCTTGAGATGTTGGGAATATGATATTCACTATTGGGTTTTATATAATTTTATAATGTTATATTTTGTGAAAAGTATAAAAATATAGAAAATAATGTAAATCAAAATATATTCATGATGTTAATAATTCATAATTATGCTAACTATACATATCAATTATTATCTATAACATATTCCAGATGTATCAAAGTAATATTAATTTTTTAAATATGTAAATATAAAAATAATTTATTAAACAAATAAAATAAATTATTTTTAAATTAAATTAAACAAATTGATATATATTTATTTTATATTACATAAAATATTAGACTACCTTCGGGACCATAACCCATTTTGTGAGCCGTTATCAAATTTTTTGTATCACTAAAAAATTTTCATTAAAAATAAATATATTATTCATTCAATAAATAATTTATTTTAAATGAATTGAAGTATAAATAACTAATTCAATATTTATGGAACTATATATAAAATTATGAATATACATAGTAAAAATTTGAATGTATATAAATTTTTTTATTACCTTATGAATGGAAAAAAAATAAAAAACTAAATTATAACATTCTAGAGTCGTTTTTCTACTGATTGAATTTATATGATAACTTAATCTTGATAATTAATATTCCATAATTTTATAATAATATTTTTTTATAACCAAACAAAAATATATTTTAATGAGTCTCTAGATACACAATGTGTTTGAGCCTCTTGTCATCTTTCTCAAAGGAATTAGGCTATAATAACTAATTTCCAAAATTAGTGTCTAGAATCATGTTAAATAACCCATAAAAAATACATTAATGTTGTAATGGAAAATTACATTGAATAATTTTTTATTTTAATCATCATATTTCCTTAATATATCATCAGGAATGATACATACAGCTGTCATCAATATTAAAGATTGATTTAAAATAATTTAAACTCAAATAATAATTTTCATGACAACCCACCATTTCTATGGATTTGATCAAAAATTACCATTTTACTAAAGGCGAAAAATCCACCATCATCCATTAGAAAAATTGGGATAAATCACACAATGAAATATTTAATTAATAAAATTTTATATACGATGCACCAAATATATCTATCATCTCTATAAGAATTTATAAGCTATGTTTTTTTGCATACATAAATGTTCTTAAATAATGATATAAACTAATGTAAATCTAATGTCCACGAACCAATACACACATTCTATAATGGAATATCCAATGAAATATAAAAAATTGTAATTTTTCATCAATTACATTATCTTCAAAACCTCTCTATCATAGAGATTAATATGTGTGAAAATAATTAAATAAAGGAATGGTTCCTTATATTCCACCTACACCAGTTATTAAGACATCATTTTTGTTCTATAAAAAATATATTTTCTAGATTATAATATCCAATTTATGAATATTTTATTTGAAATTCATGGTTCAATTATTTCAAAGTAATATGTATATCCTTTTGATGGATTAAATACTGTAAGGATTTTACCATATAAATGTTTCATAAAAATTCCTTCATCATGAAAAAAAATTATTAAATATATAATATTTAAATTTCTATTGGTTTTATAAATAAAACTCTAATATCCAATTAATCTGTGAGATTAAACAATCACGAAAGTTTATAAAACACCTACCTGACTAGAAATAATATAATTTTGAGGCATCAAAAATGGAATCAAATCCACCCTATATAAATATTCAACATACCTAGCATGTTCTCAAATAATTATAACATAATTTTAAAAAACCCCATCTACCAAAGGTCAATGATTCCTTCTGAACTGATTCAAAATGTATTCTTATCTCTTTATATAGTATTGTCAAACCCATAATAATTCTAATGTATCACTAAAATCATATTTTAACCAATTTAAGGGTGAAATAAAATTTGAATTTTAAAAACTCCTCTAATGTTAAAAACAAAATGAGCCCATATTTCATGGAATATACTAGACTAATAATAGATTTAAAATTAAAGGGTGATAACTCATTTATTTTTACTGTCATCTTCTATTGAAATGACCATCAGATAATAATATACCGTCAAATATACAATTTTTTCCTCCATTAGGCATACTATTAAACTATAATTAATCTCTAATGTATCTATAGTTTTTCATCTATATTAAAGAATGAATCCATTAATTTTTTAATTTTTCATCAAATTGCAAAGGAACTGAAATAAATTTATTGAATAATTGAATTTAATTTCACATGGAAATGGTAATTACATATGATTAATTGAGGTCATTGAAAACAAATAAATAAAACGCACCATTAATATTTGAAGAAAGAAACATTTATTCACTCATTTATGGATAAATCACAAGTTTATCTTCAATTGTACCATATAGAGCTCATTTTATCTAATAGAATAATTGGGATTAAAGAGGCTAAATTTTTTTATCATGTTGGAATACCAAATGAATGCAGTTCCACCCTACAAGTCAAGGTTGATGGATGAAGGGGGCCTATCACAAATTGGAGGGTGGAGGGGTGTTGGCTATCATTTATATGACCAACCAACCCCCTCACATTATAAAGACTTTTTATAAGGGGAATGGTAGTGAGACAACCCCATGGGAAGTGAGCCCCGCTGAAGAACATCGCCATGAGGTAGTTAACCAAAGTGGACAATAATATTATGTAGGGTCCTCCAAAAAAATGTAGATCATACAATCGGTATTATATATAGGTTGGAAAGCCTCAGATCGTAGGGAAGAACATGGGGAGGTTTTTGTATTCCCAAATGAATATTGTGCGCCCTTACGGGTAATGATTGTTGGGTGCAGGGGCCCTTTCCAAAAGAAGAGACTATAGGGGTGTTGGGAATTATATATAATCCCCCATACACCCCCTACAACCACATGGAATTTATATAATGGGGATGAATCTAATCTGTCTTTATGGTTAGTGAGCCCTACTAAAGTACAAAATCGTTATGTAGTGGACCAAAGCGTACAATATTGTGATGTAGGGTCATGAAACCCCAATGTATATCCCACATAACCAAATAGAATTTATTTGAATATCAAAATAAGTGAATGAAAGATGAATTAAATTAATGATATATTGAATAATGTGAAAAAGGATGAGGATAATTATAATATATTATATAATATATATAAATATTCTGCATGTCCTACTCTAATGTGGGCATCTATTTTTGGTTTATAATTATTCTATGTTAATTTTAGTTTCATTATTTTCATCTTATTGTATTATTTATTATTAAGAAATCAATCGTTATTTCATACCATTTTGTTTGAAAAAGTTAATATTTATGAACAATGTAAAAAACATAACATAAGAAATGATAATAGGTGAGGTAATAGTGATCTTGATTATTGTCCACTATTTATATGTTTTTAATTCATGTAAGTATGAGACAATGATTGAAATTTTATTTAGTTTTTCATTACCTTTTTCTTTATTTACAATTAATTACACATGATTATTATATTATTTTTCATTTTCACCCTCCCTTAATTTTTGTACATCATCATTTTATGGGATTATATGAGTTGGGTCCTATGAGATATATTCTAATGTTTGGTGTTGAGATTATTGATGTCCATAATTATGGAATTTCATTGACCTTTAATTGCAGATGTGGTGTAGTCTATTATATGATGGACAACATCATGGTGCACATGATTACCCATTGATTAATTAATGGAATGAAGTTGTCTAATTAATATACATAAGAAAAAATTTCAAACCATAGATGGGTTCCATCTAGATGAACCTATGTTCATTACCATTCATACAAACCATTAATTGTTGATTCTTCATTCATTTATTTTTTCTTATTATACCACAACAAATAAAAGACCTAGGTTTATTACACATTATTATTTTATTGATTAAAATATGAAATATTATAGCAGGAAGGATAAAATTCAAATTACATCAGGCCTTCATTGATAAGTCCCTATTTATCCATTAACATGCATCAGGATTTCAAAATTCCATTTAGTTTTCAATAGGATATGCTACCAATATATGTATTAATTATCTAATTGTAAAGGTTATTTTATCATAATTTAATATATATTCAGAAACCATTATGGAAATATAATTATATTGAGGACATTGAAATTATAATTTATCTTGAAACATGATAATGAAGTGTTAAATACATTAAAATAAAATTTATTATAAAAGCGTTAGTAAATATGTAATATCATCTCCCATGATGCACTGATGAGATGTAAATTTCTTGGGTTAGACTCACATGCATGAATAACATTACATAGTCAAAAGAATTAGTGTTATTAATTGTGATAGTTTATCACCAATAAAACAACTCTTAAGGAATCAATAAGGAAATGAGTGACCCTTAATTCCATCCAACATTAGATCATAGTTTTATTCTAACATAGATGGTATAATACAAATACATGGGTGTTATATCCATAAAAATTTAATTAGAATACAAGACAAAATGACCATAAAAATATATATAATATAACATAATCATCATTTCCACTATGAATAAAATTTCTAATAAAAATTATTTCACAAAAATAACTACAATGATTTTACCTTTGTGAAAGAATCAACCATAAAAATGTAGTGAAAATGTTAATGAAACATATTAATACATTACTTGAAAAAAATAGAAACAAATACATTAAATAATACATTTTATCTACTAGAAATCAGACCCACTTTTTAATATCTCAAAACCATACAAAAATATATTATTAAAATTACATGAAAATATACATGTGGATTTACCAAAACCCATGTCTCCACATAACTAGTCAGGTGTGAAGGATATAAACTGTGTGACATAATCCTCATATATATGTCCCCACTATCAATCCAATTCATAACCCCATAAACACATAATATGTCCATGGGAATTCTAATCCTATATCATATATGTAAGAGGGATATGGTAAATGGAATAATTGGAAATAAATATAAAACATATAATTGATTTTGGGGGAAACATCAACAACCATAAAATTATTATGGGAATTTGTTATGTCACAAGGCTTGGGTGGTAGTTTTTATGAAACAAGAAGAACTATAGTGAAAATATAATATTACACAAGTACAATCATAGTGTATATGAATAGAAATGATAAAACTAATATGATCACCACCCATGTAAAATGTTTTGACCTTTATCCACCATATAAACAAAAAGTATAATCACTCCCCTACCAATTTAGAATAACAACACATCATCTTATCCTTATCTTAAACTTAATTTCAAATTAATAATATTTTAAAAAATATTTCTGAAAATTTTATTATTTTTAACTCATTAATTCAATATATTTATATTCATTTCCCATAAAAATTATTTTTATCACTGAATTTTTAAAACTATTTTTTCTCCACATATGTGTAGAGTTCGCGAATCCAATTTCCCGGTGCCAGTGCCTTACTTTATCACATTAGTATAACAACTGAGGAATTAAAATAAAAAAGGACTCAATAGTTTTTTACTTTTGGAAGTTATATTACATTCATGAACATTACATTATAACATGAAATAGAAAAACAAAATAGATGCTCCAATGCATACATCCATAACTCAAAGATTATCTCTTCAAGTCATTCATAATATACATCTCCACATCCTAAGGAAAAATCAAACATAAGAAAGGTGTGAGCTCAGATTCTTAGTAAGGCTATTTAATATCACAGAAGCAAATATAAACAATAATTGATAGTGAATTATTAGGAACACGTGTCTTTGGATCATAATCATGAGCATTACATAGAAAGAATAAAACATGAATAAATAATTTCTGAGAAATTATCCCATTAGAAAGAGGCTTGACTATTGATATTATATTAGTATAATGCACATGAGCCTCATCCTAGATGGTGAGGACTTAGAATGAGAATCCAAGTGACCCATGATAAAATCCTGGTGGAGACATATTTCTGGGTACTATAGTAGTACAGTGGTAGTTATCGTTCGGAAGTATAGCATCTGTAACTATTCATCCATCTAGGACTTTGGGCCACTGGTTTGCTCCTCGGGTCCTTCAAGTCTTTGGGTCCTCCAAGACCTTTATTCTAGTTGTTTCTCAAGGCCATCATGCCAACTTAAGGCCTTACTATCACCCCAAGGCCTTCAGGCCAAATGATGCAGATGTACCAGTCAGACTATAAGGGACGATGATTTAGATTAGAAATAGGGAAGACACATTCACTAGAGAAGAACTAACCAGAATTGGAGGAATGAGATGGTATGGCTTTGCCATCGGTATCGGGTCTATGCAACATTGCATAGGATAGCTAGTCGGCAAGCCCTGTGAAAGTGGAGTACCGATATTATGACATTTTATGTATAGTATTAGTTCCAATTTGTCATGTATAGGTGATTACCTCTAGGACATATGGGTAATGTAATTGTCCTTAGGCCTTCAGGCCTTGTATGGGTTCCACCTCACCCCTTGAATGGTGGATTATCAATAATAATAAAAAACAAAGGCCTTTGGGCCATTATAATATTAGTGTAATAATAACATGGAATATCAATTACTAATATCATAATTAGGGGATGAATAATTCTAGACATCATTAAAATTCCATCGAGGCCTCCACCATGACATCATAAAATTAATGGTTAAGGCCTCATCCAAATCCATTTCAGTTCTATCTAATTTGACCTAATGATGCACCAATGGGCTATAGAGGTCCCCAAAAGTCACTTAATAAGTCCAATAAATTACTCATATGAATGTGGTTTATAAAAAATATATAGATTTCAAATTTAAAAAACATTCCTCAATCTGGAAACACAATCACTAATCATTCTGAGTAGTATAGCAAACAATATAATGATATAACATCCACATCAAAACAAATATTAAAAATTGTGTAAAATATGGTATTTGATAATCATAACATATCAATATTAACAATTAAAATGACTCAACATAGGGTTTCAAATATATTAAAATACTCCAATAAAATAATTGAATAATTTCATAGAGAAATACCCAATTTAACTTTACAATGAAGTGTTCTTTTGTAAAATTCATTTTCCCATAATTGTTTGTATAACACAAAAAATTAGTATATATAGTTTTTCAGGAAAATATTATTGATTTTATAATAATAATAGTGTCTTAATATAGATTATGTATGTCACTTTAAAATGGGTAACAAAATTGAGAAGTTCCCTTTTATGAGGCTTGTGTATCAGGAATAATCGAGAATTGAAACTTGTAAAACATGTATTTGAGCATAGAAAAAAAGATCAAATAATTTGGATACATGATTTTGGAAAATAAACAATTAATTAAGAATAATTATATAAAAATAATTAATAATTACATTCATGTATAGAGGGAGAAAGCATGACAGGAATGAAAATGGAGGTTCAAGAAGAAACCCTTACCTTACAACGAAAAGTGTTTTACACTTTACATAACATCCTGGATAATGGAATTAGATTCATTAATAATTTTATTCAGAAACTATTAAAATTTGATTTTACTTATTATAATATAATTATTTTCATTTATGAACTATATTATGTTTTATAAGAATTAATTTCATCATTCAGGGGTTTTCAATTGCGTGGTTTTCATGTCAACTTTACATATAAATGCATATGGAAGATCATGTAAATTGAAAATAATTATCAATAATTGAAATTATATTTTATTAATAAAAATATATAATATTAAATGATCTTATATATTATTTTGTTTCCAGATATGAGGATGAATCTTTATATACAACATTAATGATATTCATTTTGATCAATTTGGCGCTTTTCTGATCGTCAAAAACTAGTCCTATATTATTAATTAATATCATGTATATGTACTAGTTCTAGAATAATAAATAACATTTAATATTTATAATATAAGATGGTTTAACCATAATTATGTATTTATAACTAGATTTGAAGGCGATAATGGAAAATGATGTCTCATCATCCATGATGGCGGTAAATCAGCATATCACAGACAATGTTTTCATTTTTAAAATAAAAATTAGATGGATAAGGGGTTTGATGATAGATATTTGTAGAGTCCCTAAAAATCCACAAAGGAAATGTTACCCAAATCCCCCAAAATAATTGGGGGCAAATAATCAATGAAGAGCCACAAAAAGTACTTGTCCGCGAACTGGTCCATGGAAGCGCGACGCGGCCAGACACCGTGAGGCAACCCCCTCTGCGAACTGTTGTCGTTCGCGGAATGGAGGTGGAGAGGCTTCACGGACACAAGGCAGGATGGACGCCAGTTCGGTTCACCGTCACGAACCTCCCCAACCGCGGACTGTGTCAACCGGTTCAAGCCTCACCCGCTGTCGTTCGCGGAATGGATGTGAAACCCTCCGCAGCCACGGAGCACTCCCTGAGTTCACCTCACAGAGGAGGGGAGCGATCAATACCCACCGCGAATTGCAGATTGACCTAGTCAGCTGTGAACCTGTTATTTGGTTATGGGCCTCCACCAAAGGTGTCTCATGGCCACAGATACATTCCTTTCCCCACTCTATAAAAGGAGACCAAGGGGGAAAGAAGAAGATATCGGAGTACTTGAATCGGATTCGAAGGGATAGGAGATCGGTTAATGGAAGGATTTGGATTTCACAAAAAAGCAAAATTTCCATCCGCGAACCACAGCAGGTATATTAATTAAGAAGGAATGAGAAAACACATAATAAATTGGTGAAACGTGAACCTAAATAACAAAAAACGGAGAACCGCAAACCATACCCCCTCCGTGGATGACTTCCTTGCAGACCAGGACGTTTATGCCTCTTTTCCCATCCATCATACCGCGTAGCACCCTCCTCCACAGGCGAAACCCTGACCGACGAGCCTCCGATCAGCTTCGCCCTTGGCCGCTGATGCCCGCCTGGAATCCTCCGCGAACCACCTTGGTTCGTGGATTGAACCTGAAGCCGCAAACCACCCTGGTTCACAGATTGAACCTGAAGCCTCGAACCACCCTGGTTCACGGAACACCAATCAGTCCGCGGACCACCCTGGTTCGCAAATGTCTTCTCCAGCCACGTGGCACTTCCCCATGCGATGGGAGGCACCACCCATACCTCTCGGTGGCTCGCCAAATACTTCGGTGTTCTCATTTCCAGATCCAGGTAAAATCCTTCTGATCCAGCCAGGTCCTCCGCGACTCCCTCGTTGGCCTATTCATTGGCCCCGAGCCGAGGCCTCCACTAGAGCCACCGGATCCACATGTTATAACTTTCAGGTGCATCAGCACGCCATTTTGAGTTCACATACCCACATTAAATAGTGCAAAGGGTTTTCCCTGACCCTTGAGCAGATTCCCGAAGCATTCCTGGGTTCACATTCCCACGGTAATGTGGATTCTGAGCTCGGGAATCCCTTTTCTTCCCCTCCACTTGTTGAGGTTTCCTCTATGATTGGTAAAATACCCATCATAAGGAAGCCCTCATGCACTTCAAGAGAGGATACTAAAACAGAAGCACCCCCTTTCCCTCTCCCGCTGGGCTTTGTCACCCCAGGCGTCCATCTCGGAGTAATCCTGGACCTTCTGGGCCTCCTTAGAGTGTAATCCCCAATTCATCGCCCTGGGCCGCCTTCATGCGTAAGCATCACTCCGCTTCTCACAAATGCACATTTCACAACTTGATCGGCTGGTCCCTGCTACCTATTGTTTCTCACACCGAGCATGAATCACATGGTCTTAGAGTAAGCATAGACCATGACCTCCTCCTATGGGCCTCCTCAGAGTGTAATCCCCAACCAATGATTCTGGGATTCCCCAGAGAGTAATCCCCAAGCCTAAGATAACTACGGGGAATTTGATCCATGTCAAGGCACGGTATGTAGGAAGCCTCCACGAGGGTCAATCCCACCACCCGGTCATTTCATCACGTCGAGTTCCACCCCCATCCAGCATGACGTTAAACTATTTATGCGAACTACATGGACTTTGATCCCTGTCTCCTAGATAGGGTATGTAGGAAGCCTCCATGAGGTTCAAGACCACCACCCATCGGACCACCTGGTCTCTCTCTTCGTGTCGATTCCCCGACACCTATCAGAACTATGCGAACTTTGATCCCTGCTTCCTAAGTAGGGTACGTAGGAAGCCTCCCTGAGGTTCAATCCCAACAGCTGGTCGATCAGATCATCTCCACATCGGTTCACCATGCCACTCCTAGTGCTGCATCAAGCGAGTTCCAACCCTTCTAGGTCATTAATCCAACGAGGGATGGTAATCCTCGGGCATAAATGATTCTGAACCCTTGCGTCTAGTTGACCATGGCCCACCAAGGTTAAATCTGTGGATACTATGTTTGGATATAAACCAAAGATTCACGAACATATAAATACGTCTTGAATCTATTAGAGAGTCCCGGAACAAGTAATAATTCCCCCCAAAAATAGTGTGATGATCCCTACTTCCCATCCTCTCGACCAATGTGAGTTCTTAAGAGTCGCTGGTCAGACCATCTGGTGAATGCCTGCCTTTGGAAAGCAGGTCCATCAATCATTTGATATAGAGTTGTTGGGCATTTCGTGGCCGAAAAGCAAAGAACGAAACAAAAAATGGTTAACCCAATGTGAATCTTTAACCAAACATGACGGATTCAACCAAATCTCACCCAGTGCCCCCTTATGCTCTAAAGGAGGGCCAAGAAAGGTCACTAATTATGCATGGGATTATGACATGCTGCTTTGACAGGTTTGAAGCTTGAATTTGCTAAAATGTTTTGCAGGCACTACTTTCAGAACTCCCTTCGATCCAATGGCATCGCAAAGGAACTCACAAGTGTGCGCTTCCAACGATGAAAGGATGGGACTTCCTCGACATCGGAGGACCCCATCACCCACCCATTGTCTTCAATACTGGGTTTCATATGCGCTGATCTGAGAGTACCATGCGAATGGTACTCTCCCAATGGTGGAGGTGGCCATGCATGCCCTCCAATCCGTCAAGACTCGTCGGTCGCCTACCCAGCAGCAACCGTAAAGGAGGACCCAGACAGCCCCTGTCACTGTCTCCAACGGTTTCGGGAGTCTATCCCTGGAACGGGATAATGCGTACCTCCCTTATCTTAGGGAGGCGGATAAGGTCGACGTTGAGGACTTCATCCCTGTCGAACGGGGGTTCCACTCTTAGGCCCCCACCGGAAGACGTCATCGCGGTCAAGCCGCGACCCGACATCCTCGCGCCGAAGAGGATGACTCCCCAAGGATTCATGCCCATGATCCCCGAGATCCGGCCCCTCAGACCGCCCGACGAGGGCGACAGACGTACAACCGAGGACCGGTCATCACCCTGGTCCCTGAGGAGGAGCTCCACTACTCAGCCACGGAGACGTACCACGAACAGGCACCTACACCTGTTTGATCCTCCCGAGCCCGTCATCCAAACATGGAGACATCATACGAGCCGGCGCGCATCCCCGTCGAGCTCCATCAAGCCCATCGCTCATGCAGGACGGCACTTACCAGGTAGGCACCTCTCCCTACCCAGGGTCGTGAAGCCACCAGCTCGACGTGGTGGCGACCAGGCACCTACAGGACCAGCTCCTGGCAGTTGGTTCAGATGGCCGCCATCCTGATATGGTGGCGATCAACAAAGCCCGCCACACAGATGTGGCAGCAAATCATAGGCGGGCACATCTCCCCACCATCAAAGGCCACCGACTCGATACGGTGGGAAACCAATATATGCAGGGCCAGCTCCCTGCTGATGCATGTAAAGTATGCTACCCCGATGTGGCAGCAAACATAGAGAGAAACTGACGTATCCTGGTACAGGGGCAGATTCGTTCACCTGCCCCGACATAGGAGAATTGTCAGTACCCACTGACCACTAGAGGACCGGAGAAGGATATTCCTACTCTGATACGGGAATGAGCCTTCATACTTGTTCCAGCCAAAGATGTCTCTCTACATATCCTGGCAATGATGGAGGAGCAGTTATTGATCCCAGATCATATATTTCAGACTTTCCAGCATGTAATTGCATCGGTGACAACAGTAAGGACTCGGGCCTGTGAGCCTGTCTCCCCAATTTAGGCGACTCATCTAAGAGACGAGATAGGTGCCTCGGAGTATATCTGCATCCCTGCTTCATCCCATGAGGGTTGCCGGCTATATTCTGTGACGCAAGGGCAACCGGATCAAGCAGCATCACTCGTTCCAATTGGGGGACACCCGTCCATCACGGTGGATGCTCCAGAGCCAGAATATATCCCTGCTAAAAGTCAAGATGTTCGTCATCATATCCCAGAAACGTCACGGGACCCAATTAGATAGGGAACCGAAGGTGAATTCCATTGTCAACAGCATATGGTCCCCGCTACCTGCAAAAGAGCGCCCCGAACACGCCGAAGGCAGCCGAAAAATAAAGATCTGGTTCATGACTCCACTCTGCTGGAAGCTGGGGTTCCCAACACTGCTAAGTACACATCAATGGCTCGAAACCCTGCCCACCCATTACCATATTATGGGAGTGGCAGTAGCAGTTGTGAAGGTCCTCCCCGCAATGTCTCTACCAGCAGCTCTGAAGGTCCTCCCCAGAGCACCCGTGGGGGCCTCTCCCGCGGGCATATAACGATCGGTAATGAGATATTATCTCTTGATGAGAGTCACAGAAACCCTCCACATGACCAGAAGATCGAGTAGCAAGAAGGTCCTCCACTTTCTATGGTCCACCCTGAAGGTCCTCCCTGGGGTATACACTGCAATCACTCTCCATGCAGTGGGACCACATATTATGATGGTAGTCCTTGCTATCATAGTCGTAACTATGGAGGCCCTCGCCATAGTGATGTCTCATCATGACAAGAAGGCCCTCCCCTTGTCTTAGCTTGCCCTGAAGGTCCTCCCTAGGGGTTACGCTGCAACGGAACTCCACGCAGCGAGGCATCAGGTCACGATGGTAATCCTCGCCACCCTGATAACGGAGGTCCTCCCCGTAGAGAATTTGATCAACAATAAGGTCCTCCCCTCTTTACGGTACATTATGGAGGCCCTCCTCAGGATGTATCCCGCAGAAATTTTCCTTGTGGCAGCAGTAATGGTAGTCATAGGCATTACCACAGCTGTGATGGTAGTCATCACCACCACGGCCGCCATTGCGAAGGTCCTCCCCGCAATGGCCCCAATCGACAATAAGTTCCTCCCCTAGTTGCGGCGTGTCCTGAAGGTCCTCCCCATGATGCGCGTCGAACATAAATCCATGATTGTCATCCTCACCATTATGGCAGTTGTTGCGAAGGTCCTCCCCGTAACAATGCTACGCAGCCAGGAGGCCCTCCCCTTGCTGCAACATGCCTTGGAAGTCCTCCCCAGGGTGTTCACTGCAAAAGTCATCTATGCAGTGAGGCATCAAGCAGTAATGGTAGTCCTCGCCATTATGGCCGTCATTCTGAAGGTCCTCCCCATGATGACACATTATATCAACAAGAAGGTCCTCCTCCTGTCGAATCAAGGGCTGAAAAGCCCTTGTATGCTGAGGCACTCAGAAGGACGGAATCGAGCATGTCAGATTCCCATCTTGTCACTAATGATGCCCTTCTTCGACCAAGAGAAGGTATGGGGCCGTTTTCATCTTCTGAACCACCTCAGAATCGCATACATAATGATTCAGCACCTACCGGTCCCACTGCCTCTGATCACACTAGCAGTGAGCGCCTCACTTGGGCTGACCAGGTAGAAGAATCGCAGGTGGGGGAGTATGACGATATGCTGCACCTAAGGAAACGACTAGCCAGGAATGATATACCAGTCATGTTTTGGCCCACGGCCACCTCTCAGTATGACGTGCTCAGGGAGTTTTCTGAAGAATGCATGCACGGCATCCGCCATAATATATGCACGACCCTCTGCCGGATGAAGACAAGCTTCCTTCCCTATAACGGGTATGTAGACCATGTCAAGATGATAGGGGACCTCCTGCATCACATCGACCTGGAGGCCCTTTCCTCGACACGACAACAACGCCCTGAGAGGTGCAAAGGGAATATAGAGGCAGCTTTCCTCTATGCACTGCATGAAATGCGCCGCCTCATCGATGACTCTTTGGTGGGAGTCCATATCAGGGGCTGGGGGGAACACGAAGCTCTGCATTTTACTCAGCTCCCCGCCCAGATGAACCTGTTCGTTATGGTGTCTTGCAACGTCGTCACATCGAGACAGAAATCGGGTGGACCCTCTGTTCTGGAGAGGCAACGCACCCAACCACATCGGGCCTCGAGTAAGTCCCAGAAGCGTCAGGCCTGGAAGGAACAAGCCATTCAAAAACTCTTGAATCAGTCCACTGAGAGCATATAGTTGGCCTCTCGCCTAAGAGAGGCCAATCAATGATCTCTGCATGCCTCCCCAGAATGTACTGATCCACAGGTGAATTCGGCACCAGATCCGGTTCACCCCCGGATGGGGGCACGTGAGATTAGGCAGGTCACGATAGCTGCAGCCACCACCGCAATCCAGGTTCAACCCCATCCTGCAGGGCTGTGGGCATTTTTAACAACAAAATCCCCCATAATACCAATAAAACCGGGAAGAGACTCAACATCCAGGGAACGTAGCCAACCCCATCCCTCAGGGCTGGGGGCATTATTACCCCCTCAACAACAACCTCCCCCACGAGAGTCGGTATTCTCTCGTCTAGGGAGGACAGTCAGGAGAGGATGTTCCCGTCTTATCCTATAATATAAATCATCATCCCATCTGAGAGGAAGGCGCACCATGAGGTCGTAGAAAAGAACCCTCCGCGTCACCCTTCGTCAAGAAGTCTGAGGGCAATCCGAGGTCATGAAAGCGAAGGCCGGCAGAAGACGCGGGAGATCCTCTTCCAATTTGGAAGATGACATCCCCTCCACCCCGCAATATGCGTTCATCAATGCCATAGAGGCTAACCCCGCAGGTGACACCAGAGAAAATTTAAATCTAGATGGATCTGGAGACAACGGTTCCGGTCAGGCTATGACTCACAACGAACCCCCAGGTGTGCACACCCGGAACTACAGGGACGCTTTAAATATGGACGCCCCTTCAGCTAACCTCCCTCCACCTGCCCAACGAGCTTCCAACAATGATAAGACTAATGGAATGGTTACCCTTAACCGATCCCCCTCTCTCGATAAAAACAATCCACTCACGCTCGAAGAGAGGTTTTCTCGACAGGAATAAGAGATGAAAGAATTGAGGCGGCTTAATGCCGAGCTACTCCAGAGGAACCGCCTTATCGAAAGTGTGTCCCAAGAAGAGCCATGTCATGCACTCCCAGCAAGTGCACCTCAAAGGCTAAGGCTTGCCCTGGAAAACGAAGCACGATCAGGGATCCTGCCCAATGAGGCGCCTTGTCCGTCCAACTACCTAAACGTGGATGATGAATACCAGGATTTCCCTCCACTTAGGAGACAACCGGAGCAAGTACTCCCGAACCCTCCGAGGGTACCCCGAACATAATATGCACCCTTGGTGCTGGCTAACCCGGACCCTCAGCTAATGCCTCGGGCTGCACCTGCACAGGACCGGGCCCAACAGGATGTAAACCAGGGACTCACCATTACTATCGAGGCATTAACAGCTCGACTGGAAGCGATGGAAGGTCGACGCACTCCGATACAGCCAGAGCAGAAACCCTACACAGATTGGGTGACCAACACACCACCTCCACCCAATATTGGGTGCCCTGTATTCCCCATATTCAATGTATCAGGCGATCCAGAGCAGTATTTGATGCACTATGTGTCCTATTGCGACCCTAATATGGGGACTCCGGAAAAAAAAAGAATCATTGAAACTCAGATGCTTCATACAGACCTTGCAAGGATCTGCCTTCGTCTGGTATAAGAGTCTGCCATCCCAGTCGATAAAGAGCTGGGAGGACCTCCGGTAGCAGTTCATGTTCCACTTCCGCTCAACGTTGCCTAAAACAATGGTCAGCAATCTCATGAACTGCAAGCAGAAGGAGAATGAGAGGGTCTCAGATTTCATATCCATATGGAATGGTCTGACCTATTCTCTAAACAGAATAACGCCTCAAGATGAGACGATATCCATATGCATCAATAATCTTAGAGATGAGCAGCGAACACTGCTCATACCGGTGGAGTGCACCACTGGCTTCTGCCATCTCTTGTCCATTGCCCAGAGAATTGAGGACTCCCTACAACGGAAAAATTCAATGTCCCAAATAGATTTGCAGGCTCCTGTTAAGAGAGCTCCTAGAGCTGAAGCATCCGTTGTCACGCTCAAGCCGGCCCATGTGCCTGCTCCGCCGCTCAGGCCTCCATCGAATCATCAAGGGCCCCCTGCATATCAGCGGCCACCCCCGCCTAAACAGTATGATTAGAGAGGACCAAAGAGGAACCAGTTTGAGGAATGAAAACAAAAAGTATACTCGTTCCGAGATGATCAAGTTCATGGATAATTCATTGCCTCCATGAACTGCAACTTTCTCCACCTCCCGGAGCCGAGGAAACCTGAAGAAGTCAGCTGTGATGACAGGCCAGATTATTTCCCCTACCATCAGATGTTGGGGCACAGTATCCAAGAATTCTTCATCTTCAAAGACCTCTTGCAGAGGATGGTAGATTCCGGACATGTCGAGCTGGGACCATCCCCAGCACATGTGTCATGTATCTCTTCCACCGACTCCGACAAAGAGGAGGGGTGGCAGAAAGTCACCAGAAAGAAAGGGTGGAAATTTGATAACAGTATGACTCAGAAGACTATCAACCGAGCCAAGGGAATACTCCGATCTCAACTACAGTAGCCGGTGTTGCCACCAGCACCCCCTGGAGCCGCAAAGTCGACCACAACTGCCTCACAACCCTCCACAAGTCGGTCATCCAGACGGAGCTGAAGGAGGAAACAATCACAAGAGGAGTAGTCCGAGACGGGGCCAAAGTTAGTCTCAACCCTGGCAGATTTCATGCCCTCAGATCTGGCACAACGGGCACCAACCCACCTAATGGCATCCTTAGAGACAACCGACTAGGTTGACCTATCATAGGATGAAGATCCAATCTTTGGTTCTATCAACGTCATCCATCTCATGGAATCATTCCCTAATGAAGGGTATGATTACGAACCTGAGTTTCCTGTACGAGGAGCTGATAGGAGGAATTGAAGAGGCAGGGGATACCAGGGGAGGCGCAGCCACGGCCGAAACCAACCCTATGGTTGCACCCCATCCCAAACCGTCAATATTACGGAATCTCGTGGGAGAGCCCTTCAACAGACTCAGCAGGAGAGGGAATGACCCTCCACCCCCACAAGCAGCCACTCTGGCCCTGTTGTTCTGTGATACCCACTAGAGGAGGAGCAACTGCCTGGTCAGCTAGGGCGCACAAACCGACCAGCCAGGCCAAGTCTTCCAAATGCGGGAACACCATCGACATCTGTCCCCGCGGCTGATCCCTCCTCGTCAAATGCTCCAGCTCCCAAATCACCCGCTAAGACTCTCCAGCCAACGGAGAAGCATTTCCCGTTGGAGAAAAAATATGAAATCCTTAAGTATCTAGCGTCTGTACCAGACAAGTTGTTAATCTTGGATTCCCTGGGTTTGTCAGCATACCATAGCGAGGCGCTTATCAAAGCTTTGATTAGCCCCCAGGAAATCCAAGTTGTGGTATCTGCCGCCGAGATTTACCAGACAGAGACTGGCCCGGCTGAATGCAATGCAGTGATTTCCCTCACCGATCAGGATGAAGATTCCATCATGCAGGGAAACATCAGACCGCTATATGTGTCTGTCACAATGAATGGTATTGAGATCCGAAAAGTCTTTATAGACAATGGTTCTGGAGTTAACCTCCTTCATCGGCGGACACTCCGTATGTTGAGCTACAGTGACGACGATCTAATTCAATCAGTGACATATCTGTTGGGTTACGACAAGAGTGAGCAGAAACCAATTGGAAAAATTAAGCTAAAGACCCATTTTGGTGACCTGGTAGCCTACACGGAATTCCTAGTGGTCCGGAAAAGCACAGCATTCAATGCCCTGCTGGGAAGGACATGGATCCATAAACACATGGCCATTCCTTCATCATACCACCAGTGTATCAAGTACTGCGTCAATGGAAAAAGTGGGACGTTGCACGCCGACAAGGCCCCTTTCTAGCTCTTCAAGTCGCATTACATTGACGTTGGGTTCAATGAGAAAAAGAAAAAGAAGCCTTTGATCAATGGTGTCGACTGGATCCCCACTCCAAATAGCCTAGAAATGATCCCCAATGACCCCCTCAGGCAGCTCGGCAGAGATTATGTCCTGCCCATCAACCATGCTGACAGTGGAAGTTTGAGTCCGGATATGCACTTGGATGTCCTCATGACTCCATCCAAGATGGCCAAGCACGAAAATGCGGGAACGTCTACCAAACCTCGATTTTGGGATGAATACTCAATCAGGGATGCCCACGATGCCTCTCCCTCAGACCCTCGAAGGTTCAGACCGGAAACTCTCTCCTCATCAGATCAAGAAGATGAGGACTTGGGAGAATAAGATAGGGAAGATCTCAGAGATTCACCTCCCGCATTCGAGGATGGTATCTCCACCACTGTGGGCGAGCTCAAGGAAATAAACCTTGGTACTGAAGAAGACCCTAGGCCCACTCTCATTAGCGCAGCCATGTCTCCCGAGGAACACGAGGTATATACCTTCTTCCTAAGGCAACATCGGGATTTCTTTTCATTGAATTACACAGAAATTCCAGGACTCAATCCCGAGGTAGCGACACATCACTTGGGTCTTCCAGAAGACCACCGGGGCTACGAACAGGCCACCAGAAGGAAACACCCCTCACATGCTGCCAAGATAGAGGCTAAAGTCGATAATCTAATTAAGGCAGGCTTCATCAGGGATATACAGTACCCCATTTGGTTGGCCAAAATCATCCCTATCAAGAAAAAGAATGAGAAAATCCGTGTCTGCATTGACTTCAGAGACCTAAATCGGCATTGTTCGAAAGATGACTTCCCGGTTCCAATCACCGAGTTGTTGATTGATTAGACGGCCAGTTATGAGGCTTTATCCTTCATGGATGGCTATTCCAGATATAATAAAATCAGGATAGCCTGAGAAGACGAGGAATCCACTGCCTTCAGGGGCCCTCAAGGGTTATTCTGTTACAGGGTCATTCCCTTTGGTCTCAAGAATGCTGGCACCATGTATCAGTGTTCCATGCATCGGATCTTTAAGTTGTTTCTGGGGAAATTCATTGAATGTTACGTGGATGACCTAGTGGAAAAGTCCAGACAGTGCTCGGATCACCTGTCAGGCCTTGAGACCGTCTTCAACAAGCTCTGATAGCATAGCTTGAAGATGAACCCCTGGGAATGCTCATATGGGGTTACCTCAGGGAAGTTCCTTGGCTTCAGCATACGCCATCGCGACATCGAAGTCGACCCTGAGAAGACGAAGGCTATCCTGAGCCTGCCACACCCTCGAAATCTCACTGAGATGAGGGGATTTCAAGGAAACCTGGCCTATATTAGGCGGTTCATAGCCAACCTAGCAGGAAAATGTTTTCCCTTCACCAGGTTGATGAAGAAGGGGGTCACGTACCAATGGACGGACGACTGCCAAGAGGCGTTCGCCAACTTGAAGAATTACCTCTTAATACCACAGGTGCTCATGCCCCTCGTCAAATTAAGGCCCCACATTCTATATGTGACGGCCCTAGAACGGTCATTGGGATCCTTCCCCGCACAGAAGAATGACGCCGGCAGCGAAAACAGTCTCTATTACCTCAGTCGAACCATGATTGATGCAGAGACTCGATACTCAAATATCGAGAAGAGCTATCTGGCCTTGGTCTTCGTAGTTCAAAAGTTGCGACATTATCTACAACATCATGAGGTCCATTTGATCTCGCGGAGTAATCCGCTCAAGTACATCCTCAGTCGCCCGATGCTAACCGGAAGCCTATCCCGATGGGCGGTCATCCTGCAGCAGCTTCACATCTGGTTCGTGCCTCAAAAATCCATCAAGGGACATACATTAGCAGACTTTCTTGTAGAACACCCTTCAACAGGGACCACTACACCAGATGTTGAACTACATGATGAATATATCTTCTCAGTTCAAGAGGAGTTCCCAGCATGGGAAATGTACTTTGACGGTGCATCCCAAATCCCCACCAGGAAGGGGATGGAGGATCCCATATTCAACAAAGTGGGTCTGGGGATAATACTCATGTCCCCAGAAAAGGCATTTTTTCCATATTCCTTCCTCCTGTTAGAGGAATGTACGAACAATGAAGCAGAATATCAAGCCCTCATTGCAGGCCTGGAACTCACACTTCAGGCATAAGTACAGAACCTTAATGTAAAAGGTGACTTAGAGATGGTCATCAAGCAAGTCAATGGTGAATATGGTATTAAAAAGGAGGAACGGATCCCCTTGTTTGACCATGTCTGAAGGTTAATGGCCGAATTCTCCACAGAACCAACATTGACTTATATTCCCCGGTCCCAGAATGGTCAGGCTGATGCATTAGCCAATACGGCCACAGCCCTAGCCAACCCAGACCGGGATGAAACAGTTATCAGTATTGCTCACTGTCAAATGGTATTGACATTTGTTAAAGCTAATACGGAAGAGATCCATGAAGTCAGTACTATCCCTGAGCCATATGCTCCTGCTACTAGCTGGATGACCCCCATCACAAACTACCTTCAACGGGAAGAGCTTTCATCAGACAGGGCTGAACGAGAGAAAATACGGAGAAGGGAAATCAATTTTTTCCTATATGGCAGTGCGGGTCAGCAAGAGGTCCTCTACAAACGAGGCCTCGATGGAGTGCTCCTCGGATGCATTGACGGAGAAGAAACAACTAGCGTCATTACAGAAGTACATGGAGGAGCATGTGGAGCACATCAACCAGGGACCAAGCTTTCCCATCAGGTTCAAAGGCTTGAGTACTACTGGCCCACAGTGGCACGAGACTGTGAACATTTTACCGCAAAAATGTCACTCATGCCTGATCCATGCCAACTTCATACACCAGCCCCTAGAGTTACTTCATCAAGCTAAGTACTCCTGGCCATTTTCCGTCTAAGGGATGGACGTCGTGGGACCGTATCCTCCTGCCACGGCCAAACAGCTGAAGTATATCCTCATTGCGACCGACTTCTTTTCCAAATGGGCAGAAACCATATCCCTCAAGGAATTTGGGGAAAGAAATATCGTCAGCTTTGTGAAGACCAATATCATCACCAGATTTGGTGTCCCTCATACCATACTGACGGAAAACGGCACCAATTTCTGCTCTGCTGAGTAGGAAAAGATATACCACAAGTATAGTATCAAGGATAACCACTCATCTTGCTACCATGCAGCGGCCAACGAACAGATAGAAGCTTTCAACAAGACCATGTCCAACATCCTCCAGAAATGGTGGACAAAGACAAGAAGTCATGGATGGATAAACTCCTCCATGCATTGTGGGCTTATCTAACCACAATCTGCACCTATACTCGGTCTACCCCGTACTCATTGGTGTATGACACGGAGGTGGTTCTGCCCATTGAACTCCAACTTCCCTCACTCCGTGTTTCCATCTGTGATCAATTATTCAATGATGAGCAGTCAGAAAAGTGGTTAGGTGAATTGGAACAGCTAGATGAGAAGCGGTTGCCCACTCTGCACCACCTGGAAGTGTACCAGAACCGGATCGCATGAGCCTTCAACAAAAAGGTTTTCCTCCGGTCATTCATGGAAGGAGAATTAGTTATGGACCTCTGGACCCCAATGATACCCAGTAAGAAGCCTCCAAAGCTAGATCCCAAGTTGGAGGGACCATATGTTATACACAAGGTCTACTCCAATGGAGCATACGCCCTGATCTCCATGGACAAGAAATTCACTATAGCTCCTACCAATGCGAGATTCCTGAAGAAGTATTTTGCATAGAGACCAAGAAGTATCCATGTCCTCAACGCATGACATTAAACTACATGGATTTCATCCTTACCGCACGATGATAAACTGAACAGATGAAGAAAAAAATGAGATGTACACATCATCCAAGCTGTATGACGTTAAACTTCCAAGCACCTCATCCTCACCGCATGACGTTAAACTGCATGGAGTTCGTCCTTACCGCATGACGATAAACTACACGGAATCTAATAATTCCCCCTCATCCTAGCCATAAGACTTTAAACTATACCTACTTCGTCCTAACCACAAGACGTTAAACTGTACGGATTTCAGAGAACTATGTATGGCTTGATTCTTGCCCTCGCAGGATACGTAGCGACGCCAAGATCCCCAATCCTGGCCCAACCACCTCAAAAAAATGTCCCCTTTCCCCCGTGTAAGGACCAGACCGACACGGGGCGATCATATTTACAGAGAATTACGTGAGGCTTGATTCCTACCCTCGCATGATACGTAGCGATGCCGGGATTCCCTATCATAGCCCAGCCACCTCAAAAAAATTCCCTTTCCCCCGTGTACGGACCAGACCTGCATGGGGTGTATCATCTTTATAGAGAACTACATATGGCTTGATTCCTACCCTTGCATGATATGTAGTGACGCCAGAATTCCACACCCTGGCCCAGCCACCTCAAAAAGAAAAAAAATTGCCTCTCCCCCGTGTACGGACCAGACCTGTACGGGGTGTATTCACGTCCTCACCGCATGACGTTAAACTGCATGGAGTTCATCCTTACCGTGTGACGATAAACTGCGCGGTTGAAGAAAAATTAAGAATGCCCCTCCCCCCGTGTGTGGACCAGACCTGCACGGGGTGTGCTCATCGTCCTAACCACATGATTATTAAACTCTATGGATTTCATCCTCACCGCATGATGTTAAACTGCACAGATTTCAGAGAACTACGTACGGCTTGATTCCTGCCCTAACATGATACGTAGAGACGCCAGGATCCCCAGTCTTGGCCCAGCCCTTCAAAATTAAGAATGCCTCATTTCCCCCATATGGACCAGACCTGCACGGGGTGTACTTCTCGTCCTTACCGAACGACATTAAAATTCACAGACAATGATGTTAAAAATGCCCCTTCCCCCATTGTACAAACCAGACCTTCACGGGGTTTATATCTTCGTCCTTACCGCATGATGTTAAACTGCACAAAAGTTGTCCCCACTGCACGACATTAAACTGCGCAGACCCCTTTTTTCTTTCACATCGGTTCACCTTCATCCTTACCGCATGACGTTAAACTGCATGGATTTTGTCCTCACCGCATGACGTTAAATTGCACGGACTTCTTCGCGACCCACCCAAGTCACATGGAGATATTAGATTGAGATACGCCTTGCAAATTTGGATACATCCTTTTTGTATATCAGACTCCACGACCCGGATAATTATGGATCTTCATAACCACTCATGGCCATTGTAAGTGGAATGTTATTGACCCGTGGACACCTTTGTACGACTATGCATACCATTCCCTCAGCGGCTTTGCATATTGATAGCCCCTGGCCCGTCTACCAAAGGCAAGATTCCCACAGGCGACACTCTTCCTAGCTCCGTATGCCTACCGGCCTCAGAGCCCCCAGACCATATCTCTTGATCCAGAAGTTTATGGCGAAGTGGTTTTCAAGTTCATTCCCCTTTTCACATTCAGGTGTAGCCAGGGTTTTCCTATCTGGCTAGCCTGTGTGTCCGCCAGTGGTTCACATAGTGACCAACATCAACAAACATCAATCCTGGACTAGGCTACGTTGACTCAACAGACAATTGTAGTGAAGATGCTTCTTGTATACCCGGACACCATTATACCCATGTGTCGAACTCTGCACTGTGAGCAATCGTGGATTTTCATAATCATTCATGGCCATCGGAAGTGGAAAGTTATCAACCCGGGGACACCATTGTAAGACTATGCATACCATGCCCTCAGCGGCTCTGCATAATGATAGCCCCTGGCTCATCCATCAAAGGCAAGATTTCCTTGGGGGGTACTTCTCCTAGATTCATACGCCTACCGGCCTCAGAGCCCCAACACTATACCTCCTAATTCGGGAAAGATCAAAGTTGCAGTTTACGACCTTCATCCCCTGCCCTGTTCTAAGTATATCAGAACATGTTGACCCAGTTATCCTTCGAGTGACTGCAGCAATAGTCACCCAATAGTCCGAGCTCTATGACCGAAAAACTAGGAGTACTTTATCCTCATCGCATGACGTTAAACTACACAGAGAGAAGGCACACCCCCGCGAGAAAGATAAATCAGCATAGGGGGGCTCTTTAAGCTTTAATAGCAGCCAGGGACGAATATCCCCGACATGTCCAGGCATTCCTCACCAGATGACAGACTTCATGTCCCGGACAATTGCGGATCCTCATAACCACTCATGGCCATCAGAAGTGGAAATTTACTGACCCATGGACACCTTTATACGACTATACATACCATGCCCTTAGCGGCTCTGCATAATGATAGCCCATGTCTCGTCCATTAAAGGAAATATTTCCACAGGCGATGCTCTTCCTAGCCCCGTACGCTTACCGGCCTCAGATCCCCCAAAGCACCTTTCCTGATCCTAGAAGCCCCGGAACCATGATTTATTCCATCAACCCCCCTTCCACGTCTGCGGCATGTTGAGGTAGTCAAGCCTAGTTATATTCTGATGAAGAGAAGCCTTCGCAATAATTCCCCCCCCCCCTCATCCTCACCGCATGATGTTAAACTGCACAACAACCCTTAAAGATATCTTCGTATTTACCGCATGATGCCAAACTGCACGGAAGTCCTCCTCGCTACATGACGTTAAACTGCATTGCAACTTTAAAAAAAAATGCCCATGTCCTCGATGCATGACGGTAAACTGCACTAAAACCTTTAATATTGCTCCTCATCCTTACCGCATGACGTTAAACTGCATGGTCGAACCCATCACGGGTTTAGTAAGAAACATAGGCTTTTCTCTGTCTTGCAGTGCACGGGTCAGACCTGCACGAACCATCGCCTCACACCAGCGTGAGAAATAATTACTTCACCTATTATCAGGAAGTATATTCTAGATATTTCCCCCGTATTCAGGCACCCTCTCATCATAAACCATACTCTGTACTCAGAAAAAGCCAAACTCTCATAAGCCACCCCGGGTGGTTACAAATCTCAACTTCCCTGAAGTTTCTCGGCTATCAGAAGTGGATATTCTTTGACTTAAGGACACCTTTGTATGACTATGCATACCATTCCCTCAACGGCTCTGCATATTGATCGCCCCTGGCCCGTCTACCAAAGGAATGTTTTCCTTGGGCAATGCTTCTCTCCATACGCCTCTTGGCCTCTGAGCCCCCATCTCTATCTCGGGATTTGGAAACCCTCTGAGCTACAGATTACCAACCTCTTTCAGAATCCTTCTTGAATGGGGTGAAATGTCTTTGAAGAGATTACCGAGAACCAGGAGAAGTCGTTCCATTTCAGATAATGTCCCAGCTGTATGACTTTAAACCGCGTCAAGCCTCAACCATCCCTTATGCTAACTAAATGTGTTGGGAGGTGGTCTTCGGACCACGCTCCTGATTAGTATGGATGTTCCCAAAACCCTTTCAGATGTCACACTCCCCTTCTGAGCCACCCCTGGTGGTTTTCATTTTTATTTTCCATGCCACCCATCGTGGTTCCCATAAGCCGGACTTCCATGAAGTCTCCTGGCCATCAGAAATGGAAAAGTCTTTGACTTAAGGACACCATTGCATGACTATGCATACCATGCCCTCAGCGGCTCTTCATATTGATCACTCTTGGCCCATTTACCAAAGGCAAGACTTCCTTAGGCAATGCTCTTCCTACCTCTATATGCCGATGTGGCTCCCATGCCTTGAGACATGCCATGCATGATGCTCAAATCCAAACATGTTTCCCCCACGTGCATCTGAAGGGTATTAAGACATCTTTTAATCAGTTGAACCCTATTGGGGCCCTCACCCCACCTTATTTGGTCAATGCTTTTCAACCTAAAACATCATTAATAATAGTCTTGTTGGTGGGACTTTAAACCGCTCACAAAAGAAAGAGGCACAAAGCATGTTAGGCTGAAAACCCTAAAAGGGAGACCTACAAAAAAGTCGGGTTATACCCACTGGGTCCACATTAATGGGCCCAAACAAAATAAGGGCATTAAAATAAGGAAAATACAAAAAGTTTGTAGGGTTTTCCTATAAACCCATAGCAATAGTCAGACTACACACGCTGTGTAATGCCCCAACCCCAGTTACCCAGAGTCGGTGCATTATTACATAACATTGGCATGATCACAAGAAAGATCAAATCTCGAAAGACCGATTCGTTTATTAGCCTTGGAAACACTATATATATTCATAAAGTGTTACATTACACCATAAAATGAAAACTACAACAATATAGTCTCTATAGTCCACACTCTTATCCCCTCATGCTATCCCTGCTGGTCATTCATAAATTACTTCTTCACATCCTGGGAAAAATAAAACATATAAAAGGGGTGATCTCAAATGCCCAGTAAGGATAAAAATATAGTGGAAACTTTCATAAATAAGAATAAACATTTAAGGTAATGTATAACTAAAACAAAAGCCTTTTAAACATGAAATTCAACAGTGTATGGAAAAAATAAAATGAAATAATGCCATTTACTTATTCACATGGATATTCTACTAATCAAATATTCACATGCAATATCAATAACCACTTTCATAATGATGGAATGCATAATGCCATACTATCATAACCACATAGCCAAGGCCTCGTTCCAAGAATACAAATAAGATTTTTCCAAGGCCTTGTGCCAAGACACTAGTTTGTCTCATGATACCTACCGATGCATCGAGGAGCTATAGCGGGCTCCACCCGTCACATATTAAGTCCAATGCATTCCCATATGAAAAGGTTTAAACATAACATAAAAATTTGTATTAAAACTAGCATACGAAATGTAAATAATTCATCCATAAACCATGAATGGTATAAAAATAACACATCCACAGTCAATCATATCACGAAACCTTCAATACAATATAGAAGTTTTTTATCATAATAAATCAACTTCAAATAAGCGTAAAATCCATCAAAGGATGTTGACATAGATGAAATCAAAACTCTTTTTAGAGAAATATCTCTTTCTATTTTGAAATAATTTAAGAGTCATATATTTATAAAATAAAAAATTTTCTTTGAAAATATTATTATAAGAATGTAAGGGAAGCTTCGACAATTTTATAACGACGGAAAATAACCGCACCCGCCGTATAAGTTAAAAAAAACATTCTTACCTTAATTCTATCGAAAAGGTTAAAAATGACCTTATTTGGAAAATGACAGAAAGATTATTTTATAAACCAATTATAAAAGTCAAAAAGGGTATAAATGACTTTAAACCATATTATAGTAAATAGTAAAAATGTTTTGAAATACATTTTTAAGAAACATGGATGTGGACGATATTGAAGTCCCAGTAGATTATTATGTATAAACAACCTCGGATAATGAAGAGATTGCGAAATAAACCATTACCTTGTACTTTTCCTTGGCTAAGGGTAGTTTAAACTCTTGTATAATGGTGAAATAATTTTTATTAAATTATACAAGAATCATATACATTAATATGATATCATATATGATCTTTTAACATAGATTTGTTAATAATATCTTACAATTATCGTCGTTTCGGGTGTTAACATACTCATTTTCTATTATAGTTTTGTTACATAAGTCGTGTTTGTTATGGATAGTTTGTATCTTATTAACATCCATAATGATATCAAGTCCTTAAACATTATTTTTAAGCCATAAAATGGTTATTATACTTGAATGGATACGATGGATAATGAATCTCATCGCGTTTGTGGAGACGGTAGTCCGTACGTACGCACGAGCGACAATATCATTATTTTGATATTAAAATAATATATAATTGGATGGTATATAATATATACAGAATAATTATCATGATATATTTGTTATTTACATTAATTAAAAATCATTATTATACCCATCCAAATAATAATATATTGAATAACAATTACACCACGACGTGGAGATGGTAAGCCGTACGTACGCATGTATGGTGACATGTCATTCATAGGACGGATAGAATACTGAATATGGTTGTACCATATTTATAATAATATTACAGTATGTAGGAGATACTGGATTCATTATTTTATAATGGGAATAACATAGAAAGAAGAAGTTGAAGAAGTAATGAATTTGAAAAAGGGTGGTGAAAACATTACCTCTTCTTCGGGTTCTTCCTTTTGATTTGATCAAAAGATCTCATTAGGTTGGCTTTCTGATCAAACTAGGGCCTCTAGGTCGAAGTGAGGGAAGTTGAGAGAGTATTTTGGCAGGGTTTTTCCGAGCCAAAAGGCTTTGAATTTGTGAATTTGTGAGAAGGGGGAGTGCCCTTTTATAAGAGGGGTGAGGGGCACCTTTGGAAAAGCTAGAAATATTATTTTATAATAAATTCATATTCGGTTTCTAATAGCGCAATAGTGGATTATTTAAATGTTAATGTGGGGATATGTTGAAAACCACTAAACCAATATGATTTATATAGGTTTGGGTTACTATATTAACCTTATCTTTGAGTATTAACTATTAGTTAATTAGTTTCACTTTTACAATGTCTCTTTGTATTTTTATATTATATGGTTAATAAACTTACTATATACATCCAAGAGACCCCCAAGTGGTCCATTAATAACACACCTATCATTATATAAGTATCCTGGCCTAACCTTAGATTTTTAGGAATTTAATATCAATTAATAATATAATATTTTTTTTTTAAAACTCTTTTTTGTCAATTTTGATACTATTCAATTATTGATTTTTGTAAAAATCATAACAGAATTATTACTTCGAAAACAGTTAATTAAATCATTCCTAACATGTCATATTAACATATAAAATTAGGTTAATTCATAAAAAGTCTCAAATAATGTTTATTTGGGTATTTATAATATTAATTATTTTAATATTTCACTAATACGGTAATTACTGCATCATCATTGTGTCATAAATAAATTAAATTATTTAATGTCTAAAAATTATAAATAAAATATCATTATGTATTAAATATTTTTATCTTTCTAATGAATATTTATAATCAAATTTATCTTATATGTAACCCTATATTAAAAATGTTTCTGTAAATAAACATTGATTTTAACTCTTTTAACTCTTGTTTTAATTAAATAATAATAAATGTCCTAATCTAATTTAAGTGGACCTAAATGATAATATTTTATTCCTAAGGTTGTTTTTGGTCGAATTAGGCTTATCCAATAGAATTAGGACATGTGTTAGGGTATTATTAATATCATTTTTACCCTTAATTACCCTATTTACTTTTAACCGTGGTAAATAAAAGTAAAAAGTTACTATTCCCCAAAAATTATTTTCATCTCATTGAACAACATTTTACTCCTTGATACTAATCGTGTCTCTCGGGTTTTCAAAATTACACTCACAGAAGCGGTAAAATTATGTTTTATGAAAAATTTAGTTTTTTTTACTACCACTTAGTGGTTTCACTATTCATCAAAAAAATGGAGTTTTTTAGAAAAATACCAAAAATTCACCCTAGACTAATTTTGAAATTCTGAATTCAAAAATGAAGTCCATTTTGAAAAATAACATTTATAAATTTCAAAAAGTTGGGTATTACTATTCATAATGGCTAGTTTGATTGGATGTGGTGTTTTAGAACTTGATGTTGCGTACAACACACACTATTGCATTATCCAAAGAGAAGTGTACCATAGAAGCTTGGGGTGTTACATTCTCACCTCCTTCAAATAATTTCTTCCTCGAAATTTCTAGAATACTACTGCATGAAATGACTCGGGTGGTTCTTCATCATATGTTCCTCGGGTTCCCACGTTGCCTCTTCCATCTTATGGTTTCTCCACAAGACTTTTACCAGATGAGTCATCCGGTTTCTCAGTACTTGTTCTCTTGTATCAAGAATCTTGATGGGCTCTTCGCAATATGACAGATCGGGTTCAAGTTCTAATTCCTCATAGTTGAGTACATGCGTTGGGTCAGGCATGTATTTCCTCAATAGAGATACGTGGAATACATCGTGAACTTTGGAGAGACTTGGCGGCATTGCCAATCGGTAAGCTACATCCCATAGTTGTTCTAGAATTTCGAAAGGTCCGATGTAACTAGGACTCAATTTACCTTTCTTACCAAAACGTATGACTCCCTCTCATGGAGATACCTTAAAAAACATGATCACTGACTTGAAATTCCAAATCCTTCCTTCGATTATCGGTATAGCTCTTTTGCTTGCTTTAAGCTGCTTTGATATGGTTTTGGATTACCTTCACCTTTTCTATTGTTTCCTCCACTAGTTCTGGGCCTACAAGTTTTCTTTCACCAACGTCATCCCAACAGGTTGGTGTGCGACATCTCTTTCCGTATAACACTTCATATGGTGCCATATGAATACTCGAATGGAAGCTATTGTTATAGGAAAATTCTACCATAGGTAAATATTGATCCCAGATACCCTAAAAGTAATGTGAGAAGGATCTCAACATGTCTTCTAAGGTTTGAATAGTTCGTTCTGATTGTCCATCTCTTTGAGGGTGGTAGGAAGTGCTCAAATGAAGTGCAGTATCCATGGATTTCTGAAGACTTTTCCAGAATCTTGAAGTAAAACATGGATCATGATCAGAAACAATCGATAGGGGTACTCCATGAAGTCTCACAACTTCATTAATATATAGTCTCGCTAGTCGTTCAAGTGTTAAATCTTCCCTTATAGCAAGAAAATGTGCTGACTTGGTAAGACGATCAACAATGACCCAGATTGCATCGTTCCTTCTATGATTCTTTGATATCCCCCTGACAAAGTCCATCGTAATATTGTCCCATTTCCACTCTAGTATGGGAAGAGTTTGCATGACTCCTCCAGGCTGTTTCCTTCCAGCTTTCACTTGTTTTAAAACCATACATCTTGACACAAAATCAGCAATATCCCTCTTCATGTTGTCCCACCAAAAATGTTCCTTCAAGTCTCTATACATTTTGGTGCTCCCAGGGTGTATAGAGAAATTGGAACTATGAGTATCATCCAGTAATTCCCTTTTTAGATCAGGTATATTGGGAACACAAAGTCTCTTCCCAAATTTCAAAATTCCATCTTCATACATAGAGTCTCTCAGTCTCCCATCATTCACAGCTTTAATATTCATTTTAAATTCTTCATCATCGGTCTGAGAACTCTTAATCCTTTCTAGTAAATATGGTTTGGAAACCATTTGAAAAAGCATTGATGTTTCACCTTCCCTGGTTATTCCCATGTCCATCTTCACTAGATCCAGGAAAATTGGATCCCTTTCAATTCTTATATTGTTCAAAACTCCATGGTCTTTTCTTCTCAAAGCATCTTCCACCTTGTTTGCTTTCCCAAGGTGGTAGTGTATCGTACAATCATAATCCTTTAGTAATTCAATCCATCTGGTTTGCCTCATGTTGAGTTCTTTTTGTGAGAAAATATATTTCAAAATCTTTTGATCAGTATAAATCACACATTTTTCACCATAGAGGTAGTGCCTCCATATCTTCAAAGAAAATATCACAGCTGCTAACTCGAGATCATGAGTAGTATAGTTTTGTTCATGAATTTTCAACTATCGTGATGCATAGGCAATAACCCTATTATTCTGCATAAGGACACAACCAAGTCCTTTCTTCGATGTATCACTATAAATAACGAACCCATCATTCCCCGATGGTAGAGTCAATATAGGATCATTGAATAATCTTCTCTTCAGTTATTTGAAACATTCTTCACACTCTTTTGTCCAAACAAATTTAACCCCTTTTCGTGTGAGCTTCATTAATGGGTTAGCCAATCAGGCAAAATTCTGGACGAAATGTCAATAATAACCAGCCAAACCAATAAAACTGCATACCTCAGTTATACTTATAGGTTCTGGGCATTCATGGATTGCCTTGGTCTTAGAAGGATCAACATAGATTCCATCTTTAGAGACAATATGGCCAAGAAAAGAAATCTCCTAAAGCCAGAATTCACACTTGCTAAACTTCCCATATAATTCTTGTCTTCTCAGAGTCTTCAGGATAATGTGCAAGTGATTTTCATGATCTTCGTAGATTTTGGAGTATACCAAGATATCATCAATAAATACCACCACAAATTCATCGAGATATTCCTTGAAAACTCTATTCATCAAATCTATGAATACAGAGGGTACATTAGTCAATCCAAAAGGCATTACTGTAAACTCGCAATGCCCGTACCTAGTTCGAAATGCTGCCTTAGGAATGTCTTCCTTCTTCACACACAACTGATGGTATCCAGATCGAAGGTCAATCTTTGAAAAGTATTGAGCTCCATGCAGTTGGTCAAATAAATCATCAATGCAAGGTAGGGGATACTTTTTCTTTATTGTTATAGCATTGATCTCCCTGTAGTCAATACATAACCTCATAGATCCATCTTTCTTTTTAACAAAAAGAACAGGGGCTCCCATAATTGAATTTATTTGAGCTACTCGGGGTGGATCTAGATAAGAATTAGGTGGTGATGATTCTGCTCTAAAGATAAGGTTTTCTTTATCATCATCATCAAAAATCGTAAGCTGCTTCTTCTTACAATCAATTTTCGCATCATGGTCTGAAAGCTAGTCCATACTGAGGATTATATCAATCTCAATCATAGATATGACGATGAGATCAGCGGATAAAGAACATTTATGTGCTCTAATGGGGACTGATTCACAAAACGTTGTTGCAATTATACTTCCCTTGGGTGTTTTAATTGACAACTCCCTTGTTAAATCAAATTGTAAATATCTAGTATTCTTAGCAAACTGGGATGATAAGAAACAATGTGATGATCCAGAATCAAATAATGCATTTTATATACTTGAGGAAACCATTAAATTACCTGCCACCACGTCTTTCGGAGCTTCTACCTTAGTAGTAGTGACAGCATAAGCTTGGATTTGATCCCTTGGACTTTTCTGAGGTAAGTTCCCCTGAAACTTAGGACATTCATTTTCATAATGTCCCATCTCCCTGCAATTATAGCATTGGACATCAGTAGCTTCCTTCTTCCCCTTGCAATCACAAGCTTTGTGGACTTTTTCACCACACTTGTAACAGACTCCCATTCCTTTTAAGCAAGTACCGGGGTGTTTCTTCCCACATTTACTATAGGATGGATATTCAACTTTTCCCTTCATCCCCTTACTTCCATTCCCGGATTGATCAGCAGATCTCTTCTTCTCTTCCTTTTCTTTAAAGTCATAACACTTAGAGAATTTCTTTTTCTGTCTTGATAGCACATGAGACAATGTCTTCGTACGATGAGAAGGATTGTGAGACTAATGTTCGACAGAGAAATGGTTTTAACCCATCAAAGAAACGATCAATCTTACTTATTGGGTTACGTATATAATCTCCAGCATACTTTTTTAACCTTGTAAAGTTAGCCTCATACTTTGCGACATTCTCATCCTCCTTTTGTCTCAGACACGGAAATTGTCTTTCCATATCTGCTTGATGGTCAGGAGGAAAATATTTTTCTAAAAATAGATATTTGAACTCTCTCCATTCCATATTTGATACTTCATCATCTTCCTTCGTGTTTTGAATCAATGACCACCATTGATCATCATCTCCAGTGAGGCAGTAAACTGCCATAAAAACTTTTTCCATTTCACTACTCCCCAAAGCCTGAACTATTTTCTTTTGGGAATTTATCCATTGCTCAGCTACTAAGGGATTTGTACTCCCATTTAATGTTGGTGGTTGCTTCCTCATGAAGCGATCTAACATTGATCATCCATGCTACGGATCATGGTGCTCCATACGGGTAAGGTTATTATTCATAACCTCAGTGAGTTGTCCCAGTATGGTGATTAGTTGATCGGCACCAGTTGCATCACCAGCTCCACTATTATTATCTTGAGCAGGAGGGAAATCCCTACATGGAGTGTGTGAATTGATACAGTTTTCATTTCTTCCACTAGGCACAATTTCTAAAAAATGGCATAAACTAGATCAGTTTATTAATCAAAATACATAATTCCATACTTATAAAACACTTAACATAAATTAACCTATTTATGGATATAATCCATAATCATAAAAATGTTTTCTTTAAGGAAATATATACTCATAAACCCTTCATAATGATTTGTAATGAAAATGAGAGTTATCCTAAGCATATCCCCCGGGAGTGTCGTAACCAAGAGTGCAGCAAGGCTCGTTGTCGTGCACCAGTTCTCGTTCGAGTCTAGCTCAAAGCGGTGTTTTCGGGTTTTACCCCTAGGTACATCTGTTCCAGAGCCACCTCTACCTGCTCGTATCTAGACAAAGATGTATTTCTCGGAAAACTCACAAAATTTCTACAATACCAAAATTCTAGTAAGTTCTTCTATACTAATCCTCAAAGTCCATCTTAAATCTATGTGCTCTAATCAAGGTTTATCTAAATCTATTTTCCAAGGTTTGTACTAAACTTCCTCTGATACCAACTATAACGCCCCAACCCCAGTTACCCAGAGTCGGTGCATTATTACATAACATTAACATGATCACAAGAAATATCAAATCTCGAAAGACCGATTAGTTTATTAGCCTTGGAAAAACTAGATATATTCATAATGTTTTACATTACATCATAAAATGAAAACTAAAACAATATAGTCTGCATAGTCCACACTCGTATCCCTTCATACTATCCCTACAGGTCATTCATTAATTACTTCTTCACATCCTGGGAAAAATAAAACATAGAAAAAGGGTGAGCTCAAATTCCCAGTAAGGATAACAATATAGAGGAAACTTTCATAAATAAGAATAAACATTTAAGGCATTGTATAACTAAAACAAAAGCCTTTTAAACATGAACTTCAACATAGTATGGCACAAATAAAATGAAATAGTTCCATTTACTTATTTACATGGATATTATACTAATCTAATATTCACATGCAATATCAATAACCACTTTCATAATGATGGAATGCATAATGTCAGATTATCATAACCACATAGCCAAGGCCTCATGCCAAGACTACAAATAAGATTTTGTTAAGGCCTTGTCCCAAGACACTAGTTTGTCTCATGATACCTATGGATGCATCGAGGAGCTATAGTGGGCTCCACCCATCACATATTAAGTCCAATGCATTCCCATATGAAAAGGTTTAAACATAACATAAACATTCATATTAAAACTAGCATATGAAATGTAAATACTTAATACATAAACCATGAATGGTATAAAAATAACACATCCATAGTAAAACATATCACAAAACCTTCAATACAATATAGATGGTTTGTATCATAATAAATCAACTTCAAATAATTGTAAAATCCATCAAAGGATGTTGACATAGATGGATTCAAAACTCTTTTTAGAGAAATATCTCTTTCTATTTTGAAATCATTTAAGAGTCATATATTTATAAAATAAAACATTTTCTTTGAAAATATTCTTATAATATTGTAAAGTAAGCTTCTATGATTTTATAACAGCGGCAAATAGCTACACCCGCTATATAAGTTAAAAAAACATTCTTACCTTAATTCTGTCGAAAAGGTTAAAAAGAACCTTGTTTGGAAAACGACAGAAATATTACTTTATAAACCACTTATAAAAGTAAAAAAGGGTATAAATTACTTTAAACCATATTATAGTAAATATTAAAAATGTTTTGAAATACATTTTTAAGAAACATGGATGTGGATGGTAAAGAAGTCCCAGTAGATTATTACGTATAAACAACCTCGGATAATGAAAAGATTGCGAAATAAACCCTTACCTTGTACTTTTCCTTGGTTGAGGGTAGGTTAACCTCCTGTATAATGGTGAAATAATTATTATTAAATTATAAAAGAATCAGATACATTAATATGATATCATATATGATCTTTTAATATTGATTTGTTAACAATATCTTAGAATTATCATCGTTTCGGGTGTAAACTTACTCAATTTCTTTTATATGTTTTGTTACATAATCCGTATTTGTTATGGATAGTTTGTATCTTATTAATATCCATAATTATATCAAGTCCTTAAAAATTATTTTTAAATCATAAAATGATAATTATACTTGAATGGATACGATGGAGAATGAATCTCATCACGTTCGTGGAGACGGTAGTCCGTACGTACGCACGAGCGACAATATCATTCTTTTGATATTAAAATAATATATAATTGGATGGTATATCATATATAAAGATTAATTACCATGTTATATTTATTATTTACATTAATTACAAATCATTATTATACCCATCCAAATAATAATATATTTAATAACAATTACACCACGACGTGGAGACGGTAAGCCATACGTACGCACGTATGGTGACATGTCATTCATAGGATGGATAGAATACTGAATATGGTTGTACCATATTTATAATAATATTAAATTATATAGGAGATACTGGATTAATTATTTTAGAATGGGAATAATATAGAAAGAAGAAGTTGAAGAAGAAATGAATTTGAAATAGGGTGGTGAAAACATTACCTCTTCTTCGGGTTCTTCCTTTTGATTTGATCAAAAGGGCTCATTAGGTTGTCTTTCTGATCAAACTAAGGCCTATAGGTTGAAGTGAGGGAAGTTGAGAGAGTATTTTGTCAGGGGTTGGCCGAGACAAAAGGCTTTGAATCTGTGAATTAGTGAGAAGGGGGAGTTCCCTTTTATAAGAGGGGTGAGGGGCACCTTCAGAAAAGCTAGAAATATTATTTTATAATAAATTTATATTCGGTTTCTAATGGCTACAAAGTGGATTATTTAAATGTTAAAGTGGGGATAGGTATAAAACCACTCAACCAATAGGATTTATACAGGTTTGGGTTACTATATTAACTTTATCTTTAAGTATTAACTCTTAGTTAATTAGTTTCACTTTTACAATGTCTCTTTGTATTTTTATATTATATAGTTAATAAACATACCATATACATCCAAGAGACCCCCAAGTGGTCCATTAATAATAAACCTATCATGATATAAGTCTCTTGTCCGAACCTTAGATTTTTAGGAATTTAATATCAATTAATACTATAATATTTTTTTAAAAACTCTTCTATGTCAATTTTGACACTATTCAATAATTGATTTTTGTAAAAATATTAAAAGAATGATTACTTAAAACAAAGTTAGTTAAACCTTTTATAACATGTCATATTTACCTATAAAAGTAGTTTAATTCATAAAAAGTCTCAAATTATATTTATTTGGGTATTTATAATATCAATTATTTTAATATTTCACTATTATGGTAATTACTGCATCATCATTGTGTCATAAATAAATTAAATTATTTAATGTCTAAAAATTCTAAATAAAATATAATTATATATGAAATCTCTTTATATTTTTAATGAATATTTATAATCGAATTTATCTTATGTGTATCCCTGTATTAAAAATGTTTTAGTAAATAAACTTTGATTTTATGTCTTTTAACTCTTCTTTGAATTAAATAATAATAAATGTACTAATCTATTCCAAGTGGACCTAAATGATAATATATTATTCCTAAGATCGTTTTTGATCGAATTATGCTTATCCAATAGAATTAGGACATGTGTTAGGGTAATATTAATATCATTTTTACCCTTAATTACCATATTTACTTTTAACCGTGGTAAATAAATGTAAAAGGTTACTATTCACCAAAAATTATATTCATCTCATTAAACCACATTTTACTCCTTGATATTAACTGTGTCTCTCGGATTTGTGAAATTCCACTCTCAAAAGCGGTAAAATTAAGTTTTATGAAAAAATTAGTTTTTTTAACTACCACTTAGTGGTTTCACTATTCATCAAAAAATGAAGTTTTTCAGAAAAATACCATAAATTCACCCTAGGCTAATTTCGATATTCTGAATCCAAAAAGGAAGTCCATTTTAAAAAATAAAATTTATAAATTTCAAAAAAGTGGGTATTACTATTCATAATGGCTAGTTTGATTGGTTGTGGTGTGTTAGAACTCGATGTTGCGTACAACACACGCTATTGCATTATTCAAAGATAAGCGTACCGTAAAAGCATGGGGTGTTACACGCTGGATCCCATGGTCCAGGAAAAAATTAGAGCTTGTTCTCCTGAGTTATGATTAGTTCTATTTCAGTGAATTATTATTTCCACAACAATTTTTCTAAGTAAAAATCAAATTCCACAGCAACGAGTGATGAATAGGGACTATATTTCATTCAGAAGGTAAAAAAAAGAGGATGCCCACAAGATGAGGTCTCTCCTTTATACAAAAAATAGAGGGAGGCATAGGGGTAAGTGACATAGTGGATACAAAAGTAGCTCTGATAGTTATAAAGGAGCATGACTTGCTCTCCCCACTAGATCAGCGACTGCGCAGAGAAGGCCATCGCAGGATTGTTCCAACACTGCCTTCTCCCTGGTCTCAGCCTCAGCCACCAGATGGAAACGCTCCACTGCGGTTTAGAGATCGTTGATCCCTTTTCTGGTGACTTCAAGACGGCCAGTCATAGCCGATAACTGATCCCTCAGCATCGTGGCTCATTCCTCGCATGCATGCAACTCGGAGGATAGGATGGACGCCTGATCCCGGGAGATCGCCTCCCATGCTATCAGTTGATGGAGATTTGTTGTGGATTCATCCAATGTTCGGGACCCAAAATGAGTGGTGTCTAAGTGAGCGAGCATGCATTCACTAGTGACAGCTTCTTCGTGGGCCATTACAACTTGGCAAGCAAGATAATGGAAGTGCCGATAGTCAAAGCCACCCGACCCAAAACCCAGGAAGAGCTGACGAAGAGCATTGGTTTTCACTGCCATTTCGGCTAAAGGGGTTTCGGTGATGATCTCACAGATTCGGGGACAGGCCCACCTGGGCACTACCCTATGGTCCGCCATGAAGCGAGGATCTTTGGTATCCTCATTGGATGACACAAGAATAAAGTATGGCATGGAAGCTCGTGTAGACGTGTGATCACTAGAAGTTAGCTCTGAAGTTGGAAAGTTTGGAGCTCCTAACACCAGTTCAGGCTTGGAGACCAAGTTGTTAAGCCTGATATCAACTGGCAGAACCTCCGAGACAGTCTCGCTGGGATCTGACACCACAGGGTCATCCTCATCCACGCACAAGAAGGATGAACGTGCCTGAACTGCGGCCACCACAGGGTCGGGAGAGGAAAGTTCTCTAAATCACTTTGATCCTGAGCCATTAGTCAGTCCTCCCTTGAAACTGATGAGGATGGTGTAGTGGACGCAGTAGCCACCAAACCTCCCGATTTGGGAGTCTGTCGGACAGCCTTTCCTAGGATCCCGTCAGGATAGTATTTTACCCATGTCTTTGCATATTCCAGGGAAAGGCTGGCAGCCGCACCTGTATCAGGCAGGGGAACGCTTGTGTCAGATCCCTCCCGCGTCAGCATCCTCCACCACTGACGAAGTATGGCTATATGCAGTCCTTGGGCCCGAGGAGGGGGAAGTGAATCTTGGACTTGCATGCACCCGAACTGGCGAGAAAAGCGATACGGGACGTACAGCTCGCACAAAGAGACATCGTCAATCCGTGCAGACCAAAACCTGTCCCGTAGGGAGACCATGTAAGAGTGCTTCTCTAAGCTCCCCCGGCGGTTGTCAACTAAGACGCCAGAAGGGGTGGGGTAGGGAGTGAAGATGAACTGGGAGAAGTCGCTCAGGATCTCTAGAACTTCACTAGAGTTGAGAGATTTCAAGAGAACTCTGGCTATATCTAGTAGGGTAGGCCGAAAGGTAGGAAGCGAGATGGCCGTGTTGTGACGATACTCATAACAGTGATAGTGATCTGCCACCCAGCCATAAAAAAATTGAAATGGCCCGCTTAGACGGTAGGGTGACCCGCCCACCTGCATGTGGCCCAGTAGCTTGTAGATACGGGCCAAAGTGGGAACATCTATATTCACCAAGCAGCCCTCTGGTAACTCGACCTCCATCATCAAAGTGCAGGCCCGGACACCTGGGTTAATATCCCAGGAAGGAAATAGCCATCCTCTCAAAAACATAGAAAACAGACCAGCCAACCGGATCGTAGGTGACATACCAGGGCGCGCCTCGTAACCCCATGAAAGGTAGTCGCCTGCTTCCAGAACCGCCCAGTAAGAACCTTAAATGGTTCGTGACTGTTGGAAAGAATGAGTCCTGGGACGCATAAACATCGACGCAGGACCGGTGGTGTTCCGAAATAACTCTATCCAAGTGCTGTAAGGAATAAGCGAGCAGGCACGCAAGGCCTGACCCAGTGACTACTCTGCCATGGTCAGCATCTATTTCGCCAATAAAGGCACATGTTCAATGTCGTCCCATGCATCGGGAGTGGGAAAACATTCGTCATAAATCTCGCCAGAAATCGGCAGTCCTCCTATCTGGTAGATGTTTCAAAGACTGATGTTGACTTCACCGTGGGCAAGGTGGAAAGTATTAGTACTTGAACACCAGCGGCTGAACAGGTCGGGCAGGATCAAAGATGGTGGGTAAACAGCAAATTGGGAAGCCCACACGGCGGAGTATAGGTTGACAGCTTCTAGTGAATCAGGATACTCCTAAAAGTGGTGATGGACCCAGAAATCCCAAGCCCAATCATTTGAGAAGAGCCCACTGGACCGATGATCCCACATGGGATCCCACCCCGCATCAGGATCCCTTCGAGCCAGATTAATAATAGAAGGGTAGTACTTAAGGACAGCTCTCTGAGAAAAGTCTTGAGCGCACTGATCGCTTTGGGTCCAGATATAGCCCCTCAAAATAGATGTGTCTTTTGGACCAAAATTAGAGATTATCTCCCCGGATTGAGTAATTTTTTCCTGAATGCATTTTGAAGGCGCCTGCAAGAAAAGAGAAGGGAGACCTGCGAAAGTAGGGGGGATAGGGACATCGTCCTGAAGACCAAAGCTGTAGAGAAGGAGCCGATTAGAGAATGGATAACTCAGAAGCTCCGTAGATAGCAGGTTCTTCAATGCACTGTCATCAGGAATGATGGACCGGCTAGGGTCCCCTGTGACGCTCTCCACTCTATGAATCATACCCGAACGTCTCTCTGAGGCGGTGGAGAGGGGCTCTACAGCAGGCCTCAGCGCAGAATGAGGGGGAACCATATTTTCTCCCTGCACAATGAGAGAAATCAGTCTGGAATAAAAATTTGGACAAAAATAACCAAATGAATGGTTAAGGAGCCTTCATAATCAAAATCCTCAAGGATGCCTTGGAGGATGGTTCGTGATAACACCATCCCACGAACCATCCCTTCGTGAAATCAGTCCGCGAAGCCCTGGCCTGCAGAGCGTTGGCCAGGAAACCGCAAACCAGGTCACTCCACGGAAATTCAATACTGAGTTTATTCGGAAGATTCAGAAACTTTTTAAAGTCCAAGATATATTTAGTCCACGGAGCATCGAAACCACGAAGCATGTTCCACCACAACCCGTCATCACTTACATTTTATTTAATTAAGAGTAATGGTTCGCAGTTGGGAAATCGGATCGCATGTGAAGGCGACCGCGAAGAAGAAATGGTTCGTGGAAGTTGCTGCTGGTTCGCGGATGAGGCACTTCACGAAGGAGAAAACACGCGGAGGCGAAGGAGCTCTGGTTTCGCAAAGAATTTTGTAAAGGACAAGTGAGGGATCCCCATATTTATAGGCGTGGTCCCCTACAGGGTCCACCTTTCTACCACAAACCATCTCAATTTCAGGACCTCTTCGCATCGAAATGACCTCCTCTTCGTTCCGATCGGACCCCATTCCGATGGGGGTCATTTGTAGGATCCTGAAAAATCCGCAAAGAAATGTTACCCAAATCCCCCAAAAGAATTGGGGGAATATAATCAAAGAAGTCCAAAAAAAAGGACCAGTCTGCGAATCGGTCCCTGGAAGCACGACGTGGCCAGACGCTGCGAGGCACCCCCCTCCGTGAACCGTTGTCGTTCGCAAAATGGAGGCGGAGAGGCTTTGCGATTGCGAGGCAGGATGGATGCCAGTTCGGTTCACCGTCACGAACCGCCCTAACCGCGGACCGCGTTGACCGGTTCAAGCCGCACCCATTGTCATTCGCAGAATGTAGGTGTAACCCTCCGCAGTCGTGGAGCACTCCCTGATTTCACCTTATAGAGGAGGGGAGCGATCAATACCCACCGCGAATCACGGATTGACCAAGTCAGCTGTGAACCGGGTATTTCGTTATGGGCCTCCACAAAAGGTGCCGCATGGCCATAGATACATTCCTTTCCCCACTCTATAAAAGTATACCTAGGCAAAAAGAAGAGGAGATCGGAGAACTGGAATCAGATTTGAAGGGATAGAAGATTGGTTGAATGAAGGCTTCGGATTTCGCAAACAGCGAAATTCCCATCCGCGAACCACAGTAGGTATATGAATTAAGAAGAAATGGTAAAACACAAAATAATTTGGTGAACCACGAACATAAATAACAAAAAAAATGAGAACCGCGAACCATACCTCCTCTAGGGATGACTTCCCCATGGACCAAGGAGTTTATGCCTCTTTTCCCATCCATCGTACCGCGTAACACCCTCCTCCGTGGGCAAAACCCCGACCGATGAGCCTCCGATCGGTGCCACCCTTGGCCGACGATGCTCTCCTGGAATCTACTGTGAACCACCCTGGTCAGCGGATTGAACCAGAAGCCGAAAACCACCCTAGTTTGTGGATTGAACCTGAATCCGCAAACCACCCTGGTTCGTGGAACGCCATTCAGTCCGCAGACCACCCTGGTTCGCGGACGGCTTCTCCAGCCACATGGCACTTCCCCACGTGAAGGGCGCCACCACCCATACCTATCGGCGGCCCGCCAAATACTTCAGTTTTCTCATTTACAGAGCTAGGTAAAATCTTTCTGATCAAGCCAGGTCCTCCGAGACTCCCTCGTTGGCCTATTAATTGGCCCTGAGCTGAGGCCTCTGGCAGAGCCACTGGATCCGCGTAGTATAACTTTCAGGTGCATTAGCGTGCCATTTTGAGTTCACATACCCACGGTAAACAGGGGAAAAGGGGTTTCCATGACCCTTGAGTAGATTCCCGAAGCATTCATGGGTTCACATTCCCATGGTAATGTGGAGTCTGAGCTCGGGAATCCATTTTCTACCCCTCCACTTGTTGAGGGTTCCTTGAAGATGGTAAAATACCCATCAGAAGGAAGACCTCGTGAACTGCAAGAGAGGAGATGGGAACAGGAGCACCCCCTTTCCCTCTCCCACTGGGCTTTGTCGCCCCGGGCGTCCATCTCGGAGTAATCCCCGACCTTCTGGGCCTCCTCAGAATGTAAGCCCCAATTCATCGCCCTGGTCCGCCTTCATGCGTAAGCCCCACTCCGCTTCTCACGGACTCACCTTTCACGACGTGATCATCTGGTCCCTGCTGCCTCTTGTTTATCACACCGAGCATGACTCACATGGGCTTAGAGTAAGCATCGACGATGACATCCTCTTATGGGCCTCCTCAGAGTGTAAGCCCCAACCCATCATTCTGGGCTTCCCCAGAGAGTAATCCCCAAGCCTAAGAGAACTACAGGGACTTTGATCCATGTCAAGGCATGGTATGTAGGAAGCCTCCATGAGGTTCAAGCCCACCACTCGATCATTTCTTCACGTCGAGTTCCACCCATGTCCAGCATGATGTTAAACTGTTTATGCGAACTACGTGGACTTTGATCCCTATCTCCTAGACAGGGTACGTAGGAAGCCTCTATGAGGTTCAATCCCACCACCCATCGGACCTCCTGGTCTCTCTCTTCACTTCGGTTCCCCGACACCTATCCGAACTATGCAGACTTTGATCCCTGTTTCCTAAGAAGGGTACGTAGGAAGCCTCCCTGGGGTTCAAGCCCAACAGTCAGTCGATCTGATCATCTCCACATCGGTTCACCACGCCGCTCCTAGTTCCGCCTCAAGCGAGTTCCAACCCTTCGGGGTCATTAATCCAACGAGGGATGGTAAACCTCGGGCATAAATGATTTGAACCCCTGCATCCACTTGACCATTTCCCACCAAGGTTAAATCAATGGACACTATGTTTGGGTATAAACCAAAGATTCGCAAACATATGAATACGTCTTAAATCTATAAGAGAGTCCTGGAACAGGAAACAATTCCCCCCAAAAAGGGTGTGATGAGCATGACTTCCCATCCTCTCGACCAATGTGATTTCTTAAGAGTCGCTGGTCAGACCATCCGGCGAATGCCTGCCTTTGGAAAGCAGGTCCATCAATCATTGGATACGGAGCCGTTGGGCGTTTCGTGGATGAAAACCAAAGAACAGAACAATATTACGTTATTATAATAGAATAATAGTATATATTAATATAATATATTTTAGTTATAATGAATTTTTGGATGAAATTGTTAATAATAGAATATAAAATAAATGAAATTAAATTTAAGGGAATGTGAATGAAGTAGGATTTATATAAGGACACGACCTTATAACAATTCATAATCTTGAATTTAAATTATGATTCACTTTGAAGATCCTTTCAGGATTAGGGATATATAGAATTAGTTCATAAAATATAAATTACATCTCAGAAATTACAATGTATACACTTCTACTCAGATTCCATTTTTTTATTAAATAAACACACATAAAAAGAGCCATGTATGGTTCCATGTTTTAGACAACATGACTTTTCCATGATCCTATCCACGACTCTATTAAACTTTTATTCTTGTAAAAAACATTTCAAAACATGGGATGAGCATTAAAAGATCAGTAAGGGATAGAAAAAGAAGGAAAACTCTTCGTTTTTCAAAACAACAAGTAAAGCATGAATAACTTATCATAAGTAATACTTTTCACCATTATGAAGTAGTAAATACTCTTCCCATAATAAAATATCATTGCATACCATGTTGTAACCAAAACATTCAAATAAAACCCATATAAAGAACTGATGAAATATAAAGGTAACTTGGGACATAAACATACTAAAATGGAAAACCCATACAGTCAACTTCCACATATATCACCAAATGGAATATCCATACAGCTGAATTCCATACCCAATGAATTGGTGGTTATAATGTAACCACCCATCCGATTTTATCAGGGCACCACCCGTCATTTGGTTTATCACGTGACCGCCCGTTAAAAGTCAGAGTACCATTAAAAAATCAAAACACATAAAATATTACAAATATAAATATTTCACTAATAACATTTCATTTGCATGAAAAATAAATCATTTCAATATATTTAAATAATAAATCGATTTCAAAAACAATTTTCAATACCAAAACACCCAAAAAACAGAATAAGGGGTTAATTTTTCATTTAAAAAAATTAAGGCTTATTGGAGAATCAAACTACCGATTATGGTGGTAGAGAAGTAATTATCACTGCAAACATTAAAAACATTTTTTGTCATTTAGTAAAATGCTTCATAGATAAAAGATTCCCATTAAATGAAATTATAATTAAAAGGGTTTTATTATATACCATATAAAATAATGTCGTGTATAAATAAATGTATGCCTCAATGAATGGAGATTTAGATGAAGTCTCATACCTCGTGTCTGACTTAACTCGGTCATTCATTAATCTCATTAATAATAAACTAAAGTTAATTTTTACAAGATTAAGAAAAATTTTAAAATTTATTATTCATTTTATATAACCTATTACCATGTTATAATCATCATGTAATCATTTAAGTTATTATTGATCATTTTGTAGATATTTGGAACTTGAGCCAAAAATGAAATTCTAATATGTACATGTTGCCCATGTTGTCAAATGGTCATTACCTCCATAATGATATTCATTATTTAGATATCATATATATAATATATGTACAATATATATATATAGGTATTTATAATAGTACATATCTTTTGGAGGTATGAAATGAAATGTACCGTTTATGGAGATGGTAAGTCATATGTAAACATGAACGCTAATTTCATTTCTATTTCGTATGAAATGAATCATTAATGATAAATATATATATATATTAATTCCAGTTTAATATAATATATAATTTCATAAATTCCATCCTTTATATGTTCCACATATGGCATGAACGAGTCATATCACATTGAGGGGGCAGTAGTCTGCACTTCCTCAAATGAAGTTATCACCTTTACCCATTATGGAAACCATAAAGGTATGATATAAATGAAAAATACATAATCATAAAGAAAATATAAATATAATATATATCACATATAAATATAGTTCAATCCTAATGGCCACCATGAGAGGTGGTAGGAGAATATTGAACAATCGTCATTTCGTGAGGCAGTAGTTTTTCATCCACAGAAATAGTATGTTCATTACCCATTAGATGGAGGTGTGTGTATGTGTAGTTCGAATCCAAATCATAAAACATTCCTATTATATTGAATATAAGTATGTCTTTCTAAAATAAATAAATAAATAGTTTTTAAGTGGTTTGGGATGGAAAATAAAACAAAAGAACATAAGAGAGGATGTTTCCTTTAAATGAGGTAACGCCCTTTGATTTGATCCAAAAGATTTTCTTGAAGTGAATTCTACCTAAGGTAAGGCTTATATGAGGAATAAAGGGATGTAGGGAATTTAATTTTCTAGAGGTTGGATGAGCCAAGGGGCTTGATATTTTTGAGTAATGGGTTTGAGGTGAAAGCTTTTTATAAGGGGGATGAGGGGCTCTTTAAGAATGTTTTAAAATATTATTTTATTATATAATGATTATCGGTTTCTAAAGCCCCAAAACAAATTAATGAAAAAGATAATATGACTCATGTTTTAAATAAAATCATCCCAAAAGAATTAGACATTTTTTGGATATTTTTTTACTCATCATATATAATTTCTTTAAATCATTCATCATTATAGTAAACACTGAATCATTATCATGTCATAAATAATTTTATTTATATTATGTATTAAACTAATAAATAAAATACCATGATGTAGGAAATATATTTAGTATTATAATTAATATTGAAAGTCTATGTGATAAATTATATAACCCCACATAAAAATTGTTTTACTAAAAGATATATGTTTATTTCATTTTTGTATTTACTTTAAATTAATTAATATAAAGTGTCATTATCACTCTTTAGTGGCTCTATGGGGTCCCAAAATCATCCCAAGGATGCCCATGGTCGGAAATGAATCATCCAATAGGATTAGGACTCATGATAGGGTAAATTAGTTTTATTATAATATTATTTTTACCCTGAATTTCTCTATTTACCTTTAACTGTGGTAAATAAATGTCAAAATTTATTATTCACCAAAAATTATTATAATCTTATTGAATCACATTTTACTTACTAATAAAAACCATGTATGTTGAATTTTCTAAATTCAATTCCTAGAAGTGGTAAATTTTCATTTAAATGAAAATTTTGGTTTTTCTTAACAACAACTAGGTGTTTTAATTATTCATCAAAAATTGAAGGTTTTCGAAGAAATACCAAAAATTCAACCTAAGCTATATTTGATATTCCAATTTCAAAAAATGGTGTCTATTTTACCATATTCAATACATTGAACTTTAATTAATTAATTTAAAATTAATTCATGTGGTCAAAACAAAAAAAGTTTTTTTTTAAGAAATTATTACTATCAAACGAATGACACTTGTTTATGTCCAATTTCAAAGTGAAATTACATCCAATGACCAAAATTAGATTAAATGGGGAAAATATAATCTAATTAAAATATAAAACCAATTAAAAAGTCAACCTATCCGTATAAATAAATTTGGTTTAAAGGCAATTTGGAATTAAAATGATGTATTCTTCACTATTCATTGAAAAATGAATTTATATGGAAAATACAAAAAATTTACCCATAGTAAATATAGATGTACCAATACTAAAGAAGAATTTTATTTTTTCAAATAGAATATATAAAATTCACCAAAAAAAGATTTAAATAGGTTTCTCCATCAAATGGTGATAAATCAGCCTTTTGATGAATATTAGAGTATTTATGTTGAAAATTACATTCATTCACATTTTAAGCCTATAACATTTATTGGATAAATGTAAAAAAAATTAAAAAAACATGTATAATCGTATTTTAGTTAGTTCTATTCATTCCTTATATTATAACGGAAAGGCATTAACAACCATTTAAAATAATATTATATTGTTATTTTTCAGTATGACCCACAGCTGTGTGCATTGTATGATTTCAATGAAACTCGTAGTCTTGTATCAGGTATACTACCGAACATAACATCCCTTTTAAATTAAAATTAATATTTTAATCCAAAAAATATTAATAAATATGAAAATGATCTATTCTTTATTTGTCTGAGATACTACATCCTTCCTTCTATTGAAATTGCGTCCTCGCATTTTTTCACTTATCAATTAAATGGGGGTATTTATCCCTCATATCATTTTCAAATTCCAACATTTCCTCTTCAACCATATGGTTATTTCACAAAAACATTACCTGATGAATTACCTTATTTCACAACACTTTCCCTCTTCGGTCAAAAATCAGGACTGGTTGTTCCTCATAAGAGAGATTCTCTTCCAACTAAACTACATATGGGCTCCAAACATGAGATGAATCCGGAATATAAATTCTCAATATTGAAACACGAAAAACATTGTGTACCTGGGATAAAATTGGAGTTAAATCCACTCTATAGGAAACTGATCTATCATTCTCTACAATTTCATAAGGTCCATGGAACCTCGAACTCAACTTTCCCTTATTACCAAAACACATCACACTTTTCCATGGAGTATCCTTGAGAAAGACATTATTACCTATGTCAAAATAAAGATCCTTCCTCCGGTAATTAGTATAAATTTTCTACCTGCTCTGAGCTGTTCTCAAGTGATTCTAAATAAACTGAACTTTTTCGGCCATCTATTCTTCCAATTCTAGTCCCACCAACTTCCTTTGAGGTACTTTATCCCAAAACGTTGGTATTCGACACTGATTCCCATATAATTTCTGAAATAGAGCCATCTGTATACTGGAATGAAATCTTTTATTATAAAAAAAATTAAACCAAAGAAAGTTGTTTGTCTCAACATCCCTAGTAATCTAGTAAACAAGCACGTATCATATCCTCCAATTTATGAATTATTCATTCTAACAACCCATCTGATTGAGGATGAAATTATGTACTAAAATTTAATTTAGTACCGAATGAATTATGAAGTCCTTTCTAAAGGTTAGAAGTAAACCCAAGATGACAATCATATACAATGGAGAGAGGAATTTCATGGAACCTGACTATCTCATTAACATACAATCTAGAAAGTTGATCTATAGACAATGAATATCTAATATGAAATAAATGAGAAGATTTAGTCAATCGATCAACAATAAGTCGGATTGCATTTTTATCAAGAGATGTATTTGGTAATCCCACAACAAAGTCCAAGGATATATTTTTCCATTTCTACTATGGCACCGATAAATAAATAAGTATACCTTTCGGTAACAGCCTCTCTACTTAAACCTATTGTTAAGTCAATCACTTCACAGTAAATTCAGAAATATCTATTTTCATTCCATCCCACTAGTAATAATCCCGAAGATCTGTTTACATCTTAGTAATTCTAGGATAAACTGAAAACAAAGAGCAATGAGCATCACATAACAAATAATTCTTCTACTATGAATCACAAGGCAAATAAAGTTTATTTCAAAACCTCAAAACACAATATTTATCAATGTTAAATTCGGGCATGTTACCCTTTTTAACCAACTCTACCTTTTTCTGTAACTCACTATCTTCCATCTACATTTTTTTAATTCTGTCTGATAGAGCTGATTTCACTGACACCAGAAAAAAAAATAGAAGAATTTCCCGCCCCAATGACTTCTATTCCAAATATCATCAAATCAATAACCAAAAGATCTCATTCCAAACATAGCAGTTAATAATGTATTACTTTTTTGAATAAAATAATAAAAAACTTTATTTTCTTTTCCCATATGTTAATGGATCATTCAATCATAATCCATGATTAATTCCAACCATCTCCTCTGTCTCATTTTTAATTTTTTCTGAGTGAATATATACTTTAATCTTTTGTGTTCAGTATATATTTCACATTTGACACCATACAAATTATGCCTCTTAATTTTTAATGAAAAAACATCATAAATTAATTCCCAATCATGTGTAGGGTAACTTTACTCTTGAGGTCACAACGAATGTGAAGCATTTGCAATTACCTGATAATTCTGCATAAGGAGACAACCAAATCCTTTCAACAAAGCATCACTATAGATAACAAACTCATCATTTCTGGAAGGTAATTCCAAAACATGAGCATTCACCAATATTATTTTTAATTCCAGAATAAAACCATCACATTCATTTATCCAAATGAACCTGAAACCTTTACGAGTTAGCTTAGTCATTGGGCTACATAACTATGATAATTTATCAACAGACCTCCGATAATAATCTTCTAAACAATGAAAATTATGGATCTGGAATATATTTAGGGGTCTTGGACATTCTTCATCAATTTTTGTTTTAGATGGATCAACATTCATTCCATTTTTTGAAACAATGTGACCATGGAAATAAATTTGTTGTAATCAAAACTCACACTTTCTGAATTTTGAATATAGTTTCTTATCTTTTATGATTTGCTAGATAACCCTTAAATGACTTTCTTGTTCTTATTTTCTTTTGGAAAAAACCCAAATATCATAAATGAACACAACCAAAATCTTATCCAAGAACTCACAAAAAATTCTATTCATAAGATCCATGAATACAGCTGGTGCATTGGTTAACCAAAAAGTCATAACTTACAAATTCATAATGGCCATATCTAGTACGAAACATGGTCTTTAGATGGTCTGTTTCCTTTACTTTCTACCGATGGTTCCCCAAACTCATGTCAATCTTCGAAAATACTATGCTCCTTGGAGATGATAAAACAAATCATCGATATGAGGAAAAGGATACATGTTTGTAATATTGATGTTATTCAATACTCTATAAACAATTCAAAGTATCATTGAACCATCTTTATTTTTAACAAACAGGATAGTAGAACCCCATGGTGATGTACTAGGAAAATGAAACCATTATCTAATAACTTCAACAATTGTTTCTTTAACTATAAAAGATCAATTTGATCTATTCAATAAGGGAGTTTTGAAATTGGATTTGCATCATGAACAAAGTCAATAGTAAATTCAACTTCTCAATCAGGTATAATACCAAGACACTCATCATAAAAAACATCAAGGTACACATTTACCACTGGCACAACATTAATCTGAACAGTTCCTTTACTTTCAATAATTTGTGCAAGGTATCTTTCATATCAATATTTTACTAGTTTCTCATATTCCTGATATGTTATCAAAAGTTAGGGGTCATTATTACACACAAACAGAAATTTTTTCTGAAAAGAAACCTCTTTAGCTCAGTATTCAATCTAAGCATGATAAACAGAAAGCCAATCCAAGCCCAAAATAACGTCAAAATCTACTTAAAGAAAATGTCTAAGGTTTGTAGGTAGATTCATTCGACACAAAATTATATGAAGGTTCTTATTTTTTCTTTTTGTCTCAAAATTTTCTCTAGGTGATTTTACCATAAGTTCGTGATTATTATCTTGAGATGGAATTAACAATTTAAGGTAATGTTTCATAGAAATGATATAATGTGTAGACCCTAAATCAAACAACACATTGGCATAATATGAACAAACAAATAGTGTACCATATACTACATCATTCGATGGCCCAACATCTGCTGAAGTAGTTGCAAAGGATTTCACCTCCCCTTTCTTTTTTAGTCCAGTGGCTTTCCCTCCATTGAGTTCTTTGTTGGATACTAATTAGATAATGAACCATTTCATTGCACTTAAAAATAAAACCGTTGGACTTTCATTACATTCTTTGATCATCTTCCTTACCGTTATATGAAATATGACCAAATATACCACACCGGAAGTAAATTCAATACTTTGATTATCATTATCTAGGATGGGTTTTATCACACTTATCACAAGACAGATATTTAATTTTCTTACCTCTAGGATTCTTTGTTGAATTATTTCCATTTTCCTGCCAACTTGACCTATACTTTTGTTTAATCTCTAAGAAAACATGATCATTAGAAAACACCATTTATACCTTCTTGGCACATATGACATGTTTTTCATTACTTTTGAAATCACGAGAGTCAAATACTCTACGATATCGTAGCATCTGTCCTGAGTAAAATTTATTTTTCTTACTATAAAGATCTCAGATAAAATTTAGATCATACCTATCCACTCAAGTGAATTTTTCATGATAATCAGCATCTGAGTCATCCTCCTTCCACAATTCCAAAAATTGTTTTTCCATACTTTGATGAACTACAATATGGGAATATTTCTCTAGAAACATTCCTTTGAATTCATCCCATCCAAGAGCATTAATATCATCATTGTCCCTAAAATATTTTTCATAATCGACCACCACAGATCAACTTCACCTTCAAAACGGTAAATATTGATACAATAATTTTCATGTTCTGAACACCCCATGACATCAAAAATCTTCTCTACTTATTTAATCCACCCTTCATCTAGAACAGGGTTAGATGATACTCTAAATTATGGGGGACTTTGCTTCATGAAATTCTCCACTACTGACATATTCATCTATGGTTTTTCTAGCTAATCTCACACATTTATAAGACCAACATTTATAACAAGATTCATCTATTCCATCTCTGCAACAAACTGTTCAGTTTCGATTCCAACCATCCCAGGTTGCAGATTTGGAAGTTTATTCTCCTCTGTATGCCTTCCCAACATAGCATCCATGTTTCCTCTATAGAAATCCATTCTGAAAAAAGAATTATCTTAGGCGAAGTGACATGGTAATATGTAAATACTATATCATTTAAATCATACCATAAATTAATTGTGCAATATTCTAACCCCTAAAGTTATCAAAACCGACCGTTGGTACTAGATATAAGGACCCGACCTTATAAAATTACAAAATATAGAATTAAATGAATAATTCACAATGAGGATCTTTTCAGGTTTAGAGATTTAGAGAATTAGGTCATAACAAATATATTACTTCTCAAAAATTACCAAGTAGACACTTCTACTCAGTTTCCATTTTTTTATAAAACAAAAACTCTTAAATAAAGAGTCATGTCAAGTTCCATTTTTTAGATAGAATGATTTTTCCTTGATCTCATCCATGACCCTATTTATCATTAGGTCCTATGAAAAACATCTCAAAACTTGGGATGAGCATAAAAATATCAATAAGGGATACACAATGAAATAAAACTATTAGTTTTTTCAAAAAAAAAAGTAAACCATGAATACCTTATTATAAGTAATATTTTTCACCTTTATGAAATTGTAAATACTATTAACTAAATAAAAGATCATTGATACCCATTTTGTAACCAAAATATTACCATAAAACCCATATAAAGAACACGTGACATATAAAGGTAACTTGGGACATAAAATTTCTTAAATGGAATAACCATACAGTCGACTTACACAAATATCACTAAATATAATAATCAAATGACCGACTTCCATAAGAAATGCATTGGAGGTTATAACAAAACCTCCCATCCCGGATTATCATGACACACCCCATCATTTTTTTTCACATAACCACCCTTCAAAAGTCCAAGTACCATTATAAAATCATAAAACATAAAATACTTCAAATATAAATATTTCACTAGTAAGAATTCATTTGAAAGAAAAATAAATCATTTCAAGATATTGAAATAATAAATTGATTTAAAAAACCATTCTCGATACCAAAACACCAAAAAAATAGAATTAGGTGTTTTTTCATTTTAAAAACATGAAGGCTTATAGAGGAAGGCAACTAACGATTATGGTGGCAGAGAGTACATTGTCCCCACAAACATTAAAATCATTCCTTTTGTCATTCAGTAAAATGCTTCACAGAAAAAAGATACCCATTGAATGAAATTAAATGTAAAAGTGATTTATTATGTAACATATAAAAGAAACTCGTGTATAAAAAAATGTATTCATCAATGAAAGGATATGGAGATGAAGTCCCTTACCTCATGTATGAAATAAATCGTTTGTTCTATAATATCTTGAATATTAAACTAATGTTGATTTCTACATGGTTAAGAACGTTTTTTAAGTTTAATATTTCTTTTATATCACTTATTACCATGTTATAAACATTATGTAATCATTTAAGTTAATAACGGTCATTTTGTCGATATTTGGTACTTGAGTCATAAATGTACTTCTAATATGTACATGTTGCCGATGATGTCAAAATTCCATTATCTCTAGAATTATATTCATAATTTAGATATCATATATATTATATTTATCTAGTATATATTTGTATTTATAATATTAAATAACATTTGGAGGTATGAAATGAAATGCACCGTTCATGGAGACGGTATGTGTTACGTACGCATGAAAGATACTCTCCTTTCTATTTTGTATGAAATGAAAAGTTAATGATAAATTGGTGTATTATAATTATAGTATAATATCAAATATAAATTCATTAACTCCATCCTTTATACATTCAATGTATGGAATGAACAAGTCATGTCACTTTGAGGGGGTGGTAGTCCGCACTTCCTCAAATGAAGTTATCGCATTTACCCATTTTAGATACCATAAAGATATGATATAAATGAAAAATATAGATGAATAGAGACAATATAAATATAATATATATAACTTATAAATATATTTCCATAATAATGGCCACCATGAGAGGTGGTAGGAGAATATTGAACAATCATCGTTTCATGAGGCAGTAGTTCGCCTTCTATAGAAACAGTGTGTTCTTTACCCATTAGATGGAGGTGTGTGTAACTGTAGTTAGAATATTTAATATAACAACATCATAGTATATTTATGAAAATTGTTTTGTTATAATTCCAAAAAATAAAGATAATTTAAGGGGTTGGATAAGGAAAATAAAACAAAAGAACTTAAGATAAGAAGTTACCTTTAAATGAGGTAACTCTCTTTGATTTGAACCAAAATGATTTCTTGAAGTGCCTTATACCCATTGTAAGGCTTACAAGAGGAATATATGGATGTAAAGAGCTTAATTGGGAAGAGGTTATATGAGACAAGGGGATTGAGAGGTGTGATTAATGTGTTAGCTGTGAGGTCTTTTTATAAGGGGAGGAGAGGCTATTTAGGAATGTTAGAAAATATTATTTTATTATATAAAGATGATCGATTTTAAAGGTTCAAAAAATCAATAAATTAAAATATAATATGAATAAAGTTTGAAATAAAATAATCCAATAAGAATTGGATAGTTTTTGGGTATTATTTTAATCTTTATAAACTTATTTATTGAAATAATTCATTAATGAGGTAAACACTCCATCATTATTGTGTCATAAATAATTTCTTTTATTTGATGTCTAAAAATTATAAATAAATTCCATGATTTTTGAAACATTTATATATTTATAATGAATATTTATAGTCTCGGAGATAACTTATATAACACCATGTAAAAATTGATTTACTAAAAGGTATAAGTTTATGTCATTTTTGTCTTTACTTTAAATTAATTAATATAAAGTGTCATTGTAACTTTTAAGTGGCTCCATGGGGTCCAAAATCGACCCAAATATTGTCATTGTCAGAAATTTATCAATCAATATAGTTAGAAAACATGTTTGGGTAGATTAATATTATTATAACATTATTTTACATTAAATTACCCTATTTACCTTTAACCGCAGTAAATAAATGTCAAAAGTTACTATTGGCCAAAAAATATTTTTATCTTATTAATCCAAAATTTACTTAATAATAACAATCATGTATGTAATATTTTCTAAATTCAATTCATTGAAGCGGTCAAATTTCATTTAAATGAAAAAGTCTATTTTTTAACTATTACTCAGTGTTTTCACTATTCATAAAAAATTGAAGGTGTTCAAAAAAATAACAAAAATTCAGCCTAAGCTATCTTTGATACTCAAAATTAAAAAATTATGTCTATTTTTTTAAATTCAAAACATATAAGTAGGATGAATTAATTTAAAATTAATTTCTGTTTTCATAACAAATAGTATGTTTTTAAGATATTATAACTATCAAAAAATTGACACTTATTTATGTCCAACTTCAAAGTAAAATTACTTATAATGACCAATTTTAGATTAAATGGTAAAAATTTAATATAATTACACATTAAAACTAATTAAAAAGATAATCTAACAATATAAATAAATTATATTAAAAGGAAGTTTTGTATTAAAGTGCTGTATTTTTTTACTATCCATTGAAAATGAATTTTATCAAAAAAATACCAAAAAAATACCAAAGTAAATATTTATGTCCTGATTCTAAATAAGCATTTTATTTTTTCAAATATAAAATATAAAATTGAACAAATTTTACTTAAAGAGGGTTCTCCATCAAAATGCGATAAATAACCCTTTTAAAGAATATTAGGGTATTTATGCTTACAATTAGTTTCATTCACATATTAGGTCTATGCCTTTTATTGGATAAATGTAAAAGCATTTTATTACCATGTATAATCATATTTTAGTTAGTTCTGTTCATTCTGGTTGTTACAATAGTTAGGTGTTAACTACCATTTAAAATAAGACGATATTATTATTTCTAATTATGACTGAATGTTGTTTGCAACTTAAGATTTACAAGAAACCCATTGTTGCGTATAAGGTACTCTATCAAACATAGAATACCATTAAAATTAAAATTATTATTTAAATCAAAAATATTAATAAATATGAAAATGTCTAATTCATTATCTACCTGGGATTTTACAATTTACCTCTTGAATTCCACTCCTAGAGATCCTCCGTAAAGAAATTTAATTTAATATTTTGTTAAGACCAATGGCTACATGAAAAGGGGGAGAGGATTTGGAAGTGGAATGGGTCGAAATTGGACTATATTTAAGGTCTTTATGGTGTGATGATAAGAGGTGGTGTGGGGTGTATTTTGATTATTCTAATCATTATTTTATTATTTTGGCTCAATACAATCAATAGTGATGATTTCATGATTACATATAGTAAGTACTGAATTTGATTTCAAAACAATGGTGATTAAATCATTCATGATGTTATAATTCATGTATTTTGATTGTATTATAAATACTATAAATTACCATATTCGACCATTCAATTTTCTATTGAGTTGTTTAAAAAAATCCCAAAAATTTAACCTAACCATTTTTCAACATGTAAAATTCCAAAATGAACTCCATTTTAAGAAAATAATTTTCTAAATATGATAAATTTTATTCTTATATGTTACCATCATTTACTTGGAATATCATGATTTTAAAATTATAATGGATTTTATATCTATTTGAAATGTTAATTAAGGTCTAATATAATTAACTTAAAATCATTAAAGAAAAAAATTGATTTTAGAGTCTATTTTATGAAAATATATTATATATTAATTCATTATTTTAATTATAAAATATTAACTAAATAATTATAAATTAAAAAATTAAAACAATTCATTTATCATTTTTTATAAATTTATTTACTTATTATATTATATAAATATACCATATTTTCATTTAATGTATATGTAAATTTTATTTATAATTTTGTGGGTGAGTTGACTATTCTATTGTACCTATTACTATTATTTATGGTCACATTATTATTCCCATGATCATATTTAATTGAGCATTAAGGTTTTATTCAGGGTGTTTCATGAATTATAAACTATCAAAAATGAAAAAAATTAGAATAGACATACCACATGATCATGGGGTGTTACATTATCCTCTCATACAAAAATTTTATTCTCAAAATTTCTTGAATGTAAATTTATAAAAATATTTTGGTAGTTGTTCATCATAAATTTCACTAGTTCCTCCATCACTACATAAATTTTATTATTTTTTCATTGTACCTTTTTCCATCATAGTTATCCAATTCCTCAACACCTACTTTCTAGTGTTGAGAATCTAGATAGCCTCCTCACTATAATATAAATTAGGTTCCAATTTTATTCCTAGAGACGCGAGGAAATCATTTATGCTATGTTTGTACTTCTTTAATAAGGATATTTGGAACATATTGTGTACTTTATAAAGGATATGTGTCATCGCCAAATGATAATCCACAACTCTGATTCTCATTTAATTTCATAAGGTTCAATGTAATTAAGGATATGTTTCCATTTCTTTTCAAATTTTATAAAACTCTTCCACATTGATACCTTAAAAAAAGACTTGATCTCCCACTTGAAACTCCAAATCCGTTATCCAGTTACCATCACAAATCCTTTTTCTACTTTTTTCTGCTTGGATATATGTTTGAAAAGTCTTTACCTTTGTTTTTTTCCTCCAAAATTTATTTTCCTACAATATTCCTTTCATCAAATTCATCCCATCAAGTTAGTGTACCAAATCCCTTTAATATAATGATTCATATGCTTCCATTTGAATTATTGAATGGTTGAAATTTTAGTATGAAAACTCCACTAAATGTAAATATTGAAATTACATACCATGAAAGTCAAGTGGTTGTGATCTGAACATGTCTTCTAATGTTTCGATTGTCCACTTTGACTACCCATCAGTTTAAGGGTGAGAAGCTGTACTCAAAAAAAGCTCAGTTTCTAATGTTTTCAAATGAATTTTACAAATTTTTTATATAAAACCTGGATCATGATCAGAAAAAAAAATTAAAAGGTTTTCCATGAAGTTTTACAACTTCATTGATATAGATTATTGAAAGGATATCTAGTGAAAATCCTCCCTCAAAGAATGCAAATGTGCAGATTTGGTTATTCAGTCAACAATTAACCATATTGCATCATTCATTCATTTTGGTTTGGGTTGTCCACTGAAACAATCCACAATGATTTCATAAAATTTCCATGTAAGAATAGTTATAGGTTGCATTACTCTTCTAGGTTTTTGTCCTTCATCCTTCACCTATTGAGATAAAAAACATCTTGTTACATAATTAGCAATTTCTGACTTCAGGTTATCCTAACAGAAATGTTCCTCTAAATATCTATACATATTAGTTCTACTATGGTGTATGAATAAATTGGATCTATGTGCACCATCCAATAATTCCATTTTTATCTTATTAAAATAGGGAACATAATGTCTCTTCCCAAATTTCATAATTTCATTCTCCTAAATGAAGTCTCTCTACTTCCCATCATTCACACCTTTAATTTAGATTTCAGAATTCTCATAATTATATGAGAAATTTTAATACATTATAATAAATATGGTTAGGAAACCAATTGATAAATTAATGATGACTCACCTTCCCTGATAAATCCCAAATTATTCATTTCTATATCCATGTACACATGTTCCTTATTAATACTCATATTGTCTGAAACTACATGATCCTTCATCCTCAATTCATCTTATATGTTATTCAACATACATGGATGGAAATGTATTGAATTATCATAATCATTGAGTAGATCGAGCCATCGCCCTTTCCTCTTGTTGAGTTCATTCTGTGAGTTCATTTATTTCAAGCTCTTATGATCAATATATATCTCACAAATTTAACTATAGAGATTGTGTCTCCATATTTTTAGAGAAAATATTATAGCTACTAACTCAATATCATGAGTTGAATAATTTTGTTCATTGGTTTTTAATTGCCTTGAATAATAGGCAATAACTTTATCATTACTCACAAAGATATAACCATGTCCTTTCTTTGATGCATCACATTAAATCACAAATTAACCATGTCATGATGGTAGAATCAAGATTTGAAAATACACTAATCTCCACTTAAATTCTTCAAAACAATATTCACATTATATTATCTCTATGATCATAACCCCTTTATAAGTAATCTTGGTCAATGAGATAGGTAATCAGGAAAAATTCAGAAATAAATTCCAATAGTAACCTGATGAACCAATGAAACTACGTACCTCCATTATGTTCGTTAGTGTAAGACAATACTAGAATTATTTTTTTCTTCACCTGATCAACTGAGATTCATCCGTAGAGATAATATGGAAATGGAATAAAACTATTTTTTATCCATAATTCTTTTTTTAGACTTATAATATTACTATTTTCATCAAATAGTCTCCAAAAACACATATTTAGTTCTCATGGGCCAAATTGATTTTAGAATATATCAAGATATCTTCAATGGATACCACAATTTTTTTTGAATAGATTCCTCAAACAATCTATTAATTACATCCATAAAAACACTTGGTACATTAGTCAGTGAAAATGGAACTACATTAAAACATAATTTCCACAATGAGTTTGAAATGATGTATTTGGAATACATCCCTTCATCACATGCAGTTGATGATATCCAGATCGATGTTCAATCTTTGAAAAATATTGATCTCCATAAATTTGAGAAAAAAAATCATCAATATGAGGTAGAGGATACAGGTTATTTAATGTTATAGAATTGATTTCGCTGTATTAAATGCATAGCCTCATGGATATGTATTTTTTCATGATAAAGTGAACATGGGATCTCCATGGGGAAACAATCAGGAGAATATATCCCTAATAAATAAATTTCTCTAGTTTATTTCTTCAGCTCTACTAATTCTATATTTTCTATTCTATAAGGTGTTTTTGATATATTTCTCACACGAGGAACTAAATCAATAGAGAACAAACATCCTCCTCTAGAGGATTTCAAGGTAAATCTTCTAGAAATACATCAATGTATTCTTTTATAATAGGTACATAATCAATTTTAAAAAAATATCATCACATATAGCTGATGTTTTTTCATCCTCTACATGAATTTCATTTAGAAGAGCTTTTGGAAGTCAATCTGGATAAGAACCACATGTTGATATATATTATTTAAAGATAAGGTATTCTATATCAACCTCGCAAATTATAACATCCATCCTTATTGTAAAAGGATTTCTCATCATAATTTGAAATCCAATCTATAACAAGGATTATATCAAAATCAACCATAGGTATGATGAAAATGATTAAAATTAAACAATTTTTATGAGTAATAAATAATATTATCTGTCAAATCATTTTTGCAATAATACATCCCATGGAGGTTTTGGGGGGAAAATCTTTTATTAAATAAAATGGAAAAATTATAATTTTCCTGGAAAATTGGGATGATATAAATGAATGTGATTATTCTACATCAAATAAACATTAGATTTGTTTTATTAAAAGATTAATGTTACATCCACAAAATAATTTTAAAACTTTATCCTATGTTGTAGTGATCAAATAATCATATCCTTGCTCCCTTTTCCTTTTCAGGAAAATGATTAATTCATGATTATGATACTAATTTTAATAGTATTCCATATCCCTACAATTATATAATCATACATTGGTAGCTTCTTTGTTTCCCTTACAATCACCAGCTTAGTGGCCTTTTCTACACATATGTAACTAATACTATTTCTTTATAACTATACACTTGGGTGATTCTTTATGCTAATATATCATATTGGATTACTCCATTTTTATTCATCCATTTATCCATTCATTACTCTACCACCGTATTCTTCATTTATTTTCCCTTAAAGCCATAATACATAGAGAATTATGTCTTTATCTTGATTAGACATGAGAATATATCTTTATATGCTGAGAAATTTTGGGATTCCAAATCCCTTCAGAGGAATGGTTCTAAACCCAATAAGAATTCATCAATATAGGTTCATGGATTTTTTATGTAGTCTAGGGTAAGAATTGATAACCCTATAATGTTGAATGTATACTTCACATTGTTTTTCATCCTCTTTTTTATTCATACTAAACAACTGCCTCTCTATATCTGCTCACTTTTCTGAAGGGAAATATTTTTCTACAAAAAATTTACTTAATATCATTCCATTACATATTTTCAATTTCTTCCTCCTCTATTGTGTTTTTAATCAAAAACATCCATTTATCATCATCTCTTGAGAGATAATAAACATCCATGATAAACTTTTTGATTTAATTTCTTCACAAGGAAAAATAATATATTATCTTTGTAACTTATACACGAATCTGCTACAAATGGAGATTTAGTACCATTGAATGATGGGGAGTATTGTCATATAAAATCGTCTAACATTTCTCCTGATTAATTTTTTTCAGGATTCTCTATATGGATAATGTTATTATTCATAACCTAAGTAATCTATCCAAGAATAGTCATAAGTTTCTTAGCACCAGTCACACCTCAAGTACCAAAATCTTTATCTTATATTGGACAGACAACCCTACATAGAAAACACACATTGATATGATTTACATTCCTTCCACTAGGTGTCATTTTTAAATTAGGGAATACACTAAATTAGGGTATAAATCAGTATGCATAATTTTGAAACAGCAAAACACATGACATAAATTAAAAATTTATGTATAACTAATCTGATAATCATAGATATGGTTTCTTTGATAACATATTAACTTTTAAATCTTTTATAATGATTTTTTTGGAAAATGTTAATTATCCTATGCATATCCCCTAATAATGTGTAACAAAATTATTTTTAAGGCCCATTGTTATATAATAAGTTACACTGAATTTGGCCAACCCAACCTTATCTGATTTGTTACCCCTAGGTACATCTGTGCAAGAACCACACCAACCTGTATTATCTAGACCATGATTTGTTTCTAGGAAAACCCACATAATGACTACCTTAAAAAAATTATTGTTTGTTCTTATATGATTATCCTCAAAGTATATCTTAGGGTTATGTTTCTATATTTTTTTTCCTAAATCCAGTTTCCAATGTATGTACTAAACTTACTATGATACTAATAGTAAAGACCCTGACCCCAGTTTCCCATAGTCGATGCCTTGCATTATTAGAATAATATAATAAACTAGGAATTCTTACATCAAAGGACCATAAATTTTCGTAGTTTTTTAATCAATATTATATACATGAACTTTAAATTACAACATTAAATTACAAATAACATAGATACTCAATTGGAAACATCCATAACTCCATGATTATCCCTACAAGTCATTCATAATATACATCTTCGCATCCTGAAGAAAAACAAAACATATGAAAGGTGTGATATAAGATTATAAGTAAGGGTAAGTAATAAATTAGAAGCTAATATATATAATAAGTCATAGAGAATTACTAGAAACACATTCCATTAGAACATAATCTTGATCATAGTATGGAAACTATAAAATCTGAATAAATAATGCCATATAAATAATTACATGAGAATGAGGCTTAACAATGGATATTCTACTATTCCAATAATCACTTGGATTTTCAATTACTAATATGATAATGAGGGAATGAATAATTTGGAACATCCTAAACATATTATCATGTCCTAATCAAATACATCTTAAAATAAATGTTTAAGGCCAGGACCAAATCCATTTTTTTCTCATTAGATCTATCGATGCTTGGAGAGGATATATTGGTACCCACGCATCACTTACTAAAATTATTAATTTCTCATATGAATGGTGTTAAACAGAAATAGAATATATATATGAAATTTAAATAACATTCACTAATCTATAAACAAATTCACTCTTCATTCTAAGTAGTATGGGAAACAATATCAAGATAGAACATCCACATTCAAACTAATCATAAACAATTTTATAAAAAAAGTACATAAAAATAAAAAAATATTAATCTCAATAAATAATATATCCAAAATAGGTGTCGAAATATATAAAAATACTCTAATAAAATCATTGTGGAATTCTTGATAGAAATACTGGTTTTTTACTTTTCAAAGAATAGTTATTTTTGAAAAAATCAATTGTATTCATCATAATTGATTGTATGAAACCAGAAATGAAAAGTAGATTTTTTCATAAAAGGTAGTTATTTTAGAATAATAATAGTTTCTCGAAATATATTATGGATAGTATTTGAAATTATTCTAAAATATATAAGTTACCTTTAGATGAGCTTGCATATTGAGAAGAATTGAAGAATGAAACCTTCTGAAACATGTATTTCCCCATAAAAGAAAGAAAAATTGTTCTAGATATATGATTTTGGAACATAAAAATAGAATTTATAATAATTATATAAAAATAATGATGCACTATAGTGGCATAAAGAGGGAGAAATCATTACCAAAATGAAAATGATGGTTCTGGAAAAAAATACTTAACTTATGTTCGAAATAGTCTTACACTTGTAAAAAAATTATTTGATAATGAAAATATAATAATTAATTATTTCATTGAAAACATATTAAAAATTTATTTTATTTATTTTATTTTAATTATGTTCATATATGTTTTTTAGGGAGTTGTAATATTTAATTTCATCATTCGAGGGTGTTCTTTTCCATGGTTTTCATGATCAGTTTACTTTTACACGCATATGGAAGATCATGTAAAATGGAAATACTCATCCATAATTTAAATATGATATTATTAATTAAAATAAATAATACTCAATTGTATTATATTTATTTGTTTCTATATATGAGGAGGATTCATTAGATAACACATTAATGAAAAAAAATTAGATCATTTCAGTGGGTTTTTTTATTGTACGAACTATTTTTTCATTATTAATTAACATGATGTATATATAATAGATAAATAATAATAATTAACTTATAATATGTATAATAATTTAATTTTACACAATAATTATGGTTTTATAACAATATCAGATAGCGGTAATGGAAAATAATGTCACATCATCTAAGAAGGGGGTAAATCAGCACATCATTGACAATGTTTCCATTTTTATAACAAAAAAGAGAAGTATATGGGGTTTGAAGATGGATATTCCATTAACACATAAAATTATATTATATAAAATATCTTGGAGTTTTAATGAATATTTAGAAGGAATAGGTAAGTATATAATAAAAAAAACATTTAAAAGAAAATAAATATTAACGAAGAAGGATTTTACTCTTGAATTTCACTTCATAGAAACCTCCTTTGGGTAATTAATTTTTGTGTTTTGTTGATACCATGATATCCTAGAATTAGGTTAAATAATTGGGAATTATAATTTTTGGATATTTTATAGACTTCTTGGATTTTCTTGTGTGGGGAGAAGAGGTGGTGAGGGGTGTAATAATAGTATAAGAGAGGGGCGTTTTTCGATTATTGAAATAGTTATTTAATTATTTTATCTAAAGATGTGAAATTAGGATGATTCCATGACAGAATATATTAATTAGTTCATGTTTGTTTTAAAAAAGACTTCTTCCAATTTATATGATTCTTTATTTCGATTATTTTTATTATAATTTAAATACTGTAAATTACTTTATTTCACTATTCACGAAACATTAATGTATTCTACAAAAATCCCAAAAAATAGCTGTTGCAATTTTTTGAATGATAGTATTAAAAAATGAACCACATTTATGAAAATAATTTTCTAATTATTATATATTTAACTTTTATTGAAAATAATCATTTACTTAGAAAATATTGATATTAAAAATATAAATGATTTTATAACTCCTTGAAATTTTAATTAATGTCTCATAAAATTATCCTCTAATCATAAGATAAAAAAACATCAAGCTATGGGTCTATTTTAAGAAAATATATTTTTGATTATTTTATTATATTAACTAAAATATTATAATTAAATATTTATACCTCATAAAAATACAATAATATCATTTCTCTTTTTTAAATCATTTAATTACTTGTTCTATGATATAAATATAAAATATTTTCATCTATAAGATACCTAAATTTTATTTATAATTTATTTGTTTTTTTACTAATCTATTTTTTATATTACCATTTTTAATGGTCAAATTACTATTCAAATGGTCATATTTAAATGTATATTACAGTTTTAAACATAGTGGTGTGTGATGTGTAAACTATAAAAAATGTTAAATTTTAAACGAGACATGCCATAAGATCATGGGGTGTTACATATAAATTACTTTTAAAAAAGAACAAAAGTTATTCAAAAACAAATTTTTTATTTCTCTGATAACATTATTATATCAAATGAAATGCGACTATTAATTAATCATTCAAAATACAATTTATTCAAATATAGATGCATATTTTTTTGAAAAATGCATCCAATACACAAACCATTGTCACTATTTCACCACATCAATTACAACATCATCTTGATGTAATAGAAAAAAATATAAATTTCACCAATTATAAATCATCACCCACTATATTATACATCTATAAAATAATGATGGTGATATTTTAAATTTATATTAATGACCCATTCTCAACCATAAAAATGGAATCATGTTATAATACTCATATCATTATTTTGTTAAAAAACAACTTTATTATAAAATATAAACCTATCAATTTAAATCATTCTTACCATCATTCTAATAAAATTATTCATAAACTATATATTATATTTATTCATTATTTAAACATCTCCATTAATTTACATTATTTAAGATACAAAAAAAATTATAAATATTATAATAACTTATAAAAATATCATATAAAAATTATTTTAAATTAAATATATATTTTAGTTCATAAAAAATAACATTGAAATAACTGAAAGAAAAAGTGATACATCTATGTCGTCAATATTTTAACAAAACATCCATGAACCATATTAAATTAAATAAAACCACTCAATTAAAAATTATGAAATTTAATTCCACAATTTACCTAGAATAAATAAAGAAATTATTTTCAATAAAATACCATAAAAATAACATAAATAGTCACTATAAAACAACGATAATAAAAATAATAGTGGATGAAATGAAAATCCACAAAACAGACCATTAAAACATATATCACACAAAAATTTATCCAGTACTCAAAAAATAAACTGTTGAAATTGAAACCACTACCAATAGCATGGCCTTATAATAAGGTGGTACATATTTTGGATAATGTATAGAAGAAAATAGTATATGATAGTCAAGGAAAGTGATCATAATATAATTAGAATATCATCAAAATGATGTGAAATCCATGTGTTTCTACAAAAAATATTGGATAACAAAAACAGAGTCATATTAATCCACTAAATTTGAGGAAGAATAAAATATAATTATAATGAGAGAAATGCAATGAATTTATATTAAAAATTTTGATCATCACACCAGGATATCAAAAGAGACTCTATACAACTAAGAGAATTTACATCAATTCTATTTTATATTTTGTGTAATACCAAGACCCATACTCCAATATCAGGGGTTAGATTAAAACAATGTGAATAATCATGTTCATGGTAGGAATATATTATTTAAAATAATATTGAATAATAAGAATTTTAAGTAAATAATAATATAAATACATGTTGCTTAAAATTATCAAACCTATACAATTGACTAAGTATTTGGAACCAGGATACTATAATCATGATCAGTAGACCATTACATAGTCACAAATCATAGAAATCAGTTATATGGATAGCCATATTAAATACGAAAATTATAATAGATAGCTACTTCATGCCCATGAACAAAATTGTGATCATAGATAGAAAATTCATTTACAATGTCACTATTATAAATGTATGTAACTTCATATTTTCCACACTCAATATTCCTAACATAACTGACTGTATCATATCCATGCTCAATCTTGTGATCATTGTGAACAGCATCCCCTCCATAGTCAACATCATTATCTCTTTAGACTAAAATATTGAACCAATTAATTTGAAAGATATATAGGATCCTAGAAATATCATAATGATAATCCATATGCTTGTTCACCAAAAAAAGGTATCAAATATAAAATATTTAAGAACATGTTGATTTAAAATGGTATTTTTATTATTGAAAAATGGTATCACATAAACTGTCATCAAGAGTTATATCATTCAAAACCTAAAATTCAATAAACTAAATAGAGTATTTAACATGGTATTAATTGGGTGATTCATGAAAATTTACTCTAAATGATAAGGATATTTTTTTTATAAATTTGAAATCATATTGAGTAATTAAAAGCATATTTTTCATAAAAATGTATTTCTTATCAATCAATATGATGTTATCTGTCATCTACTATTTTTTATTTTGAGTTCTTATGAATATAACTATTTTAAAAAATATTTTTAATATATTCTCAATAAATTAATTTCAAATAATAAATAAATTTAATTTGTTCAATTTCATTGTGTAAGATAAAATATAATATAATGAAATGTAAATACATTAATATTTTATGATAAATTTTTTGAAACCCACATCGTATAAATATTTATAATGTTTCATTTTCAAAATATTTATATAAAACTATGATAATAAAAATTGAAAGAATATATTTTGATTTCAAAATTATATATGTAAATAATATTTGAATTATATATTATGGATATTGAATAACAGTATTTCATAAATGTTAAAGAAATCATTCTCAGAAATATTATACTTTAATGTGAAAACAATGATCATGAAAGGATAATTGAATTATAAATATCATACTAAAATATATAGAATAATGAAATTATATATAATGAAATGTTTTTGTTTTATAAAAAAATTATAGAAGAAATATGCTCAATAATAATGTTTATAAATCAATGATTTGGAGTTGAGTGAAAACCCATTTATGAATTTATATAGAATTAAATCTGAAAAAATGAAATGTGGGTTTTGGGAAAATAAATATAAATTATAAAAATTAAACATTAATAATAGGAATAAAAATAAACATGGATGTAGAAAAACTATATAAAATAATATGATCATAATATGAAAATATTCCACAATGATGGGGAATTCAAATGAAAACCCTTTTATTTACACTCAAATTCCTTGTAAGTTATTTAACCTCATATAAAACCAACATGTGTATTTTAATAAATTGTTTATGATCCATATCTATATCCACTACATTCAACATACATCAATTATAATCATCAATTATACATTTTTATGATAGTTATTGAATTATTTCATCATCAGATATTTGTGACTATATTTTTCTCCATTACCCTTTTTATATAAATGGTTATCCTCATACAGTCATACCACGTTCCACATTCTTTATATCATAAACCAACCTGGCTCGACCCTGAACCAGTCACTCGAGCCAGTCCGCGACATGGCCCGAGAGGCATTCCAAATCCTCTCGGGCTATCAACAAGTGTCAGGGCATCAATAGAGAACAACAGGGGAAGGATTTCGCCTAATAAAAATGAATAAAGCAGCGAAAATAAAATAGAACAACGCAAAGTAAATAAAAAACACAAAAACAAAGAATTCCCAACAACAACAAACTAACCTGACCATGACCAAAACTCCTCACAACCCTGAGAGTTACTCGCCAAACCATAACTAACTCTCGGCCACGTAGAGAAAGCTCGAGTCAACCTACAACAGAAACAAAAAATAGGAAAACACTATAGGAGTGAGTATTAAAACTCAGTAGGTAGGCCTGACAAATTCTATTCCCAATGAACATACCATTAAATAATGAATTTATAAATTCCAGGTTTAAACTAAATTATATAAAATATTCATTTCCTCACACATTTTCATTTCAAAAACAAGTAATAGTCCATTGCCCTTTTTAATTTAAAATGAGTTTATTGTGTGAATGGAACAGGTGCATTGCATTTTAAAACCTTTTTTGTGAACAATATAGAAATCCAAATTTTAGATGTTAGTAAAAAGGAAAACCACATATAACACACACTAATGTCAATGGAAAGAGTGGCACGCATGGGCTAGAAACCGAACTAGACCTCTCAAATGTCTACCACATACAAATAAACTCTCAATAAAAACATGGGTCGAACCTAGGAGCTCATGAACAATCCAGAATGTACTATACATGTGACTCATCCTGAAGGCATGCCTACTCTCGATGATGTCATAATTCCCTTACGCCCAGTGTTTCCCTAAATAGCCTAACCGAGGGGCCCAATCCCCTGGCAGAGTGTCATTCGTACTAAGGGCCACTAGCCAGTGAGTAATCTAAACTCATGCAACAATCATTCTCAGAAGATTCAATTACTATTCCTGGTTCCCATGTCAACAAATATAATAAACAAGAAAGGGATGAGTCAACAAATTAAATCAAGCAGTACAAACATCACACACAAATCACACAGTCAACGTATACCAAATATCACATCTAAGTCACCCCAAATTTAGTTTTCGAAAATAATTTATTATATTAAAGTTCCAGATGGGCCTTCACCAATTATAAATAAAATCCTCATTTCTCAAGTGAACCAAAAAACTTGTTCGCGATTCAAAATAAATCATTTACTAATAAACCATAACTACATTTAAAATTCCATGAATTATGTTTAAAGGCCAAACAGGCATTCTTTCACTACTAGGTGTCCGCTCATCAAGAAATTTTTGTAAGTGTCATGTATAAAATAAACGACTCTTTTTACAAAAAATAATCATTTAAAAATTTATTATCTAAAATTATTTCCCATTTATTAAAATTAATAAAACCTCAAGAAATCAATAAATTCAAAATTTAATGGCGAGCACAGTAGGGTGCCTAGCTTGACTCGTTTTCTAGACACAATGGCATGTCATGCCTTACACAAACCCACAAACACGCGCATGCTGACAACCATAGTATCACGGGTCTTCCTTGCCGACACGCTTCAACAAACGCACCACTAAAAATGCATAAACACGGACTTAAAATAATTCAAAGGAATAAATAACGCAAAATAATTACCTCAACATGTTTTCAAAACACAAATCACAACCTCAACATTATTTACCAAACCACATTAAAATATGAAACATGTTTACAAAAACCACACCTCACCATAATAAATCACTGATCATTTTAAAGAGACAGAGGGCCATTTCAAGAAAACACTAGAGTGCAAAACCAGACAAAAGCACACGAAATGTTGAAATCTACATTTAAAAGCATGTGTGCCTAAACACATTTTCAAAACTAGGCTCGCAGTACCCATGTTATTTAATAAATCATTTAATAATTTATTAAATAATTTTAAAAATTATATCACGGATTTAAACAAATGAAACCAACTCAAGCAAAATTTAATAAAATATAAAATATTTAAACTAAAAGAAAGGTCCATCAGGTTTAATTATGCTTCGCATGAAAAACCCATCAAATTTAGACCATAAGTTTAATCAAAATAATTGTGCACACAACATCAATTTGCATAAACAGGGTGAAATATATTAAATGTAACTAAATTATTTTAAAAACTCAATTTACACAAACTACTTAATTTAATCATATACTAAATATAATTAATTAAAATTTTGGCACTGTAAAAACACAAGGAAATAATATACTTTTAATGGTGGAGGAGAGTGCAAGGGGGTACCTACCTTAACCATGGATGGACCTCCCGAATAAGTTGTGAACCCTCATTCGCACTGAAAACGCACCAACGAGAATCCAAAAACACCATATGGAAAAATTTCAACACGCCAAAGTTATTATTTAATCCACAACTAAAAAACCCTAAAACATAGAGAACACCAAAATAAGAAAATTTACAACTTGGGGAGGTGTGTAGCAGAGTGAGGTCAGGGTGTAGGGGTTTGCTGTGACCGGTTCAAAGGGAAGGGGGTGTGTAACTCTATGTTGATGTAGGAGAAGGATGATTCCCAGTGAAGGGAGGTCTGGCGGCTGGTTCGCAGTGGTTGAAAGGGAGTGGGGCACTACAGGTTCGAGGGTGGAAGAAAGGGGCATGTCTGGGGGGAATTACAGGTAGAGGGGAGGTTCTAGTGTGAGAAGCCTGCGGCTGGGGCACTGTGACGTTGTTTGCTGGCTGGAGTAGGGAAAGGGGAAGGAGTCTGTCACTGCTGGTCGGACAAAGCATGGAAGAGGCGTCGGGGATAGAGCGTGCCAGCTGCTGGTGGCTAGAAGGTGTGTAGGATGTTGGCTGGAGAACAGTGTGGGACAATTGTAGGGTGAGGGGGAGGGGATGCGCCCTGTTTGTGCGAGCTTCTGGAGGTGGGTGCTGGCAGGCCGAGGGATGTGCGACAAGGGAACATTAGTACGCAGAATAGGTCCTCACTGGTAAGATTTCTCGATGGGAAGAGGGGTGCGGATCATGCTGTAACAAGTGTAAGCGGCCCACTCGGGGAGAGAGGAAGAGATAGGGAGTTGGCGGATAAGGTTTGGAATGAAGGAAAAAAATAAATTTAAAAAAATAAGGGAATGAAAAGAGAAAAAAATTGAAGAAGATAATAAAAATAAATAAATAAAATAAAACCATAATAAAATATCAAATATATTAATAATAATAATAATAAAATTTAATAATACTAGTAATCATAATGATCATAAAAATAAGTTTAACAATTTTAGTTTTTACATTAAAAGTGGCATTAATAATTTTAATTGTAATAATGGTAATAACTAATAACAATAATTTCATTTAATTAATAATAATTTTATTTGAATAACGTAACTATGTGGTCCGCGCGTGCCTCTAGAAACTGTGCGCGAACTATGTGTGAACATTTCTCTGATCTAGAAGCTGTCGGACCAGTGTCTGGGTTGTCTGCACGGTCTCTTCTAAACATGCAGTTCCTGCGCACTGGTCTAAAACTCGTCCCAACTATCAATAAATAAATAAATAAATAACCATAATAATTAATAACATCTTTATTAAGATCAATAATAATAATAATAGTAATATTATTAATAATAGTAATAATAATAAAATTATTAACCATAAAAATATCAAACACAATAAATCACAAACATCACTCGTTTTAAATTTTCTGAAGGCAGAAAAATCATGTCGATTCCTAAGCGGAGCCGCGCGGGGGCTCCCAAAACGCGCTCTGCCTGTGCGCCCAAAAATGTCAGCTGAAAAACGTGCACTTTTTAACATAACTCAAATTTTTTTCATTTGGGACTCAGCCCGAACCCCAACAAAATTTTAAAAGTCAAAGAAAATTATAAAATAAAATAAAAGATGGATCGGGGTGTGACAATTCTCCCCACCATAACGCTTTATGCACTCAGAAATCCAAAAAACAATCTATACCCAAAGATGAAACTCCTTATGTGTCACTCACCCACAAAATTTTATGCACCTCCAGTTCATCGATCCAAACGAACACTGAAAACCCATGCGTTATAAATCATCCTCAAAACACAAACCCCTTAACCACTACCGAACAGAAACCAAACCCTCAATTTCAACCAGGGACGAACAAACTTAAATCACCTCCAAAAAGTATTCCAACACTCTTAGTCGAATGAAAACATTGGGTGTACTTCAATCCCAACGCTTACATAAGAGGAAGAACTAAGGACTTGGTGGTTCCGCACGAGGCCACCCACCACCAAAAGATACATGAAAAGAAACTCTGATACTGGCACATGGATGCTGGAACGGACTCCCCACCATAAGGATCGGGCTAACTCTAAATTATTTCAGGTGTAACTTTGCGAGACCCGTTGTGGGTCTCCCCACTATAAGAACTGACGAGATCAACCGGAATAGAATGGTTTCCGCAAGGACCAAAAACCCGACCACAAGGGTAGGGGAGGGAAGGGGAGGGACGAACTGGTAGAGCATCAAAATTACCACCACTACTAAATAAACGGCATCACACCCTTAGAAGGAAACAAACCATTCCACACTAAGTACAAGGTTAAACCAATGCCCTTTTTCTCTATTGGGGTTCTCCATACTACGCTCCAGCTTCACTCCAGGACCTAAGGTTAGAGTTATGATGATTGAAGCATCTCCTTCCTCGCGGTCAGGCTTGAGAAAGCCCATAACACCACACACGAACCATTGTTTTACCAAACACACTAATATTCAAAAGAAAGGTTTCAAGGAGGTTCAACAACAACCATACATTCAACTAATTAAAAATAAACACTACAAAATGGAACAAAAGATGATTACTACATCCAAGAAACACTACAATGAGAAAACCTCAAACGGATCCCCAAACATAACCCTACTCCTGCTGACGGGTTGAGGTGACCTTTGACGAGACAAGTCTAGATTCAGCACCATTCTTTGAAACACCACCGCAAAATCGATGCAAGTGACCCCAACGTCCACAAGTGTGGCAGGGTCTCAGAGCACTCGGGCAAGTCGGCCTCTTGTTACCCTTCCTACCACATTGGAGACAGATCATGGAATTGTGCTATGAAGAAGATGACTAAAGGTCTGAAGGCATCTTGATTCCTCTACCAGCACCCCCAGCATCAGGTCACTTCTCAATATTCTTATCACCATCTTATTCACTGTTTCCAAAAGCTAGAGGATTCTCCACCTCAAGTCCTCCTGCTAACCATGCTTCATCCAAAAATGATTTCCCCACAATATCTGAGAAGGTGGTTAGGTTGACCTCTTCCACATTTGATCGCAGTTTAGGTCGGAGTCCAGAATCAAATTTTCGTGCGTTCCTAGGATCATTTGCAACAAACCACTGATCATACAGAACTAGGTCTATGAAACGTCAATAGAATTCCAGTACCGATTCAATGCCCTGCTAAACACAACACAACTCCATCCTCTTACTTAGCTTTGTAAACTCTAGGAAGTGTTTTTAGATGAAAGATGACATGAAGAACTCCCATGTTAGATCTTCCCAAGTCTTATTCTGAGACACGGACTTCCACCATTTCCATGTTGGGCCTTCAAGCATAATGGTAGCCAACTTCACCTTTAATGACCCAGGCAGCCCAATGAAACTGAACATCCTTTAAAGTGTCTAAAACCACTCCTATGTCTCAATAGGTTCTTCTTGTCCAATAAATAGAGGAGGGTTCAACTTTCGGAACTCCAAACCATAGTCTATGGGTTGAACAACTCGAGGATTCACTAGGGGCGCACCACCTGAAGCTGCACCTTGGGAATCCATCAAACCATCATGGGGGTGACACTAAGGAACAGGGAAACAACTAACATACTCAAAACATGTTAATTACCATTTCAATTTCAACTTTTCACAATTTAAAAAATAAAACTTTACAAAACAATTTTCAGACTAAAGGAAAACTCAAACGATTATCTAGGGGGAAACTAGTGATGATGTGTGACTCAGACATATGGTTGGAGTCCATATGCCAGCCACGCCACCATCACAAGGAACACTCTAGGGTAGTTTCTCCGACTCCACATGGCTTTCCATACAATGAGAGCTCATGATGGTCACTTGCCTGGCTTCCATTTCATTTCCCAACATAAAACAATTCCAAAGAACCAAAAGACACCAACAACCCGAACATCCCATGGTAACCCGAGGTTCAGAACAAGCGAGGGTTCATGACATCCTTCTCATCTATATGCCTCGGGTCCTGACAATTCTACTCCTTCAACCATGACAACACCAAATAACAATGAGCGCTCTGAAAAACAAGGTCCGTTCAAGAGCCGACCTGCTCTGATACCATTTTTTCAAGAACCAACCCGGGTCAACCCTAAACCGATCACCCGAGCCGATCCGCGACATGGCCCGAGAGGCGTTCCTGATACTCTCTGGATGGTGACAAGTTCCAGGGCATCAATAGAAAACAACAGGGGAACGATTTCACCCAATAAAAATGAATAAAGCATTGGAATGAAAATGGAACAATGCAATGTAAATAAAATACACGAAAAGAAAGAACGACCAACAACAAAAAACTAACCGGACCATAACCAAAACTCCTCACGACCCCAAGAGTCACTAACCAAACCACAACCAACTCTCGCCCACGGTGAGCAAGCTCAAGTCAACCTGCAACAGAAACTAAAAACAGGAAAAAACTATAGGCGTGAGTATTAAAACACAGTAGGTAGGTGTGACTTATTCTATTCCAAATTCATATAACATCTAATAAAGAATATATGATTTCTAGGTTTGAACTATATTATATAAACTATTGGATTACACAAACATTTTCATTTCTTAAACAAGTAATAGTTCATTTCCATTTTTAATTTAAAATGACTTTAATGTTTGAAAGGAACAGGTGCATTGCATTTTAAATTAGTTTTTTCGAACAATTTAGAAATCCAAATTTTAGTAGTTAGTCAAAAGGAAAACCATTCACAAAACACACTAAGGGAAATGGAAAAAGTGGTACACATGGGCCATCAACCGAACTATTCCTCTCAACCATCCACCAAATACAAATAAACACTCTATAAAAACACGGCTCGAACCTTGGAGCTCGTGAACAATCCAAAACGTACTATACATGTGGCTCATCCTGAAGGCATGCATACTCTTGATGATTTCATAATGCCCTAACACCCGGTGTTGCCCTACATGGCCTAACCGAGGGGCCCAGTCCCCTAGCAGAGTGTCATTTGTACTAAGCGCCACTAGCCAGTGCGTAATCTAAACTAGTGCAGCAATGGTTCTTAGAAGATTCACTTACTAGTCCAGGTTACCATGTCAACACATATAATAAACAAGAAAGGGGTGAGTCAACAATGTCAATCAAGTAGTACAACCATCACACACAAATCATGCAGTCAACGTACACCAAATTTCACATCTGAGTCACCCCAAAAAGAGTTTCCAAAAATAATCTATTTTATTGACGTTCTAAATGGGCCTTCACCAATTTTATGGAAAATTCACATTTCTCAAGTGAACTAAAACACATTTTCATGATTCAAAATAAATGATTTATCGATAAACCATAACTAAATTTAAAATTCTGTGAATTATATTTAAAGGCCAAATGGACATTCTTTTCACTACTGGGTGTCCGCTCATCAAGAAAATAATTCTAGTGTCATGTATAAAATAAACGTCTCTTTTTACACCAAATAATCATTTAAAAATTTATTATCATAAATTATTTCCCATTTATTAAAATTAATAAAACATCAAGAAATCAATAAATTCTAAATTTAAAGGTGACCGCAGTGGGGGACCTACATAGACTCACTGTCCAAACACAATGGAACGTCACGCCTCACACAGATGCACAAACACGAGTACACCGACAACTGCAGTATCGTGGGTCTTTTTTGCCGACACGCTGCAACAACTGCTCCACTAAAAACGCACAAACACAGACCTAAAACAATTCAAATGAATAAATAGTTCAAAAGAACTACCTTGAAAAGTTTTCAAAACACAAATCGCAACCTCAACATTATTTACAAAAGGACATTAAAATCCACAAGGTGGTTACAAAAATCACACCACACCATAATAATTAACTAATCATTTTAAAGAGCCACATGTCCATTTCAAGAAAACACTAGAGTGAAAAACCATAAAAAAGTGCACGATACGTTGAAATCTACATTTAAAAGAATGTGGGCCTAAACAATTTCTCAAAACCAGGCTCACAACACCCATGTTATTTAATAAATCATTTAAAAATTTATTAAACAATTTTAAAAATTATATCACAACTTTAAACACATGAAACCAACTCAAGAATCATTTAATAAATTCTATAAACTTTAAACTACAAGCGAGGGCCAGTAGGATTAATTATGATTTTCATGTAAAACTTGTTAAATTCAAGCCATAATTTTAAACCAAGTAATTGTTCACACAACATCAATTCGCATGGACAGGGTGCAATATATTAAATGTTACTAAATTATTCTAAAAACTCAATTTACCGAAACTAGTTAATTCGATCATATACTAAATATAATTAATTAAAATTTAAGCACTGGAAAAACATAGGGAAATAATATACTTTTAATGCTTGAGGAGAGTGCAAGGGGGGTTCCTACCTTAACCGTGGATAGACCTCCCAAAGCTAGTGTGAAACCTCATTCGCACCAACGAGAATCCAAAAACACCCAATGGAATAAGTTTGAAACACCATAGCTATGATTTAATATGCAAATAACAAACCCCAAAACATGGAGAACACCAAAATGAGAAAATTTACCACCAGGGGAGGTGTTCAGCGGAGTGAGGGCGGGGTGTAGGGGTTTTTCGTGGCTGGTTCATAGGGAAGGGGGTGTGTAACATTGTGTAGGTGCAGCAGGAGAATGATTTCTGGAGAAGGGAGGTCGGGTGGCTGGTGTGCAGCGGTTGAAAGGGAGCGGGGCGGTATAGGTTCGAGCAGGGAAGAACAGGCCGCTTCCGGGGGGACTACAGGTAGAGGAGAGGTTCCGAGGGGAGAAGCCTACTGTTGGGGCGTTGCGATGTTGTTGGCTGGCCGGAGCAAGGAAAGGGGAAGGATTCCATCACCGCTGGTCGTACTAAGCAGGGAAGAGGTGTCGGGGTCAGAGCATGCTGGCTACAGGTGGCCGAAAGGTGTGTGTGACGGCGATCGGACAATAGTGCGGGACAGGCGGATGGCACATGAGAGGGGATGTGCCCTATTTGTGTGATCTGCTGGAGGCGGGCGATGGAAAGCCAAGGGAGGTGCGATGAGGGCACACCAGCAAGGGGGAGAGGTCGCCGCTGGTCAGATTGCTCGATGAGCAGAGGGGGTGCGGATCGTGCTGCAATAAGGGGGAGCGGCCCACTCGGGGAGAGAGGAAGAGATAGGGAGTTGGTGGCTAGGGTTTCTAAAGGAGGAAGAAAAATAAAATTAAAAAAAATAAGGGAAAGAAAATAAAAAAATGAAGAAGATATTAAAAATAAATAAATTAATTAAAACCTTAATAAAAAATAATGCTAGTAATAATAATAATAATAAAACTTAATAATACTAGTAATAATAATTATAATAATAATAAAGTTAACCATTTTAGTTTTTACATTGAAAGTGGCATTAATAAATTTAATAGAAATAATGGTAATAACTAATAATAATAATTTGATTTAATTAATAATGATTTTATTTGAATAATGACCTTGTGTGGTCTACGTGTGCCTCTACGATTGTACACGAATTGTGTGTGAACATTTGTTTAATCCATAAGTTGTCAGACCATTTTCCGAGCTGTCCGCACAGTCTCTACTAAACATGCAGTGCCTGCGCACTGGTATAAAACTCATCCCAACCCTCGAAAAAATAATAAATTAAAAAATAAATAATCATAATAATTAATAACATCTTTATTAAGATCAATAAAAATAATATTAATAATAATAATAGTAATAATAATATTATTATTAACCATAAAAATTTCAAACACAATAAATCACAAACATCACTCATTTTAAATTTTTCGAAGGCAGGAAAATTGTGTCGATGCTTAAGCGGAGCCACATGGGGTTTTCCAGAACGTGCTCTACCAGTGCTCCCAACAAAGTCAGCTGAAAAATGTGCACTTTTTAACATAACCCAAAAGTTATTCATCGGGGACTCAACCTGAATCCCAGAAAAAATTTAAAACACAAAGAAAATTATAAAATAAAATAAAAGATGGAGCGGGGTGTGACACTTTGATTATATATAGTACTTTAAATTATTTTCCATGTTGATTTAAAAATTCCTAAAATCTTTTAATGAATTTTCCTTACAATTCATTATTTTCAAAATGAGGATTATCTTATTTTTTATTTTTTATTAAAAAATGATTGTATTTTAAAAATGTGATTAATTACTAATATTAACATTTCATAATATTAATCAGATTACAATTATAATATTTTATTTTATAAACAAATTATTACAACCATCCATTATTAGTGAGAGATGAATAAAATATACATTCTTTATGAAGACATTAGTCCCCATGAAATAGTAGAGATTTATTAAATTTTCATATACATGAGACAGGGATTGATATGGTTTTTTCAATTATTAAAATTAAATTTATTTACAATATTGAAAATGGGGGAATTAATTTTTTGATAGAATATGTTTAGATGATGTTAAATTATAAAAATAGAGATTGAGAACTCAGGAGGCATATAATAAAAATCTTACATGATTGAATATTCTCATGATGAAATATATGGATATGGATGTCTTATGGAATATTCATGTAATTATGGGTTTCTATACTATGAATTGGATAATAGGAGCTTTAAAATCAGAAGAGATTTGTGAAAATATAAAATGAGCAGTCTATATTGATGTGGTTTTAATTGAGCTTCATTTATAGATGATAAAGATGGAATATTCCTTAGAATTATATATTAGGATTGGGGTAAATATAAAATCATGAGTGGGTTTGGTGACACAGATGAGAAATAGTTGGTTAAATAATTATGTATGAATTTATATCCTAAAAATGGATTATAAAAGGATTATGAGTCATGTATCGTTAACAGTATTCATACCACATTTTGTAACCCATTCTTATCCTTATTAATATTTTTAAATATTTACCATTAATTTTATATTTATTTATATAAGTTTAATATCCTAGATAATTTTTTTTCTATCTTTTTATTACATTTTATCTTGTTCAATTTCTAAAAATGAAAAAATTATCTTTAAAATTAAAACATATATAAAAAATTGTTTAATTATAGAATTAATTTTTTAATATTTATTGTTATTATTCTTATTTTACCATAAATTAATAATTAAATTAGTGTGAGTATATTCACCAAATTATAACTTTGTTTAAAATTTATTTAAATTTTTTTCCCAATAATAGTTATCTATAGTTCATAAATAGAGATTTTATAAATTAGTTTTTTTTTACAAAATAAACTTATTAGTTATTTATCTATAATAATTAAATTATATCAATATGAAATTATTAAAAATGAACATTAATTTCTAGGGACCATGTTGTTTTGGGGGGTTTTAGAGATGCTTTAAGATATTAAGAAGATGTTGGTTAGAATTTTTATGAATTAATGTGGGTTTCTCAAAAAGGGATGTATTCTTTTGAAAAACATAACTCAACTAACTTTTATAAAAATATAAACAATGGTAATCGAATGAAGAGGATAAGTGAGGAAAAGGTTTTGGGAGCGTTGGAATCCACCTTTCTCATTATTCCAGCTTAATACAGATGGCTCTTAAAGCTCAGGAATGATTTGCGGGTGAGGTTGTCATGAACCAACCAAGGCCGAACCTAGACCAGTCACCAGAGCCGATCCACAGTAAGACCCGAGAGGCATTCATTATCCTCCTGGGTTGGCTACAACTGCCAGGGCATCAATAGAGGAAAAAAGGGAACAATTTATCCCAATGAAAATAAATAAAGAAGTTGAATGAAAATAGGACAATGAAAAAAAAATAACATGAAAAAGGAAGAACAACCAAAAAAATTAACCTGATCATAGAAAAACTCATTGTGGCCCGAGAGTCGCTCACCGAACCACAACCAACTCTCTCCCATGGCGAGAAAGCTCGATTAGAACCAACAATAGAAACTAAATAGAGTAAAACACTATAGGTGTGAGTATTAAAAATCAATAGGCATTCCCATCAAACTATCCCCAAAGCACTACCATTAAATAAAGTATGGGTTTCCACATGCTTATATTTCCAAAACATGTAACAGTACATTCCCCTTTTTTAATATAAAAACAAATTTAATGTTTGAAGGGAAAAGATGTATTACATTTTAAAAATATTGTCAGAAAAAAAAATTATAAATCCAAATTTTAGTTGTTAGTCAAGAGGAAAACCCACAGATAACACACAACACACAATAAGAGCAATAGAAAAGTAGCAAATGAGGACCATAAATTGAACTATGCCACTCAATCGTCTGAAAAATAAAAATAATCACTAAAGAAAACATGGGTCGAACCTAGGAGCTCCTGAGAAATCCATAACGTACTATACATTTGACTCGTCCTGAGGGAATGCGTACTCTTGATGATGTCATAATGAAAAAAGGATCAGTGTTTCCCTACCTGGCCTAACTAAGGGGCCCAATCCCTTAACAAAGAAAAGTCAATACTAAGGGCCACTAGCTAGTGTGTATTCAAAACTAGTGCATCAATCTTTCTCACAAGATTCACTTACAATGCCAAGTTCCCATATCATCACGTGTAATAAAAAAGGGTGAATCAATAATTCCAACAAGAAAACACACACCATGCACGAACATGATGCACAACAACTCACACAAACAATGTACATGGCATGGTCACCCACGAGTCACTCCATGTAGGGTTTTGAAAAATGATTTTTTTATTGAATTACCAAATGGTCCTTAAACAACATTAACGAAAAATATCATTTCTTAAGAGAACCAAAACACTTTCTCATGCATCAGAAGAAATCATATATCATTAAACTAGAACCAAACTTTAAAATCCATGAATTGTGTTCAATGGGATAATGGGAATTCTTTCACAATTTTGCATCAATTTACTAAGAGAATATTTCTGGTGTCGTGTATAAAGTAAACAGATTCCTTTACATAATGTTATTATTCCCGAAATTATTGTCTAATACTATTTATCATTTATTGAAAATTAAGGAAATATCATACAATTAATAAATTCTTAATTTAATGGCGAGTGGAGTGAGGGACCTCTGTCAACTTGTCACTCAGTTACAATGACGTGACATGTCTCACAATTGCGCACAAGTATGTGTAACCGGTTGATCGTGATATTGAGATACTTCTCTACCAACACGCCATAGTAATCACCAAAATAACATAAAACATAGAGGCATAGACATAACATAATTTAAGTGAACAAATTATAAAAACACATAAACCTCATTGTAGGTGAAACGATGTGAGCGAAGGTGGAAGGAGTCAGCGTAGGGGTGTGATCGACCAAAGGGATCACACAATAGATGAAACAACATGTGGGGATTATTGTGAAGTGTGTAGCCCGACAGGGAGGGCACGTGATGGCCATACAGGAGGTGCATCAGCCAAAAGCGCATAAGTTGCACTAGTGGAATGGGTTGTATGGCCCGTGGTTGGAAGGAAGGGGTGAAACCAGAGGGTGTGCGGACAGAAGGAGGTCTGGTGGGTGCACAATGACCAAATCGAGGTGCATCCAAAGGCATGCACGGATGATATGGCTAGGGGGTGTCAGCGGGAGGGGCCTGAGGCATCTGCAGCGAAGGGGGACATCGTCAGGGTGCTATGCCACAGCTGGTCGGCTGGAGTAGGGAAGGGGACTGCGTTTGGGGTGGTTGCACTGCTGTTGGCCTAACAAAACTGGGAAAGGGACGACTTTTGGGTCTCTGCACCACTGAAAATGGGATGATGGGGTGGCTGAAGGATGTTAGAGGTGTGCGCTCCAAAGAGAGGGTTAGTTGCTGGTAAGCTCGCATAGCTGGAGGGGCGTGCGCTAGAAAATGGGGTCAGGGGGTGTTTTCGGTCGCTGTAGGTGGCTACAGATGGTGGAGATAAGGCTGGAAGTGGTCGTGGTTGGGTGGAGTTACTGCATGCTAGGAAGGTCGCACAAGGGGTTGGGGTGTGCTGGAAAGGGGAGGGGCAAGAAGAGAGGCGGGCCAATAGTGGTGTGGCGTCCGGTGCAAGGTAGCTGCGAGGTGACCTGAGGGTAGTGGGCTGAAGGGAGGATGGTTAGGTGGAGCTGCTAGAGATACTCTTCATGGAGTCGGAGGCTGAGGGGCGTCCAGGGTGCACTAAAGTTAGAATAGAGTGTGATGGGGAGTTGGGGTTGTCGATGGTGCATGATAGGAGGGCTGGCACATATAAGGAGGGATGCGTGAGGAAAGGCATGTGGGGAGAGGGGAGTGAGACAAGAAGAAGATTCTAAGGGGTTTCTTCTTGGGAAGAGGGATGTGAGGGGTGAGGCGGCATGTAGGGATACTGGGAAGAACGAAAAAAAGATTTGGGGTTAGGTGAAAGAGATGAAAAAAATGAAAGAAAAAAATGGAAATAAAACAACACAAAACAAAAATAACAATAATAGTAAGCATAATAATAATAATAATAATGATATTTTAATAACAAAAACACTAGTAATAATAATAATAATCATACCGATTATAATATAAAGAATAAAAATATTTAGATCACTTTTATAATAATAATAAAATCATTAACAACAACAAAATTTTTATAGTACAATAAATTACAAAGTTTCTTATTTTAATTTTTCGAAGACAGGAAGATTGTGCCTATTCTTGGGAGAAGCCATGTGGGGTTTCCAAAACACACTTCTCTCGTGCGCCCAATAACTTCAACTCAAAAATTTTCACTTTTTGACAAAACTCAAAATATCATTCAGGACTGAATCCAAACCTTGGCAAAATTATTAAAAACCAAATAAAATTATTAAAACGACCAAAAAAATGAGTTGGGGTATGATAATTCTCCCCACCATAACACCTTCCAGCCCCGAAAATCCATAACAAGATTTATTCCCAATGATAAAAAATCTTACATGACACCCACCTCCAAAAGATTAAGCACCTCCAGTTGATTGATCCATACAAACACTGTAATCACAAGAGTAAAAACTCATCCTCAAAATACAACACCATAACCATTACAAAACAGAACCCATACCATCTATTTCAACCAATGAATGAATGAACGTAATCCACCTCTGACCCCCATTCCCATAATCCTAGACCAATGGAACAATTGGGTGTACCCTAGTCCCAATTATTACTCAAGAGGAAGAACATAAGATTAGGTGGTCCCGCATGAGAAAAACCGCCACCAAACGATTAATAAAAAGAAACTCTGATACAGACATGGGGATGCCCAAATAGACACCTCTCCATAAATATTATGATAATACTAAATTACTTTAGGTCTATCTCTGTGAGACCCATTGTGGGTCTCCCAACCATAAGAACTGAACTGATTAATGGAACATGAAAACATCTCACACGGACAAAAAACCCCCACCATGAGGGGGAGAAGGGAAGGCCTAACTGGTAGAGTATCAAAACTAATTCCATTGCTATATCAACAACATCCCACCCCTAGAAGAATGCAAACCATTCCACACTAAGAAAAAATATTAAACCATGGTCATTTTTCACTGCTGGGGTTCACCTAACTATGTGACAGCTTCCCTATAGGACTTATGGCTGGAGAACTGATGATGGAAGCATCTTTTTCCCTATAGTCAGGCATAATAAATTCCCAAAAATAACACACAACCTTTATTTAACCAATCACACTTCCATTTAAATAACATTTTCAAGGAGGTTTGAAAAAAAAATATTCTTACAATTGAAGGAAAATAACACCCCAAAATGCTAAAAGAGACGACAACTAAATCCAAAAAACTCAACAAAAAACCTCAAAATGATCCCCAAATATCACCCTACTCTTACTAATGGGATGAGGTGACTATTAACATATCAGTTATCGCTTTAGTGTGCTTCTTGGAAACACATTGGCCGAATCGCTGCATGTGACCTAGATGCCTATAGGTGTGGTAGGTTTTTAGAACACTTGGGAATGATTTCCTTTTGTGACCCTACTTACCAAACTAGTGACAGATCACAACTTTGTGCTATGAAGAATATGACTGAAGGTATGAATGACCCCTTATTCCTCTATTAGAGCCACTAGCATCAGGTCGCTTCCCATTCTTTCAATCTCCATCCTCAGCACTTCTTCCCAAGGCCGAAAGAGGATTTGCCACCTAATGTCTTCCTACTAACTCAGCTTCACCCAGAAAGGTTTTCCCCACTACATCTGAGATGGTTGTTAGGTTGAGATCTCCCACATTCGAATTTAGTTCAGGTTGGAGTCCAAACTCAAATTGTTGAGCCTTACCGGGTTCATTTACAACAAACCACTGGTCGTAGAGAACTGGGTCTAAGAAATGTTGATAGAATTCTAGTACTAATTCAACGCCCTGTTGAACACAATACAACTCAATCATCTTCCTCAACTTCTTCAACATAGTGAAATACTACTGGATGAATGATGACTTGAATAACTCCTAAGTGATATCATTTTTAGTCTTTCTTCGAGACACGTACTTATACCATTTCAAATTTGGTCCTTCATGCATAATGCCAGCCAACTTCACCTTCAATGACTCTGGCGACGTGAGACAATTGGATCTCCTCTCCGTCATCCACTACCCCTCAACTGAATCAAGAGGATATGATTTTTCTTAAATGAGAGGATGGTTCAATTTCTAAAAATCGAGTACGTAGTCCATGGGTTGATCAATTGGATGATTTTCTATGGTCACACTACCTGAAGCTGCACTATGGGAATTCATTAGACCTTCGTGGGGGCGAACACTATGGAACATGAAAACAAAGAACATAATCAAAACATGGTCATTTCCATTTTAAAATAATCATTTCAAAATCTCCAAAGTAAAACTTTACAAAACAATTGTTAGAAGTAATGAATACCCAAATTATCCACAATGGGAAACTCATGTCGATGGGTGACTCAGACATATGGTTCTCGGCCATACGCAAGTCACACCACCATCACAGAGAGCATTCTATGGAAATGTCCCCAGCTCCACATGGCTTTCCTGGACCAAGGAACTCATAGGGCTACTTTCCCAACTCCCTTTTCATTTCCCAAGATAAACTAATTCACAAAAATCAAAGGACACCAGCATTCATAGACAACTCAAGGTAACCCGGGGTTCAGAATGATCAAGGGATCATGAGGTCCTTCCTGTCCCCATGCCTCGAGTCCCAAAAATCATGCTCCTCTTATAATGACAACCCCAAATTATAATGGGAAATGTAAAAAAACAAGGTCCACTCAAGTGCCGACGTCCTCTGAATCCATTTTGTTAGGAAACAACCTAGGTCAACTCTGGACCGGCCACCAAGCCATTCCATGGCATGACCCGAGAGTTGTTCTTGATCCTCCTGGGTTGGTGACAAGCGCCAGAGCATCAATAGAGGTAAAATAGAACGATTTCTCACAATAAAAATAAATAAATTAGTGGAATGAAAATAGAAAAATAAAAAACTAATAAATGACACAAAAAAGGAAGAACAATCAACAACAACAAACTGACCTGACCACAACAAAAACTCCATGTGACCCCGAGAGTCGCGCACCAAACCACAACCAACTTTCTCCCACGGCGAGGAAGTTCAAATTGAACTTTCTATATATACCAAAAATAGGAAACCACTATATGCATGAGTATTAAAACTCAAAAGGCATTCCCAAAAAACTATCCCCAATTAACTACATTTAAATAAAGAATTTACCAATTTTAGGTTTGAACTAAGTTATATAATGTATGTGTTTCCACACGCTTACATTTCCAAAATAGGTAATAGTCTGTTGCTCTTTTTAATTTACAAACAAGTTTAATGTATGAAAGGAAAAAGTGCATTAAATTTTAAAAACATTTTTACAACCAATTTAGAAATCTAAATATTTGTAGTTAGTAAAGAGGAGAAACAACACATAAAACACAACACACAATAAGGGAAATAGAAGAGTAGTAAACGAGGACTAGAAACCGAACTAGGCCTCTTAATCTTCTGCCACATACAAATATGAACTGAAGAAAATTTGGGTCGAACCTTGGAGCTTGTGAACAATGCCGAACGTAGTATATGCGCGACTCGTCTTGAAGGCATGCCTACTCTCAATGGTGTCTTAACTCCCAATAGCTCTATGTTTCCCAACCTATCCTAACCATGTTTCCCATTCCCCTAGCATAACAAAGTCCATACTAAGAGCCACTAGTGAGTGCGTATTCTGAAGTAGTGCAACATTCGTTCGCATAATATTCTCTTACTTTTCTGTTTCCCATGTCAACACGTGTAGGAAAAGGGTGAGTCAACAATGTCAAACAAGAAACCACAGACAATGCACAAACATAACACATAACAAATCACACAAACAACGTATATAGCAAGGTCACCCATGAGTCACTCCAAAGAGGGTTTTCAAAAATAATTTATTTTTATTAATGTACCGAATGGGCCATAACCAACATTAATGAAAAAATTCATTTCATAAGTGAACCAAAACACTTCCTCATGCATCATAAGAAATCATTTATCATCAAACTAGAACCACACAAGAAAATATGTGATTAATGTTCAAAGGAAAAATGGGCATTCTTTCATTGTTGTGCGTCAATTCACCAAGATAATATTTCAGGTGCCTTTTATAAAATAAACTTCTTCATTTACATCAATTAATTATTCCAAAAATAATTATTTAATAATATTTCCCATTTATTGAAAATTAATCAAATATCACGCAATTAATAAATTCTATATTTATATACTAGTGTAGTGGGGGACCTAAGTAGACTGACAGCACAATTATGACGACGCTGCACACATGTACGCTAGAGCAATCACAACAATAACTATAAAACCAGAAGCATTGACATGACGTAATCCAAGCGAACAAAAGAAAAAACTCACAAAAACCTCAGTGTAGGTGAAATGATGTGAGCGATGTAGGCATGAGCCAGAGCGGGGTGCACTCAATCAAAGGGATGGTGCTAAAGAGGAAATAATTGGAGAGGATGTCGGTGAAGAGCGCATCCTAATTGGGAGGGTGCATGATGTCCAGAAAAGAGGTGCGTTGGCCGAAAGCACTCACATTGCACTGGCGGGGCCGGATGGATGGCATCTGGTAGGTCAGAAGGTGCCCAACCAGAGGGTGTGTGGCGGGAAGGAGTTCTTGTTGGTGCGCGAGGGTTGAAACAAGGTCCGGCCAGTGGTGTACGCAGCCGATACGGCTAGGTGGTGCCAGTGGGAGGAGCCTGCGGCATGTGCAGCGAAGGGGGACATTGTGGGGGTGCTGCGCCGGTGCTGGTCAGCCGGAGCAGGGAAGGTGACTGTGTCCGGTGCACCTGCACTGGTGTTTGCTGGAAAAAAACAAGAAAAGGCACCGCATCCGGGTCACTGGGCTGCTGACAAAGGGATGAAGGGGCCGCTGAAGGGAGTCAGAGGAGTGCGCTTCAAGGATAGGGATGGTTGTAGGTCAGTTCAGCCACGGGTCAGCTTGCATAGCTAGAGGGGTGCACGCCGGGCAGTGCGAGCAGGGGGGTGTTGCCGGTTGTTGGAGGTGGCTGTAGATAGTGGAGAAAAGGTCGGATGTGGCGGCAGATGGGTGGTGTAGCAGCGTTACAAGAAGGTCGCGCAAGGGGTTGGGGAGTGCCGGCAAGGGGAGAGGCAGGGAGAGTGGCGGGCCGAGGGCGGTGCGGCGTCCGGTGCGAGGCTGCTGGGAGGCATCCTGATGGTGGCATATCGATGATAGGTAGGTCAACCGGTGATACATGAGACATGCTTCAATGTGGTGGAGGCCGAGGCTGGTCCAGGGCGAGCTGCAGGCAGAGGAGAGTTTGATGGTGAGCTGGGGTCGCTGACATTGCAGGATAGGAGCGCGGGCGAGGAGTAGGAGGGGTGCGGGAGGAATGGCATGCATGGAGCGGGGAGTGCGACAAGAGGAGGAGGCCGATGGGTTCCAACTTATGCCAATGGAAGGGAGGTGTGGGATGGCACGCAAGGCTATGGAGAAGATCAAAAAAAAAAAAAAAATTAGGGTTAGGGGAAAGAGAGGAAAAGAAAAACAGAAATAAAGAAAAAATGGAAATAATATAAAATAAAAATAAAATATTAATAATAGTAAATTTAAAAATAGTAATAATAACAATAATAATAAGGTGTTACTAATAAAAACACTAATAAGAATAATAATAAACATACCGATTAAAATATAAATAATAAAAAAATTGATTTCACTTTAATAATAATAAAAAAATTATTAACAATAATAAAAATTTAAATTGCACAATAAATTACAAAAGTTTCTCATTTTAATTTTCTGAAGACAGGTGGATCATGCCGATGCTTGGGTGAAGACATGAGCGGTTTCAAAAATGTCCTCCTCCCTTGCACCCAATGACGTCAACTCAATAACACACACATTTTGAAAGAACTCAAAAATATTATTTGGGATTCAATCCGAACCTCGACAAAATTCTCAATAGCCAAATAAAATTATTAAAAGTCCAAAAACACATGTTGGGGTGTGACAATTCTCCCCACAATAAAGATTTCCTCCCCTAGAAATCCACTACAAGGTCCAGACCCAAAGATAAAACATCTTAGGTGTCACCCACCTCCAAAAGATTAATTGCCTCGAGTTGATAGATCAAAACTAACACTGAAATCACATTAGTTACAACTCATCCTCAAAACACAACACCTTAACCATTACCTAATAGAACCCAAACCATCCATTTCAACAAGTAAAAGAATATACATAAACCACCTCCGATACTCATTCCCATAATCCTAGTCCAACAAAATCGATGGGTGTACTCTGGTCCCAATGTTTTCTCAAGGGGAAGAACATAGGATTAGGTGGTTCTACCTGAGACCAGCCGCCACAAAACAATGCATAAAAATAAACTCTAATACTGAAACGGGGAGGCCTGAACCGACTACACATCATAAGGATCTGTCTAAAACTAAATTAATTTAGGTTTAACTCTACGAGTCCCACTGTGGGTCTGCACACCATAAGAACTGACAAGAGTAACCGAACATGAAAATTTCCCACACGAACCAAAAAAACCCCATCAGGAGGGGGGAGGGATGGACAGAACTGATAGATCATGAAAACTACCACCATCGCAATATCAACAAAATCACGCCCTTGGAAGAACACAAACCATGCCACACTAAGGACAAATATTAATCCAAGGAAAATTTTCACCAATGGGGTTGTCCTGACTATGCACCAACTTCACTCTATGACCTATGGGTAGAGCACCGATGATTGAATCATTTCATTTCTCGCAATCATTCTCCACAAATTCAAAGACATAACACACAAAATAGAATTTTACCTAGCACACTTCCATTCAAATAAAGGTTTTGAGGGAGGTTTGACAAAACCATTATTTCAACTGATGGAAAAGAACACCACAAAACACTACAAGAGATGACTACAACATCCAAAGAACAAAAAAATAAAAAACCTCAAAATAGTCCCCAAACAACACCATACTCTTGCTGACAGGTTGAGGTGACCTTCACCAAGCCAGGCCTGGCATCAACACGCTGCTTGGATGCACCTTGGCAGAATCATTGTAAGTGACCCAGATGACCCTAGGTCTGCCAGGGTTTTGGAACACTTGGGAATGTCACCCTTTTGTGACCCTTCATACCACAATGGCAATGGATCATAGATTTGAACTGTGAAGAAGATGACTGATGGTCGTAGGGGATCTTTATTACTACACTAGAGCCTCCAACATTATGTCGCCTCCCATTCATCCAATATCCATCCTCGCCACTGCTTCCCAAGGCTAGGGGAGGATTCACCACCTCATGTCCTCCTTCAAACTAAGCTTTGTACAGAATGTTTTTCTCCATAACATCTGAGAAGGTGGTTAGGTTGAGCTCTACCACTTTTGACTACAGCTTAGGTCGGAGTCCAAACTCAAATTGATGAGCCTTCCCATTTTCCATTGCAACAAACCATTAGTCGTATGCAATTTGGTCTATGAAACGTCAATTGAATTCTATTACTGATTCAATGCCCTGGTGAACACAAAACAACCCCATCCTCTTCATCAGCTTTGTCAACTCAGAGAAACAAAACTAGATGAATGACGACTTGAAGAAGTACCGAATGAGATCTTTTCAATGATTTCTTCAAGACACAAACTTCTACCATTTCCATGTTTGACATTCATGTATAATGGTAGGCAGCTTCACCTTCAATGACACATGCGTCAAGAGAAAATGTAAGTTCCTCTAAATCTTCCGCAACCACTCATCTAACTCTAGAAGATCTACTTATCCCTAAAATAGAGGGGGGGGTTCAATTTTCGAAACTCATGGACGTAGTCTATGGGTTGATCAACTAGAGGATTTTCTAATGGCGCACCACCCGAAGTTGCAATTTGGGCATTCATTAGGCATTCGTGGGGGGGAACGCTATGGAACATGGGAACAAATAACTAAATCAATACATGGTCATTTCCATTTTAAATTAATCTTTTCACAATATCCAAAATAAAAAATACAAAAAAACTAGGAAGTAAAGAAGACCCAAAAAAATCAAAAAAGGGAAACTAGTGTCGATGGGTGACTCAAACATTTGGTTGGTGGCCATACGCCAGTCGCACCACCATCACATAGAGTAGTCTAGGGAAATTTCATCAGCTCCACATGGATTTCCAGGCCCTATGGCTTACAAGGATACTTTCTGAACTCCCATTTAATTTCCCAACATTAAACAATTCACAACAATCAAAGGATACAAACATGATCGAACATCTAACGGTAAGCCTAGGTTCGGAAAGAGTAAGGGATTATGTTGTCCTTCCAGTCCTTATACCTCAGGTTTAGAAAATCCTACTCCATCTACCATGACAACCCAAAATAACAATGGGATGTTAGAAAAACAAGTTCTGCTCAGGAGGCGACGTCCCCTGATACCATTTTATCCCAAACCAACCCGGATCTACCCTAGACCAGTCACCCGAGCTAATCAGCGGAACGACCCGAGAGGCATTCCCAATCCTCTCGAGCATGCTACATGTTCTAGGGCATCAAGATAGGACAAAAGGGAACGATTTCTCCCAATGAAAATAAATGAAGAAGCAGAAAGAAAATATAACAATGCAAAACAAATAAATGACATGAAAAAAGGAAGAATAGCCATCATCAACAAACTATTCTGAACATGACCAAAACTCCTCATGACCCTAAGATTCTATCACCAAAAAACAACCAAATCACGCCCATTGTGAGAAAGCTCGAGCCAAACCTGATATAGAAACCAAAAATAGGAAAAAACAATAGACATGAGTATTAAAACTCAGTAGGCATGCCCAAAAAACTATCACCAAGGCACTAACTTTAAATAAAGAATTTTCCAATTTTAGGTTTGAACTAAATTATATAAAGTATGGGTTTACACATGCTTACATTTCCTAAAAAAGTAACATTCCATTTCCCGTCTTTATTTAAAAACAAGTATAATGTTTGAAGGCAAAAGGTGTGTAACATTTAAAAAACATTTTTGAAAACAATTTAGAAATCAAAATTTTAGTTGTTAGTCAAGAGGAAAAACCACATATAACACACAAAACACAATAAGGGAAATGGAAAAGTAGAAAACGTGGACTAACAACCAAACTCGGCCTCTCAATCATCCACCACATACAACTAAGCACTAAAGAAAACATGGGATGAGCCTAAGAGCTCGTGAACAATCTAGAATTCACTATATGTGTGACTCATCCTGATGGAATGTCTACTCTCGATGACGTCATAATTCCCAAATGATTAGGGTTCTCTTTACCAGGCCTAACTTAGGGGATTAATCCCCTAATAGAGTAAATTCCATAATAAGGGATACTAGCCAGTGCATAATTTAAACTAGTGCAGCAATCGTTCTCAAAAGATTCACTTAATATTCAAGGTTCCCATGTCAACACGTGTAAGAAAAAGGGTGAGTCAACAATATCAAACATGTAACCAAAAACCAGGAAGGAACATAATGCACACCAACTCACAAAAACAACGTACATAACAAGGTTACCCATGAGTCACTCCAAAGAGGGTTTTCAAAAATAATTATTTCTATTAATGTACCAAATAGGCCTTAATCCACATTACAAAAATATAATTTCATTAGAGAACGAAAAAAAATTCTCATGCATTAGAAGAAATCAGTTATCATTAAACTAGAACTACAGTTGAAAGTATATGAATTATGTTCAAAGGACAAATGGGATTCTTTCACTATTGTGCGTCAATTAACCAAGAGAATATTTCAGGTACCATGAATAAAATAAATAGATTCGTTTACATTAAGTAATTATTCCTAAAATAATTATCTAACACTATTTATCATTTATTGAAAATTAATGAAATATCAAGTAATTAATAAATTTCATATTTAAAGGTGAGTGTAGTGGGGGACCTACATTGACATACAACTCGATTATGACATGCTACACGTATCACACTTGCGCACAAGTACACACAACCAGTAGACAGTAGTATCACATTTCTCTCTACCAACAGGCCACATAAATCAACAAAATAACTAAAAACATAGAAGCATAGACTTAAAATAATCCAAGAAAACAAAAGCACAATACTCACCTAAACCCCAGTGCAGGAAAAATAATGTGAGTGAATGAGGTAGGGGTCAGTGTGGGGGTGGGATCGATTAATGAGATCATGAAAAAGTGGAAATAACTGGAGAGTAGGCCACTGAAGAGCATAGACCGATTGGGAGGGCACGCGATGGATAGACAGGAGGCGCGTTGTCTGAAAGCGTGCATGTTTCACTGGCGGGGATGGCTGGACGGTGCACGGCGGGTAGGAAGGCACACATCTAGAGGGTGCATGGATGGAAGGAGGTCTGGTGGGTTAGTGGAGGCCGAGATGAGGTCCTTCCAGAGTCGTGTGTGGCTGATACATCTAGGGGGTGCTGGCGGGAGGATCATGGGGCTGGTGCAGCGAGGGGGGGACATCGTCGGGGCGCTGCGCCACTACAAGTTGGCCGGAGCAAGGAAGGGGACCGCGTCTGGGGCTAATGCACCACTGTTGGCTAGACAAAATCAGGAAATGGACCATGTCCGGATATTTTCACCCCTGAAAAAGTGATTATGGGGCAGAAGAATGGCATTAGAGGAGTGCGCTGCAAGGAGAGGGATGGTCGCGGGTCAGTTCACCCGCAAGTTAGCTCACATAACTGGTGGTGCGCACGCCAGACAGTGGGAGCTATGGGGTGTTTCCGGTTACTGCATGTGGCTGCGGATGGTGGAGAAATGGACAGAAGTATCCACGAATGGGTGGAGTTGTAACGCGATTGGATGGTCATTCAAGGGGTTGGGGTGTGCCGGCAGAAAGAGAGGCATGCCGAGGGTGGTGAAAAGTCTGGTGCGATGCGGTGGCGTGGTGGCCTGAGGGTTGTAGGCCGGTGGGATGTTGGTTAGGCCGAATTGGTGGAGATACGCTGTAAGGAGTCAGAGACCGAGATGCATCCAGGGTGCATTGCAGGTAGAGGGGAGTGTGATAGAGATCTTTGTTCGCCAAAAGTGCAGGATAGGAGTGCGAGCACAGTGCAGGAGGGGTGTCGGAGGAATGACGTGCATTTAGAGGGGAGTGCGACAAGAGGAGGAGGCTGAGGGGTTTATGTTTTCACTGAGGGAAGGGAGGGGTGAGACGACATGCATGGCTATGGGGAATAACAAAAAATGAGTTAGGGTTCCGGGGGAGAGGAAAAGAAAAAAAAGAATGAATGTAAAAATGGAAGTAATATAAAATAAAACAAAAATAATAATAATTGTAAACATAATAATAATAATAATAATAATAATAATAATAATAAGGTGTTATTAATAATAACACTAATAATAATATTAGTAATCATACATATTAAAATATAAATAATAAAAATATTCAGTTTACTATAATAATAATAATAAAATTATTTACAACAATAAAAAAATAAATAGAAAAAATAATTAAAAAATATTCTCATTTAAAATTTCCAAAGATATGTAGATCATGCCGATTCTTGGGCGAATCCATTCAAGGTTTCCAAAATGTGCTCTTCTTGTGCACCCAACTACATCATCTAAAAATGAACACTTTTAGACAAAACTCAAAAATCTCATATGGGATTCAATCTAAACCTCAACAAAAATTTTAAAAAACAAATAAAATTATTAAAAAAGAAAAAAACACAAGTTGGGGTGTGATAGAGGTGTTGTTCGAGACCCTGTTGGTTCTATTATTCTGGCTTTCAGTGCATTCTTTGGTCAAGGGCATGCCCTTTAGGTTGAGGTGATGGTGCTCCTTACAGGGCTTCAATTTTGTCACCAGAGGATTGTTACCATCACTGTTGTTGAAATGGATTATATGGTTTGTTATGATTCTCTGATTAGTGTTGTTAAGGTTCTATGGTCTATCATATATACTATTATAATTTTTAAATGGTTTCTGAACAACACTATGAATTTTCTTCTCATCTGGAGGGATGGGAATAAAGTTCCATATTTCTTGGCATCCATGGTAACCCAAATCAGTAATATTTTTTTATTCTCACTTTTAAACTCATTTCCTCTTGGGGTGAACCTTATTAGAGGGGATGCCCTTGCCTTGCATTACTTCAACCACCTTAAGGAATTTTTGTAGTTCTCTTTGTCTTTTCTGGCATAAAATCATGATGGATTGAGCTAAGTTGATGTCACAACTAGTATTCATGTTTTATATTATGATCTGGTTCAATGGGAATCCTAATATTTCTCTTGGGTTCCAGGTGTTATGGGTGTTGAGTTTTGAAGTGTCTATTTTTCTAAATTTCCCCATGATTTTTCTTTGGATCATTTATAAATTTTTAGTGAAAAAAAGTATGTTTGTCCTTAGTAGACCCTGGTGCACGGTTTGTGCATGGTTAGGGTCAATCACGTGACATGTCCACGAAATCATACAACATGTTACAAAACCTACCACATGATTACCATGTGATTTGGGATTCAATGTGGTCAATTCATATGAAATTGTGCATTTTTTCCATCTTTGGGTAGTAGCTGCTGCACAGTTTGTCAAACTATGTGGCCTAACCATGGGGCTTGCCAAGATTTTATTATTTTGGGATTTGCAATTATTCCATCTCGGGATTTTTAACCCAAAACAAAACCTACTCCCATATCCTGGTTCCACTACTCTAAGGGGATATTTCCTTGAATCGCAATACTTAGAATCCTTCTAAAAGTGTGTATATAATGGTTTTTTATCAAGCGTTTGTCGTATCACTCAAGGAAAACCCCTCCTCTCATCTCTATCGTCCTTCTCCTCTCATTAGTTCTTGATTTTATGTTCTCTCAAAGAAATATTTTTCTAGTGTTTTTATTTCCCATCTATTAGGTTGGGCGGTTCTATTAAGGGTTTATCTCTATAGATCTAGGGGTTTTGAACCCTTGTGAAGTGTATTCAGTGGTGTGTTGTTGTTGCACCAAGGATCGGAGGTAGGATTTTCCATGAACATGCCCTTTTAATTTATGAACCTTTAGTATCTAGTTTTTTGCACCTAATTATACTTATAAATTTTGATGTGTGATCCTTGATTCAATTTTTGGGTGTGTAGATGGTGTTTTTACCCTTGTTTTGTTATGACTAGAATTGTTTTGTTAAATAACTTACACCAACTATTTGATTAAATTCTTGGTTGGATTTTGTGAGTAACTTTTGATATAAAATTCTTGGTTTGGCTTGTAAAAAAGTTAAAATTACTTTAAATGAGTACTTTGGTTCCTTGTATGGGTCTCCCAAATGATTTTAAGTTTTATAAAGAAATAGGTATTGGTTGTTAGCATGTTTTGGAATGTATTTCCAATGAATGGTCTGCTTGGAATTTGATAAAAATGGGTTTTTTTATTAAGTGTATCAAGAAGGTTTTAAGAGACTTCTTGTTTCGGATTTTGGAATGGTAAAGGGTGTGTTTATACCATTTAAGTGAAATTGATTTGTATCATTGATGAATGTCGGTTTTCTGAGAAACACTTAATGGCATGTTTGGAATCTTAGTGAAAATGATGAAATTGTTTATTATGAAAACCAGTAATGTATGTTTTTCATTCCTTGTCTATGAATAATTTATTGGATATACTAACTATGAAATCTGCATGATCCATTATCATGGATCCTCAGTTAGAACCCTTTGTTTTATTTTTTATTCAGAAGAAGGAGATTAGTCCTCAGGTTGACTTAGGGTGAGTAATATTGTGAATTATTCATATATATATATATATATATATGTTGTGATTGGATGCTCTTTTGGAATTAGTTGGGTCACCCCGATTATATAAATGAGACATGGGAACTGGGCATATTGAGAGAATGTTCTAAGAATTATTGTGGCATTGGTAGTCATGCGCTAGCCAGTGGACTATAGTTGGTGGATATGTTTGGGTTTACTGCAATGGGTTTGGGCCCCTCAGTCTACCTTGAATTATGGTGGTCGAGCATTTGGGAATTTTTATTTCATTTATCATGAAATGATATTGGGCATAGGGACTCATTTATTTGTATATTCTGGATTGTTCTAGATCTTTTGTGTTTACCTATGTTTGTTTCCTCTTAGTTACTTGTAGTGATGGACTTAATAATTATATGTTTATTTACATTGCCTTTGTTATATGATCATCATGGTTCCTTCTCATGTGGTCTCTTTTTTAGAAAGTGATGTGTCAGTTTAAAAAATGGTTTACGAAAAAAATGTTTCAAATGAAAAGTGTCTTATCCTCTTTGTGAAAGTAGAAAGTATTTACTTAACTTTCCCATACAAAATGATAATATCCCACTAATGAAAATTTTTTGGATTCGAAATGAACAGGGGCACTGGGTCGTATATTATTATCGAGTAAAACATAGAGAAAACCTTACTTTTATATATTGTAGTTCAAACCTGAAAATTGATGTTTCTTTTTTTGAACGTTGTGAATTGTGAAATGGATTATCAGGATAGACTATGGAGTATTAGTACTCACACCTATAGTTCATTTCTATTTTTAGTCCTTGTGTAGGTTTTAGCTTGATTTTGGTTTCCATGGTAGATAGTTGATCTTGTGTTGGAGAGTTACCCATGGGGTCAAATGGAAATGGTGTAGTCTTCTTGTTGGGTTTGTTGTGTTGTGTACATTTTTATTGTTTTTAGTTTCTTATATAAATGATATTTCGTTCAGATTCATTTATATATTGGACAACTTGTGCATATTCTACTATTTATTTTCAATTATTTATTTATTGGGAATAAATATTCCCTTTGTGTACTCTATTGATGTATGACACTTGTTTCTAGACTCTGGGGATCTAGAACACCCTTCATTCCAAGCCACAGATCAAATCTAGTGACCGTTTTAGGGTTTACCTAGGTAGGTTCATGAAAAAATGGTATTAGAGTGGGTAGGCTCTTAGATGAAATTTCTTTTTAGATGACCCTTTGTTATTTGGGGTTTTCAAGGTAGATGGAGTCGGATTGTCGATAATTGAAGTTTAGGTACAGAAATAATTTCACAAACACTTTCCCAATATGATTATTATGATTCCATGGGATGTCTAGTTTAGTTAGTTTATTTGGTCTTCAAGGAATTTTTGGTTACTGGGATATGACACGGGGAGTTGGGCCAATTGTCTCTATGAGCTCGCAGGGCCGGTCAAGCCATGTGGAGCCAGGGGAAGGGTCCTAGAAGTCTCCCCATATTGGTGTTGTATTTGGAATATGGCCACCAACAATATAGTCATGTCACCAACCAACACTAGTTACCTCTTTAAGATCTCCTAGAATATTAATGAATTATAAAAATGGGTTCGAGAATCCTTATGTGAGAATTTGGGAAATGGGGTTTAAATGGGATGATTTGATTTTGAGAAGTGGATAATGGATTTTCATAATTTACATTAATAATGGTTTAAAATGATTAGATTTTGTAAAAAAATATTTTATTAAAGAGGAAATGCTTTGATGGGATGTGATTTATTTAATTTAAACATATGGTTTGTTGAAATAAAATGTTTGAAATGGAAAAATTGTTTTTAAAAAATAGTTTTTAATGGTTCATGTGTTTGTAAAGTGGTTTTCTATTATTAGAAATGTGTTTTGGTATTTATGGGTAGTAAATTATGAAAATTTAATTTAGTGAATTTCTGAAAATGGGAAATGGTTGTTTGAAAAGTAATGTTTAATTAAAAGATTGTTTCATTTGAAATAGAATGGGATTTAAACCAAAATGGTTTTGGTGAAATGAGAATTACTTAATTTTCAGAATAATTTTTTAAATGAAATGAAAATTATTTATAATGTAAGTCTATGGGACACCATTTTCAATCATGGTAAAACGACTATTGACTTGGTGGCTGGTGTTCCATGGGAAGGTACATGATTTTTGAATTTGGTGTAATGGTTTGTTTTGGAAAATGAGGTTTTTGTTTTATCCTTTGGTGTTTTCATGCATTATCACTTGCATGGTTTTATATGGAAATGTGGATGGATGCCCAATAAGGAATGGTGAATGGGTGCCCAGGGTGGCAAAGAAATGAACATGCGAGTGAGAATTAATGGAACACCATTGGTGAATGTAGAAAATCCACCAAATTGCTTTGCTAAAAATGTGTTTTAAGATAGAAATTGTGGTGTTTTTGTATGCTAATGGTTATGTGGATGGTTTTTCATTTTATTAGATGATTTTTTTATCCATTATTCATCCTCATTATATTTAAGTGATACTCATGTTGTGTTCTGAGTAAGACTCTTTTTATTGGTTCAATTTTCATGCAGTATTCAATGGGATTCTAGAAATGTCCTGGAAATCTTTGATCTAGTTTCCCTTTGATGTGGTGCTTTTACTAAGTGAGTTTTGGTACATGAGATGGATTTTAAAGATATTGGCTTTTCTTTGTAGCATTGTGCTAACCCCCATAGTGATTTGATTTATGTTGTGTTATAAATATGGATGGTTATCCATTGTGAAGCTTTCCAGTTGATAAACCTAAGTATTTCAATTTCATGTTTCCAAAGTTAAATCCACATCAATGAAGAATTCCCTAGCCCATTTTTGGGAATAGAGAGATGTTTGGGCTCAATATAAAATTCTTTCTTATTATGATAATTCTCTAAGTTATAACAATGGTCTTTGGTGATGTTTGACATGTTTCACCATGTTTCTTATTCATTGCACTCCTCGTTTGAAGTAAGAGAGAATGGTGACGTGTATCCTCAAGTCCTAGTTTTGGTAAAACTGTGCTGTTTTTTGGAGGTGAGTTTCATGGTGTGTCATAATCCTATGTTTTTTCCTTGTAGTGTTATGTGTATTCATGTTGATCTAGAAAATGGTGTTCTAGATAGATATTTTTATCTCTTGATCGTGATGCTAGATGTGTCACACATCGGAGCTGCGATGATAGGTCTTGGAATGAATTTAGCGAGTAGTCTAGAAGCCTAAGTGTTTAAGGACATTGGATAAGTTCATGCCTTTACCATTTCGGTGTTTCAGTTCTAGTGTTTTTATTGTGGTTTCTCATCAATATGAATTTTATTTTTCCGCAAAGATCATGGTGGTCTTACCCCTTATATAGTGTTTGTGTTTAAGACTTATTGGATGAAAGTTTCCACTCAGTGATCTTGTGTGGGTCACCCATGTGAATTGGTTGCGATCATGGTTTTTATCTTTTCATATGTGAAGACTAGTGGGTGGTTGTCAGCTGTAGTTTTAGAGGTCCAATCATTGGCCCCCTTCTCACCCCTCCCCGTGTGGTGGGGTTTTTTCGTCCAAGTGGAATGTTTTGGACCAGTTATTATCCCCTCCATTTGGGAGTGGGTTGTTCAAATTCTCTATATGTGTTCTTATTAAACTTTGGTCCTTATTATCTTGTGTTCATGGTGTAGTTGTTTTGGTTGGCCTCTATTGGATATCCCTTATTCTAGTTCAAGTTGAATTATTGGTTGGTCAATAATAGTTGGTCCTTAAAGGTGGGGAGACCCACTATGAGTATCAGGGATTTTTCTATTAAGAAGTAATCATGTTTTATTTGATATCTATTGGTTGGGAGTCCCATCATGTCTCCCCTCTACTGGTGATCTATTTATGGTTTGTTTTAGTTTTGATCTGAATGACGTAGATTCTTTTAAGGATGCAGATTTTTCAATTCCCTCTTTAGTTTGGGAGAGCATTGGTATTTTTTAGAGAAGGCCCAACATGATTGTGTTTTTTATTGGTTGAGGATATGGTCGTTCTATCTATTTCGTTTATCATGGGAAGTATTTGTGGGTTTTTATTTCATTTTGTGCAATGGGGATGTGTTCTATTGTTATAGTGAAGTGTCCTCAGATTAAGAGGTTGTATCGTGTTGATGTGGAATCCTCAAGTATTGATCAATCAGATGGAAAGTGTCATGGATTTCAGAGGGTGGTCATCATTAATGGTGGAGAGAATTGTCACAACCGTTTTTCATGTTTTGGATTATGATGTGATTCGATGGGAATCTAGTTTTTTTCTTGGTTTTTGGGGGTTTTGGGTGTTGAGTATTGAAGTGTCTCACTTCCTATGTTTTCCCCCATGGTTGATCCTTGAATCAATTGATTTTTTTTGGAGAAATCATGGATTTTTATCCGTGGTAGACGATGGAAAACAGTTAATGCCAACCATGTTGCAAATCTCGGAAGCTGTGCTGCAGGTTACATAACCTACCACATGGTTTGGGAATCTGTTCAGTTGATTCCCATAAAACCGTATGGTCATTCAATCCAAGGGAAGTGTATTCTACATGGTTACCGTAATGTTTGTTTAACTGTGTGGCCTAACCATTATTATTGCCCATATTTTAAATTTTTTTATTCCAAATTTTTCCATCTAGGTATCTTTAACACCAAAAACACCATACCCCCCTATCCTAGTTTGCACAGCCCTAAGGGGATCTCCCCATTCTTCTTAAGACACTTTATCCTTTCTTTATTTTGTGTATGTAAGGGTTTTCTTCATGGGTTTGGTCAAATATCTTAAGGAAACCCCTACTCTTATCTCCATCTTCCTTCCCCTCCCCTTTGTTATTGGTTTTATATTATCCCATGGCCATTTTGACATTGGTTTTTTATTTAAATTTGATTATGTTGGATGGTTTTCTCAATGAGGGTTTCTCTTCGTAGATCTAGGGGGTTTCAACTCTTGTGGAGTGTTTTCAGTGGTGCATTGTTGGTGCACCGTGGATCCGAGGTATATTTTACCATGCACTAGACCTTTTAATTTATGAACTGTCATATTCATTCTTTTGACACATTATTTAGTTTATAAAAATTTATGTGTGATACATGGTTCAAGTTTTTGGTGTGAAAATAGGGTTTTAAGCCTTGTTTTGTTATGAAAAGACTTGTTTTGGTAAATAACACACACCAAGTGTTTAGTTCAATGCATAGTTTGAGTTTTTGAGTTAATTATGATATGAAATGATTTCTTTGGATGGTAAACATGTTAGAGTTATTTGAAATGAGGTATTGGGTTCCTAATATGGGTTTCCCACATTATTTTGGGGTTTATAATGAAATTGGAATTGGTTATTACCATGTTTTGTCATGCATTTCTGATGAATATCCCATTTGGAATTTAATAAAATGTTTTTGTTTTGAAAGGGGATTGTGAATGATTTAAGGGAATTTTTATAAATGATTTTTTAATCGTAAATGGTGTTTTTACACGATTTATGAATAGTGGATTTCTATGTTTGATGAATGTTGGTTTTGTGAGAAACACGTAAAGGCCCATTTGTCAACATAGTGAAAATGATGAAATTATTTATTATGAAAACCTCCACTAGATGATTCTCATGCCTTTTCCATGCATAATGGATGGGATTTCCTCACTGTGGAATCCTCATGATCCATTTTCAGAGATCCTCGGTTGGAATCCTTTGTTTTCTTTTTATTATGAGGAATGTGATTAGTCCTTGGGGAGACATGGGGTTGGGCCTATTGTAAATTATTATTATATATATGTGTTTTGATTAGATGCTTGTCTTTCCTTAGTTGTATCATCCCATTATATACATGAGACATGTTAACCAAACATATTTATAGAATTTTCTATGAATGATTACAGCACTAGTAGTCAGGTGCTAGGTTTTGGCACAAAGTAGGTGGATATTTTTTGGGTTTATTGATAAGGGTTTGGGCCCCATGGTCTTCCCTGAGTTAGGGTGGCCATGAATTTTGGCGTTTTTTATTTTTTCATTCCTGGCATGTCACTAAGGATGGGGTCTCACGTATTTGTATGTTCTGGATTTTTCTTGATCTCATGGTTTCACTTATATTTATTGGATCTTAGTTTCTCACCATGATTAATGTTGTACTTCTATTCTTATTCACATTTCCCAGGTTATATGATCATCATAGTTCCTTCTCCTATGGTATCCTTTTTGGAAAGTGATATTTTGGTTTCATAAATGGTTTATAAAAAATGTTTTAAATGAAAAGTGTTTTATCCTCTTTGTGAAAGTTAAAAATATTGAAATCAATTTCCATTGAAAATGTTAATGTCTTAATAGTGTAATGTGTTTAGCTACAAAATGAATAAGGGTAATTTTTCACACATTGTTTTTTAGTAAAACATATAAAAAACCATTATTTTATACACTGTAGTTCATTCATAAAAATTGATGTTTCTTTTATTCTAAATTATTTTTATTAGGAATATTATTATTAGGCTATCCTACTTAGTTTTAATACCCACACATATAGTTATTTTCTATTTTTTATCCCTTGTCCAGGTTTCTGCTCGAGTTCAGTACCCATGGGAAATTGTTGATATTGGGTTTGAAAGTGATACATAGGGTCAATTGGATATGGTGTGGTCCTCTTGTTCGGTAGGATATGTTTGGTAGCTTGGTTTTATATTCGGTTTAATGAATAAATGATATTCTGTTCAGTTTTATTTATATATTGAGATTCTTGTGCATCATCTATTGTTTATTTTACATTATTTACATTTTGGGAGAAATAATTTCCTTTGTGTATTCTATTGATTCCCAACACAAGTTTCCAACCTGTGGGGAACGAGAAATCCCTTCGAGCCATGCCCTGGATTAGCTCAGGTGACTGGTTCTGGGTTGACATGGGTTGGATTGTGATAGTTGGTCATTTATATTTTTTTGATTAATTATTTTCTTTTCTTATCATTAATAGAAGATTCACTAGATATAGTGAGTGATGAGGTAAATATTATGATTTATTATAGTTATAAATGTGTCTAACTTCATGATTATTGAAATATCCCCCAATCTTTTCTATGTTCAAAGGTGTATTAATTTTTTTGAATGAAAAATGAAAATAACAATGTGTTATTAATAAGTTAACTTGACATATTCTACCAGTCAGATGATTCCCCATGTAATGATTACATTCGATGTTTATGATGTTTTGAAATATGTGGAATCATTAATTGTTTTTGAAAAGTCATATAAAAGTATTTATAATCATAAGATTTTTATTGATGAATAAATGGTTAATTTTTATTAGTTTAGTCAGATGAATAAAATTAGAGGATATCTCAGAATATGATTAATCAATTTTTATCAGGATTTAGTTGTTTCAGAAAAGTATGAAATTAAAATAGTCAAATGATGATATGTTACCAAATTACTATCAGATGGACATGTAAAACATTTCGAAGTGTTTTTGTTTTAGTATGATCAAATGTATGACTTTTAGTTATCAGATTCTTAGTTTTAGTCAATTTCATAATAAATATGTTTTTTTAATAAGTTCATCAGTCTAAGGATGGAATGCGATGGAAATAGAAGAAGTGCTCAAGTGTAATTAATTAAATGACAGAAGTAACTATAGAATGGAAACTGAGATGTTACTATGATGTTTTGTAAGTGTATTTGATGAAGTATAATTGTTCATAAGTGGTCATATAATGTTTCATAAGATGTATAATGTGGTATAAAGTTATAACTATTCAAATTAATTTATTAAACATTTATAAAGTTACCAAAAGTAATGATGTTACAACAATTAATAAGTTTTAAAATTACCATTTTGGAATTCTATGTTATTATCAATGGAAAAAATATTTTTTTTCTATTATGATAATGTTGGGTCTTAGGGAACATTAAATTAAATCAATTGAATGAATATTTTGATAATGGTTCTAAAAATATTTATAGTAATGTTTTAATCATATCCAAACGATTCCCTAAAATCTTAGTGAAGCATTACCTTAATTACGGTGATTTATTCATTTAGAAATACATTTTGTTAATTTTTTAATCTAGGTGATTCATTATAGAATATTCCCATCGATCAAATGAACAAGGGGAAGAATCATCACTTAGGAGGATACCTAAAATAGTTTCTCATCATGTGCTAAACATATATATGGATCAAATATGTGATTGGTCAAAAATATTGGAGTGGAATTTGTCAAAATTTACTAGATATAGTGTCTCATAATAATATGTTTCAGTTGAAAAAATACCAAGGCGATCAAATGAACAATGTGGTTGTTGTGGTTTCAATATAAAACTTGGAACAGATGGATTAGACCATATGGAAATCATATTGAGTATAACATGAGAAACTGGTATAGAAAAAAATTAGAATAAAAAAAATTATTTCCTAAAACTATAAGTAATTTCATAACAGGATTTAATTTCAAGAAAATGAATCCTTATAAAAATTAGAGCTATACGATGAGGACATACATAATCCAATTGGTTATAACTCTTGTAGTTTACATGAAAACATTGTATATTTCTTATCTATGGGAGGATAATGTACCCATTCAATTGAATATAGTGTGTTTCAAGTAAAATTATTTTTATTTTATGTAATAACATACAATGGATTGTTTTCTTTTCCTTTGAGTGATCTGTGATGATTTATAAAAAAATCAAAGTACTCGTAACTCTTATTGTGAAGATATAATTTTAAATACCACTATTTATTTTGTAGATCTTGGTTAATATCTATAAATAGAGGAATATTTTCTTGAGAGGAGGAAATTTTGTCTATTTAGAAATAAATTTGTAATGTAAGAAGATCACTAATTAAACCAGTGAACCTCTAAGTTATCATACAGATCATGATTATTCCTTCAAGGTGTTATATGTGTGAGGTTAACTTCATTGAATATTTGATATATTTTATTGATAATGAATGTTTTAATGGATATTCAAAACTCTATTAATATTATGGGGATTCCAAAGTTAGATGAAAAATAATCATATATAGAATGATATAATAATTATTTATCATTTATCCATTGGTTATGGGGTTCGTGAGGTTTTTATAGATGGTTTATCCTATTGTTTTGAGGATGGTATCATAAAATTAAATGAAGAAAAAAAGGTAGGGAAATGGGATAGAAATAAATTTTATACTTTTGTCACTCACTTAATGTGAGTTTGAATGAGTAAAAGTTATGTCAATGACTAAAGGAATATGGGTATGTTGATGGTTTTTAAAAAAATATGAATGTAAAGAAACTAAATTTATAAATTTATTATATTGAAATTTGAAGATATTGTGATGGGTGATAATGAATCTATTGGATACCTCTATACAAGGTGAGTTGTATTATTAGAATAATAAACTATCATAACGAGGAGTTAGAAGAATCAACCATCATTGGAAAGTTAACATCAATTATTCATGAAAATTTTGAAGGAGAACATTTGAACATAGAATACATAAACCCTGAATCACTGTCCATAGAGGATTTATACAACACTTCCTTCACTTGTGAAATAAATAGATAAAAGGCCATTGTAAAGAAGGATAATGATGACCGATAAATATATTTCACGGATAGGAAAAAATACATTAATAATAGACTTAAGAAAGAATAGTGTGACAAATAAATCTAAAATTAGGTTATAAAATATTATGATGATTTTATTCCTACATTTTCTAAAAATGTTAACAGATGTACATGGATGTATAATGGAATGTTACCTTAGAATTTCTTTTACTAAATAGATTTGTGAATGCTTGTTATAAATTTTCTTTTATATAAGGAATATGTAGATAGCGATAAAGATGAGAAAAAAATGAGAAAAACTATGAAAACAATGGAAGAATAATTCATGTGCTATACAAATTGAAGACATAATAATTTATCTAAATTACAATGGTATAACATATTTCCTATGTATGAGGATGATGATGGTAGTGAAGAATATTCTATAAATTGAAGTGATGATGCTAAAAATTATTATTTTTATTTGAAAAATTAACGATGAATACTTTTCCAATTAAGAATTAAAAATCTGTAAATAATAAAAATAAGAGGATCAGTTAGGGATTATAATAATGATATTGTTGAAATAATTTAATTCAATTATTGTATAGCTTGAGAAGATTAATAATAAGTTGAAGGAAGAATTTTTTGACCAACCAATCAAGAATAAGTTCTTGATGAAAAGTACATGTTTCTAAAATATATTTATTATCTAAATGTCTATCCTGAAGGCAATATTAACCTCAACATCAAGCGTGAAGAAAAGATTAATTTGAAAGAGGAAGAGTTAGAACATGGCCATTCAAAAAAAATTTAAATTTGATAATGGGATTAAATATTTATAAAACTAAATTATAGAATATTTTGAATGTTATGTGAAGTATATTATATATAATTATGGGGATGGTTAGAATAAAAATTATTTATAGAAAAAATGTATATAGAAAAAAGAAGAAAAGTTTATAAAATAAAACATGCTACTATGGGATATTTTTTTGATGTTGGGTGGAAATATATAAACATCAAGAAAATTAATTTAGGGAAAAACATTTGTATCAAAATGTGTGGCAATGTTGAATGTATGAAATTTGATGAAAAATAGGTTCATAACACCAGAGTGTAAAAATGTTACAAAGTTAGTTTTCTTTCTTAGGTTTTTTCCAGTATTGTAGAAGGTTTTGGGATGTGAAATAATGTGTTAGTTTAGTAATAATCACTAAAATAAATCCAATTGGAACTAGAGGGAGATATTGAGTGGGAGGCATCCCACTAATAGAAGAAAGAATTGGAGAGTATGTTTAATGATTTAAAATATATTCAAATACATGGTAACTAATTTTAAATTATGTGGTAATCCTAGAAATATTTTAAAAGGATGATCGATCATGATATCTTCATGATTTTTTTATTAAAATCACAAAGGTTTCCTAAGATGGAAGAAAAATTAATGAAAATTCCTTAGTTGTTGAAATCATTCTCAATGTTATAAAAGTTCAACAACCAGGGATATTGGATAATGCTTGTTATTTTTATATGATAATATATTGGATTTTATTGAAGAGAGTGAGATATAATAGGGAATTTACAGTTAATTTTTGAAATAATTAGTCACTAATAGACAAATTAATTAGAACTGTTATCATTGGGAAAAAAAGATGAAATCCCCGAGAGGCATGTTTGTGGATGTGATGGAATTTTGTTTAATTTTTTAGAACATTATGTATTTGTTAATGAAGATTTATTTATAATATACAGTTTTATTGTTATAAAATTTGAATATGGGAAAGTTATTATAATAGTTAAATGATCCAAGGAAAACTATTTTTGATGATGGTGAAGTACATAGTTAATTCAAACTTGGAATGATAGAAAACAGTCTTCTATGACATAAAATTCTAGGGAATGTGTGTTTTAGGAATATGAAAAGATAAAAAATTGAGAATGTATTCATGATAATATTTACATGACCAACATAAGATATTTGTTTTTTTCGATATTCTAGAAAGGGAATATTACAAACACATCACAATTTAATGTTGAGATAACTTCAAAAATTACCTTGTAGTGGATACATTTTATCATATTTAGGCCAATAAAAAGTTATAAAAAATTAATAAAAGTAAATTACATCATTTTTGATGATATTAATTTCATTACATATTTTTTTTAATACATAAGTAATTGTATCACAATGTGACTAAGTGGTTTAAGTTAATTATAGAAAATTAATGTGGCTATCATATGAAGAAGATTCAAACATATATTTGTAGTTAATATAAAACAGAGATGTTTAGAGATTATCATGACCAGAATGAAATTCAACATGAATATCATTCATCATATACAAAATAATAATTTTTTTCTTCATAGATAAGATATATAATTTGTTTTGAAATGGGATGAACCATATTTATCTAACTATATATTATCTAAATTTTTGGAGGTAAGATATCTGAGCATATGATTATATTCCAAATCCATGTTTCTTCCTTGAAAACTATGAATTGAATCTATGTTAAATGTATTATATTGAAAAAAAATGTTTGAAGTACCGAATGGTAATCTTGTATTTTCATTATCAAATATAAGGATGAAATTTTCATAAATATTTATTAGAGTGGTGTTGATGATATCATTTATAGATACCCACATAATATTAGAGGATAAAGATTCTATAATAAATGAATAATAATGAATTTTCACTCAACAAATTTAAAATTCCCAATTATTATGATAAATAAAGATCTAATTCCATTATATATATGAGAGTATATGACTATTATGTGGTTTTAGTTTAAAACAGGGAAAATTATTTTAATGATAATAATAATGGTGAAGCTCTTTAAGATGATGAATCAGAATTAGATATATCTAATTATGAGTAACCATTTAATTATTCTTAACATACATTGAAGAATGAAGTGGAAGTCCAAAAAGACAATATAAATCAACAAATATAGGTAGAAACTATAATCCCATCATGGTTAGTTTCATATACTTCCTTATATTCAGTGTTTGAGATATATTTGTTGGAAGAAGATTCTGATCATTAAGAATATATTGATTCTTGGAACGAGGAGCTGTATCAGACCATGAGGAGTGAAACTTGGTAACTTTTACCAAAAAATAACTTTAATTTTATTGGTACAATGTGGGTGATCGGGGAAAAGATTCATTAAAAATTTAATGTTCTATTAAAATATTCATGATTTGGTTTTAATGGTTAATAAAAAATAAAAATTAGTAGTTTTTTTGAGTCTTCTTTTATAATTGGTTGATTAGAAAAAATCATAATGCTTCTTAGTATTACTTCATAAATGAGATATTATAATTTCCTAGTGTATGTAAATCTAAAATTTCATTATATATTAAACAACGAAAAATATTTTATTGAATAAATACATAGATTGTTGCTTTGGAATGATGAAATAATTTTTTGAATGATTAAATAAGAAATTATATGGGTTGAGAAAAGCATAGAGATATTTTAATTCTATATAAGATAAGTTTTTAAGGAAGTTGAACTATATGAATGGAGGATTAGATAGTAACTTCTTCATAAAAAAATAGAATGATTTATACTATTGATATTGTTTATATTGATGATATCTTAATTTCTAAAATGATATAGAAAAGTTTGAGAAGTTTTTTGAGGGTATGAATATGATATTTGAGATATCCATACATGGAAAAATGAAATAGTTTCTTAACTTATATATCTATAAAATGAAATATTAAATATTTTATCTAATAAATAATACAAGTAAGAACATCAAATGATGTTCAAAATAGAATACTCAAAGACTATTTAAAAAACTATTTATGTGAAAATGGGTGTCATGATATAGAGAAAGAAAATGAAGTATATCTTTATAAGTTTTTAATGTTTATGGGATGTTTATTAAATCTATTGACATTATGGATTTATATAATATATGTTTTATTCTTATGTTGTAGGTATCAAAGTTCTCCTAATGAATTTCATTGTAGAGTTATAAAAATTATTCTCAATATATATTAATGGAATAAAATATATCAGAATAAAATATATAATATAATGAATATTTTATCTGTTTGGTGATAATGTTGTATATTTTTAGGTTGTGTTGACGAAATAATATCCACATATAGTAGAGTTTTGTTGTTGATAGAAGGAACTATGAGTAAAAATATAAAGAGTCATAATTTTTTATTTGTTAGAAAAATAATATATATATATGTATGTATCTTCTACTAAAAATAAAACATAAATTTTCTATATAAATACTCTCTTTAAAGGCTTGTCTATTCATTATAGGATTTCCATTATCTTGGAATTTGATAACAAAAGATCAATAAATACTGATAAGAATCCAATTTACTATTATTATTTAGAAAACATTGATATAAAATATAACATCATCACAAATAATGTGTAAAATAATGATCAAATTTTGGTGATTATTCCGACAATAGAAATAGTTACTTATATGTTTACTAATCCATTAACTAATGAATCATTTTAGGCATCGAGGTTTACTAATGGGGCATAACCATAATCTCTTCAAGGTTAAGGTATTTTTTTATCCCTGCTTGATATTTTCTATGAGGACTATTTCTAAAGGGGATGAATAATATATTAAATAAATATATTAATGTTTATGTGATTAATATTTGCATGGAAGAGAATATATTTTGGGAGATTTCTTAATACGATTAAACTAAGATTACAATATTTATGAATTTTTATAATTTTAATTATGATTTAGTTATAGTAATGGGTTTTCATGCATGTTGATGTTATTTTTTTATTAAATGTTCCATAAGAGAGTATATTTTTATGAGAAATATTTTTTAAGATCATTATGAATGTTTTTTCGTAAGTTTTTACTTATGGAAAACATGGAATTATTATTCAATGATTCTTTTTTTACATCAATTTTACTCATGTGGACATAGAGTTGTAGGATAAGAAATACATTCCAAAAATTAAAAATGATTACTGAAATACATTTCATGGATGAGAATAAAATTTAATGTGGTATACTATTAGAGTAGAGAGGTATTTATGTGTTTCAAATAAATTGGAAGATGTTAATAAGATTTTGGTTAAATTTATTATAAATTAAGGTGTGTTTTTCAAAAATGTTTTTATTTTGTTGAAAATAATAAATCTGATGAAATTTTTAAGAATAAAAACAATTATTTGGATAACGATAATTGTCTTGAGTAAACCACACTGAGTCCATTGGATGGATGTTACGTGAAATTGTTGACTATATTAGGATTTGTGTTAAATTATTATCTTATCAAACCCTATTTGTATGGTTCATCAGAATGTGTGTTTAATAAATTAAATCAAAATATTATTTATTATAATCAACATTTCTAAATTCATATATATGGAAGGATCCCATGATATAAGAGGATTATAAAGGATTATAAAATCATTCGAATAAACATTTTTCTTATTTGAATTTGAGGTATGTTAATAAGATTTTTTATGTTGAAAAAGTATGATGTTTTTTGAAATAATAATTATTGATGTTTCACGAATAAAATAAATTCTTCCAATATCGAAGAGATGTTTATGATGATTCTCATCACTAGAAGGCCATAAAAAGATCACTCAAAATGTAAGGAGTTATACTCCATTATCATGTTTATGATTATGTGATTTATGAAAATCATGAAAATGATTTTCATTATATAAACGGATGACTATATTATGGTAATGTATGATGTTGAGAAGTATTTTTTCAGGATAATTAAATGGATGTATTTTTGTAATCGTACCGATGGTTTTGGTTCATGTCATTAGATGAATATTTCAATATGAAGTTCCTCAATCATGGGATCACGATGGATGGAAGTTGATGAAGATATATGATGCAATTCATTAGAATATTAAAGGATTTTGGGAATAATTTTATGAAACTCCAATGAATTTTTCAAAGAATATTCTATAAATTCTAATCGATTGAAATTAGTTCTAAAATTTTCTATCAGATGGATGAAACTATATATTGTTATTATAATTTTAATGAGTTTATGAAACATAAAAAATCTGTTATAACTGATGATTATATACCGATTTTTCAATGTTCCAAATATCAATTTAGAAATGTCAATGATTCTTACAAAGATATAAGGAATTTTGATTGATTTTATAAACACATGGTATTATGGAACATTAAATACAGTCAACAGATGGATTTTTATCATCAAAAAATTTAAAATATTAAATGGGATATTTAAATAATGATTGTGGGTATCCCTAAATTCTTAAAAAAACTACATATATGAAGGAGGTTGATGTGTTGGGGAATATTTAAAAAATATTTTAAATGTTATTTTAAGAGTTTATGATGTTTTAAGATGATAAAACAAAGTAGATAAATAAGAATCAGTCATAAGGAAATTAAATGAATATTTTTATCCATTTTAGTATAATAAAATGTGTGAACATGGGATTTATTATTTTAGTTGGAGAGGAATTAGTCTTAAGGTACTAGACAAATATTTTCATTTCATGAGTTATCATAAGAACAACATTCCAAGGTTCTCGAAGGACGAACATGTTTGTAGTGGAATCAGTATATACTAAGGAAATATATAGATTATACTAGATGGAAAATAGAAAACGTATAACAGGAGAGGCAATTAAATGAACATCTATTAGGCCGAAAATGGTTCATTCATGCATATATGAAGTAAATATAATAAAACGAGGTAATTTTATAAACATAATGTGAGATGAATGTTCAAGAAAAATAGTTAAAACATACGATAGAATGTTGGTTAAGGTTAGTATAATATTCTCAAAAATGTTGTTTTTATTTTATATATGTAATAAGAACATGAACTGTTAATTGGTTATAGTGTGTTTCAGGTGAAATTATATTTCAATATTTCAATAACAACATATAATGGATTTTCTTATACTAGTTCAAGTGGTCTTGGATTATGTCGCCACCATTCTTATATCTTTTTACCCTTGTTGTGTATTGATCAAATTAAATACCTTTATTCCAAAATATATTATTGTTTTCGTAATTTGACTAGAGTAATATCTCACTAAAATGAGGTAATTTATTTTTATTAATAAATAAAGTAGTTAAAATAGATGATCACTAATTCACCCCTCCCCTTCTCTGTGATCACACAAATCCTAGTTAGATGTTTTACATTTCTCTTTTTATCGAGATTATATAATGAGGTAACTTTCATGTATAACCTCAAATTAAAAAATTACATTATAACAGTCCCATGTAATACAAAAAATAGTTTCTCAATAAAATGATTCATTATCCATTTTGTTTTGTTGTTTCATATATAGAATGTTATCATAAATTAATGTATAATAATATATAAGGTGTTAAAACCTACCCCCATAATGAAATATTTATAAAAAAATATTTGTTTTTTTTAAATATCAGTGTATTATTGTCTCATTAAATATTGATATTCCCAATTAGTTTCAATAATTATAAGGCTTAAATATAGGATATTATTCTAGGTGGAGGTCTTATCCTATAGATCCTTAACTTATTGATCTAGGATATCCACATGAAATTACTAAAAAATGATATCATGATCTAACTAAAAAACATATGATTTTAGTATATTTTTTGGATCAGATATATATTTCTTCAAAATTGATAAATTGAAGACATCATTCACCGATGAGAGGATTGAAAGTACCACCAAGTCATAATATACTTCCAATATGTGATCGTGAATATTGATGTATATGATGTATTTTTGGATAATATTTCATTTCATCCAAAATATAAATACATGCATACATAGAGAAATTTGTAATAATAAATTATCACCAATTTTAAAGTCTATATCATTATAATGGTTATCAGCATATCTCTTATACTAACATCAGTATTCTTTTATATATCACTGAACACATTAACCCTTTTCAATAATTTTTTGACAATATTTGGTCACAACATCAATTCTCCAAATTCATTCTACCATGATGGAACTATAAATATATTATAATATATATAATCCTATTGTTATATTTTTGATAATTTAGAGTAATGTTTTAATAAATTACAACCCATATAGAGGAACATTTTAATCCAATCTTCCTAAGAAATCAATTAATGAATAATCTTTTCACATCGTCAAATGAATGAATGGTCCTTTGAAATTAAAAATATGTTAATGATATTATTATTTGATAAATCATAGAATTGAATCCAATTTTAGTTGTTGACTACTACAAATTTTTTATTTACACTTTAGGTATCGATATGTTTCAATTGATTTTCTCATTCCATGTAATCATATCAACCCATTTTGCTATAATAATGATAGTTGATTGAGTATGTATTATTTTCACATAACAATAATTAATATAGATCAGGAATGTATATTGACCACTAAAAAAGGAATTAAAATTCTATATTTTATATAATGTAATGGGACAACATATATTTTGGTGTTATCTAATTTTAATAATAGTATTGGTAATGGTTGTATAATCCCTCTTAGTATCAGATGATCAAACATTATTTTCATACACACTAATAAAAAAGATTCATATTTCCCAGTTTAACTTTATATGTAGTCACGTCAGAGGTGTTACTTGTGTTAAATATACATCTATGTGATTTCACGTTGAATATAGAAGGTTGAACTATTTTGCAGATCAAAAATCTCATTCATGAATCTTGGAATTGATGGGTCACGTATACTAGATGAAAATATTATAATTCCACCTAAATCATGATGGATCATCACAATCTTATTAATTTTTATATATACATGCATGTCATATTTATGGGAGTCTATGATCATTACATGTATATATTTTAGAGGAACAATTTATACAATTTAGGATTTTATCCCTTATGTTATTATATATATATATATGTCCATAGAATATCTATAATGGGTATGTCCCTTTCAATAAAAATCATGGAATGAATACCATGAATTTTTCTACTTGGGGAATCTAGCTCCATGTTTTGGATCCCTAGGAGGTAAGAATTTGAGAAATTGTGGCCCTTGATTAACTTCAACCATCTCTATATGATGATTCTTTACTTCCTTCTATGTGGATTTATAATTAAATAATTGGTTATCAATATATATATATAACACATTTCAAAATATACAGAAGATCATAATATTTTCAGTGCAAAGGATACTTACAATATTTTCACATCATGTGTTGGAAAAATTTGATCATGGGGATTTAATTGAATTGAATCATAATCCATTAGTATATCATTATTTATAAGAACAAAACACGTATCCTTTATTAAAGGACCACTATATATTAGAATACTTTTTATACACCAAATTAATGTAGATACTTGTTCATTGAACCATAACTTCTTTTACTCCTTAAATATTTACTCACATTATTTTGTCTAGATGAAGATCAAACCATGTCATAGTTAATTTTTATAAATGACTATAAAAACTTGAGAATTATTTGATAGATCACTATAATTATCCATTTAATCTTAGAGAACTATTTATTTCAACCATAATGGGTATTCCAAACCATTATACAATCACATATATCCATGATGAGTGTATTGATATACCCACTCTTCTAATCACATAACCACCACATGATACATTTTACATCCATAATTCAAAAACCATAATCATGGAATATAACATTTCCCGTCATAGTCTCTTCATAAATACCCTAAAATTCATTTAATGTTATTCATTACACATATAATATATAATAATATCATTTGTAATGTCCCAGCCCAGCATACCATCAAACCGGTGGTCGGACCGGTCGCCACATGACATCAAGCGCGTCTCCCCGTATGCCAGAGGCTTCCGACTAGTAGCATGGGTCTCAGATGGTGATAGTGGGAAGACTATACCCTCATATCAGTGTAACACAATGGTATTATCATAGTAAATAATATTCAATAGCAGAAGCAGTAATCAATTGAAAGGCAAAAGAAAAAGACAGGTGATAACCATTTTATAAAAGGCAAAAAATGCCAGTTTACAATTCATGCATGTACAGATGACGATACATTTATGAAAGCAGGAATCAATACAGCATGCTCTATAAAAAAATACAGAAAAAAAAGAAAGGACAACAAAGCCCGATGGAGATCCCTTGAGCATCCCAAGATCCCACTTGGTCCTTTTCTCCAAACTGCTCAGGAACAAACCGCACAACACGCAGCCTAGGTCCTGCAAGCAAGAAGGTATACTCGGGTACCCCAGTGCAATGGCAGCCCAAGTTGGGTGTGAGATATAAATCTCAGTAGGCCAACACCACTGGTGTCAAACCCAATCCATACAATGTATAAAAATTAAACAGTAAGCAAGTATAGCAGGATTCAATAAGCAGGACAACATAGAATAACAACACCCGTGAGGGTTTCCCAAAGGAAACCTGACAGCTATACTAGATTCGGCTCATTTTCGGGATATCAGTATGATCATGCCACTAAAGTTACATATGTAAATATTTATAAAAGATGGAAAGGGGTAAGCTTGTCTCCAACCCATCAGCTGAAGACAGCGGGCACAAGGTATGAATACCTCTCATCCCTAGTATACAATGTCAATGAGGTAAGAATGCCTCTCGTTCCTAAAAGATACTGGAAAGGGATAAGAATTCCTCCCTTCCATCATTTTAATTCAACCGGCAGGGGGTATAACTACCTCCCATCCATCACATTAATAATACTGGCATGGGGTATAACTGCCTCCCATCGAAACACGTAAATCATCACTAGAATTCAACTGGAAAGGGGTAAGAATGCCTCCCTTCCAGACATGTACTGTCACACTGGCATGGGTATAACTGCCTCTCATCTAAACATGTATCAGTCACTAGGTGGCCTCTTCCTACACTCAAAATACAACCATGTCAAAAGTATACTTCTTATGGAATTACTTCGTAAGCATTCAAATAATCATATCACAATCACAATGAATCATAAATCCCATATCCACGTAAATGGTTATAATCACTTCCTTAAAAAAAATACATAAGGCAAACCATCTCAAGTATCATTATCACATCATTTATCATATTCATCACATTTATACTTAAGGAAAATCCTCTTAAGTATCCATATCAAGACATTAACATATTCATCACATTGATATAAGGTACATGAGGCAACCCACTCAAGTACAGTAGTGGCTAACCACAAATTCATTCTTCATTCCTTTTATATCATTTAAAAGACATATAGAGATTTAAAAAGCATAATGAGGTTCTATGGACGACCCCTCCTAGGTATGTCACATTCACTAGATCCATTCCACTAACATAAGTCGTGCTTATTCCATTATCCTAAGGCATGGTCTTACCACCCTAATCCATTTCATTCAGGTTTAACCATTTCATCAGAAGAGCAAAATTGTCATGCTTTAACCATTTGGTATAATTCAGAGGAAACAAGACATCATCATTTATCACCAAAGTATAACAAGAATTTAGCTGGCAAGTATAAGAATCTACTTCCTACTTTTGTCATGAAGACAACCCACCTCTGATTGAGGGGTTTTGTTATTAAATCGTTAGTTTAGTGACCAAGAAACTATTTTAATCTTTTACCTATAATTCACACTCATTGCACAAAATCATTTAATTGAAACTAAAATTTCATAATTAACATACTAAAACAGTGCAGAAATAACTCGCTAATACATCAATTTAAATTAAAATCAAGGAGAGGGATCCTATATCAAGGTGGATCCATTCGTCCACTCCGGATCTTGATGCTTTCTAACTAAGAGCTTTTGCTACTCCCCCACGAGGCATATGTGATTTCACATAAGTATAAGGAAACCTATCCTATATGCACACACCCGCATGGCCATGAGCGTGTGTAAGAGGATCCTGACACATATGCTTATACACATAATCCTATCTCCACTCACCTGTGTCGGATCTTTTATATATGTACATGGGCACACCTAGACCCATACATGCACAATCGCTACAATGCACGAGTATACACATACCGGGGGAACCCACATACATATAACTATGTACCTATGCCTACCCAGGTGAGCTGCCTAAGCTCTGGCAAAGAGAATCCAACCCTAACCCACCAATGCACTATGAAAAACATGCCAGGACCCTTTAGAACAACTAAGGCTTTAGTTTAGAAGCTATGAAAATAAGCAATGGGTAAGACCCATAACTCAGAATCAACCCGGCGGACCGAAACCACCACAATCCACTACGCCTTTGGCGGTGGACCTCGAACCAAGCCTTAAAGGGTCCCAAGGGACCTTCCGCACCACCCTAGAACAAGAGGAATAAGAAATAAACCGAAATCAACACAACCCTAAACCTAGGGAGATTCGGCTGAATCGAAAATATGGCAAGTGAATCCCTAAAATCGGCCAATAAGGGATGAGGAAGGAGGGAGGAGACTTACCTAGGATATTATAGGAAGAATCTCCAAGGAAAACGGAGGAGAGGAGGTCTGGCCGAGGGAGGGCTCGCGCAGGGCCGAGACGCCATGGGAGGAGGGGGGTGTGTCGCGTGGTTTTCTGAGAGAAGAGGGGAGGTGAGGCTTTTAGTTTATGTTTTATTTTTAATTTATTTTTATTTTAAATTAATTTTAAATATTTTAAAAACCGAAAAAAGTGCACGGCGCACGGCTTGGGCCGCATGGTTTGGAAAACTGTGCGCCAACCATGCGTCCCCCACTGGACACCCAAGAAACCCCACACGGGCTGGTCGCACGGTTTGGGAAACTGTGTGCTAACTGTGCTGACTCCTCTATCTACCTGATTTAAGTCGCACGGTTTGGGCCACATGGTTTGGGAAACCGTGCAACCACGGTGTGCCTTCTGATGACATTTAAAAACCAGTTTCCTTTAGGTCTGACTCTCCCAGAACCCCTCAAGACACTCGGAAAACATAAGGGGCATTTTCCCATGTCCAGAAACAATAAAAAGAAGGGTCCAAACCTTCAAAATCTCATTCAGAATCCCGATATAAATTTGACTGGTTCAGTAATTTAAAATGTTCAAATTCCTTCAGGTTTTAGTCCGGTTCAAAATGCAGGTCATTAGAACCTTCCCACCTTATAACTTCTCATCCCCGAAAAGCCTTTGGGAACAACGTACACATCACCCAACCTACAAGGGTCATGTAGCTTCGTTCAAATGATCGTGTTACATTTCCAAACATCCCACGCACCAACGAACATCAACTTAAGCACACGACCCATAAGCCATCGACACCCGAGCCAATGATCATTTTCCAACCGAAACACCCAGATGACTCTTAACCAAGACCATAATACCAGAGACCAAATGTCATCATCGTCTCTCCAAGGAACCATCCAAAGGTACTTCCCACCTTAGATTTTTAACATTAAGTGGTCAAAACTCAAACCACAGCTCCACCACCTTTGGAACTATCTTTCAAAAGCACACCCCAAGCGTTCCAACGACGCACCTAGCGTGATTTTGAAACGATCAAAAGGTCGATTCCCCATTGACCTCAAAACCAAGTGAAAAAGAGTCAAGGCACTCCAGTTGACTATTCAAGAAGACACCAAGCATAGATGGCCGACGTTTTATAAGCTGAACTGCGGCACCATTTTTTGTTGCATCACACACTTACCTTGAGGACGTTCACCGAAGCTCATACCCAACTTCCGGTGATGTCCCTAAGATCAAACCACGAAGGTAACCACGCATCCCACATGAAACGCTGAAAGAGAACCACCAAACAGGATCAACATCTTTTTAAACATTAGCGCAGTGTAAGACTGACACACTCTTAGTGCATCTAGAACGATGACAAGATAGGGGATAGGCTCGTTGCGTAGCAGAGTACACTAAGAGGATTGAAACATGTTCTAGTTATTTATACCAATAAAATGGAAAGTAAAATAGTCGAACCACCCCTGGTCAACTCTAAATAAGAAACTTGGCTTCACCAGCTGACACATCAAGATTTCTAAACCGATCACAATGCCTTTTTCCCGCAAAAGGAATTCTATGATCGTTCATGATTTACCACTGAAGTCCTCCATAACAAACGATGTTTCTTAAAAGGGGTTTCATACACCACCAACTAGATCAACGTCGTGCTGCCAAGCAAACATCGACGCATAACGACACCTGCAAGCCTCAAAGGCATTCAAACAAGCCCGACCATTCCCAAATCGTCCATCTTGACATGTTCCTTCTACCCGGAAGAACACACTTCAATAAACTGACACGACGCTTCCCACCTTAGAAGCGTCGGTGTCACCAAAAGAAGAAAAAACCAGCTTCTCATAAGAGAACTAGTTCCTAACGATTAAACAGACATGTGTCACTCCTCCAAGCCATGTTTTAAGTGTCATGTATAAAATAAACGGCTCTTTTTAAAAAAACAGTCATTTAAAAATTTATTATCTAAGATTATTTCCCATTTATTAAAATTAATAAAACCTCAAGAAATCAATAAATTCTAAATTTAAAGGCGAGCACAGTGGGGGGCCTAGCTCGACTCGTTGTCTAGAAACAATGGCATGTCATGCCTCACACAAACCCACAAACACGCGCACGCCGACAACCATAGTATCACGGGTCTTCCTTGCCGACACGCTTCAACAAACGCACCACTAAAAATGCTTAAACACGGACTTAAAATAATTCAAAGGAATAAATAGCTCAAAATAATTACATCAACAAGTTTTCAAAACACAAATCTCAACCTCAACATTATTTACCAAACCACATTAAAATATGCAACGTGTTTACAAAAACCACACCACACCATAATAAATCACTGGTCATTTTAAAGATCCACAGGCCCATTTCAAGAAAACACTAGAGTGAAAAACCAGACAAAAGCACACGAAACGTTGAAATCTACATTTAAAATCATGTGCACCTAAACACATTTTCAAAACCAGACTCGCAGTACCCATGTTATTTAATAAATCATTTAATAATTTATTAAATAATTTTAAAAAGTATATCAAAGATTTAAACAAATGAAACCAACTCAAGCAACATTTAATAAAATATAAAATATTTAAACTAAAATCAAGGGTCATCGGGTTTAATTATGCTTCGCATGCAAAACCCATCAAATTCAGACCATAAGTTTAATCAAAATAATTGTGCACACAACATCAATTCGCATAAATAGGGTGAAATATATTGAATGTAACTAAATTATTTTAAAAACTCAATTTACACAAACTAATTAATTCAATCATATACTAAATATAATTAATTAAAATTTAATCACTGTAAAAACACAAGGAAATAATATACTTTTAATGGTGGAGGAGAGTGCAAGGGGGTACCTACCTTAACCATGGATGGACCTCCTGAATAAGGTGTGAAACCTCATTCACACTGCAAACGCACCAATGAAAATCTAAAAACACCCTATGGAAAAATTTCAACACACCAAAGTTATTATTTAATCCACAACTAACAAACCCTAAAACATGGAGAACACCAAAATAAGAAAATTTACCACCAGGGGTGGTGTGTAGCGGTGTGAGGTCGGGGTGTAGGGGTTTGCCGCGACCGGTTCAAATGGAAGGGGGTGTGTAACACTATGTAGATGTAGTAGAAGGATGATTGCCAGATAAGGGAGGTATAGTGGCTCGTGCGCAGCGGTTGAATGGGAGTGGGACGCTACGGGTTCGAGGGTGGAAGAAAGGGGAATGTCCGGGGGGAACTACAAGTAGAGGAGAGGTTCTAGGGGGAGAAGCCTGCGGCTGGGGCACTGTGATATTGTTTTCTGGCTAGAGCAGGGAAAGGGGAAGGATTCTGTCACTTCTGGTCGGACAAAGCATGGAAGAGACGCCGGGGATAGAGTGTGCCAGCTGCTGGTGGCTAGAAGGTGTGTAGGATGGTGGTTGGACAACAGTGTAGGACAATCGGAGGGGGAGGGGGAGGGGATGTGCCCTGTTTGTGAGAGCTTCTGGAGGCGGGTGCTGGCAGGTCGGGGGATGTGCGACAAGGGCACATTAGTATGAGGGATAGGTCCCCACTGGTAAGATTTCTCGATGGGAATAGGGGTGCGGATCATGTTGTAACAAGTGTGAGTGGTCCACTCGGGGAGAGAGGAAGAGATATGGAGTTGGCGGATAAGGTTTGGAAAGAAGGAAGAAAAATAAAATTAAAAAAAAGAAGGGAATGAAAAGAAAAAAAAAATGAAGAAGATAATAAAAATAAATAAATAAAATAAAACCTTAATAAGATAACAAATATAGTAATAAGAATAATAAAATTTAATAATATTGTTAATCATTATGATCATAAATATAAGGTTAAAAATTTTAGTTTTTACATTATAAGTGGCATTAATAATTTTAATTGTAATAATGGTAGTAACTAATAACAATAATTTCATTTAATTAATAATAATTTTATTTGAATAACGCAACTGCGTGGTCCACGCGCGCCTCTATCGACTCTGCGTGAACTGTGTGTGAACTTTTCTCTGATCCAGAAGCTGTCGGACCAGTGTCTGGGTTGTCTTTACAGTCTCTGCTAAACATGCAGTTCCTACAGACTGGTCTAAAACTCATCCCAACTATCGAAAAATAAATAAATAAATAACCATAATAATTAATAACATATTTATTAAGATCAATAATAATAATAGTGATATTATTAATAATAGTAATAATAATAAAATTATTAACCAGAAAAATTTCAAACACAATAAATCACAAACATCACTCATTTTAAATTTTCTGAAGGCAGAAAAATTGTGTCGATTCCTAAGAGGAGCCACGCAGGGGTTTCCAAAACATGCTCTTCCTGTGTGCCCAACAATGTCAGCTGAAAAACGTGCACTTTTTAACATAACTCAAAAGTTTTTAATTTGGGACTCAACCCGAACCCCAACAAAATTTTAAAAGTCAAAGAAAATTATAAAATAAAATAAATGATGGATCGGTGTGTGAAAATTCTCCCCACCATAGTGATTTATGCCCTCAAAAAGCCACAAAAAGATCTATACCCAATGATGAAACTTCTTATGTGTCACTCACCCCCAAAAATTTATGCACCTCCAGTTAATCGATCCAAACGAACACTGAAAACCCATGCATTATAACTCATCCTCAAAACACAAACCCCTTAACCACTACCGAACAGAAACCAAACCCTCCATTTCAACTAGGGATAAAAAAACTTAAATCACCTCTGACAATTATTCCAATACTCTTAGTCGAATGAAAACATTGGGTGTACTTCAATCCCAATAATTACATAAGAGGAAGAACTTAGGACTTGGTGGTTCCGCACGAGGCCACCCATCACCAAAAGATACATGAAAAGAAACTCTGATACTGGCATGGGGAGGCCGGAATGGACACCCCACCATAAGGATCGGGCTAACTCTAAATTATTTCAGGTGTAACTTTGCAAGACCTATTGTGGGTCTCCCCACCATAAGAACTGGCGAGATCAACCGGAATTGAATGGTTTCCACAACGACCAAAAACCCGACCACAAGGGTAGGGGAGGGAAGGGGAGGGCCAAACTAGTAGAGTATCAAAATTACCACCATTACTAAATAAACGACATCACACACTCAGAAGGAAACAAACCATTCCACACTAAGGACAAGGTTAAACCAATGCCCTTTTTCTCTGTTGGGGTTCTCCATACTACGCGCCAGCTTCACTCCAGGACCTAAGGTTGGAGTTATGATGATTGAAACATCTTCTTCCTTGCAATCAGGCTTGAGAAACCCCATAACACCACACACGAACTAGAGTTTTACCAAACACACTAATATTCAAAATAATGGTTTCAAGGAGGTTCAAAAACAACCATACATTCATCAAATTAAAAATAAACACTACAAAATGAAACAAAAGACGATTACTACATCCAAGAAACACTACAATGAGAAAACCTCAAAAGGATCCCCAAGCATCGCCCTACTCCTACTGATGGGTTGAGGTGACCTTCGACGAGCCAAGTCTAGCTTCAGCACCATTCATTGAAACACCACGGCAGAATCGCTGCAAGTGAACCCAACGTCCACAGGTGTGGCAGGGTCTCAGAGCACTCAGGCACATCGGCCTCTTGTGACCCTTCCTACCACATTGGTGACAGATCATGACATTGCGCTATGAAGAAGATGACTAAAGGTCTGAAGGCATCTTGATTCCTCTACCAGCACCACCAGAATCAGGTCACTTCTCAATATTCTTATCACCATCCTATTCACTATTTCCAAAAGCTAGAGGATTCACCACCTGAAGTCCTCCTGCTAACCCTGATTCATGAAAAAATGATTGCCCCACAATATCAGAGAAGGTGGTTAGGTTGAGCTCTTCCATATTTTATTGCAGTTCAGGTCGAAGTCCAGACTCAAATTGTTGTGTGTTCCTAGGATCATTCGCAACAAACCACTGATCATACAGAACTAGGTCTATGAAACGTCAATAGAATTCCAGTACCGATTCAATGCCCTAATAAACACAACACAACTCCATCCTCTTCCTCATCTTTTTCAACTCTGAGAAGTGTTGTTGGATGAAAGATGACTTGAAAAACTCCCATGTTAGATCTTCCTGAGGCTTATTACGAGACATGCACTTCCACCATTTCCATGTTGGGCCTTCAAGCATAATGGTATCCAACTTCACCTTTAACGACTCAGGCAGCACAATGAAACTGAACATCCTTTAATTCTTCTAAAACCACTCATATTCCTCAATAGGATCTTCTTTTCCATAAAATAGAGGAGGGTTTAACTTTAGGAACTCCAGAACATAGTCTATGGGTGGAAAAACTCGAGGATTCACTAGGGGCGCACCACCTGAAGCTGCACCTTGTCAATCCATCAAACCATCGTGGGGGTGACACTAAGGAACAAGGAAACAAAGAACATAATCAAAACATGTTCATTACCATTTCAATTTCAACTTTTCACAATTTAAAAAATAAAACTTTAGAAAACAATTTTCCGACTAAAGGGAAACTCAAACGATTCACTAGGGGGAAACTAGTGATGATGTGTGACTCGGACATATGGTTGACGTCCATATGCCAGTCATGCTACCATCACAAGGAACACTCTAGGGTAATTTCTCCCACTCCACATGGCTTTCCATATAATGAGATCTCACGATGGTCAATTTCCTGGCTTCCATTTCATTTTCAAACATAAAACAATTCCAAATAACCAAAAGACACCAACAAACAGAACATCCCATGGTATCCCAGGGTTCAGAACAAGCGAGGGTTCATGACATCCTTCTCATCCATACGGCTCGAGTCCTGAAAATTCTACTCCTTCTACCATGAAAACACCAAATAACAATGGGCGCTCTGAAAAACAAGGTCTGCTCAAGAGCTGACATGCTCTGATACCATTATGTTAAAAAGCAACCCGGGTCAACCCTGAACCGATCACCCGATCCGGTCCGCGACATGGCCCGAGAGGCATTCCTGATCCTCCCTGGCTTGTGACAAGTGCTAGGGAATCAATAGAAAACAACAGGGGAATGATTTCACCTAATAAAAATTAATAAAGCAGCAGAATGAAAATGGAACAATGCAATGTAAATAAAATACATGAAAAGAAAGAACGACCAACAACAAAAATCTAACCTGACCATGACCAAAACTCCTCGCGACCCCAAGAGTCACTCACCAAACCATAACCAACTCTCACCCATGGTGAGAAAGCTCATGTCAACCTGCAAAAAAAACTAAAAACAGGAAAAAACTATAGGTGTGAGTATTAAAACACAGTAGGTAGGCATGACTAATTCTATTCCCAATTCACATAACATTAAATAAATAATTTATCAATTCCAGGTTTGAACTAAATTATATAAAATATTGGATTCCACAAACATTTTCATTTCTTAAACAAGTAATATTACATTTCTATTTTTAATTTAAAATGACTTTAATGTTTAAAAAGAACAGGTGCATTGCATTTTAAATTAGTTTTTGAGAACAATTTAGAAATCCAAATTTTAGTAGTTAGTCAAAAGGAAAACCATACACAACACACACTAAGGTAAATGGAAAAAGTGGTACACATGGGCCATCAACCGAACTAGTCCTCTCAACCATCCACCAAATACAAATAAACACTCTATAAAAACACGGGTCGAACCTTGGAGCTCGTGAACAATCCAAAACGTACTATACATGTGGCTCATCCTAAAGGCATGCCTACTCTCGATGACGCCATAACGCCCTAACACCTGGTGTTTCCCTACATGGCCTAACCGAGGGGCCCAATCCCCTAGCAGAGTGTCATCTATACTAAGCGCCACTAGCCAGTGCGTAATCTAAACTAGTGCAGCAATGGTTCTTAGAAGATTCACTTACAAGGCCAGGTTCCCATGTCAACACATACAATAAACATGAAAGGGGTGAGTCAACAAAGTCAATCAAGTAGTACAACCATCACACACAAATAATGCAGTCAATATACACCAAATATCACATCTGAGTCACCCCAAAAAGAGTTTTCCAAAATAATCTATTTTCTTAATGTTCCAAATGGGCCTTCACCAATTTTATGGAAAATTCACATTTCTCAAGTGAACTAAAACAAGTTTTTGCGATTCAAAATAAATCATTTATCGATAAAACATAACTAAATTTAAAATTCCATGAATTATGTTTAGAGGCCAAATGGACATTCTTTTAACTACTGGGTGTCCGCTCATCAAGAGAATGATTCTAGTGTCATGTATAAAATAACGTCTCTTTTTACAACAAATAATCATTTAAAAATTTATTATCATAAATTATTTCCCATTTATTGAAATTAATAAAACATCAAGCAATAAATAAATTCTAAATTTAAAGGTGAGCGCAGTGGGGGACCTACCTAGACTCATTGTCCAAAAACAATGGCACGTCACACCTTGCATAGAAGCACAAACACACGCACCCCAACAACCGTAGTATCTTGGGTCTTTTTTTGCCTACACGCTGCAAAAAATGCTCCACTAAAAACGCACAAACATAGACTTAAAACAATTCAAACAAATAAATAGTTCAGAAGAACTACCTTGACAAGTTTTCAAAACACAAATCGCAACCTCAACATTATTTACAAAACCACATTAAAATCCACAAGGTGTTTACAAAAACCACACCACACCATAATAATTCACTGATCATTTTAAAGAGCCACATGTCCATTTCAAGAAAACCCTAGAGTGCAAAACCAGACAAAAGCGCATGATACGTTGAAATCTACAATTAAAAGAATTTGGGCCTAAACAATTTCTCAAAACTAGGCTCACAACACCCATGTTATTTAATAAATCATTTAAAATTTTATTAAACAATTTTAAAAATTACATCACAACTTTAAACACATGAAACAAACTCAAGAATCATTTAATAAATTCTAAAAACTTTAAACTACAAGCGAGGACTAGCATGATTAATTATGCTTTTCATGCAAAACCCGTTAAATTCAAACCATAAGTTTAAACCAAGTAATTCTGCACGCAACATCAATTCGCATAGACAGGGTTCAATATATTAAATGTTACTAAATTATTCTAAAAACACAATTTACAAAAACTAGTTAATTCGATAATATAATAAATATAATTAATTAAAATTTAAGCACATAAAAAACACAAGGAAATAATATACTTTTAATGCTTGAGGAGAGTGCAAGGGGGGTTCCTACCTTAACCATGGATAGACCTCCCAAAGCCGGTGCAAAACCTCATTCGCACCAACGAGAATCCAAAAACACCCTATGGAATAAGTTTGACACACCATAGCTATGATTTAATATGCAACTAACAAACCCTAAAACAAGGAGAACACCAAAATAAGAATATTTACCACTAGGGGAGGTGTGTAACGGAGTGAGGCCGGGGTGTAGGGGTTTTTTGTGGTTGGTTCATAGGGAAGGGGGTGTGTAACGTTGTGTAGGTGCAACAGGAGGATGATTTCTGGAGAAGGGAGGTCGGGCGGCTGGTGTGCAGCGGTTGAAAGGGAGCAGGGCAGTACAGGTTCGAGAAGGGAAGAACGGGCCGCTTCTGGGGGAACTGCACGTAGAGGAGAGGTTCCGAGGGTAGAAGCCTATGGTCGGGGCGTTGCGATGTTGTTGGATGACCGGAGTAGGGAAAGGGGAAGGAGTCTATCGTCGTTGGTCTGACTAAGCAGGGAAGAGGCACCGGGGTCAGAGCGTGCTGGCTACAGGTGGCCGGAAGGTGTGCGGGATGGTGGTCGGACAACAGTGCAGGACATGCGGATGGCACGGGAGAGGGGATGTGCCCTATTTGTGTGATCTGCTGGAGGCGGGTGATGGTAGGCTGAGGGAGGTTCTATGAGGGCACGACAGCAAGGGGGAGAGGTCACCACTGGTCAGATTGCTCGATGAGAAGAGGGGGTGCGGATCGTGCTGCAACAAGGGGGAGAGGCCTACTTGGGGAGAGAGGAAGAGATAGGGAGTTGGTGGCTAGGGTTTGGAAAGGAGGAAGAAAAATAAATTAAAAAAATGGGAAAGAAAAGAGAAAAAAATGAAGAAGATATTGAAAATTAATAAATAAAATAAAACCTTAATAAAAAATATTTCTAGTAATAATAATAATAATAAAATTTAATAATACTAGTAATCATAATGATAATAATAATAAAGTTAACCATTTTAGTTTTTACATTAAAAGTGGTATTAATAATTTTAATAGAAATAATGGTAATAACTAATAACAATAATTTCATTTAATTAATAATAATTTTATTTTAATAATGCCCTTGTGCGGTCTACGTGTGCCTCTAGAGACTGTACACAAACTGTGTGTGAACATTTGATTAATCTAGAAGATGTGAGACTAGTGTTCGGGCTGTCCTCAAGGTCTCTACTAAACATGCAGTGCCTGCGCACTGGTATAAAACTCATCCCAACACTCGAAAAAATAATAAATTGAAAAATAAATAATCATAATAATTAATAACATCTTTATTAAGATCAATAAAAATAATAATAATAATAATAGTAATAATAATAATATTATTAACCATAAAAATTTCAAACACAATAAATCACAAACATCACTCATTTGAAATTTTTCCAAGGCAGGAAAATCATGCCGACGCTTAAGCGGAGCCACATGGGGTTTTCCAAAATGCGCTCTGCCTGTGCGCCCAACAAAGTCAGCTGAAAAATGTGCACTTTTTAACATAACCCAATAGATATTCATCCGGGACTCAACCCGAATCCCAACAAAATTTTAAAACTCAAAGAAAATTATAAAATAAAATAAAAGATGGAGCGGGGTATTACACTTTGATTATATATAGTACTTTAAATTATGTTCCATGTTGATTTAAAAATTCCTAAAATCTTTAAATTAATTTTCATTACGATTCATCATTTTCAAAATGAGGATGATCTTATTTTTTATTTTTTATTAAAAATTATTCTATTTTAAAAATGCAATTAATTACTAATATAAAAATTTCATAATATTAATCAGATTAAAATTATAATATTTTATTTTATAAACAAATTATTACAACCATCCATTATTAGTGAGAGAGTAATAAAATATACATTCTTTATGAAGACATTAGTCCCCATGAAATTGTAGATATTTATTAAATTTTCATATAGATGAGAGGGGGATTGATATGGTTTTTTCAATTATTAAAATTAAATTTATTTACAATATTGAAAATGGCGGAAATAATTTTTTGATAGAATATGTTTAGATGAGGTTAAATTATAAATATAGAGATTGAGAACTCGGGGAGCAGATAATAAAAATATTACATGATTGAATATTCTCATGATGAAATATATGGATATGGACGTCTTATGAAATATTCATGTAATTATGTGTTTCCATACTATGAATTGGATAACAGGGGCATTAAAATCAAAAGAGATTTGTGAAAATATAAAATGAGCAGTCTATATTGATGTGGTTTGAATTGAGCTTCATTTATAAGTGATAAGGAGGGAATATTCCATAGAATTATATATTAGGATTGGGATAAATATTAAATCATGAGTGGGTTTGGTGACACAGAAGAGAAATAGTTGGTTAAATAATTAAGTATGAATTTATATCCTAAAAATGGATTATAAAAGGATTATGCGTCATGTATCCTTAACAATATTCATACCACATTTTGTAACCCATTCTTATCCTTATTAATATTTTTAAATATTTACCATTAATTTTATATTTATTTATATAAGTTTAATATCCTAGATAAATTTTTTTCTCTATATTTTCATTACATTTTATCTTGTTCAATTTCTAAAAATGAGAAAATTAACTTTAAAATTAAAACATATAGAAAAAAATTGTATTAATTATAAAATTACTTTTTTAATATTTATTGTTATTATTATTATTTTACCATAAATTAATAATTAAATTAGTGTGAGTATATTCACCATATTATAACTTTGTTTAAAATTTATTTAATTTTTTTCCCAATAGTAGTTATGTATAGTTCATAAATAAAGATTTTATAAATTAATTTTTTTCAAAAAAATAAACTTATTAGCTATTTATATATAATAATTAAATTATATCAATATGAAATTATTAAAAATGAACATTAATTTCTAGGGGCCATGTTGTTTTGGTGGGTTTTGGAGATGTTTTAAGATATTAAGAAGATGTTGGTTAGAATTTTTATGAATTAATATGGGTTTCTCAAAAAGGGGTGTATTCTTTTGAAAAACATAACTCACCTAACATTTATAAAAATATAAACAATGGTAATCAAATGAAGAGGATAAGTGAGGAAATGTTTTTGGGAGCGTTGGAATCCACCTTTCTCATTATTCAAGATTAATACAGATGGCTCTTAGAGCTCAGGCATGATTTGCGGGTGAGGTTGTCACAAACCAACCAAGGTCGAACCTAGACCAGTCACCAGAGGCAATCAACAGTAAGACCCGAGAGGCATTCATGATCCTCCCAGGTTGGCTACAACTGCCAGGGCATCAATAGAGGAAAAAAGGAAACAATTTATCCCAATGAAAATAAATAAAGAAGTTGAATGAAAATAGGACAATGAAAAAAAATAACACGAAAAAGGAAGAACAACCAAAAAAACTAACCTGATCACAGAAAAACTCCTCGCGGCCCGAGAGTCGCTCACCAAACCACAACCAACTCTCTCCCATGGCGAGAAAGCTCGATTAGAACCAGCAATAGAAACTAAATAGAGTAAAACACTATAGGTGTGAGTATTAAAAATCAATAGGTGTTCCCATCAAACTATCCCCAAAGCACTAACATTAAATAAAGTATGGGTTTCCACATGCTTACATTTCCAAAACATGTAACTGTCCATTCTCCTTTTTAATATAAAAACAAATTTAATGTTTGAAGGGAAAAGATGCATTACATTTTAAAAAGATTGTCAGAAAAAAAAATTAGAAATCCAAATCTTAGTTGTTAGTCAAGAGGAAAGACCACAGATAACACACAACACACAATAAGAGCAATAGAAAAGTTTCAAAGGAGGACCAAAAACTGAACTATGCCACTCAATCGTCTGAAATGTACAAATAATCACTATAGAAAACATGGGTCGAATCTAGGAGCTCTTGAGAAATCGATAAGGTACAATACATCTGACTCGTCCTGAGGGAATGCATACTCTCGATGATGTCATAATGAAAAAAGGCTTAGTGTTTCCCTACCTGGCCTAACTATGGGGCCCAATCCCTTAAAAAAGAAAAGTCAATACTAAGGGCCACTAGCCAGTGTGTATTCAAAACTAGTGCAGAAATCTTTCTCAGAAGATTCACTTACAATCCCAGGTTCCCATGTCATCACGTGTAATAAAAAATGGTGAATCAATAATTCCAACAAGAAAACACACACCATGCACGAACATGATGCACAACAACTCACACAAACAATGTACATAGCAAGGTCACCCACGATTCACTCCATGTAGGGTTTTGAACAATGATTTATTTTTATTGAAGTACCAAATGGGACTTAAACAACTTTAATGAAAAATATCATTTCTTAAGAGAACCAAAAAACTTGCTCATGCATCAAATGAAATAATATATCATCAAACTAGAACCACACCTGAAAATTCATGAATTATGTTCAAAGGGATAATGGGAATTCTTTCACAATTTTGCATCAATTTACCAAGAGAATATTTATGGTGTCGTGTATAAAGTAAACAGCTTCCTTTACATAATGTTATTATTCCCAAAATTATTATCTAATACTATTTCTCATTTATTGAAAATTAAGGAAATATCATACAATTAATAAATTCTTAATTTAATGGCGAGTGGAGTGAAGGACCTATGTCAACTTGCCGCTCGGTTATAATGACGTGACATGTATCACAATTGCGCACAAGTATGCGTAACCGGTTGATCGCGATATTGTGATCCTTCTCTACCAACACACCATTGTAATCACCAAAATAACATAAAACATAGAGGCATAGACATAACATAATTTAAGTGAACAAATTATAAAGACACATAAACCTCATTGTAGGTGAAACGATGTGAGCGAAGGTGGCAGGAGTCAGCGTAGGGGTGTGATCGACCAAAGGTATCACACAATAGATGAAATAATATGTGGGGATTATTGTGAAGTGTGTAGCCCGACTGGGAGGGCATGTGATGGCCATACAGGAGGCGCGTCAGCCGAAAGCGCATAAGTTGCACTAGTGGAACGGGTTGGATGGCCCGTGGTTGGACGGAAGGGGTGAAATCAGAGGTTGTGCGGACGGAAGGAGGTTTGGTGGGTGCACAATGACCAAATCGAGGTGCAGCCAGAGGCATGCATGGATGATATGGCTAGGGGTGTCAGCGGGAGGGGCCTGTGGAATCTGCAGTGAAGGGGGACGTCGTCAGGGTGCTATGCCACAACTGGTTGGCTGGAGTAGGGAAGGGGACCGCGTTTGGGGTGGCTGCACTGCTGTTGGCCTGAAAAAACAGGGAAAGGGACCACGTTTGGGGCTCTGCACCACTGAAAATGGGATGATGGGGTGGCTGAAGGATGTTACATATGTGCGCTCCAAAGAGAGGGATAGTCGCTGGTAAGCTCACATAGCTGGAGGGGCGTGCACCAGACAATGGGAGAAGGGGGTGTTTTTTGTCACTGTAGGTGGCTACAGATGGTGGAGAAAAGGCTAGAAGTGGTCATGGTTGGGTGGAGTTAATGCATGCCAGGAAGGTCGCACAAGGGGTTGGGGTGTGTTAGAAAGGGGAGGGTGAAGAAGAGAGGCAGGCCGATGGTGGTGCGGCGTCTGGTGCAAGGCAGCTATGAGGTGACCTGAGGGTAGTAGGATGAAGGGAGGCTAGTTAGGTGGAGCTACTGGAGAATCTCATCATGGAGGCAGAGGCCGAGGGGCATCCTGGGTGCACTGAAGTTAGAATGGAGTGTGATGGGGAGTTGGGGTCGTCGATGGTGCATGATAGGAGGGCAGGCACATATAAGGAGGGTTTTGGGAGGAAAGGTGTGTGGGGAGAGGGGATTGAGTCAAGAAGAAGATTCTTAGGGGTTACTGCTTGGGAAAAGGGATGGGAGGGGTGAGACGGCCTGTAGGGCTACTAGGAAGAACAAAAAAAGAGTTGGGGTTAGGTGAAAGAGATGAAAAAAATGAAAGAAAAAAATTGAAATAAAACAACACAAAACAAAAATAACAATAATAGAAAACATAATAATAATAATAATAATAATAATAATAATAAGATTTTATTAATAAAAACACTAGTAAGAATAATAATAATCATACAGATTATAATATAAAGAATAAAAATATTTAGATCACTTTAATAATAATAATAAAATCATTAACAACAACAAAAATTTAAACAGTACAATAAATCACCAAAGTTTCTTATTTTAATTTCTCGAAGACATGAAGATTGTGCCTATTCTTGGGAGAATCCATGTGGGGTTTCTAGAACACGCTTCTCTCGTGCGCCCAATAATGTCAACTCAAAAATTCTCACTTTTTGACAAAACTCGAAAATATCATTCAGGACTAAATCCAAACCTTGGAAAAATTATTAAAAACCAAATAAAATTATTAAAACGACCAAAAAAATGAGTTGGGGTATGATAATTCTCCTCACCATAACACTTTACAGCCCTAAAAATCCAGGAGAAGATCTATTCCCGATGATAAAACATCTTACATGACACCCACCTCCAAAATATTAAGCACCTCCAGTTGATCGATCTATACAAACACTAAAATCACAAGATTAACAACTCATCCTCAAAATACAACACCATAACCATTACAAAACAGACCCCATACCATCTATTTCAACCAATGATTGAATGACCTTAATCCACCTCTGACACCCATTCCCATAATCCTAGTCCAATGGAACCATTGGGTGTACCCTAATCCCAATGTTTACTCAGGGGGAAGAACATAAGATTAGGTGGTCCCGCATGAGACAAACCGCCACCAAACGATTAATAAAAAGAAATTCTGATACAGACATGGGGATGCCCAAATAGACACCACACCATAAATATTAGGATAATACTAAATTAATTTAGGTCTATCTCTATGAGACCCAATGTGGGTCTCCCAACCATAAAAACTGAAGTTATTAACGGGACATGAAAACTTCCCACACGGACCAAACCCCCCCCCCCCCCATGAGGGGGAGAAGGGAAGGCCTAACTGGTAGAGTATCAAAACTAATTCCATTGATATATCAACAACATCACACCCATAGAAGAACACAAACCATGCCACACTAAGAAAAAATATTAATCCATGGTCATTTTTCACTGCTGGGGTTCACCTGACTATGTGTCGGCTTCACTATAGGACTTTTGGCTCGAGAACTGATGATTGTAGCAACTTTTTCCCTGTAGTTAGGAATAATAAATTCCCAAAAATAACACACAACCTTTATTTAACCAATCACACTTCCATTTAAATAACATTTTCAAGGAGGTTTGACAAAAAATATTCTTACAATTAAAGGAAAAGAACACCCCAAAATGCTAAAAGAGACGAAAATTAAATCCAAAAAACTTAACAAAAAAGAAAACCTTAAAATGATCCCCAAACATCACCCTACTCCTACTGATGGGATGAGGTGACCATTAACATATCAGGTCTAGCTTTAGTGCGCTTCTTGGAAACACATTGGCCGAATCGCTGCATGTGACATAGATGTCCACATGTGTGGTAGGTTTTCAGAACACTTGGGAATGCTGGCCTTTTGTGACCCTGCTTACCAAACTAGTGAAAGATCACAGCTTTGTGCTGTGAAGAATATGACTAAAGGTATGAATGACCCCTTATTCCTCTATTAGAGCCACTAGCATCATGTCGCTTCCCATTCTTTCAATCTTCATCCTCAACACTTCTTCCCAAGGCTGAAAGAGGATTTGCCACCAAATGTCTTCCTGCTAACTCAACTTCACCCAGAAAGGTTTTCCCCACTACATCTGAGATGGTGGTTAGGTTGAGATATCCCACATTTGAATATAGTTCAGGTCGGAGTCCAAACTCAAAATATTGAGTCTTCCCGGGTTCATTTACAACAAACCACTAGTCGTAGAGAACTGAGTCTAAGAAATGTCAATAGAATTCTAGTACTAATTTAACGCCCTGTTGAACACAATACAACTCAATCATCTTCTTTAACTTCTTCAACTAAGTGAAATACTGCTGGATGAATGATGACTTGAAGAAATCCTAAGTGAGGTATTTTTTATTCTTTCTTCGAGACACATACTTCCACCTTTTCAAAGTTGGTCCTTCAAGCATAATGCCGGCCAACTTCACCTTCAATGACTCTAGCGACGTGAGACAATTGGATCTCCTCTCAGTCATCCACTACCCCTAAACTGAATCAAGAGGATATGATTTTTCTTAATTGAGAGGATGGTTCAATTTCTGAAAATTGAGGACGTTGTCCATGGGTTGATCAATTGGATGAATTTATTATATAATTATAATTATTATAATTTTATATTTATTATATTTATTATATTTGATTATATTATATTTAATTTATATTATATTTATTGAGGACGTAGGTCAGAAGGTGCCCAACCAGAGGGTGTGTGGCGGGAAGGAGTTCTTGTTGGTGCGCGAGGGTTGAAACAAGGTCCGGCCAGTGGTGTACGCAGCCAATACGGCTAGATGGGAGTAATTTTTTTATCTGGGTTTTTAAAAAATTAAAATTTGATAAAAGGGTATAGGGTTCGAATATTTTTAAAAATGGGTCGGGGATGCGTGAACGGCGTTCACGCATCCTTCGCCGCGGAAGGATGCGTGAACGGCATTCACGCATCCCGGACCCCGACGGTAATGCGTGAACGGCGTTCACGCGTCCTTTGCTGACCAGCTAAAGGAAGCGTGAACGCCGTTCACGCATCCTTGCGCGGGAAAAGATGCGTGAACGGCGTTCACGCTTCTCTCCGCGGCGAAGGATGCGTGAACGCCGTTCACGCATCCTTCGCGGACGAGCTGAAGGATGCGTGAACGACGTTCACGCATCCGGCCGAGAAAATTTATAAAAGGAGGGGTCCCCCCCCCCCAATACCCATTGTTCTCCTCTGATTTTCGTTGCGAAGATCTGCAGAAATTCTTTCTCAACAAATATTTGCTGCTTTTATTGAGGTAAAATTTCTATTTAATAATTTAATTGTTTATTTGTGTTTATTTATTTCATTTGTATGTTTAATTGTATTTATTTATTTCATTTGTATGTTTAATTGTATTTATTTATTTCATTTGTATGTTTAATTGTGTGTATGATTTATTTATTTCATATGTTATGCATGAAATGTTTTGTATGATTTAATTTTCTTGATGTTGAATGTTCGTATGATTTAATTTTTTGAATGTCTGTTGTCTAAATATTGAATGTTTTATGTTATGTCTAAAATTTTTAATGTTTAGAAAAAGTAATTTATGTTGGAGAAATTTATTTTAATGGATGGTTTTGATGTAAATGTAAATTAAATTACTTTTATTTACTAGTAATAATATTTTTAATCAATAAAGTATAAAATATATTTACTTATATTTTGAAAAGTAGAAGAATGCCCAAAAAACATTACAATTTCATAAAATTTAAAATAACAAAAGTGTTTATTATGTAAATCTCAATTAGATCAGTTATAATAAAATTTATTTAATGTTTTTAATAAATATATATATATCTATATATATACACATGAAGTTAAATTTTTGTAAAAGAGGTGTAGTATTTAATATAGATTTTATATAATACGGATAATATAATAAATATACCAAAAAACACGGTATGAGTGATGACTGATCTTGAGATGACCGACCATGCATAATTGAAATTGCATGTTTTATTTTGTGTATGTTGTTATTCAATTTGTAATAATTGCATTTTTTCGGTATTGATGACCTGCGAGTCATCTCTCAGTAAGTGTAAGGACCTGCGTGTCCGTTTAAATTAATTTATGTATTTCATACCCCTAGACCCTCTCACATGCATGTGAGTAAATTTGTAATTAAAAGACTGACGCCCCAAAGAGGTGTCGACGAAGAGGCATCCCCGAAGAGGTGTCGACGAAGAGGCATTTGAGAACTCGTTCGAGAGGAGGCGTTGCTATTTGACAGGAGATTGGCGGTTGCTGCAATATTTGATAATAGAGACAGGAGTTTACTCATATAAATTGTGGTTAGTTTATCAGATAATGATAAACTAATCGCAAGTCTCAAGATCAAGTCATGATTATATATTCATAAGTAATCAAATTTTATGAAACATTATATTAAATTTGCTTTTGTGCTAAAATCACAATCACTATACCTTAACAGTGATAAATCAATACATAAAAAAGTCTCAAGATAATCAATTATTCAAAACCAAATTAAATAATTTAAAATTTTAATGTAGTGTATAATATTTTTAAATTTTTTTTAATAGGTAATTATGTCTGCTCAAATATATTTCAACGGTGAGGTAATTTGTACCGAGCAGGGTTTTAGCTACAGTGTGCCACCTGTCAAAGTGGTAAATCTCCATGGTTGTATGACATTTGATGCAGTTCGTAATAAGATTCATAGTCGGTTAAAATTGAGTGCAGGACAAGCAATCACTTCAATTAGATACCGACATCTTCAATATCCTGAGCGTATGTGGCACAGCGACTACCCTATAGTCGATGATGAGGATTGGATGGAGGCTTCTCAGTTATTCAGGCAACAGTGTATTAATGGTTTGATGGAATTATTTATTGTCATTTCTGATATTGATGTGGTGCAATCGATTACTACAGAACCATGCTTTGTGACCTCTATAGAAGTCGGTCCTTCACAACAGTCTTCTTTATTGCCTCCTTCTCATACGACTCCTGTGGAAGAATGTAATGAGGAAGATCATCAAAATTTGGAAGGAAATGTAGATGACATCCCTTTCTGTGCTGATATAGTGCAAGAAAGTTTATCTGAGGAAGAAGAATCTGGGGAGTCAGCAGGAGATGATGTGGTTAGAAATGAACCTTCTGAGGTTCCTTTGAGAGACAAACATCCACTACATCCACCAGTTAGTGGTAATCAGCCTTCAGTTTTGAGTTCCTTAGTTGGAGGAATGTCTCGTGAACAACTTTTTGATTGGGATGTCATTACACCAGCTTCTGAATTCCCTGGCATTATAGGGAATATGCCTGCATCAAATGATAATGCCATATATGTTGGGCAGGAGTTCGAAAGTAAACAGGTCATGAAAAATGTGATAAAGCAATACCACATTGAGCGACATTTCACATTTGTGGTTTATGAGTCAAAGAAGACCAAATATCTCATTCGTTGTGAAAAATATGGGTCAGAATGTAAATTTCGATTAAGAGCAGTATTTGATAAATGTTATGGATGTTGGAAGATAACCAAATTAGAAGGCCCACACACTTGTCTGCATCCCAGCTTGGCACAAGATCACTCTTCTCTTGATGCAGAGTTTATATCTACTGTTATTTGTGAGATGATACGAACAAGTCAGGATGTTCCTGTTGCCCTTATTCAGGAAAGAATTCAACAGTTGTATAACTATAAGGTATCATACAACAAAGCTTGGAATGCAAAACAGAAAGCCATTGTAAAAGTGTATGGTGATTGGGATGAGTCTTATGCGTTGTTGCCACAACTTATGGAATTGTTGTCTCTCAATAATCAGATTGTTTATCAGTTGGACACTGTTGAGTATGTATCCCAAAATCATCTAGTTGATCGGTCAAAGGTGAAGTTCAAGAGGATTTTTTCGGCATTCAGACCGTGCATTGCTGCATTTCCCTTTTGTAAACAATTTATTCAGGTAGATGGCACATTCCTTTATGGAAAGTATACAGGTGTTCTACTCATTGCTGCCACACAGGATGGTAATCGCGCTCCTCTGCCACTTTCTTTTGCTGTTGTTGAAAAAGAAAATTTTGAATGCTGGAGCTGGTTCTTGGCATGTGTACGTGTTCATGTCACGCAGAAACAGGGCGTGTGTCTGATATCTGATCGTCATCGAGCGATTATAGAGGCCGTGAGTAGTGATGGGGTTTCTTGGACTGAGCCGAATGCTTATCACCGTTATTGCATTAGACATATTGCAAGTAATGTGCATAAGCAGTTTAGAGATGAGGCCATAAAGAAGGCGATCCTCAAATTGGGTATGGTTTTCTAAACTTTCTTTTTTTAACAAAATTTACTATCCATTTTAATACATTATTATGTTATGCTTTCAGCATATGAACCCCAACAAGAAAGGTTTGATCGGCGTCTTGAAGAGATCCGAACAGTTAATGAGGAGGTATATGAATATATGGTACAAATTTCAAAGGAAAAATGGTCATTAGCATACGATGGTGGTATGAGATATGGGCATATGACCACTAATATTGTGGAGTGCATAAATGGGGTCCTCAAGGGTGTGCGCAAACTCCCAATCACAGGGTTAGTGCAAGAGACATTTTTTAGATGTGTTCACTACTTTGTTGACCGGTCCCAAAAGGCCTACCAGAGGATGGAAAATGGAATGCTTTTTACTCAGCATTTTCAAACTGATATTGACCGGATACGGAATGAGGCTTCACGGTGGAATGTTATAGCCTTTGACAGGGAAAAGAGGAGTTTTCGGGTAAGAAAGTGCTACGACCAGGGTGCATGCACTAATGGTGGAGTGTTTGTCGTGATGTTGGATAATAGGTACTGTGATTGTGGCAGCTTTCAGGCATTGAGATATCCATGTGTACATGTTATTACAGCTTGCGCTTCGGTAAATATATCGTGGGAGCCATATATTGACCCGGTGTATCACATGAGCACTTTGGTTAACTGTTATAGTGCTGCTTGGATGCCTGTTGGTGACTTCCATTCTATCACATTGCCTGCTGATCAACCGACCATTGTCCCTGATATTTCCAGGTTTTCATAAGTCGGTTTTGGTATCATTTATAATGTTTTCAATGTGTGTCATTTTTAAAATTATTGGCTTCATGCTACTAGGTTGCGGCCTCGAGGAAGACCGAAGTCAACTCGCATCAGAAATGAGATGGATTGGCCTCGACAACGAGGAGGGAGAATATGATGCAGTATCTGCCACGCAGAAGGACATACTCGTAAGAGATGTCCCCAAGTGGCAGGACAGAGTTCCAAATCTCATCATCCATGATCGAGTCTGTGTACCTGCTCTAAGAGGAAGAGGTTGTGGTTGGTGTCGATGATGAAGAAGAAGAATAAGAAACAGAGGATGAGGATGAGAAGAAGTAGAAGACTAAGAGGAAGAGGTTGTGGTTGAATAACCTATTGTGGAAGTTTCTATAGTTACTTAGGAACTTGATCTATTTGGAATAATGTTAATGGTTATCTAATGGATAATGGATAAATTAACAAACGTAATTTCACAAATAAGAAGAAATAATTAATTTTTCACTTTTTCCTCTTAATTTTTAATGTGGAATAATGTTAATGGTTATTTAATGAATAATGGATAAATTAACAAACGTAATTTCTCAAATAAGAAGAAATAATTAATTTTTCACTTTTTCCTGTTAATTTTTAATGTGGAATAATGTTGATGGTTATTTAATGGATAATGGATGAATTAACAAACGTAATTTCACAAATAAGAAGAAATAATTAATTTTTCACTTTTTCCTGTTAATTTTTAATGTGGAATAATGTTGATGGTTATTTAATGGATAATTGATAAATTAAGTAACGATGATATCATGTGTGCAGATGGCAGGTTTTCCATTGCTTACATCTCAGGCTACTCATGTATCACGACTGCTTTTAGAGGGACGTCCTGTGGCTCCCTTGAGTGTACGTAGATCTCACCATTTCCATCATACTGCACCACCTCCCGCTATCGTCCCACATCTTCGTCGAGCTGGATTTTATGGAGTAGCGATGTGCGACTTCACGTTTCTTGATCATCAGCTCATTGCCGCACTTGTCGAGAGATGGAGACCAGAGTCGCATACTTTCCATTTCAGTGAGGGAGAGATGACTATTACATTGCAGGATGTGGCTATTATGTTGGGCCTCCCTATCGACGGACATGCTTTGACAGGCCGAGTTCCATCAGATTTGCCTGAGCTTGTTCATAGACTTCTGGGCATAGAGGTCCAGGATGATGGCAGGACCATCGTCGGTGGTAGATTGCGGATGCCTTGGTTAGACCAGCACTTCACACATTTACCAGATGATGCTGATGACGTCACCGTGCTGCGCTTTGCACGGGCATATATTTTGAGGCTGATCGGTGGCACGCTTTTTGTTGACCACTCTACTACTTTTGTGCACCTGATGTATCTATCTTTTTTAGAGGATTTGGACCAGGCAGGTCGATATAGTTGGGGGTCTGCCTGCCTAGCATATACATACAGAGCCCTATGCAGCGCATGTCGCATCGATAAGATGCAGATCACAGGATGCATGGTTCTTCTACAGATGTGGGTATGGGAGAACATACCTCGTTTAGCTCCACATGCTCGTGCGCCATTACTCGTAGATATTGTAGCAGAGGCTCCACGTGGACGTTGGTATGTTATTAATTCTTTCTAATATCTAACTTACTTGTATAAAATTCTTTTATGAAATGTAAAAAAAATGTTATCTACAGGTGGAGTCAGGCGCATCGACATTCAGATTCTCCCAGACATGATGTTCACGCCTACAGACTTATGCTAGACAGCATTCGACCAGACGATGTAAGTGATTATTATTTATATTGTTAAATCTTTACTCTTTACTGTAAATCTATTCATTTATTAATTGATTATTCATTTTTTCTTTCAGATTACATGGATGCCATATACAGATGCTATCCTTCAGAGTCTGCCCCCATACTGTACGGTGATGCTTGATATCGGCTCCTGCATGGTTCCACTGATTCATTTTCATATAGTCGAGTGGCATCAGACGGATAGGGTTATGAGACAGTTTGGATTCCTTCAGCCAGTTCCTGACCCGCCCAGTCAGTTGGATTCATTGCATTCCCTGAAGATGTCAGGGAAGAGAGATTTTGATTGGAGGAGCTACCATGCGAGATATGTTGCGTTATGGGACAGGCGACGGGAGTCCCAGTTGCGAGGGGCAGGGACAGTACGCTTTCATTTGATGGATCAGATGGATTATGCAGGCTGGTACATCAGGTCTCCCGTCAGATTTCTGACACGGCACGGACGGGGCTTCCATGACTTGGTATGCATTCTTTCTTTCACAGTTCAACATATTTTTTATTCAAATTAGTTAACAACAGAATTTGTTTTCGCAGGATGCTCGTATTTGTCATCTACTGCATATGTCTGATCCAGTGGAGAGAGCTGCCTTTGACCCAGCATATTTTCACAGCCTTGTATGACAGATGCTACCGTCGATGGATGAGATTTATCATGGCATTTTCTTTGATCCACCACCTGCTGCGGAGGCCGCGGAGCCTGCTGCGGAGGCCGCGGAGCCTGCTGCGGAGGCCGCGGAGCCTGCTGCGGAGGTCGCGGAGCCTGCTGTTGTTCCACAGGATGAGGCTGCTCAGCTTGCTCAGCCACATGATATTATTCCACTGGAGGAGGGTGTTCAGCATGACCAGTCATATGCTCCTCCAGCTTCTCAGGCACAGCCACAGGTACTTACAGACGCTGACTGGATTGAGTTCGATGTTTTATTGCAGTCATCCGCAGCTGAGCATCCATCTACTTCCTATATTGGTGAGAGTTCCAGCCAGCTTCCACTATCCTTAGATGCAGGCCAGGGTACAGGCGGTGAGACTGTACATCCACCGTCTGTCACACAGGAGGATGTGGAGGTGGCTGTCGATGAGGATGCGCAGCGTACGCCAGAGCACAGACGTAGACAGACACGGCGTGGACGCATCCAGTATACGCCTGACTGTGGGACAGAGGAGCATCCACACCGGAGGCGTAGATTAGGTTGACATTTGATTTATGATACGTTTTGTATGTGTATTACTGTTATCTAGACTTCTATTATACCTTTAATAAGTGTCTTACTGTTATCAAATTATCTACCAATGTATATATATATATATATGTGTGTGTGTATAATAAATAATATGATTAGAAATTCCATAATACTCATATAAATTCAATAAGTTCAAGATAAAGGTTAAATAATAATACAAGGCTATTTATTTTATGAATAACATATTAAAAGACCAAGTAAAATGTATTGAATAACTTTAGGAGGATTTTGTTGGCCTACAATTAAATATAGGATCAAGAGAAACTCTTGACTCCTAATATGATATTAGGAAATTAGGTCACACAAGTGATGGAAAAAAGGGAAATTATGGTTCATAGGTCCAAAAAATAGTTAAAAAATGTTTAGGGAAGAAAATGATACATCGTAATGCCACAAATGGTATGGTTATTATTCATAAACAGAAAGCAGTAATGATTGGTGTCAGAACACAAGAGCCTGTTATGTGGATAAAGATTTATTTTGGTATGAATTAGAATCAGAATATTTAGTGATCTTAAGGAATAATGAGTGGTGTATTAGTGATGCACATGAATAAACCATTTATCAAATATTATTTTTGTGGAAATATGGGGAATTATTAGAATGCTCATTCCATAGCCTTGAGGGTCACTATGTGACTTTATCAAATATTATTTACAGGGTTATTTTGAAAATACTACTCATTTCTATATTGGTTATACCCCCCAACATGTATTATTCACTATCTCCACAAGTTAATACAATGACATATAATCCATTTTTCCTCTCTATAACAAAAAATAATCCACTATACACTCTCTTTCTCCATAATACATTGGAGATTCATTCTACTCTATAATCCAAAAGATACATCTACTTCCAAATTTAGGAATAAGTTCTTCTTCAAATAGACTTACTCTATAAGAAATCTAGTCACTCCTACCTTGTGTACTTTATCAATAATTTTAGAAATTATTATATTAAGACTCTTTTCAGATTTTGTGCAATCTAGATTCTCCTCAATATTCAAATACTCAAGAACTCATCAATTCATCTTTCTGTATTTACCTGATACATTATTGTATCGAGTTATCAGAAATAATATTTCAATTCAACACAGAGTCTTCATCACCTTCATACACACTTTATTCACAAAACAAACAATAATTGTTCATGGGTAATATATCATTATTACATGATTTAAAATCAATCATTTAAATCCTTATTTAAATTTGTTTAGTAATAACACATTTAATTACACATTTATATATGAATACTCATCAGTAGTGGTATCATATTTTCCTCATATTGAATGCCCCATTAATTTCTGTGGGTATTTGGTTTCATGCAACTCATAAAGAATACTAGAAGGATTAAGGTTCCCCTCTTTCTTCTTAATGTGGTGTCTATCTCTATGAATCATTATCTATATTCATACATGTAACTCATATTTAATTACATAATAAAATACAAAAACTCATCAAAAATACCCAATGCTCGGGTCTTCTCCATTCTTCACATAAATGTTACAACTCATGTAAGAATCTGATTCACGTGGATTCATCAAAATATGATCTTCTAATCACCCGAATACTTATTGACATATTGATAAAACATACAACCATTTTTTCCAACAATCTCCCCCTTTATCTTCTGTTGTTAATATCCATTCATATCATAAAAGTTAATATGTGGTAACATCAATTATTCTCCCCCTTATTTAAAATAAAATGAAAAGGATAATTGGACAATTTTAAACTCATATTTCTTCTCAAAAAAATCTTCACATATATTTTAAATAAGGGGATGATATGACATGATACTTGGAACAAAGCCTTTAGTTAATAAACACTATATCTATATGATCCATCCTAGTGTAGAAAGAAATAATTAAATAACCAATATAATATAATCTACCTATAACACATACTCATATGTGATACTAAAATTAGATATTCTCAATTATCAGGATGAGTAATTTTAAGATAAGAAATACATGATCCTGCACACACTTCAAAAAACACATTAGAAAGTTCAAGTGCAAGAACAAATCCCCCTTTTCTCATTTTTTCATTAAATAAGTACTCAACCTTAATGAATATAATTAAGAAAAAATGTAAGATAATGTGATTGGAATACCTCAAATCTCTTATAAGATCCTCCTTAAGAGATGAACTCATTCTTCATCATGGGAATTTATGTACTCCATGATGAACAATACTTCTCCTTCAATTCCATTCAAGTAAACTCATAACACATAAAATAATAAGGAATAAGGAGGAACCTCTTGTATTCTATAGAGGAAACATTCAATGTGAGAGTTTTCTCTCATCCTTTATTTCTTCTTATTTCTAAGCCAAGCATGGGATGTGATTTATTTCTTATTACATGCTTCATGGATTATGCACATATTTCCTTCCCATGAATTTCCTCTTTATTTGGAATACATTTTCCCCCTCCTCCACAGCTGGTACAACCTCATTATTTTTCTTCCAAATTTTTCATCTTCTCTTCCAAGATTCTTATTACGAGGGATTTGATTTTGGTTCTTTAAACACCATTTTTTGATACTCGTTTTTATCTTTAAAAACATTGAACTTATTTTCTATCTTAATATGACTTCTTTCAGGATACAAAAATTCCTTGTAAGTCATATGAGTAGAGTTTCTCCACATAGATTATTTACCCTTGCATGTTTTCTTCTCTCGGGAAGATGCGTGAACGGCGTTCACGCATCACGCCCGGGTCCGGGATGCGTGAACGCCGTTCACGCATCCCCGACCCATTTTTAAAAATATTCGAACCCTATACCCTTTTATCAAATTTTAATTCTTTAAAAACCCAGATAAAAAAATTATCCGCTAGATGGTGCCAGTGGGGGGAGCCTGAGGCATGTGCAGCGAAGGGGGACATTGTCGGGGTGCTGGGCCGCTGCTGGTCAGCCGGAGCAGAGAAGGTGACTGTATCCGGGGCAGCTGCACTGGTTCTTGCTGGAAAAAAACAAGAAAAGGCACCGCATCCGGGTCACTGGGCTGCTGACAAAGGTATGAAGCGGCCGCTGAAGGGAGTCAGAGGAGTGCGCTTCAAGGATAGGGATGGTTGTAGGTCAGCTCAGCCACGGGTCAGCTTGCATAGCTAGAAGGGTGCACGCCGGGCAGTGCGAGCAGGGGGTGTTGCCGGTTGTTGGAGGTGGCTGTAGATAGTGGAGAAAAGGTCGGATGTGGCTGAAGATGGGTGGTGTAGCAGCGTTACAAGAAGGTCGCGCAAGGGGTTGGGGAGTGCCGGCAAGGGGAGAGGCAGGGAGAGTGGCGGGCCGAGGGCGGTGCGGCGTCCGGTGCAAGGCTGCTGGGAGGCATCCTGATGGTGGCATATCGATGATAGGTAGGTCAACCGGTGATACATGAGACATGTTTCAATGTGGTGGAGGCCGAGGCTGGTCCAGGGCGAGCTGCAGGCAGAGGAGAGTTTGATGGTGAGCTGGGGTCGCTGACATTGCAGGATAGGAGCGCGGGCGAGGAGTAGGAGGGGTGCGGGAGGAATGGCATGCATGGAGCGGGGAGTGCGACAAGAGGAGGCCGATGGGTTCCAACTTATGCCAAGGGAAGGGAGGTGTGGGATGGCACGCAAGGCTATGGAGAAGATCAAAAATATATAATTAGGGTTAGGGGAAAGGGAGGAAAAGAAAAACAGAAAGAAAGAAAAAATGTAAATAATATAAAATAAAAATAAAATATTAATAATAGTAAATTTAATAATAGTAATAATAACAATAATAATAAGGTGTTATTAATAAAAACACCAATAAGAATAAGAATAAACATAACGATTAAAATATATAAAAAAATTGATTTCACATTAATAATAATACAAAAATTATTAATAATAATAAAAATTTAAATTGCACAATAAATTACAAAACATTCTCATTTTAATTTTCTGAAGACAAGTGGATCATGCCGATGCTTGGGTGAAGACATGAGCGGTTTCAAAAATGTCCTCCGCCCTTGCACCCAATGACGTCAACACAATAACACACACATTTTGAAAGAACTCAAAAATATTATTTGGGATTCAATCTGAACCTCGACAAAATTCTCAATAGCCAAATAAAATTATTAAAAGTCCAAAAACACATATTGGGGTGTGAAAATTCTCCCTACAATAAAGATTTCCTCCCCTAGAAATCCACTACAAGGTCTAGACCCCAAGATAAAACATCTTACGTGTCACCCACCTCCAATAGTTTAATTGCCCCGAGTTGATAGATCAAAACTGACACTGAAATCCCATTAGTTACAACTCATCCTCAAAACACAACACCTTAACCACTACCTAATAGAACCCAAACAGTCCATTTCAACCAGTAAAAAAATATGCATAAACCACCTCCGATACTCATTCCCATAATCCTTTTCCAACAGAATCGATGGGTGTACTCTAGTCCCAATGTTTACTCAAGGGGAAGAACATAGGATTAGGTGGCTCTACCCGAGACCACCCGCCCCAAAACAATGCATAAAAATAAACTCTAATACTGACACGGGGAGGCATGAACCGACTACCCATTATAAGGATCTGTCTAAAACTAAATTAATTTAGGTTTAACTCTACGAGTCCATTTGTGGGTCTGCACACCACAAGAACTGACAAGAGTAACCGAACATGAAGATTTCCCACATGAACCAAAAAAACCCCCATCATGAGGGGGGGAGGAGGGATGAACAGAATTGATAGATCATGAAAACTACCACCATCGCAATATCAACAACCTCACGCCCTTGGAAGAACACAAACCATGCCACACTAAGGACAAATATTAATCCAATGAAAATTTTCACCACTGGGGTTCTCCTGACTATGCACCAACATCACTCTATGACCTGTGGGTAGAGCACCGATGATTGAATCATTTCCTTCCTCACAATCATTCTTCAAAAATTCAAAAACATAACACACAAAATAGAATTTTACCTAGCACACTTCCATTCAAATAAAGGTTTCTGGGAGGTTTGACAAAACCATTATTTCAACTGATGGAAAAGAACACCACAAAACACTACAAGAGATGACTACTACATCCAGAGAACAAAAAATAAAATAAAAAACCACAAAATAGCTCCCAAAAAATACCATACTCTTGCTGATGGGTTGAGGTGACCTTCACCAAGCCAGGTCTGGCATCAACACTCTACTTGGATGCACCTTGGCAAAATCATCGTAAGTGACCCAGATGTGCATAGGTCTGCCAGGGTTTTGGAACACTTGGGAATGTCACCCTTTTGTGACCCTTCATACCACAATGGCGATGGATCATAGCTTTGAACGGTGAAGAAGATGACTGATGGTCGAAAGGGATCTTTATTACTCTACTAGAGCCTCCAACATAATTAGGTCGCCTCCCATTCATCCAATACCCATCCTCGGCACTGCTTCCCAAGGCTAAGGGAGGATTCACCACCTCATGTCCTCCTTCAAACTAAGCTTTGTCCAAAATGTTTTTCCCCATAACATCTGAGAAGGTGGTTAGGTTGAGCTCTACCACTTTTGACTACAGCTTATGTCGGAGTCCAAACACAAATTAATGAGCCTTCCCATGTTCCATTGCAACAAACCATTAGTCATATGCAATTTGGTATATGAAACGTCAATTGAATTCTACTACTGATTCAATTCCCTGGTGAACACAAAACAACTCCATCCTCTTCATCAGCTTTGTCAACTTAGAGAAACAAAACTAGATGAATGACGACTTGAAGAAATCCCAAATGAGATCTTTTCAATGATTTCTTCGAGACACAAACTTCTACCATTTCCATGTTTGACATTCATATATAAAGGTAGGCAACTTCACCTTCATTGACACATGCGGCATGAGAAAATATAAGCTCCTCTAAATCTTCCACAACCACTCATCTAACTCTAGAAGATCTACTTATCCCTAAAATAGAGGGGGGGGGGGTTCAATTTTCGAAACTCATGGATGTAGTCTATGGGTTGATCAACTAGAGGATTTTCTAAGGGCGCACCATGCGAAGCTGCACTTTGTGCATTCATTAGGCATTCATGGGGGGGGGGGGGGGCGCTATGGAACATGGGAACAAATAACTTAATCAATACATGGTCATTTCCATTTTAAATTAATCTTTTCACAATGTCCAAAATAAAACTTTACAAAAATATCTAGGAAGTAAGGAAGACCCAAAAAATCAAAAAGGGGAAACTAGTGTCGATGGGTGACTTAAACATTTGGTTGGAGGCCATACGCCAGTCACACCACCATCACATAGATCAGTCTAGGGAAATGTCCTTGGCTCCACATGGATTTCCAGGCCCTGCGAGCTTGCATGGCTACTTTCCGAACTCCCTTTTCATTTCCCAAAATTAAAAAATTCACAACAATCAAAGGACACAAACATGATCGAACATCTAATGGTAAGCCTAGGTTCGGAACGAGTAAGGGATTATGTTGTCCTTCCTGTCCCTACACCTCAGGTCTAGAAAATCCTACTCCATCTACCATGACAACCCAAAATAACAATGGGATGTCAGAAAAACAAGTTCCCCTCAGGAGGCGACGTCCCCTGATACCATTTTATCCCAAACTAACCCGGGTCGACCCTAGACCAGTCACCTGAGCTAATCGGCGGAAAGGCCCGAGAGGCATTCCCAATCCTGTCGAGTATACTACAAGTTCTTGGGCATCAAGAGAGGACAAAAGTTAATGATTTATCCCAATGAAAATAAATGAAGAAGTGGAAAGAAAATGTAACAATGCAAAACAAATAACTGACATGAAAAAAGGAATAATAGCCATCATCAAAAAACTATCCTGAACATGACCAAAACTCCTCATGACCCTAAGATTCTATAACAAAAAAACAACCAAATCGCGGCCACTGTGAGAAATCTCGAGTCAAACCTAATATAGAAACTAAAAATAGGGAAATACAACAGACATGAGTATTAAAACTCAGAAGGCATGCCCAAAAAACTATCACCAAGGCACTAACTATAAATAAAGAATTTTACAATTTCAGGTTTGAACTAAATTAAATAAAGTATGGGTTTACACATGCTTACATTTCCTAAAAAATTAACATTCCATTGCCTGTTTTTATTTAAAAACAAGAATAATGTTTGAAGGGAAAAACTGTGTAACATTTTAAAAAAAAAATTGCAAACAATTTAGAAATCCATATTTTAGCAGTTAGTCAAGAGGAAAAACCACTAATAACACACAAAACACAATAAGGGAAATGGAATAGTAGAAAATGTGGACAAACAACCGAACTCGGCCTCTCAATCATCCACCACATACAACTAAGCACTAAGGAAAACATGAGACGGACCTAAGAGCTCGTGAACAATCCAGAATGCACTATATGTGTGACTCATCCTGATGGAATGTCTACTCTTGATGACATCATAATGCCCAAATGATCAGTGTTTTCTTTACCAGGCCTAACTTAGGGGGCTCAATCCCCTAATAGAGTAAATTCCATAATAAGGGATACTAGCTAGTGCATAATTTAAACTAGTGCAGTAATCGTTATCAAAAGATTCACTTAATATTCAAGGTTCCCATGTCAACACGTGTAAGAAAAAGGGCGAGTCAACAATATCAAACAAGTAACCACAAACCATACAGTAACATAATGCACACCAACTCACAAAAACAACGTACATAACAAAGTTACCCACGAGTCACTCCAAAGTGGGTTTTCAAAAATAATTATTTCTATTAATATACCAAATAGACCTTAATCCACATTACAAAAATATCATTTCATTAGAGAACGAAAAAACATTCTCATGCATCAGAATAAATCAGTTATCATCAAACTAGAACTACACTTGAATGTACATGTATTATGTTCAAAAGAAAAATGGGGTTCTTTCACTATTGTGCATCAATTAACCAAGAGAATATTTCAGGTGCCATGTATAAAATAAATAGCTTCGTTTACATTAAGTAATTATTGCTAAAATAATTATCTAACACTATTTATCATTTATTGAAAATTAATGAAATATCAAGTAATTAATAAATTTCATATTTAAAGGTGAGTGCAATGGGGGACCTACATTGACATACAACTCGATTATGAAAATGCTACTTGCATCACACTTGCGCACAAGTACACACATCCAATAGACGGTAGTATCACATATTCTCTCTACCAACAGGCCACATAAATCAAAAAAATAACTAAAAACATAGAAGCATAGACTTAACATAATCCAAGAAAAGAAAAGCACAATACTCACCTAAACCCCAGTGCAGGAAAAACGACGTGAGTGAATGAGGTAGGGGTCAGTGTGGGGGTGGGCTCAATTAATGAGATTATGAAAAAGTGGAAATAACTAGAGAGTATGACAGTGAATAGCATAGACCGATTGGGAGGGAACGTGATGTATGGACAGGAGGCGCGTTGTTTAAAAGCGTGCATGTTTCACTGGCGGGGATGGCTGGATGGTGTGTGGCGGGTTGGAAGGCACACATCTAGAGGGTGCATGGATGGAAGGAGGTCTGGTGGGTGAGTGGAGGCTGAAATGTGGTCCTTCCAGAGTCGTGTGTGGCTGATACATCTGGGGGTGCTGGAAAAAGGATCATGGGGCTGGTGCAGCGAGGGGGGACGTCATCGGGGCGCTGTGCCACTACAAGTTGGCCGGAGCAAGGAAGGGGACCGCGTCTGGGGCTGATGCACCGCTGTTGGCTAGACAAAATCAGGAAATGGATCGTGTCCGGAGATTTTCACCCCTGAAAAAGGGATTATGAGGCAGAAGAAGGGCATTAGAGGAGTGCGCTGCAAGGAGAGGGATGGTTGCGGGTCAGTTCACCCGCAAGTTAGCTCACATAACTGGTGGTGCGCACGCCAGAAAATGGGAGCTAGGGGGTGTTTCAGGTTACTACATGTGGCCGCGAATGGGGGAGAAATGGACAGAAGTAGCCACAAATGGGTGGATTTGCAATGCGCTTGGAAGGTCATTCAAGGGGTTTGGGTGTGCCGGCAGAAAGAGAGGCGGGCCGAGGGTGGTGCAAAGTCTGGTGTGATGTGGTTGCGTGGTGGCCTGAGGGTTGTAGGCCGATGGGAGGCTGGTTAGGCGGAACTAGTGGAGATACGCAGTAAGGAGTCAGAGACCGAGATGCATCCAGGGTGCATTGCAGGCAGAGGGGAGTGTGATAGAGAGCTTTGTTCACCAAAAGTGCAGGATAGGAGCACGAGCGCAGTGCAGGAGGGGTGTCCGAGGAATGACGTGCATTTAGAGGGGAGTGCGACAAGAGGAGGAGGATGAGGGGTTCCTGTTTTCACTAAGGGAAGGGAGGGGTGAGATAACATGTATGGCTATGGGGAATAACAAAAAATGAGTTAGTTTTCGGGGGGATAGAGGAAAAGAAAAAAAAATGAATGAAAAATGGAAGTAATATAAAAAAACAATAATAATAATAATTGTAAACATAATAATAATAATAATAATAATAATAATAAGGTGTTATTAATAATAAAACTAATAAGAATATAGATAATCATAAATATTAAAATATAAATAATAAAAATATTCAGTTTACTTTAATTATAATAAAATTATTTACAAAAATAAAAAAATAAATAGAAAAATTAAATAAAAAAGTTTCTCATTTAAAATTTCCAAGGATAGGTAGATCATGCCGATGCTTGGGAGAAGCCATGCAAGGTTTCCAAAATGTGTTCTTCTTGTGCGCCCAACTACATCATCTAAGAAATGAACACTTTTAGACAAAACTCAAAAATATCATATGGGATTCAATCTAAACCTCAACAAAATTTTTAAAAACAAAATAAAATTATTTAAAAGGAAAAAAACACAAGTTGGGGTGTGATAGAGGTGTTGTTAGAGACCCTGTTGGTTCTGTTATTCTGACTTTCAGTGCATTCTTTGGTCAAGGGCATGCCCTTTAGGTTAAGGTGATGGTCCTCCTTATAGGGCTTCAACTTTGTCACCAGAGGATTTTTACCATAACTGTTGTTGAAATGGATTCTATGGTTTGTTATGATTCTCTGATTAGTGTTGTTAAGGTTCCATGGTATATCATATATACTATTAGAATGTGTAAATGGTTTCTGAACAACACTATGAATTTTCTTCACATCTGGAGGGATGAGAATAATGTTCCAGATTTCTTAGCATCCATGGTAACCCAAATCAGTAATATTTTTTTGTTCTCACTTTTAAACTCATTACCTATTGGGGTGAACCTTATTATAGGCGATTCCCTTGCCTTGCATTACTTCAGTCACCTTCAGGGAATTTTTTAGTTCTCTTTGTCTTTTCTGGCATAAAATCATCATGGATTGAGCTTAGTTGATGTTACAACTAGTTTTCATGTTTTATATTATGATCTGGTTTGATGGGAATCCTAATATTTTTCTTGGCTTCTAGGTGTTATGGGTGTTGAGTTTTGAAGTGTCTCTTTTTCTAATTTTCCCCATGATTTTTCTTTGGATCATTTAGAAATTTTTAGTGAAAAAATGTATTTTTGGCCTTAGTAGACCCTAGTTAACGGTTTGGGCATGGTTAGGGTCAATCGCGTGACATGTCCACGAAATCATACAACATGTTACAAAACCTACCAGATGATTACCATGTGATTTTGGGATTCAATGTGGTCAATTCATATGAAATTGGGCATTCCTTCCATCTTTGGGTAGTAGCTGCCACACAGTTTGTTAAACAATGTGGCCTAACCATGGGGCTTGCCAAGATTTTATTATTTTGGGATTTCCAATTATTCCATCTTGGGATTTTTAACCCAAAACAAAACCTACCCCCATATCCTGGTTCTACTACTCTATGGGGATCTTTCCTTGAATCCCAATCCTTATAATCCTTCTAAAAGTGTGTATCTAATGGTTTTTTATCAAGCATTTGTCGTATCTCTCAAGTAAAACCCCTCCTCTCATCTCTATCATCCTTCTCCTCTCATTAGTTCTTGATTTTATGTTCTCCCAAAGACATATTTGTCTAGTGTTTTTTATTTCCCATCAATTATGTTCGGCGGTTCTATTAAGGGTTTATCTTTATAGATCTAGGGTTTTTGAACCCTTGTGGAGTGTTTTCAGTTGTGTGTTGTTGTTGCACCATGGATCAGAGGTAGGATTTTCCATGAAAATGCCCTTTTAATTTATGAACCTTTAGTATCTAGTTTTTTGCACCTAATTATATTTATAAATTTTTATGTGTGATCCTTGATTCAATTTTTGGGTGTGCAGATGGTGTTTTTACCCTTGTTTTGTTATGACTAGAATTGTTTTGTTAAATAACTTACACCAACTATTTGATTAAATTCTTGGTTGGATTTTGTGAGTAACTCTTGATATAAAATTCTTGGGTTGGTTTGTAAACATGTAAAAATTATTTTAAATGAATACTTTGGTTCCTTGCATGGGTCTCCCAAATGATTTTATGTCTTATAAAAAAATTGGTATTGGTTGTTAGCATGTTTTGGCATGTATTACCAATGAATGGTCTGCTTGGAATTTGATAAAAATGGGTTTGTTTATTAAGTGTATCAAGAAGGTTTTAAGACAATTCTTGTTTCTAATTTTGGAATGGTAAATGTTGTGTTTATACCCTTTATGTAAAATTGATTTGTATCATTGTTGAATGTCGGTTTTTTGAGAAACACTTAATGGACTGATTGGAATCTAAGTGAAAATGATGAAATTGTTTATTATGAAAACCACTAATGGATGTTTTTCATTCCTTGTCTATGAATAATTTATTGGATATAATAACTATGAAATCTGCATGATCCATTATCATGGATCCTCAGTTAGAACCATTTGTTTTATTTTTTATTCATAAGAAGGAGATTAGTCCTCAGGTTGACTTAGGGTGAGGCATATTGTGAATTATTCATATATATATATATATATGTTGGGATTGGATGCTATTTTGGAATTAGTTGGATCACACCTATTATATAAATGAGACATGGGAACTAGGAATATTGAGAGAATGTTCAAAGAATTATTGTGGCATTGGTAGTCATGCGCTAGCCAGTGGACCATAGTTGGTGGATTTGTTTGGGTTTACTGCGATGGGTTTGGTCCCCTCGGTCTATCCGGAATTATGGAGGTCGGTTGTTTGGGAATTTTTTATTTCATTTAGCATGACATGATATTGTTGATGGGTACTCATGTATTTGTATGTTCTGGATTGTTCTAGATCTTTTGTGTTTACTTATGTTTGTTTCCTCTTAGTTACTTGTAGTGATGGATTTAATACTTATATGTTTATTTACATTGCCTTTGTTATATGATCATCATGGTTCCTTCTCATGTGGTGTCTTTTTTAGAAAGTGATGTGTTAGTTTCAAAAATGGTTTACGAAAAAAATGTTTTGCCTGAAAACTGTCTTATCCTCTTTGTGAAAGTAGAAAATATTTACCTAAATTTCCCCTACAAAATGCTAATATCCCACTAATGGAAATTTTTTGGATTCTAAATGAACATGAGCACTAGGTCGTACATTCTTATTGAGTAAAACTTAGAGAAAACCTTACTTTAATATATTGTAGTTCAAACCTGAAAATTGATGTTTCTTTTTTTTGAACATTTTGAATTGTGAAATGGAATATCAGGCTAGACTATGGAGTATTAGTACTCACACCTATAGTTCATTTCTATTTTTAGTCCTTGTGCAGGTTTTAGCTTGAGTTTGGTTGCCAAGGAAGATGGTTAATCTTGTGTTGGAGTGTTACCCATGGGGTCAAATGGAAATGGTGTAGTCTTATTGTCGGGTTTGTTGTGTTGTGTACATTGGTATTGTTTTCAGTTTCTTATATAAATGATATTTCATTCAGATTTATTTATATATTGGACAACTTGTGCATATTATGCTATTTATTTTCAATTATTTATTTATTGGGAATAAATATTCCCTTTGTGTACTCTATTGATGTATGACACTTGTTTCTAGCCTATGAGGATCGAGAACACCCTTCGAGCCAAGCCACAAATCAAATATAGTGACCGTTTTAGGGTTTACCTGGGTAGGTTCATGAAAAAATGGTATCAGAGTGGGTAGGATCTTAGATGACATTTATTTTTAGATCACCCTTTCTTATTTGGGGTTTTCAAGGTAGATGTAGTAGGATTGTTGGGACATGAAGTGTAGGTGCATAAATAATTTCACAAACTCTATCTCAATCTTATTCTTATGATTCCATGGGATGTATAGTTTAGTTAGTTTCTTTGGTCTTCAGGGATTTTTCAGTTACTGAGATATGACATGGGGAGTTGGGCCAATTGTCTCTATGAGCTCGCAGGGCCAGTCAAGCCATGTGGAGCCAGAGGAAGGGTCCTAGAAGTCTCCCCTTGTTGGTGCTGTTTTTGGAATATAGACACCAACCATACAGTCATGTCACCAAACAACACTAGTTACCTCTTTAATGTCTCCTAGAATATTAATGAATTATAAAAATGGTTTCGAGAATCCTTGTGTGAGAATTTGGGAAATGAGGATTAAATGGGATGCATTGATTTTGAGAAGTGGATAATGGATTTTCATAATTTACATTAATAATAGTTTAAAACGAATGGATTTCATAAAAAAAAATTTATTAAAGAGGAAATGGTTTGATGGGATGAGATTTATTTAATTTAAACGTACGGTTTATTGAAATAAAATGTTTGAAATGGAAAAATTGATTTTAGAAATCAGTTTTGAGTGGTTCACGTGTTTGTAAAGTGGTTTTCTACAATTAGAAATGTGTTTTGATATTTATGGGTAGTAAATTTTGAAAATCAAATTTATTTAATTTCTAAAAATGGGAAATGGTTGTTTGAAAAGTAATGTTTAATTCGAATATTGTTTCATTTGAAATAGAATGGGTTTTAAACCAAAATGGTTTTGGTGAAATGAGAATTACTGAATTTTCAGAATAATTGTTTAAATGAAACAAAAATGTTTTATAATTTAATTCTATGGGACATCATTTTCAAGCATGGTACAACATTTATTGACTTAGTGGCTGGTGTTCCATGGGAAGGTACATGATTTTTGAATTTGGTGTAATGGTTTGTTTTAGAAAATGAGGTTTTTTGTTTTATCCTTTGGTGTTTTCATGCATTATCACTTGCATGGTTTTATATGGAAATGTGGATGGATTCCCAGTAAGGAATGGTGAATGGGTTCCTAGGGTGGCATAGAAATGCACATGCGAGTGAGACTCAATGGAACACCATTGGTGAATGTAGAAAATCCACTAAATTGTTTTGCTAAAAATGTGTTTTAAGATAGATATTGTGGTGTTTTTGTATGCGAATGGTTATGTGGCTGGTTTTTCTTTGTCTTAGTTGATTTTTTATCCATTATTCATCCTCATTATATTTAAGTGATACTCTTTTTGTGTTCTGAGTAAGAACCTTTTTATTGATTCCATTTTGATGCAGTATTCAATGCGATTCTAGAAATGTCCTAGGAATCTTTAAGCTAGTTTCCCTTTGATTTGGTGCTTTTCCTAAGTGAGTTTTGGTACATGAGATGGATTTGAAAGAGCTTGTATTTTCTTTGTATCCTTGTGTTAACCCCCATTGTGATTTGATTTATGTTGTGGTATAAATACATATTGTTCTCCATTGTGAAGCTTTCCAGTTGATAAACATAAGTATTTCAATTGCATGTTTCCAAAGTTAAATCCACGTCAATGAAGAATTCCCTAGCCCATTCTTGAGAATATAGAGATGTTTGGGCTCAATCTAAAATTCTTTCCTATTATGATAATTCTCTCAGTTATAATAATGGTCTTTGGTGATGTTTTCCATGTTTCATCATGTTTTTTATTCATTGTGCTCTTCGTTTGAAGTAAGAGGGAATGGTTATGTGTATCCTCAAGTCCTTGTTTTGGTAAAACTGTGCCGTTTTTTGGATTTGAGTTTCATTGTGTGTCATAATCCTATGTTTTTTTCCTTGTAGTGTTATGTGGAATCATGTTGTTCTAGAAAATGGGGTTCCAGATAGGTATTTTTATCTCTTGATCATGATGATAGATGTGTCACACATTGGAGCTCAGAATATAGGCCGGGGAGTGAAGTTAGAGAGTAGTCTAGAAGCCTAATTGTTTAAGTACATTAGATAAGTTCATGCCTTTACCATTTCAGTGATTCAGTTCTAGTGTTTTTATTGTGGTTTCTCATCAATATGAATTTTCCTTTTCCGCAAAGATCATGGTGGTCTTTCCCCTCATATAGTGTTTGTGTTTAGGACTTGTTGGATGCAAGTTTCCACTTAGTGATCTTGTGTGGGTCACCCATGTGAATTCGGTGAGATCTTGGTTTTTATATTTTCATATGTGAATATTGGTGGGTGGTTTCCAGCTGTAGTTTTAGAGGTCCAATCATTGGCCCCCTTCTCACCCCTCCCCGTGTGGTGGGGTTTTTTGGTCCTAGTGGAATGTTTTGGATCAGTTCTTATCCCCTCCATTTGGGAGTGGGTTGTTCAAATTCTCTATATGTGTTCTTATTATCTTTGGTCCTTATTATCTTGTGGTCATGGTGGAGTTTTTTTGGTTTTCCTCTGTTGGATATCCCCTGTTCTAGTTCAAGTTGAATTATTGGTTGGTCAATAATAGTTGGTCCTTAAAGGTGGGGATACCCACTGTGAGTCTCAGGGATTTTTCTATTAAGAATTAATCAGGTTTTATTTGATATCTAATGGAGGGGAGTCCCATCATGTCTCACCTCTAATGGTGATCTATTTATGGTTTGGTTTAGTTTTGATTCGAATGATCTAGATTCTTTTAGAGATGCTGATTTTTCAGTTCCCTCTTTAGTTTGGGTGAGCGTTGGTTTTTTTTTGGAGAAGGCCCAACAGAATTGTGTTTTTTATTGGTTGAGGATATGGTGGTCAGATCCATTTACTTTATCATGGGAATTATTTGTGGGTTTTCATTTTGTTTCGTGCAATGGGGATGTGTTCTATTGTTACAGTGAAGTGTCCTCATATTAAGAGGTTGTATCGTGTGGATGTGGAATCCTCATGTGTTGATCAATTAGATGGAAAGTGTCGTGGATTTCAGAGGGTGGTCATCATTAATGGTGGAGAGAATTGTCACACCTGTTTTTTCATGTTTTGTCTTATGACGTGATTCGATGGGAATCTGGTTTTTTTCTTGATTTTTGGTGGGTTTCGGGTGTTGAGTATTGAAGTGTCTCACTTGCTATGTTTCCCCCCATGGTTGATCCTTGGATAAATTGATTTTTTTTGGAGAAATCAGGGATGTTTATCTGTGGTAGACCATGGAACACAGTTAGTGCCAACCATGTTAACAATCTAGGAAGCTGTGATGTAGGTTACATAACCTACCACATGGTTTGGGAAGCTATTCAGTCGATTCCCATAAAACCGTATGGTCATTCAATCCAAGGGAAGTGTATTCTACATGGTTACCATAATGTTTATTTAACTGTGTGGCCTAACCATTATTCTTGCCCATATTTTAAATTTTTTGTATTACAAAATTTTCCATCTAGGTATCTTTAACACAAAAAACACCATACTCTCCTATCCTAGTTTGCACAACCCTAAGGGGATCTCCCCATTCATCCCAAGACTCTTTATCAATTCTTTATTTTGTGTATGTAAGAGTTTTTTAATGGGTTTGGTCATATTTCTCAAGGAAACCCCATACTCTTATCTTCATCTTCCTTCCCCCCCTTTGTTATTTGTTTTATATTACCCCATGGCCATTTTGACAATGGTTTTTTATTTAAATTTGATTATGTTGGATGATTTTCTCAATGAGGGTTTCTCTTCGTAGATCTTGGGGTTTTCAACTCCTGTGGAGTGTTTTCAGTGGTGCATTGTTGGTGCGCCGTGGATCTGAGGTAGATTTTACCATGCACTAGACCATTTAATTTATGAATTGTTATCTTCATTCTTTTGTCAAATTATTTAGTTTATAAAAATTTATGTGTGATACATGGTTCAAGTTTTTGGTGTGAAAATTGGGTTTTAAGCCTTGTTTTGTTATGAAAAGACTTCTTTTGGTAAATAACACACACCAAGTGTTTAATTCAATGCCTAGTTGGAATGTTTGAGTTAATTATGATATGAAATGATTGTTTTTGTTTTTAAACATGTTAGAATTATTTGAAATGAGGTATTGGGTTCCTAATATGGGTTTCCCACATTATTTTTGGGTTTATAATGAAATTGGAATTGGTTATTACCATGTTTGTCATGTATTTCTGATGAATATTCCTTTTTTAATTTAATAAAAATGTTTTTTTTGAAAGGGGATTGTGAATGATTTAAGGGAATTTTTATAAATGATTTTTTAATTATAAATGGTGTTTTTACACCATTTATGAATAATGGATTTCTATGTTTGATGAATGTTGGTTTTGTAAGAAACGCTTAAAGGCCCATTTGTCAATGTAGTGAAAATAATGAAATTATTTATTATGAAAACCTCCACTAGATGATTCTCATGACTTTTCTATACATAATGGATGGGATTCCCTTAATGAGGAATCCTCATGATCCATTTTCACAAAACCTCAGTTGGAATCCTTTGTTTTCTTTTTATTCTGAGGCATGTGATTAGTCCTTGGGGAGACATGGGGTTGGGCCTGTTGTAAATTATTAGTATATATATGTGTTTTGATTATATAATCGTCTTTCCTTAGTTGTATCATCCCATTATATACATGAGACATGTGAACCAAACATATTTAGAGAATTTTCTATGAATGATTGCAGCACTAGTAGTCAGGTGCTAGGTTTTGGCACAAAGTAGGTGGATAGTTTTTGGGTTTTTTGATAAGGGTTTTGCCCCATGGCCATCCCTGAGTTAGGGTGGCCATGAATTTTGGCATTTTCTATTTTTTCATTCCTAGAATGTCACTAAGGATGGGGTCTCACGTATTTGTATGTTCTGGATTTTTCTTGATCTCATGGTTTCACTTTTGTCTATTGGATCTTAGTTTCTCACCATGATTAATGTTTTAATTCTATTCTTATTCAGATTTCCTAGGTTATATGATCATCATAGTTCCTTCTCATATGGTATCCTTTTTGTAAAGTGATATTTTGGTTTCATAAATGGTTTATAAAAAATTGTTTTAAATGAAAAGTGTTTTATCCTCTTTGTGAAAGTTAAAAATATTAAAATGAATTTCCCTTGAAAATGTTAATGTCTTAATAGTGGAATGTGTTTAGCTACAAAATGAATAAGGGTAACTTGTCAGACATTTTTTTTTAGTAAAACATATAGAAAACCATTATTTTATACACTATAGTTCATTCATGAAAATTGATGTTTCTTTTATTCTAAAGTATTTTTATTAGGAAATTTATTATTAGGCTAGCCTACTTAGTTTTAATACCCACACATAAAGTTATTTTCTATATTTTTATCCCTTGCGCAGGTTTCTGATCGAGTTCTATACCCATGGGAAATTGTTGATATTGGGTTTGAAAGTGATCCATAGGGTCAATTGGATATGGTGTGGTCCTCTTGTTCGGTTGGATATGTTTTTAGCTTGGTTTTATAATCAATTTCATGAATAAATTATATTCTGTTCAGTTTTATTTATATATTGATATTCTTGTGCATCTAATGTTGATTATTTTCCATTATTTACATTTTGGGAGAAATCGTTTCCTTTGTCTATTATATTGATTCCCTACACAAGATTCCAACCTATGGGGAATGAGAAATACCTTCGAGCCATGCCCTGTATTAGCTCAGGTGAACAATTCTGGGTTGACATGGGTTGGATTGTGATAGTTTATCATTTTTATTTTTTTTTATTAATGATTTTCTTATCTTATCATTAATAGAATATTCACTAGATATAGTGTTTGATGAGGTAAATATTGTGATTTATTATAGTTATAAATGTGTCTAACTTAATGATTATTGAAATATATCCCAATCTTTTCTATGTTCAAAGGTGTATTAATTTTTTTGAACGAAAAATGTTGATAACAATGTGTTATTAATAAGTTAACCTGACATATGATAGCAGTTAGGTGATTCCCCATGTAATTATTACATTCGATGTTTATGATGTTTTGAAATCCGAGGAATCATTAATTGTTTTTGAAAAGTCCTATAAAAGTATTTATAATCATAAGATTGTTATTGATGAATAAATGGTTAATTTTTATTAGTTTAGTCAGATGAATAAAATTAGATGATATCTCATAATATGATTAATCAATTTTTATCAGGATTTAGTTGTTTCAGAAAAGTATGAAATTCAAATAGTCAATTGATGATATGTTACCAAATTACTATCATACGGACATGTAAAACATTTCAAAGTGTTTTTGTTTTAGTATGATCATATGTATGTCTTTTAGTTATCAAATTCTTAGTTTTAGTAAATTTTATAAGAAATATTGTTTTTAACAAGTTCATCAGTCTAAGGATGGAATGCGATGTAAACAGAAGAAGAGCTCAAGTGTAATTATTTAGATGATAGAAGTAACTATAGAATGGAAACTGAGATGTTACTATGATGTTTTGGAAGTGTATTTGATGAAGTATAATTGTTCATAAGTGGTCATATAATGTTTCATAAGATTTATAATGTGGTATAAAGTTATAACTATTAAAATGACTTTATTAAACATTTATAAAGTTACCAAAAGTAATTATGTTACTCCGATCAATAAATTTTAAAATTATCATTTTTGAATTCTATGTTATTATCAATGGAAAAAATATAATTGTTTTCTATTATGATAATGTTGGGTCTTAAAGAATAGTTAATTAAATCAATAGAAAAATATTTTGAGAATGGTTCTAAAAATATTTATATTAATGTTTTAATCATATCCAAACGATTCCCTAAAATCTTAGTGAAATATTACCTTAATTATGGTGATTGATTCATTTAGAAATAAATTTTGATAATTTTTTAATCTAGGTGATTCATTATAAAATATTCCCATCGATCAGATGAACAAGGTGAAGAATCATAACTTAGGAGGATACCTGAAATAGATTCTCATCATGTGTTTATCATAGATATGGATCAAAGATGTGATTAGTCAAAAATATTGGAGTGGAATTTGTAAAAAATTACCGGATATAGTGTCTCATAATAAGATATTTCAGTTGAAAAAATACCAAGGCGATCAAATGAACAATGTGGTTGTTGTGGTTTCAATATAAAATTTTGAAGAAATTGAGTAGACCTTATGGAAATCATATTTAGTATAACATGAGAAACTAGTATAGAAAAACATTATAATTAAAAAAATTTATTTCCAAAAACTATAAGTAATTTTATAACAGGATGTAATTTCAAGAAAATAAATCCTTATAAATATTAGAGCTACACGATGAGGACATACATAATCCCGTTGGTTATAAATCTTGTAGTTTACATGAAAACATTGTATATTTCTTGTCTATGAAAGGATAATGTACCCATTCAATTGATTATAGTTTTTTTCAAGTAAAATGATTTCTATTTTATGTAATAACATACAATGGATTGTTTTCTTTTCCTTTGAACGAGCTGTGATGATTTATAAAAAAATCAAAGTACTTGTAAATCTTATTTTGAAGATAGAATTTTAAATACCACTATTTATGTTGTGGATCTTGGTTAATATCTATAAATAGTGGAATATTTTCATGACATGGGGGATATTTTGTCTCTTTAGAAAGAAATTTTTAATATAATAAGATCACTAATTAAACCAGTGACCCTCTACGTTATCAGACAGATCGTGATTCATCCTTTAAGGTGTTATATGTGTGAGGTTACCTTCATTGAATATTTGATATGTTTTATTGATAATGAATTATTCAATGGATATTCACAACTCTATTAATATTATGGGGATTCCAAAATTAGATGAAAAATAATCATATATAGAATGATATAATAATTATTTATCATTTTTCCGTTGGTTATGGGGTTCGTGAGGTTTTTATATATGGTTTATCCTATTGTTTTGAGGATGGTATCATAAAATTAAATGAAGAAAAAAATGTAGGGAAATGGGATAGAAATAAATTTTATACTTTCATCACTCACTTAATGTGAGTTTGAATGAGTAAAATTTATGTCAATGACTACAGGAATCTGGGAATGTTGATGGTTTTTTAAAAAAATATGAATGTAAAGAAACTAAATTTATAAATTTATTATATTGAAATATGAAGATATTGTGATTGGTGATAATGAGTCTGTTGGATACCCCTATACAAGGTGAGTTATATTATTAGAATAATAAACTTTCATAATGAGGAGTTAGAAGAATCAACCATTATTGGAAGGTTAACTTCAATTATTCAAGAAAATTTTGAAGGAGAACATTTTAACATTGAATATATAAACCCCGAATCACTTTCCCTAGAGTATTTACACAACACTTACTTCACTTGTGAAATAAATATATAAAAGTCCATTTTAAAGAAGGATAATGACGACCGATAAATATCTTTCACGGATGTGAAAAATACATTAATAATAGACTTAAGAATGAATAATGTGACAAATAAAACTAAAATTAGGTTAGAAAATATTATGATGAATTTATTCCTACATTTTCTAAAAAAGTTAACAGATGTACATGGATGTATAATGGAATATTACCTTAGAATTTATTTTACTAAATAGATTTTTGAATGCTTGTTATAAATTTTCATTTATATAAGGAATATATAGATAGAGATAAAGATGATATAAAAAAGAGAAAAACTATGAAAAAAATGGAAGAATAATTCATGTACTATACAAATGGAAGACATAATAATTTATCTAAATTATAATGGTATAAAATATTTCTTTTGTACGAGGATGATGATGGTAGTGAAGAATATTCTATAAATTGAAGTGATGATGCGAAAAATTAATTTTTTTTATTTGAAAAATCAATGATGAATACTTTTCCAATTAATAATTAAAAATATATAATAAAAAATAATAAGGGGATCAGTTAGGGATTATAATAATGATATTGTTGATAGAATTTAATTCAATGATTGTATAGCTTGAGAAGATTAATAATAAGTTGAAGGAATTTTTTTTACCAAGAAATCAAGAATAAGTTCTTGATGAAAAATACATGTTTCTAAAATATATTTATTATCTAAATGTCTATCATGAAGACAATATTAACCTCAATATCATGCGTGAAGAGAAGATTAATTTGAAAGAGAAAGAGTTGGAACATGTTCATCTAAAAAAATTTAAATTTGACAATGGGATTAAATATTTATAAAACTAAATTATAGAATATTTTGAATGTTATGTGAAGTATATTATATAAAATTATGGGTATGGTTAGAATGAAAATTACTTCTAGAAAAAATGTATATAGAAAAATCAAGAAACGTTTATAAAATAAAACATGCTACTATGGGGTATTTTTTTGATGTTGGTTGGAAATATATAAACATACATAAAATTAATTTAGGCAAAAACATTTGTATCAAAATATGTGACAATGTTGAATGTATGAAATTTGACGAAAAATAGGTTCATAACACCAGAGTGTAAAAATGTTACAAAAGTAGTTTTCTTTCTTTAATTTTTTCCAGTATTATAGAAGGTTTGGGGATGTGAAATATTGTGTTAGTTTAGAAATAATCACTAAAATAAATCCAATTGGAACTAGAGGGAAATATTGAGTGGGAGGCATCCCACTAAAAGAAGAAAGAATGGGAGAGTATGTTTAATGATTTAAAATATATTCCAATACCTGGAAACTAATTTTAAATTATGTGGTCATCCTAGAAATATTTTAAAAGGATGATCGATCATGATATCTTCACGATTTGTTTTTATAAAAATCACAAAGGTTTCCTAATATGGAAGAAAAATTAATGAAAATGCCTTAGTTGTTGAAATCATTATCAATGTTATAAAAGTTCAAAAACCATGGATATTGGATAATTCTTGTTATTTTTATATGATAATATATTTGATTTTATTGAAGAGAGTGAGATATAATAGGGAATTTACAATTAATTTTTGAAATAATTAGTCAATAATAGGCAAATTAATCAGAACTGTTATCATTGAAAAAAAAAGATGAAATCCCATAGGGGCATGTTTATGGATGTGATAGAATTTCGTTTAATTTTTTAGAACATTATGTATTTGGTAATGAATTTTTATTTATAATATACAGTTTTATTGTTATAAAATTAGAATATGGGAATGTCATTAAAATAGTTAAATGAACCAAGGAAAACTATTTATGATGATGGTGAAGTACATAGTTATTCAAACATGGAATGATAGAAAACAATCTTCTATGACATAAAATTCTAGGGAATTTGTGTTATAGAAATATGAAAAAGATAAAAAATTGAGAATGTATTCATGATAATATTGACATGAACAACATAAGATATTTGTGGTTTTTGATATTCTAGAAAGGGAATATTACAAACACATCATAATTGAAAGTTGAGATAACATCAAAAATTACCTTGTAGTGGATACATTTTATCATATTTAGTCTAATGAAAAGTTATAAAAAATTAAGAAAAGTAAATTACATCATTTTTGATGATATTAATTTCATTACATATTTTTTTAATACATAGGTCATTATATCCCAATATGACTAAGTGGTTTAAGTGAATTATAGAACGTTTATGTGGCTATCCTATGAAAAAGATTCAAACATATATTTGTAGTTAATATAAAACAGAGATGTTTAGAGATTATCATGACCAGAATGAAATTCAACATGAACATCATTCATCATATACAAAATAATAAATTATTTCTTCTTACATAAGAAATATATATTTTTTTAAATGGGATGAACCATATTTATATAACTAGATATTATCTAAATTTTTGGATGTAGGATATCTGAGCATAAGATTATATTTCAAATCCATGTTTCTTCCTTGAAAACTATGAATTGAATCTTTGTGAAATGTATTATATTGAAAAAAAATGTTTGATGTACCGAAGGGTAATCTTGTATTTTCATTATCAAATTTAAGGATGAAATTTTCATAAATATTGATTAGAATGGAGTCGATGATATCATTTATAGATACCCACATAATATTAGAGGATAAATATTCTATAATAAATGAATAATAATGAATTTTCACTCAACAAATTTAAAATTCCCAATTATTATGATAAATAAATATCTAATTCCATTATATATATGAGAGGATATGACTATTATGTGGTTTTAGTTTATAACAGGGAAAATTATTTTAATGATAATATTAATGGTGAATCTCTTTAAGATGATGAACCAGAATCAGTTATATCTAATTATGAGTAACCATTTAATTATTCTTAACATACATTGAAGAATGTATTGGAAGTCCAAAACGACAATATAAATCAAAAAATATAGGTAGAAACTATAATCCCATCCTGGTTAGTTTCATATACTTCCTTATATTAAGTTTTTGAGCTATATTTGTTGGAAGAAGATTCTCATCATTTAGAATATATTGATTTTTGGAATGAGGAGCTGTATTAGACCATGAGGAATGAAACAGGATAACATTTACCAAAAAAATAACTTTTAATTGGTACAATGTGGGTGATCGGGGAAAAGATTCATTAAAAATGTAATGTTCTATTAAAATATTCATGACCGGGTTTTAATGGTTAATCAAAAATAAAATGTAATAGTTTTATTGATTCTTCTTTTTATAATTGGTTGATTAGAAAAAATCTTAATGCTTCTTAGTATTAATTCAAAAATGAGATATTATAATTTCCTAGTGGATGTAAATCTATAATTTCATAATATATTAAACAATGAAAAATATTATATTGAACAAATACATAGATTTTTTACTTTGGAATGATGAAATAATTTTTTTAATGTGAAATAAGAAATTATATGGGTTGAGAAAAGAAAAGATATATTTCAATTCAATGTAAGATAAGTTTTTAAGGATGTTGAACTACATGAATGGAGGATTAGATAGTAACTTCTTCATAAAATAAAATAGAATGATTTATACTGTTGATATTGTTTATATTGATGATATATTAATTTCTAAAATGATATAGAAAAGATTGAGAAGTTTTTTGAGGGTTTGAATATGCTATTTGAGATATCCATACACGGAGAAATGAAATAGTTTCTTAACTTATATATCTATAAAAAAAAATATAAAATATTTTTATCTAATAAAAAATATAAGTAAGAACATCAAATGATGTTCAAAATAGAATACTCAAAGACTTTTTAAAAAACTATTTATGTGAAAATGGGTGTCATGATATAGAGAAAGAAAATGAAGTATATCTTTTTGAGTTTTTAATGTTTATAGGATGTTTATAAAATCTATTGACATTATGGATTTATATAATATATGTTTTATTATTATGTTGTAGGTATCAAAGTTTTTCTAATGAATTTCATTGTAGAGTTATAAAAACTATTCTCAATATATATTAATGGAATATAATATATCATAATAAAATTTAGAATATAATGAATATTTTATCTGTTTGGTGATTGTAACGTCCCGGACCCGGGTGCCACGAAACAGGTGCCCCGAGCCTGGTTCGCCATGTGACCTCAAGCGCGTTTCCCCAAACGCTAGAGGCTGCCAACTTGCAGCGAGGACCCAGGTCTGATAGTGGGGAAACTATGCACTCATTTGTCAAAGTGTAGCGTAGCGGAATACCAAAATAAACATACAACAACAGCGGAAGCAGTAAACATACACAACTGAAATGACTACAACAGTGGATATAACCAACAGTATATAAGTGATGATGTTACATGTTTCAAGTTCTAAGAAAACAGTCAGAACATGTTATACATCAATACAGTACAGCAGAAAACAGAGTACAGCAAAGCAAGCAAACAGCTAGCAGCGGCATCGTGAGCCTAGGCTCGGTCCCATGCCCTCCTACTCCTCAAAAACAGTCAAGTACCTGTATAGGGACTCTTGCCCCTATCTACACCTGCAGCAACGTAATCTGTTTGGGCCAAAAAACGTGACCCAAACAGGGTGTGAGAAATACATCTCAGTAGGCACCCACCAAAGGCCCGTGCTCAACCGTGTGTAAAACATGCAATAAGTGTGCAGTAGTAAAATGCAATAACTAAGCAGTACTCAAAAGTAATTAACTTAACAATTAAATTTCCATTTTAGTATTCATTTAATTTATTTAATTTAGTATCTTTCTGTGCTCAACAACACCCCTCCCTCAGGCCAACCAGTATCTTGCCCTCAGGCTAATATAGTGAACCACACCCTCATGCTATACAGAATCTCGCGCTCAGGCATTGTAACAGAATTCTCACCCTCAGGCATACGAAGTGTCGCCCTCAAGCATAGAAGTCAATCCCTAAGGCACGAAAGGTTTCCCTCAAGTGGAATAACGACATCCCTCGGGCTAAAACAGTCACGCCCTCAGGCTAATCACAACAACGCCCTCAGGCTAACAAGTAACCGGGCAATGCCCAACATATCAAAATGCAGTAAACAATAAATTCCTCTCAAGGAAATTCTACAGTTACTACATTTAAGGCATACCCTCGGGTGTCCTGGCCAAACGGCTAAACAGAGGAACACACCCCTCAGGATGGTCCTGGATCCAAGCAACGATCCCAAACAGCATTTTATTATCAAAATTTAATCACCTATGCAATTCTAGGCATTAAATATAGCAACAGCCTCAGCACCATGACACCCCAACATGGGTTCGTGGCACGAAAATGCACAAAACACACGACAGTTGGAAAATGAACACAAATCCACCTACCTTATACGCCAACGAACGCTATACCCGAACGCCAGCTCCCGAAACGCCCAAGAACGGCGTAGATCTGACGAAGAACAAAATTCATTCAAACATAAATAACTTACGTTAGGAGAAGAATTGGCAAGAACGGTACCACGAGGGGAGAGGGCTTACCCATGCGGTACCAAAGAAATCGTCCGAAGCCGAATCGAATTCCAGACGAACGCCCGGTGGATCTTCAAAGATCCGGCCTCCTCCTTTGGCTCCAAAATGGCTCAAGTGCCTCCTCTTCTAAATGAGGAGGCTACTGCCTGTTTTAAGCCGAAAAATAAAAGTACACTGTGTGTACTTCTGAGTACACGGCGTGTAATGATTTCATTTAACTGTTCATTTGGTGGCACCACCACACTGTTCATCTGCCGACAAGAGTACACGGCATGTACTCCCAAGAACACGGCGTGTACTGCCGCCCAGCTGGCGGCGACTCCACCGCCTTACTGTTCAAGCCTGCCGACTGACTACATGGCGTGTAAGGTACCACTACACGGCGTGTAGTCGGTTCCTACACCCTTCATCATCGGCATGGATACATGCCCAGTGTACTCATCCCAACACGGCCAAAAGTACACGGCGTGCGGGTAAAGTACATGATGTGTAGTTCCAAAATTGAGGATTTTTCCCCATTTTCCATATTTTCTCAGAAACACTTAAGGAAAAGGAAAGAAGAAGCCCGTAACTCTAAAATAAGAACCAGGTTCTTACAAACTTGCCCCCTTATAGCAATTCGTCCCCGAATTCCCCTTCCAAGGGTAGCGAAGAATAAGATCAGAACAGCTCTGGCCATTGATCACGTACGTCGGACTCCCGGTCCCAGGTCTCGTCCTGCACTTGGACATGCTGCCATAGCACCCGTATAAGAGGAACTGACCGGTATAGGAGAACCTTCGTGCTCCTATCAACGATACGGATCAGATGCTCCTCAAAGGACGCATCATGCTGAAGCTCAACCTCCTCTGGATGAAAGGTGTTAGACGGGTCTGAATGGTAGCGACGCAACTGAGACACGTGGAAGACATCGTGCATGGCTGGGTACCACTGTGGTAACTGCAACTAATAGGCAACCAGCCCGACTCTCTCCAGAATGTCAAATGGGACCGCATACCTCGGTGAAAGCTTACCTTGTCTCCTAATCCGTTTGTGTCCCAGCCTCGGCGAAACACGTAAGAAGACCTGATCACTGACCACGAACTCCAAAGGTCTTCTGCGGCGATCATCATAAGAATTTTGACAAGACTGCATGGTAGCCATCCGCTTCCGAATCAACTGGACCTACTCAGATGTCTCTTGCACGAGCTGTGGCCCCAGTAAAGCTGCCTCACCTACCTTTAACCAGCACAATGGTGATCGGCATGGCCTACCATATAAAGCCTCGTATGGTTCCATCTCAATAGTCGCCTGAAAGCTATTGTCATAGGCAAACTAGACTAAGGGTATATGGTTCTCCCAAGAGCCCCCAAAGTCTAGGACGCGTGCGCGCAACATGTCCTCTAGCACCTATATCGTCTGCTCTGACTGACCATCTGTCTGAGGGTGGTATGCTGTGCTTAGAATCACCTGTGTACCCAGCGCCCTCTAAAAACTCTGCCAGAAACGAGACGTGAAGCGGGCGTCCCTATCTGAAACGATAGAACGAGGGACCCCATGAAGACATACGATCTCCCGGATATACTGCCTTCCAAGCTCGTCCACACCGAAGGTCCCCTTGATTGGAAAAAAGTGAGCTACATTCGTGAGTCTGTCCACAACAACCCACACGACGTCATTTCCTCAAGGTGTCCTCGGAAAACCTGTCACAAAATCCATCGCGACATCATCCAATTTCCATTCTGGAATGGGCAACTGTTGTAACATCCGAGCTGGTCTCTAATTCTCTGCCTTCACATGCTGACACGTGGAACACCTCGTAACAAAACCAGCTATCTCTCTCTTCATACCCGTCCACCAGTACTGACGTATCAAGTCTCGGTACATCTTGGTAATCTCGGGATGAACTACCCAAGCTGATGCATGAAACTCCTTCATCAGCTCCTTGCGTATATCCCCTGGAACCCATACACGTCCATGGAAACACAAAACCTCGTCACCGCCTATCGTCCAACCGAAAGGAGGGTCCTCACTTGCCACTGAATCCCGTAGAACTAGGCCTTCTGAAACCGATAACTGCCTCATCCTCACTCTATCGAGGAGGGTAGAAGTCACAACTAGTGAGGAAAGATAAGTCTAACCCTGACTGTCATGCACCTCTAGATGCATCTCAGAGAACATGGCCATAAGCTTCCACTCACCACTGGCCTCCTGCACTGCCTGTATCTGAGTCTTCCTGCTCAGTGCATCGGCTACTGCATTACCTTTACCAGGTGTTTAGTCAAGCTCAAAATCGAAGGAATGTAGGTACTCGACCCACCTTCTTTGCCTCAGATTCAGGTCACGCTGAGTAAAGATATACTTGAGGCTTTTGTGGTCGGTGAAAACCACAAAATGATCTCCCAACAGGCAATGTCTCCAATATCACAACGCATGAACAACTGCAGCCAACTCGAGATCATGTGTCGGGTAATTCCTCTCATGTGGACTCAACTACCAAGTCCCGTACTCCACAACTTGGTCTCCCTGTATCAAAACGGCTCCCAACCCAATCCCTGATGCATCACAATAAACTATATAGCCCTTCCCTTGCTCTGGGAGTATCTGGATCAGTGCTGCTATCATCCTTCCCTTCAGGTCCTAAAATTCTATCTCACAAGCTTCTGACCAAACGAAATTCACACCCTTCTTAGTCAGACCTGTCAACGGTGCTGCTAAGCGGGAGAAGTCCTGTATGAATCGTCTATAGTAACCAGCCAACCCTAAGAAACTTCGTATTTCAAACACGTTCTTGGGATGCTTCCAGGAAACTACTGCTCTCACCTTCTCTGGGTCCACTGCAACTCCTGCCTCTGAGATGATATGACCCAGGAAGTGAATCTGGTCCATCCAAAAGTGGCCCATCGAGAGCTTAGCATATAACCGATGCTCTCTCAGTGTACTCAATAAGATTTCAAGATGGGTGGCATGGGCGTGTCGAGTGTGAGAGTACACCAAGATGTCATCCACGAATACTACCACAAATGAATCAAGATACGGATGGAACACACGATTAATCCGAGCCATGAAAACTGCTAGCGCGTTCGTGAGTCCGAATTGCATAACCGTATACTCATATAGACCATACCTACTCTTGAAAGCCATGAGAGGTACATCAAATGGTCTCACGCGCAGCTGATGATATCCGGATCTCAAGTCGATCTTCAAGAACACTCATGCTCCACGAAGCTGATCAAACAGATCATCTATCCTTGGCAAGGGATATCGGTTCTTAACCGTCAACTGGTTCAGCTTCCGATAATCCACAAAAAGTCTGAGGGTACCATCGAACTTCTTCACAAAAGGATCGGAGAACCCCAAGGAGATGTACTGGGTCAGATAAAACCCTTTGTCTGCAACTCCTCTAACTACCTATTGAGCTCCTGCAACTCAGGCGTGGCCATCCTATAAGGAGGAATGGACACCAATGCTGCTCCTGGCACATGCTCGATAGAGAAATCCACCTCACGCACCGGAGGTAGACCTGAAAAGTTGCTCGAGAAGACATCCCTGAAACGATCGACAACTAGAGGGAAATACGTCTGACAAGCCCCCTAGTCATCCAGATATAAGCTCGCAATCTGGGCTGTGACTCCACGGCGCCCATGATGCTCTGGTCCAGCTCGACTCGCCTGAACATCCCACTCGCCCTTGTATAGAAACTCCCCGCCCTCTGGTGACGTGAAATGCACCCTGCGATGATAGAAGTCTACAAAGGCTCGAAAGGGAACCAACTAGTCCATCCCTAGAATGATGTCATAGTTCGTCATCTCCAGGACATAGAGGTCCCAAAAGAAGTGACACCCACCAACCTCAAGGGGGCACTCCATGCACTAACGCACACTAACCGTCCTAGTCCCCAACGGAGTGTCTAGCGTCAAGATATCAGAAGAAGTAGAAACACCGAGCCCAAGGCTCTCCAAAACAGGTACAAATATAAAACTATGTGTAGCACCCGTATCAAAAAGTACAGAAGACAAGACAAAAGTTACTAGAATAGTACCTCTGACTGTAGAAGGTCTGGGATCCTACTCCTGCTGGGTCTATTGCACTGCATATGCCTGCCCAGTGCCGTGGCCCTGCGACACAGCCTGGCTACCCTGAGCTGTCCCGCCCTGTTGCCTCTGAGATCCTAGTGTCTGGCTACCACGGCCACAACCACCTTCTCTGCCTGCACGCCCTAATGTATTCTAGTTCCTTGACTGGTATGAAGCCACTGGTCCTACTCCCACACGCGGAGTCTGCACAGAACACCTCTCACTAGCCACTGGTAGAACCACCCTGCAAAAGCGCTGCAGATGACCCATCATGCCGCAAGCTCGGCACTCCATTGGGTCTCGTGGACACTGCGGCCTCTTGTGCCCCTCTCTTCCACACTGGTAGCACCTGATCGGGCCACCTGAAGAAGCTTCCTGGCTGGTACTACCGCCCTGAGAGAAGTACATATGTCTCTTCCTCTTGCCAGCAGAAATAGTACCAGTAATTGGTGCTGAACCGCCCTGGCCCACACCACTCGATTCTCGCAGGTTCCTTTCTGTAATCAACTCCTGATTCATAATCGCGTGTACAGTAGGCAACCTGAAAACATTCACCATCACTCATATGTCATTCCGAAAACCATCCTCAAAACGTCTGGCTCTCTGCGTCTCATCACCCACTAGCACGAGTGAAAAACACTGAAGCTCTATAAAACGAGTAGAGTAGTCCATCACCGACATAGCGCCCTTCTACAAATTCATTAAATCTAGAGCTCTATATGCTCTCAGCGTCTCGGGAAAGAAGAAGTCATAGAAGACTGTCTGAAAATTTTCCCACACCATGTCCCTGTGATGCTCTGACTGGGTGGTAACATCCCACCACCTCTTGGAGGAATCACGCAGCATGTAAGTCGTGAGCTTGACCCTCCGCCCTGGAGGCGTCTCAAGATGCTCGAAAATAGTCTGCATCGATCCTAGCCAAGACTCTGCAGCCTGTGGTCCTCCATCCCTTGAAAACTTAGGCGGATGCTACTGCTGAAAGATACGCGTCAGCTCGGCCATAGATGTGGCAGCCTGCGGTGCTCCCTGAAAGGTCTGCATGAACCGCAATAAGCCTTCACGGAACTGTGCCTCCACGCCTGTGTCCGGTATAACAGCTGGTTCTGCATCTGCCTCTACTGGTGGATCAACTGGTAGCCCATGGCCCACCATCGCCAGAGTATAATTGTCGCCGCTCTCCTGGCGAACAACTCGCGGTCATCTAGGCGGCATGACTTTACAAGGTCAAAAGCACGCCTCAGATTCAAGATTATCAAGACTGAAAGAGAAGGAACCACAAAGGGAACAAGAGAAAGAATGTGTTTCAAAATTGGCAAAACAAGACTACACGGCGTGTACAATGACTACACGGCGTGTACTTGACTTCCCTTCCCCTTCCCGGGTCCTTCCATACGGTTAAGCCACACAGCTTCCATTCACAAAACTACACAGCATGTATAATATCTACATGGCGTGTATGGTGTTATTTTCCAACTGCCTGTGTCGTCTGTGACACGGCCGACTACTTGGCTTTACCACACACGGTGTGTTACACCCGCACACAGTGTGTACACCATCCCGTTTCCCAGCCACACGGCTAACTCCACACGGTCTGTCCTCGGACAAGGATACACGGCGTGTCCCAAAGGTACACAGCGTGTTCTGGGAGTGGTGACACCGCCCTGTGTTGTTAGTTACACGACTGAGTCCCTAGGTCACACTACACGGCGTGTCTATAATTGACACGGTGTGCTCTGTCAGGGAGTTCACCGACCCGTGTTGTTAGTTACACGTCCGGACTCTAGGTCAACACTACCCGACGTGTACAAAAATACACGGCATATTTTACCCAAACCCTTCCCTACCCCATCTCGCCACCCACACGGTTTGTGACACGGGAAGAGACTACACGACGTGTACTCCAGGTACACTGCGTGTACTCAAAAGGTTCATTTTTCTTCCCGAACAGAAGAACACACACAACGTGTATGAGGTCCTACACGGCGTGTATTCTGGGTTTTCCGGACAGTATGCCTCAGAAACTTCTCTGGAACCCAGAAAATACTGAAAACAACACCTAAGTGTCAAATTCCGACCCGTGGGGGCCCATACACCCCACGGACCAAAGTTTGACATCTTATTTGTGTTATAACAAAAAACAGTCAATGATCCACCAAATTCCGGTCAATGGGGGCCCAAAATCTCCAAAAACCAAAGTTTGGAGTCCATTCTATAAACAAGCTCAAACAATAATACCACATCACAAGGCAGGTATTTATCAACTAGCTATCACAACAGCATACTTTACTAGCACAACAAATATCACAACAACATGCAAATTCTAATGCACCTACATGGCATGGAAACTATGCATGGCATGTGATATCTAGCATGTGCCTATATGATGCATGAGATGGCATACCCTCATCTCATAGGGTTGCAACTAAATAGGACCCATAGATAAAATATAAACATCACAATCCAAGTGTGTCACCCAACGGTGAAAACATATCAACTGTAAAATTTGAAAAATCAAAAGAATGCAAAATATGAGGTAGAATGGCTTTTCCCTGTACACGGGTTAGCTACGCCCTGGCACAGCTTATTACCAACTACTGTTCTATCCTATCCCTGACTACGGCTCCAAATAGTAAGTCAAAGAAAAGAAACCCCTCTGATACCACTTTGAAATGTCCCGGACCCGGGTGCCACGCAACGGGTGCCCCGAGCCCGGTTCTCCACGTGACCTCAAGCGTGTTTCCCCAAACGCCATAGGCTGCCGACTAGCAGCGAGGGCCCAGGTCTGATAGTGGGGAAACTATGCCCTCATTTTTCAAAGTGTAGCACATCAGAATACCAAAATAAACATACAACAACAGCGGAAGCAGTAAACATACACAACTGAAATGACTACAGTAGTGGATATAACCAATAGTATACAAGTGATGATGTTACATGTTTCAAGTTCTAAGAAAACAGCCAGAACATGTTATACATTAATACAGTAAAGCAGAAAACAGAGTACAGCAAAGCAAGCAAACAGCTAGCAGCGGCATCGCGAGCCTAGGCTCGGTCCCATTTCCTCCTACTCCTCAGCAACATTCAAGTACATGTATAGGGACTCTTGCCCCTATCTACACCTGTAGCAACATAATCTTTTTGTGCCGAAAAACGTGACCCAAACAGGGTGTGAAAAATACATCTCAGTAGGCACCCACCAAAGGCCCTTTCAAAACTGTGTGTAAAACATGCAACAAGTGTGCAGTAGTAAAATGCAATAACTAAGCAGTACTCAAAAGTAACTATCTTAATAATTAAATTTCCATTTTATTATTCATTTAATTTATTTAATTTAGTATCGTTCTGTGCTCAACAGAACCCCGCCCTCAGGCCAACCAGTATCTCGCCCTTAGGCTAATATAGTGAACCACGCCCTCAGGCTATAAATAATCTCACCCTCAGGCATTATAACAGAATTCTCACCCTCATGCATACGAAGTGTCACCCTCAGGAACAGAAGTAAAGCCCTCAAGTATGAAATGTTACCCTCAGGCGGAGTAACGACAGCCCTCGGGCTAAAACAGTCATGCCCTCAGGATAATCACAACAACGCCCTCAGGCTAACAAGTAACCGGGAAATGCCCAACATATCAAAATGTAGTAATCAAGCAATTCCTCTCAAGGAAATTCTATAGTTACTACATTTAAGGCATACCCTCGGGTATCCTGGCCAAATGGCTAAACAGAGGAACACACCCCTCAGGATGGTCCTGGATCCAAGAAACGATACCAAATAGCATTTTATTATCAAAATTTAATCACCTATGCAATACTATGAATTAAATATAGCAACGACCTCAGCCAAACAACACCCCTATATGGGTTCATTGCACGAAAATGCACAAAACGTACGATAGTTGGAAAATGAACACAAATCCACCTACCTTATACGCCAACGAACGCTATACCCAAACGCCGGCTCCAGAAACGCCCAAGAACGGCATATATCTGACGAAGAACAAAACTCATTGAAACGTAAATAACTTACGTTAGGAGAAGAATTGGAAAGAACGATACCAGGAGGGGAGAGGGCTTACCCGTGCGGTTCCAACGAAATCGTCTGAAGCCGAATTGGATTCCAGACGAACACCCGGTGGATCTTCAAAGATCCGGCCTCCTCCTTTGGCTCTAAAACAGCTCAAGTACCTCCTCTGCCAAATGAGGAGGCTACTGCCTGTTTTAAGCCGAAAAAGAAAAGTACACGGCGCGTACTTCTGAGTACATGGAGTGTAATGCTTTCATTTAACTGTTCATTTGGCGGCACCGCCACACTGTTCATCTGCCGATAGGAGTACACGACATGTAATCGACTCCACTGCCTTACTGTTCAAGCCTGCCGACTGACTACCCGGCATGTAAGGTACCACTACATGGCATGTAGTCGGTTCCTACACCCTTCGTCACCTGTATGGCTACACGCCCCGTGTACTCATCCCAACACGGCCAAAAGTACACGCTGTGTGGGTAAAGTACACAGCGTGTTGTTCCAAAATTGAGGATTTTCCCCCATTTTCCATATTTTTCTCAAAAACACTTAAGGAAAAGGAAAGAAGAAGTCCGTACCTCTAAAATAGGAACCGGGTTCTTACAGTGATAATGTTGTATACTTTTTAGGTTGTGTTGACGAAAGAATATCCACATCTAGTAGAATTTTTTTGTTGATAGAAGGAACTATGAGTAAACATATAAAGAGTCATAATTTTTTATTTGTTAGAAAAATAATATATATATATATATGTATCTTCCACTAAAAATAAAACATAAATTTTCTATATAAATAATCTCTTTAAAGGCTTGTCTATTTATTAGAGGATTTTCCTCTTCTTGGAAATTAATAACAAAAGATCAATAAATACTGATAAGAATCTAGTTTACTATTATTCTTTAGAAAACATTGATATAAAATATAACAACATCACAAATAATTTGTAAAATAATGATCAAATTTTGGAGATTATTCTGACAATAGAGATAGTTACTTATATGTTTACTAATCCTTTAACTAATTAATCATTTTAGACATCGAGGTTTACTAATGGGGCATAACCATACTATCTTCAATGTTAAGGTATTTTTTATCCCTGCTTGATATTTTCTATGAGTATTTTTTCAAAAGGGGATGAATAATATATTAAATAAATATATTAATGTTTATGTGATTACTATTTGCATGGAAGAGAATATATTTAGGGAGATTTCATAATACGGTTAAACTGGGATTTCAATATTTATGAACTGTTATAATTTTTATTGTGATTTAGTTATTGTAATGGGTTTTCATGCATTTTGATGTTTTTTTATTAAATTTTCCATAAGAGAGTATATTTTTATGAGAATTTTTTTAAGAGCATTATGAATGTTTTTTCTTAAGTTATTACTTATGGAAAACATGGAATTATTATTCAATGATTTTTTCTTTATATCAATTTTACTCATGTGGACATAGAGTTGTAGGATAAGAAATACATTCCAAAAATTAAAAAGGTTTACTGAAATACATTTCATGGATGTGAATAAAATTAAATGTGGTATACTACTGGAGTAGAGAGGTATTTATGTGTTTCAAATAAATTGGAAGATGTTAATAAGATTTTGGAAACATTTATTATAAATTAAGGTGTGTTTTTCAAAAAGGTTTATATTTTTTTGAAAATAATAAATCTGATGAAAATTCTAAGAATAAAAACAATTATTTGGACGATGAGAATTGTCTTGAGTAAACCATACTGAGTCCATTGGATGGATGTTACATGACATTGTTGACTAGATTATGATTTGTGTTAAATTATTATCTTATAAAACCCTATTTGAATGGTTCATCAGAATGTGTGTTTAATAAATTAAATCAAAATATTATTTATTATAATCAACATTTCTAAAGTCACATGTATGGAATGGTCTCATGATATTAGAGGATTATAATTGATTATAAAATCGTTTGAATAAACATTTTTCTTATTTGAAGTTGAGGTATATTAATATGATTATTAATGTTGAAAAAGTATGATGTGTTTTGAAATAATTATTATTGATGTTTCATGAATAAAATAAATTCTTCCAATATCAAAGAGATATTTATGATGATTCTAATCACTAGAAGGCCATAAAACGATCACTCAAAATGTAAGGAGTTAGACGCCATTACCATGTTTATGATTATGTGATTTATGAAAATCATGAAAATGATTTTCATTATGTAAACGGATGACTATATTATGGTAATGTATGATGTTGAGAGGTATTTTTTTAGGATTACTAGATGGATGTATTTTTGTAATCGTACCGATGGTTTTGGTTCATGTCATTAGATGAATGTTTGAAAATGAAGTTCCTCAATCATGGGATCACGATGGATGGAAGTTCATGAAGATATATGATGCAATTCATTAGAATATTGAAGGATTTTGGGAATATTTTTTTTGAAAATACAATGAATATTTCAAATAATATTCTATAAATTCTAATCGATTGAAATTAGTTCTAAAATTTTGTATCAGATGGATGAAACTATATATTGTTATTATAATTTTAATGAGTTTATAAAACATGAAAAATCAGTTATAACTGATGATTATATACCGATAGTTCAATGTTCCAAATATCAATTTAGAAATTTCAATGATTCTTACAAAGATATAAGGAATTTGGATTGATTTTATAAACACTTGGTATTATGGAACATTCCATACAGTCAACAGATGGATTTTTATCAACTAAAAATTGAAAATATTAAATGGGATGTTTGAATAATGATTGTGTGTTTCACTAAATTCTTAAAAAAACTACATATATAAAGGAGGTTGATGAGTTGAGGAATATGTAAAAAATATTTTAAATGTTTGTTTAAGAGTTTATGATGTTTTAAGATGATCAAACAAAGTAGATAAAGAAGAATCAGTCATAAGGATATTAAATGAATTTTTTATTCATTTTAGTATAATAAAATGTGTGAACAGGGGATTTATTAGTTTTTTTAGAGAGGAAATAGTCTTAAGGTAATAAATAGATATTTTCATTTCATGAGTTATCATATGAACAATATTCTAAGGTTCTCGAATGATGAACATGTTTGTAGTGGAATCAGTATATACTAAGGAAATATATGGATTATACTAGATGGAAAATAAAAAACATATAATACAAGAACCAATTAAATGAACATCTATTAGGCCAAAAATGGTTCATTCATGCATATATGAAGTAAATATAATAAAATGAGGTAATTTTATAAATAGAACGTGAGATGAATGTTCAAGAAAAAAATTTAAAATATACGAGAGCATGTTGGTGAAGGTTAGTATATTCTTCTCAAAAATCTTGTTTTTATTTTATATATGTGATAAGAACATGAACTGTTAATCGGTTATAGTGTGTTTCAGGTGAAATTATATTTCATTATTTCAATAATAACATATAATGGATTTTCTTATACTAGTTCAGGTTGTCTTGGATTATGTCGCCACCATTCTTATATCTTTTTACCCTTGTTGTGTATTGATCAAATTAAATACCTTTATTCCAAATTATATTATTGTTTTCGTAATTTGAATAGAGTTATATCTCACTAACATGAGGTAATTTTTTTATTAATAAAAAAGCAGTAAAAATAGATGATCACTAATTCACCCCTCCCCTTCTCTGTGATCACACAAATCCTAGTTAGACATTTTACATTTCTATTGTTATCGAGATTATATAATGCGGTAACTTTCATGTATAACCTCAAATTAAAAAATTACATTATAACAGTCCCATGTAATACAAAAAATCGTTTCTCAATAAAATGATTCATTATCCATTTTGTTTTACTATTTCATATATAGAATGTTATCATAAATTAATGTATAAAAATATATAAAGTGCTAAAACCTACCCCTATAAGGAAATATTTATAAAAAAATATTTGTTTTCTTTATAAAAATATCAGTGTATTATTGTCTCATTACATATTGATATTCCCAATTAGTTTCAATAATTATAAGGCTTAAATATAGGATATTATTCTAGTGGGAGGTATTATCCTATAGATCCTTAACTTATTGATCTAGAATATCCACATGAAATTATTAAAAAATGATATCATGATCTAACTGAAAAACATATGATTTTAGTATTTTTTTTGGATCAGATATATATTTCTTCAAAATTGATAAATTGAAGATATCATTCACCAATGAGAGGATTGAAAGGACCACTAAGTGATAATATACTTCCTATATGTGATCGTGAATATTGAAGTATATGATGTATTTTTGGATAATATTTCATATCATCCAAAATAAAAATACATGCATACATAGAGAAATTTTTAATAATAAATTATCACCAATTTTAAACTCTAAATCATTATAATGGTTATTAGCATATCTCTTATACTAACATCAGTATTATTTTATATATCACTAAACACATTAACCATTTTCAGTAATTTTTTGACAATATTTGGTCATAACATCAATTATCCAAATTCATTCTACCATGTTGGAATTATAAATATATTCTAATATATATAATCCTATTATTATATTTTTGATATTTTAGAGTAATGTTTTAATAAATTACAACCCATCAAGAGGAAAATGATAATCCAATCTTCCTAAGAAATCAATTAATGAATAATCATTTCACATTCTCTAATGAATGAATGGTCCTTTCAAATTGAAAATATGTTAATGATATTATTATTTGATAAATCATATAATTGAATCCAATTTTAGTTGTTGACTACAACAAATTTTTTATTTATACTTTAGGTATCGATATGTTTCAATTGATTGTCTCATTCCATGTAATCATATCACCCCATTTTTCTATTATAGTGATAGTTGATTGAGTATGTATTATTTTCACATAAAAATAATTAATATAGATCATTAATGTATATTGACCACTAAAAAAGGAATTAAAATTCTATATTTTATATAATGTAATGGGAAAACATATATTTTGGTGTTATCTAATTTCAATAATAGTATTGGTAATGGTTGTATAATACCTCTTAGTATCAGATGATCAAACATTATTTTCATACACACTAATAAAAAAGATTAATATTCCCTAGTTTAACTTTATATGTAGTCATGTCAGAGGTGTTACATGTGTTAAATATACATCTATCTGATTTCACATTGAATAGAGAAGGTTGAACTATTTTGCAGATCCAAAATCGCATTCCTGAATCTTCGAATTGATGGGTCACATATACTAGATGAAAATATTATAATTCCACCCACATCATGATGGATCATTACAATCTTATTAATTTTTATATATACATGCATGACATATTTATCGGAGTCTATGATCATTACATGTATATATTTTAGAGGAATAATTTATTCAATTTAGTATTTTATCCCTTATGTTATTATATATATATATATATGTCCATAGAATATCTATAATGGGTATGTTCCTTTTAATAAAAATCATGGAATGCATAGCATGAATTTTTCTACTTGGGGAATCTAGCTCCATGTTTTTGATCCATAGGAGGTAAGAATTTGAGAAATTGTGGCCCTTGATTAACTTCAACCATCTCTATCTGATGATTCTTTACATCCTTCTATGTGGATTTATAATTAAATAATTGGTTATCAATATATATATATATATATATATAACACACTTAAAAATATATAGAAGATCATAATATATTCATTGCAAAGGATACTTACAATATTTTCACATCATGTGTTGGAAAAATTTGATCATGGGGATTTAATTGAATTGAATCATAATCCATTAGTATATCATTATTTATAATAACAAAAAACATATCCTTTATTAAAGGACCACTATATATTAGAATACTTTTTATACTCCAAATTAATCTAGATACTAGTTCATTGAACCATAACTTCTTTTTCTCCTTAAATATTTACTCACATTATTTTGTCTAGATGAAGATCAAACCATGTCATAGTTAATTTTTATAAATGACTATAAAAATTTGAGAATTATTTGATAGATCACTATAATTATCCATTTAATCTTAGAGAACTATTTATTCCAACCATAATGGGTATTCGAAACCATTATACTATCACATATATCCTTGATGAGTGTATTTATATACTCACTTTTCTAATCACATAACTAGCACATGATACATTTTACATCCATAATTCGAAAACTATAATCATGGAATATATCATTTCCCATCATAGTCTCTTCATAAATACCCTAAAATTCATTTAATGTTTTTCATTGCACATATAATATACAATAATATCATTTGTAACTTCCCAGCCCGGCATACCATCAAACCGGTGGCCGGACCAGTCACCACAAGGCATCAATCGCGTCTCCCCGTATGCCAGAGGCTGCCGACTAGCAGCAAGGGTCTCGGGTGGTGATAGTGGGGAGACTATAACCTCATATCAGAGTAACATAATGGTATTATCAGAGTAAATAATATTCAATAGTGGAAGTAGTAAACAATTGAAAGATAGATGCAAAAGATCGGTGATAACCATTTTATAAAAGGCGGAGCCAGTTTACAATGCATGCATGTACAGATGACGATACAATTATGAAAGCAGGAATCAATACAGTATGCTCTACAAAAAATAAAGAAAAAAAAAGAAAGGACAACAAAGCCTGATGGCGATCCCTTGAGCATCCAAAGGTCCCACATGGTCCTTTTCTCCTAACTCCTCAGAAAAAACAGCACAACACACAACCTAGGTCCTGCAAGCAAGAAGGTCTACTCGGGAACCCCAGTGCAATGGCGGCCCGAGTAGGGTTTGAGATATAAATCCCAGTAGGCCAGCACCACCGGTGTCAAACCCAAACCAGACAGTGTTTAATAATTAAACAGTAAGCAGGTATAGCAGGATTCAATAAGCAGGACAATATAGAATAACAACACCCGTGATGGTTTCCCAAAGGAAACCTGACAGAAACACCAGATTTTACTCATTGCTAGGATATCAGAATGATCATACCACTACAGTTACATATGTAAATATTTATAAAAGATGGCATGGGGTAAGCATTTCTCCGACCCATTAGCTGAAGACAGTGGGCATGAGGTATGAATGCCTCTCGTCCCTAGTATACAATGTCAATGAGGTATGAATGCCTCTCGTTCCCAAAAGATACTGGAAAGGGATACGAATTCCTCCCTTCCATCATGTTCATTCAACTGGAAGGGGGTATAAATGCCTCCCATCCATCACATTCATAATACTGGCATGGGGTATAACTTCCTCCCATTCAAACACATAAATCATCAGTAGAATTCAACTGGAAAGGGGTAAGAATGCCTCCCTTCCAGACATGTACTGTCACACTGACATGGGTATAACTACCTCCCATCTAAACATGTATTAGTCACTAGGTGGCCTCAACCTACACTCACAATACAACCTTGTCAATAGTATACTGCTTATGGCATTACCTTGTAAGCATTCAAAGAATCATATCACAATCACAATCAATCATAAATCGCATATCCACGTAAATGGTTATAATCCCAACCTTAAAAAAATACATTAGGCAAACCATCTCAAGTATCATTATCACATTATTTATCATATTCATCACATTTATACTTAAGGAAAGTCCTCTTAATTATCCATATCAATACATTAACATATTCATCACATTGATATAAGGTACACGAGGCAACCCACTCATGTACAGTAGTGGCTAACCCCCAATTCATTCATCATTCCTTTTATATCATTTAAATGACATATAGTGATTTAAAAATCAAAAAGAGGTGCAATGGACTACCCCTATTAGGTATGTCCCATTCACTAGATCCATTCCATTAACATAAGTCTTGCTTATTCCATTATCCTAAGGCATGGTCTTACCTCCCTAATCCATTTCATTCAAGTTTAATCATTTCATCAAAAGAGAAGAACTGTCATGCTTTAACCTTTTGGTACAATTCAAAGGAAACATGACATCAGCATTTATCACCAAATCATTACCAGAATTTAGTATGGAAGTATAAGAATGTACTTCCTACATTTGTCTTGAAGATAGCGCACCTCTGATCGAGGGGTTTTGTTTTTAAATCGTTAGTTTAGTGACCAAGCAACCATTTTAATCTTGTCCCTACAATTCACACTCATTGCACAAAATCATTTAATTGAAACTAAAATTTCATAATTAACATACTAAAACAGTGCAGAAATAACTCGCTAATACATCAATTTAAATTAAAAGCAAGGCGAGGGATCCTATATCAAGTTGGATCCATCCGTCCACTCCAGAACTTGACGCTTCCTAACTAAGAGTTGTTGCTGCTCCCCCATGAGGCATATGTGATTTCGCAGATGTATAAGGACACCTAGCCTCTATGCACATGCCCGCATGACCATGAGCGTGTGTAAGAGGATCCTGACACATATTATTATACACATAATCTTATCTCCACTCACCTGTGCCAGCACTTTTATATATGTACATGGGCACACCTAGCGACATACATGCACAGTCGCTACCATGAACAAGTATACACATACGAGGGGAACCCACATACATATAACTATGTACCTATGCCCACACAGGTGAGCCGCCTAAGCTCTGGAAAAGAGAATCCAACCCTAACCCACCAATGCACTAAGAAAAACATACCAGGACCCTTTAGAACAACTAATTATTTAATTTAGAAGCTACGAAAACAAGCCATGGGTAAAACCCTTACCTCATAATCAACCCGGCGGACCGAAACCACCACAATCCACTACACCTTTGGTGGTGGACATCGAACCAAGCCTTAAAAGGTCCCAAGGGACCTTCCGTACCACCCTAGAATAAGCGGAATAAGAAATAAACTGAAATCAACACAATCCTAAACCTAGGGAGATTCGGTTGAACTGAAAATATGGAAAGGGAAGCCCTAATATTGGCCAATAAGGGATGAGGAAGGAGGGATGAGACTTAAATAAGAGATTATAGGAAGAATCTCCAAGAAAAACGGAGGAGAGGAGGTCCGGAAGAGGGAGGGTTCGCGCGAGACCGAGGCACCATGGGAGGAGGGGGGTGTGTCGCGTGGTTTGACGAGAGAAGAGGGGAGGTGAGGATTTTAGTTTAGGTTTTAGTTTTAATTTATTTTTATTTTAAATTCATTTTAAATATTTTAAAAACATAAAATTGTGCACGACAGATGGCTTGGGCCGCACGGTTTGGAAAACCGTGCGCCAACCGTGCATCCCCCACTGGACACCCAAGGCACCCCACATGGTCTGGCCGCATGGTTTGGGAAACTGTGTGCTGACTGTGATGACTCCTATATCTCCCTGATTTAAGTAACACAGTTTGGGCCTCACGGTTTGGGAAACCGTGCAACCACTGTGTGCCTTCTGCTGACCTTTAAAAACCAGCTGCCTTCAGGTATGACTCTCCCAGAACCCCTCAAGACACTCAGAAAACTTAAGGGGCATTCTCCCATGTGCAGAAACATTAAAAAGAAGGGTCCAAACCGTCAAAATCTCATTCTGAAGCTCGATCATAAATTTGACCGATTTAGTAGTTTAAAATGTTAAAATTCCTTCGTGTTTTAGTCCGGTTCAAAATGCTGGTCATTACAACCTTCCCACCTTAGAACTTCTCATCCCCAAAAAGCCTTCGGGAACAACGTACACATCACACAACCTACAAGGTTCATGTATCTTCATTCAAATGACCGTGTTATGTCTCCAAATCTCCCACGCACCAACGAAAATCCACTTAAGCACATGACCCCTAAGCCATCGACACCCGATCCAACAATCATTTTCCAACCGAAACACCCATACGACTCTTACCCAACCCCATCATACCAGAGACCAAATGTCATTGTAGTCTCTACAAGGAACCAACCAAAGGTACTTCCCAACTTATATTTTTAACATTAAGTGGTCAAAACTCAAACCACAGCTCCACCACCTTCAGAACTGTCTTCCAAAAGCACGCCCCAAGCGTTCCAACAACACAGCTAGCATTATTTTGAAACGATCAAATGGTCGATTCCCCATCAACCTCAAAACCAAGTGAAAAAGAGTCAAGCCACTCGGGTTGACTATTCAAGAAGACACCTAGCTTAGATGGCCGAAGTTTTATAAGATGAACTGCGATGCCATTTTTTGAGGCATCACACACTTACCACGAGGATGTTCACCGATGCTCATACCCAACTTCTGGTGACGTCCCTAAGATCAAACCACGAAGGTAACCACACATCCCCCATGAAACGCTGAAAGAGAACCACCAAACAGGCACAACAGCTTTTTAAACATTAGCGCAGTGTATGACTGACACTCTCTTTGTGAATCTAGAACGATGACAAGATAGGGGACAAGCTCGTTGTGTAGCAGAGTACACTAAGAGGATTGAAACATATTCTAGTTATTTATACCAATAAACTGGAAAGTAGAACTGTCGAACCACCCATGGTCGACTCTAAATAAGAAACTCGGATTCACCAGCTGACACATCAAGATTTCTAAACCGATCACAATGCCTTTTTCCCACAAAAGGAATTCTGTGATCATTCACAATTTACCACTGATGTCCTCCATAACAAATGATGTTTCTTAAAATGGGTTGCATACACCACCATCTAGATCAAAGTCATGCTGCCAAGCAAGCATCGACGCATAAAGACACCTGTAAGACTCAAAGGCATTCAAACAAGCCCGACCATTCCCAAAACATCCATCTTGACATGTTCCTTCTACCCAGAATAACACACTTAAATAAACCGACACGACGCTTCCCACCTTAGAAGCGTCAGTGTCACCAAAAGAAGAAAAAACCAGCTTCTCATAAGAGAACTAGTTCATAATGATTAAACAGACGTGTGTCGCTCCTTCGAGCCATGATCACCATGTTGAAATGCTCAAGAAAACAAAGGAAACAAGACTAATGTGTCAACCACCTGAGTCTTTGGAATATCATCTCAAGCATTGAGACAACATGATTCTCAAACGCTCAGGTCAATCTACCACAGAGATGACCTAAGACCATGCACAACAGCACAAGAGATTTATCCGAAGTAATTTTTCCCTATATAACCATTTACATAGATGACAATATACCCAGTCTCCCATTATCGTGAATAAGAAAAGGTCAAATGACCGACAAAGTAACTGACCATGATAGAGGCATGTCTACCCAACTGATACAAAATATTACCCGATCCTCACACCCATTACAAGGTCAAGAGTAACATGACCAACTGTTCGAACAAGGGCATCATTTGAAACTGAAAATACTACAAGGGAAAACGGCTCCCGAACTATACCAAACGTGTGAAAGCTCACTGCACAGGCAAGGCACTGAAACACTAAGGGTTCTACCTACCACTGGCTAGCCCCTCATGTAAAACAATAATCGACCCAAGCACTTGTTCAAGCCCAACAAAAGTCATCAGGCTCAAGCCTAACATTCATGTCATTTTCCAAAAGAAAACAAATTCCCACTAAAAACACCAATGGTTCCGTCTCAAGGCACTCAGAAGAAAGACTTTACCTACCCTCACACAAGGTTTCAACAGAGGACACCACTATAGGTTCCTTTTTCAAGCCCTTTATATTTAATCACGTTCATCCTTTTAATCACATTAAAAGATTCAATTCAAAACTTCAAGTAACCTTTCAAAACCAAATATCACTAGGCACTTGATCATATTTTTAGCAAACAGCTCAAAGCAAAGTAGGAAAGTCTAAAAAAAATTCCTTTTAACTAGTAAACATTTATTAGACATCTGATCTCTTTTCAGGAAAATTATCAAAATAAATTCCTTTTAAACAATTCAAGCGACCTACGAGGGTCCCAACAAGCCAAATCAAGTCATGTCAAAATCAATCAACTTTTACACACACAAGTAATTCAAAAAACATCCTGCCATTTTATTCATTATGGGTTACCAATTCACCACTCATGAAGCACCCATACACTCAATGGGTTGAAAATTGGTTCCAAATAGACAAAAAAAACACATTTCAGAATTTAACATGCTCAAAACAATCATCCAGTCATACAGGTGGCCACCTACCAACCTGTAAAGTTCCTATACACTTTACAATTTGGCATTTGGCCCCCTTAATTTAAAACCAATTTCAATTCATTTTCAAATTTAAACATTAGAAGCCCTTTTTTAGAAATCTGATTACACATGTTACCCTTTCCCAGCCATAAGGTTCCCATACACCTTACAACTGAAAATTGGCTCCCGTCGTAATTGCAATCATCTAATTTTGTCAAAGTAACCAATTCCATATTAACTGAACCTAGCATGTTATCGAAAGCAGTAACACATAAACATGCTATATCACAGAAGCATGGGATAACTACCACATCACCTATAACAACAACATGAATCAACAAATTCATCCTATATGTCATGGAATAATGCGTGGAATGTGATTTCTAACAAAGTGCCTATATGATGCATGAAATGGCATACCCTCGTATCATCGGGTTGCAAGCGAAATAGAACACACAATTGCATCAACAGTATCAACAGAAACCATCTGCGTGACCAAATAGTGAAATCAAATCATCCATAATAATCAAAATCATTAAATTAACAAATTCATTCGAGGAAATTTGGGTTTTCCCTGTTCTCGGGTTAGCTACTCCCAAGCACAGCTTATTACCAAATTCTATCTCCTTCATATCCCTGTCTACTGTCGCTAAATAGTAAAACTAACCAGAAAAAGAAACTCTTCTGATACCACTTTGTAACGTCACAACCCGACTTACCATAAAACTGGTGGCTGGACAGGTCGTCACATGGCCTCAAGCACGCCTCCTCGTACGCCAGAGGCTACCGAATAGCAGCGATGGTCTCGAGAGGTGATAGTGGGGAGACTATACCGTCATATCAGAGTAAAACATCAGTATTATCAGAGTAAATAATATTAAATAGAGGAAGAAGTAAACAATTGAAAGGTAGAAGAAAAAGACATGTGATACCATTTTATAAAAGGCAGAAAACGCCAGTTTACAATTCATGCATGTACAGATGAAGATACAGTTATGAAAGAAGGAATCAATACAGAATGCTCTACACACAATAAAAAAAATAAAGGACAACAAAGCCCGACGATGATAACCTGAGAATCCCAAGCTCCTGCTTGGTCCTTTTCTAACTCTTCAGGTACAAATAGAAGAGTACACAACCTAGGTCTTGCAAGCAAGAAGGTCTACTTAGGTACCCAGTGCAATGGCGGCCCGAGTAGGGTGTGAGATATAAATCTCACTAGGCCGGCACCAACAGTGTCAAACCCAATCCAAATAGTGTATAATAATTAAACAGTAAGTAGGTATAGAAGGATTTAATAAACATGACAGCATAGAATTACAACACCCATCTAGGTTTCCCAAAGGAAACCTGACAGCTATACCAACTTCTACTCATTGCTGGGATATCATTCTGATCATGCGACTATGGTTACATATGTAATGTTTTATAAAAGATGGCATGGGGTAAGAATGCATCCCACCCATCAACTGAAGATAGCGGGCAAGAGGTATAAATGACTCTCGTCTCTAGTATACTATGGAAACAAGGTAAGAATGCCTATTGTTCCTAAAAGATACTGGAAAGGGATAAGAATGCCTCCCTTACATCATGTTCCTTCAACCGACATGGGGTATAACTGCCTCCCATACGTCACATTCATAATACTGGCATGGGGTATAACTGCTTCCCATCTAAACACATAAATCATCACTAGAAGTCAACTACAAAGGGGTAATAATGCCTCCCTTCCAGACATGTACTGTCACACTGGAATTGGTATAACTGCCTCCCATCCAAACACAAATCAGTCACTAGGTGGCCTCATCATGCACTCATGATACATCCATGTATATAGTATACTGCTTATGGAATTACCTCGTAATCATTCAAGGAATCATATCACAATCATAGTCAATCATATAGCCCATATCCACTTAAATGGTTATAATCACGTTCATACAAAAATATTTAAGGCAAACCATCTCAAGTATCATTATCACATCATTTATTATATTCATCACATTTATTCTTAAGGAAACTCCTCTTATGTATCCATATCAAGACATTAACATATTCCTCACATTGATATAAGGTACACGAGGCAACCCACTCATGTACGGTATTGGCTAACCCCAAATTCATTCTTCATCCCTTTTATATCATTTCAAAGACATATAGGGATTTACAAAGCATAAAGAGATGCTATTGATGGACCCTCCTATGTAAGTCCCATTCACCAGATCCATTCCATTAACATAATTCATGCTTATTCCATTATCCTACGACATGGTCTTACCACCATAATCTATTTCATTCAAGTTTAACCATTTCCTCAAAAGAGAACAACCGTCATGCTTTAACCATTTGGTACAATTCAGAGGAAACATGACATCATCAATTGTCACCAATGTATAACAAAAATTTATCAGGCAAGCATAAGAATCTACTTCTTACTTTTGTCTTGAAGACAACACACCTCTTTTCAAGGGGTTTTGTTAGTAAATCGTTAGTTTAGCTACCAAGTGACCATTTTAATCTTGTCCATGCAATTCACACTCTTTGCACAAAAGAATTTAATTGAAACTAAACTTGCATAATTAACATACTAAAATAGTGCCCAAATAAATCCCTAATACATCACTTTATATTAAAGGTAATGAGAGTGATCCTACCTCAAGGTGGATCCATCCGTCCACTCCGGCTCTTGACACTTTCTAAATAAGAGCCATTGCTGCTCCCCCATGGGGCATATGTGATTTCACATACGTATAAGGACACCTAGCCTTTATGCACATGCCCGAATGTCCATGAGCGTGTACACGGGGATCCTTATATATATTATTATACACATAAGACTGTCTCCAGTCACCTGTGCACGCACTTTTATATATGTACATGGAAACACCAATCCCCAGACATGCACAGTCGCTGCCATGCACGAGTATACACATACCGGGGGAACCCACATACATATAACTAGGTACCTATGCCTACACAGGAGAGTCGCCTAAGCTCTGGCAAAGCGAATCCAACCCGAACCTACCAACACACTAAAAAAAACATACCAGGACCCTTTAGAACAACCAAGGAATTAATTTAGAAGCTACGAAAAGAAGACATGGGTAAAAACCTTACCTCAGATTCAACCCGACGAACCGAAACCACCGCAATCTGCTAGGCCATTGACAGCAGACCTTGAACCAAGACATAAAGGGTCCCATGGGACCTTCCACACTACCATAGAACAAGCGTAATAAGAAATAAACCGAAATCAACACAACTCAAAACCTAGGGAGATTCTGCTGAAATAAAAATAGGGCAAGGGAAGACCTAAAATCGGCTAATAAGGGAGGAGGAAGAAGGTAGGAGACTTACCTATGAGATTATAGGAAGAATTGCCAAGGAAAACAGAGGAGATGTGGTCCGGCTGAGGGAGGGCTCACGTGAGGCCGAGGAGCCATGGGAGGAGGGGGGTGTGTCGCGTGCTCTGCTAAGAGAAGAGGGGAGGTGAGGCTACGAGTTTAGGTTTTATTTTTAATTTTTTTTATATTTTAAATTCATTTTAAATATTTTAAAACCCAAAATATGCCACGGAGCACAACTTGGGCCGCACAGTTTGGAAAACCGTGTGCCAACAGTGTGTCCCCCACTGGACACCCAAGACACCCCGCACGGGCTGGCACCAAGGTTTGGGAAACCGTGCCCCGGACTTGTAGAATCCTCTGTCTCCCTGATTTAAGTCGCACAGTTTGGGTTGCACAGTTTGGGAAACTGTGCACCCACCGTTTTCCTTCTGCTGACCTTTAAAAACCAACTGCCTTCGGGTCTGACAATCCTAGAACCCCTCAAGACACCCGAGAAACATAATGGGCATTATCCCATGTCCAAATACATTAAAAAGAAGGGTCCAATGCTTCAAAATATCCTTCCAATTCCTGATCATAAATTCGACCGGTTCAGTAATTGAAAACGTTCAAATTCCTTTGGGTTTTAGTCCGGTTCAAAACGCAGGTCATTAAATCATTAATAATGACTAACTTGAATTTATAAATGTATTCTAAAATGATTTTATTCATAAAATATCTAATTATAGTGGGAATTGTTTAAGTCAAAATGGAAGTGGTTTGATTTAATATTTTCAATACCTTCTTCAAACTGATTTATTTGTTATATATTGGATTACTACAAAGAATTTGTGGTAAAAAGATATATAGTACAACCTAATGACGTATTAATATCCCTTATATTGATTAATAATTCATTAATGTGAGGATTATGAATTATTTTAATCGTCTTGATTTTGTTAACAGCCAAATTTTCAATGAAAAAATAATTGATTCAACCTTATAAAAGGATATTTGTTCACCCCACAATTAAGAACAGGGGAAATTAAAAACATAATTGAAAATTTAATTAATCTTATTTTCTTATTATTTAAATTCAACAAAATATTTTTTAATTGAATCAATAATATACAAATAATTTCAAGAATGAGTTAAACTATGAAGTGAACATGACATTATAGTGGATGACTTGGTAGCTCAAATAGAAATACATAAATATACTTCTACATGATCACCATTTATAAAATGTGATTTCCTATCATAAATTAAAAAAAATATTCCCTTAGTACAATTTAGTAAGTCCAATATTATAGAATTCACTTCCCAAGGTAGTTTATAATCATCTAAGAATTCTTATATTATAGTGGAATTATTTTGGATAAGAATTGATATTTACATAAACTACTAATTTATATGAGATATATGTTTAGAAAAGTAGTTAATTCATAGTATCACATATATTTATTATAACGTAACGGGAATGAAATCTGTTAGATGAATGTTCAAACAACCCTCAACCTCAAAAGATGTTAATACATTGTATTCATTTAATGAACCATTATATTTTTTCATTGATAGTTTATATCAAAGGTATGATGTGGGTAATTGACATTCATATAAAACATATTTTCCATTGATTATTTAAAATAACCAAAAAATAACAATGTTGTAAATATAGAGTAATGAATAAATTTATCATTCATCACTTCATTATCATGATCAAAATCTATGGTGTTTAATACATATTACCATATTTCTTATCATTGTATTGGATTTTTTTGAGGACTATTTTCATCATTATCCCTTCGATTAGGACATCAATTTTTATAACTGTAAATATCTTTTTTTAATAATAAAATTGTGGGTGGTGTATTAATTTTTTACTCAGTCATCCCCATTTAAAGGGCTGGTTATTACACCCTTTCATGATAATTATGATCATGATAACCACTAGTTCAATATTTGTATCAATTTTTATTCCATTTTAGGGATTTATTGGTTGATTCATACATATTTTATTCGTTGTATGCAATTTTAATTTATTTCCTCTATACGATATCACATGTGTATTTCGGTGAAATATCATCTAACAGTTTTGGTCATTATAATATTAAGAGTATTTAATATCCATATTAATATTCTATGCACATCAAAAAATTTATTTATATTTTGTATATTCATAGATGGAAAATTCCATTTAAAAAATATTCTATAGAATTTTAAATAATTATTTAAAATAGTTTTAGGATTAATAATATAACTTGAGGCATATATCATGAGTCTCCAATTTTTTCTTAATAAATATCTACTAATTCATCCACCAATTGTTTCAACTAATGTTATTCACTATCTAATTTATTATAATAGTTCAAAGGAAACACTTCATAATTTTTTTTTCATAAACTCCTCCCATTATATACAGCAATATTTTATTTTTCCACTTCTTAATCTTAATGTGAGTCATCCAATTGTCAACCTCATATTCTGATTGGTAATCTATATAATGGATAATTTGATTGTTCTATAATTATTAGAATGAAAAAAATACTCTCTATGTTATTCATATATTTAATATAATTTTTTTTAGAAGGCCCACGAAATGAGGGTGGTACTTTTCCACATAAATAAGGTGATAGTCATTTTCTCCTCCTTGCTGTTTTAGGATCCCAATATGATTTATGTTATTGTTTAGTGTTTGGGAGGATTCATTATGTATTTCCATAATATTTTGTATATGAATATATATTTAATAACTACACTAAATGGGTAAATCTATACACTATCCATCACATCCACTATTAACTTAATTATTATGGGATTTATGTATTTCACTAAATAATGGGAATTTGACGACTAAAAAAATTAAAAAAATCATAAAATATATATTTAAACATAGATATAATTGTTAATAAATCTAGAGACACATATTGACATTAATAAGTCCTAAGAGGGTATAAATTGAAACATAAAAATTATTACTTTAATCATAGAAACTTTTATGGCTATAATTTATATACATTGATTGAAAATATATTAAATTTTAATTTTAATTTACAATTATATACACTCTATGATAAAAAAAATATTAAATAAAATATACAATTACATAGTTTAGATTTTAGGATTTATGAAAATGTAACTGTAATTTTTAGGAACTAAATAAATGTAAAAAAATCATTCCATATGACTGTGTTGAGGTTCTCATATATTATATTAATGTATCATTTTATTCATGTAATGGTAATAATGAATTTTGTAATGGTAAATCAGAATATTAATAGTATACTTAAGGTTATCTGAGCTACTACATGAAAGGAAATCACTATTCTCAATGGATATGTAATTGAAATCCAGCACTACATACGTGCAAGTCAAAATTCAGGAATTTTTTAATGGTAATAAACCTTAACTTCACATGAACATAATGATAAATGTTGGTTTAAGAACATATAACCATTTTTCATCACTAGTTATGGAGTAATGAAATATTTTAACCCTTCTCTCATTATTTCTTTTCCTTATATAAAATTTTAATGGATTATTATGAATTTTGAAGCCTAATATCATGGTTATTTAATAATTTGACTAATTTAAAATTCATAAATAAAATTTTGGATTGTTTTTGGTAAATTATAATCATGGTTCTTTTGATGGAAGATTTAAATAGTGTTTTTAAATTAGGTGTTCATTTTAGGAAATAATAATGTCTTATTTCATTATTTAAATTACTTGGACCATTGCTTAATTTTGTTTTTGAATTCCCCTTAAGTATGGGAAGTTAAGAAATCCTTTATCAACATTCATTTAAAATATTCATAGATTAGTATGATTTATTTTTCTTATTTTCAAACATGTTATAACTATCATGATCATCAACTATTCATGGGTACAACATTTTTAAAGAATAAATTAAATTTATGATTTCTTATTTTATTTTCTCATTTTCTATGGTAAACTTTTTTAAATATTTTTTCCTTATGATTTCTTGATAAATTGATGTTTTCTTCATTAAATTTTAATAAAATTTAAATATTAAAAATTGATAAATATTTATCATGATTATATCAGGACTGATCAAGTGAAATGAAATATAATCACATGATATATTTAAAATTATTCTTGGAGAAAGAAATGTTTTCTTTATAATATAAACTAATAAATAATCAAAAAAATTATCTAAAATATAATAAAAATTATCAGATGAGTAGTTTTATTATTTTAAATAAAATAATTAGAATCTATTCGTTGAATACTTAGAAGGAAATTTGAACCAATTGATACAAAAATGTGATATAAGGGAAAATTCCTTCATGAACCATTACATCAAACATCAGAAATCAGGTGGTATTATATTTAGTACCATGTATATGTTGTTTATATCACAATTAGTTTTCAATGAAGTTGTTTAATTATATAATTTAATCCATTCATGAGACTATTCAAATGTTTGTGTGTGTGTATCTCATGATAATATTTTTTATTTTTAGTCACATGTGTGTTCGTTCATAACACATTAGTCCCAAGATTTTCTTTGATCACATTTATGTGTGTTTGGATACTGTTTCTCTATCATAATGTGATTTTTCCCCTATAATTGGTGAAAATGATTCCATGTTATTTTCTTGGTATATTCTATATTTTAATTTTTAGAATGGAAAAAAAGTTATTGGTGGAAATATCATGGCTAAATGGCCCAAGAGGTCAAGAATGTTCAGATTATGCATGAGACATGATGGAAACACCATGTTAGACAATATGTCATGATTCCCTTATATTTTGGCATGGGTAATGATGATATTTTGTGATTTAAGATATATTTGATAGTGGGTTAATATGGTAATCATTGACCTGACCCTGAGACATAGTTTCAGCATATGACAATTCTGGGTACTAGCCTGAGGGTGTGTTTGAATAAGGTGGACTTTTGGACTAAGCAATGACTCATTTCCTTAGGGTATTCTGGGATAGATTTAGTGAAACATTTCTTGACTCCAATTCAAGAATATTATTATGAATATTTTTATGGAATGGAGGTGATGAAGGTATATTCTGGGGTTTCTAGAGGCTTGGTTGGAGTAAAAACACCCAATGCATGATAATATGATATTTCTTTTGTATTTATCTTTCATCATTACATTCAAAATTATTCATATGATCTCATGATAAGGATGAATTTGTGGTGTAGTAATTGAATTTCTTACTCAAAACCCACATGGGAATCTCTATTCTCATGTTGAAATTATTCATATCAATATAAGTATAGAAAATTCCCTGGAAATACAAATCTAGGAGATAGAGCATATTGATAAAAGGTGATACCATGAAAAACACCTGATTGATTGAATTTTTTTTAACATTACATTCTTTCTAATACTATTGATTAAATAACCACATTACGTTTATTTGGTTTATTGTTTCTATATGAATGGAGATGCTTTATATATAATTTTATAGGATTATTTTTTGTTAAACATTTTTTTATTTATAATTGTCTTTGTTGATAGATAGGGTATAATATCTCCCCTAATGATACTCACACCCTCACTGTTAGTCATGAAACACTTTTATATTGGGAGGGTTTTACAAGGCCATGTTTCCCAAAATTTATTACATAATGATCCTAAGTGGGGAATTGTATATTAAATATTGATAAGTGTATTAATAGTGTAATCTAATTTAGACCTTGCAGTATGGAGGTTGAGTTGTTGAAATTATCTCAGTATAATGAAATTAGAGCATATGTTGTACATAAAACATCATTAATTAAAATTTTTAGTTGACCATACAATAAAATAAATTTATTCAACAATTATTACTATTAAATTATCTATTGGTTAGGAATTAGATATCCTTATATATAAAAATATTTTCAATTAGGAGAGGTATGTTTCATTTTATATCCTGAATCATCCATTATTTATATAAAAATGAATGAAGAATAATGAAAATACTCTAGTATGTTATTTCCACATTTGGATGTTTTCATTCCATGATAATGAATGTTTATCTCAAATTGACTTTGAGATATGAAAGGATAACATTTAATGGAATTCCAATTTCTATGGAATGTAGTGATATATTTTCAACAATGCTAATGGGTCCCTCTCATGATTGTGTGGTTGAGTTCTCAGTATAATTTATACTTAGACCTTAAAAAAATTAATGAGTACTATCAATTTTTTTACATTTGAACTATAAAAATCAAAGAGTAAATAACAAGTGAATTAAAAAAATTCATTTAAACAAACTATTCCACCACCATGCTATTCCATATTACTCTTTTTAAGAATCACAACGTGTCAATGCATCTTTTCATTGATTTTTTAGAATAATGAGTCAAAATAATGTAAAAGTAACATGATCCATTTATTTTTGACTTTTTAGTCAACATTGTTTTTGTAATATAAGTCTGAATGGTGGACCATTCATCTGGATATATTGAATTAATGATGAAATGGTAGGTTATTACATGGGAATCATTTCATAAATATTATTAATGCAATGTGTTTATAGTAATTAAATTCAAACACACAAATTATAAATTAATAAAATTGGACATGAAGAATAATTTAATTTAGGGTCAAATTTATAATATTTCTATTATATTTATTCATGAAATGGATATATTTTTAATTGAGAATAAAAATCAATAAAATAATTTGAAAAAAATATATGAAAGACTATATGGAATGAGAACTTATACTCAATGAACATCAAGTATGGGTACTTAATGGAAACAGTTAAAATCATACGAAATGTAATAATAAGAAATAAGATATATATATATATATATAGCTCATCAAAATAAAATTACAATTGAATAAATACCAAAGAAACATCATTGTCTGAGGAAAATATAAAATTAACTATAGGGAAGGAACCGTAAATATTAAATACTATTTAGTTAAGTCAGGGTTTCAACATTAATTCACATTGAGGATATTTTTATGTTTAATGATTTATAGAATTATCCCATAACTCATACATAACAAAACCATATAAATACTAGGTGAAAACAACAAAAAATATCCTTTTCATTCATAAAAAAACATTAAATTGAAACAAGGTTTATTTTCATGTGTAATCATATATTTTCCATGATCCCGTTCTTGACTCTATTCCCCCTGAAATCCTATGAATAACATTTCAAAACATAGGATAAGACAAAAAAGCTAAGTAAAGGATACAAAAAGAATGAAATCTATTAGTATGGATATTAATTTAAACCATTAATACTTTGTCATAAAGAAATAATTTTAACCATATAGATGTAGTAAAAAATTTCCTAGTATTATTATATAATTTTATACTTTTTTTTGTAATGAAAAGATCAACAAAAAATATATACAATAAACATATAACCTGAAATAGTAAATCAGCACATAATCATACCCAAATTAAATAATCATATGGTAAAATTCCATATATGTCACTCATAAAAATGGAATATACATATGTCCTACTTCCATATATAATTAATTGGATGTTATAACGTAACCACCCATCAAATTTCCAAGTACCATGATACAATCTTAACACATAAATGATTGAAATTGCCAACATTTCACTCATAAATTATAATTTTCAATCACAAGAAATAATTTAACAATATTTAAATAATCAATAAATTTTCAAAAACAAATTCAATATCAAAATTTAAAAAATAATTTATTTATACACCTCATAAAAGAATGTGGTATATAATTTAAAAATATTCGATAGGGAAAGAGGATGTGATGAAGTCCCTTACCATGAGTCTGATTCATTAAAAATGTTGTTTATAATAATAAATATAAATGTTAGTTTATTTATATACTTTATTGAGATCCTTTTCATGTTTACTTTTCATTTTATATCACATATTACAATGTTATAACAATTACTTAAATATTTATGTTTATATCATACATTTTGTCGATATTCGTTACATGAGAAGAAAATGAACATGGTAATGTGCCAATAGTCCTTGTGATCATAAGCCTGTAATTTTTAGAATATTATTAATTAAATTATTATAATTTTTATAAATAAATTGTAATTTTAAATGAAAGCATTATTTATTGTTATGAAAAATGTACAACATTATAATCATAGAGACTCTAGGTCGTACGTACACATGAGTAACAATTTCCATATTTAATTGATTGTTATGGAAAGAAGGTAATTATATTTTTCTATTTCCATAATGATAATAAAATAATTAACATCATATTAATGAATTAAATATACTCATATACATAATAAAAGTGATGTAGTGAATAAAAAAGAATCATATTGCTTCCTGGAGGTGATTGTTCATAGCTACACATTAACAACATTATTATTTTTATGTGCATGGAAATTAAGAACATAATTTATATATTGTATATTATAATGATTAATATGTCATTAATAACACATATTAATATTAATTACACAATTATAACTGGTCATGAGATTTAGTTATGGACGATAAATTATATCGGTTTGTAGTGGTGAGAGTTCACACATATGGAAGAATGATTAATTACATTTAAATTTTGTAGAAGTGGAGAAGTATTTAGATTATGATATTTGCAAAATAACATCTAAATATATTGAGGATATCGTATTTATTATCTCATCATGTTTGGAATATATTTTACGAAGTGGATGATGGAATAATATTGAAATACTTAAATAAAAACAATACCACTTCTTTGGTTGATCACCTTTGAAGAACACCTTAACATCAAATGGATGATTTTTTTTCCTACTATAAGGCCTCAAGAATACAGGGAGAGGTTTTAAGAAGCTATTTGGGTAGATCTTGACATAACAAAAAAGTTTTTGAAGTGTGAGTAAAATAAAATAATGAATACATTTTTATGGGAGAGTGGAGTGGCATCCCTAGAAACTCATAAAATATTAAATTATTATAAATTAATTATTATATAAAAAAGAATCTAAATTGAATTATGATGAATAGAAGATGATAATTATTTGAAATCATCAAACCCCGTAATTTCTTGACATATTTTAATTCATTTTCAACCTTATCATTTTTATACCTTTAATTATTTTCTTTTAATTTTGATAATGGTAACAATATTTCAAATATTAAGAGGATATAAATTTTACTTATATTGGGTAAATTATCCATTAATAGAATATTTATTATTTTTTAGAAATTATCATAGAAATTTTTTAATTTTTAATTTTTTAAATAATATAATAAACTATTTTATTTATAAATTATAAATAGTGTTAATTTTGACAATATTCATTTAATTGAATTTAAATAAAATACCAAAACAAAGATAAATTTTCAAAAAACCCATTTATTATAACTATAATGATTCGTTTTTCACTTATAAACTCATGTATTACACAAAATAATTCAAATTATATTTATTTTAATATTTTTCATATAATTTATTTGATATTTTGACTAATAAAATAATTACCATATCACTATTGTGTCAGTATTTATGGTAATTATTTAATATATAAGAATTATAAATAATTTTTTCTGATGTATATAATTTAATTAGTTTTATTGAGATTGTTTATTATATAATTTATATCATATTTATCACAATATTAAAATTATTATACTGATAAGAAATAAGAGGCTGACATGTTGTCACTTTCATGTCACTTTTGTTTTAATAATATTTTATATCTTTCATAGAAGAAATTTTATTAAATGATTCGATTTCAATCACTTAGAGTTATGGGTATATTTTAACTCATCCAATAGGATTTTGGATGGTGTTAGGGTAATTTTATTATCATTATCATATAATTGGTTTACTTAATTTACCCCTTTAAGAGCGGTAAATAAAAATTACAATAGTTACTATTAATAATATAAAAAATATTAAAGTAAACTATTAACATAATTTGGATGCACAGATTAAAAATATAGAATACATTTTTTAAAATTAAAAAAACTTCAGTTTTAGTAATTAAATTAGAATTAATCCCATTGACAAAATGAAAAGATGGGATTTTAAAAGTAAAAAACATCAAAATATTGACATGTGTTCATATCAAAATTCAATGTGAAATTACATAGAATGACAAAAATTGGATTTAATAATAAAAACTAAATCAAATTATTCTTTAAAACTCATAATAAGGATAATCTAATAATACAAATAATTTTGATGAAACGACAGTTTTGAATTAAAATGCAACATTGTTCACTTTTCATTAAAATATGAGTTTTATCATAAAAAAAAACCAAAATAAATTTAGTTGTACCACTTCCAAATAAGATGTTTTTATCAAATATAACTTATTAATGTGTGAATAAATATATTTAAAATGGTTTCTTATTTAAATTGTTGTAAACCACTTTTTTCTTTTAAAAAATAATCATTTTAAGTATAAGGTAATATTTATACATTTATTATTCTAATCTAATCTATTAAATGAAAATAAAAATAGTTATAAATGAACATAGAATTATTTTTTCATTAACCATGTTATTACATTATTCCCCCCCTTTTTTAAATTTCATCCCCAAAATTATATGCACTTATCAAACTTATGGGCGTATTTGTCACTCATAGAATTTTCAGTTTCCAATGTTTCCACTTCAGCCATATGGGTTTTATAGAAAACCATAACATGATGAATCACATTATTTGACAACACTTACTCTCTTTGGTCAACAATCATGACTGAATATTCCTTATGAGAAATATTCTCTTCCAATTAAACGACTTCTAGACTCAAAAAATGAGATGGATCCAGCATATACTTTCTTAACATTGAAACATGAAAAAAGTGTGCCCCAAGGATACAATCATAGGTAAAGACACTATGTAGGATACTATTCAAACTTTATCAACAATTTAATTGGGGCCAATGATCCTTGGACTTCAGCATCCTTTTCTTACCGAAACACATTCCCCTTTTTGAAGGAGAAACATTGAAAATGGATTGATCACAAACCTCAAAAAAAAAAATCATTCTTTTAGTTACCTACATAACATTCTTCTTGCTCCGAGCTATCCTTTTACGTCTCCGAATCATCTAGACATTCTCTAGCATCTAATCTAATAATTATGGTCCTATAAACAACCTTTCACCTACTTTAAAAAAATATGGAGTTTGGAACCCCCTTCAATATAATACCACAAATGGAGCCATCTATACACAAGAATTACAATTTTTTATACGAATACTAAACTAATTAATGATTTAATACCAACTTACTAGGTAATCCATTGAACCTGGAAGTATGATATCCTCCAATGTCTTAATTAATCAGTCTGAATTCCCATCTGATTGAGGGTGAAAATATATATTGAATTCAATCTAGTAGCCAATGAATTCAGAAGGGTTTTCCCAATGCCTGAAGTGAACTAAGGATAATGATATGATATAATGGATAAAGGAACCCTATGTGACCTGAATATCTCATTAATATAAACTGATATGTTTATCTAGAGACATAATATATTGAATAGGGATAAAGTGTGACGATTTAGTCAGTCAATCAACTATAACCCAGACCACATTCTCACCTCACGAAGTCTTCGGTAATACCACTATAATGTAAATAAATATATTATCTCATTTACACAATGGCATTGGGAAAGGATTAATCATCCCTTTCGTTAACATACTCTCTACTTTAACCTATTGAAAATTAAAATATCTTAGTGTTATGTTATTAATATCTCATTACATTCCATCCCACCCAAAATACTCCTGCAGGTCATTTTTACATGTTAGTGTTGCCCAAATGTATTGAAAATTGAGAACAATGTGATTCATTTTACACATATTTCTTTTTATTTTAATCACATGGAACACCTAATCTAGTGAAATACCTCAAAACGAAATCATTATCAATGTTAAATTCTAGTAACATACCATTTTAAAGAAGTTGTATATATTTTTTTCAACTCACTATATTCTATCTATACTTGTATAATTCGGTATGATAGAGGTGATTGAACCATAATCTTGAAACAAAATAGAGCAATTTCATAACCCCAAAATTTCCAAGAAAAAATTCATCAAATCTACAACCAATTCATCATGTTCCAAACATAGTATAATTAATATACCATTACATTTTTGACTCAAATCATCAGCCACTTTATTTTTTTTCTAGGATGAACATGAATCATGAAATAATAATACTTTATCAGTTCCAATAATATTATATGTCCCATGTTCAATTCATTCTGATTGAATATATAATTCTAAATTTTGTGATCAATATATATCTCACATAATACACCATACAAACCATGCCTCCAAATTATTAGTGGAAAGACAACAATAGCTAATTCCAAGTCATGTGTATGGTAATTTTACTCATGGAATTTCAACTAATGTGATGCATAAAAAATTCCCTGATTATTATTCATTAGGACACAACCAAGTCCATTTAATGAAGCATCACTATAGATAAAAAATTCCCCATTTTTGGATGGCAAGGCGAAAACTGTAGCATTTACCAATCTTATTATTAAATATTCAAAATAATCATCACATTATTTTTCCAGATAAACATAACTCACTTTTGTGTTATCTTAGTTAGTGGGTTAGATAAACTTGAAATTTTTTCAAAAAACCATCTGTAAGAAACCACTAATAAAAGAAAACTATGAATATTTATTGCATTTGTTGGTCTTGGACACTTTTCCAAAACCTTTTTAGATGGGTCAACATTTATTCCATCCTTTGAAACAATACTTCCATGGAATTAAATTTTTTTAAACAAAAAATCACTCCTACTAAGAATTCCATATAATTTGATAAATATTAAGGTACAAAAACAATCCTTAAGTGACTTTCACATTACCCTTAGATTATAGAATATAACAAAATATCATCAATAAACAAAACCATAAACTAATACAAAAAATGATGAAAGACTATATTCATAAGACTCATATATACAATAGGTGAATTAGGTAACCCCAAGGGAATAACTAAAAATTAATAATGTCTGTATCTTATTTGGAACAATGACATTGGAATTTCATCCTCCTTCACCTACAAGTGATAGTACCTAGACTAAAAATCAATCTTCAAAAGGTATTGATCTCCCAAGAGCTGATAAAAAAATAATAGATATGAAAAAAATGATACTTTTTATTAATATTTATGCTCTTTAAGGATCTATAATCAATACATTGTCTCATGTTTCCATTCTTTTTTATCACCAATAAAATAGGAGCACCTGAGGGTGTACTGCTAGGTCGAATGAAACCATTATCAATAAATTCTTGCATCTATTTTTTGAATTCCACCATTTGCACAAGATCCATTAGATAATGGGGTTTAGAAATAGGATTAGCATTAGGAACTAAATAAATATTAAATTCTACCTCCCAATCAAGAAAAACACCAGAAAAAGCATCATGTAAAACATCTGCGAATTTGTTCACTACTAGAATGTCACTGATTAAAACAATTTCCATATTTTCAACAACATGTTCAAGATATCATTCAATGATATCATTAATAAATCTCAAACATTCATCATATATTATCAATGTTATGAAATAATTGAATATATCTTTCTTCGATTTGAAATCAAAATTATTATAATAATCTAAAAGCCAATACATACACAAAATGATATCAATTTCAACTAGGGGATGTTCAACAGGATTTGAAGTAAAGAAGATACCAACAATGTAAATAGTATGATTACTATAAGAATTTTTTTTTCTTTAATACTTCCTCAAGGATATTTTACCAAAAGTTATATATCACAAAAGTGAGGTGAAATTTCAGATTTACATGAAAATATCACAGAAATAAAAGAATTTCATGATCCAGAGTAAAAAAGAGTATTGGAATATTTTCTAAAAACATGTAACATACCTATAAACACATCATTTGATGGTACCAAATGAATATTAGTAGTTAAAAATTATTTTTCCACACCCTTCTTAGGATTTTACTGATATTTACCCTAGGTAATCCACTTTGGATCCATGTTGGCATAATTCCATAACTCTTTGAAATTAAAACATCTTACCTCTAGATTTTCATTACATATCTAATCATTAATATTATAGTAATGAGAAATATGACCAATAATACAACATCAGATGCACATCTTAGGCATTGAATGACATTCCCTAGAAATCTTTTTACCATACTTCTCTGAATATGTAAATTTAGTTTTGTTACCTCCAAAATTATTTGATGAATACTTCCTAATTCCTGCAAACTGGACCTCTTCTTCTAATTTCTATCTTAGAAAACATGATCGATAGAAAACTAAATATCTTCCTTCTCAACAAATCATACATTTTTTTTCATAGATTCTCAATTCACCAAAATCTAATTCCATTCGATATCATGACTTCAATCTAGAGTAAAATCTATTTTTCTTATTATGAGTATGCCAAATAAAATTTGGGATGTACATAAATAGACAAGTGAATTTTTTATCATAGGTAGCCACCAAATCATCATTCTTTTGTCTAAATTCCATGAATTTATATTCTATCGTAATTCGAACAATCATTGGAAAATATTTATCAAAGGTGATATTCTTAAATTCATCCCATTACGTGTAATCAAAATATTTATGTTCTAGGATATATTTAACCATAGGACACCACTGATCGACTTCACCTTAAAAATTATAAACAACAAGACCAACATTTTTATTATCTAAACACACCATTATATCAAAAATCTTTTCTAGTTCTTTAATCCACCCTTTAGCTAGAACGAAGTCAGATGATCCTCTGAATGATGGGAGACGTTGTCTCACAAAATTGTCAACTACAAACATATTCCTCTCTAGTTGATATGGTTGATCCCTCTCAGAGACACCCCCACCATTTATCACCTGATTAAATATATCCATCACTATAACAATTATCTCAATTTTGATTATGACCATCTCGGGTAGCTGATTTGGAAGGTTTTTTTCCACCTGATTTCTTCCCATCAGATATACCCTATTTACATTGTAGAAAACCATTTTGAAAAATCAAATCAAATATTATGAAACATAGTAATATTTAATTCTATAATATTATATCATGACCATAAGTTAAAACTGTACCATGGGTAGCTATTAATATTACTTTAACAACTAAATTTCTCTGAACCATCCTCTCATACCAACTCTAAGGACCAGAACATAAACATTACATAATATTGATTTAAGTCAATATTTAAACATTAACTCACATTAAGGATGCATTTATGTTAAGTTCTCTATAGAATTATTCCATAACTCATACATAACATAACCATATAAATACAAGGGGGGAGCTTCCAATAATATTTATTTCTTTCTTAAAAAACATTAAAATTAATCATGATTTTTCATTCATGTTTAATCATAACGTGTCCTCAATCCCATATTTTACTCTATTATCAATTAAATTATATAATAAACATGTTATAACATTGGATGAGCATAAAATTCTCAGTATGTGATACACAAAGAATGAGAACTGTTTGTATTGGAAAAACATGTAAACCATGAATAACTTAACATTAAGTAATAATTTTCAAATTAAAGAAGTAGTAAATAATTTCTTTGGATTATGATCTAATTTCTTACCTTTTTTGTAATAAAAATATTACCATAATATCCATATAAAGAACAAAAAACATAAAAAGGAATGTTTGGACATTATCTTACTTAAATGGGATAATCATAATTTCTACATTCAAATATGTCACTCATACAAATGGAATAACCATATAACTGACTACCATATCCAATTCATTGTAGGTTATAATATATCCACACAACTTTGGATTATCATGGAACCACCTATCATTGGTTTACCACAGAACCACCCTTCAAATTTCCTTGTTCCATGATATAATCAAAACATATAAAATATTAAAATTGTAAACATTTCACTCACAAAATATCATTTGCAATCACAATAAATTATTTCAAGATATTTAAATAGTAAATAAATTTTCAAAACCCTTTTAAATACCCATAATATATAGAAAAGGATTTATTTATACACCTCAAAAAAATGTGGTTTATAATATCAAAATATACCTCAATAAAAGAGATTGAGACAATGTTCATCACCTTGAGTATGATATGTTACGAATGTTCTTTATCATCTAGAAAAATAAACATAGGTTAGTTATATTCTTTCTTGAGAACCTTATTATTCATTTTCTATCACTCATTACCATGTAATAATAATTACATAATTATTTATGATTATATGAGACATTTTGTCGATATTCTGTACACGAGTCAAAAATGATCATGCTAAGATATTAATAATCCATATGGGAATAAATAAAATATCTCAAGAATAGTATTAAAGTAATTATTATAATTTTTATACATCAATTATACTTTTAAATCCAACCAATATTTATGTGTTTGAAAAATTAACAATGATATAATCATGGTGATGGTAGGCTATACATACACTTGAGTAACATTTGCTATTTTTCATTGATCATTATGGAAATAAGGTAAGAACTATTTTATCTTTAAAAATGATCATAAATAATTAATATAATATTAATAATTTAAATATAATTATATATATAAAACATGGGATGTAGTTAATAAAAAATGATTCACATCGCATTGGGGAGGTGATAGTTCACACATATGCACACCAGATAAATTATTAATAAGAACAAATTAAGAACATAATTGATATATTATTATCTTATAATGATTAATATGTCATAAATATCATATATTAACATTAATTTAATCATTATAACTGGTCAGGAGAGATAGTAATGGAAAACAAATTATATCGGTTCGGGGAGGTGATTGTTCACACATACGCACAAAAGATTAATTCATTCCAGATCTGATGGAAGTGGTTATAAGGCCCCAGCCTTAAAACTTATTTAATCTTGAGTTATTACAAGATTAAACATTGAGGATCTTTTCAGGTTTAGAGTTTTATAGATTTAGATCATAAAACTTGCATTACATTCCACATATAAACAAAGTGGTTACATAAAGATAGTATTCTTCATTCCCATCAATGGAAACATATATAAAATAAAACATGGATTATTTCTTGACACTTCCTTGACACTATCATCATATCATGTACCTTTCCCTTGACCTATGGAAAATATTTCTAAAAACTAGGGATGAGCATAAAAAGCTCAGTGAGGGATATAAAAATATGGAAATGAAACATGGGTACATATATACATAAGGATGATATCATACTTTACCCATAAAACATAAGCACTTTAACATACCTCATAAAATCATGAATAAATCATAGAAATCATAAGATATAAAGGTAACTTGAGGCATTCATAACATTCTTACGTAGGGAGTAACCCTCTTGGTTACGTTTGGAATACCCATCACAGTATATTCCCTAAATCTCTTCGGAGAAACCTTAACATTTCACTCCTTCGCGTTACCCAATGCATTGGAGAGCTATATCGGGCTCACCCGCCCTTAGTTTATCATGGGACCACCCGTCTTCATAATAATTCCCAAGAACCTCAACATAATCGTATCACATAAAACATGAATAAAGGAAACATAACATTTACACATTTCAATCACAAGATATCAATACAACACATTGATATAAAAAATTCAGGAAAACCATTTTCAATACCAAAATAAAAGAAAAGTAAAACATGGTATTTATTTTTCTTTTAAAAACAAGGTATGGCTTGTAGAGGAAGCAGAAACCCAAATAATGGTCACGGCGGCGGAGAAGTCGTTGTCGCCGCATACGTACGGCAAAAACATTCCCTTTTGTCGTTTTGTAAAACACTTCGTATAAAAAAGATTCCTTTTGGATAAAAATAAAATTCAAAGGGGTTTATACACCATATAAAATAAAGTTGTGTATAAAATAAAAGATGCCTCAATGAAAGGAGATTGAGATGAAGTCCCATACCTTGGGTCCAACTTGACTAGATCATTCTTTAATGTCCTGAATAATAAACTTGAGTTAATTTCTACTTGCTTAAGAACCTTTTTCAAGTTCATTATTCCATTTATATCACTTATTTCCATGTCATGAACACTATGTAATTATTTAAGTTAATAACGGTCGTTTTAACGATCATTGGTACTTGAGTAAAAAATAAACCCTTTATAATTACATGTTGTTCATGTATCCATTATATCAAGAATTATAATCATTATGTATATATCATATATATCTAGTATATACATGCATTTATAATATTACATAATCATTTAGAGGTAAGAAATGAAATGCACCGTTCATGGAGACGGTAAGCCGTACATACGCATGAACACTACTTTCATGTCTATTTCGTATTTTATAGAATGGAATCATAATGATATAAAGGTATATTATAATTCTAGTATAATATCATATATAATATCATAGTTCCATCTTTTATACATCCCACATATGGTATTTAACGAATCAAATCACTTTAAGGGGGCAGTAGTCCACACTTCCTTAAATGAAGATATCACGTTTACCCATAATGGAAACCATAAAGGTATGCCCAAAATGAAAATTACAGAAGATTAAGGAAAACATAAATATATTATATATCATATATAAATATAGTGACATCTTAATGGCCACCTTTGAAGGTGTTAAAGAAATTTTGACCAATCATCGTTTCGGGAGGCATAAATTCACCATCCACGGAAACAGTATGTTCGTTAACCATTAGATGTAGGTGTGTGTAAGTTTATCTCGAATCCATATTATAATAAAATCCTAGTATATAGATGATACTTTATTTGTTACAAAAGAAAATAATAAAAAGAGTTTAGGGGGATGGAGAAGAAAAATAAAACAAAAGGGCTCAAAAGAAGACATTACCTTAAAATCGGGTAACTCCCTTTGGTTTGAGATCAAAGGCTTCCTTGAGAAAACTTCTGCCCAAATTGAGGCTTCAAGGAGTATGAGAGGGAATTGGAGAGACAAAATGGGTGGGGGTTGGCCGAGAAAAAGGCTTTGGGAGTGTGGGAAAAGAGGTAGAGGTGGGGGCCTTTTATAAGAGGAGAGGAGGGGCACTCTTGGAAAGTAAAGATAAGTTACTTTATTTTAAAATGCGTTACAGATTAAAAAGGTCCCACATTGATATAATTCGAGGATAAGGTGATAGGGGTTCGAAATCCACTCATCCAATTGGTTTTGGCCATGTGTAAGTTTTAGGTTTTACATTATCTTTCCATTTTATTTAAATCTTTTAAATAATGAGGTCATCGCTGCATCATCATGATGTCATAAATACATTTATTTATTTAATGTCAAAAAATTATAAAAAAAATACTATGATGTAGGAAATCATTTTATTTTTCCAATAAATATTTATAGTAAAAAATCTGACTTGTATTACCCCATATAAAAATTGTTTTCGTAAAACATATTATGTTTGTGTCATTTTCACTTTTACATTAAATAAAAAGTTATTTATGCCATTTCCCAACCAAAGTGGCTCCATGGGGTCCCCAAGATGACCCATGGCTTGTCTTGGTCGGCCATGAAAAATCCAATAAGGTTAGACATGTGTCTAGGTCATTTCATATTATTAAAGCATTATTTTTACCTAAAACAACACTAATTACCACTAATCACGATTAAAAACATAATAAGTTACTATTCACCAAAAAATTATTTTAATCTCATTGAACCACATTTTACTTCTTAATGACAACCATGTATGTCAAATTTTTGAAATTCAAAACACAGAAGTGGTAAAATTTCATTTAAACGAAAAATCAGTTTCTTTAACTACCACTTAGTGATTTCACTATTTATCAAAAATTGAAGTTTTTTAGAAAAATACCAAAACTTCACCCTAAGATATATTTGATATTATGAATTCAAAAATGAAGTTTATTTTACAAAATTCAAAACATATAAGTCATATTAATTAATTTAATAATTAATTCCCGCTGTCAGAGAAAATAGTGTGTTTTATGAAACAATAAGTATCAAAAGATTGACACCAGTTTAAGTCCAATTTAAAAGTGAAATTGATTCAAATGACCACCATTGGATTAAATGGTAAAAATATATTCTAATTTTACTTCAAAACCAATTCAAAACATAATCTAATCATATAAATAAATTAGATTAAAAAGCAGTTTTGATGTAAAATGCAGTATTTTTCACTATTCATTAAAAAATGAATATTGTCAGAAAAATACCAAAAACTCACACAAAGTAAATTTTAATGTCCCAATCATAAATAATAAGTTTATTTTGATAAACATAGTTTATAAAATTGTCAAACGATAGATTCAAAAATGGTTTTCCATCAAAAGGTAGTAAAACCATCTTTTAAAAATATTAGTGTATTCCATGCTTAAGATTGGATTTATTTTCATTTTAAGCCTCTAAAACACTATATAATTCATTAATAGACATAGATAAAAATATCTATTATTCATTACTTACTTGGGATGTTACATCCTTCCCCCCTTTAGAAAATTGCGTCCCCGCAATTTATTTACTTATCAAATAAATGGGGGTACTTATCCCTCATTGCATTTTCAGATTCCCATGTTGCCTCTTCCATCATGTGGTTTTTCCACAAAACCTTTACCTGCTTAATCACCTTATTCCATAACACTTTCTCCTTGTGGTCAAGAATCTGGACCGGTTGTTCCTCATAAGATAGGTTCTCTTCCAGCTGAACTACCTCTGGACTCAAAACATGAGATGGATCTAGCATATACTTTCTCAACATCGAAACGTGAAAAACATTGTGTACCTGAGATAAACTCGGAGGTAAAGCCACCCGGTATGCAACTGATCCAACTCTCTCCAGAATTTCATATGGTCCAATAAACCTTGGACTCAACTTTCCTTTCTTACCAAATCTCATCACACATTTCCAAGGTGAAACCTTGAGAAAAACATGATCACCTACATCGAAAGATAGATCCTTCCTCCGGTTATCCACATAACTCTTCTGCCTGCTCTGAGCTGTTCTCATGTGCTTCTGAATCAGCTGAACATTTTCTGCCATCTCTTCTACCAATTCTGGTCCCATCAAATTCCTTTCACCCACTTCATCCCAGAAAGCTAGAGTTCGACACCACTTCCCATATAACGCCTCAAATGGTTCCATCTGTATACTGGAATGAAAAATGTTATTATATGAAAATTCAACCAAAGAATGATGTTGGTCCTAACTTCCCTGACAATCCATAGAACAAGCTCGTAGCATATCCTCCAAGGTCTAAATTGTTCGTTCTGACTGCCCATCTGATTGAGGATTAAAAGCTGTACTAAAATTTAATTCAGTACCCAACGACTTCTGAAGGCCTTTCCAAAAGTTAGAAGTGAACCTGGGATCACGATCCGATACAATGGAGAAAGGAACTCCATGTAACCTGACTATCTCTTTAAGATACAAATGGGAAAGTTGATCTAGGGAAAAAGTATCTCGTATAGCAAGGAAATGAGCAGATTTAGTCAAGCAATCAACAATAACACATATTGAATTATTACCTGGAGATGTCTTCGGTAATCACACAACAAAGTCCATGGATATATTCTACCATTTCCACTCTGGAACTGGTAAAGGCTGAAGAATCCCTTTCGGTAACTACCGCTCCTCTTTAACCTTCTGACAAGTCAAACACTTCACAGTAAAATCAGCAATATCTCTTTTCATTCCATCCCACCAGTAATACTTCCGAAGATCTCTATACCTCTTAGTACTGCCTGGATGAACTGAAAACGGAGAACTATGAGCATCACATAACAACTCTCTCTTCAACTGTGAATCACAAGACACACACAATCTCTTCCCAAATCTTAAAACGCAATCATTATCAATGTTTAATTCAGGCAACTTACCTTTCTGAACCAGCTCTACCTTTTTATGCAACTCACTGCCTTGATTCTGTGATTGCTTGATTTTATCTGATAGAGATGATCTCACTGATACCTGAAACAAAACAGAAGAGCTACTTGCACCCACAACTTCTATGCCAAAGTTCATCAAATCCTTAACCAAAGGATCACGTTCCAAATGCAACATTGCTAATGAAGCAATACTTTTCGACTCAAAGAATCAGCCACTTTATTTGCTTTTCCCGGATGGTAATGAATTGTAGAATCATAATCCTTGATTAATTCTCGCCATCTCCTTTGTCTTATGTTCAATTCTTTCTGAGTGAATATATACTTTAAACTTTTGTGATCGGTATATATTTCACACTTTACTCCATACAAATGATGCCTCCAAATTTTTAAAGCAAAAACAACAACATCTAATTCCAAATCATGTGTAGGGTAATTTAACTCATGAGTTTTCAACTGTCGTGAAGCATAAGAAATTACCTGATCATTATGCATTAGGACGCAACCAAGTCCTTTCAATGAAGAATCACTGTATATAACAAACTCACCATTCCTGGAAGGTAGTGCCAAAACTGGAGCATTCACCAATCTTTTTTTCAATTCCTGAAAACAATCATCACATTCTTTTGTCCAGATAAATTTAACACCCTTCTGATTTAGCTTAGTCATTGGACTAGATAACCGTGAAAAATTTCTAACAAACCTTCGGTAATAGCCTGCCAAACCAAGGAAGCTACGAATCTCAGTTACATTTGTGGGTCTTGGCCAGTCTTCCACAACTTTTGTTTTTGCAGGATCAACAGTTATCCCATCTTTAGAAACAATGTGACCAAGGAAAGAAATTTGTTGCAACCAAAACACACACTTGATGAATTTCCCATCCAATTTTTTTTCTTTTAAGGTTTCCAAGATAACCCTTAAATGTCTTTCATGCTCCTCTTTACTTTTAGAAAACACCAAAATATCATCAATGAAAACCACCACAAACTTATCCAAGAACTCATGGAAAATTCTATTCATTAAGTCCATGAATACAGAAGTTGCATTGGTTAGCCCAAAAGGCATTACTATAAATTCATAGTGGCCATATCTTGTATGAAACGCAGTCTTCGGAACATCTGCTTCCTTTACCTTAAGCTGATGGTACCCCGATCTCAAGTCTATCTTTGAAAAAAATTGAGCTCCCTGGAGCTGATCAAACAAATCGTCGATATGAGGCAAATGATATTTGTTCTTAACAGTGATATTATTCAAGGCTCTATAATCAATGCAAAGTCTCATTGAACCATCTTTCTTTTTAAAAAACAAGACAGGAGCACCCCATTGTGATGTTCTAGGTCGAATGAAATCTTTCTCTAATAAATCTTACAATTGCTCCTTCAACTCTAAAAGTTCAATTTGAGCCATTCGATAAGGGGGTTTTGAAATTGGCTTAACATCAGGAACTAAGTAAACAGTAAATTCAACTTCCCGATCTGGTATTATTCCAGGCAACTCATCAGGAAAAACATCAGGATACTCATTTACCACTGACACATCATTAATCTGAACAGTTCCTTTATTTTCAACGATGTGTGCAAGGTAACATTCATTTCCATCTTTTAAAAGTTTCTCAGCCTCTTGATAAGTTATCAACAGTAAGGGTTCATTCTTGTACACAAACTGAAAGACTCTCTGAAAAGAAACTTCTTTATCTCTATAGTCAATCTTAGCATGGTAAATAGAGAGACAATCCATACCCAGGATAACATCAAACTCTACTAGAGGTAGAATAATAAGGTTTGCAAGTAGGTTCTTTCCACAGATAAGGATAGGAAGATTCTTATAAATTCTTTTTTCCTCAACATTTCCCCCAAGTGTTTTTACCAAAATTTCAGGAGTCATTTCTGGAGATGGTATTCCCATTTTACTAGAAAAGTTTTCTGAGATGAAAGAATGTGTAGACCCCGAATCAAACAACACACTGGCATAATCTGAAAAAACAAACAAAGTACCTGATACAACTTCATTTGATGGCCCGACATCTGCTGAAGTAGTTGCAAAGGATTTCACCACCCCTTTCTGCTTGTAGTCTAACTGCTTCTCATCACTCAAGATCTTTGTCGGACACTCATTTGCATAGTGACCCATCTCATTGCACTTATAACATTTCACCAACTGTAAATCAAATTTGGTCTTACCATCACCCTGACATTTTTCAGTGCAATCACGAGCTTTATGTCCCATCTTACCACATCGGTAGCACTTTCCAGAATTCAAAAGACATTCCCCCGCATGCCTTTTTCCACATTTATCGCAAACTGGAAACTTAGTTTTCTTACCATCAGACTTTTTTGAAGAATTCTTACCTTTATCCTACCACCTCAGTCTCTTCTTCTGTTGGTTGTTATAGAACACTTGATCATCAGCAAACTCCATTTCCACCTTCTCAGCACATCGAACAATCTTTTCATAACTTTTAAACTCACGAGAAGCTAATGCCCATCGATATTTTGGATTTAGTCCTGAGTAAAAATGATTGATTTTACTATCAAGGTCTCAGATAAAATTTGAAGCATACCTTGCCAATCGAGTGAACCTTTCTTCATAGGTAGCCACTGAGTCTTCCTCTTTCCTAAATTCCAAGAATTTATTTTCCATACTAAGTCGAACAGCCTTAGGAAAATACTTCTCAAGAAACATACCTTTGAATTCATCCCAGTCGAGAGCGTCAATCTCATCAGAATCCCTGATATTTTAAACCATCGACCACCACTGATCTGCCTCACCCTCTAAATGGTAAATAGCAAGACTAAACTTTTGATTGTCTGAACACCCCATGACATCAAAAATCTTCTCCAGTGCTTTAATCCACCCTTCAGCTAGCACAGGGTCAGATGATGCTCTGAATGATGGGGGATGTTGCCTCATGAAATGTTCCACCACTGACACGTTCCTCTGCGGTTGATCTGGCTGATCTCGTGTATGGATACCACCACCATTTATCGCTTGAGTCAACTGCACCATTACTGCAACAAACTGTTCAGTTACAATTCCGGCCATCTCAGGATGCTGATTCGGAAGGTTATTTCCTTCTGTATGCCTTCCTAGCACTACTTCCCTTTTCCTCTGCAAAAAACCATTCTGAACAAACATGTCTTAGATGAAGCAACATGGTAATCTGCAAATGCTATATCATTTCAATTTACCCAAAAAAAAAATATTTTTGGATATTCATTTAATAGAATTATAACTCCTAAAGTTATCGAAACCGACCTTTGATGCCAACTATAAGGCCCCATCCTTAAACCTTACTTAATATTGAGTTATTACACGATTAAACATTGAGGATATTTTCGGGTTTAGAGTTTTAGAGAATTAGATCATAAAACTTGCATTACATTCCACATATAAACAAAGTGGTTACATAAATATAGTATTCTTCATTCCCATCAATGGAAACATATCTAAAATAAAAAAAGGATTATTTCTTGACACTTCCTTGACACTATCATCATATCATGTACTTTTCCCTTGACCTGTGAAAAACATTTCAAAAAACGTGGGATGAGCATAAAAAGCTCAGTAAGGGATATAAAAATATGGAAAGGAAACATGGGTACATATATACATAAGGATGAGATCATAATTTACCCATAAAACATAAGCACTTTAACATACCTCATCAAATCATGAATAAATCATAGAAATCATAAGACATAAAGGTAACTTGAGGCATTCATAACATTATTACATAGGGAGTAACCCTCTTGGTTATGTTTGGAATACCCATCACAGTATATTCCCTAAATCTCTTCGTAGAAACCTTAACGTTTCACTCCTTTGCGTTACCCAATGCATTGGAGAGCTATATCGGGCTCACCCGCCCTTAGTTTATCATGGAACCACCCGTCTTCATAATAATGCCCAAGAACCTCAAAATTAATCGTATCACATAAAACATGCATAAAGGAAACATAACATTTCCACATTTCAATCACAAGATATCAATACAACACATTGATATAAAAACATCATGAAAAAAATTTTCAATACCAAAATAAAAGAAAAGTAAAACATGGTATTTATTTTTCTTTTAAAAACAAGGTATGGCTTGTAGAGGAAGCCGAAACCCAAATAATGGTCACGACAGTGGATAAGTCATTGTCGCCGCATACGTACGAAAAAAACATTCCCTTTTGTCATTTTGTAAAACGCTTCATATAAAAAATATTCCTTTTGGATAAACGTAAAAGTCAAAGGGGTTTATACACCATATAAAAGAAAGTTGTGTATAAAATAAAATATGCCTCAATGAAAGGAGATTGAGACGAAGTCCCATACCTCGGGCCCGACTTGACTCGATCTTTCTTTAATGTCCTGAATAATAATATTGAGTTAATTTCTACTTTCTTATGAACCTTTTTCAATTTCATTATTCCTTTTATATCACCTATTGCCATGTCATGAACACTATGTAATTATTTAAGTTAATAACGGTCGTTTTAACGATCATTGGTACTTGAGTCAAAAATAAACACTTTATAATTACATGTTGTTCATGTATCCATTATATCCAGAATTATAATCATTATGTATATATCATATATATCAAGTATATACATGAATTTATAATATTACATAATAATTTATAGGTAAGAAATGAAATGCACCGTTCATGGAGACGGTAAGTCGTACGTACGCATGAACGCTACTTTCATTTCTATTTCGTATTTTATAGAATGGAATCATATTGATATAAAGGTATATTTTAATTCCAGTATAATATCATATATAATATCATAGTTCCATCCTTTATACTTCCCACATATGGTATTTATCGAATCAACTCACTTTAAGGGGGCGGTAGTCCGCACTTCCTTAAATGAAGATATCACGTTTACCCATAATGGAAACCATAATGGTATGCCCAAAATGAAAATTACATAATCTTAAGGAAAACATAAACATATTATATATCATATATAAATATAGTGACATCTTAATGGACACCTTTGAAGGTGTTAAAGGAATGTTGAACAATCATCGTTTCGGGAGGCATAAATTCACCATCCACGGAAACAGTATGCTCGTTAACCATTAGATGTAGGTGTGTGTAAGTGTAGCTCGAATCCATATTATAAAAACATCCTAGTATATTAAGGATACTGGAGTTGTTACAAAAGAAAATAATAAAAAGAGTTTAGGGGGTTGGAGAAGCAAAATAAAACAAAAGGACTCAAAAGAAGACATTACCTTAAAATCGGGTAACTCCCTTTGGTTTGAGCTCAAAGGCTTCATTGGGAAGACTTCTGCCCAAATTGAGGCTTCAAGGAGTAAGAGAGGGAAGTGGAGAGACAAAATGGGCAGGTTTTGGCCGAGACAATGGCTTTGGGAGTGTGGGAAAAGAGGTATAGGTGGGGGCCTTTTATAAGAGGAGAGGAGGGGCACTCTTGGAATGTAAAGATAAGTTACTTTATTTTAAAATGAGTTTCGGATTCAAAAGGTCCCACATTGATATAATTTGAGGATAAGGTGATAGGGGTTCGAAATCCACTCATCCAATTGGTTTTGGCCATGTGTAAGGTTTAGATTTTACATTATATTTCAATTTTATTTAAATCGTTAAATAATGAGGTCATCGCTGCATCATCATGATGTCATAAATACATTTATTTATTTAATGTCAAAAAATTATAAAAAACTACTATGATATATTAAATCTTTTTAGCTTTACAATAAATATTTATAGTAAAAAATCGGACTTGTATAACCCCATATAAAAATTGTTTTCATAAAACATATTATGTTTGTGTCATTTTCACTTTTACATTAAATAAAAAGTTATTTATGTCATTTCCCAACCAAAGTGGCTCCATGGGGTCCCCAAGTTGACCCATGGCTTTTATTGGTCGGCCATGACACATCCAATAATGTTAGGACATGTGTCTAGGTCATTTAATATTATTAAAGCATTATTTTTAACTTAAACTACACTAATTACCACTAATCGTGACTGAAAACTTAATAAGTTACTATTCACCAAAAAATTATTTTAATCTCATTGAACCACATTTTACTTCTTAATGAAAACAATGTATGTCGGATTTTTGAAATTCAAAACACAGAAGTGGTAAAATTTCATTTAAATGAAAAAACAGTTTCTTTAACTACCACTTAGTGATTTCACTATTTATCAAAAATTGAAGTTTTTCAGAAAAATACCAAAACATCACCTTAAGCTATATTTGATATTCTGAATTCAAAATTTAAGTTTATTTTACAAAATTCAAAACATACAAGTCACATTAATTAATTTAATAATTAATTCCCGCTGTCAGAGCAAATAGCGTGTTTTATGAAACAATAAGTATCAAAAGATTGGCACCAGTTTAAGTCCAATTTCAAAGTGAAATTGATTCCAATGACCACCATTGGATTAAATGGTAAAAATATATTCTAATTTTACTTCAAAACCAATTCAAAACATAATCTAATCATATAAATAAATTATATTAAAAAGCAGTTTTGATGTAAAATGCAGTATTTTTCACTATTCATTAAAAAATGAACATTGTCAGAAAAATACCAAAAATTCACACAAAGTAAATTTTGATGTCCCAATCATAAAGAATAAGTTTATTTTGATAAAAATAGTTTATAAAATTGTCAAAATATAGATTCAAAAATTGTTTTCCATCAAAAGGCAGTAAAACAATCTTTTAAAAATATTAGTGTATTCCATGCTTAAGATTGGATTTATTTTCATTTTAAGCCTCTAAAAAACTATATAATTCATTAATATACATAGATAAAAATATCTATTATTCATTACTTACTTGGGATGTTACATCCTTCCCCCCTTTAGAAAATTGTGTCCCCGCAATTTATTTACTTATCAAATAAATGGGGGTACTTATCCCTCATTGCATTTTAAGATTCCCATGTTGCCTCTTCCATCATGTGGTTTTTACGCAAAACCTTTACCTGCTTAATCACCTTATTCCGTAACACTTTCTCCCTGTGGTCAAGAATCTGGACCGGTTGTTCCTCATAAGATAGGTTCTCTTCCAGCTGAACTACCTCTAGACTCAAAACATGAGATGGATCTGGCATATACTTTCTCAACATCGAAACGTGAAAAACATTGTGTACCTGAGATAAACTCGGAGGTAAAGCCACCCGGTATGCAACTGATCCAACTCGTTCCAAAATTTCATATGGTCCAATAAACCTTGGACTCAGCTTTCCTTTCTTACCAAATCTCATCACACTTTTCCAAGGAGAAACCTTGAGAAAAACATGATCACCTACCTCGAAAGATAGATCCTTCCTCCGGTTATCCGCATAACTCTTCTGCCTGCTCTGAGCTGTTCACATGTGCTTCTGAATCAGCTGAACTTTTTCTGCCATCTCTTCTACCAATTCTAGTCCCATCAACTTCCTTTCACCCACTTCATCCCAGAAAGCTGGAGTTCGACACCGCTTCCCATATAACGCCTCAAATGGTGCCATCTGTATACTGGAATGAAAACTGTTATTATATGAAAATTCAACCAAAGAATGATGTTGGTCCCAAATTCACTGATAATCCATAGAACAAGCTCATAGCATATCCTCCAAGGTCTAAATTGTTCGTTCTGACTGCCCATCTGATTTAGGATGAAAAGCTGTACTAAAATTTAATTCAGTACCCAACGACTTCTGAAGGCCTTTCCAAAAGTTAGAAGTGAACCTGGGATCATGATCAGATACAATGGAGAGAGGAACTCCATGTAACCTGACTATATCTTTAAGATACAAACGGGAAAGTTGATATAGGGAAAAAGTATCTCGTATAGCAAGGAAATGAGCAGATTTAGTCAAGCGATCAACAATAACCCAGATTGCATTATTACCAGGAGATGTATTCGGTAATCCCACAACAAAGTCCATGTATATATTCTCCCATTTCCACTCTGGCACTGGTAAAGGCTAAAGCATCCCTTTCGGTAACTGCCGCTCTGTTTTAACCTTCTGACAAGTCAAACACTTCACAGTAAAATCAACAATATCTCTTTTCATTCCATCCTACCAGTAATCTCCCGAAGATCTCTATACATCTTAGTACTACCTGGATGAACTGAAAATGGAGAACTATGAGCTTCACATAACAACTCTCTCTTCAACTGTGAATCACAAGGCAAACAAAATCTCTTCCCAAATCTTAAAATGCAATCATTATCAATGTTGAATTCAGGAAACTTACCTTTTTGAACCAGCTCTACCTTTTTCTGCAACTCACTGTCTCGCTTCTGTGCTTTCATGATTTTATCTGATAGAGATGATCTCGCTGATACCTGAAACAAAACAGAAGAACTTCCTACACCCACAATTTCTATGCCAAAGTTCATCAAATCCTTAACCAAAGGATCATGTTCCAAACGCAACATTGCAAATGAAGCATTACTTTTTTGACTCAAAGCATCAACCACTTTATTTTCTTTTCCCGGATGGTAATAAATTGTACAATCATAATCCTTGATTAATTCTAGCCATCTCCTTTGTCTCATGTTCAATTCTTTCTGAGTGAATATATACTTTAAAATTTTGTGATCAGTATATATTTCACACTTTACTCCATACAAATGATGCCTCCAAAATTTTAAAGCAAAAATAACAGCAGCTAATTCCAAATCATGTGTAGGGTAATTTACCTCATGAGTTTTCAAATGTCATGAAGCATAAGAAATTACCTGATCATTCTGCATTAGGACGCAACCAAGCCCTTTCAATGAAGCATCACTGTATATAAAAAACTCACCATTCCTGGAAGGTAGTGCCAAAACTGGAGCATTCACCAATCTTCTTTTCAATTCCTGAAAACAATCATCACATCCTTTTTTCCAGATAAACTTAACACCCTTCCGAGTTAGCTTAGTCATTGGACTAGATAACCGTGAAAAATTTCTAACAAACCTTCAGTAATAGCCTGCCAAACCAAAGAAGCTACAAATATCAGTTACATTTGTGGGTCTTGGCTAGTCTTCCACAACTTTTGTTTTTGAAGGAACAACAGTTATCCCATCTTTAGAAACAATGTGACCAAGGAAAGAAATTTTTTGCAACCAAAACTCACACTTGCTGAATTTCTCATACAATTTCTTTTCTTTTAAGGTTTGCAAGATAACCCTTAAATGTCTTTCATGCTCCTCTTTACTTTTAGAAGACACCAAAATATCATCAATGAAAACCACCACAAACTTATCCAAGAACTCATGGAAAATTCTATTAATTAAGTCCATGAATACAGCAGGTGCATTGGTTAGCCCAAAAGGCATTACTACAAATTCATAGTGGCCATATCTTGTACGAAACGCAGTCTTCGGAACATCTGCTTCCTTTACCTTCAGCTGATGGTACCCCAATCTCAAGTCAATCTTTGAAAAAAACTGAGCTCCCTGGAGCTGATCAAAAAAATCGTCGATATGAGGCATAGGATATTTGTTCTTAACAGTGATATTATTCAAGGATCTATAATCAATGCAAAGTCTCATTGAACCATATTTCTTTTTAATAAACAAGACAGGAGAACCCCATGGTGATGTGCTAGGTCGAATGAAACATTTCTCTAATAAATCTTGCAATTGCTCCTTAAACTATAAAAGTTCAATTTGAGCCATTCGATAAGGGGGTTTTGAAATTGGCTTAGCATCAGGAACTAAGTCAACAGTAAATTCAACTTCCCGATCTGGTATTATTCCAGGAAACTCATCAGGAAAAACATCAGGATACTCATTTACCACTGGCACATCATTAATCTGAACAGTTCCTTTATTTTCAACGATGTGTGCATGGTAACATTCATTTCCATCTTTTACAAGTTTCTCAGCCTCTTGATAATTTATCAACATTAAGGGTTCATTCTTGTACAAAAACTAAAAGTCTCTCTGAAAAGAAACTTCTTTATCTCTATAGTCAATCTTAGCATGGTAAATAGAGAGCCAATCCATACCCAGGATAACATCAAACTCTACTATAGGTTGAACAATAAGTTTTTCAAGTAGGTTCTTTCCACAGATAAGGATAGAAAGATTCTTATAAATTCTTTTTGCCTCAACATTTCCCCCAGGTGTTTTTACCAAATGTTCAGGAGTCATTTCTTGAGATGGTATTCCCATTTTACTAGAAAAGGTTTCAGAGATGAATGAATGTGTAGACCCTGAATCAAACAACACACTGGCATAATCTGAAAAAACAAACAATGTACCTGATACAACTTCATTTGATGGCCCGACATCTGCTTAAGTAGTTGCAAAGGATTTCACCACCCCTTTATGCTTGTAGTCTAACTGCTTCTCATCAGTCAAGCTCTTTGTCGGACACTCGTTTGCATAGTGACCCATCTCATTGCACTTATAACATTTCACCAACTGTAAATCAAATTTGGTCTTACCATCACCCTGACCTTTTTCAGTGCAATCACGAGCTTAATGTCCCATCTTACCACATCGGTAGCACTTTCTAGAATTAAAAAGACATTCCCCCGCATGACTTTTTCCACATTTATCGCAAACTGGAAACTTAGTTTTCTTACCATCATACTTTTTAAAGAATTCTTACCTTTCTCCTGCCACCTCGGTCTCTTCTTCTGTTGGTTGTTATAGAACACTTGATCATTGGAAAACTCCATTTCCACCTTCTCAGCACATCGAACAAGATTTTCATAACTTTTAAACTCACGAGAAGCTAATGCCCTTCGATATTTTGGCTTTAGTCCTGAGTAAAAATGATTGATTTTACTATCAAGGTCTCGGATAAAATTTGGAGCATACCATGCCAATCGAGTGAACCTTTCTTCATAGGTAGCCACTGAGTCTTCCTCTTGCATCAATTCAAAGAATTGATTTTCCATCCTAAGTCGAACAGCCTTAGAAAAATACTTCTTAAGAAACATACCTTTGAATTCATCCCAGTCGAGATCATCAATCTCATCAGCGTCCCTGATATTTTTAACCATCGACCACCACTGATCTGCCTCACCCTCCAAACGGTAAATAGTAAGACTAACCATTGGATTTTCTGAACACCCCACGACATCAAAAATCTTCTCCAGTGCTTTAATACACCCTTCAGCTAGCACAGGGTCAGATGATCCTCTGAATGATGGGGGATGTGGCCTTATGAAATGTTCCACCACTGACATGTTCCTCTGCCGTTGATCTGGATGATCTCGTGTATGGATACCACCGCCATTTATCGCTTGAGTCAACTGTTCCATTACTGAAACAAACTGTTCAGTTCCAATTCCGACCATCTCACGATGCTGATTCAGAAGGTTATTTCCTTCTGTATGCCTTCCTAGCACTGCTTCCATATTTCCTCGGCGGAAAACCATTCTGAACAAACATGTCTTAGATGAAGCAACATGGTAATCTTCAAATTCTATATCATTTCAATTTGACCCAAAAAAAATATTTTTTGATAATCATTTAATAGAATTATAACTCTTAAAGTTATCTAAACCGACCTTTGATACCATCTATAAGGCCCCATCCTTAAACCTTATTTAATCTTGAGTTATTACAAGATTACACATTGAGGATCTTTTCGGGTTTAGAGTTTTAGAGAATTAGATCATAAAACTTGCATTACATTCAACATATAAACAAAGTGGTTACATAAAGATAGTATTCTTCATTCCCATCAATGGAAACATATCTAAAATAAAACATGGATTATTTCTTGACACTTCCTTGACACTATCATCATATCATGTACCTTTCCCTTGACCTGTTAAAAACGTTTCAAAAAACTTGGGATGAGCATAAAAAGCTCAGTAAGGGATATAAAAATATGGAAAGGGGACATGGGTACATATATACATAAGGATGAGATCATACTTTACCCATAAAACATAAGCACTTTAACATACCTCATCAAATCATGAATAAATCATAGAAATCATAAGACATAAAGGTAACTTTAGGCATTCATAACATTCTTACGTAGGGAGTAACCCTCTTGGTTATGTTTGGAATACCCATCACAGTATATTCCCTAAATCTCATCGGAGAAACCTTAACGTTTCACTCCTTAGCGTTACCCAATGCATTGGAGAGCTATATCGGGCTCACCCGCCCTTAGTTTATCACGGAACCACCCGTCTTCATAATAATGCCCAAGAACCTCAACATAATCGTATCACATAAAACATGCATAAAGGAAACATAACATTTCAACATTTCAATCACAAGATATCAATACAACACATTGATATAAAAACATCATGAAAACCATTTTCAATACCAAAATAAAAGAAAAGTAAAAAATTGTATTTATTTTTCTTTTAAAAACAAGGTATGGCTTGTAGAGGAAGCCGAAACCCAAATAATGGTCACGGCGGCGGAGAAGTCGTTGTCGCCGCATACGTATGACAAAACCATTCCCTTTTGCCATTTTGTAAAACGCTTCGTATAAAAAAGATTCCTTTTGGATAAACATAAAAGTCAAAGGGGTTTATACACCATATAAAATAAAGTTGTGTATAAAATAAAATATGCCTCAATGAAAGGAGATTGAGACGAAGTCCCATACCTCGGGTCCGACTTGACTCGATCGTTATTTAATGTCCTGAATAATAAACTTGAGTTAATTTATACTTTCTTAAGAACCTTTTTCAAGTTAATTATTCCTTTTATATCACTTATTTCCATGTCATGAACACTATGTAATTATTTAAGTTAATAACGGTCCTTTTAACGATCATTGGTACTTGAGTCAAACATAAACCCTTTATAATTACATGTTGTTCATGTATCCATTATATCCTGAATTATAATCATTATGTATATATCATATATATCCAGTATATACATGCATTTATAATATTACATAATCATTTAGAGGTAAGAAATGAAATGCACTGTTCATGGAGACGGTAAGCCGTACGTACGCATGAACGCTACTTTCATTTCTATTTCGTATTTTATAGAATGGAATCATAATGATATAAAGGTATATTATAATTCCAGTATAATATCATATATAATATCATAGTTTCATCATTTATACGTCCCACATATGGTATTTAACGAATCAACTCACTTTAAGGGGGCAGTAGTCTGCACTTCCTTAAATGAAGATATCGCATTTACCCATAATGGAAACCATAAAGGTATGCCCAAAATGTAAATTACAGAAGCTTAAGGAAAACATAAACATATTATATATCATATATAAATATAGTGACATCTTAATGGCCACCTTTGAAGGTGTTAATGGAATGTTGAACAATCATCGTTTTGGGAGGCATAAATTCACCATCCACAGAAACAGTATGTTCATTAACCATTAGATGTAGGTGTGTGTAAGTGTAGCTCGAATCCATATTATAACAACATCCTAGTATATTGAGGATACTGGAGTTGTCACAAAAGAAAATAATAAAAAGATTTTAGGGGGTTGGAGAAGCAAAATAAAACAAAAGGACTCAAAAGAAGACATTACCTTAAAATCTGGAAACTCTCTTTGGTTTGAGCTCAAAGGTTTCCTTGGGAAGACTTCTGCCCAAATTGAGGCTTCAAGGAGTAATATAGGGAAGTGGAGAGACAAAATGGGTTGGGGTTGCCCGAGAAAAAGGCTTTGGGAGTGTGGTAAAAGAGGTAGAGGTGGGGGCCTTTTATAAGAGGAGAGGAGGGGCAATCTTGGAATGTAAAGATAAGTTACTTTATTTTAAAATGAGTTTCGGATTCAAAAGGCCCCACATTGATATAATTCTAGGATAATGTGATAGGGGTTATAAATCCACTCATCCAATTGGTTTTTTCCATGTGTATATTTTATATTTTACATTATCTTTCCATTTTATTTAAATCGTTAAATAATGAGGTCATCGCTGCATCATCATGATGTCATAAATACATTTATTTATTTAATGTCAAAAAATTATAAACAAAATACTATGATGTAGGAAATATTTTTATCTTTCTAATAAATATTTATAGTAAAAAATATGACTTGTATAACCACATATAAAAATTGTTTTCTTAAAACATATTATGTTTGTGTCATTTTCACTTTTACATTAAATAAAAAGTTATTTATGTCATTTCCCAACCAAAGTGGCTCCATGGGGTCCCCAAGTTGACCCATGGCTTGTATTGGTCGGCCATGACACATCCAATATTTTTAGGACATGTGTCTAGGTCATTTAATATTATTAAATCATTATTTTTACCTTAAATTACACTACTTACCACTAATCGCGATTAAAAACATAATAAGTTACTATTCACAAAAAAATTATTTTAATCTCATTGAACCACATTTTACTTTATAATGACAACCAATTTTGTTGGATTTTGGAAATTCAAAACACAAAAGTGGTAAAATTTCATTTAAACGAAAAATCTGTTTCTTTAACCACCACTTAGTGATTTCACTATTTATCAAAAATTGAAGTTTTTTCAGAAAATACCAAAACTTCACCCTAAGATATATTTGATATTCTGAATTCAAAAATGAAGTTTATTTTACAAAATTCAAAACATATAAGTCACATTAATTAATTTAATAATTAATTTCCACTGTCAGAGCAAATAGCGTGTTTTATGAAACAATAAGTATCAAAAGATTGACACCAGTTTAAGTCCAATTTCAAAGTGAAATGGATTCCAATGACCACCATTGGATTAAATGGTAAAAATATATTCTAATTTTACTTCAAAACCAATTCAAAACATAATCTAATCATATAAATAAATTATATTAAAAAGCAGTTTTGATGTAAAATGCAGTATTTTTCACTATTCATTAAAAAATGAACATGGTCAGAAAAATACCAAAAATTCACACAAAGTAAATTTTGATGTCCCAATAATAAAGAATAAGTTTATTTTGATAAACATAGTTTATAAAATTATCAAAAGATAGATTCAAAAATGGTTCGCCATCAAAAGGCAGTAAAACAATCTTTTAAAATTATTAGTGTATTCCATGCTTAAGATTGGATTTATTTTCATTTTAAGCCTTTAAAACACTATATAATTCATTAATAGACATAGATAAAAATATCTATTATTCATTACTTACTTGGGATGTTACAGTGGTGATGGATTTAAGTGGTGACATTAACATATTAACATCGCATTATATTTAGGATACTAGATTTATTATATAATCATGGTTGGAATATATTTGAATAAGTGGAAGATGGAATAATATAGATATACTTAAATAAAAATATTATCTCTTCTTCGGTTGATCACCTTTGACGAAAACATTAACACTCATATGGATGGAATTATACATATTCTATGGACTAAATAATGTTTGGAGGGATTTTAGAAAGGGTATTGGGTAGATATTTACTAAACAAAATGGTTTATTATGTGATAGTAATATAGAAGAATCAATAGATTTTTATTGGAGAGGGAAAGGGCACCCATGTAAAATATTAAAATATTAAAATAATATAAATTAATTTTTAAATTCAAATGATACCACCATGATTTTTATCTAATAAAGGATTAAAATGATTCTAAATCCTCTTAACCAGTAAATTTTACACATGTTTTTATTTGATTTTAAATCTTATCATTTCGTTTTACCCTTAATTAGTTTTTTTAACTGTGGTAACAACATTTTAAATATTAAGTGGCTATAAATATTACTTACATGAAGTAAATCGTCCATAAATAAAACATTTATCAACTTTTAGATATTATAATATCTATTTTTTAATTTTAATATATTTTTATGTTATTTAAGAAATTTAATAAATTATAATATTTATAAAATATCAGTAGTGTAAATTTTGACAATATTCATTTCATTTATTTTAAATAATATCTAAATAGAGAAATAAAATCAAAAAAATATTACATATACTTATAATATGTTATAGTCACCTATAAAATTCATATAGTAACCTAATTACTTAAAAATATATTTATTTTAATATTTTTCATATTATTTATTTGATATTTACATTAATAAGATAATTATTGTATCATAGTTGTGCCATAATTTATGGTAAATATTTAATCTCAAAAAATTCTAAATAAATTTTCATGATGTAAATAATATAGTTTTATTTCTTTGTTCTATTTATCATTAAATTTATATAATATTTATCATTATATTATAATTATTATACATATAAGAAATAAAAAGGAGACATTTTATAACTTTCATGTAACATTCTTTTCTTTCAATAATATATATATATAAATTTCATGGAAAAAGTCAATTAAATGTGTCAATTAATGTACTTAGGTGTTAAAGATCAATTTTTACACATCCAATATGATTCTTGCAGGTGTTATGGTAATTTGTTTTTCATTATGTTATTATATTATACCCTAATTTAGTCGATTTACCTTTAAGTATAGAAAATAAAAATTACCATAGTTACTATTAATAATATTAAAAAATTAAAACAAACCAACTATAATAATTTGGACCCACTATTTAAATAAATTTATTCCATTTTTTAAAGTTCAAAATACATCAAATTCAGTAATTACATTAAAATTAATTAGATTGAAAAAAATGAAAAGGCGAGGGTTTAAAATTGAAACCCATCAATAGATTACATGTTTTTATATCAAATTTCAATGTGAAATAACTTCGAATGGTAAAAAATATATTAAGTGAGGAAAATTTATCTAATTATACATTAAAACTAATTTAAATGATAATTTAAAAATATAAATAAATTAGACAAAAATGTGGTTTTGAATTAAAATGCAATATTCTTTAACTTTCCTTAATCTATGAATTTTATAAGAAAAATATCAAATATTTTACCAAAGTAAATTTTTATTTCATGATTATAAATATGAGGGTTATTATTTAAAATATTACTTATTAAAGTGGAAAAAATTATATTTAAAATTAGTTTTCCAACAAAAGGTGGAAAAACCACTTTTTAAAAAAATTAATTTTTTAATCATAGAGAAATATATATACTTATATTATACTTATAAAATATATTAAATGAATATAAAAAATTATAAATTAATAAATATTTATTCTATCACTACCTAGGTCTTTTACATTAACTATGTAACACCCATGGTTGTTTTGGAATATAACATATTGGAAAACAATTAAAATTCATTAAATAAAAAAAGATATATATTTTTTCATTAAAAATTATCATATTTAAATACTTAAGGAATTAATAAATATGATTGTTAAAATATTTTAATTGGAACAACTTCCATTAAATATGGTTTTAGAAAATAGATAGATGATTTATATAAAAAATATGGTTTTATCCTCATGAGAAATGATACACTGATAGTGTATTCCTAATAAAAATAGATGATCTAGGTGAATAAATATGTAATGTAGGATCCACAGTAGGAAGTGAAAATCATTTTGTTGATGATTTTTGGTAATTATCATTTTATTAAGAGTAATAGATTTTTTATTATTTAAAATTAAAAATGTTTATATTCAAATGATAAGACATAATCATGTTCTAATAAATATTATCATAGTTGGAAAAATAATATGACTTAAAAATAAATTAGTATAATAGGAAGATAAAAAGCAACAAATTAATTATATGGAAATGATCCACAAACCCTTCCCCTGATTTATATTTAAATGTATCAAATCATCATATATATTGTTGATGGGAATATCTTTCATATAAAATTGAATTTTATCATACCATGTAAAAATGATTCATTAACTCTCAATCTTAAAAAATATTATAATGTAACAAAGGAATGATTTTAAGATATCAAAATTATAGATATCATAAATAATATAAAATACAAATATTTTGAAATTGATTTTAAATTTAATTTATGGTTTGTAACATGATTATATGAATTATAAATAATTTTTTTACCAATGAAATTATCTAATTTATAGATACTGCATCTTTCTAGATGAACATCGAATACATTTCACAAATTCACACCTGAGGACCATATTTTTTTAGTGTCTTTGGAGAATACCAACATACTATTCATACTTCTTGATCAACCTTCCTCAAATACGACAATTATCATTCAACTTAGTGCTCCTCACAGACATAACCAATATAAAATTGTTATTTATAACCTAGGGAAAGGTAAAAACAAGGGTTAAATCAGATGCATAGTAAGGGAAAACAAGGAGGATATCAACATAACATGACTATATGGGTATGATAACTTGAATATAACATTTTAAAACCATACCATTCATGTATTAGATCATAACATTGTGTCCCAGAATAAATATTGGAAGTTCATAAAACATGAGTAATAAAGCAATCCAATAAAATGATAAATGAAAACATAACCCAGGAATAATAAAGAGATTTTGGTTGTAATAATAATATTATTAAAGTGAAAACCTATATAAATTTAAATAGTTTCACTCATTATGTTAACAATAGGGAATCATGACCTCACAAGAAACATATAAAAATTAAAGCATGTCCAAACATAACCATATAGACATGAAAGTTGGTCTAAACAAAACCTTATATACTTGGAAGCATGAATATTCAGTAAATAATTAACATTAAACCTACGTCCCCACATATACTTATGGATGTTAAATCCATGTATATGCATAAACATATGGATATGAATTCTAGGTCCATCAATAGTCATATTTATTTAAAATTAGGGTCAAAGATATCAGATTTATCTCATGAGTTATCCATCTGTACCCAATTCAGTGGAGGGATATATAGGTCCAAACATTCACTTAATCCATAAATTTGGGTTCCACATGATCAAAATACATTCATTATATAATAAAATATGAATATAAAAAGGATTACATTAAAATAGTTTCATCATAATCATAAACCATAAATAGAACATAAATGATTGTTTGCTTGCATCATATTCTATGTAAAACATAATAAAAATTAGCGGGTTTTGAATTTGATGAAAATAAATTTCATTATAAGGTTTTTTTAAAATAATATTGAAGAAAATAGACTTTCCAATTTGAATATGAATGTTTAAAAAATTCATAAAAACATTGTGAAAATACATTTTAATTAAATTTTTATTTCAAACTTATTAAAAACTATTTATACCATTGAGTGGTCATGATGGATAGAAATTATATTCAAGACATTCATGTTAAATTAATGAATCTAATCAAAGTTTCAATAGAAGGTTCTAAAGTCACTTGGTAGAATTTTAGGAATTTTCATTTTAAATTATTTTTTAATAACTCAAAATGGGTGAAAATTAATTTAGAAAATAATTGAGGTTGTTTAAAATTCATGACAATATCGTCGGAATACATTGATTTGGATGAAATAAGGATTTTAATTGAGAGAGAAATATAGTGGGTTTTTAAAAAGAAAAATAGAATCTATTATGTTCTTAAAAAGGGGAACATTAGAAGAAAACATCTATTATTTGTAAATAAAAATATGATTAATAAATGAAATGGATTTATAAAATATGGATCATCGAATTTTCATTAGTAGAAATTAAAAATTAAATAATATTTATTATACAATAATGAAACATAAATCCTTTACCATTTTGGAAACATTTGAATGATGAGTCCCACAAAATAATGAAAAATGGAGGAATATATAATCCCAATAATATGCAAATTAATATTTATAAAATACATTCATTAGAAGAATATATAGTATAAAAATAAATAAGTGGTGAATATGGCATGTTTCCCGTAGAAATAAACATTAGAAAAAATATCCTTACATCTTTGGTAACATTTTTATCATAAGATCCATTAAATAATAGAATAAAATTAAATAATAAATATCATGAAATTCAGTTGATTCATGATATAAAATATCAAAGGGGTGGTATGTTCAATACACACAGTATTTGAATGGTGTGTATGCCATATACCTAAAAAATACATACTTGAAATCCAATATAATAAGTCTAGAAGTACTTTGTAAATGGTAAAAAATCATTGATAAGAAAGATAATTTTATTATCAATGATTTTCCAGAAAAAAACTAATATAAACCATAAAATAATTGTTTTCTTACAATATTCTCTCATACATTTATAAGAAATTCCTTGTTAAAATCTTGATTTTGTTTATAACAAATTAATTTTTTCATATATATTAGGGTTCAGTTATTTTATTCTTTTTTGATTTATCATGTTTCTATATTATATAAATTTTTTACAAAGATAAATGTTTCATATATTTTTTATACGTATTTATAGTAATCCATAAATTATACAGATAGATAATGACTTATGTAGTTTACAAAGATGGTATGTCGTACCTATACCTGAAAACTATTTATATTTTCAATATGAATATAAAGAAAGAAAATTTAATATTAATTCACCTTTAAAGAATAATTTTTATTCAGATATATCGTTTGTAATAATAAAATCCTTCCTTATTAGAATATTTTTAAAATTTAAACAAAAAATGTTTCATAATGCTTCTTTGATGCAGTAGTCCACAAGTACACATGATAAACATTATCATTTTACTATGTTTTTGAATATAATAATGAATATGTTATTATTTAATTCAATAATAATAATAAAGTTATATATAATGACCTGACATCAGAACCTCAGAGTCGGTGCCTTATTTTAATACATTGTCATAGATACGAGGAAGATGAATCCTGATAGATTGATCATTTTAGTAGTTTTGGATATAAGATACATACAAGAGTTCAAAATTACAGATTGAAAAAAAAAACATAATAACTTCATCAAACAATATCCATTATCTCATAGATTAACCCTCCAATTAATTCATAGTATAATCATCCTCATAACCTAGAAGGATAAAAAATAAGAAAAGGGTTATCTCAAATGATCAGTAAGGTTACAAAATACAACATAAGATATCATAAACATAAAAATTAGGTAGGGTGAATAACTAAAAACCCACGAATTTGAAAATCAACCTGAACACATTATGGTAGGAATAAGAGCTGAATAAATAAGTCCATATTAAAGCATAAAAATGGGTATTATACTAGTCTAATAACCTCAAGAAATTTCAATTACATGATTTATAATGTGGTAAATTCATATTACAGAAAATCTGAAACATACCGTTAGGGCCTCAGCCAAGACATATAAAAATTATTAAGGCCTCAGCCACAACCATATCTATAAATGGTCAAGGCCTCGTCCAAGCCCATATATATTTTTTCAGGAGACCATCCGATGCATCGAGGGGCTATATTGGGCCCCATCGGTCACATAATAAGTCAAATTCATTACTCATATTAACGGAGATCAACATAGAAAACATACACATTCATATTTAAACTAACATATGAAATGTATATAACTATCTCAAATCATTAAACATAAACATTAACTAATCTGAGAAATTTGGATAATTGTTTCAAGAGAGTACATCCACCGCTAAACTAATCATAAACCATTCAATAAAATATGGTGGATAAAATCATAGGATATAAACCTCAATGATGTTTAATATTCAACAATGGTTTTTGACATTATTGAAGATACTTTTAAATGGGACAATTGAAAAATCCTTGAGGAAATAAAACTAAATCATTCCAAAGTGTCCCATACAACCATGTAAAATTAAAATCATAATCCCTTTGAAACTAATGTGAATAAGGATACTATTTATATAATATATAAAAGGGGTGTAAATAGACCATTAGCAAGAAATAAGTGGTGGAAAAGGAATATATCTCATAAATGTTAATATGAGATGAGAAAAATCCTATTTACATTGGAATGAAAACTTCTTTTGGAAAATCATTTTTATTTTCTATGTAATCAGATTGTAAACATGTATATCCCAGAAAATAAAAGGTCTGGTCATTGAAAATATATTTTTGGTTTAAAAAATTTATTATTGAGGTGAAATAATTTGAAAATATATTTTAATGAAGCTTTTGAAACAAAAATTATTTGTGTCGTTTAAGAAAAATATAAAAATATTTTTAAGAACAAAGTCTTGTTTTCATTCATAAAACTATAAATGAACCAATATATATTTTTCATGTTAAAAATAATGATTCTATAATGAAAATTATAGAATAAAATATATTATAGAGTGAACTTTAAAATTTTAAAGAATTCAATATATTCCTTGAATCGGGATTTCATTTGAGAATAAATTTTGAATTATTCTTCTAAAACATGTAACTCCCCAGTAAATAAAGAAGGATTACGATGGGTAAAAATATATTTAACATTCCAAAAAAAATTATTTGTAGAGAATATGGATAAATAATAATTTTAATTTAATTGAATAGTGAATAATAGCAACCTGAATAAAAATGGAGGTTCGAGTAGGAAATACTTACAACATTATAATCAATTGAATCATTTGACAAAAATTAATAATAATTTAATTATAAATTTAATATCTTGAAAGTAAATATATCCATGATATTAAACTTCAATGAGATGTATAGATACACCATAAACAAATAATAGTATAGAATACTGAATATCTCACATAATTGGAGGTAAGATGAAAACCCCCCTTACAAACATTTCAGCATTGTAACAAGTGTTCTTATGAGGGATTAATGCTAGGTAAAGGAATATCCTATCATTTATATATCATATGGTAACTATAGGGAAGGTGAAAAAACATAACCCATCATTAAGAATTAAAAATTAAATGAAATAACAAAATATTGAGTCATGAATAAAAGTGAGAGAGAGGATCTCATACCTTAAATATGAGGGTGTTCTTTGCATGATTAAAATGACATTAATTACCAAATTAGGTTCATTAGTTTACAATTATAGTACCCTTTATAGAATTATTTGGTTTATTATGACTTTATTAAGTCAATTCATGTCTTCTTAGATGTGTTAAGAGATTTTATTTCATTGTTCGAGAGTTCTTGATTTCATAATATTCACGGTCAGCTCACTTATAAAAGAGAATGGTAGTTCCTGTAAGATGGGATCTGATGTATAGAATTGATTTTATATTTTATTAGTTAAAATTATTATTATTACATGTTTATAAAATTAATTTTGTTTTGTTTTGAGTGAAGCTGAATTATTATATAAAACATTAATTATAAACGCTTTGATTAATTTGGTGATTTTTCTCACAACTACATTGTTTTATGTTAATATTTTCCATCATTAGTGAACAATGATTATAGAACATTACATAAGATAAAATACATATATAATAGTCTAGTTCAACCATAAAAAGGTTTCATGAACAGAGTTGATCGAGGTGAATCTAATTGAAATCATCCTCATCCTGGAATGTGATAAATCTACACATCTTAGAGGATGTATCATTTTTAGAATAAATGGGGGAAAAAGATGAATTATCCCATTATCACAAAGAAAATTATTGTAAATTTATTGTACTGTAGTTTTCATAAAATATGGACAATGAGTTGTTATAAAATGAAAGAGAAAAAAGGAACATGAAAATCACAGAAAAGAAAAGAGGAATTTTATCTCTTCAATTAACCTTCCTTGAGAGCCTCATAAGGGAAAAGGATTTGGTATTTTTGTGAGACCAAGGGCTTCTGGTCGTGGGGGAGGAGCTTGGGGGGAGATTTCGGTAGAATTTGGGGAAGGTATAAGGCCTTAGACGCGTAAAGAGATGTAGGAGGAAGAGGTGGCATTTATATTGGATGTGAGGAGGGTTTTCTTAATATTTTAATCATTAGTTTATTATTATTCCATAAGATAATAAATAGTGAGGATTCCATGAAAAAAATAGTAATATGTGTATTTGATTTCAAACCATTGGTTCTTACATCAGCAGAAAATCATCAATGACTAAATAAATAAATTATTTATCATATATTTTAAATAATCGTATTTTACTAATGAAAAAATTTCTTGTATTTCATAAAAATCCCAAAAATTCACCCTATCCATTTTTCTACATTTAGAATCCAAAAATGAAGTCCATTTTTTGATAATATTTTTATAAATATGAATAATTTAATTTTTAATTGAAATCATATTTTACTAGAAAAATAATGTTTATAAAACATTTATTTACTTATTACAAAACTTAGGTACATCATAATTTCCCTTAAATACTATATATATACTATCATCAGTGAGGTTACTATTTATTAGGGTATTTCACTATTCATAAAGGTACTATTACTAATCATAAGGGTATGTTAATAATCACAAAAAATTATATTGGCCATATCAGACTACAAATAACTTACTGATCACAATAGTATATGTTAGATTTTTAAAATTGAAATCGAAAGGTTGGTAAAATTATGTTTATTGGATAGGTTATAAAAATGGTGTTTTATAAAGAATCAGTGTTTCATTCATTCCATATGAAATTTATTTTCAAAATCATGGGGTGTTACACTATCCCCTCCTTACAAATATTCATCCTCAAAATTTGATATTTCACATTTAGAGTGATAGGTTGTTACTAGAAAATTTCCCCGTGCAATATGCATATTATAAATAGGGATAATAGAACATCCTCTTTTAAAGGGTTAATGTAAATAGGGTGGTCAAAATAATAATAATAATAATTATTTAATTAATTAATTATCCTTTCTGTAACGACCCGGATCCGGGTTCCAATCAAAGGGTGCCCCGAACCCGGTTGGTCACATGTCCTCAAGCGCATTTCCCCAAATGCCAGAGGCTGCAGATTAGTAGCGAGGTCCCAGGTCTGATAGTGGGGAAGTTATGCCCTCATTTTTCAATGTGTAGCGTTGTGGAATAAAATATATAAACATAAAATAGCGGAAGCAGTAAACATTATTCAACTGAATGGAGAACTGAAGTAAAAGAGAACCAACAATTATATAGATAATGATGCAACATGTCTCTAGTTCTAAGATTATAGCTAGGGCATGTTACATAGCAGTACAATACAATACAATAGAAATTACATATACAACAGAAGAAAATAGAATAGATGGCAGCATCGCGAGCCTAGGCTCAGTCCCATGCTCCCATACTCCTCAGCAACAATCAAGTACCTGTATAGGGACCCCTGCCCTTATCCACACCTGAAGAAACATAGTCTGTATGGGCCGAAGACATGACCCAAATAGGGTGTGAGAAATAAATCCCAGTAAGCACCCACCAATGGCCCATGCCCGACTATCAGTGAAAATGTGAAAAAATAGTGTGCAATAGTAAATGCAATAAATGAAATAGTACTCAAAGTAACTAACATTACCATTCTTATTGAACTTTTAATATTCATTTAACCATTCTATTTAATAACATTTTGTACTTATCAGTACCAAGTCTTCAGGCCAATCTAAACCTTTCCCTCAGGCTAATATAATAAAACCCTGCCCTCAGGCTATCGATTATTTTCCTCAGGCGTATGAGATATTGACCTTGGGAACAGAAGTCACTACCCTCAGGAATAAGAAGTGTTTCCCTCAGGCGAAATAGAACATTTACCTCAGTCTAAATAGAACTCTTCCCTCAGGAGAAATAGTACACTGCCATCAGGCTAAATAGAACACTACCCTCATGCGTAAGTTACCAGGCTGAGCCCCATAGATAAGAAAACAATTATATAAAATTTATATCAAGGAAATTTGAAGCATGCTAAAATTTAATGGTATACCCTCGGGTAACATGGCCAAACTGCTAAACAGAGGAACGCACCCTCAGGTGGTCCAAGATCCAAGTTGTGATCCCAAAAAACAGTTTATTATTACATTTAATCACCTATACAATTATAGGTATTCAAAATAGCCAAGGCCTCAGCCACACGACATGTAACAAACCCGGTGGGCCTAAAGCCCAACAAACTCATCCACGCCCGAGCCCAGCCCTCTGGCAGATAGCAGACTACCACCCCAGGGGAAGATAACAGGCCCCCACCTCAGACCGGCCCAGATAACACATGGCAGGAACTGTCCCCTGCCTGGAGAGGATTTTATACGCCTCCCCCACAACTCAACCTCGAGACCACAGGCTTAAAGGCCAACCGGGAAGCGTTACGAGTACCACTGACTGTAAGGCCGAAGATGCTTCGATCATTTGAGCTCTATCCATAGGTCTCGGAGAGAAGCTGGCTCGTAGTTAGGGGAAATCCTTGGTTCATTTAAACCCCTGTACAATTTCATATCCTTGGTGTGAAAGATATGAAGTGTTTAAACCTACGGTATATTATATTTATTCTTTTTTTCACGTTTGGGGGGAATAGGTGGAGGGCCTTATACCCATGATATCACCCAATGTCTTTACCTACCCCTTTGGTTTCCATTGAGTATTTGGAGAATGGATGGAAATTTGTCTAGAAAGGCTGAGCACATGGTTTGTGAATGATTAAGGTATACTGTGTGCCAAGAAGTCATGCAAGAATATTGATCTGCACAGTTAGTTCACGGTTTCACAAACTGTGCGGACTAACCATGCGACCTTCCCAAATCTTGAAATTTTTGGGTTTTTTTTGTGCCAGCACACGCTAGTCGGTTTAGATGGTTGGTTCTTATGGTGGGGAGAACCACTTTGATTTTCATGTATGTTCCTTCATAAATTTTTAATGGAATTCTACCATATGTTCCAGGGAGTCCGTTTAGGCCTCCCCCTATTAGTGTCATGTTTTTGTCTCAAAAAAAAATATTGGTTGTCTCTTATGGTGGGGATCATATTTGAATCACCCTGTACCAGTAACTTACATTTATCCATGGTCTTGGCTTGGTGTAGATATTCTTTTTCGGAGCTATCTATCTACCAAAATCTTTCTTGGGTAAAATTTGGTATTGGAGAGCGCCCAATGGATTAGTTAAAGTAAGGTAAGTGTAGCCTTGTTCAATGTTATTTTTCGTTTGGGTGAATTTCTTGAGTCTTATTTGGATAGTGTTTGAGGAGTTTTCTTTTGGGATAAAGTATGAATGTGATTGATCATTTAAGAAAATGTGGTATATGTTTTGTTTGTGAGAGTAATCCTTAATTTATCACTGGAGGTGTTTTGGCCTTTGGGGGTGAAACCTGGAAAATGAGTACCTCTTGGTTTCTTAGTTGGGTTTGGTTGTTGCTTTGTCCTTGATGTGACTTTCTGGGGTGGAAAGTTTTCATGGTGGGGAGAATTTTCACATAAATGACTTATTTTAAAGTTAAATTTTATTAAATTTTCATTTATGCTTTGTTTTTTTGGGTTTCTCAAGTTTTTATGGTGGAATGGGTGAGTTTTCATGAATTGGGCCAAACAGTGAGCCCAATTCCAAACTTAAAAATAAATTTTGTTTCTTTTATAACTTTTTCATTTTCTAATATTTTTCACCCATTAAAGATCCTAAATGGTCTCCCCTGATATAGAAACACCACCATTGTAGTTTGGAGCCTTTAGAAAACCATAAAAAAGCTCTATATGAGTTTTTATTTAAGGGATTGGGCCTGCCCGAAAGCCCAATTCCAGTTTTAAAAATAAAATTTGTTTAATTAATAACTTATCCAATATTAAGGCCTTTTCAATGTTTCCAAGCCCCAAACACGCCCCTTGAACATAGCCGCGTGTCCAATATCCTCCCACCCTCTTTGAAGCTCATGTGCATTGTGTTTTAGGTCGAAACTTTTGAAGAACTCAGATTTTGGGTAGATTTATAAAGGTAATTTGTTTCCTTCATAAATCCTTCAATTCTCACTATTTTTTCTCCATTCAAATTCCTACATGGTCCCCTTATCCTTTTTCAAACATCCCTTAAATGTTTGGCTGTTTTCAAATTCATATACTGGTGTATGTGAGGAGATTTCTACAAGATCCCTCAAGTAAGTTGGTCTTCTTCATTCTTTTTCAATTTGCTTAGGGTTACATTCAATGTGATTAGGGTTTCACACCTTATCAATAAGGTTCCTAATGTCCAGAAGTTAGGGTTCAAACCTAGGGTTTTATTTCTTGTCTTTTAGGTGAATGATTCTGGTTTTAGGTTGGATTTCAATTCCTCAAGGTGCGACGGTGGTGCAGTTTATGTTTCACACCATGTTTTGAGTGTTTCGACTTAAAAGGTAGGTGATTCCATGTATAACAATTTTATGATGAGTTAGATTGGTTGGTTTATTAATTTATTATGTTTCAAATCTGTTTTGTGTGGTGAAAAAATTGTTTTTGTGATGGATTTAGTTAAGTGTTTAATTTTTTAGTTGCATTATTGCTTGGAAAGGGGGTGCTTTTCATGCGTGGCTCTTGGGGAAATATTTGGGTGTATTTTATAAGATCTGAAATTTATTTATTAGAGTTAAAAGGGGCTGAAAATTCTTTTTTTTAATTCCTTAATATCATTTTGGCCTTGTAATGGGGTTTTTGAATGGTTTTAATGTGTGAAACCATGTTGTACTTCTTGAACATGATTTGTGAAAACATGTGTTTTTCATGTGTACCTTTTGTGGTATTGTTTGAGGTATTTGTATAAAACTTGGGGGTGGATTAATAAATGCTTTTAGGGATTCCAATTCTGATTGATATTGTTATTGGGATTGTTTTGGTCTTGAATTAGGTTTTTGAAATAGGTTTTGTATGCCAACCATGGTTCCACCTCTTGGGTTGGTTTTATGAAAATTATAAATGATTTAATGAGTTACAAAAAGTGTGAAATGGTTCCTTATGTACATTTTTGGTGATAGTATGTTCCTAAAATGAATTTTTGAAACATAATTTTGTCATTTATGTTGTAAAAAATTTTGGTAATGTTTTGTAATTTTTCGAGGTGATTTATGAAATTGGGTGTGGGTGTGAAACTTGTTTTCGGGCTGTTTTGCGTGAGTGCGATATGAAAAATGGACTTTGTTTATGAAAAGGGTATTATGTAACATGTGATTGGGCTGTTATGTGATTTTTAGAATCTTGGGAAAGATTTTATAAAATTGTTAACGGATTTGATGAATTGTGAAAGATGTGAAAAATGTGGTGTGGGCTATTTTTGGTGTGAGTATGATTTCAAAATTCATTTGAATGGAAAAGTGGATTTTTAAACTTACGTGGAATACATGTTGGCTGTTTGGTGAACTTGTGATGTGAAATTGATATTTTCATGTGTAGTGTATGTTTATTGACTTGTTGAACTTGTCTGAGCACAAGGGGAAAACCCGGGTATCTAGGTGGGTGGACATGTACTAGTATGCTAGTGAATCCGTGGGGTTTGGACTCAGTTTCACATAGCAGGATTGACTCTTACAACTCTAACTAAACTATGATGATGATGATTGGGGACCACTAGGTTATGGGTATGTTCCCTACTAGCGGATCATGCATGAGAATAGATATTGTGATGGTTACTCTTACTGAGATATGAGGTACCTGGGACCCAGAACGAGCTAGTGCCTAGGGGTTATTTCCTATTTATTGTGCTCATTATTTACTTTGTACTTACAGTCGAAATACGGTATAGTTGGATGGAAAATTCAGTAGTGTTGACATTATTTTTAAAAGTGTTGATTCTTAATGATAGCCCACTTGAAAACTGTTTTTTTAGTTCCATCTTTTAGAAATTGTAACTAGCATTTTCTGTTTATGAAAACTTGGAAGCCTTTTGTCTTTGAATGTTTATCACATGGAATCTCTTAGTGGTGTTATCCTACCGGGAATTGTCTCACACCCTACTTACACCCTTGGGTGTAAGTAGATTTGGTTATTTTGTTGTTTTAGGTTTGGATATAGTTTTTAGTTCCAGTGGTTCGGGTTTCTAGCATGTCCTTGGTGGTGAAGTTTTGTAGAGATGGATTGAGGGTGGTGCCCCTTGCCATGAGGGTTCTTGGGCTGTTTAATTGTGATTTCGTACCTTTTTTATAGTCTTGTTGAGTTGTTTTAAAAGATGTAATTCAGTTCTAAATTTTGTAAAAGATGGTTTTAGTTGAAAAATCCAGATTCGTTTTATTGAGTTTGTTTGTTGTTTAATGTTTATAAACTTCGGGAAAATCATTCCAAAACATCATTTTATGATACCCGGGCACTTGTGCCAGCCCGTGGGGATCTGAAACGCCCTTCGGGCCTTGTTATGGGCTGGGTCGGGTGCTGGTTTTGATGGCGACCAGATTTGGTTCGTGACAAGACACCCCAACATTGGTTCGTAGCATAATGGTACACACAAACGTGTAGCAGTTGGAAATTTACACACCATACCATCTACCTCGATCACCCCTAATCGGTATACGTGAACGATGCTTTTAGAAACACTCAAGAACACCGTAGATCTGGGAAAAACAATAACATGTTCAAACCTAAATAACATCCCTTAGAGTAAGAATTGGCAAGAACTACGCAAGGAGGAGGAAGAACTCACCTCTGCGGTTCCAAGGAGATCAACGATGCATAAAACAGGTTCCCGGTGTTTGTTCGGGGGGTCCTCGAAGCTTCGGCCATCTCTACCAAGCTCCTCTGGCATTCTAAGATTCCTCTATGAACAAAGTAAGCTACTACCCATTTTAAGTGAAAAAAACAGACTACACAGCGTGTACTATTGAGTACACGGCACCTACTTTCCATTTTTAACTGTTCCTACGACGACTTCTTTCCACCGCGACACTGTTCATCAGTCAACATGAGTACACGATGTGTAATACCTGACTACATGGCATATACTGTCGCTCTGCTAGCGGCTGCCTTCAACGCCTTACTATTCACCTGCTGACTGAATACATGGCGTGTATATACCCTATACACGGCGTGTAGTCGGTTTTTACACCCACCATCGTCGACAAGCCTTCACGCCCTGTGTACTTATTTAACACGACCAAAGTACACGGCGTGTAGTAACAAAATTTATGATTTTCTCCAATTTTCCAATTTTCTAAAAAACACTTAAGGAAAAGAGAAAATAAGTGACCCGTACCTCAAGAGTAAGAAACTGGTTCTTACAAACTTCCCCCCTTAAAGAAATTCGTCCCCGAATTGACCTTCCAAGGGTGGTGAATATAAATCTCAGAACAACTCTAGCCACTGAGCACGTACATCGGTCTCCCGCTCCCAGGTTTCATCCTGCACTCGGCCATGCTACCATATCACCTGTATGAGAGGAACTGACTGTCCCCAGAGAACCTTTGTGCTCCTATCCACGATACGAATTGGATGCTCCTCATAGGACACATATATCTGAAGCTCAACCTCTTCTGGATGAAAGACGTGAGATAGGTCTGAATGATAACGACGAAACTAAGATATATGGAAGACGTCGTGCATGGCCCGGTACCTCTGTGGTAAATACAACCAATAGGCAACCAGACCAACTCTCTCCATAATCTCAAATGTCCCTACATACCTCGGTTAAAGTTTACCATATCTCCTAATCTTCCTATGTCCCACCCTTGGTGAAACACGCAAGAAATCCTGATCCCTGACCATGAAATCGAAGGGTCTTCTACGGTGATCAACATAATATTTCTGACGAGACTGTGCGGTAGCCATCCTCTTCAGAATCAAATGGACCTGCTTAAATGTCTCCTGCATGAGTTGTAGTCCCAGAAAAAATGCCTCACCCACCTCTATCCAGCACAAAGGTGACCGGCATGGCCAACCATATAAAGCCTCGTAAGGTTCCATCTTAATATTTTCCTGAAAAATATTATTACAGGCAAACTCGACTAGGGGTATATAGTTCTCCCAGGAGCCCCCAAAGTCTAGGATGTATGCACGCAACATTTCCTCTAGCACATGTATCGTACGCTCTGACTGACCATCGGTCTGAGGGTGGTAAGTTGTGCTCAAGAGCACCTGTGTACCCAGTGCCCTCTGAAAACTCTGCCAGAAACGAGACGTAAAACAGGTGTCCCTATATGAAATGATAGAATGAGGGACCCCATGAAGACGTACAATATCTCAGATATACAACATCCCAAGCTCATCAACTCCAAAGGTCTCCTTGATTGTCAAAAAGCGATCTACCTTTGTGAGACTATCCACAACAACCCACAAGGCATCATTGCTTTGAGGTGACCTCGAAAACCCAGTCCCAAAGCCCATCGCAACATCATCCCATTTCCACTCTGTAATATGTAACTGCTATAATAGTCCGACTGGCCTCTGATGCTCCACCTTTACCTACTGACAGGTGGAACATCTCGTAACAAAACCAGCTATCTCCCTCTTCATACCTGGCCACCAATACTGACGACTCAAGTCACGGTACATTTTGGTAACTCCAGGATGAACTGCCTAAGGTGAAGCATGAAACACCCGCATCATCTCCTCGCATATATCCCCTGGAACCCATACTCATCCATGGAAACACAGTACTTCATCATCGCCTATCGTCCAACCAAGAGTATGGTCCTCACTTTCCCCGGACTCCCGTAGAACTAGGCGTTATGAATCAAATAGATGTCTCATCCTCACTCTATCTAGGAGGGTGGAAGTCATAGCCAAGGATGAAAGATAGGTTTCCCCCTTACTGTCGTGAACCTCCAAATGCATCTCAGAGAACAAATCCATAAGCTTCCATTCACCACTATCCTCATGAACTTCCTGTATTTGAGTCTTCCTGCTCAGTGCATCAGCAACTGCATTTCCCTTACCAGTAGTATAAGCAATCTCAAAATCAATGGAATGAAGGTATTAGACCCACCTTCGCTGTCTCATATTCAAGTCAGGATGAGTAAAGATATACTTGAGACTTTTGTGGTTGGTGAAAACCACAAAATTCTCTCCCAAAAGATAATGTCTCAAACAGAGCGACACATTAAAAACTGTAGCCAACTCGAGGTCCTGCGTCGGGTAATTCCTCTCATGTGGCCTCAACTGCCGAGACCTGTACGTAACTACTCGATCGTCCTGCATCAACACAACTCCCAGCCCAATACCTAATACATCACATTAAACTGTATAGCTCTTTCCCTGCTCTAGGAGTATCAGTATTGGTGCGGATGTCAACTTCCCCTTTAACTCTTGGAAGGCTATCTCACAAGATTTTATCTAAACCAACTTCACACCCTTCTAAGTCAAACCTGTCAACGACACTGCTAAGTGGGAGAAGTCCTGTATAAAACGCCTGTAGTAACCAGCCAGCCCCAAGAAACTCTTTATCTCAAACATGTTCTTAGGATGATCCCAGGAAACTACTGGTCTCACCTTCTCTGTGTCAACTGAAACTCCTTCCTTTGAGATGATATGACCCAGGAAGTGTATCTGGTCCATCAAAAAGTGTCACTTATAGAGATTAGCATATAGTCGATGCTATCTCAATGTACTCCAAATGATTTAAAGATGGGTATCATGGTCCTGTCGAGTGTGATAGTACACGAAGATTTCATCCACAAATAATACCACAAAAGTATCCTGATAAGGGTGGAACACACGATTCATCCGAGCTATGAAAACTGTGGGTGCATTCATGAGTCCAGAAGGCATAACCAAGTACTCGTATATACCATATCTGCTCCGAAAAGCTGTAAGCAGTATATCTGATGGCCTAATGCGTAACTGATGATTTCCCGATCTCATGTCAATCTTCGAGAACACTCGTGCACCTCGATGTTGATCAAAAAAGATCATCAATACGTGGCAAGGGATATCAGTTCTTAGCCGTCATCTGGTTCAACTTCTAATAATCCACACAGAGTCTGAGGATACCGTCTGCCTTCTTCGCAAACATGAATGGAGAACCCCAAGGAGAAGTACTGAGTCAGATAAAACCCTATGACTATAACTCCTCTAACTGTCTCTTGAGTTCCTATAACTCAGGTGTAGCCATCCTATTAGGAGGTATGGACACCGGTGCTACCCCTGGCACAAGCTCAATAGAGAAATCCACCTCTCGCTTCGGAGGTAGACCTAAAAAGTTGTCTGGGAAGACATCCCTAAAATGATCAACTAGTGGAGGGAAATCCTTCTAACAAGTTACCTGGTCATCCAGATATAAACTCACAATCTGGGCTGTGAATCCACCTCTCTCACGATGCTTTGGTCCAGCTCGACTTGCCTGAACATCCCACTCGCCCTTGTATAGAAACTCTCCGCCCTTTGGTGATGTGAAACACACCCTATGATGATAGAAGTCTACAAAGGCTTGAAAGGGAACCAACTAGTCCATCCCGAGAATGACATCATAGCTCGTCATCTCCAAGACATAGAGGTCCCAAATAAAGTGACACCCACAAACCTCTAGGGGGAACTCCCTGCACTGACGCACACCAGACGTTACAGTCCCCAACAGAGTTTCTAGCGTCATAAAATCAGTAGAAGAAGAAACATAGATCTCAAGGCTCTCCCCAATGGGTACAAATATAAAGTAATGTGTAGCACCATATCAAAAAATACTGAAGATAAAACAATAGATACTAGAATAGTACCTCTGATAGTAGAAGGTCCGGGATCCTACTCCTGTTGGGTTTGTTGCACTGCATATGCCTGCCCAGTGCCGCGACCCTACAACACAGTATGGCTACCCTGAGCGGTCCAGCCCTGCTCCCTCTGAGATCCTGGTGTCTGGATACCACGACCACGACCACCATCTCGGCCTGCATGCCCTGACATATTATAGTTTCTTGACTAGTAAGAAGCTTATGGTCCTGCTCCCGCTCGTAATGTCTGAACATAACCCCTCTCACTAGCCACTGGTGGAAATTCCCTTCAAAAGCGAAGCAGATGACCCATCTTGCCGCAAGCTCGTCCCTCCACCGGGTCTCGAGTACACTGGGGTCTCTTGTTCCCCTCTCTACCACACTAGTAAAAAATGACTGCACCACCTGAAGTAATCGTCTGGATAGTACTGCAACCATGAGAGGTACCCATTTTTCGCTTCCTTTTCCCATTAGAAATAGTACCTGAAACTGGTGTCGAACTGCCCTAGGCCACACCACTAGCTTCCCACAGGGTCTGCTCAGTAATCAACACCTGGTTCACAATCGCATGTACTGTAGGCAAACTGAAAACATTCACCAGTGCTCAAATTTCATATCGAAGACCATCCTCAAAGTGTCTGGCCCTCAACATCTAATCACCCACCAGAATAGGTGCAAAATGCTGAAGCTCGATGAAGCGAGCAGAATAATCCATCACCGATATAGCGCCCTACTGCAGATTCATGAACTCTCGAGCTCTATCTACCCTCAACATCTTTGGGAAGAAGAAGTCATAGAAATCTTTCTTAAAATCTTCCCACACCATGTCTCTGTGATTATTGTACTGTGTGGTATCAACCCACCACCTCTTGGTGGCATCATGCATCATGTATGTATCTAGCTTGACCCTCCGCCCTAGAGGTGTCTCAAGGTGCTTTAAAATAGTCTGCATAGACCCCAGCCAAGACTCTGCAGCCTATGGTCCTCCATCCCTTGAAAACATAGGCAGATACTGCTGCTGGAAAATACGAGTAAGCTCTTCCATAGATGTGGCAGCCGGTGGTGCTTCCTGAAAGGTATGCATAAACCACATAAAGCCTTAATGAAACTGCGCCTCTGCACCTATGTCTGGTGTAATGGATGGAACTACATCTGGCTCTGCTGGAGGATCCACTGATATCCCATGGCCTACCATTTTTGGAGTATAATCGTTGGCACTCTCTTGGCGAACAACGTGTGGTCATCTCCGCAGCATGAATCTACAAGGTCAAAAACACGCCTTAGAATTAATTCCATCAAAGAATGAAAAACAAGGGGACCAAAAAGGGAATAGGAGGAGGAATTCATTTCAAGATGTACAAAACAAGACTAAATAGAGTGTATATTAAATAAACGACGTGTACCTAACATTCCTTCCCCTGCCCGAGTCCTTATCCCCAACTTATCCACACGTCTCCCTTTGAACAAGACTACATGGTGTGTATTTCATCTACATGGTGTGTAAGGTTTAATTTCCAACTGCCCATGTCCTTTGTGACATGGAAGACTACTCGGGAAATACTACATGACGTGTTACACCCGCATACCGCGTGTACACCACCCTGTTTCCACAGCCACATGGATAAGTCCACATGGTCTCACACCAACTAAGAATACATGACGTTACCCTCTGGTACACAGAATATTCAACACCGACCCGTGTTTGTTAGCTACACGGCTGGGTAGCTAGGTTAGACTACACACCGTGTTCCACGGTGGACATGGTGTGTATGTCTCAAGGTCTCCGCCGTCCGTGATGTTAGTTACATGGGTGGACTTTGGGTCAACACTACATAGTGTGTACTTAAGGTACACAACATGTTTTTACAAAGCCTTTCCCTACCACAAGTCCCCGCCCACACGGTTTATGACACGGGAAGAGACTACACAGCGTGTACTGATGGTACACGGTGTGTACTCAAAAGGTTTTCATTTCTTCCCGAACAGATGAACACACAACATGTGTACATAGAACTACACGGCGTGTATCCAGGGTTTTCCGGACAGTAAGCCTTAGATACTACTCCGAAACACAGAAAATACTGAAAAAAACACCTAAGTGTCAAATTACGATTTGTGAGGGACCATACTACCTGCGAATCAATGTTTGGAATCTTATACATGATATACACAAGTAAACAAGTCATTGATCCACCAAATTCCGGTCATTGAAGGCCCATACTCCCCAAAAACCAAAGTTCAGCGTTCATCCTTTCAACAACCTCACACAAAAATACCCTATCACATAGCATGTATTTATCAAAGCTGCTATCACAATAGCATGCTTTTCTAGCACAAAAACTATCACAACAACATGCACTTTCTAATGTGCTTACACGACATGGAACTATGCAAGGCATGTGATTTATATCATGTGCATAAATGATGCATGAGATGGCATACCCTCATATCATCGGGTTGCAACTAAATAGAACCCATGGATAAAATATAAATAGCACAATAAAAAGTGTGTCACCCAAAAGAGAAAATCAAATAAACTGTAAAATTTTCAAAATAAGAATAATTGAAAAAATACTAGGTAGACTAGATTTTTCCTATACACGGGTTAGATACTCATAAGAACATGTTATTACTAACTACCATTTTCATCATATCCTTGACTAAGGATCCAAACAGTGGGTCAAAGAAATGAAACTCCTCTGATACCACTTTGTAACAACCCGGATCCAGGTTCCACTCAACGGGTGCCCTGAACCTGCTTGGTCAGATGACCTTAAGCGCATTTCTCCAAATGCCAGAGGCTGCCGACTAGAAGCGAGGGCCTAGGTCTGATATTGGGGAAACTATGCCCTCATTTGTCAAAGTGTAGCACTGCGGAATAAAATATATAAAGATACAACAACAGAAGTAGTAAACATTATTCAATTTAAATGGACAACTGAAGTAAAAGAGAACCAACAGTTGTATAGATAATGATGCTACATGTCTCTAGTTCTAAGAAAACATCCAGGACATGTTACACAGCCGTAAAATACAATACAATAGAAAGTACAGGTACAACAGAAATAAACAGAATAACTGACAACATCATGATCCTAAGCTCAGTCCCATGCTCCCCCACACCTCAACAACAATCATGTACCTGTATAGGGACCCTTTCCCTTATCCACACCTGCAACAACATAGTCTGTTTGGGACAAAGACATGACCCATACCTGATGTGATAAATAAATCCCTGTAGGCACCCACCAAAGGCCCGTTCCCAACTGTTAGTGAAAATGTGCAACAAAAGTGTGCAGTATTAAATGCAATAAACGATGAAGTACTCAAAGTAACTAAATTTACCAGTCATATTTCCATTTTAATATTCATTCAACCATTCTATTTAATAAAATTTTGAGCTTATCAGTACCATACCCTTAGTCAAATCAAAACCTTACCCTCAGGCTAATATAATGAAACCACACACTCAGCCTTTCCCTCAGGCTATTGAATATTGCCCTCAAGAATACGATATTTTTCCCTCGGGCACAGAAGTCACTGCCCTCAAGCATAAGAAGTATTTCCCTCAGGCGAAATAGGACACCGCCCTCAGGCTAAATAGAACTATACCCTCAGGAGAAATAGTACACTGCCGTCAGGCTAAATAGAACACTGCCCTTAGGCACAAGTAACCAGGCCAAGCCCCACAGATAAGCAAGAAATTATATAATATTCCTCTCATGTCAATTTAAAGCAAGCTGAAATTTTATGGTATACCATCGGGTAACCTGGCCAAACGGATAAACAGAGGAACGCAACCCTGGGTGGTCCTGGATCCAAGCAGTGATCCCAAAAAATAGTTTATTATTAACTTTAATAACCTATACAATTCTAGGTATTCAAAACAACCAAGGCCTCAACCACATGACACCCCAACATGGGTTTGTAGCACTATGGTACACACAAACGCGCCGTAGGTGGAAATTTAAACACCAGACCACTTACCTCGATCGCCCCTGATCGGTATATGCGAATGACGCTTCCAGAAACGCTCAAGAAAGATGTAGATATAGGAAAAACAATAAAACTCAAACCTAAATATATTCACTTGTAGGAATAATTGGAAAGAACTACGCAAGGAGGAGGAAGAACTCACCCGTGCAGTTCCATGTAGTTCGACGGTGCAAAAAACAGGTTCCTGGTGTGCAGTAGGGAGGTCCTCAAAGCTCCGGCCATCTCTACCAAGCTCCTCCAGCGGTCTAATATTTAACTGTGAATAGAGGAGGCTAATGCCCATTTTAAGCAAAAAAATAGACTACACAACGTGTTCTATTGATTACAAGGGATGTACTTTCCATTTTTTAACTGTTCCTATGACGACCTCTTTCTACCGCGGTACTGTTCATCAGTCAAAATGAGTACATGGCATATAATACCTGACTACACGGTGTGTACTGTCACTCAACTGACAGCTTCCTTCACCGCCTTACAATTCACCTGCCGACTGAATACACGGCGTGTAAATACCCTATACACGGCGTGTAGTCATTTTTCACACCCATCATTATCGGCAGGACTACACGCCCTGTGTACTCACTCCACACGACCAAAGTACACGGCGTGTGGAAAATTACATGGCGTGTAGTCACAAAATTTAGGATTTTCTCCCATTTTCCTTATTTTCTCAAAAACACTTAAGGATATCAGAAAAGAAGAAACCCGCAACTCAAGAATAAGAACCAGGTTATTACAGTTTCGAATGGTTTGACATTGATTGGAATTGAAAACCTCGGAATAGAAGAAAAAATAAACAATTAATTTCTTGTGATATAAAATAGGTTTAGAAGAATTTTTATTACCACAAAACCATAAACAATAGTTATGAAAAATATCATTAATATTATTAATGATTATGATAACAGAACAACATTTAAAAATATGTTTTAGAGTACCGGGATTATTCCAATCTATATGTTTACGAATATAACATTATAATTCATAAATATGATATTACTATATGATAATTATTCGAACTACCTATACATCATCTCTTATCATAAGTTATATCACGTGGTGTCATTAACAACTAAAACCTCATAAAATTATCAATTTAAACAATTTCATAAATGGTTTAACATTACAATAGATCACGATCCAATAATTTTGAATCATTCCCATAGTTGTTAGTACTATAAAATTTACATTATCCATATATATCATCTCTCTATTCAAAAATTAACATCTCAATATTATGACCATAATAAAAGGTTTCTATCCCTCAAACATATTTTTTCCAAAAAAATTTACATTTTTTGAGTCAATTTTCCTTAGTACCATTATTCATACGACCTCAAATCCTTAACGAAAACGTAATACAGTACAATCCTCATATATTACAAAATTCATATAACCCGTGCATTACTTATAAAATATTCAAAATACGTGTTTCTTGACTAGGAAGATTAATCATTCCACTTCATCGGTGGTAGAAGCATAACTTGATCTTTTTCCAGTACCATAATTTTGGATATATTCCCATGAAACATGGGACATTGAAACCCACAGTATCCCATCTCCATGATGATATAGCATTGTAAATTGGAAACCTTTTTATTTCCAATTAAATCATGAACATGATGTCATTTTTCTCCAAATATATATAAAAAAATCCCACTCCCTTATTGAATTTACTAGTGTGATTAATTCTACAGTTATCATATGTGGTAAACCCCTTCCTTCCCTTCATCCCTTTTTCAATGATTTTCTCTAACATCTTCTTCTTCATTTTCTTCCTTTAAAATACATAGGACAGATAGAATTCCGTACATATCTTGTTAAAAATTATAATATTTCTTCCTATGATGAGGATACTTGGTGGACTATATTTCAATGAAACGGTCGATTAAGACCATCAGAGATATGATCCTTCTTAGTCCTTGCATCATGTGGATTGATGAAGTCTAAATTCCTTCATCTAGGATATATTTATAATCAATTCCATATAACATATTTGATCATAAAATTATGAACTCCATATATCTCTAAATATTGTACAACTCATAACATAATTCTATCCATCATTAATCCTTGAACCATATACGTTGGTAACATTTAGAATATAAATCATTTATAGTGGTTTGTAAAAAGCTTATGTACTTCCCAAAGCATATATCCTGGTAGTTTCAAACCAAGATTGTTGCAAGTCCTATTGTTGTACACTAGTTTCTGATCGAAACTACCTCAAAGCGGTGTTTTTTCGGTTTTACCCCCAAATACATAGGTGCCAAAGCCACCTCTACTTTTTTGTATCCAGATAGGGATGCAATTTATTGATAAACCACATAATCTATTCTTTTCCAAAATTATAGGATGTCCTTGTATTCTTATTAGAAATGTCTATCTTAGGGTTTTGTTAACTAATATACTTTTTCTATATCTAGTTTCTATCTTTTGTAATATACTTCCAATAATACCAACAGTAACACCCCAATACCAGAAGCTCAATGTCGGTGAGTTATTTTAATAAATTTTCATAAGTATAAAGAATATTTATTCAAATAGACTGATAATTTCATAGTTTTGGAAACAATATACATATAAGAGTTCAAAATTAAAACTAAAAACTAAAAACAACATAATAACATCAACAAAGATCCCATAATCTCTTAAATTTACCTTACAATTCATTCATAGAATAATCATCCCCATAACCTAGAAGGATAAAACATAAGAAATGGGTGAGCTGAAATGATCAGTAATAGAAGGAAATAGAGTGAAAGATATCATAAACATAAATATTAGGCATGGTGAATAACTAAAAACACATGCTTTTAAAAATTTACTTGAACACATTATGGTGGGAATATGAGTTGAATAAATAATTCCATATTAAAGTAGAAACATGGGTATACTAAAAGTCGAATAACCTCATGAAATTTTAATTACTAGTTTCATAATAAAGGAAATTCTTATTTCAGACCAACTAAAACATATTTTTAATGCCTTTACCATGACATTTAAAAATGATTAAGGGCTCTTCCAAAAAAATATCTAAAAATTGGAAAGGCATTGGAAAAGTCCCAATATATTTGTCTCATGAGACATACCAATGAATAAAGGGGATGCAGTGGGCCCCACATATCACTTAATAAGTCCCATTCATTCCTAATATTAGTGGGGATCAACATAAATAACATACACATTCCTATTGAAACTGACATATGAAATATAAATAATGTTTTCTAATCGTTTTATATAAACACTAACCATACAAAGTAGTATGTTAAATGTTTTTATGATAGCATATACACCATCAAAATAATCATACACCACTCAAAAAAACCTGAAGGATTATATAATAGTTTATAAACCACAATTTAGTACAATATTTATCAAAGGATGTCAACATAGATAAAGATACATTTAAATGAGACCGCTGAAAAATCCTTGAGCAAATAATCCTTAAACAATCCAAAGTTTTCCATACCACCATGAAACATTAAAACAATAATCCATTAGAATATAATAATAATTTGGAGACTTTTTATATGATATACCAAAGGAAATTACATATACCACAAGCAATAAATATGTGGTAAAAAGGCATATATCTTATAAATGTTAAAGTGAGATGAGAAAAATCATTTTTACATGGGAGACAAGAGTTCATTTGGAAAATCATTTGTGTTTGTAAAGAAATCATATTTTAAACATATATATCCAATAAAATTAAATTAATTTTCATTGAAAATATATTTTATTTTTATATAATTTTTTATTGATGTGAAATTATTTAAAAGTGTTTTTAAAGAAGATTTATAAATAAACCATTTTAGTGCTGTTTGAGGAAAATATTAATGGATTTTAAAGCTCAAAATCACGTTTTCATTCATAAAACCTAAAATGAATCAAAATATATTTTATGTGTTAATATGTGTTACTTTATAAAGATAAATATGGCATAAAATATATTATATAAAGAACATAAAAATATGCCTGAATCCGAGAAGTTCCTTGAATCTGGCTTTCATTTCAGAAGAAGTTATGAAAGATTATTCTAAATATTATAAGTCCCCCAAAAATAAAGTTGGATTGTGATTGGTACACATAAATTGAATATCCACATATAATTTATGAGGATTAAGTAAGAATAAATAATAATTTCATTGTGGTGAATAATGAATTATAACAGCCTGAATGAAAATAAAGGTCCGGGTACAAAATTCTTACAACTTTGTAATCGATTGAATTATATTCCTCAAAAATAATAATCATAAAATTATACATTGAATATAATGAAAATAAAAATATTCATGACATGAAACATCAATGTTCTATATACATACACCATACACAAGTAATTGTAGTGAATATGGAATATCTCACAAAATTGGATGTGAGATGAAGAAACCCCTTACAAACATTTTGGCAAGGTAATGGTTGTTATTGAGAGGGATTAATGAGTGGTATTGTGGAATTCCATCATTTATATATCACATGGGAAGCATGAGGGTTGTTAGAAAACATACCCCATCTTTAGTAATTAAAAATTAAAGGACACAACAAATAGTGGATTCTTGAATAAATGTGACAGAGAGAATCCATTACCTTAAATCCGAGGGTGTTCTTTTTTTGATATTAATGATGTGAATAAAAAAATTAGGTTCATTAATTTAAAATTATAAAACCCTTTATAATTTCATTTGGTTTATTATGAATTTATTATGTTCATTCATGGAATTTTGATGGGTTAATGGATTCAATTTCATAGATTGTGGGTGATCATTTTCATAATATTCATGATCGACTCACTTATAAAAGTGTATATTAGTTCATGTTAGATGTGAGTTGAAGTATATAATTGATATTATTTGTTGTTAATGAAAAATAATAATATTAAATGTTTATAAAATTAATTTGGTTATTTTTAGTGAAGTTTAATGAATATATAAAACAGTAATGATAAACACTTTGATTAAAGTGAAGACTTTTCAAAAAATTAAATTGTTTTGTTTTATTAGTTTAGAACATGAGTGCATAAGGATTCCAGAACATTAAAAAAGATAAAATACATATATTCTTGCCTACTTAAACCATTAAAATGTTTTCATGACCTGTTTGGTGAAGGTGAATCAAATTGAAACCATTATTGTCCTTCAATGTGATTAAACAACCCATCTCAGACAATATTTAATTTTTAGCATAAATAAGGGGGAAAAGAGAGATAAAGATGAATTATCCAAATATAATAACAATATTATAGTACATTTTATGTATTTTATTTTTCATAACATTTGGTTGAATAAATTTTCAATAATAAATGAGAATAAAAGAATATAAAAATGAACGAAAAGAAAAGAGGAATTTTACCTCTTGAATTAACCTTCCTTGAGAGCCTCTTAAGGGAAGAGGATTTAGTCTATTTATGAGACTATGGGATAAAGGTAGTGTGGGAGGATATTGGTTGGAGGTTTTGGCATCCTGTGGAGAAGTCGCAAATCCTGAGAGGTGTGATGAAAAGATGGTGGAATATGTCGTATTTATAGTGGAGAGGGGGAGGGTTTTCCCAATATTTTAATAATTAGTTTAATATTTTCCCCTTAGAAAAGATGTATTGGGGATTATTGGACCAAAAATAGAAATAGGTGCATGTGAGTTTTAACCATTGGTTATTACATTAGTGGAACAACATCAATGATTCAATAAATAAATTATCTATCATTAATTGTAAGTTATCGTATTTTACTATTCAAAAAAATTATTGTATTCCAGAAAAATCCCAGAAATTCACCCCAAGCATTTTTTGATGTGTAGAATTAAAAAAAGTAGTCCATTTTTCAAAAATAAATTTGAAAATATTGTTAATTTAATTTTTATTTAAAATCATATTTTACTAGAAAAATACATTTTTTAAAAGATTTATTTACTAATTCTAAAACATAGGTACATCATATAATCACTTAAAACCTATATATATAAAACCATAGGTGAGGTTACAATTTATATGGGAATGAAACTATTCATAATGGTTAAATTAATATTTATAAGGGTATGATGCTATACACTGAAAAATAAGATGGTCATATCAGACTCAAAAAAACTTACTTATCAGAAACGTACATGTAAGATTTTCGAAAGTCAAATCATAGGGGTGGTAAAATTATGTTTGTTGGCTAAGTTATAATAATTATGTTTTTTTGTAGAGAATCAGTATTTCATGCATTCAAAATTAAATTTATTTTCAAAACCATAGGGTGTTACATTATAGATATCATATAAAAATATTAAATATATCATTATTACCACTGTGATTGGTGGTGATGGAAAATGAATTTCCATAGTTTGATAGGAGGTCTTCTATTGTACTCTGGATCAAGTGTTCTGTTTCCCATTAGATAGAAGAGAATATAAATAAAATTTATGTAACTAGAAATATATCATCTTATTATATGGGAGATATTTATTTTATCATAATAGAAAATATGATTAATATTTTAAGTATATGGATGAATAAAAAAATACAAAAATATAATGTAAATTTTTTACTTTTATTCAAGGGAACATCTATTGGTTAATATATAAAGACTTACTAGAAGGTTTTCCTAATATAAATAAGGAATATACAATTTGTGGATGGAATTGAAGAATTTATTTGGATATGAATTTTTATAATAAAAATATTTTTGCTTGTGGGACGATGTGGTGAGAGTGGGCAGCTATTATTTGTGGGGGAGATGAAACACTTTAATTTTTGGGAAACAATAAATTATACAAAAAACATTCACTTTAAAAATGTATCCAAAAATGATAATTTGAACAACTCAACAGTTTTTAGGAATAAATATGAAAAAATAGGAATTTTATATGTTTTGAGTACATTTTAAAACTTATCATTTTAGTTTAACCATTAGTAAACCAATTTTTCCATTAACAATAGAAATTAATATTTTTGGTTTATAGAAATTATTATGAGTAAAAAATTATGTTTTCCTTATTACATGAAATTGTTAATTTAAATTAAAAATATCTTTTACCAAATTTAATTCATATAATTGGATGAATTAAAATTAAAAATAATCCGACATATTATAAAAAAATATTGTTTCCATATAAAAAGGTTTTTATTTGTAAATAATGTTTTCATATAAAAAATCAATATAAAATTGATTCCAATGACTAAAAATGGAATAATATATTTTTAATTGAAATAATTTTACTTCTTAAACCACATTAAAATAAAATTGATCTTGTAAACTCTTAAAACAAAAAGGTAGTTAAAAATAAAAATCATTAATTTTTTACTATTCACAAAAAAATTATTATTTATAGAAAAATATGAAAAATTCTCCAAAATATAATTTTGAAATATAGATTTAAAAAAGGTTTTTATTTTTTCAAATATTTTTCGAAAAATATGATACTATCTATTTACTATTTTTTCAGAAAAATAAAAAATACAATTTTTTGTTGAGAAAAATGTATTTTCAAGTAATATAAAGGCTTTAATAATGATTATTTTTTTAATCATTATAATTTATTTATATAAAACCAATAGAATATATTAAAAAAAACTATCATTTCTATTCATAAGTACATGTTTATCTTTTAGATTATAACGTTCATGTTAAAATAATAATAGTATTATTATATTGTGGTTTTTTAAAACACGATATTGCATTTATCAAATGCTTTCAAATAATAAATTTCTATATTAAGAGAAATATTTAATAAAATCATGGGATGTTACCTTATACCTACCTTAAAATAATATTCAAATTGACATTATATAACAAAAATTATGAAAAACATTGATATTTAATCCAAAAAATATCCTCATGTTCTTATGTGGGTTTCTCAATATAGTGGCTCTACTATGAAACCATTTCTATATTTGTGGTACTACTACATAGAAATTTATATATATGATCCAAAAACTCTAAAATTAGTTATAAATATGAAATATTATGATCTATTGGTATAAACATTGGTTTTATCCCCTTTTTTGGAAAAGGTACGTACTTCCTCCAGAGGCATACATGGACGAAATCATGATCATCAAACATGTTCAACTGAATTGCTAAGCAATAAGCTACTACCACTACATGATCCAGAATATCAAAAGAAAAAATAAACATAGAGCTTGAATTTAAAATCAATCATAAACTCATAAACTTTTGTTGTTTAAATTCATAGAGACACCTTCCCAACAACTTTAATTTTCAGATCATATTGATTTTTATCCAAACAAATTTTCATTAGATATTTTGGTTCCCTTATGTTTTGTAGAGTGTAACTAACATTCTATCTTATATATTCACATTGATTTAGTTCTAAAGTATTTAAATATTTAAATGTATCACAAAACATTTAATTTATAGACTACTTTACATAATGGTATTCATAAGGATCATTTAGAAAGATCATGTGAGTGTAATTGTTATGTGAAAACTCAACTTGAGAGAGAGGTTGATCCCAAAACCATTTAGAATCCATGAAACATAAACTTAGAATACACTATAAGGTTTTAAATGTTCCCTCGTATTGACCATATTACTGTGGTCTATGAGATGTGTTAAATCATAACTACACCTCCAATGGTTGTTTTTTGACTTCACATGAACATGACCTAAACCTCTCAAGAAAATCAGATACAATAGAATGTGTTACTCAATTAAACATTAGTACATACTTAATGTATATCCTATCATGATGATCCAAATAAAATTACTCTATGATAGAAATTATGTGTGTAGAATTTATATGGATATCAACTACAACAAAAATAGAAAGATTACCTATTGATATTTTGGGGAGTGTAATAAAAAATCCATGGTGATATATTCCCATTTATATTCTTTTATGGTTAATGATATTAAATAACACTTATAATTTTGCCTATTAAATATAACTTATTGATATAGTGATCACTAATATAAAAAATCTAAAATATCTATTTTCATTCCATAACTCAATAAACATTCTTTTAAATAAATATATTTTTTGTACTTATAGGGTAATTAATTAATAACGAACTATGTGATTTCTCTAATTGATATTTGTTCAAATATGGTATGGTTGAAACACACAAACACATTTGTTGAACTTTATCATTCCATCATAATTATGGTCTACCTTAGAGACATTTTATAACTTTATTCTATTGATTTATAACAACATTTTATTTCACATTAATCTTCAAGAGGATAAATGGGTGGAAATTCATTTGAGAAACATATGATTTCTCCCCTTTATCAACATTTCCATATCATTTGTTTGAAAATAATTTAAAATTTTTTATTTTGTGATCCAAATACTAGATAATCGATCATGATCATATCAACCAAAAGTCTCATCCACCTTATTCACATTCCAATAGTGGTAATCTATTGAGAAATCATAATATTTAATCTAATACAAACATCTTCTATATCTCAAAAAAACACCATCAGTGTGAATATATACATTAATAAGTTAAGATTAGTATATATATCACACCATTATATGTATAGGATATTCCATCATATATTTAATTAGAAAATTACTATACATTGCAATAAATAATGAGATAGGTAATTTTTTTCTCATGATCCATCAATTTTTTGTAACGAATATGGTATCATAAAATCATTTTTAAATCCCATGGTTATCCCTATGATAAAACATATGTTTCCATAATAATTATAATACTTATCTATCACATTATTTAAAATTAATTTTATATTATACCACACATCACTTTGTCAAGTGGTAGCCACTTCATCATTATCACACTCCACTTTCTGGTTCAATCCCTATAGCCTTTCTAGATGTTATAGTATTTCCACTTTTCTGAAACTATATTACATTAATTGTTATATTTTCTTCAAAAATATATTGTAAATAATAAAAAATATCCTTATTAATAAAAGTTCAAAAAATCCTTGTTGGTTATCAATACCATTAAACTTATGAAATGATCATTCTTCCTCAAATAATACTTCATGTTGATCCAAAGAGTTACATATACCGTATTCTAATAAAAAACCTCCCATTATATCTTTAATCAAAATAAAATCCCATATCATAGTACAAAAATAGGTGTGACTATGACATTGAACTCATCATCAGAAAAAAAATCATAAACCCATGATAATATTTGTATATTTTATGTTAATATTACATAAGGACACACATTCTTCCAAAATTAACAGATTCCTTTGATATTTCATAATTCATATAAAAATATTATGATTTGTAAAATAATTCTACAACATAATTCTTGAATCAGAATATATAAATAAATCAATCACTTTACTTAAATTATTTTATATAACAATTTTTTTTAATGGGTCGAGGGAAAGAACATGAGTTTAAGGAAAAAACTTATATTTCTCCTAAGTTCCAAATATATAAGACATCATATTCCATTGAAAATAGATTTTTACCACATAAAACCACAAGTATTTAACAAAAAATTTGATATATCTTATAATTCACATAACATTAAGTCTCAACGAAACAAATCCTTGTTAATATAATTATTTAATGGAGATAGCTATAACTTAGTTGTTAAACATAATTTTTCAGCTTCATTGAATTGAAAATCAAAAAATTGATATACACGGTTACGATCGATATGATATTGAGAGTCTGATAGGATGAACATAATTTTTTGGTGAATAGTAACTTAACCCTCTAGAATAGTAATTTCACTATTATGTATATTAATATGAACCTTATGAATATTAAAATGAAAAAATGAATTGTGACCCCACAAATGAATGTATAAATAAAATATATCTATTTTATATATGAAAATATAATATAATTATATCATAGTTTACGTAATGAAATGTTTTATAAATTATAAATATAGTGCTGAAATTTTATAAAACATAATTCTTTATTACCAATATTATAATTAATATAAATTTTTTAAAGAAAACTTATTTCTATAAAATATATTAATAAATTAATAGTTATTAATATTATGATTATAATACAATTATATGAGAAAATAATTAATTTTTCAATATGATATAAAATAAGTTATAATATTAAAATTATCATTTTCCATGTAAAAAATAATTCTTATAAAAATGTCTCATATTATGAAAAAAAATTACATAAAAATTGTTTATTTTTTGAATTATACCTGTTAAAAATGATTTAGGGTAATTTTTTGTGATTTTTCTGAAATACAGGAATTTTCATGAATAGTAAAATACAATAATTTCTAATAAATGCTAGAAACATGAATTATGGATTCATAGATGATTTATGGTTGATTTAATCCCCAAATATAGAATTATATTTCATAATTTTAATATATTTGATGATAATTCACAAACTATTCATAGTATTGAGCTAAAATAATACACTAATAAATTAAATACTGTGAAAACATCCTCTCCTCCACTATAAATTGCACCCATCACCACCTCTACTTCTCGTAACTCTCAAGACTTGAGACTTGCCAAAATTTTGGCCAAAAATATTTCCAATTAACTCCCACATTCTTATGAACTTTTTGTCTTAAAATTTGTTAAAACCAATACCCCTTTGTAGGTTCCTATAAAATAATAATTAAGATGTAAAGCCCTCATCTCGAATCATTAATTTTATTTTCAATTTCCTTTATTATATTATCTTCTTCAATATCCCCCTTATACATGTTGAATAAAAATAAAAGCATCTTATATATAAGATTATGTTATCATTTTTATGGAATTATTTTTCATCAAATATCTTCTTTTATCTTGTTAATTTTATGAATTAAAACATCATCCGTGAGGTGCCGATTTACTACCTTTGTGCATGATGTGATTTCAACATTCAATTACACCTTTATGGTTGGTCCTGAAACCATTTTTATGTTTGAATATGATTATATTAGATGTATTAAACACTATTTAATTTTATGTAATTAATATATATATGTGATATTTATTAATATAACAAAAGTAATTTATGATAATCAAAAAACACTAAATTAATGTAAATGACTATATTTAATGATTAATCTAATGAATCATCCTAACTTATGAAAAAAATGATATCATAATATTTGATAAGTTCAATAATAACATATATGTGTAGGTTTAGACAATAATAATCATTCTACATGATTTTCCATACACATATACAAGTTAATTGATCATGAAAACCCTAAAAACAGACGCTCCTAAATGATGAAATTGAATATGATAACCAATCAAAAGGGAAATAAATGAACCTAATAAAATTTTACTAAATCAAATAATTGTGTTTATGTTTTTTAATTAATTAAATAATTAATATAGTTTGATTATTAAGGATATTAATATCATGTACAGAACAGTTTTGTGGACAAGGTAAGGGATTCTACCCAAACCCTCATTCTATCCTTTGAGTTACTCATGTTATATCACGAACCCAATTTAATTATTCTTTATATCTTGTAATTATTATAAATCCTTTTTATTTATTCCAATATCATGCATTAATATTATTTAATAATTACATTACGTGGATATATATGCTTTAATAAGGTTCCATTCTCAATTTTATCCAACAAGAAATCTTGATAAAAAGGGAACATCCCAAATTCTTATTCATTTTCAAGTGAACTCAATATTTTATTTTAAGCTACCATTATTTTTATAAATTCAATTATTTTATTATTAAAACATTCATGGTTTACTTATGGATATATATAAAAAATTATTTTTATTTTTTATATTAATTCCGATTAATATTTTCCTTAAACCACAATAATTTTTATTATTTCTAAAGTTTCATAAATAGACATTTTACATATCATCCCCATATTTTGACACCACATATCATATTATATAAATTTTTTACTTTATTAATCTCCATTATTATTTTAATAATTTTCTTCCATGGATAATTTGTTGATACCTCCATTTATTATTGTTTATGACATGATTATGAGACCCAATTCATTCAATAGTTAACCCTTTTGTTTGATTCCTTATGAATGGTTCTTTATATGGATAAGATATTTATAAAAATGTTATGATGGGTGCACCATGATATAACTTCAATGAATTGGGTAATTATTTGACTCGTGATACGTCATGTCAAATGATCTTGGTGGTTAACCCTGACTCGTGCTCTATGTGCAATGATCTTGGTGGTTAACCTTGACTTATGCTTCATATTCAATAGTATTGGTAGTTAACAATGACTCATGATCCTTCATTTTCAATGAGAATTGACTCATGATTATTTCATTATGTGTGTTGTGAACACATATACTATGATACCTTGATTACATATTTTATGATCCCATATGTATATTGATGCCTTTTATGTCATCTTATTATGCATTTTAACCCTTGTTCTATGCTTTAATCTTATGTTTATTCTTTTACTGGGATTTTTAACTCATCCCTTTGTTCATGATATCCCTATATTATCTTATAAATATTTAATGCATCAATGTAAATTAGGGGCTGATAATGGTTAATAAATAATCAAAAGTTTTATTTAGTCCCATGTTTTTAGTTTTTGGTACATAGTCTTTGAAAGACACCATAATTTAAGATCTTTGGCGTGTAATTTGATAGTTAATTACATTTAAAAGAAATTAATAGAATGTGATATTGGATCGGGTCACTATATAACTTCACTTATACATAAAAAACATCTCCCCCCATTTGAGACATTCATCTTGGATCTTTTTACCAGCTTCTCTAAATGTATGAAACTGAATCTATATTACTATATGTAAATTAACACAGAAATGTTCATAAACATTCATCTTCCCATTATTTTATGTTTTTATGAATCTCACTTTTTTTAATGTATATGAATATATAATGATATATTATTATTCATAATAATAGTATCATCATCCTAGGTTATCATCCAATGTGGTTTCCCATAATCACTTAAATTACAATCACATTTAGTGTTAACATAAATCCTCTTTGTTCAATGCAAGGACAAAAAGAAATCACAGTACAAGGACAAATTGTCTTAGTGGGATACCAAATATTCATGAAAAATAATTTATAATAATAATTAAATCAAGAAACATTTTTCAACATCTATGAAACCATAGTTTTATCCTAGTTCATTTATGGACATCATCAATTAAAATCCCTTGTTATGGGTCATAAAGAGTTTGTTAATTTTTAAACTAGATCACCAAGGACTATCAAACTAGTTGTTCACAAATCCCCACTATCTTGAACCTAGTGATGATCGAGTCAAAACCTAATGGTCCTTTTTCTGAATTATTGTCCCATTGTTTGAATGTTCTAGAGAAACTTCTAATTTTATTTTCTAGACATTGATATAAGTTATTATAAACCACTCACTCTATCCCTTACCAAAATTCCAGGTTATTTTCATATAAATAAAATTATCCTTATGCATATCCTTAAGGTTCTCACTACTTCTTTATCATACTATTTTCCAATGACTAACTAAATATTTCCATTGATACTAACTATAGTGAACCATGATTTCCATAAATAAATATTAAATAATTTTAGATGAATAGTCAATAAATTTTAAAAACATAACACTTGTGGACCATAATGGATTATTATATTTGTAGTCTAGATATATTATATTCTCATTCCTTAATGTATCTTCAACGTATCTAACAAAATATATACCCAGGTAGTACTGTTCATATACATACATTGCATAAAACCTTTTTTCATAACTAGAGAAAGGAAACATTAGAAAGGGTGAGTTCAGATAATCAGTAAGGCTAAATCATGGGGATATCAACATAACATAAATATATGATCATGAGAATATGGTAAAAAAATTGAAAACCATTCATTATATATCATACATCATAAACAAGAATCCTGTCATAAATAATTGAAGTTCATTAGACATGAATCATAAAGGAATCAATGAAAATGAGAATTAAAAATATAACATTTTCATATGATATCAATTTCTGGAAAAAATATATTCATATAGAATATTGACAACCTATATAATTAAATAGGTCAAATAATTGAGTTAAGTAAAGGAATTCAGTCCCTCATAGAAACTTATGGACATGAAATAAGGTTCACACATAAACTTAGGGACATGAAAGATGATCCATGCATAACCTAATGAAAATCAATGAATTTCCAAGAATAATTTTGAAACTAAGTTAATGATTTAATAAATCATTATCATGATTATTAAAATTATTATATTGTAATATTAATTTTGTGAAAATATTTTGTAATTGATTTTAATAAAAAAAGAAATAGTTTTAAATAAATACTTTCATTAAAAGTTTTTATATAAAATTATAATTTATAATTTATGTAATTTTAATTTCTAAATATCAATACCACTATGGAAATCATAGCATATAAATTTTCATTGTTTGAAATTTATAAATTTTTTGAAAATATTTATTTATTAGTGAATAGTGAAAGAACTAATTTTGTAAAAAACCCATTACTATTAAAAAATTTATGAAATTAAAAAGTGCCAAATTTTTTTGAATATTATTTTATGTAGAATAATAATTATTTAATTATATTCAATACACACAATTTACTTTCAATCAACTTGATTTTTTAATGTTTATTTTTGTGTTTAATGGCGAAGATTTCAAAAAACGTTTTAAAATTCATAATGTCAATCCATTTTAGTTAATTAATATTATTCCTAATTTTAAATGTTTTAAAATAAATTGAAAAATTACATATAAATGAAAACTATTCCTGATATAATGATTATTATAATACATATATTTAATATAGAATCACATTTTTCTCATAAAAATCTCTACTTAAAACCCAACCTTTTTCACTTCATTTGAAGGACTAATTTTAAATTAAAATTTTTATATAATGTGTATTAAATATTAAAAAATTAATTAAATAATTATAATCAAAATAATTTATAATTTCTAATTAGGTCAACATAAATTTTTATTAAAATGAATAGTGGAAATAGTAAAAATTATTTCCACTTTAAAGGTAAAAAAGAGTTTCCATGGCCTAAACTAAAAACATTAATGTAAAAATTACATATAAACATTTATAAAAACTACTAGATGATAATACATAGACCAACCCACATATAAGGTTCTTTTTCCCCCTATTTATGGATCGTTGTTATATGTTAAAATCATATGAGGACTCCGTCCTTTTCAAAAATACCTATTGTGTCATCTCCCCCAGTTATAATAGGCCACCCTTATCCTAATCTCTTAAAACATTAAAACCCCATATTTGTTTTAAAATAACTTAACAAATATGTTATAAAAATCCCTAATATCAAAATAGAATCGTTCTTTTGGTAGAAGTATAAACATGGAAGCCCCTTGGTGCTAACCAAAAGGTGTTACTAGAAGAACATGTAATGTTCTATAACAAGTGTTTTTATTTTATTTATTCATACACATAATTCAATTTTATCTATATAATTAATATATAATAAAGAAAATATCAAACATATAATGAGATTTTATTATGTTATTTTAATAACCTAATAAATATCATTTTCTATTAAATGGGTTAGGAAATCATCATTCATTTATACGATGATCAACCCCAGCATTAACAAATGTCGTTTTTTAAATTTCCATATCTCACGATTTATTATGATCATGGATATAATATATATATATATAATATTAATGAAATAATTATACATTTTTAGTAATTATATTGTAAATAACTTTTTACATTCCATTCCATAGGGCTTACAATTACATCGCTTGTGTGTACAAAGGATTATAGCCTCACCAAGCGATATGATTCAGTTATAAATATTTTGTTACATAGATGGAAATAAGGTTAAATATAATGAATATATGTTAACTAAATAATATATATATGATATTCATGTCAAATTTTTCATTTTATAAATATAATATATCATTTCATTTCATTCCTTTTTACTCAATGAAAATTAATAGTGTCATTCAGGTATGTGTTGAATATTGCCATCATGATACGAAGTAACTCACTTTTCATCAACACGACACAATGATGATATATCTAAGTATATATAAAGAACTAATAAATTATATATGATTTTATTTTCATTCTAATAATATGAAATATTTCATACCACTTTTTAATAATGATTTCCCAGAAGTGGAAATGTTACTTATGTGTATGTACAACATACCCTCTTTATAATTGAAACTCACTTAATTTAAGAAAATAAATATTAATTAAATGTATTAAAATAATTATTTATATATAAATATGATAATTTATACATAATTTATATTTTATTGAGTTTCAAATAATGATCTTTTTGACCATACTCATCACGAAAAAGTATGTTTTGATACAAAACCCGAATATGGTGAAAACATCCAATGTAAATTAATTGATTAAGTAATTGTATATTAAATTGTAATAAGTGGGAAAAATCCATAATAAACCTGAAATATATGATCAATAATATAAATAATTAACATATTTTTATTAATAAAGATGATAATGACATACATGACACGTCAGACTCAAGGAAAGGGACTCTATCTCAATTTACATTCACAGAGGGTTACATTGATGATATGAAGCTATTTTAATATTAAATGGTTGTATAAATCAAATTTTACATGTTATATCATCAATTTATACATTATATTTATATTTAATGTTTTTATTGATTTTATCCTTTCATGGGGATCATGATTCCAATATTTCAATTGTGGTAAGGGATCTTTCTTTAAAATAATAAATCACCAACATATTTTTTTCCTTTAAACACTTCCTTTTCCATATACATATTTTTTTTTAAAAAAATTCATAAATATTTTTAGAAATAAATTCATTATAAAGTTTATTATAGGTATCATTTTAAATTATTTTCAATGGATTTTTAAATAAAATATTTTTATGTATTTTATATATATATTTTTAAAAAAGATATGTTTTATTCTAAATATGCACAGGGAAAATGAATTTTCCACAATCATTACCATCATTTAATTTATTTATCCAATTTTAATTTTTAATGTTTCATTAATGATATAAACCTTTAAATTTTTGTTGTATTTTGGTATTCAAATTGGGTTTTCAAAAGAAAACTGTATTTTGGTATTGAAAAAGGGTTTTAAAAGAAAAAAGAATTTTTATCTGAAAGTGTTTTTTATATGGAATTAAAAGATTTTTAAAAAATAATAATTTTATAAAATAGTGAAGTAATAATTTTTATTTTTCATGATGTGGTACATGGGCATTATATGAAATGGGTGATCCTGATATAACTTAAACGAATGGATGAGCCCCATTATAGATCATGATAATTGGGATGGATTGATATAAATTATTTGGAGATTGATTGTAATTATTTACCACCAATGAATTTGGTAATTATTATATTAATAGTCACCCAAATGGTTATTTCAATTAAAAGGATGTTAAAAAGTTTTTGTGAATATGATTCTCTATGTTGCAGAATATACGTTTTTAATTTCATATAATGAATTTTTATAAGGCTCCCTTTGAAGAAAAAAGAGTGTTTTTTTCTTGTGAAAATGATTAATTTAATATTATCAATGTACCATGAAGATAAAGGTATGTGTTATATTAGTTTTCATGATTTCAATAGAATAAAGGTTTTCATTCATTTTATAACCTTTACTGAGTTTTTTGTTATCATCTAATGCTTTTAAATTCTCTTCACATTTTTTATGGATGGGTAAGAGAAATGATGAAATCAAGATAAATGTTGTGAATATTTTTATGAAATTAAATCATGATTTATTTTTAAATTTTTATTTCATGGTGAAAATGTATAACATTTAGGTCTCAATACATTTTATTATATGGATTTCTATGGTATAATTTATGAACTAATTTTATAAATCAATAAACATTGAAATATCCTAAAATGAAAAAGAATAAATTATCGATTAAAAATCATGATTATGTAATATTTATGGTTGAGTATTTATATATGGTATCAGGTGGATTTTGATATAAATTTAGAGGTTAAGATAATGATAATAGTATGCCATTGAATTATTTTACCTTCTGGTAATGTTAAAATGGTATATAATTTAAATATTACTATCTATCTTCATCTAAAATATTTTTTTTCAGAATGGTTTTTTATAAATGAATTAAGAAGCATTTTTTGGAAGGACCTGATTGGAAAATATCATTCTAAATTAATATATCGTGATGATTGGGATTAGAATGATAATGGTTTTTGTATGAATAGCTCGTAAGATACAAGATATAAATTTTGGTGGTATAAATGATTGATATGAAATCGATCTACCATGAAGAAGAATGTATATGGTAGAGTATTTAAGGAGACAAAAAACCTCATAATTCAGTAAATATTATAACCATGTGGAAGTTAAAGGAGATGCCAAATCTCTAGAAATGATATTTTAATTCAACAGATGTTCCAGACAGAAAAAGGTAACTCTTTCATTTTATCACTATAAATGAGAATCTAATTGATGGTGGTATCTAGTTAGGAATTCCAGAGAGGAATGTGATAATGAATTTATGGAATTGTAAAATTTTAAATATGTTTGGATTGATAAATACAGCCAACAAGTGGTTTGAATAGGGATGGTAAAACAATTACTGGAATTGATGCGAAAGGAAAAAGATGATATAGTTTCTTATTAAGAAAATATCCCGAGATTAGCCCAGTATATTCCATATTAATTTAAAGGTACTGATTGAAAAATTAATATATTTTACTATGGGATGAAACTAATATTAAAAATAACATTGGTAACATATGTATTTAAATTTTATGAGAATGATGTTTGTTATTATGAGAAAGCTGACATGATGTTTTTCTATTGGTATGCTCCTTGAGATAACAACAGTAAGAAAATGTCATGGTGGAAGGAAACTGTGAAACAACCAACTAAGAAGAGAGAAGGTAGGAACAAAAAATGATCCATGTGTAGTAAAAGTCATTTCAATGAATTTTTGAAAGGATATGGAAAGTGTTTCTAGTGTGGTCAGTTTAGTTATAGGATTCATGGCTATAATGAAAACTATCCAAGAAAATAATGAATTGTTTTACCGATATCCATCCATTGGTGATTTTTTTAGTTGTAATGAGTTGGGTCATTATTCTAACATTTGTTTATTATTAGTTTCACATGATGTAAATCATCACAACCTTAAACCGAAATGTTTTTCAAAGTAATTTTCTACTACAATGGTTGATGTCAGTCCATAAAATGATGTGGTGATAAGTATGATACATGTGTATTCAAATTATTCCAAGAATTTGTTTGACTAAATTTTTTGAAATACATTAATCTCTATGAAATTTCCATATATAATGGGAATACAAACACCTGAATATATGATATAACATTTGGTGAAAACTAAAAGTGGAAATATAATAGAAGCCAAGATTCATATGGATCTTTGTAATAATATGAGTGTTAAGGTCTTTTCTCAAAATATATTTGAACTAGACATATTATATTTTGATATCATTTTTATTTTGGATTAGCTTTTATATGATCATGCTAGGAGATGTTATAGAATGATTAATATTGTGTTCAATTTCTCCATGTCTTTTATAACATACCATTAAGGTGAAAATATTATTATAGGTGCTAGTTATAGTTACATAGATCATATATTTGATAATGGAGAAACTTTTCAAATTAATTATGTTTCATTAGTAAACCAATACATGGATAAATTTCTTGATGAATTTCTTATTCTTATTAAAGATCAAGAGGTTAGTTTACTACCAACATAGTTCCTTATGAAAAGCTTATTTCTACACACAATTGTCGAAAGGATTAAGTGGAACTCTTAGAATTATATAATCAATTGAATGAGTTATTTGATATTGGTTTCATATGATCTTTCACTTAACCATGAGGTGATCATATTTTGTTTTTAAATTTTTTTTTTCAATGATACATTTCATTGTATATAGAGACCAAAATTACATTAATATTAGGAACAAGTTTTTATCACATTATATCTATGATTTATTTGATTAGCTCTAGGGATATATATATTTATTAAAGTTTGAACTATGATTGGTGAACAAGTAGTTGAATGTGAAAGAACTAGTCCTTTTGAATACAACATATCAGACTAGATATGATCATTATGACTTTGTTTTCATTCCACTTGGTATGTCTAATTCACTATCTATATTGAGGTATCTTATAAATATAGTTTTTCATGGGTTATAAGACAAGTTTCTGGTTATGATAACTGATGAAATTTTGGATTATTCTAAAATACTAGAGGAACATGAATGAAACCTATGGGTTATTTTCAAAAACTAAAAAAACAAACAGTATGAGTAATTTATCATTTGTGAATTTCTATTAAATAAATCTTTAGTTAAATTTACATATTGTCTCCAAAAAAGGCTTAAATATTTTACTTTGTAAGAAAAAAGTTGTTGAAGAGTGAAAAAGACCCAAAATATCCTAGAAATTCGTTGTTTTTTTGGGATTAATAGGTTACTATCGGTGGGTTTTTTAAACAACCATCTATTTTACGGCCAATTAACTAAGTTAACTGGAAAATGAGTTAAATTATTTTTATAAAAATAAAGTAATGATTGTTTTGAGGAACTAAAATAAATATAGGAGAATGATTTAGTTATGGAAAAACCTTCTAGAAATATTGAATTTATCATCTAAAGTGATTCTTCATTTAATGGAATTGGTTGTTTCATAATACATAATGATTATGTAATTAATTTTGCTTCACTGCAGCTAAATCCTCACAAGTTATATGACCTTAAACTTATTATATAATAAGAATAACTTGTTAAATCATAAAAATTATGGATGCATAACTTGTGTTGAGTAAACCAAGGAATATATACTGATAACAAAATTTTGATATATATATATTAACATAGAAATTATTGAACATGTGATAGAGAAGATGGATAAAACTGATCAATGATTATAATTTAATGAATCCTTAATATCATGGTAAATAAAAAATAGCAGCATATTATTTGATCGAAAAAAGTAATGCTACATTAACCATGATACATTTGTAATGTGTCTAATTTGATAATTATTTGAAAAAATATGACCTAAAAGTTATGGATATCGGTACATACTCTATTTTGATTTGCGTTTCACTATAGTCACATTCATCATAAATAATTAAAAAAATGTATAAGGAGGATCAATATTTTTAGGAAACGTTTGAAACGGTTGAGAATGTTTAGTTTCATTATCATAATATTGATGAAGAAGATGTTTTATGACATTGAAAATGATTATCTATGTATCCTGATTCCCATTTTAGAAAAATAGTTGTTGAGTGAAGATCAAAGTTCCTTCTTTTCCATTCATTCGAGGGGAACTAATATTTGAAAAGACCTTACGGAGTATTACTAGTGGGATTTAATGAAATGTGTTATAGTAGACTCTATCAGACAATGTTTGTTGTTTCAATAAGGTAATGTAGAATTAATATTTGTGACGGGGATGGGTCAACATTTTCCAATCTTGGAGTTGAATTAGGAATTTCTATCCAAGGATATCATGGGGGGATTTCCAAGTATATCCGGTGGTAACAATGTGATTTCGGTTATTTTTTATTGATTAAAAAAATATAAGAATTTGAAAATAATTTATGATATGATATCCTTAAAATGGATTTACTGACTATGTATAAAGGAGATAGTTAGGTTATATAGGGTGCCACACTCCATTGTATTAGATAGTGAACCTATTCTAATCTCTAAAATTTTAAATGGTCATTAGAGGTCATTGGGTACTGAAATAAAATTTAGATCCTCTTTTCATCATCAATCCAAATAGATAATTAAAGTTGATGATTCAGAACACGGAAGATATCATTAATTAATTCTCATTAGAATTACTGGGGATGTTGGTATCAACATATTTCATTGGATGATTTTTCTCAAAAAATAGTTTTAATTACAGTACAAATATGGAAACATTTAAAGCATAATATGGTAAGTGGTGTTGGAAACCAACTTTTTAGTAAAAATAAGGAGAATAAATGTCGATGTTACCAATGATGGTGTTTCAAATAAATGTGATGGTGTAGTTGATTCATCATAATATTGTCATTATTGGGAAAAATTTTATGATGATAAATGGATGAAATTTCGATCATTCAGAGAAGGTGATCAAGTCATACTCAATGTTTTTCCATGGAAAAGTGTTAAATATTTTGGTAAAAAGGTGAATATATGACCATATATATTGGAAAATATGAAATCTATGAAGAATTTGGATCAGATTCATTCTGAGTTTCATCGCCTCAAGGTTTATCTCAAGTACATAATGTAATTAATGTTTCAATGTTAATGAAATAATAGCATGATTAATATCATATTTTGAGATCCGAAATAATTTATTTAGAATAGAATATTTCTTCTGAGTTACAATAATCTTATATTCTTAACTAAAGTGAACATGTGTTTATTAATAAAGTGATTCACTAGTTTAATATTTTATAAAAATCCTATATAGTACAACAGGAATTATGGGAATATGAAAATGGTACAAGGGAAAGATATACCCACTAGGTTAATAAGTTAGAGAAATTACGAGGAAACAAGTTATAAATGGTTATAAAAATATAACAACGAAATAAATTATTGAATAAATAGATTTAATTTTTATTAATATTAATTACATAGTTATATTAGATATAAAAATATTGAGTTCTTTTATTTTTAAAATCTAAAAGGTAATAATTTTAATTTATCACATTACATTGATTGTTTTAATTAAAAAGTTAATTTATACATTATAGATTTTGAATTTTAAAATATTAACATAATTTTTTTAATTATAATATTAAAATATACTTTGGGTTAAATTTTGTTATTTTGAAGAAAATGTTGATTTTCCTATGAATAGTTAAAATACCGTTTTTTTGTAAAATAATACTATTTTCAAAAAATTTTCAATTTTAAAAGAAAAACAATTTTTTTAATATTATTTTAATTAAAATTATATTTATTTAGTTATATCAAATCCTATTATTTACATTTCATTCATCAATAGATTTTGTTTCTTGGGATAAGATGATTTTTTGGTTTAAAGAATTTGTTTTTCTAAAAACTGTTCTAAAATTTATTATTATTATTATTTTTATTTTATTAAATTAATACCAAATGGGGAATTTTGTAAATAAAATTTATAGAATAAATATAAATATTAATTTAGATTAATATAAGGATTATTATTTTTAATAGAGTTTATATATAATCTTCTTTTTCTCAATACACAATCTTTTTAAAACCCTATTTTTTCATTGCTTCTGCATGATTAATTTTAATATAATATTGTACAGTTATATGATTTATATATTGGAAAATGGATTTCGTATTTTTAATTGTAATAATTTATAACATCTAATACAATGAACTAATTTTTTTCATCATAATGAATATTGAAAGTAATAAAAAATATTTTCATCCATTAAGGTAAAAATGAGTTTACCAGAGGTTAAATTAAAATGATATGGGAAAGAAAGACCAATAAACATGTAAAAAAATAATTCATGGAAAAATTACTAAAATTAAAAATCTCATGTTCAATAATTATCCACTTTTGACACCTTTAAATATTATGAGGATGATTTGAATGTTTTAATTTTTATTATTCCTTTAATAATTTGTTGAAATCAGAAATACTCTCCTAAAACACGTTTTTACTAAAATTTTATTTATAAAGTGTTTTAGTAAGTTTTTGTATAAAATATTATATTTTTAAAACTATATATACAATTATTATAAAAAATGAATATAAATATTCATTATTGAATCTGATCCATTGGACTGAAGGTGATCCTCATACATCTGAACAAATTTTATATTGACTAGTGGTGAGACTATTCGCTGGTCCATCAGAACGAAAAAATTTATGTCTGTCAGAATGATATTGATACTAATAAATAAAATTTACATTTTTTTAATTTATTTTATATAAAAAAACAGTGAATTCCAAAAAACTACATGAAGATTATAATTGTATTGATTATAATTATATATATTTGATGTATCTAAATGAGATTGTAAATAGTGTTGAACTAAATTACATCAATCAAAAGAAGTACAACTCATTACTTGGTATCAAGATCATGATTGAGATCATTTTAAGATTTCAATGTGAATGTTATATACAGTCCTTGAAACTAACTTACAAATGCGACAACTGAATGTTTGGTAACAAATAGGAGGTCTTCTATGAGTTGGGAGTTGATGCAATTGCACCCCAAGTTTTCTATGTTTTTCTCTTCTTAAACATCTCATTCTTTTCAATTTTTAATTTCATAAAGAGTAGAATTTATATGTAACAACTTAGGTAATGAAGCATAATTATTTTTAATATTATGTTAATTATAATAATAATATAGCAATTTAAAATTAAAATGGATGTTATGTTAAATAATATATATAAAAAATCTATTTTAATGCTTATAATGTGTATTTCTATAAAAAATAGTTTATTTCTTTTAATTAATCTCTTGATTACAAATAATATATTTAAAATTTTGTAAATTTTATTTTTAAAAATTTACATCATTTTAAAGGGTAATATATAAATGTACTATTATTCAATTTTTTGTATTTTTCTGATAAGTTTCATTTTCTGATTAACAGTAAAAAATAAATCATTTTAATTGAAAACTGAGTTTTCATATAAATAATTTATAATGTTAAATTATATTTTCAATTTTTTATAATGTATATTTTGATCAATTATAAATATATTATTTAAATTTAGGTCATTTTAATCTTTATAGGAATACATTTGGACATAAAAACATTTCAAACTTTTGAACATTTTTACTTCAAAAATGTGCATTCTCACCCCATCTAAATGATTAATTTTAAGATAGTTTTATACACTTTTTATATAATTTTTAAAAATGGTTTCAAAATTTTGAAACATAATTTAAATATTTAGTAAACAATTAACTTTACTTTTTGGACAATATGAATAGAAAAAAAATTAATTTTATTACCACTGTTAAGGATGAACTAGGTAATTAAATGTAAAAATAATATTATAGACAAGAAAAAAATTAAATTAAAATTTTCCCCATATTATTGGATGAGTAATTTTTGTAAAAATTAACAACTTTTTAATATTTAAGATCTATAGAATCAACACATATTTCATCAAGTCCCTTATAGTATTTTATTTTTGGAAAAGTCAATTTTGTCACAGTAATGTTTGTAAGATGTTTATCATTATTAATATATATTATTAAATAATATATATTTTAAAATAAGTTGTTTTTGGATTTATAAATTATTTATCATCATCATGGATTTTTCGTTCAATTTATACAAAATTAATATTTACAGAAATGTCTTGAACAATGATAATGTTGTAATTGTTTAATTAACTGAAATAAAAAATAAATGATATTAAAAATACTAAAATACATATATTTGAGATAATTAATGCCATGTGAGAATTTTATAGATGAAATTGACAAGTTGGTTATGCGATGAATGTTTTTTTTCGAATTTATCTTTTTTATTGATATTTTTAATTTCAAAATAATTAATATTTTAAATATAGAAAATAATGATATTTTAAAATAAATAATATATTATTAAATTATATGAAATTATTAAATAATTTTTATCCATTTCTAAAGGAAAAAAGTTATATTAACTTAATATTTTGAGAAATTCCAAGAGTGCCCCTCCCATCTCTTGTAAAAAGGCGCATCTTATTCTCTTTCCTTCATATATAAAACAGATTAATTCACAAAATAATTTTGAAAATACATTCCTATAATCCTTAGACAAATTAAAGATATATTATATGGGAAAAAATACCACCCTTAGTACTCTTAAGGTTCTAAAAATGTGATTGTCTGAAGAAGAGGTTTTATTTTTAATCAAGCATTTCTGTTTTATTTCTTCTTCCACATCATTAAAATCATCTTCAACCATGATAAGATAATAAAAAAGTATCATATATATAATTATATGTTATTATTTTTTTAATGACTTATATTCAAATCCTTTTTAATAAAATGGGATATGAGTTTATCTTATGTGCGTACATGTGAATTAATACCTCCACGAACTAATGCGATTCATTTTTCCTCACCAAATAAAATGGATGACATATATAATTATTTTTAATTTATTAAAATGATATTAATTATATTATTATAATTCCGTTAAGGTAAAATTAGACTCACCCTCTTTCCATAATGATCTATAAAAATGTAACTGGTATTTATGTGTACATATGACTTGCCATCTCCGTGGTTGTAACATAGTTCATTTTTCCATTACATATTTAATAGATGGATATAAAAGTGTAGTTATTGTATAAATGGTATAATTTTGTAATGTCAGTAATTTTTTATATGAGTGAATAAATACCACTTTGACTATAGACATCTTACTAATGCAATTCTAGACTATTATACTGAATAACATAAAAAAAACTCATGTCAAAATAAATAATTAAGAAATTGTTATAATAAGGTGTTAATTGAAATAAATGGAATATTAAACTGTAATATATTCTCAATAAAATAAATAATTATAATATATTTATTATTCATCGGGATATATGGAAAACATGACAAATCAGCCACAACATAAGGGGTTTCATCTAAATTTCATTTCACTGAGGAAACTCTTGACGTAATGCCCACTTTATTATTTTATAATATGCATATACACGAACTTTGACAACATATATCATGAATTTATATAATATAATGATATTTATTTCTCATAATGTTATTCATTAACAGGTTTTAGGATTTAATGGTTTTTCATGGGATAATGGGATTTTCTTGGAAAAAAATCATCTTTTATGGTTTTCCATGGAACTCTTTAAATATTCCACGTAAATGATTTTAAAATAAAAATTGGAATATTATATTCATGTGGCATTTATTTATCATTTTAAACTATTTTTCCAGTGAAATAGCTCTTTAATGAGTTGGTTATTAATTATATTCCACAAAGAATTATATTGGATGTTGACCGTATGGTTATTATAATTTTTAAGGTTCATATAATGATTATATAGGGTTCTATATGATGAATTACCAAGTAAAAAAATTTAATCTTCTATTATTTGTAATTGTTTTTATTGGAATCCATTATTTTTAAATTTTCCAAGAAATCATCTTTTTTATGTAAAGGTATTTCCATTTATAGATAAAATTATATGTTCTCATGAAATGTGTTTTTCATGGAATTTATTTATATTTACTGAAATAAAAGATTATTTTTATTCTCTATCACATAAGGAATTTATATTCTTATTTGAATTCTTTTTTAATATTTTTTAAAGGTTTTATAGATGGGTATAATAATGGAATTGTTCTAATTAAATGTCATGAATAGTTTTCATGAAAAGAGATGCTACATTATTATCAATTTTTTATATTATCAGAAAAATGAATACTAATTAGAACTGGCCAAATTGTATATTGTGATTTTTATGTGTGATTCATGATATAATTATATATAAATCAAAAATATAAATGATTCTTAATGTGAAATATTCTCATTTCATTTCTAAATAATAATATTTTGTATTGTTTAAGGATAATGCGTTATAGTTGGTATCAATGCTCAGTTTAGATACATTTATAGGTTAGGGTAATATTAATAAATTTTCCATGAGAAATTTTATATTTTTTTCGTGTTAAAATTTTAATTAATTAGAATATTATCATTTTGAATCATCTATACTATTTATATTCATAATTGTTATCTACAGAGGAAAAAATGAAGCTGTAGTGGGAAGGAACCGAGTGGAAGATATCCTTCCAAATGAGCATCCCGGGATGGTGGGAATAGCAATAGAATTGTTTATTATAATAATTTATTAGTTGAATCATATGATAAATAGAGGTTCTATCTATATTAGAAAGGAACCCTATCTACCATGAAGGAACATATCTTTTGTGAAGAATATAATGTGGAAACATCCCTCATCATTCATAAGATAATCTTACCCTGTTATAGATGGATTATAGATGAATGCTCTAGAAAATAAACTTGATGGCATAAGATGTTTGGAATAACTAAAGATAACCCTTTCTGTTTAATATTTTGAATATCATGTTGATTCATAGTGGTAATTGGTTAATAATACTAGAGTGAATGATGATCTTGATTCCAAGTAATAGAAATCATTCAAGGAACATTTCCACTAGAAATATTTTCCTTAGGTATTTAGATTATGAATAGAAAAAAAATTTGAATTGAGTAAAAAATATAAATATTATATAGGGGAATTTTAAGAAAACAAGAAATGATTGTCTACGTATGGGTAAGATTTTATCCATGACAATGACTTAGAACTGGATTCTAATAATATTTATAAACCCTCTTATTAAATGGATCCAGTATATCATTTATTATTTAAAGATAAAATATAGGAGTAATTAAATAAAGGATTCATCCAGCCTAGAACTTTATCATGGGGTAATCCAATCATTTTTGTTAAAATGAAATTTGATTTGACTAGAATTTCCATTGATTATATATCCTTAGATAACATCCCCATTACAAAAAATTATCCTTGTCCTATTATTGATGATTTGTTTTATGGGTCTAGGGTGCACAATATTTTTTAGAGATTGACCATAGGTTAGGGTAGCATCATTTTAATGTAAATGAAGTATAAATTCTGATGATAAAATTTTGGAAAATATCTAAGCATTATGAATGTGTATTTATTCCATTTTTTTATTTAATGAACATTCTATATTCATGGAAATTATGAATATAATTTTTCAGGAGTTCATTTATAAGATTGTGATTATTTTATTTGATGACATTATGGTGTATTTTAAATTTCAATAGGATCATAAAAGGCATCTAAGGATTGGGTTTAAAACCATTAATGAAATCAAAAAGTATTGGAAATTTGGAAATGATGAATTTTGGTTGATTTTTTTTCATCGTGACATTACTTCCATTGATGACATAAATGTTGATATATAGAAAAAAAATGTTCATACAAAATGGAATTGGCCCACAAATACAAATGAGATTCGTATTTTTCAAATATTAGTGTGCTACTATCAGAGGATTGGTGAAATAATTTATCGGATGAATATCTCACTATCTAAGATAGCTTGAATTGTAGTTATGTTATTCTGAAAAAGATCTGATGTTTTTTTATGAATTGAAAAGGGGATGGGGGAATTTTCTAGTTCTGTAACATCATTCCAGAAATGGGGAATTTTTCATCATTATTTTTTTATGGTACATGTTTGTTTACTAATAAAATATTATCATGAAATTTATTATTTGGAATGTTAATTGAAAAATGATGAGTAAAATTACCCTTCAAATTATTTGGAATTAACTGTTTTTTTAAAACACATTGGAGTCCTCATTTATATGGATTAATGTGTGAAATATATGCTGATCATAAAAATTTGAGATATATATTAACTAAAAAATAATTGTACATGATATAGAGAGATTGGATGGAATGAATAAAGGATTCCAATTTCATGTTTTATTACCATCCTAGAAAAGAAACAAAGTGAATAATAATTTTAGTTTAAAAATAATTCTATATTACTGATGTATCATTTGGATTGTGTCCCATATGTTAATTATTTATTTAATTTTTACATCAATGTTGGGGATGAATATACATCCTCTATTTTTTTATGTTTCAATGTAGTCAAATTTGTCAGAAATAATTATGGGATTATAGAAGGTGGATCTATATTTGATAGAAAAATTTCATTATGTTAAGATGCGTAAGATTCTAGATTTTCATATTTAGGAATATGTAATTTAATAATTATGAAAAAATTACTTGTGCCTAATGATACCATGTTTAAGAAATAATTGTTGACTGAAGATAATATTTCCCTATTTTCTATTCATCAAAGTTTCACTAAGATGTAAAAAGATAATCAAGGGTATTACCGATGGAATGGAATTAATATAGATATTTCTATATTTACCTCAGAGTGTTTGACTTGTCATTGGGTAAAATAATCAAGAATTTTACCAACAGGTATACTTCGACAATTTCATAAACCAAACTGGAAATGGGAAAATATATCATTGGATTTTGTGGAAGTATTAACAAAGACTTCTCAAGGTAATGGTTTTCTTTGGATTTTTGTTAATTGATTGACTAAATAAGTACATTCCCTTCCCGTTTTAGATAAGATATGTTTAGATAAAATTTCTTAACTATATCTAAAATATAATGTTAGGTAACATGAAGTTCCTCTCTGTACTATATCATGATTTGATCTGAGGTTCAAATATTTTTTTAAAGGAATATATATTTTAGTGGATATAAAACTAAATTTTCATATATCTTTTCATCCTCAGTCTGATGGATAGTTTCAGTTGAAAATTAAATACAAGGAAGATATTATTCATTCTTGTTCGATGGATTATCAGGGAAGTTGGGATGAATATCTTTATTTGGTTGAATTTTATTATAAAAAATTTATTATTCTTGTATATAGATGGAGCTATTTGAGGAAATATATTGACAGAAGTTGCATACACCAAAATTCTATTATGATGTCGGAGAAAGGATTTTGATGCATCCAAAGATAGTAAATTAAATGATAGAGAAAGTTTTGTTGATTCATTGGAACATGTTGAAAATATATGGAAGGTGGAAACATTATGTAGTTATCTAGAGGAATAATCATTGTTTTGATGTTGGTGATTATGTATATATGAATGATTCTCTATTGAAATAAGTAATTTTTTTTGTAAGAATGGGAAGATGAGTCCATGGTTTATTAGACCCTATGAAATATTTATGACAGTTGGATCATTTTCATATATAGTTGATTTAAAAAATACTTTACCCCAATTACACAATGTATTTAATGTTTCAATGTTCTTTAAATATGTTCTAGATCCATCTCATGTTTTGATCCATAATGTTTTTCAAGTTTAAGAGAATCATTCCTATGAGGAATGGCCACTTTCAGTTCTTGACTTTGGAGAGAATTTCTTTTTAAATAAGGTGATTTATTATTTTATGGTTTCATAGAAAACCTATTTGGTTAATGTAGAAACATTAGAATATGAAAATTCCATGAGATGGAGATATCCACCACTCATTTAATATGTGAACAAAATGAGAATGATGTAATTTGGAATATGTTAGAACGATGTAAAATCCTGTGTAATGATATAATAATTATTTGTCATATTAATTAATATTTTTTAATTATGCATCAATTTCAAAATAAAATGGACTCTATTTTCAATTATTCTTATATGAATCCAATCTAGGTCATTTAAAGTTTTATAATATTAAATTTGGATATAAAAATATTTCAAACTTTGGATTATTTTCATATTAAAAATAGTTTTTCACGACCAGTCTTCAGGATTAATTTATATATTTATTATATCCAGTTTTTTGGTATTTTATGAATTTATTCCATATTTGAAATCAAAATGTCCATATTTATTAAATAGTTCGATTATATTTTTTTACAATGTCAATAATAAACATAGTAATTTTAGTACCATGGTTATTGGTAAATCATGTAAATAAGGGTGAAAATGATATTATAAGTATTAGAAAATTAGCATTACAATTATCAAAATTTTATAAAATTTGTATATTTCAAAAAAAAAATCTTTCATGGGTTAAATTTATGACATCATAGAGATACTTTTTGTCTTTAAGTCCCTTATAGTATTTTATTTTTTAAGAAGAAAAACTTTTCAAAATAAGTTTTTTAATAAGTACAACATTTTTGATATGTGGTCATCAAGATGATATCATCTATGATATATTTTTTAAAATATACAATATCTTCCTTCATCCTGGAATTTATTTTATATAGGAGTAATAATTACCATAAATACTTTCACAACGATGATGCAAATTATTTTTTATTAATTGAAATAACATATTAAATGATATAAAAAATATTAAAATAAATGTAATTTGAAATAAGTTCTGTAATACGCGATTTGTATTGATTTTTATGTCATGTTAGTGTTTTGGATGTTGTTTTAGAGTTTTTCATCATTCAGTGTTTTTTTCTAAATGTCAAAATAATGAATAGTTTCAAAATTGGATTTAATGGTATTTTAAAATAAATAATATATTATTAATTGATATAAAATTATTAAAAATATAATATTATTCCAATTAATTTTGATAAGTTTTTTAAATTCATAAATGATTCCTTTATGTGTTTTTTGAAATTTTATTTTCTCTATATTTTACTTTTAAAGAGTACAAATCAATGTTGTCACGGTAAGAATTAAAGCAGTTAAGAAAGGATTAAAACCAAAAGATAATGGTAATATTGTGAAATAAACATCTCTAACTATCATTGGATTAAAAAATTTAGATCCATTATCATATTTTATTCTTTGTAAATCAGTTTAGGGAACTTTTTAATAGGCATTTAATTTTTATTAATTAAATATATTGGTATATTCTTTGAGTACCCCTCCCCTCTCTTATCAAATGGTACCCATGCATCTATTTCAATAGAAGTTTATGAAACTATTTTTTTGATAATACCTATCCAAATATCATCCTAGAGTACCTCCAACCTTTTTGATTACTTATTTAAGGAATAAAAAAAACCTTTTCCGTCTTAGGGTGTTATGAAAAAGAGATTCTCTAAAGAGGAGGTATCATTTTAATCAAGTTTTTCTCTTTTATTTATTATTCCACTTCATTAAAACATTAATCAACTATGCTGAAATAAAATCTAATGCATATTTAATATAATTATATGTTAATATGTTTTTGTCATGACCCTTGTAAATTTCATTTTCCATCAATTGATAATCGAATTCATTATCTCTATATAAGGTAAACTAAGTCCTTATGAATCGATGTAATTTTTTACATAACTATTTGTCAAGACTGGTTATATGGATGGAAAAAATGATTTACAATGATATAAATGGCTTATTTTACATTATAAGAAGGTAATATATCATTTATGTTCTTACCGTTCCATTCACAGTATATGATAACATTGTTCCTATGTAACTGTGAATTATGACCTACATGAAGCAATGTGATTCATTTTCATCACCACATGACAAGGATGAAATATATATATATATATATATATATATATTCAATATATAAATAATTTAATAATTATGTTATTATCATTGTTATATGATAATATTATACATACCAAATTTCCATAACGATGACGATAAAAAGGAAATGATACACGTGTACATAAGACTTACCATCTCTTAGATTATTACATAGTTAGTTTTTCATATTCATATTTAATAGAATGATTGAAATTTTTTTTGGGGTGTAAAAGTGATAGTTATTTCAATAATACTGTTCTGAATATGATGGTATAATGGTTACTTTGACTATAGAAATCATACAACTCTTATTTTGGACTACTATACCAAATATCATATAAATGTCTGACAAAAAATTAATTAATTAAGTTATTATTATGGAATTGTAATTAGGCTTATTAGAGGAATAATTAGCTTTAAAATTTTTAGGAAGAAATAAAATAGTAAATTAAGTTGTATTATTCCTGATGATAAAGGACATACATTGTGAATCAGTATCAATATAAGGGAATTCATCACAATTTCCTTTCATTAAGGAAATTCTTGTTTTTATGCACATTTATATTTTTTTAAAGGTTTATGTACATCTGAAATGACCTTAGATAAAAATAATTTATCTATTATGATCATTTTTAGTTTTTTTAAATAAAATTCATTAATAGGGTTTACGATTCAAGTGTGTCACAAGTGATAAGGTGATTTTCCTTTAAAAATACCCTTTAATGGATTTTCTTCAAACTATTTTTCACATCCACATCATGGTTGTTAAAATAATATTTCAATTTTTTTGTTCAAGTTATAGTTTCTGGACATTATAAAAGTTATGTGTGCCTTGATATAGCTCTAATATATAGGGTAATGATTATATTTGCAGGTGAATTATATTTTATATTTACCATATAGTTATTCTAATCTATAATGGTTCTATAAAGTATCTATAAGGGTTCTACGCGATGTTGTCCCAAGGTACCTACATGAATTTTCTATGTTTTCTGAGGTGTTTTTATGGAAATAATTTATTTTAAAAAGGGAATAATAAATTATCTTTTTAAGGAATAATATTTCCCTTTATGGATAAAATGTTATGTTTTCCAGAAAAGTGTTATTCATGGGATTGTTGGTTTTTACAAAACTAATGGTTTCATTTATATTTATATCATATATAATATTTTGAACCGTTACCATGTTTTTTAAATGTTTTAATCTTGTTTATAGATGTGTATGGGAAAGTAAGAGGTCAAGTTGGAGGTTATGAAGTGTTTTCATTAAAAGAGATCATTATTTATTTTAGATGTTTTATATTATGGAGGAAATGGAAAAAACGCTGTATGTGACAATATTGTATTTTATGATTTTTTATGTATGAAATATAACCTAATTCACTAAAACGCTAATATTGAAATGATACTCATTGTGAAATAATGAAAATTCATTACCAAACCACAATATTATGAAATGTTTAAGGTCGATACCTTCTTTTTTGAACAATCCATTTGAGGATTGTTAATTCTATATTACAATTTCCTTTTTATTTTTTGATTCCAAAATTAGTATTTATTAGGGGATTATTGGTATAGGATGTTGGTGAATCCAATACATAGGATTGAAGGCTTCTGTGTCTAGGAAGAAAAACACCACTCATCATAGTAAGGGATTTTAGGGGAGTAGAAGATAAATCCATTCTGATATTAGAATCTAGGGATGACCTATTATGCAATGATAGACCTTTATAGTTTGGATTAAAAATTAAATATCATATATAATTATTTCTGAATTTCCAAATTATTAACGATAAATGATAAATCCTTTTTATAAATTACAATTTATTCATACTATTATAATCATTTTTATTTATTGTTCATGCAAGTTCTATTTTCTATTTTTCATGTGTATTAGACAGTCCGTTCTATATTTATTATTCTAATACTCTATCTTTTTAGTGTGTCTATGATACTAAAAAAAATTATTATTCAATTAGTCAGTTTTCAGTTAAAACTTTTATGCTCTGATCATAGTAAAATATCATAGTCTGATCATTTTTATTTAAGAATGTTTATATTATTTTGTGTAATAGTTTAAACTAAAGTTTATACCCATTATTGTAGCCCTCATAAACACTTATGATTCATCAATTGTTATAAAAGAATGTTTTACTACAATACCTACTAAGATTTTATGTTCATTATTAACTGAAATATATTATGTTTTTCTACTATCCATTATTTATAAACTTTGATAAACTAACATGTTATGTAAGACTGATTTTCTACTATATTTAATATGTAATGCATGTGTTTGGTACATTAGAAAATATGAATCCTTATAGACCACTGAATTTTTATGGAACTTATTATGAATACTGGCGAGATAGAATTTTTTTTTTCAATATTAGTGTTTATATCTTTGTGATTCTTACTAGTGGTTATCTAATTGTAAATAAAGAAGTTAATACCATTGTAAATTAATAAAATAAATAATATCAGTTGAATGATAGTGTAAGGAATACACTACATTGACCAATTAAAAAGAATATATATAGGATTTTTTTATGTGACGAAATTAATATTATATGGATGTTAGGTCTACTTGGATAGATACACAGAGGGGGGGGGGGGGTGATTCAGGGTATGAAATATTATACAATTTCCCCATTTGGTCTTGTATCATTGTTAAACCAAACTCTCTTCTCTCTCCTTCCGTTTTTTGTGTACGAAAAAATCATAAAGAATGCACATGACACATCAATTTTAGTTGGTTTGCCTTCAGTGGGCTATGTTCATTGAGAAAACACATGAAATGTTCCAATATACCAAATCCACTATAAGTTCACTATTGTTTACAAAGTTTGGAGTGAACTCATTATCCCTCTAGGTTTAAAATCAATCACAATTTGAAAGCTCACTCCTCTCAAATAAATTATTCTAACTACTTATTCAAAAGATCTAGTCACATTTTATCGATTTTTTGGTCCCTTCATTATCTTTAATCAGTGAACCCTTCACTATTTGTAGATTCACTATTGATATCCCACTTTCATCTATTGATTAATACCACTTTTCTAAAATTGTATAGGGAAACTCCAAATCCTTCTCACAATCCATACTAGTTCTTACACACAACATAATGACTTGCACATATGATTATACTTTTGTGACGAAATACCCCTCGCACACAACATCAATCTTAAGTGTAAACCAAATCCTACACACAAAACTATTAGATTTCATGCATCAAATTTTTTTTTGCCCAACTCCCATTACAAAAAATTCTAATGTGATCTAGAGCTCAGATTCTCTCAATGTTTTGAGCTACATCAAACAAGTGGGGTCACTGCTTATTTATAGGCATTATTGACCCCTGTGTAGAAGATTCAATGTGTCGCTCAAGATCCAACCAAAGAGTGAAAAACCCCATTTTAAATTATATTTATTATGTATGATTCTTTTAACCAACCTCATATTTCACTCACATTTACAAATATTTCTCACACTTCATTCCTCTACCATATTTAAAAATTTTATTCCCAAAACATGACTTGCATGAATGCTTCTGAACCACCATCAATCATGCACCAAAAATTGATTTCAAAAAACACATTTCCCTATTTCCAATATTGAGGGGAAAAAATGGAAATCTCTTGAAAATGATGCCACCTTATATCATTTATTTTTTGTACTGCCTCTAGATCTAATATTCCATTATTATGGTTCCTTGTTAACATAGGATTACTAAAATATATATAGAACTAGACAACCAACCATGGAAGCCATCTATGTCAACAAAAAACCCTATTTTTCAATAATCATAATAAACTAAAAAATGAATCAACATTAGCTTCAATTATTTTTCTGAAATAATGGAAAATGATAAAAGTTACTCACTTTTTAACTTCTATTGTTATTGAAACTAGAAGAGTTATGATGTGTGCTAACAATCAAGATATTTTATTTCATAGATGGTGAATAATTTTTTAAAATACATTAAATATTTTTGACTATTATTAATAGTGTAATTCACTTAGAGATAATTATTTAATAGATGGAATTTTGGTTGAAAAAATTATAATTATAAGGCATAATGAATAGTAATCAAATAGGAATCATATTGATGATACAAGGAAGATTAAAAATAATATATTAGATAATCTTATTGGTACCCTTCTAGAATATTAAGGAAAATTGAAAAGTGTTATAGAGAAAATAGAAAATAATAATTGAGGTATTTCTTCATCAAATACATCTAATATTCCTCCTAAATTCAATTTTCTCAAAAAGTTGCAACAAATTATAAGAAGATGAAATTTTTTGTTGAATTATATTTCTATTAATTTTATTCTACTAGTAATTAGTTTGAAATATATTATATAATTATGTATAATATTTTTTGATATAATTTATTTTATGATAGAAAATAGAAGATTAATTAGAATAATATTGATGAAAACTACTCTACAGAAGTTATATGATTGGAATATAAAATGTATTGGCAAAATATACAAGATTTTCCTAAGAAGAAATTTTATGAAAATAATAAAAGTAATTAAAACATGAAAGTATATAATTATTATAATAAAAATGGAATAAAATTTATAAATTCTTTGGAAAAGGGTAGTGTGAGTGGGAAAAATAGTTCCTTTAACAAATCCTCTAACCATGAGAGCAATAGAAAATTAAATATTGGTTTATTTACTACAATACAAAAGTTTAATAAATTATTGGTATATAATGTTAAAATTGATGAAACCCGTTCAATTTTTACATTAAATGGAAATTAACTTTATAGTAATGATAAAAATTCTAAATCCTCTGATTAAGAATCATACCCAACTGAATGGGATCATCCTTTTCCCAGTGATGAATCTTTATAAGGTTTCTATAACTTTTGTAAATGAATATTATATAATTTCTCAAAAAACTGATGATTCACAAAAGGAACATGGGAATGAATAATTGAGAATTACAACTCTTATAATTTAGATATCATATCCTTTTAAATATCTTGAAAATACTAATTTTGAAGAAGAATATATTTTCAATGATCATGATAAATCTATTTCTATGAAAAATACTTTTCAAATTATTTTTGTAAAAATTAATATGAGAATTTATAAAGTGAGGATAAAAACATTTTCATTAAAATAAAACATGAAATTTATAGTTTAAAAAAACTATTTTCTTTTGATACGTCTGGTATTGAAAACATGATAAAATATTGATAAAAATTAGACCTTATACTGATATTTTCAGAATGGGTTATACTTACAAATTTTGTTACAATTACATTTTTCTAGAAACATCCCTATTTTTTTCAAAAAATTAAAATGTGGTTGAAACTGGAAGAATATATTATTTTTAATAAAAATTCTATTTTTATGTTTGTATAAAGATTTTTTTGAAAGAAATGAAATTTTTTTGAAGTATAATTTTGAAAAAATGTTGTTACCAATGATTTTTTTGATAATATCATATCCAATAAGTTTTGGTTTAAAAACACTAATATATCTATGTTTTTTATAATAAATAATGTAACAAAAAAAATTACATAGATAGTTGTTTCAATATACATTTGACTGAAAAAATTAATTTCTTTAAGAAGATAATAATGATGAATGGAGATAAAGTAAATTTCTAAAACAAAAATCTATTTGAAATCATTGATATTGGTCTCAATTTTATTCTTGTAATTTGATTAATTTCAAATATTTTATTTTGTATTGCTCTTAAGAATAACATTATAAACTGAAGTAAATTATGTGATGAAGGTTATCTTGTGACTTTATGGAATGAAAATTGTACTATTAAAATTTATAGAGATGAATGTATTACTACTTCCAATCGACATAATGATGTTTATACACTAAACATAGAAGTCCATAAGATCTATGAAATACCTTATCTTAGTTTAATAAAAGATCACTCTTAGTTATTCCTTTGATGATAAGTACATTGTATCGATTAAAAATTAAATATGGTATGATCCTTGTCAATATGGTAAGATACAAAATTATTGTTTTAAATTTATTAGTGAAGTATCAAATCTTAATGCTTTATATTTAGTAAACATGGACTTATTTAGTCCAACAAAAACTTGATATTTTGGTATTAAATAAAATGTAAAAGTTTTAGTTGTTGATAAATAATTGATATACATAGATACATTTTATATAATGGAAATATAAAGACATTGGATATATTAAATGTTTTTTAACCAGAGTTTAAAATGACAAAAAAATCATGATGAAAACTATTCATTGTGATCATGGTGGATAATTTGTAAATTTTGATTTTGAAAATAATTGTGGTAAGAAAAGTTTTATACAAAACATTTCCAAACCTTGAAAACAAATTAGTTGAATGAATAAATAATGTTATTCAATAGATTACTAGGACCATGATGGGCGAATACTCAGTTTCAAATCATTTTTGGGGTGAATTAGTTACTACTACCTATTATACTATAAATAAATTTTTGACTAGAAATTTGTTTAATAAAACTAATTATGAGTTGGGAACTAGAAGAAAAAAAATATATTAATAATTATATGTTATTGAATTCAAATTATTCATCATGAATACTAGAGATAGCATAAAAAAAATTCTACAATATCTAATGAAGGATTATTTTATAGTTATTTATTGATGAATCAGAACATATTATTTTTTATTGAAATTTAACCCTTTGTTTTCAAAAAACCACAACCTAGATCATCAGATGATATTTCTAAATGCCATTTTTATCTATGTTAGAGTGTTATTCTCATGATAAAAACACAGAATAATTTCTTTGTGAATTAATTTCATAATAATATTTCCAACCATTTATTGAATAAATGTTTTTGGAAACCCATGAAGGTAATTTCTTTAACGGAATATTCCTTTTGATAATATCATTGGTAATGTAGATCATAAATTTAGTACTATAAGTTGTTTGTAAACATAAATCTAACATCTAACATTATTATTCCATGTTGATCATAAAAGCCTTGAAGAGGCTTTATGTAATAAGGATTGGATAAAATCAGTGAAATATTATCTCAATGATTTTTAAAGGCAAAAATTATTAACATTTGTTAGGAAACCTGAATATACTTCTACAATTGGAGTAAATTGGGTCGTTCAGAAAAATGTGATGAAAATAGTATAATAGTAATGAATGAAGATAGATATTTTTCTAAGGGTTATAATAATAAAAAAGGGAATAGATTATCACGAAACATATGATATGGTAGAAGGACATTAAGCTATTAATATACTTCTAGTTTAGGAAAAATTCTTAAATTTCAAACTATTTAAAATGTATGTGAAGTGTGATTTCTGTAATGGTTATATTCTAGAGAAAATTTATGTAGAACAACTCCTTGGTTTTGATTATAAAAAACATCTAGAATATATTTATGAACCTCACGTGTCACCATATAAACTTATACATTATATAATATCCTAATATTAAAGTTTAATTGGATTTTTTAAAAATAACTTATTTGTGGGAGAAGTAGATGTTTAACTTTTTATAACATAAATTATGAAAAAATGCATTTTAAAAATATATCTTTGTGACCATATATTTTGATCAACTCAAAAAAATAACTAATTCTATTGAGGATCTAATGAAATATGATTTTGAAATAAATATGATAGATGAGTTAACATACATTCTAGGTCTTTCAAATTCATAAAAAACATAAGGTAATTTTATATCTCAACATACTTATATAATATACGTTCTTAATAAATCCATTTATGAGAACAATAAAAGTATTAGTGCCATTATAAAAACCTAAAATAAATTATATATTGATGCATCTAAGAAAATATTTGACCAATAAACTTTTAGTGGTATAATTGTAATAATACATTACTTAACTACCAGTCAAAATTATTAAAAAATTCATTATTTTTAAATGATATATATAATGAAAATATAAAAGTGTCTCGTATTATATCTATAAATTTAATTTTCTTACATTACGAGAACTATGGATTTAGTCTTATTTTACTCTTCTATAAATCAATTTGAGTTAAAAATATTGTCTGATGAAATTTTTAGTGGGTATAGAATATATAGGAAAAGTATACCTAAAAAATGTCATTTATTAGGAGATACGTTAGTTTCCAAGTCTTGTTTGATGTAATACTCAGCAGATCATTCCACTGTAGAAGCTGAATATATTGAAGACTGAAGTTGTTGTGCTCAAGTTTTGTGGATACAAGACACACCAACTGACTATGGAAAGAGTTTTAATAAGAATCAATAATTGTGTAATAACACAACTTCTATTTCCATTATTAAAAACCCATTACATCACTCATGAGTTAAGAACATATATATAATACACCACTATATTTGGGATCAAACAAAAATTGGAAATAAATTATCAATTTAGAAAAATTAATTTACAATATGACGATATATTTACAATCCACTATGTTACAATAAATTTGAATACATTAAACAGAAGTTAGGAATGATCAATATCAATTGATTATTCAAATATTCTTCTCATTTTTTAATTTTCTTACAGTAATGACCACATTTTCAGTTGTGTATGATATATTTTATTATTTTTATAAAACAAATTTGAACTAAAAACATTATATTTGAAAAAAAATTCATAACACTAATTTTTTTAGACTTAAAATTATTTTAAAATTTCACAGGAGTACCAATTTATAAATATAAATCATGGAGTCAAAAATTTAGAAAATATTTTTTAGAACTAATATCTTTTATAAAAGTTTTTTCAAATAAAATTTTTTATAATTTTTATTAGAGTCATAACTTTTAAAAATATTCATCTTATTCAAACATATTAAAAATATTACTAAATTAAAAATATGTGAAAATATTTTCTGGAGAAAAATTTGTAATTAAATTTTTTGGATAATACATCTTCTAAAAACATTATCAAAACATGATTTAATTAAAAATAACAAGAATATTATGATACTCATTCTGATAAAATATTAATACATTCATTATTATTTATCTTTTAGTTTTTAGAAATATTTAGTATTTTACTTTTTCAATGTTATTTTTTATATATTCATTTTATTTTAAAAATTACATTTTTTATGAACACAATGTTTTCTAATAAAATTATTTCTTACATTGATGAAATTTTTTCTTAAAACATATAATATTTCATATTTATTTCTAAATAATTCTTTGAATAAATATCAATCCTCAGATTATAGAAGTATTTTTAATCTGTGTCATTTGCTTCCCTAGAATTAAAACTATTACCTCTCATACTGATATAAGGGTGTATCATCGGTGGTCTTGCATTGGTTTTCTGAGATTTCAAACCCGACTCACACCACCTCTTTGAGTTATAACTATGAATATTTTCCATTTCTCTGATTGATGGTACCAGACTTAGTATAATGTAAACATGTGAAGTATTTTCAAAAAGGGATCTTTGCAGTCCAAGATGCGTCGAAAAAATTGTATGTTAAATATATTTATATAATTAAACGGTATATCATGTTCAAATGATGGGACTTGAAAAATTTTAAAAATATGATTTTGAATTATATAATCACGTGATAGTTAGGGTATTTTTTCCTTTTTTAGAATTTCTTTCTGAATAGGATAATATAGATGTGGATTTCAATTTTTTGTTCATAATTACAAATATTCTTATAAAAAATTTGTATTGCTAGTAGATGAACCTTTTGAGATAAAATTGTATCTCACTTCATACAAATTACCTAAAAAATTTGGATGTTTTAACAAGATGAAGGATGAGGCCTCCTTGTTTACTTCATTTGTAAAAGTCATAAATGATTCACACATTACACCGCACATCATGGTTTTGGATTTATCCATACAAGGACCTAGAATTCCATGAATGGATTGAAAGGGGTCCCTAAAAGTATTACACATCCTCATTTTATATTATGTAATGAATATGAGGCTAATAAAACTGGTAAATAGTTTTTTCAATAATATAGAATCAATCATGAATGATTTATTGAAATAATTTTTTTAATGTTCCCAATTTTCTAAATAAGTTGTTAGTCAATTGAAGAAATGTTTTTCTTATCAAGAATTAGTCTTATCATATGAATGAAAATGTTTTTATTATTAGTGAAGAGACCACTTAAAGGGTGAAGATAGTTTTGGTACCATGCTAATGAAAATAGTAGATAAATTAGATTGATTTGTGGCCAATGTCGATATTTTCAGAAAGAATGGTGTTTTTAAAGAAAAAAGTAAAATTGAATATTTACCCAGTAAAATTCGAAAGAAAAATAATACTATTTTGGATGAATATTTCAAAAACATGATGGAAATTAAGGTCCTAAAGAAACCTGTTGATCTAGTATTCAGTTTAGATATGGCTGAGGCCTTGACATTGAAAAAATAAGAGCGTTAATGAGAAGAAAGAATATTGAAAGGGAATGAAAAATAATAATAAAATGTTTCTGGAAGCTATAATAGAACAAAATTTAATGAATAAAGTTGATGAAGAATTATATAATGAAGTTATATTAGTGTATATTTTATCATTAGGTTTGAAAACTCTATAGTGTGGAATAATTTCCTTAAAAATGTATATTTATTCATGTTACAGGACTAGTCCTTGAAGAAACATCAGTAGTTCCTTTAGGTATTCCATCAATAGAAAATAAAGGGAAATGAAATTATATTGAGGAATAATCTCTAGTGAAAATTATGTAATAAAATAGGTCCCTCTAAAAGATAAGAATAAGGTGAAAAATAAGAATCGTGAATTAGTTTGGGATGATAGAAAGGTTTTCTATAAACTACATGATAGATAGAATTAGAACTAGAGGAGGGAGAAGGAGAAGAATAATAAACATATGCAGAGGAAGAATCAAATAATTAAGAAACTTCAATGGAATCATCCACAATGTCTTCTTAATTTTCATATCTATCAGATAAAAATATAGAGATAAATGTTTTAGTGTAAAACCATTCATCATTAAAGTACTAATTAAAATCATTAAAAAAATAATAGGCTGAGGATAAACATTTTCACATAAGTGTATTGAAAAATAATGAAACAGATAAGTCAGTTGCTATCATAATAGTATCAAGTGAAGTAAAAGTTTTCAAGAAAGATAAACTAGAATTTTTTCCATTCAGAATACATTTTTCCTACGTACAATCAGATTCATTATTATTTTTATCTAAATAATCCCAAAAAATAATTGATTACAAATTCTAATATTTGAAATTATTTGATGAGAATATTTGATATATACCAACTATTGAATCCAAATTAATAAAAACTAAAACTAATATAAATGAAAATTTAGAATACTTTGAATTTTTGAATAAAAATGTAATTAAACAAGAGTCAAGTATCAAATCATTCAAATTCATGAATAAAACCCAGGAGAGAAGTTTCAAGAAAATGGTGAGATAATCGAGGGAGGTTGATATTGACTTGAAGGATTATAACGATCAGTTAGTTGAAGTAAAGAAACTATATCTTTAGAATGTTATTTTCATTATATGTTTTCAACAGATGTTTTAGATAGTTTTATGTTTATATATATTTTTAAATATATAACTAACAATTGAGATGATGAAGTGAATATTGTGATCAAAAAAGTACACTAGTTGGAGTTATAAAATAGTATGATTTGATCATGTGAAGAAGTGGTGTTCCTTATAAAGGAAGAGAATAAAATGGTCAATGAAGAAGTTGTATGGTTGAAGAAAAATGTTTATAACCTATTACTCATAGAGGAATGGATGGTGAATATTGATTCATCTATAGTTGTGACTAAGAATGATTAAGATGATATAAAGAATTTGAAGGTGGTCATCAAAAAACATTATCTATAGCCCCTAATTCACTAGGCACTTTTCCCTCCAACATCTTCCCTCTCCCCTCCACCTCATTATCCCTCCTCTATGGATTTAAGAGTCTTCTTGTGATAATGCTTTTCCCATCACCCTCCTACCTCTTTGTCCTTTTTCATCACCATTATCCTCCAAATTTTATATCGTTGAATCCTATTTAGAGGTTTCCCCTTCTCTGGTTTTGTTTTGAATGAGATCTCACTATGTTGGTTCTCTCTCCCCTATATTTTACTTTCCTGGGTTCCTCATAAATCCCCTCTTTTATCTTTCTTTTTCTCATTTCATTTATCATAATTTTCATGGTTGGTCCACCCCGATTAAGGTCCAATGCATTTTCATCTTCATTCACTCCTCGCTCAGACCTCAAGATCTTTCGCTCCTCTCTAGGTTGGTTTGGGAGAGTTGGAGTCTTGAAGTTTTGGGCATAGTGGCTCTATGGCCGTAGATCTTGAAGGAATCATCATCACTCCTCTCTGGGGTTCCATCACCCAGTCGCCCTTCCTCTATCATGGATTTAGATTTTCCATGGGGTTTTCCCCCATTCCTTTTGGTCCCCATTCTTCTTCCTCTTCGACCTCAACATGCTCTGACCTAGAGTTCCATATATCCTCTCCAGGTCAGAACTGGAGCGATGGATACACAGGGTTTGGCCCATGTGTTTATGCGAACATGAATTTACAGACTTTTTTGTACTTTCTGATCCTATGATGTTTTTGTTTATCTTGCGACATCTTTGATGATCCTTTGTTTTTTGGTAGGTTTTGAGTGATTATTGTGTTTTGGGATCAGTGTGGTCATAGAAGAGGAATTTTCTAAAGTGATTCTTGAGGGTTTTTTCATCCTATGGTGTTCTTTGAGGTGTTTTTTGATGATGACCTTGGGGATTTAGCAATGATGACGATGGACTCTGGTGGCCTTCCTCATCGGTCTGGACAGTTTGTGTGAAGATGGATCGACTTCCTCAACATGCTGTGGTGGTGATGGTGATTGGAGTGTTTGACTAAAACGTGACATTAATGATAGTGATGTGTTTTGATGTGACTATGGTGACATTATTGAATTCTTAGGATGTGTACCATGTGATGATTACATATGCCTTTGATTTTAAAATTTGAATTTCATGACGGGTGTTATTGGATGGTTGATGGTATGTGCTTGTATGAAGCTTCTAATTTAAAATTTTAAATCAGGCGGTGAATGTCTTTTGTAAGGTTCCCTATTTTCCATAATGTGGATCTCTCAATAAAATAAATAAACTATTAATTCCAATCATCAAGAAATATTATATGAAGGAATTATTTTTTCCTTACATGTTAATGTAATATTAAATCATTTTGAATAATATTTTAATGTCAGTAACTTTTTATTCACATAATGCATGTCTAAATTTCTTCCAATCTAATTCATATATATGTTATTTATTTAATATATAGTATGAATAGTAAAATAACATATAATTATTTTTTATATTATGTTATTCATTATTTTCAAGAATTTATATTCATTTTAAACACTTTTTTTAAATCAATTATGGTTGATTTTAATGTTTTTACGGAGAAGATTTGTGGGAGAAGTTTTGATAAGTTTTTGTATAGAGTTTTTTTGTTTTTATAAACAAAAATAGTCTCAAGAGGATATATTATATAAAAGGGAGATATTATCGTAAGGGGATGAACCATATGGTTATCTTTATATTAGATCAAAAAAACTTTTGAACTCGGGGAGAGATATGTTATAAAGAATATCTTTGGGGTTCATAAAAATGAATTGTATGAATTTTAATGTTAATATCATACATTTAAGGTTTTTTGTTTTTTAATTTTTAAAAAATTAGAGATTATTGAGTTGAGATTTTTTTAATTTCAACAATCCCATTAATTAGTCTTTGAAAACACAATAAATTCTTAAGACACTATTTTTTATCATTATATATCCTAAGAGTTTTAGTATGTTTTTTAGAAATGTTATTTTATACCAAACATTTAAATAATTCTAATAAAAATGAATGTAAACTCTTATTACACTATTTGATCTAGGGGGTTGAAGGTACATCCAATACATCCGACCAATTTATATGGTGACCAATTCATAGACTTATATTGTCTCTATTAGATTGAAAAAAGTTATAACCATTAGACTAACACTGGTTCAGATACATACGGAAAACCATTTTTTAGATTATCATATTAAAAAATAGTATTGAAGTCTATCAGAAAATCTAGAGATTACAAATGGATTGATAAGAATTATGTAACTCAGAAAGAATATAAAATATCATTATAATTATTCTAAACTAATCAACATAAAAAATATTAATTATAGAGTATTATTATCTATCAAGATAAATATCCTTATAAATATTTATTTTCAAAATGAAATATGATTGAGCCTATTTCGACCAACACAAAAAATGATCGTTGGATGATTTCATATAAATTTGAGTTTATTTGATGAGTTGGGAGCTAATAAATTTGAAACTCATTCCATTAATATTTTTCCTATTATTGGAAATCTAATTCTATATAATTTCTAATTTCATAAAGAGTTGAAGTTCTACCCAATACCTATGAGGATTATAAATTCCACATAAAAGTTTTATTTTTATTCATTCTATCTGATAATGGTATTGATCCAGGGCTTATAGGGATAAGAAGATAGTGAAATTGATCCATCAGAATGAGGGTTTAAAGGGATAGGAATATAGGGACTGATCATCATATCAAGGGATTCTAGGGGATTGCAAGTCAGAGCCATACAAATCATCATAGAGAGGGATTTACTAGTAAGGAATAAAAAAAATTACATTAGGTATTAAAATTGTTCATATCTTATGTCATGATTTATGATATACTTATCTCTTAAGTTTAATGTCTTAATTCTTTGTATTGATTGTATGTTATTCTAACTATTATAAGATTTATTATTTTCAATTTATACATGTTATATCTCTTTTTTTGAATCTGTCGTAAAAATTTAGTTCTATTATTTTCTTTACAATAAAAAAGATTATCAGTGTGTCAGAGATATTGATAAAAACAGTGATATAATTAGACAGTTTCTAGTTTCTATTTTAATACATTGATTTTCATATAATATTGGAGTCTTATAACTTTATTTAAAGGGATTTTTTAATTTAGTTTATATTTTTAATCTATAATTCAACACACTCTTGTATCATTCATGAAATATTATGATCCCAAAAAAGTATTTTTTTAAGGAAACATAAAATTATAGACATGAAATATAGGTCCTTATATAATATTTTTTACATGAAAGCTTGCTCTAGGCTTAAAATTATAGATAGGAAAGCCATGTCCATGAATAAATATATGAATATTAATTTTTTTTTAAAATAAAATATTTATATAATGAGTTATATATCATTTACCAATTCATTGGAGGGAGATATAGGTCACACCAATCACACAATATTTACATTTTTTTACCAAAATATCCAAAAACATTAATCATATCCTAATATGTTAAAAGGAAAAGGGACTCAAAAATTATTTTCATAATAATCAAAAATCATCTAAAGAAATAATTAAGATGATTTCCTTGAATCCCTTCCCTAGTAATAGTTAATAAAATCTAATGGTTGTTGATATTGATGAATTCAATTTGAATAAAGAGATAATTAAAATATGTCTTTGGGAAATTGTCTTCACACATTGAAAATAACCATTTATAAAATTGAAAAAATTTATTAATGTCATTTTCATTGAAGATATTCTTTAAAAAATATAAAATATTCTATAATTCATTTATTGGTAATGATGGTGGGAAATTCCATTCATTCCATACAAAATAAAAAAAAAATTCATTTCATATTATTGGATAAAGCTCAAATGTTCATTTTTTGGGAAGTGAAAATAAGAACAATTTTAAATCATTTTTTAAATATTAATAGAAGGGAAAAATGACTTAAAAATCATAGGTGAATTTCAAATCATTGTTGAAAACAATTTTTAAAGTCATGTATATGAAAGGAAAAGGAAATTCCACCAATTAGAGAAATGAATGAGTTTAAAAAATAAACTCATTCACCCTCTTGAGATCATAAAGACATTAAAATGAAAGGAACAATTTTTTTTAATGAAATAAATAGAATATTAAAATATTTATGGGTATTATATTAAATGGATCATGAAATTTAAATTAATGGGAATTCAACCACAATCAATACTGAGTGAAGTGATATTAAATCGTAAATCATTTACCATTTTGAAAATGATTTAATTTTATGTCACGAACCGCATTTGGTCAACATCAAAACTGGCCCCAAATTTGGCCAATGAAAAGGTCCAAAGGAAATTCTTTATCCCTATGAGCTATTCAAAGTTCTTGGGAATCATTTATTTTTATTTGGTATTATTTACCCGAGTATGGATACATAAAACATTAAAAACAATCGATAAACTGAAACTGAAAATTCAAAGGAAACAAAATTAAAAAAAAACAATGAAATAAAAACATAGGTTTCAACATAAAACCAGAGGTCCAAAGACTCATATAAATAGTAGAAAATAACCCCAAGGACTCTACATGACAAGGGTACATCACACATAAACCGTCTCCACAACACCGCACAATGGAAGGGAGCCATCAACCCGAACCAAAATCACCCAAGGACTTGCCTTTACCTGTGTCAAACATGATCAAGTCTACATAACCCCAAGGGTTTTATGTTGGGTGTGAGACAAATCCCATCATTATACCACCAATAGATTCCATTGATTAAAAAAATATAAGATAAAAAACATTCCGGTTTTGATCAGTACAAAGTTATGGAAATAACATCAAAAGAATGAACCTTTTAAATGTAAGCATTTTTCAAAAAGAATTTTCCATGAGTGAGAACATGTTTTGTAAAAATTTAATATAAATTATTTTCCATCAAAAACCAAAATATTCCAAAGATTCTTAAATAAAATTCAATGAGCACAAATCCCAGGAACACCCCTAGGCACTAGTTAGTGTCGAGCCTCATGTACCTCGTTACTCAGTGTAAGGTAACAATAGAAAAAAATATGTTCTCATGAATGAGCCTCTATTAGGGAACATACCCATAACCTAGTGAAACCAAAAATCATAAATATAGTTTTTTAGTGTTTTCATTATCCATTATTCTCAGTGAAATAGAGATAAAACCGCTCCATATCACTAGCATACTAGTACATATCTGCCTCCTAGATACACAGGCTTCCCATATTGTCCTAAGACCACTTCCACATGATATCGAAATACATTATCACATAAACACATCTGTTATTGTCATAATAAATGAAAAACAGTAGCTACACAGGTCTTTCACAACTTACACCACCTAATAAAACCTTTAAGATTTAAATAAAACAACTTCAAAAAACTTAACAATGTTTTTCATAGAAATTTCCTTAAAACCCACTTTAAAATCTATGTTAAAACATTTAATTACCAAAACAGAACACGTAGCATCGAAAACCTTTCCAAAACCCATAACATGTGTTATAAAACAACCCTATTTGTGTTAATATAAAATAGACATGTAAAAATCCCAATTTAGAAGAATATTGGTAACTAAATAAAATTTTCTTAAAAAACATCACCAAAACTAGATTTCACAGTGGTGATAATGATGAAGAAGTGTTCTTATAATAGAAATTCATAAAATCTAACACATATATCATTGATTTCCCATGGATTCACCTACCGCAAGTATCAAAACCCATGAATCATTGGCAAAAAATCTACCGCACCACTGCCACACCATAAGAAACATAGATCAAGCCTAAAACCAAATGAATTGACCATGAAACCCATGATCAAAGCCTAGATTCGAAAAAAAACTTAATAGACATATGTAACTTCAATAATAACGGAAGGAACCCCATTGAAAAGCAAGGAATTCTATGAAAGTTGAATGAAGAAGGAAGGAGACCCACTTACATGAGGCAACATGATGATATATCCCAAAATATACCAGTATATTAATTTAAAAACTAGAAAAAAATAAAATTATGTTTGAATAAAGCTAAGAAGGTCAAGGTAGAACTGAAATGGGGAAAATAGTAAAAATATAATAAGTTATGGAGGAAACAACTTACCTCATCAACTCTGGAAAATTTGAGAAATTCTAAGAAGTTATGCCCTAATTCATGATGCATGTGATCTCTAAAGAGAGGGAAATTGAATGGGAGCGTGCTTCAGTTCATTGGGATAGGGTGAGATTTTTAATCCCTAAAAAATCATAAAAAATGAATAAGATATTAAATAAATAATTTTTTTTAAAAAATTTGAAATGGGCATCCGGGCATGCCCAATTCCTTTATTAAAAACCCAAATCCACTATGATTATGGATTGCTAAAGGGTCCAGATTGATATTGTGGTTTTAATAGGTTGGGGAAAGCCTTTTTTTTGTATAGTTGGTGAAGATGTTGAAAATGGAATGATTTATAAAAGAAACAAAATTTGTTTCTAAATTTGGGAATGGGATCCCTATTTGGCCCAAATCATGAAAACTCACCACTTCTTACAAAAAACATGGGAAACAACAAAAAAAGAATTAATGGAAATTAAATGAAATGTACCTTTAAAATTAGTCATGGATGTGACAATTAATTCTACCCTGAAAGACTTCCCACCCCATAAAGTCAACCTGAGGCATTATCGGAAAATAATAATGGGTACTCTTTCTCAACCGACAACTTCTACTACCAAGTATCATTTGTGTCATTCACATGCTGCCAATGAACCGAGACTAGTGGAATATAAATTCCCCGAATCACCTTTTCTTAAAAGTCCACTATTCACTCTAGCTACATAAAAGTAGATAAATCAGGTTCCATATATAAATCCTCCCAATTTAGTACATGGGTTAGATCCAGGTTATATTTCCTAAACTGGGAGACATGGAAGGCATCATAGATAGATGTCAACTGGGCTGATAAGGCCATATTGTAGGCCACCTTTGCAATACACTTGGTGATCTCAAAAGGCCTGACATACCACGAAGATTGCTTCTACTACATAACAAATCGGAGATGGACCAGACGAGGGGCCACTTTCCAGAATACCCTGTCACCCACAAGATTCTATAGGTATCAATGCCTCTGGTAAATATATAATTTATAGTGACTCTGAGCTATCTTGAATCATTTCCAAATCAGTTTGACCTTCTTAGACGTCACCTACACCAGACTCGGCCCCAGTAGTGAGGTCTCACCTACCTCATCCCAACACTGGGGGGACTGACAAGGTCGACCATAGAGCACCTCAATAGGAAACATTCCAATAAATGTTTGGAAACTATTATTATAAGAAATATCATCCAGTCCTAAATGTTTATACCAAGAATCTCCAAATTCCAATAACACATGCACAGTTCATGTCCACCAAAATCAGATTTTCCCACTCTGTCTAACCATCCATTTGAGGATGTTATGACATGATCATCTTAATCTGAGACCCCAAGGCCTTATAAAGGCCTTCTCAAAATTCATATGTGAAACAAGGGTCTCTATTTAAGACAACTGCTAATGGAACACCATTGAGCCTTACCACATCCAGAAGACACAAATGTCCCAACTCGTACACAGTAGTTATTTCTATGATCGAAATGAAGTGGGATGATTTTTTCAAATGATCAATCACCACCCAAATGTAATTATTACCCAGCTTTGTACAAGGTGAGCCGAAAATAAAGTCTATGTCAACCTCATCCCACATCAAGGTAGGAATAGGTAATGGTTGGAGAAAAAAGGAAGGCCTTTGATGCTATACTTTCACATTCTATCATGTGTAGATTATCGAAATGAAGTCCACTATGTCTTGCCTAATACCATGCCACCAGAACTACCGAAAGACATCCTAAAACATCGTGGTGGCACCCAGGTAGACATCTCATTGAGACAGGTGTCTATCCTCCATCAACACCTTCTGCAGAGATAACGACACTACTGAATGTCTATTGAAGCACATGATTCCCTTGGGAGATGACGACCAATCAGAAGATGTCACCCCATGATGATGAAATTGACTTGACTGCTAAAAAAAGTGCATCACCAGGCTATTCCCACTGAATTATCTCTACTAGAGAAGCATTCATATGAAATTAATCTAAGAATTCACCCCTATTTTCCTCCATGGTCTCCATATGTATTTGAGAAAAGAGTTATAATAGAGTCCACTCATCATTGGATTCCCTCAAATCATGCACTAAGACTCTTCTACTTAAGGTGTCGACCACCATGTTTCCCTTGTTTGGGGAATAGATAATGTCAAATTAAAATTCATGAAAGTACACGATCAAATGATTTGGACACATTTCGAGGACCTTCTATGAGATGATATAAGTTAAGATTTTGTGATCAGAGTAATTCAAAAACGTCTTCCAAAAGAGGTAGTGACACCATGTTTTCAATGCGTGAATCGCAGCTGCTAACTCAATGTCCTGGGATGGGTAATTATTTTTGTGTGTTCAGTGTTAGCGAGAGCCATATGACACCATGTGATCATGATACCTAATCAGGCACCAAATACCAAATCCTGAAGCATCACAATACAACACATAACCCTTTCCAGCCTCTTAAAAAATCTGAACTAGGGTGGTAGTCAACCGCCACTTTATCTCCTCGAAGGATGCCTAAAAATTTTGACATCCATACAAGCTTCACCGCTTTCTAGGTGAGAAAAGTCATTGAAGAATAAAGATGAGATAATTCCCAAAAAATCCACTTGTAATAACCATCCAGACTGTAAAAAATTATTATATCAAGCACATTCGTTAGCTTCCCCCATGACATAACTACACCGATTTTCTCGATGTTCCTTGAAACCCCTACTCCAAGATCACATGCCCCATAAATTTAACATACCTGACCTAGAAATTGAATTTGGATGACATTTCATAGAGGCGATGCTCTCGTAAAGTGCCCAGAATGATCCCTGTGTTATTCTCATGTTCCTCCTCAGATCCTGAATAAAGTAGGATATCATCGACAAATACCTGGAAAGAAATCAAGATACTGATGGAATACCCTGTTTATGAGTGACATAAATATTTCTAGAGCATAGGTCAATATAAAGGGAATGGCCAAGTACTCAAAGTGGCCACACTTGCATTTAATGGCAGTCTTTGGGATATCTGGATGATTGTCCCTAAGTTGGAGATAGGCGAAAGGCATGTCGATTTTAGGAAACCAACATTCCCCCTTCAACTGATCAAATATGTCTTCTATCCTGGGCAATGTATAAGTTTTCATTATTGTTACGTTATTCAATGTCTGGTTGTCAATGAAAAACCGGGGGGATCTGTCACCTTTTTTCAAGAATAACATAGGAGAATACCAATGAGAGATGCTCAAGTAAATGAATACTTTGGATTCTAAGTCACCTAGTTATATCTTTAATTTCATCATCATTGTGGGGTCCATGTGATACGATGGAAGATATATCATCAGTTTGCTCGGAGACAGACCAATTGGGAACTCCACATCCTGCTCTGGAGGAAAACCTGAAAAATTACCGAAAAATACATCAGAAAAATCATCAAAAACATGATATAGTACCCCTTTAGGTTCTTGAACATAATCCTCTATCTCTAGAGATGATTACATAAAAACCATATCTCTTAAATCTAGGAGTTGATGTCTTGTATGACTAGACCGAGGATCCCATTCACCAAACAAAACCTGACTACTCCCATCAAGTGCTGTGAAACTAACCTATCGACTATCAAAATCAATGGGTGATTGGAAGTGTACCAACCAATCCATGGAATGTATTATGTAAAACATATCCATATCTAAGACCAAAATGTCCCACTCTATCTCAACCCAGACACAGAAATCACACACAACGGGCACCTGAGACCCTGCTCCTTCGTCATTCTCATTGGCATCACTAACTCAATTGAAAAAGAAAACAACTCAGTTGTAAAATTTAGTGTGTCCAAAAAATGGGAAAAATGAATAAAATAGTGGCACAAGTATCAAAAAGTGATGAAAATATAGAATATGCAATCAAAATGGTACCTTGAACTCTTGAAAGTCCCACCTATGATCCTGGTGGGGCTTGATCTACCTCATGGGGATGTTTGGTCTCTTCCTGAGGAGGACTGTTAGTATGTTATTGTTACCTAAACTGGCTATACCCAAAAGATGACCCAACCCTGCCACCATGACCACCGAATCAAGATCCCCTCATCCTTGATGGCTCTGACTTAGCTTGCACACCCCTTGAAGGCACTGATCCTGCCCCACTCAAAAGTGGATGTGCCACCCTATAAAATCACTACAAGTGACCCTTATCTCCACATTGATAATAAGGCTTTGAAGGAAATTGGAATGTTGATCAAATGTTCCCCGACCTCTTAAACTTTTAGAAGATGACCAATCTCGCATCTAAAGTCACAAATGAAAACTGTTTGGAAGAGTGGTATGAACTACCACCTCCATTCATCCCCTACTCCACCCACTTCCATTTAATCTCTAAATAATTCCACTGTTGACTACTAATATTTTCCTAGAGAATCCAACACAACTTCTTCGTTCACTCTCTACAATACAAACATGATAAACCACCTCAGGATAGGTCCTCATCTAAAACAAGAAAACCTAAGAGTATATATCTGGTCGTAAACCTTTCTCAAAACATTGGGCCATTGCTTTCTAATAAGAGATGATTTAAGGAAAATACCTAACTTGCATAGCAAAATGGTTGGCATACTCCATCAAATAAAGATACCACTAAACAAAATACATGAAATATTGAGATCCAACATTTGTCAGGACTTTAAGAAAGTATTGTTCATTGAAGAAGGCCTTGAAATATCCCCAGTGCATCTACTCATTCTTCCCAGTTTGGAGTACTGATTCCCACCACATACGGCCAGGTCCCTCCAAAAGAGAAGAGGAACACTACACCTTGTTCTCCTTGGGTGTAACCATGAACTCAATCATGTTCTTGATCTTTTCGAGTCATTCCGATGCATTCTGGGGTTCTAGACTACCTCAATAAGTAGATGGTTTATTTTTTGGGAACTCATGGGCCTTGCCCTTCCTATGAATAGTCTCATATTCTCTATCAAGAGAGGTAATAGGATCCAGTCCATGTACTAGAGCCAAGACTGCCTGAACCATTGCCTCTACTATACTCTAATCATGATGTGAGGGATAACACTCTCTGGCTTCCTCCCGTGGGTGCATGGGAGCATTTCGGGGATGCATATTGCTAGAAAAAGGAAAAAATCACATGATCAAAAATAAAAAAAATAATTCTGAAAATTTAATCAATAAAATAAAATATAAATAATGAAAACACATTACAACAATGAAAGAAACAACTACCCCCACCACACTCGATGAACATGTGTTGTCTACGGCCCACATGTATCACCTAGATGTGAAGTCAAATAAACAATTCCAATGCCCCATGGTGACATAAGGTTTTCCAATAGAGGTATGATCCAATACCCTACTCAAGGCCAATACTTTGAGTCCTGACAGTCATATCTCCTCTCTATCCACACTCATCCCAAAATAATAATATAACCCAAAAACATTGACCTACACTGATATTATTTTGTCACAAAATGAAATTATTTTCCATCAAAACCATAACAAAAAATAACAAGTAAAAGGCCCAAGGGTAATTCCCTATCCTAACCGGGAAGAAAAATTTTCAGGGTATCATAGATTTTGTTTTGGGAATGATTTACCTAAGTATGGATACATTCAACATAAAAAACAATAGCTAAACAGAATCTAAAAATTCATGCCAAAAAAGATTTAATCAAATTAAAAAACTAAATAAATAAGTTTAAAAATAAAACATGAGTTCAAAAGACACATAAATGTAACATAAAAATTGTCCCATGAACTCTACTTGACATTGGGACATCGCCCAAAAGTAGTCTCTACAACACCGCACCATGGAAGGGAGCTAACAACCCAAATTGCCATCACCCAAGGCCTTGACATTACCTTTGTCAAACATTATCAAATCTACATACACCCAAGGGGTGTTAGTAGGGGGTGAGACTAAGCCCAACAAGAATCCACAATGGTATTCCCTGGAGAAAACAATATAAGATAAAAATCATACCAGTTTGGATATGTAGAAATGGGTGGAAATAATTTCTAATGAACAAAACTTTTAAATGTAGACAGTTTTCAAAGGGAATTTTCCATGAGTGAGATAATATAATTAAATCATGTAAGCTACTATATTTTCCAGAAATAACTATCATATTCCACTGATAATTATAAAATATTCAAGTGGCACTAATCTCAGGAACACCCCTAGGCGCTAGTTAGTTTCGGGCACCATGTACCTCACACCTCGGTGTAAAGTAACAATAGAAAAAAATATGCTCTCATTCCCGAGCCAATAGTAGGGAACATACCCATAACCTATTGGTCCCAAAAAATCATCAATATAGTTTTTAGTGATGTATTTATCCATTTTACTTAGTGAAACAAGGATAAAACTGCTCCAGATCACTAGCGTACTAGTACATATCCGTCTTCCTAGATACTCAGGCTTCCCCTTTGTGCTCAAACCACATCCATGTGATACCAAAAAGAATTATCACATAAAAAAATAAATTTGGGTAAAAATAAATTTAGAATATTATGTTCACATGATTTTCACCAGTTAAACCACCGAATAAAACCATTTGGATTTCAATAAAATAACGTCACAAAATTCAACAATGTTTTCCACACAGAATACCTTAAAACAATACTTTGAACACCATGTGCATACCCATATATACCATAACATAATTTTCAGCACCAAATAAATTTCCATAAATCTATTACATGATTTTTAAAATACCCCAATAAAAATAACATAAAATAGACATGTAAAACAACCTATTTAACACAAAATTGCTACCTTAAAATCATTTTCTTAACAAAAATCATTGAAATAAGATTTCAATGTAAGGATAATGAAAGATAGTTCTGTTAGAAATAAAAATTCAGAAAAGATAACTCATCTATAATTGATTACCCATGGAATAACTTACCACAAGTGTAACACCCCAATATTTCAAAGAATGGTATTTCATTAAAGTAATTCAATAACTTTCACTACACGCAACACCAAGTTCAAGCGCACCACGACTTACCAAACTAGTAATTCAAAAGCGGGTATGAATAATATTCATTGAATTATGAACTATAAATAATCCTTATAATTTTAGAATCCATATTATGTGTTTCATAAACATAATGTAAAAAAATAAATTTTTTTTCAGATAAAAGAATTATTTTTCAAAAAATGCAATTTTACCACATTTTAATGGAGAACCCTGTTTAAATCCAATTTTTGAAACTTATATATATTTAATTTGACAAAATAAACTTATTCTTTATAATCAATAAATTATAATTTAGATTCAACAATTTTTGGGTTTTTTATGATAACATTCATATTTGGGTGAATAGTGAAAAATACTATATTTTAACTGAAAACAACTTTTTAAATCAAAATAATTTATATTGATAAATTATAAATATTAATGATTTGAAAGTATAAATATATTATATTTTTACCATTTAATCCAATACTGGTCAATGTATGTAAATTTACACTGAAATTGGACATAAACAAATGTCAATCTTTTGAAAGTTATTATTTTTTTAAAACCCTATTTTTGGTTTTGACAAAGGGACTTAATTTTAAATTAATTAATACAACTTCTATGTTTTGAATTTGGTAAAATAGACATCATATTTGGATTTTTAATATCATAATTATCTTAGGGGGGTTTTTTGGTAGTTTTTGGAAAACATTCAATTTTTGATGAATAGTGAAAAACACTGAGTTATAGTTTAAAACCAAATTTCTATTTAAATAATTATTTATTTTATTTAAGGTTATATTAGGTAAAATTAGATACATAATACCTATATATGTTCAATTTAATCCATTAGAGTCAGTTTATAATAATTTTATATATAAAAAAAATTTATTGAACGTTTCACCGCCTTTTACTAATCTCCAAGGAGAATTTACAAAATCATATTAAACATAATTTTACAGCTTCTGTGAGTGAAATTTAGAAAATCCAAGAGACAATATTAATATCAAGGTGTTAAATGAGGGTTAATAAGATAAAAGTAATTTTTGAGGAATACTAACTTTTTACTTTTATTTACCACGGTTAAAAGTAAATAGGGTAATTAAGGGTAAAAATGATATTATTATTACCTTAACACACATCCTTATTCTATTGGATAAGTATAATTAGACCAAAAAAACCTTAGAAATAAAATATGAACCTCTTTGGTCCACTTGGATTAGATTAGGACATTTATTAATATTTAATTCAAAGAAGAGTTAAAAGAGTTAAAATCAAAGATTCATAACTAAAAGTTTTTTAATATAGGGTTGCACATAATATAAATTTGATTATAAAAATTCAGTAAAAAGGTAAAAATAATTTCTATATAATTTCTATTATTTATAATTTTTAGAAATTAAATAATTTAATTTATTTATGACACAATTGTGATGTTGTAATTACCTTATTAATGAAATATTAAAATAATTGTTAATTTAATTACCCAAATAAATGTAAAATGAGTATTTTTATGAATTCCAATAATTTTCTTGGATAATATGAAAAATTATGGTTGGTTATATAGATATAGTTCTAAGTAATAATTTTTTTATGAATTTATCAAAAAAAAATACCAAATAGTGTCAAAATTGACATAAAAGAATTTTTAAAACAAATATTATATTATTTATTGATATTATATTCCTAAAAATATAAGGGTCAGACAAAGGAGTTTTATAATGATATTTGTATCATTAATTAACCACTTGGTGTTCTCATGGATGTATGTAGTATGTTTATTAACTATATAATATAAAAATACAAAGAGACATGGTAAATGTCAAACTATTTAACAAAGAGTTAAATAAAACAGATAAAGTTAATATTGTGTCCCATACCTATCTAAAACATATTGGTTGAGTGGTTTTAGACCTATAACCACCTTAACCTTTAAATAATCCACTTTTTAGCCATTATAATCTGAATATGTATTTATTATAAAATAATATTTCTATCTTCTCCTAAGGTGCCCCTCACCCCTCTTATAAAAGGGCACTCCCCCTTTTATATAATTCACACCTTCAAAGCCTTTTGGATCGTCCAAAACCTGCCCAAATACCATCTCAACTTCCCCCAGTTCAACTTAGAGGCCTTAGTTTGATCCGTAAGCCAGCTTATGGATCCATTTTGATCAAATCAAAAGGAAGAACCCGATGAAGAGGTAATGTTTTCACCACCCTCTTTCATGTTCCTTTCTTCTTCAACTTCTTCTTTCTTTGTTATTTACATTCTAAAATAATAACTCCAATATCTTCTATATAATGTGATGTTATTATAAATATGGTACAACCATATTCATTATTCTATCCATCCTTTGAATGACATGTCACCATATGTGTGTACATACGGCATACCGTCTCAACGTCATGGTGTAATTGTTATTCAAAATATTATTATTTGGATGGGTGTGATAATAATGTGTAATTGAAGTAAATAATAAATATTACATTATAATTATTCTGTATATATGATATACCATCCATTTATATATTCTTTTAATATCAAATGAATGATATTTTTGCTCGTTCGTACGTACGGACTATCGTCTCCACGAACGCGATGAGATTCATTCCCCATCGTATCCATTAAAGTATAAATCTCATTTAATGATTAAAAATAAAGTTTATGGAATTGATATCATTATTGATATTAATAAGATAAAACCTATCCATAACAAACATGGCATATGTAACAACACATATAAAATAAAACAAGTAATTTAACACCCGAAACGACGATAATACTAAGATATTATTAACAAAGCAATGTTAAAAGATCATATATGATAGCATATTAATGTATATGATTCTTGTATAATTTAATAAAAATTATTTCACCATTATACAAGAGGTTAATCTACCCTCAACCAAGGAAATGTAAAGGTAAGGGTTTATTTCACAATATATTCATTATCTAAGGCTGTTTATACGTAATTATTTAATGAGACCTCCTTATCATCCACATCCATGTTACTTAAAAATGTATTTCAAATAATTATTACTTTTTAATAGACTGTGTTAAAGTCATTTATACCCTTTTTGACTTTTTATAAGGTGTTTACAAAGGAATCTTTCCGTTGTTTTCCAACCAAGGTCCTTTTTAAACTTTTCGACAAAATTAAGGAAAGAATGTCTTTTTTTAACTTATACAGAGGTTACAACTATTTCCCCCCATTATAAAATCATCGAAGCTTCCCTACCAAGATTTTAACAATACTTTCAAATTAAATGTTTTATGTTATAATTATTTTACTTTTAAATGATTTAAAAAAAGAGATATTTCCCTCAAATAGTTTTGATTTCATCTATGTCGACATCTTTTGATATATTTTAAGCTTATTTTATGTTGATTTTTTGTGATACAAAACATCCATATTGCATTGAAGGTTTTGTGATATGTTTTACTATGGATGTGTTATTTTTATACCATTCATGGTTTATGGAGAAATTATTTACATTTTGTACGCTAGTTTTAATATGAATGTTTATGTTATGATTATACCTGTTTATATAAGGAATGCATTGGACTTAATAAGTAACGGATGTAGACCGCTATAGCTCCTCGATGCATCGATTGGTCTCAAGATACAAACTAGTGTCTTGGCACAAGACCTTGACAAAATATTATTTGTAGTCTTGGCACAAGGCTTTGACTATGTGGTAATGACAATCTGGCATTATGCATTCCATCATTATGAAATTGGTTATTAATATTGCATGTGATTATTAGACTAGTAGAATATCTATGTGAATAAGTAAATGACATTATTTCATTTTATTTTTTCCATATTATGCTGAATTTCAAGTTTGAAAGGCTTTTTTTTAGTTATACATTGCCTTACATGATTATGATTATTTATGAAAGTTTCTGCTGTATTGTTTTCCTTATTGAGAATTTTATCTCACCCCTTTATATGTTTTATTTTTCCCAGGATGTGAAGAAGTATTTTATGACTGACCTGCTGGGGTAGTATGATGGGATATGAGTGTGGACTATGGATACTATGTTGCTGTTGTTTTTATTTTATGATGTAATGTAAACTTTATGAATGTATCTAGTGATTCCAAATCTACTAAACTAATCGGCCTTTCGAGACTTGATATTTTGGGATCAAGCCAATGTTATGTAATAATGCACTGACTCTGGGTAACTCGGGTCGGGGCGTTATAGTTGGTATTGGAGGATGTTTAGTACAAACATTGGAATCCAGATTAAGATAAACATTGATTAGAGCACATATACCTAAGATGGACTTTGAGGATTAATATAGAAGAACTTCCAAAAAATTTGGTATTGTAGATAATTTTTAAGTTTTTTGATCAATACATCCCTGTCTAGATACGAGCAGTTTGAGGCGGCTCTGGCACAAATGTACCTGAGGATAATTCTGGTGCACGACAGTGGGCCATGCAGCACTCTTGGTTACGACACTCCCTGGGGATATGCTTAGGATAATTCTCATTTTCTTTACAAACCATTATGAAGGGGTTTTTTGGTCTAAGGGAAAGGTGGAACTTCTGAGTTGTCTGTCGATCAGGGTGAAAACAACGTCATGATATATTCATATTCATATTATTTTCTTTAACGTCCTTTGTGGATGGATTCTTCATAGAGGTCCATTTCATTTCACTTGAAGGCTGGGTGTATTCCGCTGGAGTTTTCCGATTGGAGGATTTGGGCCGGTGTCGATGGTCGCACCGGGGGACTTTCAAGGTTCCCTTTCTAGGATTGGCCACCATTTCTGATATTCTTGTGCCCTGGTTCGTGGATTCCTGGACATTTCCATTGGTTTATAATGTTTTTGTGTAATGGTGACAGTGGTTGTATTGGATTCATGTAGTGGGGTACCGGGAACCCATAAACCGGCTTTTGAAAATGAAAAAAATGAACCGAGGAGGAATGATTAGAGTTCTTATGTTGTTATTAAAGAATTATGTCATTTGAGTGTTGTATCAATGATGTACTAGTTATACTAATTATGGAGTATATAAGGATTATACTGAGTAATATTTCATTAAGGACTTGAGATTTTGTGGAACCATGAAAAGTGACTCCATAGCATGTTAAATTTTTGGAAAATATATGGATAAGAGAAAGATAAACAATAATATGGTTCTGATACCGAGGTAGTGATTTTGGAATAATACATGATTGATTTGGATAAATTATATTGGATACTCTCGAATCCCTTGAAAATGATTAATGATTTGTATATTCCATCATTGTTGGAGTTTACAGCTTTTTGGATAGGAGTATATCTAGTATTCTATAAGGAATAAGGGAGCATGAATGTAATCAATATGTTTTTATGATAAATCATGATGTTTCAGTGTTTTAAAAGAATACATGATGAATGTGTTCGCATGTTATTACGTGGCAAAAAGGATATTCATTGTGTTTACCTTCCTTATAAATTTAGTACTGTGAGTTTGGAGAGAAGTATTTTGGATAATTCTAGTCTGAGATTATATTTGGATTGCCATAAAAGGACAACCCAGAGGTCGAGCGGTAACCTGTCATGTCCGACAAGGCCATGAGTCCTGAACCCGCAACCAAAGGGCGTCAAGGGTGTATCACCTACCACTGGCACACGTGATGTCCTGGATTGAATAATTTAGTTTTGTTAAAAGGTTTGATAGATGAATTATAAATTCATTTCTTTGGAACCCTATACGATTAGGATAATAAAATATATTTTTTGAAATCTTTTGGAGTGAAGATGAGTTTGTGGTAGGAATTAGTTAAAGGATGTAACTCTACTTTTCAAGTATATATATATATATATATTCCCTCTTATTAAGACTAAATATTATTAACCCAATTTTCGATATGAGTTCTCCACAAAGGTATTTTCTATTTTCAACCTTTTATTTTCGATGGACAATTTCAAATTGAGAGGATACAATTTATTGAAGTAGGGAAGAATGTTACACCCCATGATTTTATAGTATGTTATTTCTTCAAAGTAATTCAATAACTTCCCTACACGAAACACCGAGTTCAAGCACACCACGACTTACCAAACTAGTCGTTCAAAAGCAATTATGAATAGTATTAACTGAATTTTTAACTATATATAATCCTTATAATTTTATAATCCATATTATGTGTTTCTTAGATATAATGTAAAACAAATACAATTTTGTCAGATTAAAGATTTATTTATTGAAAAATAAAATTTTACCACCTTTAAATTGAGATCCTTTTTTAAATCAAATATTTGAAACTTTAATATATTCAATTTGACAAAATAAACTTCTTCTTTAGAATCAGGACATTATAATTTAGTTTTAATAAATTTTTGATGTTTTTCTAATAACTTTCATATTTGGGTGAATAGTGAAAAATACTATATTTTAGATGAAAATAATTTTTTTATTAAAAATAATTTATAGTGTTAAATTATAAATTTAAATGGTTTAGAAGTATAAATAGATTTTATTTTTACCATTTAATCCAATACTGGTCGTTGTATGAAATTTTACTTTGAAATTTGACATAAACAAGTGTCAATCTTTTGAAAGTTATTATTTTTTTAAAACCCACTTTTTGGTTTTCACAATGAGAATTAATTTTAAATTAATTAATGCAACTTATATGTTTTAAATTTTTTAAAATAGAAATCATTTTTGGATTTGGAATATCAGAATTACCATAGGGTGAATTTTTGGTATTTTTCTGAAAACATTCAATTTTTGATGAATAGTGAAAAAATGAGTTAAAGTTTAAAACTGATTTTTATTTAAATAATTATTTAATTTATTTAAATTTATTATAGGTCAAAATAGATACATAATACCTATATAAGTTCAATGTAATCCATTGAAGTAAGTTCATAATAATTTTAGATATATAAAAATTTTATTGAACTTTTCACTGTGTTTTACCCATCTCCTAGGAAAATTTGCAAATTCACATACAACATAATTTTACCGCTTCAGTGAGTGGAATTTCGAAAATCCAAGAGAAATAGTTAATATCAAGAAGAAAAATGTGGTTCAATAAGATAAAAATATTTTTTTGGTGAATAGTAACTTTTTACTTTTATTTACCCCTATTAAAATTAAATAGGGTAATTAAGGGTAAAAATGATATTATTATTACCATAACACATGTCCTAATTTTATTGAATAAGTATAATTAGACCTAAAACAACCTTAGGAATAAAATATTATCCTCTTGGGTCCACTTGGATTAGATTAAGTCATTTATTATTATTTAATTCAAAGAAGAGTTAAAAGAGTTTAAATCAAAGTTTCATAACTAAAACATTTTTGATATGGGGTTAAAAATAAGATAAATTCGATTATAAATATTCATTAGAAATATAAAATTATTTCCTACATAACGGAACATTATTTATAATTTTTAAGAATTAAATAATTTAATTTATTTATGACAAAATGGTGATGGAGAAATTACCTTATTAATGAAATATTAAAATAATTGATAACTTAATTACCCAAATAAATGTAAATTGAGACTATTTATGAATTAAACTAATTTTATAGGTTAATATGACCTATTATGGTTGTTAGATGAATATATTTCTATGTAATAATACTGTTATGAATTTAGAAAAAACAAAATGCCAAATAGTGTCTAAATTGACATAAAAGAGTATTTAAAACAAATATTATATTATTAATTGATATTCTATTCTGAAAAATATATGGTTCTGAAAAAGGACATATATAATGATAGGTGTATCATTAATGAACTACTTGGGGTTCTCTTGGAAGTATATAGTATGTTTATTAAATATATAATATAAAAATACAAAGAGACATGGTTAATGTCAAACTATTTAACTAAGAGTCAAATAAAAAAGATAAAGTTAATATATTGACCCAAACCTTTCTAAAACCTATTGGTTGAGTGGTTTTTGACATATCCCCACCACAAAATTTAAATAATCCACTTTTAAGCCATTATAAACTGAATATGAATTTATTATAAAATAATATTTCTATCTTTTCATAAGGTGCCCCTCACCCCTCTTATAAAAGGGAACACCCCCTTCTCTCTAATTCACACCTTGAAAAAGTTTTGTCTTGTCCAAAACCTTCCCAAATACCCTATAAAATTCTCCCAAATAAACCTAGAGGCCTTAGTTTGATCATAAAGCCAACCTAATGAGCCATTTTGGTCAAATCAAAAGGAAGAACCTGAAGAAGAGGTAATGTTTTCACCTCCCTCTTTCAAGTTCCTTTCTTCTTCAACTTCTTCTTTATTTATTATTTCCATTATAAAATAATAACTCGAATATATTCTATATACTGTGATGTTATTATAAATATGGTACAACCATATTCAGTATTCTATCCATCCTTTGAATGACATGTCACCATACGTGCGTACGTACGACTTACCGTCTCCACGTCGGGGTGTAATTGTTATTCAAAACATTATTATTTAGATGGGTTTGATAATGATGAGTAATTGTAATAAATAATAAAAATAACATTATAATGATTATTTATATATGATATATCATCCAATTATATATTATTTTAATATCAAAAGAAAGATATTGTCGCTCGTGCGTACGTACGGACTACCATCTCCACGAACGCGATGAGATTCATTCTCCATCGTATCCATTCAAGTATAGTTCTCATATGATTATTAGAAATAATGTTTATGGACATGATATCATTCTAGATATGAATAAGATAAAACATATTCATGACAAACAAGGCCTATGTAACAAAACATATAAAAGTAAACGAGTAAGTTAACACCCGAAACGACGATAATACTATGGTACTATTAACAAAGCAATGTTAATAGATCATATATGATATCAAATTAATGTATATGATTCGTGAATAATTTAATAACAACTATTTCACCATTATACAGGAGGTTAAACTACCCTTGACCAAGGAAAAGTACAACTTAAGGGTTTATTTCACAATCTCTTCATTATCTGAGGTTGTTTATACGTAATTATCTACTCGGACCTCTTTATCATCCACATCCATGTTTCTTAAAAATTTATTTCAATTCATTATTACAATTTTATAGACTATGGGATAAAGTCATTTATACCCTTGTTGACTTTTTATAATGTGTTTATAAAAGAATATTTCAGTTTTTTTCCATACAAGGTCCTTTTTAACCTTTTCGACAAAATTCAGGAAAGAATGTCTTTTTTTAACTTATATGGCGGGTGCCACTATTTTCCACCATTATAAAATCATAGAAGCTTCCCGTATAAGATTATAAGAATATTTTCAAAGTAAATGTCTTATTTTATAATTATGTGACTTTTAAATGATTTCAAAAAAAGAGATATTTCTCTCAAAAAGTTTTGATTTCATCTATGTCGTCATCTTTTGATAGATTTTAAGCTTATTTGAAGTTGAATTATTATGATACAAAATTTCCATATTGTATTGAAGGTTTTGTGATATTTTTGATTGTGGATGTGTTATTGTTATACCATTTTTATGGAGAAATTATTTACATTTCATATGCTAGTTTTAATACGTATGTTTATGTTTTGTTTAAACCCATTCATATGAGGAATGCATTGGACTTAATGAGTGACGGGTGGGGGCCGCAATAGCTCCTCGATCCGTCAGTAGGTCTCATGAGACAAACTAGTGTCCTGGAACAAGGCCTTGATAAAATTTTATTTGTAGTCTTGGCACATGGCCATGACAATGTGGTTATGATAGTTTGGCATTATGTATTCCATCATTATGAAAGTGGTTATTGATATTCCATGTGATTATTCAACTAGTAGAATATCCATGTGAATAAGTAAATGAAATTATATCATTTTATTTTTCCATATTATGATGAAGTTCATGTTTAAAAGGCTTTTGTTTTAGTTATTCATTGCCTTAAATGTTTATGCTTATTTATTAAAGTTTCTGATATCTTGTTATCCTTACCATGCATCTGAGTTCACCCCTTTCTATGTTTTATTTTTCCCAGGATGTGAAGAAGTATTTTTGACTGGCCTCTAGGGATAGTCTAAGAATATATTAGTGTGGAATATGGAGACTATGTTTTAGTAGTTTTTATTTTATGATGTAATGTAAACTTTATGAATGTATCTAGTGAATCCAAGGATACTAAACTAATCAGTCTTTCGAGACTTGATCTTTTGTGATCAAGCCAATGTTATGTAATAATGAACCGACTCTCAGTTACTGGGGTCGAGGCGTTGCAACATGTTTTAAAAACCATGAATGTTTGTGAAAATATTCAACCGCACCACCGTAGCACCACAAGGTACATAGATCAACCCTAAAACTAGAAGAATAGACCAAAAAACCCAAGATAAAATGCTAGGTTCGAAACCCTAATTATTGGAGATAATAAAATTCAATAATAATTGAATGATCCCCATGAAAAAGAAAGTATCTCAAAGAAAATAGAAAGAAGAAAGAAGGAAATAAACTTACATGAGGGATCTTGAAAAACATATTCCCAAATACACTAGTACCTGAATTTCCAAACAAAAAAAAATGCATGTGAGGTTTGAATAAGTCAAAAATGATCAAGTAGGAACTAAAATGGGGGAAAAAGTAAAAATTGAATGAGTTATGAAAGAAAAACGTTACCACATCAAATATGGACGATTTGAGAATGTCAAAAATGTTTTGTCCTAATTCATGATTCATATGAACTCCAAAGTGGGGGAAAAGAGAATGAGTGCGTGCCTGGGATCAGTGGGCTTGGGTGAGTCTTGGAATCACCAAAAAATTATAAAAAATGAATATGATATTAAATAATAAATGGATTTTTTAACTGGAAATGACCTTCTTGGCTGGCCCAATTTCTTAATTAAAAAACCAAGTCCACCATGATTATGGAATCCTAAAGGGCCTAAATTGATTTTTGGTGTTAATAGGTTAGGGTAGGGCAATTTGGAAGTGTAATGGGTAACAAATGTTGAAATATTTATGAATTTTAAAGAATAAAATTTGGTTATTAAATCAGGAAATTGGCTCACAATTTGGCACAAATCATGAAAACTCACCATTTCCACAACAAAAGGATGGATAACCCCTACAACAATGAATGAATGGATATTAAATGAAATGTACCACTAAAATAAGTCATATACGTGACATTTTAAGACCCATTTAATGAAATAAATTGGTATGGATATTAAAATCACAATAATTTAAATAATAAGTTTCATAATATATATTCTGGGTCTGTATATACACAACACAAATTATATAAGTGTTGAATATGTTATATGTCCCGTGGATATACATTTGATAAGAACATCCCATTCCACTTTGGTAACATTTTCAATTGTATGAACCATTAAATAATAATAATAATAATCATAAATTATATTAATGGTTTTTATACAAACACACAAATGACATAAGTGGTGAATATGACATGTGTCCCATTAAATAAAAGTGAGACAAAAATCCCTTACCATGATGGTAACTTTTTAATTGTATGTCCAACTAAATATTAACATCATATATAATGTAATGAATCATTAATATAATTATATTCATGTTATCAATATGAAAGTTGAAGTATATACACAACATAAGAGAAATATTTGGGTAATATGGAATACATCTAAATAAAATAGAGTAGGGACTAAAAATTCTTTATATTAAATCATGACATGATTTGTAAATATCAAACATCCTTTATAATAAATATATATTTAATATAAATAAATTCCATTACCATTATAAAATATATCAACATATATATTATTTAATTATAATATATTATAACCCGTTTAATAACATATACTTGTTAAAATCACGTTTTGAGTTATAATTGCATTGTCTTTCATGTAAGATATTGTTTAATAGTTTCGATACATTCACTTTGACCAATGTTCCCTCATATAAATAATATATTCATTGATATTAATATTATATATATTAATTTTATATATATATAGAGCTTAATCCAAAAAATTTAGTGATATAAAAAATCATACACTATTCAGAGAGATAATAAGTCAAACCCATACATGAATGCTGCTTCCATTTTCACAACTGAATGAATAAAAAATGTATATATTTTTGATTGGGATATAATTGACAAAGACACAAGAGGGGGTGAATTGAGTTATTAAAATATTATTTATATAAAAACCCACCATATTTAGGTTGTAAAAATCTTCTAGACTTTCCTTATCACATGAACTTAGAGGAAAATAAAAGTTGTGAAGGAAGGAAATACACAAAGAGATTAATACTAAATTTGGGAAAACAAGTCCAATACTCCACTAAAAATACCATGTACTCCTAGTTTTTAGGGATTTTCACAAAATATTTTCTTTTACGAGGGATATTAAATCCCTTTTCTAGGGACATCATGATTGTGTTCTAATAGGTGATACTTGTTACAATATAATATAATATTTCAACTGAACTCTTGTAAGTATTTTCGAACAACAACCACCATGTTCTTTTACAAGGAACACATACAATGAAATAGATGATGAGTAATGTATTCTAAGACGATTATCAATATTTTTAAGTCCAAATGACATAAGGAATAAATCTCTATGTGAGATGATCAAAATAGAATACCAAATGAAGAGAGTCTTCTGGAATGGATGTAGGGACCATTGAAATAAAATATATTATGATATTAAAGCTAAACCAATTCAAGTAAAAAAGATCAATTTATATGGTGTCAGACATAGAGGTATTTTGGTGATAGATAATCACTTTTTTTCTTCCCTATATTACCATTTTCACACATGATATATCTTCAAAATGCATGAAAATATTCTCACATAAATTTAAATCACATGATCCATAAAATTAGGGCAGATAATTTTTTAATGGAATATCCATTTCATTGAAATAGAACACCCATTGTACCATATATTATATAATACTTGTATTTTTCCATTCTAATTAAATTAATATTATTAATATTATTTTTATAGGAAAATGATAATCTAACATTTCAAGAATGTATGGAATTATAAAATTATCACTAAGTGATTTTGTAGTAATACATATCATTTTGTAGACCGACAAAGCTAATTAAGAATCCCCATGAAGCGGAATTGTACAAATTTGAATTCATGTAGCCGATTTGATCCATGTAGTGATATTCAAATAGAAAAATTATCTATGTATCTGATTTTGGTATGTGATATTCACATAGGTATTTAGTACGTAGAACTTTTCATAGAGTACAATTTTTTAATGACATAGATAAAGAGAAATATTTCAAACAATATATCCTATTAAACCACATTTCCAAATCATGTAGAGGGTTACTCCATCTTATCAATTCATATATCCTGTTGATCATCATGGATGATTCCTCCGGTTGGGGATATCAATGAATTTAGAAATTCCCACATAGCTGATAATTCAATGTATTAAGTTCATGTAAACAAATATTTTATGTAGTCACTATATTATGGATAATTATATGCGTAGTTGATTCTTCACATAATAGATTTACCCAACATAGGAAAATTATATAAACAATTGTACATAATTGAAAACATAACACATTTGTCTATATGATAACATTAAAAGATGATAAAAATGATGAAAAATAAAAAAATATTTACATTAATATATGAAAATTAATTTTAGTTAAGTAAAAACACATTATTAACACCCTGAGATTATAAAAAACAGAACATTATGTTTGATATCAAACTGAACACACAAAACTGAGCATTAAAGTCCCAAGATATATATTATTGTTATAAACGATCCATTTAATTGTTTAGTATGAAAATGGATAACTAAAATATGATAAATATATATATATATATATACATATATATTCAACAATCAATATAAATAGAAGGATAAATTATTTTTAAACAATCATTCATATTCCAATAAATTCATTTATTTCTCAATTTGTTTTTTTGTGATAAAATATTATTATTTACTAAAATATAATTTTCAAAATTTATTTATTAAATTGACATAATTTATTGAAATATCATATCATAATTTAATTAGGGTAAATTTTTTTGATTTTTTTGAAAAATTGTTGTTTTTCACTAAATAGTGAAAAAATAATTATTTTTTTTATAAATGTTATTTCATTCAATAAATTTTTTAATCTTAATGTCAAATTATTATATGTACATAATGAATTTTAATATATCTATTATTGTTTTAATATAATTCATTATCTTTTTACCAAATTATTATTAGCTTCATTATAAGATTATTTCTGGGTTTTAAAATGCATTTATTCTGATAACTATTTTAGAGTGTGAAATTCTTTGTATTTTAATTATATAATATTTTCCCAAATAATGAATGATTTAAATTTAACATATATATTATATTAATATATATATATATATGTAATTATTATTCATATAATTATTATTAATATTTATTGTGTTAATATAAAATCATATTAAGATTGAAAACCACATTTCATGAAAACCCACTTTTTCATCAAGTTTATGGGTTTTATTTTAAATTAAATTATACCACGTATAAAAATTAGATTTTTTAAAATGGATTAAATATTTTTAATAATAATAATAATTTATTATATATAGTAATTTCAACATAATTTTTTATAATGAATATTGAAATCAGTATCAAAAATCAATTACCGTAGTAATGATTAATATAGTTTACGAGGTTGTTAATCTAAAAATATATGGTTTTAAATGAAAAATAATAATTTCATAACATATAATAGATGGAAATATTTCAAACTAAGGTTATATAAGTCTCATGAATAGTCAATTTTGGATCTATTTGGATTGTAAAAAACATGGGTATCACTTTTTCTTTAAAAATATATCATGCATATCCTCTCCCCCACATATAAAAGGCATCCCCTTATCCTATCTTATTAACACATTAAATTCATTTTGGTTTAATAATTCCCTTAGAAAATTTATTCCTTAATTACCACACAATATCATAGATTTTTTTTATCAGAATTATAATCAATTAAGGGACTAAGTATAATTTAAAGTGGGTGTCCGAATAAGATTTATGTCTTTAATCGAGCATTTTAGTTTTTTTCTTCTTTGTTTCCAACGCTTTTTTCGGGGTGCTCACATCTGTCTATGAGGACGCGCTGCTGTTACCCCGCATTCCCGCTTTCCAAAGGCAGGAATTATTTGCTCCTTATTCAGGGATGTCTACTCCTTGATCGAAACCGGGATGATGGGATGTCGGTTCTTCCTTCCATGGATTCCTCCTTGGAACTCGTCACCTACTCCGGGTCTCCCTCATAGATTTAATACGTTGTTCATGATTCTTGTTCCCAGTGCCATATCTTCATAGACGCCGATTAATTATACTACTTCCGTTAGGACATTCCATGGGGTCTTGACATGGTAGCAACCTTCAGTTGGAGTAGATGACATCATCAGGAATGTTGGGGCATCTCTAGGTACATGGACATTATGGAACATGTATTCTTCTTCATTGGTCCGATGGGTGTTGGGCTTGAACCTTGTGAGGTTTCCTACGTACCATGCCTTAGCACGGATCAAAGTCCTCATAGTTCATTATGGGATGTGGGTGTTGGCGAAAATACCTGAATAAGGACCTTGGTCCGATGGGTGATGGGCTTGAACCTCAGGGAGGATTTCTACGTATCATGCCTTGACATGGATCAAAGTTCTCGTAGTTCAGGAAGGGTTTCATCAGCGAACCAACGTGAAGGTGAAACTGGGGGTCCACTGGTGGTGGGCATGAACCTCTTGGGGCTTCCTACGTACCATGCCTTGACATCGATCAATGTCCTCGTAGTTCAGGTGTGAAATTTAACGTCATGCTGGATGACATACAGTTTAATTTCACGCGGGACGACATATAGTTTAACGTCATGCTGGACAAGGGCAGACAGTTTAACGCCATGCTAGATGGGGGAATTTTCAAGGTCAATTGTTACTCTAAGCCCATGAGAGTCATGATCGGTGTGAGAAACAAGAGGCAGGAGAGACCTGACTATCACGTTGCGAAGGGTGCGTTCGGGAGAAACGAAGAGGGGCTTATGCATTGAGCGGCCCATGGTTTCGGTACTTACTCCATGATGGAGGCATGCAGAAAAGGATGATGATGGCTTCAGGCTTGAGCCTTGAAGAGGCCTCCTACGTATCCCTATGGCAGGGAATCAAATTCCACGTAGTTATTCTAATGACATCTTACCACCGATTGGGGGTTTCAACGACTTACTGTTGGATTGGGTCACAACGGCTTACCGCCAGATAAGAATGTCAACGGCTTACCATTGCATGGGGTCGCAACAGCTTACCACTAGAAATGGATGTCAACATCTTATAACTGAATGGGATCAAAATGGATTACCGCTGGATAAGGATGTCAACGGCTTACCGCTAAATAGGATCGCAACGACTTACTGCCGGATTGGGTGTCAACGGCTTACCGCTAAATAGGATCACAATGGCTTACTGCTGGATGGAGTGATACTAGTGTATGGGGATTACGCAAGGAAGCTGCCCGAATCTCACTAGAGAGCAGAAATGGTGGATGGGGCTTATGCAAAGAAAGCTACTCGGGTGCCGCTACAGAGAGGCAATGGTGAATGAGGCTTACGCAAGGAAGCTACCCGAGTGCCGCTATAGAGCGGCACTGGTGAATGGGGCTTATACAAGGATGCTTCTCGGGTGCCGCTATGGAGCGGAAATGGTGAATGGGGCTTATGCAAGGAAGCTGCCCGAGTTCTGCTATGGAGCCGCACTGGTGAACGGGGCTCATGCAAGGATGCTGTCTGGGTGCCGTTATGGAGCGGCAATGGTTAACGGGGCTTACGCAAGGATGCTGCCTGGGTGCCGCTATGGAGTGGAAATGGTGAACGGGGCTTACGCAAGGATGCTAGCCATAATGTCATTCTCATGTTTGGCCATGATGGCATTCCAACTCATTGGTGGGTTGATGTTTATGATTCTACACCTATGTGCTAGTGCAAAAATGGGATAACACCAAAGTGGCATTGGAATTATTCCACTGCAATCATGGCATTAGGCATCTTATGGTTGGAGAATAAGGAATATCTTGTTTAGTGTAAGAGGCTTCCTATGATTTGCACATAGGGTTTGGTACAGTTAAGAGTCATGTAGAAAAAACTATTGGCATCTCATTCTTGGAGCATAAGGCATATCTTGTTTAGTGTAAGAGGCATCCTATGATTGGCACATAGGGTGTGCTATAGTTTAAAGTCATGTCGAAAGGACTGTTTGCATCTCATGCTTGGAGCATAAGGCATCTCTTGTTTAGTGTAAGAGGAATCCTATGATTGGAACATAGGGTGTGCTACAGTTTAGAGTCACGTAGAAAGGACTGTTGGCATCTCATGCTAGGAGCATAAGGCATCTCTCATTTGGAGCAAGTGGAATCCTATGATTGGAACACAGGGAGATCTACAATTTATAGTCTTGTGGATAGTACTGTTGTCATAAGGTTCCTAGAAATGGATGGTGTAGGGACTTATGCAAGGGAGGCCCTTTCTGGTTCAACCTATCAAAGGATCCAAGTGATTGGGTTCGGAGGAGTTTCTTGAGGAATAGTTCTACTCAAGGTACACGTGGAATTTATGATGGGAATCTGAACACACGACATGGGAATGAAACTAAGAAGAATATACCGACTCAAGGTGTTTCGTGGTCTGTGGAGGAGTATCTCAGATCATGGAATTCCATAGGTGGAAGGTGGGTGCGCATAAGGGCGCAATGGAAAATCTCGACATCCTGGCCTGAGATGTTTGCAGTGAGACTCTCCATTTTTCATGGGGATCTCGCGGAGCATGGGCCTCTTGCGAAGCAAGGGAGGCTCGCAGAGAAAAGTCTCATGGAGGAGAGGGATATTGCGGAGCATGGGCCTCTTGCAGAGCAAGGGAGGCTCGTGGAGTACTCGCGAAGCAGAATTGCAGAGCATTGGCTCATAGAGCATGGACTTGCAGAGCATCAGCTCGCGGAGCAGCAACATGAAGGAAGCTGCTCGCAGAGCATGGCCTCGTGGAGCCGCAAAGTGGAGCTCCGCGGACCTGGAGATCGGCCGCCCAAGGGGAAAAGTGGTTGTCCGAGGTGCGGAGTGGCCATCCATAGAAGGGGGGGGGGTGAGCTGTGTATTTATAGGCAAGGGTCATCCCGAAGGAAGAGCGCTCGACGCGAAGACAGAGCTTTCTTTGCGGTAGATTGTGAACGTCGAAGCCGGTCACAGAGTGTCTCACCTCATTCGCTTCACGGAGGGTTCGTGAACGTCAAATTATTTCATAGGGAATCCCACCTCCTGTGCTTCACTGCAGGTCTTCACGGCGCATCTCTAACGTCAAACAGGTTCACGGAGCTTCCCGCCTCATTGCTTCGCAGTGGTGCTCCGCGATCGCGAAGGGGGCTTCGCGAATGGGCTTTGTGAACCAGTTTTCCAGCCCAACTTCAAATGTCCATAACTCATAATCCGTAACTCCGTTTGGGCCCTACGACTTACCAAATTAAATCCTGTGAAAAGGGCTATGATCTTGGATCGTGTATGGAAGCATTTGGAAAATTTTGGGGACGCGTTTTCCGGTGGCAGAATTCTTCAACCTCTATAATATCATATTAATACATGTTGAATTAAAAATAACATTATCTAAAACATACTAATATTTTATTTTCATAACATAATAACCTAAATCCATATCCTCTCCCATTAACTGGGAAACGAAACCATGATTCTTGTGTATTGAGGATTGCCACCTCCTGAATCAATATACATCATTTAAAATTTTCACCAATAAAATTGTTTATAATCATATATTTAATGGTTATATATAATTTTAATGAATTATTTAAAATTATCAAAATATTATATATCATTTACCTTTAACATTTTTATTAACTAATAAATGGGATTTTTTCTAATGCATACATGTGGATTAATGTCTCCATGAAGCGATGTGATTCATTTTTCATCACCACATCACATAGATTATAAATATAAGTATATTTTAAAAAAATATTATTATATTAATGATATATTAATATTTCTATAATGATAAATAATGATTACCATAAATACATAATGATTGTAAAATAATTAAATTTAACTATAGTGTATGTACAAAATACCTTCTCTATAATTTTAATATTTTTCATTTTTCATAACCATCATTCATTATTTGTTTTCAAATACTAATTTATTTAGAAATCAAAAAATTATTTCATTATTATTTTTCATGAGGTGATGTAATAACTAAAAAATCGAATATAGTCATCCTAAAAATGTTATTTTGAACAAAGGAGCTTAATATCATCAAAATTAAAGATGTGAAGTTAATTGATTATGTTATTGAATATAAGAGGATAATAAATAAAATAAAAAATTATAATTTTCTCGAATAATTTTCTTATGAAACTAAAAAATTATCATTTGTGTATTATTCAGGAATATAAAGAAAAAATGAAATGATTTGTACTCAATATAAGGGACATTAGATTAGGAAAAATAACTATTTATGGTTTTTATCATAACTATTTTTCATTCATGTTCTTCAAAAAAATTTATAAAAGTATTATTTATGATTAAATTTTTTTCAATGGTTGGTAGATTAATATTATGGTAAATATTAATATGAAATTTCAATAATTAGAATATAATAAATATTATCTCAGTTTTTTATATTTAGAAAAGTATTTATCATTCTGTAGTCATACATGACAGAAAGTTATAGCATTGTTCTTATTGGTGGTTAAACAGATGAAAACAAGAACAAGGCATAATCAATGGGTGAGTATGTTTATAAATGTGATAATTTTTGCATAATACCATTGTTATAGTTGATTAATGTTACTAATTATATATTTTTAGGTATTTAATATAAAGTATTAACATGTTATTGATCAATCCATTTAATTTTTTTAAGTCTATTGGTTCAAGGGAAATTTTATAAAATTGAATGCTGTTTTTCAATTATTTCATATTTTATTAAGATGTTTCAAATTTACAATATATTTTATGGAACTAATTAGAGTGGTTTATTAACATCTTATTTGGAAATTATTTTATTATTTTAAAATGATATTTTGAATTTTCAATGTATAATAAATCATTTTTTATAATTTTTATAAGTTATTTTGATTTAAATGTAAAATTCATGCTAAATATTTTTCCATAAACATGAAAATTGATTTTCTTAAGGGTATTTCATGTTTTTTAAATGTTGGTAATAGGTTACATGGAGCTTACTTATGTTATGTAATGATAATTCTAAATTTATATGAGTTCTGTAACAACATGTGGGATAAAAATGCACTATAACAGAGTAAAAAATCTATTACGTAAGGTCACAAAGAAATGTGTACAGTTAAGTTTAATTTTTCATTGATTAATGCACCATCCATGATATAAGTAAGGGTAACCATATCATGTTATTATATCTTTATTTATCATGTAATGTTAGATTAATTTCTCTCATAATGGTAAGGCTAAATAACAGTAATTTAATCCTAACTCATGTAAGGGTAATCCCTTTGCACAAATAATGTTATATAGGATCACATAATTGTATGTTAAGAGTTTCATAAGGGTACTAATGATTTATCCACAATCGTATAGGGGTAACTAATCATTGTATATGGTTTAACTAAATTCCTACAACCTAATAAAGGTATAACATATTTACCTTACATTGTGAAATGCTATCAAGTAAGGGTATCCAACAATGTAATTATAAAAATATATTAGCCATATGTAGCACATCCTTTTTTTCATAAGTGTACCTTCTTTAAAAAAATATCCATATTTCTATCTTGAAAAACCATGTAACCCATTTTAAAAAAATTAACATCCCAAGTACATGGTGTTGATGGATTTTTTATTATTTAAATTATAACTATGTTTTTCAATGTTTTCAAATGGTATGTATAATGACCCCCTCATTTCATACATAGAAGTTACATCTTAATAAAATAATATTCATTACAAAACACAACAATCCATTCTAGGACAATTTAATTATAGCTCTTCTAGAAATATAGAAACATAAACAACTAGTTAATAAGTGAACTACATCATCTGCAACTATGATCTTCCTATCTGTTACCACTGTTAGATATATCTCACATAATGTCTATCTTCATAACATATGGAAATGAAATAAAATAGAGTTATTTCATATTCTCTTTAAGCGTAAATGATTGAGATATCAATATATAATTAGCAAAAGGGTATGAGAAGCTAAGAATAATATTTTAAAACCAAAACTTTCATATAGTATATCATAATAGTCCTTACATAAATAAAGTTTGTTCATAAGACATGTGTCATAATGGAATCAAAGAAAATAATACATTAGAGAATAACATTGGAATAAGTCATAGGGTTTTGGGATAAAAATAACAATAACAACCATTTCCTTAGTAGTGAATTATTATTTTCATAACTATTTTAGTGGAATGGGTTTGTCACGAACTGGCCTGAGTCGACCCTGAACCGGTCACCCAGGCCAGCCCAAGATGAGTCACGAGAGGCATTACCAATCCTCCTGGGATAGCAAGAGGCACCAATGGAATCAATAGAGTACTTAAGGGAATTATTTCTCTCATATATAAATTATCAAACAAACAATGGGAAGAAATGGAAAACCCAAAATACATTTATATAAAAATTTAACTCAACATTATTTGTACAAGTAACTCAATGTAAACCAAAACCAACAATGCAAATGACGAACCCCAATAACCATATAACTCCATGTGACCCATCAGGTCACTCTATTACACAATGATCACACATCTCCCAAGGCGATCAGACTCATGTTAAAACCTGCAAAAGGGCTAAAAATAGAAGAAGAATATAGACACAAGTATTTAAACATAGTAGGTTTGCCAGATATTCTATTCACAATGATCATCCATTAAAATAAAAGATTCTACAATTTCAATTTTTATATACAAATATAAAGTTATGTTTACCAAATGAGTTCCCATGCTATAAAAAAACTACCATACAAAAACTTGTATGTATTATAAACATGAATGCTTGCAACAATTTTCAAAGAGGTGAAACTTCAAAATGAAAGTCGTTTTCCAGAGGACTGATTTAAAAAATGTAATCTTTTAAATAAATCACACACAATTCTGAATTTACCAACAAAACACATCACATGCCGATAGTGAGTATAAAATCACCAATGGGAATAAGACACGGGAACCCCACTAGGCACTAGTTAGTTGCGAGCCCCAAGTACCTCGTATCTTGGTGAATATAACCATCATAAATATCTGTTCTCGTGCACACAAGCCACTAGTAGGGAGAATAGAAATAACCTAGAAGTCCACCAACAACATCATCATCATTTTTTAGTTTCTTTTGTCATCGTTTATCTTGAAAAGTGAAACAGGGGCAAAACCCCACGAGATCACTAACATACAAGTACACATCTGCCCTCCTAGATACCCGAGATTCCCTTTAGTGATCAATATAGTAAAACAAATCATCAAATAAACTTTTCACATAAAAATTACATTGTATAAACATAAAAAAACAAGTATCCCACAAACATGGTTCACATTTTTTTCAAAAATCAATAAACCACAAAAAAATTTGTAAAACATTTTCATGGAGTATAACGATGATATGCACACAAATTCCTTTCAAAAATTACATTTTAGGGCCCGGAGAGCATCAATAAAATAACAAAACTGATTTCCCAGCCCCAAATCCAATTAATAAATCAATTTAATGGACCATAAAATGGCCCCAAAAGATATCATAAGATATAAACATGGAACCCATTTTTACAAAAAATATGCCAAATGAGCCTTTAAGCCTTTCTCAAAACTACCATTTGACCAAGGTATGGATTTAAATTTTATTAAGGTGGTGTATAAAGACCTTTTAAATCATAAGAAATCTTTCAAAAATCCATTACAACACTTAGGTTACATATTCAAAACACAACCATTTTCACAAGTCTGTGAAACGGTCCATTTTCTGGAAACTCGGGGAAAAAGATGTTGTAAAAAAACCCATTTTTTTGTAAAAAAAAATCGAAATTATAAATCCATAGATGGAAACCAAAATAACATTTTTCATTGTTCTATTTCGTTTATAAATAAAAAAAATACTTTATAAAGAAAACCTAACACATAAAATCCAACCGGAGAATTTATCGAACACATGACATGCCCATTAAAACAAAACAAATTATTTTTAGAACATGAAAAGGAATAAAACACCAATTTTAGTCCATATTTTAAAAAAGAAACTATAACATATTCAAAATACGATAAAATATGTTATAAAACTCAAAAACAATTTGTGAGAGTTAGTGGAAAATTTAAACAAACACTTAGTGTGCACTTTTGTGACCAAATAACACTACATTTCAAAAAACAAGGCTTAAACAACCATTTTTTACACCAAGAAAAATATCCAAAGTATTAAAAAAATAATAAACATATATATAAGATTAAAAAATTATGAAAATAATGAAACATAAATGATAAAGTCATGTGAAAGGGATAACCTACCTCAAATCCTTGGCGCAATGGAAACGAACAACGAATATCACCATTCATGGGTTTAAAAACCCAAAAACTATGATGACCAGAACCAAACAAACAAAAAACCCCATAATAAATCATGTTATAATATAACTCTTGGTCGATCATAACTAGGGTAGATTATAAAACCACAGTATAATGAATGGAGGATGAATAGGGAGGGTAAAAGATGAGTCCTATATTTTCAACTAGAAAACACTTCGTCTTCCATTAGATCTGTACCTATAGAGAAAAGGTAACATGTTGGAACTTTTTTGGAGAGTCTCATAATTTATAAGGGAACTAGATAAAGTTTTTTTGTGGACAAAATAGTACGAATTGAATGATTTATGTAGGAAAAAATTTACCTTATAAATTCTGAATGATTTGAGGAAACTAGATACCTTTCGCCCTAATATGTGATTCAAATGTTCTCTAATGAGTTAAAATATATAATTGGGGTGTATATAGGTATTTTTGATTCGAGTGGGAGGTATAATAATCTAAAAATATTAAAAAATGAAAATGATATAAAAGAAACGAATTATTTTTTTTAAAATTGGAAATTGGCCCACGGGGTGGCCCAATACCTAAATAAGTAACCCAAATTCAACATGATTATGAATTATTATGGTGTCAAAAAGGGTATGGTTGTTTGAATATGTCAGTTGAGGAAATTAATTATGTGTAATGGGTGAAAAATGTTGAAAAAAGAAGTTATAAATGAAAACAATTTGGATTGTGAAACTGGAAATGAGCTCACAGTTGACCCAAATCATTAATTAACCACCCTTTCTCCACAAACAACTAAACAAGCAACGGGGAACCCAAATTAGAGCTATTATATAAATATATTGTAGTTCAAAATTCAAAATTAATCTCACCCAAGACCTTGAAGAAGGATCTAGATTTTCAATGAATTGGATCAAAACCATGATGTGAATAGAAAAAAATTCGGATGTGACAATTCTCCCCATCATTAATGATTTCCGGCCTGGAAATCCATAATGCTTTTCAACTGACAAAACAAAACCTACATAATTTTATCAATGTAATACACCCTCCAATGGTATGGAAGTATCATTCAATAAAAATTTAACATTATAATATTTACCAAACAGAACACCTACTCAAAACCACTTCTAATGAATCAATAGTAAGATCAAGCCCCCACCTCCACAACCAAGACAAGAACTAGATTGTTGGGCCTTCTCCCCATGAACCCAATGATCAACAAAACCATAGTTCACTAAAAAAATTCAATGACTTGGGGTGGAGGATGGAATGGTCTCCCCACCATTAAATCACATATACCATCTGAAAAATCATAACGAAAAGATCTTCAAGATCTTTAGTGGGTCTCCCCACTATTAGGGAACAACTTCAATGAACCAAAAAAGAATTAACAACGAACTAGAATTGGGCCTCACCTGCACAGGGCAACCAAAAATCTCCCAAAACAACAAACAAACCCAAGTTAATATGGTGACAACATGAACAACTAAACCACCCACTACCGAATGGAGGAGAGAAGAACTGGTCCAACACAGATCTATACCCCCACCACTTATGGAAGGGTGGAAGGGGAACCTATAATTAGACCATTGAAACCCCAAAAGAAATAAAAGAAATATCCTACAATCTCCACCTATTAACATGTAACACCAAGACCACACCAAATTTTAATAGGAGGTCCACACATGGGTATTAATCGATTATCCACATCCATAATGGCATACCAATAGACAATGTGTGAGGTGTAAGTCCACCATGCTTTTTATGACAAAGGGAAATTAACTGTAATGAGGAACCACACTAGATACAAAGAAACTAACATACCACAATAGTGGAGGCATGAGGCTGGTCAAGCTCTCCACACGTCTGGAGATTTCCTGACTGTGTGAAAAGATTCACTCCGAGGCCTATGGATGGAGCTGTGATTCATGTAGCATCTGTTGCACCACAGTCAGGTTCTAAGGATTCCACAACAAAAAAAAAATCAATTTCTCAACAAAACACCTTCATATAAATAGTAACTCATCGAAACATATCAAAATTATATCTCACTCTGAATGAGGAGAAGAATGGAAATAGAATATGGTGAAACACATCAACATCACCGGACACAACATTTATGTCCAAAAGAATTTTCACAACCCGGAACCACTTTAAATCGATCCCGAAAGCTCTCTATTCCAACTAACGGGATGAGGAGTTATTTGAGGAGGTTTATCTAGCTTGTGAAACTTGAGAAAAATTACTTTGGATTATCAATTGGAAATCTTTCCAAAATAGAACTATATTTGGCCACATCACAACATCTAACACATATTTACAAACCCAAACAACATTACTCAAAAATTGAGCACCAAAAAGATCATATATCTAGATACAACAATAGTATTAATTATAGATCATATGAAATATTAATAAATAAAAAAACACATCTATGACATAGAAAAAAACAATCCACCTAACCATTGGATTATAAACAAAATCCACAATTTTCAGATCAAAAAACTTTTAAAAAATGAACTAATTTGGTGGATTTCCACATTCACCAATGGAGTTTAATCAAGCCTCAACCACATGTACATTTCCATTCGTCCCAGTCACCCAAACACCCTATCATATAGGCCATCCTTCCAGATATCATAAATAACATGCCTGTTAACACCCATGAAAACATTAAAGGCTATAAAAAAACAACATCATTCCAAAAAAATCATGTACCTTCCAAAGGAACACTAACCACCAAGTCAAAAACCAATTTCATATTTCACAAAACAAACCACCCTTCATCAAGAAACATTGGATAAAAAATGTACCCCTTTTAATTTTTAACGACTTTTAAAACAATCCAGATACTCCAAACAACCACTTCCCATTTTTTTAAATTCAGCAAGGTATATTTTCATAATCCAATGTCCATTGAGACCAATACCCTTTCTAGGAAAACACCAAACACTCAAAACTAATTTCCAAAACAAATTTATTAAATTAAAACACTTGTCAACTTCCAAAAAAACCTAATTTAAAACAATGATTCAGAATCAACTTAAAATGATTCACACATTCAAAACATTTTATTCTAATAATCCACAAGTTTTGATTATAAATAATCCAATACCGTTAAATCATTTCCACTTCCTCTTAATTTTTTTCCTAAAAAACTAAACCTTCAAAAAACAGTCTTATATTTATTTTTTTAAACACTTTTTCCACTTTTTAAAATCCAATCCTTCCATTAAAACCCATTTCCATAATTCGCACACAAGGATTTTCAAAACAAAAATTCAGAAGTAAAGAATGGTCCAAGAGACCGAAAAACGGAAACTAGTATTAGTGGATGACATGACCAAATGGTTGGTGGCCATATGTCAAACAAAACACCAACATGAAGAGGCCTCATAAGATGATGCCCCATCTACACATGGATTGAAAGGCCTTGAAAGCTCACAGAGGCCATTATTCCTATTTCCCTTGTCATATCCAAACAATAAACAATCAACAAGAATAAAGGACACTAATAATGCCAGGAATCCCGTGGAATCTCGACGATCAGAACGAGAAATATTTCACCTTTCTCTTTCCACTCATACCCATGAAGTCCCAACAATCCTACTAAATCTACCTTGACATCCCCAAAATTACAAGGGAGCTCTAAAAATAAAGTCCTGCTAAGAGATGACCTCATTTGATACCATTTTGTCATGAACTTGCCCGAGTTGACCCTAAACCAATCACCCAGGCCAGCCAGTGACAAGTCCCATAAGGTGTTCTCGGTACTGCTAGGATGGAGACAAGAACCACGAGAATCAATATAGTACACAAGGGAACAATGTATCCCATATTTTAACAATCAAACAAACAACGTAAAGAAATGACTAACCAGAAATACATTTATACTAAAATTGAACTGAACATTATTTTTACAAGAAACTGAAAGTAAATCTGAAACAACAATGCAACTAACAAAACCTGATAACAAAATAACCCCATGTGACCCTGTTTGTCAGTCTCTAACACAATTATCACACTTCACCCCATGTGATCGAACTCAAGCTGAAACCTGTACAACGGATAAAATTGAAGATGGCAATAGGCGTGAGTAATAATACTCAGTAGGTTAGCCCGATATTCTATTCCCATTGCACATCCTTTTAAATAAAAGAAACATCAATTTCATGTTTTAAATACAAATATAAAGGTATGTTTATCAAATGAGTCCCCATGATATAAAAAAAATAACTTTATAAAAAAATTTATGATTATTAAAAATGAATGCTTGTAACAACTTTCAAAGAGGTGAAACTTCAAAATGAAACTAGTTTTCAAGAGGAAAGTTCTAAAGAATATAATATTTTAAATAAATCTCCAATTATTCTGAATTTACCAACCAAACACACCGTATACCCACAGTGACTAAAAAATAACCAATCAGCACAAGTCACTGAAACACCCTTTAGAACTAGTTAGTTGTGAGCCCCACATACCTCATTTCTTTGTGAATGTAACCATAATAAATATATCTTCTCGTGCAAATGATCCAATAGTATGGGGAATACCTAAAACCTATTAGTCCCCCATCAACAACATCATAATATTTTATCTAGTGTTTTCATCATCAATATTGCTACGTGAAATAGGGGCCAAACCCCACAAGATCACCGGTATACTAGTACACGTCTTCCCACATAGATACATGGGATTCCCTTTAGTGCTCAATAAATTTACACATATTATAAATAACACATTTCACATAAAAATTCAATTACCAAACCATAAAGATAGAAACACTCAGAAAACATGCTTCGCATATCTTTTACGAATCAATAAACCACAAAAAAGATTCGTAAAACAATTTCAACGAGTATAACGACGTCGTGCGCATAAAAGCCATTCAAAAATGACCTTTTAAGGCAAAAAACCCATCCATAACATAACAACCAAGATTTTTAATCCCCAAAACCAATTAATAAATCAATATAATGGATCATAAAATGGCCCCAAATATAGAACATGTAATACACATGGAAACCATTGTTACAAATAGAACTTCGAAACTGGCCTTTAAACCATTCTCAAAACTAACATTTGACCAATGTTTTCATTTTAATTTTATTAAGGAGGTGTATAAACATAATTTATTGAATAAAACCACATTCATAAATCCTTTAAAACAATCTGGTTACAAATTCAAAACACAACTCTTTTCATATGGATGTGAAACAAGCCATTTTCCGAAAACTCGGGCCAAACCATGTTGTAAACCAAAACCCATTTGTTTGTAAAACCAATTCCAAATTAGAAAGAAATATAAGGAACCAAAAATTCCATTTTTCATTCTTCCATTTCATTTATAAATCCAAAAAATAATTTTTTAATAAAACTTTGCACATAAAATCTAACCTCGAAATTTACTGAACACATCACATGCCCTTTTACAAAAAATTTATTTTGAGCACTTGACAGGGTATAAAATACCAATTGAATTCCATATTTTAAAAAAGATACGATAAAATATTCTTAATACCAAAAAATAGGTTCTAAACCTCCCAAAATAGTCTCAAAATATAGTGGAACATTTAAAAAAACACTTAGTGTGCACTTTTATGACAAAACAACACTACATTTCGCAGAACAAGTTTTAAAAACCCATTTTCACACCAAGAAAAATATCCAAAGGATGAATAATAATAATAATAATATATATATGATGAAACAATTAGAAAATTATGATACATAAATGATAAAGGGATGTTCAAGGGATATCCTACCTCAAATCCTTGGCGTAATGGAAACACAAACCCAATATCACCATCTGAGGGTTTAAAAACCCAAAAACTATGATGACCAGTCCCAAACAAACTAAATCCTAATAAAAATATTTGGATAACCGAACCCTAGGTTTATCCTGACTAGGGGATATTATAAAACCATAAAATAATGAAAGGAGGAAGAAGAGGGAGGATAGTGAAGAAGGAAACTCACCATTTCAACTAGAAAACTCTTCATATTCCAATAGATCTACACCCATTGAATAATGGTAATCAATTTGAATATCATTGATAGGATAATATTGTCTAGAAGAACCAGGGAAAGAACATTTAGGGTAAAATGAGTATGAATTGAATTCTCTATGTATGAAACAATTTACCATCTCAACTCTAGAAGATTTGTGGAAACCTAAGAACCAACACCCAAATATATGATTCAGACGAGCTTCATAGAGGTAAAATCGATAATGGGGGTAAAGCTAGGTAAAATGGATTCAAGTGGGAGGTGGAATCACTAAAAAAAATTAAAAATGATAAATATATAAAATAAATAATTTATTTTTTAAAAAACTGGAAATGGGCCCATGGGCTTTCTCAATACCTAAATAAGTAACCTAAATTCAACTTGATAATGAATTCATAAGGGTTCCAAAAGGATATAGTGTTCTGAATATGACATTTGAGGAAAATTATTAAGTGTAATGGGTGCATAATGTGAAAAAAGGGGTTATAAAAGAAACAAATTTTGTTTTTAAAACTATAAATGAGCTCACGGTTGGCCTAAATCATGATGTAACCAACCTTTCTCCACAAAATCCTAAACAAGCAATGGGGAACCCAAATTAGGGTTATTAGACATACATGGTTTTCCAAAACTCAAAATTAATCTCACCCAACACCCAATAATGGGATTGGTATTTTCAATGAACCGTATGAAAACAATGACATGAAGAAAACCCGGGTGTGACAGTGTTCACCCCCAAACCATTGTGGAGATAAGGTTTACTCTAGAGAGTATTATAGGGGAAAACTTATCCCACAAACCAAGGCTAAATCCAAATTCTATTATAGTTTATATTCTGATATATCAATCTTTACAAAATTAATTAGAGTGATATATTGGCCCAACCCATCACATAATGAAAATAACAAAATCGTGTTCCTGAAGATCATAAACAATCATTACATCATATTCCAGGAAAGTAAATGGTTTTTATAAATAATTTATTTAATATATCCTTTGGAAAGAATAATAATGGAATCTATAGATCTTATACCTAGTAAAGATTATATTATATCATCTGATATAATCATAAATCAAAAATGATTTTGAATGGTTATTAGGAATATTTCATGAGGGAAATATCATTTCCACTTTGAAATACACTTTATAAAACATACAACATTTTCAAAATTATTTTCTTTAGAAATTACAAGGGAATATTATAAAGGAATATTTAAATATAATTGAAAACATTTCTTTAGGAAAATAATTTTTTCAATTTAGAAAATACTTTTTAACAAATAAATTTTTTCAAGATACTATTAATATATAAAAACCATTGGAATAATATAAGAGAAGAATTAAATATTAGCTTTATGTTTTGGTAAAATCCCTAATATCTAGGTTTGTAAAATAAAATGATGAATTATTTTAATATACATTACATTATATTAATAAATAAGAAAAATATAATTTATTAAATCCTTTTAATATTCATAAAACAAATTTGAAAACATTTTTTGAAAACTAGGATACAACAGAAAAATGAGTGTCCACCGAATTGAGAAATAAAGTCATTTTTTATAAAAAAATTAATTATTTATAGAAAAAAATTGATTAAAAATCATATTATTAAATGAAAAAATATTTAGTAAACAAATAATTAGGAAATAAATTAAAATATTAAGATATATATTAAAATATATTGTAATTGTAATTTTAATCAATGACAATCCTGATAAACTATACGATTGTAAAATAAAATATATTCAACATTGGTAACATTTGTATCCTATGCCACATGAATGAATACCAAAAAATGAATCATTTAAATATCATTAAAACAATTAGATAAATTATATAACTTTTTAATGGGGAATTATATACATTACTCAAAAGAAGGTAAGCATATGACAAAAATTGTGTCCCAAAAAAGTAGACAAAAATCATATAAAACCATGGTAACATCGAATCATAAGACACATTAAATAGTTATAATCAAATTAATAATTAAATATAATTAAAAATCTATATTCATGATCTTACATGTCAAAGAGGTTGTTTATACACCTCATAAAACAAATAGGTTGTGAAAAGTTATATGCCTCCTAGAAATAAAAGAGAGACTATAAATCATCCACCATATGTATCAAATTTCCCTAAACATATTCGAAACACCTTCATAATAAATATAGAATTTTAATATATATATAAATATATATATTCCAAAAACATATTCATATTTATAATTCTATATATTGTTTAATTATAAATTTTGATCACATGTTTATTTACAATTCATTGTTAACATTATGTTTCATTTTATAATTTACTTGATTTTCATGTATGTATTGATTTTCTACTTCTGATCATATTATATTGAAAATGGTTCATAATATTCAAAATTTAATCCCTAGTATAAATATATTATATATTAACAATAGATGTGTTATCAGTAATCGGTTAATGATAGAGATATAAAATAAAATACATCAATCATGGTGATGGTAATCCTTACCGATGATTTAATACTATTTCCATTTTCTAGAAGTGTTGACTAAAAGAAATTAAAATATTAATTACCTTATACCGTAACATACGATTACTATGTTTTTTTAACCTTCTAATTAATTTTTTTCATCTTTAATTAGTTGTGTGGTGGGACTCCTGATCATGGAGAGTAATTTCTGGGGAAAATGAGCTAATGTTCTAGAATATATGAATGTCCGAATTAATGAAGTATGGATATAAACATGTTATGATATTAGTGAGTTTCCCAAAATTTCTAGATAATTGATGGTGTAGTTGGAGTTTTTATACAAAAATATGGAGTTTCTATAGCATTCTGGACATGTACACGTAGTGTAAAGGTATTACATGCCCTGAAATTATCAGGCAAAAGATTTCAAGATTTTAGTACATAGAGTGAAGGATTAAATTTATTTTATATTTTAAATTTTGTATTAATTTTAAGGATTATATTTTAATGAAAATTCAATGGGGTTTTCAAGGTATTAAATATTCATGAATTGAATGGTGTGTAAAGGGATTACACATTATGTATTCATCATGAGTCTAGATTTTAGGGTGTTTCAAAGAATTTTTTTTAATTCTTTTACCTGTATCCATTCATTCTCTTAACCTTGGAGTATCCTTTGATGATTTCAAATACCACCAGTCCTTCTGAATCTTTATTTTCAGGGATTTATTGTTCATTCTGTCATTATTAATTTATCCATGTGTGTATTCCATTATATGTTTTCATTTACTTTAATATTAGAAGGGCCATTTCATTCCATTATCAGAAATAATGGTGTATGAATATATTTCTATATATTTAATCTATATTTTCTAAATGATTTTGTTAAAGGGGATGATCCTTTAATGGTCGTGGTAAGGTATGTGTGTGTTCATCAAGGAAAATTGTGAAACTTCCCCTTATTTGACCCTTTTGTAATATTGAATAAATGATAATATGTGTAAATTTGTTCTAGGGCCTCTTTTTTCAATATTATTTTGTTTTGTATTGGTGGATCCCATTATGGGTTTGTGAAACCTTATATTTCACTTTGGTTGTTTTATTTATATCCCATGAGAATATACTATATTTCCCCTATTTTTATAAATTTATTTATAAATGAAATGGAATGAAAGGTTGAATTCTTTGTCTCCTTCCTCCTCTTTCTCTTATTGGGAATGTAATTGTTGATGGTTGGGTTGTATGGTGATGGCACAGGATGGTGCCATCCATCCCACATGCTTGTGTACTTTAAAAGCCTCTAGATATTTTTCGATGAACCATGGTCATTCAACCTCCTCCGAAGAAACTGTTTTACTGGACTATGTCCATGCGACGCCCCTACATGATTTGGGTTCATCTCTTATTTTCCTTCCACTATTCTGCTAGTTGATATTTGACATGTGTTACTTCTCGTTCACGGTCCCATAGTTCCACACTCTATATTTCTAGAAATTAAGTCGTTTACATTATTTAATTTCCCCGATAGTTCTATACAGGTATAGTTTTTTGATGTTGGACCAGTTGTTATCTGATGTCATTACATCCCCTCTATGGATATGATATTCTATGGTCCCCTATATCATTTCACCTACCCCTCACAAAATACACAACGACAATTTTTTTATGGCCTCATTGACAATTTGGGCTCTATTGGGGGCTTATGTAATGGTAGATCAGCTCTAGGATTTGTGTTCTTGGTAGGTTTCATTCCCCTTATGGTGATTCTGGTGGCTCCTATAATGATGTTTTTGGGTTTATTGATGTGGATGGACACCAGTGATGGCGGTTTGCGCATCCCCAACATGCATTTTCAAATCCACTAGTTTGGAGGTGGTTTTTTCAAAACATGGCGCCTGTCTAGGGGTTTAGTTTCGGTGGTTCCTTATCCGCCACTGATAAGATGTCTCAGATTCTTGTGTTGTGTTAGCCGATCGGGAGCTCTATGTCCCAAGGCTGGGTTACATGGGTGAAGTATTCCTCATGGGTGTTGTTTCCCGAGGAAATGTGATGTTGTAATGAATGATGCATCCGGTGATTGTTTATTGGGGTAGTTCTGTGCCTTCACTGGGTTCCTTGGCCGACTTTTTTTTTGGTTTGTGTTATTCAGGTACCCTTTTGTGTGGGTCTACTATTGGTCATGGTTCTATTCACTTCCCTATAATGTTTCTATTTGGGGAAATGGTATTATTTTTGGTCATCACTTAATCTTTAACTAATTTTATAAAAAGCAGAAAAAATATTTTTAGACTATTGATTGATTTGTGTGATTGTGGGAAAAAGGTTTTTGATAAAAAATGGTTTCACAATGTTTTGGGTAAATATATAGTGTTTCAGTGCACAATTTTTTAGGAAATTGTATTTATGAATTGTTTTAAAAAATACATCACACTGTAAGCCTTGTGGACTTTGGTGTAAGGTGTAGTAATCAGCTTTGTCCACTATTGAGGATTTTCCCATCGGGTTTTCATCTCCTTCCAAGGATTGTATTTCTATGTACATTTTAAACTTGTTTAGTGGGGTAGTTCACTTTTTTAGGTATTCCTTTTCTATCATGCATTTTTTCTTATATATAGATTCTAAAGGTCCATATTTGTCTATTATTAGGTACTAGGGTCCAAGCTATCTCAACCTAGTCCGATCCTTGGTGTGATATTAGACGTGATTTGGATTTAGTTGATTTATCTTATAATTTTTTGATGTTTTACTTCCATGGAATTTATAAGATATTTTCTACATTATTTGTTATGTAATGAAATACATGGAAACATATTTACATGGTCTATTTTGAAAATGTGGAAAAAGTCTAAATTTAATTTTTATTTCAATGTTTTTTTATATTAAACTATTAATCCTCTTTTCATTACTTGAATTCTTTAATGTTGATAATGTTAGAATTATTTTATGACAAACTTGTTATAGAACACATGGGTGGAATGCTAATGATCTTTTTAACTCACACCCTATGAACACCTTTGGTAGTGTATAGACCATTTTATGTATTTGATTATGGGGAAAGGAAAGGAACCATAGAGAAGTGACAATATTTGCTATTAAATTAATTGTGTAGCTAGTGGTGAGATGGTGGGAGTCTTAACACCCTATAAAATGGAGTAGTGATATTAATGTTTTAGTTTTCCATTGATTATTAGACTTGTAATCAGAGATTTTCATTTCTTTTGATTTTTGTAGTTTGCATTGTTTGCTTTTAGTTAGCTAATATATGTATTTTTTTCGTCATTAATCTATATTTTATATAAATATATGAGCCATTTTTTGGATTCAGGATGAGAAAAACGATTCCATCTTATGCTTTCATTATTCTTGGTGCTAGTCGCCAACACATTGGGATCGAGAAATACGTTCAGGTAAGTGAAAATTTCAGACTTGTACCAGTTTTTGAGGGTATCTAGGTTGGGTTCTTCATAGTTTAGTATAAACTGCAGTTTTTATTCCAGATTCTATGTCATGGGACATTTGGTATACTAGCTATATGATTTTTGAGACATAAATGGCATGTTGTAGTGAGGGTTGGGCCAACTACTGACATAACAAGCACATGATTCCATGGGATGTTGGTATGTGTGTCTCATAATTGAGTTCATGATTCTAATATAAGTTTTTCTTATGGTTATCTGTTTTGGACTATTATTTTCATGTTTAATGGTTGTCTATGCTATTTCATTATGTAGTAGTATGCCTCCATGAAATTTTCTATCAGTTACATAGGAGAATAAATTAGGTATTCTTTAAGGGAATCATTCTATCAACTGAAATTTTATCTATATGATCATTCAGGTAATACCTATAATTGAGTATAATGTTCCACAAGTTTAGAATGTAGGTTTCTAGGTATATCAAAGATCTACAGAGACACGGATCGATCAAAAGAGTTCTTAAGAGAGAATCCACAATCCATAATGAGTATTAAAGAACCCAAATAGGTGTGGGAATGGCCGATCAGGATTGATCATGTCTTCAACTTTTGGGATACAAATGAGAGTATCAAAGTGATGTGTGAGGTGTTTCAAAATTAGAGTCTTACAAACCAATGCCGGGAATCCATGGATCAGGAGAATATGCATGTTGTCTTGAACTGTAAGAGATTCATTAAATATTTCATTTTGTAGTTTTTTTCAGAGTCGATGATGATGGATATGTCTATAGAGTTCCTCTCAATACATCTTGTATAAAAATATATGTTATCATATATGAGTCGTTTTTTAAAGTTGGATTGTTTTTTGCTAGATGTAGTGAAAAATGAATAGTTGAAAGATCAAAATTACCTTACGGGTTCATGATCAGATATTAGATTGTAGGTAATTATGCTGAACATTTTGATCTATGTAGAGATAGTGGACATGGCTATGATGTAGACATTAATATGGATGTAAAGGTGGGAAATTCTACCCCTCCTATTCCACCCTGTGGATGCTTTAGTGGTGCGCAAGGGAAGAATAGGAAGCGGTAGGATAATCATAAGAGTGGTGTATGTGGTTCTTAGAGGGATGAATACTCAATAAATTTAGTTGTATATAGTATTTTTCCTATAAAATTCAATAATTTTTGAATGTTAGGGAACACCATTCCATCTTGTTCAAAACCAACACAGATGTGTAATGGTTTTGGATATAATAGTAATGTGTAGCGCTTCAATCAGGATATGTATACACCTCCAAATAGAAAGGGCACTTCAACTACAAAGGCTATTACGACATAGTTAGATTCTTAAAATACTATTGGACTATAGTCATATTCATCAATATTGAATCATTTTCATACAGTGTTTGAGATTCCAATGTAGGTAGATGGGAGTCCAATGAAAATGATTTGTACCATATTTTCTAAATCTTCAGTTTTAGTTTCATTATATTATAATCCTTCATAAAAAAGGATTATATTGTTCTATTTTTTTATATTATTAAACATTCATAGGGGCTTATTAACATCTATATAGAGTTATAAACACCTCTTGGGAAAAGGAAGGAGAAGTTATTTCAATGTTCTTTACTATCGATAAATGATGTGGAGTATGTATTGTATTTTCTTATAGTGACATTTCCATCTATTAAATTATTATTAAATTATTATAAAGATAAACATAATAATAGTATTACACCTTGAGGATCCATAGGTTTAGTTTCCTGGGAAGACTACGTCCAAACTTAAGATTTAAAACATCTATCACAGACAATTATTTAATTCATTCTTCACAAGCGTTTTCTTATCCCTAGAAAAAAAATTTAGTACACATAATCACCTGAGGATATACATCTAAATGGGGTCATCTAATAGAATAGTAAGATGATAGATAAGAAAATTATAGCATGGGGTGATAATGATCATAACCTAGCCAAAGGATCATGGATATTAGAGGAATCATTTACAAAAGACAAAAAATGTGGAAATGCAAAAAAAATAAAACATCATGTATTAGTGGTTAACTACCACACATAGTTGTGAATAATTCTAGCATCATGTTCAAAAATAATTTCATTTTTACACGTGAGATTCATCTCATTACCCAATTCAATGGAGTATTTTATAATTCCTGGTGCACATGTCACATCAAAACATTCATTTTATGCTATATAATTTTGTGCGCACCTGTCACATCATAACATTATCATAATCATTCATGCCACATAGAACTTATATCACAAATGTACATAAATAACCCATGGAAAGTAAGGGGTTTCATCTCATATGAACACATTCATAAAATATTGGTTCCCAAAGAAAATTGGGATTAACAAACATGATATAATAACCATATACCTTGAGTTAGAAATAAAAGTTGTGTTTTTTGAAATAAGAGTTGTTTTGGAAAACATTTGATTTAAATAAACCCTAGTGGAAAACATGTATATCACATAATAGGTATGATTATGATGAAAAAATTATTTTAAGGAGTGACCATAGAAAAATGGAGTGAAATAGGGTGAACCCAGAGAAGGAATGTCGGGTTTGAGAATTTCCCCATACCTTGTATCTAAATGATTCCCTCTCTATAATGTCATGTATAATGACATTATATTCATTAATTAGAAAATAATGAAGAATTTTATACATGAATAGGTTTAATTTTCATTTCACCAAGTTATTTATGGGCCTTTTATGAGTTATTGTGTTTAAATACATTGTTCCGGAATGTTCGTTTTTTTGTTTTCTTAAACGGTTCACTTGTATTCATAAATGGTTATTTGTATAAGATCATGGAAAAATATCTAGAACTAATTATTAATTCTATAAATTATATTAAATTAGTGTAATGGTAATATAATTGATTATTTTATATACCATGTGGATAAATAATTAGATAATATTTTTTGATGATCATTTTCGATTAATTTTGGTGGTTTTTCCATCACAAAGAAATTGTTTTGTTTAATCACTTACCTTCATGATAATAAATTATTTGCAGAACAAAAATCTTGATAAATCATATAGTTTAATATTTTTTTCAACAATTTTATGGTTTTTATGAAATCATTGATGGAGTTGATAGAATATGGAATTATGTCGCCCATGATTTAGATAAATTAACTCATCACGGGAAACAATTTCATTTTATTATAAAAGAAAGAGATGGAAGAATATAATGAATAATACTCCATTAACATGATATGATACCAGTATATCAATCATAATGGAGTTATTATGAAATTTGGATAACAAAATTTGAGGATAAGAGAATAATGGAAATGATAGTTGGAAGGAAAAATAAAGAGAGAGAGAGAGAGAGGAATTACCTCTTGAATCATCCTCTTAGGATCCACCACAAATATCCTAGTCTAGGCATTTTGATGAGACCAAAAGCTCTTGGACATCAAAGAGGTTCTAGGGAGGATGCTTGGGAAGAGTTTAGGCAAGTCATGAAAATTTAAAGGTGTGAGGAAATGATGGTGTGAGGGGCAATATTTCTTTTTGAGGGGAGATGGGTTTTCTTAATATTAAATTCAAAAATTTAAAATTTCTCCACAAGATAAGTAATAGTAATGATTCCATGATAAATAATATTAATTATGGAACTGGAGTTTGGTATTTGGGTTCTTACATCACTTTTTACATCCGGAATAGTGGGTTTAAATTATAATGTAATTATAGGGTTAATTAATGTATTTTACAATTCCCCACAAAATCAAGTATTTCAGAAAAATCCCAAAAATTCACCCTAACGATTTTTCATCATGTACAATCCGAAAATGAAGTCCATTTTTCAAAAATAATTTTATAAATATGATTATGTTTTTTAATTAAAATCAAAATTTACTTGAAAAATAATGTTTTAAAACATTTGTTTACTTATTCCAAAACATAGTTACATCATGTTTTTACGAAAATCCTACATATATACTATAATTGGTGAGGTTAATATTCCTAAGGGTATATTACTATTCATAAGAGTAACATTATATTCATAAGTGCATTTTACTATTCACAAAAAGTTATGTTTGTTCTATTAGAATCTAGAAATCACCCTGACCGCAACTCTGTATGTCATACTCTAGAAATTCCAAACATAGAAGTGAATTGTTTTGTATAATGGTCACATAGTATTCAGTATAATGGAATGTCATTGTTCTTCCTAATGTAATTATACTATAAAGATAAATTATAAGAAGGTATTTCTATTGAAAAAAATTGGTACATTACAATCTCCCCCCCCCTTATGAAATTTCGCCAGTGAAATTTTATTTTACACAAACAAGTGAGGGTAATTATCTTTCATAACCTACTCCAGTTCCCAAGAATATTCTTCAAACATAGGTTTCCCCCACAAAACATTATCAAGTTGTGTTGTCTTGTTTCATAGAACCTAATCTCTCATGTCTAGAATCTCTACCGACTGCTCCTCATTGAAGATATCGTCTTCCAGTTGCCCCATCTCTGAGTTCAGTACATGTGTGGGATCAGGTATGATCTTCCTTAGGACTGATACATGAAAAAAATCATGAAGAAGATCCATATTCAGTGGAATTTAAATTTAATATTCCATGGATAATATGTGTTCAAGGATCTCAAAGGGGCCAATTCACCTTAGGATTAGCTTCCCCTTCATTACAAACTGAATGACACTCTTCCTTGGTGATATTCGAATGAAGACATTATCTCCAAAATCAAACTCCAAGTCCCATAGATAGTTGTCAGGAAATCTCTTTTTCCAACATTGAGCAGCAAGGATATGTTTCTTGATGAAATGAACCTTCTCTATCATCTCATTCAGAAGATCGGGTGCATGTATCTTTTTTTCTCCAACTTCCTCCCAACATGCTGGTGTTCTACATCACTTTCCATACAAAGATTCATATGGAGCCATATAAATACTCGAGTGGAAAATATTGTTGAATGAGAACTCAAACAATAGGAGAGTCAGATCCCATCAACCATTTAATTATATAGAGTAGGATCTTAGCTTGTCTTCAAGTCTCTAAATAGTCTTTTTAGATTGGACATTAGTTTGGGGGTGATATGCCATGCTGAAATTTAATTCAGTACTCAAAGAAAGTTGAATAATTCTCTAGAATTCATATGTGAACCCTGCATCACGATCAGATATAATCAAAAGTGGAACACCATATAGTCTCACCACTTCCTTCACATATATCCTTGAAATTTTTCACGTGATATAACTTCTTGAATGTGATAAAATTGGCAGTCTTGTTGAGTTGGTCAGAAATAACCCATATCATATTATTTTCCTTCGACATATTCAGGAGACCCACGAAAATGTCATTAATGAAATTCTCCCATTTCCACATGGATATAGGCAATGACATCATCAACCCTTTGGACTTGTGTCTCTCTACATTAACTTACCGACCAACCAAGAACATTGAGATTTATTCCATGATCTCATTTGTCATGTTATCCTAACAGAAGTGTTCACAGAGAACATGGTACATATTGGTGTAACCAAAAATGATAGATAATTTTGAGCTATGTTCATTGTAAAATAGTTCATTATTTATCCTAGGTGATGAAGGCACACACCGATGCCTTCCAAATCGAATCACACCTTCATTATCGATATGAAACCCTTGCAGCATCCCTTCATTTAATGCATTAATCATCTTGTTCAACTCCATATATTCCCTTTGCATGTAGAGACTCGAAGCTTTACATACATAAATATTACATTACTTTTGTGGAATACATATTACATAACAAAAACAGACACACAAGGACCGTAATAGTTTGGTGTCTTTGGAAACTTGGAACGTAATCTTCAAATCGTGGTGAAAGATCTTCAACATCTCCCATGAAGATATTCCACTTTTTTTTCCTTAATTAAAACTTTTATTTTAATCCTGGGGGAAAATAAAACATAAAAATGATGAGCTCAAATGCTCAGTAAGGGTAAGCATGGATAAAATAAAACATACCATACATAATTGAACCTAAAAACATGAACATAATGTTTAAACATCAAAATCTTGAGCAACGACTTAAAACATGGAAGTACATAAGGCATAGATCATAATGGAACATAAATCATAATAAAATAGTATGGGAATAAAACATGTAATTGTGGCATCCATTAAGCACATGTAATGATTTCCATAGTAGCCAAGACATTGCTGCCAAGACCATCTTAGTGGACAAAGTCTCTTTCTGAATCGAGTTCACTCCTCGTTGCAGTCCTGTAATACTGAACTGGATTAACTTACCATTCCTGCCATGTCTATCTCATGAGATATAAATCTTATCCAATGCATTGGAGGGAGATATAGGTCCCACCAATCTCATAATGAAATCATTCTTACTTGCGCCACAAAATAAACATACATCATTCATAATAACCCAATAAATAAAATGGGTTTCATAAACATCATCCCATCATTACATAATCCATATAAAAGAAATGGATATCCTTTCATAATCAGAAAAGTGAAACCATGTAAATCATAGAGACATTATACATGAAACATACACATATGAAATAATGTCATCTTAGATGGAAAATGGTTTTGATAAAACACTTGAAATGAATTCTTGAGGAAAATATCCCTTTTTCTTTAAAATCATTTTATTTTCACAAAATGTCATGAAATTTTAAAGGAAAGGGATTTTATTGAAAATATTCATGAGCTTCATGAAAATAGGTCTTTATAAAAGCATAAAAATCCTTTCAGGCCGTATACGTTAATAAAACATTCTTTTTGTACTTTTTGTTGGAAAAGTAAAAAAGTACCTCGTAACGTAAACAAAAGAAATATTCCTTACATACCATGTAGTAAAAGTAAAAATGGGTAAAGAGGACTTTAAAAATACATGAATACATTTTTATAAATCATGGACATGGATGATAGCAATAACCTTAGTAAATACTTACAAATAAGCAATCTTGGATAAAAATGAGATTTGCAAAATTATCCCTTACCTTAGGTCTGATATGCTTCATACATATCCAAACCTCCTGTATAATGATTTAAATAATGACATTGACTTATTACATAATCATATTCATTGTTATGATATCATATATGGTTCACTTATGACTTTATATTACCCGTTCTTCTGTAAATTCCATGTTAAAGAGCATTTTGGGTAAAATCATTTCATTTGTCATCTGTGTTTTGACTTTTAATTATTCATATTATTACTTAGATTATGATTAATTAATTCCATAATATAAAACATGATTTATATATAATATATATTCAGAATATACACATATATAATATATCGATAAATGGAAAGAAATACACCGTTCATGGAGACGGTAGGTCGTACGTACGCATGAACGTTGTTTTCTTTTCCTCATTGAATTGAATGGAATTAATTGGATGACATACATATATATATACATAAATACAGTAAAATTATTATGTCATATATTTCATGATTACTTATTATATATACTTTATAATCATTTATGAATGGTTAATCATTGAGAATGAATCTCATCGCGTCGTGGAGATGGTATTCCGTACGTACGCACGAGCGATGATATCATTTCTATGATTGTGGAATTTTATTGGAGTGTATGTATACTATTAAAGAATAAATATCACTTTACAATAATCATATATAGTTATTATTTACAAAATTATACCCATCCAAGTATGGTGGGGGTGGAAAATAGATTACACCACGGCGTGGAGACGGTATTCCGTACGTACGCACGCGCGGTGATTTCTTTTTCCGTAGGATGGATAGATGGTGAAATAGTGTTGTTTCATACATATAATAACATATCAGTATATGAGTGATACTGATGTTATTAATTCATAATGAAAAAACCTAAGAAGAATAAGTGGAAGAAGAAATAAAGGTGAAAGAATCGGTAACAGACATTACATCTTTTTTGAAGCACCTCTTTGAGACCTCCTCTTAGGGCAGTAAAATTGGTATTTGAAGAAGACCAGGACCTATAGGATGTTTCTAGGGAAGTGGAGAAGATAATTGGGCAGGGGTTGGCCGAGCTTTAAGGCTCAAAGTTGTGTGAGGAAGAGAGGGATTAGGTTCCCTTTTATAAGGGAGGAGAGGGGCACCTTTGGAATAACTAAAAATATTATTTTATTATAAAGTCATATTTGGTTTTTAATAGCTCCAAATTAATTTATTTCGAGGCTAAGGTGGGTATATGTAAAAATCCTCTCATAAAATAGAATTTATACAAGGTTAGGTATCAATTTTAACCTTATCATTTAGATTTAACTTTAAGTTAGATAATTTAACTTTTACCGTGTCTTCTTGTTTTCTTAAACTATAAGGTTAATAAACATACTATATCAAGACAAACGAACACAAAGTTGTTTATTATTAATATATATAACCTTATCTAAGTCATTTTTCCAAACCTTAGATTTTTAGGAATAAAATAACAATTAATAATATAGTATTTGTTTTAAAAACTATTTTATGTCAATTTTGACACTATTTGGTAATTGTTTTTTTTGAAAATCATAACAGAATGATTAGTTCGAAAAAAATTTAATTAGAGCAATAATAAAATGTCATATTAACATATAAAATTATTTTAATTCATCCAAAGTTTCAAATTACATTTATTTGGGTATTTATAACATCAATTATGTCAATAATTGATTAATAAGATAATTACTGCATCATCATTGTATCATAAAGAAATTAAAATATTTTAAGTCTAACAATTACAAATAAAATACCATTACGTAGGAAATATTTTTAGATTTATAATTAATATTTATAGTAGAATTTATCTTATGTATATCCCTATATTAAAAATTCTTTAGTTATTAAACTTTGATTTTAACTATTTTAGCCCTTCTTTTAATTAATTGATAATAAATGTCCTAATCTAATCCAAGTGGGCCTAAATGGTCATAGTTTATTCCTGAGGTTGTTTTTGGTCTAATTAAACTTATCCAATAGAATTAGGACATGTGTTCGGGTAATAATAATATCATTTTTACCCTTAATTACCCTATTTACTTTTAACCGTGGTAAATAAAAGTAAAAAGTTACTATTCCCCAAAAATTATTTTCCTCTCATTGAACCACATTTTACTTACTGACATCAACCGTGTCTCTCTCATTTTTGAAATTCCACTCAGAGAAGCGGTAAAATTATGTTTTATGTAAATTTGCAAATTCTCCTAGGAGGTGGGTAAAAGACAGTGAAAAGTTCAATGAAATTTTTATATATTGAAAATTATTATAAAATTACTCCAATAATTAAATTGAACTTATATAGGTATTATGTATCAATTTTGACCTAAAATAAATTTAAATAAAATAAATAATAATTTAAATAAAAAGTCGGTTTTTAATTAGTAACCTAGTGTTTTCACTATTCATCAAAAATTGAATGTTTCCAGAAAAATACAAAAAAATAGGCCCAAGCTATATTTGATATTATGAATTCAAAAATGATGTTTATTTTAACAAATTCAAAACATATCAGTTACATTAATTAATTTAAAAATTAATTCCCGTCGTCAAGACAAATAGCGTGTTTTTAATAGATAATAACTATCAAAAGATTGACACTTGTTTATGTGTGGTTTAAATGTGAAATTATATCCAATGAACAACATTTTATTAAATTGTAAAAATATATTCTAAATATACTTTAAAACCACTCAAATTAATAATTTATCACTATTAATTATTTTGATTAAAAAAGTGGTTTTTAATTAAAATTTAATAATTTTCACAATTCCTCAGAATATGAAAATTATCCGAAAAGTACCAAAATTTCACCCTAAGATAATTTCAATATTATGAATCCAAAAAATGAAGTCCATTTTGAAAAATAAAATTTACAAAATTTCAAAAAGTTGGTATTACTATTCATAACGGTTAGTTTTAATAATATTTTAATAGCATATCGTTGTTTAGCGAAACTCGGTATTGCGTATAACACACGCTACCGTGGAAGGTCACGATTGTGTGTAGTGCAAGCCAAATCAGTGATGTGTGTTGTGCAAGATCATTTTGATGTAGCGTACAACACAAGACATTAATGAAATTAAAAAGAATATTTTTCATAAAATCTCGGGGTGTTACATTGCACCTCCTTAACAATCTCTTGTATTATTGGTTGAACAATAATTTGGGAAAGGTAGGATGCATCCTCTTCCATTTTAAATTCCTAATCCATCCTTTTCAAATAAAAGAAGATATGGTCTTTCTCAATCCATAACATGGATTGAGTTACATGTTCTTCTATACAAATATCCTTAGCTACCTTGTTACCCTTTATTTGATGAAAGTTAATAAAGAAATCATAATATTTGATTAGCTCTATCCATATCCATTTAAGAAAGTCGATCTCCTTTTGTGTGAATATATTCTTAAGCTCTGGTGGGGGTGTATATGTCACACATCTCACCATAATGGTAGTTCTTCTAGATTTTGAAGGAAAAAATCAAGGTTTATAGCTCTAGATCATGATTTTGGGTAGTTCTTAACATGAATCTTCAACTTACATGAGAAATTGGCTATCACATTATCATTTTTCATCAGTACACAACCCAAGAATTTCAATTTAGAATCACTATATATCACAATCCATTCTTCACTTTTCGATAGTGTGACTACAGGTGAAGTGATCATCATTCTCTTTATCTCCTTGAAGCTTCCCTCACATTCTTCCATCAAATCATACATTAGAACTTTCTTTGTTAATTTAGTTATCGGGCTTCGAAATCAGGATAAATTTCTCACAAAATGGCGGTAATACGATTCTAATAAAAGAAAACTATGGATTTTTGTGACACTAGAGGGCTTAGGCCATTCCAAAATCTCCATTTGTTTTGATGGGTCTCCATAAATTCTCCCACCTGTGATCACATTCCCCATGAACGTTACATGATTCCTCCAGAAGTCACACTTACTGAACATGGTGTACAACAACTCATTTCTCAATATTACCAACACAAGTCTTAGATTTTCATCATGTTTTTCTTTTATCCTTGAGTAGATTAGAATATAATCGATAAACACTACTACAAATTTGTAGAGGTAATGTCTGAAGACAATATTCATAAAGACCATTTATATTACTGGGGAATTAGTACGTCCGAAGGGAATCACCATAAGGTTATAGTTCCCATATCTTGTACGGAAGGTCATCTTATGAATATGTTCCTTTTTCCTCCTTTAACTAATGATATCCAAAAAGATGATCTACCATTGAAATGTGTTGATATATTTTTATTTGATTTAATAAGTTAACTATCATTGGAAGTGGATACTTGTTCTTTATGGGGATCTTGTTGAGTTCCTGATAGTCGATACATAACTGCATTGTTCTATCCTTTTTATATAAAATGATAATTGGCGCACCCCAAGGTGATGCACTCTGGTGTATGAACCCTTTGTCCAGATGCTCTTACTGCTACTTATTTAACTCCTCTAGTTCGATAAGAGAAATACTATATGGACACATTGAGATTTGAGTAGCTCCAGGTATGAGTTATATTGAAAAATATACCTCATGATCCGGGGTAATTCAGGGTAACTCTACAATAATTGTGTCATAGTATTCCCTCACGATGGGAATTTCCACAAGGCTAACACATTCCATTGAATCAACCATTTAGGCGAGGTATTCATCTTCATATAGAATCAAAACTCACACAGTTGTAGGATTTTTCATAGGAGATTCATGATCTTATTTTCATTTATAGAGGAGCATGGGATGGTTTGGAATAAGAAAAGATATTTTCTTTTCCAGATAGTTGATATGTTCTCTAAATAACTAGTGACAATCCATTCCCATTATAGAATCAAATTCCACCAAGGGATGTATTATGAGATTCGCTGGAAGAATATTTCTACATACGCTAATAAGAGATGTGTCAAACAATTGGGTTGAAATGATTTACCCACTTGGTGTATTTTCATATATCTATACTTCAAGAATTCATAGCTTTGATTCTATAGATCTAAAAAACATTCAAGATATAAATGAATGCATAGAATCAGAATCAAATAAGATGTTTTCCATTCATGAGTGAATAAGAGTTTGACCAAGTAAGACATAATTACCACCCTCTACTTTAGTAGTAGTGATGGAATAAGCCTTCCCTTGTTCTGGTGGCTGCTGACATTGATTAACCTTGAGGAATTGAGGTTTAGAGCTCTGACTGGCATAGTGCACTTACTTCCTACAGTTATAGCATTAAACCATGGATGGTTCTTTCCATTCATCCCCAACAATCTCCTTCCTTTCCATGTATTTTCAACAATCCTGAGCATGGTGTCCTTTGCAACACATGAAGCAATTCCCCATCCCTTTTAGGTAGTTCTCATGGTGCAATGTCCCACATTTTTGGCATGTGGGTCAATGTATTTTCTTCCCACCTTTATAATTAGATCCTCCAACATTAAACTCCATATTTCATTTCTTATCAGCAAAGTAATGTGACCATTCTCCAAACTCCATATCCATTTTTAGAGCTAATCCAACAAATTCTTCATAACTCATATGATCTCTAATTTCCATGAAGGTTTTATTTTAATCCACTAATGAATCTATAATTTTTTCTATCATTGTTGTTATCCAATCATGAAGCATACCTTCCAATCCTTGTGAAATTTTCTTCAAAGGTTGTCACAGATTCTCCTTATTTTTTCTTGAGATCTATGAATTCTCTATCAATATTTGTATGAAGTGTTATTGGGAAATACTTATTATGAAACATGATATTAAGGTCTTCCCATTTCATCTCTTCAATTTTTTCCCACGTCTTGTTGTTCTTAATCAAAGGAAACTATTTATTATCCTCTGCATCTAGATGATAAATTACAAGAGTCACCTTGTGTGTCTCAGAATAGTGATTCAGAAAAAATATATTCTCTATGATGTTGACCCACTATTACACAAAAAATGGATCGAAATATCCACAAAACATCGGTAGTCATTTCCATAAAAAACACTTGATATCCAGTTTATCCCTCTTGGGAGAAAGAGAAAATTCCTCATTATTTTGGTTATAGTTCGTAACCTGATATAGATGGGTAAGAATCACCATGATGTTTTTAATTATAGCTCCCAAATCATTGGGGATGTCATTCGGGCAATCGTTTCTTTGGCCCTCACATGAGTTATTGGCCTAGTTTCTCCCAGTTCCCAACATTCTCAAAAATTGAGAAGTATAGAACCAAAATAATTCAATTAGTCATAAATAACATATTCATTTCTACGATTTATACTAAAATAATAAATAATGTGAAACCTGTCTTAACATTCTTGTGTGCATATTTGTATATAGTCTCTTGCTAGATGTCTTCTCTACAATTCATTAATCATAATTCCCATATTAACTAAACCTTACATCTTTTACCTTGTATAGTGACCTGTAAATTTCTTACATTTCTATTACATCATCATGTATATATAAAACATAATATTCTTCCACCATGAGGATCCTGAGGACTATTGGCTTGGGAAAACAAGGGCCAAACATGACATTTTAAACATCAAACATAAATAATTATTTAATTCATTCTTCACCAGCTTCTTATTGTCCAATCATAACTCCATAGTACACATAATCACCATAGGATATACATCAAAAGGGGGTTAGATGAATGCTCAGTAATAGGATAGATAAGAAAAATATAGCAATGTGTGATAATAATCATAACATAGGAAAAACTATTATGAAAATAAGAGTAATCATTAATAAAAGACTTAAAACGTGGCAATGCATAAAAAATGAAACATCATGCCTTAGTGAATAAATAACACACATAGTATTGAACAATGATAGAATCATGTTCACACATTATTTATCTTTTACTCAGATGATTAAACACTTTACCCAATGCATTGGAGCGCTGTATAATTCCGGGTACACCCATCACATCATAACATTCAATTTGCACTATATAATTTCGGGTGCACCCATCACATAATAACATTATCGTTATCATGCAAGCCACATATAACATATATAAAAACTGAACATAAATTAACAATTTAATGGATTGTGTTTTATCTCATAATAACAAATTCATAACCTTTTTGTTCCCAAATGAAAGTTGGAATAACGTACTTGACACAATAACCATCAACATTGAGTGAGAAATAAAAGATGTGTTTTTGAAAGAAGAGTTATTTTTGAGAAATTTTTTTTGAAATAAAATCTAGTTTAAAACATGTATATCCATGAAAATTCTATATAATTATGAAATAATTATTATTAAGGTGCGAGCATACAAACAAAGGAGTGATAGAGGGACAACCCGAAGAAGGAAAGTTGGGTTTTGTAATTTCCCCTTACCTTGTATCCGAACACTTCTTTCTCTTTAATGTTCTATATAATGAAATTATATTCATTAATTAAAAATTATAGAACCTTTAATACATTAATAATTGTAATTTTCACTTCATCATGTTATCTTATGGGTCTTTGGATGAGTTATAGAGGTTAAATACATTGTTCATGAATGCTTTTTTGCGTTTTCTTGAACATTTCACTTGTATTCATAAATGGATTCTTTTTTTATAACATGGATAAATATAAAGAACTGATAATTAATTTTATTAATAATATTCAAGTAGATTAATTGGTATTAAAAGGAATTATGTTATATAACATGTGGATGAATCATTTGATAAAATGTAATGATGATCAATTTTTGTTAGTTAGGGTGGTTTTTTGATCACAACAAACTTGTCTTATTTTATCACTTAGTGTCATGTAAATAAGTTAGTTCTAGATCAAAAAATAGAATAAAACATACACTTAACAATATATTTTCAACCATTTAATGGTTTTATTAATATACATGAAGATGTTGATAAAAATTGAAGTGTGTCACCCAAGATTTAGGTAAATTAACACATCACGACAACCAATTTCATTTAATTAACAAAGAGAGGGAGGGGTACTATAATGAATAATATTCCATTAACATGATATGATACCATTATATCAATCATACTAGGGTAATAATAAAATTTGGGTAAGATAATTTGAGGATAAGAGAAGAAAAGAAAAGAAATTTAAAAGGAAGAAGAAGGAAAAGAGAGAGAAGAATTACCTCTTGAATCCTCCACTTGGGATTCTCATTAAGGAACCATGGATAATCCTTTTGATGAAAAAAGAAGCTCCTAGATTTGGGGTAGGGAATATGGAAGATTCTTGGGAAGATTTTAGGCAAGGCATGAAGCTTGAGAGGTGTGAGGAAATGAGGGCTTGAAGGGTGGTATTTATAGTAGAGGGGAGAGGGGTTTTCATAATATTGAATTCATTAATTTATTATTTATCCAAAAGACAAGTAATCGTGATGATTCCAAGAAATATAATAGTAAATACAGAATATGAGTTAGATATTTGTGTTCTTAAATTAATACTGATGTCAGGAATATTGGCTTTAAATTACAATGTATATATATGGTAAATTTAATGTGTTTTACAATTCACCAAAAATATAATAATTTAAAAAAATTCCAAAAAAATCACCATAACCATTTTTTGACATGTAAAATCAAAAAACATTGTCCATTTTCCAAAAATAATTTTTTGAATAGGATTTATTTAATTTTTAATTAAAATCAAAATTTACATGAAAAATAAAGTTTTTAAAACATTTTGATACTTATTCCAAAACATAGGTACATCATGATTTCACTTAAACCCTACATATATACTATCAAAGGTGATTTTACTATTCATAAGAATATATTTCTATTCATAAGGGCAATATTACTATTCATAAGGTATGTTACTATTCACCAAAATTTTTGTTTGTTCGATTTTACTGTAAAAATCACCCTAAACACAACCGTGTATGTCATATTTTGAAAATTCAAATCATAAAATTAGAAAAATTATGTTTAATGACCACATAATATTTAGCATCATGACATGTCATTGTGCATCCTAATGTGATCATACTATTTTGAATAATTATAAAAGCAATTTCCATTAACAAAATATTGGGTCGTTACATTTCTCTTTCTCAATCTACATCTATTTGAAATTATTATAAAGATGGTTAGGATTATTTCATATAATGATGTGGTTGATTTTTATCATATCCTTTTTTGGTTTCTTATGGCCAATTGGAACTCATTTTTGTTTCAAGGAGTGGGATATGAGTTATGGTCACATAATACTTTCCTGCCAAGATCTCAAGTGTTGTTTCTCTATTGTAGAAGATGATGTTGATTAAATTTAATCTATTTTTGAAAATCAGTCTTTTGTTATAATGTAATATCATTTCTCAAGGAAACCTCTTGATATGGTAGTCAAGTTTCTGATTGAGATGGTTGAAACTATGGAACTAATTTTTAAACCTTCTTATTGTAAGGAACTAGAAGAGTTAAAAGAGATCATGTATCAGTTGGATGACCTAATATATAAGGGTTTCGTTCTCTATAGTATTTCACCTTGGGAATATCTAGTCCAAATTTACAAAAATTTAGATAATTCCATCCAATTTTATATATACTACCATGATGTTGAACCGGGTTACAGTTATGAATAACAATCATTTTCCTCATGTTTATGACTTTGTTAGTTATTTGATGGGGGGAATTTGGTTTTCGAATATTAATTTTTATCAAGTTATCATCATCTCAGGGTTTGGAAAAATTATGTATTGAGGATGGATTTTAGGAGAAGTTATGGCCATTATGAATATCTTGTTATGCGGTTTTTTGGCTAATGCTCAGGCAGTTTTTATGGCATTTAAGAATCAGTTATTCTGTAGAGACATAGTTTTGGCCCTGTAATACCTTAGATCATTTCTATATATATTTATAGAGCTAGGTTATAAGATGGTGTGAAATTATGAGGCCCTATTCTTTCAGAATAAATTATTCAAAAATATTATGTATTTCTGTACTATTCACATAACAGAAATGGGATATCTCATAAATGGTGGATTAGATAAGAAATATGAGATCACATTTGGGTCCAGAATGTGGTGTTTACCTTAGGAACATCATAAATCTGTCAGCATGATATGTTAAGGACCCTCGCTCATTAGTGGTACATTAAATGGTAGAATTAATTTATAAACTCATTAATTTAATAGATTAACACAAAATAACTCTCCAATTGTGACTCGGATTCGAAATCACAGGCCATAGTTGATTTTAGATAGTGTTGTTTACCCTAGGAGGGGTTTGTGTTTTGTTAGTGCATGCCTTCAATATGAAAAGGTATCAGAGGGTCAAACCAGGAGAAAATAATTAAATTAAATTGTTTTATATGAAATTCTACATTGAATAAATTCTAAATGGGGTCTCATATTTGAAATCTGAGACAACTGTTTAGTTATTAGAGTGGTGTTTCCCCATGGGGTCACTTCAGCTGTAAGGGTACAAGAGATTCAAATTTCACGTCTACTGATAGTTTTCTTTAAATAGGGATTTAAGGAAATCAGTAGAGTTAACTAATTTTCCCACTTCGATGGTGAAGCTATGGCCGATGATGATTCAACGTCCGAACATCATTTGATCACTACAAAAATTCAGACATTGATAGATTAGAGCACAGTGAACATAACAACAAAACTAGATTCGATGTGGGATTTGTATTTCAAATTATGCAGCCCCCTAGTTGAATATTTTTTCATCATTTTCAACTTCTGTTCATTTTCGCTGCTACAGAATCCTTTAACGGTGGCCAAACAATCAACAACCACAGTCTGTATCTATTTCCAATTGCCCATTCTTGGTGTTCTTCATATTTTTCATCGTAATACTTTTCATCTTGAACCAATGAACACCATTCATGGAGTTCGACCCATATATGTGAATCCCTCAACCCGAGGAGTCCCGATTAGTGCTCGAGTTCATGTTTTGGGTGCCAGAGGAAGAGTATTGGTGTGAGAAAAGAACAATTTCTTTTTACCATGCTAAAACAATGAATGATCATCGAGCATAGGCTGGCGGTGTAAAGGTCTCATCCGGAGGATTCTAGAACTTTTTCCAGTTCGTGTTTTGGGCCTACTAAGTTTATGTGGTGCTCTACTAAATTTTTCTAGTGTGGGATCTGGCCGAGTGTGGTGGAAACACAATAGAGTGTGGTGGTGAAAAAAGGATAGCACGACAAGTGTGACAGTTGGAGACGAAACGACTGTTTCAGACCAGTGCGAGCCATTTCTTACGGGTCCATGCCAGTTCAGACCATGGGTATTAATAAAAACCTCGTATCATTCAATTCAGAAGTGCATTTTGAGCGCTGTCTATTGCCACCCAATACTTGTTTCATTCCAGACCTTTTGATTCCATTTTGATGTATTTTTTTCTCGATCAAAAGGATTGGTCATATGAAATTTCCTATTAGAATAATAATAATAATAATATTATTATTTGATGATTCTCATTCCTGACATAACTTCTTTATCTGACGTGTAACTAACGCATTGTTAGAGGCATTGTGACCCTGGAGTAGAGGCAGAATTTTCCAGGATGATTTCAGGTGCTGAAACAGAAACAGTAGTGCTGGACCCACAAGGCCTTGTTTATATGTTTATAGTGAAATGTGAAATTTTCACTAGGTATCTATTTTTTATGATCATGAATCTGATCGTGTGTATTTTTCAATGAGGATAAGAATGGTTCAACCTTATGGACTACATCCAGGGCCAAGTAATGGGCCATAGGGGATGAAATTCTATCGTAACGTACCATTATTATGTTTTTTTCAACAAAGGAACCTTTAGAGAAAGTGAATAGTATGACTTGCATGATTTTCTTCAAGGATCACATTTGTGTGATCCTTTTGGATGTGCATAGCCTTTTTCGTGATCGGAAGTGATTGAGCACTGATTGGGAATTTTTTGTGAAAATCACCCTTTTTACATGTTTTCCATTTTGGATGAATGAATAGTCGATATTATGCATTTTTTCTATAAGGATCACAACAGTGTGATATGTTTGGTTATCTGAGGCAATTTTTAAGAGGCATGTTATTGGAATTACATTTTCTCCCTTCATGTTAGTAACATACAACAGACACTCGTAATTGTTTTGGATAAAGGTGAAATATACTCTAAGAGTACGCAAGGAAGAATTGTGGGTACTGGATCATAGTTTAGTATCTGAGTATGTCAAGGTACTCATCTAGATAATTAGGAGGGGTCACAGGTTGTGTGGGACACACATGTGTCCTATACAACTTTACAAATATTCTACCTCTTGTATATCTTTAAACTGTACTCGGATTTTGTCATGTGAGTACCATATCCTATGTATTTATCCATGTAGAACATGATAGTGCCCTCAGAATTGGGTTTTGAGGTATGATGCAAGATGTTCATACTATGATGCCTACCATAGACGTTGGTTGATGTTCTTGGTGAAACGCCTATCTGTCGGGACGGTTGATGATGACAGTAATGGAAATGATGTATTAAGAATCACAGAGCAATAACGACATACCCAATAGTGTGGCTGCGTAGTGAGTTTCACCTTCTCCCTTCAGGACATACCCTCTAATAGGCATGGATAGCGAGATTCACCATTCTCTTTTCTGGGTTTACCATCCAGTGTGGATGGATAGTGAGTTTTTCTTGTTACTCTATTTGGACATACCCTCTAGAAAGGCTAGGAAGTGAGGTTAATCATTTAATCTTTCAGGCTTACCCTCCAGTTGGGTTGGGCATCAGGTACACTAATGACTCTTCAGAGTATTCCCACCAGCGGGAATGGGTAGTTGGTTCCATACATTGTGACAGGATCTATCGAATATGTAGTATAGTGATGAGACGTGTGTGACCTAACATTTAACTCTCATGAAAGATGTGAACTTTCCCCATCCAGACGCATCCTTGTGACATGACCTAAAACCTTGGGGATGAGACACCCCACCAAAGTGGATAGTATAATTGTGATGTAATTGAGCCCCTTTGATTTGCAGTTCAGGGCAGATTTGTGCTATGCTAGCCATCGATGGTCGTTACTTATTGGACTATTGTTGACTATATTCAGGGGTTAATCTAGTTATATATAGATCTTATTACACTTTTGTTTGGGATTCTTTAGTAGAGTATATATAGATATATGTATATCATATTTTCAGTACCCACTACTTGGATGTTGGTTACTCTTTCTGTAAGAGAGGTGAAGACATGCGGGGTATGCCACATGCTTTCTATGTCTAAATTATCAATATTGGATGATTCTACTCCCCTACTATCGGTAATGAATACTCAATAATATGTTCATATTCTCACAGTTTCTTTGTCCTTGTGTTTGGAAGAGATTACTTCACTTGTTTGTTGGGTTGAGCTGTACTCTTCTACTGTTCATTGTTCATTCTACTATTTCCCTCTTCAGAATCTCACTTGTTTCTCCCATGAGTATTCGAGATATCCTAATGACTTTTTTATTCTCAACCATACTTAGGATTTGCATGAACTCAGTGTGCCCTTGCAGATGACGAATAAGTTTTATCTTGGCTTCAGAGATGCTTATGGATATGGGATTCTTAGACCTTGTGCGATGGATATTTCTTAGGTTCTAAGGTTAAGGATATTTCAGTTATTTTAATTTTTCCTCCTATGATAGGGTTGTGGAACTTTTTTGGTTGGTTCACTACCACAAAACAGTTTTTCATAGCGCCCCCCTTTATCAGCACTTGTTTAGTAGCATTGATAAAGGGGGGGGGGGCCTTTATCAGCTCCTTTTTTAAAATCACTGATAAAGAGTCGTATTCAAAAAAAAATTTAAAAAAAATTAAAAAATTAATATAAAAATATAGTTATATTGACATATAAATATAATATATAATTTTTAAATATATTTTTGATAAGTATAAATGTACATTTACACTTATTATACTTAATATATAAGATATTTCGTGAAAATGGATTCTTAAAAAATTAAAAAAATATTTTTAATTAATAATTTTCTAATCATTATGGAGTAGTAGTAATTTAATAACAATTTGAAGACTAAAAAAATTGAAATTTTTTAAAAAAGATCCAAAATATGTTGAAAACACAACTCAAACTTCAATCGTCCATAACTTTTGATCCGGGTGTCCGTTTGAGCTCTACCACATATCAAATCGAAGCCTGCGACGAGCTCTATGTCTTTATGACCTTGGGGGACCCCAGTAAAGGGACTTTAGATGCCAAAAAAAGCCATGAAGGCCTCCAAAACTGAGTTTTTAGTCGGGGTACCCCGATTTTTTAACATTTTGTGGATTTTCAGCCTCGTTTAAGGGGGTATTATTGGATTTTTTGGTAGGGTACGAATTTATTCCAAGGTATTACATTCATATTGATATTATTTCTTTGAAATTTTATCATTCTTTATAATACACTGCTATTTATAATCAAATATATAACTATATGTACATATTTTTTTATATATTCACACCTAAAAATTTAATTATAAATATAAATAATAAAATATATTTACATATAAAATATATTAGCTTTATCTAAATAATAACTAAAATCCATTTTATTTAAAATTCAAATATATGAATATTTATATACCTATATATTAATCTAACTATATATATATTAATCTAACTATATATATATATTAATCTAACTATATATATATTAATCTAATAACTATATATATATTAATATAACTACATATATATATATTAGTATTATTATAAACATATATATTAATATCACTATAAATATATATATTAATATCACTATATATATATATTAATATAACTATATATATACATATTAATATAACTATATAAATGTTAGTATAACTATATATATGTTAATATAACTATATATATGTTAATATAACTATATATATATATATTAATATAACTATATATATATTAATATAACTATATATATATATTATAACTATATATATATATATTATAATATAACTATATATATATTAATATAAATATATATTAATATACGAATAAATATAACTAAATATATATATATAGATATCACGAATTGGAAGACAAATCAAATAGAGTAGTGGTAAAGGCTTAGGCGCGTAGGGGGGAGGTCTCGAATTCAAATCCTGGGGGAGGCAGGGGCACGCGCGCGTGGGGGAATATAGCAGAAAGCACTGTTAAAGGGTGAAGGGGGTGAGTGGGGGTGCATGGGGTGTTGTATATGGGTAAAAAAGCACTATAAAAGGGGGGGATCAAGCACTATAAAATCACCCCCCGATTGGAAGTATGTTTTAATTTTTTTAATTTTTTTTTAATTTTTTTTTAATTTTTTTAATTTTCTTAACTTTTGTCAGCGCTTTATTAAAAGTGCTGATAAAAGGGTCCTTTATCCGCACTAAAATGAAAGTGCTGATAAAGGAAGTGCTGATATAGGACCCCTTTATCAACACTAAAAAAAGCAATGATAAAGGGGTACTTTTATCAGTGCTTTTTTGAGTGCTGATAAAAAGTGTCGTTATCAGCGCTTTTCGTAGGGATGATAAAGGGGACCCCCACTTTATCTTCGCCAGATTTATTAGTGCTTTTTCTAGAGCTGATAAATGCCATTTATAGCGCTGATAAAGGCCATATTTGTAGTAGTGGTTGTGTATTTTTTCCCTTTCTCTATAAGATTACTTTTCAATATTAATATTGTTTATAGGTCGACGCATATTTTTGGTTTATATATATTTCATTTTTGTATCATGTTTTCATTTACCTCTGTACTTTTGCATTGATTTGGATGTGTGTGTCTGTGTATGGGTACTTAGACAAATGCCTACCCGAGATTGTTAGGCCTTTGGCGCAGGTCGCCAACCCCTTTTCATTGGAGGTGGGCTTGGGGTTGTTGCGACTCGAGCCCCAGAATGGGTCGGGTCATGAAAAAATGGTATTAGAGGTAGTATGTTCTATGTGAAATTGTTTGAATGATCCCTAAAAAAGAATTGGTTGGGTTTTAGGGAAATAATGTAAATGTGTCTCCATAGAAGGTCTCAGTTTGGTGAGTCCAGTGATGGGTTGGCAGCTGACATAGGCATTCACTGAGACCCTGGTTTACCGCTTGTCGACTCGAGATGCTGAGAAACTTGTTGCAAGGAACATTGGGAAATGCATCATATATAATTGATTCTTTGACTGTCCTTCTTGTGTTATGTCCCCATAATTGTTGATATATATATTCTCATTAGACTGTGGAACATCTTAATCAAATTAAAGATTACACTACGAAGATAACCATCTAGGATACTAGCTTCTTTAAATGAAAATGATTTCGTGAGCGATGAGGCATTAGTTTAGGATCCATCATATGATTCCCCTACCTTCTGGAGGGAAGGTATAAGCACCTCCACCTATATAGTAGCATTTAGTTTCAACAAAGAAGGTTGAGGATGAGCACCAGATGAGCGTATCATGTGAGCTTCAGCTTCGGAGACCACTGAGGTTCCACGATGAGTTATACCCTTAGGAAACAGATTTCTAGCTAGATTCATTGGTTCATCTCTTCAGGCTTGTATGGACAATGACAGATTAGATGGAGGATTTTTCAGAAAATATTTTTCAATGGAGAAACATGGCGTTGGTAGAGTCAAGATACCTAGATGCATAATGAGTTGGTACTCTCGTGGGATGACTTCCAAAAAATGTTTTCTGAGGTTTAGTAACCATATTTATTAGGATACATAAAGTATTAGGATATACGAGAGCTCTATAATGGAGGGATGATGATAGTTGAGTAAACGAATAGGTTCATAGACTGTACTCTGTATTCTTTTGATGTGGTCTATGACAGAATATTTCAAGCACATAATTTTGCGTAGGGTATATATAGAAGAGATTCATAGTATTGTAGTTCCATATACTATCCTCACCAATCTCAAGGTGATGAAGTAGGCACTAGTGATAGAGATAAAGTCTTTAGAAGGGTTCTGGTTGGCTGGTTTGGGCAGTGGGTGCAATAAAGTTGGGACATTTTCCATAAATAGAGAACGTCAGTTGGTAGGTCCTCAATGCCGGAGGCCTCCCCTTAATAATACTAAGGAACATAGTCAGGGACTACGCAGAGCACCGAGACAACCCAGGTAGAGATTTTGTTATGATTGTCATGGGGGAGGTCATGTGGAATGAGAATACCCAACCAGATGTCCTGAGCTACCCAGGAAATTCGTAGATGCACCGCCATCACAGAAGAAGTGTCATGATCTGGGATCTCCCAAGAAGGGATAGGGTGGTCCCTTGGGACACATTTGTAGAAGAAGAGTAGGAATAAATCTGGTTGCTGGACCATGTTGTGAGGTCATTCCAACACCACTAGGTTCCCCACTTCATGCTCTTGGAGTTAGTACCTAGGGTTGGATGGAACTGCTTGCTATGGATTTCAACAGCCCTAAAACAAGAGAGATGACAAGGAGTACACTTTCTGTGTTTTCTACTTAATTTAGTAGAATTCGTTAGACACTACGTGAGACAATAATTTCTTCCAAATCCTAACTCTAGGAGTATCCTAGAGTAACATGGGGCGTCATCGCATCCTTGTGTCAGTGTTGTTCATCATAGATTTGAATTAACAAGAAAGATGGGTTCTTTCCCCACTTGGATGCGTTTTGGTGACACTATCAAAACCTTAATGGAGATTTAGTGCCAAACAAAGTGGATAGTATCGAGGTATGATGGATGAATCCCTTTGAGTTGTGTGTTCATGGTGGGGTTTTGCGATGGAGTGTTGGAGAGGGTGTTGTCTTTTCCAGCGGTGTCTTGCTGCTTGACCTCAATTTTCTTGAGTTTACACTAGTGGGTTTGGCATAACAATTTTTTTTGCGAATTCCTCTATTTCCATGTAGGGAAAAGACATATAGGGAAAACATGTGGTTTATGTGTCTGGCGTCTTGCATTTTTATGATTTTTCTCAAATGCCATTTTTGATGGTACCTTGCCTGAAAATCACCAATCTTGATTTTATAATCATGTATAGGTCGAGGTGATAGATACCCCATAAAAAGAACTATGCAACACACAATTCTGTGATTTAGGTGGTAGTATTCACCCTTATAATGTGGAGACTCTACCTTTTGAGTGAGAAATTTGTGGTTTTATCCAACCACCAATGTCTCAGGTGCGACTTCACCCCGAGAGATGTAAACCTGAGATGGTGGTGCTGGTTGAAATTCTTGTTTGGCTAGGACTTCGATACAGTCCATGCTCTGGAAAGAGAAAAAATTGTAGTAGATTCCCTTAGTGGGAAATCCCATTCTCTCTAGGTGTGGGATGTTTCCTAGCAGTTACCATCACTATGGGTTAACCTTCTAGATTAGGTGGGTAAATCTTTTTTTTAGTCGATGGTGTTAACTTCTTAACATCATTAATGTGTTCAAGGGTCTCGATTGAGAGGCATTAACTGTGATATCATGCATGATCATATTTCCTTGGTTATTTCACTAGGTCGATATTCTGAAGGAGGGAATCGTGAAACCCTATTCCAATTAAAAACCATAATTCTAGTCATGCTGTGTAATTTAGAGGATCATAAGGGGAAGTAATCTATTCCTTGAGTTCATTCTGGGTGTTTGGAATCATGAAATAGATGGAGAGGTTTCCTACTGCCTTACCCTACCCCCCAATAGCTGTAGTGGGAGCACGATGTCTTTCACGTGTCACAACTGATGAGATAGGTGTGTTTTCATTCACACATCATTCAAAGGATTGGACCATATGAGTACAGACCATCCCTTTGTTTTGTGTTTTGTCCCACCATGGTAACGTTCAGGTTTTTCATAGGACTGAGAGATATAAATATGAGATCAATCTCCCGAGTTTTTTCCCTAGTTTTTCTATTATGGGATAAAAATATTTAAAGATAGAATGATGTAGAGAACCAGTTTTCTCCCTATAAGAATTTTGAATATTTCTACACATATTTGTAGAGAAAGGTGCATAAACATCGTGAAATTCTTGAGGCCCTGTGTTCAACGAATAAATTATTTAAAAATATTATGTGTTTTTATACTATTCAAGAAATATAAATGTGATATCTCTTAAATGGTTGATCATATCAGAATTTTGAGACAACAGTTGGGTCCGGAACATGGTTTTTATCCTAGGCCTAATATAAAATATTTTGGCATGAGATATTCAGACCCCTCAATCATTAGTGAAAAATTAAAAGGATTAATTAATTTATAAATTCATTCATTTAATATATCAAAAAAATATAACCTACAAATTGTAACTCAGATTAGAAATCCGAGTACATGGTTGAGTCCAGATCATTCTATTTACCATAAGAATGTTGTTAGTTTTACTATTGTAGGCATTCTAAAGTAAAAGGACCCAGAGAGAAAAAATGTAAATAAAACAGTTTTAGTTAAATTGTTTTATTTGAAATACTGCATAAAATATTATCCAAATGGGGTAATCGAATTGAAATAAAAGACCACCATTGAGGTCGTTACATGCTGTTTACACTTTGTTTGAACTTAGTTGTGAGGTCATGGGTGATACAGATTTTTCATCCACCAGTAGTTTCCTATAAATAGGTAAATAATGAAATTTGAAGAGTTGGCTCATATCCCGGTCGGATGGTGAATATATGAACGATGGTGATTTGATGTCATAACATCATCAGTTCGTGATGAAACATAAAAAGATGATAGATCAGAGTGAAAAATACATTTCAACATAATCTAATTTGAGGTTGGAATTCTATTTCAGATTATGTAGCACCCCAGTTGATTATTTATTCATCATTTTTGAATTATATTCATTTTCTCTTCTATGTAATCCTTTAATGATGGTAAATAAACAAATACCATCATCTGTTTCAATTTCCAATTTCTCATTATTTTTGTTCTTCATGTTCTTCATCATAAAACTTTTCTTGTTGCACAAACAACCTTTGATCTTAGAGTTGGACACATATATGTAAAGCCCTCGAACCGAGGCTTCCCGATTTGTGCTCGTGGTCGAGTTTTTGAAGTTGGAGAAAGAGAAACAGTGAGCAGAAGAGGTGGATACTATTGACCATGCTAAATCAACAATGGATCATTGATTGGAGGCTGGCATTGTAAAGGTATTGTCTTGAGGATTTCAGATCTTGTTATGGATCACCTTTTGGACCACCGGAGAAACTGTGGTGGTCCACGGATGTTTCCCGGCAGATGTTCCCACAACGGTGGCTCCAGTGGGTGATGAAGCACAGTGGCACACAGTAGTGCCGCGGTGAATAGAGGAAGAGCTACAACTCCATAATGATTTGAGCTAGACTGGCCGGTACAGACTGTGGGTTTTAATAAAGACCCTATATATTTTAATTCGGGATTCCATATTGCATGCCACTTATGGCCACATGATCCTTATTTTCTGGATGAACTTTTAAGGTTGTTTTGAGATCTTTTTTTATTTGTCTTGATGCATGGTGCTACAAAAAATTTGTTTAAAATAATAACAAAAAAATTAATTAATTGAAGATTCTCATACCGAATGTTACTTCTGTGTCTGATGTCTAATTGACACGCTGTCAAAGGCATTGTCACCCTCAATATGAGGCATAAATTTCAAGGTTGACTTGGGGCACAAAAACTGAAATATTAGTGTGGTACCTAAAAGGAATGTTTCAGGAATTTGTGGTGAAATGTGAATTTTTTCACCGGGTATCCATTTTTGATGATTGATTAGTTGATATTTTGTGTTTTTTCGTGATTTTCCCAATGGTGCTATATGCCTGACTAAATTCGGGGTGGCGGAATGGGCCCCTTGGGATAACATTCGAGGTTAATGAAGTGTTTTATAACTTCTGCATCAAATGTCCATTTGGGGAGTGAGTATAGTCTAACTTGCATGATTTTTTTAGGGATCAAAATGTGGAAATCCATTTGGATGTAAAAATCCAATATTGTGATCTATGGTTATCGAGCACTGATCGAGCTTTTGTAGTGAAAGTCTCCCTTTTTATCGGTTGTCCATTTTGGATGAATGAATAGTTGACCCTATGTGTTCAATGGAAGGATTTCATTAGTGTGATCTGTTTGGTTATCCTAGTGTTTTTTTCAGGAGGCATGTTGGTAGAATTATGCTTTCTCCCATTGGTTTAGTAAAGAGCAGTGTGCACTCATAATACATTTGTCTAGAGGTGTCACGTACTCTAAGAGAACACTAGAATGGCTAGTGGGTGCATGATCACAGTTCAGTACCTGAGTATCTCTAGGTAAATGGCTAGATTATGAGGTGGGTTCACACACCATTTGGGATCCACACTTGCCATGTACAAATTTATAAATCATTAACCTATCGTATCTCTATCTTATGAACTAGGATTTTTTCTTGTGAGTAGCCTATCCTTAGTTTTTTTCTTTATACAATGCAATGGTTCCCTCTATAGTGTAGTTTGATGTATGATGCGAGACATTTCAAGTACATTGCCTATCAGAGGCGACGCTCGATGTTTTGTCCATGATTCCTATATGAGGTGAGGCTTGAGGAATATACTCATGAAAGTGATGTTTTTAGAACACCTTAGCTATACTGTATTACCTTATAGTGTGGTTGGGTAGTGAGGATCAATGTTCTCTCTTAAGGAATTACCCTCCAGCATGGATAAGCAATGTGGCTAGACATTCACTTTTTAGGGATTACCCTCTATCATGATTGGTTAGTGAGGTTTCTGAGTTACTCTTTCAGGACATACCCTCAAATGGGGATGTGCAATGTGGTTTTCCATATACGCATTCAGTCTTACCCACCAGTTGGGATTGGCAGTGGATCCATCGATGACTCTTCCGAGTGAACAATCTTGTGGGGCATGGTAGTGTGTTCAGGACTTTGTGATACAATCTCTTGATTGTGCAACATAGTGACGAGAAGTGTGTTACGTGACTTCATACTCTCAATAATGAGGGGAAAGTTTCCATCCAAGATAATTCCTTGTGACATGACCTAATACCGTGTGGGTGAGACAGACCCGACCAAAGTGGATAGTATTTGGGTGTAGTGATTAATCCCCTTTAACATGTAGTTCAAGGAAAATGTGTAGGATGCTGGGCATCGCTGGTGGTTACTTCTTGGACTGTTAGAAACTTGTTTCCTAGGATGAGATAGTGATATGGATATCCCCTTACACTGTCATTTGGGATTATTTTTTGAGCATATATATATATATATCTTATTTACAGTACCCACTCCTTGGGTTTTGGTTACTATCCTTATAGGAGAGGTGGGGACACACATGGTATTCCATGTGCTTTACATGTCTAGATTATTGTGGTTGGATGAGTTTAACCTCCTGCTATAGGTAGAGAAGACTTGACAAGAAGATAATTTCCTCAACATTTCAAGATTCTTATGTTTGGATGAGATTACTTCACTTCTTTGTTGGATTGACATGTACCATATTATTGTATATTGTTCATTCTACTGCTTCCCTCTATAGTACCTCACTTATTGCTCCCTTGAGCCATTAGGAAATCCTACTGAGTATTTTTATATTCACCCCTGCTTGGGCTTTTCCCACTCTTGGTGTGACCTTAGAGATGATAGATAGGTTTATCGTGGATTTAGAGGATCATAGAATTACAATGTTCTTGAACCCTATGCGGTGGTCATTACTAGGGATCTAGGAGCAGGGCTCTCTCAGCTATTTTATATTTCCATCTATTTCTGGGTTGATGTACTTTTCTTAATGGGAGGTTATTTTTCACCTTTCCAGTTCAGATTGTATTTCTGTATTTTTACTCATTAGAGGTTGATGAATATTTGTGGTTTATATATATAACAGTGTTGTCTCATGTTTTCCATTCCCTCAAAACGTTTTCATTGAGTTTGCAACATGTGTGTGCATACAAGTACATAGGAATAGTCCTCCCCATGATTTTTATGCCTTCAAGGCTGGGGTATATCTCCTTATCTATAGAGGCGGGATTTGGGTAGTTGTGACTCGAGCCCCAGTACGGGTCGGGTCGTGACATATTCCATTAGTATCATGAAAACATTACTGTAGTGTTCATAGATCATATTTTGGTTTACTCGAGATCCAAGAATGACCATGAGCACAGTTAAGGTTTTTTACTCGAAATCATCAAGGGCCACCATATATATGGAATTATTTGGAATTATAATTTTGGGATACATGATGTTATATTATTGGGGAATGTGATTTCTGAGCATGGAATATCAGTTGATCCGTAGAAGGTGCATTATATATTGTACCAAGATGATCCATAAAATTTCTTTTAGATTTTTTGTTTCCTTGGTCATGTGGGATATTTTTTATGGTTCTTAAAGGATTTATAAATGTTGTAATCTCCATTGAATTATCTCTTTATGAAATGGGTACAATTCATAAGGTTGGAAATGTGTTATTATTCTTTGGATTAGTTGAAATGAATTCTAACAACGACACCAATTCTTATGTTACCTTATCCCGGTAAGAGTTATGGGGTTTCTTATGATCCTTTATGATTTTTTTGGGTTTTGATATTATTCATGAAAATCATGTGGTGGCTTATATTTTTCATCATATTTCACCAAATGAGAATGATTACCCCAGCCATGAGTTAGATCAATACATGGGTTTTCCTATTCATAAGTGTTTGTGGACATATTTTACTTGGGAGAGGTTCAATTTTTTTTGATCATAAGATTTTTATGTATAAAATTTATCATAATTTAAACAATCACAAAAGGATGTGGTTGGTGACATACCTTCAAATAATTGACTTTAAAATTTACTATACCTCAAGGAATGGTAATTTCATTTCAGATGATCTTAGTAGGAATGTTCCATCACAAGATGTTCATGAATATATGGAAGTGTGGAGCCTTATGAGACACTTAACTCAATTTCACTTCGATGCTTAGGATATTGTTTCAGTTATGGTTTTAACTGCTTTATTTAATTTAAACGCACGACCGATTGTCACTTATCGGCCGATCAAATTTCCGGTGCTCTGCTAATGTGTATAGCAGCACTCGGGTCGAATCCTTGGCGATGATATTTTTTAATAGTCATTTGATTTTAGTTTATTGTATTTTGATTTGTGGGGGTTGTTTTTAGAGATAAATTGAAATGATTGATGGTTGATTCTTGATTTAACAAATATATGAATATTGGGGTGAGTTCATTATTGGGGAGTTATGAATGTGATATCCATGAGCCTTGCTTTGTATTGCATTAAATTAACACCCTTGTCATAAGTTGACGTTGATTGGAATTCCTAAGTGTTAAGACATTAATCCAAGGATTAAAATAACATAGGGTTCTAATATCAATCAAAACTTATTTATGGTAGTGTATTTATTGTTCCAATAATCCATGGAGTCCACTTGTTAAACGAAACATATCATTAATCCATGACATATTAAGTTTAACATACACAATATTAATTTAAAGAATACTCATCAAGAAAAAACTCTCAATCACTTAACATCCCCAAATTAAAACTCATCCCAATGGTAGATTTACTCATCCATTAAGATTTTTTATAATCCTTGTTTAATGTTTATGGTGTCGATTTAAAAAGATTAGAAAAATAAAGGGACAAGAAAAGAGTAGTGTGCCGAACACACACATGAAATATTTTGAGAATCATAAATGGAATTTCGATTGAACGAGGAATAAAAAGAAGGGAAGGGGATTCAATTGAATTAAAAATATTTCAAGAACATTAATATTAAAATAAATAAGGTGTATGAGAATAAGATATATTGAATAAGAAATTTGCATTAAAACAGAATTACAAAAGAAAGGACATACAAAATTACAACAATGAAGAACATAAAATTAAATGAAAAAAATAGAGGAGGAAAGGTATCACAAGTGAAAACTTGAGTATGGAATTTCCTCCCAAGAATTTGGCAAGGCTTTGGTTATGCCAATCTGATGTCTTATCTTCTTAAATGCCAACCCCTCTCAAGGTGAGAAGGGGAGAGTATTTATAGCCCAAGGAGTGGACTGTTTACATTCCCAATATGTCCGTCCACTTGCATAGCCAACTTGGCTATTAAGAAAGCCAAATATCGAAGAAATATCCATCTTTAAAGCTATAGATAATAAATTTGGATGACTAATCTAAAAATTTGGAAGAATTTGGACCTATGTAGCCAAAGTTATTTTCGGGGGATTAAACAATTTTAATCGGTCCATTTCAATCCAGTCTTTTTGAAGTACAAAATGTGAAAGGGTATTTGAATAGGAATATTCCTTCAAAACCGAATTCTTTATTAAAAAAAGTAGACTGTCCATATCTCCTCTTTCACACTGAGAAATCTCATCTCTATTGGATCATAAAAACGTGGGATATGTCATGAATACTGTACTGATTTTATTTCTCAGCAAGAATGGTGGGATGGAATTCAATGCATATTTTGGGCCCCTTGTTTTTGGAGTTGAGCCTTGAAATATTTACCCAAGACTTTTATATTGTCTCCCGAACCTTGGAAAATAATGAAAGAATTTCAACTTCTATGTTGATCCCAGTACGTAAATCTTCATGACTTGTCTAGTTTCTTCACATATTTTTTGTTCTTGTTTGTGAGGACCATATGACCCTTCAAATGGCAGAATTGGCTCATGGTACCATTTAATTAAAATGTTTTATATATAAAGGAGAATTTTACAAAACAAGAACCAAACAATTTGGATTAGTAGGGTGAGAGTTATAAATGAAGTAGTAAACAGTCTCAATTGGACTACTTCTAAAAATGCCCAAAAATTATACTTAGTATTAAAATATTAATATTTCACACAAATTATGCTAATTTCATAGAAAATAAGTAAAAGGAGTATATAATAAGTAATAAAAATATTAATAACATCAACTCCCACACACTTAGTTTTGTGAATGTCCTCATGAGAAACATGTATAAAAACATAACAAAATAATTTTCACTCAGCTATAAATATTAAAATTTTGTTTTCTCCAATCAGGGGAGGTTTAGACTATTTCACTCATCCATTTAGAATTCCACCACAAGTTGTTACAAAAATTATGTTCCAAAACTAATTCATTTTTTTGATACTCAAATTTTGAAATGGAAAATGTTGACACTCTAAACTCACACCTCTCAAGATGATGACATTCATTTGTGGATGTTCACTATTTCACCAACGAAAAGTGAAAATCTTAGAGTTTGAAAAGTGCTCTCAGCTTCCAATCCCTATCAAAAGTGCACAAGAATCAAGAGGTCTTTTTAAGGGGTTTTTATATGGCTATGGGACAGTAGGAATATACTGTACAAGAGTGAGAAGAAGAGGATTAAAACACCAAAATAGAAAAAGAAAAGAACATTGTTCATATAAAACATGGTAGGAAATGAAAACACTTATTTACAAGGGAATGATTGTGTGACGAAAGACACAATAGAGGAAGAAAATATGAAGTTAATGAAAAGATGGAATATTTACAAAATAGAAAACTTCTCCCAATAAGAATATAATGCAACTGTTCTTTTTTTATTTTTCTTTTTTCTTTCTTTCTTTTTTCGAAAGATGACCTTTAAACAGATCTCACACTCATATCCCAAACCATGTTTGATCTCCTCATGACACTAATTGTAATAGATATAACAAGATCAAAGTTTGAGGAAGAGTTATTTTTTACCTTCCCAAGACACAAACCATTTTTTAATTTTTATAATTTTTTTTTCATCATTTTTGAATTTTTTGAACACTTTTCAATAAAATTTACAAAATTACATGAATGGAAGTACATTACATTCCCCAAAACACACTGAATGAGAACCTCTACCCCAAACTGAAATAGATTATTCCCCTCAAGCAGTCAATAACTCATTGAAAATCAATAATAGGGTACCCAAACAATGAAATCCATTCCCCCCACACTTAAATTTTAAAAAATTATGAAATTAAAATCCAAGTTGATATTGTGTTGGAAAAGTTATTGGGCTTGTAATGTGGCTATCAGAGAAAAGGTTTTCATAGGCTCGAAGGGGCTTTCAAAAGGAGGATTAATGTAAGGGAAATGATAGTCTATTTGGATATTGTGATTCTCATGTGGTTCATAAAAATGCCTCTATCATATTAATGCACACTAAAGTATGAAATTCAGCTAGAAGGTCCACAAACTCAAGATTCAGAAATGGGGGTGAAAACACACATATTGAAAATATGTCCATAGGTGGCCTTGTCATGAAAGAAAATGTTGTTCCTCACGGTTTGGGAAAAGCATTTTACAAATAAAAAATTGGGCATTAAAAATTTGTTAATTTCGACACAAAATTATTTATCCAAAGTCATGATAAAAATTCAAAATTTTTGAGATGAAAACATGTCTGTTAACTACCCAAAATTGTTGGGCAAAATTTCAAAACTCGTTGCTAAGTAAGCATGACTCATAATATTTTTTTTTATTTTTTAAGTTATTGTTTTTTTTGTTTTTTTGTTTTTTATGTTTTTTTTATTTTTTATAAAGATACACCCACACAAACAAGAAATTGAAAAAGAAAGGTTTTGATAAAGAATGTGGTAAAAAAATGAAAGAGAGATGATGAAGAAGAAATATGTAGAGAGAGGAAGAAGAAGAAAAATGTAGAGAGAGGAAGAGATAGAGAGAGAGTTAAAGGGAAAGAGGTGCCCCCTGGTTTGGATTTGGTGGGTTTCCATCTCCATCCAGTTGTGGGTCAACTGCAGATGTTGTGGATCCGATGGAAGTCAATGTTGATCTAGGATTGTGCATCCTCTCATGGTGATACTTTTACCGATGTCCATTAATCGTGAATGTCCTTTTGGAAGAGGGGTCTTGGACTTGCAATTCACCAAACAGGTAAACATTAGTAATAAAAAAAGGTCCTTACCAACTGAAATTAATCTTATATGGGTAAAGACGAAATCGAGAGTTGAAAAGCAATACCTTTTCACCATCATGGAATACATTTCTCAGGATGTGTTTGTCATGGAGTACCTTAGACTTTTCTTTGTACAGAGTGGAATTCTCATAGGATTCAAGTCAATGCTCCTCTAGTTCATCCAATTGAAACAATCATTCTTCACCAGATTTCTCAAGATCAAAATTACAATTTTTCACTACCTGAAATGACTTATGTTGGATTTTAACTGGCAAATGACATGCTTTACAAAAAACTAGCCTAAAAGTAGGCATCCCAATGGATGATTTTAGGCAGTTTGATAAGCCCAAAGTGCTTCACCATGTCTTTCAGGCCAGTCTTCTCTGGTGGGTTTTACGATTATCTCAAGAACTCTTTTCACTTATCTATTAGAATTTTCAGCCATTCCATTTATTTGGGGGTGATATGCAGTCGATGTTTTATATACAACACAATTATTTTTCAAAATAGATTCCATGGTTCTATTACAAAAATGGGTTCCTAAGTCACTGATCAAGGAACGAGGAATGCCAAATATATGGAAGATGTGTGTCTTTAGGAACTCACTAACAATGTGTGAATCCTCCTTTCTAGTGGGTTTAGCCTCAACCCACCTAGAAACATAATCAACTGCAAGAATGATGTATGAGAATCCATTGGAAGGGGGAAATGTTCCCATGAAATCGATACCCCAAACATCGAGGATCTCGCAGAAAATTAAAGGATTTTGTGGAATTTCATTTCTCTTGGAAATTGTGCCAAACTTTTGTCAAGTGGGACATGATTGACAGAACTCATGTGAGTCCGTGAAGAGTGAAGGCCAGAAGAATCCAGAGTCTAGTACCTTTTGGTAGGGCCTTTGTGGTCCAAATTTTCCACCACCAGGAATTGAGTGATAGTATTATAAGATAGAGGAATGTTCATATTCATTAACACTTCTCCTAATTACCATTTCTACACCATTTTTCCAAAGTTTATTTTCTTCCAAAAAAAATAGTGTTTTTAATCACTTTTAAACTTTATTTACTATTATTTTGAAAAATATTCAGGAAAAACACCACATACCAAAAAATTTACAATTGGGGAATATGATGGTATTCTTGTAGTGAGAGATGAAAGGTTCTTAGTGGGGAATTCAGGATCGATGATTTCATAATGATAAGAATTAGAAATTATAATCAAGTGATCATCCACAAGGTATTATTTTCCTAGTCTATCATTTATTTCAAGGTCAAACTTTTTGAGCATTAGGATCCATCTTATTAGCCTCGGTTTGGAATCAATTTTATTGATTAAGAACTTTATAGAAGCGTGGTCTGTGAAGATGATGATTTTGGCACCTAAGAGATAAGACTGGAATTTATCTATGGTAAAAACAACTGCTAAAAGTTATTTTTCAGTGACAGTGCCCTGATATTGAGTTTCATCCAATGTTTTTGGGGGCATAATAGATGAAATGAGGAATCTTTTCTATTCTTTGACCAAGAACAGCCCCAACAGCCATATCAAAAGCATCACACATCAACTCAAAGGGTAATGACCAATATGGAGGATAGATTATTGGGGTTGATGTTAGAGTGGTTTTGATTTCAACAAAGGATCTCTTGAAAACCTCCACAAAATGGAAAGTTACATCATTTTGGAGAAACCGAGAGAGTGGGAGGGAACTTTTACTGACGCTATGGATGAATCTCTGATAGAAACTGGCATGAACGAGGAAGGAACAGATGTCTCAAGCAGAAGTGGGTTTCGGAAGTGATTGGATCACGTAAATTTTGGCAAGATCAACTTTGATACCATATTTGGAAACTATGTGCCCTAGAACAATCCCATTTGCAACCATGAAGTGACATTTTTAAAATTTAACACAATGTTACACTTGACACACTTTTTAAGGACTAGAGAGAGTGAATTCAAACAAGATTCAAAGGACTCACCATAAATGGTAAAGTCATCCATGAAGAATTCCATGCGGGTTTCAATGAATTTAGAAAAGATACTCATCATACACCTCTGGAATGTTGTAGGAGCACTGAAAAGTCCAAAAGGCATTCTTCTATATGCATATGTTCAAAATGGGAATGTGAAAGTAGTCTTTTGTTGGTCCTGAGGAGTGATTGGGATTTGGAAGTAACCGGTGTATCCATCAAGCAAGCAATAGTGTGACTTTCCGGCTAATCTTTCTTGCATTTGTTCAAGGAATTGAAGAGGGAAGTGATCTTTTATTGTTTCAACATTAAATTTATTATAGTCAATGCACACACACCATTTGTTTTTCACTCGAGTTGTGACTACCTCTCCATGTTCATTTGTGACAACAGTTATCCCTCCCTTCTTAAGTACAACTTGAATTGGACTAACCCATTCACTATCAGAAATTGGGTAGATAATAACAAATTGAAGAATCTTCGTGATCTCTTCCCTAACTACCTCAAGGATGAGTGGATTGAGTCTTCTTTGTGGGTGTCTAATTGGTTTGGATGATTCCTCAATATGGATGTGATGCATGCAAAGAGCAGGGTTGATTCCTGGTATGTCATCTAGGGTCCAACTTATGGCCTTTTTGTTTTCCTCTAACACCTGAACAAGTTTGGACTCTTCGGTTTCAGTAAGTGAAGCAGAGATAATGATAGGATATGAGTGATCATGGAAGAGGAATGCATAATTCAGGTGTACAGGAAGATGTTTCAGATCAGTCTCATCTTTCAATTTTGGGCTAGACAACTCAGTAATGGAAGAAGGGACTTCAGTTGCTTCAGATTCATTTTGTTTAATACTTTCCAAGATGAAGCAGTAGATATCAGAGTTGATGTGAGATTCAATAGTGTTTTCAAGTTCCTCTAGATTGATGAAGACTATTAATGAGTGGTCCACATGAACTTCACCATTTATGACTTTGTTAATCATGGTACAAGTTTCACAAGATCCTTTGTCATTAGAACATGAAAAACATGGTGGATTGGGGATCTATTTACTCTTATAAGTGTCTTCAGAAGCATGTATTGAGAATGCTGAGTGATCCTAAGATGGGTATCACATAGCTTGGAAAATGTTGACCTTGAACAGTTGGTCACCGAATTCCATGGATAAGATGCATGAATGGACATCAATCTTGGTTCTCGATGTCATGAGGAATGGTCTTCCTAGAATCAGAGGATATTGGCAAGAAGTTGTCTCACCTTCCACGTTAAGGACATAGAAGTCATCTTGGAAGATAAGATCATTGACTCGGACAAGGACATCCTCAATTATTCCCTCAGGACTGGCTGTGCTTCGATTGACTAATGGAATGACACCACTCGTTGGATGTAAGGGACCTAGACGAAGGTTGGAGAATTTGGATTTTGGCATGAAATTAATTGAGGATCCTAGGTCTATGAATGCATCATCAATGTTGGAACTTCCAATTTCGCATGGAACCGTAAAGGTCCCTGGATCTTTGCACTTTATGGGAATAGATTGCTGGGTGGAAACATTTTCAAAGGTCCTAAGTTGCCTCTTGTGGGTACACAACCCCTAAAGAAACATGGCATACATAGGAATTTGTTTTATGGAATCAAAGTGGGGAATGTTGACTTCAACACGTCTCAGCTTTTCAATCATTTCAGGATTGGGATCAAAAGACTTATTTGGATTAGAAACGACTTGAGGAAAAGGAATTAGGTTCCTATGTGGAATTGAAGGAGGTGGTGGAATGGTTTCAGGTTCCTTTTCAAGTTTATTTTTCATTTCATTTTCTAGGTCAACATTCAAAGGAGGTTTGAAAGACTTATCTTGAGGAATAGAAATTTAATTTTCCAATCTAAGTGAAATTGCACTTACATTACCCTTGGGGTTGGGTAATGGTTGAGCTGGAAGTTGGGAAGAATTGGATGGTTGCTTCTGACTAAGGTGGGATGAAAGTTGACCAATTTGGGTTTTAATGTTCTTGAGGCTGGAACAGGTGAAGGAGGCAAGAACTTCCACTGCACTATCCCATGGTTTCTTAGAAGAAGAGTCTTGTCCCGAATTGTGATTACCTTGATTTTGGTTCTTGGGAAAGCGATTGTATTAGTTTTGGAATTGGGAAGGCTCACTTGGATAATGGAATCCAAGAGGAGGATTGTTCCTTTGAGGTTGAGGAATAAAAGGATAAGGTTGTTGGAAGTTACCAATGCATTGACCATATTAAAAATTGTTTGGGCTTTGAGGAGGGAATTTTGGAGGATGAGATACGGGAGTACCATACCTATGGACTTGCATATAGGAAGAAGATAAGGTCTCAGAGTGAGTTTGGTTGAAGTTTCTAACAAACTAACCTGATAGTTGAGGATTGGTGTTTCGCTTAGCATATGCTACATTGAGCTCCATTGGTCCAGATGAATCAGATTGATCCTCTTGATGTTGGGGACATGGGTCAGTTAGATGAGAAGGAGAGTTGCAGATTCCACAGTTTTTGGTAGGTCCAAGAAACCATGATTGTGGAGAAGATGAGGTTGAGGGTTTGGATTCCACAGCTAGTTGTCACAAAAGACCTGTAAGCTCACTCATCCACTCGGTCATCTTGTTCGGCTCAATTTATTGATTACCTTGGGCTTGTTTGACTTGAGCATGTGCTCGAGTATGTACTTTTTGTGTTTTTTCAGCCATGTTATTTATGATATCTCTTACTACTGCAAGAGTTTTATCAGTAAGAGCACCGCCACTTGCAGAATCAATGAGAGTTCTATCCATTTCCAATAACCCCTCATAGAAGTATTGGATCAAGATTTGGTCAGGAATTTGGTGGTGTGGGAAGGTTGCAACAAGCGTTTGGATCCTCTCCCAGTACTCATGGAGTGATTAACTTGGGAATTGATGTATACCACTTATTTCCATTTGGATAGAAGCAGTATGAGAAGAAGGAAAGAATTTCTCTAAGAATAGTCGCTTCATGTCATTCCACGTGGTTAAGGAACCAGGAGGAGGGTAGTAGAGCCATGACTTGGCGGAGTCAGCTACAGAGAAATGGAATACTCGGAGTTTGATTTGTTTCTCAGAAACCCCTTGAGGCTTCATGGTAGAGCACACCACTTGGAACTCTTTAATGTGGAGATGTGGATCCTCACCGGCTAGCCTGTGGAAATGAAGAAGCAGATGAATCAAACCTAATTTGAGTTCGAAGTCAGATTCTATATTTGGATATTGAATACCAATAGGTGGGTAATTAATATTAGGGTAAGCAAGTTCATTAAGGGTTTATTCCCTAGGATTGGCCATATCTATTTCAATTTATTGGACAATGACTGGTTCTTGAATTATTTTATTATCTCCTAAGTTCCTCCTACGTTAGTGAAGAGTTTGCTCAATTTTTGGGTCAAAAAAACCCAAGGGATTTTTTGGAAGGCTACATGGCATTTAGAGAGATTTTGGAAGAAAGATAAATATGGGTTTTTCTTTTTATTTTTTCTGTTTATGATTTTTATGAGATCACGGGTTTTTCTTTGTGTTTTTTTAAAAATTTTTTTAAAATTTTATTTTTTTGGTTTTTTATTAAAATAACCAGAAAATAATGACTACATAAAGCACCATTCCTGGCAACGTAACAATTTTAAATTCACAACCAATTTTTGCCTATCGACCGGTCCAATTTCTTGTGCTCTACTAATGTGTATAGCAGCACTCGGGTCGAATCCTTGGCGATGATACTTTGTAATAGTCATTTTTTTAGTTGATTTTATTTTGATTGCTGGGGTTTGTTTGCAGAACTAAATTGAAACAATCAATTGTTGATTCTTGATTTAACAAATATATGAAGATAGGGGTGAGTTCATTATTGGGGTGTTAAGCTTGTGATATCTTTGAGCCTTGCTTTTTATTGCATTAAATTGACACCTATGTCATAAGTTGATGTTGATTGGAATTCCTAAGTGTTAAGACTCTAATCCAAGGATAAACTTAACTTAGGGTTATAATCTCAATCAAAACATATTTATGGTAGTATATTTATGGTTCTAATAATCCATGTAAACCACTTGTTAAAAAAACATATCATTAATCCATGACATATTAAGTTTAACATACACAATATTAATTTAAAGAATACTCATCAAGAAAAAACTCTCAATCACTTAACATACCTGAATTATAAATCCCCCCAATGGTATATTTACTCAACCATTAGGATTGTTTATAATCTGGGTTAAATGTTTATGGTGTCCATATAAAAAGATTTGAAAAAGAAATGGACAAGAAAAGAGTAGTGTGTCGGACACAGACATGAAAGATTTTGAGAATCAAAATGGAATTTTGATTGAATGAGGAAGAAAAAGAAGGGAAGGGGATTAAATTTAATTTTAACTATTTTAAGAACATTAATATTAAACTACAGAAGCTGGATGAGAATAATAGATATTGAAGAATAAATTTTCAATAAAATAGAATTACAAAAGAAAGGACGTACAAAATTACAACAATGAATAACATAAACATAAATGAAAAAATAGAGGAAGAAAGGTATCTCAAGTGAAAAAATGAGTATGTAAGGTCCTCCCATGAATTTGGAAAGGCATTGGTCTGCCAATACAATGTCCTCTCTTCTGAAATTCCAACCCCTCTCATGGAGAGAATGGAAGAGTATTTATAGCCCATGGAGTGGACAGTTTTCATTCCCAATCTGTCCCTCCACTTGCATCCCCATGTTGGCTATTCAGACAGCTGAATATCGAGAAATAATCTTCCTCAACGTTGTAGATAATAAATTTGGATGACTAATCTCAAAATTTGGAGGAATTTGGACCTATGTAGCCAAAGTTATGGCCGGCTGATTAAACAATTTTAATCTGTCCATTTCAATCGAGTCTTTTTCCAGGCTAAAATGTGAAATGGGTTTTGAATAGGAATATGCCTTCAAAACCGAAATCTTTCTTCAAAAAAGTCGGCCATCCATATCTCATATTTCACACTGTAAAATTGCAGCTCTATTGTATGGTTAAATCATGAGATATGTCATTAATACTTTACTGATTTTATTTCTCGGGCAGAATGGTGGGCTAGAATTAAATGCATATTTTGTTCCCCTTTTTATTATAGTTGGGCCATGAAAGTTTTACCCAAGACTCCTTATATTGTCTCCAAAATCTTTGAGGTGAATGAAGAAATTATAACTTCTATATTGATCCTAGTAAGTCAATCTTCATGACTGGTCCAGTTTCTTCACAGATTCTTTGGTCTTGTTTGTGAGGACCATATGACCCTTCGAATGGACAAATTGGCTCATGGTACCTTCTAATGAAATGTTTTATATTGAAATGAGAATCCTAAAAAAGAAGAACCACAATATTTGAATTAGTAGGGGGATATTTATGAATAAAATAGTAAACTGCCTCAATTGGCCTTCTTCTAAAAATGCTCCAAAATTATACGTAGTATTAAAATATAAATATTTCACACAAATTATACAAATTTCATATAAAAGAAGTAAAGGGAGTATATAATAAGTCATTAAAATATTAATAACATCAGTAATCATCTTCACCCCATGAGTATATTATAAGGAGTCAGTAGCATCCTGTTGAGTTCAGAGGAATTAATGAAACCCATTATAGCGGGGTGACCATTTCAATATGGAATCTGTCTTTAGATGGTGTTCCCAATTTTGGTGATATATTTTATCCTAACATCTGTGGGGAGAACAATTTTTTTATTTTCATCATTCATCCTAAGGCATTATCTCAGGAAATAAAAATATATATTATGACTTGAGATGGTGGTTCTGGAGGATTTTTGTAAAGCAGGACAAGGATGTTTATGTGTCATTATGTTATAACTTCTAACAAATAATGGTAAAGAATTTTAAGTCTTCTCATTCTTTTCACCCACTTACAATTATGGATGTGAAATGGGTTGAGGTTTCCATAGATTTTGTTGTATTTACATGGACTCCCCAATGGAGGAATTATATATTGGTGGAGATTGATCGTTTTATAAAGTCATATCATTTCATTATAATCAAATTCACCAATAATGTTGAAGATATAGGTTTGTTGTATGTGTATGATATTTTGAAATGGAATTAGGTTTCTTCTATTGTTGTTTATGATAAATACACTAGTTTTACTTCATTGTTATAGTGGAGTCTTATAGTGGTGATGAGAACTCAGATAAGGTTGATTATAGAATACGATCCACATATAGATGGTAAAAAAGAGCATTATATTCAGTTCATGGGGATATGATATATTCATTTGTCAGGTATTTTTATTGATCTTGGAGAATATATATATATTATTTAAAGTTTTTTTATAAAAAATTTGTCGATCCTCGACCACAAAGGCTCTTTTTGAGGATTTGTATGGTCTCCCAAGAAAGTATACTCTTTACTTGGAATAGATGGGTTTTGCCTCATTAGTGGGAAAATATTTGGATCATTATACAATTACAAAGAATCATGATATACATCAAAACAAGTTTACATATCAGATATTACATAAATCTTTTATGGTTCTACGAAATCATACTTTGGATTTTCTTATAGGAGACAATTTTTTTATGTTTATCCTCGAATGGATCATCATCATCCTTCCAAAAAGGGAATGATTACTTTGAGATTTGTTAAACTCATTGAGGTCACATCGTTTCTTGGAAGGGTTTCTTATAAATTGTAATTTTCAGTTCACTTAATAAGAATTCACATTTTTTATCATCATATCACACATCTAGATATATCAACCTAATACCTCTCACATTATTTCTTGGGAAGAGATTGAGTTTGATCCATATGCATCGATTGTGGAAAATCTATTAGAGATAGTTGAATCTGAAGTAGAGGTTTTTATTTTGTTGTTGATTTCATTGGTCTATGTTTTATAGTGTAAAGGACCATATTTTCATTAGACATGGAAGAGGATGTTGTTGAGGGGGGAGTAGTATCCACAACTGATTATTGGACTTCATTCGTCCACATAACTTTACAGGGACATAATGTCTGATGGTGTGGATTTTGTTACTTCTTATTACAGCAAACATGAATTTCTATACCATTAATCTGTTTTCCTCTTTATTTTTGCGTTTCTTAATAATCATTTTCATAAAGATCATTTTCTAAATAAAATTACATAATGTTATGGTAGGTTTGTCTTTTTTAATTAATGGATTACATGTATAAATGTGTTATTTGATAAACAAAATTCTCCACATGTTTGGACAGAAAGAAAAGTAGTTGGAGATTTTCATATTAATTCTTGAGTTTCTGCAGTCTACTGGAGAAATACACACCATGTTGTGGTATTAACTTCCATTTAATTATCGTAACGGGGAATCCATTATCATGGTATATTACCTGAATTATTACTTTTCAAGTATAATTTAATCACATCTCAAATAATAAATACTGTTTTTAATAAAAAATACAATGATTTTTATCTATATTTGAACCAAGTGTATTACATGAAATTTAAAGGGATTATGTGCCTTGTAATAACTATTTTTGTTTTCATTTAGGGGGTTTTATTAATTATTTATTAATCCATTCACCTATATCCATCCTTGCTCTCAACCCTGGAGAATGTTCTAGTGATTTTGGGGATATTTGACACTTTCGAATCTTTTCATTTGATGATTGATCATTATTGCAGACACAGATTATTTATCAATGTGGGTATTTTTTTAGATTGTAAATTTATGATCATCACACTAGCATCATTTCATTATGATGTTAGATTCAATTATCTGTAATTTTTTTGTTGATTCCTTCTTGATCTATTGTGTGATCTTATTATGGGGGTCAATCCATTCTATGTTCTAGTGTGGAGGGTATGATTTCTTCAAGGGATGATGAGATCCTTCATCATTATCATCCCTTTTTTATATCTAATCTATTTTAATATGTGTATATTGAAACTAGTTCCTCCCCTTTCAGTTTAGTATGGATCATTATTGGTGGACCTTTTGTGAAGATGTTAAACCCCAATTTTATGGTACGTGGTTTCATCTCTAGATAATGTGAATGAATTTCATCGATCCTATTTTTATAAATCAATTTATAAATAAAATCCCCTGATTTATTGATTGAATTTTGTGTGTAGAAAAATGATTTTGGATAAAATATTATGTTCTCCCATTTTTGGGAGAATGAAAATAGTTTTCAACACACAGGTTTGATGAAATACTTTGACGAAATGGTTTTAAAAATATAGAAAATGAGAATCCCCGGATACATAGGTGTATGGTGTAGTAATATGCCTCATTCACATTATAGGGTTTGTATTTATTCTTCTCTGAATGACTCTTATTCTAGATACTTGTTAGACTTGTGGGGGGTTCACATTTTGGGGTATTCCAATGCAATGTAGATTTGATGAATATTTCATGTTGATTTGTGCTCAAGATTTTATATATTAGGTTTGAACGCCCTAAATTTCATCACATAGTGTGATCCTTGGCATGGTGTTATTTGTGATTTTGCACTAGCCAATTTGGATTCTACTATTTTTTGGTAGTTCTTTGGATTTGATATAATATGTAGTAACTAATTTTTTTAATCTATTGAAACTAATTGACCTTATTTATTTTGGAAATGTTTAAAAAGGTAAATTTAAAATGTATTTCTAATATTTTTTATGTAAAACTAATAAAATTTATATCATGCCTTTTTAATTTAAATTTCGAAAAGATTGGATTATTTTTTATAGTGACTTGTTATTAAACACTATTGTTTGATCTTACAAAGCATACTAGATCACATCCTTCACACCCCTTCGGTAGTTCATATATCATTATATGTTTTTAGATTTAGGGAGCGAGAAGGATTGTATTGTGGTTAGAATACTTTCTATTAGCTAATATGGGTATATGGTGGTGTGATGGTGGGAGCCTATCCATGCTATCATATAATATAGATGTTTACCTGTTTTAGTGGTTGTTTGATGATTGGAACTATACAAGGAGATTGCCTCTCGTTTTGAGGTGTATAATATACATTATTTTGTTCCAGTTAGAGAATATATGTATCTTTTTAGTTGATCATATATATGATATATATATATGTGTGTGTGTGTGTGTGTTTGTGTTCTATATTCTTGTTTTTTTAATGGTGATGTTTTCCCTATGGGTTTTGTTTGATGTTTGGGTTCTTGTCTCCTACTCGTGGGGGTCAGAAGTGACCTTAATGTATGTGGAAATTTGGTTCAGTTACCAGTTTGAGAGGCTATCCAGCTCTAGCTCTTCATATTTACAGAATCATTAATATAAATAATATATCATTTATATTATTTTAATCCATTATTATTACCATAAATGTAAATAAAAATGTAAAACATTTTACATCTCTATTTGGAGACGATAGTCAACATGTTCACATGATAGACTATATTGTTTTATAAAAAATAGGAATGTATAAATTAAAATGTGATATTATTTTTAAAAAATAATTATTAGTTCAATAATTCAACATATATTAATTAAATTTATCAATTATAAATTCCATGTAAAATCATAAGTGAAAAAGGAATCACATTTCTTTTTGTGGTGGTAGTTTGATTTACAGAGGAGCAATGTTATCATATACCAAACTGAATAGAAAGAAAGAAGGTACATGTGATATAAATAATATATAATTATAATAAAATAATATATATAAAATAAAAAAATTAATTCCATCAATATATCCATATGTGATTGGGGTTTGGGGAAAATGAATTTCAATGGTTTTTGAGGCAGTAGTCCATTTTACACATGAATGACAATTTCATTTTCCAATTGATAGTTATTGAGATGGATATAGGTTATTAAAATAAAATAATAAGATCTCAGTATAAAGGATTTAATTCTTTTATCATAAAAAAATAGTATAATATTTTCTAAATAATGTGTGAGAAGAAATAAAATAAAAAACTATTATTATGTATTTACCACTTCTTCTGAAAGCCTCTTTGGCTTTATACCTAAATCATTCACACGAGGGATTAATAATAGAACTATGATCACTAGGATGTATCTCAGATTGTATGGAATATAAATTGTTAGTTAACTTGTGATCTTAATATCTTTTAATGTGTTAATACGAGAAGAGATGTGGTGGATTTTTATAAGTAGGGAAAGGAAAATATTAGTGTTTTTTAAATGATTAATGTGGGCACACATTTTTTTAAAATTCCATGAAGAAAAAATATGTAATTACAAATAATGATAGGTAATAATTTAAAAATACGACCAAAAAATAGTGTTATACATGTTTTGGTTTATTTATTATTCTTATCCTTTTAGTGTAACCTATAGTAAACCCATTTTTTACTTAATCCTGGAAATTAATTTTTACTATTTGGATTATTCATTATTGTAAAAAATTACATTTATCAAATTTGATAATATTAATTATAATGACATAGTATATTAGATCAATTTTACAAATTCATTTCACAGAAGTGGAAGAATATATTTTTAGTTTAGTGCCATAGATGTGATGTAAATGTTATTTTTCAAAGAGAAATCATTAAAATTTTTAAATGGTTTCTATACATAAAATCAATATGAAATTGAATCCAATGAACTAAATTAGAATAATAAATATATTTTTTAACTACTGTTTATTTTTAAAATATATATGAAAATTAATGTTTCCAAATCATTAATTGAAAAATAGAGTTTTAATAAAAATATGTGTATTCATTAATTATAAGATAATCAATATATTCATAAAATGTCCAAAAAATCAAGTTATGCATATTTTACAATGAGGATTTGTGAAATGATTTTTATTTAATGAAATTAAATTTATAAATTAAGAAAAAATATATTTCATTATTTTCGCAAAAAATGATAAACAATTCAACTATCTTGAGAAAATAATATGTGTGAAGAATGAAAGGACCATACAAAAAATTAATTATTACATATAAATATAGTTTATTTATCTGATACCATTATACACAATATCATTAATGTTTAAATTAATATTCATACTCCCATTTTAACAGCAATGTTGTAACATTATTGTTTAAATAACAATATTAATAGTATATATTGTCTTGTTAAAACCAGACGTTGTTTGTAGTGCATGTTATCGATGGAATTAAAATCATTTTATTAAAAATAATTTATATAATTTTAGTAATTTCAAATTATACCCAGTTAAAATGAATCTTCCATAAAGATTTATTCACATTCATATGATAATTGAGGATAATTCTACCGCATTACATCCTCATGTTCCCACAGAGCTTCCTCAAGTTACTGTTTCCACCAAAAAACATTGACCAGGTGTGTGTAATTTCTCATAGAACATTCTCTATATAATCTAGAATCCCCATTTATTGTTTTAATTATGAAGGATCATTCTACAAGGATATGAACTCTGAGAAAAGTACATGTGATTGATCATGTATGTACTTCCACAAGAAATATACATGGAATACATTGATAACATGTCAGTGGTTTTGTTGAAGTGATCATCGATATGATACCATCCTGATATGGTCAAGATTTTAAAAGATATCAATATACCTATGGATTTATCCTCCCTTTATTAAAAATATCATTATCTTTTTACCAGGATAAATTCATAAAAGAAAGATGTTAGAAATATTAATTTCCTAATGTCACCGATGATTGTCATCATAATATTGTTTCCCACATTGTGTGAAAATAAAGAGCCCAGAAGCTACCACATCTGATTCCCCATGATTGTGTTATATGTGACCCTAGCTATGCATCATCATACACTAGATGCTACTTACAAGCATATATAGTCTACCGGAACCTTTGGGGATACTATACAGTCTTTGTCAAAGTAATCCCCATCATATAAAATACGAAATAATGGAATCAAGTAATCAAAAAACATGAATCAAAAATACATTTCCCAAAACATTTTACAAGACCACAACCAAATAGTAAATATTCTATGTCATTATATTATGTGGAAAGTGTTAGGAAAACCGAAAATAAATACACGATGAGGAATCCCCAAACTGGGTCCTAGAATTAAGTCAGGTTTTTTCATCCATGCACATCAATGACCACAAATTAAACATTATAGTATATTTAACTTTCCCAAATCCTTAACTGCAAACAAGAAGTCTGCTCGAGTACCCAATGGCTCCCTAAAAAAGGTTTGGGAACATGTTAGTAGGAAAGCACTAATGGTGTAAATAAAAAATCCACTAAAAATTGATTATTTATATACATATTGAATAACAAGATAAAGAGAAGATTAACTAGGTTTTGTTTATTAATAGGGTTTACATTAACCAATTTCATCATTAGTTCTATAGGGTATCCATTTTAATCAAACACACTTTGGCAATGTAAGTCAAATAAACAATTCATATGGGGGTATAAAGATCCCTTTATCTCGAGGGAAAAATTTTAAATATCAATACATAAAAATTTACCATGGATCCTTTGTCTATATATTCATATCACATTTGTTCATTAGTGGCATAGAGCATCATCCTAAATCCATACCCCATAGTATATAGCTATGGGGCCTAGAGGCTTAGTCTAACTAGACTCGAGGGTGTAGTTCCTAATTTTCAGTATCCCACTCATACAACTAATCCATGTGCACAATCTTCATTAACCATTTATCACATTTACCATTCACATTCCATAACCCATTTAACAGATATACCATTTAAAAACCATAACTCATTTATAAAAAAAATACAATTTATAGGCCTTAACCCACTAACTAATTTACTATTTAAATGTATTAACCCATTTAACACATTTTCTATTTACATTTTGTATCTCATTTAACAAAATCATTTTATATGAAATTTCACCTTATACCATGTTAAAAATTTCTAACAATTATCATTGAATTCATTTCATAAATCCTTGTTAACATGGTGAAAAATTAACATTTTCCTTAATCTCACAACAATTCAATCATAATCGTAAAAACTAAATTCCATGTTCAAGAGAGTGTTACACCACATGGGTCACCCTTAACTGAGTCTTATCAACCTCAACCCACCCACGAGGATCATAAAGAGTTAAATTATTAAATTTTATTACAATGAATCGGTTCCAACCAAGGAAACCAAATTGATTGTATGATGGTTCTATAGAACATGCACGTGAACATGAAAAAAACATCACCATTATGGGGAATAAATTATTTAACACATATGTTAAATCCATAAGAAAACACTCTCTTAAATATATCATTTGAATCAAACTCAAATACCTAACAATTATGCTATATGAAACCTTTTGTAAATGTTAGGTTTTAAGGATTTATAAGTATAAGGACTTATATAGAATCCACAATATATAAAAATTAATAAATAATACTCTTACACTATCCCAAATATTTGTTCCAAACCTAAAGACACTCTAAAATGAATAGAAATAAAGGTGACTAGCCCTTGGGGTGCCTCGAAGAGTTTGGTTGATCTCATGGGTTTTCGTAAGAAGAATGAGGAACAAATCAAATTGATGTTTCGTGAATCTATAAGTGGGATCGTATATCCCTCACATTAAATGGGGAACATGTTGTGGTTGGACGATGGGATATAACATTTTCCAACCCTATTGCACCCTCTATCCAAGAGGGGACTATGTCGTAGGGACTACTTTTTTTCCCACGCGTTGAGAGAATCAACATTATACAGGTGTGAGACGAATCAGTACAAGACCCCATTGTTTGGTACCTCCTAATGCATGGTTTTACCAACCATGAACCACCTCCTATAGGTTGGCATATTGATTCTGCAATGTTACTACTAACAGTTCACCAACCATGAAACATGCAGTCATTTGACCATTTTCCACTAATTTCATGTCCCACACCATAGATACAAAACCAAAAATCCTCGTAAACATAGTAATAACTTCATTTACCAATTTAAATTGATTATAAGAAAATTAATCATTATGATAAACCATTGGTTTCTTAATATCATAATGCCACCCCTCTTTATAATGGCTCACACTTTCGTCACACTCCCATGCATCATTGAGTCCCTGTGGTTAAAATACATGGAAATTGGTAATGCATATATGTCACCTTGGCCTAGGTTTTCTCAAAAATTATACCACAATAATCAGACTAAATACACAACATTAATGAAAAAAACATTCTCAGTGTGATCCAGAATATGAACAGGATGTGGCATAAATGATGAATCGGCCTCAAGTTCAATATCATTAATATATATCACATGAGAAGGGTTGGGGTCACACTACTAAAGATTTGACACATGAATAACATTTTTCTTTATTATATACCATTTATAAAGATCCAATTATTATGGAAATGGTCTAGCCCTCTCCACAATATCAAATTACCCACATACCTGGGCACCAAAATTCTATGTTTCCAAATATGACAATGACCCAACTTTCATGACACTTGATGGAATAAACTATCACCCAAAAAATTAGTAGGATGATGTCGTGAATAAAAATATGTTATATTCCTACTATAAGACATATCTAAATGTTTTGGAATAAACTGAACCTACTATGTTATCTTTTAACCGAAGACTCGGACCCATGGACTCTGATTTTTCATCCTCTATACAAAATAATGGAGACCTACACAACCTACTATAGGATGCATCATATGGTTCTATATGAGTAGTCACATAATAACTGACATTTCATAAGAAATCAACAAGTACCAAGTGTTTCTCCCAATATCCACAAAAGTCCAGGACACATGTTCTTAACATGTCCACTAGAACATGAATAGTTTACACTATTTTCCCATCTGTCAGTGAGTGAAAATTCATACTAAAAAATATATGGGTATTATAATCCTTATTTAACCCATATTATAATTTAAATTCAAAATGTGTGTAATTATCCAAAACGAAATTCTATGAAACCTCATTCAATTAAAAAATCTCAAATAACATATAAATAACCCAAATGATCCACAATGAATGTGTATGGAACCAGAGATAAATGTTCTACATTAGTAAACCAATCCACCACTACCCATATCACAGGATTATTATGAGGTTTTGTTGAAATATCTACAAAAACATTCATCATGAAATAATCTATCATCTACTACAAAATGGGAAACGACTTTAACAACCCTCCTAGACAAGGAGGCTCAACCTTCACCTACTGACAAGTGTACCATCAAATAATGAAACCTACAACCTATTTATTCCTACAAATCCATGAATATTGTCGATGAGGATCATGATACATTTTTTAAAATCATGGTGAAATTCACAATTAGGGGAATTAAGCACACACATCATCCATTCCTTCATAGATGTAGGCACAACAACAAAACCCCAAATATAAATTATCTCATTACTATAAATTTTACAATCATAAGGGGAATCCCCACATTCAAGACCTTGAACCAAATTTTTTTTTAATCCTCATACTATCTTTCTGTGATCTGGAAAAAAAGCCTAGACTCAACTACAATTGATTCGGGGGACATCTACTCCTGTCCCCCTTCAACCTCTATATGCATCTCACTAAAAAAATAGATCATCTTCAACTTTGAACAAGATTGAAACAAATACTGAGTTTTTATCTATTATATCAATTCATCCACAACACAATTTCCATTTTTGGGCGTATAATATTTCTCTATTTCAAAATATAGTAGATAGTAAACCCATATATATTGTCAAAGATTCAAATCATATGGATAAATGTTTTACATAAATATATTATTATTGGAATATATAGTAGGCATTTCACCAAATAGATAATTCATCTAACACAGTTAATAATAATCCACAGTGGCTATCTCAAGATTGTGTGTGGGGTAATTACACAATAGAGGCCTCAATTTCATTGTTCCATATGCCACAAACCATTCACCCTACATCAAAAAATCATTTTTCCCACTCTTAGAAGCAACACAAAACTAGGAATACTCCTCACCAAACTCTCATAGGATCAAATAAATCATGGTATCCAATTGTGTCTTCAACTCATAGAAGGCAACCTCACATTCCTCAGTCCACTCAATCATTACACCTTTCTTGGTCCAGTCTGAATGTCATGCTTCTAAATAGGAAATGTATTCGATAAAAATTTCATAATAGCCCACCAAACACACAAATACTTTTATATAAAATTGTTTTTGGGATTCTAACAAGATACAAAATTGTTCACTTTATCATGGTCCACTAGCCCACCTTCTTTTGAGATGATGTGACCCATGAAACATACCATGTCAATCTAGAAATGAAACATGCACAACATATAATATATTATATTATATATTAGTGTAATCAAGATGATGTCATGAGTTTTGGAACGCTTTTCTTGAGTCATAGAGTACACAAATCATTCATATATATACACGGGTACAAGGTGATCTATGTATGGGTGAATAAATCAATTCATTATGGAGATAATTAGTGATGGAACATTGGTCAAAACAAACAAAATTACAAAAAAACATATAAAACATAACTTATTGTAAAAGTATTCTATAATATATTAAATGTTCTTACCCACATATGATGATACCATGACATCAAATAAATTTTGGAAAACATAGTAGCACCTCTCAGATGGTCAAAATGATAATTGATTCTAAGAAGAGGTTTTCAGTTCTTAAATATCATATGATGAAAATTACATTAATTGACACACCACTTTAATTTCCCATTATCCTTCCTTGAAAAAAACCTATATATTTCCAAGGTGACATACGAAGATGAATAAAATCATTATTCTCCAATTCCTCCAAATGAGTAATAAGATAAAAATTATATACTGGATCCATCTTTTGTGGCTAGTGATTCATAGTGGTCATTTGGTGTGAAATAAGAAATTTATTTTACCCATGTGGGGTAGTAATAATAGTATCCCCAAGTCATATCTAGGGGGAATTGTGTAAATATAAATTTCATCAATTTTTATATAAAACAAAATGATTTAAAATACCTAAAATCCAATAAACCTGGTATTATGAAATTCATACTATAGAGAAGTTATTGGATTTTGGTCTGGTTTTCTTGTTGGTGATTCTATCATGTTATTTAATAAAAATGAATCTTTTGTTTTTATAAAAATGATTAAATGAACATATTAACAATATTTTCTCTTTTATTTTCCTTTTATAAAAATATTACAATTTTTTAATGTCACCGTTTTCCTTCTTAAAATTATTCAGGATACAGAAAACACGGAATTGAAATTCTGCAAGTATTCCAATCAGTCCACTAATCATTCCTCACATGTTTAGAAATAAAAAAACCATTGATCTATATGATTTTACATCATCCAATCATTACTATCCAAAACCAAGATTAGATATAATTGTTTTAAAGAAAATTGAAATCTCATAACTAAATAAAACAAAATCATATTTAATTTACATTCGTATAGTACAATATTGAAAACCATTATATAAATATGAAATGAATTACAAATTTGAATACAATTAAAACTCAAGATTAAAATAGGGTTCCCCTATCCTTTACCCAATCAAATGGTTTAAAAACCTCAATTTAATGGAGGATACTAAAGAAAAAAGATAATAATATATTAAAATTTAAATAGAAAAAAGATGATAATATGCATGGGTCCCATCAATAATGGGGGCATGGAATATGTCTTCCTCTTCTTCTCTTCTCCATAATAACATCCCCTTCTTCTTCCAAGGTTAAATTGGTGTCCTAAAAATTATGATATCTTGAAAATATGGTTCTTTCTCTACATAAATAGGCATCAATAATTACATAAGGCTCCCTCATCATGTGTAGACAAAGTCTTAGTCAGAGTGTTTTAAAATTTAAAATTGAACATTCGTCCACCCATTGAGAACCACATTGGTCGTACCTAAATTGAAAAAATGAAATTTTAATTTGTTAAAAATAAATATCCCACTGATAGAGGTGTTAGTGTAGACACCATGGAGGTTGGAATTACATTCCAGAATGACTGAATTCATGGAATTTCATGGGATAATGGTAGTGTTGTCTGAATGTGGGATCAGCTTGGAGACTTGGCAATGAAACAATGGAATGGTCGCGTGGCTCATTTATCCTCCTCAACCCCTCCATCCTTAAAAGTGGTTTAAGGGAATTTAAAATGTATTCATGGGAATCAAATGAGCTTCCAAGGATGTTGTATGGAAATCTCAAGATTTAGTCGTGGGAGATGGATCAACCCCGAGATCTCCCAACATTAGTTATTGTGGATATCAATATGTTAATGTGGGAAGAAGATTATACTCGAGTATGATCAGCAGAGACGAGTGGTGGAGCTTGGTGGTATTGGTGTTTTAGTGCAGGGTGAGAAAAATAGAAGAAAGCGTTGTCATTTTTGTGAATGTGAATAGTTTCTAGGGAATAAAATCACAATGTAGAGAATATAACAAAAAGGGTGAACAAGATTAAAACCCAATGTTTAGATTTCCCTTAGAAACGAGGTATTGTGGGTGCCAATAGACCCCTCCACTATCTTGGGACACACCATTACTGTGAATATCTCCACTGAATGCCATATAGAGTCACCTAGTGCACCATCATAGAAATTTTTTCATTTTGTACCTGTGCATTCACCCATACGGGCCCCCTACACGTGTCCGATCACTCGTACATGCTCTACCTATATTGTTATGAATCTCCCTTAGGTACTCAATTTTGGGTGACCTCTTTAGGATACATACATGGCATCTGGTTCCTTGGGTGTGGGTTATCCTATATGTCCAATTTTTTAACAACCACATAAAAAATAATATAATACATCATAAAATGTTTAATAAATTTGAAAATATATGAGTTAGAGTTCCATTAAACTTGAAAAATATCATACTACAACCCATAGAATAAATTTGGAAATATTCAAATAGAGAAAATCATCATCTTTCAGAAAACATATTTATTCGAATCCATTTTAATTTTATATTAAAAATTTACCAACTTTTACTAAAATAGTGATATTAAAAGTAATTATCATTTCAAATCCTCCAAATATTTTTTAATTTGTTTTAAAATATGAAAAAATAGTGTGCTAAATACCCCCACATATAAACAATGATTCTCTTCCAGAATAACATTTCATCATCATAAATATGAGGGAACTGATGTAATCAATAATAAAATTTCAGAACAATGAAATAAAACCATTATCAATGATAAATACAAATTTCAATTCCCAAAAAAAATATAATTTTAATTTTTCTATTTTCAATGAAATATTCAAATATTTTATTTTAAATTATTTATTTTGGAAATAGTTTAATTTTTCTTCTCATTAATCCAAAATTTGTAATTCATTATTATTAAACATGAAAATAATGATTTACCTATATATTGAATATTCTTCCCTCATCGCTCAAAAAAGTAATTCAATTAGAGTTATTCTCATATCTTGAATATATGATCCTTATTAATTAAATTGTAAATTAACTCTTTTCACCACTTTTTAATTGAAAATGAATATAATATCATGTGGGATTACAGTAAAGTTTAAAATGCCTCTAAGTAATTAAGTATGTAGTATTTTTTGTTTTAAAAAATAATTCAAAAGGATGAGTTTTATCTCTTAAATACAATGCACGATATCAAAGTTATCATTTTGATGAAATTATTCCCCAAAAAAATAAAATATTCAAATTTCTATGAAATCAACGTAAAGGTTATGATCAAAATAAAGTCTAACAAATTATTTATGCACCCTATTTATTATTTCAATACATTTTTACATTTCATTGAAAATAAATATTCAAATTTTTTTATTTTTTGAATTTTATGATTACAATAAACCTCACATCCAGAACCTAACCACATATCATAAAAATAATCGATCTAGTAATAGAGATTGCAGATTTCTCTAATTCACAACCAATGATATTAATATTTGTTTTTATTTTTATATTGTTTTTAATCGTGAAGAAGAAAATTAACGATGAATCCTTAATTAATATATAAAATTCCATTATTCCCACAATATTCACATGTAAACATTTTCTATACAATGTATTCCATCCCATTCACCATGATTTTCCCAACCCCTGCACTATAACTTTACAATATCATTAAATTACATTGAGAAGGGCTGGAATGGGTTAAAATGGTTTAAAACGTGGACCATTACAAACAAGTTTATTCATTAAAACTATGGGACATAAAAGATTGATGTAAGGGTTGTCTTTTAGGATAAGTTATTTTCCTAATATTCCTCAACAATTTAATTTTTTTCATAGAAATAGATTTGAAAAAGTCAAATGTATGTTATAACATGTGACTTGTCCCAAGAAGACTCATGAAATATGTTATTGAATAATATAGGATGTACATATTATATTAGTCCCCTCTTTAATTGGATATATGATAATAGAATATCACAAAATATATGAATACTAATACCCTATAAATTCACATAAATTTTAGAAAATAAAAGAATAAAATATGTGGTAAAATTTTTTTTCCCATGAATCTTATTTATTTTTCATCCAATACATTGGGTTAATTTTTGTTTTTCTTCCATGATAGTGTTATAGACTTATGACAAAATATACCGGTTGTTGAAAAATTCTATTAAATCTTAATTTGGTAATGTAAGATATAAATGATTCTAAAATAATATGAAATAATAAAACTCAATATTACTCATAAAAGATCCTTTGGTTAATGTCATTGTATATACCTAACATCATGCTAATAAATCATTATATGGAATAGTGAAGTATGATACCCTTTATCAGTTATTGAGTTAAACATCAATGGAATTCTTTCAACATTTTTTCATTTATATTTAATGGTTTTCCTTAATCATCTTTGATGATATGAATGGAAAAAATGATAGAAATTTAAAATTAGAAAAGTTATTTCAATATAGAATGAATATTTCTGGGAAATAACATTATTTATTAATTTTAGGGGAGGTCTTGGTCTCTGGGATGAAAGGTCTATGGGTTTATAATTTTCCCTTCTTCTACTATGGTTATTTCTTTGTAAATTCTTGAATTTTAAAAATATTCACTATTGATTTATTATTGATTATGTATATAATGTTTTATCTATTTTCCTATAATTTTTAAATCAAAATCCATCTATTTAACATGTCAATATGATTGTGCCTCCAATTACACCAGTACATGACAACATTTTCCATAAATCAAGCCATATTGTATCATTCCTATAGGTTTCATATATGTTTTCTGGTATGAAAATAACAGTTTTTTCATGCTTTTGGGTCTAATCATCGGTTATGGTTTGAAAATTCCCTAAATAATAACTTCAATATTTAAATATCTCACTTATTATAGTCTATTTATTTAGGGATTAAATGTTTTAGATGTCTTTTAATCAACTACATACTTTTTAAATACTACATCTTTTCTTATTCTTCTAAAATGATTCCCTTGATCCCTGATGAAGACTCCTGGAATTATAGACATACAAAATATAATGGCCTTGAAAATATCACACACAACATTTGAATTATCAGTCTTGGTGTCTTTATATTCCACCCACATAGAGACATAATAAACATAAATTAAAATTAATGATATCCCAAAATACAAGGTAATGGTTCACAAACAATCAATGATCCATTATTCAATGATATCACAAAAAAATGGTGATTTTTTGGGGAATATCTTTTCAATTAAATATTTCCAAATATTTATCTCTTTCCCCATTTTTCCAATAACCATGAGAATTTTCAAACATAATCGGCCAAAAAATTCCATATTAAAATACTTTTATAGATGTTTTTATGGAATACTAAGGGGACTACACAAGTAGGTGCATGTCAAAATTCAGATCATATTAAATTTAAATACCTTTTAATAATCTTCTTACGATTAATTATGGGTAATTTTCAACAAGAACTGATTTTCCTCGATATAGAATCTATATTCAGCTATGAATTAATGCTTATGATGATTGTTAGGAGATAATGTTAATTTAAATGTATCCAAATAATTTACTATGTCCTAATACCATTATAAATTACCTTCAATTATGTAAATATTCTCTCTAATAATGTGTTGATTGAATGGGATTAGTTGTGGAATTGGTATCTCAGTAGTGCTGGGTAGACATCCGAGGTGAACTACAACCTTGTTTTCTTTCCCCCTTTTGTTTTTAATATCTTGATTAAACTCCTGAAATTGTAGTGTCCATCTAACTATCCTTGGTATGCCATCAACATTTTTATCCAAGTGCTCAAGTGCTTAATGATTTGAAAATACAATGTAATTAGTTCCATATAAATATAAACTAAATTTATATAATAAAAATACAAGAGTAAAAAAATTATTTTTAGTTATTGTCTAACTGATCTAAAAGGAATCCCATGATCATGAGGAAAATATTATTACATAGGTATTTACTTACATTTTTGGGAAATAACTTCTCATATATCATAGTTTTATGCATCATAATGAAAATCAAATTGATGTTCTAAATTCACTAGTGGAATAATTGGTTTGGTAATCAAATTCTATTTCATCTTATCAATTGAATTAATGAATTCACACTGAAAAATAAATTTGACTTCATTTAAAAGTATAATTTAATGGATGGTAAATATTAATAATTTCATTGATGAATCTTTTATCCAATAATACATAAAAAAATATCTTATGTACATCAAATAGGATATATATTGAAAATAATTGATCACTTTTCATTGGAAATATATAGCTCATTTATTTTTGGTAAAATGATATGTCCAAGAAATATTACTTTTACAACCGTAATGTGACTTCTTTCAACGTTTAAAAAGATATTTTTCTTCTAGTATTTTTAAAAAAAATCTATATTCCCTATGAAATGATCAAAGGAGTTTTCAGTATTTCAAAAGACTTGTGATGTATCAGTTGGAAGTCAACAATGCAATCTAAGAAAATTCTTACCATATACCTCATAAGTGTACATGGGGAATTGCATTATAAGAAATAAAATTTCATGCAAGAAAAATCAGGAAAGGATAGGTGAATGTTGTATTCCCTTGGAATTCTAGGGTAATTAGTACCTAAAAATAACAAGAAAAATAATCCAAAAAAACAATAATGTGTCATTCCTTCTTTCCCTTTGATAATTTAATCAATGAATGGGATTGTGATGTGATATTTTTGGAATACATAGTTATTCATTATATAATAAATGAATCACTACTAACTATTTTAGACTCTAATTAGAATTAATAAATTGTTTTTATCTTCCATAATAGAGAAGCACACTTTTTTCGGAACCACATGGTTGGGGATGACCAATTGGAAGTCTAAAATATGGAAAAAATTGCCAACTGCGAAAAGAATTTCAATTTAGTTTTTATTAAAATTCATAATGGTGGGGTTAATCCCTCTTTGGGGATTCCTAATTGGTCCGGAGACCTCTTATAGAAATATTTTATGGGTGCATACCCTAGTATTGATTCTGGGTATCTCTTAAACACTATATCTGATGGGTTAGAAATTTATTTTAAGAAGGTTAATCAATTTTTATTGGTGGGTGTCCAATTTATTATTAGTTGTTATAATTGATGACTTTTCTCCCTCCACATTGGTAGAAGAATTTAGACTGTACAACCATTATTTACCCACAACTTCATTTTTAAATGTGACTGCCTTCCACTAAAATTGGTATTCATGTGCTCCTCTAGGATAGAAGCTTGTGTAGACATGGTTGAATGACTAAATGTTACGGATAGGTTCTAAAACTCAATGGATGTGGAATATATGTAGTATATTACTCATATTTATAAGTAATTAAAAATCAATTTTCCATCTATGAATGATTATAGGTTTTCTTTGATTGGAAAATTTTGGGATAAATAATAAATTAAGGTCTGTTGTGGATTAATTTCCATATTTAATGGCTTGATGTGAAAACAAGAATGTTCATTTGAATAATCAAATTTTAATTCTTCAATGAATTTGTCAAAGTGAATATTTTTAATAGTTTATTCAATGTTATATAAATATCAGTGTAAAAAACAAATTGTCCTTTATTAGAGGTCCATGTCAGGAAAATTTGGTTCCAATTTAGATGCACAATAGTCATGGGATGTTGAAAAAGTAATTTATTTTCCCTTATGGTGTAGTATTATTAGTAACTAAAAATCAACCCCAGATATAATTATTTTAATATATTGATCAAAAATTAATATGTAAATAAAATAAAAATATTGTAATAACTTTAATGAAAACCAACGTAGAGTTTTAAAATTCATATTAGAGAGAGTTGATTGAATTTAGGTTATGTTTTATTTTTTTTAATCCTATCATGGTCTATAAAAAATGAGTTTTTTTATCTAAATGATTAAATAAATGGATTAATAATCATATATCTTCTACTCACCATTTATTTAGACATATCAATCTATGAAAGTCAAATTGTGATTTATTTAAATTATTCCTGAAATATAAAATCATGTATTTACATTCACCAAATATTAAATTTAGTCTACCGTTCATTCCTGACATGTTTTATAATCACTAAATTACACCACCACATGATTTCAGATGAACCAATATGTACGATCTAAAATATTGTTTTCAGAAAAAAACCATTAATCAATAAAATTTAAAATATAGAAATTAACTAAAACACAATATCATTTAATTTACATTCAAATATTAACATAATTATACCAAGAAATAAATAATAAAATAATTTGTAATTTTATTACTCATAAAACTCAAGAATCATGATAGGGTACACTTTCATTTACCTAACCAAAAGGGATTCTACCCCTACATTGGATGGGGATCATTGAAAAAAGAGGAGGATAAGACATAATAATAGAGAGAAGGATTAGTAGTAGGTTTATGGGTCATAACCACAATGAGATGTGGAGGTAGTAGGTCTGCCTATCCTTCTTTTCTTCACTACATCCTCTAACAGTGTTTCTGTGGATCAAATGATCTCTTAAAAATGGTGATATCTTAAAAAATCAGTCATGGTTTTCCTTAATCTATATTTTCCATGTTCTCTATCATTATGTGTAATAAATTTCAAATTAACCATGTATTTATAATATATATATGAATATTCTTCCACTATTGAGACACACGATTGTTGTTCCTTCAATGGAACACAAAAATTTAGAGGGTGTTAAATAATGTTTTGTGAATGATGGAATATATTTGGAAATAATTATGGGTGGAATTTCATGGTGTAATAGTGGAATTCAAGACATTTGATAGGATCATGGATGTGGTGTTTGAATGTGTATGCGGCCTGGGGATGCGACATCAGAAAGGTGGAATAGAAGTGGGCCACTCGACTCATCCTCAACCCCTCTTGTATTCAAAATGGTCATAGGGATAAAAAAACATGTTTATGGGTGTTAGTTGAGGCTCCATGGATGTTACATCGCAGTATCATGCTTTTTTGATTGGGTGATTTATTTACCTTGATATCTCCCTACGTCAGTTATGGTGGATCTTAGTGAGTTGTAGAGGAAATATGTCTGTAATTGAGCACGACGAGGATCATCAAGAAATGGAGCTCAGTGGTGTGATTGTTCGAGGATCAAGAAATAATAGTTTGATCCATATTTTTTTGTTTTTTTGTATGTGAATAGTATCTAGGAGATAACCCTATCCCACATCAATAGAATGAGTAGGGCACAATCGCTCAAAACCCAAAGTGTGAATTCCACTCAAAAATGAAGTCATGATGGGGTTAAGGGACCCCACCCACCATATTGGACCACCCCATCCTAAAAATAAAAGCATTTTTCTATTGTACAAGGTCTTACCATCCATTTAGATAATCATTTATGAATGATGTTTCCAAGGATTCACCCCTACGGGCCCCATACATGGATATAATCACCCAAGATGGCTCTACCTCTTGATTTATGGATCTCCCTTGTTCCTATATGCCTGGGTGCCCCCTATGGGATACCTATGTAGTGTGTGGGTCCTTTGATTAAGGTTTTACTACCAAGATAATTTTTACCAAACACTTGTATAATAATATTACACTTCATAAAATTTTTAATCATTTTAATGGATATGAATTTATATTTTATTATACTTTAGAGACATCATAAAAAAAATTTGAAATAAATATTGAATTATTAAAAAAACTAAATTCATCTTATCTAAATAATTTTACTTATTTTAACCCATTTATATTTACAATTTCTATTTCCCATATTTTTATTAAAACATTAAAATTAAAGGGAATTTTAATTTTAAATCCTCCTATGATTTTTGAAATAGGATTAAAACATGCACAGAAAAATGAATGTGTTAGTGTGATAGACACCAGCTCAGCTCTTCGAATCATCGCAGATGTGAACACAACCATTGTTTTAGAAATAAATCTATATATATACACCAAAAAATTATAGAATCGATCAACCACTAGGGAAAATACATTCTACTCTACTACCCCATCACCAAGAACAATAAATGTCAATTGGGATGTGAGATCACCCAACTCATGATGAATGGGATATTCATGGACTTCTTATATATCTCATTACCATGATTAAAATACGTTCCTACCTCACTAGATGTGAATGTCACAATTCATTGGTAAAAATAATTTTGGGATTGATAATACAGCATCCAATCCATTTCCAATACCATATAGGAAACTATCATATTAATAACAAAACAAATTAATGGAAATGGAACCCACCCACCTCAATGGTACACTACATACATTTGTTGATATTTTCTTCCCAAACATTTAATGGTTTTTCAATTGATAAAATGAAACACATGCGTTCTAATTATATACCTATAACTTTCAAAAAATGAGTTGATAAAAAATTATTTGAGGCTCTTATATAAAATTAGGAACTTGAATGTGTGGATGCTATATGAATCATACCTTAAACTACCTATTTTCCTATCTCAACGCATCAAGGTGTAAGATAAATTACATGAATATGAATTTTAACTTAGACCATGGATTTGGTATTACTTCCTAGTGTAGAAATACCCTACTAATATTGAGTCTCTTTTCCTAGAGTACCACATCCACCACAATGATCGGTACTACCAGTGGAACTCGGACTATTGACATGGTGGGGGATCACCAAACCCCTTCCTTCACTCATAATCAGCCTTGATCCTCTATCACTTCCAATCCTTCATGTTTTCATGTATAATCTCGGCACATGTCCTATTCTGGGGCAATCTCAACACTCAATTGGTGGTTAGGGACACCGGAAAATCATGTGTCCCGACCTACCCAACTGACAACCCAACACCTAGTGATGTCTCGGCTGGGTTCAAAACTCTTCCCTAGATACCATTTCTATGATAAAACTAATTAAAATTCTTAAAAATATCATTTTTTACTACAAAAACTCCCACAACACGATCACACAACTAGAATAACTTTTCCACATATAGAAGCCTCATTTCCGTTTTCTTCTAAAATAAGATCTTTATCAACCATCATAGAAAACCCCATGAAACTGATGATATTCACATGTGACTTTATCTGATGTATTAGTAAATCGTAAAAATGTCTTATCATAGTTGAATCATCCACTAAGAATGTTGGATCAAAGCGTTGCAAGTCATTGAGGTGGAGAGTGAAATCTATAACTGATGTTGTCCCCTAGGTCAACCTCATAAACATTGCAGCCCTCTCCTATCTCAAGGTCTCCAAATAGAAATGTTGCAAAAAAATTCTTTGAAATCCTTCCCAAAATGGAATCTATCTAGTCTATTAGAACCAAAATATCCCACCATGATGTTTTTATCCCTCACAATATTTAAGACACAAACATGACTCTCTTCGTAGAATGAGACTCTTTATGATTCATAATTTTCTCAGTAGACTCTATCTAGAAGTTTGCTACATAGGATCCACCCTCTCTAGAAAACATTAGAGGGTGATGTAATTGAATATCTCTATTCATGCCAAACATTCTTGGCACAACCCCCCATGGGTCATGTTCCATCATCTGCAATAAATGAGAAGAGTTCTCATAAAACTACTCCTCCCATATGATTCCTTATACCAACAAAGTTTCTTATTCCACTACTGGAGGAGTGTTCTCATTGATGTTTTCTGGTAACCCAACTGACACATGTCATCATGGTGGAATCCTTCTTTAATTCCATACACACATATCAAGATACATAACATAATTTTTCAATATTTATGAAAATGAGGGATTAATAGTTGACATTGAAAAAAAAATTCTACATACACTATCCAAATAGATATGGTAATAACTCTATCACAACCCTTAACCATCCCAACCATAGGTCTGGGAAAATTAATGGAATCAAAACATACATAGTCACAAACCATTCATTTGACAACCTTTTTTGACCATTACCTGAAAACAAAATTTTTTATCATTTAGGATCCTTTCTAACTTTTCATCTCAACACAATAAAATTTTAAACAATTTATTACTCTACATCTGGAATGAAATTAATAGTCAAATTCAATTTTATGTACAATTATCTAATATTTAATCGAAAAAATTTTATCAATTCAATTCAATTATTCCCATTTACCCAATTCCATCATCATTCCAATGAATAATTTATTTAAACTTTTTTGCAACATGACATGATTTAATACCCCACATCACATATGTGTTTTATGAGCATGTTTATCATGATGAATATAAACTAAAACATTATTTCTCGAATAGTATGCATGATTATACAAACCCCATGCCATGTTAGACTATAAACAATATTTTAGGAAACATTCACACCACACAACACCCATATCACACAAGGTGAAATGGAATCCATCTATAATAACAAACATAAAGAACGACAATCCCACACTAGGTTCTTATATTTTCCCCCTATGTGGATTAGCTACTACCAGTCATGAGCTCAATTTCATATTTTTACACATACTAATCTCTAGTGGATTTTCCTGAAATACCATGAAAACATAGAATACAAACACTTATGATACCACATTTTAATTCCCTAGTCCGGAATCCACAATATGTAATGCCCCATGTCGGTGTGGTAAATAATCCTAGGTGAGCTTACCTACATACTATAGAATTATGACAAGTAGAGATGGTATAATAGAACACGTTGGGATACAATACATTATTTATTAGAGTAACAGCTAATAAGTAAAATATGAAATAAATTAAAACATTTAAATAAAAAACATGCATCACAAATAAATTTTCCAAAACTGGGTATAATCCCAAAACCGAATAGTAAAAATGCAATGTCAGGTCACATATCTCCATGTGTAAGGAAAAAAAATTAAATAGAAGTTATTGAAACCCAAAAACTAGTCCTAAACACATGTTTACTCTCCTCATCCATGAACACCCTTAAGGCCCAAATCAACCCTCTTGAAAAGTTCCCTTGACCTTTTACTTACATGAATCCATGAAGTGTACTTGAGAACCCAATGGGAGAATGAGTAGTGTGTGAGTAAATCATAGAAGGCCACCACCAATATTATCTAGAAAATATCCAGTCAAAATAGTATATGCTAGTACATAATTAATAACAATACAATCATAAGATAAACTAGGTTACATTTATTAATAGGGTTCACATTGGCCTCTTTCATTATTAGTATCATGTGTTATCCATTCTCATCAAACTCACTTCATCCTTTGTAAGTATTATAAAAATTTAATGGCAGTTGGGGAAATAGGTTTCCTACCTCACAATGGAAAACATTAGACAAAAATATATGTAAAAATTTTCCTCAGTGTCTTAGTCAAGGTATTTAAGGAATGTGGATTTGATAGGGGCATAATGCCTTAGTCTAACTACATAACCCATGATATATAGTGAATGATGATATATCCTCTCTATAACCTTACCCATGGACATATGGACTAATGTCAAATACCCCAGTCATACCACTGTAGGATTTACTCATGATTCTTTAACAATTTTACAGATTTACCAGTCACTTGACTTATCCCATTTGACACATATTTCGTATACAAACATTAAATAATTTATCAAACATAAAATTTATAGGTATTAACCTATTAAAATAATTTATATTTATAATCCAATGCCATTTAATAATTTTAGATTTAAAAATATTAACTCCTTTAACACATTCAACTTATAACAAAATCCCCTATATTCCATGTTAAAAAATAGACAGAATTATCATTGAGTTCATTTCATAAAACCATTCTAACATGCTACACAAATATTATTGTTCTTAATTTCAAAATAATTCAATTATACTATTTACATCTCAATTCCATGTTGAAGAGAGAGGCACACCCCATAGGTGACACTTAACCCTAACATATTAACCTAACCCATTCCCATGAGGATCTTGTGTGGTTCAATTCATCATTTGGATTACGAATTTAATAATATCAACCATGGGAACCAATTTGACACATGAAATTTCCATAACAGAACTATATACACATAACCAAACATCAATACTATTGAATAAGTCTTGTATACCAACAACCAAAAAATATTGGAAAATTCTCACTTTAACTAGACCATTGATTCAAAATAAAACACCCTTCATATCCCTAATTAATTTTTTTTAAAAAGATAGGTTTTAGTTATTAATAAAGGAAAAATGACTATTAAAGTATTAATCCATAAAAATTAACAAAATGTGTATTACAATCAATTGGATGAGCGATCAGTACCAAACTGTACTCCAATATTCATTATAACGATGGTGATCATCCCTTGGGATGTTTGGGAGGATTTGTAGTGTCTAATAGGGTTTTATTTTAATAATTAAGAAGAAATTCATATAGGATTTCATAAATCCTAAGGTGTGATATGGAAAACCCCACACATTAAATGAGGATAAAAAATTCAATGAATAGTTATCCAAATCAAATGCCAATCATGCTTCACTCTCTATCTAAGATGGGGAAAGGTTACACGACTTCATGGGGATCATACCACACTGGATGGATATGTCTAAGAATGAAAGGTTTAGTCCCTACTATAGCATGGTATGACCAACCGTTCAATACCTCCTACAAGAAAGAATAATTAAGGGGCACCATTACTAATAATTTTGAACATTATCCATGCTTGTTTGGGTGAGGTGGCACATAGTTGTTGAAACAATGAAATTATGGTGATAAAACCATATAGGCGTGGAAAGATCAATCCCACATGGTTACGACAAAGATTATTAAAACATGTAGTCCACCCATGAGGAAATGCTACATGTACCCCCTCTTTCCTAGTGGATGGCAGGTGGTTGGCATGCAATTTTTCTAACCATGTGACAAACCATGATCATAATTAATAATGGCGAAGTTTACCGTATTTCCCTCCATTAACAATGTTTTATCACCCATGTTTCTTCACCATTTATCATATAGCATCCAAGGGTGAAGAACAGTTCATACAAAACATCCCATTGGATCAATTTCCCTCATTTCTAAGACATTTAGAGTGTCGTTGGGTGCATATCAATGTTTTAGGTTAATCTAAAACTTAAATTTTTTATTAGGTATTATGGAATCATTTTTCATGTTAAAAATACCTAAATATTTATTTTCAACAAATTCTTGGATGAGGATTTTTAGGTGGTTTGAGATCAAATTAAACTCCATTGTTATTCAAGCATGTATCTATGGAATAATGGTATGTGGTCTACAATTTATATCTTGTAGTTGTGTGGTCAAATTTATGTCTAGGTGGTTCTTTGTGTGTATCATTGTGCTATATGTTTAGTTTACCATGATATAAATGATCAATAGGTTTCATTAATCATGAATTTAACCCCTCATTATCCCTATGGGATTCATTGAGGTTTTTTTAGACTAGGTTAAGACTCCCCCATTGGGTGTGCCCCTTTCTTGATCATAAAACAAGGTTTCCAAGTATAGAATTGAGTTGTTATGAGACATAACCCATAAAAACAATATTTAAGTGTAAAAAGTATTTTTGAATTGTATGTAATTATAATTGTTTCATGTAGTTCTCATGACATAAGGGGGGGTTTTTGGTAACACGTGAATGTGTTAAACGAAATATGGAATATAAGTGGTAAATGTGTAGAAGTGGTAAATAATGGGAATTTTAAGTTTGATAATGGGTTATAGTATGTAAAAGGTAGGTTTATAAATGGGTTAATGAATTTGTGACGTTAATTTGTTAATTAGTTAAGAAGATAGATGGTACTAGTAGAGTGAGACATGGTTTGTAAATGGTAAATGTGTTCTATGAGTTTGGTTTGTAAATGGTTTATGTGATAAATGGTAAATGAAAAATTATCACAAGGACTATATGTATGTGTTGGTTATTGGAATTGGGGATCTATACCCATGAGACTTTTTAGACTAAGACTCTAATCCCCACAATATATTGTGTAGGTTAGGTAGTCTGAATGAGGCTCTATGACCCAAATGACTGCAAGTGATCTGAATTACCTGATTGAGGATAAAAAGTAATTATGACACATTTTTTGTGTAATGATTCCATTATGATTTTGGGAACATTATTCTTCCAAATTAATCAATTTTTATATAAGAAACATAGTCCAAAATGTAATTGATGAACTGGCTAACTCATAGAACAAATGATTAAAGTGGATAAAGTGGACATTGTAAATTAATTGCCCCTAAATGATATTATACATATCTTGTTATTCATTATGTACCTACATAAAATATATTTTTATATTTTATATTTTCTAGACACTATTAGTGGTGGATTACTAAGTTATATTCACACCCTACTTAGGATTCCTTTAGGTTCTAGTGAAGACATTGTTGTAGAAGGCCAGGACAAGGGAGGGTCCCTATTCAAGATGGTTGAATCAGTACATAGGGATTTATATGGTTGACAAAAACAAATATGATATTATAACCCAGATTGTAAAGTCTTCTATAATTCATTTTTTAGGATTTTACATACAATTTGAGCTCTATGTCTTGGAATGAAATATTTACTATTTCGTTGTATGATTATAACTAGTTTTGGGAAATGGAATTATGATGATTGTTAAGTGTTAATTTTTTATATAATTTTGTATTTAATCTATTGTGTATTACTATGAAAATTAGGGTATAGTATCCCCGCATTTTCTATTAGACCCCCACTACTTGTCTGTAGCCATGAAACATAGGGAGGTGCTGAAGAGGTCATGTTGTGATTATGATTTACAAACTAGATTACGGGAACTATGTTTGATTTTTTACAAAGTTGAATCATAGGGTTTTGTTATTATATGTTTTTCTTGGTTTTTTTGTTACAATTGGACATTATTTCATATTTGGATGTTTTCCTTTATGTGTGATATGATTATTTCATGTTATCTTGATTGTGGATAGAATGGAATGAGGTTATTCATGCATGCACCATTTTAGAATCCTTGGTGTATATGTGACATGCATCATGATAGGTAGATAGATATGTAGGATGGGAATGTTTTGATTTTCCAAAAAATTCAAAGAAATTGTTTCTATTAAATAAGATTCAAATAGGTAATGGGGAAAATAAAATATATTGGATAAATAATAGTGCCTAATGAAGATTTATAAATGTGTTGTTTTTTTGTGATGATTTTGATGGAAATAAAGTTCCTAAATGAGAATAATATGTGTTTTTAAGGTAAATTTTTAAAAGGGGGGTTCTAATGAATGGTGTTTGACTATGTAAGTTGTTTTAACCCATGTTAACTAGGACCCATGGTAGGGATGGTTGTGTGTAGTGTTATATATTTGACTATATTCATTTGGATATGGTATAAAAACTGGGTTATTTATGGATAGTCGGAATCCTTCTTCGGTACAATATATGAAATATCTATGTTTTGTATTTTGAGATGTGTGTTAGTAATTATTGTGAAATTCCACCTGGATGATGTGTGGTGGTTGGGGGAATGAAGATAATCCTGATAACACTCATCCAATTGAAGAATTGGAAAAGACATTGGTCTAGGTTAAAAGAGTGGAGGAGTAGTTCCATGAGATATTTTATCTTTTTATGTAGATGCTAGAATGTATCCCAGGGTTGATTGTGCCACGTTTTATTGACTAGTATAGAGTGTTTCAATTGTAGAATGTTTAATAGAGATTGTATACATATGTAATGCAATTTATGTATATAGTTCATACAGATAATTCTTGACAACATAGAGAATCATCTTGACAATAGATTCATATTGGCAGAAAACATGTTTTGAGGACTACTGATGTACTAGTGGGATTTTCTGGTCCATACTAAACATGTAGTGGGTTTATTGTGGAATGTTTCTAGAAACATTTTCGGGATAATTTCTATCAGGATACCTTGAGATAGTAGAGGACTTCATATATTACATGTTTGACTTGGGGAACTATGACAATGACGTATTATGCTGACAACATCACTGACCTAAAAAGCATTCTTATATCCTTATAAGGGGATAATGTATCTTTAGGGAGTCATTTAGAGGATGAATATAAACTTGATATCAATTCCAAGGTGAATATATTGTCTTTAAATAGGTCCACTAATGTAGTGGAGAAAGCCAAATTTGTGTAGGGAACATAAATGAGGCTTCCTACAGTTGTCACATAGTTACAATTGTTTAATCCATTTGTTTGAAATCTGATGGTAGTAGTCACTATTTTGAGAGATTTTAAATGGGTGGTTGTACGAAGATTATACAGGGAAGATTTTTGACCTCACTGGGTGGTGACCTGGTGTTATTTTATCTAAGGAGTAGGCTATGATACATATGTGGTTAGTATCCCCAACAAAAAATTGTATGTCAAGCATGAATGGGGATGGGGAAGTTGTAGTAGTTCTATAGAAACCATTGACAAATAGAATGAGGTTAAGGATCAAGTCCAATGAAATGTGTATGTAGGAGTTCAGATATCCCATGCCAAGATTTTAGTTTTAGTTCTACAAGTTATATTAGTCAGGGTGGTCGATTTGGTACTCTAGGGTAATGGTGTTCTTACCACAAGGGTAGTGCTGAACGAGGAACCAATACTCGAGACTGGGGAAGAGGGATGAGTTAGCTCTAGGAATTTTAGCATACACTAGTGGGTGGTAATTTTAGACAATCAACATATCATGGTAAAATTGATATAGAGTTCACAACTACAAGTTCTTTGTTTGATACACATGTCTTGTATTCTTTTCTAAAATCTCAGTTTTGGAATGTGTTGGGACTACCAGTGAAACATATGTGTGGGGTTATGTCAATTGAAACACCATTAAGAGTATGATGATAAAATTTTTATCAGTGTAAGGAGTGTTCTCTTGATGATGGTGGGTACCATTTCATGTGGGACATCATTTTTCTTTAGATTTCATGTTTTGACATGATTTTGGTAAATTAATGGATAGTATAGTATCGAGACCATATTTATTGTAACAACTATAGTTTAAGGATAAAATTTCTTAAGGGAGGTACTTATGTTCATTTTGGGGAATTGGACATCTTGGAGGGATATTTATGGCATTTTCATTAATGGTTGGGTGAGATCACATCCCAAGTGGTATGTATTGTTCATGATGAATGGGGATTATAGAGGTGTAGAATTCCTCTTACGGTGGACCAATTGTAATATTTTCTTCTTGATAGCTTCCCAAGGATGATGTCAATGAGATATATTGTGTTCATGATAGAGTTTCTAACTATATAAAAACCTCTTTTTATACTTGCATATAAAATCATATGAATATAACATCAGGAATGTGAAAGTCATCGGAGGATTTGGAGAATAAATTTAATATTCATCCAATCACATAACCTTTTGGATATATAGTTTTTCTCTAATAAGTATGATGGCATATTAGAGATGTCTGTAAATTATTAGATGTTGAGTCAGATGATTTTTAATAATCGATTCCCTCTCCCATGAGTCATTTATTTTTTTGAAAAGTTGGGAGGTGATTCTGTGTTCTCCAAAATTGACTTGAGATCATGGAATAATTACCTGATTTAGCGACCAACTGAAATATAATGGAATTATTTTTTTGATAATTTAGAGTATATATTTGTTTTTTGTGATTTCATTTTGGTTGATCAATGTTCTAATAATGGTATAAAACTAATGAACTAAATTCTTTACCCATACATGAATCATTTTGTATTCGTTTTTGTATATGACATTTTTGTGTACTTCAAGACTCATGATGATCATGGGAAATGACATGAAATTGTCCCATGTAAAATAAGAATGAATATGATATAAACTAAACTATAAATTTTTCATTTTTGAAGGGAAATGTAAATTTTCTCGGACAGATCCTCTCTGAGGATGGATCATCAATGGACCCAAAAGTGTACTGGCAGTTGTATCATAGGTTAAGTCTAGTAATGTTTTTTAAATTAAATGATTTATATGTTTAGTGTGAAATTATAAAAAGGTTCATCAAATACATTTCTCATTTATATTCATGTATTATGGGATTTACAAAGATAGGAATAAATTTTGAATAGTGTCAGGCATGTGAGAATACCTTCCATTAGTTAAACTAATAAGCGAATACTGTATAATTTTAGATCCTACCCCAGATGGTTGTAACTGCCTAGATTATCCATGATTTTTTTTGTAAAATTTTATGGGATTATTTTTTGTTCTGCAATAATTGACGGTACATGATTCTGAGGCCCGATGTGCGTGTAATAAATTTCTGCACATTTTTAAGGTACATTCATTAAACACGCAAGAATCATTTTATAACATTTCAATCAGTGCTCGGATTAGAAATATGAGGGTACCATTGAATTCGTAGTGCCATTATTCTCTTAAGGGAGGCTTCATTTTGACCGCTGTTGGTCTGGAGAAAATGATAGATTTTCGGACTTTTTAAAAGAATAAATAAAATGACTTTGTTATTTGATTTATTTAAATATTTTCCTCAAAAGGACAAGAATCAATGTGAAACCAGTGATGTGTCAAGCCATTAAATGGATTGACCCTTCAATCCTATGTAACAACATCATTGGAAATGAGGAAGGTTCCTAATTAATGAACCCTTATAAACCCAACGAGCATTACACACCCTCCCCCTCTCCTGTTTATACGGAGCTTTGGGAGAGGTGTCAGCACAACTTCATCACGAAACGAATTGGTGAAAATGTTACGAGATGCCAATCCCATCAAGGATGAAGCTAGTTCTGGTGAGTGGAGATGAGCGATAATGAATCCCCAAACCAAAGATCGACGATAGAGCGATGCTGTTGGAGGCCAGTTTCCAGGAACCACAAACACCAACCCACTTCCTCAAATCCTGGGCATTTCTCCTTCATTCTTGAGCTAGGGTTTAATCTTGACTTGTTTTTCAAGAGTTATTTTTATCCTTCCTACCCTCTTGCTATCAACCAAACGTGGAGGGGATGAGCCAAACAAACAAGGCCCGACCCCTCCGTCCTTTTGTTAAAAGTTTGTGCATTATTAACGAGTGATTCTTCGGGATGAAGGAAAACCAATTTTTTATAGGGGATAGAAGCAATGGTGATGTCCCAAGAAGTTCAAAGATGCCTTTGGAAGGAAACTCGGGCCACCTGTACTCACCTAGTGACCAGCATAAGGCCACTAGCATGACGATACTGGTGACCGGTGCCGGTGGGGACGAAGGCGGTGGTTGGAACCGGTCGGCTACGAGGGAGGAGGTGGTGCGCCCATGCCATCAGAGTATCTTTCCATGGCTCATCAGCCGTGGTGGTCAGAAAGAGGTGGTCAACACACCGGCCTGTAGTATAAGTGGAGGGAGGCACAATCCGAATGATTTCGAGCCCTGTAGTGGGTCCTACGGTGATTTGGCAGTTCCCTTAGGACTTTCTGCTTCACATTCTAAATGGATGGTCACTCCACTGCTTGCTGTCTCGAGAGGACCCCACCAATTGGGCCGCGTAGGCCAGCGGGCCACGCCCCACCGCAGGTTGGGCCACTCGATCCCAGCAGGCTAGGCCGTGTGGGATCAGTGGGCCACCCCCTTGCGGGCCGGGCCACCTGGCCAGGTCGAACCAGGACCAGGTCGGGTCAGCCTAGATCGGGTCGGGCCTAGACTGGTATAACTGGGTACAACTGGACCCAATCCCAACCGAACCTAGAATAACATAAAGGGCCATATCTTGGGAACCCGACATCTGTTTGATGAATCATCTATGAAATTGGGATCCTAGGATCGAGAAAGACCATTTTGTATACTACAAATGAGTTTTAAAGATAGATTGAGTATGACCAGGTTTGATAAAACCTAAATCCAACCATGCCCTCAGAACTAAAATGCTTATAACTGATAGACCAAGAGTTCGATTGACACAACATCTGTCATGTTGGAACCCTTATGTTAGGCCCGTCATTTTCGTTACGCCTTTGTGGATATTAGTTGTGGTTGAGTTATGAATGATATATCGAGGTGTAGATTCAATGGAACTCGAGCACACCGGGTGTGAGGAATCCAGTGGCCGATTTTAACATGAAGAAAGAACATCAATCCTATGTGGGCGAACATCTATCAATCCAATGTGGGTCAAAATCTAAAAGATCCTATGTGGGTCAGTGCTCAGCAAGCCTTTTTGGGTCAGTGCATACAGACCCGATGTTGTTCAGATCCTGTGTTGGTCAGCGGGGGTTATTACCTAATGATTTTGTTTGGTTCATCAATAGTTCTTCTTAACAGAATAAGTTTATCTAGCGTACAACAAATAATATATACTTCTGTATGTTTATTATACCTATTAGTCAGCTGAGTCATTTACCTTCGTGGTTTTATCATCGTGGTGTTACCTATGTGGTACTTTTATATTCATTATGTTACTGGTGTGTTACTTCTACCATCGTGGTGTTTTCTTTGTGTTGTTACCTGTGTGGTACTTCTACCCTCATGGTGTTGTCCTTATGGTGTTACCTATGTGGTGCTTCTATCATCGTGGGGTTTCCTTTGTGGTACATCTAACTTCGTGGAATTACCTTTGTTGTATTCTTCCCTCATGTATGATATGAGTATCTCTTGATAACATAGGTATATGTATGAGCGTATACCTAAGTAGATTTGATGTCTATTACTTCGTGATTTGAGATTGAGGTCTTTCTATGAGGTACTTCCTTTGTGAAAATCTAGGATACTAATAGGGGTGTCAGTTTCCCTACTGAGTATCTTTAAACTCACCCCTGCACAGGATACAACCACACCTTGTTGTGTCATGTGCAGACGATGGACAATATTGATCGATGATAAGGGAGTCAAGACTGGATGGTACTTGGAGGTGGACTATTTTGGGTGATAAGGTGAAGGGACTACTGATCGTGAGTTGTACCTAACCTTCAGGTATGATCCTCAGTGGATGATCTATGAGCTATTTCTCAACTTTTCAGTTGAGTTTATACTTTTCTGTTGTACTTGTACTTTTCATTTGGTCTTGTATTCCACCCCCTTTACATTTAGCGCACTTTTTCTATAGCAGTTTACATTGTGGTTTCTTCTTGTTGTGTTCTTGGATTGTGTGTCAGTATAGGTTAAAATTAAATTGCTTCCCATTTTAGGGATACACCTTCTTGAGGATAGTCACTAGCCCTATCCTATGAAAGGCTGGCATAGGGTAGTCAGGATGCAGGACACGGGGGACGAGTCGTGACATAGTTGTATCAGAGGTGTTGGTTCTACTGAAGAACTAGAACTCTGATCATTTCTATGTGATGATATTGTTAAGTGTTATGAGAGTGGTTCTCATTTTGGGGAATCCAATGTTGGTGTGGCGGCCGAAGTATCTATACACTAGGACGATGAATTCTAATTTCTGACTCTGTAGATGGAAACATTTATTGTGTGTGTTTTTGAAAAGATTTCCTTGTGATATATTTGAGTTAGATCACCAGGTATAACATATTGACTGTGTCACACCAATTTTATTTCAGGATTTCTCCATGTAGAGAGCTAGTTGGGATTCACGAGAGAGTACATGATGTTTGCTTACTGAGCGATGAGGCCTCAGTGTAGGGCCCTCTTATGAAATTAGCACCTTCAGGTGGTGTACCAACAACACCACTACCCATTGGAAAGTTGTTTCCACCGGCCCCACTAGTAGAGGATTCATGCCGACTAAGCATGTTTCATGAGTTTTAGTGGAAGTGTTCTCTTAGTTTATAAGACGAGATAAACCCACATATAGATTAGGACTGGCTGGAGGATTTTTTAAGAGTTTTCCACCTGGTTCAAAAACCAATTGACCTTATGATGATTCTAGTATATAGTCTTTTTAAAGCAGTAGTGGGGAGGTGGTGGAGGATAATGATACAGATACACGATGAGTTGGCCCTCATCTGGGAAAACTTCATGTTCCTTTCAGGGAAGAGTTCATCATAGTGTCTCTATTATTAGTTTGTATACAGGACCTACTGCAATTACATAAGGGCAGCATGACTATAGACCAGTACTCGGTGAGGTCCATTGATCTCTCCCACTAATCCCATGACATAGTACGAGACCCTTTCTTCAGGGGCTGACCATTTGAGAGGGGTCTCCGACTAGAGAATAGATAATCGTTGACATCTCTCACCATTCTGACGTAGGACGGTGTGTTAGAGATATAAATTTTGTTGGAGAGATTCCTAGCTGAGCAGGCATCGACAGCGAGTGCCACCACTGGACATCAGGTAACAATTTCATCTATATAAGGAAGTAGGAAAATGAAATAGGGGACCAAAAAAGCCAGAACTTCTAGAGGACATCCTCTGGAAATAGGGTCGGTGATGCGGGTCTCACAGGACATAGTATGGAAGATTAAGAGTAGTCAGTGCTACTCGTGTGGCGGGTAGAGTCACATGGCTCATGACTACCTGGCCCGCCTTAAGGACAACCAACAGATGGTCAAGGGACCACCAAGATAGAAGAAGAGATTCTATCAGGGAGTTCCATAGGATATAGGCAGATGTGTCAGTGGAGCTGGTCATTCAACATGTTGTGAGCGACGATTCATGGTTCTACTCCCACCACCTCTAGGTGGTCCGCCCCACCATGGGGAGCATGTGGATATGGATGAGTTTAGCTCCAAGAAAATGAGGCCCACGACCACAACACACTAGATATGATTAATAGTATGATCTATGTCATCTCCACCTTATCTCAAGTACTTATAGACACAAGTTCCAATCACTCTTTTATATCCACAACCCTCATTAGGACCTCGGAGAATCTGGTGGAGCTGTTGGCTCAATTTTTTTGAATAGAGAATCCTACCGGAGGTGATTTGACGATTACATATCGGTTCCAACTCTGTGATCATAGTCAAGGAGGTGAGAGCCTCAACTGAGATCTTCTATTATTGGTGTCAATGCTTTACAATGTCATCTTTGGTATTGATTGATTATCCATAGTCCATGATCAGATTGACTATATTAGTCACATTGTGCGGTGTGTTCGTGAGGATTGCACTAGGTTTTCCTTCACCGGTGAGAGGGGAACCTTTGCAGCACAAGAAGATCCAATTCTAGATTCTAGAGGTCCACTTTCTGGGACACATTATCTTGGAGGATGGATTTGAAGAGGATCTAGCAAATAAAGAGGCTGTACTTTCTTGGGATCCACCTAGTAGTGTGACCTAGGTGTGGAGTTTCTTGGGGTTGGCTGGATACTACCAAAGATTAGTTCCTGAATTTTATAGAGTCGTGAAACCCTTGTGAGCATTAATGAAGATGGTACATCCAATTTTATGGATAGTGAAATTCCAGTAGAGTTTTCAAGAGTTGAGGTAGAGACTGATGAGTTCCTCTATCTTGAGGCTACAAGAAGAGGGCGTTGGGTATGTAGTCTACTCCGATGCATCAGCGACAAGACACATGTGTGTTTTGATGGAGGAGAGAGCAGTGATTGCCTACGGCTCACAACATCTGAGGCTACATGAGTAGAACTATGATATCCAAAAACTGGAGATAGTTGCAGTTATCTTCGCCCTAAAGATGTGATGACATTACTTGATGGGATAACGTTTTACTCTCTAATATGTTCAGAAGAGTATCAAGCATATCTTTTCATAGAAGTACATGCAACTGAGACAATGGTGATGGTTAGAGTTCCTCCAGAACTATGACTTTGATATATTATATACTCCTGGGAAATGGAATGTGATTGGAGGTGCACTAAGAAGGAGGTCTGGTCTTCAATTTCTGAGTGAGGTGACAGAGCTGGTAGTCATGTTGTAGATATCTTTTAAGGATAGAGATTGGGAAGCTTACCTCCAGTCTAAGATAGTCACTCCACCAGTCCTTCAGAGATTCACGGAGGTATAGTTTGGGGAGACTGACTAGGAGGATTGACGTGCTCAGATAACCTTAGGACAGACACCTGATAGATTTCTGATGGTGGGGAGAACGTCATCCTCTTCAGAGGATGTACCATAGTACCGATGGCACTACAGGAGGAGGTGTTGACAGAGTTCCATACATCCACTATGGAGGTACATCCTGGTGTGGCAAAGATGTACCAGGACCTCCGGTGTCAGCACTGGTTTTCAGGGATGAAGAAAGCAGTGGTATAGATTGTTTCGTGACACCTCACCTGTTAGAAAGTAAAGGATTAAAATCAGCTTCTTGCAGGCTTAGTGCTGCCACTAGATATGATGGAGTGGATGTGGGATGATATCTCTTTTTAATTTGAGATAGGGCTTCCATGTACGTCTAGAGGAACTGATTCCATCTGGGTGATCATTGACTGACTCACAATGTGGGACAACTTTCTACTTATTTGAGAGAAGGGATCAATAGAGGGATTATGACACATATATGTTCCATAAATTGTGCAACTTCAGGGGTTCCATCAAAGAATGCCCTTGACCGTGACACACACTTCACATCCCGGTTGTGGAAGGGGTTACAAGAGGCGTTCAGGACATAGCTACATTTGATCAACACCTTTTATCCTCAGATAGATGGTTAGATGGAGAGAACCATTCAGATGCTAGAATATATGCTTCGAGCTTGCATCCTTGATTTTGGCCGTATTTGGGAGGATCACTTGTCCTTGGTGGAGTTTTTATACAACAAATATTATCACTTAACCATTGGTATGGAACCATTTGAGGCCTTGTACGGTCGACTATGAAGATCACCTATATGCCCGATAGAACCAAGGGAGTCAATGCTTATGGGTCCGGAGATTTTTTGGGATACCACAGATAAGGTGGAGGTCATCAAGGACCCGATGAAAACTACACAGATGAGATATAAGTCTTCTGCTGACAGGAGGCAGAGAACTTTGGAGTTCGAGGATGGAGACCAAATCATTGTACGAGTCTCACCACGATGAGGTTTATAGAGATTTGGAAGAGGAGGCAAGTTATCACCATTGTTTAACAGTCCATTTCTGATATTTTGGAGGATAGGTGAGGTGGCATACATCTTGGAACTTCCACCATAGCTAGAGATGGTACACAATATCTTCCATGTATCCCCGCTGAGGAGATATGTGCATGAACCATCTAACATCATCATCCATGGAAAGCTGGACTTTGATGATGGGTTGACATTTATGGGATTATTTCAAATCTTCAAAAAATTGACGGCCTGTGAATCTGAGACCAGTGTTCCAGAATGAATTTATAATAATTTTTTAAGGTACTTTCATTAAATGCGTGAGTGTTGTTTTCTATCATTTGAACCCGTTCTTGGATTAAAAATCATAGGGCACCAATGAATCCATAGTGCTGCGATTTTTTAAGGGAGGATTCACTTCGACCAATGTAGGTCTGGAGAAAGGGATAGATTTTGGGACATTATAAAAGAATTAATAAAACTTTGTTACTTAAATTAATTCTTTCTTTTCCTCCAACTGACAAGTGGAAACGTTGAACCAATGATGTTTCAAAACTGTAAATAACTTGACCCTTCAATCCTAAGTGATAACGTCATTGGCAATGTGGAAGGTTCCTAATTAATGAACCCTCATAAATACCACGAGGTTTTGACACCCCCCTCCATTATTTATATGGGTCTTTGGAAGAGGTGTTGGCATGACTTCACCAAAAAATGAAGTGCGGAAAAATTTCCAAGATGGAAAGCCCTTGAAGGTTGTAGTATCTTCCGGCAACCAAAGACGAGCAGCACTGAATCCCCAAACCGAAGATCTATGATTGAGCGATGATGTTGGAGTCTAGTTGCGGGGGAGGACAAACATCAACCCACTTCCCCAAATTGTAGGCATTTATCTATCATTATTGAGGTAGGGATTAAAATTGATATATTTTTCAAGAGTTATTTGATTTCTTCCTACCCTCTTGCTATCAACATAACATGGAGGGTGTGTGGAAAAAGAACAATGCTCTATCCCTCTGCCCTTTTGTTGAATGTTTGTGTTTCCTTCACGGGAAATTCATCTGGAAGAACGAAAACCAATTTCTTGAGGGGCTAGAAGCGACAGTGATGTCCCGGGAAGTTCAACAATAGCTTCAGAATGAAAAACAGGCCACCGGAGCTCACTCGGTGACTCGTGAAAGGCCACTGGAGAAGACGTACCAGTGACCGGCACCGATGGGGACCAATGAAGTGACCATCACTGGTCAACTACGAGGGAGGAGGCAGTACACCCATGAAACTGGAGGAACTGGCCGCATCTTGTCAACTGTGGTGGTTAGAAAGAGGTGTTCGACACACTGGTCGACCACGAAAGTGGAGGGTGGCACAATCCTCATGCTTCCGTAGGAGCCTCGGCTATGACGTCGCAGCCACAGGAGACGTAGTAGGTCCCGGGGAGACCTGGAAGCGCCCTTTGGTGATGCGACTTCACATTCCAAATAGGGGAAGCTCCCCTCCCATGTCTGCTCAAGAGGACCCCACCAAGTGGGCCGCACATACCAGCATGTCGTGCGTGCCATACGACCGCAGTTACCTGCAGGCCGTGGCAGCCAGCAGCCCATGAATGTTAGTTGGATGCGCAACGCTGTGAGTTGGGCCGCGTAGGTCAGGACACGCCCCACAACATGCCTGACCGTGCCCCACCACGGGCCGGGTAGCATGAGCCTAGAGAGCCGCACAACCGCATCGGGCCACCCCCTTGTGGGCCAGGACACACCCCCCTTGTGGTCCAGGATGCACCCCTCATGTGGGCAGGTCCAATCCCTCCTTGGTGGCCGGGCTGGACTGTGGCCTAGTGGGCCAGGCCCTCCATGACCCAGCCTAGCCAGGTCAAACCGGACCCGGGCCCAACCAGACCTAGAAACACTTAAAGAGACATATCTGGAGAAATGGATGTCTATTTGACGAACCATCAAATGTGTTGAGATCCATATATCTGTTGGAACCACTTTGTGTATAAGGTTGTATTTGTTTTCAATAGTTGTCAATGAATATCAAAATGAAGGAGATCAAGAAGTACTCCAATGAAATTAAGGAATGAAAGATCAAAATGAATGAGATCATGAAGTACTCTGATGAAGTGAAGGAATGGTAATTTAGATGATTGTTGTACTGATCATATGTTCAAATAACATGTGTCAAATGTGATACATTGTTTACAACAATGAAGAATGTGAGGTGTAATCCATATGAGGATGATTAAAGAAGAATGTGGTTTTTGGATGAAGACCCTGTAATTCCACATTATTGCATGAGAACCATGGGTTTTTGTTGAAGACCATGCAATTACTCATGATTGCATGGGAACCATTCAAGATACTTCTTGAAGAATTGAATTATATGGTTTGCATGAAGTAGATCATGACGGTTGATGAAGAAGAAAATGTGAAAATGATTGGAATTCTAAGATGGCTCTGCGGGGATTGGAATTCTGAGATGGCATTGCACATCACATTGTTATAGAAAATGATGATGCTAAAGCTTTTCCTTCAAAGAATACATATCAAAATAGTGGATTTTGTGATAAAAACACAAGAGTTGATGAAGGATACAGATCCCCAAGAAGAAGCGATTTTGAGGTGATCGTGCTTGTTGACAAAGCAAACAAACAACATACAAATTTGTTGACAAAGGAGATTCCATAGTGGCATGTCGAGATTCAAGAAACATCGACAAAGGAATGGATGGTCTGGAGGCGGAAAAAAAGAGCAGATACAAGGTGGCACCGTTTCCCTGTGTTTGCAAAATTTTTGGGCTTGAAAATTGACAAATGAAGAAAATTGATTTTGGAAAAAGGTCTTGAACGCCGTGTACTTGAAGGAGAAGAAACATGTGCGCCATATGTTTTTCAAGATCAGAAAATAGAAAAATGGCAAAGGAAAGAGGGTCGTGCAAGTGTTGGGTTTGTTGCGCAAGTGACCTGTGCGTCGTGAAGAGACTTGTGCGCCGTCGCGCAGGGGGTTCCAAATGCCTATAAATACTGGACCACCCCTCCTAATTTCTCACGGAGTTCAACACTTAGAAAAATCAGAGCTCCCATCGCACAGGTGTGGATGTCGCACAAGTAGTGTGTGGTCACGCAGGTTGACTTGCGTGCCAGTGTCTGAAGCTGCATGCCGGTTGTTGGTTGCATGCCCAAGGCAGTTTGGGCGAAAAAGGAAGTGTGTCGCATAGGTTAGATGTTGAGGAAGGTAGTGTCGTGCATGTGGTTTGGTGATACTTGCGTGCCAGTTTGGACTTGCACGCTGATGAATTGCGCTCCATATTGGGACTTGCACGCTAGGCTTGGAGAAGCATGCCAGGTACTGCTGAAGCCCACTGGTCTTTTTGGAGCTGCAAAAAAGCCGGAAGATTACACGATGCCTTCTGCACAAAGTGAGATTAAAGAGGAAATCTAAATGATACATGCATGATCTCATGCATACATGGAGTACTGATTATGATAATTCCAAGTAAGCTGAGCTTCATTTATTGAGCAATCACATATGTGGTTGTGATCCAGGAAAACAAAGACAAGAGGATCTAGTGCATTCAGTCATTTCACTAAAGAAGAAGGATTAAACTAAAAAGAGCATCAACTCTGAACCTTGATGCTAGAAAGGTATAATGCTGAATAGGAGACAAAGGCATCAATGCAAATATATTGAAGAGACCTTCATGTCTATAAACTGAGTGGGACTTCACCAACAACAGTGAGCTAGGGGGAGTCAATGAGAGTGACTTGAGGGATACAATGAGCTATCCCCAAACCTTTTGTAAAGGTAGTGAGCCTGGGACAGAGTAACTGTTCATGAACCATTGTAATCTACAACTAGTGAAGATTAGTAGAATTTGGTACGAACGAAAAGTTTTCGGCATATGATCCTAGGATGTATCCCTTAGTGGTGAACCAATTAAAATTTATGTTTTATCTCTTTACATGTGAATGTTTCATTGTTGAACATATCCATCATACAGTTTTAAGTAGTTCCTACCAATGTGGGAACAAGATCCACAAATTTAAGAAGAAAAATTTTACACCCTGATTCACCCCTCCCCTCTCAGGGTGTCCTGGGGACCTACAAGTTGTATCAAAGGAAGGATAACGTATGTTGGATACTATACAATAATCATATTCAAGAGAGGATTTGAGTTTCTTTCCTAAAGTCAACAAAGACCAGTCTTCATAATGACTCAGTTATTTCTGAGCAGAAGACTACATCCATTAAGACCATGACAAATAGGAAGAAGAAAGAGAATAAGCAGTTGAAGAAGTCCCTCATTTCCAATGAAGATTCAGTGTCTTGTTCTCCATGCCATTCCAAAAATGATGAAATATCAGTCTTGGAATGTATCAAGCAGGTGGCTTAGAATTCTTCTAGAGGAAAGGATGAAATCCCTAATTCAAGCTTTCAGGAAAAACTCAAAACAGATCTGCATGATATTCTTGAATAAAGGGTTGATATTATTTGTAGCCTATTCCAATCTATGCAGGTTGAGATCACTTGATTAGAACAAGAATATAACAATATGGAAAAGGGGTTGGAAAGAAAAGTTATGGAAAGTATGAAGCTCACCAAACAGGTGAAAGTATTTGAAGAAAAAGAGGAAGTCAATAAGACTCTAAAAGAAAAGATCCATGCACTTGAAGCTGAGATGAAGAAGAGAAATGAAGTCAAGAGTTTTTGTTTGGAAGAAACATCCATGAAATTCAGGGAACTTGACTCTTTGTTACAAAACAGAGTTAAGATTCATGAAGATGATGTTGAATGATTGAAGAAGACTTATGAAGAGAAGATGATCATGATTGAAGATAAGAAGATCATCCTCAATATTGAGGGTCAAAAATTGGAAGCCCAGTTGACCATGATTGAGAATACACATATTGAGACTTCACAAAAGAATGAAATGAGTGATGCTTATACTCAATGTTTGTTGGAGGAATCTAAATCTGAAATACCTCCAACATGTGACAAGAAGATTATGACAACTCTTGATTATCCAAATCAAGAATCAGTTGATGCTGGTACTCGATGCTCACTGGAGGATTCTATTGTCGAAAGACCTCCAACATGTGTTAAGAAGATCATGACTTCACTCATTGATCTATAAAAAGCAACGGAGAAAGTGAATGTACCATCCAAACCATCGTGTACTCATGTTTCTAAATACATTCCTATAATCATTGCAGGTTGGAAGAACAGTTATAAACAAGTATGGATGAGGAAAGGTGAGAAGAAGAAACCTTCCACCATGGATAGGGTGGATGATAAGAAAAAGGAGGATGTTGGTTCCTCAAATAGAGCACAAAAGATTAAGAAGAAGGCCCAAAAACCTCATATAGAAGATACAAAGAAGAAAAGATTTGTGGGTCAATGTTGGTGCTACAACAGATTTGGGAATTGTACGCTGGATTGTTGGTACAATCCGTTTAATGGAAAAGCACAAAGAAAACCTTTGTCAAAAGGAAGAAATCCAGAGAAGAAGAAGCAACATCTGTAGGTCCAGAAGCTTCTGTTTACAGCAAACAGATTTAGAATGCTTGATAACATCTGTGATGTATGCAGCGGCAGTGGTCACAAGAATGATGCATGCCTATATCAACAGATATCCAGAGATGATATGAACTAAAGACCACACAAGCCATCAAAGAAGGAAGAATATTCCTTGGGATGAAATCAGAATAATAGTGTGAACACACATTTCCCCAAGAAGATATCATATAGGGAAGCTGAGAAGAACCAGGATTTTAGATCCATGAAATTGAAGGGCCATTCATACAAAAGAAACACTAAGTGGGATGAAACTCAGATGAATCCATGTGGAAGACCCAAACCAGCTGCAATAGTTCCAAATTACATATTGGTCATCTGGCCCGAATATTTGAAAAGAATGAGGAAACTTGAAGATCAAAAGTCCAAGGCTGGTGACAAAGGAAAAGAAAAACTTTCACATGATGAAGACACAGTGCATGAGAGATTTCAAACCAATAGAAACACATGTGTCAAAGATGTTCTGTGTGAGATATGGAAGAAAACTGGTCACAATGCAAAAGGTTTCCTAACCATAATACCGGATCAAGAAGTAGTCCTTAAGAGGAGTAATAATGTATCGTTCATGATGGATGTTAAGAAGATCAATTTCTCACACTAAGTAGAAGAGAATGTGAAGAAAGCCATACCACATCAACAGATGTCAGAACATATGTTCAAATGTGAAGGCATGAAGACTAGAGTGAACAGAGGAAATTGGTTGAGAAAGGAACCTCAACCATATAGATCATGTTTATGAAGCAAGGAGGAACCACCTTATTCTCTTATTCATTTGTGTATTGTACTTGTGCTAATAATGCAGGGAATTTAAGGTGATGGATGCTCTCAGGGGGATAACTTGAGAAGTAGTGAATGCTGTCAACTCTTGATAGCCAATCTAAAAATTTTTCCATCCTTAGTAGATTCTTCAATAGATATTCAAATATTAAGATGATGAAGGATCATTATTGATGAATATGATGAGGAGTGTTTCCCTTGAGGGGGAGAAAAATGAAGAAGCTTCCAAAATCACTGTTTCAATCAATATCAACTCCAGCTAGACTCAAATTTAGTTACTCTGTGAATTTCTTAAAGAACATGTCAATGAAGAAGGTATGCCATTTCTCAATATCTATCCCTTGGTTACTCAGATCAAATATCATTCTACAAAGGGGGAGTAACTAAATTGATTAGTGACATAAGAAGAATGGAAGTTCCCCAAGGTCACTTATCCTACTGATTGCACTTGAATGTTTTTGATCTATTTGCTGATGTGAGTACAGGAGTTTCAGGTTGATTATTCCCTATCACATTTGATTCTATTCTACTTGAAATAAAAGTGGTAAACCCTTGAAGACAAAATACATGAGTTCTCATCTCATGTTGGTATCATGATCTGTGAATAATGGACAGCCTTGTTGACATAATCAAATCATCTTGTTTTCTACATCGAGCATTGCTCAAGTATACATAAAGTGAAATTATTAATGATACATAGCTTAAGTATGGATTGATAACCTCCCTACCATGTGCTTTGAATTTCTTGTCAATAAGGGAGAGAGAAAGTGAAATTAATGTTTGAAATGAAAAGTTGATTGAAGAGAAGATTCCCATTTTGACATTGACAAATTCATTTCAGAATATGTATAAGGTATTGACAACAAAATATAAAGGGGGATATTGTTGGAACCACTTTGTGTAGAAGGTTGTATTTGTTGTCAACAATTGTCAATGAAGATCAAAATGAAGGAGATCAAGAAGTACTCCAATGAAATGGTGGAATGGAAGATCAAAATGAAGGTGATCATGAAGTACTCCGATGAAGTGGAGGAATGGTAATTCAGACGATTTTTGTACTGATCATAAGTTCAAAGAACATTTTTTAATGGTGATACATTGTTTACAACAATGAAGAATGTGAGGTGTAATCCATCATATGATGATTAAATAAGAATGGGGTTTTTGGATGAAGACTATGCAATTCCTCATTATTTCATGAGAACCATGGGTTTTTGATGAAGATCATGAAATTACTCATGATTTCATGAGAACCATTGAAGAGACTTCTTGACGAATTGAATCATATGGTTTTCATGAAGTAGATCATGACGGTTGATGAAGATGAAAACATGAAAATGATTGGAATTCTAAGATGGTAGTGCGGGGATTGGACTTCTGAGATAGCCATGTACATCACATTGTCATTGAGTATGATGATGCTAATGATATTCCTTCAAAGAATACATATCACAATAGTGGAGTTTGTGATAAAAGTAGAAGAGTTGCTGAAGGATACAGATCCCCAAGAAGAAGTGCTTTTGAGGTGATCGTGCTTTTTGACAAAGAAAACAAATGAAATACAGATTTGTTGAAAAAGGATATTCCATGGTGGCATGTCAAGAATCAAGAAACATCAACAAAGGAATGGATAATCTGGAGGCGGACCAAAATAACAGATACAAGGTGGCACCGTTTCCCAGTGTTTGCCAAATATTTGGGCCTAAAAATCAACAAATGATGAAAAATGATTTTGGAAAAAGGACTTGCGCGCCGTATACTTGAAGGAGAGGAAACATTCACGCCATATGTTTTTCAAGATCAGAACATGGAAAAATGGAAAAGGAAAGAGGGTCGCGCAAGTGTTGGGTTTGTTGCGCAAGTGACCTGCGCGCCATGAAGAGACTTGCGCGCCGTCGCGCAGGGGGTTCCAAATGCCTATAAATACTAGACCACCCCTCCTAATTTCTCACGGAGTTCAACACTTAGAAAAATCAGAGCTCCCATCGTGCAGGTGTGGATGTCGCACAAGTAGTGTGTGGTCGCGTAGGTAGACTTGCACTATAGTGTTTGATGTTGCATGCCCAAGGCGGTTTGGGCAAGAAAGGAAGTGTGTCGCGCATGTTAGAAATTGAGGAAGGTAGTGTCGCGCTGGTGGTTTGGGGATACTTGCGCACCAGTTTGGACTTGCACGCCAATGACTTGCATGCTGTATTGGGACTTCCACGCTAGGATTGGAGAAGCACGCCAGGTATTGCTGAAGCCCGTTGGTCTTTTTAGAGCCGCACAAAAGCCAGAAGATTACCCAATGCCTTCGACGCAAAGCGAGATTAAAGAGGAAATCTAAATGATACATGCATGATCTCATGCATACATGGAGTACTAATTCTAATAATTCTAAGTAAGATGAGCTTCAATTATTGAGAAATCACATATGTGGTTGTGATCCAGGAAAACAAAGACAATGGGATCTAGTGCATTCAGTCATTGCACTAAAGAATAAGGATTGAACTGAAAAGGGCATCAACTCTGAACCCTGATTCTAGCAAAGTCTCATACTGAATATGAGAAAAAGGCTTCAATGCAAATCTATTGAAGAGACCTTCACATCTATAAACTAAGTGGGACATCACCAATGACAGTGAGATAGGGGGAGTCAACGGGAGTGACCTAAGGGACGCAGTGAGCTATCCGTGAACCTTTTGTAAAGGCAGTGAGCCTGGGATATAGTGACTATTCCCGAACCATTTTAATCCACAACTAGTGAATATTAGTCGAATTTGGTACGACCGGAAACTTGTCGGTCTATGCTCGTTGGACGTAGCCCTTAGTGGTGAACCATGTAAAATTGTTTTGTTATCTCTTTGCATGTGAATGTTTCGTTGTTGATCATATCCATCATACAGGTTTAAGTAGATCCTACCAATGTGGGAACAAGATCCACAACTTTAAGAAGAAAAAGTTGACACCCTGATTCACCCCTCCCCTCTTAGGGTGTCTCGGGGTCCTACAAGATCAAGGCAGTCCTTTTGGTATACAACACCTGATTTTTAGAGATAGTTAAAGCATGGTGGGGTTGGATCAAACCTGAATCCATCCGGGCCCTTAGAACTAAAATGTTTATAACTCACAGACCAGGTGTCCGATTGATGCACCATCTGTCATTTTAGAACCTTTACAACATGGAAGTCCTTTGGGCTTCTCCTTTGTGGAGCTTAGTGGTGGTTGTTGTATGAATGATATCTCAATGAGTAGATTCAATGGAACTCGAGTGCACCAGGTGCTAGGAATCCGGCGGCAGGATGTAACGTGAAGAAAGAACATTGATCCTAAGTGGTTCATCATCTATAAATCCTATGTATGTTAATATATAATAGATCCCATGTGGGTCTGCACTCATTTATCTTTTGTGGGTCAGTACATACATACACAGTGTGAGTCAGATCCTGTGTGGGTCAGCGTGGTTATTACCAACAATCCTCTGTGGGTCAGCAATAGTGCTTCTTAACAGAATAAGATGACCTAGCTTACGACTAAACATCTATTATTTTGAAAATAAGTTATACCTATTTGTGAGATAAGTCTTTAACCTTCGTGGTTTTATCTTCATGGTGTTATCTATGTGGTAATTCTATCTTCATTGTGTTTTCTATGTCGTACATCTATCATCGTGGTGTTGTCTTTGTGATGTTAATTGTGTGGTACTACTACCTTTGTGGTGTTGTCTCTGTGGTGTTTATTGTGTGGTACTTCTAGCTTTGTTGTGTTACCTGTGTTGAAATTCAACCTTCATGGTGTTACCTTTTTGGTATTCTTCCCTCATGTATTAGATGTGTATGTATTGATCACTTAGGTATATGTATGGGCACATACCCAAGTGGATTTGATGTCTATGGATTAGAGATTTGAGATTGATGTCTTTCTTTGTGGTTTTTCCTTTGTGGAACACTGGGACACCAATAGGGGTCTCAGGGTCCCTACTGATTATCAATATACTCACCCCTCCATGAGCTATGCCCTCACCTTGTGGTGTCTTGTGCAGACTTCAAACCACATTGATCAAGGATGAGGGATCTAGGATTGGATGACACTTGAAGGTGGTCTATTTGGAATGATGTGGTGTAGGGAATACTGATCATGAGTTGTACCTACCTGTCAAGTAGGATCCTTGATGGATGGTCCAAGAGCTGTTTTTAACTTTTTAGTTGTGTATTTAATTTTTAGTTGTACTTGTACTTTTCAGTTGGGTTTTTATTTTGGCCCCTTTACTGGAAGCACACTTTTTCATCAGTTGTATACTATTTTGATGCATCTTGTTGGGATCATGGATTGTGTGCCTATACTTGTTAAAAGGAAATGCCTTCCAATTTTAGGGATACAACATTTTGGTGCTAGTCCCCAGCCCTTGGCATATGGAAGGCGGGCATGGGGTAGTCACAGCACGGGCCCTGGGGGACGAGTCGTGATAATGTGTAAGTAGTATATATTGTTTTTTGATTCATTTTTTTGTATTATTTTGGATTTATTGATGCACAGTAGTCATGTTGTAGTTTATGAGTCACAATAGTTGTGGCCTCATGAATGAAATTACCCTATCCATGATCTTGAGTTGGCCATAGTGATTAATGTTTTAATGTCATGGTGATATTTTCTATTGGGTGAATAGTTTTTTGTGTATAATGGTCATCAAATGCACAATAACATCTTATTCAAACATGATTTGGATATTTGGTAGAGGATATAGGTTTTTACAAGCGGTGTTTTGATATTTCATTTTTATACATGCAAGATAAGGTAAATGACGTAACGACCCAAACATTCATCAATGGAAACTCTTTTTTGATCTAATTACATGTATTATTATGTTAAATGGTTTTATAACATATTAAATTCTTTGGTTTTATGATTTTGGATTTTTAAAATGCTGTTATGAATTGTGATCATTGCTAGTTTAGTCATTGAATAGTGATCACATGATTAGTATAAATATTGGGCTTTAACAAATCCAATTTACTCAGAAAAAGGAAGCGATGGCCTCATACAATAGACTTTCCCCGTACAAAGCCCATTTGTCAGACCTTAGAATGGAGGTGGAGTCATTGGTCTTCACTCCTGACCAAGCCCAAGTCAAACTTCATTATGTTAAGCTCAAACGGAACCACATATTAGAGAAGTTGAAATTGAAATAGATTAGCACCGGACCAATGTTATCTGAGCCACCCCAAGAGTCTGTCACCGTCACACACCTTAACCTTCAGTTGCATACAGGTGCTATAAGGGTTTATGTTACACGACCTTTCCACTATTATTATGTGCATTATTTTTTGTATATAATAAATAATATACATTAATTTTATTACTATTACATTGTAATTAGTTGTTAATGCACAAATAGTATTTTTAGTTAATATTAAACTAAGAAATATATTTTGATAAATTGATGGATTTTTTAATAAAATAATATTTTAATAACATATTACTATTTTTACATTTATTTTTATTAATTATAAATGATCATATAATTTTTATGAATATAATTGTAATATTTGTTAATGTTAGAATGTTTTTTTGTCAAAACCCATGAATTTTCGACGAAAGTAGATTTATATTTTAAAATTATAAATTATACTATTTAAGAAAATGTTGAGATAAAATTAATATTATTCATGGAATTAGGATGTCAAAATTATCCAACGGTGAGTTTTTCATAATTTTCTGAGACAGTCGAATTTTTGGGTAAAAATTAAAAATAGCTTAAATAAATAATGTGTTTTATGACATCATACTGACCCAAGTGTGATGTAATAAAATCCTATAAACATTATTTTCTTCCAATATATGGTTTACCATTAAATTTATGTGGTTTAGTTCTTTCTGATTTATTTTACAAAGCCTTAGTGGACCCTTCAAGACCTAGAAAACATTTCAGCTTTTAAATTTTTTTTCCTTGAGAGTGTGATTCACCTCCACATAAGAGACTCTATTATATTAATAATTTATTCCATTGGAATTATAAAATATTTTTTTCCACTCCCCTTTGGTAAAAACTATGGGAAAAAAACATCGGCTGGTTAGTGGGTTTGATTAGTTTAATGAATGGTATCCCAGACCTAAATAATAATGAACTCCCTCTCCTTTCCTATATCAACTCAATCATGATCTCACATACTCTTCACTAGAAGCCTTTGGAGTTCATCCAAACTATTTCCTCCTCTCCTTAGAATCCTACCATGTCTCCCCAAGCTCCCAAGAAGCCTCTCTCAAGAATTTGGGGAAACACATCTAAGTAAGTGATTCATTTCTACGTTATTTATGTCCAAGTTTCCTTATATTGTTAATAATTTTTATTTTAAATTAAAAATGTTGGGGTTTGATTTATCACATCACCTATACTTACCTCTTCATGTTTTGACGATTAAAGACCAATTTCACTCTCATCAATGCATTCCATTTATACCTGTTGCCATGCCAAAATTCAGTAAGGGATTCCTTCCTTTCTTAATATAATCCATGTTTATTTATATTGTAATACCCTTTTACATTAAATTAAAAATGTTGGGTTATGATTTCACACATCCCTTATATTCGCATATTTATGAATTAAATTATGAGAGTGTTTTTTATCTCTCATTAATGCGTCCCATGTACACCTATTACTATGCCAAAATTCTATAAGGAAAATTTCTCTCCCCATTTACATTCAAGCCAATTTTTTTATTTTGAATCTAAATTTCATTAAATATGTTAGTACATGTATCTATATTACCCCTTAATTTCCATTTCACATTGATATGATGAGGCACCCCTTTCCCAATCATCATCAATTTTTATGAATTCTTATGTCGTGCCGTTATGCTGTGAAAATTGCACTGATTTTCCAAGCCAATGTCATTTTGTAGTGAATACCATGCCCATTTCACTATAAAGAATATTAACCTTTATAAACATTTGCTTACTTATTATAAATATTAATGTATTTCACATCACATTATCATGGAATTATAAATTATGAATGATTCCATGTTGTATGATCCTTGTGTCACAATTTTGCATAAAATGCAATGTTAAAGAATGGTGCACCATGATAGTACTCCAATGCATTTGGTAAAGATTAGTATCCTGATACCTCAAGTGAATTGAGGATTAACTAATGATAATTCATGTGAATTTAGGAATTAAAAATTATAATTCATGTTCAACGAGTATTTACTCATGATAATTCAAGTGCAATGAGGGTTTACAAATGCATCATTAACAATGAGCCTTAGGTCAAGAAAATTCCATGATAAGTGTTACTGCCACATTTCTATGTTATGATAATGATTCTATATCATGACTTTATGTTCACATTTATTGATAATCTAATTATATTAAAATTTCATAACATGTATTGTATTCCTCATTTTATGTCCTTTTTTACTCCCTTACTAGGCTTTATAGCTCACCCTTTTCTTATTCATGTCCTCAAGTTATCCCTTGAAATGCTATGTACTATGGAATGTAGTGTTCATATAAATAATGTATTCAATAATATGATGGGTTCAATATTGTATGTTTTTATGTAATGTTCCTAATCCCCAAATACACTAGACCTAAAAAACTTCTATGTTGTATCAAGTGATGGTTTTATGTAATAAATGATTTTAAGTATGTAATAAAAGCTGGATTTTCATAGTTGGTATTAAAGGATAGGTTTAGTTATTTTTGGGATTAGGATTACCAAACCCTAGTGATAGCCATAGGGATAAGACTTACTATAATGAGAAAATACATAACTTTTGTTGTGGATTGAGTAAGTGTTTTATCAAGAAAATACATCCCTGTCTCGATATGAGTAGGTAGAGGCATCTTTGAAACAGATGTATCTTGGAGTGAAAATTATGACAAGGAGTTTCGAGCATGACCTAAGGTATCATGTTACCTGATAGCGGTCCTTGCTGCACTCTTGGTTACGTCACTACCATGGGAGATGCATTGGTAACATCACAAGCACAGTATGAACCATTTTTAAGGGAATTAAATAAATTTCTCTAAGAATATAGGTTAGAAAGTAGATAATGGATAACATAGATTGAAAAATATAAATTCACAAGTTAAGGAAATAAATGTAATTTATAAGTTATCCCTTTCTGTCATTGGATTCCCCATTATGTGTTTAATAGTTTAAAAGTACTCACCCTTATGTCTATATTGGATAGAGGAGAACCAGAATCAAAAAGTGATAGGTAGAGTTATTTTCCATGGTTCTATGCATTCTTTGGTATCCCAAAAGATTAGTAGAACATCCCAACACCACCACATATCATGGAAGTAAAGATGTCGGTGAGTACCAAAATGTGGAAATCATTACATCCCATGAATATAACTCCCCCCTATCATAATCAGTGGATTGAAATTCCTAGTGAACCTCATCATACTCCCTCTAGTGGAATTTGATTCAATTATCAGCATGGATGAACTTTCCATATATAGAGAGAACATTAATTTCCATGACAGGGGAATCAATCTCCATATACAGAATCACCCACCACCTGATTCAATACAAGTACAAGGAGGAAGATGAATCTTTCTTTTTACCATAATCATAAGCATGGATACCAATGCCCTATGAGAATCCATTTCTGGCTCTCATGATAGATTCTAAGGAGGCAAACATCCTTGATGACAAGAATATTGTGAGGGAATTCAGTAAAGTGTTTCTCGAGGAATTTCATGGTGTTCCTCTTAGAAGAGATGTTGAATTCTCAACTGACCGTATACCTGGGGCATTGCCAGTATCCTAGACTCCATATAGAATTGATTTTATGGATCTTGATGATCCATATAAACAACTATAGGGGAATCTTGATAACGGGATTATAGACCTTGGTGCTTTGCCATGGGGTGCACCAGTCCTCTTCTTCAAGAAGAAGGACATGTCAATTCACCTTTCCATTTATTATAATGATATCAACAAAATCACGATAAATAACATGTATCCTCTTCAATGAATTGATGACTTGTTAGTTCTGGTATGTGGAGCACAATACTTATCCTATGTGTATTTGCGGTGAGGATATTATCAAGTAAAGGTGAAGAAGGAATATATCATCAAGACTGCTTTTCATAAAAGATACAGGAACTATGAATTCATAGTAATTCCTCTCGAACACACTAATGCTCCAAAACCAAGGAGGATCATGAGGAGAATCTAAGAGCTATATTAAAGACCTTACGGGAGGAGAATCTCCTTGAAAAGTACAACAAGAGTGAGTTCTGGTTGAAAGAGGTCTCATTCATTGGTCATATCATCACCTGCAATGGGATATCTGTAGATCCCACCAATACAACTTCAATTAATGGACGGACAAGGCCAACATCAGAAAGGGATATCCATTGATTCTTGGGGTGAGCTGGATATTATCACTGATTTGTGAGAAATTTATCATGATTGTCCAACCCTCTTACCAAACTAACTAGGAAATGAGAAACATTTTCTTGTAGTGATGAATGTGATGAGACCTTCAAAGATTTGATAATGAGGCTTATCACTATGCCCATTCTCATATTACTAATGAGTGGAGAAATTTTGTGGTATTTATTTATTATTCGAAGAAGTGAATGGATTGTGTGTTGATACAGAATGATAAAGAATGAACCTACGCCTCAAGGAAGCTAAAATCCCTGAGAAAAACTATCCCACAAATTATCTGGAGTTAGAAGTTGTGATCTTTGCATTAAAAATATAGCATATTCATTTTTATGGGGAGAAGTGTGAGATATATACTGATCAAAGAAACCACAAATATATATTCAAACAAAAAGAGCTTAATATGAACCCATGAAGATGGATATAAGTCATCCACGAGTAAAACTTCTCAATCCCCACCCATCCTGGAAAGGAAAAGAAGGTGGTTGATGAAATAGGTAGAAATGATCCGGCATCTTTATCTATGATATGGATTGAAAAGGATCCAATATTATTATATTTATAGAGGATATACATGGGAATTATTAAGGGAGGAATATCATCAATCCTTTCTCAAATTATTTCTCAACCATCCCTCTTGTAGAATAGAATGTATGCTCAAAGAAAGAATGTGGAAATTCTAAATAGAGTTGAATCTATCATAAATTGTAAATCCATGGAGTTTGTTGTAGACAATGATAAAATTGTGAGATTTGGGTCACGATTTTGTGTACCATCACATCAAAGGAAAAAGGATGAGCATCTGAATGACGCACATAGCTCAACCATCTATATTCACATGGGGAGCACAAAGATATATTGAGATCTCCAAGAAAAAGTTTTATGGGACAATATGAAAATGGAGATAACTAAATATACATCAAAGTGCCTGGTATATAAGCATGTGAAGGTTGAGAGGAAAATGTCTAAGGGGATGATGCAACCACTTCCCATACCAACATGAAAGTGGGACAATATTACCATGGAATTTTTCAATTGACATCCAAGGAAATCCAGAGGAAACAATGCCATATGGGTCATTGTGGATTGTCTTTTGAAAACAGACCACTTTATCGCAAATCAATAGGACTTCTATTTGGATCAACATGCACTGATTTACATCAAATTAGTGGTAAGGCTACATGGAGTACCACTATCTGTTCTATCCGGTTGTGATCCTAGATTCACCTCGAACTTTTGGAAAACTATCCAACATGATCTAAGCACTGAACTAAATTTCTCTACAGCCAATCATCCTCAAAATGATGGACAATTATAGAGAAGTATTCACACAGAAGAAGATATTTTAAGATCATGTTCGATATAAAAGAACAGAGGATGTTACCAACATCTTCCACATGTTAAATTCTCCTATAATAATAGTTTCCACTCAAGCATCCGAATGGAACCATATAAATCCCTTTATGAGAGATGGTGCTGAACACCAGGGTGTTGGGATAAAATCGGTGAGCATAAGTTTCTAGGACATAAAATGGTCGATGAAATGGTGTAGAAGGTGAAAAACATTCGGCATCATATCAAGGAAACCTAATGTCAATATAAGTATTATGAATATAACAATCGATGAGAGCTTGAGTTCAAAAATAGAGACATTGTATTTCTTTGCATATTTCCATGGAATAAGGTCATGATGTTTGGAAAGAAAGGGAAGTTAAGTCCTAGGTAAATTTCCCACTTCGAGATTCTTGATCGTGTCAGGGTTGTGGCCTATCAACTTGAACTTCCACCGACCATGGACGATGTAAATGATGTCTATCATGTATCTCTCTTAAAGAAGTGCATACCAGACCCTTCACATGTACTCTCTTAAGAGGTAGTACTGTTAGAGGATGTTCTTTCTTACAAGAAGAAACCAATGAAGATCATAAGTCATAGGGAAAAGTTCAAAAAATTAATAAAATTCCCCTTGTCTAGGTGTTGTGGAAAAACCACGAGTTTAAAGAAGCGACATGGGAATCAGAGGAAGTGATGAAGAAGAGTTACCCACATCTGATATAGTGTGGAAAAAGGAAATAACAATGGAGAAATTTATTAAGGGGGTAAGATTGTAACGTCCCAATCATTTATTAATGAAAACACCTTTTTGATCTATTTAAATGTATTATTATGTGAAAAGGTTATATAATATATGGAATTATTTGTTTTTATGATTTTGGATTTCTAAAATACCGTTAAAAATTGTGACCATTGCTAATATATCTGTGGAATAGAGATCACATGATTAGTATAAATATAGGGATTTAACAAATCCAATACACTCAGACAAAGGAATTTATGGCCTCATCCAATAGACATTCCCTATACAAAGCCCATTTTTCATAGGTCGTAAAGGAGGTGTAGTCAGGGGCTTCTCTATTGACCATGCCCAAGCCAAGAGTCAACATATCAAGCTCAAATGGAACAGCCTATGGGAGATGTGGAAGTTGATAGTCATTACAACTTGAGTGATGTTATCCAAGACACCCCAAGAGTCTATCACCAACGCACAACATACCATTCAATCATATGTGGGTGTTATAAGGGGTTTTGTAACAAAACTTTATCACCATTTTTATGGGAATTATTGTTTTTATATAATAAATAATATACAATCATTTTATTATTGTTACATTGTTGATATTTTCTAATGAATAAATAGTATTTTTAGTTAACATTCATCCATGAAATATATTTTGAAAAATTAATTGATTTTTTAATTAAATAATATTTTAATAAAATATTATTATTATTACATTACTTATTATAAATATAAATGATAGTATAATTTATATGAATACAATTGTAATTTTTATTAAGCTTTGAAAGTAGTTTTTGTCAAAAACTATAATTTTTTGATAAATGTCATTTTATATGTTAAAAGTAAAAATTCACATATTTAGACAATTATTTAGGTAAATTGAATATAATTTTTTGAATCCAGATGTTGAAATTATCCAATGGTTATTTTTTCGTAATTATTTTAGATAGTCAAATTTTTTAGTAAAAATTAAATACCATTTTAATATATAATTTGTTTTATGACATCCTAATGACCCAATAGTGATTTAAAAAAATAATATAAACATTATTTTTGGACAATATATGTATTAGAATTAAAATAATGTTATTTTTGGTCTGTTGGATGTATTTTACAATGCCTTAGTGGACCCTTCAAGACTTATAAAATATTTTTTCCATTTAAATTGTTTTCCTTGAGAGTGTGACTCACCTCCACATAAGAAAAACTATTATTTGAAGAAGCTTAGAAATTATCCTTATAAAATATTTTTTCCACTCCCCTTTGTAAAAAACCATTGGAAAAAACCATTGGATGGTTTTTTGTTTTGATTAGTTTAATGTGTGGTGTCCCAAACAAAAATAAAAAATAATTCCCTCTCATTACCTATATAAACCACCCAGTTTCCCACTTCGTCTTCGGTTAAAGATTTTGGATTTCACCCATACATTTATCTCCTATCTTTATAATCTTACAAAGTCTCCCTAAGATCCCAAGAAGCCTCTCTCAAGCCCCTCTATGCCTTTGGGATCACACTTCCATGCAAGGGACCCATTTCTTTCTTATTTATGTCCATGCTTCTTTATAATGTTATACCATTTTATTTTGAATTATAAATGTTGTGGTAAGATTCCTCACCTCACCAATACTTCCCTCTTTATTTTTTGATGATGAGAGTCCCATTTCTCTTTATTCAATGCCTTCCATTTATACTTGTTACAATGCCGAAATCACTTAAGGGATTCTTTCCTTTCTTAATGTTATACACGTTTTTTATGTTGTAATACCCTTCTACATTCAATTAAAAATACAGGGGTATGATTTAAAACCTCCATTATAATCCCCAACTTATGTCTAAAATTATAAGAGTCCTCTTTCTATCTCATTAATTCCTCCCATTTACAGCTATTGCTATGCCAAAATTCTGTAAGGAATTTCTCCCTCCTCATTTACATTCAAGAAATACCTTTGTATTATGAATCCAAATACCGTTAAATATGTTGGGAGTTGTATTTATATTACTAAATTACATTCCATTCAACATACATATGATTAGACACACCTTTATCTCCCATCAATTTTTTATGAATTCTTATGTCATGTCGTTACGTTGTTGAAATTGCACTGATTTTCCAAGCCAATTTCATTATGTATTGAATTCCATGCCCATTTCTATATCAGGGTATTCACCTTTATGAACATTTAATTATTTATTATAATGTTTCATGTATGCCACATCCCTTTATCTTGGAATAAATGATGATGAATGATTCCATGTTGTATGATCCATGTGGCACACTAATGCATTAAATGAAATGTTTAAGAAGGGTGCACCTGGATAACACTCTAATACATTAGTTAATGATTAGTATCATGATACATCATGGTCAATGAGGATTTAATCATGATAATTCAAGTAAAATGAGAATTTTATCATGATAATTCAAGTGCAATGAGGATTTACTCATGCTAATTCAAGTGAAATGAGGGTTTACTCATGCTTCATGTGCAAGGAGCCTTGGCTCATGCTAAGTCCTTGTTAATGGTTTCTGTTACATTTCCATGTTATGATAATCATGCTATATCACGCCTTTATGTTCATGTTCATTTATGATACATTGATATGCCGGTTTCTTAACATGTATTGAATACATCAATTTATGCCCTTTTTACTCCCTTACTGGGCTTTATAGCTCACCATTTTTTTATACATGTCCTCAGGTTATCCCATGAAATTCAAAGTTCAAGGGAATGTAGTGGTCATGTAAAGGAAGTTTTCAATAAGATTCTGCAGTCAATATTTTATGTTGTAATGTTAGGTTCCAAATCCCCAAAAAAATAGCACACCTCTTGATCTTCTTAGTTGTTTCAAGTGAAGGTTTTATGTAATAAATATTGTGTAAGAATCTAATAAAAATAAGGGCTGTCATAAAAAATTCTATGGATTCTATGAGTTATAAGCCTCTAAGTCAAGCAGTTCAAGAATCAGGTTCTAAGTGGACATCAATATTTTGGTTTTCAGAGTTTCATATTGACGTTCAAGAGGGAAAATAAAATATGAACCTCATAAACATGGATTTTTATTCCACTCTTCTGAGTTCGGTCATGGAGAGGAATTATAAGGATACCTATATTGTTTCTTTAAGATAAAGTATTTAAGGTGGGGAGTCACCTTTTGATAGGAGTTATGGTGATGAAGACATTATATCTATTAGTGGTCATGTCATAATTCCAAATTTTATGTAAGAAGAGATTGTGCATGAGTTATATTCATATATGTTGGAAGTTCACCCTGGTTTAAGCCAAATGTTTTATGAACATCATATATAGTATTGGGATCCTTGGATGATAAAGGAGGTTTCATGTTTTGTGACGCAATGCTAAACATATCACTTGGTGAAAGTCAATCATCATCAACAATGTTTTTTGTTACATAATTTCTTTATTATAGAATGGATGTGTGAAATATCATGACGGGTTTGTTGATAGTTATTCTAAGAAATCATCATAAGAGTGATGTGATTAGGATCTTTATGGGTCTATTGACCATGGTGGTGCGTTTATTATCAAGATGAAAGACCTTCACTATTGACTAGTTTGGAAAGTTTTATGATTAAGATATAGAGATAATAAATAGGATGACAAGGAATATATTATTTAATCTTGATCTATGAATAACACCAAACTATTTTTTAATCTAATTTAATCACTTATATATTTTTGAATTTCACACAACACTGGCTATATCCTTTTCTATATTAAAGAACAAATTTTGGATCATATAATATTATTTTTCTTCTACACTACATGAAACATAAATTTTTTCACTATCTACACAGATTACGGAGGTTAACATACATTTTAAAAAAGTTGTACTTTCCTCTATGGATTGTGTAACTTCTATAACTAAGTGTTATAAAACAATAATATATTATGAAAAATATTATTATTTAATACATCAAAATATATCATTGTTGTTAAATTAGATTTTATGAATGTTAATAACTATCTTCTGAAGAAATTGTGATTAAAAATAATAATAATGAAGTAATTAGTTACAAATTATTTAGAAATTAATATATGAACCCACTAAATAAAAAGGGAATATTTTTATTAAAAATTATCCTTATGCCCAAAAAGGAATTGTAATCTAAAAAAATTAAGATAATTACAATTAGAAAGTAATTTTAATTTAATAAATATGTTATACATCTATGAAAATATTGTTTCAATTTTTCCAATGTATATTATAGGAATAGGTTAAAAATAATCCCAATTTATCACGTAAAAGACAATATTTTTATAAAATAAATTTACCCCATATAATGGACAACCTATTTTAAATATATATTTTGGAATTTCATAATTATTATTTGTCCAAATAAACACCATCTTTGAATGTTAATCAAAAAAGTTATGTTAGTGTTAATATAATATATTTTTCTTTGATGTTTTATTTATTTATGAATATTTCAAAATACTGAATTTTAATTCAAAACTGCTTTATCATCTAAATTATTTATATAGTTGAATTATATTCTATGTTGTATTTAATTTTTAATTAGATTAATTTTTTTATCAACAAATAGAATGATGGTAATTCAGATCAATTTAAATTTAGTATTTACTCTAGGAATATAGATAACATTTGAATGTTTTTACATTGTAAAACTGTATTGTCGTCCCATCTACATCATTATATTTAAATTAATTTCCACCCCATATGTTATTTTAATTTATAAAAATAGATTCCATATTTGGAATCATAATAATTTATAGTTTATAAAAACATCAACTTAGTTTTTGACCAAAAATAATATTGAAGGCAATTAAAATTAATTACAATTATTAAGATTTAATTAAAGTTAACAAGGGAATAAAACCGAATATTAAAGCCTAATATGATCTATAAAATTTTCCAAAATCAATTATTTTGCATATATATATAACATATCCTACCTATTCTATACTTTGGACCATTATTGGATCCACTTAAAATAAAAACACGTTTGGGGGAATTCCCTTTTCCAAAAGGATTCAAGAGTTCCACTACTCCTCCAAAATAAAATGCCTCTTCTACTCCAACTTACACACAACTATCTAGAAAATTTGGCTCAAAACAGAGATTTACCAGAATATCTACCCAACACACCTCTCTTCCTATTTAAAGTCTCTCTTTGGGAATAATTCAATCCAAGGATTTCATTTGGGGAAAACCCAAAGGGGTTACAAAAAGAAGGGGTAACATCCTCCCTCAAGATTGATAACTTATTTTTATTCTCTTTCTCATCTACTATCATTATTATTGTTTTATACAAGAAGAAAATCATAATAAATATAAAAATATGATTTTATTCTTTGAGTTATACATAAAAATACACAAACTATCATCTAATGGGTAATGAATATACTATTTATTGGTACGATGAACTGCTACCTCACAAAATGATGATTGGTCATTCATTAATACCAAATATCATAGGGGTATTATCATGGAAAGATTGTTTTTATACAATATTTATGATATTTAAACATTATTTTTTCTTTTTTAGTTATTTTATAACACATAACTTTATACTTTCCTTCATGTATAAATATGATAACATTATTTGAGAACTGTGGACTTCCGCCCTATCAAAGCGATGTGATTCATTCACAGACTACTTATAATGTATAAAGGATAGTTTTAAAGAAAAACAGGTGAAACAAAACATTTATATATGATATTATGTAAATAAAATTCATTTTTATAATTTAATATTTACAATTTTATGTATAACCCTTTCACACTCATATAAAGTGACAACGTCATTCGTGGACGTGTGGACTACCGCCACCTCAGCACGATGTGATTCCTTTTACCTAAAATTAATTATAGATATAAGAATATATGAGTAAATGATATGTTATTAATGATATAATTATATTTATTGATAAATTATTGTAACATTCCTTCTTTCCACAACGATCAATGAGAAATGGGAACATTGAAAATGTGTACGTACAACCTACCATCTCCATGATAATAATATTGATTAATTTTTCACAAAATTATTTAATGATTGGATTAAAAAGTATAATTAATTTATAAATACGATAATTATTACATTATTATTTTTCATAAGATGTCAACATAAAGAAACCATTAACCATTTCTGACCAACCAAAGTTGTTTTTTACACATGAACCGAATTCGGTCAAAACACCCGATATAAACATAATTGTTTTTGTTGCCAAATACATAATTGTAATAATTTAATTATAATTAATCACAAAAATATTTTTTTTAATAATGTAATGAATTAAAATATATTCCTCATTTGGGAACAGAAATACACAGGAATCATTTTCGACTCTAGGTAAGTGATATTTCATCCCAGTCATTATTTCATTAGATACATTCCTAATTCATAGCTCACATATTTTTCATGGTGTTTAAACATACCCTTAATGTATTATATACCTATTATACTTAAATATATTGGTATTTTAATAACCATTTTTTTAATCTTTTATGTGGTATATGATTTAAATGATACCATATCAGTAAAGTAATTTTGTCTTGATTTTCCACCATTGAGTTACATGCCATATTATATAGAAATATTTTTATATGATGTGTATAAAATTACATTGAAATTTTATAACAGGAATCTTGTTATTTTAATGATATCTTAATGCTCCCTAAAATTTCATTTTCTTACATGGGGAATATGATTCAAATTACCATGTGGTAAGAGTTTGTTGAAACAGTCTCCCAATTTATTGATATTTTGTTATGATCATATTTTTATTAATGCAATGTTATGATCAATCATTCAAGAACACTAATGAATTTTTTTATTCCATGGAAAGTATTGATTTATTCATGTATTAGTACAATTTTTCACTACTTTGAACTTAATATAATTAAGAAAATATTTTTACGAAAATATGATCATACCACTCTCTTTGGTCGGAAAACTATGTTCATTAAAAACCATACCTTCCAAAAAGGGATTCCAAGAATAATAAAATTATATACCATGATCAGTAAAATATATTTTTATTCTTTCTTTTCTTTACCAATATCTGATATGAAATCTTCTTTTCACTTTCCAAACATGCCATTTTTCTAACTTATTTTCCATGTACAATGAATGTTCTTTTCCACTCATATTAAAAATTACAGATTTCCCCACCATCATTTCATTGATGCTTCTTTTTATTGTTTAAATGGTTAATTCTTAAGAAATTTTATAAAATATATTTTCAAATAAATTGTTTCAATATTATTTTTATGGTTTTTTTACAAATTTTTGATGTATTTTTCAACTAAACTAGGTTTAAAATTGGTTTCATGCTTATTTTATATGTTTTGAAAGAAAATATATATTCAAAAGTTTTTCAATATCATCTACAAGATTTCAATGGAAAAAGGTTTTAAAATTTTTATCAATTCTTCCGTAATATGATTTCAATATTATTTTCATGAAAATAGGTTTCAAAATGTTTTTTATGAATCATTTCTCAAAAGTGGAAGGATATGTTCCACATTAAGTATTTTAAAATATCATTAAATATTATTTCACCTCTAAGAAAAAAATCCATTGATCTAGCATATTCTTTTATGGGGAAATTATTCAATTTTTACATTAATATAATTTATCTAAATGGTTTACTTTTTTTATTCATTTTTTTAGAAAATACAATTCTATCTCATATGATATATGATTATGAACCCTACTTATTTTCCAGGGTTATTTTTTTTATGAAATAATTATGAAACTAATATTTTTTCCCACAGGTTTTGATATTGTTACATTTATTTGATGCCAAATTAATTCCATCAGTTATGATATGTTTTTTATGTTATTGTGTTATATTCATGTAGGATTTCATTTTGATATGGGTGGTACCAAAATCCCCCTACACTTCATTGGGTAACGATTTATATCTCATGAGATAGACTAAAATGATCTTGTGAGTGAACCTTGACTACTAATATGTCCCCAAGAGTGAACCATGACTACTAAGATGGTATGATGAGTGAAATCAGTCTACAATGATGGACATGGGAGTGAACCATAACTACCAAAAATGTATGGTAAGTGAAACCATACAAATAAGATGGTCTTGGATGTGATGCCTTGGATACTATGAAAATCATATTTTATTCTTATATATTTTCTACAATTCTGTGTGTTATTTATATGTTACTGTTCAGTGGATTCTATTATTCATTTTATTATGATTCATGTCTTTTTATCATCAAATATTTATGCAATTATTCATGTTTATGACCATAGATATGTAATGTATGATATTCTATTTCATGATCATGTTCATATTCCATTATGATCATGTTTAAGCTTACATGTTTCCCTTTCTTACCCCATCTCAGAATATAAATTCACCCCTCCTTCCCCAGGTTATGATGTTACTTATTATGTATACTATGTATAAGAAGGGTTCAAGTGAAGAATATCCTAGTGGGAGATAATGCATCTCAATTATGTAATAGTGTTTATGTTTCCATGTTTCCAAAGGAACTAAACTGATATGATCTTGGGGTGTCTTTTTTTTGTAATGTTTTAAGTATTCGGTATAAGTGATGTAATTTATATGTATGTTAATACTGGGTCATTAATATTAGTATCATTGAGATGGGTTTTTAGATTTTTGAAACCAGGATGATAAAGTCTAAGTGAAAACTCTAACAACATGTATAAGGACATGTATAAGGATATGTAAATTTATATGAAAATGTCCTGGAATTTTAGTAACAAATTTATTGAGTGGTTTCATAGATATAAATATCAATGTTGATACTACAAGTGGATGTGGTTATAGAAAAAATATACCTTGGAGTAATTTCTATGACAATGTTTCATAGGCATGAATTAAGATTATCTGTTACACGAAAACCGGCCATGTTGCACAACAGCTTTGAAACTCATGGGGGATATTCATTGGAAATTCAAAAACATGTCAAAAACCATTATGAAGTATTTTCATAATTTTTGAATTTGAATAACCTAGGATAAACCTAATTTCTCATCGATAAAATTATAGGTGTCATGATTATGAGATTTTATAAGTAATTTTTCATGATTATGTGGTTTTCATCAATGATATGTTTTTACCACCCCATGATTTATAGTTTTAGTCAATGGATAGAACTATAAAGAACATTGTAAAAACTGATTGTTTCATATATGGAAATTATGGACATTAAGAAAACTTATTTCCCATGAGGAAATATTATAAATATAAATAGGAAGGTGGTATGAGTATTGGTTATACATTTGAAGATAAGGAGAATTAAAATGACATGTGAATGGATTGTGATTTTCTTCCAATATTAGTTACATAAAAAATAAGAATCATGATAAAATTGATTTTGAGTACGAGTAAAACAAGATTCATATTTCATATTCTTGGAAAGTGCTATTATGGAATTAGTTTAGGAATCATGAGTAATCTTCTAAGAATAATGTAGGTTGAATGATGTTCTTATTTTATTGAAATCAAATATTGTGTTATATGAATCATAAAATATATAATTATTTTTAATAAAATATTTAATTATGTATGGAAGTGTATATGATTAATATCTATGGAGACTTATAAAATTGAAATTTTTTTTAAGTGAAGGTAACCCTTAATTTGATAAATATATTGATATAATTTTTTTTGCATTGATATAGAGATGACTAATTTTGATAATGTAAAATGGATTACACTAATTACAAAGTATATTATTATTGATTGGTTGAAAATGTATTCTATGTCATCAAGGATGATGTTTACAACTTCTTGGATTTAAGGAATATATCTAGAATCCTATGGAATGAGGAATCATGCATCTTTTCTGAAATTATGTAAGGCAATTCAGTTTATTATCATATTTCTAAAGAATATATGATGAGGGTATTCACATGTTTGTATTGTGAAAACCTTTAACAACTTTATGAAATATAGGCGATAAATATTAATCAAATTATGTGACCTTCTTTCTAATATTTTTTTATTTTCTTCTCTTGGATGGGTTATAAGGAAAAAAATTTATTGCAATACTATGTTGAACATTGAATGAGGTTTGAAAGAATAACATATAATCAAACCACTTGGTGAATTTTTCATATTGGATAAATTTTTATAAAAATTTGTTGTCTACGATAACTAATGATAGATGGTATAAAATATCGTGGACTTCATGATCTGTTAGTTATTTAAAAATGAAATATTCACAATTATTTTTGAAGAATGATGTGGAGAGGATCAATTAACAACAAAGGGTGAGGATTTATTGAAACCAGGAAAGTATATATTTTCATGAAAAATAATAATCTTTAGGAAAAATTATCATGAAACCAAAATTGTTTCCCTAATACCTCTGTTTCTGATGAATCTGATTGTCTCTTAGTTCATCATAGATTTATGGCATTATTATTTTTAACTTTATTCTAAATTTTTTCTCTATCAATATCTATCATAACATGATAGTTATATATCACTTCTATATCCATGTTTTCACTTTACACCTATGTTCTATTTTCCATAAATGTAATTAAAAGTTTATTTGGGGAGATATTATGATTCCAACATTCCTTTTTTAAATGGATGTTTTAGTATTAATTTTTATAATGTGGGTTTCTATGAAAGTAACATTCAAGTATTAAACCATTGATAAATCATATGAATTTATAGTAGAAATTTCATTTTAAGGGGGGTAGAATGTAACACCCTGACAATTTTTGAATTTCATTTTGAATTAATCTAATCACATTGATATTTATCCATTTTCACACAACACTAAATATATCTTTTTTTATACTAAATCAATATGTTTGGATTGTGAAATACCTTGAAAATGTTTCACTACAAGAAAACTTTAGTTTAGAAATATGTTCACAGAACACCAAGTTTAGTTTATGTTTCGTTCATCACAGATATCCCTCATTGGCTTGCATAACACACAAGACCGAGTGTTACTGAATAATAATAATAATATATATTTCTGTTTAGTATAATAATATATAACTTATATATTGAATTATATTTTATGAATATTATTAAATAACGTATGAAAATTTATATTTTCAAAAAAAAATTCTAAATAAAATAATTAGTAAACAATTAATTAGAAATGAATATAAGCACCAATTGAATATAAAAGGATTATTTTTATCGGATACGAAAATTATCTAACAATGTTTATTTAATGCTAATAAAATAAATTAATAAAATTATTAACTAATTTTAATTTAATATATTTGTTATATATCAAAATAAATATTTATCATATTTATCCAAAATATTTTAAAGGCATAAGATAAAAAGAAACCCAATTTAACACATAAAACCCAATATTGTTATTAAGTCAATTTTATAACCTTTCAATTGAGAGACTATTTTAAATTTAAATTCCTTGTACTTTTAATATATGTACAAATAATCTTAATCAATCAAAGATAATCGTAAAAATTATTTTAGGGGGAATTTTTTGTAATAATCTATGAGGATTTATTTTCAAAAAATAATTAAAAATGTATAATTTTAATTCAAAGAAATTTTTTAATCTAATTCATATATTTTGGTAAATTATAATTTAATATGGTTTTGTAGTTAAATTAGTTTATTTTTTATCAAGAAATATGATTATGGTAATTGGTATCAATTTCACTTGGAAATTGACTGTAAAAAATACCAATCATTGGAAATTATTTATTTAAAACTTGTATTGTCATCCTATCTATGGGATTAAATATAAATTATTTTCATCCATTCCATTAATTTTACTTTTTACAAATTATTTCCATATTTGTAATAATAAAAATATCTAATGTATAATAAGGTCAAATTATTTTTTGACATAATATATTAGTTAATACAATTAAAATTAATTACAATGATTAAGATTATATTATTCTTAACAAGGGACAAAACCAAAAACATAAGGACTAATATGAACTATAAACATGTCCATATAGATTATTTTTCCATTTTTTCACCATATTCTGTCTTTTATATACATTGGACAATTATTGGATCCACTTTCAATAAAAAACATGGGTGGGTATTCCATTTTCCAAAATAATACAAGAGTGTTACTCATCCTCCATTATAAAAGACCTCCTCTCCTACCCCATCCTCACACATCTCACGATAAATTTTACTGAAAATAAATTTCGCAAATAAACCCCCAACAACTCTCCCTTGAACATCGAATCCTCCATTTTTAACAAAAATAAATCCATGGATGTCCTTTGGTGAAATCAAGAAGGAATTACCCAAAGTAGAGGTGACATCCTCCCTTAATATTTTTATATTATTTTCATTCTCTGTCCCATGAAATATCATTATTTCATTCTTATACAAAAAAACTATATAATCAATATACTGATATTTACTTATTCTACTATTTCAACCTACACATATACAAACTTCTATTAAATGGATAATGAAGATACTGTTTATTTGTATGACGAATTACCACTTCACAAAAATACAATTATTCATTAATCCTTTACCATGTCTCATGGTGAAAAATAGGATGGAATTTTTAAAAAAAATATTATTTATGATATTTATAATGACATTAATCTTCTTTAATTATTTCTTAATATATATCTTTATACTGTACAGTTTTTGTAAATACGATAATTTCGTTTAAAGATTTGCGGTCTACCCACCCCTCAAAGCGATTTAATTTATTCACACGCGACAAGGAATGTATAAATATTGGTTTTAATTAGTAATATGTGGCATACATAACCTATATATTATGTTAATTTCATTATTAAATTTTAGTAAATATAATATATAACATTTTTTATTACCTTTTCACAAACTTATAAAGGGATAACATCAACTAGGGACACGTAGACTACCTCCTCCTCAACATGAATCCATTTCTTTTAAATCATAATATATATATATATATAATTAAATAAAATGGGATTTATGATATAATTACCTTTATTTAATGATTATGGTTACTTCCCTTCTTTCCATAACGATCATGGAGGAATGGGAATGTTACTCATAAATACGTACAACCTACCGTCTCCATGACTATAATGTAGATTCATTTTTCAAAAAAATATTTAATTATGGGGTTTAAATGTATAATTAAGGTTTAAATATTATAATTATAAAATTATTATAATTCTGGTGATATTTATAAAATTACCCATTTGACCATATTCTATCAACCAATGTCGTTTTTAACACATGAATCGAATTTGGTCAAAACAAACTACATTAAATTAATTATTTAAGTAGTAGTTTAAATTTTTTTTAATAAGTGAATTAAAATTAATAATAAACATAAAATTTTTAAGAATAATGTAATTAATTAACATGTGTTTGTTAATACTGAATATAAGGACGCACAAGACAAGTCAGACTCTAAGTAAGGGAATTTAATCTCACTCTTTATTTCTCTGAGACACATCCCTTATTCAACAATCACTTATTTTATATAGCTTAGATAAAACCCATGAATTTATTAAATGCCTGTTTTACTTCATAATATGGTTACTTACCAAACTATTTTATGATATTTCAATTATGGGGTTTATGTTTCAACGGTTTCCAAATCGGTAAAGTAATTTTGTCTTAATTTTCCTTTATTTAGTTAAATGCAATGTTACACTCCTATATTTATAAATTAGGCGTATAAAAATCATTTAAAATGTTATAACATGAATTTATTTATTTCTATTATATTTTAAATCTCTATTTAATTTTATTTTCTGTCATTGTGAGTATTATTCATTGTTACCTTATGGTAAGAGTTTATTGGAGAAATTTCACCGTTTATCGAGGTTATTTATCATCCTGTTATTATTGATGAAATATTATAATCCATATGTCAGGAAAAATAATGAATTTTATTATCCTCTCATTATTATTGATGAATAAATTTATTAGAACCAATTTTCACTCTTTAGCAGTTATGATAAATAACATAATGTTTTTATGAAAATTTTTCCTTACATGTCTCCTCAGTCATAAATTTCTGCTCTTTCAAAATCATGAATTCCAAAAAATGGATTCCAAGAATATTTGACAAATATTATATAGTGAATAAAATTTTTTACCATTTTTTCATTTTTATCACTATTTTAAAGGGATCTTCTTGTCTGTTTCTGAAAAATGGTTGTTTTACCGTGAAAATAGAATATTTTTTTTACCTGGTACAATAAGTAAAGATGTACCAACAATAATTTATTTAAATATTACAATAAATATTTATAATGATAATTTCTATGAATGTTTTTTAGGAAATATTAAATTAATATTTTTCTAAATCATTTTCTTGATTTCATTATAATGTTTTAGAGTATATTTCAAAGAATATGGTTTCCAAAATAATTTCATTATTATTTTATATTTTTTCAAGTAAATTTGATTTATAATTAATTTATAATTATTCCATTATATGTTTCTAATTTTAGTTTCATGAAAATTGTTTTCAAAACGATTTTAGTTACAAAAACAATTTTTAAAGGAGAAAGGGTAAATTTAAAATAATGTGTTTTTAAAAGATATTTCAAAATTATTTCCCATATAAGATAAAATCTATTCATTTTAATCATTCTTTTATTGGGAAATGATTTATTTTTTCCTGTCATATTATTTCATTTAATGGTTTACTTTTTATGGATTGTCGATTATGAAATTTGTTTCCCTTTTATGGGATATATTCTTATGAAACACACTTATTTTCATAGTTTGTTATTTTAATAAAATGATTATGAAACCTGTATATTTTTTCACAGGTTCGAATATGGTAACATGTGTATGATACCCATTTAATTTCATAATTATTATATAAGTTTTTACGTTATTTTTCAACATGATTGTATGATTTCATTTTGAGATGGGTGGGACCAATATGTCCCGATAATTTATTGGGTAATGATTTTTATTTCAAGCGATAGACTATGATGGTGTTTGGAGTAAACCATTAGTACTATGATTTAAATTGGAGTAAACCATATTTACCAATATTTTTTAAATAATGAACTCATGCTACTAATAATGTTATTGGATTGAAACATATCCCCCAAGATGATTTGGGATGGGAAACCATATAACTGGAATAGTCTTTCTAGTGATCACATGGCTACTATAGAAATAATATTATATGCTTAATTTATTCCCAAAATTCCATGTATTATTACAATTGTATTCTTTCATAGCTTATGTTATTCATTTAAATACCATTCATTTCTTAAAAACTGCCAATATTTAAGTCATGATTCATATTTACAACCATTGATATGTAGGGAATCATATTCTATTTACATGATCACATCCTCATACCCTTATGATCATATTAATGTTTACAAGTCTCCCATTACTACCCTTACTAATAATCTGAGGTCACACCTTTTTATGTTTCATTCCCTAGGTATGGAGATATTTATTCAGTATGACATGTCTAAAAATGGTGGATGTCAAGAATATCTAAGTGGGAGAAAATACAACTCACTTATGTAGAAGTGTTTATGTTTCCCTATTTAAAAAGTACTAAACTAATAAAATCTCTAGCAATCTATTTTGGTATTGTTTTATGTATTATGTAAAAGTGATGTAATTTCTATGTACATTAACACTGGGTCTTTATAAATGTTTCAAATCAATCTTCATGAAAGGGTTATAGATGGTTCATGGTACCATGGTGTTTGTGAGTATGTAATTCCACAAGAAGATATATGTGAAGATAGATAATACTATTTAGGCCTTAGAGGACATGTTCAGTGAACGATTCATATAATTTCTAGGATCAAGGGATAAGAACATGAAACATGTAGAGTTTTCAAATAGTGAATGTTATCTAGTGACTTTTCAGATGGCACCTTATGATGTTTCATATGGTAGGACATATAGATACCCGATATGGTGGATTTATAGTAGGTAATATGATTTGTTAGCAGCATATCTCATGAAGGAGACATGTGATATGGAATAGCTGATAAAAAAATAAATGAATGCAACTAAAATTAGGAATAATTATTATACTAATCGACTCCATCGAACAATTTAGTTTATGGTGGGTGGAAGTGTGTGTCTATTAGTGTGTCCATGATTTGTATTCCTTTATATTTGAAAAAATTGTAAGTTATAACCTAGGTGTTTGGGGACATTTGATATTGTGTTGAGGATAAAACTGATGGTACACTGATTTTATAATCAACAATGGTATTGTGGAATGCATGTTGTCATTCCTGTGTCACTAATTCAAAATACCACCATAACCATTCTCATCTGACTAATGTTGGAGATTTTGAGAATGAGGATGATGAATCCATTGAAGGGCATAATGTTTATGTTGTGGATCAAAGTGGAAGAGTTTAGGGTGGTATGTTTGAGCTATTAAATAGAATGTTGTGGTAGTATGATATCATTCAAGAGGAGAAATAAGATAGGTAAGAAAATATGTGGTCCAATTCGCCTGATCATTTACGTTGGAGACTCAGTGATTCTTTGGAGTGTATCCTAAGGTAGATCCATTATAAGGTTGGGAAGTTATAAGATAGAAAACATCAAATGCGGAATGTTATTATTTATGTTTCTCTTTAAATCCATTTATGATGGTTAATGAAATATTTCATGAGTTTTTTAGGATCATCAGGGTTTCTTAGGGGCTTAGGGCATGAATGGAAGAAATATGGTTCCATCAATTACATATTTCATGGTTGCTTCACTGTTAGAAGTAACTTTTCACCTTAACCATCCATTCCAAGATAAGGTAATACATGATTGGTGAGACCGTATAAAGAGATAAGTGAAATAATGTTGTCTCCTAAGGAAGTCATGTGACCAAGCCCCACTCTTTAAAAGTATATTACACATGGGTGGTGCATTGTTGGGCCATATGACTATCCAAACTATTTACCTCATTAATTATGGGGAAATTTACCATTGTACCCCTTCAAAATTATATTCTATCAACCAAATTTTTATCCCATTCTTCCAAAAATAGCTATGGGTTTCAATCTCTTACTTGAAAAAATCCCATAGATCAATGTCAATAATTTCTGGTAAATTTAGAGCACCGTATTGTGTGGATTACATATCCAGGTGATTCTCATAATGCACTTTCTTTTATTTCCTAGATAAGGTCCTATGGAATAATTATTTGACCTTTTAAGACCCAAAAAACAATTTTTATATTATATTCTTGTTTGGGTATTTAAAGGCTGTTTCATATAAAATAAAAAACCTATGGTTATGTGAGGGTGTATCTATAGATTCGATGTGGGTTGTCAATAAGATATATACTTTAGCCTTGTAGTTAAATTTATCTCTATGTAGTTTTGTTCTTGGTATATTGTGTTATACCTTTGGTTTTCCATGGTATAAATCATGAATAGTTTGGTTAAATGGTGAGTTGAACGCATCATGATCCCAAAGGTATGAATAGAGTTAAATTAAACCGTTTTAAGGACAACATAGGGGGTGTGCTTCTTTCATGAACATGAAATTGTTTTTTTAGGTATAGAATTGCATTATTATGAGATATAAACTTGGATAAAAATTTGGAAATGTTAACATTATATATCATGTGTAACTTATGATAATTGTCTCTAGTTGTTAAAATTACATATTGGGGTGTTTAGAGTAAATAGAATGTGTAAGATTAATTAAGGGTTCTAAATGGTAAATGTGTTGATGAGATATGGAATATAAATAATAAATGTGTTAATGGGTTATAACATATAAATGTTAATTGTGTAAATGAGATAATTAATTTAAATGGTAAATGTGTTACTGGGGTATAAATGTTGATGGTATAAGTATAATGAACCATGTATTCTAAATAGTAAATGTGATAAATGAGTTTGGTTTCTGAGCAGTTATGTGATAAATAGTATTTGAAGATTGTATAAATAGATTAGTGGTTTTGGAGGGGGTAGTGAACATGAGTCGCTTCACCCATACGATGAGTTAGACTAAGGATATAAGCCCCACCCAAATATTTAATTGTTTAGAGAATCATATTGAGGCTCTATGCCCTTATCAAAGGAATGTGATGTGTATACACTAACTGATGTTCTAAGATAAGTTTTAGGTTTTATATTTGTAACATCTTATTTTGTGATGTACGGAAATTTGTTATCCCAAATTATTAATATTTTATATGACCATAATAGGATTATGTTTAATTTATGAACAAGGTATCCCATGGAAAAAATGATTAATGGGCATAATGGGCACCATGTAAATAAATAAAAACTACAATATCTATTATTTATAATATCATTAAATAAATACATGTATATATTATTTACTTAATTTGTTAATTTTTATACCCCTTTGGTGCTGGAAAACTATGTTATAATCACACCCTACATAGTACATCATTGGGTACTTGATTACACCTTATAATTACAGTCTAGAATAACGGAAAGGGACCTATGCTGAATGTATGATTTTAGGATTCGTTATGTGAAAGGATGTGGGAACCGAACATGGAGTCGATGCACATTCATTGGTTTTTTATTTTATCATTATTTTGAGGTTTCCTTATACATATAACTATATGAAATGATATTATATATTTACTATTTGGTTGTGGGATTACACCCTGATTTGGGAAATGTAATTTTGGTTCATCATTATTATTACATGATTCCTTTATTTCATATTTAAATTGTTGTGGAATAATTATTTAAATAGGATATTGTAACCCCACATGTTCTATTATACCACCACTTATTTTTGGAAGCCTTTGTTGTATGAGTAGGCACACCTGAGCCCATGTAGTGAAATGCCTCAAGGCACGAGATTAATGGAACCTGAGTAAGGACATTAAAGATTTGAACCCAAATTGTATTAAGAACACATCTCAATAGAATTATATAATAACAATTTGTGATTTAATTTTGTCTTTTTGAATTGATCTAACCTTATTTTTCATTTCCTTATACGACTGACATCCCAATAATTTTTATTCTCCATTTTTTATCCCCACATGTTGGAGTTCAACAATTATTTTTAAAATGGTTTTCTATAGGTTTCATTAGAATGATAGTGTATTATATTTTTGAATGATAAATAAACAAGATGAAGGTGATGATTTCAAAAACCATTGATATTTATATAAAAGGTTTCATAATATATTCTATGGTTTCAATTCATCACTAAAACTGACCATTTGAATGTATTATTGAAAATCAATTCTACATTAAGGTCTTTCTAAAGACATCATCAGAACATTTATGTAAACTAGAAATCCATATCGAGTAAAATAGAATTTGTTAATACAACCTTCCTTACCACTTTGATATTATATATTATAGAAAGGGGATTGATATAAAAATCACTTCTAATTGCAATTAAGTGTGCTTAGTTTTCAAGGTTATCAACTCCAATCCATGTTGCATTATTCCATTTAAACATTTTGAGAAGTCTAAAAAAAATCCATGTTTATGATTTTCCATTCATATTATGTATTGGATAATGTTTTATAACATCCAATATATTTTTATCTATAACCCATTAATTTATTATATACTAAGAACCAAGATGACAACTCTACAATATCTCTCTTTATATTATCCCACAATAAATATTCTCTAAGATCATTGTTCATATTTTTAAATCAAAGATGAGTTGATATTGACGTACTACAGGCCTTATCTAATATCTCTTTCATTAAAAATGGTATAGATGGAACACATGCATTATTAATAAACCTTATTAAACATTCAAATTAAAAAAATTATAAGGAATTCTATAGATTTCCAAAAATAAAATTATCATTAATCACTGTAAATCAACATTCTGCTCTAAATTGTCACATAGCCAATATGTTAACACCCTTTTCAAATATTATCTACAAACCTATTTATAACCAAAATTTCCATAAGACAATAATTAGAAAATTCTCTATTCCAGATTCCTTAAACAAACTACATATTATTTCATATATTATGTAAATATAAAAATACTACAAACTCAATCAATGATAACATAACCCAATTTTGAAAAAATCATTGATCAGTTCCAATTTCAACAATATTATCCAACTTAATTTATCCATATAAATTATATCCTTATCATATATAAACAAATTTATCTTAACATCTGGAAAATACTAATGTTTACCTTCCATTAATGATGTCATTTTAGTAAAATAAATAATTTCAATTAGATGATTTTTAGGCCATTAAAACCATTCAATATATTCATCCAAATATTTAATGAAAATATTTTACAGAAAAATCATTATATATATTTCATTACTCATAAATAATTATTCTTGGATACTAAAACATAACCACTTTTGTCATTCCACTTCATTCTTAAATCATTAACTACCATTCAACGTCTTTTCACTTAATACCCCATTTATTTCATATGTATTTTGTTGTATCTTCCTCATACATAGAAAACAAATTAATCAAGAAGAATTACTTATCTGATCACTAACCTTACCACCTAGGAAATATATTTGCATAATTCTTATAAAATCTACATTTAAAACATTCCACTACCAAAAAAATCTAAAGAGACAATTATTCACATTCATTACATTAATGCATTATTAATGTTTTCCTAAGAAATTACATTATTTGTGTCCCTTTTTTACACTCTAAAAATAAATTCTCATCCATTTGATATATTAAAATAATGTATTCTTCCCAAATTATTGATATATATGAAATGAAATCTTATTTCTTCCCTATTCTCCATGGACCAAGATATCATCAAACTCTATCAATCTCTTATTTGTTACGTATGAGAGTTTTTAAAGTGAATGTTGTTAATCATATATTATGATAAATTATTAGGAATAATATAAATATCTTTTAATCTAGTCATCATCCCAATTTTTTATAAACTTTTTATCTATTACATTTAATGTTATCCCAATTTCTTATGTTTCATGTCATTGATTAAAACAAAAAAAAACCATAGCGTGAGAAACAGAAATGATAGTGGAGAAACACATAATCCTAAAAAATAATTTACAGGAAGTCTAAATCAAACATTATATTCTAAATATATGAAATAATTGGTATATCCCAGGCCATCCATAGTCATCATCAATTTAAATACTTCATGGTTGTTTATAAAGAGTTTTTCAATTCCTGATGCTAACTCCCCAGTAATGTCAAACTATGGGTGGAGAAAGGACCATTTTAATGCACTAATTGATGAATATTTAAATATAAATACGTTTTTTGTGTTTTTTATTGCATGGTACAAATTTACTAGGGCCACAATCATAAATAGTATATTCAAAGTATAAAATAGATTTGAAAGATCAAAATCAAAACCTCATTAGGAATAAATATTATTTTTCTGTACATAGTATAATCATTATAACTATCCTTTGACTTATCCTGGTACATTTCACTAGGGAAATCACTATAGATTTCTCATACATGTTTATAAATTTTAACTGAACAATTTACTAATACCCATAATATAGACTTCCACTTTTAATTTATTAATATTACATCATAAAATATGAATAATAATTACATAACACAATGATTCATTCAAGAATCATTTATCACTAGTTCGAGTAAAAACATTGAAACATATACAATTGTATCATTAGTGAACTACATCAACCCCCACAATGTTATTCATATATAGAACCATTATAGGACATATCACACATAATACCTATGTTCATAGAACAGTGAATGGAAACAGAATAAAGGGTGAGATCAGATTCTCAATAAGGGTATATAAGTGTTATATATATCTATCATGAGTGTAGGGGTATGATAAAATGATAATAACATTTTAAATGCATATATTATGTAATCTATATCATAAACAAGAGTCATGAAAAAAATATTTTTCATTCATAAGAAATCAATCATAACAAAATAAAATTACATAATCCATGAATAAATAACATTTGAATAATACATTGAATTAAAAAATACACATATACATATAAAATAATATTCTTATTAGTCATGGATCATTTCCAAGGATATCATTGATGAATGGGTTTACCATAAAAACCATCATAGTAGTCACTGTTCACACCCTAGACTAATATAGTAGAAAAATTCTCATTGGATCTGGGTTCACTCCCCATTAACATCCTATTTATCTTAGAAGATATAATTCATTACCCAATGCATTAGAGGGTGACATAGTCACCCCATAACGTAGAGAAAATCATATATAGGTGTTTCACAAGAACAAAAACTATTCATTATATTAGAACCCATGAGAGGAAATTGTATTCATAAATCATTTTAAAACCAAATTATATAAAAATAATTAATTTTATAAATAATAACATTGTAGAAAAACCGTTGGAAAAGATACATGTTTTATAAAAAAATTTAAAATAAAAATAAAGCATTAAAATAAATAATAAAAATGTTCCACATGGATTATATTGATAGTAATTAATATGTTACAAAAATGGATGTCATCATTGATTGAAAACTACTGTGAAATATCTGTTGGAACATTTCGTAAGGTAAATATCCTTTTCACTTTTAAAAAACAATAGTAAAAAAAAATTTCAAAATTAATTTATGTTAATCAATATGGAATTTTATAGGGAAATATTTATAGATTATTTAAAACAATTAATGAGAAAAATAAATTTTCACTTTTGAAATAACATTTTTAAATAGAAAACACTTTACAAAATTATTTCTTTGAGAAAATTAATGGAAACCTAAAATGGAAGATTTGTATATTATTTAAAACATTAATGCAGTAAAATAATCATTCCATAATGGAAATAATTTTCAAAAAATGAATCTTTTCTAAAAGACAATAAAATGAAAATAACCATATAAATTTACAATAAAATCTTCAATTAAAATAATATTCATGATCATGGTAAATTATGTTCATACCATACACCATAAAAAAGACTCCTTTAACATTTTTGGTAAAATGAAATCAATTATTAATTGAAATAAATAAATAATATTCAATTTAAAATACGTTGTAAAAAATTCCGAAATGGATTAAAATGATATTAATAAATTATTTTTTGGAATGTTAAATTTTTTTGAGAATATTTTAAGGATACATGGAAATGGATTGAAATGGTTTTCTGACCAAATAGATAAATAAAGACAATTTTCATAAAATTTTTTTTTTTCAATAAATTTAATTAAAAAATGAGGTGAAATGGTAGTACTCCCTGATATGTTTACGAATAATCATTGGAGATGAAAATTCTTGGATTTATCGGGAGATTCACAATAATTCTTCATCATTTTCAGAATAATCAATTACAATCCTGAGAAATGATGATATTATAGCATAAAATTTTTACCACCATGATAAAATTTATATCATAATCCCTAAGGAATAATAAAAAAATTAAACATTTGAATATAAATATATTATGTATATTCATGATATAAAATTTCAAATGGGAAGTATATACAATGCAAAAATGAAGGTAGATTCATTACATAACATATATCCCAAATAATGAAACATTGGAAAAAACCCCTTTTAACCATAGTAAAATTAATTTTTAATTCCAATTAATGAACACTCATCAATTTAAAAATTAAATATCATGAATATAATTAGATTTATGGTAGTATATTTCAATGGGGAATTATAAACAATACAAAAAATGGGTGGTGAATAATGAATATGTCTTCTAGAAACAGAAGAAAGACTAGAAATCCGACACCATAACATTATAATTTCATCACACATCTTAGAAAATAATGTATAATAAATATAATTTACTTAATAAAATTAAAAAATTATAATCAAATAAATCATTCCATATATGTTTTAATTATACAATTTTATCTGATTTTTATTAACAATTCCTTGTTAAAATTATGATTTGGGTAATAACATCTTTGTTTTCATGTATGTTTTTATTTTGTATTTTGGACCCTATTAAATTGATAATGGTACTAAAATATTTATAATTTTATGTATGATATAAATATTATATATATTATATATATAGAGTAATCTATAATTGTTAGTGATAAAAAATGAATTACGATGTTAATTAAGACAGTAAGATTTATATATGCATGAATTCTATTTCCATTTCCATGAAAAATTGAATAAAAGAAAAGGAAATATTAATTATAAATTATAAATGAATTATTATTTAATATATATCATTTAAAATTTAAAAATATTTCCTCAGTGACGTCAATGAAAATAATTGAAATCATTTCACATCACAATGTGGATGTAGCAATCCACACGTTCACACGAGTGATGTTATTTTTTTCATAATGATTGTAATGTAAGAAGTTATATGTAATTCTAAATTTAAATAAGAAATTTTGTTAATAAATATAAAATATAGTCAATAAATTTATCTTGTATACCTTCCATGTATATCTTAAATGAAAAATGCAATACATTTCTTCCTGAGGTAGTAGTTATTCATACACACGAGAGATGTTATCCAATCCCTATAGAATGGAATGTATGGAGGTGTATTTCATATGATAATAATATAATAATAATAATGTAAAAAATGTTACATCAACGTATCAAAATAAATGATCATATCCATCCTTTAAAGTGGTTATGGAAAATGATCTACATAAGTACATGGGGTGGTAGTCTTCTGTAAAAATGTTCAAGGGATTCATTTTACATTGATTGAAGAGGTGATGGACATATGCTATTCAAAAAACACAATAAATATAAGTATATATTATATAATTTTGTTATTATAACATAATATTATAATTCTTTTTAAAGGAGGTGTAATTTGAAATAAAAAAAACATGTTTATGAACTTACCTCTTCTTCTATGAGCCATATTAGATTTATAACTAATGGCTTCATAGGAGGGATTCATTTTAAAAGTAGGGATCATAGATGGGGCGATAGAATTATGATTAATAATTTGTTAGGTATAGGAATAAATAAATTGTTTTAACATGTGAATATGGTAGGAGAGGTGGTTCTCTTTGATTAGTGGGAGAGTGGACACATAGGGTATTTTTGAAAAGAGTAATGTATGCCCACATTTCTCACATCCCAGAAGGATAAAAAAAGGATAATTATAGAACCATAGAGGATATAAGGTTTTTTTACTTACATAAAATATGATTTGGGCAAGTTTTGGGTTATTTATAATCTTTATAGTTTTAGTTTTACCCATGATAAACCTGTTTTAATTTAATAGTTTAGATGATTTTTTATTATTTTTTTACAATTAATTACCGTAAAATATAAAGGAGAAATTAATACCTAATATTAAGTAATCTGATTCAAAAAATTTAATTCATTTTTAGGTCAACTCTTAGATTTATCATAATTTACATTAAATTTTATCCCCTCAACATGACAAAAAACAATGTGTTCAAAGACACAGATTTCAAAATTATAAACTTTTTATACATTCATTCAATGTGAAATATGTTTCAATGATATAAATGAAATTAATAAATATATAATTTTTTTAATTTTACTTTTAATACCATATTAAATGAAAAGGAACCTCATAAATTATTTAAACGAACGACCAATTTTTAATGAAAAATTTGTATTTCTCATAATTATTAAAAAATTAATAATTTCAGAAAAATACCATAAATTCATCAATTTTTTTCCATTATTATTTAAAATAATATTTTTATTGTATGAAATTAATTTTTTAAAAGTGATAATAAATAATTATTAATTTTTCATAAAAAGAAATAAAATCCAATTTTTTTATGAAATATTATTTAAGAAGTATATAAAAAAAATTAAAAAATATTAAGTACTTATTTATAATATATTGACATTATCTAAATTTTTTTTTGATAATTTTAAATTTTTTGATATTACTATTATATATTCAATTTTTCACAGCTATGTTTTAATAACCACAAAAAAATATAAAAATATATCAGGTTCAATTAATGCTTATTTTTTAAGTAACAAAATCTATCAAAAGAATTAAATTTATTCCAAGGAAATATTTCATAATACATTAGGGTGTTACTATATGATCGAGTATGAGATTTCAATATTGATCACAATGGTATTGAAATATTAAATATGACTCATTTGATAAGGAATCAATGTTGTGGAGTCGTTAAACTTCAGGATTGAGGTTTGTTCTAACATTTTTTTTCACCATTGATTCAACCAAGTTTTATTAACATAAAAAACAAAAATTTTATGTTTTTTGTGTATCATATGAATCATATAAGGCAATTTTTCTTCAAGACCAAAATTTTATATGTTAAATAATGCATCCTATCTCCACTATTTGGTGTGCATCGATTTACACTATAGATGAAATACCATTTATGGGATCTGTGACTTTTACTAAATTTTTGTATAGTCCAAATGAAAATTTTCCATGATTTGTATTCACAAAATAAATTTTTTATCCTTAATAAGATAATAATATGTGAAATAATAATATGATGAATGTTTCTGAAATTATATTGTAATTAAAATTTTTGAAGATGAAATGAATGTTCTATAATATAGATAATAGATTATTTGATAATTAATAAAGGAGATAATTTTTCACATGTTAAAATTATCCAGAATTAATTAGGTAATATTAATTTATATTTCATGTTTTTAAAAATATTTCTGTTAAAAATATTTCTTTTATTTTTTTGGAAACATTCCTCTACCTTTAAAATGAGAATCGATTTTTATAGAATGATATTATATAATTTATAGATTTTAATAATAAATAATATTACAATATGGGGATAAATAAACTTATCTTATGAATCAATATCATTTTTATTAAAGGGAATATAATTGGAAATATTTTTTATAATTTGAGTTATTTATTAGAATTGGAAGTAGATAATAATATTTTAGAATCATTAAGATTATAATAAGAGAGGGAAAATAGGATCTCACATGTTGTATATTATTGATAAATATTTTTGATACTTAACCGCAGTGGGAAATGGATATTAACATTAAATTTTCTAATTAATATTTTTGTTAAATTCAAACCTAATACCAAAACTAGTGTTCAAATTCTAAAATAATTTTTATTATATTTTCTATATAATTCTATATATTCAATAATTGGGGTGATAATTTCTTTTATTGTAGAAAATTACAATTGTTTCCTTATAAATAATGTGAGTTCATTTTTTGTATTTATTAATGAATTGAAAAGATAACAAAAGTTGAAAAAATTATTTATCCTATTGGCCATTGTGATTATACTTTTTTAAGGATATTAATTTATTCATAGAATAATTATCCATAAATAATCATTATATAACATGTTTCTTTGAACCATATGTATTATCATATGCGATGATATTTAATATTCATTCCTGGAATATATGAGATATTTCATCGAATGCTTTTTATATATATATTTTATTTCCACTATGGTTTACTAGATTGTCCACTATCTATGTTTATACTTATTAATCATAATTAATATTATTGTATTTATATTATAAACATATTGTTTTCAGTGATTTTATTACAAAAAAGGTGTCATGTCGAAATGATTATCATCGATATTTATATATATATGAACACCAGATTATCTTTCTTCCCTAGCTTCTCCTGGATTCGTTGTCACCATCATCCCCAATGACACCTCTCGGATGCATAAGGGTGTGAACTTAATTCATGGGGACGCCCATAACCTATATTATTTTATACCCCTAGTCCTGGTGTTGCTTTGTCCCTATGATCTTTTTTTACTTGTATTCTCTCCTATGAATAAATATAAAATTTGATGATGATAATGATATAAATATATGAAAAAAACATAAGGTGGAAGAATATATTAAATAAATAAAATTTATCCTTGATAATTTATATGGATAGAGTATCTAAAATTTTTTATTTATAAATTAGATAATTCTCGATGGAAATAGGAATTGAATAATTTAATAAATCAGTTTTTTGGGATGAACAATCCTGATGTTTATTATAAAGGATAGAATGTCATAGTGATTTTGGACATAACTGAATTTATATTTCTCTGTGTAATAATACATTTAATATTTTAATTATTATCTATGTATTAAGAGCCTTGATATGATTAAATTATAACTATATACATCATGAATTTTTTTGTATATGTTTCTAAGGGTGTGATTTTGGCAGTAGGTATATGTTATGATGGTGATGTTTAGTGTGGATTCCTGAGCTTGTGATGGTGGCATGGGGTGTTAGTGATTATTAGTTTTCAATGGGAATTCACGTATAATTTAATGTTTTGTGTTATTAAGAATGTCCCTCAAACTAATAAAATAGGTCTAAGATAGGCTATTAAATTCTTTTGGCTAAAATATTGGATGCATACTTTATCAACAATGTTTGGTTTTTTATATGATAGTTTTATAACTACAAGAATATGTTTAATACCATGAATATGTGGTGATTATTTTTTTTCGCATCTTGTAATAAATCCTAGAGTACCCAGATGTTTATGAAAGGATAAATTAAAAAATTAAATAATGGGGTTAGTTTTTGATAAATTCCTTATGACGACGAAATACTAGAGAATATAAGAAGATAATTAATAATAATGACAAAACATGGAATAAAATATTTTAATGTAATTATTTTAAATGATAATTGTAATAATTATTTAATTTTTAATTAATTATATATTTAATATAAATCATGATTCATGTAGGATTCTGATACTAAGGCCTTAATAGTTGCTACTGGAAATTTTATCTGAATTTATCATGAGAATAGTCTAAGGCCAGGTAGTTTTCCATTGTGTTTTTGTGAGAGTTATATATATCATGTATGTTTTGTAATTTCAGAAGATACCCCACCTATGTGTGTAGATAGACCGATACCTAGTAGACTATGATATTGTGTATTAGACAATATCCTATTTAATGAGTTACATATATGTGACTACCCCCTATGACCTCACTATGTTCTCCTAGTACTATAATGTAATGGTATTTAGGGTATTAATCATTTCTTATATATGTTTAGAGATGATTAAAATTTATTATTGTTATTTAACAAAAAAATTATATTGTAACCCAATGATTATTATAGGTGTATTGAGTATGGGTTGTGATATCTTGAGGTATTATAGACAACATAACAATTATAGAGGATCATGAGAACAAATTAGTTATTATTTGGAGATGTGGTTCAGATTATGAGATGATTTGATAAATGTGGTGTATAAAATAGAAAATGTCACATATAGATGGATTATATTATACTAAGTCATTTTGAGATATTTTTTTTGATAGAGATGAATGAAAACATATGATTCTAGGGTATAAGGACAAATTAGTAGGGATGTGGTGGCGGGGTAACCACATTACAATTATTGTATATGATTTCATGTATATGATACTTAGAGATAAATGAAAATTAATAGGGATGAAATTAATATTGAATCATTTTAGGAGATGATTTATTTTTATTTATTTACTCACTGGGATTTACTATGTTTCATTTATATTTTCCTTGAGATATTACAGGAAGATCTTAATAAGTATAAATCTTATGTTCACCCTTGGTATATAAACAAGTATTTTAGTCAAGATGAGTATTATATTGTTCTAGATGTACACTCCTTGTTTTATGATTTGTTTATGATAATTTGGATATTTGTGGATGATGTCAATAGTTTATATTATTATTTTCGAGTTGTATCTATTGAATGACATAACATTCATTCAATCTACTGATATTTATTCTTCCTTAATTATATCCAAGAGTTGTTTGGTTGTTCTATCATATATATCTCATTTATAATTTTATAAATAATAATTCATGTGATATTTTTATACTTCGTTCCCTTATTACATGTCTCCAACACATGGCCATTAGTGGTGGGAATAAAGAAAAATTATGTACCCTCACTCATTTTCATCCCAAGAGGGTTTCCATTAAGGGAAGGGGGTCATTAAAGAGTCACGTCTAGTGTGACGGTTGAGAGTTAGGATTGGGATTCTAGTTATGAATTTGGGAGGATGTATAGGTTTTTAGGGAAATCATGTTATCTAGGTTTTTTAAATGATGTAAAAAATTGAGGCAAGATAAGAGATATGATTTTAGGCTCTCTTATTATATAATGAATAGATAATATATTTTTCAAGATATGCTATTAAAAGTTATTCTAAATTATGTGTAGATTCCTAGGAAAGGATCATACATTACACTAGTGTGTCTCTATCTTTGAATATGATAAATAGCATGAAACGTTTAAAAATAAATAAACCAATTAGCCTTATATAATCATTATCCTCGATTAAAAGTCCCAATAATTTTTTATTTTTCAAGATTGTATTTAGGGAAATCTCACCATTATGTCATTCTCAATGAAATGATGTAATTTTATTCAAGATACACTTCCAATAGGAGGATGAAGATGAAAATTAATGGAGAGAACTCAATGATATCTATCACCAGAGTCAGTAGATGTAGGTTATAACATTTTTTATTATGGGATATAGTGTGCATTGAAGGATGATAGGAAAACAATTTTTTTGAATTGTTATCCTATAGTTAACATGGATTATTTTTCTTTGATGATTTTATGTGGGTCACCTTGATAGTTGGTATTATTTTTTTTATGAGTTTATGTCGAGTTAGATATTTTTTGTGGGGGGTGTTTTATAATCAGTTTCTAGGTTAGGTTTCTCTATTCGACCCCATTAGGGTTTTCAGTTTGATCGTTGTTGTTTTCTATCTAATATTGGATTTTCGATCTCCTTTAATGATGTGTTTTGAGAAACATTAATTTATTAATTTGGGTAAGAAACCTATATTTGATAGAGTAATTAATTGAATGATAATGATTATCATCATCATTTGATCTATGGAACATTTGATATTTTTTATGAATCCTTGTCATTTATTTTATTAAACCCACCTAATTAATATTTTATTCATTTTTTATATAACTTATATGATTTATTTTAGAACCCACACCGAACAACATTTAGAGAAGATACGTATTACTCTTTCAGTGTGCCTAATATCAAGAGAGGGATATGGTTAAGAAATGTAGTTAACATAACCTATTCTAAATCATTCTATATAATATATCCCCAAGTCCTTGATTGGTCTGTAGAGAGGGGTACCCATTTATTCTTTCATCATATCAATTTTTGGTCTAGGGAGATGGGGTTTTATTATTGTTTTCATCTTATACATGTCACTCAGGCCTAGTGTAGTGGAGATTTTGTTCTAGGGCAGGGTTTAGGGTATGTTTGTATTGTATTAATCAATATAATCTTCACTCGTTTTGTGATATATGGGCCCTATTTTGGGGAATATAGAATATTGTATGTTCTATTTAATGTAATTATTCATAATATTCTATTAATGACAATTTATATTGTGAAATTACGTACCATAATGACCAAAGATGTTCCTATATATTTGTTTGTGTTGTGGTTGTGACCTGTTGTGCATAAATCCCTATAATGTATTAATACCATACTATTATAGCCTCAATCAAATTATAGAAGGTGATTTATCAAAAATAGTGACGGTTATATTTTGAATCATTTTAAAATAATTTGTACATGTCAGTTCCTCCCAATGAAGATAATTTAATTGGTTTCTCTAGGGGTTCTGTTGATTTGTATGATTATGGAATCATTGATTACCTTGAAGGATGTGATGAGTGATAATTTCTTATGATGTTGATATAGAACACTTGAAATTAATGGAAGGCACTTGTTATACATAGTAAATATATTTTGGGACAAAATATTTTGTTAATTTTTCATGATAGTGTGTCTGGTAAATAATGTTTTGTTAAAAAAATATGGGAAAGATTTTTAGATTGATTAGACAACATTTTTATTGATAATTAATTTAATATATTATATTTTAGTAATTTGTTTTTTGGATATGTGGTTTATTAATTATAATTTATAAATGAGATTGAAAATGCTTTGTTTCGGTGATAAATAAATTTTTTCAATGCCTGTAACATTTTTATGAACATGATTTATCATAGAACTCATGTTAAATATGAAAAATTTCTTAAAATAAGAAAAATTGACATTATGTATATAATCATTGATGTTTTATTCACATAGTTTATTTAAATTTTGATGTCCAATTGATTTCAAATTCTTGATTTAAGACTATCGATAAATTAAAATAAATGACATGGTGTCTGTGATGGAATCCATTAACTATGGCAAAAAAAAATATATGTTTATTCATAAAATATTTTATTAAGATAAAATAGTTATTTAAAATAGTATTTTCATGAAATGAGAGGTATTTGGTTTTAATAAAAACAATTTGATAATTATTTTTGAAAAAAATGACATTAAATAATGGTTTAATTAGAAAGAAATGACCATGTTAAAACATATTTCTTTTGATTTGTACATTAAATTGTTTTTTGAAATTGTGATGTGATTTTTTAAATGTAGTTTTATTATATAATAATTTTTTATTTGATTGGAATCACACGATTCTCCTATTTTTTGATAATTGTGTGTCCATTAAAGTGAAATATCCTGTAAACCAAAGTCACATATGCGTGCTCAGTATTAATTTTTTTTGATGATGTTTGTATTTTGATAAGATGTTTCATGTCCTGTTTATATTTGATATAGATTACTTCCCATGATGCAATTCGTTATGAATAATTTTGTTACTGATTGAGATCTATCTCTCATATTATATGATTTTTGAGTGCAATGTTCCTAGACAGCTTATTCCTCGAGAAGTGGGTCTATTAAAAAAATCTAAATAACAGCGAGAGGTAATTTTCAGAGTGTTTTATTTATCTCACATACTTTTCCCTAGTTCCCAGTTTTCATTTAATTTTCAATGAAGAGAATATAATTATATATATATAATTCAATGGTCATGAAAATTCATGATCATTCTGTTATCATTTAAGGATGTTTTGTAGTTTGAGAGAGGCCATTTAAAATTTAATAATTTATGATTTATTATAAGTTATATATATATATATATTTAATGTGATTTAGAGGATATATAATATAGTTACATTTTATTATTATTATGTGTTTTGCAAATTATTTAATTATTTTCCTAATTTTATAGCATTTTGAGGGTAATAATAAATCCAATTATTGAATAGTTAGAAGTTACTCCGATTAAAAATTTTTATTTTAAAATAATTATTTACCCTTACACATGAAAATAGTGTTACCCAATGGTAGTCCATGTTTTCAAGACTATGTGTATATATTGTAAGGAATCCCCTTGAGTTGGGTGAAGATAACATTAAATTTCTATGAGTTGTGTATGGGTACATTTATTTGAATATGCATTATGTAAGAGTACACAATCCAGTACATAAGGGTACAACCCACTACTTATGTGTATGTGTGTTTTTCAAAAGGGTAAAGTAATATTATAAATTCTATGTAAGGGAAATCCTTTCAAAAAGGGGTTTATTTCATGGTCATGTAAAAGTATCTCACCTTCACGCATAAGGGTATGCTCAAATCACATTTGGATAAGCCCCTAGATAGATAAAAGGTGACCTGGATGATGTATAAGTTTGATAAGAACCTCATATGTGTTTAAAATGATACTTAATACACATTTTAGGGTAATTTATATCTTGTGTAAGGGTCACCATGAAATCCTACAACAAGATAAGGGTAGAACATGTTACCCCGCATTTCTATCTTGTCACATAATGGTAACCAGATGCTTTAGTGTAAAAGAACATTACCTATACATTGGGTATTCTTTCTGCGTAAGGGTTTATTTTTCAATGAAAAGATCAATATTTATTTCATGAAGACTATATTTATGAAGTTTCAGTGATTTTAGAACCTGAAATCACATTTTTTATTGATTTTGACACTTTTAAATTAAATATATCCTTTAAAAATATTTTAAATGGATCAAATTTATGTTATTAGATAAATATGGATTAAATGGGGAATAAAATGTGAACTATGAATGAGATTCTAAGGTATTCATTGAGTGATATATTTAAATTATAAAAAAAATTCCTTACCTTTTTTGGAGTTATAATGTTTTTATATAGAGTTCCATTGAAATAGAATCACTGAATTTTGTGTTATGTGAGCCTTGTACGAATCAAATGATGATTGTTTGACTTATAGACCATTGTTTTCTAGTTTTATAATTCATCTAATTTCCTCTGTTTTGGGTACAATGATTTTCGTAGGAAAATAAATACCATTTTAGAGATATGTGTCTTCTCATTATTATTTATTAAGTTTTAAAGTTATTTATCCTTTATTTATATTTGGTTAAATGGATTTGATTATCCTTAATCTGATAATATTATTGGATTTAATCCCATCATTAATTTTTTTGTGTGATAATATGGACATTCCAATCAATGAAAATGAAAATAATGTAATGTAATATTGATAATGGATTATTCGATGGTTATTAATAAAAGGGAATCTATATCATGGAAAATTACAATAATATAATCATGATATATAAGTTTATAACATATTTTTAAGAAAAAATATTATTTTGAAATTATATTTTTTATAGTGTTTGGGAAATTTTTCTTTTTAATTAAAATGAAAATCTCATGTAGTAGATTATAATTTTTTAATATTATGAACATATTTAGAATCAATATTATACACACATGAAAAATAATTTTATTTTAAGAATCTAGAAATTTCATATTGAAATTATTATTTTTTAATATTTAAAATAATATAAATTAATTATTATAATATGTTGTAGATAAAAATATTTGATAATCTATATGATTAACAGAATTTGGAGGAAATTATAAGACACATATTCCAAATAATGATAATTCTCAGGGATATTATCTTGGAGAGAGAAATTGACAATCTCCTGGAATTGTTTAGGATATTTGTATTGGTTAAAAAAATTTGTGAGTTAGATACTTTATAGAAATAAATAATTATTATTAGTGATTATTACATAAATATTATTGATATTTTAGAAATACAGTTATAAATTTTTTGATGTTTAAAATTAATTTTTTTTAATGTGTGGATTTTTAGCGCAAGATTGGGATTAATTGGTAAATTTAAAAGTTCATCCAAGAAAAATAAATTATTTAAAATATCCTCCAATGTGTTTATCCACTTTTATGTATATTATTTCCCCTGAAGAATTATAATCCTTACTTATGGAAATTATCATTTTATAAAATAAAATTTAATGACGGGAACCATAATTATTATCACATATCATAAGATTTAATATTCATGTTTGAAATATTTATGATTTGCGATCTTAATGCTTTTCATATTTGTTTTAGAACTTCTATGATCACATGATTTTTAATAATAGTTGAGAGACATGGTTATTAAATAACAAAATAATTCATGAAATTACATTTTTATAAAAAATAATGGAATGATGAAATGATTATAATCAATATATATATATATATATATGAAAAATAAGATTATATAGGAACACTAAATTATATAAATAATTTTTAACCTTGGGAATTTATAAGAATAGTGTTGTTGGGATTAATTCAATATTGTTGGAAATTTTATTGAAAGAGACACAAATATTAATTAAATTTTTTGGATGTCAGACATGGGTAAAAAGTTCTTTAACATTACAGTTAAATATTAGAATGTAAAAAGTAGTGTTGAAAACATTTTTAGATTACATTGTTCTGGATGTGAAAGTGTTTTTGACTCAAAGAGATATTTTTTTATAAAAAAATTATCTTTCAACTCTTGAGTACATAAATAGAGGAATATAAAGGGAAATTGCATATTCTCAAGAAATAAAAATAGGATAAAACATTCATGAGTTTCTTGATATATGGATAAAAATATTTTATCATTGGAAACATAATCATTATGAATCGTGATAAACCGTGAGATTGTGATATAAAATCGTTATATAATTATTAACATTGAAAATTAATCCCTATGAAGGAACATAAAAAACAAATATAAAAATATTATTTGGATAAACTATTGATTATATTACATATTGAAGGTGTGGCATATACACCTTGTTTGTTAAGATATGTTCATAACATAATCTTTTGTCTCAATTTTGGAAAATTGAGACAATAATCGCTTACGAATTACATAACTATTAAATCATAAAAACCATTAAGGATAGATACTAAATGGAAATTTAAATACAAATTATGTTAATTAGAATCATCATTAAATAAATTCTTGTTTATTATATACACCACACAAACGAAAGAAAAATATTGAATATGTAGTGTGACTCAATGAAAAATAAAAGTGAGATAGAAATACTTTACATTAAGTCTGTAATCTCTTTGTACTCATTTAAACCTCTTGAATAATAAATATATGTTAATTATATAATAATTTAATAAAATCAAACATAGTATTTATAGCATTAATGATTTTATTATTTTATTTTGTGACAATTTTATTATTAATTCCATGTTAAAGTCATGTTTTGGGTAAAAACTATTTTTTGATATTGGTTCTGACTTGTTATTTTTGGTCCTCTTAATATAATCATAGATACATTATATAGATATTAATATTAATTATATAAATTTCATATTTTTAAATCAATTATACATTTAAGACTAATCATTAATGTTCGTTTTGAGAAACAATGTCTGATACGATCATGGAGATGGTTGGTTGTATGTACGGATAAGTAACTTTTCATTTTTCCAGTGATCATAATGGAAATGAGGTATACAATATATTAAATTTAATTTTTATATTAATATCATAAATACCACATTATTTAATTAAATATACTGAAAAATTATATATGTGTGACTCGGAGATGAAGAAAGAGTTGTAATGCTTCGTGAAGGACGAATTCCACACGAACATGATCAAAAATATTATCTTTTGCAGAGTGAAGATTTCAAGAAGAAAATGATATGTTATATATTTAGAATTATAAATATGTCATGAAAATAATAATTATTTTATTTATATCACATAAATTATATATATTACTCCTCAATAACTTTCATGTAAAGTATTATTTAAAAAGAATAACATCACTACAAGAGGTGAAAGTACTGCGAACACCCATGTGACATAATAATATCTCTTATAGAATAGAATGTAAAAGGGTATATTTGATCAAATGACATCATAGGTATAATTATTTTATTAATATGACAATTTTACTTTATATCTATCATTTTACCCAACTGTTATATGTGGTAATGAAAAAAATAATATTGTAATTTCACAAGGTTGTAGTCCGTTGTAATCATAAATGATGATTTCGTAAAACATTTTATGAAAGAGTATATTGTTTTAATTCAAAAAATTAACATAAAAACATATATTTACATGATATATAATGTTTTTATTATTCAATAATCATTTAATTATAATTCATCTAGTTGGATGGAGAAATAAAATAAAAATGTTCCCTAAAGAACATTTCTTTTTCTTTGGGTAACCTCTTTAGGATTGCACAAAAAGACATACAATGTAGAAATTGTGACCAAAATAACGCTTCCATGATGAAAAAATGGATTTTGTGAAGTGATTTGGTAATGTAATTCCTAAACCAAAAATTTATTATGTTTTGAATAAGGGAGGATATGGGGTGGTGTTTTATAAGTGAGGTCAGTGGCGCACTTGTTATTTTTGAGAAAAAGGTTGTACCCATAGTTCTCACATGAAAATGGTTAAAAAATTGAATATTATACTTCCCTTTACATTAAATTGTATAAATATATCAATTACATGTATTTTAGAAATTTTTTTTAAGATATTTTAACACATACTTTTTTAGTTTAACCCAATGTAAATCAATTTTTACCTTTAATAAAGTAAATATTTTTTACTCTAGTTACTATTAGTCATGGGTAAAAATTATGTTTGACTAATTAGATAATAAAAATGAATCTGATTATAATTATCAATGAATATTTTACAAATTCAATCTAAATTATAGGGAATATATATTTAGATATTTATCTGGTAAATATGATGGTAACTCTGGTTTTTTATATTTGAAATGATAAAAAGTTTTCATCACTTTTATATGAAAATTTTACATGAAAATGATTACAGTGAGCTATTTTGGATTAAATGATATAAAATTTTAGAAATGAAATTTTTAAAAAATTAATATATAAGTTAACCTTGAAAATAATGCAATAAAAAAAAGAAGTTTCAAATCAATATTCATTATTTTTTACTATTCCTCAGAAAATTGACCTTTTCAGAAAATTCCCAAAATTTAAACAAAATATAATTATTAAATGTTAATTTCAAAAATTAATTTTATTTTTTCAATTAAATATTCCAAAATTTTAAAATATTTATTTTAAAATAATTTCTTGGAAAAGGATACAACAATAGTTTTTTTTGAAAATTACTGTTTTAAGCGTCAAATATGATTTATTCTTATATTTTGTTTAGAAAGTAGAAAACATGATTTATAGTAATTTTATTGAAAATATAATATATAAAAATCATAAAAATCATTAAATGAAATTGGGTTGTTTGAAATTTTTATGTAAAATGCGATTATTTTCATAGTAATATTTTTTCAACAAATGATTTCCATTATTTTGAAATAATTTTTAATTTCATTTCAAATTACATCATTTCCATGGATATCATTATAAAAATATGTGTATTACAAATATATTCCTAATATTTCTAATATGACATATAAATTCCATTCCAATTTAAAGGTCATAACTATTATATTATTATTTTAATAGTATATCACATTTCATTTCAAGATATTCTTTCATGTAAAACAATATAAACTCCAGGTTGTATGTAAAAAAAATATAGAAAAGATTAATTTCATTTGAAAAAAAAAATATTTTCTATAATATTGGAGTGCTACATTATACATCTCTTAAAATAAATTTCACTCCAAAAATTCTCCTTGATCATTAATGGTTTAAAATTTCAAAATTCTATTATATAAAACCTAATTAGAAAAAGGGTTACCAAAAAAATCATCTTGAAAAAGAGAAGATGAAGTGAAAAAGTCACATAGAATAAATAATATTAGCTTTCTAAATAATAAAACATATGTATAAGTGGAAAATATGATAATATAGGTGAAAAATATTACTGAAATACTACTAGAGAGGGATAAATAACATAATCAAATTAAAATTAATGACAAAAAAACAATAATTCAATGTAACATGAAAAAGGTCATTGATGTAATAAAAAATTGCGATAATAAGGAAAATATTTTATTTAAAACCATTTTAGAAATATTGGTGAATTACATTTCCATATATAAAGATAAAATAAGAGAAATTAAAAACATCATATATTTTTATTTCATATGAACAATTTTTTCCATTGGTTGTACCTTGGTCAATTTATCCTTCAAATATTGCTATAAAAGATTAATTTTTCATATCCAAAGAACTAAACTAGATCCACAATAGAATGATAATTTATTCCTTCTATATATAGTTAAAAACATAACATGGGTAATTAAATATGCATTATTCTACATATAGTGTTATAATATGTTATTATTTAAAACATCATCCTATGTTCCACATAAACTACTATATAAAAGGAAAACCATATGACCTATACAAACAAAAAAATTTATAAATTTGTAAATAAATATATCAAAATTAACATAAAATTTATCCACCATATATCATAAATAAACTCTTTATTTTCACATTCAAAACATATCAATACCATTATTATGTATAATCTTGAAACATGGTAATAAAATTAATTACCATAATATGTTATTTAAAACAGAAATGATTCCTCATTCCTTACATAAAAAAAAATTTCGATATATTGCTCAAATCCAAAATTTTTCTAATGTCCCTCACTTATAGAATAAAACACATTTTAAAAAAATCATTAATCTATTCCAAAGTAATCCATTAAAACTAATATACTTACTCATATCCAAAATTTCATTATCCTAACATCATTATATCAACATCTATATCATTTTGAGGGATATCTTACCTTAATCACCAATCCATTAAGTCACTTTTCTATTCCATCATCACCATTTATCATATATCTTAAAATCTATATTGAAAAAAATATATGGAAAAATCATTCAATATTTCATTATTTATATATAATAATCACTTAATTATAATAAATTTATACTTCAACAATCACAATAACTTTTCAAAATGTTAACTAGTATTTATCCTCTTATTCAGAAATTCATCATTCTAATCATATGTTATTCATATTCTCTTAATATTCAATAGAAAAAACATTAATAATACATCATTACACATTATATTCAAGATAATTCACTTTAGGATATGAACTATTTTAATTCTGTTTCAATATATGAATAAATTATTCAATAGTAGATAATACCTTAGGGATACCATCATTCTCATCCATTCTATTAACCAATAATTTCATAATTTCTAAGTAGTTACTTATATTGTTTCTATATTTTAAAAACAAAAACATAATCATGCCCCCTAATAAATTCTTCTGTGTCCATATTTCCATATTCTTTACATATAATAAACAGAATCATCATTACTCCATGGTCTCTACTACCTTTAATATCACTAAACTCTATCCATTTCTTCTTTGGTGAGTCTGATAGTTGGTAAATTTACACATTACAAATCATTATTTGTGATAATAAGTTAAAAATAATCTCGATATCCTTTACTCCAATCATTATCTCGCATGGATGATCAACAAAAAACTGTTTGTCACATTCAATGTTATCATGGTTATTTTTGGTTACTACTATTGAAAAAAACCAAAAATAATATTGTTAGAAACCATATTCATAGTTTAAAACCACAAAATCTTGATAAAATAATTTATTTTATGTCTAAATCATGAAAAAATAATTTTCATAAATGAATCATTAGGTTTATTTTAGGATATACATAGTAATACACATTTCATATCCCTCATGATGGTTTGTAAAGATTTCTGTAATTTCAATGGAATATCCCCTAGGATTTTCAAACTAGATGAGTTGTAAGTACAAACCACCAAAGAAGAGATAACCAAATTTGATGAATGATATGACCTTAATGATGAAATCGTTACCCAAAAATGTCCATCTATAAATGGGGAAATGCTAGCATATCAATAATACAAACTGGGGAGGAAGATCCCTTTATTTATATATATTTTGGGGAGGGGCCGTTCTAGTGGTTTGGTTGGGTATTCGGGTAATTTATTATGGAATTGTAGCTCAGGGACATCTGGTCTTGTATTTGAACATCTTATATTGGCCTAAGGTTCATTTATTGTAACCCTATCAAACTTGTAAAAATGGGGATTATCCAATAAATAAAAAATCAAGGCCTTTGGTCCATTCAGGAAAACAAGGTGTGTAGCAAGGCCCGTTATCATGCACCAGGTGGTGATCAAGTGAAAATAAATGTTTTCTTTTTAGAGTAATTACAACTAGGTACTGATGTTCCATGGGCTCATTAATTTATTTTAACCTTATAGGGATGTAATATCACGAAATCCTCCTACTCCATCCTTTACCAAAATTCCATGATATTTTATTATACATTGAGACGTCGCTATAATTATCTTTGCATGTATCCCAAGACATATCTTTAGAAATATCCCTTAATGTAGCACTCATGTATTCTTATTAGTGTTTTGAAATATTAACAAAAACATACCATTAAAAAACTATATAAAACTATACTTTTATTTCATAGATATTACATATTTTATGATTAATATTAATTAAATTACACAGCACAATCCATAAAACAATAATAGTTTGGTTTTATTGGATATTGGATACACGATAACCTAATTTTTTTAAAGTTCATCAAAATTTCATACTATGATACCCCCAATAATATTTTTATCTAATATACCCTACATAAAACCTTTCATCATAACATTGTGAGAGTAAGCATTAGAAAGGGTGATATTAGATTCCCAATAATGGTAAACAAGGGAGATACAAAATTAAAACATTTGAATAAGGATATAATTAATGATAATATAATTTTAAAACTATATAATTCATATCAAATATAATAATATATATTCATTTCCAAAAAATTATAGTTCATAAGAAATGAATCATAAGGAAATAAAATAACATTTGATATTAGGGGATTACATTGGTATAATACATATTATTTTTTTGATCACAAAAAAATATAAAACCATATGTCATAGATACCCACCCTGTCATTTGTAACATATTAGGCATGGCTATCCACCCTTGGGCCATCTTCGTTCATGGGATGACCTCCCATGTACCCTCTTTCTTGCAAGGGATAACCACATGTTTAATATTCTTTGGGAATGGGATATGCTCCCATGTAACCTTTGAAATCGTTTACCATCAATATTACCCAATGAATTGGAGAAAGATATAGGAAACACTTTTCAAGTAGTCTATTATTTTATGTTATCCAATATCAAAGAACACTCGTCGTATCGAAAAACATTGTAGGAATTTTTTTTCTCAAAACATTTCATCCTTGAATTCATCAGGGAAATTAAATGGGATTCATAATCATTTCCTAAATAAATAAAAACAAAACCCATTGAAAATATATGGGTTTCATAAAAAATTTATCATTTAATAATTATTTTAATAGATTCATGTTTAATAAATATTTTATAAATTTTTCAAATCATAACTTATGAAAAAAGAAAAGGGTTTCAAAATCAATTTTCCTAGTATAAACTAAAGAAGAGAAATGGGGTTAATAATCAATTTTTCATACTAAATTTCATTTATAATTAATTTTAATAGTATCCTTAGATCATATAGTTAGTAAATCTAAATTAATATCAAATCATTTCAACTTATTTGGAAAATTAATTTGAAATATAATTAACCTATAACAGTTCTTGAGGAAGATAACTATTTTTGAAATAAAATTTTATATAATAATTCTTTTTTAAAATCTTTTTCTTCTAAAATATTCCTAAATATTTATAAAGGAAGCTCTGAAAATATTTTAAAACGTTTATTTATGAAACGACTCATTTCAATTTGAAAAGATATTTTAAAATTAAAAAATTTTGACAATCGATTGTATTGATTTTTTTAAAAAATTATAAAAGTACCATGTGACAACACCCTCCCCACAAAGTGTACCCCTCCTAGGTTGGAAATGTTAGAAGGGATATAATGACCCCTAAGTCCTGCCTCGAGTAGGCCCCGGGTTGGTGACTATCACCGAGGGTATAGTAAACAAACAAATGGGAGGAATTACACTCTAAGAGAACACATGAAGAAGAGAGAGAAAAGATATATACCAAACAACTCCAACTTATAACTGAAATATAAAATAAAACCGAAGTGTTCATTTGTAATTTCATAAAAAAGTAATTAAACTGGAATGGGAAGTCTGAATGTACCCAAAAAATGTAAAAACTGCAGCAACCAGATGCCTGAACTACTCCTCCAACACCAAGCTAGTAGAAACTAGGATGATCTCTAACCTGCTCCAAGTGACCTGAAAAACTATTTAAATATACATAGGGTGAGTATAACAGAATAATTTTTAGGATCCTCTATGAAGACTCTCGTGAAAAAAGAAAAGAATGAAGGCTAAAGTAGAGTGAACAACAGGTGAAACTAACTCGTCAACTAAATAGGTATACTATGTTCCCAACCTCACCATGGATACTCTCACCAAGTAACTCAAACAAGGGTATATAATAAAATAAATAATATTATGGGTACCCTGCTACTAATTCCCCATTGGTTGGATGCATTACCCCAATGTCGCGCGTCCTAAACACATCTCTCTAAAAAGGATTTCATAGAGACACCTGGGGGAGGCACCATAATATGCACCTCATGCAACAAAACCACCACGTCCATGAAAAGAAGTAACCAGCTAGTTCTTGGGAGCCACCACAGCTCGCATAATGTGTATCATACATTGGGTATTATACCTCATGCCATTATAGCCCATACACCATATAAATATCCTCAAGCCATCACAGCCTATACATGTTACACCTATAGTAGTCCATAGGATACTATATACAGAATATATGTGTGTCAATAATGAAAATCCATTACAGCCCTCTACACAAATATATGGGGAATACTATCCACTGTGCCAACCAGCACAAGTAACTACCAATAAAAGAGAGAAGTGCTGAAGGGGTAGTCAGTCATCCATCCTCCCACCAGAATGTTTGGGAAAACACCCCCAGGGATCAGAATCACCGGGGTGTCAGTTTCCCTTAATAACGGGGTGGAGTAGCGTATAGAAACACAAAAACTATAGAATATAATACAGCTCACAACCACACTATGGTCATAACATAGTATTAGACTCAACTGCAGCTAACGTCTCTCGGACACCCAACTACCACTTCTAAGACTAGGTATCCTATAAGAAAACAACCATTTAAAAAGCTGTATTTCCTTACTTAATTCCCTTTTTATCAGTTCCACTTTACGTTAATTAATTCGTTAAACATTAATTAACCATTTATAATTCCAAATTTAATTTCATTAGCATCACACCCAAAGTCCACTTCCCCATTAAAATTAAAACCTCATCATTATGTTCCAGCAAACTCCATCCCCAAGAGTTAACATCATTTATTCAATTATTCATTACAGAATTACATTCCCACATTCCCAGGAATTATAGAAAAACATTATATGCAACTAAAAACAAGTGGGATAAACACGGTGAGTATATGTACTACCCGTCGAGTCTTTCCCGCATATAGAAAGAGCGTAGACTCATCCTCCATTGAGAAGATAAATATGGAAAGCAGGTGGAAAACCCTATGCATCATCACCTCTTTCAGAAGAAGGGTAAGCAACACCATCTACATTAGAAAGTGGGTAAAGTTAATACAGATAATAATCCAAAATAAACACAAGCATCCAAAAATCACATCCATCTCATTCCATCATCCTTGGTGTCCTCCCTGACACCCACATGTATAAACCGATGCATCTCGCCACCCTAGGCATCATTTTCTGCCACAAGAAAAAGGCCACCATTCCCCCACATATCACAACAACCATCTAGGCTGACATCACAACATAAGAAGCCGAAAAAAAACATCTTAACAATTTGTGTTGGGAAAAAACCCCTCAAGGTAACATAGCATCATTTTTGGGTTGATTGTGTCTGTTGACAAAGAAGGTTTTCATAGTTAATTGTCATGTTCCTGAGATTTTGTTGACAATCCATGTTGACAAAGGACCATGAAAAATAAATGGATGATCTGGAGGCGGTATAAATGTATAGATAAAAGGTGGGGTTGTTTTATTGAAGATCTATTTTAAATATTGAAAAGGAATGAGTTTCTCGAAGATAGGATTCATGGATTGGATTTCGCAAATACGAGAAGAACATTGATGGTGATTCTTCATGATTACAATGATATTTTCAAACAGCAGAGGTTGAATCACATCACGGCGGTGAAGGACATTGCGAGGGAGCTTCACAACAAAGGCGCGAAAGAATTGACTGGATGCACTGTGATTATGACTATAGAGACCCAACCATTTATTACATTACTATTACATCATTTCAATGATAAACAACATAATAGCATTAGACATAAAGGATCCAAAGGTTTAGTGTCTTGGGAAAACTAGGACCATACATAACAAATACAACATCAATAATAAACATTTATTTAATTTCTTCTTCTCTAGATTATTATTGGAACATGTCCTATCCTTAGTACATGTATCCACCTAAGGATATACATCAAAATATGTGAGCGAGAAGCCCAGTATGAGGATAGTTAAGAACAATATAGCATGGGGTTAGCATAATCATAACATAGGAAAAAGATCATGAAAATAAGAGGAGCATAAATAAAAGACCTGAAATGTGGCAATGCATAAAAATAAAACAACATGTCTTAGTGGTAAACAACCACACATACTTTTGAACCATGATAGCATCTTTTTCACACATCATTTCACATTTACTCATGAGATTCATCACTTTACACAATGCATTGGAGCGCTGTATAATTCCGGGTGCACCTGTCACATCATAGCATTATCATTAACATGCATTCTGCATAGAACATATATCAATAATGAACATAACTATCCCATGGAAAGTAATGTGTTTTTTCTCATATGAACACATTCATAAACATTGGGTTCCCAAAACAAAGGGGGAATAACATACTTGATACAAGAACCATCAACATTGAATGAGAAGTAAAAGGAGAGTTCTTAAAAGAAGAGTTCTTTTGGAAAACATTTAGTCTGGCATAAATACCAGTGAAAAACATGTATATCCCATAAAATTAATGTAAAATATGAACAAAATATTTTTAAGGAGTAACCATATCAAAAAGGACTGAAAGTGGGAGAACCCGAAGGATGAAAGTCGGGTTTGAGAATTTCCCTTTACCTTGTATCTGAATTCTTATTTATCTTTAATGTCCTGTATAATGACATTATATTCATTAATTATAAATTCCAGAACCTTTTATACATTAATATAATTCATTCTAGATTCATTATGTCATTTTATGTTCTTTGGATGACTTATAGAGTTTAAAAACATTCTTCGGGGATGGTTGTTTTTATGTTTTTTCTTGGGTGGTTCACTTGTTTTCATAAACTGAAGTTCAAGTAGAACATGGGAAAACATCCATGACTGATATTACATGTTATTAATGAGATTACATGAGTTTTAATGATCTTATATTTTATCATATTATATCCATGTGGAATAATCATTAGATAAGAATTAAATGAATATTGTTTTGGGTTAATTTGGAAGGTTTTTCAATCACAATGAACTTGTTTTAATTTATCACTTAGTAGTATGTTCATAATTCGGTTCCGGGACTTTGAATAGGATATAAAACATATAAAATATTCTGGTTCAACCATAAAAATGGTTTCATGACCATATCTGATGTTATAAATGGAAGAAGAAAGCATGTCGTTCTTGAAGGTGATAATTAAAACCTCACGAACAACTTTCTCTTTAATAAAATAAAAGGAAGTGGGAAAGGGGGTTTAATGATATAATATCCCATTAGAATCATAAAATTACAGTATATGTATAATTATGGAGTTACAATACCAATTGTATGAAGTTAGGTGGGGAGAGATCATGAAATGAACTTGAAATTAAAATAGAATTAAAGGAAAGAGGAAGATAAATTACCTCTTGAATACTCCTCTCGAAATCCTTCTTATGGGGCCTAAGCCTGGTCTTTTAATGAGGCCAGAAGCTCTTGTTCGTGGGGGAGAGTCTAGGGAAGGTGTTTGGGCAAAGTTTACAGAAGGCTTGGTGTAACGCCCCGACCCCAGCTACCCAGAGTCGGTGCATTACTTCGTAACATTGGCATGATCATAAAAGATCAAGTCTCGAAAGACCGATTAGTTTAGTATCCTTGGAAACACTAGATACATTCATAAGTCTTACATTACATCATAAAGTGAAAAACTAATAACAAAGTCTTCATAGTCCACACTCATATCCTCTTCTGACTATCCCTGCAGATCATTCATAAAATAATTCTCCACATCCTGGAAAATATTAAAACATTGAAAGGGGTGAGCTCAGATGCTCCGTAAGGATAAAAATAATGCGGAAGCTTTCATAAATAAACATTAACATTTAAAGCAATGTATAACTAAAACAAGGGCCTTTTAAACATGAACTTCAACATAATATGGCAAAAGTAAAATGAGATAATTCCATTTACTTATTCACATGGATATTCTACTGGTCGAATAATCACATGCAATGTCAATAACCACTTTCATAATGATGGAATGCATAATGCCAGACTATCATAACCACGTAGCCAAGGCCTCGTACCAAGACCACAAATAAGATTTTGTCAAGGCCTCGTGCCAAGACACCAGTTTGTCTCATGAGACCTGCCGATGCATCGAGGAGCTATAGCGGGCTCCACCCATCACTTATTAAGTCCAATGCATTCGTCATATGAAAAGGTTTAAACATTTCATAAACCATAAAATAATTGTATCACATAAAACATGCATAAAGGAAACATAACATTTCCAAATTTCAATCACAAGATAACAATACAACACATTGATATAATAAAAATGCTTGCAAAACCATTTTCAATACCAAAAAAAAAGAAATTTAAAACATTGTATTTATTTTTCATTAAGAAAAAGTGATGGCTTGTAGAGGAAGCCGAAACTCAAATAATGGTCACGGTGGTGGAGAAGTCGTTGTCGCCACATAAGTATGGAAAGAAAAACATTCCCTTTTTGTCGTTTAGTAAAACGCTTCGTATAAAAAAGATTCCTTTTGAATAAACATAAAAGTCAAAGGGGTTTATACACCGTATAAAAGAAAGTTGTGTATAAAGCCAAATATGCCTCAATGAAAGGAGATTGAGGCGAAGTCCTTAAAAAGATCATTTTTAAAATAAAATAGATCTATTAGGTGTATTCACTGTAGGTACACATAAAGAATGCAAAATAAGACATAATAATATTATGACATAATTTGAAAGTAGGAGATTAACCCAAAGAATGGAAGTTGGGTTAAGAAATTCCCTTACCTTGCGTCTTGTCCTGACTCGACCATTCTTTAACCTCTTGAATAATAAACTAGAGTTAATTTCTATTTACATAAGAACCTTTTCCATGTTCATTATTCCTTTTATATCCCTTATTACCATGTTATGAACATTATTTAATTATTTAAGTTAATAACGGTCGTTTTGTCGATCTTTGGTACTTGAGTCAAAAATAAACTTATTATAATTACAAGTTGTTCATGTGGTGAAATATCCATTATATCTAGAATTATATTCATGACGTAGATATCATATATATCATATATACAGTATATACATTCAATCATAATGTTACGTAACGTTTAGAGGTAAGAAATGAAATGCACCGTTCATGGAGACGGTAAGCCGTACGTACGCATGAACGCTACTTTCATTTCTATTTCATATTTAATGGAATGAAATCATAATGATATAAATTTATAATATAATTAAAGTATAATATAGTGTATAATATCATTTAATCCATCCTTTATACATCCCACATATGGCATTAATGATTCAAATCACTTTGAGGGGGCGGTAGTCCGCACTTCCTAAAATGAAATTATCACCTTTTACCCATAATGGAAATCATAAAGTATGCCATAAATGAGAAATACAGAAGAATAAGTAAAACATAAACATATTTTATATCATATATAAATATATTGACATCTTAATGGCCACCTTTGAAGGTGTTATATGATCGTTGAACAATCATCGTTTCGTGAGGCAGAAATTCGCCATCCACAGAAACCGTATGTTATTTAACCATTAGATGTAGGTGTGTGTAAGTGTAGCTCGAATACTTCTTATAACAACATCCTAGTATAATTAGGATACTGGTTTTGTTACCAAAGAAATGAATAAAAATATTTTAGGGGGTTGGAGAAGAAAAATAAAACAAAAACACATTAGAGAAGACATTACCTCAAAATCGGGTAACTCTTTTTGATTTGAGCCAAAGGCTTCCTTGGGAAGAGTTCTGCCCAAAGTGAGTCTTCTATGAGTAAGAGGGGGAAGTTGGGAGAGTATTTTGGCAGAGGTTGGCCGAGCCAAATGGCTTGAAAGTGTAAATGAGGTGGGAGAGGTGGGGGCCTTTTATAAGTGGAGAGGAGGGGCACTTTTGGAAAGATTGAAATGTTACATTATTTCACAATGATTTTCGGATTATAAAGGTCCCACACTTATATAATTCGAGGCTAAGGTGATAAGGTTTCTAAATATACTCATCCAATAGGATTTGGACAAGTGTAAGCCTTGGATTTTGCATTATCTTCTCATTTTATTTAAATCGTTAAATAATGAGGTCATCTCTGCATCATAATGATGTCATAAATAATTTAATTTATTTAATTTCTAAAAATTATAAAACAAATACTATGATGTAGGAATAGTTTTAGCTTTCCAATGAATATTTATAGTCAAAATTTGGACTTGTGTAACCCCACTTAAAAACTGTTTTAGTAAAATAACTCATGTTTGTGTCAATTTAATTTTAACATTAAATAAATATATATTAATGTCATTTTCCAACTAAAGTGGATCCATGGGGTCCCCAAGTTGACCCATGGGTTGTCTTGGTCGGCCATGACTCATCCAATAGGAGTAGGACAAGTGTCATGCTCATCTCATATTATTAAAACATTATTTGTACCTTAAACTACACTAATTACCTCTAATCGCGATTAAGAACTTAAAGGTTACTATTCACCAAAAAATTATTTTAATCTCATTGAACAACATTTTACTTCTTAATAACAACCATGTATGTCGGATTTTTGAAAATCAAATCACAGAAGTGGTAATATTTCATTTAAACGAAAAATCAGTTATTTAACTACCACTTAGTGGTTTCACTATTCATCAAAAATTGAAGTTTTTCAGAACAAGGCCAAAATTTCACCCTAAGCTATAATTGATATTCCGAATTCAAAAATAAAGTCTATTTTAAAAAATTCCAAACATATAAGTTGCATTAATTAATTTTATAATTAATTCCCGCTGTTACGACAAATAGCGTGTTTTTAAGAAACAATTTATATCAAAAGATTGGCAATTGTTTATGTCCAATTTCAATGTTAAATTAATTCTAATGACCACCATTGGATAAAATGGTAAAAATATATTCTAATTATACCTTAAAACCACTAAATAGTATAATTTATCACAACAAATTATTTTGATTAAAAAAGTTGTTTTAAAGTATTTTTCACTATTCATAAAAAATTAGAAGTTCTCAGAAAAATACCAAAAATTCAACATAGGCTAATTTCGATATTCCAAATCCAAAAATGAAGTCCATTTTGAAATATAAAATTTCTATAATTTTAAAAAGTGGTTATTACTATTTATAATGGCTACTTTGATTAGTCACGGTGTTTTAGAACTCGAAGTTGCGTACAATGCAAGCTATTGCATTATTGAATGAGAAGCGTATCATGGAAGCTCGGGGTGTTACATTCTCCCCTCCTTCAATAAATTGCGTCCTCGCAATTTGAAATTTTTCTTTGAAAATAAAAGGTTGAAAAGAAAAAATGCCTTTGAGGAAAACCCAGACCGGAAATAAGGTTAATAAATATATAACATTAAAAGAAAGCAGGATAAGTACAAAGGTCACACGATATAGCCCATTATAGGATTCTATGAAAATATGGATATGGAGGGGAAACAAACCATCAAGGTCTAATGGAGAGTTATAGGAAACATGATTAGGAGAATGTTTAACTACAAGAAAATCACAAACTTGTGATTGGTTAAACGGTCATTGAATCCCCAGTTGGAAAAGTTAACCAACAACATTTTTGTTTTAAGTTACCTTTTATAATGTTGAGGAATTTATTTAGGAGATTTACTAAGAACGTAAGGGAATATACATACCTGTTATGTATACTTTCATTCGTTAATAAATTTTTACCACAAACCCAACTTTTACTCCAAATGGTAACGGAACTCAAAAATATTCTATTTATCCTAATTGTATAAGGTTCCAAATGTTAACACATACCATTTAGATTAGTAAATTTTTTTTGTAATAACCAGGGACTTCCTGTAGGCTAGTGGTAGGAAATAATGGCTTGTCACACTATGGTTGTGGGTTCGATTCCTGCAGCTTTGTCCGACGCGACGGGTTATGCCCCACCCTGCAGGTTGTCCTTTTCCTAAAACTATAGTATCATAATATTCCAAAAATAATCTTCATAAATTTTTTCAACCTTAAACAATACTATCCAAAGATCAACTTAATCCACTCCAACCATTGTAGTTATCCAAAATACCTCCGTCCAGACTTTCTCTAAAAGGTCTCTAAATTCCAAAATCAATTGTAACATCAGATTCCCCAAACAAAGAAAAGTTTCTCTTTTTGTCACATACTAAAAATATTATTACCTTAATCATATTAAAACCTTACTGAAATCAACAAGTACTGCAGTACAATCCATATATATATATCACAATATTCTTATAACCAGAATATAATCCTTGAGTCCAAAAGCACCAATACATTAATTATTCCGCTTCAACTGTAGTCACAACATAAGATTGTCCTTGATCCCTTGGCCTTTTCTGAGGTAAGTTTCCTTGACGCTTAGGACATTCATTTTCATAATGCCCTGTTTCCCTACAATTGTAGCATTCAACTTTGACAACCTCTTTCTTTCCCTTGCAATCACGAGCCTGGTGACCCTTTTCTCCACATTTATAACAAAATCCCATTCCTTTTAGGCAAGTACCAGGGTGATTCTTCCCACAATTATCACATAATGGAAAATCCTTCTTTCCCTTTTTCCCTTTATCTGTCTCTTGTTCCACCGTTCTCTTCTTCTCTTGCTTTACTTTGTTGTCATAAGACTTAGAGAATTCCTTTTCTGTCTTGATAGCACACAAGACAATATCTTCGTATGATGAGAAGGATTGTGATACTAAAGCTCGACAGAGAAATGGTTTTAACCCATCAAAGAAATGATCAATCTTACTCCTTGGGTTACGTATATAATCGGAAGCATGCCTCGCTAACCTTGTAAAGTTAGCCTCATACTTTGCGACATTCTCATCCTCCTTCTGCCTCAAACTCAGAAATTGCCTTTCCATATCTCCTCGATGGTCACGAGGAAAGTATTTTTCTAAGAAAAGCTCTTTGAACTCCCTCCATTCCATATTCGATACGCCATCATCTTCCTTTGTGTTTTGAATCAGCGACCACCACTGATTGGCATCTCCAGTGAGGCGGTAAACTGCCATTACAACCTTCTCCCTTTCACTACTCCCCAATGCATGGAATATTTTCTCAAAGGAATTTATCCATTGCTCAGCTACTAATGGATTTGTACCCCCATTAAATGTTGGCGGTTGTTGCCTCATGAAGCGGTCTAACATTGATCCTCCACGTTGCGGATCAGGGTGCTCCATACGAGTAAGGTTATTATTCATAACCTGAGTGAGTTGTCCCAGTATGGTAATAAGCTGATCAGCACCAGTTGTATCTCCAGATCCACAATAATTATCTTGAGCAGGAGGGAAATCCCTACACGGAGTTCGTGCATTGATACGGTTTCCATTCCTTCCACTAGGCGCCATTTCTAAACAATGGCATAAACTAGATTAGTTTATGAACCAAAATACATAATTCCATACTTGTAAAACACTTTACATAAATTGAACTATTTATGGATATAATCCATAATCATAAAAAGAAATGTTTTCTTTGAGGAAGTATATACTCATAACCCTTCATAGTGTTTTGTAAATAAAATGAGAATTATCCTAAGCATATCCCCCGGGAGTGTCGTAACCAAGAGTGCAGCAAGGCCCATTGTCGTGCACCAGTTCCCGTTCGAGTCTAGCTCAAAGCGGTGTTTTCGGGTTTTACCCCTAGATACATCTGTGCCAGAGCCGCCTCTACTTACTCGTATCCAGACAGGGATGTATTGCTCGGAAAACTCATAACATCTCTATAATACCAAAATTCTAGGAAGTTCTTCTATACTAATCCTCAAAGTATATCTTTGGGCTATGTGCTCTAATCAGAGTTTATCTAAATCTAGCTTCCAAGGTTAGTACTGAACTGCCTCTGATACCAACTGTAACGCCCCGACCCCAGCTACCCAGACTCGGTGCATTACTTCGTAACATTGGCATGATCATAAAAGATCAAGTCTCGAAAGACCGATTAGTTTAGTAGCCTTAGAAACACTAGATACATTCATAAGTCTTACATTACATCATAAAGTGAAAAACTAATAACAAAGTCTTCATAGTCCACACTCATATCCTCTTCTGACTATCCCTGCAGGTCATTCATAAAATAATTCTTCACATCCTGGAAAATATTAAAACATTGAAAGGGGTGAGATCAGATGCTCAGTAAGGATAACAATAATGCGGAAGATTTCATAAATAAACATTAACATTTAAAGCAATGTATAACTAAAACAAGGGCCTTTTAAACATGAACTTCAACATAATATGGCAAAAGTAAAATGAGATAATGCCATTTACTTATTCACATGGATATTCTACTGGTCGAATAATCACATGCAATATCAATAACCACTTTCATAATGATGGAATGCATAATGCCAGACTATCATAACCACGTAGCCAAGGCCTCGTGCCAAGAACACAAATAAGATTTTGTCAAAGCCTCCTGCCAAGACACTAGTTTGTCTCATGAGACCTGCCGATGCATCGAGGAGCTATAGCGGGCTCCACCCGTCACTTATTAATTCCAATGCATTCCTCATATGAATAGGTTTAAACATTTCATAAACCATAACATAATCGTATCACATAAAACATTCATAAAAGAAACATAAAATTTCCAAATTTCAATCACAAGATAACAATACAACACATTGATATAATAAAAATGCTTTCAAAACCATTTTCAATACCAAAATAAAAGAAAGTTAAAACATTGTATTTATTTTTCATTAAGAAAAAGTGATGGCTTGTAGAGGAATCCGAAACTCAAATAATTGTCACGGTGGAGGAGAAGTCGTTGTCGCCGCATAAGTACAGAAAGAAAAACATTCCCTTTTTTTCGTTTAGTAAAACGCTTCGTATAAAAAAGATATCTTTTGAATAAACATAAAAGTCAAAGGGGTTTATACACCGTATAAAAGAAAGTTGTGTATAAATCCAAATATGCCTCAATGAAAGGAGATTGAGACGAAGTCCTTAAAAAGATCATTTTTAAAATAAAATAGATCTATTATGTGTATTCACTATAGGTACACATAAAGAATGCAAAATAAGACATAATAATATTATGACATAATTTGAAAGTAGGAGATTAACCCAAAGAATGGAAGTTGGGTTAAGAAATTCCCTTACATTGCGTCTTGTCCTGACTCGACCATTCTTTAACCTCCTGAATAATAAACTAGAGTTAATTTCTATTTACTTAAGAACCTTTTCCATGTTCATTATTCCTTTTATATCCCTTATTACCATGTTATGAACATTATTTAATTATTTAAGTTAATAACGGTCGTTTTGTCGATCTTTGGTACTTGAGTCAAAAATAAACTTCTTATAATTACAAGTTGTTCATGTGGTGAAATATCCATTATATCCAGAATTATATTCATGATGTAGATATCATATATATCATATATACAGTATATACATTCATTAATAATGTTACGTAGCATTTAGAGGTAAGAAATGAAATGCACCGTTCATGGAGACGGTAAGCCGTACGTACACATGAACGCTACTTTCATTTCTATTTCGTATTTAATGGAATGAAATCATAATTATATAAATTTATAATATAATTATAGTATAATATAGTGTATAATACCATTTAATCCATCCTTTATACATCCCACATATGACATTAACGATTCAAATCACTTTGAGGGGGCGGTAGTCCGCACTTCCTAAAATGAAATTATCGCCTTTTACCCGTAATGGAAATCATAAAGTATGCCATAAATGAGAAATACAGAAGCATAAGTAAAACATAAACATATTTTATATCATATGTAAATATATTGACATCTTAATGGCCACCTTTGAAGGTGTTATATGATCGTTGAACAATCATCGTTTCGTGAGGCAGAAATTCGCCATCCACAGAAACCGTATGTTCTTTAACCATTAGATGTAGGTGTGTGTAAGTGTAGCTCGAATCCTTATTATAACAAAATCCTAGTATATTGAGGATACTGGTGTTGTTACCAAAGAAATGAATAAAAATATTTTAGGGGGTTGGAGAAGAAAAATAAAACAAAACAACATTAGAGAAGACATTACCTCAAAATCGGGTAACTCTTTTTGATTTGAGCCAAAGGCTTCCTTGGGAAGCGTTCTGCCCAAAGTGAGGCTTCTAGGAGTAAGAGGGGGAAGTTGGGAGAGTATTTGGGCAGAGGTTGGCCGATCCAAATGGCTTGAAAGTGTAAATGAGGTGGGAGAGGCGGGGGCCTTTTATAAGTGGAGAGGAGGGGCACTTTTGGAAAGATTGAAATGTTACATTATTTCACAATGCTTTTCGGATTCTAAAGGTACCACACATATATAATTCGAGACTAAGGTGATATGGTTTCTAAATCTCATCATCCAATAGGCTTTGGACAAGTGTAAGCCTTGGATTTTTCATTATCTTCTCATTTTATTTAAATCGTTAAATAATGAGGTCATCGCTGCATCATAATGATGTCATAAATAATTTAATTTATTTAATGTCTAAAAATTATAAAAAAAATACTATGATGTAGGAAATCGTTTTAGATTTCCAATTAATATTTATAGTCAAAATTTGGACTTGTGTAACCCCACTTAAAAACTATTTTAGTAAAATAACTCATGTTTGTGTCAATTTAATTTTAACATTAAATAAATATATATTAATGTCATTTTCCAACTAAAGTGGCTCCATGGGGTCCCCAAGTTGACCCATGGGTTGTCTAGGTCGGCCATGACTCATCCAATAGTAGTAGGATAAGTGTCATGCTCATCTCATATTATTAAAACATTATTTGTACCTTAAACTACACTAATTACCTCTAATCGCGATTAAGAACTTTAAAGTTACTATTCATCAAAAAATTATTTTAATCTCATTGAACCACATTTTACTTCTTAATAACAACCATGTATGTCGGATTTTTGAAAATCAAATCACAGAAGTGGTAATATTTCATTTAAACGAAAAATCAGTTATTTAACTACCACTTAGTGGTTTCACTATTCATCAAAAATTGAAGTTTTTCAGAACAAGGGCAAAATTTCACCCTAAGCTATAATTGATATTCCGAATTCAAAAATGATGTCTATTTTAAAAAATTCCAAACATATAAGTTGCATTAATTAATTTTATAATTAATTCCCGCTGTTACGACAAATAGCGTGTTTTTAAGAAACAATTTATATCAAAATATTGGCAATTGTTTATGTCCAATTTCAATGTTAAATTAATTCTAATGACCACCATTGGATAAAATGGTAAAAATATATTCTAATTATACCTTAAAACCACTAAATAGTATAATTTATCACAATAAATTATTTTGATTAAAAAAGTTGTTTTAAAGTATTTTTCACTATTCATAAAAAAATTAGAAGTTCTCAGAAAAATACCAAAAATTCAACATAGGCTAATTTCGATATTCAGAATCCATAAATGATGTCCATTTTGAAATATAAAATTTCTATAATTTTAAAAAGTGGTTATTACTATTCACAATGGCTACTTTGATTAGTCGCGGTGTTTTAGAACTCGAAGTTGTGTACAATGCAAGCTATTGAATTATTGAATGAGAAGCGTATCGTGGAAGCTCGGGGTGTTACACTTGGAGCTTGACAGGTGTGAGGAAATGAGGGTGTGAAGGGTTGCTTTTATAGTGGACGGTAGTGGGGTTTCCTTTATATAAAATTCATTAGATTCTTAATTTCCCGTATGACAAGGAATAGAGAGTCTTGAATGACCAAGAATAGTAATTTTATCATGTGATCCCAAAACAAGTGGTCTTACATTAGCAGAACATCTTCGATGACATAATTTATCCATTATTTAGTATTTATTGTGAATTATCGGATTCTAATATTCATCCAAAATTCATGTATTTCTGAAAAATCCCAAAAAATTACCCCAACGATTTTTTGATGTGTAGAATCCAAAAATGAAGTCCATTTTTTAAAATCTAATTTTAGAAATATTATTAATGTAATATTTAATTCAAATCATAATTTACTTATAAAATAGTTTTTAAGATTAAAACTGATTTTATAATGCTTTCAAAAATTACATAGGGTATTATAAAATTATCAACAAAAATAAGAAATTTATTTCATAATTAATTACTAAATTTTAAGAATATAATTTTTCCTTCAAATTCATTAATTAGTTATAATTAATTATTTATGACTTACAAAATTCCAAAACATTTACTAAGGTCAAAATGTCACTTTCTAAGATATCTAAAATTTAGTTAATTATTCATTGGTAAGGTTACTATTATGTTGGATGATTTACTATTCATAAGGGTCATATTACTATTCATAAGGGTATGTTACTATTCCTAAGGGTATGTTACTTTTCCCCAAAAATTATTTTGGTTTCGTTAGACTCCAAAAAACATCTTGAGAACAATCGGGTATATCAGATTTTTAGAATTCCCAATAAAGAAGTGAAAAACTTAGGTTTAAAGGTCACTTAACACATAGTAGTTCATTATGTTGTGTTTTACTGTTATTTTAGGTTATAAATATAAGAAGGGTATTTCAATTGATAAAACATTTGGTCGTTACATTCTTCCCCCACTAAGAAATTTTGCCCCCCGAATTTCCCTTTACACAAATAGGTGAGGGTGTTTCTCCTTCATTGCCTCTTTTGGTTCCCAAGTTGCTTACTAAAAATTATGGTTCCTCCACAACACTTTGAAAAGATGGGTTGTCTTGTTGCGTATAACATTATCTCTCAAGTCCAGAATCTTCACTGGCTACTCTCATAGGAGAGATCATCTTCCAGCTGCATGACCTCTGAGTTTAGTTCATGTGAGGGGTCTGGTATGTACTTTCTCTATAATGATATATAAAAAACATCATGACCATATTTTGTGGAAGTGCAAGACGATATACCACGACTTCTATATGGCCAAGGATCTCAAAGGGGCGAATATACCTTGGGAATAGCTTCCCTTTCAGCAGGAATCACATGACTCTATTCCATGGAGATATTCGAAGGAAGACTTTATCTCCAACGTCGAACTCCAAGTCCCTTTGATGGTTGTCAGCATATCTCTTTTTCCAAATTTGAGCATCTTTGATGTGTTTCTGTATGACTTTAACCTTCTTGGTCATCTCTTCAACAAGATCAGGTCCATGTAGCTTTCTTTCTCCAACTTCATCCCAACATGTTGGAGTTCTACAACGCTTTCCATATAGAGCATCATATGGAGCTATATGAATAATCGAGTTGAAGTTATTGTTGTATAAGAACTAAACCAATGGGATATTTTTATCCCATCCACCTTTTAATTCTAGAGAGAATTCTCTTAGCATATCTTCAAGCGTCTGAATAGTCCTCTCATATTGGCCATCAGTTTAGGGATGACAGGCCATGCTGAAATTTAATTCAGTACTCAAAGCATATTGAAGGCTCATCCAGAATTTAGAAGTGATCCTTAGATCACGATCGGACACAATTGAGAGTGGAACACCGTGTAGTCTCACCACTTCATTTTCATATATCTTTGTAAGTTTTTCATGTAAGAGGTCTTCCTGAATAGAGATAAAATGGGAAGTCATGGTGAGTCGGTCAACCACAACCCATATCACATTATTTCCCTTTGACGACTTTGGGAGACCCATTACAAAGTCCATAGTAACATTTTCCCATTTCAACATAGGTATAAACAATGGATCCATCATTACTTTGGACTTTTTTTTCCTCAACATTAACTTGCTGACATACCAAGAACCTTGATATATATTCCGAAATCTCCTTCTTCATGTTATCCTACCAGAAGTGTTCATGGAGATCACGGTACATCTTGGTACTCCCAAGATGGATAGAGAATGTTGAGCTATGTGCATTATCCAATAGCTCCTTCTTTATCCTGGGTGACGAAGGCACACAAAGTCACGTTCCAAAACAAATCACACCATCATCGTCGATATGGAACTCATGCAGCTTCCCTTCCTTTACAACATTCACCTTCTTTTGTATCTCCAAATCATCCCTTTGTGCTTCCTTAATCTTCTCCTGGATGGATGGTTGCATAATCATTTGGGAAGGTAGTATGTATCCCCTACCCTTATGATTTACAAATCCATTCATTTCATATCCATGAAGAGAAGGTCTTTCTCAATCCACAACAAGGATAGAGTAGCAGGTTCTTTTCTGCTGGAAGTATCAGCTACCTTGTTCGTCTTTCCAGGATGATAGTGAATAGAAGAATCGTAATCCTTGATTAGATCTAACCATATCTTTTGGCACTTGTTGAGCTCCTTTTGTGTGAATATATACTTTAGGATCTTGTGGTTAGTGTATATGTCACACTTCTCACCATAAAGGTAGTGTTGCCAGATTTTCAAGGAAAAAATCACAGCTTCCAGCTCTAGATCATGCATCGGGTAGTTTTGCTCAAGGATCTTCAATTGTCGTGATGCGAAGGCTATCACATTATCATTTTTCATGAGTATACAACCCAAGCCTTTCTTTTAAGCATGACTGTATATCACAAAACATTCTCCACTTTTCAGTTGTGTGAGTACAAGTGCAGTGATCAGCCTTCTCTTTAGCTCCTTGATGCTTCCCTCACATTCTTCTGTCCAGAAATACTTTTCCCCTTTCCTTGTTAACTTAGTTACCAGGTTTTGAAAATCGTGAGAATTTTCACACAAAACGTCATTAGTTCCCAGCTAATCCATGAAAACTAAGGATTTTTGTGACACTAGAGGGCCTAGGTCATTCCTCAATTGCCTTTATCTTTGAAGGATCCACAGGAATTCCATCACTTGTGATCACATGTCCCAAGAACGTTACATGCTTCATCTAAAAGTCACACTTGCTGAACTTGGCGTACAACTTCTCCTTAATTAATGTCACCATCACAAGTCTTATAAGTTATTCATGTTCCTCCTTGCTCTTGGATTAGATGAGAATATCATTGATAAACACTACAACAAATCTGTTGAGGTAATGTTTAAAGACTATATTCATCAAATCCATGAAGATTGCAGGGGCATTAGTATGTCTGAAGGGAATCACTAAAAACTCATAGTGCCCATACCTTGTACGGAAGTCAATTTTCTAAATATATTCCCTCTTCACCTTTACCTAATGATTTACAGAACGAAGATTCACCTTTGAGAAGTATTGATATCCTCTTAACTGGTCGAACAAGTCATCAATCCTTGGGAGAGGATACTTGTTCCTTATGGTGATCTTGTTGAGTTCCCGATAATCGATACACAGCCGCATCGTTCCATCCTTTTTCTTGACAAAGAGCACTAGTGCACCCCAAGGTGAATACACTAGGGCATATGAACCCTTTTTCCAGAGGCTCTTGCAGCTACTTCTTTAACTCCTCAATTTCGATAGGATCTATCCTATAGGGACACATCGAGATAGGAGTATCTCCAGGTATGAGTTCAATTGAGAAAAATACCTCATGATCCGGGGGGAATTCTGAGTAACTCTTCGGGAAATACATCGTCGTATTACCTCACGATGGGCATTTCCTCAGGGTTGAAATTTCCTTGAACTCAGCCATTTGGGCGAGGTATGCTTCTTTATAGGGAATCAACACCCCCACCATTGAAGGATTTTTCAAAGGAGATTCCTGATCTTCCTTGCATTTATAGGGGAGCATGGGATGGATCAGATTATGAAAATATATTTCAATTTCCTGACAGTTGATATGTGCTCTATATAACGACAGCAAATACATTCCCATTATAGCGTCAAATTCCACCAAGGGAAGTATTACGAGATTTGCTAGAAGAATATTCCCACATATGACAACATGAGAGGAGTCAAACACTTGGGTTGAAATGATTTCTCCACATGGTGTTTTTACAGATATCTATACTTCAAGGTTTTAGGGCATCGATTCTATAGTTCTAGGAAACATGAAAGATATAAAGGAATGCGTATAACCAGAATCAAATGAGACTTTTTCCATTATTTAGTGAATAGTAAGTGTAACTTGTTCGACTTCAATATCTTGATCCACCTCTGTAGTAGTGATGGCATAAGCCTTCCCTTATTCCATTGGCTTTAGTGGCTGCTGATGCTGATTACCCACGAGAACTCGAGGTTTAGTGCACTTGTCTTCATTATTCCCTAGCTCCCTAAAGTTTTAGCATCGAACCATGGGTTGTTCTCTCCTTTCATCGGTTAAATTCTCCATACTTTTCATGTATTTTAGACACTCTTGAGAACGGTGTCCTTCTTTCCCACACTTAAAGCATTTCCCTACCCCTTTGAGGTAGTTCCCATGGTGCAACTTCCCAGATTTTTGGCATGTGGGTCGTTGATTTTTATTCCCACCTTTGTCATTAGATCCACCAGCATGAAAATCCATATTTCTTTTCTTATCAGAATAGCCATGAGACCATTCTAGAAAGTCCATATCCACTTTGAGAGCACACCAAACAACATCTTCATAACTCCCAAAGTCTCTAATTACAAGAGCCTTTTAAATTTGTGGGTTTAATCCACTAAAGAATCTATCAATTTTACTATCATAGTAGATAACAAAACCCGAATCGTACCTTGTAAGCCTTGTGAAATTCACTTCATAAATTGTGATAGATTCTCCTAACTTTTTCTTGAGCTCTATGAATTCTCTCTCCATCTTCGGGTGAAGTGTTCGTGGGAAGTGGTAATTAAGAAACATTATCTTAAAGTCTTCCCATTATCTCTTCAATTTCCTCCCCTGGCTTGGTTTTCTTAATCAAATCCCACCGTTGATTGGCTTCTCCATCTAGATGATAAAAAGATAGAGTCAACTTCACCATATCAGAATAGTGAAGAACCGAAAAGATCTTCTCCATGGAGTTGACCCACTATTCAGCAACTAGTGGAAGAGAAGATCAACTAAACGTCAGTGGTCATTGCTGCATAAAATATTCGATAGCCAGTTTCTCCCTCTTTGGTGTAGGAGGAAGTTCCCAATTATTATGGTTATTGTTCATAACCTTAGATAATTGGGTAGGTATCAGCTTGAAGTTTTTACCTCCACCTCCCAAATCATTGGGGATGTCGTTCGGGAAATCGTTGCATTGGCCCTCAGAAGAGTTGTTGACCTGATTTCTCATGGTTCCCACATTTTTCTAAAATAGAAAAGGTTAGAACAAAACATAAGTAAAAAATTCATGAATACATAAATTATTCATTTGTACAATTAATACTAAAATAATAACATACGTGATCCCTATGAAAATACTCTAGTGTACATATTTGTACTTAATCTCATACTAGAGGTTTTCTCTAGGGTTCACTAATCCTAGTTCCAAAATTTATAAACCTTGCCTCGGATACCAACTATAGCAACCCAACCTTTTCTTACATTAATATTTAATCATTTCAATGATAAACAAAATAATATTTTTAAACATAGAGGATCCAATGGTTTAGTGTCTTGGGAAAACTAGGACCATACATAACAAATACAACATCAAGCACAAACATTTATTTAATTTCTTCTTCTCTAGCTTCTTATTAGAACTTGTCCTCTACATAGTAAATGTAGCCACCTGATGATATAAATAAAAATGGGTGATGTAGAAGCCCAATATGAATATATTTAATATCAATATAGCATGTGGTGAGCATAATCATAACATAGGAAAAAGATCATGTACATGAGAGGAGCATAAATAAAAAACCTGAAATGTGGCAATGCATAAAAATTAAACATCATGTATTAGTGGTTAACTACCACACATACTTGTGAACCATTCCATAATCTTGTTCACACATCATTTTACATTTACTCAGTAGATTCATCACTTTACCCAATTCATGGGGGCGTTGTATAATTTAGGGCGCACCAGTCACATTGAAACATTCTTATTGCGCTATATAATTCCTGGTGCACCCATCATATCCTTACATTATCATTAACATTCATGCCACATAAAAATATATATAAATAATGAACATAAATAACCCATGGAAAGGAATGAGTTTCATCTCATAAGAACACATTCATAAACATTGGGTACCCAAAACAAATGGGGAATAAATACTTGATACAAGAACCATCAACTTTGAATGACAAGTAAAATGTGAGTTCTTAAAAGAAGAATTATTTTGGAAAACATTTGGTTTGTCATAAATACCAGTGAAAAACATCTATATCCCATAAATGGAAAGAAAAATATGAAAAAAATATTTTTAAGGAGTAACCATATCAATAAGGAGTGAAAGAGGGAGAACCCGAAGGATGAAAGTTGGGTTCGGGAATTTCCCCTTACCTTGTATCAAAATGAATCCTTCTCTTTAATGTCCTGTATAATCACATTATATTAATTAATTGGAAATTAAAGAACCCTTTATACATTAATAGGGTTCATTCTGGTTTAATTATGTCATTTTATGTTCTATTGTTTGACTTATAGAGTTTAAAAACACTGTATTAGGATTTTCGTTTTTATGGTTTTTCTTGAGTGGTTAACTTGTATTCATAAATTGAAGTTTGAGTTGAATATCGGTAAACATCCAGAACTCATATTACATGTTATTAATTTTATTACAGGAGTTTTAATGATATTATAATGAATTAAATTATATCCATGTGGAAGAATCATTAGATAAGAATTAAATGAAGATTTTTGGGTTAATTTGGGCCGTTTTTCGATCACAATGATCTTGTTTTAATTTATCACTTATTAATATGTTCATAAGTTAGTCCCAAAACTTTAAATAGGATATAATACATATACAATATTCTGGTTCAACCATAAAAACGGTTTCATGACTAGATCTGAAGGTATAAATGGAAGAAGAAAGCATGTCATTCTTGAAGGTGATAAATTTACACGTCACGAATAACGCTCTCTTTAATATAATTAAAAGAAGAGGGAAAGGGGGTTGGATGATATAATATCCCATCAGAATCATAAAATTACAATATATTTATAATAATAGAGATAAAATACCATTTGGATGAATATATCTGGGGAGAGATCAAGAAATGAACTTGAAATTGAAAGAGAATTAAAGGAAAGAGGAAGATAAATTACCTCTTGAATCCTCCTCTTGAGATCCTCCATAAGGGGCCTAATCTTGGGCTTTTGATGAGACCATAATCTCTTGTACGTGGGGGAGGGGCTAGGTAAGGTTTTTGGTCAGAGTTTAGAGAAGTCTTGGAGCTAGAGAGGTGTGAGGAAATTTGGGTGTGAATGGTGGCTTTTATAGTGGAGGGTAGAGGAGTTTCCATAATATAAAATTCATTAGTTTATCAATTTCCCCTAATATAAGGAATAGTGAGTCTTGAATGTACAAGAATAGTAATTTTATCATGTGATCCCAAACCAAGTGCTCTTACATCATCAAAAAATTATTGATGACTCAATTAGTCCATTATTTAGCATTTATTGTGAATTATCGGATTCTACTATTCATCAAATTTTCAAGTATTTCAGAAAAATACCAAAAATTTAGCCCTACCATTTGTCGAAGAGTAGAGTCCAAATAAGAATTCCATTTTTCAAAAATAATTTTAGAAATATTAATAATTTAATATTTAATTAAAATCATAATTTACTTAGAAAAAATAGTTTTTAAGATTAAACCGATTTTATAATGCTTTCATAAATTACGTAGGGTATTATAAAATTATCTAAAAACTATAAGACATTGATTTGATAAATAATGAATAAATTTTAATAAAATAATTTTTCCTTTAAATTAAATAACTATTTATAATTAATTATTTATGACTTACAATATTCCAAAATGTTTACTGAGGTCAAATTGTCACTTTCTAAGATGTCTAAATTTTATTTAATTATTTATGGGTAAGGTTAATCTTATTTTGGATGATTTAAAATACATAACGGTCATATTACTATTCATAAGGTTATGTTACTATTCCTAATGGTATGTTACTATTCACCAAAAATTATTTTTGTTTCATTAGACTCCAAAAATCATCTTGAGCACAGCCGGGTATGTCGGATTTTTAAAATTACAAACATAGAAGTGAAAAACATATGTTTAAAGGTCAATTATCTCTAATTAGTTCATTATATTGTGTTTTCATGTTATTTTATGACAAAATTATAATAAGGGAATTTCCATTGAAAAACATTGGGACGTTACAATGATGAGCTATGTGATCGGAATATTTTCGTGGTGCTTTATGGTATTGAGAGAATTTCGGCAGGATCTTCAGAGATTTGCAATTTGTGATGACATGGCATTGAACTCTTGATTATTGTTTGAGGGTCAGTAGAGTCACCAATAAATAGGCCTAGACCCCCTTGAGAGAAGTATAGAGTTTTCGAAGAAAATCATTTGCTCCCGGCTTGCAAGGGTGGTTCACGAAGGCAGTGCGCTTCAAGAAGGAAGAGCTTCGCGACGGCTAATTTAGCTCCACGAAATTTGCGAGATCCGTGTTGGCTCAGGGATCTTCGTGAGGGAATTCTCTCTACGACGACTTGAGCTTCGTGAGAGTGCTTTGCGAGAGTGATTTGTGAAAAGGTAAGAGCTTTATGAAGGCCTGTTTGAGCTTAGTGAAATTGGGATCCTCACAAAGTAGGGTGCTTTGCGTAGGATTTCAAATGGAATTGCCAAGTGTTCAGGGGAAAAGGGGTATTCATCAGTGGATGAAATTTGTACATCAATAGAGCATCTACAAACAATTTAGGATGCATGTATTAATGTGAATGAAGAGACCTACAAGTCTATAAAGTGTGAGTTGATCACTTCCATGTGTAGTTAGAAAAGAAAGAGGAAGAAGGTTATCCTTACTACTAGCAGTGAGAAAGAGGGAGAGAAATAGGGAGTGACCCTTTGGAAAGTAGTGAGCTAACCCTAAACATTGTAAAGCCAGTGATCCTAGGCATAGAAGTGATCTAGCCCGAACATTATTATTTGTGAGATTTAGTGAATTTGGTACAACGACACATTACCGTTGTATGCTCTCTTGACGTAGACTAGTGAGGGTGAACCAAGTAAAAATCTCTTTGTCTGCAAGCTTGCTTCACTGGATTGCATTTAAAGCATCATCATCCGATAAAGAAGAAAATAAGTGGTCATAATAAACACACAATTGCAAATAAAGTGACCCGTGTAAAGGTCAAGATCCCGTGGGGTAGGAGGAATTTAGAAAATAATATCCTTACCCTGATTCACCCACCCCCTCAGGGTTTATAGGCCCTTATTGGTCCAAACAATTTAGATCTTAGCCCTTTAACAATCCAATAGGTAACTCTGAACCCTACAATGAATTATATTTTATCAAATGAATAGTTCTTTAATCCATCTTGGTTTAACCAATTATTATTCATAGGTTCCAAATTCAGGAAACCTAATCAGTATGTTATAACAAATAATTAAACTTTCTTACTGCACCAATTTGATTAACATCAAATTACAACAAGAACCAGATTCGTTTACATGACTCTTTATCATTAGCTGAACAATTATAAATTAATCCTAGTTTACATTCTTTACTGATTTACCTAAAAAATGAATAGCTAAGAAAAGAAAGAATAGATATCACACTATCTAGCAAAACAAGATTCCAAAACATACGATCCACATCAATTTATTTATCTAGTTAAAATATTTATTATGTCAATTCAATTGTCATCCAGTGGGATAAAACATACAAATGATACAATTCCATGTAAAATAAGAGGGAATCCATGAATCCACTAACTTAAACGGTTCCTGAAATTCTTTATAGGAGGACAGTCCACACAACAAATCCCGATCGCCTCCTCTCGCGATAACTGCATCCACCTGAGGATGCCACGATACAACCACACCAACTGAAACCCATGAAAAATTCATTAGAATCAGGGATATGACATTATATAATATGGAAAGGAGAAACATGAGAAGATGAAACCCCAACAGAATTATGATAAAATATTCCTTATATCAAATATATATGAATACATCTTTGTTATAGTGAAACAAGGGGTTGACTTGAAATAATAAGGACGTCGAGGGATGTCGGTCCATGGGAAAAAGATTGATCTCATGATTCCTATGGGAAGGAGGAAATGGTTCAAGAATCTCTCACTAGAGAATAAGGAGGAAGAACACGGGAGGAAGTTATCTTGTCCATTTTGATGATTTAATGGAGAGATGGTTTATGATACACTTGATTTCCCATTAAAAGTGGATCACATTAAACCACATGGTTTGACCAAGTAAAAACATCCTGAGCCTTAGGAATAATTAATATTGGAGTTATGGGATTCGAATCGCCCTTAGGGTCCTTAAAACATGGCTTTAAATGTATTTTATGTCAAAGGAAATGTTAAAGGGGTAAAACTGTAGGAAGCAAGAAACATTATACACACTACCGTTCTTGAATCACTATACACCCTACCATTTTGGAAGCACTGCACACCTACTATTCTACAAACACTGTACACCTACCATTCAAGAACCATTGAACACATAACATTCTAGAAACATTGCACACCTACTATTCTAGAAACACAATACACATACCATTCTGGATACACTATACACCTACCGTTATAGAAACAATGCACACCTACCCTTATGGATACACTTTAAACCTTAAATTCTAGAAACACACTGCACATACCATTCTGGAAACATTGTATAGTTATAGTTCTGGAAACACTATTCACAGAACTCATAATTTGGAAATGGAAAGAAAAGTTCACCGATGGAACCTCACCGTTCTGGAAACATTGTTCCTAGAACTCAAAATTTGGCAAAGGAAAGAAAAGGTCACCTTTGGAACCTCACCTATGGATTGTTTACATAAGGTTACTAATGAAACTATTCATCAAGGTTATAGTTGCACTGTTTACAGAAGGTCACCGATGAAATGGTTCACATTAGGTCACTGATGTCACATGTTCACACAAGGTCACCATTGAATAGTTCACAAAAGGTTACCGATGATACTGTTCACATGAAGTCACCGATGACACTATTCACAGAAGGTCACTGATGCACTGTTCACACAAGGTCACCATTGCACTGTTCACATAAGGTTACCGATGACACTATTCACATAAGGTCACCGATGACACTAATCACAAAAGGACACTGATGAATTGTTCACATAAGGTTTCTGATGACACTGTTCACAGATGGTCACTGATACACTATTCACATAAGGTCACTAATTTAACTGTTCACATAAGGTCACCATTGCACTGTTCACATAAGGTTACTAAAGAAACTAATTACTTAAGGTCACCAATGACACTGCTCACAGAAGGTCACAAATCCACTTTTCACATATGCTCACCAATGACACTATTTGCAACAGGTCACCGATGACACTGTTCACATAAGGTTACCGATGAACTGTTCAAAATGGTCTACTATTTGAATTGTTCACCAAAATGTATAATTTGGAAAAGTGTTGGGGATAAGTCACCTTTACATCTTGAAACATCTCATACAACTTATTTTCTCAATGGAATGGAACAGAGATGTGCAGACCATTACAACAAATACCTCTCAAAACATTATCATCCTTGAGAATTCAAATCCCACCTAAGGGGAAAATGAAACGGGGTCCAAACAACCACCCATTGAGATACCTCTCTAAAGAGAGCAAGCCACAAGAACAAAAAAATAAATCCATATTATAAACATGAAAGGTCTAACCATAAGGGGACATAGTTACATGGTAAGATTTAAACATAAAAAAACTCTGGGTACTGATTGCGTATCTGTGACTCACATTCCCAGGTAGACTCCAGCTATCCACCGTGTCACCACAAGACATGAACAAAGGGGATATAACGTTCACACAACACTTTATCATTCTGGTATCAGATCTCCATAGTTCACTCCTCAATGGTTACATCATCATCAACATCGATCTCTCCCCAATCGATGACGTTATAGCCATTTTTGGGGGATGCGCTACTTGATATGCCACAACTCCAACACGAGATGACACCGCAAAAGGCCCAACAAACATTGGAGAAATATTACTCCCACGACCAAACATTTGCTGCCCATGAAGGGGAGTCAACTTCAAAAACACATGAACTTAAAATTAAACTCTAAGGATCTCCTTCTTTGATCAACAAATGATTTATGATGGTCTTGTGCTATCTTTACCTTCTCATGAATCACCTGAATCATCTGTATTTTATTCTGCACTAGTTTCGGAAAGAGAATTGCGGACTCTCTTACCCCAGTCCAGCATAATGGGGAATTACAAGGTCATCCATATAAGTCATCAAATGGCACCGTTCCGATGGTGGAGTGAAAACTATAATTGTAACCGAACTCTGCCAAGGGTAAGTGCCTCATCCATGAACCTCCAAAATTATGAACACAAGAGCGTAACATGTATTCCAGAGTTAGGATGGTTCGCTCTGTTTGACCACCCATTTGAGGGTAAAAAGCAGTGCTAAGGCTTAGTTGCGAACTGAAAGCTTGTCGGAGACCTCTCCACACCCTAGAAGTAAAGTGAGGATCTCAATCGGAAATTATCATCCTTTGGATTCTATGAAGTCTCACCACCTCCTCTTGATACTTCCATGAAAAAACTTCCACTGAGTTCAAATCCTTGATTGCTATAAAGTGGGATGATTTTTTTAAGCAATCCACTACCACCCAAATTGCATGATTTCCTCCCAAAGATTAAGGTAAACCAATAATAGTGTCCATTGATATGTCCTTCCACTTCCACATAGGAATCTATAATGGCTGGATTAGACCAACAGGAACACGATGTTCGACCTTTACCTTCTGGTAGACCAAACATCGAGACAAAAACTCTACAAACGCATGCTTCAGCACAGGCCACCAAAATTGTCTCCCCAAGGCTCGGTACATCATTGTCACGCCATGTTGCACTTTTAAATGAGAACTATGAAGCTCCTTGAGGACCATATCATGCATCATCAAAGTAAAAAAATTCTTCCGTGATAAAATACTCAATGATGTTAATCCTCCAACCAACCATCAGGGGCCTCACCACAAACAACTCTGTCTCTCGCCACCGCCACCTCAAGATCACCCAAATGGGAATAATCCACTTGCTTAACTGAAGATGATACCACCATCATCTGAAAAAGACAACCTCTACCCCCATATTCTCCTATATCAAGATGTAATGTTGACAGTTTTTCCATTACACTCCTGGAGTCAGCAGATTCATGCACTACATCACTATGTGACTTCTGTCTCAGTGCATCAGCAACAACATTCCCCTTTTTAGGTGTATAAGATATTTAGAAAGCATATTCCTATAAGAACTCCATCAACAGAAGATGTTGTATGTTCATGTCATGCTCAGAGAAAACATACATCAAACTCTTATGAACAGTGAAAGCCAAAAAGCACTCACCAATGAGGTAATGTATCCAAAAATTCTATGAAAACACCATGGATTCCAACTCAATATTATGAGTGAAATAGTTACATTCAAGGGTACGTAACTGCTGAGACCCATAAAAAACAAATGATCTTTTCTACATCAAAACACAACCGAACCCCAAATGTGAATCATAGAAGAAAACATCAAAACGAACTCCCTCAGTTGGAAGACAAAGAACATGAGAACTTACTAAATTCTCCTTTAGATACTCAAAAGCATCCTGAAACTGATCAGCCCGTATGAATGCCAGATCCAAAATGGTCAATGTTGTCAGAGGTGTCACACCTCGTGAGAAATCAGCTATGAACCTCCTATAGTAGAATGCAAGACCAATGAAACTTCACAGCTCTGACACTATCATGGGGGATTCTCTAACCACAAATTCTTCTATATTTCATGGATCCACAGCTAATCCCTATTGGGACACAACATGCCCCACAAAATGGACTTCTCTAACCCAAAACTAACACTACTACAACTTCCCAAATAGCTGATGTTGAAGGAGAACTCCCAAAACACCTAGTAGATTCTCTTCATGAACCTCCTCAGACGCGGAGTACACAAGGATGTCATTGATGAAAACTACCATGAACATTTACAAGAACTCACAGAACACAACATTCATCAATACCATGAACACACCTAGAGCATTAGTCATGACAACGACATTACAACCAACTTATAATTCCCATGACCAAAATAGAAAGAAGTCTTCAGGATATCCTCATTCTTCACACTTATCTGATGATATCTTGATCGCAGGTCAATCTTTGAGAACCAAATTTCACCCTTCTATTGATAAAATAAATCATAAATCCATGAAAGAGGATAGAGATTCTTTATTTTAATTTATTAAGCAACGATAATCGACAGAGAACCACAAACGATTTTCAGCCTTTTTGCAAACAAAACTGGTGCACCCCATGGTGACACACTTGGCTGAACAAAACTGCACTATAACATACCATCAAGCTGTATACATAGAAATCGTAACATATAAGGGGTCATCCTATATAGAGACATAGATATAGGGGACACTATTGGTTGTAGCATGATCCCAAACTTGATCTCTCATCGAGGGGGTAATGCTACAACCACTTATTGAAAGCTTCAGGGTACACTTCTACGACCTTATGAAACACTAACGACTGAACATATGAAGAAATCAACGTCATCTCATCCATCATGGATGATAAGTATGGAACACACCTATGACCCATATGAGAATCTCACTCGCCAACAAAAACCACCAAATCTCCATCGACAACAATGAAATCGACCATATTCCTGAAGCAATCCATGATATCCTGTATCGTATTCCACCAATCCATGCTAACGACGAAATCATATGGTTGTATTCGTAAACATTGGAAATTTACCCATGAGAAGTGCTGCCCCAACACTCTCTCATAGATTCAACATACTTCAAAGAAGTCAGCTCGACCTTCAACTTGGTTAGTCAACAAAAAGTGCACTAGAACACTCTCTACCTCAAGCCCCAAAGAACGGACAAGGGTAGGTTATTTGAAGAATTATGTTGCTCCTAAATAAAAAAAGACATACACCAAGGTAGAAAACAAGAAAAGGGTACCACGAATGACATTTGGCTTGCCTGGAGATGGCAACACTAGAGCATGAAGCTGAACAAAACCTCCTTCATGGCCTCTCTAACCCTGATTAAAACCACCACCATAGTCCCACTGTGCTCTATGAAGATGAGGATCATCACAGGGTGGTCCTATGGCTTCCCCATCTACCCTCTAATGAACTAAAGCTGGTGCAACCTACTACTGTTGCATCAGCTGGGATTGCCTCAACGGAGGAACTTAGAGCGGAGGTCCGGCTGCACGATGACTGCTCTGAAAGTTCAGGCGCTCCCACTGTAGAGGACCATGACCATCACAAGAAAAACAAGCGCATGATAACTTGGCATATGCCTACGAGTTTTTTCCTATAGAAAAATGAGATGAGAAGGGCTGGGAACTACCCCGATCAGAATAGAAACTATTCTTCCCTGAAAACCGGGAACCCCGGACCACAACTCTGCTTCGTGAGGAATCATAATTACTCCCCTCACATTATTATCCGGTTCTTCCCAAATTCATGTTGACAATGTCTTCTTTCACCACCACCTCAAGGTATTGCTTCAAAATAAATGGGGTGACCTGACACTGGATCTCTAGATGCAAGGCCTCCTCAAAATGCCTCAGTATGTCCTCCTCATCTGGAAAAAGGTATGAAAAAAATCGTAAAAGATTCATGAAATGGATTCCAAACTCTCGCACACTGGAGGTCCCCTGTCAAAATTTAAGAAGATCTTGGTGACTGGAGGCCATCATGGTCAATGAAAAAAAACTACTCTAAACATGTCCCAGAACTCCTCCCTTGAGATCGTTGACTCCAAGAGATCCCCAAGGAACAAGAACAACCACTGCCTCACTGCTCCATGCAACATCGTCACAAAAAAGGACACATATTTCTCCTTCCGTTCATGGATCAAACTGATGCCGATCTCGACCTCCTCTAACCAGTCTTATGTGACTGCATCTAAAATAGAGCACTCATACTTCTGCATACTTTGGAACTGAATCTTTTGGAGTGTCTTCATCCATGTGTCATCTTTTTCAACCTCTACACTACGGTGATCTTCTAGAACAGCCTGCTGGACATCTTCTATGCGATCCTGATGAGGATGTCGATCTGGAGAAATACATATAAAATAAAAAATAGTTAGGGATCCAAAACCTGGAATATAAAAGACTCAACATTAATTAATTAATTTTTTTCTTTTATTCATATTTGATTAACCTATCCCAAGGTCTACCCATTCAAACATAGGCACAAAGAATAATGATGCATGATCTTTTCCTAGGTCTCTACCCTACAACTCGTATCACCTCGATTGGTAGCCATTGTACGCTTAAAGTTATATATATCAGATCATAGACGGCCCTAAACACCTATGTCTTAGCCTATTTCCATTGTTTACATCACTTTCTAAACATGAATGACATCATTTCCCTACCAACCCATCAAACTCACCTATGCCTAACTCCAAACTCCATCATATCCCTCAACCTCCCAATGATACCACTCTTTCATGACCCCCTCCCCACAGAGTGTACCCATCCTAGGCTGGAAATGTTATAAGGGAGATAATAATTCTAGGGTCCTGCATCTAGTAGGCCCCGGGTTGGAAACTATCACTGAGGGTATAATAAACACACAAATGGGTGGAATTACCCTCCACGAGAACACATGCAAAGGGAGAGATAAGATAGACACCAAAAAACTCCAAATAAGAACTGAAATATAAATTAAAACCCAAGTGCACATTTGTAATGTCATCCAAATGTACTATAACTGGAAGGGGAAGACTGAAAATACCCAAAAGAAAGTAAAAAAAACTCCAACCACAAGGCTGAATTGCTCTTGCAACCCAAAGCTAACAGAAACTAGCTTGATCTCCAACCTTCTCCAAGTGACCAAAAAAACACATTATATATACATATAGTGTGTATAACAGTATACTCAGTATGATCGTCCCTGAAGCCTCTCATGGAAAAGAAAAGAAAGCATGCTAAAGCACAGTGCACAACAAGTGAAACTAACTCGTCACCTAAACAAGTATACTAAGTCCCCAACCACACCATCGATACTCTCACCAAGTAACACATACTAGAGTATATAATATAATAAAGAATATCAAGGGTTCCCCGCTACTACTTTCCCAATGGTATGACACTTCTCCCCAATGTCACATGTCCTAAGCTTCTCTCTCCAAATAGTCTTTCCTGAAGACACCTGGGTGAAGCACCACAATATGCACCACATTAAACAAAACCACCACGTCCAAACAAGAATGTAAGAAGGTAGTTTCTGGGATCCACCACAACTCGGATAACATGTATCATATGTCGGGTATTATACCTCATGCCATTACATCCCATACACCGAGTAAGGATCCTCAAGCCATCACAGCCTATACACATTACACATATAGTTTTCCATAGGATACAATATCCAAAATATATATGTGTGAATAACCACAAGCCATTACTGCCCTATACAAACATATATGGGGAAAACTAACAACTATTCATACTAGCAAAAGTAACAACAAAGAGAAGAGAACATGACCAAAGGGGGTTGTCAGTCATCCATCCTCCCACCGAAATATTAGTGAAAACACCCGCCAGGGCTCTAAATCCCCGGGGTGTTAGTTTCCCATTATAACTGGGTGGAGTAGCATATAGAAATCGAAAAAGTACTGACTATACTATTTCTCACAACCACACTATGGGCATAACTTAGTCTTAGACTCAACTACAGCTAACGTCTCTCGGACTTCAAGATTCCACTTCTACGACTAGGTATCCTATAACCACACAACCATTTAAAAAGATTTATTGCCTTACTTAATTACCTTTTTATCAGTTCCACTTTATGTTAATTAAATATTTAAACTTTTATTTACCATTTACAATTCCACATTAAATTTCATTAGCATCACACCCAAAATTCTACCGCCCCTTTAAAATTACAACCTCATCATTGTGTTCAAGGAAACTCCAACGCCGTGGATTAACATGATTTATTAAATTATTCATTATAGAATTACGTTCCCACATTCCCAGACATTCTAGAAAAACATTTTATGCAACTAAACGCAAGGGGGCTCAACACGGTGACTAGATGTACTACCCGTCGAGTCTTTGTTGCCTATATCAAGAGCATAGACCCAACCTCCCTTGAGAAGATAGACACGGAAGGAACATTGCATACCCTGCACATCTTGGCCTCTTTCAGAAGAAGGGTAACAAAAACTAGTTGCCTTAGGCAGTGGGGAATGTTAAAAAAAATAATCAACCCAAAGGAAATAATAAGCATCTAATACTCACATCCATCACGTTCGATCATCCCTGGTTTCCTCCTCGACACCCACATGCATAAACTGTTGCATCTCGCCACCCTTGGCATCATTTTATACCACAACCAAAAGGCCTCCATGCTATGAAAATAATGAGTACATGGTTATGTAATTTTATATTACAAATACACTATATAATTTCATGTAGTACATTAATTATATATTAGATCAATATATCAACTAATTTTTTATTTTATTTTTCATTGGTATAATTTCTTTTCACTAACACAAGTCGATCACAGCAAAGCATTAGAAATTATTTTTATCCCTCTATATAATGGTTGACTCTATGAAAAATTATTTAAATATATGTACTAGATTAGTGATGCATAATTCCATGAAAATATGATTCAATAAAATTCCATATCTTTTGATAATGGAATAATATATATTATTATGAAACTAAAAGCTTTTACTAATATATTTAGGGTATGAATATTTCATGTACTATACATGTATTATAAATTCATTATTTCATATTTATCTTCTTACTATCCATGATACTGTATGTTATTATAAAAAATATTACATTCATATGGACATTAAATTCTATAAATCCATTATCGGGTAGAAAATGTGGGTAAATAAGAACCCATTATTAGATATCAAGAGATTGGTGATCAGTCTATCATGTATTATGATGCCCCAAAAAATAGGGAATGGATGTATCCTTATTTAGGTTAGTAATTAAATTTTCACATGGTTTGAATCAGATGTATGTACATGAATCAAAATAAATATAACCAAAAATATTTCTTTTATAAATCATTAATGAATTATTGAAATGGTTTCATTAATTGTAGAATCATAGATAAATATTGTATAGTGATTAAAAAAATTTATTGTAAAACATGATGCAACATGATAAAATAATGTTGTATTAACAACTTATTGAGTATTTTACAACATTGAATCATAAGTTAGTATATCAAATTTTTGATAACAATGACATAGAGTCCACCTTTGAAGCAATATCTAGAGTGATATTAATAGTACGGCAACCTCCATGTATGAGAGTGACCTCCAAATAGAAGCAGTGGTCTCATAAAACCATTATGAGAGTTATTATGCTCTTTTTCATCATGTGTAATAAAAGAAAAATAACTAAGGATTTCATAAAAGTAAATAAATAAAAGTGTAATTTAATTTTAATTTATTAAATACCATATATAAAACAATAACCCATTATTAACAAAATTAACTCACGGTTGTTATATTATCATACAATTAATGATATGCCAGTGGATGGGCTGATCATGTTGGTGAAGAAAAAAATATAAAAATAAAGATACTATTATTATTCCTCATATTCGACTAAAAAATGTCTTTATATGCCCAATAAAACACCATATCCCTACAACATGTATAGTGTTCATCACCTGACATATATTCCAACACATGGATTGCACAAAAATGGCATTTGTCAGGTTATGGTTGAGATGAAATATTAGTATCACACCACAAACAGTACATGTAATGGTATCCGTAATATATTTACATATATACCCCATTATAAATTAATGTTTTAAAATAAAATGAATTTTGTTTATGTAGATTCAATGGATTGATAATCCATTCATATAGTCCTCTGATGCATTCAACAACATATATCAGTTTATCATTTCCTCACATCATAATGTTGGTGGTTCAAATTTTTTCCTTCAATATGTTTATTTTAATATTAGGTAACTATATTATATCTACAACATATGCATATATACAAATTTTATTAGATAATCTAATCAAATTTTGGTCGATTTTTTTACATCTATTAATTTTATATCTTAAAAAATATTATAATTTAAATAAATTAGCATTTATATATAGTAGTTTCATTGAACATCAGAAAGGAAATTATAACAACATAGTAGAATATTTGTATCTTTTGGTTATATATAATTTATGATCACTTTATTGGGTTATTATGTAATTTTAAAATTATAATGATAATTATAACATGTATTTTGATTCAACTAATTAATCATGGGGTATAATATAGGGATACTATATTTGGATGGACATAATTAGTGTACACTACATGGATTTCCCTCAACGATTTATTGGTATTACTTATGTGAAATTTGGAATTGCAGCAATCAATGTGTTGTTATAAAATTTGGACTATACTTGTTTTGTATCATTATTTGATTCAAATATGTATTTATTTGATTACCTGGATTAATATAATGTATTTGGTAATGAAAATGATATAGAAGTGGAATTTGATCACCCAAGATATGATGAGGGTGCTACTATAAAGGGATATTACACCGTGACCCTCAATATTGTGATGACTAATTGTCTTCCTGACTAACCAGTGTGGGCCACCAGCAAGTCAATGACTTGGGGAGTGGTGTTTTAATATTTATTACATTCACTAGAATATATATGGTCTAGAAAGTGGCTAAAATTGATATACTATATCCATTGAAAAGCCATTTGGATCCACCAGATATAAGGTTGTATATCCATACACCTGCCTAGATTTGGGTTTTTGGTATTTTTCTCCTGGAACCTCTATTTTAGAATTTTTTGTCAACGCCAAAATCCATTCATCAATATATGAGAACATTATTTCTCTCCCTATAATTTGTTTTCATATATAACATCCATTCTTTTTGGATGGAAGTGCTCATATTCTGAGTTGTTCATCATTGGAAGGAAATTATCCTACATGGAAATAGATCGGCATATTATTTATGTTCTTTATTCCCCAAGGATATCATATCCATCATAGTTCATTAAATATATTATTTCAATGTTCTATTTTTATATTTAGGAATCATATTTTTTATTATACAAGTTATTCATCCTTTATCATGTGTTTTTCGTCAGGTGATTGAGAATCTATGTAATTTGTATTTTGTTTCCAAGTAATCTCCAATTAAAATAGAATATCTGAGTTTTTTTCATTAGACTTTAGTTGATGATGTATCAAAATTTTTTATATCATATATTGATACTATACCAATTATAATTTTTTTCATTATATACATATATAATTGGAAATTTCATTTTTCATATTATTCAAATTTAAAAAAAATTAATGGTATATAATGTGGATCAGGAAATTTCAATTTTCTTTTAGTTACTGAAATATTTATTCAATTTTTCTGTTCAAAAATTAATAGAAATTTTAAAAGTATTTGTGGTATTGTTAAGTGAATAATTACACAATATAATACCCATGGAAAAAGTCCCTATATTATTAATGAAAATTATTGATTATTGACTGCATATGATGAATTGTACCTTAAATGTTTTATTGATTTTAATTTAAATGATTTGTTTGATTCCTAGGAATATTCTTATGAGCGTGTTTATAGGTTTAATAATGGAATGTGGACTATTTAATTTTTTTTTCATATTATATGATATAGGATATGATTCAATCATTGATATTAAAATCACCATTTAAATGTCAGGGGACACACCATGTGTCTTGGGGATATTCTTGGAACACATGTTCAGTAGATCATAATATTGTTATGTAAAGTTACCATATTTGGTACATTGGTAAACATAAGGGATTTTCAACTATGTTAGGTATGAATAGTGTATGACCAGTTGTTTTTAATGGTAAAATTATGTTCTTTTTTCCTTTTCCCCATGATAAATTTCATTCATCGATGATGATTTTCCTCAGTTCTACACTATTTCCTTTTTCCATCTTTGTATTCCCTGATTTAAATTTATTTATACTTTCTATATTATGAATATTTTGAAAATTTGTAAAATGATATCCTTTATTCATTAATTTTTCCTTATAAATTTTTTAAACATAAATATATCGATATTTTTATATGGTAAAATAAAATTTTACTTTATTAGGAATAAAATAATGGTTTTGTAGAAAAATTGAAAATATAATTGTTTTATTATTGATTTATAAAATAATTCAATAAGTATTATTTTTATTCCTATTTAAAAACATTTATAACATTGATTATCTATTAATGGTATATTATTTAGGTTAGTAGAAAGTTATATTTTTTGATTTTATCTCATGTCAATATATTATTAGATTTTCAAATACTTGACATAGATGAACTTCTCATATCATAAGTTTCAGGATTTGGTGGAGGTGAAAGGTGTACTTCTTCACACTAACATGGTAATTTTGGTTGATCGGTTTGTTTCTACTTTTTATCTCTTTTATCAGCCACTGGATATGTTTTCCTTTATTTTAATCATACATTATGTTTTCCTATTGGATCTACCATCTTTTTAACCATTTGAATTTTTTTTAAACTTTTATGTTTTATGATTTATTATTTGGATGATATCATTTCCCTTTTCATATAAACTAATTTTTTTCCGGTTATCACCCACCCATATAGATATTGAACACTATTTATTTTCTTTCATATGTCATTTATTGGGGGCACATTTATTATATAATTTTCATTAGTATAAATGAGGGGGGTTTTCCTATTTTTCTAAGATTTATTTTATGTTGGAGGTAGGAAATTTGTAACATTTTTAGTTGGTAACTGGGGGGTTCTTGATCCCAACTAATCTTAGATGACAGTTGATTAACTAGGGATGTCTGAGCAGATTATTTCACGAGTTAAAGACCATTAATTTTTTTAAATGTTTTATCATTTATTTATTTCTTTCCATAAACAATTTTGAGTTCAAGAACCGGTTCATGAATCCCTGTACTTTGGAGTTGGTTTAGAGGGAATTCATGCAGAACACTCTTACTATGAATCATTTTAAAAAAGGTGTACAAAAAATTTCTAACTCAGGTTGTATCCAAATAGAATTTAATTGATTGGTGCATGGTCTTCCAAACCGTATGACTAAACCATGTGATGACGGTGTTTCATTAGAATTTTTTTACTAGTCCTGGGTTATGATTCCTTTCCATCCTGTTATTTTCTATTAATAAATATTTTATGTTCTTATCATTAAATAATATATTAATTTTGGTTTGTTTATTTTATTTTTAATACAATGAATATGTATTTATAAATAAATAATTGGGAATTTCATTTTTTGGGGAAAAAAATTCAAACCATTTTCCTCACCTTGAGGAAAGTGATTTACTTTTTAAATATGTGAGATAAACATAAAGTGTTTTAATTTAAATGTGGTTACTGGTATAAGTTGTTTAAAAACAAAAAATGAATATAAAATAATGATGTATTTTGAATAAATTTGTTTTTTATTATTTTATTGGGTTAGATTCATAATTATATATTACACTTTCTTGTTTTTATAATATATTGTAATTAGAATAATTTAAAATGATTACTATGTTTTTTTAAAATTTGGATTTAAAATATTATTATTATAATACAAATTTTATTAAAACGTTTTAATTAAATGTAAATATTCATAAATATAATAAAAATTATTTTTAAGGGGTTTTTTAAAACACTATTGGGGTGATGAGGTGATTTAAAATCATAATGAAATTAGGACTTTTGTTAATTGTTTTGGATATGATTTAGTGTTGGGTATTTAATTGTTTGAAATATTATTTTAAGTATTTATACTGGTTTTTTCTTATGATACATTCCTCTTGATGTTTTTATTGATGTGTTTTGAAATCATGTTTTATTGTACTCTACTATTGATATTGAATGTTGTCTTCAATTTTTCAAGATTTTATCAGGATGGTTCTTTAGTTATATATAGTGTAAGGGTTTAATGTACATTCTGTTTATCTTCTATGTGAGGATTACAATATTAGGTTTCAATGATAGAATGATCCCCATTTATATGGGAAATATGATTGTGTAGATGAAGTGGCATGTATATTTGGGATTGTGTAGATCTTTGTCCATTTTGAGTTAGTTAATCTCATGTGTTATGTTATCGTACATAACATAGGAGGAATCAAGATATAATTTGTGGAAGTCTATTGTCTCGAATTTAACATAAATGGACCATTCCTTTGAATTAGTCATTGAATATTTGTTTTTGGAATTATTATCCTTTATAGTGATGCTACCAAAGGATATAAATTGTTTTATTATCCAAATAAGAGATTAAATAATGTTGGTTTATGCCTCCATTTTTATCAACATGGAATCAAATCCACCCTATCTAGCCTTGGACGATTCATTGATGGATTGGTGATTTGAAGAATGTCTTTATCCAAATCTACTATATAAAATATTTCATTTTCACATCAATATTTATAGGGTGGTAGTTATGACATCTCTAATGTTTAAAGTAAATTTTGAATGCAATCCAAATGATTTTGATATGTATTATACTTTTATATGTGATGGAGGAAGCTTGGACAAGGGAAATATAAAGTGATCTTTATTGGGAATTGTGTGTAGTGTTATGAAAATGTGTTCTTGTTTAATTTCACCAGCACCCTCTTTAATGATCGATTTTATTTAAAATCATTGTGGAAGGGAGGTTCATATTTATAATTATTTTTAGAATCATCCTAAAGGATTAATATCAATTTTTTTATTCATATTTTCATAGGCTCTATCAAAAACTTTCTTCACTTTGATACATCCACGGATCATCAGGTCCTAATGAAATTGTTGTGAAATCAAAAATATTTATGTTACCATTGATCCATATATGGGCCTCTTGAGTTATTCATAATCATGTGGTTTTGGTAATTTAGGTTTATTTTGATACTTGTACTACATTATTATCCCAATGTCATTCTAAAATCTATTTATGTTTTCCTATATGTTTATAATGTTTTATGAATGATCTTGTGATTTTTGGAGTTCAGATTTTATTTGTAGACTTTTCTTTGTGATGTTTTTAAATGTACAATCTCACATTTTAATTCAATATTGGTCACATATTAATTAAATTCAACAGAATTTCACATTTTATCTCCTTTATCAGAAAACCAAAATTATTTTTGAGTTGATTTTTGTTGATTTTAATCTATAATAAATTCTTATAGGGTAAATATGACACCATTATTTTATTTCTCAAATTAAATGGTTATCATTTCTAAATCAAGAGAGTTAATTATTTATGTTCCAGATATATGAACATAGAATCAAATTGTATATAATATTTATTTTTAGTATTGAAATTTATTTCTTTCACATTGAGGATATTTTTCGGTTTAGAGTATTCGAGAATTATGCCATAACTCATACATAATAATACCATAAAATTCAATGTTTATACTTCTGATTAGCATTCTGTTTTCAGAAAATATAAAATATTTATAATAAGGAATGACCAATTTTATGAAAACTCTTCATGACATTCAACTCGACATCTTGTAATCCATTACCATCTTTATTTCCTATGTTTTTCAAAAATGTAGGATGAGTATAATAATCTCAAAAAGGGATATAAAAGGAAGGAAACCATTAATCCATTAATAATCATTAGAACATCGGGAGAATCATATATTAAAAACATAAAATTTTATCCAAAAGTATAATATCAATCATTCCAAAAACATCATTTATTTTACCTTTCAAAATCATATGATTTCCATGAAAAATCATTAGCAAGTGCATAAAATTAATGTATATTCCTTGGGAAATCATCACATTGAACCCTTATAGAACCCTTAAAGAACCCATATTTATTGGAATAATAATATGTCTATATTCCAATATAATTATCTGGAATATATAATCTTTACCATATGTATTGAAGAACTAATTGGGTGCACAAATTGTTTTATCTAAAATGGGATCACCCAGTACTATATAGAAACACCTATCATTTATACTCTCTAATAACAAGAACCTTAAAGAAAAAAATTAACAGTTTGATAAACAAATTACACTCTTATAAAAAACTATTTTAGATTTTATAATATTAAATTCTTTCAAAATTATAATTTTCAATTCAAAATGAACCGTTCATTGAAAATACAATTTTCTATACCTAAATACCCAAATAAAATCAAGAACGAGATTATTTTTCGTTTAAAATAATGAAGGCATATAAAGGAATCCTTATTTAAAATAGACCTAAAATTTACATTATAATCCTTTTATAACAATATTAATAAACAAATAAAATATTATAATGAATATTGAAATATAAAAACATGTTAAATTTTAAAACATTTATGGCGTCCCATACAACATTTAAAATTTAAGTAATAAGCCCAATTAATGTATAAAATTTATTAAAACATTAAATATATTGTTTATAGATTAGATATATATATGGAATGTAAAATGGTATTTATATACACCTTAAAATTGAATGATATTGTATAACATAAAAAATCCATCAGTGAAAGGAGATTGAGAAAAAATCCCTTGCATTGAGTCTGACATGTAATGTGTGTCTTTATCTTCCTCAATAATAAAATTTTATTAATTATTTAATTTATTAAAAAAATGTTTATAATTATTTTATTTTTCATATTAGAATGTTTTTTACAACTATATAAAAAACCATTTGTACATCTGGTGTCTTGACCATATTCAGTTAGGTGTCCAAAAAAACATTTGTATGACAAATATGGTTAAAGGGTTTGTTAAATAAACATCTCCAGAATAATATTCATGAAAAGATTATCATATTTAAATATAAATTAAAATTTTAAATCCAATCATATATGTTGGTAATGTAAAATGAACCAATGTTATTATCATAGAGAGGGTATGCCTTAAGTACAAATGAGTAACGTTGCATTTTTTCAACGATCATTATAAAAAGTTTGTAAGCAACATTAATCTTTCATGAATAATAATTATATCATAAATACCATTTTTCAAAATCCTAAATACTTACATATATATATTTATCATGATGTAAAATGAATCAAATCACGTTAAGGAGGCGGTAGTCCCACATACATGAACGACTTAATCACTTTTAATTTGTGTGTGAATATGTGTTAAAGAAAATTATATATTATTGTTCCATAAAGGTGATTATCTCATAAATATCATATAAATTTCACTTATGTATCATTTTATAATTAAATACATCATTTATACATTTCATGTATATTGTAGATGAATCACGTCCTTTTGAGGAGACGGTAGTCAGCACATCCACAAATGATGTTATCATATTCCCAAAAAATGTAATGAATTATCATAGGTTTTATAAAACAATTATAGAGGTATGAATAAATCATAAATATAACATATATCATATAAAAATATTTTGTTTCATCATAAATCGTAACGATGAGAGGTCGAATATGAAAAATGAATGACGTCATTCCGTGAGGCGATAGTTCACTATAACCATGAACAATAAGTTAGATACACATTTAGGTTTTGTGTGTGCAAGTGTTGGTTGAAACATAATAATATAAAAATATCAGTATATATAAGATACATATGACGTTATTTAATCATGATATAATTTAAAATTAATGGAGTTTATATTGAAATAATGTAAAAATTCAAGATGTTGAAATTTACCTCTTCCCGGGGTAACTCATTTTGTTTATCTATAAATATCATCTTTGTAAGATTTTATAACAAAGTGATCCCTTATAGTGACAAAAATATTGTTGGGAAGGTTTTTTAGGGTTTATAAAAGACAAGGGGTTTTGATAAGTGTTATGAATTAAGGGGTCGGGTGAGTGCTTTATTATAGTGGAGGGAGAGTGGTATTCTTGTAAATATATAAAGGTATACACTATTGACAGGTCTCTATTGTATTATGTGGCTTCAATATTTAAAATCTTTGATCAATGTGTGTATATGGTCGATTAATGACTAGAAATTTATTTTTGGACTTGTGTCTAGGTCATTTGGTCCCTTTTGACTAATTTTAACCACAAAGTAAACCCATTTTTTTTCTCAATCTTTGTAATTAAAATAAATTACATTCAGAAAACTTTTCAGTCAAAGATTAATTTTACTTAACAATTTTATATTTTGTTGATTCCAAATATGGAATCAATTTTTCCTAATTCAATTCATAGAATTATTTGATATTTGTTTAAAATAAATCACCGAGAGGGGATACTAATGAAGGTTTTTAAAGTAAAAAGGTTTCAAATGATTCTTATGTTTTTATGTCTAAATTAAATGTGAAATTGTAAAAAATTACATTTATTAGTCAAACATTAATAAAATTGATCAAATTATACTTAAAATCAAATTATAACCATAATTTAATTATTTAAATCACTTAAATGAAAAAATAGTTTCCAATTAAGGTTAGTGTTATTTATTAATAATAAAAAAATAAGTGTTTCATAGAAATTAAAAAAAGACATCCAACGTAAATTTTTGTACAATTCCGTAAAATTTTAGATTGTATTTTCTTATAAAAATTATATAATTTCAAATTTATTTTATAATAGGCACGTAACTAAAAGTCAGTAAAATAGATTTTAAAAAAATATAGTTTTTAAGAGTAAAACATGATGTGTTCTTGTATTATGCCTATAAAATTTATTCGATGAATGTAAAAAGATTTATAAAATGTTAAAACATTATATTTCTATTTATATTAACACCCAAAAATATAATGGTTATGCGATATTCACCACATAAAATAAAAAAAGTAATAGTATATTAATATTCGGTATAACTCAGTCTTCAATGCAACATAAGATTTTGAAGAACTAACTATTGCGTGCTGGGAAGGATTTTTAGAATAGTAAAAATTTAAAAAAAAAAACTATCTTATTAATAAATATAAATAAATTTTAAAATACTTATTCAATCTTTACCTTGGCTATTAGATCCCCCTATTGAAATTTTCTCATCACAATTTTTATCAGATATCAAATAAATCGGGATATTTTTTCATTATAGAAATTTCAGATCCCCAATTTCCCTCTTCACCCATATAATTTTCTATAAAACCATAACATGATGAATCAAATTAGTTTTCGAAAATTTCTTTATGTGGTTAGTAACCTTAACTAGTTTTTACTCATGATAAATAATGTCTTCTAGTTGAACTAAATCTAGAATTAAAATATGAGATGAATATGGTACATACATCATAAATATTAAAACCGGAATTATTTTATGTATGTGGATTAAACTCAGAATATAAGCTACTTAGTAGAAAACTGAGCCAAAATTCTAAATTATTTTATATGATCTAATCATCATTGGTCTTAGTATCCCATTATTACCAAAATGCATCACACTTTTCCTTAGAGAAACATTACGGGAGACCAGATCCCTAACTTGAATGAAAAATATAACCTCTGGATATCTGCATAAGTATTATTCCTACCATGAGATTCCCACAAGTTCTGCATAATTACATGAACATTTTCAACCATTTCCTTGACCATATTTAGTATAATAAAAGTCCTTTCTCTTATATCATCCCAAAAATCCAGTTTCTGACACCGCTTTCTGGATAATCCCTTAAAATCATACATCTAAAGAGAAAACATAAAAATTCTATTATATGAAAACTAATCCAAATAAAGATTCTGATGTAAAATTAACTAATAATCCTTTGAGAATAATGATTCATTACACCCGAGATCAGACTAATCCAATCAGACATCAATCGGATTGAAGATTCACTATTTTACTGAAATTTAATTAATAACCTAATTTCTTTTGAAGTCCATCCAATGATTATATAAGATCATGGTATCATAATCTAATACAACGCAGAGTGGAAATACATTTACACTAATAATATCTTTAATATATATTGTAAAATGATTCTCTAAAGACAACATTTCTTGAATATGAATAAAATGTGCATAATTAGTTAAACAATCAAAAATTACTCAAATCAAATTATTACTTTGAGATGTATTTGGAAATGCTACCGTGAAATATCTAATTACCCAATCATGACATACATTGAAATTTAATTTATTTTGTAGAGAAATTAATACATTACAAAAATAGATGCCTAAATAACGTATTAGTTTAGTGTCTTTAGAAACATTGGGCAATTTTTTCTTACTTGGTGATAGATTATCAACATCTCACACAAATATCCTCCCCATTAGTTTTATTACTAAAAAAAATCATTATATATTAGGGAAAAGAAAACATAAAAAGGGTGAAATCAAATGCTCAATAAAGGTAAACATGGAAATCATGAAAAAAAATAAACATATGAATGTAAAAACATGAACATAAATTTTCAATATCAAAATAATGAGTCATGAAATATTTCATGGCAGCTCATAAGGAATAAATTATAAAGGAACATGAAGCATAAGAAATTAAAATTGGCATAAAACATAGAATTTTGGAAGAAACATAAGATATGAAAATCATTTGAATATTATCCAAGACTCATTTTAAAGACTGTCATTGCAGAACAATGCCATTACTAAACCATTTTCACTTCTCGTTCCAGCCCGGTATCAAAAAACCATATTTACTTTCCATTCTAGCTCGATTTTACGGAACAAAATTTTCTTGTCATTCTTGTCATCTCAATCCAATGATATATAAATCATTACCCAATGCATTGGTGGTAGATATAGGTCATACCCATCTCATAATTAAATCATTCTTACACATGACATAAAATCATAAATCGTTCATCATAACATAACCCAAGCAATAAAATGGGTTTCTTAAAAATCATTCCATCAATCCATAATCCATATAAAATAATGGATTCCATAAATATAAGTTCATTTTAAACAGAATCAAAACATCTGAATAATGTGGGTATTATACTTGATACATAACCCTATTAAACAATTCTATCATAGATGTTTAATAATTTTGATATAACACTTGAAATTAATTATTGAGAAAAATATACTTTATATTAAAAATGATTTCATTTGAAAAAATTCCTTGATGTTTTACGGTGTTATGAATATGTAAAAAAAATTCATTCTACATATGTTAAAAACATTCTCCTCTTATTTTTTCTTAAAGTCAATAGGTACATCTTAACAAATGAAGACAAAATATTCCTTTCATACAATTCTATAAAAATTCACCAATTGGTAAAATTTATGTTAATAAATTATAGAAGAATAGAAATAATGTTACATTTTTAGGAAACATTGACATGGATAATAAATATACCGCATTAAACAGTTACATATAAACAATCTCGGATAATAATGAAATTACAAAATTATCCCTTACCTTATGTCTGATATCTGTTTAATGTATGAAAAACAACTATATAATGATTTAAATAATGTTATTTACTTATTCTATAGTCATAAATTTATTTATTGTATCATATATGATCATATTATCATATGTTTGGTAATAATATTTCATTATTACTCAATATTTGGGAATTAACTCCATTTTCTCATGGATGTTTTGTTGAATAATTTCAGGTTCTCCATATTAGGTGATATTTATATCATTCCAAAATTATATTAAAATTAAATATATCATATTTATTTTTTCATTGCATTTATATAATCACAGTTTAATGGATATCATTTAAAAGTAATCAAATCACATTGTGGAGATAGTAGGTTGTACCTATGGACGAGCGAAGAAATCATTATTTTAATTATAAAATTCTATCAAATTGTATGTTATATGCATTAATAAAGAATATAAATTTTTTTATAATAATCATATATAGTTATTATTTCCATCAGTATACCCATTGAAGTCATGTGCTCATGAAAACAGATGGTGCCATAGCGTGGAGATGGTTAGCTGTACGTACACATGCATGAGGATTTGGTTTTTCATAGTATATATATGTAGTAGAATATGGGTTTACAATAATCATAATACCATATTATTATACTATTTATATGATAATAATTAATTTATAATTGAAACACCTCATGATGATGATGTAGAAGATGAAATAATTTGAAACAATTGATATCAAATATTACCTCTTCTTCAAAGAGGTCCCTCTAGATCTCCTCTTAAAGTAATTAGAGTTGTTATTTTGAGAATACAAGGAAATATATAATGTGATAAAGGAATTTTAAAAGGTAATTGGGTAGGTTATGATTGATCCTGAAGGCTCAAAGTGAATTGAAATTTTGAGGGACTATGTGCCCCTTTATAATTGAGGTGAGACGTAAATTTTAAATATCTAAAAATATTAATTTATAATAAAACCAAACCACAAACAAATACCTAAATTTTTTCCTATATTTGAAGATGAAATTAGATAAGTTGTAATATTATAAACCAATAAATTTTGTACATGTTTTTATTTCAATTTCAACCTAACCATTCATATTTAACACTTAGTTATTCTATTTAATTTTAACTTGGGTAAAAATTATTTCAATATTAGAATGGTGTAATATTTACTAATTTGAAGTAAATTAAATAATAAATTAAATATTTGGAGAATTTTGGACGATATATTAATAATTATTTATATTTTAATAATGTTTTATTTATTTAAACCAATTTAATAAAACATTATTTCCAAAGAACAACAATAGTGTAAATTTTGACACTATTAAATTCATGGATTTTTAAAAATATGAAGTACAGATGTTATCATCGAAAAAAACTAATTTTATAAATATGGGGTCTATGTGATCAATATGATTTAATGGTCATATTAATTAGGTAAATATATATATATATATATATATATTTAATAAAATTAATTTGATATTTCTATTAATAAAATAATCACAACATTACTAATGTGTAATTAGTTAATATATTTATTTTTTTGGAAAAAAATATTATGATTATTATAAATCTACTATAAATCATTGGAATATATTTTTTTTAATTTATAATTTGGAAAATCTAACATTTAAATTGATATACTTATTAAATTATGTATGTAACAACATTAACGTCACATTAAATAAAATAGTATATGTTTTACAATCACTTCTATAAGGCTAAAAATCTTTAATATCTCGACCAATGGATGATTATGGTTGAAATATACTGGACCAATATGATTGGAGAATGTTTTTTTGGTTATTTTACAAATTATTATCATTTTAATAAAATTATTTTATTTCATTCTCTTCAATTTAATAAGATCAGCATCATCTATTTTTATGAATTTATATTATTTATTTATTTCATAAAAATTAAATATAATTTACATAGATAAATAGAAATATTTTATCTTAAAAATAAGTTTTTATAGTAGAATATTTCTTTTATATAACATTATTTTAAAAATGATATATTATTTAAAAAATGAATGTGACATATTTAAATTTTAATTAAATAAAATATTATAAATACCACAATATCTCCCAAATGGCCCCAAAACGACTAAAATAAATTTATATCACTGTAGTTTATTTATTTAGTTAAAAATTATACCTGATATTCATTTATAGAACCCATTTATCGATATGTGGACTCATAATAGATACTAAAGAAAATGTAAATGACACTTGTGTCTTTCTCTGATTTTTTTATTATTCAAGAATTTTTTTTGGATAAGTGTCCATTTAATGACATAATATACATAGTTATGTGTTATGGGTTGAATAATAATTATAGAATAATTTTTTGATTTTTTGGTTCATCTTATAGTAATTATAATTTTACTTTTAACCTAAATTACCTAAATTACCCTTTACCATGTTAACCAAATTTTCCATTGTTACTATTCATATTGGTAAAAAATGAATAGGTCATACTTACCAAATATGGATCTCTTGAATAATAATTTGGTATCCATTTTTCCTGATTCATAACAAAAATGTATCAAAATTAAATTTAATATAAAAGGGATAAAATGTCCCAAAAAACTATTTTTAGATAAATACCCCTTTTAAATGGAAATTATATATATAATAAATTCATGTATAAAATCATTTTAACAAACAATAAATGGATAAAAATTAACTACTAATTATTTATTACTATTCATAAACAAAATTATGCAATAACTTTAAATGAAAATAAAGAATTGAATAAAAATTAATATTTTCAGTATTCATCGAAAATGAAACTTATCAGAAGAATACCAAAAAATAATACAAGTAATTTTTTATATTAATAATTAAATATAATATATTATTTTTTCATATTTAATATAGAAATATATCAAAAACTATATTTAAAATCTCTGTGCCAAAAAAGGTAGCAAAACTGCATTTTTTTGAAAAATACTTATTTTATCCAAAAAATTGAATATATTCCTATATCTTTTCTATAAAACATAAAATATGAATTTTGAATATTTTATTGAACCTATTAAATATATTTTTCATTAATAAAATCAATCAAAACTGATTCTCATATTTTATAAACTTATTTATTTTCATTTTTATAGTTTTCATAGAAAAAAGTTATTACTATTCATACCCAACATTATAATGATTTGGATATAATATTTTGTTTTTCACTTATAATTAGTTTTATTTGTAATTAAATCATTCAAAATAACTCATAATTGTGTGTAACACAAACTAGGAATAGTGTTATGTATACCGCAAGCTTTTCCAGTGTTGTTTATTACGCAAGCCTATCTTAGTGTAGCAGTCAACAAAAGACATCAATGAAATTAAAAAATCTATATCATAAAAACCTCATATTGTTACATTCTACCCCCAATAAAATGAATTTATCCCTCTATATTCATAGATTTTATCAATAGTTTAATACTTGAAAATGTCTTTCATATAAACCCTCATTTCAAAATGGAATACAAAAACATCATTTTATGAAAAGTTAAAAACCTATAAGTTAACCAATGTAACTCCTCTGTAGGTTTCCACAAAGAAAAACATAGATTATAAGAAAAAAATAGATATGGATAAAAATTCTTACCATCATATTCTGATAGAGAGTGTCAGAGATTAAGGATAGGAGAAAGATAATATTCTGAAATCCATAAATCATCAATGATTTAAGGGGCCATTTGATTCATCATATAAGAAGGTAATAGGATAACATTTATTTTTTTCATGATCCTTTCCCAAATAATGAATTACATGAGAAGAAATACGTACTTGATTTCAATAAAGTCTCACCATTGTTTATGAGTTTAACAATTTACACTTCATATCATGATCAACAAAATATTGTTTAATTTATCATTTCTAAAGTGTTAGTAGATCATGAGATTCCAAAAATGAATTATGGGTATTTCAATAGGTCTTTATCAAAACAAAGAGCATATCACACGAAATAAAATAAAAATAAGTCCACCAATGGCAGATAAGACTTTATTCCATCAAATTTTATTTTATGTATAACTTAAACTCTTTATAAATTTATAAACATACAATCCGTATAAATGCTAAAAATCAAAAAACATTATATAGATGTGAACTGAATTGGCATAACAATTATCCCCATATCCTATAACGTTGTTCTTCATTGTCACAGTCCAAATATTTGAATACCTTAATCATGTATTCTCTTGAAACAAATTAATAAAATGAACTACCATAGAAAGTTATTGATAACATTAATTGCCTAAAAATGTACTATTTCAACATACTAGAAATACCAAAAATTATTTATACTCAAACCATGATATCGCTTTATATTTATATCTATCTAGAGGACATTAATATTATAAAAATCTCATTATCTCATTATCTTATCATTATGCACATATGATGTGTTTTCTAAAATTATTTCAGTCACTTTTCTTGGATACAGGTACCATATACTTATGGGAAACCAAATGGACCAATACATAGAAATTTCTAGATTCCATAATACTATAAAATTGATTCTACAGCATTATTCTGGAATTCCATTTCATAAACACTCAATCATTCCACCACATCATTACCACACTAAACATCGTCAACAGTGATCACATGTGATTTTCATTTTCCTTCTTCCTTAAGATATTTTTGATGTAGATCATCATTGATATCCCTAGGAATATGGAATTAGTCAGCAAAATACTTGAATTTTGTACACTTGTTCTATTGAAGTGTGGGTGGGGAATTCTCTATATCCTTTTCTCTACTCACATCATTAGTTACATTTTCCTCATTCCTTCAGCACTCAATAGCCTAATGACCTTCATTTCAATACATTAAACATTTTCATGTACCTTTAAGGAAGTATCTACCATGATTATTTCCACACTTTGAGCAGAAATAAAACACTCATCCTCTTTTCAACATCGATTTGAAAATTTTCATTGAACTCCACCTTTTGATTCAGGCCAAAATGATGTGATTGATATGTAACACTAATTTACATTTCAACCATAATAGTACAATGAAAAATATCTTCATATCTTCAAAAGTCTATTATAGTTCATTCCATTCGAAGAATAGGTTTTAATCTACTATCAAATCAATCAACTTAACTTTACAGTTGAATGATAAAGGAAGAATCATACCTTGTATTTATGGAAAAATTTATCTCGTTTGTACAACCAGATTCATCATCCGTTTTATCAATATCAATAATCTCTTTTTCCATATTCATTTTAACAACATGAATAAAGTAATTATTGAAAAATAAGTACTTAAACTCTTCCCATTCAGTGGATTCATTTTCATCTTTCTACCTTGTATTTTTTATTATAATCCACCATTGTTCTGCCTTGCCTCCTAATAGATAAATAGAAAAAAATACTTTTTCATGTTACAAATCGAGATGGATGAAAAGAATATTTTCAATGGTAATGATCTATTTTTCACAAATAATTTGATCATAAGACCCAGTAAAGGAAGCCTGACATTGCCTTAGGAATGAATCAATTGAATTTTTCCCCTCTATACTCATTTGATAGTCTATAATGATTTATAGGTTGTGTAAATATAATGATAAAACCTTAGATAACATCCCCAATAACATTTGTATGTCTAATAGGAAAATAATTTCATTTCCCATTACATTGATCATTAAAATGATTCCTTTGGGTTTTAGCCATTTAAAAAAACCCAAAATGAATATTGGGAGTGGAAAAAATAATAATAGGAAAACAACAAAATATAGGGGGAGTAATTTCAATCTCTAACATCTTATGTTTAATCCTATGTTATTCATGATAATTGTCATAATTAAATAACTATAAAATATATTGAGACTTACTATTAGGGAAAACCCTAAACATATCTATAGAAACATATCTAGGGATCTCACTATAGTTTTTACACTATAGTTTCCAAGGTTTATCTAAATATTTTATTTGATACCCACTATAATGATCTAAGTTTAACATATATGGAAATTACTTTTATTTTGTATAATAATTGATACATTACAGAAATAGACTCCCAAAGACCATTTTAGTTTAGTGTCATTGAAACTTGAAACACATTTTTCAAACATGGTGAACGATCTTAAATATCTACCATAATGATCTTCCCCTTTAGTTTTCCTAACTAAAACCTTTCTATATATCATGATTAAAAGAAAAAATAAAAATGGGGAGATCAGACAAATAGTAAGGGTAATGATGGAGAACATAAATCAAAACATAAACCTAAGAATGGAAAATCCTGATAAAAAATTTTGAATATCAAAATGCTGATTCATTAAATATATCTATGTGGTTTTTAAGGTTTAAATAATAAAGTAACACTAACCATGATAAATTAGCATTAGCATAAAATATCAAATTTTGGAAAACACATATGAATTTAAAATTATTTCCATATTATCCTAGGATCATTTAAAAGACCATAATTGTGTAAAAATTTGATTAATGAATCAAGTTCACTTTTCATTCTAGCCCCATATTACTGAACCATAATAAATTGTCATCACATCCCTATATTACATAACTGAATGTAATTTACATTATAGTCATGTCTATCCCAAGAGATATAAATCATTATCTAATGAATTGGAGGTAGATATAGGTCCCAACAATCTCATAATGAAATCATTCTTATTGAGCCACAAAGACATAAATTAGTAATCATAACATAACCCAAGGAATTGAATGGTTTTCATAATATTCATTCCATCATATTATAATAAATATAAAACAAATTTATTTTATAAATATTTTTTATCATAAAAAAATCAAACCATATGAATAATATGAATATTATACTTGAAAAATAACCTTGTTAAATAATTCATTATTTGATTTAATATAATTTTGATATAACACATGAAGTTAATTCTTAAAGAAAATATCCTTTCTTCTTCAAAAAATTTTCATTTTCAAAATATTCTGTCCAATTTTAAAAGAAAATAATTTATTTGAAAATAAAAATGAAATCACGTATAGCATGGATCTTTTAAATAAGATGTTATGAAAATGTAAAAATTTGTTCATGCCATATTTGTTTAAAAAACATTTTCCTCATACTTTTTCTAAAATAGTCAAAAAGTTACTTGTAACGAATTACGAAAAATATTCGTTTCATAACATTTAATAAAAATTCACAATTTGGTAAAATTTACATTAATTATTTTATAAGAATAGAAATAATATTACATATTCATGAATCAAGGATGTGTATGACAAATATACCAATATAAATACTTATATATAAAAAATCTCAGATAATAATGAAATAGAGAAATTATCCCATAACTAAGGTTTGCTATGCGTTATCTGTATGAAAACTTCTCGTATAATGACTTAAATAATATAATTTTCATATTATATATTCATATATTATTTAGGATATCATATATGATCATATTATCATATTTTTGGTATTAATATTTCATTATTAATCGTTATTCGGGTGTTAAATTCTTCATTTTCTCAAGCATTTTTTGTCGAATAAGTTTCAGTTATTTTTATTAGGTTATATTTATATCATTAAAAAAGATATTATAATAATGTATGTCATATTTTGTTATTATCTAAATTTATATAATCTTGATTTATGGTATATCATGTAGAATGAATCTCATCTCATCGTGGAGACGGTAGGCCAAACATTGACACGATCGATGATATCATTCATTCAATTGTGAACTAGAATGTAAGTGGATGTTGTATATATTGTTCGAGAATAAATAAAATTTTATAATAATAATATACATCTATTATATCAGTCATTATACCCATCCACGTCTAGTGGTGGTGATAAATAGATTACACCATGACATGGAGACATCAAGCCCTATGTTCACACATGTGGTGGTTTCATTTTTCATAGGATGGATAGAATGTGGAATATAGATGTTCAATAATATTCATAACATCTCATTTTACAAGTGATACTAGAATAATTAATTTATAATTGAAAAACCCCATGAATATGAAGTAGAAGAAGATATAATTTGAATGAATCAGTAGAGGAGATTACTTCTTCTTCGACGAGCTCCATATAGATATCCTCTTAAAGGAACTAGAGTTGGTCTTTTGAGAAGACAAGAATAACTAACACGTGATTAAGGACGTTTATTAGGGTAATGGTATTGGGACAGTCGATCTTGAAGACTCAATGTAAATATACATTGTGACGAAAAAAGCACCCTTTTATTATTGTGGTGAGGGAACATTTAGAATCTTCAAAAATATTAATTTAAAATAAAATAAAACCACATATAAAAACATTCAAAATGTCATAGATTCGAAGATGAAATGATATAAGGTTGTAATATCCTCAACCAAAAAATGTTGGAATATTTTTTACATCAATTTAAACTATAATAATCTAATTAACCCATATGTATTGTATTTAACTTTATCTAGGGTAACAATTATTTCAACATTAAAATGGTTGAATATTTTCTAATTTGATGTAAAATAAATCATAAATAAATAATTTTGATCATTTAAGACCATATAATAAATAATATTTAAATTTTTTAAAATTCTTATATGACTTCTAAATAATTTATTAAAATAATTTTTTGGGAAAAAACAATAGGGTCAGTTTTGAAACTATTTAATTCACGGATTTTAAAAAATTATAAGATAATATGTTATCAAAAAAATATGTTATTATATCCATATGGGGTCCATTCCCTCTAGAAAATAAAATGAAAATATTAATTATGTCAAATAATATTTATTTTATTATTTTTAATAACATTAAATTTATATTTCCATTAATAAAATAATTACAACATTAGTATTGTGTAAATATTTAATATACATCTTTGTTGAATAAAAATTAAAAATCAAATGTCTTGAATAAGAGAAATCTTGTAGATTTGAAAGGAATATATTGGGTTCAATTTATCTTCTAAAAAATCCAACACCTAAAATGTTATACTTATTAAAATTTTAATACGACAAATTTTATATAACATTAAATAACATAATATAAGTGTCAAAATATATTCTATAAGGATATAAATGGTCACTAACATGACTTTTGGATAGTAATAGTTGATCTATACATGACCAATAATATCAGGGCTTGTTTTTTATTTTAATATTCATTATCATTTTAATAATATAATTTTATTGATTTGTCATCAATTAAATAATTTTAGTTAAATAATTTTTAATCCTTTAAGGAAATTATAAATTTGATAACAATTACTAATAAATTACATTGACAATAAAAATAATTATATATTTCTAAATAGTATTTATAATAGAATTTTTTTTCTTCATAACCTTATTTTAAAAATGATATTTTTTTAAAACAAGAAAATGAAATATTTAAATTTTAATTAGATAAAATATTATAAATTCCATAATATTTATTAATGGACCCAAAAGGACCAAAATACAATTTAAATAGGGAAATATGTTTATTAAGTTAAAAATTACCCCATATATTTGTTGATACCACACATTTTTCAATAAGTTGACACATAAAATATATTAAAAGAAAAAAATATGACAGTTTTGTCTTTCTTTGATTTAAATATTTTTAGTCATTTTTAGGAACATGTGTCCATTAAATGAAATAATTTTGATCATTAATTATTATGGGATTTTTTCATTCATCAAATAAATTTTTTTCATTTGTTTTGATTATTTTATTGTTATTATAATTTTATTTTTAACGTAAATTACCAAATTTACCCTTTACTGTGGCAAGAATATTTAACATGGTTACTGTTCATATTTATCCAAAATAAATGGGACCTAATTACATATTTTGAACCTCTTGAATCAATATTTTACATACATATTACAAATTTCCTATGAGAGAAGATGAATCATTAATTTTAAAATAAAACTAATGAAATCACCCATTTTTTTAATAATTCCCTTTTTTATGTGGAAAATGATTTTATAATAAATTCATGTATAAAATAATTTTCAAAAACAATAATTGTAAAAAAGAGAAGTAATTATAATTTAAAAATAATCAGATACATAATTATTTGAGGACTTTAAAGAAAATAAGGTTGTCAATAAAAATCAACATTTTCACTATCCATAAAAATTGAAACATACCAGAAAAATAATAAAAATTAAATCAATTTTTTTTATATTTTGAATTAAAAGAATAAATTTATTATGTAAAATTTAATAATTTTTTTTAAAAACTAGATTCAAAAATAGGTGCTCCATCAAAAGGGGGAAAACTATATTTTTTTAAAATACATCTTTTATCCAAAAAATGAATATATTCATATATCAGCTATAAAAAACATATTAGATGAATTCCAAACATTATATTGTATATATTAAATTTATAATTCATTAACAAAATCCATTAAGAGTGATTATATTATTTTATAGACTAACTTATTTGTATTTAAATTGTTTTTTCAGCAGGAAGTTATTACTATTTATACCCGCCATTATAATGATGAGGTTATAATATATTGTTGTTCAAATTTAATAAGTCTTAAATTAAATTAATTCCATCCAATGTTCATAAAATTAGGTGTTACACAAATCAATAATAGCATTTAATATACTACAATCTAAAATATTTTTGCCTATTGTGAAATCCCATCTTAGTGTAGCATACCACACAAGACATAAAATAAATTAAAAACTCTATCACATTTAAATCTTGGGGTGTTACATTATACCCCCCTTAAATTAAATTTCTCCCTCAAATATCATCAGGGTTATAAAAGGATTGTACACAAATGTCTCATTCATAGAATCCCATATTCCAATAAGGAGTACAAATACATCATTTTATAAAATGTTAAAAACATTAAGGTTTTCCAAATTAACTACTAATTGGGTTTCCATTTATAAAAACATGGATGTGATGTAAAAAATTGGATATAGATGAAAAATAAAACCATCAAATTCTGATGGAGAGTGACAGAGATCATGTTTTGGAGGAAAAAATAAATTAGAAATCAATAAATCTACGATAATCTAAGGGAAATTTTGATTAATCGAAATAAAAGGTACAAAGATAATGTTTTTGGTTTTCGTGATGATTTCCCTAAAGATGAATAAAATGAGAAGCAATACACACTTGATTCCATTATAATCTCATTATGGGTAATGCCTTGATAAATCTAGACTCTCTAACTTATTCAACGAAATAAAGTTGATTTTTTCCTTCCTAAAGTGTTAGCAAATCATGTGATCAATAAATAGGAACATAAGTTATTCCATCTCTCTTTATCACAAAAAACAGGTTAGGGAAAGTAATCAAATATGCATATGTCCACATATAGTGAGATAATTAATTATTATAACATAATTCATTTTATTTTTAACTTAAACATTCTATAAATTTATATCCATATAATCCTTGTTAAAGTTGAAAATAGAAAACATTAAATTGAGGGGAACTAAATATGCTTAAAATATATCCCCATATCTCACAAGGTATTTTTTTGTCACATTGAAAATATGTGAATACCTAAATCATGTATTTTCCACCGATATGGTAATAACATGAATTACCACATAATCGTAGTGAAAACATGAATGCTGTAAAAAATTATGTCTTTCAACATACAAAAAATCCAAAAAATCATGTATACTTTTCAAGGTTACATGTACTATTTACTTATGGAAAACCCCCAATGTACCAATACATAGATATTTTAAAATATCATAATATGATAAAAATGATTCTACAATATTATTCTGGAATACCATCATATAGACACTCAATCATTCCACCACTTCATTGTCATACTAAACATCATCAATAGTTATCTAATGTGATTTTCCATTTCCATTGTACTTAATAGGTTTTCGATGCAAACCATCATTAATAACCCTTGTACTAGGGAAATGGTTAACATAATGCCCCATTTTCCTACACTTGTAGCATTGAAGGGTCGGTGGTTCATTATCTATAGACTTTTCTCAATTCACATAATTACCATCCTTATTCTCGTTACTTCGGAACTCAACCACTTGATGACCGTAATTTCCATACATAAAAAATTTTCTAGTCCCTTTAATATTATCTCCACTAAGATACATTCTACCCTTTTAGCATAATTAAAAACTCATCATCATTTCACCATTGTTTTGAGATTTTCCTTGGAACTCTATATTTCATTTATTGTAAAGCCCCTGAGATTGATATGTAACATGAAATTCCATTTCAACATTGATAGGAGAACACACAATATCTTCATAGATACTAAATTATATTATAAGTAACACCCTTTGAAGATTTGTTTTTATGGAACTAGAGAATTAATAAAATTTACTTTTAGGTTGGATGATAAATCCAGAAACATACATTGGAATTCCTGTAAAAGTTTCCTCATATGTACCACTAGATTCATCATCCTTTTTCTTAACCTCAAGGAACTCCTTTTCTATCTTGGTTTGAAAAATAAATGGAGATTACTTATTGGAAAATATGTTATTGAACAAATCCAATTACATAGATTCAATTTCATCTAGATTTCACGTATTATTGATTAGAGCATACCATTGGTCTACTTCACTTTCTAAAATATAAACAAACAAAAGGAATTTTTCAGGTTCAGAACATAGAAGGATGGAAAATATATTTTAAATAGTACTAATCCATGGTTCAGAAAAAAGTGGATCAGAAGAACCATTGAAATAATGTTGAAATTGCCTCATAAATGGATATATATAATGTTTTCACCGCTCTAATAATTTGGACGTATAGAATGATTCATAGCTTATGTAAGGGCATCGATAAGATCCTGAAATCATGCTCCCATAATATTTGGGTTATCAAGAGTATATTCATTTCATTTCCCAATTCATTGATCATTAACATGGTATCTCTAGGTTGAATCCACTGTCTAAAAACAAAAAATAGTAGTGTGAGAGGAAAAAATCATACTAAGACAACAACATAATTAGGGGGTATTTCAATCTATAAAATATTATATTTAATCCCAGTTTATTCATGATCATTACAATAATTTTAGAGCTGGAACAAATAGCTATACGTACCCTAAGGAACAACCCAATATATATCCTTAGAAACAACTCTAGGGATCTTCCTAATGTTTTTGCATCGATGTTTTTTTGATGGTTAACTAAACCATTTCTCAGATACCAACCATATTGAACAATGTTTAACATACATGGATATTAAATTTATTTTGTGGAAAAAACTAATACATTACAAAAATAGACACCCAAAGACCATATTTGTTCAGTGAATATAGATATATGGATCAAATTATTTTATCTTGGAGAAAGATATTTAACATCTAAAATAATGATTTTACACTTTAGTATTCTTAACCAAAACCTTTCTTTATATCCTAGAAAAAAAACATAAAACTGTGAGCCCAAATGCTTAGCAAGGGTAAATGTGGATAATATAAAAAAATAAACATATCAATGTAAGAACACGAACATAAATTTTGATTTTCAAAATCTTGAGTCATGAAATAAAGCTAGGAAGTTATTACAGAATAAATTCTAAAGTAACACACACCATGAAAAATATGTATTGGCATAAAACAAGTAATTTTGGAAAACACAAAATCATAGAAAATAATTTCGATATTATCCATGGATCATTTCCAAGACTGTTAATGTAGAAAAAGTCCATTACTGAATCATTTTAATTTCTTATTCCAGTCAAGTATAAAAGGTAATTTATTCTTAAAACATTACACATTTAAATAATTCTATCTTATATGGAAAATAATTATGATATAATGCTTAAACCTATTTCTTGTTGAAAATATCCATTCTTCTTCGAAAACATTTTCTCCCCTAGAAATGCCTAATTTTTTTTGAAATAAAAATAATATATTTCAAAATAAAGTTGAAATCATGTAGTGGAATATTCATGGAAGTAATTTTTTATGATGACATAAGAATCTATTCATGCCGTATAAGATAAAACAAACATTCTCCTCATATTTTTTTTGCAGGAAATGTAAAAAAAGTACCTCTTATCGAATGGAGAAAGAAAGATTTATTTCATACTGATTAATTATAATTTTCCAAAGGGAAAAATTGACATTAATTAAATTTTATAAGAATAGAATTAATATTAAATATTTAAAAAACATGGATTTCCATGATAAATATACCCTATTAAATAATTATATGTAAACATTCTCAGATAATAAAAAGATTGTAAAATTATAATTTACCTTAAGTCCGCAATCCATTTTATATATCTGAAACTCCAATATAATTATTTAAATAAATTCATTGACATATTATAGAATAAGAATTATTTTTAAGATATCATATATGATCATATTATCATCTATTTAGTAATAATATTTCATTATTACTTGTTATTTGGGTTTTAATTGCTTTATTTTCTATTACAAGTTTTGTTGAATAAGTCCTGATTCTCATGAATAGGTCACAGTTATATAATTCAAAAATGATATTAACATAATAAATATAAAATATATTTATTTTTTATCTTTATATAATCATTATTTTATGGATATCATGATGAATGAATTGCATCGCTTTGAGGAGACAGTAGGCTGTATGTACGCACGAGCTATGAAATCATTAGTTTTATTATGAAATTGTATCAAAGTGGATGATGTAAATATTGTTTCAAAATAAATAACTTATTATAATAATTATATGTTGTTATTATTTCCTTCATTATATCTATCTATGTGATGTGGTGGTGACAAATGGATTACACCCTAACATGGAGATGGCAAGTCATACGTACGCATGCATGGTAATTTTGTTTTTCATAGGATATATAAAAGGTGAAATATGATGGTTAAATAATCATAATAACATCTTAGTATACAAGTTATACTAGAATAATTAATTTAAAATGGTACCAACTCATTAACCAGATGTAGAATTAGAAATAATTTAAAATAATCAGTTGAGGAGATCACATCTTCTTCCAAGAGCTTCCTATAGATCTCATCTTAATGGCTGTAGAGTTAGTATTTTGAGAAAAAGAGTTCCACTATAATGTGATTATGGATGTTTATAAGAGAAATGGGAAGTCTATGGTCGAGATTTATAGTTCAATATGAATCGAAATGTTGAGGGAGAATGTGTCCTTTTATAATTGAGTTGATGGAATCATTTGGAATAATTAAAAATATTAATTTATAATAAAATAAAATAACATCTAAAAAATTATAAAATTGTGTATTTTATAGTATTATATTATATAAGGTTTTAGTGTTATAAAAAAATAAATTTTGGATAAATTTTTTTGTCAATTTAATCCTTATCATTTTAATTTAGCATTTAGTTGTTATATTTTATTTTAACTATGGTAACAACTATTTAAATATTAGAATGGTGAAATATTTACCATTTTTATTTAAATTTAATCATAAATAAATAATTTCTTCCAATTTTACCATATAATAATTATTAGATATTTTTAAAAAAGTTTTATGAATTTTAAATAATTTAATAAGTCATTATTTTGACAAAACAACAATACTGTCAATTTTGATACTATTCTATTCATAGGTTTAAAAAAATATCCAGATAAGATGTTATCATGAAAAAATATATTTCATTATATCCTTATAGGGTCTAGAGAATCTATAAAATTCTATGGACATATTTAATAGCTCAAATTATATTTATTTTAATATTTTTTATAATATTATTTTGGTATTTCCATTAATAATATAATTATTGCATCATTGATTTGTAATTATTTAATATCCTTATATAAATGTACTATATTTTAATGGAATATATTTAGTAGAATTTATATTTTGGAAAATCAATAATTTAATAAGTTATACTTATTAAATTATGAATCTTACCACTTTAACGTAACATTAAATAAAATAATATAAGTGTCACTGTCACTTAAATGAGGTTGAAAATAGTCACTAACTAGACCTTTGGATGGTAAGGGTCGAGATATACTTGACAAATAATATTTGGAAATGTATTTTGGTATTTTTTTATTTATTATCTTTTTAATAAAATTATTTTATTGATTTTTCATCATTTTAATAATTTTTACATTATTAATTTATCAGCCTTTAAGGTAATTACTTATTTCCTAATAAATAAAAATAAATTATTGTGATAAATAAAAAACATTTTATATTTTATATGAGTATTTATTGTTTAATATATCATTAGTATAATATTATTTAAAAAAGTATATATTATATAAAACACGAATGTGACATCTTTAAACTTTCGTTAAATAAAATATTATAAATACCAAAATATGTCCCAAATGGCCCCAAAATGTCCAAAATAAAATTATATTTGGGAAATATGTTTATTAATAGAAAAATTACCACTTAGATTGATTGAAATCAACCATTTTTCCATATGTGGGCCCATAAGAGATATTAAAGATAATGAAAATGACACATATTCCTTTCTTTGATTTAAATATTATTGAAGTCATTTTCCTGAAAATTAGTCCATTAAATGAGATAATTTTGATCCTTTTGTGTGAAAAGTCATATTACATTAAAAACATAATTTTTGTTAAATTTTTGGTAATTTTATACTCATTATAATTTTATTTTTAACCCAAATAACATAAATTACCCTTTACCGTGGTAATAAAATTTACCATAGTTACTATTCATATTAGTAAAATATAGTAGGGAAATACATAATAAATTTGGACCCACTAAATCCAAATTTGACATATAATTTTCGTAATTCATAATAGATATGTTTCAGAATTAAATTTAAAACAAAACTGGTAAAATGTCAGGAAAATATATTTTTAAAAAAAATACCCCTATTAAAATTTAAAATGTTTTCATAATATATTAATGCATAAAATAATATTCAAAACCAATAATTGAAAAAATTATTTAATTAATATATAATACTAATCCAAAAAAATGTAATGCCTTGAAAAGAATAAAATGTTTTCAATAAAAATAAATATTTTCATTTTTCATCATAAATGAAACTTATCAGAAAAATTCCAAAAACCTCAAACATAGTAATTTTTTATATTCATAATTAAAATAAGATTTTTATAATGTAAAATTGAAAATGAAAAAGTTTCAAAAACTAAATTTAAAATGGGTGCACCATCAAAAGGTGGTAAAATCACAATTTTTAAATACTTCTTTTAACTAAAAAATTTATTTTTTGCTATATCTGGTATAAAAAACATATAATACAAATTTTAAACATTACATTGAAAATATTACATATATTTGAAATTAATAAAATCCATCAAGAGAGATTTTATTATTTTATAGACTCATTTTTATCATTTAAATGATTTTTTCATAAAAATGTTATTAATATTCATAACAACCATTATAATAACAAGGATATTATATTTAGTTGTTATGTTATACTTAGTATTATGTGAAATTAATTCTACCAAAATATTTTGAAATTTTGAACAACAAAATCCAAGCATAGTGTGGCGTATACCGAAATCTAAGATGGTGTTCAATATTTCACATGCCTTTCTTGGTGTAGCATACACCATAAAAAACCAAAGAAATTAAAAACTCTATATCTTAAAAATATCACGGTCCAAAAAAATCCATTGATATATACTTCCATTTTCACTCTAGAATTGGAAATAATTGATGTAACCCATTCAGTAATTGTCCTTCTACATTAACCAGCTGATAATTCATTCACATTATCGTAATGTTAGGAAAAGATCTTCTCATTCAATGTAATGACCCAATGTTTCATTAATAGAAATCCCACTTGATCTAATTAACTGTCTCTTTATGTAAAAAGTTTATATAAAATGTGAACTTCTTTGGTTTTAAGTTACGAATTGTGACCGTTACTTTTATAGTCGTTGAACAGTGATCACAAGATTAATACAAATATAAGGCTTTAACAAACCCAACTTACACAGAAAAAGGAAGTGATGACCTCATTTAGTAGAATTTCTCCATACGATGACCATTTGTTGGAGCTCAGAAAAGAGGTGGCATCCTTGGTCTTCTCTCTTAACCAAGCCCAAGCTAAACTTCATCATGTCAAGCTCGAACGGGACCGTCTACGGGAAAAGTGGAAGTTGATAGAGATTACCACTCGAACGATGTTATCTGAGCCACCCCATGAGTCTGTCACCATCGCACACCTTACCCTTAGGTCTTATGCGGCTATTTTAAGGGGTTATGTAACAAATTGCTAGTACTATGTTCATGTACATTATTTTTGTATATAATAATGAATATACTTTCTTGTCATTATTGATGCATTGTAAATAGTTTTTAAATTACAAATAGTTTTTGTATTTATTATTTAATTAAGAATTCTATTTTATTGAATTTAGGGATTTTTGAAATAAATAATATTTTAATAAAATAATATTTATTATTATTAAATTAAATTTTATGAAATATAAATTATATTATAATTTTATGAATTCAATTGTAATTTTTATTAAGGTTTAAAAGCCATTTTTGTAAAAACCCGTTAATTTTCGATAAATGTCGATTTTTATTATAAAAATGAAAATTAACATTCTTAGAAAATTATTTAGATAAAATAAATGTTATTTCTAGAATCAAGACGTCGAAAATATCCAACAGTGAATTTTTTATAATTTTCTGAGACAGTCAAATTTTTGGGTAAAAATAAAATACTGTATAAATATATAATGTTCTTTATGAAATCATAATGACACAATAGTTGTTTAATAAAATACTACAAGCTTTATTTTCGGCCAATATATTTTTTACCATTAAAATAATGTGATTTTGGGTTAGTTTGACTTATTTTACAAAGCATTAATGGACCCCTTAAGATTTATGAAACATATTGTCTTTTTAAATTATTTTCCATGGGAGTGTGACTCACCTCCACATAAGAAACCCCGCTATTTTATGAAGTTCGGACTTTTTCCTTATAAACTATTGTTTTCCTCTCCCCTTTTCCAAAAAACATGGTCAAAAACCATGAGCTAATTTGTGGTTTGGATTAGTTTAATGTAAGGGGTCTCAAACCTAAATAATAAAGAATTCACCCACCTTTCCTATATAAACCCACCCAAGCTCCCACTTCCTCCTCACTCAAAGACTTTTTAGTTCTTCCAAACTCTTCCCTACTCTCTTTAGAATCCTCCCAAGGTTCCCGAAGATCCCATGAAGCCTCTCTCAAGCCTCTTGCAAGCCTTTGGAAGCACACTTCCAAGTAAGGGTTTTTTTCTTCCTTTCTCATTTTTGTCCAATTTTATTTAAGTTGTTTTCCCATTTAATTTCAATAATGAATGTTGGGGTATGGTTTCACACCTCCCTCATACATTCCTATTTATGTTTTAATGATGGGAGACCCCATTCTCTCTCATTAAATGCGTCCCATGTACACCCATTACTATGCAGAAATTCCGAAAGGAACTTCTCTATCCTCATTTACATTCATGAAATACTTTTGTACCATGAATCTAAATTCCATTAAAATTGTTGGGACATGTATATATATTACATCCATACTTTCCATTACATGTAAATATTATTTAGAACCACTTTTTCTCTCATCAACTGTTTTTATGAATTCTTATGTCACGCCGTTACGCTGTCGAAGTCGTACCAATTTTCTAAGCCAATGCCATTGTGTAGTGAATACCATGCCCATTACTCCATCAAGGGTATTAAACTTTATGAAAATTTACATATTTATTATAACTTTTCATGTATGAATTCCACATTTTTTTATCGTGGAATAAATGATTATGTTTTATAAATCCATGTTTTATGATCCATGTGGCACACTTATGCGTGAAAAGAAATGTTTAAGAAGGGTGCGCCCTTATAGCACTCCAATGCATTGGGTAATTTATAGTATCATGATATGTCATGTGCAATGAGTTTTGAATCATGCAAATTCAAGTGAAACTGCAGTTTACTCATGCTTCATGTGCAATGAGGATTTACTCATCCTTCATGTGAAATGGGCCTTTGCTCATGCTAATTCCATGTTAAGTGTTATTGCCACATTTCCATGTTATGATTATCATGATTTATCATTCCTTTATGTCCATGTTTCTCTTGTTTTTTATTAATATGCCTATTGCCTAACATGTATTTTACTCCTCATGTATTACATGTTAATTCCCTTACTAGGATTTATAGCTCACCCTTTTTTATGCATGTCCTCAGGTTATCCCATGCAATGCTAAGTACGAGGGAATGTAGTAGTCATTTAAAGGATGTTTTCAATAAAGATGTTGTATTTATTGTTTTAAGTTGTTATGTAATGATCCTACACCCCAAAGACACTAGACCTCTCGATATTCCATGTTGTATCAAGTGAATAGTTTATTTTTTTAAATCATGTTTATGTTTGTAATAAAAGTAGGGTTGTTATAGTTGGTTTCAGAGCATAGGGTTAGTTATTTTTGGGATTAGGATTAGAAATCCCTAGCAAATCCTTAGACACAAGAATATGTACAATAAAATCTTCCCTATGTTTTGGTGAGTATTGAGTAAGTTGGTTATCATGAAAATACATCCCTATCTGGATACGAGCAGGAAGAGGCGGCTCTGGCACATATGTATCCTAGGGGTAAATCCCGAAAACACCGCTTTGATCTAGACTCGAACGAGACCTGGTGTATGAAAAAGGTCCTTGCTGTACTCTTGGTTATGACACTCCCGAGGGATATGTTTTGATAAATTCACAAGCTTAGTATGAACCTTTATTAAGGGAATTAAAAAAATGCCCCTAAGAATATATGTTAGAAAGTAGATCATGAAAACCCTATATTGAAGCCTATATAATCATGAGTTAAAGAAATAAAATTTTATTTATAAGTCATCAAATTTTGTCTTTGGATTACCTTTTATGTGTTACCCCAAATTTTCCTTTTATTCCAGCCAATGGCCGGTAATAGGAGGACTCGAGCTAACAAACGATGTGAAGATCAGTGTGATGACTGTACTGATTAGATGCCAAATCCAATGGGATCGGGAATCACAAACATTGTCACACTTCTCTCTCAGATAACTCAAGATTTGAATAGAAACACGGTTCAAGAGGAACGTCCAAACCCCCCTAAGAAAGAACATGTCGCTATTGAGAGCTTAATGAGACAAAGGCCTCCTACTTTTAGTGGATCATCCGATCCCACTATCACTGAACAATGGATCAACTCCATTGAAAAGATATTCTCCATAATTTAATGTTCTGAACAAGAGAAGGTTCTCCTGGGGGCTTATCGTATGAAGGGTTAAGCTGATCAATGGTGGACGTTGATAAAAAATACGAAGCCTGAGGAAGAGATCAAGGTGTTGGAATTGAAGGATTTCCAGAAGATGTTTTTTGATAAATATTTTCTATGCACCCTCCAGCATAAGATGGAAAGGGACTTCCTTTCCCTCAAGAAAAAAGAAGAAGAATCTATTGAAGCGTACGTGGAAAACTTCACAAGACTTGTACGATATGCTTCCGGCTTTGTCGTTACCCCTGACGTCAAGGTTGACCGCTTCTTTGGCGGGCTGAAGCCTTGCCTACGGAAAGCATTAGTGATCCGTGACTTCGAAAACTATGATGAGATTTTCTGATGTGCCCTCAAGGTTGAAATGGATTTTGGGGAATCACCGGGGTATCATGGGGAGAAGAAGCATAAGGTAGACATAAATGCTGGTGGTCCGATGGATAAATCCAATGGTTCTAAGAAGATCCATCACCCCACTTGCCAAAGTGAGGAAAGAAGCGCCCTGGAAATTGCCTCAAGGGGAATAGGAAATGCATTAGGTGTGGGAGAGAAGGGCACCTCACTGTTAACTGTTAGAAAGAAAGCCCTGCGACTACGACAGAGGAGAGGAACTCTCCGTTCGAACCTCAACACATTTTTCATTTCTACAACTGCCAAGAACTGGGACATTTTGCAAATCCATTCCCTAATCCAAGGGTTTTTTGAGGCAACCAACAACCTCTAAGGCAGCAAGGAAGTTCTTTTTCCATCACTTCTACTGAAGTGAACCCCGACAATGAAGTGGTGACAGGTAAGATATTTATTTATTCAGGAATAGAAAATATACTTTTTGATTCAGGTTCTACGCATTATTTTATATCTCAAAAGTTTAGTAGAACAATCCCAACACTGCCACAATTCATGGAAGTGAAGATGTCGGTGAGTACGGAAAATGGGGAAATCATTGCATCCCATTAATATAAGTCCTCCCCTATTAAAATCTGTGGATTTAATTTCCTGGCTAACCTCGTCATACTTCCTCTAGTGGAATTTGTGTAATTCTTGGCATGGATTTTCTTTCCTTATATAGAGATAACATAAATTGTCGTGAAAGGGAAATCACACTCCATATAGAGAATCGACCCCTAATTCATTAAAACTATAAGGAGGAAGATAAATCACCTTTAGCTCCATCATCTCATGCATGGATATTATAGCCCCATGAGCATGCATATATAGCTCTGATGATTGAGTCCAAGGAAGAAACCAACCTTGAATAAATGCCTATTGTGGGGGAATTCGATGAAGTGTTTCTCGAGGAACTGGCTGGTCTTCCTCCTAGGAGAGATATTGAATTCTCATTTGAACATATATTAGGGGATCTACCAATATCCAAGACTCCATATAGAATGACTATCATGGAGCTTAAAGAGCTAAAGAAACAACTACAGGAGAATCTGGATAAAGGGATTATACGCCCAAGTGCTTCACCATGGGGTCCACCAGTCCTCTTCGTCATGAATAAGGATGGGTCAATGAACCTTTTCATCGATTATCGTGAACTGAACAAAATCAAGATATAGGACAATTATCCTCTCACACGAATTGATGACTTGTTTGATCAGCTGTGTGGAGCACAATACTTCTCCAAGGTAGATTTTCGGTCAGGATATTATCAAGTAAGGGTGAAGAAGGAAGATGTCCCCAAGACTGCATTTCGTACAAGATACGAGCACTATGAATTTATTGTAATTCCTTTCAGACACACAAATTCTCCAGAAATCTTCACAGAATTAATGAATAAGGTCTTAAGAGATTACCTTGCCAAATTTTTGGTAGTCTTTATAGACGATATTCTAATATACTCCAAAACCAAGGAGGATTATTAGGATCATTTAAGAACTGTACTAGAGACTTTGCCCTAGAGAAGCTCTATGAAAAGTACAACAAGTGTGATTTCTGGTTGAAGGAGGTCTCATTCTTGGGAAATATCATCACAAGAAATGGGATACCTATGGATCCCTCCAAAATAGATGCAATTCGGGGATGTTTGAGGCCAACATCGGTAACAGATATCCGTAGATTCTTGGGGTTAGTTTGATATTATCGACGATTTGTGAGAAATTTCTCACGATTGTCCAACCCACTTACCAAGCTAACTCGAAAGGGAGTAATGTTTTCTTGGAGTGATGAATGCGAAGAAAGCTTCAAAGAGTTGAAAAGGAGGCTTATCACTGCACATGTGCTCACTTTACCCACAAGTGGGGAAATTTATGTGGTATTCAGTGATGCTTTGAAGAAGGGCTTAGGCTGTGTGCAGATGAAAAATGATAAAGTGATATCCTATGCATCAGGGCAGTTGAAAATCCTGGAGTGAAACTATCGAACGTATGATCTGGAGTTTGAGATGGTGGTCTTTGCCTTGAAAATCTGGCGGCATTATCTCTATGGGGAGAAATGTGAGATATATACTGACTATAAGAGTCTTAAATATATATTCACAAAGAAGGAGCTTAATATGCGCTAGAGAAGATGGATAGAGCTCATCAAGGATTATGACTGTTCAATACATTACCACCCTGGGAATGAAAACAAGGTGGAAGATGACCTAAGTAGAAAGGACCCAGTGATTCAATCAATGATGAGAATTGAGAAGGATCCGATCTTCTTATACTTGATGAAGATGGACATGGGAATCATAATGAAGGGAACATCATCAATACTTTCACAAATGATTGCTCAACCACCTCTTTTGGAAAGGTTAAAGGATGCTCAAAAGGATGATGTGGGAATTCAAGAAAAAGTAGAAGCTATCGAAAAAGGGAAATCCTCGGAGTCTAATGTTAATGAAGAAGGAATTGTGCGATTTGGAAAAAGACTATGTCTTCCATCAAGTCCGGAGCTGAAGAAGAAAATTTTTGATGATGCACTTAGTTCAAATTTCTCTATTCACCCAGGGAGCACAACGTTTTATCGAGATCTATGAGAGAACTTTTTTTTGGATAATATAAAAAAGGATATCGCTGAATATACATCAAAGTGCCCGGTTTTCCACCAAGTGAAGGCAAAGAGGCATAAGTCTAAGGGGATGATGAAACCATTTCCCAAACCAGAATAAAAATGGGAGAACATCACCATGGACTTTGTCACTGGACTTCCAAGGACATCCAAAGGCAAAAATGCAATCTGAGTTTTGGTGGATTGTCTTACAAAGACTACACACTTCATTGCTATTTCGGAGGATCTATCATTGGATCAACTAGCACATATATATATTAGGGAACTGGTAAGGCAACATGGGGTGCCCCTATCTACTGTGTCTGACCGAGATCCATGATTCACCTCTAAGTTTTAGAAAAGTCTTCAACATGATTTGAATACTGAATTGAACTTCAGTACGGCCTATCATCCTCAAACTGATGGCTTATCTGAGCGGACTATCCAAACACTTGAGGACATGTTGAGAGTGTGCTCAATGAACATTAAAGGAGGATGGGATCACCACCTTCCTCTGGTTGAGTTCTCTTATTATAATAGTTTCCACTCGAGCATCCAAATGGCACCTTATGATGCCCTGTATGGGAAAAGGTGTAGAACACCGACATGTTGAGATGAGGTCGATGAACATAAGATGTTTGGACCAGAAATGGTTGAAGACATAGTGGAGAAGGTAAAAACCATTCAACAGCATATCAAGGCATCCTAGAGTCGATAGAAGAGTTATGCAGATAATCATCAATGATACCTTGAGTTTAAAGTTAGAGACATGGGTTTTCAATGAATATCTCTGTGAAAGAAGGTCATGCGGTTTGGAAAGAATGGGAAGTTATGTCTAAGGTACATCGGACCCTTCGAGATTCTTGATCATGTTGGGGCTGTGGCCTATCGACTAGCACTTCCACATACCATGGCCAAAGTACATGATGTATTTCATGTATCCATCTTAAGGAAGTACATATTGGACCCTTCATATGTACTCTCTTCTGAGGCAGTATAGTTGGATGATGATCTTTCTTATGAGGAGAAATCAATGATGATCTTAGATCGTAGAGAAAAAGTTCTACGAAATAAGACAGTGCCCCTCGTCAAGGTGTTTTGGTGAAACCACAAGTTTGAAGAAGTGACTTGGGAATTGGATGAAATGATGAAGCTAAGTTACCCACATCTGTTTTAGTGTGGGAAAATGAAATTTTGAGGGCGAAATTTCTTAATCGGGGGAATATTGTAACGACCCAAAGTTTCATTAATGGAAGTACCATTTGATCTAATTAAATATCTCTTCATGTAAAACATTTATATAAAATTTCAACTTTTTTGTTTTTATGTTACGAAATTGCGACCGTTACTTTTATAGCCGTTGAAGAGTGATCACATGATTTTTATAAATATAAGGCTTTAACGAACCCAACCTACTCAGAAAAAGGAAGTGATGGCCTCATCCTGTAGAATTGCTCCATACGAAGCCAATTTGTCAGAGCTCGGAAAATTGGTTCCATACTTTGGCTTCACTCTTGACCAAGCCCTAGATGAGCTCCATCATGTCAAGCTCGAATGAGACCTTCTACTGGAAAAGTTGAATTTGATAGAGATTACCACTCAAGCGATGTTATCAGAGCCACCCCAAGAGTCTGTCACCATCGCACAACATACTTTTAGGTCTTATGCTGATGTTTTAAGGGTTTACGTAACAAATCACCAGTACTATGTTCATGTACATTATTTTTGTATATAATAATGAATATACTTTCTTGTCATTATTGATACACTGTAAATAGTTTTTAAATTACAAATAGTTTTTTTATTTTTTATTTATTCAATAATTCTATTTTAATTAATTAAGTGGTTTTTGAATTAAATAATATTTTAATACAATATTATTATTATTATTAAATTAATTTTTATTAAATATAAATGATCTTATAATTTTATGAATGCAATTGTAATTTTTATTAAAGTTTGAAAGCCATTTTTGTCAAAACCCATGAATTTTTGAGAAATGTCAGTTTTTATTTTAAAAGTGAATATTAACATATTTAGATAATTATTAAGATAATATAAATTTTATTTCTAGAATTAGGACATCAAAATTATCCAATGGTGAATTTTTCATTATTTTCTGAGAAAGTCAAATTTTTGGGTAAAAATTAAATACCGTTTAAATATATAATGTGTTTTATGACATCATAATGGCCCAATAGTGATGTAATAAAATAATTTAAGCTTTATGTTCGGCCAATATATGTTTTACCATTAAAATAAAATGATTTTGGGTTTTTTTTGATTTATTTTACAAATCATTAATGGACCCCTCAAGACTTATTAAACATCTTGTCTTTTTAAATTATTTTCCATGGGAGTGTGATTCACCTCCATATAAGAAACCCCATTATTTTAAGAAGTTCAGACATTGGAAATACAAAATATTTTTTTTCCTATCCTCTTTTCCAAAAATCATGGGCAAAAACTGAGAGCTAATTTGTGGTTTGGATTAGTTTAATGTAAGGGGTCCCAAACCTAAATAATAAAGAACTCACTCTCCATACCTATATAAACCCACCCAATCTCTGACATCCTCTTAACTGAATGACTTTGGGGTTCATCTGACCTCTTCGCTACTCTCTCTAAAATCCTCCCAAGGTTCCCCAAGCTCCTAAGAATCCTCTCTCAAGCCTCTCTCAAGCCTTTGGAAGCACACTTCATGTAAGGGTTTTTTCTTCTTTTCTCATTTTTGTCAAATTTTCTTTAAGTTGTTTTTCCATTTTATTATAAATTATGAATGTTGGGGTATGGTTTCAAGCCTCCCTCATACTGACCTCTATATGTTTGAATTATGGGAGACCCCTTTCTCTCTCATTAAATGCTTCCCATGTACACCCGTTACTATGCCGAAATTCCGAAAGGAACTTCTCTATCCTCATTTACATTCAAGAAATACTTTTGTTTCATGAATCCAAATTCCATTAAAATTATAGGGACATGTATCTATATGAACTCCTTACTTTCCATTACATGTAAATATGATGAGGAACCCTTTTTCTCTCTCATCAACCATTTTTATGAATTCTTATGTCACGTCGTTACGCTTCCGAAATCACACCGATTTTCTAAGTCAATGACATTGTGTAGTTAATACAATACCCATTTCTCCATCAAGGGTATTCACCTTTATGCACATTTACATATTGATTATAAAGTTTCAATTATGAATTCCACATTCCGTTATCATGGAATAAATGATTATGTTTTATGAATCCAAGTTTTATGATCAATGTGGCACACTTATGCATGAAAAGAAATGTTTATGAAGGGTGCGCCCTTATAGCGCTCCAATGCATTGGGTAAAGTATAGTATCATGATACATCATGTGCAATTAGTGTTTACTCACGCTAATTCAAGTGAAATGAGGGTTTACTCGTGCTTCATGTGAAATGATGATTTACTCATGCTTCATGTGCAATGGGCCTTGGCTCATGCTAATTCAATGTTAAGTGTTGTTGCCACATTTCCATGTTATGATTATCATGCCTTTATGTCCATGTTTCTCTGGTCCTCTATTGATAAGACTATTGTCTAACATATATTCTAATAATCATGTATTCCATGTTTGTTCCCTTATTGGGCTTTATAGCTCACCATTTTCTTATGCATGTCCTCAGGTTATACCATGCAATGATAAGTACGAGGTAATGTTGTGGTCATGTAAGGTATGTTTTCAATAAAGATGTTGTATTTCATGTTTTAAGATGTTATGTAATGATACTAAGCCCCAAAGACACTAGAACTCTCGATCTTCCATGTTGTATGAAGTGAATAGTGTATGTAATAAATCTTGTTTAAGTTTGTAATAAAATAAGGGTTGTTATATTCCATCTCACAATTAACACTTCTATAGGACTATATACCTCATAGTTTATTCCAGATGAATGTAAAATATGAGAACTATGAGCTTCAATTAATAAATATTTCCTCAACTAGGAATCACATGGAATATATAATGTTTTTACAAATTTTAAGAAACATTATTTAACAACATTAAAATCTAGAGACCTACCATTCTTTACAAATTACACCTTTCAACTCAATGATTGATACACCTATTAAGCCCTCTTATATCATTCTGACAAAATCAAATGCATTGAAACCAGAAAAAAAAACAGAGGATATCCCTAAATCTAAAAAATCTAGGCCAAAATTCTTAATATACATATCCAAACGGTTTTATTACAAACATAATATGGTTAATGTAGCATTATATTTTTAACATAAAGTATCCAACACTTTGTTTTCTTTTCTAGGGTAATAATGAACCGTCAAATCATAATCCATGATTTGTTCAATCCAAATTCCTGGTGACATGATTAATTCTTATTGAATGAATATATACTTTAAAATTTGTGATCAGTATAAATTTTATACTTTACTCCATTAATATGATGCCTCCAAATTGTTAGATAAAAACCCACATCAGCAATTTTCAAATCATGTGTATGGTAATTAAACTCTTGAGAATTCAAGTAAAACGAATTATATGAAATTACCTGATAATTATGCACGAATAAACAACCATTTATTTCCAATGAAGAATAATTAGAGATAAATAATTTATTATCTGTGTAATGAAAGTCCAAAACAATATAATTCCCCAATATTTTTTTAGTTCTACAAAACCCCCCTGTATTTTTAACGATAAATCTTTGTAGATGACGAAACAAACAAGTATTTTCAATGCAAAAGAAACCATGTCTTTTCATTGAATCTTTGTTACTTTAATACATCAACCAATAGATTGTAACAATAACTCTACCTATAATTATTATGTTATATTCCAAATTTCATCAAAATTTCATAGAAATGAAAGAATGTGATGATCCAAAGTCAAAAAGGGTTTTGGCATAAAACACATGTAACACACATGTTACCACATCATTTAACATAGAAAATAAACTGTCGTAGATGAAAATGAAATCTATACCCATTTATATTTCAGATTATGATGATTTCTATTTGGTAAAAATAATAATAGACATGAATTAACTCAATGTCCCATCTCATTACAGGTAAGTTATCTTACATTCCAATGGCTATCATTTACCATGTTCTTTGATTACTCGAGACTGTTTTCTTTACTTTTTCAGGAAAAGTGGCCAAACATTCCACATTAGTGAAACCTCCATGTATTCCTAATACATGCCATATGGTTCTTCTTTACACATGTACTAAGAGATTGTAACATGATATCCTTTACTCCATATTTCATTGTGGTATGTTTCCCCATCTCCTTCAATCCTAAAAATTTCGTACATTTATCTTCCTGAGCAATATAATGGATTGAAATTTCCATATCCACATTTTCAATTAAATGATGAAATTTCTCATTGATTTTAAAATCTCATACGTATAAGGATATTTCTATAATAGATTTAAATCCTGAGTATATCAGGTTATTTTTTCTATATGCGTCTCAATTAAAATTATGAACACACATGGCTACTCATGTGATGTTTCGATCATATTAAGCTACACAATATTCATCTTTTTTCCCAAATTCTAGGAATTATTTCCCTATTTAGAGTTGAAAAAACATGGGAATTATTTCTCTAGAAAATAATTCATTGAAAAAGTATCATTCAAATGAATCAAGATCATTTTACACATTGGTATTCTTAACCAAATACCATAATTTACAGAAATCACATTCAAAATAATTAATTAAAAGTGTAACCTATTAACATTATGAACATACCATGACGTCCAATATCTTCTCTAGTGCAATGGTCTATATTTCACTAACCACAGGGTCAGATGATCCACTGAATGACCAGAGATGATTCCTCATGAAATTTTCAACAATATATATTTTCCATTAGGGTATATTGTGTTCCTCTCTAGTATGGATACCATTACCATTTATCACTAGAATCAATTGATCTATAACTATAAGAAACCATTATATTCTGATTGTGACCATCTTTTGATGGGGAGATAACATGATATTTTACTCTCAGTGCCTTACCACTATACCTTTTTTGTTTTATTTGTGGAAAAACATTATGAACAATCATAAATTTGATAACAAACCATTTTAATCGTTAAATTCTATATCATTCTAACATTACCCCAAAGTAAAATAATTCAATGGATTGTTATTAATGATACTATAATGTATAATGTAGTCTAAACCATCCATTGATACCAACCATAAGGAATAAACATTAAATAGTACATAATCATGAGTTTTGTTTTGGAAATTAATTGCATTAACCTTAAGGATATTTCATTTTTTATAGTTTTAGATAAATACGACATAACTCGTACATAATAGAACCATAAAATAAAAATTGTGCACTACCGATTAATATCTATTTTTTTATAATAAAAAAATTTAAAATAATTCATGATATATATTATTAAAACTCTACACCACTTTCAATATGACCTCTATAAATTTCTTAATCATATTTAAAACTGATTAAAAAAATTTAAAAATATTGCAGGATTACCAAAATAAAAGCAAGGTATATAAAAAATAGAAAGCGTTAGTCCATTAATAAACAATAAAAATATTGAAAACCCCATTTTAAAATATAAAAAATTTATCCCAATAAATGAAATATTATTTTTTGGAAAAATATTAATTCTTTTACATTTTTAAAGAATATTATTTCTATGAAAACACTACAGCAAGAATAGATAATTTGTATAGATAGTTTGGGACATCATCACATTGAACCCTTACTGATCCCTTACAGACCCCATAAATAACTGTTAATGTTACACCCTGACCCTAGAAGCAGAGAGTCGGTGCATTGTTATGTATCACTGGCATAATCACAAAAGATCAAGTTTCAAATGATTTATTAGTTCAGTATCCTTAGTAGTACTAGATATATTCATAAGGTTTACATTACATCAGAAAATGGAACACTATAACTACATTATTTCCATAGAAAAAACTGAGATCCCATAGTCTATCCCTACAGGTCAGTCATAAATAATTTTCACATCCTATGAAAAATAAAACATAGAAAGGGGTGAGCTCAGATGCTCAGTAAGGATAACAGTATAGTAGATACTTTCACATATAGGAATAAACATTTAAGGCAATGTATAAGACTAAAAAAATGCATTTTTGAAAATTAACATCAATATAATATGGAAATGATAAAATCAAATAATTCCATTTACTTATTCTCATTGATATTCTACTATTAAAATAATCACATGTAATATGAATATACATTTTTATAATGATGTAATTCAAATGCTAGACTTTCATAACCACATAGTCAAGGCCTTGTGCGAAGACTAAAAATAATATTTCCTCATGGCATTGTCCAAGGCACTAGTTTGTCTAATGGGAGCTACCGATTCGTCGAGGAGTTATATAGGTCTCCACCCGTCACTTACTATGTCCAATGCATTCCTCATATGAAAAGGTTTAAACATAACATAAACATTCTTATTAAAACTAGAATAAGAAATGTCAATACTTTATCCATAAGCCATGAATAGTGTATAAATAACACATCCACAGTCAAACATATCACAAAACCTTCAATACAATGTGGAAGTAATGTATCATAACTAATCAACTTCAAATAAACATAAAATCCATCAAAGGATGTTGACATAGATGAAATCAAAACATTATTAGACCAATATCATTTTCTATTTTGAAATTATTTAATAGTCACCTAATTATAAAGAAAAAATATATTTTGAAAATATTAATTTAATATCGTAAGGTATTCTTTGATGTAGTTATAACGGTAGAAAATAGCCGCACCCACCGTTTTTGTTAAAAAAAATTCTTACATTAATTTGGTTGAAAAGGTTATAAAAGACCTTATTTGAAAAAAATTTGAAAGATACCTTTATAAAAGTCTTATAAATGTCAAAAAAGGGTATAAATGACTTTAACCCATAGTCTATAAAATTTTCAGAATGTTTTGAAATACATTTTTATGAAACATGGATGTGGATGATAAAAAGGTCCCAGTAGAGAATTAGGTATAAACAATCTCGGATAATAAAGAGATTGGGAAATGAACCCTTACCTTATAATTTTCCTTGGTTAAGGGTAGGATAACCTCCTGTATAATATTTAAATAATTTTTATTAAATTATACAAGAATCATATACATTAATATGATATCATATATGATCTTCTAATATTGCATTGTTAATGATATTTCAATAGTATCATCATTTCAGGTGTTAACTGATTCCTTTTCCTTTATATGATTTGTAACTTAAGTAATGTTTGGTATGTATAGGATTTATATTATTCATATTCAGAATGATATTATGTCTTTAATAATTATTTTTAATCATCTAATGAAAATTACTCTTGAATGGATTCGATGTGGAATGTATCTCACCGCGTTTCCTGGATATGGTAATCTGTACGTACGCACGAGCGAAAATATCAATCTATTGATATTAAAATAATATATAATTGGATGGAATATCATATATAAATAATAATTATCATGTTATATATTTTATTTACATCAATTACACATCATCATTATATCAATCCAAATAATAATTTATTGAATAACAACTACACCATGACAAGGAGACGGTAAGCTGTACGTACACACGTATGGTGAAATATCATTCAAAAGATGGATATAATAATTAATATAGTTGTACCATATTTATAATATCATTACATTATATATAAGATACTGGAGTACTTATTTTATAATGGAAACAACAAATAAGGAGGAAGTGGAAGAAGAATGGAACTAGAAAGAGGTGATGAAATATTTAACTCTTCTTCAGGTTCATCCTTTTGATTTGATTAGAAGGGCTCCATAGGTTGGCTTTCGGACTAATGTAAGGCATCTAGGATGAAGGGAGGACAATTGATAGGGTATTTGGGCAGGGGTTTTCTGAGCCAAATGGATTTGATGGTGTGAATTAGAGAGAAAGGGAGTGCCCTTTTATAAGAGGGGTGAGGGGCCCCTTTGGAAAAGCTAGAAATATTATTTTATAATAAAATCATTTCTAGTTTATAATGACTAAAAAATGAATTATTTAAAGTATAAGGTGTGTATGGGTCCAAAAACACTCAACTAATGGGTTTTAGATATGTTGGGGTCACTATATTAAACTTATCTTTTAAATTTATGTTTTAGTTATATAGTTTGACAGTTACCATGTCTCTTTTAATTTTTATATCATATTGGTAATAAAATAACTATAAACTTTCAAAAGAACCCCAAGTGGTTCTTTAATGATACACCTATCATTATATAAGTCGTTTGGATAAACCTTATATTTTTAGGAATAGAATATCATTTAAGAATATAATATTTGGTTTAAAAATTCTTTTATGTTAATTTTGAAACTATTTGGTATTGGTTTTTTCTAAATTTATAACAGCATTATTACTTTGAAAAAAATTCATCTAACCAACCCTAACATGTCTTATTAACCTATAAAATTCGTGGATGGCAACAAATATTTCAAATATTATTTATTTTAAGATTTATTATACCACATATATGATTCTTTCATTAGTAAGGAAAATATTGCATCATCATTGTATTCTAAATAAATTTAGTTATTAAATGTATAAAAATTATAAATAAAATACCACTATGTTGGAAATAATTTTATATTTTTAATTACTATTTATATTCTAGGAGATAACATATATAACCCCATGTAATTATTGTTTTACTAAAAGATATATGTTTTTGTCATTTTTGTATTTACTTTAACTTAATTAATATAATGTGTCATTATCACTTACAAGTGTCTCCATGGGGTAAAAAAATCGATCCAAGGATTCCCATGGTCGGAAATGTATCAGCCAATAGGGTTAGAACACGTGTTAGAGTAATTTATTATAATAATAATATTATTTCTTTACCCTTTTTTACAGGATTTACCCTTTAACCATGGTAAATAAAATATTTACCGAAGTAATTATTCAAAATATCTAAAAATAAAAGTTATCCATTTACATAATTTGGCCCTCCTGATTCTAAATATGGAATCCATTTTTTAAAATTCAAAACAAAAAAGTGGCAGAAATTAATTTAAAATTAATTCTTGTGGTCAAAATAAAAATCTTGTTTTTAAGAAATAATATCTATCAAAATATTGATACTTTCTTATGTCCAGTTTAAATGTGAAATTACGTCTAATAACAAACATTGGATTAAATAATACAAATATAATCTAATTATACCTAAAAACCACTCAATAGTATAATTTAGAACAGTAAAGTATTTTTATTTAAAAATTTGTTTTTAATTAAAATTTATTATTTTTCTCTCTTCATCAAAAATTGTATGTTTTCAGAAAAATACCAAAAATTCACCCTATGATAATTTCAATATTCCGAATCCAAAAATATACTCAATTTTGAATGATAAAATTTATAAAATTTCAAAAAACAATGTATTACTATTCATAACGACTGGTTTGATTGGTTGCGGTGTGTAAGAACTCGAAGTGGCATACAACACTCACCATTATATTATTCAAAGAGAAACAGACCATGGAAGCTTGAGGTGTTACATTCTACCCTCCTTCAAATAATTTCATCCTCTAAATTTCTAGAATATTACTGCGTAAAAAGATTCTGGTGGTTCTTCATCATAAGCTCCCCGGGATCCTACATTGCCTCTTCCATCTTATGGTTTCTCCATAGAACTTTTACTAGATGAGTCATCTGGTTTCTCAACACATGTTCTCTTATATCAAGAACCATGACAGGCTCTTCGCAATAAGACATATCAGGTTCCAGTTCTAATTCCACATAGTTGAGTACATGTGTTGGGACAGGCATGTATTTTCACAACATGGATAGGTGGAACACATCATGGACTTTAGAGAGACTTGGTGGAATTGTCAAACTATAAGATACATCCCCAATTCGTTCTAGAATTTCAAATGTTCCGATGTACCTATGACTCAATTAACAGTTCTTTACGAAATCTATAACACCCTTCCATAGAGATACCTTCAATAAAAAATGATCTCCAACCTGAAATTTGAAATCCTTCCTTTAGTTGTCAGTATAGCTCTTCTGCCAACATTGAGATGCCTTGATGTAGTTTTGGATTACATTCACCTTTTCTATCATTTCCTCCACATGCTATAGGTCCTACATGTTTTCTTTCACCAACAGCATCCCAACAGTTTGGTGTTCGACATCTCTTTCTGTATAACGCTTTATATGGTGCCATCTGAATACTTGAAAGGAAGCTATTTTTATATGAAAATTATTTCATAGGTAAATATTGAACCCACATACATTTACTGTCATGTGAGAATGATCCCAACATGTCTTCTAAGGTTTGAATATTCTGTTCTGATTGTCTATCAGTTTGGGGGTGGTAGGAAGTGCTCAAATGATGTTCATTATCTATGGCTTTGTAAAGACTTTTCCCAGAATCTTAATGTAAAATGGGGATCACGATAAGAAAAAATCAAAAGTGGTACACCATGATGTCTTATAACTTCATTAATATATAGTCGTGCTAATTGTTCAAGTGGTAAATTGTCTCTTATAACATGAAAATGTGATGACTTGGTATGATGATCATATATGACCCGTATTGCATCCTTTCTTCTAGGGGTATTTGGTAGTTCCATGACAAAGTCCATCGTGATATCATCCAATTTTCACTTAGGTATCGGAAGAGGTTGAATGACTCCTCAATGCTATTTCCTTCCACCATTCACTTGTTGACAAACCATACATCTAGACACAAAATCAGCAATCTCCCTCTTCATGTTGTCCCACGAAAAAAATTTCGTCAAATATTTATTCATCTTAGTGCTACCAAGGTGTATAGAGAAATTGGAACTATGAGAATCATCCAAAAATTCATTTTTTAGATCAGATATATCAGGAACAGAACGTCTATTCCCAAATTTCAAAATTACATCCTCCCATACAAAGTCACTCGATCTCCCATCATTCACAGCTTTAATCTTCTTTTGAAACTCCTCGTCATCAACCTGATAACTTTTTATCCTTTTTAGTAAAGGTGGTTTGGAAACCATTTGAAAAATAATTGATGTTTCACCTTCCATGGTTATTCCTATATCCATCTTTATTAGGTCCATGAAAATAAAATCCCTTTCAACTCTCATCTTGTTCAAACTCCACGATCATTTATTCTCATAGCATCTTCCACCTAATTTTCCTTCCCCAGGTGGTTGTCTATTGTGCAATCATAATCATTGAGTAGTTGAACCCATCTCATCTGCCTCATGTTGTGTTCTTTCTGTGTGAAAACATTCTTCATACTCTTGTGGTCAGTATATAACTCACATTTTCACCATAGAGATAATGTCTCTATATCATCAAAGAAAATATTACAGTTGATAACTCAATATCATTAGTAGTATAGTTTTTCTCATGATTTTTTAGTTTTCGTGATGCATATTCAATAACCCTATCATTCTATGTAAGGACCCAACCAAGTCCTTTCTTTAAAGCATTACTATAAATAAAAAACCCATCATTCCCTTATTATAGAGTCAATATAGGGTCATTGACTAATCTTCTCTTCAGTTCTTCAAAACATTCCTTACAATCTTTTTTCCAAACAAATTTAACCCATTTTTGTGTGAGCTCTATTAATGGGTTATCCAATTGGGAAAAATTATAGATGAAACACAGATAATAACCAGCTAATCCAATAAAACTGCATACAATAGTTATACTCATCGGTGCTTGCCATTCTTTTTTTTCCATGGTCTTAGAATGATCAACAGAGATTCCATCCCTAAAGAAAATATGGCTATGAAAAGAAATCTCTTGAATCTAGAATTAATACTGGATAAACGTCCCATATAATTGATGTCTTATAAGAGTTTTTAAGATAATGCACAATTGATTTTCATAATCTTCATAGATTATGAAGTATACCACGATATCATCAATAAATACCACTACATAGTCATCAAGATATTCTTTGAAAACTCTATTCTTTAGATCCATGAAAACAGAGGGTGCATTAGTTAATCCAAAAGCCATTACTGTAAACTTGTAATGCCCGTACCAGGTTCAAAATGCTGTTTTCATAATTTCTTCCTTCATCACACACAACTAATGATATCCAGATTGAATTTAATCATTGAAAAATATTGATATCCCTGAAGTTGGTCAAATAAATTAACAATGTGAGGTAGGGGACACATTTTCATTATTTTAATATCATTGATCTCCCCATAGTCAATGAACAACCTCATAGATCCAACGTTCTTCTTAACAAAAAGGATAGGGGCTCCCCTTGGAGAAACACTAGGGTGAAAAAAATCCTATATTAATAATTTTTTCTAGTTGTTTCTTCAGTTCCTCTAATTCCACAGTGGCCATTCTATAAATGGTCTTCTATATGTGCCTTGATCCTGGAATTAAATCAAAGGAAAGCTCAATTTCTCATTTTGGAGGATGTCCGGGTAAATATTCTGGAAATACATCAATATATTCTCTCAAAATAGGATCATCATCTATTTAAACTTTCCTTTCCTCAACCAAAGTTATTTCATTCTATTACTCCCCAATAATTCAATTTATTTGAGCTACTGGGGGTGGATTTAGATAAGAATTAGGTGGTGATTTTTCTGATCTAAAGATAAGGTACTCCTTATCATCATCAAAATTGTAACCTCATTCTTCTTATAATAAATTTTCACATCATGGTCCGAAAGCCAATCCATACCGAGGATAATATCAAATTCAATTATGGGTATGATGATGAGATCTGAAGATAAATAACGTTTATATTCCTTAATGTGAACTGATTCTAAAAACTTTTTTGGCATGATACTTCCCTTTAGTGTTTTGAATGACAACTCCCTTGATAAGTCAAATGGAAAATATCTAATTTTCTTTGAAAACTAGGAATATATGAAACAATTAGAAGATATAGAATCAAATAATGCATTTTCCAAACATTAGGAAACCTTTAAATTACCTACCACTACGTCTTTCCGAGAATCAACTTCAGTAGAAGTGATAGCATAAGCTTGGCCTTGAACCCTAGGTTTTTTCTGAGATATGTTTTACTGATGAATAAGAAATTCATTCGTATAATTCCCACTTCCTCTATAATTTTATCATTCAACATCAACAACCTCTTTCTTCCCCTTGGAATCATGATCTTGGTGGCCTTTTTCACCACACTTGTAACAAATACCCATTCCCCTCAGGCAAGTACTAGAGTGTTTCTTCCCACATTTACTACAGGATGGATATTAAACTTTTCCTCTCTTCCTAAAATTTCCATTTCTAGAGTGTTCAATAGATCTATTCTTCTCTTGCTTTTCTTTAAATTCATAAGACATAGGGAATTTTTTTTTCTTTCTTGATAGCACATGAGACAATATATTCGTAGGATGAGAAGGATAGTGAGACTAATGATCAACAGAGAAATGGTTTTAACCCATTAATATAATGATCAATATTAATTCTTGGGTTATGTATATAATCTATTGAATTCCCCACTAACCTTGTATAGTTAGCTTCATACATTGTGACATTTAAACATCCTTTTTCCTCAGCCTCAAAAATTGTCTTTCCATATCCGCTTGATGGTCATAAAGAAATTATTTTTCTAAGAAAATTTATTTAAACTCACTCCATTCCATATTTTATACTTCATCATCTTACATTGTGTTTGGAATCAATGACCACCATTGATCAACATATCCAGCAAGGCGGTAAACTGCCATGATAAACTTTTCCCTTTCGCTACTACCTAAGGTGTCAAATACTTTCTCTTAGGAATTTATCCATTGCTCAGATACTTCTAGATTTGTACCCCCATGAATTTTGGTGGTTATTTCCTCATGAAGTGATCTAACATTGATCCTCCATGCTACAGATTAGGGTGCTCCATATGGGTAAGGTTATTATTCATAGCCTGAGTGAGTTGTCCAAATAAAGTGATAAGCTGTTAAACACTATTTGAATCACTAGCTCCACTATAATTTTCATGATAAGGATGGAAATACCAACATGGAATGTGTGCATTTATACAGTTTCCATTCCTTCCACTAGGTGACATTTCTAAACAATGGAATAAACTAGATTAGTTTTTGAATAGAAATACAGAAATCCAAACTTTTAAAACACTTAACATAAATTGAATGTTTATTTATATAATCGACAATAATAAAAAGGTTTTTTGAGGAAGTATATACTCATAAACCCATCATAATGGATTGTAATTAAACTTCTAATTATCTTAAGCATTTCCCCCAAGAGTGTCATAACAAAGTGTGTAGCAAGGCTGGTTTTCATGCACCATTTCCCATTCGAGTCTAGCTCAATGCGGTGTTTTCGGGTTTTACCCAAAGGTACATCTGTTCCAGAGCCACATCTACCTGATCGTATCTAGAAAGGGATGTATTTCATTGAAAACTCAAAAAATCTCTACAATACCAATATTCTAGGAAGTTCTTCTATACTAATCATCAATGTCTATCTTAGGGTAATGTGATCTTATCAGAGTTTATCTAAATCTAGATTCTAGGGTTTTTACTAAACTTCCTCTGATACCAACTGTAATGCCCCGACCCCATAATCCCATAATCGGTGTATTATTACGTATCATTAGCATGATCCCAAAATATCACATCTCGAAAGACTGATTAGTTTAGTAGCTTTGGAAGTACTAGATACATTCATAAGGTTTACATTACATCATAAAATGGAAAACTGCAAAAAAATTGTTTCCATAGACAACGCTGAGATCCCATAGACTATCCCTACAGGTCAGTCATAATATACTTATTTTTATCCTTGGAAAAATAAAACATATAAAGGGGTGATCTCAGGTTCTCAATAAGGATAAAAATATAGAGAAAACTTTCATAAAAAAGCATAAAAATTTAACGCAATGTATAAGACTAAAACAAAATCCTTTTAAACCTGAACATCAACATAATATTGAAATGATAAAATCAAATAATTCCATTTACTTATTCACAATGATATTCTACTAGTCTAATAATCACAGCGATTATCAATAGCCATTTTCATAATGATGGAATGCATAATGCCAGACTTTCATAACCACATTGTTAAGGCCTTATTCCAAGACTACAAATAATATTTTGTCCAAGACTTTTTCCAAGACACTACTTTGTCTCATGAGACCTACCGATGAATCGAGGAGCGATAACAGGCTCCACCCATCACTTTCAAAGTCCAATGCATTCCTCATATGAAAAGGTTTAAACATAACATAATCATTTGTATTAAAACTATCATACGATATGTCAATACATTATCCATAAGGCATGAATGGTGTAAGAATAACACATCCACTTTCAAACATATCACAAATCATTTAATACAATATGGAAGTATTGTATCATAATAAATCAACTTCAAATAAGCTTAAAGTCTATCAAAGGATGTTGAAATAGATGAAATGAAATCCCTTTTTAGAGAAATTACTTTTTCTATTTGGAAATTATTTAAGAGTCACATAATTATAAAGGAAACATTTATTTTTAAAATATTTTTATAAGCTTTACCCTGATGCTTAGACGTTGTCATAACGGTTTAAAATATCTGCACCTGTCATATAAGTGACAAAAAACACATTCTTACCTTCATTTTGTCAAAAAGTTTATAAAGGACCTTGTTTGGAAAATGACAAAAATATTCCTTTATAAAAAAATTATTAAAGTCAAAAAATGGTATAAATGAATTTAACCCATAGACTATAAAATTGTAAGAATGTTTTGAAATACATTTTTTAGAAACTTGGATGTAAATGATAAAAAGGTCCTAGTAGATAATTACGTTTAAACATCCTGAGATAATAAATAGACAATGGAATTAACCCTTACCTTGTACTTTTCCTTCATCGAGGGTATCTTAACCTCATGTATAATTCTGAAATAATAGATGTTAAATTATACAAGAACTATATACATTAATATGATATCACATATGATCTTCTAATATTGCGTTGTTAATGATATTTCAGTAGTATCATCTTTTCAGGTGTTAACTGATTCGTTTACCTGTATATGCTTTGTTACATAAGTAATGTTTTTAATGGATAGAATGTATCTTATTCATATTCATAATGAAATTAAGTATTTAATAACTATTTGTAATCATATAATGAAAATTATTCTTGAATGGATATGATGGGGAATGAATCTCATCACGTTTCGTGGAGATGGTAATCTGTTCATACACACGAGCGAAAATATCATTCTTTTTATATTAAAATTATATATAATTCGATGGTATATCATATATAATGAATCATTATCATGTAATATTTATTATTTACATCGATTACACACCATTATTATACCGATCAAAATAATAATGTATTGAATAACAATTACACCACGACCTGTAGACGGTAAGCCGTACGTATGCACGTATGGTGACATGTCATTAAAAGGATTTAGAATAATTAATATGGATGTACCATAGTTATAATTACATCATAGAATATTTAATATACTAGATTTATTATTTTATAATGGAAACAAGAAAGAAAGAGGAAGTGGAAAAAGAAAGGAATTTGAAAGATGTGATGAAATATTTTTATCATCTTCTTTCAGGTTCATCCTTTTGATTTGATCAAATTGGCTCATTAGATTGGATTTAAGACTAAAGGAATGACTTTATGATGAAGGGAGGATAGTTTATATGGAATTTGGGAAGGGGTTGGCTAATCCAAAAGTCATTTTTGGTGTGAATTATAGAAAAGGGGGAGTGCCCTTTTATAAGAGGGGTGAGGGGCACCTTAGAAAAAACTTGGAATATTTTTTTATAATAAAATAATTTTTAGTTTCCAGGGGATCAAAAATGAATATTTTGAATTTTGTGGTGGGTATGGAGTGAAAACCAGTCAATAAAAAGGTTATATACAAGTTTGGGACACTATATTAACCTTATGTTATAGATTTAACTCTTAGTAAAATAGTTTGACATTAATCATGTCTCTTTGAATTTTTATATTATATGATTAATAAACATGATATATATACTTCCAATATAACCCAAAGTAGTTAATTAATGATACAAATATAATTATATACGACTTTTGGACTAACCTTATATTTTTAGGAATAGAATATCAATTAATAATTTAATACTTGTTTTTAAAAACACATTTATGTCAATTTTGACACTATTTGGAATTTTGTTTTTTATAAATTCATAAAAGCATTATGACATCAAAAAAATAATAATATATCCAAGCCTTACAGGACATATTAACCTAAGAATTTGTGTATGGAATTAAAACTTTCAAATTAAATTTATTTTAACATTTATAATACAATTTAATTGATTCATTCATTAATAAGAAAAATACTACATCATCATTATGTCATAAATAAATTGATTTTTTAAATATCTAAAAATTATAAATAAAATACCATTATGTTGGAAATATTTTTATCTTAAAATTAATATTTATTGTCTAAGAGATAACATATATAACCCTATGTAAATTTTTTTTTTCTAAATGACATATGCTTTGGTTATTTTTGTATTTACCTTAACTTAATTAATCTAAAATGTCATTATCACTTACAAGTAGCTCAATGGGGTCCCACAATCGACCTATGGATGCACATGGTCGGACATGTATCATCCAATAGGGGTAGAACACGTGTTTGAGTAATTTAATATTATTATAATATTATTGTTTTACCATTATTTACGAGATTTACACTTTAACCATGGTAGATACAATATTTACCGAAATAATTATTCAAAATGTATAATAATAAATGTTATCTGTTTACACAATTTGGACCACATGATTCTATATATGCAATCCATTTTTTAAAATTCAAAACACATAAGTTGTATATATTAATTTTAAATTTATTTCTATTGTCAAAACAAAAAATGTGTTTTTAGAAATAATAACTATCAAAAGATTGATACATTTTTATTTCTAGTATAACTATAAAATTACATACAATGAACAAAATTAGATTAAATTTTAACAATATAATCTAGTTATACTTAAAACCACTCAATAGAATAACTTTTCACTATAAATTAATTTTATAAAAAAAATGTTTTTAATTAAAACATAGTATTTTTAACTATTCATCAAAAATTGAATGTTTTCAGAAAAATACCAATAATTCACCCTAATATAATTTTGATATTAAAAATCCAAAAAATGAAGCCCATTTTGAAAGATAAAATTTATAAAATTTCAAAAAGTGGGTATTACTATTTATTACGGGTAGTTTGATTGGTTGTGATGTGTTAGAACTCAAAGTTGCGTACAACACATGCTATTGTATTATTCAAAGAGAAGCATACCGTGGAAGATTGGGGAGTTACACTTAATGATTATAGTAACCATATAACAAATATAAAATATAATTATCTAGATAATATAATCATTTCCAAATGAATTGGAGTGCTATTTTGGTGCGCCCATCGTTTCGTCTATAACGAGATCACACAGTTGAATCTGATCACACCCATCATTTATAATGTCCACAAACCACAAAACGAAATAAAATATATTTTTATCAGGAAAAAAACTTTTAAATTCATATGAAAATTTCTAGTAGATATTAAAATAGAATTTTCATCTAAAAATTTAATTATCAATACAAATACACTTTTTTATGGAAACCATTTTCAATGCCCAAGTACCCAACAAAAGGAAATGATGAGTTTTTTAAAAATAGGAACGAATATAGAGGAATATGGATACAAAAATAGTAAAAAAATTCTGATATAGACCTTTAATATCAACAAAAATAAATATTTAAAAAATAATCCATATTAAAATAGAGGATAGGATAAAACATTTATGCATTCAAAGCATCTCATACAACCTTATGCATTTAAATCATAAGACCTAGGAAATTATAGAATTTAATATAATATTAGATAGCCTAATAGTAATAAAATTTTGTTATGGAATGTGAATTTGGGTTTATATATACCTTAAAAATGACAAATGTGCGTATCATCATGAAATAATTCAATAAAAGTAGATTCAGATGAAATCTCGTACCTTATGTCTGACGTGTCACAAGTGTCTTTGTCCTCCTAAATAATAAAATTATGTTAATTATTTACGAACTTGATAATATTTTTCAACATTATCATATTATTTTTTTGAAATTTTATGTCTTCTTATAAAACTATATAACCAATAATGGTTTTGTCATTTAGTTTGACCAAATTCGGTTTATGTGTAAATAATTACTTTGGTAGGTCATCTAGAATCAAAAGTTTCTTTATATAAACTTATACCAAATAATAATAATGAAATAATTATAATATTTAAATCCCAATTATAATATTTTAACAATCATGAAAAATTGTTATGATAAATTAACTAACATTACTATCTTGTAAATGGTAGGTCGTACGTACACATGAGTAACATTTGGAAATTTCAATGGACATTATTGAAGGAAGTTAAGTAACATTTATCATTCCATAATGATCATTATGTGTTTAATTACATGTTTTTAATCATATAAACTTATATAAATATATTTATATTTATTTAAAATGAATCACATCGCGTCGAGGAGGCGGTATTCCACATGTCGAAGAGTGACATTATATTTTTTTTATAGTATGTGGAAGGGTGTAAAATAAAATGAAATATTATATTTCTAGAAACTAATTATTTAATGATAATAATATATATTTACTCTATGTAAAATATTTTTAAATAAAATAATCCTTAATACATTAATTTTATAGTGAAAATGTATAACATCACTTTGAGGAGGCACTAGTCCACAAGTCCACAAATTATGATATCATATTACCATAAAACTGAAAGAATGAATGTATGTTTATGTAAATCTTCCCTATATATGAGAACATCATAAATATAATATATAAAATATAAATTTGTTTTTACATCATAATTCCAAAACAGGATATGGAATAATCGAAAAACAAACGACATCATTTCTCAAGGTGGTAGTTCACCGTACACATGAATGGTATGTTTGCTACCCATTTGATGGATGTGTGTCTAGGATTAAGTAAAAAACTTAAAAACAAATTATAAGTTTATTTAAGACACTATGGTAATTATCTTGTAATTATATAAATTTATTTGATCTTATATTATGAGTAAATAATGTAAAAATGTATGTTGATGAATGTTACCTCTTCTTTTGGTAACTATTTCTAGTTTTCACAAAAGGATTCCATTGTTGGATTTATTTCTAATGTAAGAAATACATTGTGAGGGGTGGTATTTTGGGAGATTATTTTTTTAGTTTATGAATGAGACAAATGGGAATTACTGGTTTTATGATGTGATGGACTGAGTGACATTTTTTCGATAAGGGGAGTGACATTCTTGTAAATATGAAAAGGTAAACACTATTGTGAGGTCTCTATAGCATCCTGTTATTCCAATAATGAACCAAATTATAGAAATTTGAAGACATGGTATAATAATGGCTATTATGTTTATTTGTAAATGTTACTATTACATTTATACTCTTATGATTATAGTTTAACAACTATGAAAAAACAGTTTTACTTTATCTCTGTAACTAATTTTCATTACATTATCCAATAATATATGTTAGTAAAAATGTTTAACATGATATAAATTATAATTTATGACTATGGAGGAAATGGTATCCATTTTTTCAAATTAAAATCACATGGTTAGCATAAAGTAATATAGAATTAATCCTAAAAATGGGACGACAAAGTTTGGTTTTAAAGTAAAAAAGTTCAAATGATTGAATTGATAATATAACTAAATTCAATGTGTCTTTTTTTAAAAATAAAATAATTTATTTTAATGATATATAATTGATCTAATTTTAATTTAAATAAATAAATATCATAATTCAAATATATATATATATTATTTAGGTAAAAAATGAATTTTTATTTAAAATTCAATATTACTTACTATTTATCAAAAAATTAATGTTATCAAAAAAATAAAAAAAATAAACTCATTGTAAATTTTAATATCTTTATTTAAAAAATTATGTTCATATTGTAATATAAAATATAAATCTTTCTTAATTTACTTTTAAAACATGTGACCATTGAAAGGGGGTAAAATGATTTTTAGAAAAAAGTATAATTTTTTAGTGTAAAACTTGATTTCTTCATATCTTATGACTATAAAATTTATTAGATGAATTTAAAAACATATATTTCCATATGTAAACATAATATAGTTTTTTTATTCACACCCACCAATATAATTCCTATGGTATGGATTCCCATTAAAATAATAATATCAATAGTATATTATTGGTCGATATACCATAGACTTGTATAAATATCAAGATTTCAAAGAAACCACTATTGATTTTTAGGTAAGTTATTAGACATAATTTTAATATAATGGTAAAATTACAATATACATAATAAAAATAGAATTATATTTAAAAGAATTATTTTAACATTACTTGGGATATTACACTAGAGTATTGTAATAATGAAATATGGTTTATTTGATATTGGGAATTTTTTTGTATAAAATAAAAAAAATTTATTCTAGCTAAAATATTTTTATTGGAATATACCTAACATATATATTATTTTTTATCATATAACATCAACGGTTCTATTTATGAATATATGGTGTCTAGAGGGTTCTCTAATTTAGTTTTTTGAGAAGGACATGGAAAATTTAACTGTGTAATGCTGTATGAATATCTCTATGAGTGAGGAATATAATAGTTCTTATTTTATTTTTTGGTTTATTTGATGATTTATAATTTGGATTATTTTTCACGTATAACCATTTAGACTATCCCCTTTCAGATGTTTGATTCATTTGGATTACATTATCCTCATAAATTTTTATTCTTCACTTCACACCTAATGACGTGGTCCATGTGTATGTAGTGTGGATTACATTTATTATATTTTATATCATATATTGGGTTTGGGTAGTGGATATAGGGAATAAATGTTCATTATGATCTTTTTTTCTATAGGAATAACTGGGATTCAGTGTTCTAGGGGTGCGTCCCTAAGTCACCCTCATCTAATATGAGGCTAGATTGTATAGTTTGTGATGATGAATTATTTTACATGTAGAATTTTATGTTTTTTCTTATGTACCCTTGTATTAATTTATATATAACTTTGATAAAAATTGTACTCTTTTCTCGTACACTATGCCATAATGATCTCTGACTATTTTAGTTTTTGTTTTACTGAGGTTTAATAAAGGATTGGTTCTTGTGTCCTATGATGATTGATTAGTGTAATGAAATTTGTTTCATTTTTGAAGCCTAGTATTTTAGTGAATCTATGATTGATAGTTTCATGTAATTTAATAATGTAGTTATCTCATTTTCATTAGAATGCTCTTATTGTGAATATATTCTTTAGAGTAGTTCTACTATGATCTTACATTTATTCTTGGTCCTGCATTTATTATATTTTGGTTTTCATTAATGTGATTTCTTCTTTTTATAGTCTCTAGGGTGTTTTAGTTTAGTTATTTATCCCATTACATCTTGTCGTTTTTGAATATTTTTCAATTCCAAAATTATTAACCAAATTCCTAAACATATTTTGAGGAGTGAAATATTTATAGTGATGAGAAATGTAACATAAAAATCAGGGATTTCACCACATACTATTATTTTCCCCTACCATATTTCGTTAATTGATGTTTTATTTAATAATTTATATTGGGATTTATATTGAGTGTGGGTGTGAGTGTGGACCATGAAATATAGTAATAATATCTATAATAGGTTAAATAACTATATAGGGAGGTCCACTATCCATCTTGTGGGATGGATAGCGGTGCATCAGGTGTGCTATTGTCACATGCCCATTGGTTATCCAAATAGTGCCTAAATCCATTCTATTTTATCCACTGACTATCGAAGGGATACATGGAGTAGATAGTGGTGTTAGTATATTAAAGTATTTTTATTGGATTTTATAAATGTTTCACAAAAACAAATGTTTAATTACATTTATATCATCCCGTAAAAATTCTTTAACATAAGTTATCCTTGTGGACCCCCTTATGAAATTTAAACTTCTTGAAACTCAATTATTGGTGGATCAAAGTGTTGATTGTCATTATAGTTCCTAAACCGTTGTTCTTTATCCATCTAGGTCATGTATCCTCATCTTTATCATGTTCAAATTTCTCATGGGAAATATAATCCATGGTTTTTCATTGGATCTATGTTTTATAATGGGGATATTTGGATATAGTGATCTCATTATCACTTCTCTTTGTGACTCCCCGCTTTGTCTAGTGTTTTCCATCCAGTGATTAGGATTGTTAGTAAATTATGGATGGTATCCTAATCAAATCCCATTAAAATTAAATACATTATTTATTATTCATTAATTTTGATTTATTGATGAATTTTATTTTTTCCATTATATCTTGTATTTATATAAATCAATAGTGAATTTTTAATATTTTGATACAAGTGGAATTTTTTTATTTTATATTAGTTTTCTTGTGAATGATTTTCAAAGGTATATACGTCAGTTTTGGAAACATTAATTCCTAGTTGGATATCAATAAATGTATATTATTTTCAATGATAATTATTTCAGACATTACAATAAAATTTCAATATTACAATCTTGGGTTTATTCCACTAGTTATGATTGACAACACTAAGAAACAATATTCATTTTTGTATAATAATTTTAATATGGTATTTTTATTGAATAAAATGATAATTGTATTGAAATGTCGAATGGAAAAGATGAAAATTAATTGAATTATTGGATAATAGAAACCACATATAAAATTACCCATTATTTATATTGAAAATGATGAATTTTTTAATGAATTAATTAAGTGTCAATTTTTATGGAATTTTTATTTAAATTTAATTTTTGTTAATGATGATGGGGGGGTGTTTTAATATTTTAATTTAGAGTTGTGGGATGTACATTTATATTTTTTCAAATTTGATGATATGATATGATATATGGTACAATTTAATCATTGAAAATATCACCTACATTTCAATTTAATTTGAATACATGATTTAATAGGTTGCGTTTATTTATATAGAAGGGAAATAGTTTAGAGTAATTCTATATCTTGTGGCCCAAGATGGTAAAAAGGTAAACCTAAGGTACTTCTACCTCCATTTGGTTACGATATGTTAGGGATTGGTGTTTTGGATAATTCCAATTAATGTGTTTTTTCTTTTCAAGTATATGATGTTTTCTTCATTATAACCTCATTATAATAGTTATAGAATGTATCAATTTATCAAATTTTGGATCCATGATGATGATTTATGTATATTTTCCACGGTATGGTTATTTTATAAATTTTTATAATGATTGATTACTTTTATACATTATTCTAGAAACCTATATTAAATTGATTTTTTGTTATTATTCTAATAAGGTAATATTTGATTTTGATGATTTTAAATATAAATATTCATTTTAAAAAATTGTTGTTTTTATGGTGGTTGATTATACAAATTTTCAAGAAGAAATATAAATTACATTAATATTGCAAAAAATTCATTATATGGATTCTCCATTAAATTTTCATTATTTGGGTGAGCATGTGGTGACCCAATGGGATTCTAGGTCATTATTATTTTCTAAAAATTTAGCGGGTTACTCTGAATAGAGGAAATTATTATATACATGGATTCGAATTTTTTTGAAGGAGTGTGTGGAGTTGTGTCACTGGGACATGGAGATGTTGGTTGTTTGAAAATCATTTCTTTATTTATAGTTCTATAAATAATAATCCACGTAATATAGTAGGTCATAACTATTTTGTTTCACTTACTATTGTATTTCAGAACATCTCATTAGACATTTGATTGTACAATTATCAATTTATTTTTAACCTTATTTGGAAAAAAGAAATTTATTTTTTCTTGTATATTGGTGATTTTTTCTTGACTATGGGGGTTAGATAATTTTCTATTTTGAAAGTGGAATATTGGATCTAATGATATTTTACAAGGGTATTTTGTGTCGTTTTGTGGCCCCACCTAAGATGGTTTTGGTATTAATCCACTTTTGAATGATATTTAATTCTCCACATCAAAATTAGTTTTTTATAGAACCTATATTGGTCTTATAGGTAAAAGAAATACTTGGATGATATCAAATTACATATATTCTATAAATTTTTGGGAGGACTAGTTTATTCATTAACCTATTTGGGTGTGAAAAGGGAAGTGTTTAGAGTTCATGAATTTAAATATTAAAGGTTAAATTCAAATAATTTTCATCATTTAGAAAATATACCATGATTTCATCATTCATGGGGTTCCCTTTTGAAATTGACATCAATTATCAAAATATCAACATTTCTTAGTTAATAAGAAAAAACAACCCCCGTATTTTAAATATTTATGTATGATATTTATTTTAGCTTGGAATTTTTAGGTGGCGATATATTGAGAAAATGTGAAATTTTTCTTTGGAATCAAATTTTTTATATTTATTTTTTATTAATTAAAAGGAAACATATGAGGGTCAGAGTATGGTAACATGTTTGATAAATATATGGTTATGAATTAAGTGTTATTGATGGAGGATAATTAAATTGGGGTGAACTTAAAATGTTAGTGGTGTTTAGATGGGTAGTACTACTAGTCTGGTAGATAATATAGTTTCATACAATATTCAAATTGTATTTATTATGTATTCCCTCTTAATATAATTTTTTTCTATGAATTATTTATTTAAAGTAGGAAAAATTACATTATTCAAATTATTAATTTAATAACCCTCTAATATATCCACAATTTAGAGATTTAACTCATTTCATTGTGCTTATAGTTGACCACATTGGAATTTTCTACTGCCTACATATTTTACAAGTATAAAGGATTTCTAAAGGTGTTTTCATATTAAAATTCATGGTAGGATCTCCCCAAATCTTCTCTTCTTTATAGAATCTTCATTTTATATAATTTTTATCCCCCATAGTTGGGGTTTCTGAATTGTCATTACACTATGTCATTATGATATCACATAATAGATTCAATAACACTATAATATTGTTTGTAAAAGTATTCTCTGGCATATGTTTATTCTTTATTTCTTGATAATTTATTCTATGAATTTTTTTTATATATTCATGTTGACTCTGTATTTATAAACTAAAATGTTATTTATGTTGATTTAAATAACTTTATTGGTTGATTTATATCAACATGGGTTAATATTTTTTCTTATAATCTATAGTATTTATTTTGGGGTTTCATTTGAAATTATTATTATCATATAATTATTGGTGGTTTTTATTGAAACGATGATAATAGATACAATTATTTATTAGAATAATATGGAATATTTATTTACGATTGTTGTAATAGATGAAGCATTCCAATGGTTATGGTATGTGGTCTAATGACAGAGTGTGACTTCTATTATACACCTATATAATATTCTTAAATTGTTTTATAACATAATTATAAACATTAATCAATATATTTAGACATATGAATCCTCTATTTTCAATTTATGTTTTTTATAACAGGTTATTAATATTCATGGATATTGAAGAGAAAATGATGACTATAATTGATAAAAAAAATTATATTATAAAAATTATTGTGAAATTCAAGATAAATTTGTTCTTATGTATATATATTCCCATAAATATTGACATTTGACATGAATGACTATCAAAATTCTTGAGTAAAGAGTGATTGTATTATTTTTTCATAAATTTCGTATGAAAAATAATATAGAAATGATGATTTATATTTCATTTCAGGAATATAGTATATAAATAATGTTATATAATAATTACTATAATTTATCATTAACATTAGGATAGATCATGTTTTTTATTATCATTGGGTTTGTTCTGAAAAAGTATTTATTTTTTAATGACTGTCCACACTTCATGTGATGTATGATTTTTTTGGTTTCCTAGTTGTATTTATGATGAATATGTGTAATAAACATTATTCGTTCATGGTTTGTTTGAAAAATGATAAAATATGAATTTACATTATGTTATGTCACATTAATTTTTTTTAATAAATATGGAATTAAATCATGGAATTAATATTTATTGGTTTTCAAGCTTTTTATAATTAAATTATATTTATCTATAATCATGTTTTATAAAATGAAATAGCATTATCTATGAAAAAAGTTAATTATATTTCTAATATTCATAATTTTCCCTTGTTTAACATATTTATTCAAGGAAGAGATTAAGGATTAATTAATTAATTAAGATGTAATGATATTAAACATAATTGCTTTTGGTTTTAAAAAATGAAAAAAAAATTTTACAACACATTGTTTGATTAAATTAAAAAAATTTTGTTTATATATTCCTTAGGAATTCATTTTTAATTTGTAATGATACATATTTTATACAAAACTACTCCATGATGTTTTATTTCTTTATAAATTTATTTCCAAAAGCTTCTCTTCAATTCAATATGACCATAATGAATATTGATTAACTTATTTTTAATCAAATGATTTTTTTGAACCAGTTTTAAAATAACAATTTATATGAATGATACATCATGAAAATAGTGTTAAGACGTTTTGAGAATGAAACTGATTATTTCAATGAAACTTATATTATGTATGTACCCATTGTATTTAAATAAATTTATAATATGGAATATGGTTTTATTTTTAAAAAATCATTATTTTTAAAATGTAAAAAAGTATGATATATCTTTCGTTGCTAGATTGTCATTCTTGTACTGTTATTAGAATATTTTTACCTATATTAAATCTTTTTTAATCGTTTTAGGATTATATTTTTATGTCTAAGAAATTTTTATATTCTTGATTAGAATATTTTTTTCTATACAACTATTTTTAATGAATTATTAACTATTTGTTATCTAGTAGTAAATTTTGGTGAAATTAGCATTCTCTCTTGGTTTCCTTGATTTAGAATACATATAGAAGGACAAATAAATATTGTATGATAGTATAATGTATATTGTTATCGTTATATCACCATTCCAAGCTTGTCATTTGTATAGTTGTTGTTGAGTTTTGATAAAAATGTTTATAATTTTACATATTCAGCTATAGATATTGTAGGTTGGTTTTGTAAATATGATAATGAATATTTTAGGTTTACAATAAGCATATGGTGATGGAATACAAGTTAATTTTATATAATTTATTAAATGGTACAAAACACATTAAAAAATAAACTACCGGTTTTTTTCGGTTTTAATGTCTCAAATATAATATAAAGTTGCACATTATTACATGGATGGTTTATAAAAATATGACCCATTATCCCCAGTTCCCTTTACTCCCATTGATGTGATGTAATACATATTTTAATTATTGATCCCTTAATTTATTAATATGCTGGGTGTTTCACATATAATAATTATGTTTATTAATATCTTATTTAGAGAAATTACATAAGTAGTATTTTTATGGTATGAACCCTCTTTGAATATATTTATATATCATAGTTAGTGATTCATTATAAGCTACTAATTATATTTTATTTTTTTTATGTAACGATAATAAACTAATAGATTCCATAATCTACATATTTAGATTGTTCTGAGTCATTCATTGATACTCATGATTGATTATGTTGTCTATTTATACCCCATTGGAAGATACATAATGAGTATTTATTATTATACTGTTCATAGATTCCTTAATGTACATATAGTTTCCATCATTACATTTCATAATCAAAAAAGTGGTTTGGATACAACTAGAAAAATTAATTATTATCTAGGTGATAGATTGTAATTCTTTATACTTTCATCATTTGTGGTTATAGTGGGATTGCATTATTGGTGGTTAGAGAGTAGTCACATAACAACAATTTCAAAAATAAATTCGCAAAATATATTTTATTGGTTTGTTTGTGTATTTTATCGATATTTTTAAACATTTTTTGGAATATTGGTCAATGTAAATTTTCATTAATATGGATTTAATCATTATTAATGTTGTTATTCACAATAATTAATAATCATTTCCATATATTTCACACTATACTATGATCAAATTGTTTGATTAGTTTAATGAATAAAATTCTTATTGAATAGATTTTCTAGAATTTTTTATGAAACCAATTATGAAATATTCTATTAATTAATGTTGGTACATAATTACCTAATTATAATTTAAAACCAATTTTTCTTGCATTTAGGCTATAAGTATTGCTAAAAACTATTGGGGTATGTTAAATGATCTCCAAAAAACGTATTGGGTATATGTTCCTAGGCCATTATCTATTAAATGAATGATTTTTTAGCTAAGTTTATTTTTTCTATTATATAAATTTGATGGGGCTCAATGGAATAAGCGATATAATAGATACATGGATGGAAATAAATAAAATAGTGTAAACCTATATTACCAAGGGTGTCCCAGAATTTTTAATAAAACCAGAGGTTTGGATGAGATTTTAATTTCTATATTTAATATGGAACTAATGGAATTGAGAATGGGTAATTGACCTTATACGGAGACATTTATTATTCAAAAGTAAATTTTATTGTAAACTGAAATATTAAGAAAATTTAATACTTCTTATATTAAATATAAACATATATATATAAATATATTTATTTTTGTATAAATGATACTAATTATTTATAAGAAATTAATTTTTTAATTAGTGTTTTCATAAATACCTTATTATGAGTGATGTAAATAATTAAATATCTTATAATGTCTACATATCCATATACTTATGATTTATTCCTTATATAGAAGTACACTTATACTAATCATTCATATTCATCTTAGTGATTTTTTTATTTATGGAATTTTTATTATTTATTTTTTTTATAGATGGGATTGACTTATGATAACATGAACTATTGAACTTAATGATTTTACCATATTTTGTATTTTATTACTAGGGAAAACATTTCTTTTATTTTGTTTTCATGTTATATAATAAATATGTTGTCTGGTTTTGGTAGTTACAGAGGACATATTTATATATTTAATGGAAAAGAATGTATTTTATACTATTAAATTATAATTTATTTTATTAATTGAATGTTAATTTTTTTTATAAATTATTTAACTTTAGTAATATAAAAAGGGGATAATATTTTTATTAAATTATATTAGGATGTTGCGCAAATTTGGAATTATTTGTTATATTAAAATTTTAAATTAAAAATATTTCTAATTTTTTGTTGAAATTCAGTAAAGTAGTTTACTCATTGAATTATATTGAAAAAAATTACACAAAATAAATATTGGTAAAATAAAATAGATATTATATAGAAACCAAACCTTTTTCTTACATTACCATTACATCATTTTAAATATAAAAAATATAATATTATTACAAATAGAGGATCCAAAGGTGTAGTGTCCTAGGAAAAATAGGACCATACATAACAATTACAACATCAAGCATAATCATTTATTTAATTTCTTCTTCTCTAGCTTCTTACCGGCACTTGACCAATCATTAGTACTTGTAGTCACCTAACGATATAAATCAAAAGGGAAGATCTAGAAGCCCAATAATTGGAAAGATAATATTAATATATCATGGGGTGATATAATCATAACATATGCAAAAGATCATGAACCTAAGATGAAGCATAAATATAAGACGTGAAATGTAGCAATGCATAAAAATGAATCATCATGTCCTAGTGGTTAACTACCAAACATAATTGTGAACAAAGATGTAGTCATGTTCAAACCATTTCAAATTTACTCACGAGATTCATCACTTTACCCAATGCATTGGAGCACTTTTTAATTTTGGGCACACCTGTCACATTTAAACATTCATATTGCGCAATATAATTCTGGGTGCACCCGTCACATCATAACATTAGAATTTATCATGAATGCCAGAATGAAACAAAAATGAACATAACTAACCCATAAAATGGAATGGTTTTCATCTCTTAAGAACAAATTCATAAACATTGGGTTCCCAAAATAAAGATGGAATAAGATACAGGTTACAAGAACCGTCAATCTTGAATGAGAAGCAAAAGGGGTGTTCTAAAATGAAGAATTATTTTAGAAAACATTTGGTTTGACATAAATACCAGTGAAAAACATGTATATCCTAGAAATGGAAATAAAATGATGAAAAATATTTTTAAGGAGTAACCATATCAAAAGGAGTGAAAGAGGGAGAACCCGAATGATGAATGTTAGGTCCGAGAATTTCGGCATACCTTATATCTGAATTCTTAATTCACATTAATTTCAAGTATAATGACATTATATTCATTAATTAGAATCTAAAAAACCTTTTATAAATTTAAATGGTTCATATTGGTTTCATTTTTCTATTTTATGGGCCTTTTGATGAGTTATATGGTTTAAAAACATTGTTATGGTATGTTTGTTTTTACGTTTTCTTGGCGGTTCACTTGTATTCATAAATTGATGTTCGGGTAGAAAATGTGTAAACATAAAAAACATATATTACATTTTATTAATGATACTTCAGAAGATTAAATTATATTTTATTGAATTATATTGTATTAAAGGTGGATGAATCCTTATATATGAATTAAATGGTGATTGTTTGTGTTAATTTGGACGGTTTTTAGACCACAACAAACTTATTTTGATTAATAATTTAGTAATATGTACATAAGTTTGTTAGAAAACTATAAATACGACTTAATAAATATAACATACTCGGGATCAACCATAAATATGGTTTCATGACCATATCTGAATGTAGAAAATAAAAAAAATGAAGTCATGTCGTTCTCGAGGGTGATAGATTAACTCCTCACGAAAAACTTTTTCTTTTATAAATTAAAAGGAAAAGTAGAAGGGGATTGGATGGTGTAATATCACATTAGTATCATAGAAATATAGTTTATTTATTATACGGGAGGTACCATACCATTTCAAGAAATATAGATGGGGAGAGAATAAGAAAAGAACATGAAATTGAAAGGAATTTAATGGAAAAGAAGGGGAGGAATTATCTCTTGAATCCACCTCTTGAGATCCTCCGTAAATGGCCTATGCATGGCCTCTTGAGGAGACAAATATCTTTTGGAAGTGGGGTAGGCATAAGGGATGATTCTTGGGTAGATTTTAGAAAATTCTTGAAGCTTGAGGGGTGTGAGGAAAAGATGGTTTGAAGGATGGTTTTTATAATGGAGGGGAGAGGGGTTTTCTTAATATAATTTTCATTAATTTATTATATCTACAGAAGACAAGTAATAGAGAGTCTTCCAGGACACTAAATAGTAATTTTAGAATGTAACCCAAAATAGAGTGGGCTTACATCCATGGAACATCATACATGACTCCACAATTAACTTATTTAGATTATTTTGTAAATTTTGGTATTTCACTATTAATCAAATATTCAAATATTTCAGAAAAATCTCAAAATTTCACCCCAAACATTTTTAAACATGTGTAATATGATATTGAGGACCATTTTTTAAAAAATAATTATCTAAATATGATTAATTTAATATTTAATTAAAATCATAATTTTTATTAAAAAACAGTTTTTTAAAATAAAACTAATTTTATAATGCAGTCAAAAATTATTTAAGTTCTTATAAAATTATATAAAAACTAGAAGACCTTGATTTGTTTATTTAAGAACACATTTTATAAAAATTAATTTTCTTTTAAATTAATTAATTAATTATAATTATTTATTTATGACTTACAAAAATACCTAAATGTTTACTATTTTCAAACTGGTACTTTATAAGATACCTAAATAGTATTTAATTATTCATGGGTAAGGTTACACTTATTGTGGAAATGTTTTTATTCATAAGGTTAATAAAACTATTCATATGGTAGATTACTATTCATAAGGGAAGATTACTATTCATCAAAAATTATATTTTTATTATTGGACCCCAAATATCATCTGGAACACAACCGTGCATGTCAGATTTTCAAAATCCCAAACTCAGAATTGAAAAAATTATTTTCAAAGGTCATTTAGCACTTAGTAGTTCGTTATTTTTATTTTTTAGGTGATTTTATGACATATTAATAAGAAGTTAATTTTTATTGGAAATCCTTGGTTCATTACAATTTTCCCCCTTATGAAATTTTACCCCTAAAATTTCACTTTTCACAAAAAGGTGACAGTACTTCTTCTTGATCACCTCCTCTAGTTCCCAATTAGCTTCTTGAAAATTATGGTTCCTCTAAAACACTTTGAAAAGATGAGTTCTCTTGACGAATAGAACATAATTTGGTCTGGTCCAAAATCACTACTGGATGATCCTCAAAAGAGAGATCATCTTCAACTATACCAACTACGAGTTTAGTACATGTGAGGGATCAGGTATGTAATTCATCATGAGTGATATGTGCACAACATCATGAACTTGATCCATATTTTGTGGATGTGCAAGATGATAGGCCACAGCTCCTATACGATCAAGGATTACAAAGGGGCCAATGTACCTTGTGCTTAGCTTCCCATTCATCCTAAATAACATGAATCTCTTCCCTGGTGATATTTAAACGAAGACTTTATCTCCAATGTTGAACTCCAAGTCCCTTCAATGGTTGCCATCATTGCTCTTTTGCCGAACTTGAGTAGCTTTGATGTGTTTCTGGATGACGTGAACATTCTCTTCCATCTCCGACACAAGATCAAGTCCAAGTAGCTTTCTTTCTCCAACATCATCCCAAAAGGTTCGAGTTATACATCACTTTAGACACTGAGCTTCATATGGAGCCATCTAAATACTCGAGTGGAAGCTATTGTTGAATGGAAACTCAACCAATGAGAGATGCTGATTTCACCCACCTTTTAATTCTAGATAGAATGCTCTTCGTATATCATAGAGCGTTAGAATAGTCCTTTCAGATTGGCCATCAGTTGGGGGTGATAGGTCATGCTGAAATTTAATTCAGTAATAGAAGCATTTGATGGCTCCTCTAGATTTTTGATGTGAAACTTGGATCATGATCAAGGACAGTTGAGAGTGGAACACCATGAAGTCTCACCACTTCCTTCACATACATCATTACAAGTCGTTCAAGCGAGTGATCTTCCCGAATAGAGATAAAATGGGCAGTCGTGGTGATTCGATCAACCACAACCCATATCACATTATTTCCCTTCGACATCTTCAGCAGACCCGTCAAAAATTTTAGTTACATTATCCCATTTCCGCATGGGTATAAGAAATGGTTATGTCACCCCTTTGGACTTTTTTCACTCTGTTTTAACTTCCTACTATACCTAGCACCTTGATTTATATTATACAATCTCTTTATTCATGTTTTCCCACTAGAAGTGTTCTCAGAGATCATGGTACATCATAGTGCTACTAGGATTGATAAATAATTTTAAGCTATGTGCATTGTCCTATAGCTCCTTATTTATCCCGTGTGATGAAGGCACGCAAATCCACATTCCAAACTAAATCACACCATCATCGTTGATCTGTAACTCATGTCACTTCCCTTTCATTACTCCATTCACCCTATTTTGTTTCTCCACATCATCCCATTGTGATTCATTAATCTACTCTTGAATGGAGTGTTGTGCAAACAATTGGGAAATGTAGGATGTATACCCTAACGTTATTATTTCTAAATAAATGCTTTGAATATCAAAGAAGATAGGGTCTTTCCCAATCCATAACATGAATAGAGTACCAGGTTCTTCTGTACATAGAGCTGCAGCTACCTTTTTCACTTTTCCAGGGTGGTAGTGAATTGAGAAATCGTAATACTTGATTATCTCTAACCATCACCTTTGATACATGTTGATCTCCTTTTGTGTGAATATATACCTTAGGCTATTGTGGTCAGGGTATATGTCACACTTCTCACCATAATGGTAGTTCTATCAGATATCCACGTCAAAAATCACTACTGCTAGATCTAGATCATTCGTCGAGTAGTTCTACTCAGGGATCATCACCTTCCATGTGGCGTAGGCTATAAAATTATCATTTGTAATGAGCACACAACCCAATCCTTTCTTTAAAGAATCATTGTATATCACAAAACATTTCACAGTTTTCTATAGTTTGAGTACAGGTGTAGTGATCAACCTTCTCTTTATCCCCTTGAAGAATCCCTCACATTCATCCATCCAGACATAATTTACCCCTTTCTTTATTAACATATTTAGAGGGCTTGAAAATTATGATAATTTTCTCACAAAACAATAGTAGTACCTAGCTAATCCCAGAAAACTACAGATTTTGGTGGCACTTTGGGGTCTAGGCCATTCCCCAATTGCTTTTTTTTGAAGGATCCATAGAAATTCCTTCACTTGTGATCACTTGTCCCATGAACATGACTAGATTCATCTAAAAGTCACACTTTCTGAACTTGACATACAACTTCTCTTTTCTCAATGCTGCCAAAAAAGTCCTAGATGTTTATCATGCACCTCCTTTCACTTGGAGTTGATGAGAATATCATCAATAAACACTACCATAAATTTATCGAGGTAATGTATGAAGACTATATTAATCATATCCATAAATATTTCAGGGGAATTAGTATGTCTGAAGTGCATAAACCTAAAGTCATAGTTCCCATACCTTGTACGAAAGGCATCCTTCTGAATATCATCATTATTCACTATTAGCTGATGGTATCCAGAATGAAAATCCACCTTTGAGAAGTATTGAGATACTATTAACTGATCTAACAAGTAATAAATCCTTCGAAGAGGATACTTATTATTTATGGTGGTCTTTTTGTGTTACCAATAGATGATATATAGCTGCATTGTTCCATCCTTCTTCTTCACAAAGGGAACTTGCACAACATAAGGTGATGCATTCGAACATATGAAACCTTTTTCTAGATACGGTAGAAACTGCTTCTTTAAATCCTCCAGTTCGATAAGAGGTATCCTATAGAAACACATTGATATAGGAGTAGCTCCAGGTATGAGTTATATTGAGAAATCTACATCAGGATTTGTGGGAATTCCGGGTAACACTTTGAGAAATACATCACAATATCTCTCATGATGTGCATTTCTACAAGGTTGGAACTTTTCCTTCTCTCAACCATTTGGGATAGATATGCTTCTTCATAGGGAATCACCACCCACACAGATAAAGGACTGTAAAAAAAGATTCATGATCATCCTTACATTTTTATAGGAGCATGGGATGGTTCGGAATATGAAAAGATATTTTTATTTCCTGACAGTTGATATGTGCCCAATATAACGAGATCCAATTCATTCCCATTATAGTGTCTAATTATACCAGGGGATGTATTATGAGATTTTTTGGAAGAATATTCCAACATTATCCCACAACAGAAGACTCAAACAGATGGGTTTCAATGTTTTGAAGCACATGGTGTTTTTATAGTTATATTTACATCAAGGTTTTAGGGCTTCAATTCTATATTTCTATCAAACATGCATGATATAAAGGAATGCGTTGAACCAAAATTGAATTAGAATTTTTCCATCATTGAGTGAATAGGAAGTGTACCGCGTACAACATCATTATCTTCATCCACTTCCATATTAGTGATAACATAAGCCTTCCCTTGTTCTTTTGGATTTTCTAGCTTTTGATGCTGATTACCCTTGATAACTCAATGTTTAGTTCACTAGCTTGAATAGTTCCCTAACTCCCTATAGTTGTAGCATTGAACCGTGGGTGGTTCCCTCCTTTCATCGACTACATAATCCTTCCTTTTCATGTCTTTTCGACACTGTTGAGCATGGTTTCCTTCTTTCCCACACTTAAAGAATTTCCCAATCCCTTTGAGGCAGTTCCCATGGTGCAACATCCCACAATTTTGGAATGTGGGTCATTGAGTTTTCTTCCCAACTTGGTCATTAGATCCTCCATCTTGAAACTCCATATTTTATTTCTTATCTCCATAGCCATGAGACATTCTAAAAAATCTATCCCCACATTGAGAGCACACCAAACAACATCTTTAATAACTCCCAATGTTTCGAATTACAAGAGGCTTTCGAAGTTTTGGTTTTAATCTACTAATGAATATATCAATTTTTCTATCATTGTTGATAACAAAACCCAAAGCGTACCTTGAATGCATTGTGAAATTTGATTCATTGGTTGTGATTGATTATACTTTTTTTCTTTATCTCTAGGAAATCTCTCTCTATAATTGTTCAAAGAGTTCATAGGAAATACTTATTAAGAAACATGATCTTAAAGTCTTCCCATTCCATCTCTTCAATTTCATCCCTTGGCTTGGTGTTCTTAATCAAAGACCACTATTGACCAGCCTCTCCATCAAGATGATAAATGGCTAGAGTCACCTTCTTCATCTCATAATGATGATGAATAGAAAAGATCTTTTCCATGGAGTTGACCCACTATTCCACAACTAGTGGATCATACGATCCACTAAACATCGATGGTCGTTGTCATATAAAACATTTTATAGCCATTTTTCTCTCTTTGGTGAAGGAGAAAATTCCCCATTATTATGGTCATTGTTCATAACATGAGATAATTGGGTAAGAATTACCATGAATTTTTGAACTCCCTATCCCAAATCACTGGGGATTTCATTCACGCAATTATTGAATTAGCCCTCTTATGAATTATTGGTCTGGTTTCTCTTGGATCCAACCATTTTCTAAAATAGAAAAGGTTAGAACAAAACATAAATCAGCAGTTCAAGAATAAATAACTTATTCATGTGTACAATTTATACTAAAATCATTCATATGGGATCCCTATGTAACGATTCTTGTGTGCTTATTTTTACTTAGTCACATGCTAGAGGTTTTCTCTAGGGTTTACTAATCCTAATTCCCCAATTAATCAAACATTTTTCTTTAATACCAACTATAGTGACTAAACCCTTTCTTACATTAATGTTACATAATTTTAAAGATAAGAAACATAATAGTATTACAAATAGTGGATAAAAAGGTTTATTTTCTTGAAAAAACTAGGACCATACATAACAATTAGAACATTAATAATAAACATTTATTTAATTTCTTCTTCTTTTGGTTATTACTGGAACTTGAACTCTCCTTACTATATGTAGTCACTTGAGGATATAAATCAAAAGGGGTAATCTAGAATCCAAGTAAGGGGACAGATAAGAACAATATATCATGGTGTGAGTAAAATTATAACTTAGGAAAATGATCCTGATCATAAGAGGAATCCTAAATATATGACTTGAAATGTGGAATTTCATAAAAAGGAAACATTATGTTTTAGTGGTTAATTACCACACATAATTGTGAACAAAGATAAAATCTTGTTCACATAATTTCACATTTACTAATGAGATTCCTGACATTACCCAATGCACTAGAGCGCTGTATAATTCTGGGCGCACCTGTCACATTAAAATATTCATATTGCGCTATATAATTCTGGGTGCACTCGTCACATCATAACATCATCATTTATCATTAATTGCATAATGAAACAAAATAAAAATAACTAACATATGAAAAGGAATGGTTTTCATCTCATAATAAAACATTCACAACATTTAGTTACCCAATGAAAGAGGGAATAACATACATGTTACAAGAACTGTCAATCGTGAATGAGATGTAAATGGGGTGTTCTTAAATGAAGAATTCATTTGGAAAACATTTTTATTGACATAAATAATAGAGAAAAACATTTATATCCCAAAAAAGGAATGAAAATGACAAAAACAGTTTTTAAGGAGTAACCATTTCCAAAGGAGTGAAAGTGGGAGAACCTAAAGTATGAAAGTTGGGTTCGAGAATTTCCACTTACCTTAGATATGAATTCTTCCATTACATTAATGTCCAGTATAATGAAATTATATAATAATTAATTAGAAATTTTAGAACCTTTTATAAATGAAAATGGTAAATTTTGGTTTCATTGTGTTTTTATGGGCCTTTGGATGAGTTATAGGGTCTAAAATCATTGTTCGAGAATGATTGTTTTTATGGTTTTCTTGAGCTGTTCAGTTGTATTCATAAATTAAAGTTCAGGTAGAACATGGGTAAATATAAATAATTGAAATTATATGTTATTAAAAATATTTCAGAAGTTAAAATTATCTTATAATTATTTACATTGTAAACCATGTGGATAAATCATTAGATAAGAATAAAATGATGATAGTTTGAGTTAATTTGGATAGTTTTTTCGACCACAACGAACTTGTTTTGATTAATCTTTTAACAATTTGTACATAAGTTAGTTCCAGAAAATTAAATAGGATTTTATACAAATATAATATTATGGTTAAGCCCTAAAAATGGTTACATGGTCAGATTTGAAGGTAGAAATGAAAAAAAGATAACATTTCATTTTCGAAGGTGGTAGATGAACACCTCACGAACAACGTTTTCTTTTATAAAATAAAAGGAATAGTATATGGATGTTATATACTATAATATCCCATTATTATCATAAAATTTCACTATATGTATGATATTATAGTTACCATACAATTTGTATAAAGATAGGTGGGGAGAGAATAAGAAAATAACTTGAAATTTGAAAGGAATTTAAATGAAAAGATGGAGAGAAATTACCTCTTCAATCTTCTTCTTCAGATCCCCAGTAAGGGGATAAGATTTTTAATTTAATGAGACCAAATGCTTTTGGACGTGGGGGTGCTAGTTAATATGCTTGGTAAGAGTTTATACAAGTCTTAAAGCTATAGATATGTGAGGAAATGAGGGTGTGAAGGGTTGTTTTTGTAGTGGAGGGGAGATAATTTTTCTTAATATAAAATTCATTAATTTATTATTTCTCCACAAGAAAAGGAATAGAGATTCATCCATGACCAAGAATTTTAATTTTATAATATAATCCCGAACCAAGTGGGATGAAATTAGTATAACATCATACATGAATCTATAATTAACTTATTTAGCATATTTTGTAAATTATGGTATTTCTCTATTCATCACAAATTCATGTATTTTAGAAAAATCCAAAAATTTCACCCCAACCATTTTATGACTTCTAGAATCAAAAAATAACGTCTATTTTTCAAATATAATTTTCTAAATATGATTAATTTAATATTTAATTAAAATCATCATTTACTGGAAAAATACCGTTTCTGAAATTAATACAGATTTTATAATGCTTTAAAAAAATAAGTAGGGTCTTATTAAATTATATAAAAAGTAGAAGATATAGATTTTTTAATTTGCGAACAAATTTGAAGACAATATTTTTTTTAGATTAATTAATTAAATATAATTAATAATTTATGACTTACAAAAATACTAAAACATTTACTATGGAAAAATCGTCACTTTCTAAGATGCCTAAATTTTATTTAATTATTCAAGGGTATGGTTACTCTTATTTTGCACTATTTACTATTCATATGGATCACACTACTATTACTAAGGGTAGGTTATAATTCATAAGGGTAGGATACTATTCACCAAAAAATAATTGTTTTCTTATTGGACCCCAAAAATCCTTTTGAACACAACTGTTTGTGTTAGATATTCGAAATTCAAAACACTGAAGTGACAGACATAAGTTTAAAGGTCACATAGCACTTAGTAGTTCATTATGTTGTGTTATCATGTGATTTTATGACATATTTTCAAAAAGGAAATTTCGATTGAAAAATACTGGGTCGTTAGAAATTATTTTTACTAAGGATATTTCTCTAAGAATTTAGATTATTGATAATTGATATTTGCTCAATTATGGGACTGAAATTGTGCCTTTAATTATTTTTTACTTTTTATAATTAGTTATTCATGTTATATATGGGTGTTTCAAATTATAATATCAATGAGTGATATGGGGTATGTATTAGTGTATTGGTGTTTTAGTTTACTCTTTGGTACTATAATTTTTTGAAATTTTTTGACTTAGAATTGATTTGGGATATGAACCAAATATTTATTTTCTATTCATTGGGATATTAAAATTATATTGTATCGCATATTAGTTGTTTTCATATGGTATTTATATCATCTGATTTAAGGGTCTAACTATTAAAGATAAAAAATTTCCAATACATAGGGGTTTTAAATTCCATGTAGTAAAGGATATATTTAAATATAAATTTTAGTTTATAATTTTAATTTGAGGGGATAAAATATCAAAAATAATTAAATTTATTGATAACCAAGATATAGTTCTAATATATTTCTTATATGTGGTTTGGTATATGAGTTGGTTTATATTAAAAATATTAGTAATATCTGAGATAATTATTTTTTGTGGGGGATGGAAGAAACAATAATACGATATGGAAATAGGAAACTGATGATCTTGTGGATAAAATAAATTTTTTTAAATAGGATTCATAGGCATACATTATTGACATTAGATTTTTGTTATGTTTCCACTCTAATTCTTTTTGTGTTTGGTGAACATTGATTTGTAATGGATGAATATGATCAGGTTGCAATTTATTTAATTAATATATCTCTTGATGAATAAATTCATTAATTTTCCTTTATCCTTCATGTAACAAAGATATATTTATTAATCATTATATTTATCATCATACATTCTCATGGATCAATGGACATGTAATAGTGGTTAATCCACTAATTGAATGTAGGATCCCTCAACCACTTCTATTATTTCAACTCTCTTCCTTCTCCTATTTTTTTAAACATTGGTTGATAAATATTAGTTCTGAATAAGTTTTGAATATTCTAATACCATATTAGGATATGTCTCCTAGATTTATATGTCAAAAATAAGGTTATGACTTTTTACATTCATCTATTAATATTTTTATATAGGATATTTAATAATATTTTTCAATTTTTATATCATCATTTTGGATTATTAATTTGGGATGGTTTAGTGTGTATATTTAAGGATTTTAATCTTTAATATATTTGTTTTTATAGGAGTTATGTGCCACAGTTATTAAGTAGAATTAGAGTTTATTGAATTATACTAATTATGTAATTAATTTTCATAATTTATGTAATCATAGATGATGAAATTTTTTGTTGTTGTTTATAATGAATGATTATCTATTCATTGTAATTGATAAAGCTCAATAATGGTAATGTATGATTTCCGTAATGTTTTTTTATACTTTAATGATACATGTGAAACATGTATTTCATTTGTAATCCAATGTACTAAAATGATTAAACAATATTTTCTTATTCATTATTAGGTTTATTTTAAATAATATTTAGGATAATAATTATAATCACCCCAAATTTTTATTTTATATGAAATATCTATTATAATTTATACAATATTAATTCTTTTATCAATCATTTTATGCGATTCTTTTCAAATATGATATTTTATATCACATTGGTTATCTTTATTGATGTTTAACTCAAATTAGAATCATTATTCTTAACCAAAAGTTTCATATGTAGTTTTCCATATATATATATATATATATATATATTCCAAAATTTATTAATTAAAATGTGTTTTTAATTTACACATATATAAATTACATAACTATTGATTTACTATCATAAGTATAATTATTAATATAATTTTGGAAAATATTGAATTATTTAATTGAAGTAGAGTTGAAAAATATCAATTCCACATCTCATATTCCATAACATGTCTTGTGGTATTTTATACATGAAAATATAATTACGAATGTGCTAGTAAGAATTATTACACATGATTACATAGTAAAAAATGTATGATAAAAATCATTCATCAATAAATTTGGACAAAAATAGAATCCCAAATTGATTCCTTAGTGAAAGTACACATTGAGTTCTCCAAGTAAATATGGAAGTAGATTTTTAGCTAATTTTTTTTTATTTTCATTTATTAGATATGACATATTTTCATGAAATCTTCACATATTTTATTAAATGTGATCCCTTAATCATGATTAATCCAAATTAGAGTATATAATAATGAACAACACATAAACCATGGTTTGGTGACTCCTTTTTTAACATGAAAATTATATCCTTGAATAACATATAGAATTATTTAAAATAAAATAATATTTCATTTTACAAATCAACATAATTATTTATATAAACTACTTCTATTTAATTTTAATTAACAAATCATTTATTTAATACCTTATACCAAGTTATTTATTAGTAAAAATATATAATTCTTAAACTCCTTCTGGAGGTAATTTGTTTTCATTTTTTCCAAAACTCATTTTACCATTCAATCATACATCAATGAATATTTTTATATATATTTTATGTCGATTGATTAGTTATTGGATAATTTTATAAAAATTTGCCTAATGTTGAAAAATATTAAAAAAAATTGCTTTTGAAAATATTTGGGTATCATGTATGTGATTATAGTAAACTATAATTTTTGAAATAAAATAATTATATATAAAATAATTTAGATTCATTAATAATGTTGGTTTTCAACAAATTGATTAATTTTTACTTGAATATAGTGATGATATATCATTCCTATGTTTTTTCCACTGATTTCAAATTATCTGCACACTATTCATTATATTTCAAATAATATTATTTATTATTGGTTTTTTTGTTATCCTAATGATATGAATGATTTCATGTTAACAAAAATTCATTAAAATTTATAGTATAATTAAAACAATTATTTTATCATATCATGGGAGGGATTTTGGTGATAATTACTAGCTTCACATTTTTCACAATGTAGTTTACCTACGGAAAACCTATACATATTTGATATTTTTGTAATATAGAGTTGAATGATTGAATTAATGTTTTGTGGAATATATTTTATTAATATTCTATTATGATAATAATGTATATATTTATTAAAATTCAATGAGAATATTTTATTTTTATGTGTCTTTATATGACTGTGTTTTAATTTAATGTTGATATTCATCACTTGATAAAGGGTTATATTTAAATTCTATCAAATATATGAGTAGTCTTATTAGCTCTTTATATATGTATTGTTCATTATGATTGAATCATAAGGACCCCCCAAAATATACGGGAAAAATACTCACACTGAGATGGTTTATAATAACATAATCTATTATACATGATTCGCATACTACCTCAGGCTGTAATTTAAATCATTGGATAATTTTACATGTTTTCTTTTATCCCTTTTATTGATTTTAAGATTAACCAATGACATATATTCTTATAATATTCCATAATTACTGATAAGGTAGTTTAATCATTCATATACCCTCTTCGTATTGTGGTATTTAATATACATAATAATTCCTAATGAACTATTTATATTCTTTACTTTTTTGAATTTATTTATGTATTCTGAAATATTTATTAATAAAAAAATTTAAATGTGAATACTTGTGCATCCATTGATAGCTTTATTAAATATGTCTATTAAAAATTCATTGGTGGTTCCCTAATGAATATTTTTACTGACACTTTTTATAGCGTCGTCAATGATTATATGGTCTTATATAGTATATTCTATCTACAAACTAGATTATGCGATATTTTTGGAATAATTTCACATTTGTTTGGTTTTAGTAATGGTATATATATTTAGTTTTCATGTAGTGTGATAGAGGGAGATAATGCCTAATTTTAGTGATGTAAAAATATCACCAAATTATATTATTTTATTATCATAGAGGTTATATTATATTAGGTTATAAGTGAAATTGATTGATGTGTTTTTATTTTATTTTTCTATATGAATAAATAGAATACATATAGTTAAGGATTTATTATTCGCTTGTGATATGATTTAGTGTCTTTTTGGTATCACTGAGTTACGTGTTTCCAAAATTGGTAAATATATTATATGATATTAAAAAACAAATTTACTGACATTTTATGGTTATTTATCAAAAATTATCCATCATGACATATTATTTTATCCATTTTTTTAAAATCAACCTACCTGGGATAAAAAGATCTATAAGAATATTTAAAAAATTTAAGGGATTGGGAAACACCTTTGGTGATAGTGAAATTTTCTATCAGGAACAATATATGTTCTTTGTTCAACATTATCACAGACTATAACATTTTGGATTAGAAAAGGAACCATATATAGTGATTTTTTAGAGTTTTACAATATAGTAATGGATACATGAATTCATTTATTCATGTTCGGTCAAAATATTAAAAAACATTTCAACATGTTTTTTAATTCAGAAATATATTTTTTAATATATTTTTATTAAACTGGATTATTTCTAAAATAATATTTTTCAGTTTTGAGTGTTATAAACACCCTTAAAATTTTATTTTTATAAGATAATATAATAAATATTAAATGTTTGTTGGGAATTATAATTGGAATTAAAATTGGTATATATTGATATATATGTACCCAATTATTGATTTTTCAACAATATATGGTATTTATAATATTGAAATATATTTCTATATATTATAATCATCTTTATTAGATTATGGATTTTTATCATGTATTTATTATAATATACACTTTTATAATGACTATTTGATATTTTTTGAAGTGGAATTTTTCAAATGAGTTAACAATAGATATATAGAAGCCTTATAATCTAATGGGACTATGGATATTCATTTTCTAAATGAATCTTCATTACATGAAAAATATTTTTTTATATACAACCAATAAAATATAAGTTTATCACTATATCATTCAATGACCTGGATTGTGTATCAATATTAAGAAAGATTAATTATTCATATAAGTATATAAAAGATATATTTTAAGGTATTGACAAGATGTTTATTTTCTAATATATATTATATCATGATAATAAGAAAAATAGTACTCTTTATTAAATTTTATAATATTATATATTATTTAATATTACAAATAAAACTAACCGAAATATTGATAATTCTAGTGATATTGGTAATTAGTTATATTAGAAAAAAATTTAAAATAGAAAAAACATCATCTTTATTTATAAATTTATAAACATGAACACATATAAAACATTATGGGTTATCATTGGGGACATACCAAATAAAGGGGTGAGATATAAAGCCTAGTAAGGAAATAAACGTGGAAGAACATGTAAAAGTTATAAATGTTATACAATAGTAATATCAATGGTGCATGAAATGGGATAGAATCATAGTCATGAACATTGACGAATGATATAATATGATAATATTAATGATAATAGTGGAATGGTAGAAAAAACATAAAATAGATCATCCTAAACATATATCGAGGATAAAATCCAAGAATTCATGATTGAAAATGTACCATAAATTCCCTAGCATTCAAAAAATTTCTTTTCTTGAGAATAAACATTAACCATATGCATTGGACCACTATATAATTTTGGCACACCCATCACATTCATTTCCATATCATGATCAAGTGTTCTACATATGTCATAAAACATTGATTAATTCATAATATTTTTTTATTCAATAATCAATGAATGTGTAATTCATAGATTTTAGATCCCATTAAATGTAGTTGGTGTGTGTGTACAAAGGTGAACACCCTTTATACAAAATGTGTATGGTATTCACTACCCAATTGTTTTGGAATGGAAAATAAAAAAAAAATTCAGTAACATAACTACATCACATAAATATTCATAAAATGGGATGATGAGCGAGGAATGGGTCACTCATCATATTTTTATCTAATAAAAAATAATAGTGACATGAAAAAATATATACTAAAATTAATAATTAAAAATTTTAACCCTAAGTTAATGAAAAAACATGAATAAATAGGAGAATGGAATGAACCCTTAATTGAGTGTATGAATAAAAATGCATTAGAAGAGCTTATTAAGATCATGGGGACCTTAGAGAACTCTAGAGAGGTGAGTCCAGGGTGAGGAAATGTTCCATAGATTTTATGTGATGTGAAATCGTATCTTTGGTGGGTATATATATGAAATGAGTGGGGAATTCTATATTATTTCTCAAAAATAGGTTTTGGAATCAATGTAATAAAATTACAAAAAAAATACAAAACTTCCCATGAGTTTTTACCTTGTTTTATTTCAATTATGGGTGGGTTTTCATTATTTAATTAGTCGAAGGAACTAATTGAATAAAATAATAATCTTGTTGATTAGAATGTGAGTCATACTCGAAGAGAAATGATTTTAAAATATTAAAATATATTTATGATTTTGCAGGATTTATTAAGGATTTATAAAATTAATAAAATATACAAAAAATCACATTATTTTAAATGGAAGGAATACATTTGTTCATGGATACCATTTACTGTATTTATTACCTCACGGCTGGGTCATTATGATGAAATAATATATTTTATATATTAATACATTATTCAGTTTTTTCCAAAAAAAATCAACTATATAAGAAGATTACGAAAAAACCATCACTAGATATTTCTATGCAGTAATACCAAAAATATTATTCATTTTATCAATATAATATTTTTATAAAAATTTATATTTATTTTTTATATGATAATTGAAAATTATTTAGAAATTATGTCATTTTTTTACAATAACATTTTTTAGTCCCGTTATAAAAATTTTATTTGACATCATAAAAATAATTAGATCATTGTTATTTAATATTAATTATTTAATAATACTATTTGGTTTATATTTTATGTTTTCAAAAAATCCATTAATTCTTCAAAATAACAACTATAACTAAATTTGAATATTACCCAAAACAAATTTTGTTTTATTGTATCAAAATATAATTTTTAAAAAACTAATTAAATAATAAATTATAATATAAAACACTAGAAAATAAATATATTTATCATAATAACGAAATGTAACTATAAATATTTGTGTTTTTTATTTCACTTATTTGTTAAATTATTTTTACCCATAATAACTTATTTTCATTTTGATGTTGTAATTTATATTACTATATTTACTATTCAGTTTGTGTAAAAATTAAGGTGTCATTATTAAATTATATTAATTATGTTATTTGAAAATATGGTATAAATTTTATAAAAATAAATTCAGCTTGGATGATGAATTTTATTTAACATAAAACTCTTAAGTATAATGAAAAGTGCTTTTCATATAATAAATTTTGTATGGAAAAAAGATTTCACTTTACATCAATAATAAGTAATTACAATTATACATATCTCAATTCATAGATATAAATACATAATAATAACATTTCATATAGATTACTTCCCATTATGGGATATTTTAAATATATGTTGTCTAGATACATTGTCGATTTTAAAGTAGTTTTCAGAAAAATGCACTTTTAATCCTAAAAACAAACTTACACTAAAATAAGATATAATGATAATAAATATTTATACAATTGAATTAACTATAAAAAAATAATAATTTTGTTATATTTATATAAATTTAATTTATTAATTGAACATTTAATTATATCTATTGATCAATTGAAATAAATTTTTTCTTAAAAATGACATTTTCACTATTCACTGTAAAATCAATATTTTTATAAAAATACAAAAACATTACCTGATGATAATTTTCATATGATGATATCAAAAATAGAAATTTTTATAACAAAAATCTAAAAGGTGAGTAATAAAAATAAAAGAATTTATAATGATAAATAATAATATTCTGTTTTAATGAAATTTTTTTTAGGAACAAAATTGCTTTTCAAAATATTTATTGATTATTTATTATGAACTTAGAAATATATATTGTATATATATATAGTATATGTATTTTAGAAAATAGAAAATACCACTCATATTAGATAATATAACGATGAATTAAAAGTATTATATTTATGTAATCAGTGTTTTTTAGATTCAGTTTTACATATCACATAAGCTACTGAACATATATTTACCATAAAAAGGTCAAGGTGTTGCATTATTCACCCATTAATAAATTGGGTCCATAAAATTTGAAACTGAACATACTTCCTAATAATTCTATACATTGGCTATAATATATATAAAATTATGGATGATTATTTTTAAACTATTACACACAGAAACATGAATCCAAATACACTAAAGAGATAACTTATAAATTATACATATTTACTTAACTTATGACATAATAGGTATCAATATATATTATCCATTATCTTTTTCTTATCACTGCCACTAATGGGAAATTTTTTCCCATAATAATATTTTATAAATATCTTATTAATTTATCAAATCATATCTTCCATGATTTTCAAACTAGATGTGCAACAACACCAATTGTTTTGAACCATTTCCCTGCTAAGTCTTTCTCAGAGTAGTTTTTTCGTGTTTTATAACTATATACATCTATTATAGAGCCACATGTACTTCTAGTATAATTATAGGGATTTATTTTTAGGATAAACTATTTATTCCCTTCATTTTTTAATTTATATGTTCTTTCTTATAATTAGTATTATCCTTAAGTATTTCTCTAGAGTATTCTATTCCTAATTCCAAAAATAAAAAAAATTCCTTTGATACGAACTATGAAATCCCATATATTAATTTGATATTAATTCATGATTAATTATATAATATTAAAAATAAAACAACCTAGTAGATTGATAAGTGTGGTTTATTTGGGAAATTGGTAGATGCATAATAATTGAAAATAAGAAATATATTATATTTTTGAAATCTTCCTTAGCTTGCTCTCACTTAAAACTGAATGGGATAACCTGTGGGCATACATAGGAAAGGGATGGGATATAAATACTAATAAGGGAATCAAAAAGGCCTAACCTGAATAAAAAATACATGTTATATAACAAAAAAATCAATGGGTCATACATTTGGTGAGAATTATATAATTGAATATTGAGGCATGACATGACATGATAATCATCAATCCAACATGGGAAATTGGAAGTGACTTAAAACCGTGAATCATGAACATAATTAAAGTAAACATCTATGAAAAAATGATGTAAAATTTATCATAAAGTAATACATTTCACTCACATTCCCAACATGAGGTCTAATGAGACTGAGCATTTACCAATGCATAGGAGTGTTGTCTAATTCTGGCCACACCAGTCAGATTTATTTTCTTATCAATCTTATCTATTCCACCAAAATCATACAACATGGATTCATTTATCGACATATTTTATTCCACTATCAGGGAATATAGAATAAATAAACTTACATACCGAATAAAATAAGTATACATGTACAAAGGTGATCATCCTTGATAATAAATTGGAATGTTATTAACTACAAAATTGTTTTGGCCTGGAAAATATTTTTGACATTTCGACAGAATAACGACATCAATTAATAATTTATAAAATGAATTTATGATAGATAAAGGGATCTATAATCATTTTTAATTAAAAGGAATATTAATAAAGACCTATAATAAAATATCCCAACATAAGGAATTTGAAATATGTGGTGTATGTTAATTAATAAATTCTATATTTAAAAGATTTAAAAAAAATCCATAAGTGATTGAATGATTCCATCTTCATGGGAGGATATTATTGACATCATGGGGAAACTTGAGCGGACTCTAGAGAGTGTATATAAGATTAATTATGTTTTTGAAATATATTTAGTGAATATAAATATAAGTACTCAACCTTAATCATTATATAATATAATAAATTATGTTAGAATTTAATTATTTAGTTTCCCAATGTTATTTTCGTTTTAGCGTTTTACAATCCCAGGAAATAATTCATACATATCAACCCAAAATCAAACAAAGTGGGTGAAACATAAAACAGTATCCATGCATCTCATAATACAAATTTTTATAATAATAAAAGATATATTTCCTTAAAAATACTCAACAACATTCATTTTGGCTTATGCATTTCTGTTATCCATCCTTAAATGCTATGAAAGATGAAAAAATTGCTAGATGAGAAATTTTTTTAGTAATGTATTTGAAAATAAAGAGAGAAAGCAGTATTCCAGGAATTAAGATAAACATAAGAAATCATTTTCACAAATACTTACTTCCCAAAAATATAGTATCATGAACTTACATTCGGAAGAAAGAGATTTAATGGAACATAGAAAACATAAATATACCATATAGTCTAATTGGGGAATTACATACTCAATATTATAACCATAATGACTACCATATGATTTGTGACACTCTTGGATACCTTACAATGGGACCCTCATGATAACCTTACAATGTAACCATCATGACTACCTATTGGTGTAGCCACTGTAGTTACACTTGGAGTAACTATATGGTTGGACACCAACTGAAACACACCCAATGCAATTGAGGGAGCTATAGGTCCCACCCATCATTCCTATGAATGATACAATAAACATAAAATAAAAATACTTGGAATATAAATTTTTTTTAATGAAATTTAAAAAATATTTTTTAAAATAACGTTCCTTAATAATATCATATAATTAAAGAGAGGATTAATAAAATTAAATGACTATGTATATTAACTCTTAATAAACATAATAAAACATAACTAATCAAAAATAATTTTTGAATGACAGAAATCAACGATGTAGAATTCCAACCTAACGAACTGAATTTGAGTTAATAATTCCCTTTCCTCAGGCTTTTCATACTTGAAATGTGGATAAACCTACTTTATAATGTGTAATAGATTGTTTATAATATTTTATATAAATAAATTAATTTTTATAACACCATATATGATCATTTTGTAACACTATTCCACCGATTTGTTAATAATATTTTATTATTTCCATTATTTCCAGTTCATTCTTTACATGACTAGTTCGTAATGGATTTTCATGTCGAATGGATGTGAAACTACAGAAGTTGAATGAAATGGAATTAATAGTTTTCCATAATATTAAATGATACCATTAATCAATTTTTATTAATATTTTATGATCATTCATTAGATAAAATATTAATGATATTCGTGTAGATCATTTCTGTGGGTTTCAATAATCACGATGATGTTTCATTATATATAACAAAATTATAAATATATTTAAATTAAAAAACATAAGATGTTATATCACACACATTAATATACTTTTCTACCATTAAAAGGGTTTTATGACCATCCATGAAAGATTTGACGGAAGTTTAATACACATTGTCCATGATGTCTGTAAATCGACACATCTTGGATGATTTTTTGATATTTTGAATGAAATGGAGGGGGAAGAATTATGCTGATGAATTTTTCAATAAAATTATAAAATTTTCTTATATATAAGATAAATTTTCTTCATGAATTATCATTAAGGGGATGTGAATATAATATAAGAATAGCAAAATAATAGAATGAAAAAAATTAAATTGAATGAATATTTTTACCTCTTGAATTATCCTCCTTGAGAACCTATTTATGGCCTCTAGTTTTGGTCTTTTTGTGCAGACAATAGTATTGGAAGATTAGAAGAATCTTGGAAAGAGTATATGTTAGAATTTTTAAAATTATTAATTCATGAGAGGTGTGAGGCAATGATGGGGTGAGGTGTGGTATTTATAGTGGATGAGTGGTGGGTTTACAATTATTTTAATCATTATATTATTGTTTTTCTCAAAATAATAAATTTTATAAACCCCAAGGGTTCTTACCTATGAATAAAATCATATATGACTTAATAATTCACGTAGTTATCTTATTTTTTTAAAATTATCGTATTTGAATATCCACAAAAATACAAGTATTTTTGAAAATTACCAAAAAATTCATCATGACCAGTTTTAAACTTGTAGAATTCAAAAAAGTACTGAATTTTTTTAAAATAAGTTTCTAAATATGTGAAATTAATTTTTTATTTTAAACCGTAATTAGTTAAAAAATATTATCATTTAATTTAAAATTGTTTTTATAAAACATTTAAAAAATAATTAAACTTTAAAAAATTATCATATAATCAAGAGATATTAAAAATATTAAGTTATCAATATATTTTATAAAAATTTATCTTGATTAAAATCATTATATTAATTATAAAATTGTAATTAAATATTTATTACAAACAAAAATAACAATATTTAATTTTTAAGTTTCAAAAAATTAATTTACTTGTTCAATGATATAAATACATCATATATTTCTTATAGATTGAACAAATTTTATTTATAGTTTATTAGGTGATACTACTATTATATTTTCTATATTACTATTCATAATAGTCATGTTACTATTCATAAGTTCATGTTATTGTTCCATGAGAATAAATTCAAAAATTTCATTAAATATCAATTAATTCCTTATAAATTTATAATGACTATAATGTTATAGTTCCATAACGAAAAGGAAATATTTTATTAGTACCTAGGTTGTTATATTCCCCCCATATTCTAAAAATTTCAACCTAGCCAATTTTATTCACATATTAATCCAGTGAAGGAACACTTTCCTGATTGCATTTTCAGATTCACAATTTTTTTATTCTATAATTTTATTTCTCCGAAAAACATTAACAAATTGAATTACCGTATTCCAAAATATTTTCTTGCTATAATAAAGAATATAAATAGGTTTTTCTTTATTACAGATATCCTCTTTCATCTAAAATAATTCTAAGATAATAATATGAGATTAATCTGTCACATACTCTATCATCATCGTAACAAGAAAACAATTGTGTGGCTGAGATAAAAAAAGAGGAAATGCTACTTGGTAGGTGCCTGGTTCAAATTTCACCAAGATTTCATAAGGTCCAAGGAACCATGGACTTAACATTCCTTTCTCACCAAAATTCTTAACACATTTCTATGGTCAGATTCTAAGAATAATATAATCAAATAACTCAAGTGAAATGTATTTCATCTTGTCATCTGCATTAATTTTCTTCCTAATCGGAGTTTTCCTCATGTGTTACTGAATAAACTTCACATTCTCATCCACGTCTTATCAAAATTATTTTCCATAAACTACTATTCCTCAACATTATCCCAAAGAGCAGGGGTTTGACGCCCACTTTCTATGTAATGCCTCAAAATGTGTCATATTTATTCTAGAATTGAAACTATTATTATAAAAAACATAGCTAAAAAAAGATGATGATCCCATGTTCTCAGGTAATCCATTGAATAAAATTGAATCTTTTTCTCTAATAAAGGAATTGTTCACTATGTCTTTTCATTACATTAAGGGACAAAAGTAGCTCTTAATTTAAATTTTCTTCCCAATAACTTATGAAGGCCTTTCCAAAAATTATAAGTGAACATGGGATCCTAGTCACATACAATAGAGAGAGGAAATTCATGTGACCTATCAATCTTTTTGAGGTATAATCTAAGGAGCTAATCTAGAGAAAATGTGTCTCGAATATGAAGGGAATGTACATATTTTTCAGCCGATTGATAACAATCGAAATATCATTATTACCTTGAGATGTAAAAAAGTATTCACATGATGATTCCATTGGTATATATTTTCCGTTTACACTATACACTAGAAAATTTTGAATCATCCCCTTTGGTAGTCATCTCTCTACTTTAATCTATTGAAAATTCAAGCATTTCATTGTACAATCAGCAATATCATTTTTCATTCCATCCTAATAGTATTACATTTGAAGGTCTCTCTACATTTGTGTACTACATGGATGAACTAAAAATGGATAATTATGAGCTTCACAAAATAATTATTTTTTCAGATTGGGATCACAAGGTATAAATAATCTATTTCAAAATCTAAAAAATAAGTTGTATCAAAGTTAAATTTTGGAAGCATAAAATTTTTAACAATATCTAACATTTTTAACAACTCATGGCCTTTCTTCTATACATTATTAATTTTGTCTAATATGGACAACTAAAATAACACATAGATCAAAAAAGAGGAATTTATTGCACTGATACTGAAAAATATGATTTATTTTATCAATAATTTTTTTATAAATATGTATTTTAATTTTTTAAATAAGAATTTATAATCATTTAGAAATTATGGTGTTTTTTACAATAACAGTTTTCAAACTCGTATAAAAATTTTATTTGACATCATAAAAATTATTATATCACTTATATTTAATATTAATAATTTAATAATACTATTTTTTAATATTTTATGTTTTAAAAAAATCTATTAATTCCTCAAAATAAATTCTTTAACTAAATTGGAATATTACCCCAAAACAATTTTTTTTATTATACAAAAATATAATTTTTAGCAAACTAATTACATAATTAATTAGGAAGTAAAACATTAATAAATTAATATATTTATCATATTAACGAAATGTAACTATAAATATTTGGGTTTTTTTATTTATATTATTTATTAAATGGTTTTTCCAATAATTACTTATTTTCATTTTGATGTTGTCTTTTATATTACTACATTTACTATTCAGTTTGTGTAAAAATTAATGTGTATTTATAACATGAGATTAATTATAATATTTCAAAATATGGTATAAATTTTATTAAAATAAATTCATATAGGATGATAAATTTTACTTAACATAATGCTATTAAGTTTAATTAAATGTGGGTTTTTAAATAAAATAATTTTTATGGAAAAAATATTTCACTATAACTCAATAATAAGTAATTATAATTATATAAATCTCAATACATAGAGATAAATACATAAAATTAATATTTCAAATATATTACTTCCCCTTATGGGTTTTTATAAATAAATATTGTCTAGATACATTGTGTAATTTAAAATAGTTTTCAGAAAAATGCATTTCTAATCCTAAAAATAAATTTCTACTAATAAATGATATAATGATAATTTATATTTACACAATTGAATTAAATATAACGAAATAATACTTTTGTTATCTTTATATTAAATTAATTTATTAATTGGACATTTAAATTTATTTATTGATCAATTGAAATGAGAATTTTTCATTAAAATGACATTTTCACTATTCACTGAAAAATCAGTATTTTTATAAAAATACAAAAAATTTACCTGAAGATAATTTTGATATGATGACATGAAAAATATAATTTTTTATCAAATATAATTATAAATTTTCATTAATATAAATATGAAATTTATAAAGATAAATAATAAAATTCAGTTTTGATTAAAATATATTTTTAGCAACAGAATTTGATATAAAATAATTATTTGATTACAAATTATGAATTTAGAAATATATATTGTATAAATATATATATTATATATATTTCAGAAAATAGTAAATACCAATCATATTAGAGAATATAATGACGGGTTCAAAGAATTATATTTATGTAATAACTATTTTTTAGATTAAGAGTTACATATAACATAAGCTACAGAACATAGATTTACCTTAAAAAACAACACGTTTTACATTATTTACACAATAATAAATTCAGTCCAAATTTTTTGAAATTGGAGATTGTTCCAAATATTTATATCCATTGGGTATAATAAATATAAAATTTGGGATGATTATTTTTAAACTATTAAACATTGAAACAAGAATTCAAATACACTAAAGAGATAAATTGTAAATTATAGATATTTACTTCACTTATGAATTTATATGCTTCAATATATTTTATCCATTATCTATTTATTATCCATGAAAATAATGGTAAATTTTATCCCTCAATAATTTTTAATGAATTTATTATTAATTTATCAAATCATATCCTCCAGGATTTTCAAACCAGGTGTGCAACAACGCCAGTTGTTTTGAACCATTTGTTGGACGAGTCTTTCTCAGAGTACTATTTTCATGTTTTATAACTATATACTTCTATTATAGAGCCACATGTACTTCTATTATAATGATAGGGATATATTTTTGGGATAAAAAAGTTATTCTATATGTTTTTAAATTTATTTATGGTTTCTTATAATTAGTATTATCCTTAAGTATTTCTCTAGATTTTTCTATTCCTAATTCCTAAAATAAAAAAGTTCCTTTAATACGGACTATAAAAACCCTTAAATTTATTAGATATTAATTCATGATTAATTATATAATATTAAAAATAAAACAACCTAGTAGATTTATATGTATGGTTTATTTGGGAAATTGGCACATTACATAACAATTTATAATAAGAAAAACATTATCTTTATTGAAATCTTCCTTAGCTTAATCTCACTTCAAACTGGATGGGATACCCTGCAGAACTACATATGAATGGGATGGGCTATAAATTTGAGTCAGGGAATAAATAAGGTCTAACTTGATGAAACAATACATTTTAGGTAATAAAAAATCAACGGGTCATATAGTGGGTGAGAAATCTATAAATGAACATTTAGGCCTGATATGACATGATAATCGTCAAAGAAACATGGGAAATTTTAAAGCGACTTAAAACCATGCATCATGAACATAGTTAAAGTAAACTTATATGAAAACATGATTGAAAATGTATCACGATGTAATACATTTCACTCACTTTCACAACATGATGTCTCATGAGACTTAGAATTTACCTATGCATTGGAGTGTGGTCTAATTCCGGGCATACAAGTCACATTTATTTCATTATCAATATTAAATGTTCCACAAAAAATCATACAACATAGATTCATTTATCGACATATTTTATTCCACTAGAGAGGAATGTAGAATACATAAATTTACATACTTAATAATAGAAGTATATGTGTATAAAGGTAAACACCCTTGATAATAAATTGGAATGTTATTAACTACACATTTTTTTGGCATGGAAAATTGTTTGGACATTTCGGCAGTACAACTACTTCCATTAATGATTTATAAAATGAATTTATGAGGGATTAAGGGATATATAATCATTTGTAAATAAAATATACAGTAATTAGGACATGGAGTAATACATACCATCATTAGGAATTGGAAATATATGGATTATGTTAATGAGTAAATTCAATATTTAGAGGAATAAAAATAACCCACACATGAGTACATGATTCCAAATTTGTGGGAGGATATTATTAACGTCATGGGGAAACTTTAGAGGACTCTAGAGAATGTATGTAAGGTTAATTTGTTTTGTAATGATATTTAGTGAATATAAATATAAGTACTCAACGTTAATCATTAAGAAATTAATTATTTACATTCGTATAGTTATTTTTAGATTATAGATTTAAAATCTTTGGAAATAATTAAATTATATCAACCCCAAATCAAAAAAAAAGTGGGTAAAACATAATACAGTCTCCATTGTTCTCATAATACAAATGTTTATAATAAAAATAAGATATATTTTCTTAAAAAGACTTCACAACATTCATTTTGGCTTATGATTTTCTCTTCCCATCCATAAACAGTATGAAAAATGTGTAAAACATTGGAACAGCACAAAAAACATAGTAATGTATACGAATAGAAGGATGGAAATCATTAATCCATGAATAATTTTAATCATAAGAAATAATTTTCACAAATACATACTTCCCAAAAATATACACTACTAGAAAAGGGGGCATTGAAGCCCCCCAGACTCGGGCGACCGCCATTGGCACCCTAACCCCCTCCCATGCCCCCTCGACCTCGATCTCCCTCGCCGCCCTAACCCCCTCCCTCCCTCGCCCCCTCCCTCGCCGCCCTCCCCTCCCCCACCGCCCGGCCTCCCCCGCCGCCCGGCCTCCCCCGCCGCCCGGCCTCCCCCGCCGCCCGGCCTCCCCCCGCCGCCCGCCCTCCCCCGCCGCCCGCCCTCCCCCGCCGCCCGCCCTCCCCCGCCGCCTACCCTCCAGCCTCTGACCGCCGCCCTCCGCCCTTGGGCCTCCGGCCGCCGCCCTCCGGCCTCTCGGCCCTCCCCCCCCACCCCGGACGGCACCCGCACCCCGGACACCCCCCCCCCCCCGCGCACTGCAGACCACCCCCACACCCCGGACGCCTCCCCGCACCCCGGACAGCCCCCCCCCCCCCCCGCACACTGCGGACCGCCCCCCGCACCCCGGACGCCTACCCACACCCCGGACAGCCCCCCTACACTCGGACACCCCCCTCCGAACCCGGACAACCCCCCCGCACCCCGGACAGCCCCCCCCCCCCCCCCGCACTCGGACACCCCCCCTCCGATCCCGGACAACCCCCCCACACCCCGGACTGGCCCCCCGCACCCCGGATACCCCCGCACCCCGAACACCCCTGCCCGCACCCCTTCCAGGCCCCCGACACCCCGGACACCCCTCCCCGCACCTCGGACAGCCCCCCCCCCCCCCCCCCCCCCCCCCCGACCCCGGACACCACCCCCCCTCGCTGCCCGTCCCCCGTCCCCTCACTGCCGCCTCTCCTCCAGCTCCCCGCCGCCGCCGCCGCCCGTCCCCTCCCTTGCCGCACCTCCTTTGGCTCCGGCTCCCCTTCGCTACCTCCTCTCCCTCGTAGCACCGCCTTCGGCTCCCCTCCCTTTCATGTTTGTAGCTCAATCAGGTAACATGAGCTTTCAGTTACATTATTATTTTATCAATGGTTCATAAACAAATGGTTAATATTTATTTTGAATATAGTTGTTTTGAAAAATGTAAATGTCCTAGGATATCATAAATTATATAATCATTTTATAAATCCTTATATGTTTTAATCCTCACTTTTGTAAGTTATTTCAGTCATAAATATTTAGGTTGATTAACTTTCTGATTTTTTAAAATTCATTCACAACTAATTATTCAATCCATTTTTTGTTTGATTAACAGTTGTACAAGTTTGATTTATTAAGAACAATCCAATTTATCTTTTAAACACTTTGGACTCATTACTGATATTTTCTATGACTACAGACATGTCAGGGGAAGAGGCTGAAGAGCCACATCATCCATCTGAGGCATCTATGTCTCAGGGTCGAGGTATGTTTGAATGTCATTGTCTATATTTTTTATGTAATTGACATATATATATATATATATATATAACATTTGTCAATTTATATATAAAATTGTTTTCAACAGGATCAGACTCGGCTGCTTCTTCCTCACACAGGAGAGGCCCTGGTCGTGGCATATTATCATGGAATTCCGACACGACGATAGATGTTTCATTTGATGAGGTATTTCATCCCGTGGGACCGAATGCCCCGAAATTTATTCGTCAGCTGGGTCATATCATACGTGACCCATATCGATTTCCATTGACCATGCGTTCTATCCCTCAGGACACATTAGATCGTCTATGGAGGGAGGTTCAGGTAAGAAAATAATTTTAATTTATTTTCTATTTATAAAGAATACTAATATGTTTGATTATTTTCTTTATAGAAAAATTTGAAAGTATGCCCTGAAGAGTTTCTGCCCGTGTGTATGAGAAAATGTCGTAAGATGAGGAAAGATTATAAAGGCAAAGTGAAGAGGGACCACTGGGTACCAAATGTGGGTGCCCTTGACATTTTGGAAAAAGTCCCGAGAGGTGTCCTCTCGGCTCAGTGGCATGATTTGGTTGCATATTGGTCTACTAAGGGTGTTTCGGTTTGTATATTAATTATTTTGCTATATATATATTTTCAAGAATATGTGATTTGTTTGAAATTTGAATGAATTGAATGTAGGAGGTGTCAACACGCCATTCGGAGAATCGAGCGTTGCAGGGACCAGCTCACAGGCTCGGGACTCGTCACGTGTCTCAGATCCGACATGAGGTATATATTATTCATTTTTTAATTTATTAATTAAAATGGTTTTGTGTTTATATTCTTTTAATATACAGTTGCGAGGGCAAGGTGCCGCAACTGATAAAATGTCGGTGTGGATAAGGACTCGTGATCGCAATGATCCAGAGGTTGCAGCATTGATAGTAAGTGTCTGTACTTACCAATAATTACATAAATCTATATATTAACATATAAATATTTATATATATTTAAATATTTCACAGGCTCAATTTGAAGCTGAGTTAGAACATCTGCCAGAGGACCAGCGACAGCTTCCCATGCGACGGGATGAGATCTTTCATCGCATTATTGGTTGGGACGGGCATTGCTATAATTTGACCTGAAACCGCACGGGAACGATAGAAATATTATTCATGAGATGCAGGAGGAGGACGCACGTCCATCGGACGTGCGGGTGCGCGCGACACGTCCGATTGTGTCCTTTTCAGCAGCGCGGCGCGCGCTGAAATGGCGCGTTGGGGGGTCAAAACCACCCGAACGACCTCCGAATGCCACGAACCTGTACGACAACATCCAGAACGTGAATTTTGAAATGGTCGGCCAGACGGCACCTCATTCGGAGGTGCCGTTTGACCGCGGCGTCCGGAAACGCGTTTCCGGCACCACAAAACACCAAAACGGCGTGCGGCGGTCCCATTTGGAGCAAAAGTGCTCTGAAACACTTGAAACCGCACGGGAACGATAGAAATATTATTCCTGAGATGCAGGAGGAGGCAGCACATCCAGAGGACGTGCGGTGCGCGCGGAACGTCCGATTGTGTCCTTTTCAGCAGCGCGGCGCGCGCTGAAATGGCGCGTTGGGGGGTCAAAACCACCCGAACGACTTCCGAATGCCACGAAACCGTACGAAACTATCCGGGGTGTGAATTGTGAAATGGTTGTCCAGACGGCACCTCATTCGGAGGTGCCGTGTGACCGCGGCGGCCGGAAACACGTTTCTGGCGCCATAAAACACCAAAACGGCGTGCGGCGGTCCAATTCGGAGAAAACGTGCTCCGAACGACCTGAAACTGCACGGGAATGATAGAAATATTATTACTGAGATGCAGGAGGAGACCGCACGTCCATCGGACATGCGGTGCGCACGACACGTCCGATTGTGTCCTTTTCAGCAGCGCGACGCGCGCTGAAATGGCGCGTTGGGGGGTCAAAACCACCCGAACGACCTACGAATTTCACGAAACCGTACGAAGACATCCGGGGCGTGAATTTTGAAATGGTCGGCCAGACGGCACCTCATTCGGAGGTGCCGTGTGACCGCGGTGGCCGGAAACGGGTTTCCGACGCCATAAAACACCAAAACGGCGTGCGGCGGTCCCATTCAGAGCAAACGTGCTCCGAAAGACCTGAAACCGCACGGAAACAATAGAAATATTATTCCTGAGATGCAGGAGGAGGCAGCACGTCCAGCGGACGTGCGGTGCGCGCGGCACGTCCGATTGTGTCCTTTTCAGCAGCGCGGCGCGCACTAAAATGGCGCGTTGGGGGGTCAAAACCACCCGAACGACCTCCGAATGCCACGAAACCATACGACAATATCCGGGGCGTTTATTGTGAAATGGTCGGCCAGACGTAACCTCATTCGGAGGTGTCGTGTGACCTCGGCGGCTGGAAACGCGTTTCCGGCGCCATAAAACACAAAAACGTCATGCGATGGTCCCATTCGGAGCGAACGTGCTAAGAAAGACCTGAAACCACACGGGAAAAATAGAAATATTATTCCTGAGATGCAGGAGGAGGCAGAACGTCCAGCGGACGTGCGGTGCGCGCGGCACGTCCGATTGTGTCCTTTTCAGCAACGCGGCGCGCGCTGAAATGGCGCGCTGGGGGGTCAAAACCACCCGAACGACCTCTGAATGCCACGAAACCGTACGACAATATCCGGGGCGTGAATTGTGAAATGGTCAGCCAGACGGCACCTCATTCGGAGGTGCCGTGTGACCGCGGCGGCCGGAAAGGCGTTTCCGGCGCCAAAAAACACCAAAACGGCGTGCGGCGGTTCAATTCGGAGCAAACGTGCTCAGAAGGACCTGAAACCGCACGGGAACGATAGAAATATTATTCCAGAGATGCAGGAGGAGGCCGAACGTCCATCGGACGTGCGGTGCGCGCGGCACGTCCGATTGTGTCCTTTTCAGCAGCGCGGCGCGCGCTGAAATGGCGCGTTGGGGGGTCAAAACCACCCGAACGACCTCCGAATGCCACGAAACCATACGACAACATCCGGGGCGTGAATTGTAATGGTCGGCCAGATAGCACCTCATTCGGAGGTTCCGTGTGATCGCGGCGGCCGGAAACGCGTTTCGGGCGCTATTAAACACCAAAACGGCGTGCGGCGGTCCCATTCGGAGCAATCGTGCTCCGAAAGACCTGAAACCGCACGGGAATGATAGAAATATTATTCATGAGATTCAGGAGGAGGCAGCACGTCCAGCGGATGTGCGGTGCGCATGGCACGTCCGATTGTGTCCTTTTCAGCAGCGCGGCGCGCGCTAAAATGACGCGTTGGGGGGTCAAAACCACCCGAACGACCTCTGAATGCCACGAAACCGTACGACAACATCCGGGGCGTGAATTGTGAAATGATCAGCCAGACGGAACCTCATTCGGAGGTGCCGTTTGTCCGCGGCGGCCAGAAACGCGTTTCCGGCGCCCTAAAACACCAAAACGGCGTGCGGCGGTCCAATTCGGAGCAAACGTGCTCCGAATGACCTGAAACTGCACGAGAACGATAGAAATATTATTCCTGAGATACAGGAGGAGACCGCACGTCCATCGGACGTGCGGTGCGCGCGGCACGTCCGATTGTGTCCTTTTCAGCAGCGCGGCGCGCGCTGAAATGGCGCGTTGCGGGGTCAAAACCACCAGAACGACCTCCGAATGCCACGAAACCGTACGACAACATCCGGGGCGTGAATTGTGAAATGGTCAGCCAGACGGCACCTCATTCGGAGGTGCCGTTTGACCGCGGCGGCCGGAAACGCGTTTCCGGCGCCATAAAACACCAAAACTGCGTGTGGCGGTCCCATTCGGAGCAAACGTGCTCCGAAAGACCTGAAATGAGATTATTTCTTGAATCGAAGTTTTTAAATTATTATAGCACAATGATTTTATATTATATATATATTATATATATATTGAAACATTTAAAATATATTATATATATATATATATATATATTTAAAATATTGTATTTAATAGTATATGTATGAATATATATATATATATATATATATATTTTTATATATTCATTACAATAAAAAAAATTTAAATTTTTTTTTAGACTAGAGACCGCCATTGGCGGTCGCTGAAAGCCTCTAGCGACGAGGCAATAGCGACCGCTAAAGGCCTTTAGCGACTGCCAATGGTGGTCGCTAAAGGCCGGATTTTCAGTAGTGATAGTATCATGTACTTATATTGGGAAGGAAGATATTTCCTAGAACATATAAAACAAAAATAATCTACATAGTTAAATTGGGGAATTACATACTCAATATTATAACCAAAATGTCAACCATTTGATTTGTGACATTCTTGGATACCTTACAATGGGACCCTCATGACAACCTTACAATATAACCATCATCAATACCTTATGGTGTAGCCATTGTAGTTACCCTTGGAGAAACAAAATGGTTGGACACCGACGAAAACATACCCAATGCATTTTATGGAACTATATGTCCCACCCCTCATTCCTATGAATGATACAATGACCATAAAATAATAATATTTGCATTATAAAAATATTAATATTTATTTTTTTAAGGAAATTTAAATATTAATTTTAAAAATAAAAACCCTTACGAATATCATATTAGTGAAGAGAGGATTAGAAAATTTAATTGAATATGTATATTCACTCTTAATAAACATAATAAAACATAAATAATCAAAAAATAATAATTTCAAAAATAATCTTAGAATAACAAAAATCAACGACGTAGAATGTCAACCCAATGAATTGAAATTGGGTTCATAATTCCCTTACCTCAGGCTTTTCATTCATGAAATGTTGATAAACCTATTTTAAAATGTTTAATATAGTGTTTTCAATATTTTATAGAAATATATTAATTTTTATAACACAGTATATGATCATTTTATAACATCATTCCTCTCATTTATTAATAATGTTATATTATTTCCATTATTTCCAGAACATTCTTTACATGACCAGTATGTAATGGATTTTCATGTCAAATGGTTGTGAAACTACACAAGTTGAATGAAATGGAATTAATATTTTTCCATAATATTAAATGATACCATTAATCATTTTGTTTTCATATATAATGACCAATCATTAAATAAAACCTTAATGACATTCTTCGGGATGATTGTTACAGTTTCCAAAAATCATGAACAAGCTTCATTATATAAAATAAAATTATGAATATCTATCAATTAAAAACATAATATGTTATATCACACAGATAAATATACTTTTCTACCATTAAAATGTTTTTTTGGTCTTCCATTAAAGAGTTGACAGAAGTTGAATACACATTGTCCATGATGTCTGTAAATCGACACATCTTGGATGATGTTTTGATTTTTAGAATAAAAGGGAGGGGAGAAGAATTATGATGATGAATTTATCAATAAACATGATAAAATTTTCTTATATAAAATATAATTTCTTTTTAATGCATCTTGATTAAGGGGAGGTGAAGATAATATAAGAATATAAAAATAATTGAATGAAATAAATGAAATTGAAAGATTATTTTTACCTCTTGATGTATCCTCCTTGAGAACCTATTTATGGCCTATGGTTTTGGTATTTTGGTGAGGCCAATAGTAATGGATTTGTAGAAGAATATTGGAAAGAGGATAGGTTAGAATTTGGAAAATTATCAATTCTATAGAGGTGTGAGGAAAATATGGGATGCAGGGTGGTATTTATAGTGGAGGAGTGATGGGTATACCATTATTTTAATCATTATTTTATTGTTTTTCTAAAAACAATAAATATTATAAACACCCAGGGTTCGTACCATAGAATAACATCATCCATGACTTTATAATTTATATACTTATCTTATATTTTATATTATCGAATTTCACTATTCATAAAAATAAATGTATTCTAGAAAAATACCAAAAAAAAATCACCGTGACCAGTTTTAAACTTGTCGAATTCAAAAAAGAGCTTCATTTTTTGAAAATAAGTTTCAAAATATGTGAAATTAAATATTTATTTAAAACCTTAACTAATTAAATAAATATCATCATTTAATCTCAAATTGTTTTTATGAAACGTTGAAAAATTCATTAAAGTCTCAAATAATTATCATATTATAATGAGATAAGAAAGAAAATAATTTATGAATATATTTTACGAAAATTTATTTTCATTGAAATAATTATATAAATTATAAAATTTTAATTAAATATTCATTTCAAAAAAATAAAAATATTTAATTTATAACTTTCAAAAAATTTATTCACTTGTACAATGATATAAAGACATCATATATTTACTTATAGGATAAATAGTTTTTTATAGTATATTATTTAAGATACTATTATATTTTCTAGATTATTATTCATAATAGTTATGTTACTATTCATGTGGTCATGTTACTATTCCCTGAGAATAAAATCCAAAATTTCAATAAATATCAATTATTTCCTTATAAATTTATAATGACATTAATTTTATAATTCTTTAATGGAAAATAATTATTTTATAAGTACCCGGGTTGTTATATATCCTCCACATTCTAGAAATTGCATCCTATCCAATTTTATTCAATTATTATAATAGTGTGGGAACCTTTTTCCTGATTGCAATTTAAGATTCCCATTTTTTTCTTCTACAATGTTGTTTCAACACAAAAAATTAACAAATTGAATTAAATTATTCCAAAATATTTTTTCTCTATAATCAATAATATAAATAGGTTTTTCTTTGAAACAAATATCCTCTTTCATCTATACTAATTATTGGTTCAAAATATTACATGAATCTGCCAGATACATTATCATCATTGTAACCTGAAAAACCTTATGTGGTTGAGATAAACATGGATGCAATGATATGTGGTAGGTGCCTAGAACAAATTTCAATAGGATTTCATAAGGTTCATTAAACCATGGTCTTAACATTACTTTCTCACCAAAATGCGTAACACATTTCTATGGTGAGATACTAAGAAAAATATGATCAACTAACTCAAGAGAAAAGTATTTCATCTTGTTATCTACATTACTTTTCTACTAAATCTTAGTTATCCTCATGTGTTGCTGTATAATATTCACTTTCTCATCCACATCTTCTAAACATTATTGTCCCATCAACTATTATTCCCCAAAATAATCCCAAAGAGCAGGGGTTTGACACAACTTTCCATGTAATGCCCCCAAATGTGTCATATTTATACTAAAATAGAAAATATTATTATAATAAAACTTAGCTGAATAAAGATGATGATCCCATGTTCTCAGGTGATCTATTGAATAAAAAATTAATCATGTTCTCCAATGAAGGAATTTTCCACTATGTCTTTTCATTAGATTAAGGACGAAAAATAGTGCTCAGTTTAAATTTTCTAGATAATGAATTATGAAGGCCTTTATAAAAGTTATAAGTGAACATGGGATCATAGTTAGATTCAATAGAGAGAGGAAGTTCATGGCATCTAAAAATCTCTTTGAGGTACAATCGAAAAATCTGATCTAGATAATGTGTGTTTCGAATTGGAAGGGAATGTACAGATTTAGTCAGCTGATTGACAACAATCTAAATCTCATTGTTACCTTGAGATGTAAAAAAGTTGTCCAATGGTGATGTACAAGGGTATATATTTTCCATTTACACTCTACACTATAAAAGGTTGAAGCATCCACTTTGGTAGTCGTCTCCCCACTTTAATCTATTGAAAATTCAAACATTTCATTGTAAAATCAGCAATATCTTTTTTCATTCCATCTTAATAGTATTAAATCTGAAGGTCTATCTACATCAATGTTCTTAGTGGATAAAAAAAATGGATAACTATGAGCTTCACATAATAATTCTTTTTCCAGAATGTGATCACAAGGTATATATAATCCATTTCAAAATCTCAAAAAAAATCTTTATCAATGTTAAATTATGGAAACATGGGATTTTTAACAATATCTATCTTTTTTCGGCTACTCATGGTATTTCATCTACACTTTATTAATTCTATCTAATATAGACAAATTATCTAACACATGTATCAAAAAAGAGGAATTTATTGCACTGATACATAAAAATATGATTCATTTTATCAGTATTATTTTTTATACATATGTATTTTAATTTTTTTAATAATAATTGGAAATTATTTAGAAATTATGGTGGTTTTTTACAATAACAGTTTTTGACCTCTGATAAAAAATTCATTTGACATCATAAAAATTATTAGATCACTTATATTTTATATTAATTCTTTAATAAAACTATTTTTTTAATATTTAATGTTTTCCCGAAATCCATTAATTCCTCAAAATAACTTCTTTATCTAAATATAAATATTACCCAAAACAAATTTTGTTTTATTGTATCAAATAATTTTTTTAACAAAATAATTACATAATAAATTATAATGTAAAAATTTATTAAATAAATATAATTATCATATTAATGAAATGTAATAATAAATATTTTGGTTTTCTTATTTCTCTTATTTGTTAAATTGTTTTTACACATAATTACTTATTTTCAATTTGATGTTGTACTTTGTATTACTACATTTACTATTCAGTTTGTGTAATAATTAAGGTGTCTTTATTACATGATATTAATTATAAAATATCAATGTATGGTATAAATTTTATTAAAATAAGTTCATATAGGATGATTAATTTTATTTAAGATAAAACTCTTAATTATAATGAAATGATGTTTTTCAAATAATATATTTTTTATGGAAAAAAGGATTCACTTTAACTCAATAATATATAATTATAATTATATGAATCTCAATTCATAGATATAAATACATAATCGTAACATTTAATATATATTACTTCCCATTAGGGGTTATTTTAAATAACTATTATCGAGATACAATATGGATTTTAAAACAATATTCAGAAAAAATGTGTTTAAATGCTTAAAATAAACTTATACTAAAATATGATATAATGATTATTAATATTTACACAACTGAATTAAATATAACTAAATAATACTTTTTTATCATTATAAAAAATTAATCTATTAATTGGACAATAAAATTTATTTATTGATCCATTGAAATCACAATTTTCCATTAAAATGACATTTTCACTATTCACTAAAAAACAATATTTTCAGAAAAATGAAAAAAATTACCCGAATATAATTTTGATACGATGATATAAAAAAATGAGATGTTATTTAAAAAAATTATAAATGGTCAGTGGTATAAATATAAAATTTATAATGATATATAATAAAATTCTGTTTTGATGAAAATATATTTTTACGAATGAAATTGAATTTCAAAAAATTGATTGATTATTAATTATTAATTTAGAAATATATTATATATATATAGATTATATATGCTTCAAAAAATAGTAAATTCCACTCATATTAGAGAATATAATGACGGGTTAAATGTATTATATTTATGTAATCACTATTTTTTTTTAGATTTAGTGTTACATATCACATAGGCTACTGAACAAAGATTTACCTTAAAAACACAAGGTGTTATATTTTTCTACCATTAATAAATTGAGTCAATAAAATTTGAAATTGGACATAGTTTTTAATATTTATATCCATTAGCAATAATAAATATAAAATTATGGATGATTATTTTTAAACTATTAAGCACCGAAACAGGAATCCAAATACATATAGAGAAAACTTATAAATTATAATATTTTCTTAAGTTATGAATTTATAGGATTCAAAATATCTTATCCATTATATATTTCTTATCATTGGAAATTGTGGAATATTTTTTCCCTTAATAATTGTTCATAAATACCTTATTAATTTATCAAATCCTAACCTCCAGGATTTTCAAAACAGATGTGCAGCAACGCCTATTGTTTTGAACCATTTTTCATCTGAGTCCTGCTTAGAGTTGTGTTTTCGTGTTTTATAACTATATAAATCTATTCTAGAGCGACATGTGCTTCTATTATAACTATATGGATTTATTTTTAGAATAAAATAGTTATTTAATACGTTTTTAAATTTATGTATGGTATCTTATAATTAATATTATCCTTAATTATTTCTCTAGAGTTTTCTGTTCCTAATTCAAAAAATTAAATTAATCCTTTGACATGGACTATAAAAACCATTATATTTAGTAGATATAAATTCATGATTAATTATATAATATTAAAAATCAAGCAACCTAGTATATTGATTAGTATGGTTTATTTGGGAAATTGGAACATTACAAAATAATTTAAAATATGTAAAAAATTAACTTTGTTGAAATCTTCATTAACATTCTCTCATTTCAAACTGTATGGGATAACCTGTGGACATACATAGGAATGGTATGGGAAATAAATAATAGTAAGAGAATATAAAAATCCAAACCTGAAGAAAAAAATACATGTTAGATAATAAAAAATCAATGGGTCTTACAGCGGGTGGGAATCATAAAAATTAACATTGAGGCATGATATGGCATGATAATCATCAAATAAACATTGGAAATTTGGAAGCAAATTAAAACGATGTATCTTGAACATAGATAAACTAAACTTCTACTAAAACATAATGGAAAATTTTTCAGGATGTAATCAACTTCACTCACTTTCCTAACATGAGGTCTCATGAGACTAATCATTTATCAATGCATTTGAGTTCTCTCTATTTCTGGGCACACCTATCACATTTATTTCATTTTCAATCTTATATATTCCAAAAAAATCACACAACAGGGATTCATTTATCTACATATTTTATTCCACAATCAAGGTATGTAGAATACAGAAATTTACATACCTATTAAAATAAGTATATGTTTATAAAGGTGAACACCCTTGATAATAAATTGGAATGTTATTAATTACACAATTGTTTTGGCATGGAAAATCATTGTGACATTTTGACAGCATAATGATGTCCATTAATGATTTATTAAATAAATTTATGAGAGATAAAGGGATCTATAATCATTTGTAAATAAAATTTACAGTAATATGTACATGGAATAAAATATCCCAAAATTTGTAATTGGAAATAGGTGGTGTAAGGTAATGAATAAATTCAATATTTAGAAGAATAAAAATAACCCATACATGAGTGAATTATTCCAAATTCATGGGATGAGATTATTGACATCATTGGGAAACTTGATCGGACTCTAGATAGTGTATGTAAGATTAATTATGTTTTCTAAAGATATTTGGTGAATATAAATATAAGTTATCAACCTTAATCATTATATAATATAATAAATTCCTTTATAATTTATTATTTACATTCCTAATGTTATTCTTGGTTAAGAGTTTTATAATATTTTTAAATAATTCATACATATCAACACAAATTCAATCAATGTGGGTGAAACATAAAACAGTCTAATTTATTCTCATAATAAAAATTTTTATAATAAAAACAAGATATATTTTCTTAAAAAACATCACAACATTGATTTTGGATTTGGCTTTTCACTTACCCATCCTTAAATTCTATGAAACATTTGTTAAACATTGGATGATCACAAAAATATTTGTTATTTATATGAAAATTATGAGAGAAAGAACAAATCCATGAATACTTATAAACATAAGATATCATTTTCCCAAATATATACTTCCCTATAATATAGTATCAGGTAGTTACATTGGGAAGAAAGAGATTTTCAAGAACATAGAAAAAAATAAACCATATAGATTAATTTTGGAATTACATACTAAATATTATAACAACAATTACTACAATATGATTTGTGACACTCTTGGGTACCATACAATGAGACCTTCAGAACAACACTACAATGTAACCATCATGACTTCTTTATGGTGTAGCCATTTTAGTTACACATGGTGTAGCCATATGGCTAGACTCCAACTGAAACATACCAAATGCATTTTAGGGAGATAGAGGTCCCATCCTTCATTCCTATGAATGATACAATAACCATATAATAATATCACTTTCATTATAAAAAAAATTATTTTTAAATATTTAATGAAATTTAAAAATTTATTTTAAAAATAAAGTCCCTTAAAAATATCATATTCATGATGAGAGGACTAAAAAAATTTACTATTTATATTCACTCTTAATAAATATAAGACGACATAAATAATCAAAAATATAATTTCAAAAGTAATCTTTGATTGAAAAAAAATCAACGATGTAAAATTTCAACCCAATTAATTGAATTTGGGTTAATAATTACCTTACCTCAGGCTTGTCAGACATCAACAGTGGATAAACCTACTATATAATGGTTGAAATAGTGTTTTTAATATTTTTTTAAAAAATATGTTTATTTTTATAACACCATTTATGATCATTTGATAACATCATTCCACCCTTTTACTAATAATATTTTATTATTTCAATTATTTCTAGTACATTTTTTACATGACTAGTACATGATGGATTTTCATGTCAAATGGAAGTGAAACTACATAATTATAATGAAATTTATTTACTACATTTCCATAATATTAAATGAAAACTGTAATCATTTTTGTTTTCATATATGATGATCAATAATTGGACAAAACATTAATGATATTTGTCTAGGTAATTGGGATTTTCAATAATCACGAAAAAGTTTCATTATAAAAAATAAAATTAAGAATATATGTTAATTAAAAAACAAAAGATTATATATAACAAAAATTAATAAACTTTTCTACCAGTAAAATGGTTTTATGACCATCCATGAAAGAGTTGTTGGAAGTAGAATACACATATTCTATGAAGTCTGTAAATCGACACATCTTGGATGATGTTTTGATTTTTTAATAAAATCTAGGGAAAAAGAATTATGATGATTATTTTTTCCATAAACATGATAAAATTATCTTATATATGATATAATTTTGTTTTCATGCATCTTGATTAAGTGGAGGTAAAGATAATATAATAATAGAAAAATAATTGAATGAATGAAAAGAAATTGAAAGAAGATTTTTAGATATTGAATTATCCTACATGAGAACCTATGTATGGCCTCTAGTTTTGGTCTTTTGGAGATTCCAATAGTATTGGATGGGTGGAAGAATATTGGAATGTGGAGAAGTTAGAATTTGAATGATTCTCAATTCTTGAGAGGTGTGAAGAAAAGGTGGGGTGAGGTGTGGTATTTATAGTGGATGATTGATGGGTTTACCATAATTTTAATCATTATTTTATTGTTATTCTCAAAATAATAAATATTATAAACACCAAGGTTTCTTACCTTAGAATAACATCTTCCGTGACAAAACAATTCAAGTATATATTTTATTTTTTAAATCATCGTATTTCATTATTCACAAAAATTCATGTATTTTGGAAAAATACAAATATTTCACCATGAACAGTTTTTAAACTTGTATAATTGAAAAAAGAACATCATTTTTTTGAATATTACTTTCTAAATATGTGATAATAAATATTTATTTAAATTTGTAATTAACTAAAAAAATTCCATCATTTAATCTCAACTTGTTTTATAACACTTTTAAAAATTAATTAATGTCTCAAAAAATCATCATATAATCATGAAATAAGAAAAATAATAAGTTATGAATATATTATAGTAAAATTTATTGTCCTTAAAATCATTATATTTAGTATAAAATTGTAATTATATATTTATTACAAACAAAAAAAACAACATTTAATTTATAATTTTCATAAAATCAATTTACTTGTTCAGTGATATGAAGACATCATATATTTACAAAAAGGATGATGAAATTTTATTTATAGTTTATTAGGTGAGATTATTGTTAAATTTTCTTTCTTACTATTCATAATAGTTATGTAACTATTACTAAGATCATGTTACTATTCCATGAGAATAAATTCCAAAATTTCAATAAATATCAATTTTTTCCTTATAAATTTATAATGAATTTAATTTTATAATTCCATAATGAAAAAGAATTATTTTATTAGTACCTGGGTTGTTATTTTCCCCCCACATTCTTGAAATTGCATCCTATCCAATTTTAATTACTTATTAAACTAGTGAGGGAAACTTTTTCTGATTGCACTTTCAGATTCCCATTTTTTTCTTCTACCATGTGGTTTCTCCAGAAAACATTAACAAATAGAATTACCTTATTCCACAATATTTTTTTATATAATGAAGAATATAAATATGCTTTTCTTTAATACATATATCCTATTTTTTATAAACTAATTCTTGGATCAAAATATGAGATGAATCTGTCACATACTTTATCATCATCGTAACATGAAAAACCTTTTCTGGTTGAGATAAACATGGTGGAAATGCTACATGGTACATGCATGGTTCAAATTTCACCAGGATTTCATAAGGGCCAATGAACCATGGGATTAACATTCCTTTCTCACAAAAATGCATAACACTTTTCTATGGTGAGATTCTAAGAAAAATACGATCAACTAACTCAAGCCAAAAGTATTTCATCTTGTTATCTACATTACTTTTCAACCTAATCTAATTTTTCATCACGTGTTAATGAATAATCTTCACTTTCCCATCCACTAATTCTAAAAATTATATTCCGATAAACATCTATTCCCCGACATCATCCCAGAGAGCAGGGGTTCTACAAAACCTTCCATGTAATGCTTCAAAATGTGTCATATTTATTCTAGAACAGAAACTATTATTATAATAAAACTCAGCAGAAGAAAGATGATATTCCATTTTCTCAGGTAATCAATTGAATAAAATCAAATCATGTTCTCTATTGAAGGCATTTTCCAGTCAGTCTTTTCTTTAGATTAAGGATGAAAAGTAGTGGTTAATTTAAATTTTTATTCCAATGACTTATTAAGGCCATTCCAAAAGTTATAAGTGTACATGGGATCATAGTAATATACAATAGAGAGAGAAAATTCATGTGACCTAACAATCTCTTTGAGGTAAAATAAAAAAGGTGATCTATAGAAAGTGTGCCTCGAATAAGAAGGGAATATACATATTAAGTCAGCTGATCGAAAACAATCGAAATCTCATTGTTACCTTGAGGTGTTAAAAGTATTCCCATGATGATGTCCATGTGTATATATTTTTCATTTTCACTGTACACTAAAAAAGGTGAATCAACTCCTTTGGTAGTCGTCTCTCCACTTTACTCTATTTAAAATATAAAAATTTCACTGTAAAATAAGCAATATATAATTTCATTCCATCCTAATATTATTACATATGAAGGTATCTCTATATATATGTACTGCATGGATGAACAAAGAATGGGTGACTATTAGCTTCACATAATAATACTTTTTTCATATTGGGATCAAAATGTATACATAATATATTTCAAAATATAAAAAACATGCTTTATAAAAGTAAAATTTTTGAAACATACAAATTTTAACAATATCTATCTTTTTTAGCAACTCATGTTCTTTCATCTATGTGTTATTAATTCTGACTAATATAGACCACTCAACTAATATAGCCCTATCACGCAACTTAGCCGAGAAGTTCTTTCGTGAAGTACCTAGATATTGGTTGTTTTTTCCTTTGTATTTTTTTGAATATCGTTAAGGGGTGTCAACAAAATCCCCCCATCACGATTAGATCTGAAAATATAAAAATGAGGGTCATGTCATGAGGAAATTTCTTGCAGTTATATCACGTAGATGTGTCGCACATCTATGGTTCAAAACTATGTCAGGTGGGTCTTCTGTTTCCTATAAATAAGTTTCAACCATTCACGTTTTTTTCTTCACCTCCACTTTCCAATGTTTGGATCTCTTGTTGTGTAGCTCGTTCGTTCAGCTACATCGTGATGTGATCTCGCCAAATTCTCTTGAAATTTCTTCAAGGTTTGATTATTTAGATGATAGAGCTACTCCAAATGGACTTCGCTGATGGAGTTGCGTTGAGATCTTTGTCAAAGGACATAAGTGACTGAATTTTTCGAAGGATCTCGTTGAAGGACCTTGTCGAAGGACCTGGTCGAAGTACCTTGTCGAAGGACCTTGTCGAAGGACCTACGCGACAAGTGTCCTTTAACAATTTTCTTACTTACTTATTTAGAAATCTTATCTTTATTTTTGGTCAATATTTTGCAGGAAATAATGACATATTTGATGAACCATACCGAGGAAGCTAAGGCTCGCCAAAGTGAAATGATGAGGATTATTGTGCCAAATTATTATGACACTATTGAGAGTACTCTTCCTGGGCTATGGAAGGGTCATATTCTGTACCAGTGTGACTATCCACAAAGTCCTTACTTACCTCTATATAGGCATGGACTTTTTCAAGATGGCCATTTTCCATCTATTAAGAAATACTTTCCAACGAATTGGTTTCTTCAGAATTCCAATAGAAAATTCATGAATATTAGTGCAAGGGGGTTTTAATTAAATATAGAATAGTCCCTATTAGTTGCATCCTTCACCATAGTGGATGTGCTCCAGATTTGATAGATCATGTTGTAGAATAAAGACCACATTGTTATGATTCAACTTTCCAAGCTTCTCAAACAGATCAATCAAATGGTTGGAAAATAGATTGGGACCTTCGTTCTGGAGGGTGTGTGAAACCAGAGTGGATGTGGGAATTCTACGTACGTCAGACTTGTGCGGAATTCAGAAAAGAACTATCAGACGTTCAAATGTATGAAGCAATCTGGACGGGGCAAACTTATGTTTACAAAAATGAAATCATTCCTGAAGTACTAATCCGATGGATCCCACAAACAAAATCCTCTCATCTGACGCACGACAAATTTGGTATTACTCTCGGGGAAGTTTAACAAATTGATGGAATTCTTATTCTTGGGGAAATTTATGATGAATTCATTTCGCATATTTCAACATGGGGTGATGTTACTAGAACACCACCGATGGCCTGTGAATTATTTATGTTAGTGAAGAATTTACCCAAATATAATAATGATATTCATGCCAGAGTGTGGATGGAAGCTTTCTTAGATCCAACAAAAGAGAAAGGTCCAACCAGTGGACGTACTACTATTTGTCCTTCCACTGATAATCGAGGCAGTTTAGGCACATATTTTCCTACACTGGAAAGAGGAAATTACAAGCACTGGGGTTATAAAGTATAACCAGATATAGATGTAAAAGTATTCTTATCTTCCTTTCATTCTATGTTTCTATGTGTTTATTTGCTTCATGTTCATGAGTCTGGTGGTGGTGTAAGATCAATGAACTTTGTAACTACTACTAAATTAGAATAGGGAAAGTATATTGGGATAGAAACCCCTATTTTGGGAATAATTTACCATCTCCTGCTGCATTTATAAAATGGGAAGGATCCATTTGGAATTTTGGGGTCATTTCACATGTTGTGGGGCTGGATTGAAGCATTTTTTGTCTTCATACTCAGTTTTGAACTCAGTCAGAGTTACTAATGGCTGATTCACCCCATTTTTACAAAAAGTTTCTGGTATTAAGCCTCTATGCTTTAGACCCGATGAGGTACTAAAGGTATTGAATGTCTTAGGAGAATTCAACTTATTTCTTTTGGTAATCCACCAACTGAATCATTTATTGATGATGGTAAAGGAGAGTATGAGCTGAGATCGTATATGATGGCATTTAGGGATGGTGTACTATCAACCAGGATTGATGGTGAAATGGAGTTTATAGATTGACGGCTACAAAGACTATTGTATATATAAATTGTGGCATGAAGTCCAAGGCCTATGATGATACAGGAATTTCATAGGATTCAGAGCCCTCAAATCTTCTTCATAAGAAGTACACCAGGATGAACAAGGATAAAAAAGCAATAACTCCTACACTGAGGTGATCCAGTCATCGCCATCATGTAGAGGTTCCTATCCCACCAGTCGAATTTTTTGAGGAAGAAAGGTATGAACAAGATCTGGAATTGGAAGGTGTTTAACCTCTTCCACAGACCACTAGGCCAAAGTCAAATTATGTGCAACCTTAGACCATTCATTATAGGGAGAATATAACTTGTGATCTCAGGGATGCCTGGGAATTTCATAAAAATGGAATCCGAATACCATATATTGGTTATATGAAAGAACCTTCTAATTTCAATTCAGAATATAACTTGGCTGAAGAAAAAAATTATGTTGTGGAGATAGAGACTTTTATATATGCAGCTGATTAACAAATCCCAGCTTCTAAATGAGTATCTCATATGCTAGACTTAGGAGTCCGCAAAGGGGTAATTATAAACTTTGAGGAGGAGTGGGATATTTATGTTCATATTGAGAATGTATTTACCTGTTTTCTGTCATCTCAACTCTTCTTTATCATTTAAAATAATTAATCATGATCAAAATGTATCTATGAAGCTTGAATGTAGAGAAGGAAGATCTGGAACGATTCATGAATCACCTCAGTATAATCTTGCAGGTTCTCCCATTGGCATAACGAATAATCCTCCTATGTTTCCAGAAAATTTTCTAGGAGCAAGAATCAGGACTGGGGTAATGGCGATAGATAATCCTCAACCATTACCAAATGTTTCCACTTCTATGTGAAGTGTTTCAATCTCTTCGCACGATTTTGAACATAAACGCAAAAGATAAATGAGATTTCTTCGAAGCGTTCGCCAAAATAGTAAGTATTTATACAATCTTTAGATCATATAATTTGCTCAGGATATTCTGGTAACCATGTTTTATCCTCTTGTAGGATCTATGTCTCTTTCCTCTCTTAAGGGATTAAGAGATGATGTTCCACAACCAGAAAAATAAATCCCAGGGGAATCCCAGGTACATGCTGAAGTATCTGTAGAGTCAAAAGATTCAACTATAACTGCTCCTGGCTCTGTTGAGAGAGACAAAAGCTATGGTTTGATTAAATACATTCCCCAGTTAATTTTTTTCAAAGGATCCAGAAAATAATAAATACTGATAATCTTAAATCATTACAAGAAAGGAATGAAGTTCCAGGCCAATCTGAAACCAATGCTGAAATGAAACCATCTGATGCTGGAATACCAATTGAAGATTTAGTAGAACAAACTATCAGTGGAGCCAATTTGGGCATCAATCAACATATGTTGGATACCTTAAATAGTTAGTATGTTGTTACATTTCATGCCGTATATATTGAAATTATGGACACCCTTAATCAGAATATTTATATTATAGCTTCCATCAAGGATTTTGGAGATTTCCATAAGGAATTGCATAAAAGTGAGTTCCAATTCTTGCATTTTCCATACATAATTATTTCTTCAACTTGATTATTTACATAAAAATTAACCTTATGCAGCTTTATCTGCAGAAAATGTCACAAAGGGTCATCAATAACAGGGTGTTCCACTTTATCTATCTACTGGGAATGATGAAATACTTATCGAGGATCCTTCATAATGAGATGTTCTAGAGCCTTCAAATGTTATATCTAAAAAAATTCAACCACCTCTTCAAGAAATACCTACTCAAAACACCGGAGCTGAAAATACAGGGGATGAATCCAATCAAGTAGCTGACTTATTGTTGGGTAAATATAGTCATCCATTTGTGTCATATTTGTTTTCTCTATTTAAAACTAATAATGTCCTTGATTTATTATTTATGGTAATCAGCTCCTAGATTATAGTTTCAAGCTTCTAATGTCCTAAGAGAAGCAGAACAAAACAATTATTTAAGAAACCTGTTTCCAGAGTACATTTCACTTCATGGTAGTGACTCAGATTCAGATTTAGAGATGCAATATACTCTTAGCATGGAACGTAAGAAGACATGGTGGAAGATCTGGAACATAATTACTGAAAAGCCTTTATATGAATAATCGTCCCATTTTCCAAAACGCCCAGCATTATTCTATGTGTTGGGATTTGGTGGATTCAATTACCGTCCATTCTATGAGGCCATGAAAGAGACTATACACTGATAGAAGGAGGAGCATAAACATCAACAAGATTTTGAAGATGATAAATGACTCGTAAATATTAATGGATTTAAAGCTGTAGTGGTTGAGGCAGAGGGAAATCATAATAATAAATAACTTGATATTTTCCAACAAATCAAAGAATCCAAAAAGGAGTTATTATCTCTTCAACATCAACATGATTTCATTCATAATAGGCTTGAGCAACTGAATCAGACATTAGGAGAAACCCAATTGGAGAGGATAATTACCATTTCAACAACTTAGGTAGCACTTCATCAGGAAGAGGAGGCTAGAGTTGCTCAATTGTCTCAACTTCAACATGCAGCTGATAGAGATTATGAAGCAGTTCAACAAATGAAAAGTCTTGTTGAATGTTTATTTTAAAACCTGATAGAGAGGCTCCGGTTTGTGGATGGCCCTCCATTTTCACATTAATGAATGAAATTTTATTTCCAATCATATACATGCCTCCATTAATGTTCCTATTTCATGATTACAATATGAAAGGTAAATGATGATAATGATTCCTTTATGTTCAACAATCATTATTATAATAACAAGAATGAGGTGCTTAAAATTTTCTTATCAAGTCGAGTGATTGAAGGAGAATAATTTGATTATTTCATGGGTTACAGGGATAACCCCAAAATTTTTGTATCTTTTGACTTTTTATTTCTCAATATTACCTAAATCATACAATAAATGTATATTTACTGAGTTGGGGCTCGAATTTTTTTCAGAGCACCCTTTTCAGGTTCTTAGTCTGATGAGTATCAAGTCTTTTGTTACTGGAAGTTTAAAGTCATGCATATTGGACTATAAAGTGTTAATATTTAGGGTCGAATAACTTTGAGCATAAATTTTGAATTAGATCCCAAACAAAACTTAATGGATAATAATTTCTTTAACATTCTTTAAATATTTCCATGGGGAAGTTTTTAGGGATACCAGATCTTAAAGCCTGCATTACGATATTACTTTTCCAAGAACGGAGTTACCATTACTTTACAAACCCGATATGAGGGATACATTATGCAAGTCCAACTAGAGAATAAGTTTCATAGTCAAATATTGGAATCTTTTGACTTACAGGTCTGTTATGAAGGAAACTTATGCAAGGCCGCCTAAGAAAACGTGCAGCATATTCAGGGAAAAGATTTCTTAGAAGTTTGATGTTCTATTGTTAAAAGTCAATGAATGTTTATGGAGATTCAGATTTTTCAAATCATAGAATCACGGTTACGGAGAATGGTGCCTGAATATGGAAAGTGTATCTCTAATCAAGATATCCAAAGAATCGAGGGAATAATACTTTTACAATGGTCTGAACCAAATGTAAAAGATATGGTGTATGTATTTATAGGTCATACATCTAATACCAGAAATGAAAACAATATATAACATGTAGTAAAGTTATTTTAATATTATTTCATAGTGTACCGAGCAGATGATGAGGGAAATGTGTAAACCATGGCCTTTATGATTTTAAGATTGTGAGACAGATAACGAGACAAGTATACTTGATTAACTATTTTAAAATACATATTCTTGTATATTTTGATCAAAGATTAATTGGGACAAAGATAATATAACCATGAATGATGTTACCATTACATGAAAAAACCCATTATGGGGGATACATTATGCAAGGCCAACTCGGGCGTATACTAAATAGTCAAATGGTGGCATCTTTTGACTGAAATGCCTGTTATGATGGAAAATTATGCAAGGCCGCCTAAAGGCTCACACTGCATAGTCAGGAAAAAGAACTATTAGATATTGAAAACCATTCAACTAGAAACCGTAAAAAAGATTATGAAAATCTAAATGAAACATTCATGATTAGGAAAATATGAATGAAAAAATCAAGATTAAGAGTGTGAAATATGGAAGGGGGTTATGCATAATGTATATAATAAATATTTGAATGAATATTCATCATAAATTTGAAGTCCTTTAAAAAGATCAGACTCATATGTAAAATAGAGGCTTTATTTGTTTCCTTTGAATGAATATGGAAAGGTGCAGTTTTAAGTCATGCAGTGAGGTCAGTATACTATGTAGTTTTGAGTCATGTAGTGAGGTCATTGATAAACCCATAATAAATTGAAAACACCCTATTTATATAAATAATCAATTTACTCAATTCCTAACAACACGTGAGCGATGCTCGGTGTGAGAAACAAGGAAAAGTAAGGGTTCCTTTTATAATATAATGGCGATCTGAGTGTGAAATAGGGGTGTTAAATTTCCTTTCAATTTAATGTCATGTGGTAAGGACGAGAATGAACCAATATGTAAGAAATGACACATTATATCTGGATTAAGGGATAAAATCTAAATTTCATTATGTGCCTTGTTGGATAAAGAATCAATTCATCTATAGTTCTTAAACACTTCATATGTATAATTGATTCTTATACCAGAAAAAAGGGATTTTATTTTTGTTGTTTTTATCCTAGCTGGGCCCAAAATTGGATGTTAAGGTGTCTCTACGTATCTCATTGGAAATAATTAAAATGAGAATCAATACGTACTTATTTCTTGAAACAATCATTCGTCGTGTTAATCAAATTTGGCTTGAAAAAATGGGGATTTTAACACATTTTAAGAGAATGGTAAATCTTAAGACATAAAATGGTATATGGACCAAATCATAAATCATAAAGAGTCACTATGTATAGATATTATTCATATATAGGAGGAGAAAGAAAATAAGAAAATTTTGTGGTTGTGGATGGGCCTCGAATTGGAGATTCAGGCGTCTCTATGTATCTCATTGGAAAAAATGAGAATCAAGCCATACGTAGTTCTTGAAACATGGTCTCTATACAGATCCAAATCTGACATAGGAAAGAGAGGGATCATGTACTACTAAGGATTAGTAAATTTTTCAATACTATTTACATATAGAATCTTCGAACATCTTATAGAGAAAACCTTAGTTGTACAAATGATGTCATGAAATTTAACATAATGTGACAAGGAAAAAAATGCTATGCACTTTAATGTCATGCAACATGGACGCTTATGGTTGTTATGTAGTTTAATGCCTTGAAACTAGGACATGGGGGATGGGCAGTTTAATGTCTTGCAGTGAGAAATAATTATGCAAAATTATACAAAGTATTTCTTCACAAATCTTGCCTTGGTTAGGGTCGTGATGAGCTCTCCATCCATTGATATTAATGCATATCCTCCATTTGAATAAAATTTATGTATGGAATAAGGTCCTTCCCAATTTGGCTCAAGTTTTGGTGGTTTTTTTCCTGGTATCATTGGAGTTATAATGACCAATACCAATTCTCCTTGAAGGAATGAATGAAGATGAACATTCTTATTAAAATCTTGTGCAGTTCTGTTCTGATAGACTTCTAGATGATACAATGTATGCAATCTTTTCTCATCTAATCATTCAAACTCATTGAACCATTTCGGGGACCTTTCATATATAGATAATTGATCATAGATTGCAACTCTTAGTGAAGGAAATTGTATTTCTATTGGTAAAACCTCTTTAGTTCTGTATACCAATGAATAAGGAGGTGCTTGCATGGAAGTACAGATAGTTTTATGATAAGCCCATAAAGCATTAAAAAGTTTATCAGTTGATGATTTATTATCTTTATCCACCATCTTTTGGAGAATATTTGATTGTGTTTTATTGAAATAATCTATCTGTCCACTGTCCACCGCATGATAGCGATATGAATGGTTGGATTTGATATTATATTCCTGGTATAACTTTTTTACTTCAGCAGAACAAAAATTAGTACCACTGTCCGTCAAAATTGTATGAGGGACACCAAATCATGTGATGATATTACTTTTGACAAAACTAATGAATTTTCTATCTCCAACATCCTTGATAGGTATTTCCTCATCCCACATAGAGAACAAACCATTAGTAGTGAGAGTATACTTGAAATGTTTAGCTATGGCTAGAGGATAATGACCTACTACATCAATTCCCCATGTGGTTAATGGCCAAGAGTGTAAAGATGTATGTAGTAATATTGGGGGTTAATTAATGAAGATGTCATGCACTTTACAAGGATGACATTTTTTTTAAATCTGTACAATCCTGTATCATTGAAGGCCAAAAATATCTAAGCCTTCGAATCTGATCAGAGAGTCTGTTCCCAGATTGGTGGGCACCACAAGCTCCTGGATGAACTTATTTCTTGACAGTCGTGGTTTATTCTCCATCAATACATCTGAAGAGAATCTCATCAAATCCCCTCTTATAAAGGATTTTTTAGTGATTTGGACCATCATAAAGAGTAAAATTAGCCACTTTTCACCGGATATGCTCCTTCTCAACCCAATCTGGTGGAAGTATCTCATTCTGAAGATATTATATGATATATATTCTTTATCACATGGTATGACCATATGGTTCAGAATTAGAGAAAATTTCATTGATTTCCTCCCTCAAGCTTTGAACAAAAGGTGAAACCATGTAGTGATGGGCTATGCTGATAATTGTCTCATCCTGATTTGGATCTACCAAGGTTGTAGCTGCATTAGCTAGTGCATATGCCTGGGCATTTCATGATCATGGTACATAAGAAAATATTGGCTCTAAAGGAAATTCAGCCATTAATTCTCTGACGTAATCACACAAAGGTATTAACTCTTCTTTTCTGATAGAGTATTACCCATTGATTTGTTTGATTACCAATTCGGAATAACCCTTTATCCTTAAATGTTCCATTCGCACCTGAATTGCCAATTCAAAACCTGTGATGAGAGCTTGATATTCTACCTCATTATTGGTACCACATTCTGATAATAGAAAAGAATAAGGAAATACTGCCTTTTCTGGGGAAATAAAGATTATTCCTAATCCATCCTTGTTGAGTTTGGGTATTTCCAGTCTCTTCCCCGTTGGACTTCTAGAAGCACAATAAAAATACATTTCCCATATCTGGGAATTATCTTTAATATAGAATACCTCTTCATCAGGATATTCAGTATTAAATGTTGTATCTTCCATGGATGGATGCTCAGCAAGGAAATCAGCCAGGGCTTAACCCTTTATTTACTTTTAATGCCCAAAATGGATATCAAACTTCTACAAAAAAACTTCCCACCGTGCTAGTTGTCCTGTAAGATTATGAAGAATGAAGATAAATTTGAATGGGTTATTACAAGATACCAATTGGACCTCATGATATTGTAGATAATTCCTCAATTTTTGAACTGCAACGATTAATGCCAGACAACACTTTTCAATATTTGAATACTGAGTTTTCGCATCAAGAATAACGCGACTAAGATAGTAAATACTTTTTTCACTCCCAACATAATTCTTTTGGGAGAGGAAGGCACCTAGTGATTTCTTTAAAGATGTCACTTAGATAATAAGTGTCATTCCTTCAACTGGCTGCATTAATACCGGTAGACTCAAGAGATATTTCTTAAGGGTATCAAATGCCTCTTAGAAATCTTCGGTACATTGGTAGGTTACTCCCTTCTTCATTAATTTGGTGAAGGGTAAACATTTTCCCTCCAAATAGGCGATAAAGAGCCAAATATAGGCCTTGTGTCCTTGGTGTCCTCTTAATTATTTCAAATTTCTAGGTGGTGACATTTCTAGGATTGAATTTTTTTTCTCAGGATCAACTTTCATACAATGATTGCATGCAACAAAGCCAATAAATTTTCCTAAGGTTACCCCAAAATCAAATTTCAAGGGCTTCATCTTCAAATTGTGTTGTTGAAGTTTGTTCAATATGATTTCCAGATCTTCCAAGTGATCAAAAAGTTGTCTGGATTTAACCATAATATCATCCACATAGCATTCAATAAAATTTCCCTAAAAAGGGTTTGAAGATATGGTGCATGGCACATTGATACGTTGCACCAGCATTCTTCAGGCCAAAGGGCATTACTTGGTAGCATTACACACCTATAGGGGATCTTACATTAGTAGATTATTCATCTTATGAAGCCATTTGGATTTGATTATACCAAAAATATCCATCCATGAAGGAAAGTTATTCATAGGTAGTTGTTTTATAAATTAAGAGTTCTGTGATCGGAACTGGAAAATCATCCTTGGGAAAATGCTGATTAAGAACTCTGAAGTCAATTAATACTCTAATTTTTCCATTATTTATTTTCACAGGGACAATATTAGCCAACCATTTGGCATATTGAACTTCTCTGAAGAAGTTATCCATGGTAATATTATCAACATCAGCTTCAATTTTGGAGGCATAAGTTGGGTGTGTTCTTCTATTTGCTTCATTGAATCCTCAATGTTCTTCTAGAAAACACAAATAATGAGTGGAAACATCGGGATCAAGACCAGGAATTTCTATATAATTATAAGAAAATACATCTCGATTTTTCTTTAGAAATGAAGCATCCATTTCTTTCTCTTTAAGATTCTTGGCCTCACTAATTAATGTGGTGTGTGGTTCTTCTTTTGTACCCAGATTTATTTCCCTGAGTTCATCCACAGTGGTAGAGATACCCTCTTCAAATGTTGGAGGAGTATCCCTGAGATCTTCCTCTTCCTCTTCAATATGTGTTACTTCTTCTGTTTCTACTTGCATAGTAGATGATGAAGTAGAATTTCTGTGGTCAAGGGAGAAGTTAAAACTTTAACATATTTGATAAGAGGCTGCCATTTCCAAACATATAGTTGATGATGGGTGTTCCTTGGGGGATAGAGAGGAGATGATGGATTGAGAATCGACATCATTATTTTCCTACGACATTGCTATACCTTATTCTAGCCTGGTTGATGAAGTATAGAATTTCTGGATCTGAGTGGATGAAATGAAGACATATCCATTTATGATTTCATCACTTCTTGATGAATGGAAAATTTCTCTAATGTTGTCTGGCTCAATTGTCTTAACTAAAATTATGGAAGTTTCCATAAATGTGTTTGGACTTAGGTCTATCCAGTCAATTTTATTGATAGCAAACACATAATCTGTACTCACATGTATTTATGGGTTTACTATAATCTTTTCAAAACCACTTGGAGTAATAATTTTGTTGACCTTCTTTATCGTGGATTTTTTCTTTCCCTCTATGTGATAAAATTATACCACAATGTATTGAGATTCACATGTTTTTAATGGGGACTTAACACCATACAATGTCCTAATTTGACAATTCAAACATTATTTGAGACATTGGTGGTATGTTGAAGCTATGGATGCATGTGGATGTATCCTATATCTTCTAAGAAAAATGTTGATGGCTATGTCCTGATGAAAAACCATGAAATTTGAATTAGATACAAGGTCTCCAAACTGAATTCTGAATGAAATTTCGCCCAGAGGTTCTTGTTCATTATTATTGTATCCTTGAAACATCAATGTAGAAGGAGATAAATCATACTTGGTGATACCCAATTGACAGATTGTATTAATAGGAATGAGATTTACTCCTGATACATTATCAATGAAAGCTCATTAGATGTCTATATCATTGACTTTGCCTCATAGATACAAAGGTCTGATATGTCTATGTACATCATCATAATCATCTTCATCTATAAAGGATATCACTTCATGGAAATCTGTAGAATCATTCTATATATGGTAGACCTATACCGCATCAATTTCAGTTTTGAATTTTTGAGGACTTGAAAAAGCCTCAATAAGTGCATCCCGAAGATCTTTTGATAGATTTAGGGCTTCCAAAACTGATAACTTGGCCGGTACATGGGCCAAATGTTTCAGCAAATTATACTTTTGGTTCAAAGGTCTACGTTTCCCATCATGAAAATGTGGTTTTGAAGGTGCCTTGGAAGTTGGTGCTTTGGAAGTAGATATATCCCGTATCAGGGTATGAGTTGGAAACACTCCATTCTTCGGTAGATTTGACCGACTAGGTCTATCTATTTGCAGAGAAGATGATGGTGTAACCTCTAACTGAACATCCAAAAAAACAATGTCAGGACTATGTATTCCATGTGTGGAAGAACTTTCTTATTCATGTTGAGCCCGCTGAAGGGGTTTTCCACAAGTTTCTACCACATATACAGTTCTGGATGGGGTATGATTGAAATAATGGCTTCTGAAATATCCAAATCTTCCTACGTATCCTAGACCAATGTGTCTTCCTCTAACACCTTCGTTAGATATATGAAATTTGGACTCATCGTGATTGAAACAGTTATTAGCATAGGGATCCGTTATATGGATCCTGTTAAAAGAACCAAAGATCAATTCTTCAAATGATGAAGACTCTACTTGATGAGCCATTTTAGGCTATACCGTTTTGTGGGATGGAACATGTCATTCTCAAGAAAATGGCACAAAATCTGCCAGATTCAATGTCAACTTAGGCTTTGACACGTGCTCGCCTTCTTCTGACCGCTCTTCTTTCTTAAAATTATGCTGATTCTTTGATGATTTTTTTCTGATGAAGGGGCTTTTGCTGTGGCAGAAATAAAAAAAGACACAATAGGTTGATTCAACTGTGTTCGTAAAATTTCATGAGTTTTGTTTATCATCTTCCTGAAAATCCAATCAGCATATTTCTAAGCATTTTTACTTTTTACATTGTTCCACTATCCTTCTTTATCTGGGTTAGTAGCAGTAACACATGCTACCTGGGCTGAAGAACATTTCAGTTTTACCATTCCAGAGTCCACCATCTTTTGAATGAGGTCTTTGAATACAAAACACTCCTGAATGAGATTCCCCATCATCTAATAAGACGTGAAATAATTGGGGAGGTATTCATCCCCTTCCTTGTTCGGAATTTTGGTCCTTGTCAACTGAACCAGATTGTTTTCCATAGACGAGATGAACCAGCCAAGAACATGTTCATTCTGGAAAGAATAAACATTGTTCTTCAAAAATTAAAATTGTTTCAGCCTTTGATATTTTTGATCGTCTTGACGAGGCGACCATTGTTGTTGAGGCTCAGGAGGTTGATCCCTTAAATATGATGGAGGTTTTGAAGTGGAAGCAGGTGCAGTTTCTTGTTTAAGTGTAACTGTACCAGTCTCTGCTTTCCCTATTCTCCTTCCTGGAACTGATGGAATTACACAAGTTTTAGCCTTAGTCTTTGTAAGAGATTCTTTTATCTATTAAGAGATTTATGTAATGTCTCAAAACCCTCCTTTGTATTTCACAAGGATCAATAATGTGCATAATTCATTACGTATATTTACCACACAAATTGGCAACAATTATTCTTGAGGGAGTGCTAAAATTAATGAATATGTTAATCCCTTCCAGCGTGAAAGGAAATATGAAGCTCATTCATTCTCCCTTTTTTTACAATTGGTAAGATAAGAAACTGTCATCTATGGTAATGTTGAGATAATTTGAAGAAGGAATCTTTAACGGAGATCTTCCCACCCAGTAATTGATCGAGATTACAAACATGTATAATATACAAAAGCAGGTCCATGTAATGACTGCACAAAACACCAATGCATAACTTTTTCTTGTTGTTGAGGAGTTCCAATCATAGGATCACTACGTGAAACAAAATTTGTTAAGTGTTGTTCTGGATCTCCCATACCATTAAAAATTGGTAATTTAGTATTCACAAAATTTTATGGGGGAGGGATTGCATCCACCTATTCAGAGTAAGCTCTCTTTTTTGGTTGAACATGTGCATGCTTTACTTCCATAGCTTCTAACCGAGCTGTTAATGACTCAGTGGTAGTAATTAATTTGTAGAAACATCTAGTTTATCTTGGGCCTATGCAGGTGCAATAACTTGAGTTTAGATGGGTGTGGTGACCATAACTACCACTGATGGTGGTATTGGTGATTTTTGTCGCATATGACCCATAGGATTGGACCTATGAGGGTGTACTTATAAAGAGGGATATCCTTGATCCATCCCAGTAGCTGCAACAAATTCCCATGATTGATTAACTCAAGAATCCTTAGGAGGAAGACTACATAGAAATAGTTCTCCATTTAACCTCCTTAACTCCTTTATTTCTTCTTCTTGTTGTGCACACCACTCCTCTAATGGGAGTGATTGGCCTTTTCCAGAGGTAGGGTGGAATGTAACTTGACGTTTACCCTTTTCCTTGGCATGTTCCATTATGGAGTATTGAAGGGAATTACCCAACAGAATGTCTTTCCCCTGGGAAACCCTCTGCATTCTGCTACGCACAACTCCTTCATTTTTTTCCACATGTACAACATCTTGAACATGAACTTCTTCATCTGATTCCTTTGAGTGAACCTCATGTTATGGGGGATTAGTGACAACGACATTGATGGCATTTATCTATGAATAATGCATTGATGGAATTCTGACAGTTTTTCTGCTAGATTGTCTCCCTTTGTGTCTTCTATAAGACTTTGTTCTCCTATATAAGGAATTATTTTGAACTGTTTGGAAGAAACTAATCTAAAGGGAATCATTGGATAATTCAGTTACATTCTTTACTTGTGGCTTCTTCTATAATTAGGAGAAAATTGACATCCACTGAGGAGGGGATTGCAAATGTCAAAAAGCCCCCATCCTTCAAGGTTGGGGTGGATTTTCTTCTTCTTCAAATATTTGAACAATATTTAATGAATTCAAAGAATTATTTAGATAAGCCCCCATCCTCGCACGCATGGGTGGTTCTTGAACTTCTATATTTTAAATCCGTGCAACTGCCCTTCTGATTTTGTGGATATTGGTTCAAAAACTAGCTGGTTGAATTATCCGACCATCATTTACACCACTTTTTTTAGAAGATCATTGTGCTATTTCAGACATTTGCATCCTCTGACGCCTGACATCCTCTAAACAAGATGCATACTCAAGATTATCAGAAGCTTGATGTAAAAGTAGCTCAATAAATTCTTTTACTTGTTCCTGATTATGTTGAGAACTTGTTGAGTCTTGTTCTTGAGCATACATTTGATTACATATAAAACCTAATGATAGAGGCCGGTTGTGGGGAATAACATTGCATGAAACAAGTTTTGGTAGAATTTTCTGATTTTGGAGTGCAGTGAAATGCCATGTCCCGTATTCACCCCATACTATAATGAAAACATTAGATGGGGAATTATAAATTAATTGGTGTAGCCTTTTCAGAGCATTGATACCTCCACGTTGAAGGGTTATCTATTATTTTTTAACCCTTGGATATTGGGTAACTGAAAGATATGTGAAGTCAATTTGGCACTAAAACCCTTCTATTACCTTAATATGATTTTGATATTCATCATATGGTAATAATTTGGTTTTCAAATGAAAAAAAGTTTTCCATTAGTTGAAACGAAAGTCATCAATACAATAGTCTAGAATCAATTCTGGAATATCAAACTGAGAATTTGCTGAAGGGCAGAACATGACTGGTATTTCTTTATTAGCTAATTTTTTCCTCATGTTCAACATATCTTCATCATCTTATACTAGAGGTTTCTCCACTTGTTCTGACCAAAGTGGATGCTATGCATTTAAGGATAAATGACCCAATGTATGTTCGTAGAATGGTCTTTCCCTTAAGATGTATTTCGACGGAGAAAGTGTTTAATCCGTAAATGACAAGGCATCAGACCTGTCTGGCCTTGTGTTTTCATGTTCCTCGTGATTGGAGGGCTTTCAAGTTACTATATTTTGAATTATATAATTATTTTGACTATGAAAAATACTACTTTGGAGAGGAATTTCGCAGCAAAAGCCATCATGGGGAGGATCACCGTGGTGGATTACAGCAAGGGATAAATCTTATTTCTCCCTGGTCTTCTGGCCACATGGGGGGTCGCCATGGCTCTCATCTAAAGATAGGCACTCTGGATTGACCAAATTTTCATGAAGAATGTTTTCATGATGAAGTGTTATATGAGAAGATTCTGAATTACAACTACCACTCCCAAAATTTGGTAATAGGAGGGTTGGATCTTGACCAGAAATAGATAAATGTTTGAGGGATTCAAGAACTCCAGCATCAAGAGAAGTTAAATTAAAGTTTGAATTTTAATTTTCCAATGGTATTTTGAGAGATTTCTTCTTGGATGTTCTCTTATACTTAGTTGGGGCCACTTTATAGGAAAAGTGGTTATCAGGGGCATGTATATGTGCCTGTCTTGGATTAGTCAACAGAACAGACATGTTACCTCTAATTGGAAAGGGTGTATGTTCCTGATCTTATTATCCATATGATATGGGGGAGTATGCCTCATGACCCTCCTCAACCGGACCAGAGGTTTGTATCTGCTCTAGGATGGAATGTCATTGTGTCATCCCCTGTGTGGGGCTAGATTTATGCGTCTGGTCCCCTAATACTGCTGAAGTAGTTATTAAAATATCCTGACATGTTTCCAAAATATGGGCAGGTATATGAGTCTTCCCTTTTAGCATTGACAAGATATGTTTAGTTACTTCAGCGGCTGGAACAAGAATATAAATACATTATATATATAGGGTCAGTGTATGTGCCTGCTCTTGTCCTTCTTTTCCTTTCAACGGATATCGACAGTACTTATATATAGCGGAATAGATTTGAGTCTACTCAAAATTTGTCATCGGTGCATTCCGACTGACTTCTCTGGGTGCTACCAAAAGAGACTGTTGGCAGGCTTGATGGACATTAGAAGGTGTATGTGCCTACTATATATTTACTATCACGTATTGTTTATGGGTTTCCTTCAATACTAACAGACGATACTACTGATAGAATTGTTGATTGTAAACAGGTTTATGTTACTGCTTATGAGTTACCACCATATTAGATTGGCGAACTTCTTTGGTTACAGTCAGACAATCTTGATGACTGGCTAGTAAATTAGAAACAAGTGAATGTGCCTATCTATAGTACTCCACCAAAATCGTCTGGCAGGATTGGTGTGTTACTGCCAAACGAGTCTACTGAGCAGAGAAATCCGGATGGACGGGTGTATATTCCGGCACATTTTTTTCCATAATGTTAGTTCGATGTAATTATCTTGGGAGGTATATGTGAGAACATGCTTCCTGTTAACCAGACATCATCCCTGGCAGTTTTTCTTCTGTGCCCGAGTTTGAGAGACCTAGGAAAAATGTCCAGAGGCAACATCCTCATCATGTTGGGGATATACTACAGCATGATTCTAGCGATTATTGCTAGTGGTATTCCTCATGATGGACTCCTGTATTCTTGAAGTGAGGCCTTGAATGAACTCTTGATCTACCACCCTACAGTATGTGAAATATTGATTTTTTTCATTCTGAAGAAAAAGACCCAAAACGGCTGGAAATGGTTGTTGGCACCGTTTGCTTCTTGATCATTGGTCGTTGTTGGCTAGATGATCAAGGATTATTGTTGACCTGGAAAGCCTGTCATGTAGCCTCCAAAGTCAAAATTTCACCGTGTTGGCAATATTACTTCATTAGGACATTGGATACCCAACGTTGATGATGCTGGGTTGGTGATATTGTCCTTCCAGTGGATGTAGATCCATCTTGGGCAGTAGTCGGGAAGTTCACAGATGTTGTCCTTGAGAAATCCATTCTTTGGATTGAAGGTAATCCTCTAGAAAACTGAGAACAACAACAAATTATATTTAAGTGAAATTTTATCAGATAGATACATGCATGATTAATTTCTTCTTCTATCCTTCCATTATCAATTGATAGGGACCTAAGACGTGGGTAGCATTATTAACATTGATAAGGATTCACGTCGGGTTCACCATTTTTGTTTCGTAGGTCCTTGAAACGTGATATTCTAGATTTAAGAATACTTGTTTTCTGGCAGTTTTCATTGGATTTATTCATGGAATTGGAAACTTCCAATAGTTATTTATCACAAGAGGACCATCTTTCCAAAGGTAGGTGTTCGTTTAAGTTTTAAACTTTACGATACTTAAGAACATGCATTGGTCGAGGGGATTGGAGGTCAGACTCATCACTCCATTTTAAGGGGAATTATTTTCTACTCTGGGACTCCCTTTGAAATTAATATAATTTCATGAATCCTTATTAATTCACCAAGTATATCATAAGTATCCCTTGAAATTTAAAATCACTTATTTAAGATGTATAATTTTTTTAGAATTATTACAATTTATTCGAGGTTTTCCATAAATGGTATCCTCTAATATACTCATTAGAGATTCTTTAATCACTATTTATGATGACACTGGTTTTTAAGCCACTCAGTGGAGAACACTGGAGTTTATTGTCATCCAGGGAGACAGAGTTTGTTTTGATCTTGGGATCATGCTCATAAAATGAGCTACCTTCGTATCCTTGTGAAAGGAATCAAAACCCTCTTAGGTTAGTTCCACTTAATGGGACACATCATACCTTTTAAGGTCATGCGATGAGGACCCTTAAGCGGAATATGCATAGTTACAACATAGTGGGGGAATTATTTTAAAACAACCCAAGGAACATTGGAAAGGATATAAATTTCCAAATAGGATTAAAACCTATTGGGAATATAGCCCAAAGAGAACATGGTTGATTTTATGTGTTAGATTTGAACCTCAAGGGGCTACCTATGTATCCCATATGGATGGTAATCAAAGGCCAAATAGTTCGATGAGTCTCATAGGAGAGTATAGTTCTCTAGGAAAGATGAGTTTGGGCTTAATTTTTGTAAATGGATGCCTAAATTTAGGGAATTAGGGTTGGATTCCTAAGGAGGATATCTAGTGAGATTAGGCTCTGAAAGAGATTCCTATGAAGGTGAGGCGATTAGCCCTCCCTCTGTTCTCTTCACATTGGACAAGGGTCCAAATATAAGGAAGAATGGGTGAAGGTGAGGGGATTATACCCGGATGGATTCCCTGAAATTAGTTTTGGTAGGGGAGGGAGACTTCTAATATAATTTAAAGGAATGGAATGTGATGTGTGTACCTTCCCTACCGGAGAACTGAGGTCTCGGGTCACCTCTTTGAAAAGGGCGAGGCTAGAAGCCCACCATCTTCCAAACTGGGAGCTTCCCAAAACTGTTTCTGGGAGAAAAGTCCATGTAACTGTTTATATAGAAACCCACAAAAATCCAATTAATCTTAACCCCGTCATGAAAAAAAATGTGGGAAACCTCTGACTCCAGAGATACAAACCCAAATTAGAGACACGCTGATGTGACTTACCCAAAGATCTTAGAAGTCAGGTGGTTTTGGGGGAGGTTTCAACATATCAGCTTTTGAGTAAGGGAACCAAAGAAATAGATTTCTCACCATGAAAGGAGTAAAATGGTATTTGAGTTTGTCACGTAGGTACCTTGCGCACGTATTCCACGTAGGTACCCCGCGCTACTCAATCACACAGTTATGGCAGGAAAATGTATCATGCAGTTGTACTGTCCAGGTATGGTGTATGAATAGTGACTGAAGAATTTGAATAACTTCAAAAACATTCTTATTCCATTTAATTATCCCTTATCTCAGAGTTGAGAGAACTGCCTCAGACAATTTGAGATATCTAAGTGAAACATCTACAGAATGGGAGCTTCATAGAGTCTTTGAAAAAATTTCGGTCCTGAAATTGGGAGCCCAAGGTTCATATTTATAGGCACAGATGGGCCTAGATGAAAAAACCTGAGTCGTGCCGATATGCCGCATAGCTCCACCACACAGGTTCTCCATGCAGAGGCGTCCCAAATCATCTCCCTCATAGTTCAGACTTGTAGTGGTTTCGCACAGCTCGGCTGCCGAGCCATGTCACACTGCTCGGCCATGTAGCCCTATCACGCATCTCGACCAAGTAGTTATTTCGTGAAGCATCTGGATATTGTTAGATGTTTCCTTTAAATTTTTTTGAATCTCTTTATTGGGCATCAACACCATTTAATGTATTTCTGTAGACAAAAACCAGAATATTCTTATAATATTTTTTTCATTAACATTCCCTTTAGTTTTAACCATAAGTTACGGTCTCATTTCTTGAGGTGAGATTTCCGATTTACCAGAAACATTCTTCAAACTTAAGGAATATGTATAACCCATATAAAATTCGACATTAAAGAATTATGAGTAAAAAAATTGTATCAAACACCACTTCATTGGATGGCCTAGAATCTACTGACATAGTTGGAAATTATCTCACTGCACAATTCTACTTATAATTTGGCTGCATTCTATCATTCTGATCATTCTTTGGGATAATATTTTCATAATTACCCATCTCACCACATTTGTAACAATTTACATTTTTCTTTTATTAATTAATCATAAGATAATTTTCATTCCAATCTCGTGCCATATGTCCAAAAATAACACATCCAAAACATTTCCCAAATTTTGTTAAGGAATTCCATAATGTTGTTTTTACCACACATCCCACAAAAATGTTACTAGACATTCATACCTTCATATTTATTTCGTTTATTCATACCCATATATTTACATTTTTACCTTTTTTACTTCTTATTGAAAATGTGCATGTGATCATCATAAAATTACATTTCTACCATCTCATCACATCAGATGAGTTTCTCATATCATTTGAACTCTCATTACACAAATTCTCTTCGATATCGTGGATTTAATGTTGAGTAAAAATGATTGATTTTAATATCAAGACACCCATTATTATTTGGATCATACCTTTCTAATAAGAATGAATTTTCTTCATACAGTACTCTTGAGTTATCCTAGTTTTGATTCAATTTAAGGATTTTTATTTCCTATATAATTCAAAACACCATATAGAAATATTTATCAAAGAAAATGTTGTTAAATTAGTCACATTTCAAGTCATAAATATCATCACAATCCATAATATTCTTAACTGTTGACCACCATTAGTTATCTTCAGCTTAAAATGATAAATTTCATGAGTAACCTTATGATTATCTAAACAACACATGGAATTGATTATCTTTTCAAGGGATTTAATCGACCCCTAAGCCACCACTAGGATAAATTTCCCATCGAAATTCGGAGGATTTTTTCACATAAAATTATCTACTTTCATCATGTTATTTTTTTAGTTCTAGTTGTTCTCTTGTATAGATGACATTGGAATTTATTTCCTACATAAGCTGAGCCACTATTGTCACAAATAGCTTAGTTCCAATCTCAACCATTCCAGGATATAGATTTGGAATGAAATCGTCCTTTTAGTGCCTTCCAACATTTGATTCGTATTTTTTTCTAAAGAAATCCATTCTGAAAAAACATATCATAGATGAAGAAAGATGGTAATCCTAAAATTATATATGATTTCAATATAAACATAAGTTAAGAATAATTTGTGGAATTATAATAACATAATCATAACCCCTAAAGTTATCCAATCTGTAATACCCCATGCTTCCACGGTATGATTCCCATTGAATAATGCAATGGCGTGCATTGTACGCAACTTCGAGATTCTAACACACCACAACCAATCAAACTAGACATTATAAATAGTAATACATAATTTTTGAAATTTTATAAATTTTATCATTCGAAATGGACTTCATTTTGGGATTCGTAATATTGAAATTAGCTTAGGTTGAAATTTTGGTACTTTTCGGATAACTTTCATATTTTGATGAATACTGAAAAATACTATATTTTAATTAAAAACAACTTTTTTAATCGAAATAATTAATAGTGATAGATTATTTCTTGATTGTTTTTTAAGTATATTTAGAATATATTTTTATCATTTTAAACAATGTTGTTCATTGGATGTAATTTTACATTTAAACCAGACATAAACAAGTGTCAATCTTTTGATAGTTATTATCTCTTAAAAACACGCTATTTGTTTTGACGATGGGAATTAATTTTTAAATTAATTAATTCAAATGATATGTTTTGAATTTGGTAAAACATGCATCATTTTTAAATTTATAATATAAAATATATCTTTGGCCTAAATTTTGGTATTTTTCTGGAAACTTTCATTTTTTGATGAATAGTGAAACCACTAAGTGGTAGTTAAAAATCTGAATTTTTCATAAAACGTAACTTTACCACTTCTGTGAGAGGAATTTTGAAAATCCGAGAGACATGGTTAATATCAAGGAGTAAAATTTGGTTCAATGAGATTAAATAATTTTTGGTGAATAGTAAATTTTTACTTTTATTTACCACGGTTAAAAATAAATAGGGTAATTAAGGGTAAAAATGATATTAATATTACCCTAATACATGTCCTAATACTATTTGAAAAGTGTATCTCGACCAAAAACAACCTTAGTAGTAAAATATTATAATTTAGGTCCACTTTTATTAGATTAGGACATTTATTATTATTTAATTCAAAGAAGAGTTAAAAGAGTTACAATCAAAGTTTATTTACTATAACATTTTTAATATAGGGCTATACATAAGATATATTCTATTGTAAATATTAATTAGAAAGCTAAAACGATTTCCTACATAATGGTATTTTATTTATAAATTTTAGACATTAAATAACATAATTTATTTATGACACAATGGTGATGTAGTAATTAATTAATTAATGAAATGTTAAAATAATTGATATTATAAATATCAAAATAAATGTAATTTGAGAGTTTTTATGAATTAAACTAATTTTCGTGGTTAATATTACATATTAGGATTGATTATATAAATTTTGTTCGAAGTAATAATGTTGTTATGAATTTATCAAAAACAAACTACCCAATAGTGTCAAAATTGATATAAAAGAGTTTTTAAAACAAATATGATATTATTAATTTATATTCAATTTATAAAAATCTAAGGTTCGGCAAAAAGACTTATTTCATGATATGTGTATCATTAATTGACCTATTGGGTGTCTTTTGGATGTATATAATAAGTTTATTAACCATATAATATAAAAATACACAGAGACATTGTAAAAGTGAAACTAATTAACTGAGAGTTAATACTTAATGATAAGGTTAATATAATGACCCAAACCTGTATAAATTCTATTTTTTAGTGTTTTTCGACCCATCCCCACCTTAAAGTTTAAATAATCCACTTTAGAGCCACTAGAAACCGAATATGAATTTATTATAAAAAAATATTTTTATCTTTTCCAAAGGTGCCCCTCACCCCTCTTATAAAAGGGCACTCCCCCTTCCCACTAATTCAAACATTAAAAGAATTTTGGCTCGGCCAAACCCTTCCCAAATGCTCTCTAAACATCCCTCACTAAAACCAAGAGGCCTTATTTTGTTCATAAAGCCAACCTAAAGAGCCCTTTTGATCAAATCAAAAGGAAGAACCCGAAGAAGAGGTAATGTTTTCACCACCCACTTTCAAGTCACTTTTTTCTTCAACTTCTTCATTATTTGTTATTTATGTTATAAAATAATAACTCCAGTATATTCTATATATTGTGATGTTATTATAAATATGTTACAACCATATTAAGTATTCTATCCATCCTTTTAATGGCATGTCACTATACGTGCCTACGTACGGCTTACCGTCTCCACATCGTGGTGTAATTGTCAGTCAATAAATTATTATTTGGATGGGTATAAAAATGAAGGGTAAATCATGTAAATAATAAATATAACATGATAATTATTCTTTATACATGATATACCATCCAATTATATATTATTTTAACATCAAAAGAATGATATTGTCACTCGTGCGTACGTACGGACTACCGTCTCCACGAACGCAATGAGATTCATTTTCCATTGTATCCATTAAAGTATAATTATCATTTAATTATTAAAAATAATGTTTAAGTACTTGAAATAATTTTGGATATGAATAAGATACAACCTATCCATAACAAACACGGCTTACGTAACAAAGAATATAATGGAAAACGAGTAAGTTAACACCCGAAATGACGATAATACTAAGATATTATTAACAAATTAATTTCAAAAGATCACATATGATATCAAATTAATGTAAATGATTTTTATAATTCAATAAAAAATATTTCACCATTATAAAGGAGGTTAAACTACCGTCGACCAAGGAAAAAGTACAAAGTAAGGGGTTTCTTATCTCACTTTTAATTCCGTGAGATTTCCATTGTTCACCACTTATTTATTGCATGTGGTGTGTGTACTGCCCATGATTGTATTCATTGTGTAATATACATTAAATTTATGTGTATTTACATCATCATTGTATGATACTTTTTTCATGGGTGAATGTTTCATAAGTTACCAAATTGATAATGGAATTTGAAATTTCAATTTCTACTCATTCAGCTTTACACATACTTCATTGATTATTTTACTCCATGATTATGTGTGGAATCACTATTCATTTGATTATGTCATAATTTCCAATCCCCTTTCTGTGGATATACTATTTATACACATAATCACTCCATTGATAAATTCTCAAGTCATCGGCATGAACTTGATAAGAGAAATTTTTACTCAATCTCGATTTGTTGAGATAAACATCCAATTCATTGGTGTTGTTTTTACAAGAATATGTGTGAATGTCCTTTGATTGTTTTACACTGAATATCGAATCATATTTAGTGTATTTATATTTTTCACACATAATTATGTCTTTTATTTATCCTTAACCTAAGGATACAACCTATATGAGATAATTCATCTCAATTTACATTGCATTGAGATTTCTTTGTTGTTATACACCAAATCACTTTTATGTGGTGTATACAATGTACTTTGACATAGTATATCATCAATCCATTTATTCGCATGATATTACAATGTTTTGATTACCTCAATTATTTGTATTCAAGTGTATCTGTTTTGGTCAGAAACTATAACTAACATACCATTTTTAAATGTTTTAACGACTTATTCTTCTAAATATTTCTCATTAATTTCCATGTTTTAAAAATGGTTTTAAGGATTTATTTATATGGAAATTAAAGTTTTAAAATTAAAACGCCTTTTAAATGTTTCAATGTGGTATGGGACACTTTGATTCTAAAATCTATTATAAATGGATTCTGGACAAATAGAGTAACGTTTAAATGATTTCAAGAAGAAGGGGGATATTTCACTCTAATTGTTTTGATGATTATTTTAATATATGTCAATAACCCTTATCATTCTCGATTGAGGTTAATATGATATAATAAAATCTTCCATATTGTATCTAATGAGTTAAGTTTGACTTTGGATGTGCTATTTTTATACCATTCATGGTTTGTGGATAAAGTATTGACATTTCTTATGCTATTTTTAATACGAATGTTTATGTTATGTTTAAAACTTTTCATATGAGGAATGCATTGGACTGAGTAAGTGACGGGTGGGGCACGCTATAGCTCCTCGATCCATCGGTAGGTCTCATGAGAGAAACTAGTGTCTTGGCACATGGCCTTGACAAAATCTTATTGGTAGTCTTGGCACGAGGCCTTGGCTACGTGGTTATGATAGTATGGAATTATGCATTCCGTCATTATGAAAGTGTTTATTAACATTTTCATGTGATTATTCGACTAGTAGAATATCCATGTGAATAAGTAAATGGAATTATTTTATTTTATCCTTGCCATATTATGCTGAAGTTCATGTTTAAAAGGCTTTTGTTTTAGTTATACATTGCCTTAAAGTTTTATGTTTATTTATGAATGTTTCTGCTATATTGTTATCCTTACTGAGCATCTGAGCTCACCTCTTTCAATGTTTTATTTTTCCCAGGATGTGAAGAAGTATTTTATGAATGAACTGTAGGGATAGTATGAGGGGATATGAAGAAAATATGTTGTTGTAGTTTTTCAGTTATTGATGTAATGTAAACTTTATGAATACATCTAGTGTTTCCAAGCCTATTAAACTAATCGGTGTTTCGAGACTTGATCTTTATTGTGATCCGGCCGATGTTATGTAATAGTTCACCGAATCTGGGTATCTCGGGTCGGGGTGTTATAGTTGGTATCAGAGAAAGATTAGTAAAAACATTGGAAGCTAGATTTAGATAAACTCTAATTAGATCACATAGACATAAGATGAACTTTGAGGATTAGTATAGAAGAACTTCCAAGAATTTTGGTATTGTAGAGATTTTGTGAGTTTTCTGAGCAATATATCCATGTCTAGATTCGAGTAGGTATAGGAGAATCTGGCACAAATGTACCTAGGGGTAATACCTGAAAACACCACTTTTAGCTAGACTCGAACGGGAACTAGTGAACGACAATGGGCCTTGCTGCACTCTTGGTTACGACACTCCTGGGGGATATTCTTTGGATAATTTACATTTTCTTTACAAACCGATTTGATGTATTATATATATAAGATGAGAGTAAATGACCATGGTTAATCCTAATTTGTTTCAAATTGAGAATATGATGACATGTTAATCTCTAAATGATTTTATTACTACTATTACTCACACAATGCTTTCTTGTTTTAGTCAATGGGTAGATTCCAAGGAAGTCATAGTGACTTTGAGAATGATGTACAAGGTGGAAACATTGGTGGAAATGAGCAACAAAATGGAATATTGATAGGTGTAAAAGATATCGTCTTTATTCCAAATAAATTTTTCCAAATATATGATCAACAATATATATGTTAACCAATTACAGGACTCAACAATGAAGATAAAAGTGATGAATGATAAGAGCTCCAGCAGTGGAGACCATGGAGAAATGAATCCTCAATTTCCATCATACAAGAAATGTAGAAGGAGACACCCAGGAAAGTGTCTCAATGGGATAAAGAAATGCTCTACATTTAGGAAGGAAGCACATAAAGTGAATAGTTGCTGATGAAAAATGAAGAGTACTATGGAAGAAGATAAAAATGGTCCCAAGAATCCATTTACAGTCATTTGCCGTAAATATAGGGGACCTGGCCATAACCTGAGTGAAATCCCTATTCTATAGGATATTTTGTTGGTCAAAGAAGAAGCTATTTGGAAATAAATGGTTGGAGAAATGTTTAAGAAGTATTAGTGCTTCTTGTTGATGGGTTTACATTGGAATAATTTTCTCTTGAATTTTTAACCCTGGAGTTTTCCATGTGAGAATGATATTTGGGGAAGAATTATCTTTTCTCTTGTGGATATAGTTATAAATAACCATTTGGTTTTATATGATCATTGGGTTTGAGGCAATTATAAGTTATTATAAAATGGGATGAAAATGAAAGGTATGAGATAAGATTTGTGGTTAAATTATGTTATGGTTATTTTGAGGAATTTATCTCATTTTGGTAATTTCATAAAATATAGTTTTTCAAAAAGGAAAACACGAAGACCGTGTGACAACCTGTCGCGTCAGACAAAGCTGTGGGAGTCGAACCCACAACAAAAGTGCAATTAGGATTTATAGCCTACCACTTGACTACATGAAGTCCCTGGTTAGTGTGACTATTATTTTTAGTTAAAATATTTTATTGATCAATAATAATTTGATTTGGGATATTATGTCTTATCAAATGAATACCCTTAGTATAGGAAAATGATTTGGTGATTAAGTGATAAATGTTATTTTGTAAGTTGTTCGCTTTGTTGTGAACACTATATGACCAAGGAAAATATAATATTATGGGGTTTTATTTGAGGATTAATGGTGGATTTTTATCTATGTTTTTATTTTGTATTTATAGTGATTTGGATTATTTATGGAAATGATTAGGTTAATTACTTTTAAGTATGTGAGTTTAAGAGTAATTAATGTCATTTAGAGATACAATTTAACGTGGAAGACTACTTTCTTATAAGTTTTGGGTTGCAATATTAGTTTGGATTATATTGAAGGATTTTAAGGACAATTGATTATTGAATGGTATTTATTTAACTTTGGGGTATTGATGGTTTAATTTTAGAAATTAAAATTAGTGTTTTTTTCTCTAATGGAATATCCATTTGGGGGATCATCAGATATTATACTAACCATTTTGGTTGTGATTAATCTCTAAAGACAAGGTAATTATATAGTTTATCATACGTGTTTCATGTATTTCTATAGATGTTTATTCTAGGTCTTCCATTGTGACCAATTCTTCTTGAATACTCATTTTTCAAAAAAATGAGTTAGTGGTAATGATTTATTAAAGAATGAAACTCTACTTAAAAATTAATTATATCTAATTATGTTCTTAGTCGATATCATAAATCAATTCCTTGTCCTTATGTAATGTAACCTAAAAAAATGTTGTCCGTTTACTTTTCCTACTGGGAGACTAATGACCGTTTTTCCCAACACAAGTTTGTTATATTCTTATTGTTAAATTTCTCCTAAACATGTTTTCTATCCCTCTCCATCAGAACATAACACTTAGTTTATCGTCCATATTCATGTTTTCTTACATGGAATCCAAGTATGGGTTATCTTGGGTGACCTTTATACCTTTAAAGTGATAGTTTTATTGACTCTTTTTCCGATGTGGGACTTTCCATTATATTTTCAAGCCCAATTTTAAAAAAATTGCGAGGACACAATTTATTGAAGTAGGGGATAATGTATCACCCCCAAGCTTCAACGGTACAATTCCCATTGAATAATGCAATGGCATGTGTTGTACGCAACTTCAAGATTCTAACACACCACAACCAATCAAACTAGACATTATAAATAGTAATACCTACATTTTGAAATTTTATAAATTTTATCTTTTGAAATGGACTTCATTTTTGGATTCGTAATATCGAAATTAGCATAGGGTAAAATTTTTCTACTTTTCAGATAACTTTCATATTTTGATGAATAGTGAAAATTACTAAATTTTAATTAAAAAAACATTTTTAATCGAAATACTTAATAGTGACAAAATATTTATTTGAGTTGCTTTAAAGTATATTTAGAATAATTTTTACCATTTAATACAATTTTGGTCATTGGATGTAATTTCACATTTAAACCAGACATAAACAAGTGTCAATCTTTTGATAGTTATTTTCCCTTAAAAACAGGCTATTTGTTTTGATGACGGGAATTAATTTTTAAATTAATTAATGAAACTGATATGTTTTCAATTTGGTAAAGTATAAATCATTTTTTAATTCATAATATATAATATATGTTAGGCCTATGTTTTGGTATTTTTTTGGAAAATTTCATTTTTTGACGAATAGTGAAACCACTAAGTGATTGTTAAAAAACAGAATTTTTCATAAAACGTAATTTTACCGCTTCTGTGAGTGGAATTTCAAAAATCCGAGAGACATGGTTAATATCAAGGAGTAAAATTTGGTTCAATGAGTTCAAATTTTTTTCGGTGAATAGTAACATTTTACTTTTATTTACCATGGTTAAAATTAAATAGGGTAATTAAGGGTAAAAATGATATTAATATTACCCTAACATAGGTCCTAATTCTTTTGGACAAGTGTATCTCGACCCAAAACAACCTTACGAGTAAATTATAATCATTTAGGTCTACTTGTATTAGATTAGGACATTTATTATTATTTAATTCAAAGGAGAGTTAAAAGGGTTAAAATCAATGTTTATTTACTAAAACATTTTTAATATATCGTTATGCATAAGATAAATTTGATTGTAAATATTAATTAGAAATATAAAAAGATTTCCTACATAATGGTATTTTATTTATAATTTTTATAAAATAAATAATCTAATTTATTTATGACACAATGTTGATGCAGTAATTACCTAATTAAATAAATATTAAAATAATTGATATTATAAATATCAAAATAAATGTAATTTGAGACTTTTTATGAATTACACTAATTTTTTAGGTTATTATGAAATTTTAGGATTGATTATATAAATTTTTTTCGAAGTAATAATGCTGTTATAAATTTATCAAAAACAAAATACCCAATAGTGTCAAAATTGACATAAAAGTGTTTATAAAAAAATATTAAATTATTAATTTATATTCAATTCCTAAAAATATAATGTTCGGACAAGAGACTTATATAATGATAGGTGTATCATTAATTGACCACAAGGGGGTATCTTGGATGTATATAGTATGTTTATTAACCATATAATATAAAAATACAAAGAGACATTGTAAAAGTGAAACTAATTAACTAAGAGTTAATAATTAAAGATATGGTTAATATAATGACCCAAACCTGTATAAATTCTATTGGTTGCGAGGTTTTAGACCCATACCCACGTTAACAGTTAAATAATCCACTTTGGAGGTACTAGAAACACAATATAAATTTATTATAAAATAATTTTTTTAGCTTTTCCAAAGGTGGACCTCACCCCTCTTATAAATGGGCACTCCCCCTTCTCACTAATTCACACATTAAAAGCCTTTTGGCTCGGCCAAAACCTTCCCAAATACTCTCTCAACTTCCCTCAATACAACCTATAGGTCTTAGTTTGATCATAGAGCCAACCTATGGAGCTCTTTTGATCAAATCAAAAGGAAGAACCCGAAGAAGAGGTAATGTTTTCAACACCCTCTTTCATGTTCCTTTCTTCTTCAGCTTCTTCTTTCATTATTATTTCTATTTTAAAATAATAACTCCATTATCTTCTATATACTGTGATGTTATTATAAATATGGTACAAACATATTCAGTATTCTGTCCATCCTTTGAATGGCATGTCACCATACGTGCGTACGTACGGCTTACCGTCTCCACGTCGTGGTGTAATTGTCATTCAAAAAATCATTATTTGGATGGGTATAATAATGATGGGTAATTCATGTAAATAATAAATATAACATGATAATTATTCTTTCTATATGATATACCATCCAATTATATATTATTGTAACATCAATATAATGATATTGTCGCTCGTACATACGTACGGACTACCGTCTCCACGAATGCATTGAGGTTCGTTCTCCATTGTATCCATTCAAGTATAATTCTCATATGATTATTACAAAAAATGTTTAAGGACATGATATAATTCTGGATATGAATAAGATACAACCTATCAATAACAAACACATCTTATGTATCAAAGAATATAATGGAAAACGAGTAAGTTACCACCGAAATGACGATAGTACTAAGATATTATTAACAAATCAATGTTAAAAGATCATATATGATATCATATTAATGTAAATGATACTTTTATAATTAAATAAATTTTTTTCACCATTATAGATGTGGTTAACCTACCGTCAACCCAGGAAAAAGTACAAAGTAAGGGGTTTCTTATCTCACTTTTAATTCAGTGAGATTTCCTTTGTTCACCACTTATTTATTGCATGTGGTGTGTGTACTGCCCATGATTGTATTGATTGTGTAATATAAGTTAAATTTATGATAATTTACATCATCATTGTATTATCCTTCTTTAATGGGTGCATGTTTCATAAGTTACCAAATTGATAAGGGAATTTGAAATTTCAATTTCCACTCATTCGGCTTTACACATACTTCATTGATTATTTTACTCGAAGATTATGTGTGGAATCACTATTCATTTGATTATGTCATAATTTTCAATCCCCTTTCTGTGGATATACTTATTATACACATAATCACTCCATTGATAAATTCTCAAGTCATCGGTATGAACTTGATAAGAGTAATTTTTTACTCAATCTCAATTTGTTGAGATAAACATCCAATTAATTGGTGTTGTTTTTACAAGAATATGTGTGAATGTCCTTTGATTTTTTTACACTGAATATCCAATTATATTTAGTGTATTTATATTTGTCACACATAATTATGTCGTTTATTTATCCTTAACCAAAGGATATGACCTTTATGAGAGAATTCATCTCAATTTACATTGCATTGAGACTTCTTTGTTGTTATACACCAAATCACTTTTATGTGGTGTATACAATGTACTTTGACAGAGTATATCATGAATCCATTTATTCTCATGATATTACAATGTTTTGATTAACTCAATTATTTGTATTCATGTGTCACACTTTTGGTCAGAAAATTTTACTAAAATACCATTTTAAAATGTTTTAAAGACTTATTCTTCTAAATATTTCTCATTAATATCCATGTTTTAAAAATGGTTTTACGGATTTATTTATATGGACATTAAAGTTTTAAAATTAAAACGCCTTTTAAATGTTTCAATGTGGTATGGGACACTTTGATTCTAAAATATATTTTAAATGGATTCTTTACAAATAGTGTTACTTTTAAATGATTTCAAGATGAAGGGGGATATTTCACTCTAATTGTTTTGATGATTATTTTCATCTATGTCAATATCCTTTATCATTATTGGTGAGGTTAATATGATATAATACAATCTTCCATATTGTATCGAATGAGTTAAGTTTGACTGTGGATGTGCTATTTTCATACCATTCATGGTTTGTGGATAAAGTATTGACATTTCGTATGCTAGTTTTAATATGAATGTTTATGTTATGTTTAAAAATTTTCATATGAGGAATGCATTGGACTGAGTAAGTGACGGGTGGAGCCCGCTATATCTCCTCGATGAATCAACATGTCTCATGAGACAAACTAGTGTCTTGGCACAAGGCCTTGACAAAATATTTTTTTTATTCTTGGCATGAGGCCTTGGCTACGTGGTTATGATAGTCTGGTATTATGCATTCCGTCATTATGAATGTGGTTATTAATATTTTCATGTGATTATTCGACTAGTAGAATATCCATGTGAATAAGTAAATGGAATTATGTCATTTTATCCTTGCCATATTATGCTGATGTTCATGTTTAAAAGGGTTTTGTTTTAGTTATACATTGCCTTAAATTTTTATGTTTATTTATGAATGTTTCCGCTATATTGTTATCCTTACTGAGCATCTGAGCTCGTCTCTTTCAATGTTTTATTTTTCCCAGGATGTGAAGAAGTATTTTATGAATGACCTGTAGGGATAGTATGAGGGGATATGAAGACAATATGTTGTTGTAGTTTTTCAGTTATTGATGTAATGTAAACATTATAAATACATCTAGTGTTTCCAAGGCTATTAAACTAATCGGTCTTTCGAGACTTGATCTTTATTGTGATCCTGCCAATGTTATGTATTAATCCACCGACTCTGGTATCACAGGTCGGGGCGTTATAGTTGGTATCCGTGGAAGATTAGTACAAACCTTGGAATCTAGATTTAGATAAACTCTGATTAGATCACATAGACCTAAGATGAACTTTGAGGATTAGTATAGAAGAACTTCCTATAATTTTGGTATTGTAGAGATTTTGTGAGTTTTCCGTGCAATATATCCTTGTCTGGATACGGGAAGGTAGAGGGGGCTCTGGCACAGATGTACCTAGGGGTAAAACTTGAAAACACCGCTTTGAGCTAGACTCGAACGAGAACTAGTGAATGACAACGGGCCATGCTGCACTCTTGGTTACGACACTCCTGGGGGATATTCTTAGGATAATTTACATTTTATTTACAAACCGATTTGAAGTATTATATATATACGATGAGATTAAATGACATTGGTTAATCCTAATGTGTTTCAAATTGAGAATATGGTGACATGTTAATCTCTAAATGATTTTATGACTACTATTACTCACACAATTATTTCTGGTTTTAGTCAATGGATGGATTCCAAGGAAGTCATAGTGACTTTGAGAATGATGTAAAAGGTGGAAACGATGGTGGAAATGAGCAACAAAATGGAATGTTGATAGGCGTAAAAGATATCGTTTTTATGCCAAATCAATTTTCCAAATATATGATCAACAATATATATATTAAACAATTACAGGACTCAACAATGAAGATAAAGGTGATGAATGATAAGAGCTCCAGCAGTGGAGACCATGGAGAAAGGAATCCTCAATTTCCATCATGCAGGAAATGTGGAAGGAGACTCCCAGGAAAGTTTCTCAATGGGCCAAAGAAATACTTTACATTCAAGAAGGAAGGACATAAAGTGAATAATTGCAGAATAAAAATTAAGAGTAATATGGAAGAAGATAAAAATGGTCCCAAGAATCCATTTATAGTCATTTTCCGTAAATGTAGGGTACCTGGCTATTACCTGATTGAATTCCCTATTATATAGGATATTTTGTTGGTCAAAGAAGAAGCTATGTGGAAATAAATGGTTGGAGAAATGTTTAAAAAGTATTAGTGATCCTTGTTGATGGGTTTACATTGGAATAATTTTCTCTTGTATTTTTAACCCTGGAGTTTTCCATGTGAGAATGATATTTGAGGAAAAATTATCTTTTCTCTTGTGGATATAGTTATAAATAACCATTTGGTTTTATATGATCGTTGTGTTTGAGGAAATTATAAGTTATTATAATTTGGGATGAAAATTAAAGGTATGAGATATGATTTGTGGTTAAATTATGTTATGGTTATTTTGAGGAATTTATCTCATTTTGGTAATGTTATAAAATATATTTTTTGAAAAAGGACAACATGCAGACCGTGTGACAACCCGTCGCGTCAGACAAGGCTCTAGGAATCGAACCCACAACCAATGGGCGATTAGGATTTATCTCCTACCACTAGACTACATGAACTCCTTGGTTAGTGTTACTATTATTTTTAGTTAAATGATTTTATTGATCAATAATAATATGATTTGGGATCTTATGTCTTATCAAATGAATACCCATAGTATAAGAAAATGATTTGGTGATTAAGTGATAAATGTTATTTTGTAAGTTGTTCGCTTTGTTGTGAACACTATATTCCCAAGAAAAATAGAATAGTATGGGATTTCATTTGAGGAGTAATGATGGATTTTTATCTATGTTTTGATTGTGGATTTATAGTGATTTGGGTTATTTATGGAAATGAATAGGTTAATTACTTTTAAGTATGTGAGTTTAAGAGTAATTAATGTCATTTCGAGATACAAATTATCATGGAAGACTACTTTATTATAAGTTTTGGGTTTCAATATTAGTTTGGATTATATTAAATGATTTTAAGGACAAATGATTATTGAATGGTATTTATTTAACTTTGGGGCATTGATGGTTTAATTTTAGAAATTAATATTAGTGTTTTTTTCTCTAATGGAATATTAATTTGGGGGATCATCAGATACTATACTAACCATTTTGGTTGTGATTAATCTCTAAATACAAGGTAATTATATAGTTTATCCTACGTGTATCATGTATTTCTATAGAAGTTTATTCTAGCTCTTCCATTGTGACCAAGTATTCTTGATTACTCATTGTTCAAAAAAATGAGTTGGTGGTAAAAATTTATTAAATAATGAAACTATACTTAAAAATTAATTATATCTATTTATGTTCTTAGTAAATATCATAAATGAATTCCTCATCCTTATGTAATATAACATAAAACAAAAAATGTTGTCCATTTACTTTTCCTACTGGGAGACTAATGATCGTTTGTCCCAACACAAGTTTGTGATATTCTTATTGTTAACTTTCTCCTAAACATGTTTTCTATACCTCTCCATCATAACTTAACACTTAGTTTATCGTCCATATCCATGTTTTCCTACATGGAATCCTATTATGGGTTATCTTGGGTGACCTTTATACCTTTAAATTGATAGTTTTATTGACTCTTATTCCGATGTGGGACTTTCTATTATATTCTCAAGCCCAATTTTAAAAAAAATTGCGAGGACACAATTTATTGAAGGAGGGGATAATGTAACACCCCAAGATTCAACGGTACCTTTCCCATTGAATAATGCAATGGCATTCATTGTACGCAATTTCGAGATTTTAACACACCACAACCAATCAAACTAGACGTTATGAATAGTAATACCTAAATTTTGAAATTTTATAAATTTTATATTCTAAATGGACTTCATTTTTGGGTTTTTAATATCGAAATTAGCTTAGGGTGAAATTTTGGTACTTTTCAGATAACATTCATATTATGATGAATAGTGAAAATTACTAAATTTTAATTCAAAACAACATTTTTAATCGAAATAATTAATAGTGATAAATTATTTATTTTAGTGGTTTTATAGTATATTTAGAATATATTTTTACCATTGAATACAATGTTGGTCATTGGATGTAATTTCACATTTAAAGCAGACATAAACAAGTGGCAATATTCTCATAGTTATTATCTCTTAAAAACACGCTATTTGTTTTGACGAAGGGAATTAATTTTTAAATTAATTAATGAAACTGATATGTTTTGAATTTGGTAAAATAGAAATAATTTTTTAATTCATAATATAAAATATATCTTAGGCCTAATTTTTGGTATTTTTTGGAAACTTTCATTTTTTTGATGAATAGTGAAATCACTAAGTGATAGTTAAATAACTGAATTTTTCATAAAACATAATTTTACTGCTTCTGTGAGTGGAATTTCGAAAATCTGAGTTACACGATTAATATCAAGGAGTAAAATGTGGTTCAATGAGATGAAAATAATTTTTTGTGAATAGTAATGTTTTACTTTTATTTACCATGGTTAAAAGTAAATAGGGTAATTAAAGGTAAAAATGATATTAATATTACCCTAACATAGGTCCTAATTCTATTGGACAAGTGTATCTCGACCAAAAACAATCTTAAAAGTAAAATATAATCATTTAGTTCCACTTGTATTAGATTAGGAAATTTATTATTATTTAATTCAAAGAAGAGTTAAAAGAGTTAAAATCAATGTTTATTTACTAATTTTTTTTAATATATGGTTATACATAAGATAAATTCGATTGTAAATATTCATTATAAATATAAAAGGATTTAATACTTAATGGTATTTTATTTATAATTTTTAGACATTAAATAATATAATTTATTTATGACTCAATGGCGATGCAGTAATTACCTAATTAATTAAATAATAAAATAATTGATATTATAAATATCAAAATAAATGTAATTTGAGACTTTTTATGAATTCCACTAATTTTCTAGGTTAATATGACATATTAGGATCGATTATATAAATTGTTTTCGAAGTAATAATGCTTTTATGAATTTATCAAAAACAAAATACCCAATAGTGTCAAAATTAACATAAAAGAGTTTTTAAAACAAATATTATATTAGTAATTTATATTCAATTCCTAAAAATCTAAGGTTCAGACAAGGGACTTATATAATTATAGGTGTATCATTAATGGACCACTATGGGGTATATTGGATGTATATAGTATGTTTATTAGCCATATAATATAAAAATAAAAAGAGACATTGTAAAAGTGAAACCAATTAACTAAGAGTTAATACTTAATGATAAGGTTAATATAATGACCCAAACCTGTCTAAATTCTATTAGTTGAGTGGTTTTCTGCCCATCCCCACCTTAATCTTTAAATAATACACTTTGGAGGCACTAGAAACCGAATATTAATTTATTATAAAATAATACGTTTAGCTTTTCCAAAGGTGCCCCTCACCCCTCTTATAAATGAGCAGTCCCCCTTCTCACTAATTAACACATTATAATATTTTTTGGTTCAGCCAAACCCTGCCCAAATACTCTCTAAACTTCCCTCAATACAACCTATAGGCCTTAGTTTGATCAGAGAGACAACCTATGGATCCCTTTTGATCAAATCAAAAGGAAAAACCTGAAGAAGATGTAATGTTTTCAACACCCTCTTTCAAGTTCCATTCTTCTTCAGCTTCTTTTTTGTTTGTTATTTCTATTCTAAAATAATATCTCCAATATATTCTATATACTGTGATGTTATTATAAATATGGTACAAACATATTCAGTATGCTATCCATCCTTTGAATGGCATGTCACCATACGTGCGTACGTAAGGCTTACCGTCTCCACGTCGTGGTGTAATTGTCATTCAATAAATTATTATTTGGATGGGTATAATAATGATGGGTAATTCATGTAAATAATAAATATAACATGATAATTATTCTTTCTATATGATATAACATCCAATTATATATTATTGTAACATCAAAAGAATGATATTGTCGCTCGTGCGTACGTACGGACTACCGTCTCCACGAACGCGATGAGATTCGTTCTCCATTGTATCCATTCAAGTATAATTCTCATTTGATGATTAAAAATAATGTTTAAGGACTTAATATAATTCTGGATATGAATAAGATAAAACCTATCCATAACAAACACGGCTTAAGTAACAAACAATATAAAATAAAATGAGTAAGTTAACACACGAAATGACGATAATACTAAGATATTATTAACGAATCAATGTTAAAAGATCATATATGATATAATATTAATGTAAATGATTATTTTATAATTCAATAACAATTGTTTCACCATTATACAGGAGGTTGACCTACCGTCGACCAAGGAAAAAGTACAAAGTAAGGGGTTTCTTATCACACTTTTAATTCAGTGAGATTTCCATTGTTCACCACTTATTTATTGCATGTGGTGTGTGTATTGCCCATAATTGTATTAATTGTGTAATATACATTAAATTTATGGGTATTTACATTATCATTGAATGATATTTATTTCATGGGTGCATGTTTCATAAGTTACCAAATCGATAAGGGAATTTGAAATTTCAATTTCCACTCATTCACCTTTACACATACTTCATTGATTATTTTACTCCAAGATTATCTGTGGAATCAATATTTATTTGATTATTTCATAATTTACAATCCCCTTTCTGTGGATATACTTTTTATACACACAATATCTCCATTGATAAATTCTCAAGTCATCGGCATTAACTTGATAAGAGTAATTTTTACTCAATCTCGATTTTTTGAGATAAACATCCAATTAATTGGTGTTGTTTTTACAAGAATACGTGTGAATGTCCTTTGATAGTTTTACACTGAATATCCAATCATATTTAGTGTATTTATTTTTGTCACACATAATTATTTCGTTTATTTATCCTTAACCTAAGGATATGACCTTTATTAGAGAATTCATCTCAATTTACATTACATTGAGACTTCTTTGTTGTTATACACCAAATCACTTTTATGTGGTGTATACAATGTACTTCAACATAGTATGTCATGAATACCATTATTCTCATGATATTACAATGTTTTGATTACCTCAATTATCTGTATTCAAGTGTCTCGCTTTTGGTTAGAAACTCTAACTAAAATATCATTTTTAAATGTTTTAAAGACTTATTCTTCTAAATCATTCTCATTAATGTCCATGTTTTAAAAATGTTTTTAGGGATTTATTTATATGGACATTATTGTTTTAAAATTAAAACTCCTTTTAAAAGTTTCAAAGTGGTATGGGACGCTTTGATTCTAAAATCTATTTTTAATGGATTCTTGACAAATAGTGTAACTTTTAAATGATTTCAACAAAAAGGGGGATATTTCAGTCTAATTGTTTTGATGATTATTTTCATCTATGTCAATATCCTTCATAATTCTCGATTACGGTTAATATGATACAATACCATCTTCCATATTGTATCGAATGAGTTATGTTTGACTGTGGATGTTCTATTTTCATACCATTCATGGTTTGTGGATAAATTATTGACATTTCATATTCTAGTTTTAATACGAATGTTTATGTTATGTTTAAAAATTTTCATATGAGGAATGCATTGGACTAAGTGACGGGTGGAGCCCGCTATAGCTCCTCGATGCATCAGTAGGTCTCATGATAGAAACTAGTATCTTGGCACAAGGCCTTGACAAAATCTTATTTGTAGTCTTGGCATGAGGCCTTGGATACGTGGTAATGATAGTCTTGAATTATGCATTCTCGTCATTATGAAAGTGGTTATTAATATTTTCATGTGATTGTTCGACTAGTAGAATATCCATGTGAATAAGTAAATGGCATTATTTCATTTTATCCTTTCCATATTATTCCGAATTTCAAGTTTAAAAGGCTTTTGTTTTAGTTATACATTGCCTTAAATTTTTATGTTTATTTATGATAGTTTACGCTATATTGTTATCCTTACTAAGCATTTGAGCTCACCCCTTTCAATGCTTTATTTTTCCTAGGATGTGAAGAAGTATTTTATGAATGACCTGCAGGGATAGTATGAGGGGATATGAAGACAATATGTTGTTATAGTTTTTCACTTATTGATGTAATGTAAACTTTATGAATATATCTAGTGTTTCCAAGGCTACTAATCTAATCGGCCTTTCGGGACTTGATCATTACTGTGATCCTGCCAATGTTATGTAATAATGCACTGAATCAGGGTAACTTGGGTCAGGGATTTACACAATCCATTCCCTAATACAAACTATAACAACTTATAAATAAAAATTATATAATCAAGTAAATTCCTTTATAATTCACTTCCTTATAATCCCAATGATATTTGTAGTTTCATGTTTTTTAAATTTATGAAATAATTTATATATATAGTCCCACAAGAATAATATTTGTGTAAAAAATAAGACAATAATCATTTTTCATAATATATAATTTTATAATAAAATCATGAAATCATTCAAAAAAGTATTCACAACATTCATATTGGCTTCTACTTTTCTCATACGCATCCTAAATCACTCTAATTTTTCGTTAAACATGCTATAAGTAGAAAAATCATAGTATGGTATATAAAAATAAATATATAAACCATTAGTCCCTAAATACTTATAAACATTTGAAATCAATTTCACTGAGACATACTTCTGACCCATAAAGTATTATGTACTTTGTGAAACAAGAGATTATCAAAAAACATAAAAAATTTACGTAAAACATATAGGTTACTTGGGGAATTACATAATTAAGAATCTAAGAATCATGGAAACAATTTTATTTGTAACCCTTACAAATACCTTATAGTGTATCCCTCACAACTGCCTTACCATGTAACCTTCATAGCTACCTTAGGATGTAACCATCACAGTTACACATACAATAACCATATAGATGTCCTCCAAAAAAATATACACATTGCATTGTAGGGAGATATAGGTTCCAAACATGATCATAATTAATTACAAAGAACCGTAACATAATCATAAAACAAGAACACTTTCATCATAATATCATTTCATTAGAATTTTGTAATGAAATTTAAAAGGGTTTTAAAAAAAGTCCCTTAAATATATAATATCGTTGAAGAGATAATTAATAAATCATATGAAATATGTATATTAATTTTAAATACACCTAATACAACATAAAATAATATGATATATAATTTTACAAATAATCTTATCATGACAAAATTCAATGAAGTAGATTGTTAACTGAAATAATGGAAATTGGGTTAAGAATTCCCTTACCTCCATGTGTTTAAACCTAATATATTATTGTTAAAAGATCCTTATTAATATTCTATAGAAACATATTAATTTTTAAACACCTTATATAATCATTTAATAAGATTATTCTAGTGATTAGTTAATAGTATTTTGTTATTTTGATTGTTTCAGGTGCGTTCTTTACATGGGTTCCATTGTTTGTTCATAATAGATTTTCATGTGGAATCAAAGAGATACAGAAAAAGTGTAATGAAATGGTGTTAATATAATTATATAGTATTAAATAACACCATAAATTATTTATATATCAGTTATTATGATATATCCTTAGATAAAACATTAATTGTATTCATTTAGATCATTTTGGTGGTTCTTCAATAACACAGACTAGATTCAATATAAAATTTAATATTATTAATATATGATATTTACAAAAAAACGATGTTATATCATACAAATTTAATTTTGTTTCATCCGTTAAATATTTTTATGAATATCCTTGAAGGTGTTAATGGATGTTTTTAAAAACATCATCTGGGATACTGGTAAATCAACACATCACTTATGATTTTTTTATTTTAAAAATAAATGGTAAAGGAGAAGAAGCATGATGATGAATTTTTCTACAAAAATAATAATATTAAACTATATATAGGATGATTGAGTTTTCATTACAATTTCATATTGGTAGGTTAATATAGTATAACAAAATAAATATAATTAAATGGAAAGTAAAAGAAATTGATAGAGGATATTTACAACATAATTTTTCCACCTCGAGAACCTCTTTAAGGCCTTTTGATTTGGAATTTCGGTTAAAGAAGAAGAACATGTATATGAGGAATATTCATGGTAAGAGTATTTGGTAGAATTATGACAATTAAAAAATATTGAAAGGTATGAGGAGAAGTAGGGGTGAGGGGTAGTATTTATAGTGGAGGAGCAGGGGGTTTTCTATTATTTTTATCATAATATAATTTTTTTCTCATGGAAATAAACATTGTCTATTAATGGGAATAAATATTAAAAATAGAGCATTTTTTCCAACCAACAGTTCTTACCTCAACCAAACATGATCCATGACTTAGTAATTCATTTATTAACTTATTTTAATAAATTATAGTATTTCAATATTTACCAAAAATTCATGAATTTTAGAACAAAAAACAAAATTCATATTGACTTAAATGTATGTTTAAAATAAAAAAATAGATTCCATTTTTTTAATTCTTTTCTTAATATGTGAAATTTATTTTCTATTTAAAAATGCAATTTATTCGAAAAATACCATGTTTAAAACTACAACTGATTTTATAAAACTTTGAAAAATTATTTAATGTCTCATTAAATTATCTTATAATAATAATGTAATAAAAAAATTATGTTATTAATATATTTTATAAAAATTTATTTTAACCTCAATGAATATATTTTTCATACTATATTAATTAAATATTAATGACATACAAAATTACCAACACATATTTTATAATTTTCAGAAAATTATATTTATTTTTTCTACGATATAAATATATCATATTTTCATTTATAGGATGGCTAAATTTTATTTCTAATTTATTTTTTTGATATTTCTATTCTTCTAGATAGATTAATATTCATAATGGATATGTTACTAATCCAAAGTTCATTTTACTATTCCATGAGTATAATTTCATTAACTTCGATAAATATCAATTATTTAAATATAAATTTATAATGAATTTGTTTATTTATTTCTAGAATGAATGAAAATTATTTTATATATAACTGGGATGTTTTATTCTCTACACCTTTTTTATATTGTGTCCTCATAATTTCTATTCAATTTTTAAAAATCCTCGGTACCTTTCCCTCATTGAATTTTCAAATTCCCATGTGTTTTCTCTAAAAAAACATAACTTAGTGAATTAACTTATTACAAAATATTTTCTCTCTACTATCAAGAATTTGAACCAGTCTTTCAACATAAGGATGTTTATCTTCCATATGGACAACATTGGGCTCAACACATGAGATGAATCTAGCACATACAATCCAAAATAGAAACATGGAAATCTTCTTTTATGAAAGGTAAACTAAGAGAGAAAGCTACTTGGTAGAGGATATTTCCAACATTCTCTACGATTTCATATGTTCCTATGATTCATGGACTTAAATTTCCTTTCATAAAAAAATGTATAAATCTTTTAAATGGTGAAATTATATACAAAACATTATCGTCTACCTCAAAATAAAATTCATTCCTCTTATTACCTAGTTAAATATTCTATAGCCTCTGAGCTGTCCCAATATTTTTCTTAGTCGTGTTCACTTTCTCATAAACATCTGCTACTAATTATAGTCCCATAAACTCCATTTCCCCGACTTCATCTCAAAGTGCTGAAGTTTGACACCAAATTTCTTATAATACCCCAAAAGATTCCATTTTTATAAACTGTTATAATAATAATACTCAACTAATTAAAGACAAATATCCCAAATTCCCTATTAATCCATTGAACAATCTCATTGAATTTATTACAAGGTATTAATTGTCAGCTCCGTCAATCTATCAGATTGAGGAAGTAAAGAAGTTTGGAAATTTAATTTTATGCCAATCAACATCTGATAGCCTTTCCAAAAGTTAGAAGTGAACCCGGTATCATGGTAATACAAAATAGAGATAGGATCTTAACATTTAATTGGTAGTCCCACCATGATGTCCATGGATATATTTTTTCTTTTTCCACTCTAGCATGGGAAAAGTCTGAAATATCCCCTTTGGTAGTTTTCACTCTTCATTAAACAATTGACAATCTAATAATTTCACTTTCTAGTAATGAAATATCTCTTTTCATCAAATCCCACTAGTGTTACACCAAAGGTATCTATACATCATATTACTCCCCAAATTAATTGAAAACAAAGAAATATGAGATTTTCTTAACATGTATTTCATCAGTTTGGGATCACAATGAACACATAATCTATTTAAAAATCTCAAAACAAAAATCATTGTCAAAGTTAAATTTTGGAAACGTACCAGTTTTAAAAAATACTACATTTTCCAGAAACTCACACTCTATATCCTTCACATTCTTAATTCAATTTTAATGGGATTACTGAATTGATACCTAAATGAAGAAAGAATAATTTTTTACACCAAAAACATCCATGCCAAAATTTATTAATTCAAAAATCAAGGGATCGCATTATAGATGTTACATAGATAATGTAAAATGATGTTTTTGGCTCAAATAATCTGTCACATAGTTTAATTATCTAGGATGGAAATTCATTGTGCAATCATAATCGTTTCTAGATTCAAACCACATTCTCTACCTCATGTTTAGTCACATCTGAGTGAATATGTTGTTTAGAATTGTAAGGTCGGTATATATTTCACATTTGAATCTGAATAAATAATTCATCCCAATTTTCAATGTGAAAACAATAGATGATAATTCCAAGTCATTTTTGGTATAATTTCACTCATGACATTTTGGTTATCTTGAAGAATTAGAAATGAGATGTTCATTCTACATAAAAAACAAATTCCCAACAACGAAGAATCTTTATTGATGGAAAATTATCCATTTCACAAAGGAAGGGCCAATACTGGGGCATTCGTCAATCTCTTCATTCATTTATGAAAAGAAATAACATTTATCTGTCTAAATAAATTTAACCCCATTTCGTATTACCATTGTTAGTAGGATAGATAACTGTGAGAATTCATTACAAACCATTGTTAATAACCTTATAATATAAGAAAACTACGAATCTCTATAACATGTGTAGGGATTGGACATTCAGAAACAAATTTTTTTAAAGGATCAACTATTATTACATCCTTATATTCAATAATACAATGAAAAGAAATTTGTTATAACAAAAAATAACTTTTTCTTAATTATCCATATTAATTATTTTCTTGGTGAGTTTGCATGAATATCGTCAAATGTTTTTCAAAATCTTTTTAATTTTTTTAAAAGTCCCAAATAACAAAAATAAAAATTAATAAAACTTATCTTCATATGAATAGAATATTTTATTCATAATATACTTGAATATAGCAGGAGAATTTTACAATAAAACAAGATAATAATAAAATCATAATACCCATATCTTGTAGGAAAATATGTTTTTAGGATGACATCATCCTTTAACATCATCTGATTATACTTTCATGCCAATCCAATATAGGAAAAATAATTTGATCCTTAGATGTGCTCCAATAAGTCATCGATACAAGTAATGTGTCACTTATTCATAACAATAATTTTATTAAATGCTCTATAATCAAAACAAAGTCACATGGTTGCATCATTATTTTTATCAAACTAAATATGATAACCTCATAGTTACGTGCGAGGATGATGAAGCCTTTATCAATTAAATCCTTACACAATTTTGTTAATTCATGAATATCCACTTGAAACATAAGATAAGGTGGTTTTGAAATAGTATTATCACATAAACTAAGTCAATAATAAATTCAAATTCCCAATCTAGTATAAAACTGAGAAACTAATCAAGAAAAACACAAAAGAATTCATTTACCACTGGAATATCATTAATATAAATAGTTACCTTATATTGAATAATATGAGTAAGATGAATTCCATATCCATCATTTAAATGTTTCTAAGATTTATGATATGTTTTCATTTTTACAGGTTAATTATTCTATAAAATCTAAAATGCATTCTAAAAAACAACTTCTTTAGCAATATAATAAATATTTGCATGAGAAATAGAAATCTAATCCATACTGAAAATGGCATCCAACACTACTAAGGGAGAAACAACAGGGTTTTCAGGTAATGTCTTTCCATAAAGAAAACATGAATATTATTATAATTCATTTTCAATAATATTCACATTTTTATTTAACCATATGTTTTATACTCATTTCATGAAGTGAAATTTCCAATTTTCTAGTAAATTTCTCAGAAATAATGGAATGTGTAGACCTCGTATCAAACAACACATTAAAAAATATATGTAAACAAAAACATAGACAATACCACATCATATGATTCCCTGACATCTACTAATGTAGTAACAAAGGATCTCACATCACCTTTGGGACTATAATCTAGTTGATTTCCATTTTCATATCATTCTTTGGGATGATATTTAGATTATGACCCATCTCACCAAATTTGGAATAGCCTATTGTTTTGTTAACATAATTAATATTGATATCACCACCAATAAAATATCATCCCATATGTATAAATAAAATACGTGGAAAAAATTTCCTAGATTTGTTTAGAAATATTCTAGGGTTCTTTTTACAACACATCCCGAAATGTACAAAGTGGACTTTCTTACTGTTAGATTCATTTGGATAATTCTTACCCATTGAATTATTTCTGTAAATTTTTATATATTTATTTTTAATGTTCCTGAGATCATAAGAATATTACATTAATACCATCTTGGCACATCAGACATGTTTCTCATAACTTGTGAATTCTTAGGGGGCCAATGTGCATCGGTTTTGTGGATTTAATCCCATGTAAAAATGATTTATTTTACTATCAAGATCCCAAATAAGTTTTAAATCATACCTTGGTAAACAAGTGACGTTTTCTTAATAAACGACCAATAAATATTTTTCATTTTGTTTCAATTCAATTAATTACTTTTTCATCATACGTATAACCTCCTTAAGAAAATATTTTCCAAGGAGGTTAGACATATATTCATCATATTCCAAGGAATCGAACTGATGAATATCCCTAGTATTATTATCCTTTGACCACCATTGTTTAGACTCTCCTTTAAAATGATAAATTTAAATACACCCCATTTTCTAATATTTTCACCCCATGACATTCAATATCATTTCATGGTATTTAACCCACTATTTAACAACTACTGGTTCAAAGGATCCAATGAAAGATGGAGGGTGTGGGCTCATAAAATGGTCCCACATAATCATGTTTAATTTCATTGTTTCTAATTGTTCACTTGAAAGGATGAAAAAACCATTTATTTATTATGTCATATATTCCATTTCTATCAAAAGAAACTTAATTCTAATCCCTATCAATCCTGTTTGCATATTTAGAAAGATATTATTCTCTTGGTGCCTTCAGATATTATCTTCCTTGTTCCTACTATGGAAAACCATTCGGAACAGACATATCATAGACGATGAAATGTGGTAATCCTAAAATTATATATCATTTGAAAATAAAAATTAGATGATAATTATTTATTGAACTCTATGAACATAATCCTAAACCCTAATGTTATCTAAAACACGGTCTGATACAACCTATAAAGAACTATCCATAAACATTACATAATCTAATAAATATCATTATAATTCACTTATTTATATTCCCAAAGATATTTTCACATTGTAGTTTTAGAAATATAGGAAATAATGAATTCATATCAAACAAGAAGCATGAAATGTCTGTAAAAATTAGAATAATAAACATTCTTTTCATAATATAGAAGTTTATAATAAAAACCTGAAATGTTTTCACAAAAATTATTCCCAAAAATTATATTGGATTCTATCTCTCTTAAAAATCCTTAAACCCTACAAAAAAACATTTTAAAACATGGTAGGAGAACAAAATATATAATTTGGGTATATAAAAAAAAGGATACAAACCATTTTTCCATGAATAAATATAAATATATGAAATAATTTTCCCAAAGACATACCTATCACCCATAAAGTATCATGTACTGACTTTGTGAAATATGATACTTACATTAAAAAAAGAAAACATAACTAAAATATGTTGGTTACATGGGGTATTATATAATTAATATTGTAATCATAGTGGCAAACATATGATTTTTAATCCTCATGGATCCCTTATAATGTAACCCTTACAGCTACCTTATAATGTAACATGCATGGTTACCTTATAGCGTACCATCATAGTTACAATTGGAGTAACAATATGGTCGACCTCCAAAATAAAAATACCCAATGAATGGAGTAGAATATATGTCTCACCATTCAATATAAAAAATACTCAAAACCCAGAATATAATCATAAAATAAGAATACCTTCATGATAAAAATATTTATTTGGAATTTTTTTAGGAAATTTAAAAGATGATTTTTAAAAAATGTCTTTTACAACAATATTATCATTAAATAGAGAATTAATAAAATGAATATAATATGAATATTAAATATAAATACAAATAATATAACATAATATAATTCAATATATCATTTCCAAAATATTCTTATCCGGAAAAAAATTAATTATGTAAAAGCTTAAACCAAAGAATGAAAATTGGGTTAAGAATTCCCTTACCTTGGGCTCGTCATACATCAAATGTGTTTAGACTTCTAGTAAAATGGTTACAATATTTTTATTATTGTTATAAATAAATATATTCATGTTCATAACATTGTATCTATTCATTTTCTGACAACATTCCAAACATTTATTAATAATGTTTTTTTATTTTCATGGTTTCATGTTATTTCTTTACAAGGTTTCCATGGTCGGTTTATAATGGATTTTCATATTGACTAAAAGAGTAAATATAAATGTGTAATGAAATGGTAGTAATATGTTTATAAAATAAAAGAAACCTAAATAATTTTTTTATATGTGATGATAAATCATTTGATAAAATATAAATTATATTTGATTAGATCATTTTGGTGATTCTTCGATAATCATGAACTAGTTTCGCTATATAATTTAATATTATGAATATATTTTTATTTAAAAAATAAAAGTGGTTATATACTAAAATTGAAAATAATTTTCAATAATTATAACTGTTTAATTACAATTCATAAAGGTGTTAATGGAAATTGAAAACATTTTGTCGATGATATCGGTAAATCGTCACATTATAAACGATGTTTTTTATTTTATGAATAAAAGTGAGAGGAGAGAAAGTATGAAAATTAATTTTTCAATAAACATAATAAAATTAAAGTATATATATATATATATATTACTATTTAGTTAATTACTCTTGGATAAGGTGAGATGAATAGATAAATGAAAGGAAAAATAATTGAATGGAAAATAAAAGAAAATGAAAGTTTATTTTTACCTCTTGAATTATCCTCCTTGAGAACTACCTTATGGACTTTGGTTTTGCAATTTGGGTGATTAATGTAGGTATTTTTCTTATGGAAGAGGCTTCGTATGATGATTGGGAATATTTTCAAAAAAAAAATAAAGCTTTAGAGGTGTGAGGAGAAGAGGGGGTGGGGTGGTATTTATAGTGGACGAGAGAGTGGTATTTCATTATTTTAATCATCATATTAATTTTCAGCTAAAGAAAAGAAATTGTTAGTCATTGTTAATATATATATTAGATTATGAATGTGAATTCAAACCAAGGGTTCAAACCTCATCTAAACATTATCCATGAATCTATAATTCATGTATTTAGCTTATTTAGTAAATTATCATATATTTATATTCAGTAAAAATTCAAGTATTTTAGAAAAATACAAAAAATTATCATTAACAATCATGCGACATGTAGGATAAAAAAATTAAACTTCATTTTTTCAAAATAATTTTCAAGATATGGGAAATTTAATTTTAATTAAAATCTTGGCTCATTAGAAAAATATTATTTTTCAAATTATAACTGATTTTATAACATTTTGGAAAATGAATTAATGTCTCATAAAATTATATTATAATAATATTAAAAAAAATTATTTTTTATAAATATATTTTATGAAATTATATTTTCTTATAAATAATTATATTAATTATTAAATTGTAATAAATATTTATAAATTATAAAAATAAAAAATACATAATTTATAATTTTCAGAAATATATTATTTACTTGTTCTAAGATATAAATATATCATATTTTCAGTTATAAGATGGATAAATTTTAATTATACTTTATTAGGTGGGATTACAATTCTATTGGAAGGATTATTATTCCTAATGGTCATGTAACTATACCTATGATCATGTTTCTAATTCTGATGTCATAATACTCATCGTATATTGATATAGTTGTTAATTTTTACTTAAACATTAAAATGTCTCACCAAATTATGAAAAATCCGGAGAGAGATAATTTATCGATTATGATTACAAATATAACATTAATTTTATAAAAATAATTTTTTTAAAAGGGATTAATTTTACATTTAAAATATGAAAATAAATTTATAGATAAATGGTAGGTTTTTATACAATAACAGTTTTTGAACCCTTATAAAAATTACATTTTAATTAATATATATTATATGATAATTTTTATTTAATAAAAAATATTCAGTAATAATATTTTACTAATTTATTTTCAAAAAACCACTTATTCATCATAATAAATTCCTTAATGGAATTTCCAAATTATACAAAAACAATTTGTGTTTAATTTTATCAAAATATAATATTTATCACACTAATTACATGATCATATTTAATATAAAAAAATAAAGAATATATATAATAATAATATTAATCACTACGAGAGAAACTCATTTTTGCTCTTATAAGAATGGGCGACTACCATCGGCTGTCACAAATGGTGAAATAAATGGGTGGGATTTTTCCCACCCCATCACCACTGTTGCAACACCCGTGATTTGCACTATCATCCCCCACAACTACCCTTCCCCCTAACCCACCCCCATCACCACCCTCTGTCGCCTCACGTCACCCCTCCCTCAACCGCTGCTGAACCCATCGGTCATTGAATATTAGACGACCTGCCTTAACCCTCGATGTCACACCAACCACTCCCTCTTAAAGCTGTAGATCTTCCATGGCTGACAACTAAAGCTTCAGGTGCATCATCACATCCACTAGTTGTCCCTGTGTGTCCATCATCACACACACCTACTATCTGACACACATGCAACTTAATATTTTTAAAAAGACCTTTAGAGACCGATGGTGGTGGTCACTGTGAGTTTTTACCAACAGATTAACTGCGACTGCTAAATACATTTAGCAGTTGTTTTTATCATTCTCTAAATAAATAATTATAGATGTTAATTAAATTGAAATAAAAATATTAGTTTTATGTTGTTTATATTCCTTGTTAATTTTTTTACCATATATTAACCTATTTTACATTTAGTTTGGTATATATTATTTAATACATTTACTTTTCATACTATGAAAAATTATGTTGACCATATTACATAATATAATGTGTGATGATTTAAAATTTGGAAACCATTTTATCAAAATCAATTTATAGAGGATGGAGAACATAATTTTATATTTAACACCCAAGCATGATGAAAAGCAATTTTTCGAATAACACATTTTTTTAAGGTAATAATGACTTTACATTATCATTATATATAGTAATCATAATTAAATTTATTTCAAATAACAAATATATATATATAATCTAAAAATTTCATTTATATAATTTCTCATTAGGTGTAATTTTAAAATATTATTATTGAGACACTTTATGAATGATTAAATAGTATTCAGAAAAATGTATTCATAATCCAAAAAATAAACATATACTCAAATATCTTATAATGGTAACTAAAATGTATATATTGTAATTATATATAACTAAATAATACTTATTTTACCTTCATATCAAATTTAGATAAAAATCTGGCTTTTAAATTTATTCATTTATCAAAATAAATTACAATCATACATAACAATGGTATTTTTCAATATTATTTGAAAATTTTATACTTTTCCCTAATATGGAAAATTTTAAAACATTGTAAATTTTGATATGTTGACCTAAAAATTATTTTTTTATCAAATACATTTTTTAAATTTTATTGAAATAAATTATATAAATTAAAAAAAAGAAATAATAATATTTATTTTGGAAGAAAACATACTTTTACGAACAAAAACGTAATTTAAAAAAATTGAATTTTAATTTATTTTAATTTTCTGAATATATATTGGATATATAATTATATTTAAAAAATTTGTTAATTCTAACAATATATATATATATATATATAATTAATTTTTAAAAGGGAAATTTTTATATAGTCATTGTTGGTTGGGTTCAGTGTTATGTATTGCATACGTTATCGAATATAGATTTCTCTTAAAAAACATGGTACATTTCAATAAAATATTATATAATGTAAATAATAATATGGTGAAAATAAATATGTTTTTTCATTATATATTTGGAATTATCTCCATGTATATTTTAATAATATTTACATTCAACCAATAAATAAATATGTATTAAAAAATTTCAATATCTAAAATAATTTGAGGAACTCAAATCCTATTTTTTATGAAAAAATATTATATCATTATTTATATAAAATAGGTAAAGTGACAATTATTTATTATAATTCATAAATTATTATATATGTTCTCATATTTATAAAACATTTCAAGGAGGTTATTAGTAGATTATTTATTTTATTAGTATCATAATTAGACTCTAGTAATCATATTTTAAAAAAAATCACAAATTATACAAAAATATGTTTGTGTTAAAAAAGTATGCAAAAAATGAAATTGAAAAAATTATGAATAAACAATAATATGATGAAAAAGACAAACACGACTGTTAAAAATTTCATTACTATCAAAACGATTTGTATAATAATTTCTCATCTCATTTCAAAAGTACCCAATTATTAATAAGTATTTCTAAAATATGGAATAAAAAACTCTTAGGTATGGTTTGTTCCATGATGAGTCGTAAAATTATTAATATTTCTTTATGGTATTATATTATATAAAATAATAGATTTATAGAAAATATTTTTTTCATAAAAATTAATCCAAGAAAAACCATATATGATATAGAATAAGAAACATAATAATTTATATTTTAATTGATTTTGCTGTTGGGATGCTCATTTTATATCTATATTTTTATTCAAAATAAAGCACCCAAATAAGATAAATGTCTATTTATTTTTTATCCCTAATGAATAATGAGTTATTATTTCTATAATCCAATAATACATTGGAACTACGTTTCTCATCATGATTTCATTCTTGTAAGGGTGTAAATTTATAATTTAATTTACTAATGTAAAGCATAAAACTATGATATTACTATCCAGAATTTTGATATTAATCAAAAAATTGAGAATTTAAATTTCCTAGGGGTATTGTAAATTTTACAAACTTAGTATACAACAGAATAATGAATATATGTATAATTCATTAAAAATGAGACATTTATGGGCCTTAAATAACTAATAAAATTAATTTAAATATCATATATTTTTATTCTAAATAATATGATAATATCCTACTGAGTTCACACTAAAAAAATGATTTAAAAAAACTATATAAAACATGGAATCAAAGTAGTTTAGTTATGTTTTCTGTATAGTATATTTATCTAAATAGGTAAAAGAAAATTAGTTGAAACTATGAAATTTTCAATAAAAAATATAGTTAATGATTATTGTATATTTATATCATAGTAGATATAGGTTTTAATTTAATTCATCATATTAAAAATTATACAACCACTTCAATAGTTTTGTGATAAAATCTTGTATGGGTTTTCTCTTATAAACATAATATGAATATATGATATATCTAAAGTATTTGAAACCATATTCCATTATTGTTATTTATTTTAAGGAATTATATTACATAAGAAATGAATTTTTAAAAATTTTAGAGTGTTTTTAATGATTTTTATATTTTGTTGGCTGAGTAATGTGTAAAAACATGTTTCCTAACGATCTGATATTCAAGATAATGAGTAAAAACTGTTTACATTTTAAAAAAATTATGGGAATTGGTTTAGTGTTTAAGTTCATATTTTTTAAGAATTTTATTTTAATGATAAACCACTCGTTGGAAATGAAATCTTTATATTATAATTTTATATTACCCATTTTTTACATGTATTGTCGATAACATGTCATGGGTAAGTATTATAAATATTTAGAGTTATAATATATTAACATTGATCTAAATAAATAGTTATCATTGTTCAAAACACATAGATTGGTAATGGCTAAATGTATTGTATCATTGAAATTCAAAAATAGGTTTCATTAATTGTTTCACAAGAAGAACATTAAAATAAATAACATCTTCAAAATTTTTAATATCATGCATGCTTAGGTGATACTCAATACGATACTTTTGTTGAACTAATAATGTATTCCATTTTATGTAATAATCTCTATGTAAAACATAATTTAAATATACTGAGTAAATATATATCTAAAATTTAAAATATTTAATGGTATATATAAATATTTTCCTTATGTAGTTGAAGATTAAATGGGACCTTGACATAGTAATATGTTTTTACGAAGAGCACATTATAAGGATTCTCATTTAGGATATATTTAAAATATAAAATGATTACTTTAAGAGATAATGAATTATATTTTTTTATATTTAATAGTGAAATTGTATATAAATGTTTTTAAATTAAACTAAATGTTACATATTAAATAAAATTAACACAATATTTAACAATTACTAAAGTAAATATTGATTTTTTTTGTATAAAGATATTTTGTAATGAACTATCTATTATCCCATGCATAACTCGTCAAATTGAACTATATTGTGAGAAATCAAATATTTGATTCGATTTCATTGAACCCAAGGTCTCACAGAGGATATAATAATACTATATCAATTTAATCTCATTCAATACTTCTTCAAAATTATTTTCACATAGATGTGTCATGTCACAAAACTATTTATTATTTTATATCCACTAATAAGACCCATTATTCTATTATATATTCAAAACTACCCATGTTATCTTATAATTAATTACATGGGTGACATGACTTAGGTAATGTTTGAATTTTTTTGTGTTTATTCAGTACTATCATTTAATTATTATTGACTAAAGGAACATTTTTATTTTATTTTATATTAATGGATGTACATTATACATTATTTTTATTTTTAGGTAGAACATGGAAAATGATTTTGGAAAAACCTTGTAATATATATGTATATAGGGTTATCTTAAGATCATGATCATTAACTTTGGTTGTGATGATATATTAATATTAATATGAGTATAATCACCATTATAAGGATTTAACAAGTCACTCATGTGACCTAGGAAAGTTAATGCTAATTCATATTGACCAACATAATTTAAACTATATGGGTTTTCATATAAATTTCAATTGTATTACTTATGTAAAAATTAAAATTGGAATATTTAATATAGGGTTTTCAAATAGGAAACCCACATCTAATTTTTTTAACTGAAACTTATATTATGTTATTTGATAAATAAATTAAATAAAAGGAAATTGGGTAAGATGAAAATAATGTTTTAGATTTTCAATAACCATTAATAGATATTTCATCCCATATGAATGGTTTTGACAATATATCTCCCAATTTATTTTCATGATTTGTAAGTCTATTCTTAGAAAATCATATTCTATTTGAGTATATGAGATTTAGTTAGCATAGTGGTTGATAAAATGTTATGAGGTAATTGGAATTAACATTATCTAGGTTTATAGATTAATATTGAGGTCATGAAAAAATATGTACTTTAGGAGTATAATTTTTTTAATAAGAACACACATAAAATTATTGAAATTTTTATAGAAATGAATATTTATATAGTAATTAATTTTTTGGGGATTATGAATGATATTAATAATAATTTATATCTAAAATATGATCCCTTATGGACACACATATGATCTCAGTATTTTTTATTTTTATGACTAATATGGTTAGTTCATTTGTAAATATGATTTTTTATATTATAATTACAAATACAATTTTTTTTATTTTTTATTTTTAATTATTTAATTGAAATATAATTTTTTAATTTAATAACTAATAATTTTTTATAACATAACTATTGAGTTATTTAAATTATTAAAACATAAATATTTGAATATAAAAAATATTTCAAAACGAAATTTGGAAATGATCTAGAAATGTCTAATTACAATCCCTAATGCATGAGATAAATACATTAACCTATCAATATAGTTGGTTTAATAATCTCATTCTTTAGATTTAACCATTTTTTGGGTTTATTGATGCACCACCCAAGCTAGATTTTGTCATAATTAACTATTGGAGGATACTGAATTCTCTAAATGCTAATTGAAGGTTATTTATATTACATCATTTTTTTGTTGTTAATTTTTCATCAATAGTAGCTACTAAATGCATCTACAATATTAAATAAATTGTATGAGTGATGTAATTTGAATCCTATTAGATAGAAAGTAATGTAAGTTTTTAGAGTTCTAAAATTTTTCTCTATAAAATATTCCCATGCAGTTTTCTATAGAAAAAATGGTCTAGAGTTATGTACACAGAAGAGGTTTTGTGGTTATTTTGAATTAAATCATCAATCCATTTCATTTTTAAGAAACTATGAAAAATCATATAAGAATATAATTAAAAAAACTCATTTATAAATTATATTATTCTTAGATTATAAAGATGGTTCTTGGTTTTTAATCCCATTATCATTAAAATGACTGAATATAATTAAATATTTATTTATAGATTTATTTTTTATGATTAAAATTTGATTTATTTTGTATTAAATTGTATGGGATTAATATTATATAAATTATTTACCAATATTGGATAATTTTATGAAAATATAATATCAATATCATTGAAATGGAGAATGATTTATTATATCTTGGTATCTATCATGCACGAATTTATAAAATATATTATTTTTATACATGGGTGAAATAGTTCTTATGTATAGTGTTACATAGCCCCAGGTTTTTATGTAATATAGAGACATAGGTTTTTAAAGTGGATGTAATGTTTAATGTGTTCATATGATTAATATTATCTCACAAGTCCAACAATGATATCAAATAAATACATGATACAATAAAAATATATTAACAATGTATTAGTGATTGAATAATTTTATGATAAATTCAATCCATGTAATATTCATTTAATTTTAAAATCATTTCCTCATAGAAGGTAGGAGGTTGTGATTTCCCAATTTATATATAATATCAGTTTCTGGGTCTCTACTCTAAACTTGTGCATCATTTCAAATTAACATAGTTATTTTTGACCACACACGTTATTTAATATGACTAATGTATATTTGGAAACATGAAATTAATCGATTTAATATAATGAAATACTACACAATTTTATGTGATAAAAATGTAAATGAATTATGTAATTTATATGAATATGCTTACCTGAATATTTGTATAATAGATATTATTTAATTCCAATGAATATACTACTTATATATATATATATGGGATAGATATAATATTAAATTTTAGGATAAATATTGAATTAGTTATTTTTTCATTTGATTCTACATAATAAGATTCACTTTAGTAAAAATAATGATAGAGAAAATATATTTTTTATATAGTGACTCATTTTTTTACCGCATGGAGGGTATAATAAATTTTTTATTTTTGGTAATCTGAAGCATCAAGGAGAGGTAAATTATAAATTTTTTATGTCAAAAAACTAATAAATATTTTTAATGGTGCCTCCTTTCATAGTATTTCATAATTACTTTGGTGTTCTAATTTGTATATATTTTCAACATATTGAATTTTATTGTAAATTTTCTATCAATTAAATAAATATAAGTAGGCATCCAATATGTGATAATGCTAATTTATCATAAATGGATCTTCTAATGTAAATCCCTGCTCTTCAATTGTGTCTAGAACTGTTGATTTTTACTATGAATAGTATAAATAGGTATCATGTTAAAGATATTGAGGAGAGCTTTTAATGAATAGATGTTTCTATTTAATTTTTAATTTATATTTTATCCCCTATTTGGAATTTCCCATATCCACCTTTTGAGAGGGGAAATGCACTCATTAACCTAATTATTATATGGGAGATGGGGAAGTGGTTTGAGTTGTGTCCAATGTGTCTATTCATTGTAAATTTAGACATCGGTGAATATGGGAAAAAATTAATGTGAACCATATTTCAAGAGTGAGTCATAAAAAGGATGGAATTGTTATTTCAAATTTCACAATTATACCATTTTCTATATTTATCAAAACATTTTATATCTGCCTATTTTATGATAAGTATTCATTGTTGAGGGAGAGTTTATTTAACTAATATTAATATGATTTGGATTATAGAATAATTATATGAGTAATTACCTATCACTAAATATATAATATATTAAAACATAATGTGATATTCATTTGGGAATCTATGATATGAAAATGAAATTTACACAGTGTGTAAGATAATGGATTTTTCATGAGTCATCTCAAGTGTTTTTAGGTACTTTTTAAATATTTTATGAACATTTGATTTGTAGTAGTGGATTGGGGTGATCTTGGGTGAACTTTTAAGGAAAACTAAAGGATAGTGGGTTGTGCATGGTTTGCACACAGATTAAAAAAACTATGTGACCAAACCGTGTGAAGTGTGTGAAACTAGACAGAGAGGTCTGCATAGTTTGGGAACCTTTGACAAACCTTGAGACCAAACCCTACTAACTATGAAAAACATGATATTGGGGTCTAAACGGTTGGTGCACCGTATTCCCTAATTATGCACCTCTTCCCATGAAACCATGTATCCAGAATTTTAATTCTAAAAATCCTATTAAAACCCACATAAACCCCAGGACAACCATATTTTCAACCCTGGATTGGGCATAAAAAATTAACGGTGCTTTAAAATACTCTATGAGGAATTATAGGTAGATATGAATAGAGTTCCTGGATATTGAATGCCTGGATTAAAGATCTGCTCTCCTACTAGTAAGCAGATTTCATCTCGATGCTTGTCACATCCTTCCCTCTATATTTCTTAAAAATTTCAAAGATTATCTCCACCATTTTCTTGAATCCAAAACTATTTATTGATATATAGTTCATTTATTTTGGATCTAGATCTAGTTTTTCAAGATGTTGATGATTTTGATATTATTTTTGGTTTAGGGATTTATATCTGGAGCTTGATCGATGATTTTGTGCCTCTCAGATTTTGGGGATTTCTGTTGAGGAAAATTCATCAATAAACTGATGGATGTGCTCTAAATCTTACTCCTATAGCAATTATTGTGATATGTGAATGATTATATGTATATTATAGATTCCTTGTATAATTGAGTTTCTAAATTGGAGTAATTTGGATTATTGAATTGACATGTGATTTTCATTGGTGGTTAATTGATAATCGATCACAGAAAAAACAAGGGGGGGGGGGTTGCCCAAATTGATACATGTTTTAAAGATTGATTTTGGGATGAGATATTTTCTTGGGATATTTATTAAATTGTGGTAAGAAAATTCATTGGGGGTAATTAATTATGGAACAATGTTTGGCAATGTAATATAGTTAATTATGAGAATTAATTATGTCCCATGATGTGTTAAAAGATAATTAATTGTGAGAATTAAATATTATTTTTTGGGTTTTGATTTGGTTAATTAAGGGTGAAGAGTTAATTATTGAATTATTATGGTATTGAATAATTAATTAAATGATGAATTAATTAATGGGAATGTGCGTAGTTAATTTCTGATTTAACTCTTGGCCTTTGAAATGTTTAACTAATTGATGGATTAATAAAGAATAATGGGGAAAATCCTTATGATTAAAATAATGATTAAATGGATGTGATTTTTTGGTTATTGGAATGGAATCCTTTACCGATTAGAATATGGTATGTGGACATGATGTCTTTCCCAAATAGTTATCCAGGCTTGAGATTATGGGGTGTTAGGCATGACGACCTACCCCGGTTGAGAGAAGGAGTGCTAGGCATGATGACCTACACTCATTGAGATATGGTGTTCTGGGAATTACGACCAACACCCAATTAATGATAATTATGAATGATAATAATGAATGATGATTATAAGGGAAAATATGACTTGAATAAGCCTCATGTGATGATAAATGATAATCTAATAATTTGATAACTATATAAATTATTCATTGTATTTATCGCATCATAAAAATTCTTGCACTATATTTTGATTGAACTAATTTTAGAAACCGTTGGTGGCATGGAACTCAGTTGTACTCAAAACCAATTCGTGATACCTGATCGGCACCTAAGAATTAATTCTTCTTGTGGGAATGTATAATGGAACGACCCTTGGATATGTTGTTTTTTGTAATGGATAATGGGAGGGAACCAGACATGGTTCAGGAACCTCGTTGAATTCTTTGTGTCTTTACATTAAGTTTCATTATAGTGACTTCCCATTTTCATTATCATTGCATGATTTGAATTTCAGTTGAGTATTATATTTCCATGTTTTGGTTATCATATGAAATGGATTTTTTCTGGTCATTTATTATCTTCTACACTTGGTTATTTTTATTTTCTTCTGCTGGTGTTTTATTCTGTTAACATAGGGTACAATATCCCAATAAATGAATTAATATTCCCTCACTGCTAGTTGGTACCCTCTGTTAAATGGGGAGGCTCACCTGAGGTAATGTGAACAACCAGCTATGGGCACTATTCTATGTATCCTGAGTTGAGATGTCACAAAGTGGTAACAAAGGGGATTTATATTCATTATTATTATTTTATCATACTATTTTCTGAATGGTAGACATGAGACTGTAAGGAGTTGATGCTTGGAAATGTGCTCCTCTAAGGGAGTTGCAAACCCATGTATGAGGGAAAATATGATTACTCATGGAGGGATTGTAGTGATTGCAATTTTTTGTTATAGTAGAATATTATTTCACCATGGGTTACTAACATATGATGTGATGTGGTATTTGTTTTTAAAATTGTTTAATTTTTACTCGTGGCCAAAGGAGGAACGATAGTTTAGTCTACATGAAATATTCTTGGTACTCAGGGTTGTTGTGACATGCATCATTATAGGCACTCATGGGAAAACCAGTTATGGGTATGTTGTTGAACATCAGCTATTTTTCCTTGTTGTATGGTTGACCTAATGATAAAATTTGAGAAGAAATGGGTGTCTAATGAAAATATTGATAGCAGAATTTAGTATGAGAAAATAATTAAATGTTGAATTAATGAACTGGGTGTAATGTGATTAATTAAATTTTGAAATAATTAATGATAATATATTTACCCTTCTTAACCAAAACCTAGGATTAGGATAGTTAAGGGTAGGGATAAGGCCTCAGTGACGACCATTTGGCGAGGAAAAAAGGAAACAAAATGTTGGAACATTTTTGTGTTAGTTTTTCCTTTTATGTAAATGTTATAAGGTTCCATTATGAGACCTGATATGTGTATTTGTATTTGTAGGGGAATTCCTCCACGAAGATTATTGAAGGAGAGACCGAGGAGTATGACCGAGAATGACCATCCAAATAAGGAACATGAAGCACCGTTGGTGAAAGCTATGTTAGAAGGACATCATTTCTGAAAGAACGTTGCTCATTTCATGAAATTCATGGAGAGAGACCTAGGATGGGTTCAAAAAATCTTGTCTGAGTTGATAAGGGATTTTTAGCAACAGTACCCTCCGACTATTAATGGAGAGGGTGGACCTAAGGGCGATGAATTCGAGATTGAATCCATAGAGATAGAACATTACCATTTTGAGACATTGGATGAGAGGAGGGTCAAGATAGATGCTTATATGCTTTGGGGTTTAGCGAAGCACTGCTGAGACATTCAGGTACGATCTAGACTGACTGTTAGTATTCTCTAGGAAGAATTTCAAGAGATGTTCTGAGATCACTTCTATCCACACACATTAAGAAAATATAAGGGTTCATATATTATGAATATGCAACAAGGAAGATTTTCAATAATGGATTATGTTGAATGTTTCATAGATTTACAATGTATTCATCTAGCTTTGGTGTAAGATGAGGCTTCCTTGGAAAAATAATTTTTGATGAACTTAAGTGTGAAATTATGTCCCAGGATAATATATTTAGGCTGAAGAAATTATCATATGTGGTAATTCAGAATCTCATTTTAGAGGGGAACCTGAAGGAGGCTTCCAGTAATGTACATGTAGTAGGACGATCATAGAGTGTTCCTTCCAAGAGCAGGAAGCACAATCAGAAGATCCTTAGTCCAGGCAGAGGAAATCATAATGGATAGTAAGGAGGAACTATTTTACCAGATATTTCTCATGTGATTTTACAACTGTGTGGTAGATATGGACACTATCGTACACATAGTCCTCAATCACCAGTGGTGTGAATGTTTTTTGGAATGATAGGATAACTACATAAGTTCTGCATGAAGCAGCGGCAGGCTGGTGCTTAGGGAGAAGTTGCTCAGAGTCAAAGTGTATGAAGTTTTCCTTCTACAGTATATATGTTTGGAAGAAGGAGTTATTATAGATGTGAAGGTAGAGGTAGTGGACATGGTTCATCAGTGAATGAGCTCCTATATCAACAGATTGGTGTTGGTCCGAGGATTCAGACAACACCACATAAAAAGGGGCATGACAGTTACATGTAGTGAATAATACAATTGTAGAGAGTGAGGCTGGTCCATCTACCGTAATAGGTACTTGTACTGTTGATTATATTTTAACTAATGCCATGTTTGATACGGGTGCCTATCATTCCATTATATCTGAAAACCATGTAAATGGATTGAGGATAGAGTTGGAGTTCGTAAGCAGGTTCATGAATATCGATACACTGTTGGGAAAACAGAATAGGGATATATTTTAATGCAAGGGATGTTCTCTAAAAATTAGAGAGTATAATTTTCATTGGGATAACTATGTCCATTATATAACTGGTTTCAATCTAATCATGGGTGTGTTTTGGCTAGTCAGATACCATGTCCACATAGATTTTAACCATAGAAGAGTTTGTATCTCCTGAGGGTGACCAATATGTCCTTCTTGGAGAATGGGATTTCCATGCAGGAAGTGGTATGCCAATTACTCAGTAACTGGGAGATCTCATGGCCAATGTTGCAACTATTTTTATGGATAATTGGAGATTTAGGAAATATTTCCTTCCACTAGTTGTAAAACTATTTTAGGATGCCTTTCTTGATGAGTTTTAGGGTTTCCACCTAATAAATGTGATATTCACAATTTAATTCATGTCATATGTTGAGCTGATATTTATTCCACCTTCCAAAATGGAACCAAATAAGCTCCATGGGATTAAACAGCATATGAGTGTGTTATAGGATAATGGGTTTATCTATTCATGTACATCGTCTTGGGAATCAACAGTTTTATTTGTAAAGAAATCCGACGAGAGTTTATTCTTGTGTGTTTAATACCGAAGGATGAACAAAACTATTGTGAATAATAGATATCCTCTTCCACATATCGATGATATTTTTGGAAAGATGAAGTGGGCTTCCATTTTCTCAATGATCTATTTGATATCATCATATCATCATGTTAGAGTTTGGACATCTGATATACCAATAACTTTTTTTGATGCTGGTATGGCCTTTATGAATTTGTCATAATTGCATTTGGGTTGAAAAATTCTCCAATAGTATATATGGCCTTGCAAAATAATATCTTTCACCTATAGATAGATCATTCTTTTGTGGTGGTTGTGTATGAAATCTTAGTTGTAATGACCCGACCCCAGTTACCCAGAGTTAGTACATTATTTTAATACATTGGAATTATTACAAGGAATCACGTCCTGAAGGACCGATCAGTTGGGAAATCTTGGAAAATAGATTACATATAAGAACATGAAATTAAAATTTATGAATTAACACACAACAAATATAATACCTTGAGAACTCCATTATTCCCCTAGCTTAACCCTTCATATCAATCATAATACTATTCTTTGCATCCTGGGAAAAATAAAACATAAGAAATGGGTAAGCTCAAATGCTATGTAAGGGTAATTAATTTAGTAGAGGCTATAATATTTTAAGGAAAGATTTGTAATAAAATAAAAAGCCTTTTAAATATAAACTTGAACATAATATGGAAATAATAAATCAAACTTTACCATGTAAAAATTCACATGGATATTCTACTAGTCGAATAATTACATGTAATAACTAATTTCATAATGAGGGGATTCATAATGCCAGACATCATAACCACATAGTCAAGGCCTCGTTCAATGATAATAAATAAAAATATTATCAAGGACATGTGCAAAGACACTAGTATGTATCATGAGACCTACAGATTCATTGGGGAACTATAGTGGGCTCCACCCGTTACTTACTAAGTCTAACGTATTCCTTGTATGAAAAGGGTGAAACATTACATAAACAGTCGTATTGAAACTAGCATACAAAATTTCAATACTTTTATGATAAAACATGATTGGTATAAAAATATCACATCCAAATTCAATCATATCATACTCATTCAATACAATATAGAATGTTTTATTATAATAAATAAACCTCAATCATGAATAATATCCAGTAAATGATTTTTACATAGTTGAAATTAATCCACAAAACTCATTGAGAGAAATATTTTTTTTGTGAAATAAATTAAATGTAAAATATCTATAATGGAATAAATTTAAAATATATTTTTAAATCAATGTGTACCATACAACTTTAATACATTTGAAATAAATTTTCATTTTAAAATATTCACGTCCATATAAAAATCCCATAATTTTTTTTAAAACTTGGTCATTAGTGATAAATGTTGAGAAGAAAAAATATTTAAAACATTTAAAATTATGTTTTAGTTAAATAGTCCATAGAAAATAATGCTTATGAAAATTAATTTATGAATCATGGTCATGGATGATAAATTTCTCCCAGTACATACATACACATAAATAATCTCAGATAATAATGAGATTGAGGAATTAACTCTTACATTATACATTTATTTAGTTGAGGGTATGTTTAAACTCATTTTTAATGACAATAATATGTTATTAAATTACACCAGAACCATATTAATATTTATGATATCATATATGATTCACTTATTACTTTATAATACCCATTTAATAAAAACTTTCATGTTAATGTAACATTTTGGTTAATAATCCCTTTCTTTATCGTGCGTGTTTTAACTTGTTATTATTGATCGTATCAAATAGATCATGATTTAAATACTTATAGAATATAAAAAATTATTTAATATCATATATATTTAGAATAAAAATATGTATATTAAGTAGATATTTTAAATGGAAACACCATTCATGGAGACGGTAGTCCGTACGTATGCATGAACATTGTTTTCATTTTGTTATCATATAGTATAGAAGAAAGTAAAAACATATATTTATCAACATAGATATATATTATTCTAGTAGAGATATTATTTAATATACCTCATAGTTATTCATTTTTTATATAAGTTCTTTAAGGTTTATCATTGGAGATGAATCTCATCGCGTCATGGAGATGGTAATCCGTACGTACGCACGAGCGATAATATCATTCTGTTGACGGTGAAGTGGTGTTTAATAGGATGGTATATTAAATATATTGAATTATTACCATGTTATATCCATTATTTAAATTTATAATATGCATTATTATACACATCAAAATAATTTAGTGTTTAATAACCAACTACACCACGACATAGAGACATTAAGTTGTACATACATATGTATGATGATATTTTCATTTATAGGTTGGATAGAATAATGAACATGATTTTAACATATTTATAATAACATAAATGTATTTTTTGTTACTGGAGTTGTTATTTTGGTTTGGAAAAATTAAAGAATGGGGAATTGGTAGAAAAAAAAACATTGAACGAAGTGATGAAATAATTACCTATTCTTCGGGTGATTCCTTTTGATTTGAACAAAAGGGCTCTTTAGGCTGGATTTATGATTAAATTAATACCTCGTGGATGATGTGAGTATTATTGGGAGAATATTTAATATGGTTTTTTGAGTTAAATGTCTTTGGAGATATGAAATTAAGTGAATGGGAAGTACCCGTTTATAAGAGAGGTGAGGTCCAGTTTAGGAAAAGAAAGAAATATTATTTTGTTATAAAATCATTTATGGTTTCAAATGGATCCAAATGGATTTATTTCAAGGAAAAGGTAGAGATGGATCGATATCAATTCTTCTAATATGTTTTATAAATGCTAGGTCACCATAATAAAATAATCTTTTAGATTTAACCATTTATTAAATAGTTTTACTTTTACCACATCTTCTGGTATTATTATAATACATGGTTGATAAACATGCTATAAAATATCAATAGAATATAAAGTATTGAATTAATAACATATATATCATTATATAATTACTTTTACGGATACTTAGAGTTTTATAAATGTTATATATTTTAATAATATTGTATTTTTTAAAAAAACTTATTTCTGACAATTTTGAGACAATTTAGTAATTTATTTTTTTAAAGTCATAAAAACATGATGACATTGAAAACAATACACTGAATCATCCCTATCATGTAATATTAAAACAAATTAGTGTATTGAATCAAACTTATGAATTTAAAATAATTTTAATATATAAAATATCAATTATTATAATATTTTATTAAGAATTTAATTACTATATCATCATTGTGTCATAAATAAATTTTTTCATTTGATTTCAAAATATTATAAATAAATTTCCATGAAGTAAGACATTTTTTTATATTTCTAATGAATATTTATAATGTAATTTATCTTATGAGTAACTCTATATTAAAAATGGTTTAGTTATTAAACCTTGAATTTAACACTTTTAACTCTTCTTTAAATGAAATATAATAATCCTTTGAATCTAACCCTAATGGAACAAAATGATATTATTCTATTCCCTAAATATTATTTTGGTCTATATAAACTTATCCAATAGGATTGGGACATGTTTTGGGGTAATTTTAATATTATTTAACCTGTAATTACCTTATTTACTTTTAATCGTGGTAAATAAAATTCACAAGTTACTATTCACCAAAAGTTATATTTATCCTATTGAACAAAATTTTACTTACTGATGTCAATTGTGTCTCTCAAGAATTTTAAATTCAATTCACAGAAGCTGTAAAATTATGTTTTATGTTAATTTTAAAATGTGCTAAGAAGGTGGGTAAAAAAATGGTAAAATGGTTCAATAAAACAATATATATATAATCTTACTATAAATATAATCCATAGAATTAAATTGTACTAATATATTTATTATGAATCTTTTTATTGATACATTTTTGATTAAAAATAATTATTTAAATGAAAAAGTCAGTTTCAATGTTTAATGAAGTATTTTTCACTATTTATCATTAATTGAAAGTTTTTAGAAAAAATTATAAAAATTAACCCAAAGAAAATTTTGATATTATAATTTCAAAAATAATATATATTTAAATTTTTTTAAAAAATATATGTATCATTAGATAATCTAAAGTCAATTCCCATTGTCAAAAACAGAATGCTGGTTTTTTAGAAGTAAAAAACTTTCATAAGATTGATATGTTTTTATATCAAACTTAAATGTAAAATTACATCCAATTAACAACATAGTATTAAATGATAAAAATAAAATCTTATTATAATTCAAAACAAGTAAAATTTATAATTTAACCTTATAAATTATTTTGATTAAAAACTAGATTTGAATTAAAATTTTGCATTTTTCAATATTCATCGCAATATGAAAGATAACAAAAAAACAAAAAATATATCCAAACTACATTTTTATGGCTAAAATATAAAGAAGAATTTTATTTTTTCAAAATTTACATATTAAAGTTTCAAATATTTGATTTAAAAAGGGTTCTCCATTAAAAGGAGGTAAAATTGTAATTTTTTTTTGAAAAAACACTTCTTTTATCTGAAAATTTCTATTTGTTCTTATATTATTTCTAATAAATCCATAATATGTTTCTTTTAATTATATAGAGTGTATAAAATTCATAATATATTTAATAATATTCATAACTTCTTTTTAAATGGCATTTTTGGTAAGTCCTGGTGTGCTCAATCATTGTGTTACGTGCAGCACATGCTATTGAATTCTTTTAAAAATATTATGTATTATGAAATCCTAGGGTGTTACATTCTTCCATCCATAAATAAATTTCTTCATTGATATATAAAATTCTTTTTTGAAAAAAAAAGTTTAAAAATAGAAAATACATTTGTAGAAAACCTACATCAGAAATATGGTTACTTATATTTAGTCTTAATTAGAGGGAAAGGGAAATGAAAAAGTCACCAACAAATTAGGATTTCGAATAGGGGAACATTTGTGGAAATTAGAGACTCCTAATTGTAGGAAAATATAATTATCTATACCGAGTGATTGAGGTCACCAATCACAAACATGTGAACAATAAATGGAATATTGAGGGAATCAAATCCATAAATATATGATGATTTAAATATCATCAGTTCTACAAAAAATAATGTTTTAGGATCACACATTTTTGGTTTCAAGATCCCTTAACTAAAGTTTTAGAATTAATTTCATCCTAGAATACGAGAAAAAATACTTGACAATTAGATTTCTATCCTTTAAATAACTTCTACCAAAAACTCATCTTTCCCTCCAAAATATAATAGAAATAAAAAATATTTTATTTAACTAATCGTATAGGGTTCTAAAATTAATTGATTTATAATTCATCTATCAGACCATTTTAAAAAATACATTATACAAACCAGGACATCACATAGGCCAGTGGTGGGTGATGCACCCTTGTCACCTTTCGGTTGCAGGTTGAAGTGTCAAAGCCTCAACATATTCTATGGGTTGTTGCGCGAACTTCGAATTTTCCTTTTTATAATAATCAAAAAATAATCATAAGAATTTTTTTGACGTTAAATAATATTATTCAATGTCCAACTAAGTTTGTTACAACCTTTAGACTTAGAAAAATACTTTTGTCCAAACTCACATTCCAAAAATTTATAAGGAAGGTAAACATAATGAAGATCTCTTTTTCCACATTATAACAAGTGAATAGCTTCATCATGTATTCCCTTAAAACATGGTAACACCCTAAATTACCATAAAACCTTATTGAATACATTCACGATCACTTTTTCCATATATAATGTTTTATATACTCTTTAAATCCCAAAATTTGGAATATTTCAAAAATAATGGAAGAAAAAACCGTTAATAAGTTCAAATGAGGTCAATAATATCCAATATACGTTATCCAACTCCATTATATAATATTCCAAAATCATTTACATAGTTTCAAAAACATATTAAGGGTTATATTTCCCCTAACCACAAATTTTCCATAATTTTTAACATGAAAATATGTCACATTACATTGTAACATAAAATATCAAATCCGTAATGAAAACGTACTGCAGTAAAATCCTTATATACATTACAATTATTATAACTTGTAATTAAATGACACAACTCTTTAATAATCACTATAGAAAACTAATAATTCCTCTTCATATGTGGTAGTATCATTACATTAATATTATTCAAAACCATCATTGTAGGAATACTATGATTATTGGGTCGTTGATTCGTGTTGTGTCCCAACTCTTAGTAGATGAAGCATTGTACATTTGAAATAATTTTTTTTCCCTAAAAATCACTAATGTGGTGTCCTTTTTCTCTAAACATATAACAAACACCCATTCATTTCATGCACTTCCTAGGGTGATTCATTCCACAGTTATAACATATGGGTAAATCCTTCTTTCCCTTCTTCCATTTATCAATATTTCTCTCGAACTTCCGCTTCTTCTCGGGCTACCCATCAATGCCATATGACTCATAGAATTCATTAATTATCTTATTAATACATGATACAATTTATTCATATAAAGAGAATACATGGGAGTCTAAATACTTTCCAAAGGATGGCTTATGATCGTGAAATATATGATCCTTCATTCTCTTTGGATCAATCGTATTGCTTGAGTTATCATTCTTTTTAATGGGTTCTATTTATAAATGATAAAATACAATAGGTTAGATCAATCATCATCCATAACCCAAAAAATTGAAAAATTCTTAGCATTAGTTGAATATTTTCACACATCTTGTCTCATAATCATAAAAATGGTTTCATTACTGGAATATTTACACATAAATCCTTCATAATGGTCTATAATAAAATGTGAATTATCATAACAATATCCCATGAAAGTGTCAGAACCATGAGTGAAACAAGTCCCATCGTTGTGCACTAGTTCTCATTTGATTCAAGCTCAATGTGGTGTTTTCGGGTCATACCCACAGATACATCTATGCCAGATCCACCTCTACCGGCTCGTATCATGACATTGATACATTTTGGGGAAATCCTTCATAATATTACATTACCAAAAGTTTTGTATATTCTTATATACAAACACTCAATGTATATCATAGGGTAATTCTTTCAAATAGGATTCTATCTAATCCAATAACCAAGGTTTTTACTAAACATCCTTTGATACCAACCCTAACACCCCGACCCTAGTTAAGCAGTCGGTGCATTTTTTTAATAAATTTCCATGATTACAAGGAATAAAGTCCCAAAAGACCTTTTAGTTTAATAGTCTTGGATAATAGATTACATATATGAAAGTGTCATTACAATTTAAAAAATAAAATAGAACAAAAATAATACTTTCAGAATGCCATTATTCTACTAGATTAACCCTGTATATCAATAAAAATAAACTACTTCGCATCCTGGAAAAAATAAAACATAAGAAAGGGGTTATCTCAGATGATCAGTAAGGGTAAATAATTTAGTAGATGCTCTATACATTTAAGTAAAAATCTGTAATTAAAACTACACCCTTTTAAATATATTCATGAAACTAATATGGTAAAAATAAATAAAAAATTACCATGTAAAAATGCACATGAATATTCTACTAGTCAAATAATCACATGTAATAACTAATTTTATAATGAGGAAATGCATAATGCCAAACATCATAACCATGTATTCAAGTCCTCATTCCAAGAATACAAATAAATTTATTTTCATGTCCTTATTATAGGACACTATTTTCTCTCACGAGACCAACCGATACATCGAGGAACTATAGTGGGATCCAACCATCATGTACTATATCCAACACATTCCTCATACGGAAAGGGTGAAACATAACATAAACATTTGTATTAATAACAGCATATGAAATTCTAAATCTTTAACCATTAAACGTAAATGGTATAAAAATATCACATCCAAAGTCAAACATATCATAACTCATTCAATACAATATAAGTTATTGTATTATAATAAATCCACCTCAATAAGGAATAAATAAGAGTTAAGGATGTTGACGTAGTTGAAAATCATTAGTAAAAATCTTTGTGAGAAATATTGATTTTTTTGTGAAATCATTTAAGAGTCACAAATTTATAAAGGAATTCCTTTAAAAGAGATTTTTGAATAAATGAGTCCCATACCACTTTGGATATTTTAAATGGAATTTTAATTATAAAACATTCATGACCATATAAATAAATCATTAAAACCAATTGGAAAACATGGTCATTAATTAGAAAGGAATAGAAGAATAAATATTAAAAACATCTAAAATGATGTTTTAGTTAAAGAGTAAATTAAAAATAATTATTTTGTTTTTGTTTTTGTTAAAAATGGACATGGGTAAAGAATATGACCCAGTACATACATACAAATAAATAATCTCGGAAAATTAAGAGATTGAGGAATGAGCCCTTTCTTTGTACTTTCATTTAGTTAAGGGTATGTTTAACCTATTGTATAATGACCATATGATGTTATTAAATTACCTAAAACACATATTATTTCTTATGATATCATATGTGATTCATTTATTACTTTATACTACCCATTTAATAATAATTTACATGTTACTGTAACATTTCTAGTAATAATGTCTTTCTTTATCATACGAGTTCTAACATGTTAATATTGATCATATCACTTACATCCAAATTTAAATACTTCTAGAATATATAACATGATTAATATATCATATATATTCAGAATATAAATATGTATCATAAATAGATATATGAAAGGGAAGAACTGTTCATGGAGACGATAGCATGTACGTATGCATGAACATTGTTTCCATTTCCTTATCATATAATATTGAAGTAAGTAAACAACATATATTTATCTATATAAATATATATTATTTTAGTCGCGATATTATTTCATATACCTCATTATTAACCAATGAATTGGTTTTATTAAAATAATTTAATGGTGATTGTGCAAGATGAATCTCATCACATCGTGGAGACGGTAAGTTGTACATACACATAAGCGATAATATGAATTTATCGAAACTGAAATGGGGATTAATTGGATATTATATTAAATATAAAAAATCAATACCAGGTTATATTATTTTTTAAAATTAATTATACTAATTACAATATCCATTGAAATAATGTATTTTTAAATAACATACTACACCACGACGTGGAGACGGTATGCCCTACATACATATGTATGGTTACTTTATCATTCCTAGGATGGATAGAAAAATGAATATGGTTTTACCATATCTATAATAAAATTAAAGTATTTATAGGGTACTGGAGCTATTAATTTGTTATTGAAACAATAATGAAAGTAGAAGTGGAAGAAGAAAAGAACCTTAAAAGAGGTGATGAAATAACTACTTCTTCTTCGGGGTGTTTCCTTTTGATTTGAATAAAAGTGCATTTTGGTTTGGACTTCTGATCAATGTAAGGACTCTAGGTTGACGTGTAGATATTTGGTATAATATTTGAGTATGGTATAGTTGAGCCAAATGGCCATTGGAGGTTTGAAATTAAGGGAAGGAGAAGTACACTTTTATAAGAGAGGTGAGGGTTACTTTAGGAAAAGTTTGGAATATTATTTTATTTATAAAATCAATATCATTTTATAATAGCTCTAAATGGATTTATTTTGAATATAATGTGGTAATGGGAAGAAATAATCTTATCCAATAGGTTTCATAAAAGTTTAGGTCTCCATATTAAACTTATAAATTATATTTAACCCTCAGTTAAATAGTTTAACATTTACCATACGTTCTTATAATTTTATAATAAATAGATAAAAAAATACTATTAAATGACAAGAGAAAATAAAGTGGTTAAATAATAACATATCAATAATTATATAAGTCCTTTGGCCAAGCATTATATTTTTATGAATACTTAATCATTTAAAAATATAGTATTTGTTTTAAAAACACATTTCCATCAATTTTTACACTATTTAGTAATTGATTTTCATTAAAGTCATAACAACATGATGACTTTAAAAAAACACATTTAATCATACTAACATGTCATATTCAATTAGAAAATTAGTGTATGGATTCAAAAGTTTCAATTATAAATTATTTTAATATTTATAGTATTGATTATTTTTATATTTCATTAAAAGGTAATTACTGCATCATCATTGTGTCATAAATAAATTTAACTATTTGATGTCTAAAAAATAGAAGTAAAATTCAATGATGTAGTAAATATTTTAATATTGCTAATGAATATGTATAATCTAATTTATATTATGTGTATCCATATATTAAAAAATGTTTGTTTTTAAACATTGAATTTAACAGTATTAAATCATCTTTAAATAAAATATAATAAATGTCCTAATCTATCCCAAATGGATCATAAGGATCTTATTTTTGTCCTAAAGTTTATTATGGTCGAAATAATATTATCCAATATAATTAGGACATGTTTTGGGGTTATTTCATTAATATTTTTACCTATAATTACATAATTTACTATTAATAGTGGTAAATAAAATTCAAAAGTTTCTATTCACAACTTTTTTTTCATCCTATTAAACCGTATAACTCCCTGAGTATGCTCTTCTGGAATTAGTTCTTAAAAATTATATATATTTTAAAAAAATATAAACTTACCACATACATAATACTTAACAAAAAATATGACTGTTTATCGGTCTAGGTTATGGAGGATTGGACAAGAATTTACATTTATCAGAGTTGAAACAATAATAAAACAATTGTTCACTACACTTCTGCGCACACTAACTCTAAAAGCGATGAAATATGTAATAAATCTCCTAATATACCTATGAAAAATATTCTAATAAATGTTTAGAATTTAATTTCACTATATTATGTTTTTCATACCATTGAAAAATCCAATTAAAAAACAAATCTTTGATAATACATTAACAAATTTCAATTAATTTTTTTTAAAACAACTTGTACAATATACTCTAATGCATTGATAAAATAATTATAAATGGAAAATGATTTTAAAATAATCCATTGATTTTTTTGAAAATATTAAGCAAGCCCTAAAATAATGAGGCCACTAGATACTTGGAAGGCTATCATGGTCCTACCCACTTGAGGGATGAATTCTCTATCCAATTTAATTTTGTATTTACCAAGTTCAACTAATAGTTTTTATTAAACATTTTTTTCTTTGCATGCCTTATATACATATAAGTTTCACTGCTGCTTTATCTTTGATTATATATTTATAATCATTATTAGAACAAACATGTTCAATTTTATTTATAAATATATAATTACTAATATTTACTAAAAATTACATTTCTGACTTGGTATGATCAGATCTCTTGATACATGATGTTGCATAATCACATGAAAGAGTAATCAAAATCCACACTCATAAAATTTCACCCATATTACCATAAAAATCTATGTTTGTAATGTTTATTTAATTGATCGTGCATATGTGTCTATATATATAAGTATGAATAAAATAACATTGATGTGTCATAAAAAAACTCGTTGATTTATTCCATAATAATAATTTGTATATGACACATATATATAATAAAATAATGATGTTCATAGTTTTATAAATTCATAATTCAGAAAATATTATGTCAAATAAAAAATTTAATTAAGATAGTTATATACATGAATATTATACTAGTTCATATAAATATAAAATATATATCATAATAAAATAATAAATCCATGTTGAAATGAAACATTGATATATACAAATATCCATGGTAGAATTAACATAAAACCAAATTATAATATATACTTTGATATTTATATATATACCAATCACATGTAATAATATGATCCTTCAATAATAATTTTCAATTATTAAAATAATTATACATACTCTCTAAAAGATTCTAAATATCATCTTACAAAAAACTTATCAAAATTTTCAGAACATCAAAACATTTTTGATTTTGGATTTGAAGAAACCTATAATCAACCGCTTGCTAAATTATGTCCCCTTATGAAAAATATGAAATTAGAAATAAATAAAAACATCGATTAAAACAGACTATATTTAAGTATCATTTTGATAATTATTAAAATTATATATTTAACTGAATAAATTCCTTATGCATAACCTGAAAATTAAAATAAATAACCTCCTCTCTTTTTCTATCAAATTTGAAATAGATTAGTTTTCAAAATCTAATAAAATTATCCCTTACCTCTAATGGATCCCTATCATGCCATTGATCGAGATAAATAAGGAATTGTCCTAAGATTTGTTTTTTCTCATAATTTTGTCACATGAAGTGGAAACATGCAACAATCAAAGAGAGAGTGCATCATCCAAAAATTTATTCCCCCTGATGAACTAAAATTATCTATTTATAGACTCCATAAATTGTAGTGTATAATATAATATAAGTGATTTGGTTTATATCATTTAAGAGGAATGTGTGATTAATAACAAAATTTTGAAACAAATCAAAACACTATCATAAATTTTATGTAAACGTTTATTGGGTTTATGTATTTTTATATAAATCTAAAGGATACAAATAAAAATGTCCAATAAAAATTGAAGAAATCGATTTCAATGTGTACGTGTTTATTTAAAATGCAATATACTATAACCACACACAAATCAGACCGAATTGAAATTGTTTTGGAAGGATTTAGATCTCACATTCTGATTAAAACACCACAGAATCGATGGATTAGAAACAATACGACCAGAATCAAAATAATTCACACCGACATCGAGATCAAGAAATATAAAAATCAATAAGTTCATCACATGTGGTTGATATAGAAAAGACATGGGAGAGGAAAACATTACATATTGATGCATGAATTATTGATAAACTGTGTAAATTAAGATATGTTGAGGAAAACGGTAACAAAAAATGGAATCCATGCTTTACTAATACTATTTTTTCGGATAATTAAATCAATTAAAATCACGTAAAATTGTAGGGGAAGTCGGCATCGGATAAGATTCTCATAACAGAATTCGATTTACAGAGAAAAACGAAGAAGTTAAAAAATCAGAACTTATTATACCATAAAACTAATCTAAAATGAGATTCGGACTATCATAAATTGAATATACAAAAACTACTTCCGATTTCAGACAAATTGGGGGTTGATTTCCCCAAATACCATTTCCAAACATCAATGTGTTGCAGATAGGATATAGAAAATCATAATCATGCTTCAAACATTGATCTTAAAAACCCTCTCCTAAAAACAATTCCAAATCTAGTCTCGACCCATTATCCTTTGATGACACATAAACCTCAGATGCTTCGCCTTAGGATTCGACTATCATAATGCTCTTACCGATGATCAGATCTCAGTTGATCCCTCAGGATCAGCTCTGTTCCATGACTTGGAGTCCCTCGATAGATGTGAGCACCGAACGAAGACTCTACTCGGCTCGATAAAGCAATACCATGATGAACCCTACTACTCCTCTTCACCTCGATAAACCGGCTTGACTTCTTAATCCAATATTTTCCTCATTATTATTTCATTTTTTATTCAATCATTATATAAATATATACATATATATATATATCATCTGTTTCATTTTTTAAATTTTTTTATACAAATATAGTTTAAAATAATTACATTACTTATATACATATATAGATATTATATATATTTCATCTTTTATTTCCTTATAAATATGTATAGTTTTATAAGAAATTAAAATTGTAATTTTACATAAAATTTGAACATGTTAAAATATTAATCAAATAAAATATTATTTTAAAATAAAATTTGTTTATAAAAACGTCATAAAATTCTTTAAAATTTTATTATTATTAAATACTAAATGTTGTATTATTTAATCCTTTAAACATAAATAATGTATTACATTTCTCAAATTCAAAACCGTATTTCTCATAAATTAAAACTATTTTATCAAAAAAAAAGTATTGTTTTAATTATAAAAAATAATTATACATATTTATTATATGTAAATTTCATATCTCAAAAATAATACCATTTTTTAAAAATTAGTATTTAATCAAAATATATATAAATAAATTGGCAATGTAATAAGTTAATAATTTTTTTCAATTTTTTTAATTAAAATTAAAATTAATATTTAATTAATAAAAATACTAATAAAATAAATAAATATTTTATCTAATAACCGAGGCGTTACGTTCTACCCCCCCTTAAATGAATTGTCTCCTCACAATTCTTTTTTCAGAGAAAAAAAATAATGAATTTCCATCTTTAAAATTAATTAATTTTTAAGGGGACATAACTATCTAAGGAAAACTCTACCGCCAAGATTTTATTTTTTTTAGATGAAAACATCTAATCTCAAAAGTTTTCAGGATTGTTCCTCTGATACCAATTATAACACCCTGAGTCCGGTCTTCCAGACTCAGTGCATAAAAATGCTTTGTAATTTTTTTAAAAAATAGAAACTTTACAATTACACAACACTTATCACAAAAGAGGATGTTTTACAAGTCTATACAAAACCATACATTTATCAGACTTGATATAATAACCAAAAATTACACTATGCTTCTACACATGCTAACTCTAAAAGTGATGACAACTCTAAACAATCTCCTAAGATACATGTGAAAAATAAAAATAAAATAAAAAGGTGAGCATGCAATTGCCAAGTAATATGTTTTGAATACCTTTGATAATTCCCAATAAAAATTATATCTTTGATAATACATTGAAAAAATTCAATTAAAATACATTTTTAAAACAAATTTTACAATATACTATAATTCATTGATAAAATAATTATACATCGAAAATGATTTTAAACTAATCAAGTGATTATATTGAAGATATTAAACAATCCCTAAAAAAATTAGGCCACTCGAAACATTGGTGGATATCATGGGCCTACCCAATTGAGGGATGAATTCACTATCTAAACCCTTTTTTATTCACAATGTTCAATTACAGGTTTTTATAAAACATTTTTTTCCTTATCTTCCCTTATATACATACAATTTTCACTTGTGTTTTAGCATTAAAAATATATTTATAATCATTCTAGGAACAAATATGTTCAATTTTATTTATGAATATATAATTAATAATCTTTAATGATAATTTCATATTTGACTTGGAATGATCAAATCTCATGGTACATGACATTGAATAATCACATGAAAGATTAATCAATATCAACAAACATAAAATTTCATCCTATTACCATAAAAATATGTGTTTGTAATGTTTTTTTAATTTCTCATTCATATGTGAATCTACTCACACACACAAACACACACACACACACATATATATTTATATACATATGCATAAAATATAATTTATATGTCATGAAAACAAAATCGTAGATTTAGGCCACAATAATAATTTTTATATGACACGTTTATATGATAAAATAACGATGTTCTTAGTTTTATAAATTCACACTTAAAGAAAATATTTGATTAAATAATAATTTTATTTAAGATAGTCATATACATGATGATTATACAAGTTCATATATACATAAATATATAACATAATAATCGAATAAATCCACGATGAAATGAAACACCGATAAAAATAATTTCCTTTGCAGAATTAATATAAAATCAAATTAGAGTGTAAACATCGATATTTAAATATATATATAAATCACATGTAATAATATGATCCTTAAAAAATAAATTTGAATTTTTAAAATAATTATATATAATGTCAAAAATATTCAAAATAGAATCTTTTTAAAAATTTAGAAAAATTTTCAGAACTTCAACATAGGTTTGATTTTTGATTTCAAGAAAAAAATATTAAAATGCATGAAAAATAATTTTCCATCATGAAAAATCAGAAAATAGATGTAAATAAAAACGTTTTTTACACCAAATCAGATTTATGCATCATTTTGATAATTATAATCATTATATATTTATTTTATGAAATTATATAAGAATAAACAGGAAATCAAAATAAAAAACTATAAATATCATACTAAATTTTTTAATATAGATAAATTATAAAGATCAAAAAAAATTTCCCATAATAAAAATGGAACCTTAACAGTCCATTGATTGAGCTAAGTAAGTAATTGGAAAGAGATTATTTTCACTCTTAATTTTCTCACATGGAGCGGAAACATGCAGCACTCAAAGACAAAGAGCAGTATCTCAAAAATTATTCCTCTCCGTGAACTAAAATTATCTATTTATACACACCATAAATTTTTGTGTATAATATTATATAATGGATTGGGTTTATATCATTTAATATGATGTTGTAATTGATAACCAAATTTTGGTAAAAAAATCCAAAAAGTGTCATAAATATGATGTCAACATTTTGTTGGGTTTAAATATTTTTATATACATATGATGGATATAGATAAAAATGGCCAATAAAAAATTCATAAATGTACTGTGATGGGTAGGTTCTTCTTTAAAATGCAATAGACTACAAACATACACCCAAATCAGTCCAAAAGGAGATCGTTGTGGATGAATGTGGATCTCACATTCCGATTAAAACATCACAAAATTGATGGATTAGAAACAAGGAAACCAGAATCAAAATAATTCACACTAACACACATTCATGAAATATAAAAATCAATAGGTTCCTCACAATTTGTCGATATAGACATGAGAATTTAGCATCAAACATTGACTATTGATGAATGAATTATTGATAAACTGTGGAAATTACGACAGAATGTGGAAAATGGTAACAAAAATGGGATGCATGAGTTACTGATACAATTTTTTTTTGAATAAATAAATCATTTAAAATAACTTAAACTTGAAGGGGAAGTTGACATCATATAAGAAAAACAAAGAATACGTTGATTTCTAGAGAAGAAATAAGATGTTGGAAAATTGGAATTAATTACAATCTAAAACAAATCTGAAATGAGATTCGGATAAACATAAACTGAAAATACAAAAGCAGCTCCAAATTTCAGTCAAATCGGGGGGGGTCGATTTCTCCAAATATCATTCGAAAACATCATCGCGATGCATATAAGACATAGAAAATTTTAATCACGCTTCAAATATTGATCGTAGAAACCATAACATGGACTCAATTCCAGATCTAGACTCAATCCATCATCTGTAATCGACTCATGAACCTCAGATGCATTGCCATAAGATTCTACTGTCATCATTCTCTTACTGGCAATCAGATCTCAGTTGAACCCTCGGCTTCAGCTTCGTTATTTGACATGGAGTCCCTCGATCGACACGAGCCATAGACGAATAATCCACTCAACTCGATAAATATTGACCTCGATGAACCCTACTACTCATCTTCACCGAGACGAACTTGCCTGACTTCTCAACCTGATTTTATATCACATTATTAATTCATTTTTATGTAATCATTATATAACTATACACATATATATCATCCATTTTCATTTTTAGTTTTTTTTAATATATATACATTTTAATATAATTACATTAATTATATAAATATATACATATTTTAGAGATTTCATTTATTTTTATTTTTTTTATAAATATGTATAGTTTTATAAGAAATTAACAGTTTAGATTTAAATACAATTTTGACATGTTCTAAACAAAATCCAATAAAATAGAAATTTTAAATAAAATTTTGTTTATAAAAACCTCAATAAATTCATCCAAATTTTAAAATTTTTAAATACTAAATTTATTTATTCTTTAGTCTTTTAATGATAAATAAGGATATAAATTTATAAAATTCAATACAGCATTTCACAAAAATTAAATTGATTTAATTTAAAACATTTTATTATTTTAATTATAAAAAATAATTATATATATTTATTAATAGAAAATTCCATATCTCAAAAATAAAACAATTTGTGGAAAATTATTATTTAATACTAACCTATATAAAGAAATTGTCATCATAAAAATTTTACATTTTTTATAAATTTGTTTTATTAAATTAAAATTAATATTAATATTTATTTAATAAAAATACTATTAAAATTAATAAATATTTTATCTCAAACTCGTGATGTTACAAATCACATTTTACTAACTCATGTGAATCGTGTGTCTCATTTTTTTGAAATTCAATTCATATAAGTGGTAATGTTATGTTTTAAAAAAAATTGAAAATGTGCCTAGAAGGTGGCTAAATGTCTCTAGAAGGTGGGTAAAAAGATCCTAAAATGGTACAATTAAATTTTATATATATAATATTATTATAAAATGACTTTAATGACTTATATTGTACTAATATATGTATTATGTATCTATTTAAAGATAAATTATTAAATAAAAATAATTATTTAACAGAAAAAGTTGGTTTCTATTTAATGTGTAGTATTTTTCACTATTCATAAAAAATTGAGTGTTTTATAAAAAATTCCAATAATTCACCCTAATATAATTATGAAATCTTGAATTCAATAATAATTTATATTTTAACAAATTCAAAACATAGAACTTGCATTAATTAATTTAAACATAATTCTCATTGTCAAAACCAAAAAGCATGTTTTTGAGAAGTAAAAACTATTAAAAGATTGATATGTGTTTATGTCCAACTTAAAAGTAAAATTATTTCCAATGACCAATATTACACAAAATGATAAGACAATAATATTATTATACATCAAAACCCTTAAAATTTATAATTAAATTGTATAAATTATTTTGATTAGAAAGTTTTTTTCAATTAAAATTTATTATTTTCACTATTCATGAAATTATGAAAGTAATTTGAAAAACACCAAATATTTATCCAAACAAAATATTTATTCCCTACATCTAATGAAGATGTTTATTTTGAAAAATTTTAATATATAAAATGTAAAATTTTGGATTTAAAAAGTGTTTTACAATAAAAGGACGTAAAATTGCATTTTTTTGGAAAATGCTTCTTTTATTGGAAAAACTAGACTTATTCTTTTATTTTATATAAAAGACACATAATATGGATTCATAAATTTTATGGAGTGAAAAAAATTCAAAATGAAGTTAATATTATTCATAACAACTTGTTTAACATCTAGTTTGGTATGTCGTGGGGCGCTCGAACTCGGAGTTGCGTGTGGCGTAATCTATTGAATCTCTTTAAAGTAATTAAATATTATGAAATCTAGGGGTGTTACATTAGTGTACTATAAGACTCAATATGGTAATGTTCAACATCTTAAAATCATCCTGGGTATAATGACAGAGCATCCGCAATAATCCATGTAACTTAAATGCCAGTTTTAGATTGACATGGTACACTTTTTTGGGGTATATCATCTTGGAAGAAGGAGTGGTAGTGGACCCATAAAAACATGCATCTTGTGTTTTTAATGGATTATCCCACGAATGTTGTTGACATTCGATTCATTTTGAGATTAGATGGTTATTATAGGATGTTTATCCAGAACAATTCCCGAATTGAAGAACCCCTTAATGGTTTGACAAAGAAAGGGGTAATGTTTTTTAAGAAAGAAGCATGCCAGAATACATTCTAGGTTTTGAAGAAGTGATTAGTATCACACCAATTTTAGTATTACCTTAGTCAGGTGATGAGTATATGGTGTCTTGTGACACTTATGGGGTCAGATTTAGATTCGTGTTGATGCAAAGGGGTAGAGTCATTGAAAATGTGTCTCTGTAGTTGAGGCCCCACGAACTGAATTACCCTACGCATGAACATGAGTTTCAGTAGTGTTTTAGGCTCATATGTGTTGGTGAAAATATCTTTTCGGTGAAAAGTTTATAGTTTTTACAGATTACAAAAGCATGATGTATATCATCTCACTTCGTGACTTGAATATTTGGAAGTGAAGATGGGTTTAGTATATGATGTAATTTGATTTAGAAATGGAATATACACCTAGGAAGGGGAATAGGGTGAAAGTTTCCTTGAGCAGAAAAAATCAAACATAGTTTGTACCTTAGTCGAGTGCAGAGTGGAAGATGGTGACCTTGCTAGCGGAAATGCGTGTGGTAGTTCTCGAGAGTTAGGAGAGTATTCCTCTTGATTATGTACCAGTGGATATAATGCACTTGAGATGGATCAAGGGTAGACGATATGATGATCCATAATGATTATCCATGAAAGATATCCTTGAAAGTTGGGAGATACCTTCAGACTATAAAATAGTTTATTATGAGATCTCCTTTGTGAAGAATCGTGTTGTTCTGCCTACGAGTATGCGATAGGAACTCATGCAATAATTTACTGCATTAAGAAGGGAGGTACATACAAGGGTGAAAAAATGTATCGTGACCTTCGACGATAGTTTTGGGGGACATGCATGAAAACGAAGATAGATGTGTTTGTAACAAGATGATTTACCTGTCACTAGGTGAAAGCAGAGAATCAATGACGAGGAGGCCTTTTTCAGAAATTACCTATTCCGGAATAGAAGTGGGATGACGTAACTATTTATTTCCTGGTAGGATATCCAAACAATCTTAGGAATAATGATTCTATTTTGGTCATTGTGGACTTAACAATGAAAGTAGAACACTTATTTCCTATCAATTAAACCTTTATAGTAGAGCAGTTGGGATTAATATATTTGAGGGAGATGTTTCATTTTCAATGGATGGCATGAACTGTATATTCATATCAAGATTCACACTATAATTCAAACATTGATCAAGGTCTACATATGGTGATTGGTACAAATGTTTTGTTAAGTATAACCTTCAACCCATAGAAAAATATAAAGTCAGAGCGTACCATATATGTGTTAAAGGATATGCTGCGAGCATGTATTCTAGACTTTAGAGGTTCGTGGGAAAAGCACTTGGCTATAGTGGATTTCCCCTATATCAATAGTTATCAGGACACAAAACCAATGGCACCATATGAGGCACTTTTTGGTGGACATTATATATCATAGCATTGTTGGTTAGTGGTGGGTGAGTTAGAGTTGTTGGGACTAAGTCTCATTCAAGAGAAATCAGAGAAGGTGTAGTGTGTTCAAAAATGTATGGCTACAACTCATAATAGGCTGAAGTCTTATGCTGATAGATGGAGATAAACCCTAATATTTATAGAGAGTGAAAATTTATTCTCTCGGGTGTCACCCAGATTGGGTCACTACAGGATACAATGGCAGAGAAAGTTAGTGCCCAAGATTGAGGGACCATTTGCGGTGCTAGAAATAATCGGGCCAGTGGCATACTCCTTAGCACTTATACAGAAATAATTTTCTTTGCCTGATTTTTACATGCATCACAAAAATGGATGTATCACCATGACTCATCTCATGTGATTGATGTGGAATAGGTTGACCTCAAGACTAATGCATCCTTTGAGGATCATCTGATACGAGGGTCGGGTTGTTAGAAGAAAGTGTTATGGGGAATGACGGAGCTGTTAGTTCATGTGTTATGGAAAAATAGAAATGTACTAGAGGAATCGTGGAAAAAGGAATCAGACATGAGGGCTCAATGGCCTGATCTTTTTGTCTTGTAATCTTAGATGTGTTCAGGAGTGCATACCAAGAATGATCTATTATATGGTAGGTAGATTGTAAGATGTCAGCCTTTTCTGGAGTAATCGCTGGTGCATTATCATGTACTTTTTATTGATTTCATGTACCATTGATTTGGATTAGTGTATTGTGATGCATTTTAGTGAACATTTGAGAATAATTAAAGGTCAATGGGTTGTGCATGGCTTGCACATGGTTTGACAAACTGTGATGCCGAACCAAGCCAAGATTGAGAAACTAGATGTAGATGTCCACACTTTTTGTAGACTGTTTTAACAAAACACATGACCAAACCATAGCTACAATGAAAAACTAGATTGTGGGATCTGTACGGTTGGCACATGATTTTCCCTTACCATGCGCCTCTAGCCAAGAAACCATGTGTAGGGAATTTTAATTCTGAAATTCCTTTTAAAACCACCCGAACCCAGATGCTTTTTTATTTTCGAACATGGCTTGTGGTTAATGAGTTCTAGGTGTTTCAAAAGGCTCCTAGAGTAAATAAAAGGTGATCCAAACAATTTTCTACAATATTCAAAATCATGAATTAAAGATCATCTCTCCTCCCATTAAGTGGATTCCACCCTAATGATTCTCTCATTCATCCCACAATTTTTCATAAACCTCTTCATGGAAGATCTCAACTGTTTTAATGGATGTAAAATTATGTATAATTAATTAGATCTAGGACTATGGATATAGATCTTTTTTTTCATGATATTTAGGGTTATTATATTATTTTCAGTTTATGGATTTAGATGCAGAGCTTGATCGACGATATTGTGCCACTCTGAATTTTTGGATTTCTGATGGGCTAACCTCCATTAATTAACTGAGGTAGGTGGTAAAAATAGAACTCCCATAAAATTGTTTTTTTATGATTATGTGTTTATGAAGTTACTATATTCCCATGACAATTGAATTCCTAAATTTGAGTAATTAGGAATATGGAATGGACTTTTGATTTTCCTTTGTGGTTAATTTATAATTGATCATCTAAAAATGAAGGGTGTTTTCCCAAATTGATAACCATTTTGAAGATTTATTATGGGTTTAGAAATTGTCATGAAATATTGATTTAATTGTGAAAGGATAATAAATTGTGAAAAAATTATTATGGAAATATGTTTGGCTATTTAAGATAATTAATTATGTGAATTAATTATGTACCATGATGTGATCTAAGATAATTAATTATGTGAATTAATTATGGCTTGTAGGGTTTTGATTTGGATAAGTACTTGCGATGAATTAATTATGGAATGAGAATGGTATTGATTGATTAATTAATTGATGAAATAATTCATGGGTATGTTTTTATTAAATTGATTAGTTAACTAATGGAATTTGAAATGTAAAACTAATCGATGGATTATTAAAGGAATAATGGAGAAAATTATTATGATTTAAAAAATGAATAAATGGATGAGATTTTATTGAAATAAGAATGGATTCATAAACTAGTTAGAGGTTGACACTTGGACACGGCGTTCCACCCAAATATTCTTCCATGATAGAGATTATAGGTAGATAAGAATAAAAACCTACACCGATTGAGAAAAGAATTTCTAGGCATGATGAACTACACCGAACGAGATTTGGGGTGCTACGAATAATGAGTTAAACCCAATGAATTATAATAATGAATTATAATAATGAATGATGATTCAAATGGGATACATTAATTGAATTGTCCTCATGTGATTATTAATAATTAAATGAAAATTCGATAACTGTTTAAATTATGCATTGTATTTATTAATTCATAATACTGAATGCACAATCATTTGACTAGACATATTTTAGACACCTTTGTTTGTGGCCTACTGAGTTATACTCAAACAATGTTCGAGCTGCCTGATCAGAACCTGAGTAGACATTGTTGTTGCAGGAAATAATAAGGACAAGGCCTTGGGATAGGTTGATGTTTGCGAATGGAACATGGGAGAAGGAACCAAACATGGTTTGAGACCTATTTTTGAGTCTCTATTTCATTACATTCAGTTTCATTGTAGACACTTGACATTTGAATTGTCATTGCATGATTTACCTTTTAGTTGAGTATTGTATTTTCTTGTGTTGGTTATCATATAACAAGGATTTTTTCTGGTTATTTATATTCTTCCACACATGGTTATTTCTATTTACTTCTCTAGGTGTTTTATTCTGATAATAGAGTGTATAGACTACCCAAGACTCACTAACTAGACCTACACTTCTAGTTGGTAACCTCTGGTGTACTAGGAGGCATGCTAGAGGGCATGTGTCCATCTAGCTTGGGGAACCACTCAGGTTCTCCTAGGTCCAGATGTCACACAATGTTTAATTCATATGAAAAAACCATGTAGGTCCTTTGTGTACATGATATTAGGTTTTGAACATTACATGACTATTCACCCCTTGTGATATATAGAGTATTTTTTTTATAAATTTCATGTTACTGAACACCACAGGTCATGATACAAGGTACATGACATTGTTATCGTTAGGATTAATACATTTACTAGCCTAGGTTACATTCATTTTTGTATAATACGATATTACTTAGTGTATCTTTTTTATTAAATATCATGTACGTTCGATTAGATATTGTCTATATCAATATTACATAAAAAAGGGACATTGATATGTGTTCATCTAGATTCCATGAATGTGAAAAAAATGTGTATGACATTGAACATGAAGTTCACTTTCCCATAAAGTGATGTTTTTAAATTTTTCATATATGATTAATATTTAGATTAGAAATGAGTTAATTATGATATTTTCCCCATAAAGATCATAATGGACCTGCCCTATTCACTATTTGATGCCATTGAATGTTTTTGATGAATTTTTTTAATTTATTAACACTATGGTGATGATGAAAATTTTTATGAAATTATTCAGATAAAATATTGGGTTGGTAAATCCCCATAGATATATTCATATGTCATTCGGAGATCCCTTTAAACATACTTAATAGTTTTATAAAATGATAAATATTTTGGATATTTTATATAAATTGATGTGTGATGTTAGAGTCCTAAAGACCATACTATTGGAACAGAATAATTGGTTCCCTTATAAACTTAAGTGCGATAGTATGGGATTATAGATATACATTTATCTCTTTCAAATTCCCATCTTCTCATGCAATATAGAATAATTTTTTGTCGATATAGAAGGAATGAATTTTGGATAGCTAGTATTTCTATCTGATTTTACCATTTTTTTCATAAATTATTTACATTCAGAATGATGAATATAATTCTTCTTCATTTCATACACATTTTATATAATGAGATATAGAGAGAAATGAAATTGGAGTGTTATGTGTTTCCCTTTACCTAAACAATTTACTCTAGTTACTATTGATTTTGAAAAGTAAATATATTGGATGATGTTATTAATAAATCATATTATTATTTAAAATTTATATTTGAAACATTATATTTATTGAGTCAGTGAACCTTTAATGTTTTTGGGTTGTACTTATTCATTCCATGTGATAGACTCTCATATATTTCATTGAGTTTTGGGTTAACTGATTAGTGTAATAGAGATAATATCCCACTTGGATAGCATCTTCCATTTTCGATGTCTGTGGTCCTCTGTTAGTTTTTGTAACACCATATTCTAGCCTACATATCTCCAAAATTGATGGGACCCTAATATTAATTTTTATTTGTTCAATAATGTTTCTGTTATTCTTATCGTATAGATATGTTGGAATGTTTAAATAATATAATGTACAATGTAATACATGATTCACTATAAAAGTTTTCCATTATGGGTGATGGTTTGTCTTAGTAGTGAAACAAAATAACATGGGTTTACATCCAATTATAATATAATATTTTCTTTTTTGAAAACATTCATTTTCGATGGACTATAGATGTAATGAATTTTGCCTCATGGATTATGATGTAGTGAACTACCCCGTGGAACATGGAGATGGGTCACCACTATATGGGGTTTTAACTCTCTTGGCCGACGTGTGTATCTTATGGATAAGTATGTTTCTGAATTAGATCATCATAACAATTATGGTTTCCAAGAGTGTGACTATTTCAATGGGAACTTTTTTCCATTATTTTTTTATGGAACAATGGTGCCCAATTGACTGTAGTGTGATTTCCTATGTTTTTGGATTGTTGTGAATCTAGGGAATAAAATGTATCTTGTGATGTTATGAACCTTCCAAAATATGGGATTATCACGATAGATCATTAGGTCATGATTTTTGGGATTTGGATTATGATCCCACTTGAAAGGCAAATTAAACATTGATATTACATATCGTTGATAATTTTGGAGGGGATGTTTTCCACTAATGAACGAGTTCTATTTTTGAAATAATTTTTTGATGGAATGTGTATTCTATTATGTTGAAAAATGTTTCCCCGTTAAATTGGTTTTAATTCCAATTGGGTAGTGATGTCACATATTCATCCAAATCTTACACATTAACCCGTTTGAATTGAGTTAGGCTATTATATAGTTAAATTTTTTAATTAGAGTTAAACATTAACATGTTAAAAAAATCATTTTAGATTTTCCAACATTGTATTTTTACACTCACCACTATATGAGCTATGTGATATTCTGTGTGGTGTCTATATAGGTCCCACATAGGTCACTGATGACATTGATGTGAGTGGTGTCTACAGATACATGGTATATGTGAGTTATACGGTTTCATTTTCTGATAGTGATGGTCTTCATGTTTTAATGAAATTATTATCTTAAATAACTTTATATCATGATCATTTATATATTATAAAATAATTCATAGTTTTTTTAAATACTAACATTTGTATTATATTCCATTTTAATGTTTACTAGTTATTTCATAGATTTATTAATATAGTTTTTTGTGTATGTAAATAATGTCTTTGATTTTTATGGATTGATGGGGTTTAAAATATATATATATATATATAATGTTTGTTTATTCTAAATTAACTAATGATTTTTTAGTTCATTTAATTTTCATGTAACAAACTTCTAATAAATTGGAAAAAATCTTGGGTGGGGGGTCATAAGTGTTTTTTATCTTGGGTGGGGTCTTGTTCGATCTATTAATAACATATTACTATCAAATAAAAAATCTCTTTACTGTAGAATTTGGATTTATTTCTCTTAAGTTGTTTTTTAAAAATATGTTCTAATAATGATAGATCTTATAAGGTATAGTTTTCAGAACATGCTATCTGGATATTGTTTGCAGATCAAAACATTACAAATCAGGGACAGATATAGTATGGAAACTAAATAAATTACCAGAAGAATATTATGAAATAGATAATTATTTTTTTTAAATTAAAAATATAGTGTCAAGTATGTTGTTTTATTTGTTATGTGACATCCAAATTCTATATATGATAAAGTGTACAATGATTATATTTCATATATATAAATTTTTACATATGTGGTGTATTAAACAATATCTATAGGTTCCAAATACTCTGTCGATGCTCAATAAATATTATACTACATTGATTATTTTATAATTATAATATCATTATTATAGATCTAGTTACAAGGTTCATGTAGCCATGGAGTGTTTGGTTTAATGGGTTAGTAAACTATATTATTTCTAATGATGAAAAGGAATTATTTTCATAAATGTTCTATATAACACCATATGGGTCACATGTATGTTTCATTATGACCCTTTTTTTGTTAAAATTTAGTTTAGGGATTTTTTGGATGAGAATAATTTTTTATAGGGGGGTGGAACATATTTATGAAACAAATGATACCTTGAAAGTGGGGAGACACCTTCAGACTAGAAAATAGATGATTAATAGACCATTTATGTGAAAAATAGGGTTGTTGTTCCTACGAGTATGCGAGAGGAACTCATGAAGTAATTTCATTCTTTAAGATGGGAGGTACATCCATGGGTGAAAAAATGTACAGTGACCTTCGATGACAGTTTTGGTGGCCACGCATGAAAAAGAAGATAGTAGGGTTTGTAACAAGATGATTTACCTATCACAAGGTGAAAGCATATAATCAATGATGGGGAGGCCTTTTGTAGTTGTTACCTATTTCGGAATAGAAGTGGGATGACATAACTATTTATTTCATGGTAGGATATCCAATTACTCTTAGGAAGAATGATGTTATTTTGGTCATTGTGGGCTGAACAACGAAAGCTGAACACCTATTTCCAATCAAAGAAACCTTTACTGTATAGTAGTTGGGATAACTATATATGGGAAGGATATTTTGTTTGCATGGGATTTCATGAACTATAGTTTCATATCACGATATATGCTATAATTCAATTATTGGGCATGGTCTATATATGGTGCTTGGTACACAGGTTTTGTTAAATATAACCTTCCACCCATAGATAGATTGAAGTCAGAGCGTACCATACATGTGTTAAAGGATTTGCTATGAGCATGTGTGCATGACTTTGGTGGCTCTTGGGAAATAAACTTGGAATTAGTCGATTTCTCCTATATCAATAGTTATCCGGAAAAAAATAGATGGCACCATATGGGGCACTTTTTGGTGGACATTGTATATCACTAAATTGTTGGTTAGAGGATGGTGATTTAGAGTTGTTGGGACTGATTCTTGTTCAGGAGACATCAGAGCTGGTGTAGTATATTCAAAAATGTATGGATACCACTCATAATAGGCAAAAGTCATATGCCGATAAATGGAGATGAACCCTAATGTTTATAGAGAGTGATAATGTATTTTTATGGGTGTCACCCAGATTGGGTAACTACAGGATACAAAGGTAGGGAAAGTTAGTGCCCATGATTGTGGGACCACTTAAGGTGCTGGAGATAATTGAGCCATTGGTATAATCTGTAGCCCTTCTAATGAAATAAATAACTTTTCTTGTTTTTTCATGCATCACAAAAAAGTATGTATCACCCTGACTAATCTCATGTGATTGATGTGTAATAGGTTGAGCTCAAGACAGATGCATCATTTGAGGAGAATCTGATACGTGGGTTGGGTTATAGGGAGAATGTGTTATGGGGAATAACTGATCTGTTAGTTCATGTGTTATAAAAAACTAGAAATGTACTATTGGAATCATGGGAACTGGAATCATACATGAGGGCACAATGGCCCGATATTTTGGTTTCTTCATCTTAGATAAGTTTTGGAGTGCATCCTGAGGATGATCTGATATATGGTGTGTAGTTTGTAGGATCCCATCCTTTTCTGGAGTAATATCTGGTGTGTTGACATGTACTTTTTATTGATTTTATGTACCATTGATCTGGAGTAGTGGATTGGGGTGCATTTGGGTGAACATTTAAGTAAAAAAGAAAGGGAAATGGGTTGTGCATGGTTTGCACATGGTCTGAAAAATTGTGCTGCCAAACCATGCCAAGCATTAGAAACCGGATTTGAGGTCCACACTGTTTTCAGACTATTTGACAAACTGTGTGACCAAACCATACCTACCTTGAAAAACTAGATTGTGGGATCTGCACAATTGGCACACGATTTTTCCTTACCATGCGCATCTACCCAAGGAACCATGTGTAGGGAATTTTAATAATGAAAATCCTTTAAAAAACCACCCGAACCCTAGAGACTTTTGTATTTTAGAACATGTCTTGGGGATGGTGAATTCAAGGTGTTCCAAAAGCCTATGAAGGAATTGAAGAGCGATCTGAACATTTTTCTAAAAAATTCAAAAATCATGAATTAAAGATCTTCTCTCCTACTGTTAAGTGGATATCACCCCGATGATTATCCCATTCTTCCCCCAATTTTTCATAAACCTTTTCATTGATGATGTCAGCTATTTTTGTGGATCTAAAACTATAGATAGTGGTTTAGATCCATGAATATCAATATAAGTCTTTTTTTTTCATGATCTTTATGATTATGATATTATTTTCAGTTTAGGGATTTAGATCCAGAGCCTGATTGACATTATTGTGACGCTCTGATTTTTGGGATTTCAGATGGGGAAACCTCCATCAATAAACTGAGGTAGTGGTCTAAATCGAACTCCCATAAAAGTGATTTTGAAATGCGTATATGTTAATGAATTTTCAACATTCCTGTGACAATTGAATTCTTAAATTTTGAGTAATTAGGAATATGGAATTGACTTTTGATTTTCCTTGGTGGTTAATTGATAACTTATCATCGAAAAATTGAAGGGGGTTTTCCCAAATTGATAATTGTTTCGTAGATTTAGTTTGGGTGATGATATTGCCTTGAAATATTGATTTAATTGTGAAGAGATAATTAATTGGGAAAATTAATAAGGGAACTATGTTTGGATATGTAAGATAATTAGTTGTGTAAATTAATTATGTTCCATGATGTGATCTAAGGTAATCAATTTTGAGAATTAATTATGACTTGTTGGGTTTTGATTTGGATAATTATTTGTGAAGAATAAATTATGGAATTATAATGGTATTGATTTATTAATTAATTGATGAAATAATTCATGGGTATGTGTTTATTAAATTGTTTAGTTAACAAATTGAATTTTAAATGTTTAACTAATCGATGGATTTGTATATTAATAATGGAGAAAATTATTATGATTTAAAAAATAATTAAATGGTTGAGATTTTGTTGTAATAAGCATGGCTTCCTAGAAAAATTAGAGGTTGGGACATGGACATGGAGTTCCTCCTGAATAGTTTTCCAAGCTAGAGATTAAGAGGATATAGGAATGAAAACCTACACCGATTGAAAAATGAAGTGCTATGCATGACGAACTACACACAATGAGATTTGGGGTGCTAGGAATGATGACCTAAATCCAATGAATGATAATAATGATTGATGATTCAAATGGGAGACATTAATTGAATTGACCTCATGTGATGATTAATGATTAAATGACAATATTATAACTGTTTAAATTAAGAATTATATTTATTAATTCATAAATCTGCATGCACAATCTTTTGACTAGACTCAATTTAGACACCTTTGTTGGTGGCCTACTGAGTTGTACTCACACACTATTCGGGCTGCTTGATCAGCACGCGAGTAGACAATGTTGTTGCATGAAATGATAAGGGTAAGGCATTGGGATATGATGATGTTTTGGAATGGAACACAGGAGAAGGAACCAGCCATGGTTTGAGACCTTTTTTAGAGTCTCTCTTTCCATACATTCAGATTCATTCTAGATAGTTGAAATTTTTATTTTCATTGCATGATTTACCTTTTAGTTGAGTATTGTATTTTTATGTGTTGGTTATCATATGAAAAGGATTTTTTCTGGTTATTTATATTATTCCACACATTTTTATCTTTATTTACTTCTCCTGGTGTTTTATTCTGATTACAGAGTGTATAGACTCCCAAAGATTGACTAACCAGACCCGCACTTCTAGTCGGTAGCCTCTCGCTGACTAGGAGGCCTGCTAGAGGGAATGTGGCCATCTAGCTTGGGGCACCATTCAGTGGATCCTAGGGATGGATGTCAAAAAATGTTTAATTCATATGAAAACACCATGATGGTCCTCTGTGTACATGAAATTAGGTTATAATATTACATGACTATTCACCACTTGTGATATATAGAGTAATTTTTATAAATTACATGTTACTGAACAAAGCAGGTCATGAGACAAAGTACATGACATGGGTATCATTAGGATTAATACATGATTTTGTCTAGATTACAATCATTTTAGTATAATACGATATTACTTAGTTTATCTTTTTTATTAAAAATCATGTACGTTTGATTAGATATATTGAATATCAATATTATATAAAAAAAGGGACATTGATTTTTTTTTCAGCTAGATTCCATGAATGCAGAAAAATCTGTATGACATTGAACATGAATTTCACTTTCCCATAAATTGATGTTTTTCTGTTTTTCATATATGATAAATATGTAGATTAGAAATGAGTTAATTCTGATATTTTCCCCATAAAGATCTTAATGGACCGTCCCTATTCACTATTAGAGGACATTGAATGTTTTTTAATGAATTTCATTATATTATTAACTCTATGGTTATGATGAAAAGATTTATGAAATTATTCAAATAAAATATTGGGATGGAAAATCCCCATAGATATACTCATATGTCCTTGTGAGATCCCTTTAAACATACGTAATAGTTTTGTAAAATCATAAATTTTATTGGTAATTTTATTTAAATTTAAGTGTGATGATAGAGTCCTAAAGACCATATTATTGGAATAGAATAATTGGTTCCCATATAAACTTAAGTGAGATAGATTGGGATTATAGATTTACATGGATATCCTTAAAATTCCCATCTTACCATGAACTATAGAATTATTTTGTGTTGATATATAACGAATTAATGTTGGAGAGTTAGTCATTCTATCTGATTTTAATGTTGTTTTCATTGATCATTTACTTTCGTAAGGATGAACATTGTTCTTCTTTATACATACACATGTTATATATTGGGATATAGAGAGAAATGAAATTGGTGTGTTTTGAGTTTCACTTACCCTAAATAATTTACTCTGGGGACTATAGGTTTTGAAAAGTATATATATAGGATTAGGTTTTTAATAAAGAATATTATTGTTTCAGATTTATATTTGATACATTATATTTATTGAGTCAGTGACCCTTTTATGGTTTAGGGTTTTATTTCTTCATTCTACCTGATATACTCTCGTATCTCTCATTGAGGTTTGGGTTAACTAATTAGTGCAATAGTGATAATCTCCCACTTAGATAGCATCTTTGATTTTCAACGTGTGTGGTCCTCTGTTAGTTTTTGTAACACTATATTCTTGTCAACATATCTCAGAAATTGATGGGACCCTAACATAAATTTTTAGTGGTTCAATGAGGTTTTTGTTATTCTTATAGCGTAGATATGTTAAAATGTTAATATAATTCAATGTACAAGGTAATACATGATTCTCTACAAAAATGTTCCATTATGGGTGATGGGTTTTATTAGATGTGAAACAAAATAACATGGGTTTACATCTAATTATAATATTATTTTTTCTTTTTTGAAATCATTCATTTTAGATGTACTATAGATGTAATGTATTTTGCCTGATGGATTTTGACGTAGTTAATTACCCCATGGAATGTGGAGATGGGTCACCTTTCTATGGGGTTTTAACTCTATTGTCCAACAGTTGTCTCTTATAGAGAGGTAGGTTTCTGTATTCGATCGCCATAACAATTATTGTTTTAGAGAGTGTGACTATTTGAATGGGAACTTTTTTCCATGATTTTTTTCTCTGGAACAATGGTGTACAATTGACTGTAGTGTGATTCCCTATATTCTTGGAATGTTTTGAATGTAGTCAATAAAATGTATCTTGTGACTTTATGAACCTTCCCAAATATGGGATAGTCCCAATATATCCCTATGTGATGATTTTTGGGATTTTGATTATGATCCCACTCGAAAGACAAATTATACATTTATCCTTCATATCGTTGATAATTTTGGAGTGGATGTTTTCAACTAATGAATGAGTTTCATTTTTTAAATAATAATTTCCAGGAATTTGTATTCTAATAGGTTGAATAATGTTTCCCTGTTAGATTGGTTTTAATTTTTTTTGGGTAGTAATGTCATAAATTCATCCCAATGTTACACATTAACCGGATTGAATTGAGTTAGTTCACTATATATTAAAATTGTTTAATTTGAGATACACATTAACATGTTAAAAATTTTCATTTTAGAGTTTCCAACATTGTATTTTTACAGTCACCCCTATATGAGATATGTGATATTATGTGTGGTGTCTATATAGACCGGACATAGGTCACTGATGAGATTGATGTGATTGGTGCCTACAGATACATGGTATATGTGAGTAATAAAGTTTTATTTTTTGATAGTGTTGTACCTCATGTTTTCATGATATTATTATCTTCATGACCTTTAATTCATGATAATTTATATATTATTGAATAATTCCTAGTTTTTGATAAACTATAATTTGTATTATATTCTATTTGAATATTTATTAGTTATTTCATAGATTTTTTATTCAGTTTGTTGTATATGTAAACTATGTCTCTGATTTTTATGGATTCATGGGGTTGTAAATATATATATAAATATATATATTTATATATTATGTTTATTTTTTCTAAATTATCTAATGATTTTTAGTTCATTTAATTTTAAGTCACATACTTCCAGTAAATTGGATGAAATCTTTGGGGCAAGGGGGGTCATAGGTTGTTTCTGGATTGGTTGCGGTCTCGTTCAGTGTATAAATAACATTTTCTATAAAATAAAAAATCACTTTATTATGTAATTTTTACTTATTTCTCTTGAGTTGTTTTTATAAAATTATGCTCTAATAATTATAGATGTTCCAAGGAATAGTTTTCAGAACTAGGTATCTGGATATTGTTTACTGATGAAAACATTACAACTCAAGGATAGAAATAGTATGGAAACTAAATAAATTACAAGAAGAATATTATGAAATAGATAATTATTATTTAAAATTAATAATATAGTGTCAATTATGTTGTTTTATTTGTGATGTGACAGCCAAATTCTATAGATGATAATGTGTACGATGATTATATTTCATATATATAAATTTTTACACAGGTGGTGTATTGTACACAATCTATAGGTTCTAAATACTCCGTTCATGATCTATAAATATTATAGTGCATTTATTATTTAAGAATTTTAATATCTTGATTATCAATATAGTAACATAGTTCATGTATCCATGGAGTGATTGGTTTAATGGGTTAGTAAACTAACTTATTTCTATTGATGAAAAGGAATGATTTTATTACATTTTATATATAACACCCTATGGGTCACATGTATGTTTCATTATGATCCTTTTATGGTAAAATTTAGTATAAGTATTTTTTGGATGAGAATAATTGTTTAGAGAGGGTTGGAACATCTTTATGCAACAACTGAAACACCGTACCATTATCCTTGTAGTGTGGATCTTGGGAAATGTCTGGGTGAAATAGGCATGTAAAACATCCCAATATGGGGCATTGACTTGGGTGTGGGACCTTGAGGGTCATCTATCATACCATGAGAAGAGTGGTCACATACAAAATTTGATGTTGGAAATTGTAGGTCAGATATGATAATAGGTTTCCACACCAAACCATATTTGGAACTCTTGCCTACAAATAACATATTTCACATCTAAAATGATTTGAATAAACACATCATGTCTAAAATTGATCTATAATTTCAAATAGATAATTAAGTCACTAATCTACTTGGGATTGTTATGAATCTAAATAAAGATGATTGTTTTCATTTATAGGGTATGTTTAATAATCGTCAAACTTGATTTTTCATCTATTATGTTACTAGTAACACTCCTCTATCCTGGCATCCTGATCAATGTAATTTTTGGAATTATTATAGGAATTAATCAATATTTTTTTGTTATTTTTATTAATATTTTTCAATAAATATTATGATTTTTAGTTTCCTACATGATTATCATTCACATATTGGATCTCTATTTGATAATTATTCCTATTCATTTGTTAAGCCTCTTGAGGGAAGTGATGGAGGGATATAGTGGATCTAATGGGAATCAATCATGTTTCTTATTTTTTTATGTATTATAGGTCTTGGTCAATGTATTTCGAATATTTTTTTGTAGAATGATACTTATATTCCTCTATATGATAGTTATTTATCATACTATAACTATTCTCTCATAGGGTATACCATGTCGTTATTGTAATTTCTATTTTGTTTTCCTATGAAATTGATTTATTTGAAATTCATGGAGGCTATTTTTTAATAAATAAATCATTGTTGGAAATAATAACCTTTTAAAAAAATTTCATTAAACACATATTTATTGAAAATTATCTCTTCATTGAAGCTCCTCAAATTTAGTTTTTCCAATAAATTTATTTTTAATAATGAGAATAATAATTCATTAATTTTAAAAATGTTATAAAATATTAGTAATAATAATTGTTGGATTTTTTTTTAAAAACCTATTAAATTTTTTTATATTATTTGGAGAACAATTTAAATTAATGTTTTGAGAGGATATATCTCATTGGGAACCTTATTTCAGATGTGTTATTTACATATGTTCAATTTTAGTTATTAACACATCATGAGTAATTATATATAGGTGACCAGTATATTATGGAAGATAATGGGTTATCATGATACCATCATTCTATGGAATGAAAATCAACTATATAGAATCACATTTTTTCTAATTAGGTTGCATTATTTATTCAAGATATATATTCCAAATAGAGGCCATTTTATAATGGTTTTATACTTATTGGTATTTTTTATGTCTTCATTGATAAAATGTTACTATTTTGAGATATAGATTCATTTCACTACTTTCCTCAATATGGTCATTAATTTTAATTTTCATATTTCCATGGAAATTAATATGATATATTTTAATGGAAACAAAATGATAATTTATGAAAAAATATTCAATGAAACTAATTTATGGAATTTTGTTTCAAATCTAGTATAAATTTTTTCATTGGGACATAAAATATATTGATTCATTTTGGTATACTACTAAAAATTTTCCATACACATTTCCATTTACTTATATGATATGAAGACATTTTTTCACATCATACCCATATATTTAAGGTTTTTATGTTTCATAATAAGATCTCTTGTTCAATTCTCCTCAAGGTTTTTAGGATGTTGGTGATTTATGGATAATTGAATAATTTGTTTTGGGTCATTTCTATGGATTTTTATTTGTTGTAGTTTTGTAATATCTCATAGGTAGGTACCACATCATTCACTATATACTATTCATTTGTATCATTATCTTTTTATACATGAGACAAGTTATTCTGGGTATTTGGGAAAAAATAAATCATTTTTATTTTAGGGGTGTTACCTAGGTGCCAAATACTGTAATTTTTAATTCATTATTGTAATTATAACCCTGTGGTGGAGTAACATGGGTGACGTGTTAGGTCATCCTAAGAATGTTTATTAAAAATTTGTAAAAATTCCAATTTTTTCTAGGTGGTTTTTATGGTAGAGGTAGGACCATTAGATCATGAGTGGTAATTATGGACGTGTACATGGCCATATCACATTTTATCTAACATAGAGCACCCAAGGGCTATCAAAAAATATATATCATTATTTTTAACATCATTATTGGTTTACATAGTTGAACCATTTGTTATTTATGTCCTAATCTCTCACCTATAGAATTTTTTGTTTTCATATAGTCATATAGTTTAAAGGGTTTTATATAAATATTTAATATTTTTATTTTTATTCACATATTTTTTCATCAGATAATAATGTCATATCAATTTCCCTTAAATATAATTCAACCTAAAGATGATATTATCTAATTTTAGGGATACAAATTTGTGACAAGTCCCATTAAAAAATTCAACTAGCCTCTAATCATGTAGAAATTGTAATCCAGATTATTCAATCCCTAAGGATTGTGGGTGGTTGAATCATAGATTTAATATTCCTTATTTCCATTATTTTTACTAAAAACAACCAATATTCTTTAGTATAAGTAGAACCAATGAAAATGATGAAAAAATTGAGAGAATGTAAAATAGTTTCCAATTTTTAAATAATACAAATGATTTTAACGTTGGGTATTTTAATAATTTGTCTGAAGGAACCTGAAGTTAATAATGGGATTACCTTGTAAAAGTAATATTACATGAAATAAAAAAATGGACCCCTATAAATATAGACAATAATAAAAAAATAAGATGAAGAAATTTATTTGTGGAGAAGTATTAGGAGATCATGACCATTGATTCAAAAGGCATTCTATTATGGATATTTTCACACATTTCACAAAGATGATTCAAATATATTAAACAATATTCAAGAAAATAACTCAAGGATAGAAAAAATATTATAGTGGCAAAGATAGATATCCAATGAATTATTATTTTATACTATTATTGACAACTTATAGGTCCGTTGATATAGTAACTCCTGTTATGGTGAACATGTCATGAAAGATATGTCTTATTTGTTCTAATAGATAGTCTATGATCAATGATCATGAAGTAGTATGTGATTTCATGATCAATGGTATTTTTATTTTATTTACATAATTTTAAATTCTTGGAATTTTCATTTTAAGACCCAGATCAATATTTTTTATTTTATATGACATTTTACATCATATATAAGGGACTAAAATATCTTTGAGGGTGAATGTGATCATAGAATTAGTATACTCGGGACACATGTTCCAAATGATCTAATGATATCATTAAAATTATAGGAGATGTTTCATTATAAAATATACCCAATAATATTTTTTATACTACCTTTTTTATGGAGTACCTTGATTTATTTATGGGTGTTTTTTTAGTGATATCGAATTCTGATATTGATCGGGATTATAGTTCTCTTGATTTAAAGTGTGACCCCCACCACTTTTCCTTATAATTATTTGGTGACAACTATGTTGGTGGAAAATAATGTTTAGATTTGGGATTAATAGTTCAATGGATTAATTATTTTGATCATTACACATGGGTAATCACAAACTATATTGGGAAAAATCAATGATGGATGCCTCTAGTTTTTTTATTACCAAAATCATAATCTGGTAACTATTATGGTCAAGTAATGTTATTTATAGGATTTATTTCCCCATAAGAGAAAGATGAGTTGATATGGACATAAATTTTGCGAAATATACGTTTAATTTAGAATAATTTAAAACTATCAATGAATAAGTACATAGGTTTAATGAAAGAGGATGTGTAACTCAAAGTATTTTGGATGTTTAGAAGGATCCAATTCCTTAATTCTGGAAGTGTTTTTGACATCTACATAATGTAATAAATAATAGAATATTATAAATTAATAAATTAATTAATAATTATTTCAACTTATATTTTATTTATTTATTATTTTGTTATCTTTTTTATAGCTATTTCGATTAGTTATGGTGGTTAATTTCATCGTTTCTAGATCTTTTGTTTTAAGTTTTCATGGTCTATTTAATTGTGTATGATTATTGAAATTCATTTAAAATGGATGAAAACACTAGATGTTGAATGTAATGGTGTGAATATACTTCCATAATTATAAATGGTCACTTATATATATTATTTCAGATATGAGAACCATTCATTAGATAAAACATTAATGTAAAATGATTAGTTTATTTTGGATGTTTTATGACCATCACGAAGTATTATATATTATTTATATTATATTTATAAATTAGTTTAGTAACAAGAATTTTTTTATCAAATACATATAATAATATTTTATAAACTATTAAAATAGTTTTATGAACATCCTTTATTGAGAAAATAATCAATGGAAGGTCATTATCCTTGAAAGTGGTGTATCAACAGATTACAAATGTTATTTTATTTTTTAGGTTTAAAGAAGTAGAAATGATATATGATTATATTTTCATCATTGAAATAATAAAATAATTGTATATATATTATAATAGATATATCATGCCACTTTAGACTATTGGGGTATTGATAATTTAGAATAAATAGTGAATTTAAATGAAAATGAAGAAGGATTTTACCTCTTGAATAACATTTACTTTTGATCTCCCTTAATGTACTAGGGTTTATCCATTTGTTGATTACAAACACTCTATGACATGGGGAAAGGTATTCGTATGATAATTTGTAAACATTATACAACATTAAAGGTTAAATAGGTGCGGGAAGTGGTGGTGAGAGGTTCAATTTATAAGGAGAGGAGAGATTATTTTGATTATTATAATAATTTGTTTTTTATTTTTGAACAAGAATATAAATAGTGATATTTCCCATGACTAAATACTGTAAAAATATTAGGAGAGTCCAATCCATATTTTTCTCACCACATCCATATATAATACATGACTAAATAATTCAGGTCTTTATTAAATACTGTAAGTAACTATATTTAACTATTCACTAAAATCTAACTATTTTAGAGAAAATTTAAAAATTCTAATTAATGATTTTGTGAAACATAGATAACATAAAACAGACATAATTTTATGAAAATAATTTTTCTAAATATTTGGAAATTTATTTTTAATTAAAATCAATATTTATTGGAATAATACTGATTTTAATAATATAATTGATTTTAGGACTCATTGAAAAATTACTTCAGGTATGATAAATTTAACACCTCATTATGACAGAAAAAAATATTAATTTATGAATATATTTTAGGAAAATAAATTTTATTCAAAATCATCATTTGAATTATAAAATTTAATATTAATAATATATTTTATAAAAATAACAAAATTTAACATATCCTTTAAAAAATATATTTACATATTCTAGGATTTAAATATAGAATATTTTATTTTTTAGGACACCTAAAATATATGTATACTTTTTCATGTGATATTAATATATTAATAGTTGGATTACTAATCCCATTAGTCACATTATTATTCCAATGGTCAGATTACAATTCCAACACTAATTTTTCTAACAGTCATAAGGATTTTTTAATTCCTATAAATTTATATTATTCTATAAATCATTCACATATATTTTTATCCCATGGTTATGTAATTTCAGAATTAAAATTAATATTTAATTGTCATTTTTTAATTCTATTGTCATGTTCATGAGTAATGTAATTCCAGTAGATTGAGCATATCCAAATTTTCCTCTACATATTATCCTAATTTATATTTATTTTTCCACTATAATATTTGGAATTCTTATTGGTTTCGTTGATGATTATATTATCATTCTTCATTTATGATAATACTTTTTTATTCTGTTCTTTATATGACATTATTTTTTATACTACATGATATAATTATAAAAATATTAATTTCATTGATAAAATTGTATATCGTTAAATTCTTCCTTCCCTATGAAATTTATCTCTCAAAATTTTTGTTTAAATAATATGATAGAAACTAGTTAGGGAAATTATCCTTCATAGATTCCTCTACTTCCTATTCCACTTATTATTTATGGTTCCTCCAGTGTACATTGAATAGGGTTATCAAATTTTTGTGTAAAAATTTATCTCTATGGTCTAAGATCTTCACAAGATTCTCCTCATTAGAGGGATCATCTTCCAGTTGTAACACCATTGAATTTATAAAATGTGAGGGATCTCATGGTGCATCCTTATGAGATGTATAAAGAATATATTATGTACTTGAGATATAGTTATTGGATGCTCTAGTTGATAGGTAACATATATCAAATAATCATGAATTTTAAATGGGTAGATGTACATTGGACTAATCATTACATTCCTCAAAAATCTCATTAATCTCCCCTATAGAGACATGATGAGGAATACAATATCTACAACATCAAAATCTATGAATCAATATCGATTATCTTTATATCTCTTCAATAGTCTTTGGGATGTCTTGATTTGAGGAAAAATTATTTTAACCTTTTCTAAAACTTGTTCAACAATTTTAGTTCCCATCATATTATGTTCACCAACCTGATGACACAATGTCGGCGTTCTACTTATTTTCCCTAAAAGTGAATCAAATTGGAAATTTTGGTGCCTCTGTGGAATCTATTATGGTAGGATAAATCAAGAAGAATTTGATGTCGGCCCCATCATACTTCGAAGACCATTCAACATGGTTTCAACATCACTCTATGTGTAAATAAAGTAATCCCAAATTGGACATTTATTTGAGGATGAGGATCCATAATGATGTTCGTATCAGAGTTTATATCATGGGAGAGTCCTTTTTAGATCATGGATGTAAATATCATATCTCGATGGGTTGAAATATATTGTGATACTCCATGAATCCAAACTAAATTTTTAATATATATCCATAAAATATTATCAACTGATATGTCCACGTGAATTTTGATACATTGAGCTATATTTTTAAGATGATCCATAATAATCTGTATAGAATTATTTCTTCCGGATTTATTTCGAAGACCATTGAAAAAGTCTATGGTGATGTCTTTTCCATTCCATGATGGTACTTGTAATGGATGCATCACCCCATTAAATGTTTTCCATTTACAATTTCACATAATGAAAAACCATGAAATTTTTTGTGTATTTAATTTTCTCATTCTTTATATAGTCCCACTTGTAGTGATCACATAGATCTGGATACATATTTGTTCTCCCTAGGTGGAATTTTCTGGTTGATCTATGTGTTTCATTTAGAAACTCATTATATATCTATATATTTTATTATAGACATATTTGTGACCCAAATATTATGACTCTTTCATCATAAATTTTGAAATAATTAGATTTTCATTTTCAAATAGCAACAACCTTATTATGAATTTCCACATATTATCTTTGAGTATCCTATCTATTCTCCATGAGGTATGGATAAGCAATATTTTATGAATTTTATGATGATATTACTTCCATAATGAATCCCATTTGATTCCTTTTCATGGCAAAAAATATGGGTTACTTCTCAATTTTCTTCATTGATAATGTTGTAGGATCCTTTATACATAGAGCATCTGGAACATATAATCTACATCAATGGAACATATTCATCTCATTATTTTGGAATATATTTTAGAGTATTTTGTTATCAATATATATATCATACTTCTAGCCATAAATATAATACCTCAAGAGTTTCAATTCAAATATCATAACCACCACCTCCAAATTAGGTGTGGGATAATTATTCTCATGAACATAAAATTATCTTTCGGTGTAAGATATCAATTTATTATTTCATATCATTAAAAACCATACTAAATTCATTGAATAATCACTTTATAATAATAATATTTTCCAAATTATATGTAGTGTAATTACTAGTGCATTGATAATTCATTTTTTCATGTAATTGAAGAATTATTCACATTCACCAATCTAGAAAATCATTACTGCCTTCTAAGTCATCTTAGTTACAATTTTTGAAAAGCATCATAGAATCATCAAAAATCATCATCAATACCCAACTAGACCATGAAAACTAATGCTCTCCAATATAGATTTTGTTCAGGGCCACTTCTCAGTTTCCATATTCATAGAATGATCCACATATATTCTATTTCTTGTGATGAAATTCCCCAAGATTGATAATTCCTCCATAATGTAATTACATTTATAATAAATTATATTGATTTTATATCTATGTAAATTATTTATAACTGTTTTCAAATTTTCCTCGTGTTCCTCCTTTACCATGTAGTATATTAGAATACCATCTATATTGGCTAAAACAAGTTTTTAAGGTAATTTCTATTGATTGTACTCATTATGATTATGAAACCAGATGGAGAATTAGTGAGTCAGTTGGGAATCTCTATGAACACAAACTTTCTATACATCGTTTGGAAGGAAGACTTGGGAAAATCGTCCTATTCACTATTGATTGGTGATATCCTATCTGAAGGTCCGTTTGAGGGAAATACATGGCCCCATATAGTTGATCAAACAAGTCATCTATCTATAGTATGAGATACTTTTTATTTATCAGGATATAATTGAGCTTAATATAATTAATGAATAGTATAATTGCTTCATCCTTCACTATGAGGTGGTCTATGAAGCCCATGGTGAATTACTCCAGAATATGAAACCCTTATCTAGATTCACTCGTATCTACTTAATTATTTCTTCAAAATCAGAGGTGGTAATTCTATAATGACTCCTTTATGTAGGTAGAGATCTTGGAATGTGTTAAGTTGACAACTCAAAATCTTCATTATGTTGATTACTAGAGAATAATTTGTGGAACACATCAATGTAGACCCTCATATTGGTCATGTACTAGATCTTGATTCTATCCACTATCAAAATAAATTGAGCAAGATATTATTTCTTATCTGTCAATAATATCTGCAATTGATATTATTATTCTGAAGTATATTTATCCACATCCTTACAATTAAAAATAATCAGAAGATTCATTTGGATGTGAAGGGTGATCTCCTTGTCATTATTGTTGATGTAGTATGTATATAACGATATCCAATCAATTTCCAATATATCATTATACTCCACTAATGGAAGTATGACAAGATGTGTTGGGATGATCAGTCCACAAACATTTACCATGGTGGAGTTATATACATTGGAATAAATAATTTCCCCGTATTATATTCACACAGATAACATGACATTCAAATTTTGAGGTTGGGATTGAATTGTTCTACTAATTCAATAGGATACAAATGAATGTGTAGAACCAGAATCTAAATGTATATTAACTATTCTTGAATGAATAACCAGTGTATCTATCCCCACATCATTTTTAGTCTCCACCTCAGCAGTAGTGATAAAATATTCCCTTTTATGTATACTTGGGGGTTTTTGATCATGAATGACTCTGATATCCATTGGCATAGGGAAATGGATGGAATAATTCATAGGTTCCTTCCATTTTAAGAACTACACTAGTGGCTATGTGTTGATCTAAACTATCCATTATTCTTCTATATTTTTGAAATTATTCATATACCTTCTACAATAAATAGCCTGATGACACTCTCTTCTACATTTTAAGAACATCCTTATTTTCATTAGACAATTAACATGATTTATCTTCGAACACATTTGAAATGTTGGATGTGGGGTTTTTGTTCCATCATGAGATTTATATATCAATCATCCCATATTATACTCTATTTTATAATTTTAATTTATGTTCCCATGAGACAACTGAGAGTCTCCAATATCTATATCATACAAAAGAACACAAAAGTCAATGATCTCATAGCTATCAAAGCCTCAAATTTCCAACACGTATCATAGACATAGATTCTGTCTACTAAATAAGTGATCCAACATTATTTTAGTTTTCATGAAAAATCAAGAAGAATATCAAGAAATCCTTTTTTATTTTTCCTCACACACCCAGATAGAATATTTTTTACTCCTAATTTAGTTTGAGTACCTCTCTTTTCATCTTATGAGGGAGATTTTTGATAAATTGTTATAGAAAAATATTTTCATGAATTATTTCCATTCAATTTAATCTATATCTTCCATATAATTAAAGTTTTTTAGTGTCCATAATTGATCATATCCGCCATTAATATGATAGACCAAAAGTAAAAATATCTTTTTTCTAAGAAATGTAGATCAAAGAATTTTCAATGGAGTTAATCAATTGTTCTTGTTTGAGGGGATCGAAAAATATACTATAGACAGTAGTCCTTCTGTCACATTATGTATTCACTGATTTTGTGGTATTTCATCATAGAAGGAGGGATTCACACATGATTTGGGTTATATTTCATAACTTGATCTAGCTGTGCTTGTACTATCATGATGTTTTGAGATTCCATTCCCATGAGATTTCACTTTTTATTATGGAAATTGGCATATTACATATTTTGATTCCAAAGATGTTCCTTTTATTTTTTTAATTGAATAATATATCGAAAAAGATGAATAAAGATAGTAATTTATGTAACCCACTTACATGGTGAGAAGGTGATGGATTCTAGAGTAAAATAAGGGGGTTTGAAAATATGACAATTTGATCCACCCCTCAAACTCAACAAATCATCATGATTCATTAATTATGATTCATATGATTGTGGTTTTCAAATAATGAAATATGATTCAAAAAACCATATTGTTTTTTGAATGAATGTTTTGATCATAATTAGAATTAGTAATAAAGTCAACATTCAATAGTAAATAAGAAGCCTCTGTACAAATAATGGGGTTCCCATAAATCATAACGAAGTCATGATACAAGATGGGGTTTTTAGATGAGATGAGAATTCAATGTGAAGTATTCTAGATTATTATAATCATTGTGAGGATCATTTGAAATTGAAGGATATAGATCAAAAATATGAGAATCATCTGTGTGACAATAATAGAAAGCTGGAAGATTTATCATACTGAATTATATATTTACACTTGTCCATCAGACACATTATTCCAATAATTAATCATAACATATTATGACACTGATTCATATCATAATTTATTGGTATCTATAGGAAATAATATAAATTGTTCTATTATATAATAATTGTGGGGGTATTTTTTTGAGGATAATGAAACAAATGAGAACAGAGATAAATAAACTATAAGAAATTAATAATTTAGTAAATCATTATTATCAGGTTGAATTGTTTTTTAGTTGCGTCATGAGAAAAAGAATAAAAGTATTGATTTTTTCTGAAGAAGTGGAATAGACTCATCAGACCAACACAAAAAATATTTTATGTGAGTTATGTAGAGACGCTTCAATTAGACACATACTAGCACTGATAAAGTCATCTGGTACAAAAAATAATTTGATATGGGATCATCATTGAAAATAATTAAAAAAATTGAGATATAATTTAATGAAATTGTAGACATTCCATTACAAGAAAAGTAACATTGAAGGAGGGCTTTGAATGTTATATAATTATATAAATTTTTTGACAAGTTTTCATAAATTGTTAAATATCATATGTGTGAGAATAATTTGAGTGTTTACAAGTTGTCATCATAATGGAAAGACATCAGTTTTGAATATGAATTCATATTAATGAGGAATTCATATAAAAACTCAGACAACTGAATCATGATGAAGAAATCATTGTAATCTTTATTATGTATGAGTTAGTGAGATGATTTTAGATAAAATTGGAAGTTATAAGAAGGAGAGAACAATACATTTTTATTGTGCAAGTGTTTGTAGCTGATCACACGTGCTAGTGCACTAAATATAACGGGACATGTGTTGAGATTCTGATCAAAATGATTATTTTATGTGTAATGTACGATATATCCAACAGTGTGATATTCAATCATATAATTAGAGAAATTTCCAACAAACTATGTTTCAATTGAGTAAGAGCATCAGAGCGAACCCATCAGAGAAAAATCTTTCAGTGAAGGGTTCATCAAATTGAGTTCCATTAGGAAGTGGAATTTTTATCAAGAAAATTTAATTTCAAATTAATGGAATATAGAAGAGAAGAAGGAGAATTATAATGAATCTAATCGAATGGATTCCTTCATAACTAGGATTCAAACTAAATAAGATCAAACTAATATTTTTGAGGGGGTTTTCTGGAAACAGTATCTAGATATTTTTTCAAGGAGAAATTATTCCTTATTGAATTGTTTAATTTCATACATATTTCAGGTAGTTAATGTTTGATTAGTCTTAATTATGGATAAATTGAGGAATATATGAATTAGAATAGAAAACAACAAGTAAATTGATGCTTTTAATTATTGATAAAACCAGTTACTAATAAGGATTTTGTGCTCACTATGGTGTATAACATGTTGTGGGAAAGTGCACACTGAAAACTATAGTGGGGGTTATGACCAAAAACATTTAGAAATTTTCTACTAAGATTGCATAATTTTTCACAAATTTTACCGTTGAATTTCTGAATGAAGATATTGAATCCATCCATGATGGTTGCACTATCCAATATTTCAGGGAGTAGGTCTTTGAATTGAACGTTTTAAATAACAATTGCTTCTTTCTATTTATATATTTTTAGAATGTTATTGTTGATAATTTATATTTGACAGTACCATAACATTATCATTTTTCAATGACTAATAATGGGTAAAAATGATGTTATGAAAGATTTTTATAAAAAAAGGAATAACAAATTCACCCCAAGTAATATCAATACTATTTGGGGAAATAATAGGTATCAAAGGAGGTTCCCTCTAAATGAAACATATCATTAAATGGATAATCTCAATTATATAAACTATATGGGTATTTTAATTTTCATTGCTAATAATTATCATATCTAGAATGATATAATGCTTTCTAATCATATGACTCTTGGGTATGATGTTTGGAAGACAATATATTTGGATTTTCTATACATATTGAGAGTTCACCTCTTATAGCTACTGATAAAAAAATATTGGAATTTATGGAAGAGTTAAAAATTATAAACTCCCATAACTATTTAATGTCAGTTTCTTATAGTTAATGGATTTAGATGTGCCAAAGCTATCTAGGATACGTTGAAGAACATTTATGAAAGTAATGAATATGTTAAGATGGAAAAGTTACAAATCTTAAGGTTATATGATAAAGATATGAAAATGGGTTAGTATGGATATGTTGTTGACTTATTTTCGTAGGAGAAGAAAAATTTTAACACCATATAATATCATGGTGAGATGTTTGAATACTCAACTATTTTTCAAAACGTCAAGAAAATTATACATGGTATTTTTGATGAAAATGATTCATTTTTGGACGATATTGATTTTTAAACTAGATATTTTGATCACATGCACTTTAATCTTCTTTCTTATGATATGATAAGATAAGAGGTTATGAAAATTAGTGAAAATATTGATCAATAAATGAACATTAAATAATTGTTAAATAGGAAAAAATATATATATAAATTAAAGATGAATCAACTGTTTTGGATGAAGATGAAAAGATTACGATTTCAATACAATTGTTTCCATCCTTTCTAAGAAATACAAGATGTAAAATGGAAAAAGAAAAACCCTCAAATTATGGAATTATTATTGTAATGGAAATTTGGTATAGAAATTTCCTTGGATGAATGTTGAAGCATATGAGTCTAAGGAAGATGATGGTTAATCTTATAATAAAAGTAGAAGAAATGTAAGGAAAAAGTTCTTTCTGATATGCATAAGAATAGTTTTTTGAGATGAATAATGAAGGATGATTCTTCATTTAAGGAATAATATAATCATGAACATCACTTCATTTTCCAATTTAGAAATATAATTAATTCTTCTAATACTAATTATTTTGAGATGATTATAGAAATTGAGTGGATTCTTAAATAAAATCTAGAAAAAGATATTCATAAGAAAATAAACTCAAGAAAGAAGGAAGAAAATTGTTGAATGATTGTAAAATTATATATTTATATAATTATGATAGGATGATTAAAGAAGAGACATATCTGAATTTAGTTTGACAACAAAATAATATCATTTATTTGTTTGAATGAAACATAAAATTTACGAAGAAAGATCATCCAATATTGAGATCCTCACCATTAATGTATCTACAATAGTTGAAAAAAGAAGTAGAAGTTGAAGATAGATAAATCCAAATATATGATAGATGTTCCTAATGTTAGTCTATATGATAAATAATATGAGTTTTTCGAAATATGATAAATGATTCTTACTATAAAAAATGAGTTATGAAATATGAATAAAAAATCACTATTGTATTTGATGTTAATAGGGGCACATCAAAATATGGGGGAAAACAGGGTTTATAAAAGAAGGTTATTGATATAAATCTTTCACCAAGAAATATTAGAATTATTATTGAATTTATTAAGATGAGAAAATTGGTCCATTATTTGTGATGAAAGAACAACACCAATGTTATAAAAAAGTACAGTATAAATCCAAAAATAATAATTCAGTTTCCACTATTGGATTTGGGGAGTTTTTGTATACGAAACTTATTCATGTCGGTATAACCTCTCTATAACTAGAAATAAATATGAATTGAGGGGGATATATGATGAGAAGAGATGATTAAGTAGTCAAGAAATACACATAGAACCAAAAAAGTAAACATAAAATATGAATAATGATGAGTATGTTAAGAAAGGTGAGAAATTTAATCATGTTGATCAAGAAAATATATAATTCATATTTATATATATTGACGAAGATGAAATTCCTATAAATTTAGAATCATTTTAAAAATAATATTAATAAAATGGGAAACAATTCCTTAATATATGAGAAATCCTAAAACTATTTTATCGACAAATTATGGTTTCAAAATTTAAAAAATCTTCAAGAGATGTGGGAAATAAGTGAATTCTTCTAATTTTTCGCTATATATCAATAAAAATTTGAACATTTGAAATTGTTGAAAGAAACTAATTGTAAATTTTTTTTACTAAAATTGAATATATGGTGACATATTCATCAAAATATTATATGTATTAAAATAAAATTGATATAATATATGATAAGGATGATCATATAGAAGAAAACAAATCACATGCTATAACCATGAAGAAGAAGCAAAGTTTTTGGTTGATTAAGGAATCTCATTCAGATTGTTTCATCATAGAAACTATAAGTGTTCCACTTTCATCCCAAAATAGTTTTATTTGTAATAACCTATAGGGAAATCATGGTGTTTAAATAAGAACATTGTAATGCGATTATATTACTATTCATGAAAAACAATTTATTGAAGTTAAAAAATATGACTTGAGGGAAAGTACAGATTATGTCCCTATAATTTTGAATATGGTTGCACAGTTGGGTTTATACTACATTTAGTTATGAGAAGGTTCATTAGGAAACTAATGTTATGCTTGTATTCTCATGAAGAAGAGTTTCATGTTTTGAGATGAAATGTTACATCCATTTAAAATGTGATCATTTTAAAATAATCGAGAAGCTTTCCATGATGGACCCATTGAATTTTATTTTCAATTAGTGGGGAAAGAAAATGAATCAATGGGAGATAAGCAATAGAGGATAATGAATATAACAATGAGAAGAAAAAATGGCCAAAAGTGGTATTGTTTTGACGATGGTATTAAAAACAAACACAATGGGAACGATTATTGGGACCATATTTTGTTTTGGTTTTATTTTTTTTCAATTGATCAATATATGGGAAATTTGGATGAAGTTGATTAATGTAAATAAAACACTCACTTGGTGAGAAGGTGATGGAAATCTGAATAATGGAAGGGTGTTTGAAGAGTTGACAATTAGAAGAACCCATCAAACCCAATCCATCAGAGGGAGTCCTTTAATATGGTTCATAATATTATAAGATTGATTAGTAGTCATATTATTTTAAAATTTATATTGAGTACAAATGAATTTTTTAATCATAAGGATAAGTTATATTGGTGTCTACATTAAATAATAAATCTATCAATTCCATTAAAATCATGGAGTTCTCCTAAATAATTAAGAATTCATTTTAAAAGATATGGGTTTTGGAAGAGAGAAGATTATATTGTTATGTGTTCAAGGTAATTATTACCGGTGTAAGGAACACAAGTAAGGGAAGGTTATAGATCATTAGAATGTGTATCATCCACATGATAATAATAGAAAGCTATTTGGTTGATCTTGATGAAACAAAAGATGACACCAGTCTATCAGATGTGGTATGCCACTACGTCATCATAATAGATTCTAAAATTGATACAATATATTAATTTTCAATTTCTATATTTTAATACATATAGAGTTTATTAGACGAATAATATAGTGGTAATTTTATTTTTATAAATGAAAAATATGAGAAGAAATATATAACAAATAGATGAAAATAAACAACTTTTTCAATAATTTTCATCATGATGAATTATATTTTGATTTTTTCCTGAGAAAAGACACAAAAGTAATGATTGCCTCTAATGAAGAGGGGACGACTCATTAGAATGATGTAGATAATGTTCCATCATAGTGATAAAAATATTGATCCATCGAACAAATACTAACAATGATAATGTAATCAGATGCTGGACATCATTGGTCATAGGATCATCATTTTGATGAATGGATGAAAACTATAAATAATTTGAGGATATTTCATATAAGTTCCTAATATAACGATATAATTGAATGAGGTTTATGAACACTGTAGAATTATATATATGTTTTACCCCGTATTTTTAGTTGGTATAGGGATTCCAAACGAGAATACATTCAGTGTCTACAAGAGGTTATTGTAATGATTATTGTTTAGTTTTTCATATTTCATCATAATAATTAAATATTAGAATGTAGATTCCTTCTAAAGAATCAGAATAAATCAAAGTTTTTATTCTTGAAGGGGTATGATGCTATGAGAATATTCAAAAAGACTATAGAACCCCCAAAAAGTATTTAGAAGAATTTAAAATATAAAATATGAAAGCATAAATGAAAATGAATATTGTTGTTTATGAATTTGGTTGAGAAAAATTAAATTTACTTTTCCCACCATAGAAATTATGGGATGAAAATAAAATGAGATTACAGTACATTTTTACTATACAAGAGTGTGGAAATTTTCATGTTCTCTTGTAACACCCCAATATTTCATAGAATGTTATATCTTTAAAGTATGTCAACAACTCATACAACAAGAAACACTGACTTGGCTTGAGTTATACGGAAGATTGAGTATATGCGAAACAACAAATTAGTATTATAATTTTTTAAACAATATATTTATTTATAAATTAAAAATTGTTATATAAATATTAAAAAATGGGTTTTTATTAATATTTATATACATTTCACACAAATAAACTATATTTATAATAAAATGTATATGTTTTGTTAAAATAGTTATATATTGAGTTGAATTATTTTCACAACAGAACAACTTTTGATGTCGCTTTGTTAACAGTAATTAAATTAATATTTGACTCTCCTAAAATTTGAATTTTTTAAATTAGACTTACTTTTATGTTTTTGGAAAAATAAAAATACCTTAGGGTGAATTTTGGATATTTTTTTTGGAAAACATTCAATTTTTTATGAATGCTGAAAATACTGCATAGTACATTAAAACGGAATTATTATTTAAATAATAATTATTTTAAATTTAATTTACTTTAAAGTAAAAATAGATATATAATACCTATATTAGTCCAATATATTTCATTGCAGTATTTTTTAATAAAATTATATATATAAATATATTGATATTTTTAACGTCATTTACCCACCTTCAATGCACGTTTTCCGGTTTGCATAAAACACCATTTTTCGACTTATATGAATTTAATATCAAAAATCTGAGAGACAAGATTGACATCCGTAAGTAAAATGTGGTTTAATTGGATAAAAATAATTTAAGTTGAATAGTAACATTTGAAATTTATTTACCCCTATTAAAAGAAAATATGGTAACTAATGAAAAAAATGATATTATAATTACCCTAAAACATGTCCAAATTCAATTTGATAAGTGTATTTTAACCAAAATCAACCTTAGGAATAAAATATTATCATCTTTTATCCACTCTTATTAGAATATTACATTTATTATTATTTTATTTAAAAAAGAGTTAATAGTGTTAAATTCAAATTTTAATATCTAAAACATTTTGAATATTAGGTTATACATAAGATAAATTCGACTCTAAATATTCATTAGAGATCCAAAAATACTTCCTACATAATATTATTTTATTTATATTTTTTATACATTAAATAATTGCATTTATTTATGAAATAATGATAAAGTATTAATTACCATATTATTGAAAGATTAAATATAATTGACATTATTAATATAAAAATAAATGTAAATGGAGACTTATAATGCATTACACGGATTTTAATGTTTAATATGATATGTTAGGATTTTTATAATGTATTTTTTTTTCAATGTAATAATGTTTTCTGAGTTTTACTAAAACCAAATACAAAATAGTGTCAAAATTGAGAAAAATGAGTTTTGAAACAAAAAATATATTATTAAATGATATTATATTCCTAAAAATATAAGGACTAGACAAAGGATATACATATGGATATATATTTTATTAGTGAACAACTTATGGTTCTCATGGAATTTTATATTAATTTTATTAACCATGTAATATAAAAATACAAGAAGACATTGTAAAAGAAAATCTATTTAACTAAGAGTTAAATCTAGATGGTATGGTTAAAATGGTGACCTAAACATGTATAAAACATATTGGATTAGAAAATTTAGACCTATCTCCACATTATCCACTATATAATTCTATTTGGTGAAATTATAAATGCAATATTATTTAATAATAAAATAATATTTCATGCTTTTCCAGAAGTGACCCTCAACCCTCTTATAAAAGGGTAATAACCCTTATCTGCAAATCACACCTCCAATACCATTTTCATCTTCCAAAAATGGATCAAATATCTTTACACCTAAACTAAAATCACCCTACATGACTTACATCAATAATAAATAAATCCTAAGGAGACCTTTTGATCAAATCGAAATGAAGCACCCAAAGAAGAGGTAAAAATGTCATCATCTCTTTTAGAGTTCTTCTCGTCTTCCACTTCGTATTTCATTGTTGTCTCCATACCAAAATAATATCTACAGTACCATCTACATAATATGATGATATTTTACATATTTTACAACTATATTAACTCTTCTATCCATCATATAAACCACAGTGTTACCATACATGCATACATATGTCTTATTGTCTCCACATCGTGGTGTAGTTTGTTATTCAACAGTTCTTTATTTGGATGTGTATAATACTGAGTATAATTGATTGAAATAATAAATATAACATGTTAATGATTATTAATATATGAAATAATATCTAATTACAAATCATTTCACCATTAATATAATGTTATTGTCGCTCGGGCGTATGTATGGATTACCGTCTCTATGAAGGTAATGAGATTCATTCGACATCACAACCTTTCAAGAAAAATTTTACTTTTATGATTAAAAAAAATTTAAGAACATTATATCATTCTCTATATGAATAAAATACATCATATCCATAGCAAACCCTACTAATGTGAAAAAACATATAAAGTAAAATGAATTTGTTTTCACCTGAAACAATGATACTACAAAAATATTATTAACAAAGCAACATTAAATTATCATATATGATATCATATTTATTTATGTTGTTCATTTACAATTTAATAACAATTATTTAACTATTATACAAGTGGTTAATGTTCCCTCTATAATGGAAAATCACATGGTAAGGGTTAATTTTACAGAATTTTTATTATCTGAGGTTGTTTATACGCAAGCATATACTGGGAATTCCTTATCATCCTCATCCGTGTTTCTAAAAATATGTATTTGAAATCATTTTTACTAATTCTTAGAATATGGGATAAAGTCATTTATACCCTTATATGACTTTTTATAATATGTTTTGAAAGGAATACTTCAGTTGTTTTCCAAAAAAGAACTTTATGAAATTTTCAACAAATTAAGGTCAGAATGTTTTTTTTAACTTATACGGTTGGTGCAGTTATATTCTGCCAGTATAACACCTTCAAATATTCCCATAATATATTATAATAATAGTTTAAAAATAATTTTTTTTATTATAATTAGTCGACTTTAAAATTATTTCAAAATAGAAACAGATATTTCTCTCAAATGTTTTTGATTTCATCTATGTCAACTTGCGTTGTTGGATTTTACACATGTTTGAAGTTGACTTATTATGATATAGTATTACATATTTTATTGAGGGTTTTTTGATATTATTGAAAATGGTTGTTTTATTTTTATTCAATTCATTCTTTATGTATAATGTATTAATATTTAATAACTTGTGTTAATACCAATTTTTATGTTATGTTATAACCTTTTCATATTAGGAATTCCCTAGACTTAGTAAGAGAAGGGTGGAGCCCGATATAGCTCCATGATGAATCAGTATCACTCCTGACACTAACTAGTTTATTTTCACAAGGCCTTGAAAAAACCTTATTTCTAGTCTTGGTAGGAAGCCTTACTATGTGGTTATGGTGTCTAGCTTTATGTGTTCCATCATTATGAAATTAGCTATTGATATTACATTTGATTATTCTACTAGTAGAATATCCATATGAATAACTAAATGGAATTATTTGATTTATATTTTCCATATTATTATCAAGTTTATGTTTAAAAATATTTTGGTTTATTCATATCAATTACCATAAAGGTTTATTAATATTTATGATAGATTCCACTATATTGTTATCCTTACATAGCATCTGATCTCACCCGTATCTATGTTTTATTTTTCATAGGATGCGAAGAAGTATATTATGTTTGACCCCCAGGGATAGTATAAGGGATATGAATGTTTTATAAGGAGACACAATGTTGTTGTTTTTCATTTCATAAAGTAATGTAAAACATAGGTATGTATATATAACTTCCAAGGATACTAAACTGATCGGTCTTTCAGGATTTGATCCTTTGTGATCATGAAAATGTTATGTAATAATTTAACGACTCACTATAACAAGGGTTGGGGCATTACAGTTGATATCAGATGACGTTTAGTTCAAACCATGGAAAATAGATTTAGAAAACACTAATCAGAAAACATTACCCTATGATAGAATATGATGATTAATATAGAATAAATTCCTTGAATTTGGGTAATGTAAATATTTTGTGAGTTTGAACTAAGGTACATCCTTAGCTAGATACGAGGAGGTAGAAGTAGATCTGGAACATATGTACCTAGGAGTGAAAACACCAATAAAGAGTTTCAGCCATGGCATGGGGGTATCCTGGTAAAGAACAATGGGCCTTGCTGCACAATTAGTTACAATACTCTTGGGGGATATGCTTAGGATAATTTAAATTTTTCATTACAAGCTTTTAGGAAGGATTTATGAGTAAATATTTCCTCAAGGATATTTTTTTGTGATTATGAATTGTATGAATAAATTTTTAAATTAATTTTAGGTGTTTTACAGTTTTGGAATTATTCATTTTGATTCCTGAACTAGACTAGCATATTCCATTATTTAGAAATGGTTCCTAGTAGATGGAATGAGAACTCTAGTAATACTCATGATCATAGTGTAAGGAGGATCAAATATTTCATGGTATTAAGTCTTCATTTATAAGTGAAGTAGCTTCATACATATTCTTATCATATGAAGAAATAGTATCATCTGTTAACAATATATGTAAAGAATTATCTATGTCTTATTGCTTTTCAAGGGAAGCCAGAGAAGAAAATGATGGTAGAGAGATAGATGGATAAAGGGAAATAGATAAAGAAGTATTTTCCCATATGTGATAACTATAGAAAGAATCAAATTTTTAAATGCAAGAAGGGAATGAGAGTTTGATATGATTTTCGAGAAAAAATTCACCAAATAAATGATATAAAGGTTAAGAAAAAGGTTTCAAATGTACAATGAATCATCTGTATGGAGTTGGGACACTATGTGAATCAATGTCCAAATCATCAGAGTATACCCCAAATGATGCTATTGGATAATAATCAAGTTATTATACTATTACTGATGAAGAGGAAAAATTAGTGTTATTATATTATTATTAATTTATTATGTCATTTTATTGTTGATCAATGATTTACTATTAATATTAATTATGTAAATAAATAAGGATGGGACTATTGTACTATTTGATATATGATTTGGAAATATAATGTAATAAAAAAAGGGATTCAACAACAATTTAATTTTATTTGGAAAATACTTGGATGAAGGAAATATAATCCATAGTATGGTCCTGATACTAAGGTGGTTATTTTGGAATAAGAGATGGTGTATTTAGATAATTTATATTGGTTCTTCTTGCTACCTTGGATCTGATTAATGTTTTTTTATTCAATCATTGTTGGAGTATTCGAAAAAAATTTATTTAAGGAATATATCTACTATTTATTAAGAAATAAGAGAGCATGGATGTAATCAATAAGGTTTTATGGTTATTCAAGGTGTTACCATGTCTTAAGAGAATATATGATGAAGTTCAACACATGTTATTATGTGGAAAAAAGAGATCTCCATTATGTTATGATGACTTTCCTTATAAATTTTGGACTATGAGTATGGAAACAAGTATGTTGGATAAGTCTAATGATTAGATTGGAATAAGTAGTACATTTGATACTATGGTTTAGTGGTAAAGTATTTCTTAATATTTTATTTGATTTTTTTAAAAAAGACAACCCCAATGTCAAGAAACAACCTGTCACATCTAGCAAGGCCATGAGACTTGAACCAGCAACTGAAGGGTTACAAGGGTGCATCGCCTTCCATTATCATACTTGATGTCCTTGAATGTATAATGTACGTTTTTATGATCTTATATATTAATTATAAATGTATTTTTTAAACCCTATAAAATTAGGAAAAATATAATATTTTTTAGATTTATTATATTTTGGAGTGAAATATGAGTTCGTGGTAGAAATTATTTAAAAAATGGAACTCTACTTGTTAAGTATTTATCATTCTTATTATGTGAATAAATTAATTATTAATCTTTATGGAAAGATTTTTAAACCCAATTTTTTTTATCCTAATACCTTATTATTTGATGAACCAATGATATTTTAAGTCATTATAGATTTACGGATTTGAGGCCCTCAATTTTTAATTTATTGTTCACTTGTTTATTATCTTTGACCTTAATCACTCCCTATAAATATTTACGTTTTCCATCCAATTATATCTCTCAGATTTCCACCAAGGTTATCCTATTAGAAATCCTTATTTTTTGGGGAATTTTTCATTCCCCTTTCCCTCTTATTAGGCCTAAATATTATTACCCCTATTTCCAATGTGGGTTTTCTACAAATGTATTTTCTATTTCTAAAATTTTATTTTTGAAGAACAATTTCAAATTGTGAGGAAGAAATATATTGAAGGAGGGGAAAATGTAACCCCAAATATTTCAATGTAATTTATATCTTCAAAATAAGTCACTAGCTTATACTAAACGCAACACTGACTTGGCTTGCGTAATACAAAAGTTTGAGCTTGTGTGAAACAACACATTAGTATTATAATAATTTAAACGATATAATCATTTATCAATTAAATATTGGGATATGAATTGTAAAAAATAAATTGTTATTATTAATTATAATGTTTTCACATAAATATAACATATTTATAATTAAATGTATATGTTTTGTTAAAATAGTTAAATATTAAGAAAAACAATTTTCGAAAATGAACTACTTTTTCAGACCTTGGCTAACAATAATAGAATAAGTTTTAAGAACTCCTAAAATTTGAATTTCTAAAAATAGACTTCATTTTTTTTCAAAATATCATAATTAGCGTAGGGTTAATTTTTGTAATTTTTAAGTAAACATTCAATTTTTCATGAATAGTTGAAGTACTACATTGTATATAAAAACCTCCATTTTATTTCAATAATAATAATTATTTTTAAATTTATTTTAAAGTAAACATATATAAATAATATCTATATTACTCTAATGTAATTCATGGGAATCATTTTATAATATGATTAGATATATAAAATTTTATTGAATTATTTTCTTCATTTACCCACATGCTTGGCCCATTAACAATTGTGTATAAAACCTAATTTTACTACTCCTATGAATTGAATTTAAATAATAAATGTGACACGATTAACATCAGTATATTAAATTTGGTTCAATAGGATGAAAATAATTTTTGGTGAATAATATTGTTGGATGTTTATTTACCACTGTTAAAAGTAAATATAGTAATTAAAAGTAAAAATTATATTATAATTACCCTAACACATGTCATTATTCTATTGGATAATTGTATTTTGAACTTTAATCATCCTTATTAAAAAAATAGTACCCTCTTTTAACAAATTTTATTAGATTAATACATTTATTATTATTATATTTAATGAAGAGTTAAAATTGTTAAATTCACATTTTAATATCTAAAACATTTTCAATATAAGGTTATACATAAGTGAAATTTGACAATAAATATTCATTACAAAGCTAAAAATACTTCATATATAATAGAATTTTATTTATATATTTTAGACATTACATAATTAAATTTATTTATGATACAATGATGATGTAGTAATTACCTTATTATTGAAAGATTAAAAATAATTGATATTATAAATATAAAAGTAAATATAAATTGAGACTTCTGATGTATTACATGAATTTTATAGGTTAATATGACAAGATATTATTGATTTAATGTATTTTTTTCCTTCTAATAATGTTTTTTTAACTTTCAGAAAAACCTAATACAAAATAGTGTCAAAATTGTCATAAATGAGTTTCTAAAATAAATACTATATTTATAAATGATAAAATAATCTAAAAAATCATTGGTTCAGCTAAAGGAAATATATAATGATATATATGTCATTAATGAACCACATGGGGTTCTCTAGGAATTTTATTGTATGTTTATTAACCATGTAATATGAAATTACATGGTCATTTTAAAAGATAAACTATTTAACAAAGAGTTAAATCTAAATGATAAGATAAAAATGGAGACATAAACATGTCTAAAACCTACTGGTTGAGAGGATTTTGACCCATACCAATCTTAACCTCGAAATAAATATATTTGGATCCATTATTAAGCGATTATGTTTTTATAATAAAATAAAATTTCATGCTATTCCTAAAGTGACCCTCATCTCTCTTATATCCAATGGCCCGAAGGCCTTCATTTTCTATTTATTTTGATAATCCACCTTGTAACGACCCGGTTCTGGGTGCCCCAAACCCAGTTCGACACATGACCTCAAGTGCATTTTCCCAAACACCAGAGGCTGCCAACTAGTAGTGAGGGCCCAGGTCTGATAGTGGGGAAACTATGCCCTCATCTGTTAATGTATAGTGCAACGGAATAACATAAAAATCACACAAAAACTGCAGAAGAAATAAACCATACACATGCAGTAAAGGATAACCCAACAGATATATAGATATGACGCAACATGTCTCATGTTCTAATAAAACAGCCAGAACATGTCAATATCAGTACAATACAATACAGAGTAAATAAAACAGAACAAATAACTGGTAGCATCACGAGGCTAAGCCCGGTCCCATGCTCCCCTACTCCTCAACATCAATCAAGTACCTACATAGGGACTCTTTCCCCTATCCACACATGCAGTAATATAATCATTTTGGGCTGAAAAGCATGGCCCAAACATGGTGTGAGAAATAAATCTCAGTAGGCACCCACTAAAGGCCCGTGCCCAATTGTGTGTAAACATGCAACAATAGTATGGAATAGTAAAATGCAAAAAAGTAAGAAGTACTAAAAATTAAATAACTTAACCAGTTATATTACCAATAAAATATCCATTTAATCATTTAATTTAAAATATCACCATAGTGATTATATAAAGTACACAACCAATGTCTTCAAACACGTAAACTCCTACCCTCTGGTAAAGAGAATCCAAACACAAGAATCTGTCACAAGCATACATATATTTCCCACAGGTGTACGAGGTGTCGCCCACAAGCACAGAATCAACTGCCCATAGGTATGAAAGAAGTTGCCCACATGATAAATAGAACAGTTCCCACATGCTAATCACAACACTTCCCTAAGACTAAAAAATGTAATCGGGCCATGCCCAATATGTAAACAAGTAGTACACAAGCAATTCCTCTCAAGTAAATTCTTCAATCATTACTTTAAAGGCATACACTTGGGTATCCTAGCCAAACAGCTAAACAGATGAATGCACCCCTCGGGTGGCCCTGGATCCAAACAATGATCCCAAACAATAGTTTTATTATCAAAATTAATTACCTATTCATCTATAGGTATCTAATATAGCCTTGGACTCAGCCACATGAAACCCCAACATGGGTGCGTGGCACATCGGTACACAAAAATGTACAACCGTTGGAATATAAAAACTAAACCACCTACCATAAACCCCCCTGATCAGTATTCTCAAATGACATCCCATGAATCGTCCCATAACGAGGTATATATGAGGTGAAATAAAACTCGCTTAAATGCAAATAACATCCCATCGAGGAAGAATTGGAAAAAACTGTTTTAGAAGAGTGGAGGGTTTACCCGTGCGGTTCGAAAGAGATTGTCTGAGGCAGAAATGGATTCCTGATGCTCGATCTAGAGATCCTCGAAGATTCAGTCGTTCCCTCCTGAGCTACCATCCAGTTCTAAGCCTTCCCTATGAACAGGGTTGGCTAAATCCCATTTTAAGCAAAAAAACAAGGTACACGGCGTGTACTTTTGAGTACACGACGTGTACTTCCTTTATTTAACTATTCATATGGTGGCACTACCAAACTGTTCATCCTTCAACATGAGTACACGACGTGTATTCCAGACTACATGTTGTGTACTATTTCCCAACTTTTGGCTGCTTCCACCGCCTTACTATTTTTTCTGCCGACTGACTACACGACATGTAAAGGACCACTACTTGGTGTGTAGTTGGTTCTTACACCCTTCATCGCCGACATGGCTACAAGCCCTGTGTACTTATCCCACACGGTCAAACCACATGGCGTGTGAAAAATTACATGATGTGTACTTCCAAAATTTAGGATTTTCTCCCATTTTCCTTATTTTCTCAAAAACACTTAAGGAAAAGAGAAAAGATGAAACCTGTACCTCAAAAATAACAACCGGGTTCTTACAAAATTTCACCCTTAAAGAAATTCATCCCTGAATTACCCTTTCAAGGGTGGAGAAGATAAAGAATAGAATAGCTCTGGCCACAGATCATATACATCGGTCTCCCGCTCCCAGGATTCGTCCTACACTCGGCCATAATGCCATAGCACCCGTATGAGAGGAACTAACCGGCCTCAGAAAACCTTTGTGCTCCAATCAACAATACAAATTAGATGCTCCTCAAAGGACACATCTTCTTCCAGCTCAACCACCGTGGGATGAAAGACGTGATATGGTTCTGAATGATAACAGCTCAACTGAGATACATGGAAGACGTCGTGCAGGGCCCGATACCTCTGTGGTAACTTCAACTGATAGGCAACCGACCCGACTCCCTCTAGAATCTCAAATGGCCCCACATACCTCGGTGAAAGTTTACCCTATCTCCTGATCCATCTGTGTTCCATCCTCGGAGAAAAAGGTAAGGAAACCTGATCCCCGACCATGAAATCCAAAGGTCATCCTAGGCGATAAGCATAAGACTTCTGATGAGACTGCGCGGTAGCCTTCCGCTTCTGGATCAACTGGACCTGCTCAGATGTCTCCTGCATGAGATGTGGTCCCAGTAAAGCTGCCTCACCTACCTCTAACCAGCACAAATGTGATCAGCATGGCCTACCATATGAAGCATCGTAAGGTGACATCTCAATAGTATCTTGAAAACTGTTATTATAGGAAAAATAAACTAGGGGTATATGCTTCTCCCAAGAGCCCCCAAAGTCAAGGATGCATGCACGTAGCATTTCCTCAAGCACCTATATCGTACGCTCTGACTGGCCATCGATCTGAGGGTGGTAAGTTGTTCTCAGAAGTAGCTGTGTACCCAGTTCCCTCTGAAAACTCTTCCAGAAATGAGATGTAAAGCAGCCATCCCTATCTGAAACGATAGAATGATAGAACCCATGAAGACATACAATCTCTCGAAAAAACAAATTTCTGAGCTCGTCAACTCCGAAGGTCTACCTGATTGGAAAAAAGTGATCTACCTTCATTAGTCTGTCCACAACATACCACACGCCATCACTGCCTTGATGTGACCTCAGCAACCTAGTCACGAAATCCATCACGACATCATCCCATTTCTACTCCGGGATGGGTAACTGCTGTAACAGTCCAGCGAGTCTCTGATGCTCTGCCTTCACCTTCTGACAGGTGGAACACCTCATAACAAAACTAGCTACATATCTCTTCATACCCGACCACAAATACTGACGTCTCATGTCATGTTACATTTTGGAAACTCTGGGATGAATTTCCCATGAAAAAGCATGAAACTCCCACACCATCTCTTCATGTATATCCCCTGGAACCCACACTCGTCCATGGAAAGGCAAAATCTCATCAAATACTATCATTCAACTAGGAGGAGGGTCCTCACTTACCACAGAATCCCAGAGAACTTGGCCTTCTGCAGTAGATAGCTGTCTCATCCTCACTCTATCCAGGAAGGTAGAAGTCACAGCAAAAGAGGAAAGATAAGTCTACCCCTGACTGTTGTGCACCTCCAAATGCATCTCAGAGAACAAATCTATAAGCTTCCATTCACCACTAGCCTTCTAAACTCCCTGAATATGATTCTTCTTACTCAATGCATCAGCTATTGCATTACCTTTACCAGGTGTATAGGAAATATAAAAATTGAAGGACTGAAGGTACTCGACCCACCTTCACTGCCTCAGATTCAAGTCACACTGAGTAAAGATATACTTGAGACTCTTGTGGTCAGTGAAAACCACAAAATTCTCTCCTAAGAGATAATGTGTCCAATAGCTCAATGCATGAACAACATCAGCCAACTCGATATCATGCATCGGGTAATTCCTCTCATGTGGCCTCACCTGCTGAGACCCATATGCAACAACTCGATCGCCCCGCATGAACACTGATCCCAGTCCAATACCTGATAAATCATAGTAAACTGTATAACTCTTACCTTGTTTTGGAAGTATCAGGACTGGTGCTGATGTCAACCTTCCTTTCAGGTCTTGAAAGGTTGTCTCACAAGCTTCTGACCAAACGAACTTCACACCCTTCTTAGTCAGACCCGTCAACGGTGCTACTAAGTTGGATAAGTCCTGTATGAAGCGTCTGTAGTAACTAGCCAGCGCCAAGAAACTATGTATCACAAACACGTTCATGGTATGCTCCCAGGAAACTACTACTCCAACCTTCTCTGGGTCAACTGCAACTCCTGCCACCGAGATGATATGAACCAAGAAGTGAATCTAGTCCATCCAAAAGTGGCACTTTGAGAGCATAATATATAGCTGATGCTCTCTCAGTTTACTCAATATGATCTCAAGATGGGTGGCATGGTCTTGTCGAGTGTGAGAGTACACCAGGATATCGTCCATGATTACTACCACAAAAGATTCCAGATAGGGATGAAACAAACGATTAATCAGAGCCATGAAAACTGCTCGTGCATTAGTGAGTCCGAACGACATAACTATATACTCGTATAAACCACACCTGCCCCTGAAAGCTGTGAGAGGTATATCAGATGGTCTAACATGCAGCTGATGATAACCTAATCTCAAGTCTATCTTTGTGAACACTTGTTCTCCATGAAGATGATCAAAAAGTTCATCTATCCTTGGCAAGGGATATCAGTTCTTATCCATCAACTAGTTCAGATTCCGAAAATCCACACAGAGTCTGAGGGTACCAACCACCTTCTTTGCAAAAAGGACTAGAGAACCCCAAGGAGAAGTATTGGGTCGGATAAAACCCTTTGACTGTAACTCCTCTTACTTCCTCTTGATCTCCTGTAACTCAGGCGTGGCCATCCTATACAAAGGAATGGACACCTGTACTGCTCCTAGAACATGCTAAATAGAGAAATTCACCTCTCGCTCTGGAGGTAGACCCGAAAAGTCATCCGGGAAGACATTGCTGGAACGATACCCACTGGAGGGAAATCCTTCGGACAAGTCCCCTGGTTGTCCAAATATAAGCTTGCAATATGGGCTGTGATACCAGCTCACCCATGATGCTCTGGTCCATCTCGACTCACCTAAACATCCCACTCGCCCTTGTATAGAAACTCGCTGCCCTCTATTGACGTGAAACTCACCCTGCGACGACAGCAATCCACAAATTCTTGAAAGGGAACCAACCAGTCCATCCTGAGAATGTCATCATAGCTCGTCCTCTCTAAGACATAGAGGTCCCAAAGGAAGTGACACCCACCAAAATCTATGGGGCACTCCTTGTACTCATGAACATCATCCATTCTAGTCCCCAACAGAGTGTCTAGCATCATGATATCAGAAAAAGTAGAAACACATAGCCCAAGGCTCTCCATAACGGGCACAAATATAAAACTGTGTGTATCACCCATATCCAAAATGATAGAAGATAAGAAAGAAGCTACTAGAATAGTACCCTTGACTGGAGAAGGTCTGGGATCCTACTCCTGCTGGGTCTGTTGCGCTGCATATGCCTGCCCAACGCCGCGGCCCTACGACACAGCATGGCTACCCTAAGCTATCCCGCCCTGTTGCCTCTGATATCCTGGTGTCTGTCTACCATGTCCACAACCACCATCTCTACCTAAACGCCATGACGTATTCCAGTTTTTGGACTGGTTAGAAGCTACTGGTCTTTCCCCCGAACGTGGAGTCTACGCAGAACCCCTATCACTAGCCACTGGTGGAAACTCCCTACAAAAGCATTGTAGATGACCCATCCTACCGCAAGCTCGACATTCCACTATGTCTCGTGGACACTAAGGTCGATTATGCCCATCCTTACCACACTGGTATCACAAGACTTGGCCACATGAAAGATTCTTCTAGCTGGTACTGCCACCCTGAGAGAAGTCCATCTGTCTCTTCCTCTAACCCGTAGAAATAGTACCAGAGACTGGTGCGGAACCGCCCTGGCCTACACCACTAGCTTCCTGTAGGTTCCTCTCTGTAATCAGTGCCTGGTTCATAATAGCATGTATAGTAGGAAACCTGAAAACATTCACCAGCACTCAGATGTCATATCAGAGAACATCCTCAAAGCGCCTGAACCTCAATGTCTCATCACCCACTAGAACGGGTGCATAACGATGAAGCTTGGTAAAGCGAGAAGCATAATCCATCACCGACATAGTGCCCTGATACATATTTATGAACACTCGTGCTCTCTCTTCCCTCATCATCTCTGGAATGCATAATTCATGGAAGACTGCCCGAAAATCTTCCCAAGACATGTCCATGTGATGATCTGATTTGGTGGTAACATCCCACCATCTCTTGGCCGAATCATGCAGCATATAAGTCGCAAGCTTGATCCTCCGCCCTGGAGGAGTCTCTAGGTGATCAAAAACAGTCTGCACTGACCCCAGTCAAGACTCCGCAGCATGTGGTCTGCCATCCCTTGAAAATGTAGGTAGATGCTACTGCTGGAAGATACGAGCCAGCTCAGCCATATATGTGGAAGCCGGCGGTGCTCCCTGAAAGGTCTGCATGAACCGCATAAATCCTTCATGGAACTGCGCATCCGCACTTGTGTCCAGTATAACGGCTGGCGCTGCATCTGGCTCTGCTGGAGGATCAACTGGTAGCCCAGGGATTACCATTTTTGGAGTATAATCATTACCGCTCTCTAGGAGAACAACGCACGGTCGTCTCGGTGGAATGACTCTACAAGGTTAAATGCACACGTTAGAACAAGACTATTAAAGACTGAAAATGAAGGTACCAATGAGGGAACATAATGAAGAAGGCATTCAAGATTTGAAAGACAAGACTGCACGGCGTGTATACTGACTACACAGCGTGTAACTGACTTTCCTTTCCCCACCTGGGTCCTTCTACATGGCTAATCCACATAGATCCCATTCAACAAAACTACACAGCATATATATTGACTACACGGCGTGTATGGGGTAATTTTCCAACTGCATGTGTCGCTTGTGACATGGCCGACTACTCATCTTGATACTAAACGGCATGTGACACCCATACACGACGTGTATACCATCCCATTTCCCAACTGCACGACTATGTCCACACTGTCTATCCTTGGTCAAGACTACATGGCGTCTCTCACAGTTGCACGTCGTGTTCTAAACAAGCTTCGTCGACCCGTTTTGTTAGTTACACAGCCGGACACATGGCTCACCCTACACGGCGTGTTCTAGATGGACACAAATTGTACAAAAAAAGATGCTACTGACACGTGTTGTTAGTTACATGGTCGGGTTTCCATGTCAGACTACACGACTTGTTCCACAATGGACACATCATGTAAGTCTTAAGGTCTCCTCTGTCCATCTTGTTAGTTACACGGGCGGACTCCGGGTCAATACTACACGGCATGTACTTCTGGTATATGGCGTGTCTTCCGCAAGAATTTCCCTTCACTGTGTCCCTGCCCACACGGTCTATGACACGGGAAGAGACTATACGACGTGTACTCTGTAACGCCCTGACCCTAGTTACCCAGAGTCAGTGCATTAATACATTACATTGGCATGATCACAAGAAAGATCAAATCTTGAAAGACCGATTGGTTTAGTAGCCTTGGAAACACTAGATATATTCATAATGTTTTACATTACATCAAAAAGTGAAAAAATAATACAACAACACAGTCTCCATATTCCACACTCATATCCCCACATACTATCCCTGCAAGTCATTCAAACTTACTTCTTCACATCCTGGGAAAAATAAAACATAGAAAAGGGGTGAGCTCAAATGCCCAGTAAGGATAACAATATAGCGGAAACTTTCAAAAATAAGCATAAACATTTAAGGAAATGTATAACTAAAACAAAAGCCTTTTAAACATGAACTTCAACATATTATGGCAAAAGAAAAATGAAATAATTCCATTTACTTATTCATATGGCTATTCTACTAATCGAATAATCACATGCAATATCAATAACCACTTTCATAATGATGGAATGCATAATGCAAGACTATCATAACCACATAGCCAAGGCCTCGTCCCAAGACTACAAATAAGATTTTGTCAAGGCCTTGTTCCATGACACTAGTTTGTCTCATGAGACCTAACGATGCATCGAGGAGCTATAGCGGGCTCCACCCGTCACATATTAAGTCCAATGCATTCCCATATGAAAAGGATTAAACATAACATAAACATTCGTATTAAATCTAGTATACGAAATGTCAATACTTTCACCATAAACCATGAATGGTATAAAAATAGCACATCCACAGTCAAAAAAATCACAAAACCTTCAATATAATATAGAAGTTTTGTATCATAATAATTCAAATTTAATTAAGCATAAAATCTATCAAAGGATGTTGACATAGATGAAATCAAAATTCTTTTTAAAGAAATATCCCTTTTTATTTTGAAATCATTTAAGATCCATATAAAATAAAACATTTTCGTTGAAAATATTCTTATAAGCTTGTAAGGGAAGCTTTGAAGATTTTATAATGACGGAAAATAGCCGCACCCGACGTATAAGTTAAAAAAGCATTCTTACCTTAATTCTGTCAAAAAGGTTAAAAAGCACCTTGTTTGGAAAACGACAGAAAGATTCCTTTATAAACCTCTTATAAAAAGTCAAACAAGTGTATAAATGACTTTAAACCATATTCTTGTAAATATTAAAAATGTTTTGAAATACATTTTTATGAAACATGGATGTGGATGATAAAGAGATCCCAATAGATTATTACATATAAACAACCTCGGATAATGAAGAGATTGTGACATAACCCTTACCTTGTACTTTTCCTTGGTTGGGGTAGGTTAACCTCCTGTATAATGGTTAAATAATTGTTATTAAGTTATAAAAGAATCATATATATTAATATGATATCATATATGATCTTTTAACATTGATGTGTTAATAATATCTTTGAATTATCGTCGTTTCGGGTGTTAACTTACTCGTTTTCTTTTTTATGTTTTGTTACATAAGACATGTTTTTCATGGATAGGTTGTATATTTTTCATATACAGAATGATATCAAGTCCTTAAACATCATTTTTAAATCATTAAATGATAACTATACTTTAAAGGATACGATGGAGAATGAACCTTATCGCGTTCGTGGAGACGGTAGTCCGTACGTACGCACAAGCGACAATGTCATTTTTTGATATTAAAATAATATATAAATGGATGGTATATCATATATAAAGAATCATTAAAATGTTATATTTATTATTTACATGAGTTACACATCATTATTATACCCATCCAAATAAAAATATATTGAATAACAATTACACCACGACGTGGAGACGGTAAGCCGTACGTACGCACGTATGGTGACATGTTATTCAAAGGGTGGATATAATACTGAATATGGTTGTACCATATTTATAATAACATCATAGTATATATATGATACTGGAGTTATTAATTTATAATGGTAATAAGAAAGAAATAAGAAGTGGAAGAAGAAAGGAACTTGAAAAGGGGTGGTGAAAACATTACCTCTTCTTCGGGTTCTTCCTTTTGATTTGATCAAAAGGACTCCTTAGGTTGGCTTTATGATCAAACTAAGGCCTCCAGGTTGTAGTGAGGAAAGTTGGGAGAGTATTTGGGTAGGGGTTGGCCAAACCAAAAGGCTTTGAAGGTGTGAATAAATGAGAAGGAGGAGTTCCCTTTTATAAGAGGGGTGAGGGGCACCTTTGGAAAAGCTAGAAATATTAATTTATAATAAATTCATTTTAGGCTTCTAATGGCTCCAAAGTTGATTATTCAAAGTTTATGGTGGTGATAGGTCAAAAACCATTCAACCAATATAATTTATACCGGTTTGGGTTACTATATTAACCTTATCTTTTAGTTTTAACTCTTAGTTAATTAGTTTGACATTTACCATGTCACTTTGTATTTTTATAATATATAGTTAATAAACATACTATATACATCCAAGAGACCCCCAAGTGGTCCATTAATGATGAGCCTATCATTATATAAGTCTCTTGGCCTAACCTCAGATTTTTTGGAATTTAATATCAATTAATAAAATAATATTTGTTTTAAAAACTCTTTTATATCAATTTTGACACTATTCAATATTTGATTTTTGTAAAAATCATAGCAGAATGATTACTTCGAAAAACATTAATTGAATAAATCCTAACATGTCATATTAACCTATAAAATTAGTTTATTTCATAAAAATTCTATAATTATTTTTATTTGGGAATTTATATTATCAATTATTTTAATTTTTCACAATTATGGAAATTACTGCATCATCATTGTTTCATAAATAAATTAAAATATTTAAAGTCTAAAAATTATAAATAAAATATAATTATGTAGGAAATCTTTTTAGCTTTCTAATGAATATTTACAATCTAATTTATCTTATGTATAATCCTATATTAAAATTTTTTATTAAATAAACATTGATTTTAACTCTTTTTTGAATTAAATAATAATAAATGTCCTAATCTAATCCATGTGGACCTAAATGATAATATTTTATTCCTAAGGCTGTTTTGGTCGAGATAAACTTGTCCAATAGAATTAGGACATGTGTTAGGGTAATATTAATATTATTTTTACCCTTAATTACCCTATTTATTTTTAACTGTGGTAAATAAAAGTAAAAAGTTACTATTCACCAAAAATCATTTTCATCTCATTGAACCAAATTTTACTTCTTGATATTAACCGTGTCTCTCGGATTTTCAAAATTCCATTCACAGAAGCGGTAAAATTAGGTTTTATGAAAAATTCAGTTTTTTAACTACCACTTAGTAGTTTCGCTATTCATCAAAAATTGAAGTTTTTCAGAATAATGCCAAAATTTCACCCTAAGCTATAATTGATATTCCGAATTAAAAAATGATGTCTATTTTACAAAATTCCAAACATATAAGTTGAATTAATTAATTTTATAATTAATTCCCGCTGTCATAACAAATAGCGTGTTTTTAAGAAACAATATATATCAAAAGATTGATAATTGTTTATGTCTAATTTCAAAGTAAAACTAATTCTAATGAACACCATTGGATAAAATGGTAAAAATATATTCTAATTATACTTTAAAACCACTCAATAATATAATTTATCACTATAAATTATTTTTATTAAAAATGTTGTTTTTAAGTATTTTTCACTATTCAGAAAAATGGAAGTTCTTAGAAAAATACCAAAAATTCAACTTAGGATAATTTCAATATTCCGAATCCAAAAATGAAGTCCATTTTGAAATATAAAATATATATAATTTCAAAAGGTAGGTATTACTATTCATAATGGCTAGTTTGATTGGTTGTGGTGTGTTAGAACTCGACGTTGTGTACAACACACGCTATCGCATTATTCCAAGAGAAGCGTACCGTAGAAGCTTGGGGTGTTACATTCTCCCCTCCTTCAAATAATTTCGTCCTCGAAATTTCTAGAATAGTTATCACATGAAAAGACTCGGGTGGTTCTTCATCATAAGTTCCCCGGGTTCCCACGTTGCCTCTTCCATCTTATGGTTTCTCCACAAAACTTTTACCAGACACGTCGTCCGGTTTCTCAGTACTTGTTCTCTCGTATCAAGAATCCTGATGGGCTCTTCACAATAGGACAGATCGGGTTCCTGTTCTAATTCCTCATAGGTGAGTACATGGATTGGTTCAGGCATGTATTTCCTCAATAGAGATATGTAGAACACATCGTGAACTTTGGAGAGACTTGGCGGCATTGCCAATCGGTAAGCTACAGCCCCAATTCGTTCTAGAATTTCGAAGGGTCTGATGTACCTGGGACTCAATTTACCTTTCTTACCAAAACATATGACTCCCTTCCATGGAGATACCTTCAGTAAAACATGATCACCAACTTGAAATTCCAAATCCTTACTTCAATTATTGGCATAGATCTTCTTCCTACTTTGAGCTGCTTTGATGTGATTTTGGATTACCTTCACCTTTTCCACCGTTTCCACCACCAGTTCTGGGCCTACAAGTTTTCTTTCACCAACTTCATCCCAACAGGTTGGTGTACGACATCTCTTTCCATATAACGCTTCATATGGTGCCATCTGAATACTCGAATGGAAGCTATTGTTATAGGAAAATTCTACCAGAGGTAAATATTGATCCCACATACCCTGAAAGTCAAGTGAGAAAGATCTCAACATGTCTTCTAAGGTTTGAATAGTCCATTCTGATTGTCCGTATGTCTGAGGATGGTAAGCAGTGCTCAAATGAAGTTCAGTATCCAGGGATTTCTGAAGACATTTACAGAATCTTGAAGTAAAACGGGGATCACGATCAGAAACAATCGATAGGGGTACACCATGAAGTCTCACAACTTCATTAATATATAGTTTTGCTAGACGTTCCAGGGGTAGATCTTCTCTTATAGCAAGAAAATGTGCTGACTTGGTAAGATGATCAACAATAACCCATATTGCATCATTCCTTCTAGGAGTCTTCGGTATCCCCATGACAAAGTCCATCGTAATATTGTCCCATTTCCACTCCGGTATGGGAAGAGGTTGCATGACTCCTCCAGGCTGTTGCCTTCCCTCTTTCACTTGTTGAAAAACCATACATCATGACACAAAATTAGCAATCTCCCTCTTCATGTTGTCCCACCAAAAATATTCCTTCAAATCTCTATTCACTTTGGTGCTCCCAGCGTGTATAGAGAAATTGGAAGTATGAGCATCATCCAGCAATTCCCTTTTTAGATCAGGTATATCGGGAACAGAAAGTCTCTTCCCAAATTTCAAAATTCCATCTTCATACACAAATTCTCTCAGTCTCCCATCATTCACAGCTTTAATCTTCTTTTGAAATTCTTCATTATCAGTCTGAGAACTCTTAATCCTTTCTAGTAAAGATGTTTTGGAAACCATTTGAAAAATCAATGATGTTTCACCTTCCCTGGTTATTCCCATGTCCATCTTTACTAGATCTATCAAAATTGGATCCCTTTCAATTCTCATCATGTTCAAAACTCCACGGTCTTTTCTGCTCAAAGCATCTGCCACCTTGTTTGCTTTCCCCGGGTGGTAGTGTATCGTACAATCATAATCCTTGAGTAATTCAAGCCATCTCCTTTGCCTCATGTTGAGTTCTTTTTGTGAGAAAATATACTTCAAACTCTTGTCATCAGTATAAATCTCACCTTTTTCACCATAAAGGTAGTGCCTCCATATCTTCAAAGCAAAGATCACAACTGCTATCTTGAGATCCTGAGTAGGATAGTTTTGTTCATTAATTTTCAACTGTCGTGACGCATAGGGAATAACCCTATCATTCTGCATAAGGACACAACCAAGACCTTTCTTCGATGCATCACTATAAATAACGAATCAATCGTTCCCCAATGGTAGAGTCAATATAAGAGTATTGACTAATCTTCTCTTCAGTTATTTGAAATATTCTTCACACTCTTTTGTCCAAACAAATTTAACCCCTTTACGTGTGAGCTTCGTTAATGGGTTAGCCAATCGGGAAAAATTCTGGACAAAACGTCGATAATAACCTGTCAAACCAATAAAACTGCGTACCTTAGTTATACTCGTAGGTGCTGGCCATTCTTGGATTTCCTTGGTCTTATAAGGATCAACAGAGATTCCATATTTAGAGACAATATGGCCAAGAAAAGAAATCTCATGAAGCCAGAATTCACACTTGCTAAACTTTCCATATAATTCATGTCTTCTCAGAGTCTTCAGGATAATGCGCAAGTGATTTTCATGATCTTCGTAGCTTTTGGAGTATACCAAGATATCATCAATAAGTACCACCACAAATTCATCTAGATACTCCTTGAAAACTATATTCTTCAGATCCATGAATACAGAGGGTGCATTAGTCAATCAAAACGGCATTATAGTAAACTCGTAATGCTCGTACCTGGTTTGAAATGTTGTCTTCGAAATGTCTTCCTTCTTCACACACAACTGATGGTATCCAGATCGAATGTCAATCTTTGAAAATTATTGAGCTCCATGCAGTTGGTCAAATAAATCATCAATGTGAGGTAGGGGATACTTGTTCTTTATTGTTATAGCATTGATCTCCCTGTAGTCAATACATAACCTCATAGATCTGTCATTCTTTTTAACAAAAAGAACAGGGGCTCCCCATGGAGAAACACTAGGGCGAATAAATACCTTATTACTCAATTCCTCTAGTTGTTTTTTAGTTCAACTAATTCTACAGTGGCCATTCTATAAGGGGTCTTTGATATAGGCCTTGATCCAGGAGTTAAATCAATGGAAAATTCAACTTCTCGTTCTGGAGGATGTCCAGGTAAATCTTCTGGAAATACATCTACAAATTCTTTCACAACAGGTACATCCTCTATTTGAAAATTACTTTCCTCACCCACAGTCATTTAATTCTCTTCCTCCCCAATAATTGAATTTAGTTGAGCTACTGGGGGTGGATCTAAATAAGAATTAGGTGGTGACGATTCTACTCTAAAGATAAGGTGTTCCTTATCATTATCATCAAGAATCATAACCTCTTTATTCTTACAATAAATATTCGCATCATAATCCGAAATCCAGTCCATACCGAGGATTATATCAAACTCAATCATAGGTATGATGATGAGATCAGCAGATAAAGAACATTTATGTGCTCTAATGGGGACTGTTTCACAAAACATTGTTGCAATGATACTTCCCTTAGGAGTTTTTACTAACAACTCCCTTATTAAATCAAATTGTAAATATCTAATTTTCTTAGAAAACTGGGAAGATATGAAACAATGCGATGATCCAGAATCAAATAATGCATTTTCTAAACTTGAGGAAACCATTAAATTACCTGCCACCACATCTTTCGGAGCTTCTACCTCAGCAGTAGTGATAGCATAAGCCTGGCCTTGATCCCTTGGCCTTTTCTGAGGTAAGTTCTCCTGACTCTTAGGACATTCATTTTCATAATGTCCCATCTCCCTGCAATTGTAGCACTGAACATTGGTAGCTTCCTTCTTCCCTTTGCAATCACGAACTTGGTGACCTTTTTCACCACATTTGTAACAGACGCCCATTCCCTTCAAGCAAGTACCGAGGTGTTTCTTCCCACATTTACCACAGGATGGATATTCAACCTTTCCTTTATTCCCCTTATTTACATTCCCAGATTGATCAGTAGGCCTCTTCTTCTCTTTCTTTGATTTAAAGTCATAAGACTTAGAGAATTCCTTTTCGGTCTTGATAGTACATGAGACAATGTCTTCGTACGACGAAAAGGATTGTGAGACTAATGCTCGACGGAGAAATGGTTTTAACCCATCAAAGAAACGATCAATCATACTTATTGGGCTAAATATATTATCACCAACATACCTTGATAACCTTGTAATGTTAGCCTCATACTTTGTGACATTCTCATCCTCCTTCTGTCTCAGACTTAGAAATTGCCTTTCCCTATCTGCTCGATGGTCGCGAGAAAAAGTATTTTTCTAAAAATAGATCTTTGAACTCCCTCCATTCCATATTTGATACTTCATCATCTTCCTTCGTATTTTGAATCAATGACCACCATTGATCAGCATCTCCAATGAGGCGGTAAACTACCATGATAACTGTTTCCCTTTCACTACTCCCCAAAGCCTGAAATATTTTCTCTAGGGAAAATATCCATTGCTCGGCTACTAAGGTATTTGTACACCCATTGAATGTTGGTGGTTGTTTCCTCATGAATAGATCTAACATTGATCCTCCACGCTGCAGATCAGGGTGCTCCATACAGGTAAGGTTATTATTCATAACCTGAGTGAGTTGTCCCAGTATGGTGATTAGCTGATTGGCACCTGTTGCATCACCAGCTCCACTATATTTATCTTGATCCAGAGGGAAATCCCTACATGGAGTGTGTGAATTGATACAGTTTCCATTTCTTCCACTAAGTGCCATTTCTAAACAATGGCATAAACTAGATCAGTTTATGAATCAAAATACATAATCCCATACTTATAAAACACTTAACATAAATTGAACTATTTATGGATATAATCCATAATTAGAAAAATATTTTCTTTGAGGAAGTATATACACATAAACCCTTCATAATGATTTGTAAAGAAAATGAGATTTATCCTAAGCATATCCCTCGGGAGTGTCGTAACCAAGAGTGCAGCAAGGCCCGTTGTCGTGCACCAGTTCCCGTTCGAGTCTAGATCAAAGCGGTGTTTTCGGGTTTTACCCCTAGGTACATCTGTGCTAGAGCCGCCTCTACCTGATCGTATCCAGACATGGATGTATTGATCGGAAAACTCACAAAATCTCTACAATACCAAAATTCTAGGAAATTCTTCTATAATAATCCTCAAAGTTCATCTTAGGTATACGTGCTCTAATCAGAGTTTATCTAAATATAGCTTCCAAGGTTTGTACTAAACTTCCTCTGATACCAACTGTAACACCCCGACCCTAGTTACCCAAAGTCGGTTCATTATTACATTACATTGGCATGATCACAAGAAAGATCAAATCTCGAAAGATCGATTGGTTTAGTAGCCTTGGAAACACTAGATATATTCATAAAGTTTTACATTACATCACAAATTAAAAAATACTACAACAACATATTCTCCATATTCCACACTCATATCCCCACATACTATCCCTGCAAGTCATTCATAACTTACTTCTTCACATCTTGGGAAAAATAAAACATAGAAAAGGGGTGAGCTCAAATGCCCAGTAAGGATAACAATATAGCGGAAACTTTCAAAAATAAGCATAAACATTTAAGGCAATGTATAAATAAAACAAAAGCCTTTTAAACATGAACTTAAACATAGTATGGAAATAGAAAAATGAAATAATGCCATTTACTTATTCACATGGATATTCTACTAATCGAATAATCACATGCAATATCAATAACCACTTTCATAATGATGGAATGCATAATGCCAGACTATCATAACCACATAGCCAAGGCCTCGTACCAAGACTACAAATAAGATTTTGTCAAGGCCTTGTGCCAAGACACTAGTTTGTCTCATGAGACCTACAGATGCATCAAGAAGCTATAGCGGGCTCCACCTGTCACATATTAAGTCCAATGCATTCCCATATGAAAAGGTTTAAACATAACATATTCATTCGTATTAAAACTAGTATACGAAATGTCAATACTTTCACCATAAACCATGAATGGTATAAAAATAGTACATCCACAATAAAACAAATCACAAAACCTTCAATATAATATAGAAGTTTTGTATCATAATAAATCAACTTTAAATAAGCGTAAAATCCATCAAAGGATGTTGACATAGATGAAATCAAAATTCTTTTTAAAGAAATATCTCTTTTTATTTTGAAATCATTTAAGATCCATATAAAATAACACATTTTCCTGGAAAATATTCTTATAAGCTTGTAAGGTAAGCATTGAAGATTTTATAACGGCGGAAAATAGCTGCACCCGCCATAGAAGTTAAAAAAAACATTCTTACCTTAATTCTTTCGAAAAGGTTAAAAAGCACATTGTTTGGAAAATGACAGAATGATTCCTTTATAAACCTCTTATAAAAAGTCAAACAAGGGTATAAATGACTTTAACCCATATTCTTGTAAATAGTAAAAATGTTTTGAAAAACATTTTTAAGAATCATGGATGTGGATGATAAAGAGATCACAGTAGGTTATTACATATAAACAACCTCGGATAATGAAGAGATTGTGAAATAACCCTTACCTTGTACTTTTCCTTGGTTGGGGTAGGTTAACCTCCTGCATAATGGTGAAATAATTGTTATTAAATTATAAAAGAATCATATATATTAATATGATATCATATATGATCTTTTAACATTGATTTGTTAATAATATATTTGAATTATCGTTGTTTCGGGTGTTAACTTACTCGTTTTATTTTATATGTTTTGTTACATAAGCCATGTTTGTCCTAGATAGGTTGTATATTTTTCATATACAGAATGATATCAAGTTTTTAAACATCATTTTTAAATCATCAAATGATAATTATACTTTAATGGATACGATGGAGAATGAACCTTATTGCGTTCGTGGAGACGGTAGTCCGTACGTACACACGAACGACAATATAATTCTTTTGATATTAAAATAATATATAAATGGATGGTATATCATATATACAGAATCATTAAAATGTTATATTTATTATTTAAATGAGTTACACATCATTATTATACCCATCCAAATAATAATATATTGAATAACAATTACACCACGACGTGGAGACTGTAAGCCGTACGTACGCACGTATGGTGACATGTTATTCAAAGGGTGGATAGAATACTGAATATTGTTGTACCATATTTATCATAACATCACAGTAAACATATGATACTGGAGTTATTATTTTATAATGGTAATAACAAATAATGAAGATGTGGAAGAAGAAAGGAACATGAAAAGGGGTGGTGAAAACATTACCTCTTCTTCGGGTTCTTCCTTTTGATTTGATCAAAAGGGCTCCTTAGGATGGCTTTATGATCAAAATAAGGCCTCTAGGTTGTAGTGAGGAAAGTTGGGAGAGTATTTTGGTAGGGTTTAGCCGAACCAAAAGGCTTTGATGGTGTGAAGAAATGAGAAGGAGGAGTGCCCTTTTATAAGAGGGGTGAGGGGCACCTTTGGAAAAGCTAGAAATATTAATTTATAATAAATTCATATTCGGTTTCTAATGGCTCAAAGTTGATTATTCAAAGGTTATGGTGGGGATAGGTCGAAAAACATTGAACCAATAGAATTTAGACAGGTTTGGGTTACTATATTAACCTTATCTTTTAGTTTTAACTCTTATTTAATTAGTTTGACATTTACCATGTCACTTTGTATTTTTATAATATATAGTTAATAAACATACTATATACATCCAAGATACCCCCAAGTGGTCCATTAATGATGAGACTATCATGATATAAGTCACTTGGTAAAACCTCAGATTTTTAGGAATTTAATATCAATTAATAATATAATATTTGTTTTAAAAACTCTTTTATGTCAATTTTGACACTATTCAATAATTGATTTTTGTAAATATCATAACAGAATGATTACTTCGAACAAATTTAATTGAATAAATCCTAACATTTCATATTAAATTATAAAATTAGTTTAATTCCTAAAAAGTCTCAAATTATATTTATTTGGGAATTTATAATATCAATTATTTTAATTTTTCACAATTATGGCAATTACTGCATCATCATTGTTTCATAAATAAATTAAATTATTTAAAGTCTAAAAATTATAAATAAAATATAATTATGTAGGAAATTTTTTTATATTTTTAATGAATATTTACAATCGAATTTATATTATGTATAACCCTATATTAAAAATGTTTTAGTAAATAAACTTTGATTTTACCTCTTTTTTGAATTAAATAATAATAAATGTCCTAATCTAATCCAAGTGGACCTAAATGATAATATTTTATTCCTAAGGCTGTTTTGGTCGAGATACACTTCTCCAATATAATTAAGACATGTGTTAGGGTAATATTAATATCATTTTTACCCTTAATTACCCTATTTACTTTTAACCGTGATAAATAAAAGTAAAAAGTTACTATTCACCAAAAAATTATTTTCATCTCATTGAACCACATTTTACTTCTTGATATTAATCATGTCTCTCAGATTTTCGAAATTCTATTCACAGAAGCGGTAAAATTAGGTTTTATGAAAAATTCAGTTTTTTAACTACCACTTAGTAGTTTCACTATTCATCAAAAATTGAAGTTTTTCAGAATAATGCCAAAATTTCACCCTAAGCTATAATTGATATTCCGAATTCAAAAATGATGTCTATTTTAAAAAATTCCAAACATATAAGTTGAATTAAATAATTTTATAATTAATTCCTGCTGTCACAACAAATAGCGTGTTTTTAAGAAACAATATATATCAAAAGATTGATAATTGTTTATGTCTAATTTCAAAGTAAAATTAATTCTAATGATCACCATTGGATAAAATTGTAAAAATATATTCTAATTATACTTTAAAACCACTCAATAATATAATTTATCACTATAAATTATTCTGATTAAAAAAGTTGTTTTTAAGTATTTTTCACTATTCATAAAAATTGGATGTTCTCAAAAAAATACCAAAAATTCAACTTAGGATAATTTCAATATTCCGAATCCAAAAATGAAGCCCATTTTGAAATATAAAATATATATAATTTCAAAAAGTAGGTATTACTATTCATAACGGCTAGTTTGATTGGTTTTTGCGTGTTAGAACTCGACGTTGCGTACAACACAAGCTATCACATTATTCCAAGAGAAGCGTACCGTAGAAGCTTGAGGTGTTACATACTCAAAAAGTTTTCTTTTCTTCCTGAACATAAGAACATACACGGCGTATTTAAGGTACTACACACTGTGTATACTGGGTTTCCGGACAGTATTCCTAACAAACTTTCCAGGAACCCAGAAAAGACTGCAAAACAACACCTAAGTGCCATATTCTGATCCGTGAGGGCCCTTCCTCCCCATGAATCAATGTTTGATATCATATATGTGTTATAACAAAATAAACAGCTAATGATCCACCAAATTCCGGTCAATGGGGGCCCATACTCCCCAAAAACCAAAGTTTGGCATCCATTCTTTCCACAGATTTATACAGAAATACCCTATCACATAGCAGGTATTTATCAAGCGGTTATCACAACAACATGCTTTTCTAGCACAACTACTATCACAACAACATGCAATTTCTAATGCACCTACATGGCATGGAACTATGCATGGAATGTGATTTCTAGCATGTTCCTAAATGATGCATGAGATGGAATACCCTCATATCATTGGGTTGCGACTAAATAGAACCCATAGATAAAATATAAATAGCACAATCAAAAGTGTGTCACCCAACGGTGAAAATCAAATCAACTATAACTAGCGAAATCAGTAAAATTTCAATATGAGGTAAATTGGCTTTTCCCTGTACACAGGTTAGCTATGCCTGGGCACAACATATTACCAACTACCATTTCGTCATATCCCTGACTAAGGCTCCAATGAGTATGTCAAAGAAATGAAACGTCCTCTGATACCACTTTGTAATGTCCCGGTTATGGGTGCCACTCACTGGGTGCCCCAAACCCAGTTCGCCACATGAACTCAAGAACATTTCCCCAAATGCCAGATGCTTCCAACTAGTAGTGAGGGCCTAGGTCTGATAGTGGGGAAACTATGCACTCATCTGTCAAAGTGCATCGTAGCGGAATAAAATTAAAAGCACACAACAACAGTGGAAGCAATAAAAAATATACATGCAGTAAAGGATAACCAACCAGATATACAGATCTGATGCAACAAGTCACAAGTTCTAAGAAAATATCTAGAACATGTCACGTAGCAGTACAATACAATACATAGTACAATAAAATAGAACAAATAACTAGTAGCATCACGAGCCTAAGCCTGGTCCCATGCTCCCATTCTCCTCTGTAGCAATCAAGTACCTGTATAGGGACTCTTTTCCCTATCCACACCTGCTTCAATATAATCTGTTTTGGCTGAAAAGCATGGCCCAAAAAGGATGTGAGAAATAAATCCCACTAGGCACCAGCCAAAGGCATGTGCCCAACTGTGTGTAAACATGCAACAATAGTGTGCAGTAGTAAAATGAAAAAAAGTAAGCAGAACTAAAAAGTAAATAACTTAACCAGTTATATTTCCATTCAAATTTCAATTTAATCATTTAATTCAAAATATCACCATAGTGAATATTTAAAGTAAAAATCCAATGTCCTCAGAAACGTAAACTCCTAACCTCAGGTAAAGAGAATAAAAACACAATAATCTTCCCACAGGCACTCATATATTGCCCACATGCGTACGAGGTGTCGCTCGTAGGCACAGAATAAACTGCCCACGGGCACGGATGAGGTTGTCCACATGCTAAATAGTACACTGCCCACAGGCTAATCCCAACACTACCCCCAGGCTAAAATAGGTACCTGGGCCATGGCCAACATGTAAAAAAGTAGTACACAAGCAAATCCACTTATGGAAAATCTACAATCATTACTTTAAAGGCATACCCTCAGGTATCCTGGCCAAATGGATAAATAGTGGAACACACCCCTGGGGTGGCCCTGGATCCAAGCAATGACACCAAATAGTATTTTTATTATCACAATTAATTACCTATTTAACAATAGGTATTTAATATAGCCTTGGCCTCATCCACATGACACGCCAACATTGGTTTGTGGCACATCGGTACAAAAAAACGAACAACAGTTGGAATATAAACACCAATCCACATACCTTAAATGCCCCTGATCAGTATACTCGAATGATGTTCCAAGAATCGTCCCATAACAAGGTAGATATAAGGTGAAATAAAACTCTCTTAAACAAAAATAACTTCCCTTAGAGGATGAATTGGCAAGAACGGTTTAAGAAGAGTGGAGGGCTTAACCGTGTGGTTCCAACGAGATCGTCCGAGGCTGAAACGGATTCCCGATGCTCGATCTGGAGATCCTCAAAGATTCATCCATCCCCTCCCGAGTTCTCGCATGTTTCTAAGCCTTCCATGTCAATAGGGTTGGCTACAACCCATTTTAATCAAAAAAACACAGTACATGGTGTATACTTTTGAGTAAATGGTGTATACTTCCTTTATTTAACTGTTCATCTGGCGGCACCGCCAAACTGTTCATCTGTCGACATGAGTACACGACCTGTATTCCCGACTACACTGTGTGTACTATTGCCCAGCTGGCGGCTGCTTCCACCACCTTACTATTTTGTCTGCCAAGTGACTACACGATCTGTAAAGGACCACTACACAGTGTGTAGTCGGTTCTTAAACCCTTCATCGCCGACATGGCTACACGCCCCATGTACTTATACCAGACGGCCAGACCACACAGTGTGGGAAAAAGTACACGGTGTGTACATCCAAAATTTAGGATGTTTCACCATTTTCCATATTTTTTCAAAAACACTTAAGGAAAAGAGAAAAGATGAAACCCGAACCTCAAAAAGAAGAACCGGGTTCTTACACACCTTTCAAGGGGTGAGGTGGAACCCTTACACAGACTGTAGGCATAATAATTACATGAAATGTATTCCATAAATGTATTTATTTCCCGTAGGCTTCAAACAACACATACAACCTACACTAACTAATTGGAATTTCTCCTCCCCAACATCTTCATCGTGAAATCAGCTCTCCACCTTCGCATGGCAGTTCAACTAGGCCTTCCCATTCATACACATGCCTGTAACAATGGTATGTTTCATACCCTTTCATTCATTCAATCCATTTAGATTCTACCAACTACACTTACTTAAACCTAGATGCCATACATTGATTAGAAATCCAAAGTATGGAGCCCATTTGATCAAATATAAAGTAATCACTCGTATAAGAGGTAACAAATTCATCAACTATTTCAAATTTCTTTTCTTCTTCCATTTCCTTATGATTTGTTGTTTCCATAACAAAATAATAACACCAGTTCCATCAAAATTTTGTGATGTTATTATAATTTTTGTATAACAATATTCATTATTATATCCATCCTATGAATTACAAAGTCACCATACGCACGTACATACGGCTTACCATCTCCACCTCTTGGTGTAGTTTTTTATTCAACACATCATCATTTGGATGGGTATATTAATGAGTATAATTGATGTAATTAACAAATATAAATGTTAATTATAATGTATATAAAGTATACCATATAATTACATTTGATTTCACCATCAATAGAATGGTATTTTCGCTCATGCAGAGATACAGATTACCGTCTCCACGGACATGATGAGAATCATTCCCCATCATAAACATTCATGAATTTTTTTAATTTATTGATTAAAAATAATGATTAAGAACATAATATCATTGCGTATATGAATAAAATACAACCTATCCGTAATAAACATTACTTACATAAAAAAACATATAATGGAAAAAAATTTAGTTAGCACATGAAACAATGATACTACAAAAATATTATTAAGAAAGCAATATTAGATTATCATATATGATATCATATTTATGTGTTTGTTTCTTGTATAATTTAATAACAATGATTTAACAATTATAAAAGGGGATAACATAACCTAGAGTAATAAAAATTACAAGGAAATCATAAATTTTATAATCTCATTATTTCTTGAGGTTGTTTATATGTAAGAATATACTATGAATTATTATTATACTCACAAGTGATTCTTAAAAATGTATTTGAAAACATTTTTACTACTTCATAAAATATGATTTAATGACATTTATACCCTTTATTGAATTTTTATAAAATATTTTGAAAGGAATCATTCCGTCATTTTCCAGACAAGGTACATTATGGATTTTTTAACAAATTAAGGTAAGAATTTTTTTTACTTATACGGAGGGCGTGGTTATTTTATGCCTATTTAACACCATAGAACCTTCTCTTATAAGATTAAAATAATATTTTTAATGTAAATGTTTTCTTTTATAATTACATGAATTATAAATGATTTCAATATAGAAGAGATATTTTTTCCAAATAGTTTTGACTTTATCTATGTCAACATCCTTTGAGGGATTTTTAACTTGTTTGAAGATAATTTATTAAGATAAATTCATCCATATTGTATTGATGGTTTTGTTTTATGTTTGACTATGGAACTGTTATTTTTATACCAATCATTATTTATGGTTAAATTTTTAACATTTTTTAATTATTTTTTAATAGGAATATTTATGTTATGTTTCTAACTTTTAATATGAGGAATGCATGGGACATAGTATGTTGTAGGTGGGGTCTTCTATAGCTCCTCGATGCATCAGTAAGTATCATTAGACAAACTAGTGTCTGGGCCTATGTCCTTGACAAAATCTTATTTGTATTCTAGGCATGAGGACCTGACTTTTTGGTATATGCATTCCATCATTATGAAATTAGCTATTTATATTTAAAGTGATGATTATACTAGTAGAATATCTATGTGAATAAGTAAATGAAATTATTTGATTTATCATTTCCATATTATGCTAAAGTTTGTGTTTAAAATTATTGGGTTTTTGTCTGATACATTGCCTTAATTTTTTTGATTATTTATGATAGTTCCCACTATATCGTTATCCTTAATGTGCATCTAATATAACCCCTTAATATGTATTATTTTTCCCAGGATGCGAGGAAGTATATTATGGATGACCAGGATGGATAGTCTATGGGATATGAATGTGCTCAAAAGAGACACACGGTTGTTGTTTTTCATTTCCTGATGTATTGTAAAACATCTGTATGAATCTATTACTTACAAGGCTACTACACTGATCGGTCATTTGGGATTTCATACCTTGCGACAATGCCAATGTTATGTAATAATTCACCGACTTTTGGTAACTAGGGTTTTGGAATTACAGTTCTAGACCTCCGACAATTGTGGAACATGTACTAAGATATTGATCAAACTGCTTTTTTCTAGTTTAATTTATGGAATATCCATCAGAGATAAGTTTAATTTGATCATTGGAGAAATTTACCACATACCTCATTCCATCAATACATTTCCATTAGATTGATCCCATCAAAACAATATACATAAAAAATGTTTCTTAGAACCGGTTTCATCAGACAAATGAATTGTGAGATACTAATTTAATTTTTACTTAGTTGTATAAGGAGTAGAAGAAGGATAACCAAACCAAGGCCCACTAAACATAACCCATCAGACAAAAGAATCTAGAATGATGTAGATCATACTTAATTTTTGGAGGATGTTTTCAAAGTATGTTTTTTAGAGAATGATTTATGCTGAAAGAGGTCCACAAATGGTTTTTTATGTTCTCATATACAGTATATAGAAATGTCTAATTCGGTTTATTTATGGGGGTATTCAGTAAATTTTGAAGTTGTTCAGAAAAAAAAGTAAAGTGATTCTTGTAATTGTGGATACTTACCAGTAAATGAAAATAAATTTTTGTTTACTAGGTTGTATAAATGAATCTGATGAAGAGGATATCCAAAAGGATATTCAGGTGTATAACCAACTATATTAGTGATGTTGCTATTGGAATTATAGAATTGTTTAATGTTTTTTTATTTCTTTCATTAAAATAATATAGAGAAATAATCCTTGTTTGTGGGACTATATATCTTGTTAAAGAGTATGCCTTTGCACTGAACATTTTAAATAACATGTTTTTCCTTCTCATTATCTTCCATTAATAAACAATGTGTGGTTGTGAATTTATATTTGAGTGGATTGTACAATTAACATGTTTTAGAGGTTATTAATATTTAATAAATATGTAAATAAAATTTCTTGTAAAATAAATGGGAACCACAGATCTCCCTCCTCTTAGTGGTCTCATTTCTATTTGGAAAATACAATTTTTATCCTAGGAGGGTCCCATTAAAAGATCTATATCTATTAATGTATAATCTAAATTACATGAACAATAAGGTTATGCTAGTTTTAATTCGTAAGAATTATTATATTTGGAATGATATAATGATTCTATTTCATTTTATTCTTATGTATAATGTTTTGGGAGATACTAAAAAAGGATTTCAACCTCATATTGAGTGTGTTCCTCTTATAGATGTGGATTAAGAAAATAATAGAATAATGGAAGAGATAAAATTGACTTAATATTATCACAATATCAATGTTATTATCTATGAGTAATGGGGTTTATAATTTGCAATGGTATTTGGGGCAAGTTGAAAAAAAATTATGATATAAATAGAAAGGTAAAGACGGAAAAGTCACAAATCTAGTGGCTGATGTATGAAGATAGAAAAATGGATGAGTATGAAGATTATGGTGGCTTATTTTCTAGGGTGAATGATACTTTTAGAAACATATGATATGTTAGTGAGATGTTCTATGACTGAACTATTGTTGAAATAAATATTCAAATTATTCCTGACACTATCATTGTCTAGGATTCAAATATTGAATACTGTAATTCTCAAACACTATCTTTAGATGATCTACAAGATATTCTTATTACTATTTTAATGAGGAGAGATATGTTTTGGAGAAGTAATGAAAAGGATAATCATGAAATTTCTTTTAAATCATTGCTAAGATGGATGAACAATGATAAATAAATTATTAAAATAATCTTGCATTTATGAATCATAGAAATATGCTTTGGAGTTCAATATAATTTTTTCTTCATTTATAAGAAATAAAATAACAGAAAATAGAAAATGTAAAACCCTTATATGTTGGATTTTTTACAAGAAAAAACATTTTTCAATGAATTTTCTTTGGATGAGATTTGAAGAATAAGGGTTTGAGAGAGATGATGAAAAATATATGAAAAAAATAAAGAAACATAATGAATATTTTCCTAATGAAAATATGATGAAACATTAACATAGGAGAAGAATGTCGGATGATTCCTTATAAAATGATGAATCTAATCACCAATATGTGTTCATTTATTAATATAGAAATATAATAAATTCTTCAGATAGTGATGATGGTGAAACCATTACTAAAATAGCGTGTATTCTAAAAAGTAATTATGAATCAATAATTGAGAACGATACGCTACTCAATAAAAAAGGTAGAAAAACTATTGAAATATATTAAAATTATATCATTTGTGAATGATGATTAAATGAATAAAAAATAGAATAATCTCAATATTGTCAGATCCTAGAATAGAAATTTATATGATCTTGAAAGAAAATTGAAAATATATGAAGTATGGTGAACATGTAATGAGAACATAAACATGAATGAATATTCAATTTTTAATGTAAATAAGAAAAATAAGTTGATGATAGATGAATCCAAAAATATAATAGATGTTATGAAATTTAGTTTGGATGAAAAATTAAAGGAGTAGTTTGATACACAATCAATTATTCTTATAATAAAATTTTATATAATTATAATCAGAGAAAACTTCCCCAAGATATTTTTTTGTTAATGGTGAAATACCTAAAGAAGGTGAAAATAATGGTTCACAATGTAGGTTTGTGGGTGAACATATTTTACCAATAAAGATATTCATTCTTCAAGAATATATCATCCTACGAAATTTATTTCATGATTTTTGATGAAATAACAAAAAAATGTTCTAATATGGTTCTCTATTAGTTTAAAAATTTTTGGTTTAGAAGAAACTATTATTGTTTTAGAGTTTTTGAAAACCACGTTTTCTCATACCAGTATAAAATTTATCTAACTAGAAATTGGAATGCATCAAGGGGGAGTGATGATGATAAAATAAGAATAAATTTTCCTAAAAAATTCATGGAACCAAAAATTGAAATCTATAAGATGAAGAATTCTATGTGTGTAATAAATGGTGAGAAAAGTATGTTGGGTGAGAATTAAAAAAACTAATACTTAGTTATCTCTCCATAACACTTTGACATGGATATAAAGTTATAAAAACTAAAAATATCGTCTAAATCAAATGGGAAGAACTTTTTTTGAATATGTGACTACTGTTGATAATAATATATCAACAAATTATGATTAAAAAATTTAAAAAAGATTCAAGATAAGTGAGAAAAGGGGGATTGTTACTAAATGTTTTTTTGAAAATACTATCTAAATAAGGGGACGGAATGACATAGTTTTTACAAATTCATTATAAAAACAATGTTACTACAATTGTATTGATGACGAAATTCTCATAAAAAGATTTTATTGTTGAAATCATGCATGTTAAAAATATAGAAGTATGAAAAAATTAATAAAACATATTAAATGGAAATTTTATCAAATGGAGGAAAAATTCAAGGATTATAGAGGACTTTATATATGATTGATTCTTATAAGAAACTATAATCATCATCCTTATTCAAAAAAATATTTTAATTTGTACTCACATGAGTGAAATTGAAGGAGTTGAAATAAGAATGGTGTAATGTTATTTTCTTACTATTTTTATAGAGTAATATAACAATGTTACAAAATATTAGTTCTTGTAATGTAGCCTTTATGAATCTGAAAATTCTGATATGTTTATTTATATGGGTGCAGGTTAATTTTATCCTAAACAAATACATTCCAAATTGATATAGAAATTAAAATTTTGGAAGAAACATGAAAATGTATTACATCATAGTTTTATTATGGACAATATTGATATCCATGATTATAAAATATTATTTTCTACACCTATTGTACCCACATAGACTTAAATTTGTTTAGTTTAATTATCTGCATTAATAAACTCATGTGATACCTATTTTCTCCTCAAAAAGGGTTTCATGTTCTAAGATGAAAATTTTCTACCCATGGAAATGAGACCATTTTCCAATACAGGGGATACATTCATTGATATCCCATCTAAAACAATTGTACATAAGGTAGAGATAAAAGTAATTATAAAGTGATAATGAATAATTCGTTCAAGAATTGAATGGGGAGAATAAAAATTGTACAATAGTGGTATTGTTTTGAAGTTGGTATTAAAAACAATACAGTGATTAATAAGCGTAGATTATTTTATTTATTGTACATAGATCAATATATGGAAAATAATCATGAAAGTGACAAATGTAAGTAAACTACATCCCTATTTATAATGTGATGGAGATATGGATAAAATAATATTGTTTGAAAAGTTATAAATTTGAACCACCCATCAGACTGAGTCCATTGGCATGAGTCATTTAATATGATTCATCATATTTTGGTTTTGATAGAAAGTGATGTGATTCATAAAAATGATTTGGGTATGCAATGAAACATTTGATCATAATGAGAATTTTTATCTGAGCCTACATTCAATACATAATTTTAAGATGATTTTCTATTCATGTTTATCTCATTAATCTTGAAGATGTCATGATACATGATGGAGTACATTAATGAGATAAGAATATGGTTTGATTTTTTTTATATGCTTATCATTATTTGAGGAACAACAGACATAAATTTATATAGATCATTGGTATAAGAATTATCTCCATTAAAATAATTGAAGGCTAGATGATTGATCTTTCTAATTTAAAATCCTACAGTGGTCCTTTGGATGTTGTATTCTATAAATTAATCACAATATATTCTAATAAAAACTCATTTTTTAAATTATTGGAGTCTTTAATACATATAGATATCGATTTATACTAAAGGAAAAATTTTGTGGTTATGTTTTTTAGATGGATCAAATAGATGAGAATATATATTGATAAACGTGATGAAATTCAACAATTTAGTCAATCATGTTCATCAGGATGAATTTTATTTCTATTGGCTAATGATAAAAATAAAAAAATTAATAATTTTATATCAAGAATATGTGAGGACTCAAGAGACTTGAATATAAAACCTTCTATAATTGTGAGAGAGATATTGATCCAAAAGACGCATACTAAAACTAAAAAAGTAACCATTTTCCTAAATTCATATGATGCGAGATCATAAATCTAATATGTTGAATAAAATAAAAAACATTTTGAATATATTAATAATATGTACATGCTACCAAAGTATTGTTTAATGGTGGTTTTGAATGCAACAAAATGATCTCAATATTATAAAATGTGTTTTTAGTTGGTATATAACATCTGTATGAAAAGGATTTCTTTGTTTAGAAGAAATTATCATAACGACCAGTCTTTTGTATTTCATATGTATTCATTATAAATTAGAATGCGTTGTAGAATTAGGCTAAAAAATGTTCTTAACCACGAATAATTCTGATGTTTTGAAAAGATTCATGATTATTTTAGAGGGTCTTAGATACATTTAAAGGTATTGAAATAGTCAAATATGAAGTCTCAAATAAACATGAAAATTGGAATTTATGAATTTTTTATATTAGGAAGTGAAATTTTCTTTGTATAAAATTTCATTTAGGGGTACCATTAAAAGAAGATAATTGTAAAATCGTTTTGTAAAAGAGTGTTGAACTGTCCATGTATGGTAGAGTTATGAAAATTGTTGAATTGCTATTTAGATTTTGAACAAACTATTTTTTCAGGTGAATGAAAATGACGTTGCTTCAATTTTAGGTTCAATTTGATCATCAGTGAAAGTTCAAAAAAATTTGATTCATTATAGAATGCCCTTTTGAGTGATCCCATCATATAAAAATCCACCAGAGAATGGTTTATCAGATTTAGTTCAATTGGTTGGAGGAACTCTGAGATTCCATTAGGTTTTTTACATAGTTGAAGAAGAAAATATAGAATGATAATCAGACCAAGGATAAGAAGACAGAGCACCTAAGATAGAGGTAACCCAATTTAGGTCAAGAAAACATACTTTTACTGAGGATATTCCCTAGATAGAGTTTGTGGAGAATGATTCAAAACAAAAAATATCATTAGTCAATTTTTTATTCTCTTAAAGATGGTATAAAGGTCATTATTGACTCCAATTGAAAATGGAGGTAGTGAATAATTTATTAATTGGATCGTAAAATAATAAGGAAAGTGAACTATGTAACAATAGATACTTACAAGTTAATAAAATTGATTTTGTGTTTATTGGGGTGTATCCCAAAATGTAGAAATGTTGATACTAAAATACATAGATGGGGGGGGGGGGTCAAACAACTATAAAATGAATGTTTCTACTGGGATAATATAAATTTTCACTTATTATGCATTTTTATTCTAGAAATAACATAGTTAAATAATCTCTATTGGTGGGAATATTCAACATTTCAAGGAGAAGGTCTTTATACATAACCTTATAAATACCATGTGTTTTTGTTTATATTTTTCCCATATGAAAGATATGTTTGTTAATTTATATTTAATTAGATTATATCATTATGATGTTTTAGAGGTTAAATATTATTACTAATGTTGTTCTGAAACTTTCTTATAAAAGATAACGGATCTACTAATTCATTCCCCCCATCTCAATGGTCATTAAACTATTTGCGAACTACACCAATGATATATAGTTTTATCACGAGTTCACATATTTCAATCCATAAACTATGATATATAATGTACACATAGGGTGAATTGAATACTTAGATAAGATTCATATAAAAATGAAAATATTAATTTAGATGGATAAACATTTAAATGAAATGTACATCATTTCTTGTGATTCCCAAAATTTCATTTTTACATTTACCATTGTGATAGAATTTTTAGTAGGGGTTTTACTAAAGGTTTCATGTCCTCATCTATTTAATTAACTAGAACATCTCCTATATAGAGACCCAGTCTTGTCTTATATTACTATTAAATAATTATAAATATAAACACCATTATCGTATTATTACATAAGGATATTAAGGATTATCATCTTGGGAAAACTAGGACCTTAAATAACATTTAAAACATCAAACAAAAAAATCATTTAATTCACTATTCTCTAGCTTCTTATTGTCCATTGAAAACTTTTTTTACACATAATTACATGAGTATATACATAAAATGTGGTGTTCTAAAATACCAGAAAGAGGATTGATATGAATAATATATCATGGGGTGAGCGTAATGATAACATCATCAACAAAATCGTGATAGGAATTATTTGATAATTGCATAAAATGTGGCAATACATAAAAATGAAAACCTTCTGTTTTAGTGGTTAACTAAAAGACATAGTTGTGAACAAATATAGAATAATTTTCATTGAAATTCACTATAACTCATGCGTTTAATAAATTATAATAATTAATTAAGGATCTATATGATTTTGGGTGCACCCGTCAAATTTAGTCATTCATATCACACTATATAATTCTAGGTGCACCTTCCATATCATAACATTAACATTATCATGCATGCTAAATTGGAAATATGTTAAACATGAACATAAAAATATCTCATTGACTAAAATGGGGTTCACATCATAAAAAATACATTCATAGTATATTTCCCAAAATAATGTGGCAATAACATTCTTGAAATTGAATTATTAACCTTGAGTTAAGAGCGAAACAATATTCGAGGAGTGAACAAGGCGTGTCTATTTGAAAGAAGGATTAATTTGGAAAACATTTGGATTGTCATAAATTCAATTAAAAAACATGTAAATACCATAATATTTAAGATAATGATTATCAAATTACTTTAATGTAATGAAAATACAAAAAATTTACTGAAAGAGGGAGAACCCGATGATAGAAAGAGGGGTTCTAGAATTTCTGCTTAACTAGTATCCAAACGCTTTATTCACTTGAAAGTATAATATTTACAGATTATATTAATAAATTAAAACTTCCATAAACTTTTATACATTTATATGATTAATTATGTTTTTATTATGTTCATTTATGGTCTTTTGGATGAGTTATAGAGGTCAATTTCATTGTTTGGGAATGTTCATTTTTATAGTTTTCTAGAACAGTTCACCTGTGTTTATGAATGGAAATTCATTTAAATCATGGATAAACATCAATAGTTGTAATTATGTTTTTTATGAAGTTATATAACATTAAATGACGTTATTAATATTTTTTATATAACATGATAATGAATCATTATATAATAATTTAATTATGACTGTTTGGGATAGTTCAGGAAGTTATTTTATTAAAATGATCATATTTTATTTAATAATTTAGTAATATGTACATAAGTTAGTTCCAGAAAATTAAATCAGATAAAATACATATAAAATAATTAGTTTCAATCATACAAATTGTATCATGACCAGATCTGATGGCAGTAATGGAAAATGAAAACATGTCGTTCTTGAATGTGATAAATTAACACCTCACGAACAACATTTTATTTTCCTATACAAAAAGAAGAGGGGATGATGGTTGGATGATATATTATCCCATTATTATAATAAAAATACATTATATTTAGGATATTGGAGTTAACAGACCATATAGATGAGGATAGGTGGGGATAGATTTAGAAAATAACATGAATTTGAAAAGAAATTAATGGAATAGAAAGAGAGATGAATTACCTCTTGAATATTCCTTAAGACACCATGGATTGGTCATTTGATGACACAAGATGATCATTGAATGTGGGGGATGAGAAGGATAAGATGTTTTGATAGCGTTTACAAAAATGATGGAATCCTTATAGCTGTGTTTTTACATGGGGTGGGATAGGTGTTATTTTTACACGAGGAGGGGTGTTTAAAATAAAATATTCAATAAAATAATATATCAAATAATACACTTTTAATAGTATCTATTTGAAAAAATAGATCATATATTAATATAATATAAATATTTTTAGACATTAATTTATCTTTATAATTCAAATTCAGTAATTTACTAAATGGAAAGTGAAAAGAAAGATAAAATGATATTTTTAGGAATCACTTTTTAACGTTAGGTTTTGGAAGGTTCTTTTTAGTTTTAGATATTCAGTTATTTTATTTTATAGAAATATTTATTAAATTAAATAGTTCATGGAGGAATATGAGGTTATATAAATATTATTTCATCATTAAATCATGAATGATGCAATTTAATATATACCAGTCATGTGAAAATATTGTATTTTTACTATTCTCCCAAAAATTGAAGTATTACAGAAAATTACTGAAAAATCACCCTAACCATTTTCAATGTGTAGAATCCAAAAAATTTACTACATTTAAAAAAAAATTATATCTATGTTTTATGAATTTAATTTTTAATTAAAATCATAATTTACTTGATAAATTCATTTTTTAATATTAAATGTGATTTCAGTATATGTGAGGGATCTGGTATGTTCATCCTCAATATTTATATGTGAAACACATCATAAACATGATTCATATTCAGTGGATGTGCAAGATGATCAAACATGGCTCATAAGTGGTCAAGGATCTAAATGGGGTCAATCTACATTGGGCTTAGATTACCTTTCATTCTAAAATGCATGACTCAGTTACATGGTGATATTCAAAAAAAGATATTATCTCTAACTTCGAACTTTATGTCCCTTCAATGGTTTTCATCACAGCTCTTTTAAAATCCATGGGAAGATTTGATATGTTTCTAGATGACTTGAACATTCTATGTCATCTCTTACACAAGATTAGGCCCAAGTTGTATTCTTTCTCTAACTTCATCCCAAAAGGATGGAGTTCTACACAGCTTTTCATACAGAGCTTCATATGGATCCATCTGAAAACTTTAGTGGAAGTTATTGTTGTATGAGAAATTAACCAATGGTTAATATTGATCCCATCAAAAATTTAATTCTAAAGAGAAGTATCTTAGCATGCCTTATACCATCTGAATAGTGCTTTCAGATTGGGCATTAGTTTGTGTGTGATATACCATGATAAATTTAATTCAGTTCTCAAATCATGTTAAAGGATCCTCCAAAAATTAGATGTGATCCTTGAAAAATGATCATAGAAAATTGAGAGTGGAACCCTATGTAGTCTCAAAACATCCTTCACATATATATCTACAAGATGTTGAAGTGATAAATCTTCCAAAATAGCAACAAAATGGGTAGTCTGGGCGAGTTGGTCAACCAGAACCCCTACCACATTATTTCCCATGGACTTTTTTGGGAGACCCCTGAAAATTTCCATAGTGACATTCTCCCGTTTCTATGTTGGTATAAGAAATGGTTTCATCAACCCTTTGGAATTTTTTCTCCCAATATTATCTTTATGACATAGTATGAACATTGAGATATATTTCACAATATCATTATCCATTTTATCCCACCATGAGTGTTCTTAGAGATCTTGGTACATCCCAGTGCTATTAGGATGGATAGAGAATGTGGAGCTATGTGCATTTTCCAATATCTACTTCTTAATCCAGTTTGATGAAGGCAGACAAATCCACATTCCAAACCAAATCACACCATCATAATCGATATGTAGCTCTTGAATCTTCTATTCTTATACTCCATTCTCCTTTATTTTTAACTCCATAACATCCTGTTGTGCCTCCTTATTTATCTTCTGGATAGATGGTTGAAATTAATTTTGGAATGGTTGGATGTATCCCATTCCCTTATGATTTCAAAATACCTCCATAAAATATCCAAGAATATATGGTCTTTCTCAATCCATAACATGTATAGAGTATAAGGTTATTTTCTGCTTAGTGCATTAACTTGCTCGTTCTCTTTTCCATGATGGTATTGAATAGTGATATCTTAGTTATAGATAATATATACCATTTGTTTAAATAAATTTTGAGATATTGTGTGTATATATAATTTAAGATATTTTTTCCGGTGTATATGTCACACTTCTCACCATAAAGGTAGTGTTTCCATATTTTCAGGGCAAAAATTTGGACGTCCATCTCTAGAACAAGCATTGTGTGGTTCTTCTCAAGGATCTTCAACTTTCATGAGGTGTAGGCTGTCACATTGTTCTTTTTCATGAGTACACAACCCAATACTTTCATTGAAGCATCACATTATATCTCACAAATTTCACCACTATTTGGTAATGTTAGTACAAGTGCAGTGATCAAACTTTCCATTTTCACCTTGAATCTTCCCTCAAATTATTCCATCAATACATACATTACCCGTTTCCTTTTTTACATAGATAACGGGCATCACAATTTTGAGAAATGTATTAAAATATTTTGGTAGTACCTAGATAATCCATGAAAACTTGGGATTCCTATAACACTAGAGGGTATGTGCCATTCCTTAATCTCTTTTATAATTGAATGGTCCATATAAATTTCCTTACATTTGATCACATGTCCCAATAATGTGACTTGCTTCATCTGAAAGTCACATATACTGAACATGGCACACAACTTCTCCTTTTTCAATGTCACCAACAAAAGCCTTAAATGATCTTCATTTTCCTACTTGGTCTTGGAGTATATTAGAATATCAATGATAAAATCTACCTCAAATTTATTATGGTAATGTCTAAAGACTCTATTTATTGAATCCATGATAATTTCATGGGCATTAGTATATCTGAATGGAAACACAAGAAACTCATAGTGCCCACTCCTTTTATGGAAGGTAGTCTTTGGAATATCTTCCTTCTTCCCCTTTAGCTGATGCTATCTAAAATGTAGATACACCTTTTAGATGTATTGATATCCTCTTAACTGATTAAATAAGTCATCAATCCTTGTAACATGATACTTATTATTTATGGTGATCAATTTGAGTTCTAAATAATTGACACAGCCGAATTGATCCACCCTTCTTCTTTTAAAAGGGCACAAGCACACCCAAGGTGATTCACTAGGGAATATAAACCCTTTGTACAAATGCTATTGTAGATGCTTCTTTAACTCATCTAGTTTGATATGATCCATCCTATAGGGATACTATGAGATAGGAGTAGCTCAGGGTATAATATATATTGATAAATCTATCTCATGATCTTGGGGAAATCTTGGTAACTATTTCAGAAATTCATCACTGTATTCCCTCACGATGGGAATATATGCAATTTTGGAACTTTCCTTTGACTCATCCATTTGGGAGAGGTATGATTCATCATAGGGTATCAAAAACCACTCTATTGAAGGATTTTTCAAAGGATATTCATGGTTTTAATTTATTCTATAGGTGATACTTGTATGGTTCAGAATATGAAAAAAAATTCATTTTCCCAATAGTAGAAATTTTCAAAAATTAACTAGAGCCAATCCATTCCAATTATATCATAAAATTCCATAAAGGGGAGTATTATGTGATTGGCTGGAAGAGTATTCCCACATAAGTCAAAATAAGAAGAGTCAAACAGTTGGGTTATAATGATTTCACCAAATGGCGTTTATAAAGATATCTCTACTACAAGGTTTCGTGTCTTTGATTCTATAGTTAGAGAAATCATAAAAGATATAATGGAATGCGTAGAACCTGAATCAAATAAGTACTTTTCCATTCTAGAGTGAATAATAAGTGTACCTTGTATGACTTTATTATATTTATACACTTCAGCATTAGTGATGGAATAATTATTCACTTTTTTACTTTATCTATGGTGGATGTAGAAGAATATTTCCCTTGAGGACATAGTTTTTGTTGCACTACATATCATAGTGCCCTTGCACCCTATAGTTTTAGCATTGAAACATGGGTGGGGGTCCCCTTTCTTCTACTAAATTCTCCTTCCTTATCATTTCTATTCGACATTCATGATCCCGGTGGCCTATTTTCCCACACTTGATTCTTTTCCTTATTCGATTGAGCATGTTTCCATGATGAAACATCCAAAATTATTGTCAAGTGGGTCATAGAGTTTTCTTCCCACCATTATAATCAGATCCTCCATCTTGAAAATCCATCTTTAGTTTTTTATCACCATTGACATGTGACCATTCTCTAAAACTCCATCTCCACTATGAAAGAACATTAATCAACATTTTAATAACTACCTATGTATCTAATTTCAAGAGCCTTTCAAAGGTGTGGTTTTAAATGAGTAAATAAGATATCAATTTTTCTATCTGTGATGAAAATAAAACCCGAAGTGTACCCTTAATGTCTTGTGAAACATGATTTATAGGTTGTGACATATTATCCTTCCATTTTCATGAGCTCTATGAATTCACTCCCCATATTTTTATGAATACTTCATGGGAAATACTTGTTAAGATAAATTATCATAATGTATTATCCTTCCATATCTTTAATTTTGTCACTTGGATTGGTGTTTCTTTTCACAGCCCACCCTTGATGGGCCTCGCCATCCGGACGATAAACGACTAGTTCAACCTACTCTATCATAGAAAAGTGATGAATATCAAAGATATTCTCCATGGAGTTGACCCACTATTCCACAAATTGTGGATCCGAAGTCCCACTAATCGTCGGTGGTCGTTGGTGCATAAAACACTCGACAGCCAGTTGATCACTCTTAGGTAAAGGACGATGTTCCCCTTTATTCTGGTTATTATTCATAATCTTAGATAGTTGGGAAATTATTTCCATGATTTTTTTAACTAGAACACCAAAATAATTTGGGTTGTTATTCGGGCAATTATTTCATTATCCCTCACATGGGTTGCTGGCTGGGTTTCTCCTAGATCCCACCATTTTCTAAAATAGAAAATGTTAAAATAGAATATAATTCAAAATGTCCTGAGTAAATTACTTATTAATTTGTAAAATTTTCTCTTAATTAATGAGTTATGGGATACCTATGTAAATCTTCCTGTGTTCATATTTTTACTTAGTCTCATACTAGAGGTTTCCCTAAGGTTTACTAATCCTAATTCCCAAATTAACTAATCATTGCCTATTATACCAACTAAAGTGACCCCGTCTTTTCTTACATTACTATAACATTATTATGATGATAAAAAAATAATAGTATTACACCTCAAGGATTTATCGGTTTAATTTCATGGGAAAATAGAACCATAAATATCATTTACAAGATAAAACATAATCATTATTTTAATTAATTCTTCTCCAGCATCATATTGTCCTTTGAAAACTCCTTAGTACACATAATCACCAGACGATATACATAAAAAATGGGTGGGGTAAAATCCCCTAAAGAGGATAGATATGAATAATTTAGAATGGGGTGAGAATAATCATAACATCATCATCAAAAAAATGAGATGAATCCTAAGATAAAGTCATGGAATGTGGAAATGCATAAAAATGAAAACATCATGTCTTAGTGGTTAACTACCAAAGATAGATATGAACAAATATAGAATCATGTTTACATCATTTATCATTAACATATAAGATTAATCACTTTACCAAATTCATTGGAGCGCTATATATTTCCGAGTTCACCAGTCACATACAGACATTATTATTGTGCTATATAATTCTGGGCACACCGATGACGTTAAAAAATTTACAGTATCATGCATGACACATTAGAAATATATCAAAAATTAACATAAAAAATAACCCATGGACCGAAATGGGTTTAAAATAATAAAACAGGAAATCATAAATATTTTTTCCCCAAAAACTATGTGGGAATATCATTCATTACATAGAACTTTTAACCTCAAGTGAAGAGTAAAACTATCTTCGAGGAGTAAAAAGGGTCTGTTTATTTAAAAGAAGCGTTCTTATGAAAAACATTAGGTGTGTCATAAATTCTATTCGAATACATGAATATCCCATAATAGGTAAGATAATTTATATAAAATGTCTATTTAATAGTGACCTACCAAAAATGTAGTGAAAGAGGCAGAACCCAAAGAATGAATGTAGGGTTCAAGAATTTCCGGTTACCTTTTATCTGAAAACATTGTTCACTTTAATGTCATTTATTATTATAATAGATTCATTAATGAATAATTACAGAACCTTTTAAATATTAATAAGATTAATTAGGGTTTCATACATTCACATATTAGATTCTGGATGAGTTATAGTGTTTAAATTCATTGTTCAATAATGTTTTTTATGGTTTTCTAGAACAGTTTACTTGAATTCAGGAATTTAGGTTCATTTAATAGGAGGATAAGAATCCATAATTGTAATTTTATGTTATTTATGATTTTAAAGAACTTTAAATGATCTTATAAATAATTTTTTTTATACCATGAGAATGAATCATTAGATAAGAATTTAATGATGATCTTTTGGGTTAATTCGAGATGTTTTTCAACCACAATGAACATGTTTTGTTTAATCATTTAGTAATATGTACATAAGTTAGTTATAGAACATTAAGTATGATATAAACATATAACTTAATGTGGTTCTACCATAAAAATGGATTCTTGACCAGATCTGATGGCGGTAATGGAAAATGAAAACATGTTGTTTTTTGAAGGTGACAAATTAACACCTCACGAACAACATTTTCCACTCCAAAATAAAAAGATGGTGGTAAGGGGGTTGGATAATATATTACACAATCAGTGTCATAAAATACCGGCATGTTTAAGATAACTGAGTTACCATACCACTTTAATAAGGATAGGTGGGTAAAGATTAAGAAAAGAACATGAAATTGAATGAAAATTCAAGGAAAAGAGAGAGAGATGAATTACCACTCCAATCCTCCTTAATACATCAAGAATTGTCCTTTTGATGATACCCAAATATAATTGGATGTGAGGGAGGGGATAGAGATGATGTTTAGATAGATATTACAAATTCATTGAAGCATCATATTTGTTTGTTGACAAGGGGAGGGAGATGTGTTATTTATACATTAGGCAAGGCATTTTAGAATAGAATATTAACTAAAATGATATATCAAATGTTAGACTTTTAATAGTAATTTTTGAAAACATTAATTTTATATTCATATAATATAATTATTTTTATACTTTAAACCGTGTTTATAATTACTATTCACTAATTTATTAAAAGGAATGATAAAAGAAAGTTAAAAAGATATTTTAAAGAATCACTTTTTGCAGTTAGGTGTTGGTATGTTTTTTTATGTTTGGAAATTGAGTTTATTGTATTTTAATGAAAAATTTATGAAATTAAATAGAACATGTCTAAATTTAATTCTCTGGAAAGATAATTTCATAATTAAATATTGAATGATGCAATTTATAATATATCAGTTTAGTGAAAAAACTATATTTTTTCTATTAACACAAAAATTGACGTATTTCATAATATTACAAAACAAATAACCCTAACCAATTTTCAATGTGTATAATCGAAAAATGAACTCTATTTTTCAAAAATAGTTTTCTATGTATTATTAATGAAAATTTTAATTATAATGATAATTTACTAGAAAAATGTTGAATTTAAAATTAAAACTTATATCAGAATGCTTTCAAAAATTATACATGTTCTTATAAAATTATCTTAAAACCAGAATACCTAGAATTTGTTAATTTAAGAAATAATTTTAGGAAATTAAATATACTTTTAAATTAATTAAATAATTATTTATTTATTGCTTATAGAAATACCAATACTTTTTCTATGGTCATATTATCACTTATTAGATGCCTAAATTTTATCCAATCTTTCCTGGGCGAGGTTACTATTATTTTGGATTATTTACTATTAAAAAGGGTCATAATTCTATTTCTAATGGTATGTTAATATTCCTAAGGGTAGGTTACTTTTTATAATGGTAGGTTAATATTCACTAAAATTTATGATTGTTCTGTTAGACTCCAAAAATCACTCTGAACACCATGGTGTAGGTTAGATTATCGAAATTCTGAACATAGAAGTAGAAAAATTATGTTTAATGATAACATAGTATTTACTATTATGATATTTCATTGTGCTTCTTAATGTTATCATACTATAAGGAATAATTATAAGAATGGAATTCCATTTATAAAACTTTGGGTCATTACACCCTAATACAAACTATAATTACCCGAACACTTTTACACATATACTAACATGAGTTTAATAATAATGAAACATCAAGTACAACCCAATGATTTTAAATTATAGTGTCTATAAAAGACTAGGAACATAAAATTTAAAAAACAAAATTATATTATTAAACTGGTTTTTTAATCATCCTTAATAAGAACATACCATCCCTTGAACTTCTATATGTAAATTTAGGATGACAAGCAGAAAGTTTAGTCTAATGGAATGATCTAAAAGCTCTGTAAGAAAATAAATATATGAATAAATAATAACAAATGAGTTAGATAGGAGAATATGACCACATAATATGGAATGGATCACGAATAGACATATGGAATCCTAATATATCAAACATGTGATAAGGTAGTCATGGAAACCTAGGATTGTGGGAGAAACACAGAACATGACATAAACATGAGTAAATGATAACAACCAAGACTATATTACATGGTGTAAAAAGTCCCATATTCAGTTAGGTTCACACCCTAACACTATACTTGATATATAATGAGACTAAACATTACCAGATGAATTAGAGTAATACCTAGTTTCACGAATCATAACATTTTCATGGACAAGCGTGCCACAAGAATAATAATACAAAGGTATTAAATACAATGGTCAGCCTTTTAATGAAATGTGTATCATAATCATGTCACAAGGCATAACCAATGAGCTTATAAAAAGGGTTTCTATGAACGAATGGATTTAAATAATTCATGCATATCATTAAGGAAAAATAGTAATAGGGCATGATAAATTATTTCCAACTCAATTGAAACCAATTAAAATGGCTGCTTAATAAAATTTTAAAAAGATCAACATTCATGCATTTTATGAGAAAATATTAAATAGGATTTAATTTGAAAACTGAATTATTATATATATATATAAATAGAAATGAACTATGATTGTTTTTCATGATGAAACGTGAGATTTGATAAAAAATAATGGTTGGATGAAAAAAATTATAAACTTTACTAGAATATTGGTAGATTATTTAGAAGTTCTTTTTAATCAGGTTTTCTTAACAGGAGGAATCGAGAAAGAGACCTTTTTTAAAATTTATTTCTCTATTAAAGATGGATTAAATAATTTGGATACATAATTTTATAACCTATACATATAATTTATAAAAAGTTACAAATAATACTGAAGAAATTAATTTCTTTAATGAATGATTAAGCTTAACCCAAAGGTAATTTTGAGGTCCATAGAGGTCATTTATTTTATTTAAGAAATATTTCGTCACATTCATATAATTTCATAGATAATAAAATAATATTTATTATTAATTTAATTTAAAAAATCAGAAATATATATATATATATATATATATATATATATATTATAATTCTATTTATTTCAATTATGGTTATTTCTAGGAGTTCCTATGTTTAATTTAATCACCGAGGGAGAGTTTATTTCAGGGTTTCATGGTCAGTTTGTGTGTATATAATTTTGTAATTTCTTTTCAGATCAATGTAAAAAAGGGATTGGAATGAAATGGTATTAATATAATTAAATAAATTTAAAATATCCCGTATATCATTATTTTTATATATGGTATTTATTCATTAGATATATCAGTAATGAAAATGATTATTTTATTTTTTCAGTTTTTATGACCATTAAAATATAGTATCATTTTATTTAATATTAAGTTTATATATTTTTCAGGAACATGATTTATGTTATAATACACATTCTATAAGTAATTTTTTCCATAATTTTTTTTATCACCAAGATTAATGGAGATAATGAAAATTGAAAACTTATCATCCATGAAAGTAGTGAATTGGCACATGACAAATTATGTTTACAATTTTAGAATATAGAAATATGAGAAGAGATTTTATTATTAATAATAAATTAAAATAAAAATATATCAATATATATAATTTAATTTTGATATAAATATTTTTGGGATTGGGGATGTTTGGACATTGTTGTGGAAATAAAATGCAAAAAAGGGAATGAAGAGTGATTTTACCTCAAGAATATAGCTTCCTAAAGAACATCATTAAGGGAATATGGTTGTTATTTTATTTATACAGGAAGATCATGGATATGGGAAATATGATTTGAAGTAGATAGGGAATAATTTGGTCAATGTTCAAGATTTGGAGGGGTGAGGATAATGGATGGTGAGGAGTGGTATATATTGGGTAAGTGATGCGTGTTTTTCAATATTTTATTCATTTGTTTATTATTTTGGATCATGAGACTAAATCGTGGTGATTCAAAAAAGTAAATACAATAAATGGTTTAGGGTAGTTCATACCTATGGTCTCATACCTTATCTATACATTAACCATGAATCAAATATTCATGTAATTTTAAAATACTGTAAATTATCGTATTTCACTAATAGAAAAAAATGAAACAATTTTTGAAAATTCAAAAATATCCATTCCAATAATTTTTTTATTCATAAATTTAGAAAATCGATTCCATTTGATGAAAATAATTTTCTGAAAATGACAAATTTAATTTTTAACTAAAATAATAATTTATTTGAAAAATAAAAATTTTAATATTATAACTTATTTTAAGACTCTTTGAATAATTAATTAAGGTCTCGTAAAATTATCCTACAATTATAAGAACATATAATATTAATTTAAGAATATATTTCATGAAGATAAATTTGTTAAATTATTATTTTTATTAAGAAAATTCAAATAAAATTTAACGTTATTATAAAAATGCCAACACATAATTTATCATTATTAGAATGTTAAATTATATATTACCTGATATAAATATAGAATATTTTCATTAATAATATTAATATATTTTATTAATAATTTAATAACTGAGAATACCATTTTAATGGAAAAATTAAAAGTTCCAATGGTCATATTACTAATCCATTTGTCTGTTTACTATTCCCTTGGTCATATTTCTAAAAGTTTAATTATTTAATACTTCTTATAAAGACACATTATTATATTCATTATTCCATTCTCTTTTCTCCCCATATTATATGATTTAATTTTTTAAATTAACATTTTGTTGTTAACATTATTTTTTATTTATATAGCCTTTATTGTGAGTGCTATCTTTCATGTGGATTTAGAATATCCAAATTTTAGGATTTTTATAATCATAATTTATATGTATTACCCAACTTATTTATTTGGAATTATTATTGGTTTATTTTTTAACTAAAACACTACTCTTCCTTTGTAAGAATATTTTATTTATTAGGTTCACTATGTTATGTATGTGATTTATACTACATGATATAATTCAAATAAGATAAATTTAATTAATAAAATTGTGGGTCATCACAAAGGCCAAAATGACCATAGTGGGAATAATCACTATGTGCTGATAGATTTTCATGAATTTAAAATGATAAAATTTAACTAATTATATTTATTTGACTATTAGGTCATTTAATTGAGTCAAGTTAGATTATTAATAGGGGATGTATAATATGATATAATATCAATTTCCTCTTTATTGTATCATTATTCCCTCCCCTTTTTCATGGGTTCCCAATCCGAATGATTATATGAAGGTTTATGGGTATTCATTCATGGCTTATTAGTGATTATCTATTTATTAAGTGGATCCCTTAGATGTTTTTTTTGATTTCTACAATGGGATTCCTTATAATTTTTTATATCTCATTGATATTTATTCCACATTAAATATTGATCTTCATAATAGAAGTGATGTAATTATCTAGAAATATTGAAAGAGAATTAACATTATTTTATAGGGATATAAACATTATAAGAATCAATATCTAGGATTCAAATCATATTTTTTTTAAAGAATCTTGTTTTCCTCCATTAGAGAGGTATTTGTCTCTATGAAATTGTTCTTCCTCATGTTACAACATGTTTTTCTTATATTTTATTTTCTTTTGTTGGGAAATAAAATGATTTAAAATCCATGAGGGACATTTTTTATAAATGAATCATCTTTAACTGAAAATTGGTTTTAAATTGGGTCTTATACAAAAATTTAACATAGTTAATGTGTTATATAAAATTAATTTGTATTATAATTTTTTGTCTCAAACCATTTTTCATGAATGTTAGTGGTATTTATTAACCAATAGAAATGTGTTAATTATTTATTATCATGTCGATATTAAATTTTTTAAAGAAACATAGATAATATATATTAAAAAATCGTATGGTTTTTATTAATATTTCACGGAACCATATCTATTTTGGAACCATGAATATGTTATTTTATGGATATATGAATATTAGTAGTTCGTGAAGGGTTATGCAAAAATATTTATAGGTGATCATTATGTAGTTGTGTATAATTCGTCTTCCTGATACTAATGTTTTGTTAAAGGACTTGATATAGTTAATAATCAGGTTATATTATATTATTTTTCATTTTATGATTGTGTTTTTAATTCCCATATTCCCAGTCAAATTTTTATGGTTTTATTCTTGATGGATTTTTAAAATCCTTGATTTTTCATCTGTGATATAGACTAATTTTAATACTTCCTTCTATGTTGTATGTCATTTTATTATGATACTATTATTGAATATATTATGATCTATTTAAAATAAAACCAATGTTATTTTTATTGAAATTTATTTCCAATGAAATTTATTGTCACAAAAAAACTCATTCTAGAACTTATGGTTTCATATTGATATATATTTTACAAATTCATATTGTAATCCATATATGAATGTTCCAAAAACCATTAAAATTTCATTGGTCAAATGATGTCTTTGTTTTTCATGAAAAAGATAAATGATATTTTTTCAAGTATCAAGATGGCTTCATGAGTTTATATTCTGTTCCTGGGGCTTTAGGATGGTGGAAATGAACGGTCTCATGAATACATGGTATTGGATTCATTCTAGGGTCATAATTTTTGTTTCATTTTATTATATCACATGGATATATACTTATTTATTCATAATTTACACATATTGTGTATCATTATCATATTATAAATGAGATGTGTAGTGTCTGTTTATCTATTTGAAATTTCATCCAATGTTTTTTTTTGAAAAAAAATTTCCAATCACTGGCCCATGGTGATCAATAAAGTGCTTCGTGTCTAATAGTAGGCAATCTGGAATGAGAATTTAGGTCAAACCAGGTTGGTACAAAACATAATTTTGAGAAAAATATTATTAAGGTATTCCCCTAAGAGTTTAGTCATAGGTCCTCCAAAAATTGGTAATGTACCTACCATGGGTTTATATTGATGACCTTATGAGATTCCATTATTTTTTATTGTGTATTTGGGTAATATCAAATTGATAAATGTGTATTGACTTGCATGTTTGGGTGGATGAATCCCCTAAATGGGAATGTGGTTGGTTTTCCATAGTCCAGAATGATATGTGGCTCCCCTTTTGAATTGGAAAGTCAGTACTCCTCTACCTGGAACATAATAAGTTGTGAATTAATAGCGGTTTGTTATCGTTAATGGATATAGTGTGGTAAAATTAACCATTCTAGTGGGTACCCCTATATTATGAAATGTGGGTCCTCCATTGGAGGATTGGACACCACCTTGGTTGATGTACATTACATATGGATTTAGTATCCTCCAAATATGTTTTCATTATAGGATCTCAGATATGAATATCAGAGTTATAAATACCATTCAATAAATTATAGGTTCTTGATTAGGGAAAGGGTTTGATAGTCACTTGATGATGGAGTGGTTAATTCAACCATATTGAAAAATATTTTTTACTCTCTATTGAGACAAGGAGAGGTTCCCCCATATATACATGTTAATGGTTGAGATGATATAGTTTATGATTATTATACCATTTTGGTTCAGTGTTTTCGACATAATTGGCAATATGGGGTCCAATAAACATTATGTCTTTTCATCAAAAACAAATTTATTGGATCTTAGGGACAAATAGTTACCACATAATATTTTATTAATATAAGAGTGTTTACATGGTGATTTTATTCTCTTCTCTTATACCAAAGAGTGTATCTCAAGAATGATTCACTAAATGAGGTTAATGTATCATATCAAGATCATTAATTTATGGACTGATAGATTTAATGTATTGGATGCTATGTACAAGATTTTTGGTTAGATAATATTGATTTGATATCTTGTCTGGTATGTGTTGGAGACATCCATTCTGGAGAATTTTTTTCACATTTCTAATATTCTAATATAAGATGATGAAATCTTGGGTACTCACCTCTTCGTACCTAGTGGGTCATGAATCAATCCCATTCATCACACAATTGAAATCTTATTTCCACAAAAAACCATATTATATGGTTACCATTACCCTAAATTAGTGTATTTTTTTATGGATTTGATTAGGAGGTTCTATATTATGATAGATATTCAATTTCTATAGTTATCTTCATTGTACTGATGGTTTTCATTCCTAAATAATTTTATCATTATAATATTCCATAATTATCATAAGAGATATATACTAGTAGAAAAATTTCAATATAATTTCATGATTTGGTGTTCCTAAAATTAGTTATCATCTTTCCCAAGTATCACCATAAATTAGATTTATATTACTTCAATAGATTTCACTATGGGTCCCATCATAGCAGGGTCAGATCTATCCATGATTTCATTATCGCAGAATAGTTATCCAACCCCTATTCATGGTGATATGAGTGTTAAGTAGATACTATTGATGATAAAATAATTAATAATCTATGTGTTTTTTCATATTATAGAGTAATTTTTTTATTTATAAATTGTAGTGAGGTTTTCTATAATAGAACTATCAATTTATACAAATTATTACATGATTTTGAGTATAAGTATCATCTAAATACAGAACAAGGATCGAAAATACTAGTGTATTTGGAATATTAGATACATACTTTGAAAGCATGAAGAAGATAAATATATATTATCTAATCTTTATAATTAGATTATAATTGCATTTTATCCCTTAAAAATTATATTATAATCTAGGGAACACATAAACAACCAGATGAGAAACAATTCCCAACAAGGTAATAAATATTACAATAAAGAAGAACACAAAGTTTAGAAGGAATACCATGATGAACTAAAAAAGGCATGGACCAAGAATAATCATAGAGAAGAATAAAATAAATAAATAAACAAGTAATCGTGGAATAATTATAATGTGGAAGCAACATAAAATAAGACACAAGAATGAGTAAAGGCTCATTCCATTTGGACGAGCATGAGTCAAGGCTAACTACCAAGATTTTTTAACATGTATCTCGAGTGAAGGATAGTCACAAAGGCCATTGAAAATGACTTATCATGAGTCTAAACATTATGGAATTATTTGGATTAATATCTCAGAACACCCATCCAAACATGTTCAATAGTATGTTTTCCATGTGAATAATCAAAAATGCTGGATCAAAATTAAACATAAGGGTTACTAATGGATGGAATTGAGTATCATAACCAAGATAAATGCTTTTAAAAAAGAGAATATAATAATCCTATCCATGAAAGAATGGATTCAAAATAAACATGGATATTCTTTAGTGTATAAATTCTATGACCATGAAAAATATTGTCAAAATGACGTGGAATCATGTAAAAAGTGTGTTTAAGAAAGAGTTGAAATAAAATAATTTTGTGTGGGTGAAGGAAAATTTTCAATATTATTTATAATATAAAAGTAATAAATATTTATGTTATAAAATGAATTATTATAGTTTCTCAAGATAAAATTAATGATTTTATAAAAATAACGGTGTCTTAAAGAAATTATGGAGTTTACTCGAAAACTTGTATGAAATCATGAATTTTCCATAAACCAAGCTTACTTATCCGGAAGAATTAAGAGAGGATCCTTTTAAAAAATGTTTTTACGTAACAAATATGGATGAAAACATATGGATTAATGAGTTTAGAATATAAACATAGAATTTATAATATTTATATAGAAATAATTATGTAACACATTAGGATAAAGAGAGAGAAATTGTAACCTGAATGAAAAATAGGGGATCGAAAGGAATCCCATAGCTTAGGTATGAAAGAGTTATGCACATCAAATTAATGACCAAGATAATCCAAATAAATCCTTTCATTATTTAATTTAAAAAAATTTCGACATATTTTTTTAGTGTAATTTAGTTAAGTATATTTACGTCCATTTGATGAGTAATATGATATAATTTCATCATTCCTGATTTTCTATTTCCCTTGTTTTCATGGTCATTACGTCTATGAATGATAATGTAGAATAGTTTTCCATAATTAGAATTATTTTTTATTTATGAAATTATAGTAGTTTATTTTATATTATATATCATTTTTTATATTTTATTAGGATGAATCGTTTGATAAAACATTAATGAAATTCGTTTTGATTAATTTGGTGGTTTCTCAATCAAGTCAAATTAATATTTTTCTATTATTTAATATAAGGTATATATTCTTGTTCCAGACATTAAATAAGATATAATACAGATATTATAATATGTTATTAAGATAAAATTATATTTACAAACACCCTTGAAGGAGGAAGTAAATTGAACACTCATCGTCCTTGAATATGATAAATTAACACATCATAAAAGATGTATTCATTTTTTTTAAAAAAGGGGATTGGAAATATATGGTGATATATTATTCAATTAACACAATAAAATTATAGTATATATGAGATTATAAAGATACCATTATAGTTGAATAAGTGGAGGTGAGAATAGAATAATAAAATATAATAAATTTTAATGAAATTAAAATAAAAGTAAAGAGGTTTTTATCAATTGAATTCTTCCCCATAGGAACCTCCTTGATCCATGTAATTTTCTTATTTTATAGAATACAATGAATTTCGAACAATGTGGAAGACATGGGAGGGTTGTTGTGTATAATTTTGACATGATTAATGGCATTAAAGGTTTGAATAATAGTGTTATTGGGGGTGCTCTGTTTTTGTAGAGGAGTGGGGGTTTTTTTGATATAGAATTCATTAATTATTTATTTCTATAGATTATAAATATTGTGTATTATTGTGAATAAATTTATTAAATACTACTTTTCAGTTTGAATTTTTTTTGTTAACTTATTGATAAATAAAAAATAACTCATTAATTCTTGTATATCGATTATACTGTAAATTACAATACTTCATTATTCACCAAATATTAACCGATTTAAGAATAATTCAAAAAATCCCTTCCTAACCACTTTTTAATATCTAGAATTCATAAATATTCTTCATTTTATAAAAATAATTTTATTAATATGATAAATTTAATTTTCAAACAAAATCAACATTTACTCCAAAAACAATGATTTTAATATTATAACATATTTTTAAACATTATAAAAAATTAATTAATTTCACATGAAGCTATATAATAATCACTATAAAAAGAAATTTTATTTTATAAACCTATTTTATAAAAATAAATTTTCTTTTAAATGATTATAATAATTATAAAATTGTTTATATACATTTATGATTCCATAACAAAAAAACATAATTTTTAATTTTAAAAATATTTATTTAATTATACCACGACATAAAAATATAATATTTTAATTCATTACATAAGTAAATATTATTTATTTATTCATATATCAGGTTAATATTCTATTTTAAATGTTCATTTTCATAATGGGGATATAACTATTCAAAAGGACAAGTTACCACTTCATCAGTAAAGTTTTGTTAACATTTATGAATACCCCTTATTTCATTCATTCATCATTTACTTTGTTTTAATATGTTCTCTATGTTTTTTAAAGTTATTTATTCAATATAAAATAATTATAATAAGGTAATTTTCATTGATAAAAATCTGGGTCATTACAAACTCCCCCAGTATTAAATTTGTCCTTCAAATTTTCACTTTACATACTATGTGGAAAACATGTGAGGGTACTTCTCTTTCATCACATCCTCTAGTTACCATGTTGAAACTACACACTTAATGATTCTCCATAGTAATTTGACCATTTGAGTTGTATTGTTCTGTTAAACATTGTCTATTGCATCCACGATCATCATTGGATGCTCCTCGTAAGAGAGATCATTCTCAAACTGCACCACCTATAAATTCAGTCCATGTGTGGAATCCTGTATGTAATTCAAGAAGATGGATATGTGGAATACATAGAGTACTCGAGACATGGTTGGTATACGTTCTATTATATTTTCCATGAATCCAAAATGTTCCGTAATTTTGAAGGGGTTAGTGTTATTGGGACTCAGCTTTCCTCTCATCCCAAATCTCATGATCCTCTTCCTTAGAGTAATGTGGAAGAATACCATGTCTCAAACCATAAACAACATGTCTCGTATAAAATTGAATGCATAACCCTTCTATCAACATTGGGCTACATATATATAATACAAATTTGTGTTGAACTTTTCCACTATTTCTTCAACAAATTACAGTCTTTGTTGCTTATGTTCACCGATATGAACCCATCATGACAATGTTCTGCGTCTTTTCCTATAATGGGCTTTATATATATCCATTTGGATGCCTGAGTGAAAATTTTTATTATAGGCGAACTCTATTAGAGGTAGACAGTTTTTCTATCATCCCATGAAGTCCATAGAACATTATCACAACATGTATTCTTTTTTCTGAATATTCCACTCTGATACAACATCAATTTGATAATTATAGGTTGGACTGATGTTCATCTCAGTGTTTAGATCATGATGGAGACTTTTCAAAAACAAGGATGTGAATCTTAGATCTCAGCCAGATATAATAGATTATGTTACTCCATATAACCTTTTTTACTTCTCTGATTTATATATGTGTATATATATCCAATGATAAGTCCCCTAAAATTATGATAATGTTTGTTTTATTTTGATGATTATCCATAATAACCCAAATAACATTTTTTCCAATGGATTTGTTTGAGAGTCGAATTAAAAATTATCTAGAGATGTTTTTCCATTTCATTGTTTATACGGTGAATGGTTTCATAATACCTATATAATTTTTCCATTTTTCCATCACCTGGTGATATACCTGTCACATTGATGACTATTCAGTGATCTTCATATTCATATTATATCAAAAATTGTTTTCTCATAGATCATGATACATATTTGTTCTGCCTGGGTGAATAGAGAATGTTGAGCTATGTGTGTCATTATGAATCTCCTCCATTACCTATAGATTTGATGATATACAAAATCATTACCCAAATCTCATGACGAATTCCTTATACATTTTGAACTTCGAGGATTTCCCATTACTAATAGCTTCAAAATTTATCAAATTTTTCAAATTTTTTCATTGGTCATCCTATATTTTAAAAATAAGGGACGGTTTATAAATCCTTTGATAATGGATTAATGATGTTCATTCCTTAATAATACCCAAGTCCATCCTTTTACAGTGTAATAAGATTTGATCTTTCATAGTTATCAATATCGATAAATATGAAGGATCCTTTATACTTAGCGAATATACCCCCTTATTTTCATTATGAGTACAGTATTGAGTTGAGCATTATAAATCATTAATGAGCTCTTTGATCCATCACTATATCATGTAAATTCATTTCTATGTTAATATGTATTTAGGTCACTTATGATTTGTATATATCTCACACTTCTCGCCATAAAGATAATTCCCAGAGAGTTTCAATGAAAAGGTCACAATCTGAAACTCTAGATCATGTATGGTATAGTTTTGATCATTATTTTTTAATTTCCATGAGCCATAGTCTATAAACATATAATTTTTCACTAGTACTAGACTACTCCATTATTTTAAGAATCAATATACACCAAAAAATTTCAGCACTTGTTGGTAGTGTGAGAGGAGGTGCATTGATAAGCCTCTTTGTTAAAATATTGAAAAAAAATTCACTATCACTAGTCTAGAAAAACATTTCTCTCTTCCATTTCAGCTTGTTTAGCGGGTTTTAAATTCATGGGTTTTTCTTCAAAAATCATTGGTAATATCCTGCTAGATCATGGAAACTATGGATCTTCATTATAGATGTTGGCCTTATCCACTCATTGATTGCCTTTTTCTCAAAAGGAACCATAGATATCCCATTTTATAGTTATTAAATTACCTAAAAATGATACTTACTCCATCCAAAAATAACATTAAATTTACATTGAATACAATGTATCCATTGGAAATGTTTTTATCACTGTATTCAAATTCTCCTCAAGTTCATCCTTTATCTCTAAGCATATAAAAAATTCCTCAATGAGGACTACCCCAATCTTTTTGTGGTAATCTCTAATGACTCTATACATTAAATTCATGATGATTGATAGATAATTTTTGTGCCCGAAGAGAATTATTACGAAATCATAATGTGTATACCTCATTAAAATGGATGTCTTGGGGGTATCTTCGTTTATGAATTTTTGTTTGCAATATCCCCACCAAAGGTCCACCATAGGGAAATACTAGGCCTCGCATAGTTGATCGAAAAATTAATATATTCATGGAAGGGGATGCAATCTATTTGTCTTGATTTTATTGAGATCATGATAATAAATATAAATGTCCATTGATTCACCCTTCTTCTTGAAGAATATGTTTGATGATCCCCTTGGTGAAGCACTCGGCCATATAAAAATCTTATCTAGATTATCCACTAACTTATTCATCAATTATTACAACTCAATTTTTTCCTTTATATAAGGTGTTTTCGATATGTGTAAATATTAATGAATAAGTTAAATTGAGTTCACAACCTCTCTATTAAAAGAAAATCTAGGAATCTCCTCAGATAACACATCAGTGTAGTCCTTCATAATTGGAATGTATTCGAACATAATTATCCCCTTTGATTCAATAAATTGATCTAGATATTCCTGTTTATAAAGAAAATAATATACACAAATGAGATGAATATTCTTATGGAGATTCACCCTCTTTCTTACACATGTAACGAACCATATAATGCCTTATGATGTAAAGTGTTATATCCCTTTCCAAATATTCATTGTTGGATTTGTATAATGATATAATGGCCACACCTAATATGGAATCAGACTCCACCAAAGTATGTAAGACAATATTTAATGGGAGGTTCAATCCATAGACATTAACTCACTAGAAGTTATACACATTGGATGAAATAATTCCCCTATCATATTTTCTCATTGACAACTAAACCTTCATATTTTTAGGTAGTGTTTGAATAGTTCTACTAAACATGATTGTTATAAAACAATGTATATTTCTAGAATAAAATAGTATGTTTTCTACTCATGAATGAAAAAAAAGAATTCATGTCCCCAGATCATTGTTTGGATCCAACTATGTATTATTAAGAATATATTCTCTTCCATTCGGCATTGGAGGTTGTTGTTGTTGATTTCATCCAACAACACATCACATAGAGAAATAATACAAATAATTCCCTCATTCATTAAAGAATAACCACCACACTATAGATTGAGTTTTTATATGTACCTTCCGTTTTTCTTCCACTTTTGTGGGATTATTCATATCCCTTTAGAAGTTATTTCCTAGATTACCCATTATTCCATATTTGATTCAATTCACGGTTCCTATATAACAGTTCATAGGATACATGTTCCCTAAATTTAGAAATGTCTGATTTTGGGTTATTATTAAATCATGGGATTTATCTATTGATATACCTTTAATAAAATTCATTTTCTTCTTTTTATCTCTGATCCCATAAGACCACTGAGAGTATTTAATCTTTATTTCAGCCTTGTGGTAACAAAATACAATATCTTCATAGCTGTCAAAGTCTCGAAATAGAAATTACTTTCATAGAATTAGATTTAGTATTCGAATGAAGCAATTTACCTTGTTCTCAATGGTCAAGAAAATGAGGGAGGCATATCATGCATGTCCTGTGAATTTTGATTCATACACTGTAATAAAATCATTTTCATTTTTCTTCAATCTATGTGACTCCCTCTCTATATTATTAAAGTGTGTTTGGGGAAATCATTTATTTCAAAATATTTTCACGAAATCATCCCATTCCATGAAATCAATTTCCACTATAGAAATCATTTTCGTGATAACTTTCCACCACTAATTAGCTTCCCCTTTAAAATGATATACCACATGAACAACATTTTCATTTTATAATTTCATGAGGAAATATAATATCATTTAAAGTAATTTAATCCATTGTTCAAAGAGAATCATATCATAAGATCCACTAAACATTGGAGGATATTGTTGAATAAAGGGTTATGGCGAAACATGATCTTTCATAGGAGAAGGGTGGAATTCCATTCAATTCAAGTTATTATTCACAACTTTATCTAGTTGATCATGTAATTTATTGATGTTTTTAGCACTCGTTCTAATCATGTTAGTAATTTCATTAGATAAATCATCACATTTCCAATAACAATGATTGTTGGTATGGGTTCTCCTATTTCACTCCATTAAATATGTAAATAATGTAAAATTAGGGGGCTTGAATACTTATATAATAATCATATAAAATATAATCATTAAACATAAATAGATAATATAGTAAATGAAAACTGTATCCTATCTTGTGATTCCCTTGATATCATTTTAGGTTATAAATGGTTATAGAATTATCCATAGGGTTCTTATTTAAGTGCTCTATCACCACTCTCCAAAAATAGTTATAACATACATTGATACCAACTATAATAGACCGATAATTCTAAAAATATTTTTAAAAGATTTTATGCATCATTATCCTTCAAATAAAAACTATGAATCATAAATTATAGTCTCTTTGTAAGATTAGATACTCAATTAGAATAAATGAAACCAAAATAAAAACATCTTTTATTTAATCTTCATAATGAGCTCCTGGAACCCTTTTTTACCATAAATTTTCATTGGTGTGCATGGAGAATACATGTAAAAAGGGATGATCTAAACAACCTATTAAGGGACTAAATATAATAATAAATCATAACGCATGTGTTAAAACGCATAACACAATGACATAAACATGAATGAAACATGAATAATCAGATGAATGAAAAACAAATAGAACATGGAATCTTGAAATAATCGCATCACAATAATGGAGAGAAAACAAAAAAGATATCATAATCATGAGTCAAGGCCCACTTTACATGGAGGAGCATGAGTCATGGATAACCACCAAGATTGTAGCACATGTAGCACGAGTCAAGGATAACCACCAAACCATTGCACAAAATGTCTCATGAGATTAACCATAACCCAATAAATTATATTTATTTGTGGGAACACCCATAATAATATGATCAAAATATGTGTACCACATTAATAGTCACAAATAAGGAATAAATCATATACACCATGGTTACCCATAGTAGTAATTGGGAATCATGATCATGTTAAACGTAATAACAAAAGGGAATATCATAATGGTGCCTTGAAAAAAATTTATTTAAAACATAAATTGAAAATAATAAGAGAATATACCCATATATCATGATAATTTATTTCAAATTGATGTGAAAACGTGTAAAAATAGTACTTATTAAACTATTGAGACAAAACATTTTATTGTTATTTAAGGAAAATTATCATGATCCTTTAATATGGAAAAAGAATAATTGTTTTTATAAAACCAAAAATGAACCATGATAGTTTTTCATGATAAATATTTTTATTTTAGTCAAATTATCATGTCTTAAAATATATTATGTTGTTCATTTGAAAATGACAAATAAATTGAGATGTTCTCATAAATTGGGTTTGCTTATCAAGGATAACTGAGAAGGGAACCTTTTAAAAATAATTATTTCCTCATAAAATAACGATAAACTGATCTAGATATACTATTCTATGACATATAAAATGAATTTATAATAATTATATAAAATTAATCAAAAAATTAACTTGTTAAGTAGAGAGAGAGTGTGTGTGTGTACCCTAAAGGAAAAAAGTGTTTTGGAATGAAGTCCTTACCATGTGTTCGAAAGTGTTCTATAATTGAACATAATTTCCTAAATAATCAATTAAAATAAATTAATTAAATATTTGATAACCATTTCTACATTTATTTGATTTATTATATTTTTTTATGTTGATTTATGGCCTTTTTTATGAGTGATAGCACACAATTTCATCATTCGAGAGTGTTCGTTTCCTTAGGTTTCAAGTTCAGTTCATTTGTGTACGTGTATAAAAGATCATGTAGAATAGTTTCCGAAGATTATTAATAAGTTTTATTAATGAACATAAAATAGTTTATTTTATCTTATATAACATTTCAATTATGGTATGACGATGAATCATGAGATAAATTGTTAAATATGGTCGTTTAGTTTAAATTTATCCATTCTCGATCAATACAAATCGGTTTTGTTCTGTTATTTAATATTATTAATATATACTAGTTTGATAAAATTAAAAAAGATATAATACAAATATTATAATTTTTTTTCAACCATAAGAATGGTTTTATGATCATCCTTTAAGGATATATAATAAATGTTCTACTCGTTCTTGAATACAATAAATTTTCACATCATGGATGATGTTGTTATTTTTAAAATATAAGGGGAGGGGAAATATATGATGATCTATTATTCAATTAACACAATAAAATTTTATTATATGTGAGAAACTATTATTACCATGCCACTTGGATAATGAGATGAGTGGACAAAATAAGATAAGAGACGAAATTCAAATTATATAAAAAGAAAAGGAAAGAGGTATTTACCACTTGAATTCTTCTCCCAGAGAAACACATTTAGGAAATTGAGATTATAATTTTATATAGGAATGGGTTTTCCTGAATTTTTAGACAGTTCAATGATTTATTGATGTGAGTAAAAGAGTTGGTAATTATTTTGGAGGATAATGGTGTTTTTTATTATTTTATTTATTTGTTTATTATTTTGGCTCAAGAATTTGAATAGTGTGGATTCATCTGACAAAGTATAGTAAAACATTTATGTGATTTATAATCAATGGGTTCTTACCTCTTCTATACATCCACCCTTATACAATAATTCATGTATTTAGCTTATATTGTAAATTATTTTATTTCACTATCAACCAAATATTATACTAATTTTAAAAAATAACAAATAATATCACCATAATAAGGTTTGTATGAGTATAATTCTGATATGGGATCCATTTTATGACAATAATCTTCTAAATAGGAAAATTTTTGATTTTTTAAAAAAATCTAAATTTAATGAAAAAATAGAAAATAAAATTATAAAGATTTTATAACACGTTTAAATATTAAATAAGGTATCATAAAATTATATTATATTAATAAAATAATAAAATATTACATTATAAATCTATTTTATAGAAAAAAATTGATTTAAATCATTATATTAATTTGAACATTATAAATAAACATTTTTGTTTCACAAAAATACAAGAAAAATAATTTATGAACTTCAATACAATATTTAATTTTAACATGATATAAATATAAAATATTTTCATTCATAAAACATGTAAATATTAATCATAAATTCATAGGTCAGTTTACTATTATATTTACTAATTTATTATATTTAATTTTCACATTAAAATTCAAAATTCCATGTTATTATTCCATCGGCAAAGGTTCCATAATATCGATGAATACAACATATTTCATTCATTTTTCATTTATAATGTTTTTATTTAATTATATATGTGATGAATCTTTTATTAAAACTATATATCTATATTGTAAATGGTAATTTTTATTGATACCAATTTGGGTTATTGCATGATTTCCAAAACACATGATTTAGTAGTAGTGTTGATCAATGCATTGATTTCCCTACTTAATTTTCATTTCACTTCAAAAATCATTGTGAACAATATCTTATAATTGAATATTTAACATATCTATAGATGAGTATGATGATATTTGGGGGGGGGGGTATTACATTCCTTCATCAGGGTATTATAAGGAGATAATGTAGGAGTACATCTACTTTCCCATTTTTCATATATTAAATTATGTAAATTAATGAATTGTTCATCTTGACATTCTTTGAACTATATCTATATATGTTTCCAGTTATATAAGACATAGTCCGAATGAATTTAGTTGTTTTGAGTGTCTAACATACTGGGGAGTCAGTGGTCTCGACTTTTTTGAAACCTTCATGGCGTTGAAAGTGTTAGTGGGAGATTCATTGGGGTAACCATAGTTTGCGGTTATTATCAAATGATATTTTTTTGGTTAACCAAGGTGGAAAATAAATGAATCAAATTATCTTTGGTGAGTGGAAATATGTCTATTGTTAGTAATGTAATCAATTAAAACTCATAATTATTAGGGTGAGGGTAGATTAGAACATCTCTGATATCCCATTTCCTAGAATAGTATATCGCCAGTGTCTATGTTTTGTCAGTTACTAATGATAAGGGGTTATAGGACCATGTGATCTGGTTGATTAAAATTAATTCCATTCACTGTGAAATATATTATATGACAATATTTTCTGTATGGATGTAACACTAGTATACATTTTCCAATGGTTGGTATCTTAGCAACATTAAATGAATCCTCTTGGTAATTGAACAACAACTGATTAATATTCCTTTTCAATGATTTTTTTCATGCATTAATTGATAGACCATAAATAATTGGGATGAAATCCATTTTCAAAAGATCTATTATAGATTCTTTAGAATATAATTATATTGTTGTTATTATCATCTCTAATGATGTATTGAGTTTTTCAAAATTTTATGCATGAATAAAAATCTAGGTTGTGAACCACTTGTATAATTTATTTGGATGATGATACATTGTATTTTGGGATAAATTTACACTTATTTTAAAAATAGATAACAATTAATGTAATGGATCATATTTTCCCAATTTTTTTAGAAATTTTTGGGGAAAATTCTGAGACCAGGTCCTGAGACAGTGTGTGAGTCTGAGGCCTGGTGTGCCTCGAATGATTCACTGAAATTTTTTATATTTTTAATAGAACGTGAACAATAACTTTTATTAAAAAGTGATATAACATTAATGTGATTTCCCAAATCATAAATCTGAGGACACTACTGAACAAAGGTGAATTGATATAACCTATATGAGACCTAACATTAGTTGGCAAGGGTCTTCTGTTGAATAACACAGAGAGTACATAACTGTAAATAAAATTATTAAATAAAATTAATTTAATTTAAAAACCCATTTACTCATAAATTGTAACATGTATTGTAAATCTCAGACCACTATTGAGTTTGTCATCAGTTGTTTTCTGTTGAAGAGGCATAACATTGGTTGGTGCGGCCCTGTTGTGAAATATAGTTTTTGGACCTAAACGTCATTAAAATATTTAAATAAAAATATTTTACTTATGATGAAACTATGCATATTATTTTAATAAACATTTCTCAGTTAATTAGGCATTATTACCATGACCCTAGAATTCCTATAAGGAAAGGAGACAGATCTCTCTTAGTGAATGACGGTGGATCAGGGCTTGATGATCAATGATGAACCTCAGATTTGAATGATCATCCCCCACAACAACAATGTGATGACTATTCTTCCCCAGCCATAAAGATGAATAATGGTATGGAGTTTTTTATTTGATAACAATTCCCCCTTCAGTAATTTAATGATGAACACAGATTAATCAACAAATAGAATAGCATGTGGACTGATTGTTGTTGCGGGATGCGATTTACCTTTATAGGGGTTTTCTGGGAGAATGATCTAGTGATTATTTTTCAGATATCTATTGTATTTCTAATGGATATGAACCATGATAAACTTGAACATAAATCATGGTCCATTAATCTTGGTTAATTTATACCATTTTCCTCCCCCCGTTCTTCGTTCGTCATGGGAATTACTTATTTCGCCCACGACTCGATAGGATGTGGTCAATTGACCATTTCGCACTCAATCCTTGGAAAAAATCAAATATCATAGATTTGAGATCAGCATGGCTTGATGGAGGTGTGACAATGACGGTGACTGACAGATCAAATATGTTTGTGAGATATCACTGTTTGAGAGAAATTTTTATCACAATGGATCAGGACGTCGTTCCAAGCTAAGGGATGTGAATAAAGAAAACTAACGATCATAAAAATTCCTCCATTTAATAAAATGGAGAAATAAAAAAGAATCAGTGGCATGAAGAAGGGACCATGGGTGCACCTGAAACTATGATTGGTGGTTGTAATGGCATGTTTGGCATCTTGACTGAGGTATGAGGAGCCCACTATGTCGGGGGCCAGACCACGTAGGTGGCCTGACTAGACAGCGTGGAGCCATGGTTATAGGGGCTTTGCTAGGGACCGAGGATTTGGCTGACAACCATGATGAATGCGGAAACAACATGTTAATATTGCATCAAGGGGGATTCCATGCATTTGGGTCAGAGCATATATACTAGGGGTGTGGTTGGTGTCAGTTGCAGCTGATGTAAAAAACCATTCATCGTATAGAGGGTAAGACCAGAAGAGCTAGCCGCTCCAGTGGTCTAGTGGTCTAGTGGGTCAGGTGGTTTCGGTCCAGGATTGATGGGATGGGCTGGTTCAAACCGGGCTAGGTCATCATGATTAATCTGAACCACACCAGGTTAGATCTGTCGGATTGGGTCGGGTCTGTCGAACCGGGCCTAATGGGGTCGAATGAACTGGGTCGGGCTGGTCAGTTGGTTGGGTCGGCCCTAGATCTGGCTTTTTCACTAAAATGGACATATATTTCAAACAAATCATCTATATTGATGATTTATCTTTGGCGTTGGGACCCATATGATCGGGCGGTTCGTTTGAGATGGATTGGTGGGTTTTAAGATGGATGATCATAGGTTGATAGCATACTATTGGATTTTTCTTATGAGGGTATGACATAGGATATTATTCCTATCATTGTGGATGAATCACATCTTGATGTGAGTTCTCTCAGCCAGCTTTGATAGTTGACATATATGATAGGATCATGTATCACACTAATAGGCTTGGTTTTCCCTCACATCTCATAGTGGAACAATAGATATGTTTTGTTGAGAAGTTGTGACCAATATTTACATGGAAACTTATCCTCTATGATGGATGATATTTCTAATAGGTTGAGGAGGCCCCTAGTGATCCTAGGGAAAGGATAACCTCCTCCCTATGTAGCGATAACTAATTATTTTTGTTCTACATGATTATACCTGACAAGAATGCTTTGAGCTATTTTTAGTGGTTGATGTTTGGCTATGGCTTGGTTACTATGTGACCTGGGTGATTCATGACGTATCGACACCTTGTGTGTTACTGACATTCCATGTGTTACCGACACTCTGTGTGTTACCAAAAATACATACCTCAACAAGACATGATTTCATAATGAAACTTTTTCACATATCAAGACCATGAATTCTCTTGGATACTTCTGGTAGACATGGTCTACGTTCTTACTATAACATAACTCTAGGAGTGAGATCTCTAAGAAATATCGTTCTATGCAGTCATACAGGGTAGCTTGTAGTGGATGAGACCTTGTCTCTCAAAATTCTTTTCAATTCTACCAAGATGTTCTTGTTATATATGTTGTAGACATATACTTGTTTTGAGTTAACTGTATCTTTCCTCAGTGGACTATTACATTGTGTATAGGGGAGTCCTACTGAGTACTATTTTACTCACACTACACGGGATTGGCCGACATGGGTCATTTCTTCTGAACACTATCAATTCATTGATGGAGTCTAATGTGGTAAAGGACCAGGTGGTGCTTTGATAGAGAAAATGTAGTTGAGGTGTGCTCCTACAGATTCAGACATTTTTCCATATAACTACGCTTCATGTAGTGTTATCTATAGACCACGTTCAGTACTGTATGAAACATACAGATTCATTTTGGTTGGTCTATATTCTAGCAGAGTAGTCCTTTACGGCACTTTTCATTCCTGTCATACTCTGTTTGTGGGGATATAGTGGTATGCATGCAGTTTTTTACTTATAATTTTTAATTTTTAGTATTTTGGTCTTGGGGAAGTGTGTGTGTGTAAAATAACATAGTTAAATTCCACCCATTTATGGTATATGTCTAATAATAACTTGTTTCCGGCCCCTGGACTATCGAATGAGTGATTCAGGAAGTCACAGAATGGGCCCCTCTAAGATGGGTCATGACTAATTGTATCACAGAAGGTCAGTTCTAATTATGGAACAAAAGTCTTTGAGATTGTTTTGGGGAAACATTGTTATGTGTTTTGAGTTCAGCATTACTTCCAGGAACTTTAGTGTTGGTGTGGAGATTGAGGTATCCAAAGACCAGAACATTGGACACATGCTTTTTAACTTGGTACATGAAAAAACTAGTTGCATGGTAAACAAAGTTATATGCATCATAAAGGCATGAGTTTTTTTCATGTCAATCATGAGAAAACTCACAAGGTATAATGTTCTAACTATGATATGTCTTTTATTCTGATAGGATGTATTCAAAAAGCTTGTTATCAGGGTCTCCACAACATGATCGAGAGTTTGACATCACGATTGATGAGGAATGCCTCAAGGGATCTAGTTCTATAGTAGTTTTCATTAGGATGGTCAGCAGGTGGCTCTTTATCCAGTTGATCAGTTCTTAGACCCACCTACAGTTGTTCAAGTGGATGCATCTTGTCATTCTGATTCATATTTGTCTATTTTTGAATCATATGACTATACATTGTTTTTGAGCATGTATCATATTCTTCTGAGGCATTTTCCACCTAGGATGCAGGGTTAGTATGACCAACCGATAGCATGTATGCAATGTAAGATACGATACAAGAGGTTCCATCAGATGTTATAGGGGAGTGTTCATTCTAAGAGGGATATGATTTTATATTCTTGTCATGGAAGGGGACATTATTCACATCACTATACCATTTTTGACACTATTTTTAGAGAGACAATTGATGAACTACTAAAGAAGAGGCAACAACCAGATCAGACTAATATGTTGGGAGGAAGATAAGGTAAAGGACATAGACAAGTTGTTTTATGTGTCCAAAGTTTCGACGTGTTACCACCACCACTCCCAAGTGGTCTATACTAGACTCATGGAGATTGAGGATAGGGAAGAAGACAACAACAACTAGTCAAGGCTGATAACCCCATTACTCGAAGAGTGGTTCAATGTCTGATATGTTTCATTCTACTTTTTCTTCGGTATTGATAATCACATATGCTAGTGATTTCCTTTCTATCTACTTTTCATATTTTATACATAGTGATTCTAGTTAAAACATTGAGTTGAACCTCATGTTTAAAGACTCATATAGAAAGAGTTCCAATCATCACACATTGCTTCCAATAGTGTGACATGACTCTTAAAATAGAGAGTTTTGGTTGAGATATCATAGTATTAATGATGTGTCTATTTGGTTTCGTTGTCCATATGGACTAGTAGCCATAGTTCATGCCCATATTGATTGTTTTAAAAAGAAGGGTGTTTATTTTCCTTGGTAATGGAACCAGATTTCCCTTTTTATTTCCAGAAGGGAATTCCTTGTAGTTGAGGATAGACTCATGAATAGGAGGGTGCAGTCGATTACCCGTTAGACGGCTAGCCCGACCCCCTAGTTTAATAGATATTTTGATTCCTCAGTTTCCTATAATGGTGTAGTGTATATAGATATATTCTTTGAGGATGGTCCAGGTTTACCTCCCTATTGAGAGTTGTACATCTGCATTGATATACACCATGGGATGACCCAGATATCTACACTAGCATATCAGGTGGTTCTTGTAGAGATTTTTGAGCCAAGATGTTTATGGGAAGACTTGCTGAGGAAGGGCTTCATGAGACCTAGTGTTTCACCCTAGGGATACCTAGGATCCCTTCACTGATCTCAGATATATCTTCTCATAGACTGGTTTTACAAAGGATACTATGATGGTTGATGTAGAGTTTGAAGAGTTATCCCCTCTTTTACTTTCTAGAGGGTGGTGTCATGTACATACTGCTTTATGGTGCATTTGGAAATATTCATGGTTGTGTCCTGATGTAGAGTCAAGAAGCGATATCCTATAGTTTAATCCATTTGAAATCACATGAGATAAACTATCTGACCCATAATCTTCAGTTAGCATTAGTGGTCTTCACATTGAAGATGTGTTAACACTACATGATGGGTGATCATTTTATCATCTACATCAACCACAAGAGCCTTAATTATATCTTCTCTCATATATATCTGAACATGATACAATTTAATTTTCTAGAGTTCCTCAAGGACTATGACTTTTTGATTATCTATTCTCATGGGAAGGGGAAAGTGGTAGAAAAATCCCTCATGAGGACATCTAGCTTACATTTTTTGAACAAGGAATCAAAGAAGTTATCCTGCTTGAAAATATACACTGTGGATAGGCTTGGATCATATTATCTCTAGTCCATGGTTTTCACACCCCACCCCTCTATTATTGTCTGTTGGGTTGGAAGAACATAGAGATACCAATTGCGAGGCTCTATTTTCTCAAATTTCTATAGGTCATTCCCCTGATGGATATTGGAAGGGTGGGGAGGATGCTGTTATTTTCAGAGGATGACCGATGATACCAGTGGCATGACAAGAGGAGGTTATGAGGGAGGTTCATACATCTCTATTAGCATTACATCCATGTGAGTTAATGATGTACTAGTACCTCCTATGTTAGTTTGGTGTCGATTGATAGAGAAATAAGTTATAGAGTTTGGTTTCTTGATGACTTACATGTCAAAAAATGAAGGGTGAGCAACATGTTCAAGTAGTATAGACTCAACCCTTTGTGGTTTTAGAATTTAAATTGGATGGAATAGGAATGGACTTCTTGATGGCATTACCACATATGTCTTGGGAGAACGATACCATTTGGTTGATCGTTGACCAACTCACAAAGTCAGTCCAATTCCTTGATATACAATAGTTGAGTTCAGTAGATAGTTTGGGATGCCACTATGAGTAGGAGATACTTCGACATCCAGGAGTTCCATTGATGATTGATTCAAATCATGATCCTCACATAGTGTCTCTATTATGGAGGGGATTGAAAGAGGAATTTGGGACATAGTTATGCTTGAGCATGATGTTTCATCCCCATATGAATGGATAGATAGAGAAGACCTTTCAGGAATGTAAGGACATGCTTCAGGCATTCATGTTAGGTTTTTCTTATAGTTGGAAGGATTGACTACCTTTGGTGGAGTTTTTATAAAAAAATGATTTCCATCCACCATAGGTATGGCATTGTATGAGGCTCTGTATGGGTGCCCCTATTGGTCACCACAATGTTGGACTGGCCCAGGAGTGTTAGTGCTCATTGGACTGGAGTTGGTGAATGAAACTACAATGAAGGTGTAGGTCATCTAGGGGTAAATAATGTTTGTACAGAGTAGTCCAAAATCAAATTTTGAATGGTGATGGGGGCCTTTGGAGTTCAGGGAGGGAAAAATGATTTTATTTGGGTCTCTCCTTGATGCAGGATACATATATTTGACTATGATGACAAATATATTATCGAGGTTCCATGGAACTTTCCTGATACAATGTATAGTTGTAGATGTGACATACTACTTTTATCAACCCCTATATTTGGACAAGTTACATGAGATATTCCATGTGTCTCAACATAGAAGATGCGTGCGTGATCCGTCTCACATCATTGATATGAGTGGGACAGACCTTGACAACGTGGTAACTTTTAATGAATATGTAGTGGAGATTAAAGATCGACCAGAGGGGATCCTTTGTGGTAGTAGATTCCACTATTTCATGTTCGGTGGCAACACACGCATCTACAAGAGAGCACATGGGAGAAAGTTTCTTAGATGTATGCTCAGTACCATTATTTTTTTGATTACCCCTTTTATTTGGGCATTCGAGGACTTAAATCCATAAAGTGGGGAGAATGTAATGACTCAAATTTTCACAATTTTATTTTTAATAATTATTTCTTAGAATTATGAGAACATGTGTTTAGGTGACGTGAAATTATAAGGCCCTATGTGTCCGGAATGATTTGAAAAAAAAATTATGTATTTAATAGCACTCGTGCATGAATTTTCATAAAAAGTAAAATTACATTTAAGTAGTCTCCTAGATCAGAAATCATTGGGCGCCATTGAACTCATGTTAATGGATTTACCCTAGGCATGACTTCACATTAGTTGGAACAAGTCTTCTATGGAATAACCTAATAATGATGTAACTGTAAATAAAATAATTAATTAAATTAGTTTATAAAAAATAATAATAACTCATAAACCACTACTTGAATTCGAACTCTGAGGACACCGATGAGTTCATGAGGGGGTTTTTTCATTAGGTGAGGCCTAACATTGGTCGGTGTGGCCCAACTATGAATAATAGGTTTTCGACTTAAACGTTATTAAAATATTTTAATAAAAATATTTTATTCTTGACAAAATGATGAATTTTCTTTTAATACATAATTTTTTGATAAATAAATGTTATCACCATAACTCTATATTTTCTCTTTGAAAAATAGGCATAGATATCTCATTTAATAATGGATTATTGTCAATAAATGATCAGTGAAAACTTCAGATTTGATGGATCTTCACCAATGACAATGATTCGGTGACTGATCTTTGTCCGCGATTGATCTAAATCAAATAGGGTGTTTTTGAATTGCTATTTTTTCCCTATGAATGAATCCCATAAAAAGCATAGTTTAATCAAAAAATATATTTTCTATCAGATTGATTGTTGTTATGGGATGAGATTTACCATTACAGGGTTTTGTGGGAAGAATGACGTTGTGATTATTTTTTATATTTAGATTTACATTCAAACAAAGATGAACCATGATAAACATGAACATTGATGAAGTTCTGTTCCTATTGGATGATTTTTCCTACCCCCCCTCCCCCATTCATTGTTCATGGTGGGAATTCTTCATTTGTCACTTAACATGACATGTTGTGATCAATTGATCCTTTCAAATTCGATCCAAGGAGGAACGATCTGATGTAGTTAATCGGGGGATAAACATAGCATGAAGGAGGTGGGAAAATAATGGTGATTGATGGATTGATGTTGTTTTAGAGATATCACTATTTGAGTGAATTTTCTTCGAAATGGATTGTGATATCAGTCAAAGACCAGGCCAGTGAATAATGCATCCTTAGGATAATAATGTTGCATATGTTTAAAAAAGAAGAGCACTAGAGAAGAACTAATGGCCCATGGAAGGGTCCACTAACATGCCTTGGTAGAGTTCTATAGTGGTGGATGCCACAGTTTGAGGAGCATGCGGTGGGAGAGGTCATAGGAGAAGGCGACGACAGCCGGTCTGCATAGTTATACAGCGCCAGTGGATGCAGTGGGGACTCAAGACGTGGAGACCGATCACTTTGAACAATGTATAATTGTATTACACAGGGGACACGGGGGGAGCCACATGGTCGGTATGGACCATGTGGACTAGGGGCGGCCGGAGTGGGCCATGTCCGGTAGAGGAAAACGGAATGAATGAAGCAGGCTATACTAGATGAGTTGGGTGGATTCAACATCAAAACAGGACTGTTCAGTCCAGGCCCATTGGGATGGGCTAGTCCAGACCAGATCGGGCGGGGTTAGTTCAGCCAAACCGAGATGGGTTGGGTTGGCCAGATTATATAAATCACTAGCATGTTGGACCGGACCAGGACTAGACCCATATTGGGTCTTTAACTAAAATGGATATATCAATCAATTGGACCATCTGATTGACATGTCGTCTATGGTGTTGGAACCCATTAGATAGGGATGTCCTTTTGAGATGGCTTGGTGAATTTTTATTAGGATCAATAGATTTTGAGAGAGCACACATTTTCTTATCATATGAGGGTTTTATGTAGTATCTTGTTCCCATCATTGAGGATGAACCACATTATGAAGTGAGTTTTCATAACCCGACATCGACAACAGACTCATTAGGTAGGAGAATATATCACACCGAGAGACCCGATCGGTCCTCTATAATCTTAGTGGTAACAAATATAGAGTTTTTGTTGAAGGTGTGACTAATATTTACCCGGCCACGAACCCCCTATCTTGGATGATGTTTCTAGTAGGGCGAGGAGTCCCCCTAGTAAACCCTAATAGTGGAGGACCACCTAATTGTGTATCAAGATCATATTACTTCTAATCTACATGACTAGATATGATGATTTTGATTCAATAAGTCCGAATTGGTAAGTTTTTGGAAGTGAATTAGTGATTATGTGACTTGGGTGCTGCAAGACTTTTCAATACTCCTTGTGTTATTGAAACTCCATGCATTATCGACACTCTATGTGTTATCAAAAATATGTGCCTCAGTGAGACTGAATGCATTAGGTAAAATTCCTGACATAACAAGACCATGATGTCTCTTTGATAATTTTTTAAACATATCCTAAATGCTTACTATCAGATAACTCAATGAGTGTGATCTTCCAAAACTAATGTTCATTGAAGAATAACCATGTAGATAATAGTGGATGAGGCATTGAGTCCTGGAATATATTATACTTATACCCAGACGCTATTGTTATATGTTTTTTAAACATATACCTCTATTGATCTGACAATATCTTCTTAGTGATGTTTACTCTCTGGTCTTTTACATTGTTTTTTCAGGTTTCCTATTATTTGTTGTTTTACTCTCCCATGAATGGGATTTTCCCAGACAAGTCATATCTTTTATAGAACATCAACATATTGATGGAGTCTATGAATTAATTGAACAATGGGGATCATAGAGAGAGACTTGAAGGTTGAGGTGTGATCCTATGGATTCAGACATCTGTTCCTGTACATACCCTTCAGGTTGGGTTTCCTGCAGATGAAATATAAGACCTTGTATAGTAGACTCTTTATTTTGGTGGGATTTTAATCTGGCCTAGATGTACATTAATTCACTTTAAATTCTATTTTTACTCTGATGGTTGGGATATAGTTGTATTCATGAATTTATTTACTATGTTTTTTTTTGAATTTTCGGCATGGAGATGTGTGCATGTGTACATGTACATATGAAAATGCCTCTCATTTTGGGATATGATTAATCAGTGTTGTCTTCATCCCCAGGCCTATCGAAATGGTCTTGTGGAAGTCACAACATTGGCCCCTCTAGGATGGGTTGTGATAACAAAATTATTTCATAATGTTAATTTTTTCATGGAAAATAATGCTTACACATGGAGAATAATTTTTAAATATTTCAATCATGTTGAATTATTTAGATATTCATTTATAATTAAGTGAATATGATTACTTATCATCCAATTTTAATTAAATTTCACCAAAAATACCATAATGAAAAATTAATGCCATAATCAGGTGTTGAAATTGGTTTATTACCTATGAATGTTATAAACTATGATGGGGTTTTAAGTCCTATGATGAGCCTTGAATAAGACCATCTTTCATTTACTATCGTTTTGTGATTTTCTTATACCTCATTAAATTCCACTCATTAGCACATTGGGATGGGGGATCCCATAAATTATATTTTTGATTTTATAGATAAATGAGAGGGGGTATAAATAGAATCCTTAATAAAGACCAATCATATCTAGACCAAAAGGATGTGGAACTGAAGTGTATAGAAATGGTTTCTAAATCATATATATTCAATGATTCATTGTTAGTAGTACTTGTAATATAGGATAAGGACTAAAATTCATTTTACATTTCTTTTATATAATTTTATTTATAAATTAAATAATGAAAAGACGAAGATATTTTATCAAGGGAGCATGATGATTGAGTCATATCAAATAATATAAGCATTTTTCATTTCGTATCTAATAATGTGTAGTTCACGATGAAATTTCATGTATATTTTAGAAGAATTTTTCCATAAAAAAATACCATAACATGGCCATTTTGTTTTTTGAACACATTTTTGAGGTCCAATGAGTAATGAAATTTGTTATGGAACAATGAACACCCATCCACCAAATGTGATAAAAATTTCATACTATTTTTCATTCCATGTTTTCCTATAGGTCAGTACATGAGTCAATTTACATAAAATGTGAAGGATTTGGATTCTATATACTATATATATAAGATTATATCCATTTATAATGTGAAAAAATGATTAATTATACTCTCCCTTCTTCTTAAATTCATGTCCCTCTTTAATGATCAATTAAACCTTATTTTATCATTTATTTAGATTGAATCTTGGTTCTCGAGTCATTTTCTAAATGAGTAGTTCTTGGAAGAATCCACTAGAAGAAGTTGTGGATTTATAATAGATTTTGTTTTGGGTAGAATTCAAATGTTCCATATGTCTTGTAAAAATTTATTGGAGATCATTGCTACAACATAGGGTCCCAAGGGATTGAGAATCTGATCCCCTAGTAAATTTTCCATAATAGATACATGGATCTTTGGGATTCATTATAGTGAATATTGATGTAGTGTGGAGATCCCAAATGTGTCTAATAGATCTCTAGTGATGAAATTATTATCCATTTTAATATTTTAAGGTATCAAATATGGATATAGGATGCAAAATTTCATTGGAGAGATCTTTAGAATGGGGGGATTGGTAGTATCCCAAGGTCCCAACCTAAGGCTTAGTTGGTTATGAGAAAACTAGAACCCCTACGATGTGGTCTGGGGAAACACTTCAGGACACTTATTGAGTTCTGAGTAATGTGTTTTAGTGGATTAGGTGTTACCATGGTTCAAAAACTCTTTCATAGGGTATGATCCATTAGTAATGATAGTGTTATTTAAGCATGGTTGGTCTAGAAAAGCTGATGTGTTGTCAATTTCATTGTACTATTGTCCAACATATGGCATTAAGTTGTTCTATGTGGTCAGTGAGGTTGTTTCATGGTCTTATATTTTATAGTATTTATATAAATATTATGAACACATATGATCTTATATATCTCTTATATCCTACACTCTATCAACATGTTACACAAATATATTTTCTAATTCTTTTGATGTTCATTTCATTTACAGTGTACCCCTACCTTATAGGGATAAACCCATAGTGATCCAAGCCTTAAAATGTAGACCTATGCGAATGATAATTAAAATATAATCATTATCAATTTTATACTGTTTTTTTGTACCTATAGTTTGGAATAAGGAGGAACTAAAACCCTACCTTTGATTTCAAGAGTTTTTCATTATCTTCTCCACTTTGAGGTAGGAGTTCAAGAACAAGGAAAAAAAGACTATTTTTGTTTATCTTGTATACCAAATATGTGTGATCAGGCCAAAACTATTAAACCATGATCCATTGAATGTTATAAATCAGGTTTAATTATAGTAACATTCTACAGTCCTACCATCATATTCGTTTTGTTCTATTGGTATAGAGACTAAGCATCTAGACAACATGTATTTGATCATACCCATGAAATCATAATGAATCGATATTGATCATAATAATGATTTTGGATTAAAAATGTGGTTTACTCATTGTTTTAATATTATTAATTGTAATAACATGATGGTTGTGTAAATTTATTTAAAAATAATTACATGGATGGAAATTTCTATATTATATTATAGATGAATTTATGTCAATATAAAAATGAAAATTATTTTTCTTATAATTTTTATGATAATTAGATACATGCATTTAAGAAATTTATTTGGATTGACAAAAGAAAATAAGATGAATTCAAAATTATTTCATATGATGAAAATTATGATATCTTGGTGGTAGTCCATTTGAATTTCCTTATAACATTTTAGTTGGAAATGTCTTTGCTATGACCTATACTTGGGGGATAGTTGATACATAACCTTCTGATATCATATTTCGAAATAAAAAATACTTCTATTTGGTGTGAATGTCCATCGTATGTCAATCCTATGGTTAAGGAAAACTGTTATGTACCTCATTTGATTATCATACATGTTTTTTTAAATAAAGAAGAGGGTAATATGAAAATGTATGAACTTCTCTATGGTAATTGTTATTGTCACAGGATTCCTGAGGATAAATTTCTTATCATCCTATGGAAATATACAACATGTTTAGGATACCTTATATTTGATTCATCATTAGAAAGAGTTTCCTCTTCCAAAAATGGTTATGCATCCCGATTGAGGAGGTTCTACCACTAGATGGAGATATATTTCATGGGGTAGAAGAATGTTTGGATAACATAGGTGTAAACATTGAGCTCGAGGGTTAGTGGTAATATTTTATTTGTAGAAATGTTTTTCAAATTAAATCCCATGCTCAATTGAGTTATTGAATGGGTGCATATTCATATTAGACACTTTAGACATAGTGGTGTCGACATAATAATTTGTAGGGATGACATGTTTGGGATTTTGATTTGTACCTAAGAGAATCATCAAGGATACATGGTTTCTTATGGTGACAGGGATGAGTTTTTTTCTTACTAGATGGGTAGGAATTCAGAGAAAATATTTATAAGTGGCTCGTGACTTGGTATTTTATAGATTTTTCAGTATTCCATTTAGTATTTTATTTTTATGAATTAAAACACATAATTTAGTAATATTTATTCCTAGACCTACTTGATTATACTATTATAAAACTATTTTAGTCTTATTTATTTTATTTGGAATCATGTTGTAATTTCTTTTTCTATTTGCGCTATAATGGTTTTATTTCAAATCTTATTGAAACAATGTAGTAGAGTTTATAGTATCCCTACGGTATTTATGACACCCTCAAAACTTGTTGATAGCCTCTCTCATAATTTGTGGCATGATTGAGGTTATGTTTCCATCCTGACATGGTCACGTTAGGGGGAACCATGTTGAGGACATTACAATGTGATTGATAATATTAAGTACCTTTATTGTGGATTATTATTTAAGGAATTTGGAAAAGATACGAGGATGTTTCAAGGATTGGTAATGAGATAATCCCTGAGAATAAATGACACATTTGTGGGGGAGATCCATTTTATTGAGGATGTGATTGATATTTATGTTATTTTTAGTTATGGTCGACGTTATTTCATTGTGGGTAATTAACTAATTTTGTGATGTTGCTATATATTGATATCTTTTACCCATTGGTCATAATGGAAAGAAATGACTATTTTTGATTCATAATAAGAACATATAGATATATGATGCCATGTATATTTTATACTACGAATAAAATAGTTACAGATGAAATATATATCCTTATGAATTGTGAAATGATATTCTTTGATGTTCCTAATAAAAATTAATCAAAGAAAGTTTTATGTTATTCAAATTATATTGTGAATAAATATTCATTGGCACCATGAACCAGTTTTTCAATGTTGATTTTCCCTGTTTAGTTTTTCCTTGTTTTGTAAATTATTTTAAATGGTGTGCATTAATCCTTTTAAGGAATATGATTCCTCAACATCTTTAAATAATGTTTTAGGTGATAGGTAACCAGTAGGGTACTAATTTGAATATTATGAAACTTCCTAAAGCTCTAGAGAATGAGATGTTTGATTAGAATGAAGAAAACATCCTGAGGTTCATGTGATCCATTGAGAGATAATTTATTTTTACCATAACATTGATGTATAATCCCATTAGATATATCTTGATAATGTATCAGCATATATTTACGAGGGAGGTATGTCCCCAGGAAAAAGAGTTGGAGATTTATTCCATTTATGGATTCTAAACCATACCAAGACACTTATTAATCTATTTATGGATATTTATTCATACATGATTCAAGTTCAGGAGAAGATTTTTTTTGATATTATAGGGGAATATGGGAACAAAGTGTATTTATCCTTGAAGTATTCTGAAAATAATATTATGATCCAATTATATCTATGTATGATGAGGGATGGGTGGGATCTCCAGTTCATTCACATAAAACTCCTGGTTATTTTAGTGATGAACTACAATAGATTCTTCATAGTCCACTGGATCTTCTATCCATTACTAGAAGTTGATAATGTTAGAAGGGAGAGATGTTTTTAGAATATAATTTTCTATAAGATAATGAAAAATATGAACATTGATTATTTAGAAGGATTATGGAAATGATGAATTATCCTAACATAATTTAATTTTATATGACATATTCCCCAAAAAGTGAAAATTATGTTCTAGTAGGGGGACCTAAGAGGTATTTCCCTAAAATATAATTTTCCACTCTAAAAAGTACATATAGGTAAGTAGTGGGAATATCTGACATGGGAGTGGGAAGTCATTTATGTATTATATTAAATTTTAATGATTCCCATATGGAATGATGGGACATAAGTGCTCATACAGTACCCACCTAATAGTGGAGTTCCATTCATAAAAAATCTTTGGATATATATAAATATGTTACATAGGAGAAGTTCAAGATAGATCATTGGTAAGGAATTTGGACCGGAACCTTAGTATTAGATGAACATTGGGACACCATTGAAAAAAGTTAGAAAGACTTACAAATATCATTCAAGATGAGGTATGAGATGTGGTGGCCAAGTGAATACATGACAGTACCATAAAAGATGAATGTCTTAATGGAGTATTAATAGATTCTACTATAGAGGGTTAGTTAGTTTCACAGTATGAAGCCGACTCTAGGTAGATTAGATCTTGTAATTTCAACAATGAAATGTATCATTCTTATTTAATCCTCCCATTATTACATTTATTTTCTTTGGATAATAAATTTATATTTATCTAATAAATTTTGAGAAGGTATTTCATTGTTTATAGAGATTTTTGATAGAGTTATTACATTCAACTCACCGTTGAAAGTAATGTTAGAGGGTATTATTCATTGAAAGTACTATTCTAAAAAATTGGTAGGTAACATTTCATGTGGGAACTAATTGATGTAAAATTGATAAATGTAGATTTTATTCTTGATATGGATTCATTAGTTCTATACCATGCTCATATCTAATGTTACATGAAGGTAGTTTCCTTCATATCACATGATTTGGGAAGCGACATTCTCCAGGGTGAGTGTGATCTTTAGGCTACTCATACATGACCAATTATGTGCAGATTATATTATCACATGTCTATGATATAAGTACTTATCCAAGTCAAAAGTTGAACGAATTAGAATAACATATCCCATGAATTGACCTATTTTAAGGAACTAATTATCTATTTCTTCATTGGATTACCACACGATTGGTATATCATGTTCATGATTGAGTTGGTACTTAGAGCTGATCTCATCTATATCCTACCTTAAAGAAAGACACATGATGATCCTTGTGATTAAAATATTTATTTGGATGATATAGATGTAAAATGATTTATAAAACCGATTATATCTATGTGGGGTTCTCCTGTGTCTTCTTTCATGATGTCTTATAGGATATTTCACTTATTTTTTTTACTGATTCAACCATATGATGATCAAGAATCTCTTTCCCTTTCAACTCATTAAGGATAATTTTTAAATAGTTGAGATGTTGGAGGATATTATCCAAGATTGAATTGATTTTAAGGTATAAAAAATTGAGGTTAATACTTTCATAAAAAAATATTTTTAAAGTAGGTATGACCTAAATTATCGTATGGTGATGTTGATTAATATAATGAACACTCTGGCGGTGTCCATGGCGTCGAAAAATAAGAACATTCAACCATTATTGGACCAGATTATGGTTTTTTTGGTTTATTAAATATTATTGTATTACTAGTCCTTAGATGATGCATTCCAGTTTCACGACCACATCAGGGGTACACTAAGAGAGTTGGGATTACACCAATATGTCTAAATAAAACATTTGAATTTATTGGGTACATTTATTCTTACATGTTATATCATAGAATAATGTGGATTTGGAACCAAGTAAGATAGTATTACTCGTCTCAAGAGAACATCCAAATAATTTATTCGAGTTTTTTGAATTTTCTTAGTTAGCAAGAGTATTATCAGTGCTTAATCATATACTAGAATCGTTTGGCAGCACCGATGTTCAGGATGACCAAAAAACAGGTGAAGTTTTCTGAGTATAATTATTATCGGTGGTCTTCTCATGAGATAAATGTTAGCATTACCTCAAATATGTTTATCATATTTCTGATGATGGGTAAGGAATATAACATGTAACTCGACACATTTTTATTCGGACTCTGTGTAGTTCCAATACAGGACAATTGAGTGGTTATTTATGACTCCAAATAGATGAGACTATATGATCGGAATTTCCATATACAATATGTAGAGTTAAATATGGTAATAAATTCCTTGTTATGTTGTCAGACATATCTTTCGGACTAGAGTTTTTTGGGTAAATGGACAACAATATACCATATTATATCATTTCCTTGTGGGACAAGAACCATTGGAAGATGATGTGTGGTGAGTATCTTCTTTAGTTTTACTATATATTATAATAAAACCCATGAAATGAAAATATCATTATTGAATCCTAATCCAAATGATACAGACAGAGTCGATGCATGTGTTTCTCAATGTCTACAAGCTGATGACATTCTTTGAGGATTTTTATATTTGGGATTATGAGTCATAGTGATGAATGTATTTGATATCGAAATATATAAAACATGTATTTTTGGACAAGATAATGAAACGAAGTTATTTAATTTAGATGGATTATATCCCCGGGAGATCATATGTGGTGTGGTGGCACTATTATGATGGCCTATAGGAAATAGTGAAATTATTATTTTTGAAGGCCTCTTAAGGGTTCCTAGGAGTATGTTGTAGGAATTCATGAGAGAGTTTGATTCCTTTAAATGGGAGTTATATCCATGTCTCAAAAAAATATAATGTGATGTTTATCCACAATACTGGTTTTCAAGGATGCAATAAGTGACAATAGGAATCCTAATGATTTTTTTTCAATAGTTAGTAGGTCAAGGTTTAACATAAGAGGAACTCTAGGTTGTTGCATTCTCAACCCATTATAAAATAGATATGCGATAATTCCATTATGGAATTTATGTAATTATTACACATGAAACACTATAATAATGATGATGAATCGGAGATCATGGATTTAATATTGCTGGTATTGCAATTCATTCATATCCTAGAGACATGTACCATTATTGGTCTCCTTAGAATCTATGTAAAAGAGGTATATTATAATTGAAATGTTTCAATGATAATTGTTTCTAATAAAGATCCTAATTTCACATATCTATTCTAGAAGGGTCATAATAATGATTCGGTATTACAAGTTCTTATAATTTCATCTAATCCTATTAATAGTGATGGACAATTTCAATATGTCAATCAGATTCTGGTGGATTATTTTTATGTATGTTATTTGGATTTTATTTGATTATGGTGGAAGAAAAGTGAATTCTTGGAGTTCACTTATAATAATATCATATAAGAATTGAACCAAGTATCTTCTTTCAATTCCTTGTATGGAATGAGTTTTTGGTCACCTCATGAATAGTTAGAGGAAGGTGATTTAATGAATTCCAGTCATAGTCTCGTATAGGAGACATATGAGTAGATTTAGTTTATCAAAAAGTTGTTTAAGACCATGTAGTGAAAGGGGATGTTGTATGATGGCCATCAGTTTTGATCCCTAGAGTTTGGGGGTCGGTCATCAATATTTTCATTAGGCTTATCCTATATTGGGAGAAATCCATGTTATTAAGTAGTGAAAGATAGAGATTATGTATATTATTTTTTTCAAGATAGAGGAAATGGTCGGTCCAGTTACATATCAGTTAGCCCTTCCATAGTGCTACACCACCAAAATTATGTGTTTTATATTTTCACTCATTATAGATCTCATACGAACCCTTATCAAGTGAGATAAGATGTTGAATTCAAGCATGGTGTTATTGTTTCCATTGACGAGAGTTCAGTCCATATCATAATATGTTGTGATAAGAACCTTTGGTAGATGTTTGTGCCTCATGTGTGTGTAGTGGACTCATTGGAATTTCTATAAGAATATTCCATAGTGAGAGAGACTAATATCACTACTAGAAATAGGTCTTATAAAAGCGCTAAAAACCACATTTAACAGCGCTAAAAATCACTGCTAATCTCAGCGAAGATAAGGGGGGGTCCCCTTTATCAGTGCTAAAAATAGCGATGATAAAGGGGGACCTTTAACAGCACTAAAAAAAGCCCTAATAAAAGTGAGCCTTTATCAGCGCTAAGAATGCACTGATAAAGGTTGTCTTTATCAGCTCTATTTTCAGAGGTAATAAATGTATAATATATCGGTGCTAAATATAGCACTGATAAACACTACCTTTATCAGCGCTATTTTGACTGCTGATAAAAACAACATTTATCATCGCTCAATATAGCACTGATATATTATCCATTTATTGGCGGTTAACTTGCACTGATAAAGGCCAAAGATCATGTGCAAAACCAAAACCTGCATAGAACCTATATAGAACCTCCACACATTACAGCACCCACACACAGCACAAACAACACCTGCACACAACACAAACAACACCCACACACAAAGCACAGAAGAACAAAAATTCTACTTACATTTACATGAAATCACGAATTCAAAACAACACACTGCTATATACATTTCAAAAAAAAATTAATTTGGTTTCAATTACAATTATCTAAAAAAATTAAAACACATTGATGTTCCATCATTTTTTCTTCCATTCGCTCTAAAAAATTGTCGTCCAAGGCGGCGGTTTTCAAACAAAGAATTCGAACTTAAGAAAAGGATTTCACCTACATAAGAAAAAAAATATTATGTTAGTAATACAATAATGAAATAAATTGAACATTAATATGAAAGAATACATTAATAAAATGTCAATTGTTACCTATTACAACATTTACATTCAATAGTTCATAGGCCTAGGAGAGATGACTATAGAGCGAGAGTTCCTTCCCCTTTGTGATGTGATGACCTGGGTAGGTAAATATTTGTGGGATGGTTTGTGGATTGTGGAGACTTTCATAAGGATTTCATGTTATGGTGACACATAAGGGACCCAAGAACATTCCCATGATATATGTGCTCATGTTAGTCTATATAAGAAATGAAAAACACTCATGAAACTGGACCCTTATTTACTCAAATTGCTAGAAAACTACCGGGATGCCTAGTTAGTAGAAGATGAATCACTCTAGTTATACCTAGATGATGGTTTCATCCTTCTTTTAGATAATCATGGGATATGTACATCCAATTAGATTCAAAAATAGATTCTATTCCAAAAGATATTGTATAAAAAGTGTGGTGGATACTAGGGGAGAATTCTAACAAACGAAATGCACTAATGAATGCATATAAAATATAGCATAGAGAAAGAAGCACCAGGACTCGTACACAATCATTTAAATACTCAGATCCGTGGGTAGGGAATGACCTCCAAATCCAGATACCTATAATATAGAAAGGGAAGAACATAACACACAGACAGGATTCACCTCACTCTATTCCTGACTAGTGGCATGAGAGGGAGGACTTGGGGAGCTCAGTTGGGATTAGAGGGGAAATACATTTTCTGGTTAAAAAATAGTTATGGAATCAGATATAATGCTCGTCCTTATATTGATATTTAACTCTGGAAGACACTCCTTCCTGTAAATATACTCAATTGGGATACCCAGCTAGAGAATAACTCCATTTATGACTTTTGTAAGGCCTACCCTTATAGAAGGAAGAGGTCTTTCAGAACCTGATTGTAGACCAACCCAACTTGAAAATGACTCCATTTCTGTAAGGCCTACCCCTTAAAATTTTCGTTTTATGCATAACCACTACGGTAAGTTATAGTTTACCAACATAACTGGCCATATACTGTGACTTCTGCTTTTAAAACCAAAAGGATTCACCCAATCTGTAGATAACACCATAAGAAGGTTTCTCGGCTCGTTCACAAATTCAGGATACTCATGATCAATTCTCTTCCACTAAGGAGAGTCTGCCAAGTGACGTAGTTTCTCATATTTAATTCTTATATCTGTATTCCATGTTAATTTTCCTAATGTCTCCTCACTTCCATATAGGCGCCAAAACCTAGGAATGATTGGAAAGTACCATACAACTTTTTTAGGACTAGAATCATCTTTCTTGTATCGAGAAGCACCACACTTTGGGCATTCGTTAAGTTATTTGTGGTCCTTGCAAAACAATATACAGTCACTTGGGAAGACATGTATTCTTTTATGGATCACACCCATCGATCGTAGCATTCATTTGGCATTGTATTTTTGGATTGGGAGTTCATTATCTTCTAGGAGCATGTCATTCGGGGGAGTAAGTAGTTCCGTAAAACTGGCGTCACTCCACCTGTTTCCTACCTTCAAATTATACAGCTTCAATATAGCTGACAATGCTGTATATTTAGTGCAACCAGCATACAATGGAGTTTTTTCATAACTCTATAACTTTTCAAACAATTTTGAGCAATCACGAAGTTCACCTTCAATTGTCCTTGTCATTTCCTCAATACGATCTTCATCATCATTCACATCTGTAATCACACCCTCCTTACGATCATCTTCACTATTCATGATTCTAATCATATCAGATGATCTATAAAATGTCGTGTTATCTAAGACACTGCCTACATTCATTTTTCCCTTTGTTTATTCCAACTTGTATTACTTTGATCTATTCTGTGATAGATCAGGTGTTCTTTCAACTCCTCTGGACTAATTTGTCTTGAATAACAACAGCATAAACATGGACAACGGATTTGAGCAGGGTCACATGCATGATCTTTTTCAAACATGATAAAATCCTTCACTCCATCTTTATACTCTTTTGTCAATGGATTGTCATTCATCCATTATTTATTCATATTCATCATCTTTATGGGTACGATCTCGAACATGCCTAATATTATGTTTTAATTAATCAGGTAACATTTTTTTGGTTTTATAAAAACAAATCATGGTACAAATTCCATTAAACCCCTGTGAAATCCATATACATGGTGTGTCCAGTAGGGTGAACATTGTGTATGTATAAGATACCTGATTTAATATGACATATATCAAATTTATTCCAAGTTAGTCTTACAAAGACTGAATGATTCCTTTGAAAATACATGACATTTAGAACAACTTGAGTTAAAGGCATGTACTTTAGATACATATTTAGTCACCTCACCAACTATGCATCACATTTTTGTGGAATACATTGTGTGCAGTCCTTACATAACCACTAAGGGTATAATGTCTATACAAATGAAGTTTCTATGGTATCTCTACATGGTGTGAGTGAAGTAAAACACATGTTATATAGTTCTATCATTATTTCATGGCATGTACATGGTTTCATGATGAATTATATGTCTTGGAGATACATTGTGTGTGGCCTAGGTTCACATGAAATGTAACATTTAAAATGAATCATATTCCATGTTTGAGTGAGAAGATTAGTCTTGTGGTGTAAATTTTGGAGATAAATGTTGTGTGGCATTAAAATCTATATGAAATCCATGTATGGTGCAGCATGATCCATTTAACAAGACTACATACCATTTATTTCAAAGTGTCTCATAAAGTCCTCTAGAAGAGGTTTTCAAGGATTCAGTGGAATTGCACTAGTAACAAAGTTGTGGTGCCATTGAAATGGGTAAAGTTTGGATTGATATTTAATGGTGGATGAACTACAACATGGAAAACAAATGGCATATAAATCATGCCAACAACCGTAACACCATACAAAAACAATATCTTGATCACAATCACAACAACATACAAACCAAACAATCAAAATTTTAGATTTTACAAAGCATCCCTTAATCAATTTTTTTTAATTAGAGGTTATCACGGAAGTTTTATCATCCTGGGGTGTTCATTCATAAGTCAAGATTACATAAATTACCAATTTTTATATTCCAATGTTCAACAAGAACCAACCATCATTAAATTCATTTAGTGCACAAACAAGGACCACCAGCAACCACGATTTTTAGTGGTGAATTTAGCCCGTACATTTCAAATTATAACCATCAATATCAAATAGTAATAACATGCGAAGAAGAGGAAACTAATGATTAACAGGATAAAAATCACCACGAAGGTGTCATTAAGAACACGATAGAGGTGCGTTCGTGGAAGAGGAGAGGTGCACATCAGAGGAGATTTTCAACTAAAAAGGAAACATAAAATAGGGGAAACCCATGAGATTAAAATAGACTGACACCGAGTACACCATCTACCACATCCCACAAACCCCAAAAGACAATGCATGCAAATAAATTTAAATTTCTTTATAGAAATCACTATCTGATCACTAATTTTTATCCAAACCATAGGTGAAAACAAATCCAAATAGGAATCAGGAGGACCACATACATCGAGAAAATAAATCCAACCATAATAGTGATCAAGCATATAAAAATGTGAACTAGATGGGAGGGAGTGACCCAAAATATCATCGGGATAAATATCTATCCAAGAGGATAATTTTGAAAAAAATATGAAGCCTCAAGAACTCTATGAATAACAAAAAACCTTTTCTGTGACATTGACACTACATGTAATACATTTACACGTCGTGTAATCCTCTTGAATTAGATACACTAAAAAAAGTCACTTTTTATTTAAATCATTATATTTTTTGTTTAATTTATTTGTAACCATTAAATGGTTTGTGAAATTGTCACATTGTGCATCCAATTAATGTGTCATTTTTGGAGGTCATTACATGTCATGAACTCCATTTAAAAGTCATGTAATTTCTCAGAATATAGTAATAAATGATTTTTTGTTTCTAAAAATTACCTAAAGATCACTAAATTTACCAATAAATGTGTCTCCAAATCATTTCTCAGCATTCCTCAACAAAAAAATCCAAAAAAACGTTAAAACATACCTCACATAAAATGTAATGAGACTTTATAATCTCCCGACCATAAATGATTTTCCCACAAAAATCTCTCAAGATCATGTATCATCTAATGAATAAGGACACTACTACCTCATCAAGGAGTAATTACCCCGTGTATCATGGATATATTGTCTGAACTACCACATTAACTAGACTCGGGATCGTTTAATCATGCAGTACTTTATACTCCAGATTCGTAATCTGAATTGGCTGGGGAAACAAAGTATTATCTGGATCAAGATCAACATCCCTAGTCTAATCACATGTAAATGATATGGTATATACCTACTCAAATGGAAAATATTAAACACATCATGGATAGATATCAAACCAGATGGTAACTGACACCAATAAGAAATACTCCAAAGTGACCAAAAATTCTATATTTATCCCATTACTCGGTGCAAACAGACATTGATAACCTAGCCGCTGATGTCCCATGTGATGTGAAACTACGATAAAGACATAATCACTAACCTAAAACACTAGAAGTTGATTCAAATGGTTCATATTGAATTTATTATGACTCTGTGTAATGATTAAATTCTTCCAAATCAACCGCACCATCACTTTCATCTCTTGAATAACACTCGAACCAACTATGGACCACTCTCCCAACTCTTCCCAGTACTAGGGATATCTATATAGATTCCCATATAATGAAATGTAGGGATCTGTATTTATTACATCCTGATAACAATTGATATTGTGGAAATCAACAAAATGAAAATTCATTTCCCAATATCCAATGAAATCATGTGAATGATTCTCGAGAGTAACCTCTAGAACATTGACTTCCCTATTTGTATATATATCCATCTATAGATGATAATGTGTTCATAATTTACCCTAAAAAACTAGTTGAACCTATAATGATTAAAAAAACATAGATTTAAACCTTAGATCACTTTCTGAAACAATTATAGAGGGAACCTCATGAAGTTTCAAAAAAATATAAAACATACAAGTCTGTGATTTGATCCACTTTAATCAACTCATAAATATGAAGGATGTGCACATATTTTTTGAGTTGATCAAAAAACATTAATATCACAAACTTCTTGCAATGAGTTATTGGAAAACCAAAAAAAATTAATGAAAATATAATCCCCCTTCTATACTGGAATGTTTAATGGCTAAAACTACCACATAGGTCTCTTGTGCTCCTCCATAATTCTATAATATGTAAGGAACCATGAATCCAAAACTGTAATCCACTATATCATCCATTGACTCTTGCAATAACACCTCATTTTAGGATTTCACACATTCAATTCAAGTGGTAGAAAAAAAATTTACCTAAAAATGAATATTAATAATGGTAGCGGTAGTGGCAGAGGCAGTGCCGGAGGCAGAGACAGCGGCGGCGGCAGAGGCGGTGGTGAAAGTTGCGACAGCGGGGGTAGAGGCAGTGGCGGCGGCGGCAGAGGCAGTGGGGGCGGCGGCGGAGGCAGTGGCGGCATTGGAAGAGGAGTAGGATGAGGTGGAGGAATTACGATGAGGAAGAGGATGAGGAGGAGGAGGACAAGGTCGCGGCAGACCAGGGGCCTGGTTCAGCTTCGGCGAAAGTAGGACCGCGTGCGAGCGAGGATGGCCTATTAGGGCTATTAAATAAAAACCTATGGAAAAATTATCAGCACTCGTTAATAGCACTGATAATGGTATGTTTTATCGGCACTAAAATAAAAAGCGCTGATAAAACACTCATTTATCAGTGCTAAAAAATGCTCTGATAAAGGGAACACCTTTATCAGCACTTATTTTAGCACTAATTAATGTAACATTTATCAGTGCTTTCAGATAGCATTGATAAAGGCTTAACCCTTTATCAGTGCTTTCAGTTTAGAACTGATAAAGGGCAGCACTTCCTTTGCCCTGTTTTGTGGTAGTGTATATTGGAGAAGCTGAAATTTTTTCCTCGAATACCCACTGAGATTATTTGAATCATATCCCATGTATAAGATATTATAGGGATGAGAGGTTGTAAGATCAAATTTTCTTTAGGTACATCCCTCTTCATGGTTTGGATAAAGGACATTCATATGGTTGGTTTTTTTAGAATATTTGTTGTTGAGTCCTTATCTCGTTGGATTGATATGGGTAGATGAAATAGGAATAATGTGTTAAGTGGAAAAGGATTGTAAATTGTGGAGAATTTGGGAATTCGATAAGTATTGTGTTTTTGGTTTGTAGATCTAAGATGTTGCATAAGGTCCCATGTGGAAGAGAATTTGATCCACTACTAATTTTGGCATAGCTACACTATGGAGAATTGTGCGGAACTGTAAGGTAGGCTATATTGTTGTGTAGAGCCTTGTATTGCCATAAAGTGTCCGAGGGATAAAATTCATAGTCATATCTATTTTTTAGGGATGTTAAATGGATTTAGGACACAAAAGATTATTTCATGCTCTATAGTATGGATGGAGTGGCCGTGGAATAAAGTCTTCGAGTGGGATTTTATTGGTTCTCATAAACTTGAAACCCATATGGAATAACATTTGGTAACATTGTTTCCCATTATCATGTTTTTGGGTCCTATTACAAGGTGGATAATGTAATAATTTGGTCATTATCCCCATTTTATATGATCTTCATCATGGGTGGCATCGTGTTCTTTTAATAATATTTTCTCAGGAAGGGTGTAGGTAAGTATATTATGACTCATTATTATCCTAACCATGACTGAAAATTTGGTGTTATGGTATAGGAGTCTTACTGATGGTATTATTTTTTACATTATTTCTATAAAAAACAAAAACAGTTGGACTAATTTATGTAACATATCCTCTACCAAAACCATTGGTTCCTAGGGGATATTTTTGTTGAAATTTGATGTCCATCCAAATGGATTTAAATTACTCATTCTAGACATAAATCCATGGTGATCCAAACCATCCATTTCTTATTATAGAGAATATCATATTTAACCAATGTAACATCCATTAGATATTGGTGTTTTTATCCTAGAGTTTGAAAGGATTTGGATCCAAATTCAACCACGGACATCAGTTGTTTGTCTGTGTCTTTTCAGCTCTTGAGTCAGACGGTATAATATAACACCCTAACAACATATTTTAAAACATATTTTATATAAAATAATTATTTTTATATCAAGACCCCATGATATATATATATATAATTTAATTAATAATTGTTTATTGTAATCTTATTTTATTGACCTCCCATTAGATCCTATATAGTATGTCAAAAATTCTACCGGTCATGATTATACAAAGGTGGATAGGATACCCTTGAAATAAAAATGAACTGGCAGTGATGAAAATGAATAATCTTTATTAACAATGAAAGTTAGTTTTTTCATTTATATTATTAGTTAGAATATCATATGAATTTTTTTCATTTCATGAAATAGAATCACAGGGAATAAAAGTATTATCTTTTCATGTAAATGGATTTTGGGTTATATTTGTAATGAAATTTAATTTTAGTAATTATATTGATAATTTTAATCCTTAAATTATGAAGAAAAAATGGATTGATAAATTGTAACGGAATGAATTAACTATTAAATATTGTGATGAGAAGTTTTTTATTGATGGGGCTTTTCATATGAATTTATTTCTAGGATTTTTATGAGATAATAATTTTATGATTTATTCTAGAGGTATTTTTGTTACATTACCTCTTAATATCATCATTTCATATGAATTATAATTATTTTTTCTATAGTTAAGGGGAATATATATGACACAATATGGTATGTTTTTTGATAAAATACATCCTATGGTTAATATTCATGGTATTCAATACATCATGAGTGTAAGATTCATAGTTACGAACATCCTATGGGAATGTTACAAAATATGTGGATGGTTGTGGTTGAGAATATGAATATATTAAATAAAGGGACCACTTTTTCAGGATACAATATTTAAGATTCATCCACAGTTGGAGAATCTTCCACTGGAACGGGAGATCAATCATGATGTAGGAAGTTCTCCAAGCTAGAGATATCCATCATGGTGCAAAAGAAGATTTTATTTTACCATTTCTCATCTCGGTGCAGGTGATTGGTTTCATTTTAATTTTTTTATTATTTTTATGACTAAATAAAAATTTTAATATCTTTATTTTATTCATTATATATTCAAAAAATATTTTGTAGACATTTTTTTCTATCCAACAGAGTCGTTATAACAAAGGGTTCTAGATGCAATTTGGTACATGGGATGATTTTCATGGATAATGGTTTATATAAGGGAATGTTTCCATATAGTGATTGATTTATATCTAGATTAGATATATTTTGGAGATATAATCATCATTTATCACAAAGATAGGTATCCTAGATTAATTTATATCTTCAGTTTTTTTCATTTATTTATTTTAAATAAAACACATGATTTAGTTTCATTATAACACGACTTTATAAGATTATTATATTATTGGATTTTTTTATTCATCCATTATTTTGATTTGGATTCATGTTTGATTATTTATGTTATTTTATATATTTCTTCTAAAAAATTATTATGTCAATTTAATTGCAACATAGTTCCAAATGGTATTGTCTACCCACTATATTACACACACTCTCACAAGAAGTTGGCAGCCTCTTGTGTATTGGGTGGACTATATGGGATAACATAATAATCCTAACATAGCCATGTGAGGGAGCACCGAGATGGGGACTTTACACATGTGGTATCATGTGCCATAGAAACCATGTACATCAGTTCAAATTCGAGGTATATCAAAACTACATAATGAGGCAGCACATGTAAATTCGTAGCCAGATGCATTTTGTTTTCACATCATGCAACCCAATAAATATGTTGTGTAAATTCCCCAAATAGTTCTTCGTTTAATATCTTTAGAAATATTTACATTGGGTAGAGATAATTGAAAATTAAATTTTTTTATCTATATAGATCATTATAGTTGTTTACACTTCAATATTAGAGGCTATTTTCAAGATATTTCGGGTTGATTTCAATTTATTACGTCATAGTGATGACTGCTCGATATTTTTAATGATTCAAATATAATATATGGTTGCTGACAACCCTCATCATATATAGATATCATGGTGTCTTTTATTTTAATATATATTAGTGATTCTCGTTACCTTAGATTATAATCATTGGTGTTGATCCTTAAATAGTGAATGATAGAATCTAAAACAATGTAATTCTCGAAGGCCTTCAACAAAACCCTCATTACTATAATCAATCTTTAAGGGGTTTATTTATATAAATTGAACTCCATGTGGTTATATTTTTTCCTTGATCCCTTTGGATAGTTTATGTACACGTGGTTTGATAGAATTATTTTCAGTTGGTTAATCACACCCATTATGTTGAGGTCATCATGGCATTTTAATTTTCTAGGTAACTATTACCATCTCACCAATATACGTCCTTATCGAAAACCAAATCTTGTATAAACCATGACATATAAGAATTATGTATAGTCCATTCACTAGAAACTAAACTCAAATGACAATATCATATGGACAATATAGTCCTATGAGTACATAATCTCTTGATCATAAAATAATCCACCTTGGGTGGTTTATCTTTTTTGTTGATGAAATTAGTACTTCCCTATAGATATGAAACATGGATTAAAATTTTTAGGAATTAGAATTATATTCCTCCCTTAGGTGTTTAGGTTATCAATTTCGTGGAATTTAGAGAGTATTCTAATCAATTAATTGTATCCTCTAGTGAGAAATGTGGTATTCTATTTGGGTTGGTAACATATATTGTAGGTTTACGTATTCATGTAGGGAGTGGGTCCACCATTAAAATAATAGAGGAAAAGTATAATGCTTTTGGTATTGAACTTTCATTAATAATTTGGAAGATTATATACATGCAATGAATAGGGTGCATCCATATTCATTATATATATTTATTCAAACTAGTATGTGTAGGAGGAGATACACAGTACATTTTTTTATTTCACCACTACATAAATAGTTTTTGGGACGTCTGAAATAAATATTAGTCCTTGTGTTGTTTAAATGTATTTTTTTCTCATTTACGATGTGGAATAAAACTCCCCATTCACTGGATTATGGGTAATCCAAACATTGTGTAGTTAACTCAATAAAGTGGTATGTATCTACACCATGATGGTGCAACTCATGAAAAAAATTTAATCTTTAGATGTAGGGTCATAGGGAATTCTTGTTTACATGGGATTTTAGTGGATATAGGTATTGCTATATTAACAATGCTTTTATGGTGAATTCATCTCTCCACCCATTTTATAGGAAAATGACTGATATTTACATGTACACTGAATATCATGAAGATATTGGACTCCCTCAATATATTATCATCTAAAAATATCTTTTTGGAATGTTGTCGTAATTTATGAGTGGTCCCGTGGGGTGATTGGATTTTGATTAATATTATATATCATTGATGAATATAGTTGGGGTGATTTCATCTATGTTATGAAGTCTATTATTGGAATTTTCATTCAAATGAATTTTTATTAAATTTTTTTATACCTTTTCAATTATGATAAACGTTTAGTTTCATGATTGTATGTGAATCTTTAAACTCATCCATATATATTTTCTAAAGCTATTTAATTAATTATAATTCCATTATAAATCAAATGGTGTTTCTAAGATGAACTAAACCCTATTTTATTCATATTTTTAAGGGAATAGAGTATGTATTATTATAAAAATTTGTGCATAGGATTCATTATAGATAATTTTGTGTCTTTGCATATGATTTAGTTATCAATGGATATATTATTTGTTTTGGAACATATCGAGAAAGAGTATCAGAGTGTTGTATGATATTTTTGATCATAGCACCAGTAGCAGTCACCAGTAGCATGAGAGGGTATGGCAACCACCATCGGGACCATGCACCATGAAGCTTTGTACGGGGCAATGCTAGCCGATCAGAAATGCAGGTGGGTAGCTATAGGCAATCAATGATACAGAAGCTGTTGAGGGACACTTCTAGTGGGCTGGGCCTACAGGTTATGTTATGGTCATGGTATGCCTCTGGGCCTTCAGGTCATGTATTATGAGTCATGTTGGGCCTTGTGCCATGGTCCTACGGGTCATTTACAGGTTCCCCTTCAACCCTTAAAAGAGGGATTATCTATAAAAAAATAAAAAAATAAGGCCTTCAGGCCATTCGGAGTAGAGACAATTAAGGTTCATTGTATGATTATTCGATATCTCAAATTAAAAAAATGGATATGGGCAACGATGGTGAGCTCTGTAGAATGGCAATATAATTTTTTTTTGAATATAATAAAACCCATTCCATAAATTTTATAATTAAAGTCAAATTTAAATTAAATTACATATAAATCAACGGTTTTTAGAAACAAAAATTTAAATTAATTTTAAAAAATAATTACGGTTGTGAATTCATAGAATGGTGGCTTCAAAAAAAATATAAAATGGGAGAGAGATATGAATATGCATCAAATTTTAATAAGATTCCTCACACTAATCTATAAATTAGGAAATATTAAATGTAAATTGATCTACCATTATCATAAAAGATGGTATAATTGATTAAATAAAATATGATAGGTATGATGACATAGAGGATAATGATTCTAGAATGAGAAGGATATATTAGTTTAAATAAACCAACCTACATCATTTTTGTTGAATTACAAACCTACTCATGGTGAAATCTAATGAAGATATATATTCCCCATAATATAGCACATTCGAATGAAATTATTCTTTTTTAAAGGATAATGAACTCAAAATTTATCTAAACATTAATTTAAACCAAGAAAACATCAATTTCAATATGAGATTTCGATTAACCAACTAAATTTACTTCTAATCTCTATGAATTTGTATTAAACATATTTATAATAATGATAACCAAATTTAAAAAATATATTCGATCCCTATTCATATTAGTTAATTTTATTCTATTCATTTATAACCATTTATTGAATTTATTTTTTTATCTAATTTCTTTTTATAAATTTATATCTTCGGAATTATATGTTTTTATAAAAGATAAATTACAGTTATTATGATCAACATTATTTGATGAAAAAATCATCAATATTAGATTAATACACCTTGTTATATTTTTAAAAAATATTAATGACATCCAAATTTTTCATGGAAGCTAATTTCACTATTATTATAATAGATTTTATGGTGAACATGTTTAAATAATTTTACCAATAATATGATGGTAATTTTTAATGAATAGTAATTTTTATAACACATTAAAATTTTATTTACCAAAACATTTACAATAGTATTTAATAAATTATTTTTTTAAAATTTTGGATACTCATCCATGATGTGTATAATTGGTTTCCCATTTATTTTTCCTTGTAAGAGGATGATCCAAACATAAAAATAGATTAAAACAATAAGGAATAAACATGATTATGGAGTTTTAAGATAGTAATAAAATATTAAAATGATAAAAATTATATTAATATAATGTAATGAAATTAGTTATATATATTAATAAAGTGTACAAAGGTGCATGTAATTTATAAACATGTTAATTAACGCGATACTAACATCAAGAATTCTCTCGTTCTAAAATAGTTTCCATTAGAATAAATGACATAAATATTTTTCATGGAATAAGGGGATTCCAAATATTTAATAAGGAATTATTAGAATTATTTTTTCAAAATATTCATGATTTATCTAATGAAAATTAGTTTTTTGGGAATGTTATTGGAGTGGTTCTTTTAATTTATATTTTTCCATTGTATTTTTTCAAATACTAATTTAGTAACTATTATATCTATATATTTTCCTAGAAAGCTGTTCTAAGGTAGAATAATAAGGGACATGGTGGCTGAAAAAATTCATCAACACAATTTATATATATAGTTATTGATATTTTTTCCTTTACGCTTTTAAATATCCTTTTTATGGAATTTTTTATTTACTATGAAAACTCAATTATTATTTGGTAACTATTGTTTCAATAAAATTAAATTAACCATCATAATTAATATCCATATGCTTTATAAATTCATTGTATAATTTTTTTAAAAAATAAAATTTCTATGAATTAAAAATGTAACATTAAAATGAAAACAAAAAATATAATGGAAAATTAGTTCTATATATAATTGAAATTTTAACATAATGTTTCTGAATTTATTTCATATCATCTAAAAATTTAATTACTGTTAATATATTTTTATAGATATTGAAACAAATTTTTTTTATAAAATCCATTCAAATTAATAATTTTTTATTTCATTTGGATAAAAATATCAAAATATTTTATAAAATAATTCTTTGAATAATATTAATCGTTATTTTTGAATTATATTAATCAATTAACAATTATATTAATTAAATTTCTTCTATAAAATAAATTTTATGAATTATTTAGTAATATAATCCTTAATTTAATGTTCCATCGTTATGAAATGATTATTTAATTACAATTTTAATTATTATATTATAAAATTAGAATATTTAACAACCCAAATTTTAAAAAATTAAAATTGTTTTTGATGGTATATGTGACTCTGAACATTAAGCATAAACAACCCATGAGATTTATTTATATGCTTCTTATATCATCGATAGATTATAGAAATACAAATCCAAAAAAATGAATTGTAATATATTATACCATTATAACTATTATGGACGTTAGATGGTATTAATATTACTAACAAAATGGTGAATATTATTATTATTTGTTGATTAGAAAAAACATTTAAATCATTTAAAAGAAAATGATTTTTTGTGTTTGAAAAGATTTATATTTTCTAAAATATGATTTACTCTCTCTTTTCACACATTATTTTAAGGTAATTTTACCACATATAGAAGCCTTATTCAAAAAAATGATATTCGATTTTTAAATAATTATATGAAAATTATCATAAGGTGTTTTTTAATATTTTTTCTGAAATATTTTATTTTATTGAGATGTGTAAAAAAATACAAAATTTCAATTAAAACTATCCATTTTGTTTAAATTTTTCATTAATTATAGTTATATTTTTAAATTGTTTTCAATGTAAAATTAGTTATGCTCTATATCAATTTATACAATTTTGATATTTGGATTCATTTTACTACTGAATATCTATGTATGAACATTGTAAGATTTTGAACATTTTTTTTGAATTAGGATAAATTATATTTTCTAATTATCATGACATAACTATTGACTAAAATTAGTAGATAATAAAATATCATAGTTGTGGTAAAAATAGAATTATATGGGGTTAAAAAACATATGGTTTAAAATGACCAAAACACTTTTTTAAAATCTATTTCATATACATATTTCCACCCTATCTTGTATAAGCCTAAAAAATAATCCATTTGGGAACCATATAGAATGTGGAAAACATGGGTACATATTTTTATTTTCTAAAAATCAAAGTGTTCCCCTAACCTCACTTTTAAAGACCCATCGTATTCTCTTATAAATTTTAAACCATTGTTTTTCATTCAATAACAACCCAAATAACTTCCCAAAAACCATCCTATCTTCCAAAAATCCTTAAATTTGGGAACAGATCTTCCTAGGAAGGGTTTTGGTGAAAACCTAATGAGGTTACATAAAAAAGAGACAACTTTACTCAATGAGAATTTATTAATTTCCCTCTATAAATCCTTTATTTTTTATTAAAACAGGATGATATAATAACCATGGTAACATCTATATGTGAATTTTTAATTTTAAAAAATCGATAACTAACCCCAACTCCATCAAATAGTGTATGAAATTATCATTTATGTGTACTGCAACAACTGCCTCAATAATTCATGTCATTCAATCTTTTAATTATCACATTTTACTGTTTGGTATGATCACAAATATAAAGAATATATATGATATTTATAACATAAATAGAATACATGAGTCATTATATCATATACACACGTTTTACATTCCATTTTGTTGGGTATACGATACCATCAATGGTGTGTTTAATAGACTACTATCTCACGAAGTATTGTGATTTGTTTTTTAAAATTGATCTACCTGAATGAAAATTAGTATAATGTTAAATAATTTTTGTTATATAAATAAAATGATTATGATATTAATTATATATTTATCAATTTTAAAGAATTATATCTCGTTTTATTTAAAACCTTTTCACTCATATAATGATTAGTACATCATTTCTGTATGTGTGAACTACCACCTTTACGATGTAATGTGGATATTTTCTATTCACCACCCCAAATAGATGATATATATAAATATTCTTAAATATAAAATATTTTATTTTTTATATTATTATAATTTTATTAAAAAACATTACTTACATCTATTCCATAACAATTGTTGAATAATGGAAACTTTTCCCATGTGAAAGTATGACCTACTATCTCAATGATAGTAACATAGTTCCTTTTTCAAAGACATATTTCATGATTGATTTAATAATTATAGTTAATGTATTAATATGATATTTATGTCAAGATTATTATTCTTGATATTATGTAACTATATATTTCTCACATGAATTGGTTCTTTCCTAGAAAAAAATGAATGATAACATAGGTCCACTATCTCGTGATTCAATTAAAATAATGAATGATTATCAATAAATGATTGATAAGATGTAAAAAGAAGAGGATATATGATATTATTATTATCATCATTATTATTAAATAAGTTAATAAAATGTTTCAAACATATATAGATATGTCAAATTTACATTAAAAGAAATAAAAGTTGGAAGTAAGGAACTTCATCTCAACTCCCATCATTGAAGAAAATTGTAATGATGTACACCTATTTTATTTAATATGGTGTATATAAATACACTTTATCATGAAATATCATGATTCAATAATAAATCATGGTACTTTAAATTTAAATTTTATTTATTTAGATGAAGGAGATTTTACAAAAATGTCAATAAGTGGTAAATAATTTCATAACTCAATTTATTTCCATTGGGTTATATTAATTATTTGTTGTCATTAACATTCTAATATAATTTGTCCAAATAATATTGAAAATATTATATTTTATTTCAAATTGTTCAATGTGTATACATTTTTATAAATGAAATAAATTCATTTATTAATCCTCATGTTAGTCGGAGTGAGTAACACAAGAGGGAGGTGAATTGATATCTCAATAAATATTTCGGTTAAATACACATTTAAACTAAAATACCAATATTAATAAAAATAACCATATAATCAAACCCGTAGAATTTTATAATTTTATTTTTAAAATGGGTAATTAATTCATGATTAATGATTAATGAAAACAATATTTTACTTCACATTATCTTTTGAAAAAAAATGATCAAATGATCAATAAAAAAATAATTCAAAATAACTATCATTTTAATGTTTTGTTAATTTTTAAAATATAGATTCATTTTTAAACATAAAAAATATTAAAAAACACATAGGAATTTTATATAAGGGATTAAATATGAATTAAAATCTTAATCAACTACACATGGAAGTCACCTTATTTTAAGATTCATGTTAAATAATAAAATTGATCGAGAATAAGAATTAGGTTTTAAAAAAACAATAGACATGGAATTATATGCATAGAGTATCATATATAACTCAACCACGGATATTTCTATACCGAGTTTTACATGAAATCCTTCATATTTATTCATTGGAATATATTAAAATAGTTTTATTGAATATATAATAAAAACTCTAGTTTAGGGAAAAGAGATTGTGTGTGCTATTAAAAAGAGAGGAAACACCCTGCTTGAAAGCAAAGCATAAATAGAAAGATGAAATTCATAAATATGGGTAGTATAGGTGTTTCTCAATATAAATGGATTCTGATTTTTAGAGGTCATCAAATAATTCATTAGAAGGAGTTTTAATAGATTTCTTTGAATGTGCTGAAAAGCATTGTTTCCTAGATGGTCTTAAAAGTCCTAGTTTCAGTCGGCATTATTTGTGTATGTGTCACTGCAACTGGATTAAATACAATCATCCTTTTTACATATTTTCCACTATTATTCATCACACACTTTCCATACTAGCACATGATAGAGTTCTGTAGAATATATACCGTTGTTGATCACTTTTTCGATTAGGGATAATATCATCATACCAAGCACAAAACTATGAATATTTTACTTTGTATTCAATGGAATCATGGTGTAGTTTATGAATAATAATAATTCATTACACTTGATACATGACTGCATTAATTTCTATAAACTACTAGTTAGAAAAATAAATTTGAATAATTGTCTAAATATTAATGGTTGTAGTCTAATAGTAGATCTCATAACTATATATCTATTCTATAGATAGAAAAGTTGTTGTAGTATCTCATCATGGAGGTAGATCTATTATTATAGTATATCTTCTTTGGAGGTTGCTTTAGTGAAGGGGAACACAAGCTAGTAGTCAAAAAATCTAGTGATATATATGTTTACGTTAGATTTACTAATGGAAGATGAGTCAGTGGTGGGTATTTAGTTGTAGAGGTGTCAATTAGAGATCTGGTAGAACTAATGTTAGATCATCATAGCTACTGGTAGTTAATTTTGAACAAATATTTGGTCTATTTAACTAATAGTATATCAATAGATTACTATTTTTGTATACAAAGTATCATAGAAAATAATTTTCTATCATAAACAATGAACTTCTTATATAAAAAATATTAAACATTTGTGACCATTAAATTTCTTAGGATCGACAAATATCATCTTTTTGATTATCAAAATCATGTAATTTATAACCATGTAACACCCTAAGCTTCCATGGTACACTTCTCTGGGAAAAATACAATGGAATGCGTTTTATGCAACTTCGAGTTCTAGAACACCATGACCAATCAAACCAGTCTTTGTGAACGGAAATAACCACTTTTAGAAATTTTATAAATATTATTTTTCAAAATGGGATGCATTTTTTAATTTTTAATTTCAAAATTACCTTATGTTAATTTTTGGGTATTTTTCGGAAATAATTCAATTTTTGATGAATACTGAAAAACACTACGTTATTGTTTAAAACCTAATTTTTATTTAAAAAATTATTTATTTTATATAAATTTATTTTAGGTAAAAATAGATACATAATACGTATATATGTTCAGTGTAATTCATTGTAGTTATTTTATAATAAAATTAGATATATAAAATATTATTGAATATTTTAACGTCTTTTACCCACCTTCTAGAACATTTGAAAATTTTCATAAAATTTAATTTTACCGCTTCTGTAAATTGAAATTAAAAAATAAGAGACACATGGTTGACATTAGTATGTAAAATTTGGATCAATAAGATGAATATAATTTTCGGTGAATAGTTACTTTTGAATTTTTATTTACCACGGTTAAAAGTAAATAGTTTAACTAAAGGTAAAAATGATATTATAATGAACCTAACACATGTCATAATTTAATTGGATAAGTGTATTTCGAGGAAAATCAATCTTAGGAATTAAATATTATCCTTCTTGATCCGCCTGGATTAGATAAGGACATTTATTATTATTTTATTTAAATTATAGTTAAAAGTGTAAAATGCATATTTTTATAACTAAAACATTTATAATATAGGGTTATAAATAAGATAAATTAAAATATAAATATTCATTATAATGATAATGAAATTTCTTATATAATTTTATTTTATTAATAAAATTTTAGACTTCAAATAATTATATTTATTTATGACTCAATGATAATGCAATAATTACCTTATTAATGAAAGATTAAAATAATTGACATTTTAAAAAACCAATAAAATTAAATTGAGATTATTGATTAATTACACTAATTCACTAGGTTAATATGACATGTTAAGATGGATTTAATTCATTTTGTGTGAAGTAATCATGTTTTTTTACTTTCTAAAAAACTATTAACTAAATAGTGTCAATATTGACATAAATGAGTTTTTAAAAATAATACCATATTATTAAAAGATATAATATTTATAAAAATATAATTTTTGGCCAAAGGACTCATATAATGATAGATGTGTCATTATGGAACCACTAGGGGTTCTCTTGACTTTTTATTATTATTTTATTAACCATTTGTTACAATAAATAAAAAATTTGTGGTAAATGATAAACTACTTAACTATGAGTTAAATCTAAATGGTAAGGTTAATATAGTGACCTAAACCAATATAATACCAATGGGTTGAGATTGTTTCAGCCCAGGTCCATCGTAGACTTGAAATAAATCCTTTTCGATCCATTATAAACTGAATATGATTGTATAATAAATTAATATTTCTAGCATATCCTAAAGATACCCCCACCACTCATATAAAAGGCTACTACCCCTTCTCTCAAAATCAAACCGCCAAAGTCATTTTTCTTACACAACCCCTACTCAAATATCCTCCCAACTACTCTAAAATAATCTCATAGTCCTTCCATTGATTTTAAATCCCACATAAAGAGTCCTTTTTTTCAAATGAAAATGAAGAACACGAAGAAAAGGTAATATTTTCATCACCTCATTCAAAGTCCTATTCTTCTTCCAATTCCACTTTAATTTATGTTTCCATAAAAAAGAAATAACTTCAGTACCTTCTACATACTGTGATATTATTATAAATTTGGTACACCATATTCATTATTTTTTTACCCAATGATGCAAAATTCATGATACATGCGTACATACGGCTTACCCTCTCCATGTCATGGTGTAGTTTGTTATTCAACACTTATTTATTTTAAATGATATAATAATGAGTATAATTTAAGTAAATAAAAAATATAATATGTTAATGATTATTTATATATGATATATCATCCAATTTCTTATGTTTTTACCACCAATAAAATGATAACGTCACCTATGCATACGTATGGATTATTGTCTCCATGAACGCGATTAGATTTATTCCCCATCACAACCATTAAAGAATAATTTCCATATTATAATTAAAATTAATATTTAAGGAACTTAATATCATTCATGATATGAATCAAATACATCCTATCTATAAAAACATGACTTAGGTAACAAAACACAGAGATGAAAATTAATTATTTAACATCCAAAACAATGATACTGCTGAAATATTATTAACAAAACAATAATAAAAGATCATATATGATATCATATATCTTTATGTGGTTCATTTATAATAAAATAACAATAAATTAAATATTATATAAGAGGTTTAAATACCCTTGACCAATGATAAGTACAAGGTAAGGGTTAATTTTACAATCTCTTTATTATCCATGGTTCTTTATACATGATTATCTACAAGCACCTCTTTATCGTCTACATATGTGGTTCGTAATTTATTTTTTAAAACAATCTTACTATTTACTAGACTATAGATTAAATTTATTTATGCCCATTTATGACTATTTATAAAATGGTTTGAAAGGAATCTTTCTGTCATATTCCAAACAAGGTAGTTTATGACCTTTTTGACAAATTAGGATAAGAATGTATTTTAACATATACGATGGGTGCGACTATTTTCTTCCATTATAATACCTTCAAAGCTTACCTTATAGGATTATTAGTATATTTTCAAAATAAAATCTTTTCTTCATAATTACATGACATTTAAATAATTTCAAAATAGAAAGAGATATTTCTCTAAAAAAGATTGGATTTCATCTATGTCAACATACATTGAAAGATTTTCCACATGTTTGAAGATGATTTATTATGATTCAATCTTCCTTATTGTATTGGAGCTTTTTGATATGTTTAACTTTGTATTTGGAATTTTTATACCATTCATGTATTATGGTTAATGTATTAACAATTTGTATTCTTTTTTTAATATGAATGTTTATGTTATGTTTCCACCATTTCATATAAGGATTGAATTAGACTTAGTAAGTGATTGGTGGATCCCACTATAGCTCCTCAATGCATCAGTAGGTCTCATGATACACACTAGTGTCTTGCCACAAGGCCTTGAAAATATATTATTTGTAGTCTTGGAATAAGGCCTTGAATGTGTGGTTGTGATGTATAGAATTAGGCATCACATCGTTAGGAATTAGCTATTGTTATTACATGTGATTATTCAACTAGTGGAATATACATATGAATAAGTAAATTGAATTATTTGATTTATCTTTTCCATAATATTATGAAGTTGATGTTTAAAAGTCTTCTGTTTTAGTCTTATACATTTCCTAAAATGTTTATGCTTATTTATGATAGTTTCTTCTATATTTTTGTCATTATTGAGCAAATGAGATCAACCCTTTCTATGTTTTATTTTTCCTAGGATGTGAAGAAATATATTTTAACTATTCTACAAGGATATTCTAAGGGATATTAATGTGTTACCAAGAGACACAATGTCATTTTTTCCATTTCTTAATATAATTTAAAACTTTTTCATGTATCAAGTACATCGAAGGATACTAAACTGATTGGTCTTTTGGGATTTTGTCTCTTGTGATCATGCCAATTTTAAGTAATAATGCACTGACTCTAGGAAACTGGCGTTGGGGCATTACATTTGGAATCATAGGATGTTTAATACAATCTTTGGAAACTAGATTTTTAAACACTATTTTTATAGAACATTACCCTAATATAGACTTGGAGGATTTGTATAGAAGAACATCCTAGAATTTCGTTAATGTAGATATTTTGTGAGTTTTCCAAAAAAATCCATCTCTGTCCTAGTATGAGCAGGTAGAGGTGGCTATAACACAGATGAACCTTATAGTGAAAACTCTTACAAGGAGTTTAAGGCTTGACCTTGGGTATCCCGTTACCCAATAACGGGCCTTACAACACTCTTGGTTATGATACTCCCATGGGATATGATTATAATAATTAGAATTTTCTTTAGAATCCATTATTATGGGTTTATGGGTACATACTACAACAAATAAAACATTTTTTCTGATTTTGGATTATAGGTATAAATTGATCAATTTATGTTAGGTATTTTACTAGTTAAGAATTATGTATTGGGATTTCTAAACTAATCTATTGTATTATGTTGTTTAAAATTGTATCCCTGTGGACAGAATGGAAACTACATCAATGCATGTAATCCACACAGAGATTTCTCTCCTACATTAGATAATTATAGTGGATCTAGTGAATCAACGAGTGTTGAATAGCTTATAACCACACATGGAAAACTCACTCAGGTTATAAATAATAACCTTACCCTAATGGAGAACCCTTGATCCCCAATGTGGAGGATCAATGATAGAAATATTCATGTGGAAAAAACAACCAACATTAAATGGGACATCAAATCCACTTATAGTTAAGAAATGGATAAGTTCCATAAAGAATATATTTCATTTTTTGGGGAGTAGTGAAAGGGGAAAAATTTCCATGGGTGTTTATAATATCACAGGAGATGCAGATCAGTGGGGGTCATTAATTTAAAACACAAAGGAGGATGAAGATGTATCAAATATGAAATGGAGAGAGTTTAATGATATTTTTTTAGAAAAATACTTTCTTCATGATGATCAAGAATATATGGGACATTAATCCATGAGTCTAATGAAAAATGAAGATGAGAATGTCACAATGTATAATGAAAACTTCACAAGGCTAGAAAGGAATGCATCAAATTATATACATAACCCAAAGAGTAATTTTGATAGATTATTAGATGGGATAAAACCATATATCCATTGAGATTTAATCTCAAAATCCTTCTCGTTGTACAATGATATAGTATCATGTGCAATAAAGATAGAAAAATAATTCTCTCTGTCTTACATCTTTAAAGAATATCAGGTGATGAAGAGATCTGCTAAACATTATGGAAATAGAAATAATTGGGAGAAGGGAAAAACTGAATTTCTATCCTATAGAAAATGTGGGACAAAACACCCTGGTACTTCCTTAAAGGGAATGGGCGTCTGTTACAAGTGAGGTTAAAAATACAACCAAACTCATTATTGCAAGGGAAAGAAAGAGTTTTCCAGTGATGATTTCTATAATTGTAGAGAAATAGGGAATTTTGAAAATGAATTTCCTAAGAGTAAAGGAAAAATACCACAAAAATAGTCCAAGAGAGCCTGGAAAAGATTTGGTGATCACTAATTCTGAGGTAAAAGCTCAAAATGACATGGTGGTATGTAATTTATTGGTTTCCTCAAATTTAGCCCATGATTTATTTGATTCTAGATATTCTAATTGTACCATATCTTCCAAATTTAATATGAAAATTAGAATGTTCCAATTTGATTTATCAAGGGAGTTGTCTATAGAAATTCCTAATGGAAGTATCATTGCAAACATGTTTTGTGAATCACTTCCCATTATGGCATATAAACGTGATTTATCAACTGATCCCATCATCATACCCATGATTGAATTGGATATAATCCTCTTAATGGATTGCATTTTAGACGATGATGAAAAAATTTATTGTAAGAGGAAGGAGGTTACAATTTTTTATGATGATATAGTGTACCTTACATTTAGAGTAGAAACATCACCATCTAATTCTTATCTTTATCCAGCCCCAGTACCTCTACTAAATACAATTATTAAGGAGGATGAGAATGAAATAATTTTGGGTGATGAAAGGAATCTTCAAATAGAGGATGTACCTATTTTTCATGAATATGATTATGTGTTTCCAAATAATTTACCTATACATCCTCCAAATTGAGAAATTTAGTTTTTGATTGATTTAATTACCGGTTCAAGGCCCATATCAATGACCCCTTATAGAATGGATAGTGTAAAATCAGATTAACTAAACAAACAACTAGAGGAATTGAGTAATAAAGGATTTATTCTCCCTAGTGTTTCTCTATGTGTAGTTCATATTCTATTTGTTAAAAAGAAATATATATCCATGAGGTTGTGTGTGGACTATAGGGAGTTCAGTGATATAACAATAAAGAAAAATTATCCCCTAACTTGCATTCATGATATATTAGATCAACAACATGATGCCCAATATTTTTCAAAGATTTAACATAGATATAGATACCAATTGTTGTGTATGAAAAAAGAAGAAATTTAAAATACATCCTTCAAACCAGGTATAGTCATTACAAGTTTATAGTAATGCTTTTTGGAAAAACTAAAGCACCCTCTATTTTCATGGATCTAATGAATATTTTTTTCAATGAATATATTCATGACTTTGTAGTAGTATTTATTGATGATATCTTGGTATACTCTTAAATATATGAAGATCAGGAAATAAACTTGCGCAAATCTCTGAAAACTCTTAGATGAAATGCATTATATGGGATGTTTAGAAATTGTGAATTAGGGCTTCAAGAAATTTAATTTCATGGACATATTGTCTCTAAGGATGGAATCTCTATCAATCCTTCATAGACCAATGAAATCCAAGAATTTCAAGCACTAACGATTATAACTGAGCTATGCAGTATTATTGGTTTAGCTGGTTACTATCAAGGTTTCGTCCAAAATTTTGAATGATTCTATAACACATTACACAAACTCACACATAAAGGATGTAATTCATTTTGGGAAAAAGAGTGTGAAAAATATTTTGAAGAACTGAATAGATTATTAGTTAATGATCCTATCATTACTCTACCATTAGAGAATGATATCGTTTGTTATTTATAGTGATACATCAATGAAAAGAATTGGTTGTGTATTAATGCAGAATGATAGAGTTTTTTCCTATTCGTTATGACCACTAAAAATTCATGAAAAACCCGTATAACTCATGAACATCAGTTAGCTGCTATTATATTTTCTCTGATGATATAGAGACACATTCTCTATGGTGAAAAATCTGAGATATATTTTGATCACGAGATTTTGATGTGTATTTTCTCACAGAAAAAACTCTATATGAGGTAAAGGTGATGGATTGATATACTCAAGGATTTTGACATCACAATACACTACCACATAGGGAATGAAAATAAGGTGGGAGATTCTTTGAGCAGAAAAGATCATGGATTTCTAGACAATATGAGAGTTAAAAGGGATCCTAAGTTCATCGATCTAGAAAAGATAGATACGAGAAAAATCATGGAATGTTAAACATTGATTCTTTTTAAAATATTTGAAAACCCATCTTTACTAGAAATGATTAGCAGTTGTGAGAGTGATGTTGAAGATTTTTAAAAGAAACATAGTGCTGTGAATGATGGGAGATTGATCGAATTCATATATGAAGACGGAATTTTAAAATTTGGGAAAATACTATGTGTTCCTGATATACCTGATCTAGAAAAAGAATTGTTGGATGATGCTCATTTATCCAATTTCTCAATACACCCAGGCAGCCCTATGATGTAAAGATATTTGAAGAAATTATTTTTGGTGGGATAACATGAAAAGGGATATTCTTGATTATGTGTCAAGATGTATGGTTTATCAGCAGGTTATGTATGGATGGCAACATCTTGGAGGATTTATTCAACCTCTTCCCATACCTGAGTTGAAATGGGATGATATTTAAATTGATTTTTTCATGGTTCTACCAAAGACTCAAAGAAAGAATAATTCAATATGGGTCATTTTTGATCGTCTTACCATGACTTCACATTTTCATTCTATAATAAATGATTTACCACTTGAACCATTATCAAAAATATATATTAATGACGTTATAATAATTCATGGTGTACCCCTATCGATTGTTTCTAATTGTGATCCCCATTTCACATCAAGATTATGGAAAAGGGTTCAGATAGCCTTGGATACCGAGCTCCGTTTGAGCACTACCTTCCACCATCAAATTGCTGGATAATAAAAACAGAGTATTAAAACCTATGAAGCCATGTTGAGATATTTCCCTCTTGAAATTCATGGTATTTGGGATCAGTATTTATCTCTGGTAGAATTTTCCAATAATAATAGCTTCTATTCAAGTATTCATATGGCACAATATAAATTTATATATGGAATGAGATTTCACACCCCAACTTGTTGGGATGATGATAGTGAATGAAAACTCATAGCCCTAAAGCATATTGAGAAAATAATGGAAAAGGTGAAGATTATACAAACCCACATCAAAGCAGCTTAATGTAGGCAAAAAAAACTATGCCGATAATAGATGGAATCGTTTGGATTTTCATGTAGGAGATCATGTTTTCAAGAAGCTATATCCATGTAAGGGTTTTATACGATTTGGTAAAAAGGGTAAATTATGTCCCAGGTAGATCGGGCCTTTCAAAATTCTATAAGGAATTGGAGTTTTAGCTTACCATTTTCCAATGCCTCCAAGTCTCTCCAATGTTGGTGATGTGTTCCACGTATCATTGATGAGAAAATGCAAGCCTTACCCAACACATGCACTCACCAATTAAGAAATAGAACTAGAAACCAATCTATGTTATTTTGAACAGTCGATCATGATTCTTGGAACCAGAGAACAACTGTTGAGAAACCGGACGACTCGTCTTGTAAATGTTCTTTGGAGAAACCATAAGATGGAAGAGGCAAAGTGTGAACCCAAAGAAAATAGGATGAATAACCACCTAAATCATTTTATGCATTAGTATTCATGAAATTTTAAAGAAAGATTTATTTTAAGGAGGGAAAATGTAACACTCTAAGGTTCCACATTATGATTCTTTTTATTTTTCAATGTGTTTTTAATTTATATATCATTGTTACGGTTACTCTTTCTTCCATGTTTTCCTTCCAAAAATGATAATATGTAATGTAATGAGGTTATGAGGTTTTTGTGGTGTTTATTTTTCTATAGTGTAATAAATGATTACACATAAGATATGAGAATATTTTCAGATTGGGAAATATATTTTGGGAATGGTAAATAATAAATGGGGAGGATATACTCATTATAGTATTAATTATTATGTTGAAAATGAACATTCAATTACATGTGACTGTCTATGTGAGTTGGGGATGTTTTTTAAATGGATATTTAGAAGAAAAATGAGAAAATATAGAATGGATATGGATCTGTGAGGATTATTTATAATATGCTTCTATTAATAATTTTTCATGCTCTACTACAAAGATATTGTTGAATATAATTATATATATTATATAAATTGTTCAGTGTTGAAGGGTTATTTTACTATAAATATGGTCATTGATGATTGGTATTTTTTATGTTATATTGGGATATATATATAGATATATTGATTGGAATACATGTTATTCTGTAGTTTAATATTCATAGGATAAATTAACTTTGAATGTGACAATATATAATTCAATGAAAAAATTGATGCAATGGTAAACAGAGGCATAATGTTATACGAAGATATGATTTTCTTATTAAGCTAAAAATTGAATATATGTAATATATGTTTTTGAATAGAAAATATAAGTACTGAATAATATGGAATTATTATTAAATGGATGAAGGTCATTCATAAATATGAGTAATATTGTTGTTAACATGTGTGGTGGGATGTTATACTTAGACTGGGTCTCAAATGTCTATTTAAATCAAATAGATGATTAAATGAAATATATTATGAATTAAATAATGGATGATAATGCTTAATATTAACTCATAGTATTTTTGAAGAGCGGTATCCTTAGAATTAATTCAAAGAAGATATTTAAAAAAAAAGATATATTAGTAGGGAATTCTGTTTGTTAAATGTTAAGTAATTAAATGATGTGACAAGTTCACTAGTTGATTCATTAATATATTATCTTGTTTTTTATTGTTATGTACAATTTATTTCATTGTATATGGTTGTTCATAATTATGTTGAATTATGGTTTAACTTATTTAAAGTATGTGTTTTTTCCATGATATGTCTCTTTTATGGTTATTTAAAATATATTTGTTTGAATGTTCTATTTGATTGATATTAATATTATGGGCTGTAATAGCTTTCAGTTTTGACACATGAACCAATTATGGGATTTAATGCCTAAATATTGGCATATATACCTAAAATATAGAAATTATGGCTCTATGGTTTATGCCATGGAATAGGTTGTAATTGCTTGAGGTTAAATCATGAGTCATGATGCTGATGTGTTGATGATGTGATAATGTGGCATCATGGGGTGTAGGAACATGATGATGTTGTTTCATGGGGCATAAGGATGTGATAATGTATCTACAGAGGCTATAATGATTTGTTGATGGGATATTGGTTGTTGATTGAGAGATGGGATTTGTTTTTTATGAATCTATAATTTATGGTTATGATATTTTATCATAATTAGTGATATTTATTGTTGATTAATTATGGTTATAATACTATATAATCTATATTATAATATTATAAATCCAAGGAAATATGGATTTCCTATTCTCACATGTGATAATTTATTTTTATAATATGATAAGATATATACAGATGATGTCAGTAATAATGAATAGTATGTGATTATTTCTTATTAATTAGGATTTCCAGTATTCTAATCTTTATTAGATATTTTCACAAATTTTTATCACAAAATTATATTTTCTATAACATATTTAGTTTTCCCGTGGTTGGACATTCATAATATTTTTTAAATTTTGATTTTTTTGAGGGTCCGATTTTTATCTTCTTCTTTACAACATATTTCTGAAATTTTTAATGACTTTTGGAATTTTTTTAGATGAAATTTATGTGGAATTATGTGACATAGGTTTTGAGATGAATTTTGAGCATTTCCGGTCATGGAAACATTGTTTTATAGATTCATAAATATAGGCTAACATTTTTCTAAAATCATTGGGCCTCCCAGGAGAAACTATAAAACCCACTTATTCAATGGAAATCGTTTTTCAAACCATGTATGTGGGGATTCATGGTCATGTGATACCTATAATGTTTTTAATATATGTGATGCATATAGTATCACCAGATTTTTGTGAACCTTCCACCTAAGAAATATGAGTTTGGTTCTTAGATAGTGAGGAATGAACAATTGGTTCGAGTTTATCCAAACCATGTGGGTCATTCAAAAGTGGAAATTATCATTTTTTTCACCTCCCTCATATTTCATGTCATCTTTCATTCTCCACTATTTATTGTATAGATAAGGGTGGAACTCTCCATTCATTCTCCACCTAAGACTTGGACAACTTTCGTCATTTGAGCTCCGATCGATGATCTGTCAGTCCCATTAAAAGCATACATATAAGGCCATCTGTTTTATTACTTTTATATTTTTTTAACCTCTCCATGTAGAATTGTAAATCCATATGTGATATTTTACCCTACATGGAGTTTTTTTTTTCTAAAAGCCTAATTTCTCTCAGTTCATCTCAAGTTAGAGGCCGATATTAGATCACATAGATACTAATAGTACAATGTAGGTGGTGTCTAGATTTCTTCTAAATTTTAGGACTTATTCTAGAAAACATAAATACACTTGGGGTTTGTGATCGAGTGAGACCCCTAATATTTAAATTGATTATTTTAACTTTTATATTCTCTATAAGGGCATTTCATTGGGTATTCCCTAGTATATTTGTATGTGCTAATCCGGGTAAGGGGCTTAAGAGAGTAAGGCATGTAATGCCTTTTTATTTAAATTAATTAAGGAAATTTTTAAATGATAATATTGGTTCCAATGGAATGTAGTGGTGTTTTCCTGATGATTTAGGTGATCTTAATAAGCTAGATTGACGTGACATGGTCATTAGGATGGTGGCATGGACAAAGATTCATGGTGTGATGTAGATCACCAGATTAAGGGGACATGGTCATCATGAACTGATGTGGTGTGTTGTTCATGGTGAGGGAATATACAATTTTATTAAGATGGTATTGACCATCAAGAATTAGGGAAATGTTCACAGGTTCCTGAAATGTATGATTATGTGGCTTATGTTGTTTAGTGATTGTTTCTCACCATTGTTCAAAACATGTCATTGGAGTCATGTTCCCATAGAGATAACTCGGATGTGGTTCCATTCACCACATATTGTATGTGGAGGCCTCCACAGATATTATTTCTTAGGTTATGGTGTTGACCATCAGGTACATTTGAGGAACTCACCATATAAAGCCATGTGGATAGTGATGGACCATCGGTTGTTAGGTTTTAGAACATCATTTGGGACATAGTGTTACATTTTTTATTGTTTATGTACTAAGATTATTGGTGAAAAAGATTGCATCATTACTTGGGACATCATATATTTAGGAGATGGTGATTTATTAATTGGGGGATGAATATAGTCATGCCTAAAGATATCAATTTGCTGCACCCATGATTAATTTCTAAGTAAATGTCTATGAACATAGGCAATCAATGGTTCTGTCATTTTGATACCGGATATATGATTGTTCACACATGAGGTGTCAGTTGGCATCAGGTGTCTAGGTGCATGTTATTGGGGGAACCTAAAGTTCCACTAGATATGATCTTCTTTAGGGATTATTAGGGAATTAAGTCAGGGATATATTCTATTTCAATTATATATATGTAAAAATATTTTTTATTCCACATATATATTTGGGGAACGAGTTTAGAGATATACAAATTTGATGAAACTGTGAATTATTTATTAGGGATGTATAGGAAAATGGAAGAATGTAAATGATTATATTTCTGTACATTAATACTAAATTATTTTTTCATACACTTGAATAATTTTGTACGTATGAAAAGAAGAAATTGGTGGTGGATTTCAGGGATCATTCTCACACTATACACAGTCCCCTCCGGGCGTGTATAGACAATATGATTCTGAGATCGTGTAAGGATTTAGGCTAAGGAGTTTGAGCATAGTGAACCTAAATGTCCCTTTTTTGTTGGATGGAAGGCAGGATGTATTGAATGTTATTGAAATGTGTTGCAGATTCCTTCTATGTTATGTCATGCTTTTTATATATGTAATGCTATAGTCAGACATGAAAGACACTAATTATCTACATTTAATGACCTATTATGGAATATTGTATCTCAAAATTGTATTATTCGATTGGGATTAATTATTAATTCTATTCATTATAAGACAAATGATAATATATATTTATTCCTTTTGATGACAAATGGTCCTCATCCTCTATGTTTTATATAGATGAACCATTATTATTATAACCTTATGTGGTTCAATTATCTGCACTATCACCTCTTTATACCCTATGTTCAAGACAAAATCCTTTTTCATATGGGGAGGCCTATCTATGGCCTGGTTACCAATAATCCATGACAACCATTTTAGGTGGATTCAATGCTTAGATGCTAAAAATAGTATCAGAGGAGTTTTATTTTCCTTTTTTGTTATTCTATATCTCTAATGGTGGTTTATAGACTCAGTTGTTGTCTCGACAGGGTAATAAAGGCATGTTTTTCTGCATGTATCCTCATGAATGGTGGACATAACATGTTTCCAGTGGTGTGAAATTTATTTCACGCTTTTTTCCTTTTATATTCAATATAGTTCCACATCGAGTAGAGCTCATGGGTGTGATGCTTATATATTAATGGTTTTAAACCATGGATGGGAATAGAAAGGGAGAATGTATTATGAAATATATTTGGCACACATGGTGACATGATATATTTATTTACCTTTACATAATCTCTAGGTACTTAAAATATGCTAATAAATGTAGGTATATTTATTGTGTCACCAAGGATGCTAAAGAATGATTTTCAAGCTTATATTTTTCTGGGGAATTCTACATAGCCCGCCTAGGTATATGGTTTTTTGTGAAACATAGAAGATATATACATGCCTAACTATAAAATATATAGGATTCAATGGTAAATGGTGGAGGTTAGTTTCTAAACGTGTCCAAAAATAAGCTAATAAATATTTTTTTATAGCCACGTTGATGTAATTCTACTTAGCTACTCCAGATATCTAATATATATGATATGCGATGTCCGACCCTATTATAGGTAAGAAAGTGGCCCTGATTCTAGACATATTTTATTTATGACACTGATGTGTGTTGTTTGGGGTTTATGAGGATGAATTATATATGACATATGATACTAATATGCTTCTGTAAGGGGCCAAGAGGTCGATTGTCTTATGACATGGTTGTTGTAGGGGAGTGAAAGGGTGGTGAGATGTGATGCCTATTACAACATTCCCAATCTGATATATATATATATATATTAATATTTTTTAACAATTTATTTGTATTCAATTTCTTCCATGTAGATGGTTTCTGGTGGATCTTCATGGGGGAGGATACATGGTTCTCCATGGGAATTCGTGGGTGAAGGCCCAAATGGTTGGTATAAAGCCCTAATGGGATGGTTTTATCATGATACATCAATAAAAGGAATTGTAAGATTCTCTGTTATAGGTGCAATATCTATCAAAGATAGAATATTTTAGGTCATGGTTAGATGGGCAACTCCTGATTGAGAGTTCATTCTGGGTCACATAGGGTATTGATTGAGGAGTTTAGGTTGTTTCTCCATCCATGTTGTTTCTAACTACTGTGTTCCATTCGTAAAACCCCCCATTATTTTGGGTGTAGGTAGTACCAAAGAAAGTATAGAACATGATCAAGGATGTAATAAATATATTATACAAGATTGAGATACCCATAAAATGGAGGGTGAAACCAGTGACACAAATTCTTTGGGGACTATAAATGCTCTGTTGGCTTGTATAACTTCATATGAGTAAACACATGGAAATGTAATGGAAGTATTTCTTGGATAGGCTCATCAACATCTAATTCTATAGAGATGTGAGGGAATAAAAAACCTTTTGTTTATGAATCTCTATCATAGAGATACATCTGTCATAAATTTTGAAACAAAATTCATAGAAATACCCTATTTTTCATCTACTATAGTTGAATATGATATAATTAAGATGTGATGATTTTAGGATGGACTATGGAATAATATTAGAGTTCATGATAACATCATCGTATAGAAATTGTGCTAGGGAATTGTGAATCGGGAGATGACTACCAAGTGAAACACGACAGCCCAAACATATTTGAGTTTGGTGATGGTGTTAGGTTATCAAAGTGGTGATGTTTCATGTAGAATTATGTGAGATAGTGGGGATTCATAGTGGGTATTTCATTCCAGAGACACATAAATACCACTAATGAGTTGGTATTTTGTAGAATATTTCCAATGTGTGATCTCAGGTCATGTCAATAATTAGTGTGTGTCATCTCCAAATGATTGTTGTGTATGTGGCCAGATGGTCCATCAGTAGTAGTTCTAATAGAATCCTTATCCAGAAGATAGAATTTTGGGACCATGTCAAACTAAGTAATCCTAGGTAGAACTAATATTGTAAGCAAGTTCTAGTTACTAGGATTTGGTTACATGTGTAGTTCATGGAAGAGATTGAGAGACCCAACATTGGGGCGTGTTGCTAGTAGCTAGTTCAGCACTACATGGGGGTTGTGCCATTGGTTGTCAGGCTCTATGAAATCATTATTTTTTTGACCTAAAAGGTTTAGGTAAATAAAATGGGTTGAATATGGTTATAGTTATGCTTTAATTGTGGCATGGAATATTGTTTTTTTCATGACCATTTTGGTCGGCATGGCTGGTTTTGGTGCAAGATGTGAGTTGGTTGTATTTGGAAATAACCTACACAAATTAGTATGATATAATTGGTTATTATGAATAATATTTGTATATATATATTTATATTGTGAATAATTATCATGATTTATTTGGAGCATCAATGGATGTGGGACTTTTATGAGGTTCTTAGGCATCATGATTATTATAGGTATTAATGTATAAATAACTAAAAAATGATTTTTTGTAATGGTAATTTTATTATATGTAGGATCTTGAAACATTATTAATATGTAGGTATTAAGGAATCTTGTGAAATTTGGGTGTTCATGAGTGTATTTTATGGCAATGGTAAAATATTGGCATATGATGAGATGTGAAACATAATGCATGTCAGGTATGAAAAATATAATAATTGAGTAAATGATGAGGTGAATGAAGGATGATAAATCAGGGGAGCAGATGTATATACCATGATGGTTATGGGAACAATCAAATTTCAATATTTTTGGTTGTGAGTGACAAGATATGTAATTCTTATTGTGGGGAGTACCATAAAGGGTAATTTTCATATGACTAATGACCAAAGATGGCTAAATTGATATAAATTATATGGGTATGTTTTGATCCATCTCAGGGTAAATAATTATATCTTGGGTATGATCTATGTTATGTTGGGGAGATTATAACGTCATGAGTTTTTGATTGGGTTCAAATTCCTCCACGTTTTTTGAATTTGTGAGTTTGTTGAGCATGAAATTATTTCTCTAGATCATGGAACATAATTCTATGTGTTTAATTAACCCAAGACCTTGTTTCTAAATGTTATTTAAGAATCATATTTTTCTTCATTTTTTTAAATGACTTTCAAGAATGAAGATGCTCAAAAACACAATTTCAGTAATGAGAAGAAAAAGTTGCTCGGTTTGACAGAAATGGGTGGCCTCCCTAGAGAAATTGAGTTGTCCACATCTATACAAAAAAGTGCATTATCAAAAAAAAATTTGGGGGTTCACATTCATTTGAATCCTCTATACTTTTTAATAGATTTGATATACATGGTCTTCACACATTTTTGAAAATCATTCACTTAATTCATATGATTGTGGTATTTTAAAAAATATACATCGATAGCCAATCCATTATGGTTCTTTTCAAGAGATAAATTACATTTTACCACACCATCCAAATTCACCTCCCCTTCATTAGACATCCACCAATTATCACATAGCACGAGGGGAGCACACATTTCCTTCTCCACTTAGTTTTCTTCCAACTATCATTGCCTGAGCTCTGTTGGTCTCATTGGTAGAATATCTTTTAGGCCATTAGTCCTCTTGATACTCTTTTTTTTATCTTTCTGTAAATAATTATAAATCCTAGTGAATTGTTTTTTATATATTTTCACAGTGTCTGTCTAAAATATTTATTTCTATCATTTGGGATTGAGTTAAAGGCAGATAATAGTTAAGATAGAACTTATGAGTATAATGTGGTTTGTTCATTGATTTATCATTTCTTTTTTTTTGGTGCTAATAATATTGACATAAATAAGTTTAGGGTGTGTGACTATGTGAAACCCCAAAAAATTAAATCGGTGATTAAAATTTCTTTAATTGATATCATGGGATGTCATTGGGTATTACCTCTTCCATTTCTATGTGCTAATTTGGGTAAGGGCATTGAGCTAGTTAGTCAGTATTTTTATTTTTCATTAAATTATTTAATTTCATTTTTATATGATAACATTTTTCCCATGTGAATGTGATGATTTTGGACACATATTGAGGAGTTTTGCATCACCTATATTGAGGTCAAATGGGCCATAGGTTGATATAGTGTTCAAAGATACATGGGCGAATAGTTATAAATAGATTGTGGTGACGTGGCCCAAAAGACATGATGTGATGATGTTGTTAGGATGAGGGCACGATTCGTGGGATTGAGATGGTGATGAACATCTTGATTTAGTGAAATTATTGTAGGGATACATGGTTTCAGATGATGTTTCATGGATTATTTTGTGGTTTTTAGATAGATTTTTTTGGTGGAACACATTGAGAGTTTTTTCCACATAAATATGAAACATATGAGGTGGTGTTAAAAACTTTTTGTGTATAGAGGAGTCTATTGTCAGTGTATCTTAGGTGATGGTGTTGACCGTGAGGTATTTTTGACGTGATCAATGTATAAATTCACATGTATAGAGATGGAGAATTATTTAATGGTGTTGACACCATCAGTTGATGTAATGGGTTTTCCATTTCAATTTAGGATGTTGTGTCAGGATTATTGGAGGATGGATATTTTTTTTCCTTCATGAATAGTCTCTTGAAAGGATGGTGATTTTTAACTGAAGGATGGATATAAACATGCCTTTAGAAGTTTAGATATTGTGCTGAAATTTCTTTTTTGAGAATAGGTCACAGGGACTTGGTACTGGATTTCAATTTCTTTTGGATATTTGTTACATGATTGTTGATGTACGAGTTGTTGGTTTGGATGAGGTTTTGGGTGGCTTGTTATGGGTGAAACATAAACATTTTTCATATATTGTCATATATAGGGGATTACTTGGATATTGATATAGGGATCTTAAATAGTGAAATTATATATATGATGATATGTTTTTTATTAATTATATATAATTTTGTTCTCCTTTTTAGAGATATATAGGTGTTAATTTAAAAATATAGACACTTCTATGTGACTATTGAGAATAAATAAATAGCATAAATTATTGATTTTTTGTAAATTAACTTTATTTATATTCTTTATGCACCTATAAAATTATGGACATTAGAAATGAACACATTTGTGGTGCCCTACAGAGTTCATTCTCACACCGTACATAGGCCCTTCGGGGTACAGGTAGCCTTTATGATTTTGTGATTTTGTAAGGATGCATGCTTGAGAAATGGAACTTAGTGTTCATAGATTTCACATTTTCATGTTATGGATATGAATTTAAAAAGATAGTTCATGCAACGAGTTTTAGTGTCCTTTTGATATTTTTCATTGTTTATATTGATGTATTGATTATTTTTTCCAGTTTCAACCATAATAATCTTTTATGTATGATATTATTTGTAATGTTTTATCTGAAAATGATATTGTTTCTTTTTATTTGTTTTTAAAATTCTAATGTTTACCATGTTTCTATTGAAATTTATGTATTTCTTAAACATGGTTATGGACCTTTTACATTATGTTATATGGTTATTGACCATTTCTTATATCCAAAGAAAAGGGTATACTCTACCCACTATCACCTCGTCAGACCCTCACTACGAGTGAGTAGCATGTAGCATATTGGGGGGGGGGGAGGCTATGTACCAGTGTCCAGCTGGTAATGAGAGTCATTTAATGGTGATTATAGGTTGATATGGTTAATTTTTTTTACATATATGGAATTTCATAGATATATGATCCTAGTGAGTACACCAAATTTATCTTCCCCCCACTACTCTCTATGTGTTCTGTGAGATAGATCAGTATAGATTTAAGCTACTGTTTGATTTTCATTGATAGAGTTAGAGGATGATTTAGGGTTTTGGTTCCATCAATGCATGTATTCTTATCCTTTAATATGGTGTGAAATGTATATAATAAAAGGTTATTGAACTCAGTATATATTTTGGATTGAAACCATTGGTGTTGATCAGTGGTTTTAATTTTTTTCTATTCATAATTAAGCGAGAAATGCCTCTATTTCATATGAAATATTCCATTAGTGATAATCCCTAATATAGGGACTATTAGAGGTTGTAATCAAGAATTAACCATGTCTCATATACATATCCAAGATGGGTTTTATATGGGGAGGTTCCTGGCACATTCTTGCCTTAATTCTGTTGAGTTTTGTAAAAAAAATTCATTTCCCTCACAATAGTGTTTCTAGATATAGTTCATCAGATATAGATGAATAGATTCAGATCATTAGAAAAATTATATCATATATAGACAATAAGATGCACTTTATTGGAAATAGACCATCTTACAGAGATGACTAGATAGAGGAATCATGTGCTGATGCTTTGGGGTAATCTGATGGAATTGTCATTTAAATGATATTATATTGAACTGAATTCAATTTTCATGGGATTTATATATAGTTAGTGAATAATGGAGGTTTAATCAAATGATTAAATAGTATATCATATGTAACTCCCCAGGATTCAACGGTATGCTTCTCTTTGAATAATATAGTATCGTGTGTTGTACGCAACTTCGAGTTCTATCACACACCACAACTAGTCAAACCAGCCGTTATGAATAGTAATACCCACTTTTTGAAATTTTATTCATTTTATCATTCCAAATGGACTTCATTTTTGGATTTTGAATATTGAAATTAGCTTAGGGTGAATTTTTGGTATTTTCTGGGAAACAATCTATTTTTGATGAATAGTGAGAATCACTAAATATTAAGTAAAAACAAATTTTTTAATAAAAATATTTAATAGTGATAAATTATGAATTTGAGTGGTTTTAAAGTATATTTAGAATATATTTTACCCATTTAATTCAATTTTGGTCATTATATGTAATTTAACATTTAAACCGGACATAATCAAGTATCAATCTTTTGATAGTTATTATTTCTTAAAAACACGCTTTTTGTTTTGACAATTGAAAATAATTTTAAATTACATTCGGCCACTTCTGTGTTTTGAATTTCGAAAAATGGATTCCATATTTATAATCATGAGGTCCATATTCTATAAATAGGTAACTTTTATTTTTAGAAATTTTGAATAATTACTTCGATAAATATTTTATTTACCATGGTTAAAGGGATAATCTTGTAAATATAGGTAAAAAATAATATTATAATAACAATAAATTACCCTAAATTTTGTCCAAACTGTATTGGATGATACATTTCCGACCATGGTCATATTTGGGTTGATTTTTGTACCCATTTAATCTCTTGTAATTGATAATGACACTTTATATTAATTAAGTTAAAGTAAATACAAAAATGACATAAGAATATATCTTTTAGAAAAAAAAATTTTACATAGTGTTATATATGTTATATTTTTGACTATTAATATTCATTAGACAGATAAAAATATTTCCAACATAATTTTATTTTACTTATATTTTTTAGACATTGAATAATTAAATTTATTTACAGCATAATAATGATGCAATATTTTCCTTATTAATTGAAGAATCAAATAATTAGTATTATAAATGTTAAAATAAATATAATTTGAATGTTTTCATACAATACAATAATTTTATTGGTTAATATGACAAGTTAGGATTTCATAAATTAATTTGTTTCGAATTAATAAAGTTTTTATGACTTAAAAAAATAAATTATTAAATATTGTCAAAATTCACATAAATGAGTTTTCAGAAGAAATATTATATTATTAATTGAAATTATATTACTACAAATCTACGTTTTGGCCAAAGTATTTATATAATAATAGGTGTATTATTAGTGGACCACTTGGGTGTCTCTTTGAAGTTTATAGTATGTTTATTGACTATATAATATAAAAATACAAAGAGACATGGTAAATGTCAAATGATTAAACTAAGAGTTAAATAAAAAACATAAAGTTAATATAGTGACCCAAACCTATATAAACGTATTTTTTGTGTGTTTTTACGACCTATAACCACCTTAAACTTTAAATAATACACTTTGGAGCAATTAGAAACAAAATATTAATTTATTATAAAATAAAATTTTAAGTATTTCCTAAGGTGCCCCTCACCCCTCTTATAAAAGGGCACTCCCCCTTCTCACTAATTCACACCTTAAAAGCATTTTTTCTCGGCCAAAATCTTCCCAAATATTCTCTAAACATCTTTAACTTCAATATAGCGGCATTATTTTGATAAGAAATCCAACCTAAGGAGCCCTTTTGATCAAATAAAAAGGAAGAACCAGAAGGAAATGTAATGTTTTCACCACCCTCTTTCAAGTTCCTTTCTTCTTCATCCTCTTATTTATTTGTTATATCCATTCTAAAATAATAACTGTAGTATCTTCTATATACTGTGATATTATTATAAATATGGTACAACCATATTCAGTATTCTATCCATCCATTGAATGACATGTCACCATACGTGTGAACATAAGGCTTACCGTCTCCATGTCGTGGTGTAATTGTTATTCAAAACATTATTATTTCGATGGGTATGATAATGATGTTTAATTGTTGTAAATAATAAATAAAACATGATAATGATTATTTATATATGATATAACATCCAATTATAAATTCTTTCAATGTCAGAAGAATGATATTGTTGCTCGTGCGTACGTACGGACTACCGTCTCCACGAACTCGATGAGATTCATTCCTGATCGTATACATTCAAGTATAATTCTAATTTTATGATTAAAAATAATGTTTAAAGACTTGATATAATTCTGGAAATTAATAAGATACAACCTATTCATAAAAAATACAGCTTATGTAAAAATCATATAAAAGAAAACGAGTAAGATAACACCTGAAACAACAATAATACTATGATATTATTAACAAAGCAATGTTAAAAGATCATATATGATATCATATTAATGAATATGATTATTGAATAATTTAATAACAAATATTTCACCATTATAAAAGAGGTTAAACTACCCTCAAAAAATGAAAATTAAAAGGTAAGGTTTTATTTCACAATCTCTTCATTATCTGAGATTGTTTATACGTAATTATCTACTGGGACCTCTTTATCATCCAGATCCAGTATTCTTTAAAATGTGTTCCAAAACATTTTTACTATTTTATAGAATATGTGTTAAATTCCTTTTTACCAATTTTTGTGTTTGATTATATGTTTATAAAGGAATATTTCCGTTGTTTTCCAAACAAGGTCCTTTTTAACCTTTTCGAAAAAATTAATGTAAGCATGTGTTTTTTAACTTATACGGCAGGTGTGGATATTTTCTACCATTCTAAACTTGTCAATGCATCCTCTAAAAGCTTAAAACAATATTTTAAAATTAAATGTTTTATTTTATAATTATGTGACTCTTAAATAATTTCAAAATAGAAAGAGATATTTGTCTTAAAATGGTTATGATTTCATCTATGTCAGCATCCTTTGATGGATTTTATGATTATTTGAAATTGATTTATTATGATACAAAACAACCATATTGTATTGAAGGTTTTGTGATATGTTTGACTATGGAAGTGCTATTTTTATACAATTCATTGTTTATGGTTAAAGTATTGACATTTTGTAAGCTAGTTTTAATACGAATGTTTTGGATATGTTTAAACCCTTTCATATGAGGAATATGTTGGACTTAGAAAGTGATGGGTGGAGCCTGTTATAGATCCTCGATGCATCGGTAGGTCTCATGAGACAACTAGACGTAGAATTGGCCGAGGCCCTTTCCCAATTTTTATTTATGGTTTTGGCCGAGGCCTTAATAATTTTTAGACATCTTGGTCGAGGCCTTGACAAAAATTTTCAGAATGTCCGACATTGTACATTCCCTCATTATGGGAATAATATTGATGGTTCATGTGGTCATTCGACTAGTAGAATACCCAAGGTTATGTTTTATTATGGCATTATTTACTCAGCTCATATTCTTTCCATAAAAGTATTCATGATTATTATTGGTAAAGTCATATTGTTTATATTATTTACCATGATTAATATTTATGTCATTTTCCACTATATTACATACCCTTTTTGATTGTTTGAGGTCACGCCATTCTTATGTTTCATTTTCCCAGGATATGAAGAAGTTAGTTATGTGTTACCTGAAGGAATAATTTAGGAGTCTTGGATGTTTCTAATGAAATATATTTGTGTTGTATTTCTCTTAAAGCTGTAAAGTTGAACTTACGTATGAATATTGTTTCCAGTAATACTAAACTGATTGGTATTTTGAGACATGATTTCCTTGTGATCATGCCAATGTTATTTAATAATGCACTGACTCTGGGTAATTAGGGTTGGGGCCTTATAGTTCGTATCAGGGGATATTTAGTACAAACCTTGGGAACTAGATTTAGATAAACTCTCATTAGAGCACATAGCCCAAAGATAGACTTTAAAAATTATTATAGAAGACCTTCCTAGAATTTTGGTATTGTAGATATTTTGTGAGTTTTCCATGAAATACATCCCTGTCTAGATACGAGCAGGTAGAGGCAGCTCTGGAATAGATGTACCATGGGATAAAACCCAAAAACACCGCTCTAAGCTAGACTCGAATGGGAACTGGTGCACGACAACAGGCCTTGCGGTACTCTTGGTTACGACACTCCTGGGGGATATGCTTAGGATAATTCTCATTTTCATTACAAACCATTATAAATTGTTTATGAGTATATACCTCCTCAAGGAATTTATTTTACGATTATGGGTTATATCCATAAACTGTTGAATTTTTGTTTAGTGTTTTATAGGTTTGGAATTATATATTTTGATTCATAAACTAATCTAAGTCATTCCAATGTTTAGAAATGGTGTCTAGTGGAAGGAATAGAAAATGTATCAATTCATGCACTCCATGTAGGGATTTCCCTCCTACTCAATATAATTATAGTGGATCTAGTGATGTAACTGTTGTTGATCTGCTAATCACCATAATGGGATAACTCACTCAGGTTATGAATAATAACCGTACCCGTATGGATCACCCAGATCCAAAGCATGAGGATCAATGTTAGATCGCTTCATGAGGCAATAAACACCGATATTCAATGGGAGTACAAATCCATTAGTGGCTAAGAAAATGATAAATTCGTTTGAGAAAATATTCCAATCCTTGGGGAGTAGTGAAGGGAAAATGTTATCATGGAAATTTACCGCCTCACTGGAGATGCAGATTAATGGTGGTCATTGATTCAAAACATAAAGGAAGATGATAAAGTATTATATATGTAATGTGGGGAGTTCAAAGAGAGTTTGATAGAAAAATTATTTTCTTGTGACCATCGAGTGTTTATGGAAATACAATTTCTGAGTTTGAGGAAAATGGAGGATGATAATGTCGCAAAGTATGAGGCTAACTTTACAGGGTTAGTGAGGCATGCTGTAAATTATATATGTAACCCAAAAAGTATGATTTATCATTTATTTGATGGTTTAAAACCATTTCTCTGTCAAGCATTAGAATAAAAATCCTTCTCATCGTATGAAGACATTGTCTCGTGTGCTATCACGATAGAAAAGTAATTCTCTAAGTCTTAGGACTTTAAATCAAAGAAAGAGAATAAGATATCTACTCAACACTCTGGGAAAGGAAATAAGGAATCAGGGAGGAAGGGATGAATTGAATTTCCACCCTGTGATAATTGTGGAAGGAAGAAACATGGTGTCTTTATAAAAGAAAAATGAGTATGCTACAAATGTGGACATAAAGGCCATCTAGCTGGTGATTGCAAAGGAAAGAAAGACGTTACCAATGTTCAATGCTAAAATTGTAGAGAGATGGGACATTATGAAAATGAATTTTTTAAGCATCATGGAAACTTACCTCAAAAAATGTCAAGGGATCAGGGCCAAGCTTTTGCAATCACTACTGCTGAGGTTGAAGCCCCGAAAGACGTGGTGGCAGGTAATATAATGGTTTCCTCATGTTTATAAAATGCTTTTTTTGGATTATGGATCATCAAATTGTTTCATATCTTCCCAGATTTCTAAGAAAATTAGATATTTCCTATTTTATTTAACAAGGTACTTGTCTGTTAAAACTCCTAAGGGAAGTATCATTTCTACAATGTTCTATGGATCCATTCCCATTAAGTAATATAAATGTTCTTTATCTGCTGATCTCATCATCATACCCATGACTAAATTTGATATAATCCTAGGTATGGATTGGCTTTCAGACCATGATGCGAAAGTTTATTATAAGAAGAAGGAGGTTACGATTTTTGATGATGATGATAAAGAACACCTTATCTTTAGAGAAGAATTGTCACCACCAGATTCTTATATAGAACCACCCCCAATAGATCCACTAAATACAATTATTGGGGAGGAAGAGAATGAAATAACTGTGGGTGAGGAAAGAAATGTTAAAATAGAGGATTTACCTATTTTGAGAGAATATGTTGATGTGTTTCCGGATGATTTACCTAGATATCCTCCAGAATGTGAAATTGATTTTTCCATTGATTTAATTCCTGGTTCATGGCCTATATTGAAGACCCATTATAGAGTGGTCACTATGGAATTAGTTGAACTAAAGAAAAAACTAGAGGAATTGAGTCATAATGTATTTATTCAAACTATTGTTTCTCCATGGGGAGCCCCTGTCCTTTTTGTTAAGAAGAAAGTTAGATCTATGAGGTTTTGTATCGACTACAGGAAAATCAATGCTATAACAATAAATAACAAGTATACCCTACCTCACATTGATGATTTATTTGACCAACTGTATGGATCTCAATACTTTTCAATGATTAACCTTCGATCTGGATACCATCCGTTTTGTGTGAGAAAGGAAGACATTTCGAAGATAGCATTTCGAACCAGGTATGGGCATTACGAGTTTACAATAATGCCTTTCGGGCTGACTAATGCACCCTCTGTTATCATGGATCTAATTAACAGAGTTTTGAAGGAATATATCGATGATTTTGTAGTTGTATTTATTGATGAAATCTTGGTATATTCCAAAATATATGATTACCATGAAAATTACTTGTGCATTATCCTGAAGACACTTATAAGACATGAATTATATGGGAAGTTTTGCGAGTGTGAATTCTGGCTTTAAGAGATCTCATTTATTGTCCATATTGTCTCTAAGAATGTAATCTCTATTGATCCTTCTAAGACCAAGGCAATCCAAGAATGGCCAGCCTTGATGAGTATAACGGAGGTACACAGTTTTATTGGTTTACCAGGTTATTATCACATTTTTGCCCAGAATTTTGCCTGATTGGCTAAACCATTAATGAAGATCAAATGCAAAGGTGTTATATTTGTTTGGAAAAAATAATGTGAAGAATGTTTTGAAAAACTGAAGAGATGATTATGAAATTATCTTATATTGACTCTACCATCGGGGAATGATGGGTTTGTTATTTATAGTGATGCATCAAAGAAAGGACTGGGGTGTGTCCTTATGAAGAATGATAGAGTTATTTCCTATGCATCACAAGAGCTGAAAATTTAGGAGAAAAACTATCCTACTCATGATCTTCAGTTAGCTGCTGTATCCTTTTCTCTGAAGATATGGAGACATTATCACTATGGTGAAAATGTGAGATTTATACTGATCACAAGAGTTTGAAGTATATTTTCTCACAGAAAGAGCACAACATGAGGGAAATGAGATGGAATGAACTACTCAATGATTATGATTTCATGACACACTACCACCTGGGGAAGGAAAATAAGGTGGTAGATGCATTGAGTAGAAAGTATCATGGAGTTTTGAACAAGATGAGAGTTGAAAAGGATCATATATACATGGATCTAGTATAGATGGATATGGGAATCACCATGGAAGGTGAAACGTTAATTTTTTTTCAACTGGTTTCCAAACCTTCTTTTCTAGAAAGGATAAAGAGTTCTCACACCGATGATGAAGAGTTTCAAAGGAAGATAAAATATGTGAATGATGGGAGATTGAGTGACATTGTGTATGAAGATGGAATTTTGAAATTTAGGAAGAGACTTTGTGTTCTTGATATACCTGATCTAAAAAGAGAATCTTTGGATGATTCTCATAGTTCCATTTTCTCTATACACCCTGGGAGCACCAAAATGTATATAGATTTGAAGGAACATTTTTGGTGGGACAACATGAAGTGGAAGATTTCTGATTTTGTGTCAAGATGTATGGTTTGTCAACAAGTTAAAGCTGGAAGGAAACATCTTGGAGGAGTCATGCAACCTCTTCTCATACCTGAGTGGAAATCGGATAATATCAAGATGGACATTGTAATGGGACTAACAAAGACTCCTAGAAGTAAAGATACAATATGGGTCATTGTTGATCGTCTTACCAAGTGAGCACTTTTTCTTGCTATAAGGGAAGATTTTCCACTTGAACGTCTAGAAAGACTATATATTAATGAAGTTTTGAGACTTAATGGAGTACCCCTATGGATTGTTTCTGATCATGATCCATATTTTATTTCATCATTCTGGAAGAGTCTTCAGAAGGCCTTGGATACTGAACATCGTTTGAGCACTGCCAACCAATCTCAAGCAGATGGATAATCAGAACGGACTCTTCAAACCTTAGAAGACATGTTGAGATCATGCTCACATGAATTTCAGGGTATGTGGGATCAATATTTACCTCTTATGGAATTTTATTATATTAATAGCTTCCATTAGAGTATTTAGATGGCACCATATGAAGCGTTATATGGAAAGGGATGTCACACACCAACCTATTGGTATGATGATGGTGAATGAAAACTCATAGGACCAGAACCGGTGGAGGAAACAATGGAGAAGGTGAATGTAATCCAAAACCACATCAAAGAAGCTCAAAGTAGGCAAGAGATCTATGCTGACAACCGATGGAAGGATTTGGAATTTCAGGTAGGAGATCATTTTTTCATGAAGGTATATCCATGGAAGGGTGTTATACGTTTCGGTAATAAAGGTAAATTGAGTACCAGGTACATCGGACCATTCAAAATTCTAGAACGAATTGGGGCTGTAGCATACCGTTTGGAAATGCTTCCATGTCTCTCTAATGTTCACGCTATGTTCCACATATCACTGTTGAGAAAATGCATGCCTAACCCAACACATTTACTAACCTATGAGGAATTAGATCTAGAACTTGATCTGTCTTATTACGAAGATCTCTTTACAATTCTTTATACTAGAGAACAAATGTTGAGAAACCTGATGACTCGTCTGGTAAATGTTCTATAGAGAAACAATAAGATGAAAGAGGCAATGTGGGAACTCGAGGAACTTATGATGAAGAACCACCCTAGTCTATTCATGTGGTAGTATTCTAGAAATTTCGAGGAAGAAATTACTTGAAGGAGGGGAGAATGTAATGCCCTATGCTTCCACGGTACACTTCTCTTTAAATAATATAGTAGTTAGTGTTGTACGCAACTTCGAGTTCTAACACACACCACAACCAATCAAACTAGCCGTTATGATTAGTAATACAAACATTTTTAACTTTTATATATATTATCTTTCAAAATGGACTTAATTTTTGGATTCTGAATATCGAAATTAGCTTACGGTAAATTTTTTGTTTTTTTCTAAAAAATTTCTATTTTTGATGAATAGTGATAATAACTAAATATTAATTAAAAACAAATTTTTTAATAGAAATAATTAATAGTGATAAATTATTAATTTGAGTGGTTTTAAGGTATATTTAGAATATATTTTTACCATTTAATACAATGTAGGTCATTGGACGTAATTTCACATTTAAACCGGGCATAAAGAAGTATCAATCTTTTGATAATAATTATTTTTTAAAAAATAAACTTTTTGTTTTGACAGCGGGAATTAATTTTATATTAATTTCTGCCACTTCTGTGTTTTGAATTTGGAAAAATGGATTCCATATATATAATCAGAAGGTCCAATTCTGTAAATAGGTAAATATTTTTTTTACCATTGTAAAAGGGTAAATCCGGTAAATAAGGGTAAAAAATAATAATATTATTATAATAAATAGCCCTAAAATGTGTCCTAACCCTATTGGTTGATACATGTCCGAAAATGGACATCTTTGGGTCGATTTTGGGACCCCATGGACCAACTTTTAAGTGATAAGGACACTTTATATTAATTAAGTTAAAGTAAATCCAAAAATGACTTAGGTATATATCTTTTAGAAATACAATTTTTAAATAAGGTTATATATGTTATATTTTCAACTATGACTATTAATTAGAAAGATAAATATATTTCCTACAAAATAGGATTTTATTTATAATTTTTATACATTGAATAATTAAATTTAATTATGAAACAATAATGATGCAATATTTTCCTTATTAATGAAAGAATCAAATAATTAATAATATAAATGTTAAAGTAAATATAATTTGAATGTTTTGATGAAATAAACGAATTTTATTTGTTAATATGACATGTTAGGATTTCTTAAATGAATTTGTTTCTAATTAATAATGTTTGTATGACTTTATCAAAAATCAATTATTAAATATTGTCAAAATTTACATAAATGTGTTTTTAAAACAAATATTATATTATTAATTTATTTTCTATTCCTAAAAATCTATGGATCGGCCAAAGAAATTATATAATGATAGGTGTTTTATCAATGTATCACATGGGTGTATCTTGGATGTTTATAGTAATTTTTTTGTCTATATAATATAAAAATACAGAGAGACATGTTAAATGTCAAACTGTTTAACTAATAGTTAAATAAAAAAGATAATGTTAATATAGTGACCCAAAACTATGTAAAACCTATTGGTAAAGTGGTTTTCATCCTATACGAACCACACCATTAAATAATCCACTTTGGAGCCATTATGAACAGAATATTAATTTATTATAAAATAATATTTTATGTTTTTCCTAAGGTGACCCTCACCCCTCCTATAAAAAGGCACACACCCATCTCACTAATTCACAACTTCAAAGCCTTTTGGATCGGCCAAACTCTACCCAAATATTATATAAACTTCCCTAAATTCATCCTAGAGGACTTATTTTGATCATATATCCATCCTAAGGAGCACTTTTGATCAAATCAAAAGGAAGAACCCGAAAAAAGGTAACGTTTTCAGCACCCTCTTTCAAGTTCCTTTGTTCTACAACTTCTGCATTCTTTGTTATTTCCATTCTAAAATAATAACTCCACAATCTTCTATATACTGTGATGTTATTATAAATATGGTACAACAATTTTCATTATTATATCCATCCTTTGAAGGACATGTCACCATACGTGCGTACGTACGACTTACCGTCTCCATGTCGTGGTGTAATTGTTATTCAAAATATTATTATTTGGATGGGTATGATAATGATGTGTAATTTCTGTAATTAATAAATAGAACATTATAATTATTCTTTTTATATGATATACCATCCAATTATATATTATTTTAATATCGAAAGAATGATATTGTCGTTAGTGTGTACGTACGGACTACAGTCTCAACGAACACGTTGAGATTCATTGCACATCATATCCATTCAAGTATAATTCTCATTTGAATATAAAAATAATTTTTAAGGATTTGATATTATTGTGTATATGAATAAGATACAACCTATCCATAAAAAACATGGATTTTTTAACAAATCATATAAAATAAAACGAGTAAGATAACACCCGAAACGACAATAATACTATGACACTATTAAAAAAGAAATGTTAAAAGATCATATATGATATCATATTAATGAATATGATTATTGAATAATTTAATAACAACTATTTCACCATTATACATGAGTTTAAACTACACTTAACCATGGAAATGTAGAAGGTAAAGGTTTATTTCAGAATCTCTTCATTATCCGAGATTGTTTATACGTAATTATCTACTGGGACCTCTTTATCATCCCTATCCGTGTTTCTTAAAAATGTATTCTAGAACATTTTTACTATTATATAGACTATGGTTTAAATTCATGTGTACCCTTTTTGACTTTTTAATTTTTTTTATAAAGTATATTTTTCGTCGTTTTCCAAACAAGGTCCTTTTTAACCCTTTCGAAAAAATTAAGGTAAGAATGTCTTTTTTAACTTATATGATGGATGCGGATATTTTCTACCGTTATAAAGAAATCAGAGACTTCCATAAAACCCTATAAGAATATTTTCAAAGTAAATGTCTTATTTTATAATTATTTGACTCTTAAATAATTTCAAAATTGAAAGAGATATTTCTCTAAAAAGGGTTTTGATTTCATCTTTGTCAACAACCTTTGATGGATTTTAAGTTTATTTGAAGTTGATTTATTATGATTCAAAACATCCATATTGCATTGAAGGTTTTGTAATATGTTTTACTATAGATGTGCTATTTTTATACCACTCATGGTTTATGGTTAATGTATTGAAATTTCGTATGCTGGTTTTAATATGAATGTTTATGATATGTTTAAACCTTTTCATAAGAGGAATGTATTGGACTTAGTATGTTACGGGTGGAGCTCGCTATATCTCCTCGATGCATCGATGGGTCTCAAGAGACAACTAGACGTGGAATTGGTTGATTCCCTTTATCAATTTTGATTTATGGTTTTGGTCGAGGCATTAATCATTTTTAGACGTCTTGGCTGAGGCCTTGACCAAATGTTTCAGAATGTCTGGTAGTATACATCCCGTTGTTAGGGAACTAATAATGATGGTTCATGTGGCCATTCAACTAGTTTAATACCAATGATTATGTTTTATTATGACATTATTTACTCATATCATATTCTTTCCATAAAAGTATTCATGTTTATTATTGGTAAAGGCAGGTGGTTTCAATTATTTACCAAGCTTAATATTTATGTCATTTTCCACTGTATTACTTACCCTTACTGAGTGTTTGCGCTCACCTCTTTCTTATGTTTCATTTTCCCAGTATATGAAGAAGTTAGTTATGAGTTACCTAAAGTCATAATCTAGTAGGCTTGGATGTTTCTAGTGAAATTAATTTGTGATGTATTTCTCTTCATGCTGTAAAGTTGAACTTTTGTATGAATCTTGTTTCCAATAATACTAACCTGGTCGGTCTTTCAAGACATGATTTCCTTGTGATCGTGCCAATTTTATGTAATAATGCACCAAATCTAGGTAACTAGGGTTGGGGCATTACATCATAGGTTACCATAGTCAATGATAGGTTTACTATGGAGACTAGGATTTTCTATGTACTATTTTGAGATATTATATAGATTATTTTTGAGACCAGTCACTATGGTGGTGTGTTATTTCTAGGTACTATGATCCTATAATTAATAGAAAACATATATTAAATATATTATATTCATGTTTGTGGAGTTTTCTTGAATAATAGGAATAATATCTAAAATGAGTCTGAGATCAAAAATCAAAGGGAATCAGGGAGTTTAGAACGGTGGTTTTACCTTAGGTGTGACCTAAACATTGTTGTCCAGGGATTTTGGGGAACAAGTAACCCTAGGAATAAAATGAATAATGTAAATTAATTTTATTTATTTATTTTTTAATAACATAAATTCCTAATTATAAGTCTCTAAGTATACTATTATGATTGAATTCAAGGGTGATCAATGTAACTCTGATGCCTATAGAGAGATATTGGAGAGAATGTTGAACGATCTATCTCATATGAATGATATCTATATCATAGTTATATGATCAGTGTGAAACAAAATTAGAGACTCTCAACAACAATAATGTCGTAGCATCGTTCTCCGTCAATGATAAATCTTAATTAAGGTGGAATTTTTATTATTTCATATTTCCTTTTTTTATTTATATGACAACTATGAATGAATCAAATAATGAATTTAATTATGGATCATGCGTATTGTGGCTATAAGATAGATTAATTGGATATTTAATGAAATTTCAATGTCGTTATTTTTTTATTTCCTCATATTTTATATAATGGAATTGATTTGAGTTTAACACAAACATTAAACAAGGTTTATTCCTTATGTTTGTGAATGTGACATTCTTTCCCTTTTTTTGTTCAATGCGGGTAATATACTCTATCCTTTGGTTTTACGAATTACCAGAGATCAAAAGTTCTGAAACTATTTCTTGATGTAGTGATTCAATATCACAGATCAGGGATTTGTGCGACAGTGTGATTTTTTTATGAAAAAAGTGGATTCAAATTGAATGGGTTTGGCATACCCAATAATGTGTTCTTTGACATGTGACCATGGATGATGTATAGGGCCATTTCCCATGAAAAACATTGATGTGAAAATGATAGCGAACACATGGTTCATCTAGACCAAATCCCCCATTTAGAATGCGACTCATGACCAGATTTGGGGTCTTTGGAGTGGATGTCTCAATGGGAGGAATATTGAGTATACTGTAAATCATGATCATTGGAATTTTTATTTGAGGAAAACATGCCATGTGGGATGCTACTGTTGAGTTTAGGGTTTCTATGTAATGTTAAATACCACAAAAAATGTGACTCATTTAAACAGTGTGTGAATTGGCCTATCAAGACATGAATGTACAATGGAGGGTACAAATACATGACTAGTAGTACATAGGCACTGAGACGTCTTATACTCCCACATGGACACGACCAAACGCAGTGTACTTTGTTAAATATGTGTAATGGTACATGGTAAAAAGTATACGATCATGGGAACACTGTATACTATTTCATATAAAGAGACATTAGATGTTTACATAGGAAGTACCCAATGTCGAAGGGACATGCCATGTACTTTTAGTACAGGCCATGTACTCTAACGAAGGCTTTAATCCCATGGAGTATGTATCTTAGAAAATATTCATTATTTTATATTCCTTATATCCATTTCCTAAGGTTTAGTATGGAATCTTTTTCTACATTTAGCATAGTGATACCATTAGTAGGAATTCTTGGATATTTTTTTGGAATCAATTCATAAGGAAACGGTTGATAAAAAAAATCCTCTTATTTCCCTTAGTGGAGTTTATTATATCACTGTTACCAACATAATGAGGGATCAAGCATATACATAGAAGGTTATTCCAGATTTAGTTGTTGATATACCTCATTGACTTTTGTGTGATCTTCATCAATTTTCTATATCCCTCCAAAATTCTAGAAAGTACTTATAATGGAAAGATTGTATGATAAGTACATCTGAAATTTACAATATCAGTGCTATCTACCACATATAGTGTGTCATCCTAGATGGGTAATACATAGTACCTTTGAGTAGGAATCCTTAAATGGAATTATTTTTGTTATGTTACCTTAATAGTATCACTATTTGTGTATTATACCATGATATTATTATTATATGTGTTGTATTCATATACCAATGTAGATAAAATAATTATTTTTATTGATTTATTCTTTGTGGTCTTGAGGATTCCTTATAGTTATTGTTACACTCACCCATATATGTGCTTTTCCAGCACGAAACATTTTTTGTGTAGATGATCCACAATTTAATATATCCTCTGTAGGACTTTGACTAGGTGGTAGTTATTGAGCCAGATAAATTAAGGTGTGTTCCTGCTGTTATCTTTAAATAATTCCCCATCTATACTTTTAGGTTGGAGATTTTTTAGAATTCTAGTGATGGGAATGTATGTGGACATATTACTTCTCATTAAATGTCATTGAACACTTTTTTTGAGATATAGATGTATGAATTCATGGTTTATTGATTTTTAAAATTTCTACACTGTATGGGCATGGAGATGTGTGTGTGTCTGTTCATGTACATTTCCTATGACCACCCATTTTTGTAATTTGACTACTCAGCGCTAGTCTCCATCCCCTGGCCTTTTCGTGGTACGAATGGGGAATCATGCAACAAAACCACATGGAGGAGACATGATAGTGTGGTATTAGAGGATTTAGTTTTACCTTAGGATCCGAGAACATGAAATTAGTTTTGGCGAACAATGTAATGTGTTTCGAGTTTAAATTTTAGTCCATGTAGAATAGTGTTGGTGTGACATCCGATGTATCCATACACCAAGAATCTGATATCCTTCATTCTGACTCAATACATAAGGGAACTATTTGAAGGGATAAATGGTACATTAATCATATAATAATGGGTTGTGGTTTCCATGTCTTTCTTGATATCTCTCATGAGATATAATCATTTATAAATTTACATCTTTTTTATTTGATCAAGCCTTTGTGATATATACTGTTAATGATTCATAATAAGAATCATTAGGATGAGACTTTCACGGATATGGTAACAATATAGGGACCAATTCATGAGAGTTTACCTCCAGGTGGTTCACCAGCTACACCACTAACTATTTACCTATGGATGGTAGTTGTAGTTGTAACACCCTAGGTAAATAAAGAATATGAGATTTTCATATTTATCCATATTTGCGAATAAAATATTAATATGACTTTAAAGGGGACGCTATGCTCGATGGCGTACCCAACACGCAACAATGAGTTTCTTGGGATTCTTATGTTGTACTCTAATAATAAAATAATATTATTTTAAGTGGTAGTTAACATGTAGACGTTGTATTGGCGGGAATGGATATAAATAACTAAAATATGATTATATATGTTTTTAAATGTTTTTACATTTATATAATAAAAGATAAAGTCATAAAATACGGAAAGAATTCAATTTTAGGCGTTTATGCCCTAGTTTTCACTAAAGGTTCATTTATTGCCTTCTGATGGAGAACCATCATTAAATATAGTTTTGTTCACTCTTATACATCCTTTTGGACCAAATGAAACTCTTCTTAAGAATTGGGACATCAAAATTTACTTTGTGTAAATTTTTGGTATCTTTCTGATAAAGTTCATTTTTTAATGAATAGTGTAAAATGTTATATTTTAATTCAAAACCTCTTTTTAATATAATTTATTTATATGATTAGATTATATTTTGAATTGGTTTTAAAGTGAAATCAGAATATATTTTTACCATTAAATTCAATAGTGGTCATTGGAATTAATTTCACTTTGAAATCAGACTTAAACTAGTGTCAATCTTTTGATACTTATTGTTTCATAAAAACACGCTATTTGCTCTGACAGTGGGAATTAATTATTAAATTAATTAGTGTGACTTATATGTTTTGAATTTTTTAAAATAACCTTAATTTTTGAATTCGGAATATCAAATATTGCTTCGGGTGAATTTTTGGGATTTTTCTGAAAAACTTCAATTTTTGATAAATAGTAAAACCACTAAGTGGTACTTATAAAAACTGATTTTTCCGTTTAAATGAAATTTTGCCATCTTTGTGTTTTGAATTTCAAAAATCTGACATACATGGTTGTAATTAATATGTAAAATGTGGTTCAATGGGATAAAAATAATTTTTTGGTGAATAGTAACTTATTAAGTTTTTAATCGCGATTAGAGGTAATTAGTGTAGTTTAAGGTAAAACTAATGTTTTAATAATATGAAATGAACTTTACACATGTCCTAACCACATTGGATGTGTCATGGCCGACCAAAACAACCCATGGGTAAACTTGGGGACCCCATGAATCCACTTTGGTTGGAAAATGACATTAATATCTTTTTACTTAAAGTTAATGTAAAAATGAGACAAACATGAAATGTTTTACTAAAACAATTTTTACATGGGGTTATAAAAATCAGATTTTTGACTATAAATATTTATTGGAAATCTAAAAATATTTCCTACATCCTAGTATTTTTATTATAATTTTTAGACATTAAATAAATTAAATTATTTATGACATCATGATGATGTAGCGATGACCTCATTATTTAACGATTTAAATAAAATGGAATGATAATATAATATCTAAGACCTAAACATGTCCATAACCTATTGGATGAGTTTATTTCAAACCCTTATCACATTATCCTCGAAATACATCAATGTGGGACCTCTTAAATCCAAATACCATTTTAAAATAAAGTGACTTTTCTTTACCTTCCAAGAGTGCCCCTCCTCTCCTCTTATAAAATGCCCCCACCTCTACCTCTTTTACCACACTCCCAAAGCCTTTGGCTAAGCCAAAATCTGCCCATTTTGACTCTCCAATTCCCTCTCTTACTCAATGAAGCCTCAATTTGGGCAGAAGTCTTCCCAAGGAAGCCTTTGAGCTCAAACCAAAGGGAGTTACCCGATTTTAAGGTAATGTCTTCACTTGAGTCCTTTTGTTTTATTTTGCTTCTCCAACCCCCAAAACACTTTTTATTCATTTATTTTGTAACAACTCCAGTATATTTAATATACTAGGATGTTTTTATAAGTTGGATTCGAGCTAAACATTCACACAACTACATCTAATGGTTAATGAACATACTCTTTCCGTGGATGGCGAATTTCGGCCTCCCGAAACGATGATTGTTCAACATTCTTTTAACAACTTCAAAGGTAGCCATTAAGATGACACTATATTTATATATGATATATAATATGTTTATGTTTTTCTTAATCTTCTGTATTTTTCATTTTTGGCATACCTCTATGGTTTCCATTATGGCTTAACACGATATCTTCATTTAAGAAAGTGTGGACTACCGCCCCCTCAAAGTGATGTGATTCGTTAATGCCATATGTGGGACGTATAATGGATGGATTTAAAGTTATTATATATTATGTTATACTATAGTTATAATATACCTCTATATCATTATTATTACATTCTATAAAAATATGAAATAGAAATGAAAGTAGCGTTCATGCATACGTACGGCTTACCGTCTCCATGAACGGTGCATTTCATTTCTTATCCCCAAATGTAATGTACTATTATAAGTACATGTATATAATGGATATATATGATGAATGATAAATCTAAATGATGAATATAATTCTGGAATTAAAATATACATACCTCTCATTTAGTTTTAATTCCATTAAAATGACATAGAAATGAAAGTAGCGTTCATGTGTACGTACGGCTTACCGTCTCCATGAACGGTGCATTTCATTTCTTACCTCTAAATGATTATGTAATATTATAAATACATGTATATTATGGATATATATGATATATATTATATCCAAATCATGAATATAATTCTGGATATAATGAAAATTTGACCACATGAACAACATGTAATTGTAAGAAGTCCACTTTCGACTTAAGAACCAAATATCGACAAAACAAACATTATTAACTTAAATGATTATATAATGTTTATAACATGGAAATAAGTGATCTAAAAGGAATAATGAACTAGAAAAAGGTTCTTAATAAAGTGGAAATTAACTCATGTTTATTATTCAGGACGTTAAAGAATGATCGAGTCAAGTCGGACCCAAGGTAAGGGAACCTACCCCTCTCTTTCTTTTTAAGTACACTCTTTTATGTCATTCCTTTTAAAGCTCATCTTTCTTGTTATTGAGATGTTATTTTCTTTTACTCTTACTTTAATTGTTATGTTCATATAATGAGAGAACCTATTCTCTCTCATCAATCCGTTTTGGAAGTTTTTAGTGGCGCCGTTAGGCTGCCGAATTTTCGTAAGAGATCCAACCTCTCTCTTTCTCTTTAAGTACTCTCCTTTATGTCACTTCTTTTAAGCTCCTATTTGTTATGATGTGGAATGTTCTTTTATATTCCTCTTTCTGTACATTATATTTTAATGTGATGAGATACCCTATTTGATCTCATAAATCCATTTTTGGATGTTTTAAGTGGCGCTGTTAGGCTGCCGAGTTTTCGTAAGGGATTTTTCATCTCACCTTTATTCCCATGAGATTTATGCTACATTTTCCACAATTTCCTTTGAATTGTGTATGTACTGACCATTATTTTACTCATTGTGTAATATTATTTCATTTATGAGTATTTACATCAATGTTTTATTGTCCTTATTTCACGGGGCGTATGTTTCGAAAGATACCCATGTCGGTAAGGGAGCCTTTCACCCTCCTCTTTTCAAAAAACTTATTTTGTTATGTCTTTTAATTCACATAATATTATTTTGGGATATGTTCTTATATATCCTTATTGATGTAAATTTTATGTCCATGTGATGAGATACCCTTTTTATCTCTCATCAACTCTTTTTCTGAATTTTGAAGTGACGCCATTAGGCTGTCTAATTATTGCAAGGCAACTTCTTAAACCAATTTCGATTATTTGGAATAAACTTGTACACCATGAATATGTCATTCTATGATTATGTTTGAATGTCCTCTGATTGTTTTACACTTAATACCCACTTATATTTCTTGTATTCGTTTGTCACACATAGTTATGTAACTGATTAATCCTTAATCCAAGGATACCGTCTTTTTATGGGACTTCGTCTCAATCTCCTTTAATTGAGGCATATTTTTTTTATACACAAACATCATTTATATGGTGTATAAACCCCTTTTACTTTTAGGTTTATTCAAAAAGGAATCTGTTTTATATGAATCATTTTCTAAATGACAAAAGGGAATGTTTTTTTCGTGCGTATGCGACGACAACGACTTCTTCGCCGCCGTGACCATTATTTGAGTTTCGACTTCCTCTAAAAGCCATACCTTCTTTTTAAAAGAAAAATAAATACCATGTTTTAATTTTCTTTTGTTTTGGTATTGAAAATGGTTTTCATAATGTTTTTATATCAATGTGTTGTATTGATATCTTGTGATTGAAAGGTGGGAATGTTATGTTTCCTTTATGCATGTTTTATGTGATACGATTATGTTGAGGTTCATGGGAATTATTATGAAGACGGGTGCTTCCGTGATAAACTAAGGGCGGGTGAGCCCGATATAGATCTCCAATGTGTTGGGTAACGCGAAGGAGTGAAAAGTTAAGGTTTCTCCGAATAGATTTGGGGAATATACTGTGATGGGTATTCCAAACATAACCAAGAAGGTTACTCCCTATATAATAATGTTATGAATGCCTCAAGTTTACTTTATGTCTTATGATTTCTATGATTTATTCATGGTTTTATGAGGTATGTTAAAGTGCCTATGTTTTATGGGTAAAGTATGATTTCATTCTTATGTATATATGAACTCATGTTTCCTTTCCATATTTTTATAACCCTTACTGAGCTTTTTATGATCAGTCCATGTTTTTGAAATGTTTTTCACAGGTCAAGGGAAAGGTACATGATGTGATGATAGTGTCAAGGATGTGTCAAGAAAGAATCCCTGTTTTTTTTAAATATGTTTCTGTTGATGGGAAGAATGAATATTGTCTTTTATGTAACCACTTTGTTTAAATGTGGAATGTAATGCAAGTTTCATGATCTAATTCTCTAAAACTCTAAACCTAAAAAGTTCCTCAATGTGTAATCTTGTAATAACTCAAGATTAAGTAAGGTTTAAGGCTGGGGCCTTATAGTTGGTATCAAAGGTTGGTTTCGATAACTTTAGAGGTTAGGGTATTTTTTAAGCATAAGTGACATTACCATAATGGTTAGGATTTCAGAAAGAGTCCTAGTTCTAGATAAAGTGAATGAGTAAATATATCTTAGTGTTTACCTTCCTCATTAGTACATGATGGTTTTATTGATATACTCACACTGACATTTCTGTTTTTAGTGAATTGATGGATCTAGCAGGCACCAAAGAGACAACAGGTTTGAAGGAAACTGTGGTGGTTCTCTGATTAATATACTAGATAAAATGGAGGATTCAATGAGGAAAATCATGGTTGTTCTAAACCAAATATCAAGGAGTCATGATCGACCACATGAACCTTGGTATGTTCTGTAATGCATCATGTACGAGATGACCAATAAATGTGGATGTTCAGGTAATAATTATAAAGGTAACCATTAGAGTTTATATGATCCTTACTTTTGAGGTAATTATGGGTTATTATATGATATGCTAGAAAATGAAAGGCATTGGATAAAATTGAGGTTAAAATATGTTATGGTCATTTTTGAGGATTTTATCTCTTTTTGGGGAATGATTTAAGTATTATATAGTTTTGTAAAAAGGACAACACGCAGACCGTGTGACAGCCCGTCGCGTCGGACAAAGCTGCGAGAATCGAACCCACAACCAAAGCGCGACTGGTATTTATCGCCTACCACTGGACTACGTGAAGTCCCTGGTTAGTTTGACCGATTCTTTTTAGTTATATGATTTTATGAATTAAGAGTAAGTAGATTTTGGGTTATTTATGAAAATGATTAACCTATCATAGAGGATATGTGATTAGGTTAATTACTTTTCAATACGAGACTTTCGGAGCAACTGATGTTGTTTGGAGATAAATATTACGATTTAGCTTGGAAGACTATGTGACTAAATCCTTCAAATATTTGGGTTTCAATATTAGATTTGTTTAATTTGAATAATTTTATGGACAAATTTTTTATCGGATGGTCCTCATTGAACTTTGGGTTTTGTTTGGAAAATTTTGGAGATTAAGCATAGATTTTCTTTTTAATGGGTTATCCTTTTCTGGATTATCTGACCTTGTACTAACCTTTTCGGTTTTGGTTTTGGTTAAAGCCTAAAGACATGGGATGTATATAGTTTTCTTTGGTGGATTAGGTGATTCTCTAGAAGTTGATTATAGTACTCTTAATGCGAACAAGTCTCCCTAAATACTCGTCTTTTGGAAAAAATATGAGTTTGATTAAGGAATCTAGTAAAAGTTGAAAGTCAACATGATAAGTGATTATGTTTCCTTATGAATAAATTCCTCAATAAAAAGTAACTTAAAACAAAAATGTTGTCTATTAACTTTTCCTACTGGGGAATCGAATACCATTTAACCCATCAGAAGTTTGCGATTTTCTTATGGTTAACTTTTTCCTAGACATGTTTACTATCACTCTCCCTCAAGAACATGACCCTTGGCTTTTTCTTCCATGTCCATGTTTTTAAACATATGGTTTAACTCGGGTGACCTCTGTACTTATCTTCCTTTATTTTAAAGTGATTGTTTTACCGACTCTTGTTCTGATGTGGGACTTTCAAGGATGTTTCCAAGCTCAATTTTAAAAATTGCGAGGACGCAATTCCCAATAGGGGGGAAGGATGTAACACATCAGGTAAATAAAGAATATTAAATTTTCATATTTATCCATATTTATGAATAAAATATTAATATGACTTTAAAGGGTACGCTATGCTCGATGGTGTACCCAACACGCAACAACGAGTTTCTTGGGAATCTTACATTGCACTCTAATAATAAAATAATATTATTTTAAATGGTAGTTAACATGTAGCCGTTATATTGGCGGGAATGGATAGAAATAACTAAAATATGATTATATATGTTTTTAAATGTTTTTACATTTATCCGATAAAAGATAAAGGCATAAAATACGGATAGAATCCAATTTTAGGTGTATGTGCCCTAGTTTTCACTAAAGGTTCACTTAGCGCCTTTTGATAGAGAACCGTCATTAAATATAGTTTTGTTCACTCTTATACATCCTTTTGGACCAAATAAAACTCTTATTAAGAATTGGGACATCAAAATGTATTTTGTGTAAATTTTTGGTATCTTTCTGATAAAGTTCATTTTTTAATGAATAGTTTAAAATGTTGCATTTTAATTAAAAACCTCTGTTTAATATAATTTATTTATATGATTAGATTATCTTGTGAATTGGTTTTAAAGTTAAATTAGAATAAATTTTTACCATTAAATCTAATAGTGGTCTTTGGAATTAATTTGACTTTGAAATCAGACTTAAACTAGTGTCAATCTTTTGATACTTATTTTTTCATAAAAACACGCTATTTGCTCTGACAACGGGAATTAATTATTAAATTATTTAATGTGATTTATATGTTTTTAATTTTGTAAAATAGACTTAATTTTTGTATTCGGAATATCAAATATAGCTTAGGGTTAATTTTTGGGATTTTTCTGAAAAACGTCAATTTTTATGAATAGTGAAACCACTAAGTGGTACTTATAAAAATTGATTTTTCCGTTTAAATGAAATTTTGCCATCTTTGTGTTTTGAATTTCAAAAATCCGACATAAATGGTTGTAATTAAGAAGTAAAATATGGTTCAATGGGATAAAAATAATTTTTTGGTGAATAGTAACTTATTAAGTTTTTAATCGCGATTAGAGGTAATTAGTGTAGTTTAAGGTAAAAATAATGTTTTAATAATATGAAATTAACTTGACACATGTCCTAACCTCATTGTATGTGTCATGGACGACCAAGACAACCCATGGGTCAACTTGGGGACCCCATGAAGCCACTTTGTTTGGAAAATGACATTAATATCTTTTTATTTAAAGTTAAAGTAAAAATGAGACAAACATGAAATGTTTTACTAAAACAATTTTTACATGGGGTTATACAAATCATATTTTTGACTATAAATATTCATTGGAAAGATAAATGGATTTCCTACATCATAGTATTTGTTTTATAATTTTTATACATTAAATAAATTAAATTATTTATGACATTATGATGATGCAGCGATAACCTCATTATTTAACGATTTAAATAAAATGGAAAGATAATGTAATATCTAAGACCTACACATGTCCAAAACCTATTAGATGAGTGTATTTAGAACACTTATCACCTTATCCTCGAAACAAATCAATGTGGGACCTCTTAAATCCGAATAACATTTTAAAATAAGGTGACTTTTCTTTACCTTCCAAGAGTGCCCCTCCTCTCCTCTTATAAAAGGCCCCCCACCTATACCTCCTTACCCACACTCCCAAAGCCTTTGGCTCGGAAAACCTCTGCCCATTTTGTCTCTCCACTTCCCTCTCTTACTCCTTGAAGCCTAACTTTGGGCATAAGTCTTCCCAAGGAAGCCTTTGATCTCAAACCAAAGGGAGTTACCCGATTTTAAGGTAATGTCTTCACTTGAGTCCTTTTGTTTTATTTTTCTTCTCCAACCCCCTAAACTCTTTTTATTAATTTCTGTTGTAACAAATCCAGTATCATAAATATACTAGGATGTTTATATTATAAGGATTAGAGCTAAAATTTCACACACCTACATCTAATGGTTAAATAACATACTGTTTCCGTGGATGGAGAATTTCGGCCTCCCGAAACGATGATTGTTCAACATTATTTTAACACCTTCAAAGGTGGCCATTAAGATGACACTATATTTATATATGATATATAATATGTTTATTTTTTCCTTAATCTTGTGAATTTTTCATTTTGGGAATACCTTTATGGTTTCCATTATGGGTAAACGCGATATCTTCATTTAAGGAAGTGCAGACTACCGCCCCCTCAAAGTGATGTGATTCGTTAATTCCATATGTGGGACGTATAAAGGATGGATTTAAAGTTATTACATATTATGTTATACTGGAATTATAATATACCTCTATATAATTATTATTCCATTTCATAATAATATTAAATAGAAATAAAAGTAGCGTTTATGCTAACGTACGGCTTACCGTCTCCATGAACGGTGCATTTCATTTCTTATCCACAAATGTAATGTACTATTATAAGTACATGTATATAATGGATATATATGATGAATGATACATCTAAATGATGAATATAATTCTGGAATTAAAATATACATACCTCTCATTTAGTTTTAATTCCATTAATATGACACAGAAATGAAAGTAGCGTTCATGCGTACGTACAGCTTACTGTCTCCATGAACGGTGCATTTCATTTATTACCTCTAAATGATTATGTAATATTATAAATACATGTATATTCTGGATATATATGATATATATTATATCCAAATCATGAATATAATTCTGGATATAATTAACATTTGACCACACGAACAACATGTAATTGTAAGAAGTCCACTTTCGACTTAAGAACCAAATATCGACAAAACAAACATTATTAACTTAAATGATTACATAATGTTTATAACATGGAAATAAGTGATCTAAAAGGACTAATGAACTAGAAAAAGGTTCTTAATAAAGTTGTAATTAAATCAATTTTATTATTCAGGACGTTAAAGAATGATCGAGTCAAGTCGGACCCGAGGTAAGGGACCCTACCCCTCTCTTTCTTTTAAAGTACACTATTTTATGTCATTCCTTTTAAAGCTCATATTTCTTGTTATTGAGATGTTATTTTATATTACTATTACTGTAATTGTTATGTTCATATGATGAGATACTCTATTCTCTCTCATCAATCCATTTTGGAAATTTTGACTGGCACCGTTAGGCTGTCGAATTTTCGTAAGAGATCCAACCTCTCTCTTTCTCTTTAAGTACTCTCCTTTATGTCACTTCATTTAAGCTCTTCTTGGTTATGATGGGGGAAATTATTTTATATTCCTCTTTCTGTAAATTTTATTTTAAAGTTATGATATACCCTAATTTATCTCATCAATCCATTTTTGGAAGTTTTAAGTGGCGCCGTTAGGCTGCCGAGTTTTCGTAAGGGAATTTTCATCTCACTTTTATTTCCGTGAGATTTATGCTACATTTGCCACAATTTCCTTTGAGTGGTGTATGTAATGACCATTATTTTACTCATTGTGTAATATTATTTCATTTATGAGTATTTACATCAATGTTGTATTGTCCTTCTTTCACAGGGCGTATGTTTCGAAAGATACCCATGTCGGTAAGGAAACCTTTCACCCTCCTCTTTTTAAAAGACTTATTTTGTTATGTATTTTAATTCACAGAATATTATTTTGGGATATGTTATTCTATATCCTTATTGATGTAAATTTTATGTCCAAGTTATGATATACCCTTTTTATCTCTCATCAACTCTTTTTCTGAATTTTGAAGTGACGCCGTTAGGCTGTCTAATTATTGCAAGGGAACTTCTTAAGCCAATTTCGATTCTTTGGGATAAACTTGTACACCTTGAATATGTCGTTCTATGATTATATGTGAATTTCCTCTGATTTTATTACACTTAATACCCACTTATATTTCATGTATTCATTTTTCACACATAGTTATGTAACAGATTTAACCTTAATCCAAGGATATTGTCTTTTTATGGGACTTCATCTCAATCTCCTTTCATTGAGGCATATTTTGTTTTATACACAACCTTCTTTTATATGGTGTATAAACCCCTTTGACTTTTACATTTATTCAAAAAGGAATCATTTTTATATGAAGCATTTACTAAATGACAAAAGGGAATGTTTTTGTCGTACGTATGCGGCGACAATGACTTCTCTACTGCCGTGACCATTATTTGAGTTTCTGATTCCTCTACAAGCTATACCTTCTTTTTAAAAGAAAAATAAATACCATGTTTTACTTTTCTTTTATTTTGGTATTGAAAATGGTTTTCATAATGTTTTTATATCAATGTGTTGTATTGATATCTTGTGATTGAAAGGTAGGAATGTTATGTTTCCTTTATGCATGTTTTATGTGATATGATTATGTTGAGCTTCTTGGGCATTATTATCAAGACGGGTGGTTCCGTGATAATCTAAGGGCGGGTGAGCCCAATATATCTCTCCAACGCATTGGGTAACATGAAGGAGTGAAACTTTAAGGTTTCTCCGAAGAGATTTAGGGAATATACTGTGATGGGTATTCCAAACATAACCAAGAGGGTTACTCCCTACGTAAGAATGTTATGAATGCCTCAAGTTACCTTTATGTCTTATAATTTCTATGATTTATTCATGGTTTGATGAGGTATGTTAATGTTCCTTTGTTTTATGTGTAAAGTATGATTTCATTCTTATGTATATATGAACTCATGTTTCCTTTCCATATTTTTATAACCCGTACTGATCTTTTTATGCTAATCCCAAGTTTTTGAAATGTTTTTCACAGGTCAAGGGAAAGGTACATGATGTGATGATAGTGTCAGGGATGTGTCAAGAATGAATCCGTGTTTTATTTTAAATATGTTTCCGTTGATGGGAAGAATGTATATTTTCTTTTATGTAACCAATTTGTTTAAATGTGGAATGTAATGCAAGTTTCATGATGTAATTCTCTAAAACTCAAAACCTAAAAATATCCTCAATGTGTCATCTTGTAATAACTTAAGATTATGTAAGGTTTAAGGCTGGGGCCTTATAGTAGTACAAGCACTTGAGTTGTGTAGGCTGAGCACACTTCACGTGTTTGAGTGGCAGTGACCCCTTAGTTTCAGTTTCAATAACAACCCATTGGAAACTAAGAACTACATTGATTCAGTGACTTTATTTTTCCATTTATTGTGGATTCCATCATATTAGATGGTGGTTTTGGTAGAGAGTCTTCTCCAAGGATATTAAGGGAAATGGTGGGATTTGGTGACCCATTCATACCACAAAGAGACTCTAGGATAGTCATAGTTTTAGCACATTTTCATAGAGGACTTATTACCATATTTATAGATGGTAATAACCCTTGAGTAACTTCGTCATCTCTATTAAGGTTGTACGATAGTAGCTGAGTATTCATCAAGATTAACCAACCTCTTCTGATACTTTGTGGATATGGTTCATGATCTATTTTTTCAGGATATGACATTCAAGAGAGGACATAAAAGACTAATATGATCCTATATTATACCTCTACTCTTTACTAGCTATTCTTGGTGTTCTAGTGAGATCGTCGGTGGTTGAGAGTTTCAAAAATGAGAAGGATATCATGGTGTTTAGTTGTGGGAACACTAGAGCAGATACTTCAGCAACAAGAAGTCAATATAAGTATCAATGACCTATAAATGTGATAAGTTTTATAAGGATGTACTTGAACAACAGATATATGTTTCATGGATCACTAGATGGGTATATTCACCCCATAGATAGGAGGTGATAATCATGTGAATATAGGGGATATCTCAGGAGGGTTTTTTGGACCCACAATGCATCTAATAGAGAGATTGTGGATGGTCCATCAAGGTAGAGAAAACATATTTTGTATTGAGTTCTATAGGATGGTTGATGTGGAAGAGGAGAGGGGAGATTTGTTTGATGTGGTGTATTCTTCAACTTGTTACAACCATTTCCCACGAGTGGTCCATGTCAGGCACATGGACATATAGGATAGTGGAGGGGCAGCTGCAAGTAGTTGAGGCTTTTGACAAAGAGCATCTAGGGATGATACGAGGAATGAATCATTTCTTCTATAAATTATTTATAGAACTAATAGACGTAGGTCCTTTTAATTCCATTTTTACCACTTATTTGGTTCAAAACAAAGAGCTATTATTTCATCCCTTTTCCTGAACATTATGCTAGGAGACACCTACTAGAAATGACTCAGTGATCACAAACTTATTCTGATAGTGTTTCATGACTCTCGAATGTAATAGTTTCTATTAGGATCAATTTTTAGAAGGAATTACGAATTAAGATTTCAATATGGGTATGGGTGGGTTATCTATTTTCCATGACTATATAGACTATTTTAAGTGTAGGATGTGGTGTGTGTGTTCCAATGGGACCATGATTTCCTTTGTGAATGAAAATGTAATCCAGGCAGCATAGGGTGGACTCATGAATCAGAAGGAAAATTGGATTATTAATTAGTTTTCTAGAATGAACTTTACTGTAGTGGATCTTTTGAGTTTTTATTTCCCTACAGTAGTGGTGAAGTGTGAGTACATTCTCAAATTACCTCATAGCCAAGATATAATCTTATTCATTGATATACTGCATGCCATGACCCTAGTTTTTCATCTATTGAAGCCCCAATTTAGTTTACCATGATAAAAGGCTGAAGCTCAAGGTTATGTTTAGGAATCCAGTTCTTGATCTAGGTCGTTGTAAATAACATCATATTATTAAAGAGGGATGATGACCTCTTTGATAGGTCGATAGGGACACTGTGGTTATAGATGGTTGATCTTAGATAAGGCTATCACCAGTTGTGTGTATTGGATGAGGATATACCAAAACAACGTTATGATGTCACTATGATCACTTGGTGTACATGGTGATTCCCTTTGGAATGATGAAGTCCACAAATTGTTCAGGGGACTTAAGAACCATATCACTTACCATATCACTTATCCCTTTTAGACTAGTTCATTGTAATCATCATCAACGATATCCCTATGTACCCGGTGTTTGAGGAGGATCATGCGAGACACTTGAGGATGGTTTTTGATGTACTATAAAAGAACTACAAATATGGGAAGCTTTAAATATTCATGTTATAGATTTATGATATCCAAATTAATGGATATTTCATCTCAGTGGATGGTGTGGTAGAGGAATTGGTGTTGGTTGAGGCAGTGTTAACTTGGGATCCACCCATGAGCGTAATGAAAGTACGATGATTCCTTAGGTTGGAAAGATACTATTATATATTCATACCTAACTTCCCCATGATATCAAACCCCTTTTCATCTTTGACATGATATGGAAATAAATTCATGTGGATGGAAAGGTTCCACTAGGATTTTATGTGTTTAGGTATAGATTGACAAGATCTCTTATCTTTTTATTGCCTGTGGAGGGAGTCATGTACATAATACTCTTTGACATATCAAGAATGGGGAATGGATGTGTACTGATTCAGAGGAAGGTGGTTATTGACTATAGTTCATGTCATTTGAGACTATATGTTAATAACTACATGAACCACAATGATGAGTTAGCATAATTGGTCTTTTCACTAAATATGTAAAGGCCCTTCCTGATGGGAGAATGGTTTATCATATATGTTGACAATAAGAATCACATATATATCTTATCTAAAAATGATCTCAAAATCAAATAGAGGCATTGCCTAAATTTTCTATAGGATTATGACTTTGTTATTTTCTATACTCAAGGGAAGGGTAATGTAGAAGATTCAATAAGAAGGATATCATGTTTGCAGTTATTGTGTGAGGTATCAGATCATATGTCCTCCATGTAGTTATAATTTATGGATTGAGATAAATGATCAAATATATTTTCAATGGTTGTTTCCTCTATTATTTTACAATGAGTTAGGGCATCATAGTTTTTTAATATCGACTGTGAGCCCCTACGTACTCATAAATCCATTGGACATTCTCCTAATGGAATTTTTGAAGGTGGGTAGCATGTCATTATTTTAAAAGGACACACGATAGTATGAGTGAAATTACGGGAGGAGGTTCTGATAGAGTGTCATAAATAAATTTTTATGGTACATCCTAGTGTGGAAAATACATATATGGTCCTCTACCTATGGTTTTAGTGGCCACACATGAATAAGAGATGTGCATAGTTTTTCTCTTGATGCCTTACTTCTCAGCAAGTGATGTTTGAGTACCATGATCTAGAGGGTTTAGCTCAAACCCTTGAGGTTCCATAATGGAAGTGAGAGATGATATCCATGGAATTTATAATATGGTTTCAATGTACATCAAGGGGGAATGACGTCAATAGGTTTATTATAGACTGACACAATGAGTCAGACCACATCAGATATTTTCCAGTGTAGAGTTCTCTAGAGATATCGGGGAACCTCTACATATAGGAGTTAGTTCATGTTTGTGTAGTTCCCTTGATGATAATTCCAAGAGTTGATTCATCCCTCACATATTAGTTATATAATGGATTACAAAAGGAATTTAGGACTCGGATTCATTTTAGCCAAGATTTTCAACCCCAAACATACGTCTAGATTGATAGGATCATTCATGTTCTAAAAGACATAATTTGATCAAGCATGTTGTATTTTTTTCCACAGTTGGTAGGATCATCTACAATGGGTGGATTTTTATTACAACAATATATACCATTCCACAATTTGAATGGAAGTATTTGAGGAATTTTATGGGAGGCCCTACAGGTCACCAAAATGGTGGACATACCTAGGATTGGCATCACTTCTGGTACTAGAGTTGGTTTGAGTTGCTTTAATGAAGGTAAGAATCATTAACGAATGGGCACAGACTACAAAAATACATCTATTTCATTATATATACAGATGAAAGTGGCCATTGTAATTCGATTATAGTGGCCATGTTTTTTTATTTGTTTTGTCATGACATTGACTATAGTGATTTGGATATGATGGAAAACTACCTCTGATATTAATTATCCCATTACAGAGACTATATAGATTTTGTAATGTGGTATGTTACATGGCTCTATAGCTATAGTTAGATAGTGTATAAAAAATTTCCCATTTTCATAGAAGACGAGGTACACACCTGACCCATCACTTGTTATCTCATAGGAAGAGTTGTACACAGAGTATGGAGCTAAATTTGTGGATTACTATGAATTGATAGAGGATCTGTTGGAGAGGTTACATTATGGTGGAGAGATTCCTATAGTGTGTGTCTAGTGACAGCATAAGAATCCTCATGAGAGCACCATGGAGCATGAGGCATTGATGCCTATTTAGTACCTAGACCTCTTTGTGTAGCCACATCCTTTTGGATTTTATAGACATGAACCCAAAAGTGGGGGTAATGAAGTGTCTCAGAATTTCTCGGTTTTATTTTTTATATATTGTATGGATTATTTTCTAAACATGGTGCTATAAAGGAATTTGATTCTGAGGCTAGGTGCTCAAGGAATAAATATATGAAACATATTAAATATATTAAATAAACACGATGAACGTTTTCCAAAAAAAAGTGGAATAAATTCTATATGGGGGGGTTGATCAGAAAAATGTGGGAACCATTTATTATTACATGTGTTTTACATTTAGTTTTCCATAACCTTTTTTTGGAACATATCATTTGTAAAGAGGTCATCATGGTTTTAAAATGAATAAAATAAATTTTTCTTATTTATTTATTTTTTAATGACATAGAATAAAAATAAAAAATCTATATGAATTATTTTATGATGGAATTAAAACATTATATACATAAATTTAGAACTATTTTTGATCTGATGGATTGATCGAAGGAGGATCACTCTCAATCAAATGAGAGACATATCACAGTTTGACCATCGGTACACAACGAACTTAAGGTATCTCACAAAATATAACACCCCACCTTCATTCTTCATCAGTGATCTATAAGAATCGATGTAATGTGTTTGTTTATTTGTATTTTTCTCATCTCATGATTCTTATCAAGAACATGGATCAATCAGCTAAGGAAAAAATTTTAGAATCATGTTTATTGAGCTTAATGCATTGATTCATCCAATAATGGATGATGTTTATTTGTGAATAATAGTTTATCTCATCATTAATCATATCAATAGAAAAAAAATGAGGAAAACATAAACATTTGAATTGTTTTGTTCCTCATGTATTTGATTGTTCTTTTGTTTCAAATATATCTATTTATCGCCACAAATTTCCTTTGGCTTACAGTTTGAAGAACACCAAGAAATAGAATCTCATGCAACCATTTCATAGTGAAACAATTGTATATTGTAAATATGGGATAAGTGTGGAATGATGACATTGAGATGATAAAAGTGATAGTGAATCATAATTTTCATGCACACCTGATTACATGTACATAAATATACAACCCTGGATGATGGAGGAGGATGTTTTCTATGAAAAGGATATGGCCAGATTCCAGTGAACAACATCCACAAGTGTTAGTCAGACCAGATCAACCATCATTGGTGCATTTCATAGCTAGATTTGGTGTTGGACTTGTGGAAGACTTCTTAGAAGTAAGAAGAAGGATACTATAAAATCCTGATCTACAATGTTTTTATTTTGAGGGCCCTTTGACGTTTGGGACTCTTTATTATAAGTAATGGTATACATGTGATGTTAAATATCACATGGCATGTGACATACCAAGCAATATCAGCAAGTACCTCAGAGGGTACATAGAAATTAATAGGGGAACATAGTAATGGACATTCCATTTACACCAATATAGAATCATCTAGGACAGATGTACGTGGGAAGATCCATGTACAAAGAAATAGATATAATTTCATGTGAATGGGACAATGGTGAAATTTTACATTTCCATGATCACATGCACTTTACATGGGCAGGACAGGGTACTGATGGGATATTCCGTGTACTGCTAGTACACAAAATGTAATTCTTTAAAGTAGTCATCGATAACTTTTATATTATATCATGTACAAATTTATTTAGGGTGCCTTCCACATATCCATTTTCAGAGGGATAGTATGGAATAGCATCCTACACATATGATAGTGCTCCCTTCAGTATAAATTCTTGGTGAGATTGTTTTGAATTTTTTCCTAAGGCCCAAATTGGGATCCTCTGTCATATGCTTTCCTTATATGGTGTTCATTGTATTATTGTGTCAAACAATACATGTTCACTAATCATCCACATAGATATAATTTCTAGATTGAGTTTCTTGAATACCAAAATTACTTGGGTGTGTGCCACATCTATTTATAATATCCCTTAAATCATCTAGTTTATACATCTAATGGTGATACAGAATGATCACTACATATCAGGTGGAAATAATGAGATCTATCAGACTCATGAAGTTTGTTCTCTTGGATGAGTAATATGTAGAACCATCGAGCACTAATCCTAATATGGAATTTTGAATGTGACATTACCTTGAGATTTTGTGTCTTTGTTCAGTATTTTTGTATATTCTTTTTATTTTTGTTGTATACATATACAAATTTATATATGACTATTGTAGTAATTTATATTTAGTTTTTGGTTTTTCGGTATCCTCTTAGAAATTTTTATATGTTCCCCTAGACGATATTTCCCCAAACATGTCATGTATTATGCAGAAGATACAAATTTTCACTGAGACCTTCAGAAACAAGGAAAAAGTAGTACGTAGTGAACCATTTAAACCGAGCTGTGTTCAAGCAGTTATCATGAAAGTTTTCTCATGTATACCTTCAGGATGAACATGTTTTAAACACTTTTTTGTGTGATTTTATTTGGAAATTTTTACATCACATTACTTGTTGTCGTACTGTGGTTGTGGGATATGGATGTATTCATTCATGGATTGTTAGTTAATTTACATTTCAACATTTTGTGGGATTGATGATGTGTGTTTTTGTGTACATGTAATTATTTTAATGCTCCCATTTTTGTGATTGGCCTACTCGGTGATGGCCACACGCCCCTAGCCTATGTGATATGGGATTGGGGAGTCGTGGAATTGGCCCATTGTGATTGTTCATGATATTGACCTTTATCATTTAAGGTAGTGTGACATGTTCACTAGATGAAGACCTCAATAAAGATATTTAATGGAATAAATGAATCAGCATGGTGGGAATACATAACATTTGGATGTCTCAGACTTCATTGTATAAGACTTTGTAAATAGAGGGGATGTTAGTGATATGAATTGATTTTCTTGTATCTTCTATTATTGAATTGTTTTTACTATTCACCCCGATGAATAAGAAATTTTTTTAAACCATGTAATTTTTATTATCTATTTATTTTCTATTGTTTATGTTTTATGTGTATCCATAGAGTTTATCTAGTTAATAATTAGTATTTAAACCTATATCCAGTTTACATACTTAGAGTAGGCAGTTATCATAAAATCATTTAATTCTTGGTTTTTGTATTATTCAACTATGATAGAGGGGGATATTTTACTACTGTTTGTATGGTAATTTTACTGTATATCATTAGGGAATAATATAATGTTGTGTCTATATGGTACAATAGATGGATTGTTTCTCCTGTTTATGGATGCTTCCCAAATAAGTGTATCAAATTGAATTGGTTTTACTTCACTCACAACATTCAGTTTTTCTCATATCCTTAGTTTACAAGATGTCTAATTTCAATTGGTTTTAATATTGTTTTATCAATGAATTCAAATGAATTAATGATAATATGGAAAAAAATTATGGGATATACTTTTCCTTAAAGAGAATACAACTAGGTGATATTTCCTTACAAAAATATTTTGACTCTCTGTTTTTAGTGAGAGTTATAAAAAGATGGACTAGGATAAATTAGAGTTATTGTACTGGAATAAGTTATCCTTGATCGTGATATCACATTCTAAAGACCATTCTTTCATAATTAGATAGAATAAAACTACTACAGTTGTTATTAGTGTTTGGATTAAGTGTATGGGAAGCTAACGGATTAAAAAAAAATATTCATGATGTGATGATTGTTAATCATGAGGTTATAAAATAGAATACATAAAATGAATCACATGAATGACTTAAATATGATATGAGGGAAGATCAAATCATTGAATTTAACATTCATAGATGATGTTTAGGATTTTGACATTTTTTCTTCAGTTCTATAACATTATGATTCCATATTGATAGTATTGAGAAAATAAAGTGGGAATAAATATGTTATGATTGATGACTTTCGAAACATGATCTTGAATGATGATTTATGATGGTAGAAGGAATAATTAAAAATTTAATGTGTTCTTAATATTATCAGATGGGGTTGGTCTCCTTAATAGAGGGACCTTCATATGAATAATTGTTCATATGATAAGTCATGGAGAATAAGGTTATGTAAATCATCTATGATAGGACATAAATGTTGCCATTATGGGGAGAAGGGATATATCATGAATTATTTTTGAAATATGTTATAGTATTCAACATCAAGACAAATGAACAAAGTAAGTGTAATATATTAAGGAACCGGTCTATTAACAAGTATTATTATTTCACAATATTCAATGGTTATTGAATCAGGACCATCTTTTAATTCAAATGCTGAGCATGGGTACAAGATTGATTAGGAACTATTATGCTTGGGAAAATTATATCGTATTGATGAAGATGATTTTTATATAGTTGGGAAAGGTTTTTTTAATATTTTAATTACAAATGGAATTGTTTTGAGAGTGAATGATGTTATAAATATTCTAGGTATCTAAAAGAACCACCGATTTGTGTGACAACACTGTGATACCTGTTTCAAAGGGACATTTATGAATGTTGTCTAGATGATCAGTAGAGGATCCATGGTGATTTCTCTAAGGGGAATGAATTTAGAATCTTACTTGATAATATTCTAAGTTTATGTTTCATTGATCATATGTAATTTAATTTACCATATAAAAATAAATGAAAATAGGTATTCCCACCATAGGGAAAATAATATGAAAATTCTAGTGGTGAATAGAGAACATAAAATTGTTCACATGAACTTTGTCCTATATGAGAGTAATATTCTTTTGAAATATAATATAATATCATTTAACTTGTTTGGATATAATATAAATAATTTGAAGTTTGATCTTTTTCATTATACTATTTGGGCACCATACCCTATTCCCATAAATAGAGTTTCACTGTAATTTGGAACTTTCTTTGATGATGGGGCTTGAAAGTTCATGGTTTACAACATGAAGAATAAATATTATGTGTTTCAAGGGTTTATTTAGTTGATGGTTTTCATCACAAAAGAGTGTGATTGAATTTTGGAGTGTATGTAGACCGATAATAGTAGGGAGTGCACATGGAACAAAATTTCTTACTTTTGTTGTAGGAAGGGAATAATGAATGAAAAGACTATTCCAGTAACTAAAAAATAGAATGGAAGAGCTAAAAATTTGAATCAAACATTTCAATATAAATATCATGGGATGGGGCTTCATTCTAGAATTCCTGGTGAAAATTTTCAAGCCGAAAAAATACAATGTTCATTTGGTGAGAATAATTACATCATATGTTTTGGGGAACGAACATATTGAAGAACTTTTTTTGGTAAAATACCATGGTTAAATAATTTTAATGCCATTGGAATCACCATTTACATTTATATTGATTACAATGATAGTGTGTAGTTCGAGGAAAAATTTAAAGTGTTATTTCTTGTTGTAAATATGGATTCCAAAATTGGATATATAATGTGTGAGGATAAAAAGAATCAAATTGTCCAGATAATAGATGTTGCTTTCAATTTAGGAACAATATTTTAATATCAAAATATAGTTAAGAATAAATTACTAAAATATCACCTATTTGATTTCATGGAGATCAAACCTATGATACTAGATGGACACTTTTTCTAGAAACCCTAGGAGAATATTCAAAGGCTAGCACTCTAACAATCATTATATTGGGTGGATAATTTTTTCTAAAAATATATTCCTGGTAGAGGTTGTTTGGAAAACTGATAATCTTTTATAAAGGTTTCATCAATCACACTTACGAGTTATGGTGAGAAGATCCACACGAATATGAAAACTAGTTTAGAGGTTTGGGGAGGATATGAACTTTATACTTCTAACGAACACATGGGAAAGAATTTGTCAAGAAGAATAATTTGCTATTAGGTACTCAAAATTGTGGGAGTCATCCATTGAGGAGGAAATGAATACATTAAATATCAACAATTCACTGTAGTTCACCAAATTATTAGAAGGAAAATGACCTCAATAAAACAAAAGGGATTTTCTATTGAAAGAGGAACTGATAAAAGTAAGATATAAAAAGAATGGTTTATGGTGAAAGGCTTTTAGAAAAATTAATAGTTGACTATTATGAAATATTCTCACTAATACTAAAGAACACAACCATTTTAATTATTCTTAGTATTGTCACCTCTGATGAATTAGACTTTGACAAATAGTGATTTGGAAGAAGATTTTGACATGATGTAGCCTAAGGGTTATGAATTTGAACATATGAAAAACATTTTAAAATTTTTTTTATTGATTTACGTAAGTTATATGTTAGTGGAATAAGAATTTTGAAACTCTTATACATGAGGACTATTTCTATCATTGTGATTCCAAAAAATTCTATTATCAGAATCAATGGGATGATAGAATATATATCATATTGTTTTAGTATAATGGCGATATAGTGATTGTAGGTCGAGAGCTACATCATATTGATGATCCAAAGAGAAACTTGTCCAAACATTTTCACATAATTTACCTTTGATGAGACAATAACATCTTATCAAAAATAATTGAGAGCTATATGAAATCTAAATATTTGGTTTTTTTCCTATATTACTGAATTAGAATGTTCATCAAAAAATTCATAATAATAATTTGAAAAAATATATCACCCCACCTAATTGAATACTTGAGACATTATAATGTTTTAGGACCATCAAATTTTAGATAAATTATTAACATAGTGATGTTTCCATTTTCCGAGATTGTTGGATGTTTGAGGTATGAAATGTTTTTCACATGACTAGAAATTTTCATAGTTCGAGTTGTTAGTTTTTTCATTTCAAATACAATACATAAATGTTCTAAATCTTTGAAATTTATCACTATATACTTAAATGTTTAAGAGGATTCATATTTATTTTTATGATATGATGATCAATTGAATGGTTTTTAGAGGAAAATTTTCCTAGAGATGTGGAATCATAGAAAAGTATTATGGAAATTTTGTTTTATTTTTGTTTGACTATGGTTAGTTTGATGTCTAAATTATAACTAGTTGTTAATTTATGTACAATAAGAATCAAGTACGTTACTAATATTGGTGTAGGGAATGAGATTCTATGTTTAATGATCTTGTTTATGGAGCATAGAAATGGATTAGACATTGGGAAGATAATTATTGATAATCATATTTCAATATATCTTCCCCATAATCATGAGTTTATTTCAAGAATGAAACACATTTAACAAAAATATCATATTCTATGATGATTCTGGTATATAATGTATTGGAACTAAAAAATATTATAATAAAGTAAAATCTTCATGATGTGTTTATAAAATTTATGGTCTATGAATCGTTGAAGAAACATTATTCCTCAAATAGGCATAGACAATTGGTGAAGAAAAGAACATTGTATGCATCAGATAGAGAATGACATATATATAATGGTAATAGAAGGATAAAATCATGAATTTATTTTAATGTGGGATATTGTTTCATCGTGTAAAATATTTTCATTTCCATAAGAATAACATTTTTGGGAGGAGGTCATCATACAATAATGATCTTTTGGAGATCATATGATAGAGATGATCGAATGGAGTCCAGTGAACACAGATTACCATACATAAGAATCATACATTAAGGATTTAATTAAATGGCGATGATGTGTTTTTCAGATGGATATCATCAAATAGAGTCAATAAGATGTATTTTCATCATGATTTTTATCTTTTCATGGGTTTATTTATTTGGAACTATATATTTGAGGTTTCATCGAATGATTGAATTGTGAAATGGAGGTTATACTATTTAGTGGGAGGCTGAACATGATTCATAGAAGGTGTTGCAATTGGTTAACCAGATAATGTCCTCCCTAAATAGATATGTGGGCATGTACAATAGAAAATATGCTTCCCACTAAATAGAAGGAGTTGCAATTTGTTATTAGAAAAACCATTATCCAATAGTGTTTGATGTTTTTCATTTTTCAAGTTTACGTGATTTGAAATATATCAATCTATTAATATTATTGGAGTTAATCTTATTTATAATGTTTTTGGTGTTCTTCTAGTACAATAGACAATGTGCTTCCACTTGAAATATTTTCGTCCAAAAAAACTTCCATCCTAGGTTGGGTCCTAGTGTGTAAAGTCCTGTCAGAATGGTATCAGAGTGGTTGATGTATCTGAGATAGATTCTATAATATGTAGACTTATGGGGATTGGTTTTTTAGGTAAATGATGTTCAAGGGTCATGACTTCATATTATAGACTAGGGAACTCAATTATTAACATATAACATAACGTTTCAAAAGGACTCTTTATACATGTTAGTCAACTAAAAACTCTAAGGCATAAGATTTATAGTTTAATGGGTTAAGGGATGAATTATGTATTGTGTATTATGGGTGGTAATTGATAGTTTTATTGAGTATGAACTACAATATTTTCATTACTAAAAATGGGTTCACCTAGTCAAATATAGGATTCCACCCCATAGATGGCCAATTCATCTTATGAGATGGTGCAGTGGGGTACCGCTGCAATGATTTATCTTTTACAGACCTAACACATGAAAGAAAATGATTCAATTTAGGTACATAATAAGGTGGTTATCCCCCAAAACTATTGTATATGGTAGATCATCAACTAATTGAACTGATATAAGACCTTCCAACAATATAGATGGAAGTCCCCATATGGTAGGATGAGACTAACCGTGAATTGGGAATACTTCCTGAATTGTATTTACTAAGAACTGCTAGGTTTATAGGTTGGCTATATCCCCATGTAGTGATGGAGAATATTGATTTGGTTTCTTGATTCTTCTATCTGGTAGGAACACTCTCTGACTCGATGGTGACCCTTATAATGAGTCGCCTTCATGTTATAGAATAATGATAGTGGTCATTGAAAGTGTAGACTGACAACAAGTCTACTCCACATTGGGTAGATATAGATTTTATATTAGAGGATGATTATAATTCGGACACATTTTACATGATTTTAGTGAAGGATATTATATACCTTAGGTAATGTATCGTGATAGTATCCCAGTATACAATGAGGTTCACAGTCTTCATGTAATAATCATGGGATATGATTAATGTTGAACACATTCTTTCGATGATGTTCATGAGTATTGTTTGATTGTATATAAATGATGTTATAATGACCATGTACATCCCCACCAATGAAATATTTATTGAGTGTTCCTTATTGATTGAACATTTCCATGTGGAATCACAACCAATTGAATGACAAAAGTTATCGGCGACAGCTAGTAAAAAATAGTTGATAATATCACACCATCAGAGGTGGAAACCCTCATAGCCCAAGTCACTAAGGTACGTAACTAAGGGTTTCTAGGTTGGTTACACCCATGTAAGTGATAAATCGTGAAAACAAATTATTGAAGAGGGAGCCATGATAAAAATCATCAGTCCAAGTAGAATGAAGGGGGAATAAATGGCGGAATATTGGATAAAAATATATGATAATCATAGAACATGGACCACATACGTCCCAAAATTAGTCAGGGCATCATTTATAATGATTACCAAGACAGAGGAGTAGTTAGTGGTTAGAAACACATTGATCCTCTTTCACCAACTCTTGGCAGACCACATCTTGTTTATGGTATAGGTTAGTTTAGAGAATTGATGTGAGGTTTAGAGGGATATTAGTAGGAAACACTCGACTTGATTATATGTATGTTTTTTGTTTTATCTACCTTATCAATTCTACTCATTGATAAAAGTGTGAGTCATATGATTCTTTCCACACCTATAGATCACATCCAGGAGAGTGATTTGTCTAAAGACTTATACTACTTGTGGCCATCCTCTCTATAAAAGCCTCCATCATAATGTGATTTATCTTAGTAGTGTGATATTCTCTAAGGACCATGTCATCGAATAGATTAGGTCCCATGAGTTCATACTCATCCAATACCAGGAATCATTAGTCTAGTATAGAGTATATTTCTATAGATGAAAATTTATTTTCCATAGAGCATATGGATTTCTGTTTACATTCAATAGAAAAAAATACCCCTTGTAATGATTATTATAGATGACCCGTATGTTATTTCAACCAATTTATAATTAGTTGGTGAATTTGATATTATGTTTCAATAATTATATTCTGAATAAAACACAATAAATAGTGGAGGTATATGTGAAAATTTTCCAGATAACATACTAGGGGTTTTCAAGTCTTGAGGTTGATTTTGGTTTCTATTTTCAACATGAGACTACACCAATGAACTTTGAAACTTATTAGATGACCCCATATGAGCTCAAGTAGTAAATGGTCAAATATGAGTAAATTTTTAGAAAATATTTATCAAACATAGTATGTCCCCCTGGATAGTTTCCATGCTATTTTCTAAGATGTCATTTCGTAGTTTTAGTCTGGATATTTATTTGGTTTTATATAAATCTAATAGCACATGTCATACTAAATTGATGTAATTAGAAAAAAATATAAGGATCTACATGAATGAAATGTAAAAATTGTGAAAAATATCAAAATAATAAAAATTGATGAAAATGAGTTCTTTATATATATAAGAGAATCCAATAAATCCATGAACTCCATTGTATGGGTCTGATAATGATCTTTGAGTGGAAAAATCATCCAATCTCAATGGTGTATCCATGGTACAAAATTATTCTCTCATCAAATATCATGGATTTATCCTTACTTTCACAATTTTCTAGATTTTCATATGAAAAAAAGGAAGATGAAGTGAGATATAAGTCTCATAGTGTTTTGAGCTGGCATGGGGATCTCAATCTACACAATATTTTCATATGGTATTAGATTATGTAAGAAATCAAGCACACTCTGATTTTTGTCCCATTTACTCATGAATTGAAATGAATGAATTAATACCATATTAATTTCATGATAATATAAATTAATCTTAATAATTTATTCCCTTAAGGTTTTGTATTATGAAATTGTTTTTGTAAATGATTTCCTAGGAGGTTATGGTCTGTGTGAACAATAGATATGGAATTCTATACCAATGCATGAAAATCATAATTTTCATTAAATCTAATAAAAGGCCCAAAAAATATATCATATATAATTAGTGATTTATGGAATATCTCTTTTAATCTCTCACATTCGATAAATCCTAATAAAATATTTTTCATTTCACCATATATGGTATCATATACAATAAACTATGAAATCATTTCATTTTTTATTTCTTCAAAAAAACTATCAAAAATGTATCATTTACATCACCTTGTGTCATATAATATTCAATACCTTCTGAAAACCCATTAAAAACACTTTTGGATTAACAATAAAACATTTTAGAGGATCTCTTTAACTCAAAATCAATCACCATTTAGTCAACCGCAATGTTTGACTTTATTGGCCTTTATGTTGTTGACAACAAATATGCATCTCTAGATCCATTAATATATGAAAAAACTGTTTAATTTTTTTTTATGAATACATCACATGTCATTTATTCTTATGAATAATAATAGTATATATCGTTATTCAAGATAGATATATAATATGTTGGTGCAGCTACACACTCCCACAATCTATCTCAATTAAGGTCCAAGATGTCATACTCATCATATTAGGGGATAAATTTCACCTTATTTATTCTCTAACTGAAGACATGATGTGAAACATACACAACCACCCTCATATTATCTAAGTATATATATTGACTTTTATAATTAGGGTATCAACGTATGGATGTTCTCATTCCATGTGTCCCTCCAACCTCAGGTTGTGGGGAATAAAATAAGATTCATGCACCCATATGATACTAAATATATATGTTTGACACTCCATGTGGTATAATAGTAGATAATACAACACACACAAAGAATTTAATTAGTTATTTGAATACTCGTGAGAATATGTTATATGTATACATGAGAATACTAGTCACGTAATCATTAAAATTTCTTCATAACTTATAATATACCATGATTCACATCAGTTTGGGATAAACTCACAGTATCCCATTGAGAGGTCAATTATAAGTACACTTCATGAAATGTATATATATATATATATAATTTTATTATCTAACATGAAAGACTAATAATATGGAGTTTTCCATTAATATGATGCATTTATATATTATTAATCTTTATTAAAATATTTAAAAAAAATCCAATAATAGAACCACTATATCTTATAAAAAATGAAAAACTACCATATCGGCCTTATGTTTGTTATAATATCTTGGTTTTGTTAACTTGTTACTTCTTATGTAATTCCTGCCACATCTCAATATGAACATATGATAAAAACCTTCCACTAAAATCATTACTGATAAGCATCATTGAAATATGTCAATCTGAATAATGGTGATATTTTGGATTCATATTAACAACAATCAAACTTCTTGAACATATTTAAATGCCTTACCATCACACCATCAAATGTTACTATGACAAAAAAAAATTCTACACATAACTCATTCTAAGTGTATCCTCATCTTCCTTGGAACCCTATTCCACTAAACATTTTCCTCGAAAAAATATTAATAAATACATTATTGTTTATTAATACATCACAACTCTATTAGGGTATTAAGTAAAATTCAAATTAAATATAAACTCGTTTATCATTTTTTTTGTTAACATTGATCTCATTTACGTCCAAACATACTCCCACTATCTCCTTACACGTTATAATATTTTCATAATATCTTTCTATGATCCACAAATCATTTTGTGTTAGGAAATTACATATTTTTCATTTATTATTAATAATTTAAAAAATGAACTATTTTCCCAATTATATATTTGGTATTCTATGATTTCCAATATTTTTTTGTATAAATATTTTTTTGTATAAAATATTATGTTATTAAAATACAAAAATGATGGGTAGTTGGAACACATTCCCATATATTTTAAAGAATACATAGATAACAATTTTATCCGGGATGAAACACTTTCAACTATATCTTCTTCTCAATAATGTTTTTGAAATTTATGAATCATAAACCATGCATGTAAATTTAATCATCTCAAACTAATTCACCAAAAAAACATTGTAATTGAAAATTTTAGCTTATCACATAATGGAAATGATTTGATGGTAATGAAAATTTACAAAGATTCATTTGAGCTTGACAGAATCAATTACAAACAAATTCATTATGTAGTAACTAATTACTTAATCACATTTATATAAAATACAATCCCAATAAATTTTAACATTGAGTTTGATCTTCTATATACTTAAAACACTTTTGAAAATATACATTCAGTATCAAATACCATTCAAAATCCATGAATTAATTATCATTGTATTCATTCCAAAAAAACATTCCATGGAGTTTCATACTCTATTATATATATATGTATATTATAATCAAATCATACTTAATTATTACACTTCCCACCAAATAACCCTAGGTTTTAATGACCTTCATTGGATTATTGATGAGTTATTAGTGATCTTTTAAACAAAATTTTCTTCTTCCATTTTATAAATTTACTTACCTTGTCATTATATAAAATAATTTTGAACCTATATATCATATTCCTGGTACATATATATTCTCAAAACATTCAGAATATGTGATAAAAAATCATTAAATTCACTCATATTTTCATAACATTTAAATTTATGACATTTGGATAAATCCCATTACCAGAATAAGCCATTCCAGACTCCCCTAAAATCATGATATAGAATTAAAAAAATCCTTAACCTAGAGCATTAGATACAGTAAGGTCCTTTATTTAAAAAATCAATTTTTACATGATCTTCTCAAGAGCTATATGAGGGGAAATACACTTTTTATTAGAAGTTTTTCCTTGATTATAGGGTCCAAGCTATCAATGTAGAATCTCCATTACTCCTTTTCATTAATAAAAACTCCACGATCCAATTCTTTCATTACATATAATCTTCTTTAGATTAAAAACATTTAGGAAATCATATAGTTGATAAAAAATTAGATTAACAGAATGTGTATATATAACCAATAAATATTTAAGGTATCCTTTTTCCTCATTAAGTCATCAATATATTCAATTATATGGAAAATAATTTGGCATAACCAATAAAATTGGATATATGAGACTAATATTCATTAAATAATTGATATACCCAATCATATTGGGCATATGACTATAGAATAATATTACTTTGTACATTATGAATATATTTACTTTGAAACCATAAATGAATCACTATATGATTTTATATGATTCTAGATTCTATTGATAAACAATGTAATAACATGGTTACTAAGGAAGAAATAATTTTGTCACATAAAGTTTTTTTGGGAAATTTTCTTAAACTGAAAATCATACTTAAGATAATTTAGTAAGCTAACCATCTTAAGATCTGTTTATATTAATCTTTTCTTTAACAAAGTATTGATCAAAAATTTCAACTAGATAATGAATAAGATATTATTTACAAAATAATATTTTATCTGATGATTATAATTTATTTATAATAATTTAATATGTACTTATATTAAATGGGTCCCACTAAAATGATGTCCCCTATTTGATAATTATTCATTCCCATTGGAGGTATAAGATTCATATTTCACTAATAAAATTACCATTCTTTTGAATGAAATGAACGTATGGTTATTTAGGTTGGGAATCATCCCAATCATATCATATGTGACATATATATAGTTAAGTAGACATCTTTCTATCCAATTAACCAAATTTATTTCCAAAACTATTTTCATATAGTATCCCAACCCTTGGGGTTTCCCATCTACAAAAACAAAATGGGAATGTTAAAAATGATCCATTCATTTGAAAATCATATAGAACCCCTCTTTTATTTTTAATAACCCAAGTATGATCAATTATCCTCATTAAATTCTTAAAATACACAAGATAACTTAGTAGAACAACATATTGTAATGAAACAACTTGGTTGGATGATCAAGCCCTTACCAAGTGCCATTTTGTAAAGAATATAATACATAGTATTTAAATGCTATTAAATATCCCCATATTATGTCAATTTATTCCATTTTATGTATGAAAACATGCATTAATTTAGTTTGGAATCATATTCCATCCTCATAGTCAATATTTCGGAACCATATTGAATTGTAACTCTTTAAAAAATAAACAACATTGTGTTACATACCCAGAAATAGATTCCAAACATATTTATACAAATCCAGATTAATTATTTACATAATTTATAGGAATACATCATGTATATGTATAGAAATATCCACATAGTAATCTTGTAATGGCAAATAGCCAACTTCATTCACTAGCCTAAACAAGGCATAAGCCTCCAGGTGGTATGTTAGTCAAAACCCAAATTCCTCAAATGAGGGATACATTTCTAAAGAGAGAATAAAAATAACCATAACACTAAATCCTATTATGGAAAAGTATATTAAACAACTAAATTCAAGTTCATAACATTAGTTACAACCTAATGTCAAGGTAGATGGAATACTATATTCGTCATAGAGGCTTTAATAGCATGGAAATTATTGTACTATCTAGAAGATGTTTAACAATTTAAATAAATCATAAACTATATTGATGTTATTAAAATTATACTAAACATGAAATTAGTAGAGAAACCCCATTCAATTAAAAAAAATCAAATATTTAAACAACAGATGACCATTTACGAACAATTGATAAAAAAAATCTAAATCTAAATACATTTATAATTTCATTCCTAAAATTAGGGATAATTTTCTATCATTAATATAAAAATTTTATATTCATTCAAATAAAAACTCTTCCATATGAATCATTATCTAATATTTCTATTTAAAATATTTGATATTATATGATTATAACAAATTTCTAATCCAGTTTCTATTTTTTAATAATATTACATAATCTAAATGTAAAATCATTAAATATTATATAATCCTAGATCATATTAGTTAATTAAAAAAAATTAAATATGTATTAAATATTATCCAAATAAGACCCATTTTTCATTTTGGACAATATGGACTAATTAATTATGAAAAATACATAATTTGAGCATAAAAAATTTATATTAATTAATTAATAAAAAAATTATACCCATAATAAATTATAAATTTGGATTTCAAAATAAAAACTTCTATTTAAATATAATAATTTATTTCCTATTATTCGATTAAAATGTAACCCAAATATAAACATTTAATAATATAGAAGAAAATAATTCATAAACATTTCACTAATGATAAAAATTTACAATCCATTAACATGTACACCTTTTATAAATTAAATGTTGAAAAAAATTCCTTTTATAATGGCTTATACACATTTTATAAATCATTAAAACTATTTAAGCGTAGAAAACTAGGTTTTTAAATAATTTCTATTTTACCTCATATAGAATCACGGTTCTGATTGAGGGTAAATTCCAACTAAAAATTCACATAATGTATAAATATGTTTAAATAGTTGTGGACCTTACACCATGAATATAATGTAAGGGTACTATGTTTTTGACTTTATGTGTACTCTTTTGGAATAAGGTACGTCCTTCATTACCATTTTCTACCATCATTTCTCATCAGGGTAATATGGACATTAACCTTCAATAACCCTTTATAAACATGTGGTATATTTACATTTATGGGTATCCAATAACATAACATTCCATAACACCTTCACCCAATCAATTTTCTTAAGAGTAACTATATAAAAAACCTTCATGTGAACACTGCATTTAAAGGTAATCCCTGAGTTCCCATAATATTGTAAGGGTTATTCTATGTGAGCCTTATATAGAAAAATCAATATTAGTAAAATGAGAGATGTCCCATAGGCATGACACATTTTGCATGGGTAAGGCCTTGGTTACCTTAACACCACCCATATCCATAAGGGTAAATCATTCATCTATTTTTTTTTGTAAAAACAGAAAAATGATTCTCTATTCAATGTTTCATCTTCATTTCAATACAGGATTTCATAAATACGAATCATGAGTTCCCTCAAATAAAATTGTTACATCTAATATGAAATACAATAGTAATTATTATACACATTTTATTAAATTAGAAACCAAATCCAAGAATCTCCATGCATGAAATGTAAAACCTATGAAAAATATTGAAATAAAGAACACTATTGTAAATAAGTGTACCAAAAAATGATGTGAAAATGAAACATCAATAGAAATAATTTCTCAGGTTTCGTAAAGATCACTAAGTGTTAAAATAAAACCTCTTACATGGTGTACCCATGAGCCAAAATGAACCACTATTCGCAACATAGGGATCCAGCATTCCATTTTTGATGTGTTAGTATCTAATATAAATTGAATTAATATGAAGAGTACTACGTGTCTTACGAGGTGTTGTCCAAGCGTGATTATCTCAATCTATTCAATATTATCACATGAAATTAGATTATACAGGAAATACAAGATAGTAATTGATTATTGTCTCACCCATTCATGCATTGAAACACTTGAATTAATAATATTATCATTTCATGAATATATAGATGCATCATATAAATTTCTTCAAATTATGATTAATAAGATTTCATAGTGTGGTTTCATTTGTGGTTATTAAAACCACCACTAATTGTGTTTTTCATTTTTATTATTTTTTATTTTTTGGGTAATTTTACAAAAACCACCATAAAATTAAATGTTTGATGTTTTAATTTTTTTGAAAACAAATTACATTAAGGACAGAAAATAAAAACCATCACTAAATTAAAGAGAATAATATTAAATATATAATATATAATGATTATTTACTATTAATATTCAATTATTTTATATTATTTAGTGTATTAATTAATTATAATGGGTTCTTTATTAAATTCATATAATTATTTGTTAATAGTAAACTGAAAACATAAATTTACAATTGTAAACGTTGAAAATATGAATTCACCCAAAGATTACTAAAAATTTAGATCATGGAGATTGTTTTAGATCCAAAACCATTAAAACAAAAAATATATGAAATAAAATAAAATAATATTTGAAAATAATATGTTAATAACTAATAGAATAAATTTATCATTGTTTTTAGAATATTTGAAAATTGAACATCAACTTCAATAAATAATATCTTTTGTTTTGAGTGTCTGTTTGGACTATACATCATATCAAATCAAATAATTTTATAAGTTATATGACGTATTGATGTAGAAGATCGTTGACAGAATTTATTACAGTCCAAAGAACCCCTAATGGACTGCAAAACTGAGTTTTTCTATCCGAATATCATCAGTTTTAAACATTCGATGAGATTTTATCTCCATTTTTGAGTGTCTTCTTTTTCAAATTAGGTTATCTATGATTGTATTTAACTAATTTAAATTATTATTTATTTCATTCTGTTTTATTTATTGTGGTTCTACCTCTTTTTGGAATTTGTTATCTCTAATATATATTTTATTTAGTTCTATACGTTTATGTATATTTATATATAATTTATATATATTTATCAATATTTATTTAAGAATATTTAAAACTGTATATGTACATGTGTAATTAAATGTATTATTAAATATTTTTCTATATATATATACATTATTAAATATTTATGAATATATATTTTTATATACTCTATATATATGTTAATATATAATTATATATATATATATATACATACAAAATTATATATGTACGTGTGTGTTTGTTTGTTTGTATATTTATGTGACATAAATATGTGTTTATATTTATATATTTGTAAAATTTGTTATATGTGTATTTATAATTATTTATTTTTCTTTCTTTTAATTTTTTAATATTTATTTTTTCATTAATTATGAATTATTTATTCAATTTTTATTTTTTCATTTATTACATTTGTATTATATATAATTAAAATTTATTATTTGTAACTAATTTATAGTTAAATATTTATTTAGTCTTAATTTTATTCTTATTATATATTATTACGTAATATTTATTATTTATTATTACTTAAATATTATTTAAATATTATTTATTTATATTGAATTTATTTTTTTATTTTTTATCTATTTATCTATTTATCCCTTTTTATTTATCTAATTTTTACTTTCTAGTTATTTAAAATTTTTAATGTTGATTAATAATTTATTTACTACTTATTTAGTTTGAATTGATTTATTTTTCAATATTTATTTTTTATGATTCATTATTATTCATTATCTATTAATTATATATATATTTATTACCAAATTATATTTACTTTACTAATAATATATTATATATATTATTTTATTTATTTATTATTTATTATAAAGTGGTTATTTATTTATTATTTATTTATTATTTAATAATTTAATATTTATTTTCATTTTACTATTATTTATTATTTATTATATATTATCATTTATTATTATTTATTTATTTATTCTTATTATAATTAATTATTGATTATTTATTGATCATATATATAATATTTATATATTTATTTTATAATTATTAATTAATTAATATTTAATACTAATTTATTCATTTTTTTAAAAAATTATTTATTTCATACATATTTGTTATTTTCAATGATATGTATTTAATTATATTTTTTTAATTTCATAATTATTAATCATTAATTTATTCATTATTATATATTTATCATTTCACATTTATATATAATTTTTTATAATTTATGAGTTATTTATTATTTAATTATTATTTATACTTTATCCTTATCATTTATCATTTATTATTTATTATAATTTAGATTAATTTATTATTTATTTGTTATTTATTTATTATTTTATTTATGAAATAATTATTGACAATGGATTATGTACTATGTATTTAGTATTTAATTTTTTTTTTAATTATATATTTATAATTGATTTATTGTTGCTTTATTATTTTGTTATTATTTATTTATTTATTATTTATTTGTTATTTGGAATTTATATTTTGTTATTTATTAACTACATATATATTATTTATTTGATATTTATTAGTTATGAAAAATGTAAAGGAGGCAGGTGAACCATCCCCTACCAAAATTTATTGAAAAATAAATGACAAAAATCTAAAAGGAGAAAGTACATTATCAACAAAGTCCTCATCCAGATAAGAAAACTACAAATGTGTAGTACTAAGATCATCCCTATAATCCACATTAGAGGTATCGTTAGTATATTCTTATTCTGACTGAGAATTCTTCAAACTGAAAAGAATAGATTAATTTTCCATGAGATTGTCCTTCTCCATAATGAGATCCTTAGAGTATGTAGTGGTTGATTGGCCATGCCCATGTGCATCCCAGTCATCAGTACCATGTCCTCATCCATAGTTTTCCAGATACTGACCTTGTTTCCATGTCTTCATTTACTTCCAATCCTCATATGGTTTAGATAGAGTAAGAGTATTCTCCATAAACTCATTAATGACTCTTGAAGCATTATCCACCACATCTTCCACATCAATATCATGTGCAATCATCTGTATTCAATCCATTACTATAGATGAATTATTATCAGTAATTTTAATGTCATTGATCATAGTGGATTTTTAAGAAACTTTATAAAAAACCAAAATAACCTCCCCTACATTATACTCATTCCCAAAACAATATCAATCCATCATTTATATTTTTCAATGCATTGTAAATGAATGTCTTCATGATTTGTAACACTTTCCTAACCCGACTAGTAGATAAATCACCATCACCTGTAGGCTACACAATTGACTGCCCAAAGGTCCCACATGTTGGATGTCCAACACCTACAATACCATTATCAAGAGTATTCTCATGTCCAATGGTTTTCATTACATGACTCATTTCAATAGTAGTGATATATGTTTCCAGGAAATTATTATTATGTATTTTGTGTGCAATGGCCATTAGTAGTGGGAAATTCGATATATAAGCACTGTCCACTAAACATATATCTACCTGCACATTGAGTTCATCAGATGCATGCACAATCATAACAGCATCACATGGAGTTACTGCATCCCATGTCTGATCACATCCACTAGAATGTTGCTGGATTAATTTTTTTTCTTCAAATATATCATAGAGTCATGAACATGTGTGGATAATTAGTCACAGACAATGAATTTACTACAATTTGAGATTTTATGTCAAATTAACAGCAATTCTAAAAAATATATAGAATTCATTAATACAAAATTCTGAAATCATGTTTATCTTCATCAGTGTATATCAGAACACGATCCTCTAAAGGGGAATCCAGATCATCTTCATCCAAAAAGTGGTAAATGTTCCCAAATCAAAAGGTCTCCATTTCATTTTTAATATAGATTGGAACTCCAATTGAAATTGGGATCTCATGTTGTATTTTAGGACACCAAGGAATCCAATTAAGGCTATAGACCCTTAACCAGAGTGGAATAGAAGAGTTACCAACATCTAGTGGATTGAAATTATTATCACATTCACTTGTATTGATAATACCTTGATTGAGTGAAAATGATCAATATCCTCATGCCCACATCTTTTAGTCATTGGAGGGGAAGAGAATATGAAATAATTTAAGACCTAGGGAAACACATCTCTAAGATGAGAACCCCAAATTTCTTATAGATTCTCAATTAATTCAAAATTTTTCATTTGAATGGAACCCTTATGTAGGATGATACAAGCTATTATAGAGTGATCAACTATTTTGATGCATTCTGGGATAGCAATTAAATCTTCTTTGATGTGTGCCACACTGCCTTTTCATCGAAAGAGAAGAGAATCCAATCCCTCTTATAGAGAGAATGGGGGCTTCCTTGCTCCATTAGTAGTTGTTGTTTCTTCACTATGATCCTGAAACCATAACTCTAAACAGACACCTAGAGGAATTCTGGGAACTGTATCCGGGTATCGAGCTTATTTTGATCCTGAAATGATCACAACATTCCTTTGTGAGTAAAAATGCCCCCATCCCTGAGATTCATTATCAAGAGACTTCTCCATGTATCAATGATGAGGGACAAGGTCGGCTTCGGGTGAGAACCTCGACATTCATTAATACCATGCAACAATGTGATAACAAAATTGATGCAACAACTAGATCAAGACAACATAGTGGTTGAAAGAGGGGAAGCATGCAGGTGTGATCGTGGTGCTGCTACTATAGCGATGCTGACGATGACGATGAGGTATTCCCCACAGCAACCTCGAGGGTATCATGGATATGCACAAACATCGACAGTCAGAAACCCTAGCCATTTTTTTGGGGGGAGCTTTGGATGCTCAACATCCTATAAAAAAGGTGGAACAAGAGTATTTATTTATTATTTATTATTTATCATTTATTATTATTAATTAATTATTTTTAATAATTAATTATTTTTGTTTAATATTTAATATTTATTATTTAATATTTATTATTTATTAAAATTGTAATTATTATTCATCTTTTACATATTACATATTTACTTAATTTTTATTTAGTTATTTACTAATTATTTATTATTCATTTGTTATTATTTTATTATTTATGTATTATTTATTACTTAATTTGTAATTTTTTATATATTATATTATTTATTTATTTCTTACTTATTAAATAATTATTTATGATGAATTTATTAAATTTTAGTATTAATTTTTTATTAACTACCTATTATATACACTTTATTTATTTATTATTTATTATTTATTTATTACTTATTCATTGTGAATCATTAATTATTATTTTTATACATACTTTTTTATTTTTAATATATATATATAAGTATAAATATTTGGTTCATCTAGGTTCAATTACATTCAAACACATACACAAACACACCACACACTAGGAGGAAAGGCTGGTCATAGCCCCCCACCATAGGATAACCCATCCATCAAACCCTATTTAAATATAGCATGGACCATATGACTAATGGGTGTTAAACCCATGACAATCCCACGTTCTAGGTTAATAAAACCAACATAACCACATCTCTTAGGTTTCACATATCCCTTATCGCCCTTGAGGCCTACTCGACATAGCATTGTCTCAGCCCCGTAGGGGCCTCTCGTCATCCCACTGCCTGCAACAATCGGCCCATTGTGGTTATCATTTGTACTACCATCATCTTCATCACAAAGGTAACACCCCTCCATCCTTGCGCACCTCTCGACACATCATAGTTTCCCAAAGGGCCTCACCGCTCTCCAACCACCTACAACATTCGTCCCACGATTGTCACCCTCCGTATAGTCATCATCTTCACCGCTCGAGTTTCTCCCTAGCTTCCATGTGCCGTGGTCGATACTCTATAGTCTCCCTAAAATGCCCCACCACCATCCATATGCCTACCCACCATTGATAATATACATCCCCACCTTTTTCCCACCGAATCACAAACCATTATTTCTGCATGTATGTTATCAATCCAACCCATGTAGGCCTTCAAAATCACCACCTAAAAACATCCATTCAATAATGAACAGTATGGATAAATCTACCAGCCCGCAAACCAGGGAAACTAATTGCAGTAGGAGGGAGTCAATTCTTGACTCCACAATTGATTCTATGCCACATATAGGTGTGGATCACAAATTGACATGCACCCTATTTTTATATATATAAGTTTATTACATATGTTTTATTTATCGTATAGAGAAAATGATGGAGTGGTAATGTATTTTAATAATATCCAAGAGGCAATGGGATTAAATCTACCAGAAAACATATATAGGCTATGATTATCCATGGAATGCACTACATTTTTATACGTGGTATGATAAATAAGAAAAGATATAAATAAATAATAATAATAATAAAAGTAATAAAAATGGAATGATATGATTCTGGAAACACAAATACACTATGCTTCTAGACCAGGTGAATGGATAAAGATAGTTCTCAAAAATATATATTGTTGAGGAAATTTAATTTTATTGATATAATGTTTTAATCAATTAAAATACAACATAATTAATTTTAATTAATATGGTTCTGAAAATTTTTAATATCTCTACATCATTATCATTTTGATTAATCATGTTATTACACATAGTATTATATGTTTATTTTTGGAGCATTAAATTGATCATTGATGAACTTCAAAATTGTTTAGTTTATAAAGTTAGCTTAAAATTAATATTCATGGTGAAATTTTCTCAAAATGAACTATTAATTTAAAGATCAATAATTTTTTAAATATTGTTGTCGGTAAATAATTTCGTATTCATACAATTGTTTGATGGAATGTTATAATTTCTTTTAAGTTTTTCATTCGTTTAGTTTTTCCATTGTAACTAATAATCGCTACAAGTTATACACACGGAATTATTATTTATAAGGGTGCAATACTCAATGTCTTTTCAAAATTTTCGGTGTGGGATTCCGACACCAATTTCCCACCATTAAATGAATAATATATTAATTATTATATCAAATTATGTATAATAAGTCATTAATCATAAAATATTTTCAAATAAATCATTAATAGATTATTTAATAAATCGTTCTCAATAAATTCATAGATATTATTACTTGTATGTTCATTAAGGTCTATAAAAATGTAATTAATATTAATTTTTTATATGATTCAATTAATTATGTAAATTATAATTTTAATAAAATTAATATTATTAATTTCTAATAATGAATAAAAATAATGAAATTAATAATATAATTAATTTTATATTTACACATAAATTTTAATAATTAAAAATATAATAAATATTACTTATGTCATTATTAGTTTAGTCAATAATAATAATATTTATTAAATAAATATATTTTTTCATGTGAATTATTTATGTTTATTATATCTATTTCTTATAATACTATTAATTATGAGGGTGATGATGTCGAGGTAAATAATAGTATTATTATTAAATAATATTACTATTAAACCATATATTAATTACTGTTAATCATAAAAATAATATATTACTTATCGTTTCATTATCTATGACATTAGATATTAGGACTTCATTATTATCATTCATTGTGGAATTTTCAATAATTTATCATAATTAATTTTATTATTGAAAAAATAATAATTTTTATTAATATAATTTAAATTGTACTAAATTCATAATATAATTACTAATGGATATAAAAATTAATATATTATTTTATTTATTGAATAAATTATATATAATAATAAATTCATAATAAATAAAATAAATATGTAAGTAATAATTTGATTCTGGAAAATAATTATGAACATAATATATTTATTGAAAAAATGATATGTTTTGAAGTTCTTGTCTTATATTTTTCATAATCTAGTTTTAAGTTATATTTTATATGTTATTTGGGTGGATAAGTTTGTTTAATGTCCAAATGTTAATTTTGGAATGAAAATTGTTTTGTATTACCTGTATTATTGTCAGTTTATTACATTTATGAAAATATTTTTATAAGTAAATATTTTTTATGAGATTAGTTTATATTTTTTATATTTCATATTGATTGTATTTATATCTTACTTATTATAAGTTTTCAAATTTTTAAATTTCAAACAGAACAACTCATATTTTATTTCTAGTAGGTAATTTTGGAAGTCAATAAAATATAAAAAATGGAAACATTATATGTGATATCTAAAACAATGATTATCCATATAGAAAATAAATGAAAATAAAAATAATTCCTAAATAGTAACAATAAAAATTAATTTAAATGACATAAATATTTTTTATTAATAAAATAACATATAGAGTACAAAAAATATATCGTCAAAAAATATAGTATAAATAAAATATAAATGATATTTAAATTTTAACTGTTAATAAAAATTAATTGAAAATAAAAGTAATTTCAGAAACAAAAAATAAATAAATTTCATTTACATAAAGAATGTATTCTACACAAAAATTTATATGTACAAATGTTCTTTTTTAAAATCTAAAAATTTCGTGTCTTTTAAATTAATTTAGGTTTCATATATTTTTTATGTTTGTAGATTTTAACAATTTATTATATGTTCAAAACATTTTTTATGTTTTATTTAGATTTTTCATATATTTTATATTTTAAAGGCCCCCAAAGTCTACTACTTGAAATGTAAGAATGTTTCAGGTTGGTGACATGGAATGCCTAAAAAATAAACAATATGAAACCAATGTAAAGGAAAAATAACATTTTGGTTAAAAATATAATAAATAGTTTAAAATAAAGACAAATTCATTAAAATTATTGGTGATACATAATTTCAATTACATAAAATAGTTTTTATTTAATAAATAACATTGGTATTGATATATTATTTATTCAATGATATTTTTTTTGTGTAAATTGAAATAAATTATTATTTTTTTAAAATTAATTTTATTTTCAATGAGTTTATATTTACACATTTAATATTAAGAATTTAATATAGTTTTTATATTTACTATATATTATGCACATAAGCTTTTTGAAATGTAAATATAATTTTATAAGTTAATAATTTTTGTTTTATGTAAATTAGTTTTGGGTTGCTATATTTTTGTTTATTTTCAACTATTTTATATTTTATTAATCCATGTTTAATGTTTCATTTATATTTGTATTATAGTAAACAATTTATAGGATTTAAATGTCACATATAGAAAATTAAATAATTCTTCAAGTAGGTGACTTTGAAACATTATAGCATATAAAATATATGGCTAATAAAAATGAAACATAAAATATAGACTAAACATATAAGAAATAGTTTAAAATTAAAAACAATTATGCTAAAAAACAGATGAAAAATATTAAAAAATATTTCAATTCCACCTTCGTGAAACATAATAATGTTTATAGTTGGTGTCTTTGAAATCCTTTAAAATATATAATACAAAAAAATTTAAAAAATATCACACATGGGCTAAACATATAAAAAATTGTTGAAAATAAAAAGAATTTAATAAAAATGAAACAAAATACTAATTTTCATGAAAAAAAATTATGGTTTAAAAACATAACATGAACACTTTAAATATATTATGTTAAAAAATATAGTATAAATAAAATCACTAGAGCAATAAAAGCACTAAATTTGGGACAAAAATTTAAATTAAAGGAATGTGAAAAAATAATATTTTTAAATATTTTCCCCAAACATGTTTTTTATAAATATAATTTATAAGTAGAAAAGTTATATTTTGAATCAATAATGATTTTTCCATTGAAACTACTTTTCATCACCGTTTTTATGAAATTATTTTATTTTCAATTATTTTTTTAGACGTTCATTTAATGCTTCCTATTACTTTTATATTATATATATACAATATAAAATATTCGCATTAAAACTCATATACTTATAGAATTATTAAGTTTCATCTAGGTGAGATTAGAAACCTATAAAATATAAATTCCGGTATAATTTATATGAAAACTAAATCTCATATTAGTAAAATAGTTAATAATAAATAGAAATTAAAAAATATAACAATCCAAAAATAATTTACATGACACAAACATTAATGAATAAAAAATTACATTTACCCATCAAAATAATTATGCACATTAAATATAGTATAAATAGAAGAAAAATGAAATATACGAATTGACGATATAACTAGAAATTAATTAAAATAAATGAATGTAAAAAATATTAAATAATAAATATAAATTCAATTTTTATGGTTAAATATTTTGAATTACCTATCCTATAAATAATAATAACACATTAAAATATTTTCAAGAATTTAAAAAATGATTATGAATAATGATGTCAATAATATATTTAATAATGTAAATAATAAATTAATACATAATATAATTTAAAATAAATTTTAATTATTTTTTAATATATAAAATATAATTATCAATAATAACATTATCATTAAAAATTTATAATAGAATTACTAATTATTTAAAATAATTATAAAAATATTAAAATTAGTATTTTAATAACAAACTGGTTAATAAATGACTATTTTAATTCTTATATATAATCTAATTAGTTGTTTATTTAATAATAATAAATAATAATATAATTGATAATGTAATTAATAATAAAAAATCATTAATTTTAAATGAATATGTGCACATACTAATTATTTTTAAATAATAATTTATAATGATACTATTATTTTTATTTAATAGAAAATAAAAATAAAATATTAATTATTATAATAAAATATATTATTTATATTTATTAATGATATTCATTTATTTTAATATTTTCTTTGTTTAATAATTAAAATAATAATAATATTATATTTTAATTATTTTAATTATAGACATCATTATTATTTTTTATAAAAAATGTGTAGTAGATATATATATATATATATTATAGATAGACATTAAAAAAATTAATATTTAAAATTTAAAAATGGGGGAATGATGTTATATATAAAAAATACCTTCTCTGAATCCTTTTTCATGAAGGAGATGTCATGGGTAGGGCCTTCTTCAAGAAATTTCTAAAGAAGTTTCTTTCGAGGACATGAACATCATAAAAAATGTTACGATTAATGCGCTTTTCAGATAGTGCATTTCCTCTAATATATTTAACGTGGACACTATTTCAAACATCACCCAACCTCGTACCCCCCATCACCATGGATTCAATCATAATTTGGGAAATAGTTTCATAATCTACCTATTTTAAAAAATAGTTATTTTGTGTTTATTATATATAGTAATCCTCCAACCAAGACGACATACTATCATAGTAATTACATCATGTAGTGTAATATACTATTTATATACATACCCATTTATAGTAAATGGTTTTACATATTTATGTTTAATCATTCATATAAAACCACACTGCTAATCATAATTTCACTACACCAATGACACAATTGGTTTTTAATATATACAACTATAATCATATATGAATTAAATTAATTGATTTAATTAAATAAAATATAATCATTCAAAACAATAGCTAGTGTTTTTTAGTTGATTTGTGTGAGGATAAGAATGTAAATTTATGTTTGTGGTGATTAAAAAAATGTTAATGTGTAATATATTTCTATATTTATATTTTCATAACCATCGAATTATAAGAATAATATTTTGAAACACTATATCAATGAGTTACCTTTGATATTTTGAAGGGAAAGGCCATTGGATTAATTTCCATGAAAAATGATTTTCTACTATATATCACATAAAATTCAATGTTGTCTTCTATCAGTGATAAAATAAAAGTTATCATAATAGAGGAATTTTTAATCAGCACTAGTTAAAAGTGGTGATAATGGTCAATTTTATCTGTACTATATAACTATTGAGAAAAGGGGTCGTTTTTTCCTTGAACTTTTTATCTCTATCAAATATTCCGCTTTATGAATACTTTTCTGAGCACTAATAAAGGGGACATTGAAAATTTAAATCTATATATGAATACATAATTATATGTGTCTGTGTGTCTAAATAAATATATAAATATGAATTATATAACTTATAAAATAAAATTGTTATCAATCATATTTTCATAATTTTATATATGAATGTTTTCCAATTTATATTCTTGAATAAAAATGTTTAAAATATAATTACACTGACTAATTAATATATATATATATTTTATATAAATTCAATATTTTAAAAAAATTAATAACTATATAAATATATAAATGAATATAATTATTTAAATATGTGAATCATATTAGAATTTCAATATTTATACTCATATTAAAGAGTTTCAAATATACATACATGTATTTTTGTATATATTTATATGTGTGTCTGTGTATGTGGATGTACGTGTACATCTGTATGTGTGTGTATGAATGTTTTTTTTGGGTATTCATGTTTTGTGATGTGTGTGTTTGTGTTCTTCGTGTATGTGTATTTATATGTGTGTATGTGTATGTATGTATGTATGTGTATGTTTTCTTGTGTGTGTCGATGTACAAGCATGTGTATGCATGTTATGAAAACCCATATTTAATGATTTGTTATATAATGGTACACAGAATATAATCACAAAATATTGTGCACCCAAGTGTCTCTGGTAAATTTTGTACATAGTAAGAAAACATGGAACATAAATACAATGAAATTATAGAAAACTTCATTTACATGATCCTAAAAATCTATTATTCTTTTAAAAATACTTGATATAACTTGAATATATACATAAGAAATGAAAAATCCAAAAATAATAGAAAGGGTTTAAGAAATTCATATCATATTGTAAAATTGTACATGTGAGCCAATATTCATATCAAGTTAATGTAATATGGATGAAAGGCATAATCTTAAATATTCAGGCTTGATATAACATGATAATATTAAGGCTATTATAGAATGTGAATGTAACACAAAACATGAAATCCTAAATGTAAGTCAAGAACTACCAGAAAAATAATCAAATAATGTTCTTACAATAACCCAGTTGCACCATAAATTGTATCTCATGATATTACAACATTATAAAATGCATTAGAGGGATAAATAATTTCAGGAACACCAGTTTCTTTCATATATTTTACATGCATAATTCTGCCACATAAATCATGCAAAATAAGGATAAAATTCATAAATTTTAACCCCAATATTAAATAGTGAAGTTTAAAAACATATAAATCCCCTATCAATGAAGGAAACACTCATGTAGGTAAATATAATTAAGTTTAAATGGAAACAAGTATTCCATACATGCATGCTTGGATTGAAAAAATACTACAAAATGTTTGTATCATAACGGGAGTTTATAAAGTGTTATAGAAATGGTGAATGAGAGAGAATGGGTTGTCTAATTACATGGGAACCATAAGTGAAGTAATATAGTTCTTTAAAAACATATCCCAACATGAAAAATTTATAATCAATACATAACATAAGGATGGTGCTTAAATAAAGAGAAGGATAATATCCTTTAACTTTACTTAACGCTTCTAAAAAATTGTAAGGATCCTGTTAAGAGCATGAGGCAGATTAGATGGGATCTAGCATAGAAGGAATAGAGTAATTTCATGATCCAAAGGTTTTTAATGTAGATGAATGGTGATTTTTATAGGTTTATATAGAAAATGAGAGGATAGTTCCTTATTGATTTCCAAAAATAGGTTTTGGATTCTGTATCATAAATTTTTTAAAAAAATCAAATTATCATATGGTTTTTTTATTTTTTTCTAGAAAACATGACTTGATGTAATTTTTTATAATACCATGAAACAAACTCATTAAAAAAAAATACACTTTGTGATTTGTTAGTGAGTCATGTTGATAATGAATCCATTTTGAAACCTGAAAATATAATATAAGTTTTATGGGATTCATAAAGGGTTTAGAAATTTATTTAAGTAACTTTAATAAAATTATTCTAAATTGTAAATCTATATTTGGTCATGAATACAATTTATAATGTATATTAAATCATTTCTCAGTCAATATGTTGTCATTAAACATACCATATGTATATATACCATATTTAATTTTTTCCAAAAATTTGAATTTTCTCAGAATACTAAGTAAAATTCAAGGTTTGATAATATAGACATGTCGATTTGATAAATAAAATTTATTTTATCAAAGTAATATTCTAAATATGATAAATTAAACTTATAAATAAAAAAAATTGTTTACTGAAAAATATTGGTTTGATGAGAATAATTATTTTTGAGACCTATAAAAATTATATTTGACTTCATAGAAATATATTTTAATTTATTTTTAACAATGATTATTTCATATTAATAATTTAAAAAATTCTTATTTCAAACATTATTGATTTCATTAAAAATAATGTTTTTATTGAATCTACGTATTTTCCAAAAATTTATTTTTCATTTCAAAGTATCGAAACCCCTTTTTTATTAAAACCATTATTTTAATAATTTATAATTTAGTAACAAAAAATAAACAAATATAATCATTATTATATTTAAAAGGGAAAAAATTCAGATGATTAGGGTTGAGATACATATCCCCTTATAAGACTAGTGTATACCCTATGAGTAAGGTTTATGAGGGTGATATTTTCTTAGGGTGGTTCATAAATCCTCATTTTGGCTATGTTCTCATGGAGATTGAACTTCTCCTGAAAATATTTTCACTTTTTCATTATTTTATGAATCTCAGATTGGGACTGGAGAAGGGAAATTCCCAATGATGTTATCTCTCTTAGAAGCACCAATAAATGAGATTCCTAGGGTAGGATCTTATTGGACCTGAGTATCACTTAATTTTTCTTGTGTTAATAAGATTTTATCATAACATGTATTTATAAATCATAATATTTAATATAATACGAACATATTATAAATTATTATGATGATTAAAGTTATTTTAAATATTTTAGAATATAAGTTATAAATGTCTAAAATTACAGAAATTGTGAATTTGGTTTCTATAATAACGTTACATAAATACAACATTTATTCATTTGCAAAGGAAAATGCATTTATAATAGTCGAGGGGAATACATTATTCCTCCCTTAAAAAATTTTCAAATCTCTATTTTCAATTCATATGAAAAAAATTTATAATGGTACTTCTGTTTCATCGCTTCTTGGGGATCACATTTCCCTACCACAAACATTTGGATCTACTACAACACTTTGACTAGTTGATTGTTCATACATTATATAACTTTTTTGCTATGCTCTATGATATTCACAATATATTGCTCATATGAAATATCATTCTCTATGGGTACAAAATCATGACTTAGTACATGTGAGGGGATTGATATTTAATTACACTAGAGGGTAACATGGATCACATAATGTACTTGAGAGATTTTTTTTGAACCTGCTATAAGATATGATAATTATATTTTGTGATCAAGGTTCTCAAAGTGACGAATGTATGAAGAACTAATCCTTCTATTATTCCCAAAAATCATGCATTTGATACAAGATTATATATAATGGAATAGTTTATCACCAACCAAAAACTTGAGGACTCAGTGACAATTCCCTATATAATATTAATATTAAATAAATACATATTTTATATAAGGATGAATGTTATTAACCATACTTTTAATGTATTGGTTAAGATCTGGTCCTATCTACATCATCTCTTCAAATTCATCCCATCACATTTGAATCTGAATCCCTATACCATATATCCCCACATAAGGTTCCATTTGAATGCTATAATGGAAAATAATGTTATATGAGAACTCTAATACAAGAAGGTGATGAAATTAACATAATTTGTAATCCATTTAATAGAGTCTCATAATATTCCATAGTGTTTGGATGGTCTTTTTCAAAAAAACCATACATTTGAGGGTGATAAACATTGTTAAAGATTTGTTATATATCAAATAGTTTCTGAAGGATTCTATAAATCCTTGAGGAAAAAATTATATATCGATAAGATATAATAAAATGTAGAACTCCATCAAGTCTTACAAGTTTACTTATATATATCTTGGTGATTTGGTCAACAGATAAATATTCATTGATGGAAAAGAAATGTACACACATGGTAAAGAGGTCAGCTACAACCCATGTGGTGTTATTTCCTTTAGGTGTCATGGGGATTCCTATAATAAAATCCATGGTCAGGTTTTCCCATTCCCATACATGTATGGGTATGTTTTATATCATACCATTACCTTTATTCATCCCCACATAGAAATTTTTTCAATCAAACTATCGAGATTTAAACTCCACAATCACTCCCTTCATTTTTTCCCACCTGATGTTTTCATTCAAATCTTTATTCATCTTAATGATTACAATATGAATAGAGAAGGTTGATCTATGAACACCATCCAAAAGTTATCTCTTCACTTTTGGTATTGGTGGAATTTATATCTAGCATCCAAAAGTTTTAACAAAATATTTTGAAAATGTGAATAACTAGATATTTCATACCATTTTTGGAATCACCTCATCATATTTATTGACCTCTTTGATACTCTCAAGAATGGATGGTTGGGTTTTTGTTAGTGAAATGTAAGATTAATATCCTTATTTTATTCCCTTCATATTCATTTCTATGAATAATGGATCCCCTACAATCCTTATCATTGATAGCCTTGTTGGATCATTTGTACATAGAGATTTTACTCCTTTGTTAACATTTCTCATTTGGTAATAGATCAAAAAACACAATCCTTTATCATATCTTACTACCTTTTCTTGAACATATTAATCTCTTTTTCTATGTCAATATATACCTAATGATTTTTTACCTGATTATATGTCAAAATTATTCACATAATGATTATATTTTCAAATCATTAACATGGAGATAATTGTATAAAATTGTAGATTATGTGTTTTGTAGCCATTCTCTAAGATATTTACTTGTAAGGAGGATAGGATATCACTTTGTCAAATTTAATGAATACACAATCAAATCCATTTTTGGATGAATCACAATATATCACTAATACACCCCCATTTTTGTGTAATGAGAATCATGGGTACATTGATTTCCGGTTTTAGGACATTATGCCTATAATTCCATTAATAATTCAAAACAACCTTGAATCCTATGATAGTAAGCACGGTAAGTGGTATGTAAATTTTCAATTAGTTTCTCAGAAATTGGTGATAATTATCTTCTATTTCAATAATACAATAGATATATATCGTAGATGATGGTCTTGGGCATCTTTCATGGGCCTATGATTTATGAAGGATATGAAATTATCCCTTTATTTGTGAAAACATGCCATAGGAATGTTACCTTCCATATCAATAATATTCATTTATAGTACACTGAAAATGACTATCCCATTCAAAAATTCATTATTATAGAATTCTAAATCTCTTCTTGATCCTCATTTTATTTAGATTAGATAGTAACATCACCTATAAATACTACCAATAGTTTCTTGGTGAAATACCTATTGAATCTATTGAAGAAGTAACAGGAAATTGATTGAGGTTTAATAAGTCCAAATTTCATCACTATCTATTCTTAGATTCAATAAGTTATAAAAAAGTAGTCATGGGGATATCCTCCTTTTTCACCTTTACTTTATAATATCCGAACTAAAGATTTTCCTTAGAGAAATACTAATATCCATAGTGCTGATCGAACAAGTCATCAATATGTGGAATGGGACACTTTAACTTTATCATGATCTTATTAAGACCATGATAATCAATTTAAAGGAGCATAGACAAATGCTTCTTGAGGAATAGGTCTAGTGAACCACACAGTGAATAACCTAAGCGTATAAACCCTTTATCTAGAATCTCCTAAAGCTTCCTCTTCAGATAATAATGTTCATAGAATATCAATATATATTTAGCGTTGGATATTTGAAAAAATATTTGTATAATATCCATTAAATAATAATCCCCTCAACATGGAGGAAGACTAGTTAATTCATCATGAAACACATTAGTGTATTACATCATAATGGGAATGTATTTAAGGATGATTGTTTCCTTAGAATTAGTATTTTGGGAAAGATACTCTTTCTCATATGGGAATAATATCCAATATTGAGATGATGTTTTCATATGATATTCATCCTCATCCTTCTACATGTATAGAATCAATGTAACATTAATGATACATAGTTTTATTTCCTTTCCTCGACTATTTCTGTTGTCATTATATAAGGAATGTCAATCCATGCCCATGATTGCATCGAATTATTCCAAAGGGAGTACCACAAGGTTCTCTGGGAGGTTCATCCCACATATTTTGAAAGGGGAGGAGTTATATACATCAAATCAAAAAACATTCCAATTTTACATTTTAATTAATAGCTCTACATCCATTATTTGTACTGGTTTTTGAATAGTTCTAGAAAACATATGAGAGAATAATGAATGTGTAGAACCATAGTCATAATGTGACTTTTACATTCTTTAATAGTTAACCATTCTATCTACCATCAATTCATTTTCAGTGTCCACCACCAAAGTTATGATGGAATAATATCACTCATGATCTCTAGGACATAGAGTTTTCTATCGGCGATTATCATCTACAAACCTTGACATTGGGAATTGGTTCAAATAGTTTCTTCATTACTTGTAGTCGAAAATTAGACAATTGAAATATTTTTGAGAGGATAATTAAATTCATATATAATCGATTTGGGTTTTTCTGAGTGATATTCCCTAGCTTGGTGTTATTCCATCCCAAAATAAATCATTTCCTTATCCCGTTATACGAATTTTTGGGATTCTTATTCCATCACTATTGACAAGTGAGATGTTGAAGATTCATGGAACCATTATATTCATCCATCGCAGTATAATAATTAATGTCTATTATCGAGTCACTATCCCTAGACCCATGAGACAATTGATATCTCAAGGTTCCCGACCCATTTTTTTAATCCAAACATTTCATTGGGATTATTGACTAGTAAGCCTCAGGTCTATCTCTCTGTACGCCCATTGATGAAAACTACTTGTGGGGATGTAAAGAGGTTATAGAGGGGAGACAATAACCTATATTAGTAATAATAATGATTATACATAGATTATTATAAAAATAGGAAGAAATCATAAAAATTAGTATATATATCATATAATTGTTGAAGTATAAAAAATCAAAAAACAATGAAAATATAGAAGCTGAAACATACAATTTCCTAAACATAACCCCACTAGATATTATTTACAGAAACCAGAATAACAAAATAGGTCATACATAAAAGTAGATAAATAGTATGTCACCAAAGTATTACCTTAGTATATACATATATAAATCATTATGGTACAAGAAGAAAATCAAAAGTAAACTCCAACTGCTAAAATATACAATAACATCACTTTAAATCTACCCATAGAAAATGTACTACCTGATCACAAGGGAACAACTCTTATCCTAATCCATTACATGATCATGGAGACAAAAATTCTACATGAATCCTGAAGGTCCCATGTATAGATTGAGAATAATTATTAGGACACTACAAATATGTTCCATACGTATATGAAAGATAATAAAATGTATCTATATATAAATAAAGAGGAACATACACATGAATAAATAAATAAACTCTTCCCTTGTGGTTGGAATCCACGACAAAATAATCACCTACTTCATTCATCACCAGTATACCATGTTCCCCATGATATATATATTTAATAAAGTGACATGTGTCCATATATATAACTACAGTGGTGAGAATCCTTAACATAAATACTATGTCATTCCTTGACATGTAACATGCCAGAGAGAACTCATGAACCTCTTGTAAATGTATCACTAATATGTTTTGTCAAATGACACCTTTTTCATCATAAAATTATAAACATCTTAATTGAGTTCAAATATAATTACTTGGTCACTTAGACCTCAACATTAATGACCTCATAGACTGAATGCTTGACATTAGAGACACCATTAACTAATACATCCTAATAATACACAAAATTAGCTAAAGATCTGATTTTCTAAGGAGTGATGCTATCTGTCCTCCAAATATCCTTTCCCAATATCCTCCTTATACAACAAACCTGAACCCCCAACAAACAATTCCAACACCATCACTCGATTTTCCATCACTATCAAAATAGATTTCTATGGTAAGAAACTCCGACCTCTATGATAGTAAACAATATCCAAATATGTAACCAATATAGGAATCTATGCACATGAGTGGTCAACCCCAGCTCATCATCCGAGTCTTGTCCAGGTGAACATGACTCCAACAATTCATCAAAAAATCATGGTGAGAGAAAAAATATCCCAAACTTAAAATATAATCCAAATAATCCCAATACCATCTTCCCCTATGACCATGGCACTCAATGTGATGGTCATCACCTTCGCATGTCACTTTGTCGAAGCCCTATATCATGATTACATCGTTTCATAAATCGGATTATCATGTCAACCAACCTTTGATCAACACGAATAAATGAAAAGAAGTCTCACCCTAACTGATGAACCACTTCACATCATACTGATGGTCAACACCATTTCAATCCCCATGACATGTGTATTCTCTTCCAATAGAAATTATGCATTCAATAATAAAAACTCATTTTAATTAAAACACATATATCCCAAACTTCCCTTGTGGTCTCATGAACCTTTCATGTAATAGTCATTAAGTCAATGGTTAGGTCATGCTTAGACGAATCCCACCATATCACATAATTAATTTAAAGTCAAGGCATTAATTAACTATGGAATTTATCATACTACCCAATGATGTGCTAAATAATGAACCACAAATTCATGAGAAAAAACAAAGAGAATCCATGAAACAAGATGAATAATACTCATAGTCATATCATCATCAAATATAATACTTTAACTTGAGCCTAACAGATATAAATTAGTGTTCTAGATGAACACCCGGAAAATAAGGTTGAAACTTCTCACATGGGTTTCGCATTCCATGAGGCGTTATATACAGATAAGAGAATATAGGGGATTAAATCCCATAGAAATAAACATCCAAAGAACTAAAAAATAAATAAATATAATCTCTAAAAATTATGACAGATCAAATACTACATAGAAAGGGTAATTGAGGACCTCTCTTATGCGTTCAGTGGAGATGAGAGAAATGAGATAGAAAATCTAATAAGAGAGGAAGGGAATATTAGATATTTTTTCAAAATAAACAACCTTCATGTTTTGGATATATGGATTGGTTAACCATTCAAAAACTTTTACACTTCCACTACTTAAGAACAATACCTTGTAGGGGTTTCCCACAGTGTTTTTCTAAACCATGTGACGACTGTGTACACATACTAGTAATATTGTACTGCGAATGTGTCCAGGAGCATGGTTTTTCCAAACCATGAACAATACATGTTAATACCATATGGTATAAATTATAGAGGTGTCACATGAATCTATTACCTCTCCTAATTAGTTTAAAAAACTATGTCCACATCCAAAGGATATCTATATGGTATGGTTACTCTTGGGATGATGTAAGGTTTTTAAAAACAAAGCAACTCTGTCTGCACGAACTGAATAGTTTTTTTACCCTCTGATGAACCCAAGAACCATCCAAAACCCCAACGAAAATTTTAGGCCTTTCAAAACATCCAAAAACTAGGCCTTGAGTCAATAACACTATTGGAATTAGTTTCCAAACATCAAGAATGATTTTGTCATTCTTAACAATTCAAAAAATTAAAATGGATTGAATATTTTGAACCACATCAAAACACTACATGTTATAATCCCCCACCCACAATAATATAGATCATAACTGAGATATAAATCATTACCTTGTGATAGAGAATAATTTTTTTATCTCTCTAAAATCAACCTAGTGTACCCCGGTCATAATGTCACATTCCAACTCATTTATGTGCTCCCTGTAGAATGTGTTACCTACTCAATCTCTTCCTTGAACAATAATCAATATTACATTGGTTCACCTATATTTACTATACTCATATGTCCTCATGTGATGCTTCTTAAACCTTGATCCTCATCTGGTACTTGAATAAGGCCCAATTCATATTTAACTCCCTTCAGGTAATGCATCTCAATAGATGACCACCTCATTAACATGTGGGATGTGGAACCTATGAGGTTTCACATCTCATTATATACCCACAACATCAAATTCCACATCTGTTACCCTTAAATCCCACATCTAATGAAATTACAACAGTCAGTCCGAGTGCCATGCACCTCAAATAAAATACACATCGTATTGATTCCCAGAAGCAAACACACCTCAAATAATTCACACATCCTTCGATAATCACATGTAATAATAATACCATGCACCTCATATATACATATATATAATCCATATTATTTTATTCATGCATAATTACCAATGTCTAGTTTGTCCATATAATACCTTTTTCAACCTCATCCACCAAAAAAACATGATGTCAAAAGGGGGCCATTTTAAACAAAACAATTCCTGGTCGTTCATGTAATCATGAAATAACTATAATTGTTACTAGCTTCCTATCCTTCTCTGCACTCATGATCTGTAATTTGGGCACCAAGACTAAATGCTGATATCATATGTCCTAGCCTCTTTCTTGTGCTACACCAACAACTGGCCACTGTCCTACTTCACGATCACATTATCATTACCATGAAATCATTATTCATCTAAATCATGACCACTGTATCCCAGAACCATAATTAGTCTGACCATAGAAACCTATGTCTTCCCTGGTCATTTGATCCGGAGTATCCAAGAAGGAATACTATTGAGATGTTCAACCGCACAAAATTACCAACAAACCTTTGGAGGCCCCTCACATTGAGTACAATCATTCATGTATTCCTACACAAGAAGAAAACTATCAAATAAGTACTTCATGGTTGTATACCTAAGTATCTAGACTGATTTCCTTACTAAAAATCATCATGGCCCACTTCATGTAATTTGAAGAATCAGAACTATAATCACCAGAGAGCATCGCTCTACGTTAATTGGATAGGGCTGTCTGATTCCCCTCTGATATTAGAACCTAAATCACCACCTCTAAAAATGAGGCTGACCAGAAGATGTTGAACTATTCCTGAATGATATTTCATAAACTATCCTGGAAATTATCCACTCTCGAGTTCTCACCATCAACCATACCCATTTTAAAATGATACAAAAATTGAATCTCCTTGTGTAATCGATGACTGCAACATCTCCCTGGTTATGGTTCAGGAACTCTTGATATATCACCACCCTCATCTCTCATTGGATTAAGTGTTTGAATAAAATTTCCTTGATGTCATTCCAAGTTAGTCCACTTGTCTCTTTGCCTATACATATATGTCCCACCAGGTCTTCGTTGTTCCTCTAATCATATACATCACCGACTTCACCATCAACCCAATGGGTGTCTAAATATGTTCAATGATAATATGCACTATGTTTATCAAGTTCTCTACTATGTATATTCTACTGTCACCCTAAAATAAATGTGGGTTATATGAATAAATCTAGAGAGTTATATTTTCCATTGGATGTTATGCACACTGATCTCCCATATTAGTCCCCTGGATGAAATGTTCCATTCTCACCCTATGTTTCTCATCCAATGGACCAAAAACAACCATATCATGTGTCTAACCATACTATTATTCAGATACGAATTGTGATTTTACCCTATGTTCATACAAATCTCATCCCTCTAGGGCCTCATCCCGGCCCTTAGGGGCCTCATCCCGGCCCATAGGGGCCTCAAAATATGTACTATCATGAGAGAGTATATCACCACCTACTGGATGCTCCATCAGAATACAAATAGGTGGAAACTCGCTAAATACTTATAAATGGTCAAACATCCATAACAATCTAAATATATATCAATTATTGGGAAATATGTAATAAGGTTAACAATAGCAGCACCCTTATACTCCCGTAGTGCACCCATATCACCTAAAATCCTAACTTCATAACCCATTACAAACACATATCATATCCACATTTCACATAAAAATATATCATCATGGACCCTCATATACCCATTGTAGAGTTAGACATCACATATAAATCAAAGGTAGTTAATTAGATCGCCACCAAATATGATATATATGAAAATGTAGTTTAGCTTCTTTGTTGACACTTTAAAAAACACACACCCTGTCATCATCCCATATGGATCATATAAAATTCAAAACCACATATATATATATCCCAAATATCATATCACATAGTATCAAAAAATTATTTAATTGGATCTATATTCCTTGGTTGGCTGAGTAGAATTCCACCAATGAGAGACAAAGTAGGAAGCCACTATTTTTTCCTTCATTGACACCTTAAACAACCCTATCCACATTATGAAATAAATGATGCTAATGAAAATCCAATGAAATTAACCATAGATCCAATCATGCACCCACACATATGTATATCGATTATCCAATGTGGATATAAGGAAACAATAATTATTATCCCTTTTTATATCGGTCCAAGGGTCGATATCTCCTCCATTGTCCTTCTTAGACAAGGTTCACATATCATTGTAGATAAAAATCACACCCAGGTTCACCAATAGTGGTGTAAATCATATCAACTCTAAAAGAACATTGGTGATCGTCAATTTAACACCACTAAAAACTTGGTATGTCCCCTGTACATGGGTCTGTAGGTAACCAAACCTGAGTTACAAATCCCTTTTCGACTACAACCTAGACTATTGTCTACAAAACATGAATAAAAAAACCAAAAATGGTAAATGAATCACCTTTTAAACAAATTCTAGTTCCCCCCACCTATTTTCTTCCCGAATAGTGACCAAGTTCAATTGACCACTTTTCCTAAAGCTTTCTTTTTCTTATGCTAATGGAATTAAACTAGAAATAAGGCTATAAAGAGGTCATAATATGGAGACTATACAATATGATGAGGATAATAATATTTTATCATATTCGGATGTAGTAGTAAAAGATAAACCACAAACAAAAGGGCTAATAACCCATAACAGACAAAGAACAATAATGAATCAACTAAAACAAAAAAAAGAATAAACATAACAGATTTAGAATAAGACAAAAATGATACGATTTTCCAAAACAAGAATATCAAAACAGGCCATACGTAATTGTAGATAAACAGTAGTTTCACCCTTGGAAAACCTATGTACAAAAATTTATAAAACATATTGGTAGAAGAATAAATATAAAGGTAAACTGTAGTCGATGTAGGAACCTCTATATTCCCTTTCCCTCCATCTCATATAAAAGTATTACCTGATCACAAGGGTCCATATAAAAATCTTGTTCAATATTTTGATTGTAGATATATAAAATCAGCAATTGTACCAAAGGATTGTGCAGGGTGTGAGAGTAAATCTTAGTAGGCCACCACCAATGTGTTATTATCTTTCATCCAAGATAATAAATATGATTTAAAGAATAAATAAAATGTAAATGTAAACATGTATAAATAAATAACCACTTCCAATATTCTAAACAACCATATGGAAGCAATCACATGATACATACATAACTTATAAACCACATTCCCTTATTTAAATATATGGGATATAGTTCCATATCAATATCTATAAAATATAGTGGTGATGATCCTTATACAAAATCCAAAGGCATCCCATGATCAGTAGAAAGATGGAGATCCCCCGGTATCCTCTTGAAAAAGTATCATTGTAACCTAATTCCAATTGAAAACTCAGGAAATCATTAAATAATTGAAGTCCTGATGGCATGAATGCATAGTTACATGGTCGCTCTGACCTCAAATAAAAATAAATCATCAACATGAATCCTAATTTCCAAGGAATAGCGATGTCTGATCTCCAAATTATAAAAACATTTAGCTCAACATCCAATATAGTGTGGAATGAAGATACCCATCATCCCAATATCTTTGACCAATGACTATGACATACAAAAACATCATCACCTAACTGAAGGTATCAATATCATAACCTAATGGTCCATCACCATCCATGTGGCTTTCTATGGAAGGATCCTTCATACTCTTCAATCCCAAGAGAAACCTAATGGAGTATTGTACCCACATAAGTGGTCAATTTTATAAGTCTTATTTACTTACACATGACTCCAACTATGCTTCATCCAATAACAGTCAGCGGGAAACACCCAAACATTATACCTAAAGCAAATTATCCCAATACTATGTTCCCTTATTACGATGTTACTCAAACATATTTTCATCACTATATCAAATCACTTGGTCTCTTCCTTCATTCATGATTAATTCATCACCATAATCTAATGACCATTTCACTCATTCTACGTGCAACATCAATCATATAACTCGGGACTCACCCAAAATGAAAAAGCACACCACCTCATCCTAATGGTTAACACTATCTAAATCATTGGTTTATTCCATTAAAATTAACATTAAACTCATGTATTCAATATAATTATTAAATCTAATTAAAATAAACAGACATCCTTATCTTCTAATGTAATCTCATGGCCTATACCCTACTTGGTCAGGAAATTAAATGATAAAGAATTATTACCAGAATCCCTCAAAATCACATTATTTATTTTAATGGATGTAGTTAATTAATTAGGGACTTAATTGGACTACCAAATAGTGTTCTCAAGAACACACACCAAAATATCAAAATAAATCAATGTTAATAAAGTCACCAATAAAATATTCTCATAGGTGAAGGCTAGTTTGGTATTAGCTTATAACATGATCTTAATCCTGTGAAATATTTTTTCTATGAAGACACCTTGAAAATAGGGTAAAATGGTACTCACTTATTTTTCATTCCAACCGGTGAGATAAACCAAAAAATAAGAAAGATGATGATTTCACTTACCAATACACTTACGACACACCTAATGATGATTGGATCAGAGAATCAGCAAAAAAATATGGTTCAAGGACTAAGGTGGATGATGAATAGAGGATATAATAAAAGAATTTGGTGGATGTGAGTGAAAAGTTTGGAGAAAACAAAATAATAGGAGAGGGGTATTTTTTGAAATTTTACTCAAATAAATGACCCACATTGTTTTTCCTCCCCTTTTGGATGACCATGAACTAACTGTAAATATCCCACTTCATAAAAACCAAACCTTATATGGTTTGAATACCCATTTTTTCCAATCATGTGCCATCTATGCACACTTATAGGTGAAGCCGCAATAAGAAAGTGTACATTCTAATAGTTTTTCCAAAATGTCCACAGGATGTCCAAAATCCCTCTGCTAAAAACTGTATAGGTTTCACACAATAGTTCACCTCTTTATTCATTATTTTAAAAACCATTTCTATAGATAAATTAGGGTTTCACCATTACACCTTGGATATTGCTCAGTTTTCCAAATCATGATAAAGTAAGGGAAAATTTTAGGACATCAAAAATCATGATAAATTAAGGGGAAATTTTAGGATTTGTAATTCTGGGGCCACCCATTACGTTCATATCATGTAAAGGCATAAATGTTCCACATAGATCGTCGGATATAAGGATGTATATCACCACTTCTAAACCAATTATTAAGGAGTAAGTGTTACATAAATAAAAATACCTCATTAAGGAATAATGGGTAAAACTAGGTAAACAACCATGAATGGAAATGGGGTCATGTACTCTCTACAGAAATGTTTTTTCAAGGAAATATTCATGATATGTTCATCAACATAATTGTTATAAAAAAGGTTTATATAGGGGGAGATTGAGAGAGAACAAGGTTGATTTTTATTGGGAACTATAAGGGAAGTAATAAATATGTTTAAAACATATACCGAATTGAAATATTGTAAATAAAAATGCATGACATAAATAAGGTTGTTGAATAAGAGGAGAAGTAGATGATCCCTTACTTTGAGGGGCCACTTATAAAAACATTGGAGGATATTATTAAGATCATGGAGGAAACTTGGTAGGGATATATAGGGGGACTATAAGATTAATTTCCTGATATTATCTTTTTTAACGACTTTGATTTATATTTTTGGTGAGTTTATAAAGAAAAATAAAGGAGTGTTCTTTATTAATTTCATAATATAGGTTATGGACTCTATATCATACGTCAAATGCTAACATATAACATCCCATGGATTTTTTCCATGGCATTTGAAAAATATGAGTTAATTTTATTTTTTATAATTCCATGAACAAACATAATTATAAAAAACACTTGGTGATGTGTAAGTGAGACACATTTATAAAATTTTTATTCTAATATTATAAAATATAATATATGTCTTCAAGGATTCATAAAGGGTTTATAAATTCAATTAAATATTATAAAAATATTATTCTAAATGAGAAATATAAATTTGGTTTTGTATGACTTGTATGAAGATATTCCTTCACATTTTGGCCATTAAGATATCATGATACATATAATATATTTTTCATTATTGAATTATTAGCGAAAAATTCATCTTTCTAAAAAATTATGAGTAAATGAAAAATTGATAAATTTAAACTGATTATTGAAAAATAATAATTTCTTTGTAATTTCTTTTCTAAAAATGTTGAATTAAACTTTTAAATAAAAATTTATGTTTCTTAAAAATATCAGGGTTTTTTACAATAACTATTTATTGGCCCCTATAGAAATTATATTTGACTTTCTAAATTTATATTATCATTTATATGTAATAAATATTATTTAATAATAATATTTTAATAATATATATTTTATTTAAAAACTTCTGTAATTTATTAAAAGTATTTTCTTTATAGAAACTATGTTTTTCCCAAAAATTTACTTTCTATTTCATCGTATCAAAATCTAATTTTATTATGAAAGTCCATATTTGATTCATTATAATTAAATAAAAAAATTGATTATAATAATTATTTTACTAAAAAAACTTAAAAAAACCATGTTGTTAGTGTCGAGATACCTAACCCATTATTACACTAGTATATTCCCCAAGATTAATATGTGTGTGAGGGATATTTTTCTTAATTTTTGGGTGAATATTTATTGAGAATTCATATTATGATCATGAATTTATTTGGTAAAAATGTTCTCTCATGTTTTAGTACACGAATCATAGATTGGGATTTGTAAATGGAAAAATATCGTGATGTTATCACCCATGAAATCACAAAAAATTGTGATTTATAATATACAATATTATTGATCGTGGTTATCACCACTTTTGTTGATGCAAAAAATTGTAATGGATCTTCAAGCACCTGGGACTTCTGGTCATTTAATGGTTCCCTATAAACCCTCTTAAAATTTGGGGTATAATTCTTTAATAAAAAAGAGGGTGTTCCTCCCCACCAATAACAAATGTCCAAAAATAACCACATTACTGAAGATTTTTTCTATAATTACAATACATAAAGAATACATTTATATATTGATAAAAGAAATTTCATTTATAAAAGTTCCTGTCATTATATATGTTTATGTGTATGTGTATCTATATTTATGTAGTATTTGAACTTATGTTCATGCACATGCATGTCATTTTATGTATTTGTATGGGTATATATATGTTTATGTATTTGAATATGCATATTTATGTGTATCCTTATGTGTTTGTGTATTTGTATATGTGTATATTTTTATGTTTTTATTTGTGTGAGTACATGGTGATGTGTATGTGTATATGTATATATGTGTGTTTGTTTATGTTCATGTATGTGTACATATGTATGTCAATGCGTATATATTTTTTCTCATGTGTAAGTGTAAGTGTGAATGTATAGGTGTGTCTATGTGTGTATATGCATGTACATGTACATGTATGTGTGTATGTGTGTGTTTGTGTATAAGTATGTATATGTGTGTGTGTGTGTTTTTTTATGTGTGTAGGTTTATATCAATGTTTTTCTAAGAATATGTATTTGTGTGTGTGTGTGTGTGTGTGTTTTTATGTAGTTTGTTTATGTAGGCACATTATTATGTATGCAAGTGCACAAATGATTATATAATTTTTTGCTAGTGTATGTGTATACGTGTTTATGTGTTTTTATACGTGTATGTGTATGTGTATTTGTTAGTGTATGTGTATGTGTAAGTTTATTTGTATATGTATATATGTGTACAAGTATGTTTATGCACATATGTGTGTGTATGTGTATGTGTATGTGTATGTGTATGTGTATGTGTATGTGTATGTGTATGTGTATGTCTGTGTATGTTATGGTACTATGTGTATGTCTGCATATGTATGTGAATGCACACGTATGTAACAATTTGTAAAGGCTAATAATTAATCATATTTATTATATAAAAACAATAATAAACATACATCAACTGTTTGAAATAATAATAATATTAATTAGTTAATTTTTATTCATTTAATAAGTTCTTTCAATTCATTTAACTAATTTTATGAATACACTTCTGGATAATTTCTTTTAATTTATTCATTTTTATATTCATTTTTTAAATTATTTTTTAAAAATTATTTCATTTTTTAATATTTATAGAAATTTATAAACATTGTTTTAATATTTCTAATATATTAATAGATTATGTGATGGAAATTTATTCATTTTTATTTATTATGTTATAATATTATTTATATGTTTTAGATTTATATCATTGATTTCTATAAATTCAATTTAATTTTAATATTTTTGTGTAGTCAATATAAATCATTTCTAAAAATGTTTTTATATAATTAATATTTTATCTTTAATCATATTTATGTGTTTTTAATTTATGAAATTAATGTTATGAATTACCTTTTTTAAATATTTATGTAATTTATTCAATTCAATTTATTTATATTAAATATCCATTCATTTTAAAAAAATTATCCATTATATATACTATTTATTTTTTAATATTTTTGATATTTTTTAATTTTTTAAATAAAATTTATTCAAAATATATACTTTGTTTTAATATTTTAAATATGTTTATAATGTATATGATTAATATTTATTTAATTTTTTTTATTTATTTGTCATATTTTATAAATGTATGAAATTTATATACATACTTTATTTAAATTTATTTTTTAATATCAACATTTACTTTATGTAGTTAACATAAATAAAGTCTTAATAATTGTGAAAATTCTATAATTTATATTATTTATTAATTCATTTATCTCCATTTTGGTATGTGGTTACAATTCATGTATTTAATCTGAATGTTGCATTTCTTAAATTGTTTTCTAATATAATAAAGTTTCATTATTGATTTTTAATATTATTGAATTTATAATTATTTTTTATTTATTTTTTATTTTTTTGTAAGTTCTAATTTTTTAATATTTAAAAATTCATTTTTATATACTACGTTTTAATATTTTCAATATGTTTCTATATTATATGAATAATATATATTCATTTTTTTATTATCATTTAACAAATCAAATATGATTTAATTTTATATAATTAATTTATCTATATAAATTTTTTAATAATTTATATTTTAAATAGTTAGTATTATAATATTTTATATTTTTCTATTTATATTGTTAATATTTTTTATATATATACATTATTCAAATTTTATGTGTTTTAAATTTACTTAATCAATGTTATGGAATAACTTTGTTATAATATTTTTTTTAATTTAGTGAAATTTATTTATTCATTTATATAATTAATTCATTCGATACTATTTTTTATTTTTAATATTTACGAAATTCATTCAGTTTTTAATAATTATTTATATTTATTTATTTTTTATGGCTTGATTTTTTTCAATATGTTTTCAATTTAAATAATTAATTCATTTAAAAGATAATTTTTATATTTTTTTAATTTAAAGAGATTGTATATTTCATTTTTAATAGTTTTATCATTTACATAATTGATATTATTTATTTATTCATTTTTTAAATTTATTTTCTGCATGAATTTAAGAACCGATAAACGTCTTTTTTATTAGTTTTAAAACATAACTGCTGAGAAATACTTATTTTATCATTAATTTTTTTGCGATGATAAAAGTGATGATTTATCAATGCTAAAAAATCATTGACAAAATAATTTCTCTCAATACTGTTTTTAGTACTGATAAAAATACTTTTATCAGTGTTATTTAGAAAGCACTGATAATACACTTCACCCTCTTTGGAAACAAACCCTATCTGATCTCATCTTCCTAGTTCCACATTCCAGCGATCCAAAAACCGGTTGTTTGATTCAACCAAAGTTAATTGTTTTGGATTAATCCAACCTTCACCAAAATTTTATGAATTTATATACTTGTTTTAAAAAAGATCAATCAAATTTTCTTTTTTTAATTATTTTTTTGAGTTTCTCTTCTGAGGATTGTATTTATAGTATCTAAACTCATTCCTTTTGAAATTATCAAGTGAGTATAATATTATCATTAGTTTGGATTTTATCCTAGTGGTCAATGCATGTTGTATTCCTATATAAAACCCAAGACAAATCATTGGTGGAGGAGTTTTTCATGGAAATTTTAGCAGGTATTGTAACAGATGAACTATTCATAATAATTCATCCTTTAGGCCAATGGTTTTGTCCTACGGTCCACAATACCTTTAGTCCACCCGAGGCCTTCGGGCACAAAGGCATACATGCCACCTCTGGACTCTATTCCATGGCCATTCAAGCCACATGGCCTCAGGTCCATGAAGAAAACATGTTAGACCACACATGATAAATCCATAGAATATGTATCAAAGAAAGTCAAAACCACCGATAGGTATGTTAAACTAGATTGTAAAGGAATATAGTGTATGATAATCTCTGTCGATACTCAAACACTATGCATATCTACACAAGTAGATTATAGTATCTCATTCTGGCCTTGGGGGATTATAGGATCCATCAATAAAGCATTAGTTTGGGAGGTATAGTTCTAGTGTATTTGGGTCTTTGGGCCTTCTAGTTATATACTAGGCCTTGAGCCTTTGTTCCTACGAGTCATGTATCGGCTCCCCCGCAACCATGTTAAAAAATTGGATTATCCAAAAATAAAAAATATATAACTCCTTCGAGCAATGCAAACAATAGTAAAATAGTAATTTTTTTTATTTTCATTCAAATATAACTTATATTTAAGAGGAAATTTGAATTTCATGAAGAAAATTACAATTTTCATTTCCAGAAACTCTGATTAAAATTTTTTAATATAATCATATTTTTTAATAGTTATGATGTAATATTTATTTTTTTCCTCCTGACTAACATGATATTTATCCTTTTAATATCCACCATAAGTACATTTCCCAAATTTGAAATTTAAAATCATTTAAAGGTACATTGGTTGACAAGAATTGTAAACCTAGACCAATAGTTATAAAAATATTTATGCCACTACATTGTATTGTTTCTTATCTAATTTATTTTTATGTGTTTATTCAAAAACAATTGAAGTGACCGCATACATTTCTAAATATTTATGAATTTTATGAAATAGAGAATTCGTGACTTCAATTTCAATTTTATGTTATTTTTGTGATTAAATACCTCAATGACATGGTTTCTAATTATTAAATTCATTTTTATTTTGGTAAATGAATTCATTTCCCTTTTTCAACCCAAAATGATAACTATTTTCAATATCAGAGAGAATATTAATTTTTTTTAATTTTGATAATTAGCGAATGAAGAAGTTGAATGTAACATATTTCATTAATTAACCAATGAAATAACTATAATTTATTGAATACATCATTTAAAACCATACAAAAACATTGAAAAATTACTAATATATATTGATTGTAAAGTATTATTATAGATACCACAATACTTATGTGGTTGTAGAAATCAATAGGTTTATTGTGAATGTTGACTGTGACAATAAGTTAATTATCTCTCTTAATGAATTTATTTAAAAAATATAGAACGATTTATTATTTTTGGCTTCATGAAATTAAAAAAGTGTTATAATACTTTATTTTCATATAATAAGTTGTCTTCATATGCTCTTACATGTAGTTTATCCAATGAAAATTTATATAAAATATGTTGACAATATGTGTTTATATGTAAAGAATAAAATTTTAGTGTTCTAAGATGAAATGTTCTATGTATTTATTGATTTGGTTAAATCGGAATATGACTTAACCAAATTTCATGGATGTGAATGACAAATAGTTACACGCTCATCGTATAAAAAAAATAATATTGGAATGGCATGTATGAATCTATCATGTTTGAAAAAAATCCTGCATATGAACCTTATTTTTTCCATAATATATGATTATGTTGTTTTTATTAAATACTTACTATTCTAGAGAAGTTGGAAGAACACATGATCTATTACGGAATAGATAGAGGTTATAAATGATTGAATAAACATTCGGAAGAACTACATGTAGCTACTGAATGAGATAACACCTCATTTTATTAATGATATTATATAATTACCTTAGTGAATAGTGATGATGTCTATATCGAGGATGTGGTTATGGGTATGAATGATGATGATGTTCTTATTGTGTAAATGACAATGACAGCTAAAAGAGATGTTTGTGATTATCAATATTTTTTTTTGATTTTATAGGGTTGTAAAAAAATACCATTGTATATTGGTGGTACCAAATATAAAACACATTCCACCACACAGAAGTTAAATAATGTAAAAAATAGAATTGTATGGATTTAGCACATATTTAATGAATTAATTACCAGATTCAATGAAATCATACCATAAGAGAAAAATATTCCTTCTGAAAAATAGGAAATTAAATATCATTCTAAATTCAATATGTATTATCTCTGAAATAAAACATTAATATCTAAATTCTTATATACTATTTTGCAAGGACCATGAATATGATAAAAAATTCTGAATTTGTGGTGAGTCATGATATATGAAATATTGATGAATTTCCACAAGAATTGTATGGTACTAATAAATCATTCAATGGTCTAACTGAAAATACTTAAGTGAGGACACTGAAATGAAAATTTTCATACACATAGATATGTGAAATTAATATGAGAAGATTATTCATCATTTAGAAACTCCTAAATAGAGGAAAATTTATCATTAGTGTCTTTAATATATAAAGGAGCTGAGAAACCATTGTATTACACTATATATAGATGGTGTGAATCCTTTTCGTTTAAACATCATCATAGATAATACATGGCCAATTATTATGTTAATTAAAACCTTCCTCTGTGGTTATGAATGATGTGAAAATAAAATATGTTGTCTCTCTTTATATAATGAAGGAAACAATTCCAAAATGGAATTTTTGTGTATTTGGATCCATTGATTTATGACTTAATATTAAAGTGGGATCCATGTATTACACTGTGTGATTCTTACTAAAAAAGCGATTTCACATTGAGATCCATTGTTTTTTGGGAAGATAAATATCATTCATGATTATGGAAAAGTGTTAAGATATATCATTATAATAACACAATTTTATCTTATTCTTGAACAAGGTACATATTTATCTATGTTGAAACATTCATCAAAGACTATGATTCTCATACATCATGAATTTCTACCCATATGAAATAAATACCAATATTAGATGACATCATTGGATTGAAATTCCCATGTTTGAATAATAATGTATACACTAATAGGTGATCAACTATTTTAGGTAGTTGAAAATATAAGGTCCACATTTGGTAAATATTTTTTGAAACCCAATATGAAACTTTAATAAAAATAGAAATCATTTTTTAATTACCATACTAATTCTTTTTGTATATCAGACTTTTTATAATGTCTGGTATAGGGATACATGAATCTGATAGTTTCATTGGAACATTACTAAATGCACATGAAAAAAAGGATGACATTATGGCTAGGTTAGACATGATCTATATGAGGATACATGAAGAGTTGGTTCTAGTGAATTGTGAAATATAGAATTTTCTTATTCTAGTTTCTCACTGTCTTTCTAGCGAAGAGATATAAAAGTTTTTAACTATTTAAATGATGTAAAGGTTCTAATGGTGTATTCATAAAATATAAATCATATCATTTTAATGAATGATTTATAGTTTAAGGCCATGAAGTCATAATTTTTTCATGGTTTGATTTATTATCTAACTCACGTATCTTTACTTTTCAATTTTTCAATGAATTTCCATTATATATTACAAAAGATTTTATTTATTTTTAAAATCAATATTCAAGAATGTTATAGATTGGATGAAATTTATAACTATGGAAAAATAAATTTAAATAAATTTATGTTAAGTAAAGATGTTAGTAAAATAATCATTCATTGATAGGATGGATCAGTTGGTCATTGAGATTTGGGTACATATTCCCACATATAATAGATGGACATACCCCATTTAATGGTATGTACATATTTTAAAAGGATACTTCAATAATAAATGTAAAAATATGGTTTTATAATAAAATGAAATATTTTTTAAGAATCCACTAATTTATGAAATGACTACCTACATGAAATGAAAATCATTAGACTATAAACCAATTGACACATATGGCTACTTGTGAGTGAATTATTTTCAAGAATATATTTTTTTGTAATTACTATTTCATAGTGGGAGAATGATCACCATTATGTTTTAAATAACTGCATAAAGGTTGAACTATATATTTAAAACCACAAATTTATTCTTGGGAATTTTAATCCATAAAAGGATGAAATATAGATGAAGAATATACATAATTTCATATTTATTAGATGGTTTCATGACTATATTATTAAGGTTTCAAATTTAAATCATATTTCAATTTTTGAACAACTTAGATGGATAGATATATGAGAAATTGTTCTTGTATTATCTTATAATGGATATGTAATTAATGATTATACCTTGCATAAAAAATAACATGATGAACAGAGTACCATGAAAAATATGGTACTTACACTTTTTCCTTATGGGAAGCATGACTCTGGTACCAAGGATCTAAATCCAATTTATTCCAATATTGTGATCACTCGAACATTTATATATAGAATTACCAATTTGATTTAAATTAAATTTCATATTATGTAATTTGATTATAGGAAGAACATTAAATTATTTGGTTTATTATATCTATTCATGTTTATGTGACCTCTATGCATCATTAACATTTATAAAATAGTCATTGAACAATGATCACATGATTAATATTAATATAGAATCATACCCTATGAATCTCATTTAACAGAGATTATGACCAAGATAGAATCTTTGGGATTTTCACTTTACCATGCCCATGCTATGATCCAATAAATTAACCATGTTCAAAATAATTTATAAGAGAAGTTCAAGCTCATTGGTACCATGAACAAAAGCATGTAGCCTGAACCACCCAATGAATGTTTCACTGTTTCACACCTTACTCTTAGGGATTATATGTGTCTATTAAAGGGATATGTATCAAGACCCTATAAATATGAGTATTTGAATTATTTTTTTATAGAATAATGGATGAATTTTCATCCTTTTATTTTTTACTATATTAATGTTTTTAATTTTAATGCAATACAACAAAAATTGTATTTTTGGTATTGACTCAGTTCAATTAAGAAATTCATTTTCATGATTTAATGAGTTTTAAAAATAATTTTTATTTGAATATATAATTGTTATGAACTATATTTTATTAAATATAAATCGTTATATAATTATTATGATGAAAAATGTAATTATATTAAGCGTTAAAAAATTGTTATTGTAAAATACACCATCATTTCTTAATGAATGTAAATTTTGTTTAAAAAGTGGAAATTGAAAAATTTAGAAATTTAGATAGATGAAAGTTATATTATTTTTGAAATAAAAACAATAAAACTATATATTGGTGATTTTTTTATGAATTTCCAATGTAGTCAAATATTCACATAACAATTAAATATTGTGTAAATATATTTTTTGTTCAATGACATAATAATTTACCAATAGTTATGTAACAAATAGTATAAATGTTATAAAGGACAATATATATGAATTACCATTAATATAATATGATTTTGTATTGATTTTATTAATTTTATAAGACCTTAGTAAATCATCCAAAACAATTAATATAATTTCTGGTTTCGAAATCATATATTCAGGAGTGTGACTCATCTCCACAAAATAAAGGGAATTATATAATTTAGTTCAGACCATGTAAATAAAAAAAATAATTATAACTACATCAATTTGGAAGAACCCATAAGATAATACCAACGTATGTTTTGTGGTTTTGTTTTTTTAATAGAGTTCAAAAAGTAAATAATAATGAAATCCCCATCATTTAATATATAAACAAACCCAATATACCATTCGACATGAATAAAAATCAATGGAGGGAATCCTTATTCTTCCCATCCCTCACAATTTTCCTCCAAATGTTCCTTCAATCTCTCATTAATCCTCTCCAAAGCATTTGGAGTCACAAACTAAAGTAAAAGACATATATCTTCTCATTTCCATTCAATAACTAATTTTATGTTATGAATCTTAAATTAAAATTAAATATTTTGGGATATGTTCTCACATATGCAATGTAAATTATATTAAATGTATAAATGATATGATAAATCTTTCATTCCAATTTGGCCTCCCACGATCCTTTAAGTAGAGTTGTTACGATATAGATATATAGTTAGTATTCTTTTCCTTATTCATGTTTCTTCATTAACTTATGCCTTCTATTTCCAACTTATTATGTTCGGATATGTGTTTAAATGTACCTATTTCATCCTATTTGATTTTTATGTGATCTTAAACACCCTCATCTCTCATCTTCCAATTTTTATGAATCGTTATTTTATGTCATTATGCTATTTGATTTGACTATTATTTTCCATGCTATAAATTTCTATTGTCAATACAACAACCATTTCCTATCAAGGGAGTTGAAATTTATGACCATATACTTTAAAATATATAATTATATATTTTAATTCCCTAACCCTTATTCGTAAAATAAATTATGTTGATGAATGAATCAATGTTGTATGATCTATGTGTAACACATAAGCATTAGAATAAATTGAATGTGTTGGATGTAGCTTGAATTATATAGCACTCCAATGCTTTGGTTAATGTTTAGTATCTTGATAGGTCATTCTTGGAAAGGTATTGAACTTGATTCCATTATTGTAATTTTTCCATTATTATTTATTTGATGTTATTATTTTCTTATGTTTTTTATACAATGTTTTAAGATGTCACACATTTCCCATATTTTTTAATGATTGTTATTCTGTGTCATGTCTGGTCATTTATGTTTTGAATTCTCATTAATTTATGCACCCTGGATAATCTTATTGTCTAATTTGTATTATTTATTTGTGCTATAGAATGTTTATTCCCTCACCGTGCTTTGCAGACATTTCCTATGTATTTTCCCAGTCAATCCCATGATTTCTTATGTGCAATCATGTTAAATATGTTCTCAACAATGATGTTTCATTTTTCTTAGTTTATTTTGTTATGTAATGTACCTAATTCCCAATTATAGTAAACATATCAATATTCATGGAATATTTATTTGTAATTTTAGGAAATAAAACATGTATTATTGTGTAATAAATAACAATGTTGTTATAGTGGGTATTAAAAGAATAAATTTTTTATTTTTTGGATAAAGTTTAGAGAACTCTAGATAAATCATTAGGGGTACAAATAATTATAAAAAAACAGAAATAAATTTTTATATGTATATATTAAATGGTTTATCAAGAAGATAAATCTATGTCTAGATACTAAAAGTGTACGTGGTTCTGGAAGAGATGTACCCAAGGGTAATAACACTGAAAAAGTATGCCAAGCCCAACTTGGTTTAACCTGGTACATGAAAATGAGCCTTACTATACACCAGGATTGAAACTACAATGATATATTATATAGTGAACCTAGTATTTTACATATAACATTACGTGATTTTAAGAATAATTATACACTAGAGTACAAGCCATGTATTGTTATGTCTAGTGTCATGGAAGACTAGGTACATAATAAATAAACAGGTGATTAAAAATCATTATTTTATCTTCATAAATATCTCCTAACTTCCTTTGATCCCTTAAATCTAAAAAGATAAAATTGGGGATTGCATGATGAATTCGATGAGTTAAAAAGCCTAGTAAGCTAATGAACATAAGAAATAATTTTAGACACATGAGTTAAGAAGCATGGCATAAAGATACCAAAAGTGAGAAACAAATGAAATCATAACATATAAACATGAGATCATATAAACATGGAATCATATAAGTGTGGAATGAAATAGAAAACATGTCTTTATTATGATTCAACACTAACGACCAATATTGTGTCCCATAGTAGTACGAGTTAAGGCTAACCGCCTATCTTATTTCCCATAGAAACACAAGCTGTGGATAATTTCCAAGACCATTGCACATAACATATCATGAGGATTAAATTCACCCAATACATTGGACCACTGTCTGGGTTCACCCACCTCACATTTCTTCAATATGTTTTCCCATAAAGAATCAGGCATAATCAATCCTACATAAACATAAGGGTTACCCAAGGAAAGAATTGGATACCACAATCATGAGATAAATCATAACCAATGTGTGTATTGTGAAGGTGTCCATGAAAGAAATAAATTTGAACATAGATGGAAATACCTAAGGTAAAATAGGTATATATCATGGTATGTGGTGTCATCTAGAGGTGACAATTTGTAAGAAATTTATTTGATAAATTTTAGCATTTAAAACATTTTGTGCAGTTTTAAGGAAAATACCATAAAAATTTTAAAATAGGAAAGGTAAAAATATAATATATATAAACATATTTGAAACAATAAGGATTTAATTATTAATAAAAATAAATTATAATTAAAATGGTGTCTTAAATAAGAGGATATAGTGCACTTGATGTTGGGTAAAAATTTGGTAAGGTTCCTTAAAACAAGTTTTCTTATTGGGAATTACCGATGACTAAATCTCTTAAAATCACGTATATCCCCAAAAGAAAATGATCTTGGGATCTTGAATCATGAGTTTGGAACATATAAACAGCATGTATATGTTTTAAATAAAATGAAAAGGACAACATTATTTGATTAAAAATAAAGATAGAGAAACCTGATGGAATAAAGGAAGTTTGTGTAGAATTCATTACGAATTATACAAATGGTATCTGGTGTTCCTAAAAAGTATTAAGGGGTGATGAAAGGGGGTTATAATCACTTATAAATCTATAGGGAAGTATGTTTTATGTTATAAATCATACCTATTCTTTTGGTATTACACATAAAAGGTATATCATAGGTGACAATCATGATTAAGAGTGAAATGGTAGGGATCCCTTACCTTAATGTCCTCTTAGTTTCGTCTCCTCTACGCCTCCTAAATAGTACATTTATGTATATATAAAAAATGATATTAAAGTTTAATATAGAAATATTATAATATTATTTATCAATAATATTCTTTTTATATTATTTCATAATTTTCATTGATGAAAATGAAGTGTTTTGAAATCATATTTTACTTAAAAAATTCTGGTCTAGCAACAATTACACTTTTTATTAAATGTAAATTCAAAATTATTATAATTAGTTCTTGATGCATAAAATACATTTAATTTTATATTAATATAATTTATATAATCTTTATGGTCCATAAATGATGGTTTTTATAAAAATTATCTTGGCAACATCTCTATAGATGGTTTATCGACCTTTAACCGGATGTTGCTGATATTGTAGGAAATGGAAGTTTGACATTTATATTTTTCATGAATATGATAATTAAAGTATGTTAAAATTATATATATAATGTTAAAAAACTACATAATAAATTTTGTAGCATTTGTTTTCTAATGGGATAGGGTAAAAAATATGAATAAATTAGAGAAGATATAATAGAGTCTTAGTCTCTCCATTGTGTATCTCCTCTTCCACAAAACTATAAATCCCTTTGTGATTGGAGTTGGAGGGATCCACAACGTCCCCAAGTAATTTATGAGTCTTGAGTGTTATAATTTGGTTGGTGATTATTCTTAGTAAAATTTGAGAGGAGTTGTTTCCAAAGGGGAGGGAGAGGGGTTTTTTATACTTGAGGAGGGGTGTTTTTAGAATAAAATATTAAATTAAATAATATATCAAATGTTAGACCTGTAATAGTAGTTTTTTGACAACATAAATTATATATTAATATAGTATAATTATATTTAGACTTTATATCAACTTTATATTTCGAATTTATTAATTTACTAAAAGGAAACATAAAAGAAATAGAAAATGATTTGTAAGGAATAACTTTTTGACTTTAGGTTATAGAAATTTGTTTTTAACATTGAAAATTTCATATACTTTATTTTAAGGAACCATTGCAAAAATTAAATATAAATGGAAGAATATAATGTTCTTTAAATTTTATTTCATCATTACATCATGAATGATGCAATTTCGGATATCCCGGTTATGTGAAAAAACTGAATTTTTACTATTCATATGAAAATTAAAGTATTTCAGAAATATACAAAAAAACCCACCCTAAACATTTTTTACATATATATTCAATAAATTAAGTCCATTATTCATATATTATTTTTTAAATATGACTAATTTAATTATAACTTAAAATCATAATTTTCTTGAAAAATACAATTTTTAAAATTAAAACTAACTTGGTAAGGCTTTCAAAAATAAAAAAAGGGATTAAAAAATTATCCTTACACCATAAGACATATAATTGTTAATTTATAAACACATTTTAGAAAAATAAAATTTACTATAAAATAAATATTTATAATTAATTAATGATGACATAAAAAAGAAAAATACTTATATTAAGGTCAAATTGCGACTTATAAGATTCTTAAATTTAATTAAATCATTAATTGGAAAGATTATTATTATTTTGGTTGATTTAATATTTATAAGGGTCATATTACTAATGATAAGGGTATGTTCCTATTCACAAAAATTTATGTTAGTTCTATCGGACTCCAAAATTTTACGGATCTCATCCGTGTGTGTAAGATTCTCAAAATTCAAAGCACATAAGTTGGAAAATTATGTATGATGGCAAGATTATAGCTTCCACATAGTACTATGTATTTCCATTAACCACATAGTGTATCATTTTAAAATCATGGGATGTTACATATGCTTTGGTAAATTTATATTATTATTTTCATTAATTATTTATGGAACAAAATTCATATAAGAATATTGAAGGACCCCGGGACACCCTGAGAGGGGAGGGGTGAATCAGGGTGACAACTTTTTCTTTTAATATGATGGATCTTGTTCCCACATTGGTTAGAACTTGTTGAACCTGTAAGATGAATATGATCAGAAGAAACCATTCACATGCACAGAGAAGACACAACACTTTTTACTTGGTTCACCACTAAGGGCTACGTCCAAGGAGCATACGCCGACAAGTTGTCGGTCATACCTAATTCCATTAATCATCACTAGATATGGATTACAAAGATTTGGGCACAGTCACTCTGTCCCAGGCTCATTGCCTTTACAAAGGTTTAGGGATAGCTCACTCCTTCCCTCATGTCACTCCCATTGACTCCCCATGGCTCACTGCCCTTCGGTGAAGTCCCACTCAGTTTATCAACGTGAAGGTCTCTTCATCATTGCATAATAACGCATCCTCGGTTGTATGTAGATGCTCTGTTGAAGTCCAAATCTTACCAAAAGACTAATCTCACTTCACGCTGAGGGTACCGGGCGATCTTCCAGCATTCGTGAAACATCAAAAGAATAGATGAACTGTAATAACGCTGGCATGCTTATCCAAGCCTGGCGTGCAAGTTTCAATCCTGGCGCGCAAGTCACTTGTGCGGTACAAATTCGGCGCATAGGTGACACCAAAACTACTTGAACGACACTTCCTCCTTCAACACCAAACATGGTCGACATTGCGCCTTTAACTCCCCAACAGCCTTGGTCATGCAGCCAACAATCGGCGCACAACCACAACTTGCGCGACCCAACAACCACTTGCGCGACTCAACCACTTGCACACCGAGAGATCTAAAAATCTATAATTCTTGAACATAGTTGCAATTGAGGAGGGGTGGTCCTCTATTTACAGGAAAACTGGACCCCCTACGTGGTGGCGCGCAAGTCTTCCCTCGGCGCGCAGGTTCCGGCGCACAGCTCATCCTCCCTAGCCACTGTCGCGCTAATCACTTGCGTGACCACACAAATACTTGTGCGACCTTCTTTACTTTTCCATATTTTGAAGTTATAATCTTGAAAAACAAATGGAGTGAAAGTTTAATCTCCTTCAAGTACATGGCGCGCAAGTGTCTTTTGCAAAAACACTTTTCTCCATTTGTCGATTTTTAGGCCCAAAAATTTGGCAAACACTGGGAAACGACACCACCTTCAATATTGTTGTCTGCTTGAACTGTATGATCTCTTTGCTGGTACACATTCTGAACATCCACAGAAGATTGAAAACAAACACAAAACATACTCCAAACCATGCATAGAATACCATGGTTCCAACAAATATATATTAGGAAATAGATCATGAATAACATAGATTAAATCTGAGAATTTAAAAAGTTATGTAAATACATGTAATTTATATTTTACCTCTTTAATGTAATCATATAACCTCTTATGTTAATATTGTTCAAAAATAATCATCCCTAACTTTTCCTTTATTATAGAAAATGGTCGATATTATGAAGAATCTGGTATCTAATCAATGCGAAGACAAATACGATGACTTCCCTAATGAGATGCCAATCATAATGGGGGAGGGAATCATGAACTTCATGATGCTAATTTCCTTGCTGACATAGGTTCTAAATATTATCCTCAATGAGTATGATCACCCAATCATCATAAGAGTGAAAACCTGAAATTTTTTTATTTATGTGAAAGGGTCATCCAACATTCAAAGTATCATATGATCCCATATTTGTTAAAAAATAGATCAAATCCATTGAGAAGATATTTTCCATTATTAAATTTTCCAAATAAGATAAGGTTATAGTGGATGTTTATCATATATATGGAGAGTTTCATCAGTAAAGATCATTGGTCAAGAATATGAAGCCCGAGGATGAGATCAAAGCAATGGATTTGAAGGAATTAAAGAAAATGTTTTTCGATAAATATTTTCCATATACTCTCCATTTTAAAATAGAGTTGGATTCTCTTTCGCTCAAGAAAAATCATGATGAATCTATGAGGGTGTATGAGGAAAACATCATATGGATGGGATCATACACATATAGCTTTACTTTTATCCCTAAAATGATTGTCCACATCTTTGGTCGGATGAAACTGAGTATATAAAATGCCATAGTTATTTGAGAATTTGATATGTATGATGAAGTTGTCTAATGTTCCCTCAAAGTGGAATAAGAGATTAGAGAATCTAAAATATATCCCAGGGAAAGGAAGTGGAAATTGGAGTTTAATTAAATCAGTCTGATGGATAACTCTAATAGTGCCATGAAATTTAAACATCCCACTTGTCAATGGTGTGGAAAGAAGCAATGAAAAAAATCAGAAATGGGTATCAGGAAATGATTTCGGTGTGGGAAGGACACCTTGATAATGATTAATGACATGGGAATCCCTATAATGAAAGGGAGGAAAGGAAATCTCATGTCATCCCATATTGAATTTTTCATTTCTTCCACTATAAGGAATTATGGTAATTTTCAAACCAATTACCATGGATAAGGATTTTTAGAGACATCCAACGGCCTCCAAGGAAGTAAGGGCGAGCTGTTTCCATCATGAGCACTGAGGTGGATCCCAAAAATGATGGATTAATATGAATAATTATTATTCATTCAAGAATATCTACGATATATTTTGAATATGTAACTACAAAATTCTTCATATCAGAAATTTTTCGTGGAACTATTCAAACCCCACCAGAATGCGTCGAAGTAGAGTTATCTGTGAAACTGGAAAATGGTTAAAGTATTGTCGCTCCGATATATATCTACTACACAATCAGAATTTTTTAACTAATAAACCCAATGAAACTTTTCATACACACTTTTGAGTAATTTGATTCAATTCATTGTATGGAATAACATTCATTATATAGATAAAACCCAAAATTACAATGAGACCCAAATAACTCACTGTATTGTGAATCGACCGCTGATTCTATACAAGTCAATAGTGGCTAATGAACTATGATTAGAAAAAACTAATACTCTTCCCGTGCGATGCACGTCACTATAAAATTATTCTTATTATTAACTATAGATTTCTTTTTATAAAACATTATAGTTTATTATCTGTCTTCTTAAGAGTACTATTTTTAATAGTTGCGAAGAAACAGTAACGTTCAATGTATTTTACTCTCAAATAAGTGGTAACAAATTTGGAATTATAAGTGAATATATTAAGAATACATAAATATAAAATGATAAATTATGATACATCAATTGTAATGTGAAACACTTTGGAATAGTCAAGGGTGGAAACCTGACTTCAATATAAATTGCATTTAGGAAAACAATATTGCATACTATGAAAAAAAAAAGTTGAAGAGAAGTTACTTAAGGAATAGTTTATCTAATAAAAAATATCAGATGTTCCATGGAATCATTATAATACAAAAAAAAATTGTCATCCACAAGTAGAGATGTTGTGATGTTTTGACATGGAGTAATTTTCCAGCAAGTAGAAGATGTGCACAATGCATTTCATCTTTGTGTCACCAATATAAGATTGGTTGGAATATTTTTTGTCTAACAGATCATAAGAGTACCTGAATATACATCATATGAATACAACATAAGAATATATACAACATAAGTATACAACATCAGAATACCTGAATATGCAAAATAAGTATTAATGTCACTTAGAAATGGACATGAATGAATTATCCAACCTACCCAGCCCCCTGCCCCTCCCCTCTGCTCCCCCCTACCCAACTGTTTCCCCCAGCAGCCCCCTCCCCTTTCCATAACCTAGCTATGCCCCTCCCTTACCCTCCCCCATGCCCAACCTCTTCCCCCATCAGCACCCTCCCCATGTGGCCTCATCCTCCCCTCCCTTCCCCTCCCCCTGCCCAACATCTTCTCCCAACACCCCCTCCCCCCTGCCATCTTTCCTCCCCTCCCCTACCCTCCCCTCCAACATGCCAAGCCACCTGTCCCTCCCCTCCAACCCACCCCGCCCCCTACCCCTCCCCTCCCCCCTGCCCAACCTTTTCCCCCAGCATCCACCTCCCCCTGCCATAACCCTCCCCTCCCCTCCCCACCCCTCCAACTATCCCAGCCCTTTCCCCTCCCCTCCCCTCCCCTACCCAATATTTCCCCCCAGCAGCCCCCTCCCCACTACCCTCCCCTACCCTCCCCTCCCTCTACCCAAAAGATGCAGAACAAATGACACATAACCTAAAAATGAAGCAAAAATGCAGAAACAATGCAAGAAATACTGAAGGGAAAATGAAGAACAAAAAAATGAAGAACCTAAAAAAATATTGAAGTCTTTCATGGACTTCTCTAGGCTCACACCTTCCCAGCCATACTATTCTTCTTTAGTACACTACCATGTTCTCATGCCCTGCCACATTACAGGGTTTTGAAAGGATGTTTCAAAGAGGGGAGATGATGGGAAACATGTACGCACCGAAAAGTAGGAATCTTCATTGGCTCTAGAAACATTGTACATACTCATGATAGGAATCATTAACAAAATCTATGTACCTGTATGGAATAAAAGATGGACCATTCTGAAAAAACCATTGTGAACAAATTAGTGAAAAATATGAACCTATTAACCCTATTATAATAATATATATATATATATATAATAAAACAGTGAAATACCATATTCAATGGTTGTTACATGTTCACTCACCTGTTGATGATATGTTTAGTACAAAATCTAAAATTCAGATTTTAACATAATGGATATTGAAACAAATATTTTTTTTAAAATAGTATAAAACACAGGGAATGTAAAAAACAATGAATGTAAAACACTCATATCATAAATGAAATAGTATGTATAGAAACACTGACCTAAGGAATGACCAGCTTCTCTAAATGAACATTATCCACGTAAATAACAGACTAGTCAAAATAACTTAAGTCAAGGGTGTTACATTCTATCATTGATTCCCGTTTTCGGTGCATTAATTTTATACATTCAGGGCATCGAAAGGAAGTTTCAAAGAGGGGAGATGATGAGAAACACATACACACAAAAAAACAGAACCCTTCATTGGCTCTAGTAACTCTATACATACTCAAGATAGTAATCATTAACAGAAACTATGTACCTGTATGGAATAAAAGATGGACCTGTTTAAAAAAATTTGAACAAATTAGAAAAACATATGAACCTATTAACCCTCTAATAATAGAAAAATACATCATAAAATAGTGACATACCTTAATCCATGTGTGTTACAAGTTCACTCACATGTTGATAAAATGTTTAGTACCAAATCCATAGATTCAGATTTTAACATAATGGATATTGAAACATATATATTTATAAAATAGTATAAAACATAGTGAATGTAAAACACAATGAATGTAAAACATTCGTATCATAAATGAAATAGTATGTATGGAAACACTGACCTAAAGCTCCCCCACATGCCTTCGAAACAAACTTCTTTGGTGATAAATTAAAAATATTACCACCACCTGAAAAAGAAACAGTTTGTATGGAAACCAAATATTTAATGTCATCAAATATTCTCCATTATGTCGGAGATTAATTAAAAAATATGTCAAGATATATAAAAAATAGTCAAAGTGATAAAATAAATATCAATAGATGGTCGTTGATCCCCTACCCCTGCCATAACCCAGCCCTACCCCTCCCCTCCCCCTGCCCAACCCCTTCCCCCAGCAGCCCCCTCTCCCCTGCCCTCATCCTCCCCTCCCCTTCCCTCCCCCCTATCCAACATTTTCCCCCAGCACCCCTCCCCCTTGCCATCTTCTTCCCCTCCCCTCCCCTCCCCTCCCCTCCCCTCCCATCCCATCCAACCTGCCCCGCCCCCTACCCCACCCTCCCGTCCCCCTAGCCAACCTTTTCCCCCAGCAACCCCCTCCCCCTTCCATAACCCAGCCCTACCCCTCCCCCTCCCCTCCCCCTACCCAACCTCTTCCACCAGCAGCCCCCTCCCCCCTCCCCTCCCCTCCCATAACCCCTGCCCAACCTCTTCCCCCAGCACCCCTCCCCCTGCCATCTTCCTCCCCTCCCCTCCCCTCCCCCATGCCCAACATTTTCCCCTCATAAGCCCCCTCCCATGCCATAACCCTCCCCTCACCTCCCCACCCCTCCAACCTACCCAGTCCATGCCCCTCCCCTACCTTCCCCCTGCCCAATCTTTTCCCCCATCAGCCCCCTCCTTACTTCCCTACCCTACCCTCCCCTCCCCCTGCCCAAAAGATGCAGAAAAAATGATGCAGAACCAAAAAATGAAGCAAAAATGCAGACATAATGCAGGAAAAATGAAAAAAAAATGAAGAAAAAAATATAGAACCTAAAAGAATCTTGAAGTCTTTCATGGACTGCTCTGGGCTCACACCTTCCCAGCCATACTCTTCTTCTTCAGTTCACTTCCATGTTCTCATGGCCTACCACTTTACTGGGTTTGTAAAGGAAGTTTCAAAGAGGGGAGATGATGCGAAACACGTATGCATGGAAAAGTATAATTCTTCACTGGCTCTAGAAACTTGGTACATCATCATGATATTAATTGTTAACAAGAATCTATGTACCTGTATGGAATAAATGATGGACCTGTTTGAAAAAAACATAGTGGACAAATTAGAAAAATATATGAACCTATTAACCCTCTTATAAAAAATAAATAATAAAACAGTGAAATACAATAATCCATGGGTGTTACATGTTCACTCACCTGTTGTTGAGATGTTTATATTAATCTATAAAATGGAACAATTTTATTGAGAATAATGAAAAAAATTCCCAAAGGAATCAAGGTAAAAAAAATCCTCTCCCACAAAAAAATGTTTATAAATTACACAGTTAAAGCTGTTATTACATAGGGATCAATAAACTTAATATTTAGTGTCAGAAAACAAAATAAAGAAATTGTTATGATTCCAAACATGAAACAGTTAGATTATTACATATATTGATTACACAATCCACAGTCTAAAATAGATCCATGAGTGGATGTTGAATAAAGATTTGATAATAATAAGTCTCACATTACAGTCAAACTACCAAAAATCTATATATTTTCAGCTCCAAGCATGAAAATGGAAGATTATTAAATAGATTGAAAACAAATCATGTGTAAATATAAATTAGTTTTGAATAAATAAATAGAAAACGATGTAAAGTTGTTAGTTTTCAGTAGATAATATCAAATACAGATGAATTGATGAGTTACCTAAAGGAAAATAAATAATAGTGGTTGTTGAATGTGTGACAGACTAAGTTATATCTCCAATGAAGCTGTCGTAAACAGATCTGGGAACAAAATGAAGTTGAAGGGATAAAATTTCGATGGGATTGGGATAACATACCTGTTGAAGAGATGTATATCTGTACGATTTCGGAATATGTTGTCGGTGATGATAAAGGGGTTCGCGAAGTGGTTGTCGCGGGTCATATTCGGTGGTTTAAAGTAGAGAATATATTGGAACATAGTAGGTATTTAGTGGTAAATTGAAGGTGCTGATTGAAAGAGGAGGTGAAGATGAATGGAGATATGGAGCCGAGGTGATGTGAAGTATTTCCAGAGTCATGGTTCTGGATTGCTGTGAACAGAGAGAGACGACAATATGCTTAGTGTTGGAGACACACGCCGAGAGGGAGACATAGACAACAATAAGCTGAGTGGTGGAGACATAGGTGGAGACGTAAGCGAAGACGCGGGCAGACACGTAGGCGGAGACGGAGATGATGAATGGAGGTAGCTTAATGGGAGGTAGGATGAATCCCTAGGTCGCATGAATGAAAATTGCGGGTGTGAGGGTTTGTGAATGGAGGAATGAATGGGAGTGAAATTAGGAGTAGTGTCTTGGAAGATTCTGGTGGTGAAACGTCTGTAGGAAAATACCTGTTTTAGTAAAGATAGTAGATTTTAGGAAAATCAGATGACTCGACCACATAAAAAACTGAGGCAAAGATAAACTGTGCCAGATATCACTCAATTATTTAATGTAGAAGAAATACCTGGAAAAGATAACAAAGTCCAAATAGTTGAAGATCTAGATAGCTCAGATGTCGCATCCATGCTTGACTACCCTAAGTGAACTCCAAAGAGCTCCTAGGTTGTACAATAACTAATAAGTTTTTATTGTGAAATGATTGATGTGTGGTAATAAAATCACTGGCTTTTTTATTGACAACTATACCATTAAGTAAAGAATAACACCATTCTTGTATCCATTTTGATGTACTGATTGTTTTTAATTTGAGTGTGTCTAGTAATCCACAACATTGAACCTGCATTTTATAGTGGAAAATATTTGGGAAATGATTAATTATATCCTTATTTGAGAAACACAACATAAAACATGGCATAATGGCCCCCCTGTTAGGTTCAGAATTCCCAAGTATTCCATGATCATAATCTCTATGGAATAGTATTCGGACTAAACAATATACGAAATGGTGCATGCTTATAAAAACTTGAAGACAATGATAAAATAACATTCTCATCATTGTATATATGGCCAAACCCAGTGAAAAGCATGGTCAAAAATATTTATACAATTTTTGATAAAAGAGACCTCATCAATTTATGAAAAAATAAATAGAAATGAAAAAATTATGTCAAATGAAAAATTACCTTCAATCATTATTACCATTGCATTCAAAAATCAAAGATAATGATAAATAAACCTGAATAGAAGAATAAATGCTAGCTCATTGGGAACCATTTTAATAATAATGCAATGTAGAATAAATGTACAGATCGATAATGAAATATCATTGGCCATAAATTGGTCAAATAATGAAACAATAGTAAGATAAAAATCTAGAATGGGGGTTAATGTCACTCGTAGTGTTAATTTGAAAAAAGGGGGACTCAAATATGAATGGGAATAATAGTGACCTACGATAAATTCTTTGCCATAGATAGGTACTAAAAATTGAAGAGAATAGATAAAATAAATGTAAATTGTTTTTAGAAGAGAAAGCTAAAATAGTGCTATGCTTATCCAAGTAATGGTAATGAAAATTGAAGCTGTCACAGGTGCAGAAGACCTCCTCCAATCTATAGGTGTGAAGACATTTTACCAGTAATAGACAACCAATTTAGATGATGTAGTTGATTAGGAGGGAATGAAATCATGTATGAGATGTAGGGAGTAGCACTACCCAAATAATAACATAAAAGGTTCTTGTAGTTATGGTCAAAAGTAATCGGGAGAAGGATCTTATTATTGTTTCATTGATGTTAGTGTAGCATAAATGTAGGGTTACCTCTCATATTGATAATGCAACTTGCGAGTCGCGCCTATCTCCAACCAATGGATGTCCAGTTGATGTAGATTTGCGTTGTGTCGGCTGTTAAAGTGAATAGTTTGGAGACAATTGTTGTAGGACTATGCTTACGTTGAAATAGAATATCCTGATGAAGGTATAGACAGATGGAAAGGATGTCCTGGTTAACTGGAGGAATATCCAGTGGTTCTTTTCACAAGGAGAAAAATAAATCGGGAACCCTAGGCAAAGAAGGTCGAGGGGGAGGAGGCGGAGAAGCCGGAGGCACCGAGGGATGTTACGGAGGTAGAGGGGGCCGACGTTAGGGGCTGGAAACCTAGGTTTAGAGTAATGAACCAGGAGCAGTGGTCGACGGAAGAGAAGAATTGGTCGAAGATGAAGAAAATGTCGGAAGCAGGGGTAGGAAACCGAAGGTAGCCGGAATTTCGAAGGATGTCGGTAGCTGTGAAACCCTAATCCAGAGGGAGTAGGGGAGAGCACGCGGTGGGGGAAGGCGAAGGCGTCGCGCGACAGAGGATGGAAAATTTAGGGGTAGCTGCGAAACCCAAATCCAGAGGGAGCATGGGAGAGCGCACGGTGGGGGGAAGCCGAAGGCGTCGCGCGACGGAGGATGGAAAAGTCGGGGGAGGGAAGAAGGAAAAGTGGAGGGAATGAGAAGGGGGGTGACGTGGAATAACGAGAATTTGACATGTAGGGTAGGAAGAAGCCTAATGTAGTATAGAAAATAGATATCTCAAGAATGGAAATTATTTCCCTACGAGAATGCATATAAAGATGTAATGATTGAGTCTAAGGAAATAGCCATCCTAAAAGATAAGCCTATAGTGATGGAATGCACTGATGTGTTTTTATGGGGAATTTCATGGCCTTCCTTTTATATGAGAGGTTTAATTTTCAATCCACATTACACATTATATGTTTCTATTATCCAAGAATGTATGTATAATGGATGTTATAGAACATTAAGAATTGATGAAAAAACTAAATTTCAATATAAATAAAAGGTTAATATTCAAAAGTTATTAATGTAGGTTTCACCCGTTCTCTTCATAAATAAAAAGGATACGTCAATGCTAATTTTCATTTAATATTGTGAGCACAATAAGATCATTAAAAAGAAAAAGTATCATCCTCCACAGGTTGAGGACTTTTTCGATCAGCAACATGGATCACAATAATTCTATAAGGTGGATATGTAGTTGGGATATTATATATTAGGATGGAGAAATATGATATTCCTCAAACTTGTTTTTGTACAAGGGACAGGTGCTATGATTTCAAAGTAATTCCATTTAGAATCCCTAATTCTCCATCAATATTCAAGTACATGATGAATGATGTATTTTTAGATTATCTCGATAAATTTGGGGTTGTATTTATAGATGATAATATAATATAATCTAAAACTAATGAGGAGGATGACAAGAATATATGCACTACTCTAAAGACCATGAAAATGGAGAAGCATTATGAAAAGTATAAAAAATATGATTTCTGTTTGAAGATAGTTTCATTCATCAGACATATTACCAAAAGAAATGGGATATAGCTTACCCTTAAAAAACATAAAAAATTTAAGGATGTATGAGACTAAAAATTTTTATATATATGTATAGTTTCTTCAGATTAGGTTGGTATTATAAAAAAATTTGATAAATGTTTCACTTTTTTAAAACCCTCTTATTATGATAACTCAGAAGGGAGTTATGTTATCATGGTACTATAAATGTGAAGAGATAATCAAGGGGTTGAAAAATGGGTATAATTATAGGACTTGTACTAACAATAACTAAAATTGGAGTTCTTCTCTTTTTATTCATTACTGCTTTGAATAATTGATTTGGATGTGTGTTGAAGAAAAATGACAAAGTAATATCCCATTATTCTAGTAAGTTGAATGCTCATGAATAGAACTACCAAAAATGTGATCCGGAGATGGATAAACTAATAATTGATTTGAATATATGGTGGCATTACATATTTTGGGAGAAGTGTGGATTATATACAGATCTCAAAATCCTCACCTATATATTCACATTTAGGGAGTTTAATATTCACTAAAAATATGGTTAGATCTGATTAAAAAATATAACTTCTCAATCCACTACAATCCTAGTAAATATAATGGTGTTCTAAATTCTCTATGGAAAAAGGATCCACATTTTTTATTTATTTTAATCGAGAATAATCTAGTTCTCTTTAATTTAAAAAGGATATTCATGGGAATCATAATGGAAGGAACATAATCAATCCTTTCACAAATAATTTATCATCCATACCTTCTTGATAGGATAATGGATTATCAAAAAGTTGATGTATGAATTCATAAGAAAGTGTAAAATATAAGGAAATGTTATCATCATTGTTTATTATTAAGGACGATATAGTTGGATGACATCAGTTACAACTATGGGTACCTTCAAATCTTGAACTAAAGAAGGAATTATTGGATGACGCACACAGTTCATCATTCTAAATTAACCTAGGAAGCACAAAGATGTATCAATATGTCCTATAAAAATATTGGTGGGACAATATATAGACTGAGTTTTATGAATATACATCAATGTTCCTGGTATGTTAGCAAGTGAAGGGTCAAGGGAAGAGGTCTATGGGGATGATGCAACCATTACCCATACCCACGTGGAAATGGGAAAACATCATCATTGAATTTGTGAACAGACATCCAAATACATCCATATGAAACAATTCCATCTTGGTTGTGGTGGATAATCATAAAAAAGATAACTCGCGTATTTTCAATTTGAGAGGTCATATCACAAGATCAACTAGTAGGGATATAAATCAGAGAAGTGGTGATGCTAAATGGTGTACCACTATCAATTGTATATAATCAAGAGCCATGACTCAACTATGTGTTTTGGAAAAATCTCAAAAATGACCTAAGCACAGAAAATAACATTTTCACGCCATATAACTATCAAAATTATTACCCATCAGAGCATACTATCCATAAATAGAAGGACATATTGAGATCATGCTCAAATGACTTCAAAAGATGATGGGATCAACATATTATTATGGTTTATTCCTCTTACAACAATTTTTAACACTCGAGAATCCATATGGATGCATATAAAATCCCTTTATGGGGATATGTGTTGAACACATTCATGTTTGGATGATGTTGGGGAACACAAACTCCTAGGTTCAAAAATTGTCAATGAAATGGTGGAAATGGTGAAGAGCATTCAACATCCAATAAAGGCTTATTAGAGTCAACAAAAGAGCTATATTAATAATTTTTAAGGAAACGTAGAGTTTGATGTCAGAGACATGGTATTAAAAATAACATCTCTATGAAAGTATGTAATGAGATTTAGGAAAAAGTTCAAGATTTGTCCAAGATATATTTCCTATTTGATATCATTGATCGCATAAGAGTGGTGTCCTACCCACATACAGTCTTACCTAAGCCATATAATGTACATGATGTATTCCTTGTATCCCACTTGAGAAAATAAATATAAAACCCCACACATGTACTAATTCCAAATGTGGTGCGATTATATAATTACCATTATTAGGGGGGTGAAATTGGTGAAGATCTTAGACCATGGATAAATGTTCTATGAGAATAGAAAATATACCCTATCATAGTGACGTGGAGAATGGAATGGTTTGAAAATAAAATGTTTGAACTGGAGGATTTTATGAAATAAAGTTACCCACAACTATTTTAATAGAGTAAATGAAAAAATTTACTAGATAATTTATTAGGGGGAGTATTTAATGACTCGAGCTACTAAAAATAAAATACCAATTTTCATTTAAATTGAATGTTTTATTATATAATATGAATATTTAAAACAGATGAACTTATTTTTTTATTATATCCTATTGTATTTGACTGATAGTTAGTCATCATTACCATTACTAAAATAGACATTGAACAATGACAACAGGATTAGTATAAATATATAGTTTTAAAAAATCTAATTGACACAATAAAATGAAGTGCTTGACACAACTAGTGGGATCGTACCCTATGAATCCCATTTATCAGAGCTTTTAAGGGAGGTAGAATCTTTGGGATTTTACATTCACTTATACCAAGTTGTGATCTAATAACATAATCAAAATTGAAACTTCTTATGGGATAAGGTCAATCTCATCGAGTTCAAGACCCAATCCATTTATGCCTAACCAGTACATGACAGTCTCACCATCTGGAACCTTACTCTTAGGATGTTTGAGGGTGTATTAAAGGAAATTAATCAAGATTCTATTGATATTAGTATATGAATTATTTTTTATAGGTAAAATGAAATATTTTTATACAATTATTATGACTTTATAAATATTTTTATTTTTAATATAATGAAACAATAGATTTATTTATATTATCAAACAAATTCAATTTAGGAAATTATTATTTTTTAATTTATGGGTTTTTCAAACATTAAATATTGTTATATTTCATTACTGTTATATGTTTTATATTAAATATAATTGTTCATATGATTTTTATGATGTTAAATGTAATTTTCAGAAGGTTTTGAAAACACTTGTGGCAAAAAAACCTATCATTTCTTAAAAAATGTAGAATTTTTTAAATATTAAATTTAAAAAATTCAGAAAAAAAAATATAAAATGAATATATTTTCATAAATATGAATAGAGAAATTAGATAACAATAAAACTTTAAAAATTTTCATAGAAAATAGAATTTTTTGATAAAAAGTAAACAACTTATAAATATATGGTCCCTTATATGATATCTTAATGTCTCTATAGTGATGTAATAAATAAAATAAATAGTATCCATGATAAATATAAATTTTTGCCATCAATATAATGGGATTTAATAATTATTTTTATGAATTTATAATGCCTTAGTGAAGCCTCCGAAATCACTATTATATATTAAAGTTTGAAAATCATTTCATAAGTGGTGTGCCTCAACTCCACATAACAAATACAGTTATTTTATTATGTTCATCCCTTGGCCCCATAAAATAATGAGAAATAATTCCATTTGTCAAAAAATCTAGGCATGAACCATGGGATGAAAAGTGGTTTTATTTATTAATTTTATGTGAAGTGCAAAACATAAAAAATATAGGATGCCCCTTCATTTAGAATATAAACTCATAGATGATCTGATTTATCATCATTAAAACTTTTGTAGAATGCTATTACTCTACCCAACCTTATAATGAGTCCTCATATGATTCCCTGATGCCCACAAGAGGACCCTCCCAAGCATTTGGAGTCACACACTCACACAAGTGAGTTATCCTTTTAATTTCCATTCAAGACATTTTTATGTTATGTCTCAAAAAATCTATTTTATTTTGTTGGGATATGTTATACCATATTCTCTTTATGGTCCATTTAATAAAATAATTATGAGATCACCCTTTCACTGTCATTAAGCCTCCCACTATTCTTTATACACACCCATTTTTATGCTGAAACATAGTTAAAATTCATTTCGTTATTTGATTTTCTTCAATAACTTATTAATTCAATTTACAATTTATATATTTTTTATATGTTTTTTCATGTTCCTATTATAGCTCAGTTTATGCCTATGTGATGATAGACCCACTTATATCTCATAAACCCATGTTTATTTATATTTAATTGAATGTTTTATAGTACTATAGTTTCAAAATGATTTTGTATTTCAAAATAATTATTTAATGAATACCATACACATTTTTTATCAAGGGTGTACACATTTCCACATATATTTTTGGTTGAGTACATACATGTACTTATTTTATACAATTTCATAATTGAATATATTGGTATAATGAATGAATCCATATTGTTTGATTTATGTGGAACTCTTAAGAATGAGAATGAAATGAATGTTCTGGGTGCACTCATAATTATATAGTATACAACATTGGTTACTGTTTATTATAATGATACATTATGTTGGGAAGAAAAGTGAATCTAGTAGTCTATTCTTATTTCTTTCCATATAACCTTGACCTAGGTTTATGTTTGAGTGTTTTAAGAGGTGACACATTTCCCATGTTTCCATTATGACGATGAGGATATATCATGTCTTATCATTCATGTTTATTATTCAAATTATGCTATACTTTCATATGTATATTTTATAACATATATTACCTTTTTCATGTTATGACTTGTTTATTCCATTATTGGTCATCACATATCACCCCATTCTAATGTATGTCCATAGGTTATCCCAGGAACTTTTAGGTGTAATTATTTTAAGGATGTTTTCAATAAAAAATGTTGTTTTTTCATTATTTTAAGAAGTTATATAATGTACTTAATTCCCAAATACACTAGAATTATCAATTTTACTAGTTGTATTAAGTGTAATATAATGTTATAATGAATTTATCAGTGTGTAATAAAGAGTAGAGTTTTTATAAATATTGAATACTTTGGAATCATCCAAAAACATTGGAGTGGGGTTATACAACATTTCACGTGCTAATTTGAGAATTTAGGTGGGTTGATAACATGAGTTCAGCTATAATCAGGGAATTGGGATTCATGAATACTGATTTTAGTAAGGATTGATATATGGTTATAGAATTTATAATGAAATCAGTGGATGCATATTTATTTTATGTTTCATATACTATAAACATGAAGTGGTGAATTATTATATTTTCAACCAAAACCACTGAAGGTTCTTCAAATGAGGATGACACATTAATTGAGATATCACAATTTTATTTCTATACTACCAATGTATATGAGATATTTTATGTTATTGGGGACCACAATGATGGTATTTGGATGCTCGATAGTGTGGTAAAATCCCATAAACCTTTTAAAAATTCTATTTCTATAATCTAGTTATATTTTTTTTAGTAATATGCATTTTTTTAATATTTTTTTTTCACTACATAATGTATTTAATATAAATTAAATCATCAACAGCATCAAAATAAAATGGATTATATACATGATAATTATCCCAATCATGAGGAACATAAGGATTCTCAATATGTTGATTCTCATAATATAGAATAATAATAATTTTCTCCACATGATGATGCTACTAGTCACGAGGAACAACATATAGGCAATGTTGAATCCTATGAAATTGTATAAGGTGAAATCTTTATAACTTGTAACAAAAAAGGGTTTCATATAGATAGGTTCTTAACATAGATTTTTGGTGAGAAGAAGATGAATCATATTGAAGGTTGGATACAATACAGAAAACCAACACGTTCACCCCAATAAGTCCATTTTTATTAGGTAAAAGAGGGTTACCAATAAAATTCAAGTTCCAATTGATGTAGATACCTAAAACAATGTTGCTTCCACAATCAAGGCACTAATTTTTGAATATATTAGGATATAATTTTTATATACCATCTTAACATTACTATACAATAATTTATGAAACATTAATTTAGTATTCATTATCCTCACAAAGTAAATTTATACTATATTATTCCAAAATGAATGTTTTATTAATAGTCACATGAAATTATCATGGATTACATCAGAAAATTCTTATGAATCATTATATCAGGGAATCTAAATGGAAATTAAACCTTCACCTACTATATATGTATTCACACATGATAAACAAATAAACATATATGTTATTTACTGGTTATCTTGACGATACATCATTTCAGGTAAATTGTCATTCGTAATACATTACATGAAAATTATTATATTAATCACATTAATTAAAAAAATTTCATATCTGAAACAAAAAATTGAGTGTTATAATTATGTATCATGCATCAAAACCAATGTATCACTTATGTAAATCATTTTCATGGTACACATAACTTAAAAAATATTTGTTTTAAATCAACTTTAAAAAATTTATGTTGAATAAAATTCTTGAATATATATTTTTATATTAATATTGTAGAATAAAAATAAAAATACACTTCCATTAAAATTCATGTGTTACGAAAAGAGGTTTGTCTAAAATAAGACAAAATATTGATAGATGAAAACATGAAAATGGTGTGGGAAACATGTGGAAGTATGAGATAATAATAATTTATTTTACTCCAAATATGTATTACATAAAATTTATTACTTATTATCCAATTTTTTTTCTAGTTTATACAATATAATAATTATAAAGTATAACTAATGAATGACTACAAACAGTGGACTTGAGGCTTCTATAAAAATGTTTCCACATTTTTTTGTGGGATTTAGAGTTTCTCCCCCAAACATATTTTGAGAAAATAAATACACAAGGATTAATGATTGGAAAATTATATTTGATGTAGACATGAACAACTTATCTAAGAGAAAAACATAATTGGGAGCTGTGTTGTTTGAAAATGTTATAGGAATACATCAAAATGAAGACAAAAATAAAACAATAACCACTACATGAAGTCCCCCTCATCATTGAGGCGATCTATTATGCTAAAAGGTTATCCATACTTGAGTTAATCAATTATTTCATAACTATTTTAGTGAAATGTAATTTTAGAATAAAAATAATACCTATTCTGTAATAATATTATACAGGTTAAGAACGGTTGTGAAATATATATATATATATATATATATGAAAATACATATCACCTTGTTGTGATGGGTACAATATTAAACATCAATTGAGATATTCAAGACAATAAAAAACATCAAAAAATTAATCTTAGTGTGGTGATTAACATAGATCACAAGATAAGGGATGAGAAACATGTTCACATTGATGATCAAGATGTTCACACAATCAAAATTCCATTTGGAACTTTCATAGAATGTACATTTTCCCTTGTAAAATTACATGTCAAAAGGAAGCATTGAATTACAATTTTTTTTAAAATACCTTCAACAATTAATAAAAAAGGTCTAAAAGAAGTAATATTATTATATATATATATAAGGATGGATAAATGTTTTTCCAAATCAATAAAAATATATGACCAAAAAATCTATTGAAAAGACATTCAGAAAGTACTTTTACCCTACCAGTTCCATATATGAATATTATAAAGTTACATGTTCATGAAGATAAAACCTTCAATGATTGTGATACTACCATCATTTATTTTGAAGACAAATGTATTTAAAATCCATTAGAGTCATTCATATTCTTATAATTATAGATTAAATCCTCAAGAAATGATGGTTAGGACTTTAATTTTTAAATGTATACATGAGGTGTTTTTCAATATTTAGTAGACCAATAGTAGAAATAATATGTTAATTATAATAAAGTGATTTTCATGTTTTAAGTTGGAATATATGATATAACTATTTGAGAAGAAAACACTCTATTAAAAAAGTGAACTCATTAGTCCTCACATCAAATTAACACAAAAAACCCTTTTAAAGAAGTTGAATATTTAGAAAAATTATCAAAATTTGTCATAATTCATGAAAACAAACATATAGATGAAAGAAACTTCATAATGCCCATTATTTGGGGGGGTGAATATATCATTTAAAAATTCCTAAAATATTTTCATTACTTTCATTACTTATTCATTTTTAGGATGAATTTATTTCATCATATAATATATTTTCATACTACAGTGATTTATTTTTTTTGTATTCAGTGCATGGATACAAGAAAAAACTCAACTACACATGATTGAATTTTTAAATTTTTAATAACTTAAATAAATAATTTTATAAAATCCTTCTGGTTATATATTTTTTATTATGTTTTAATGATTTTTATTATGATAGGATTTTTTTGAATATCATCAAAATAAATTCATGAGGAATGTCAATGAGAACAAGAAGCTAATAAAATTATACAAGTGGAAAATTATTAGGGTATATATACTAATAATTCAAGATAAAAACAAATATGAAACAAAATTTCATACTTTTATCAATGTTTCTACAGATTACAAAATAATAAAATCGAAAATATTGTTGTTATTACATCTGTAATTTTTATGAAGATATAATATTCCCTAAAAAACCCTCAAGAGTGATTTTGACGATAATTAAAATTTCATTTAAAATATTTTATAATCATTTGTTTAATTATATTTTTATAGTAATAATTGATTTATTGAGTGTACACATATTCAATGTAGGAAATATTTTATTGATAAATGAATATGATGAAGACATAATTTTAGAATGTATACAGACATCATGAAGAGGAAACTTAATGATAAATATTTATTTAATTATTTCATATTTTATATAATTGTTTTTCAATTTTATTATTTTATTTTATATCTCTAACTTATTTTTTTAGTTCTCTTAGACATCATGATTATGTGACATCATCGATAATTGATTCTTTCTTTACCATTTTGTACTCTATAAAGAGAAAAAAAAGTCAAAGAACAATCTATTTATGATGAATTATTTGAAAATGATGATGAAATCATATGTTATATATTCTCGTCATTTTTCCACATGTTATTTTTTAGAAATATTTTTATTCAGTAGTGTGTTTTTTCATTTTAATGATGACTCAACTTGTGATTTTTATATTTAAAACACATCTTAGTTAAAAGGCTACTTGATGTACTTATAAGTGAAAAAACACATTAATATTCCTTTTATTCTTTATGGAATAAATTACATAAGTTATTTTATACATATTAGAATCATTTATACCTAAATTTGATACATTATGTGATAAGTAAGGCTCAAAATGAGTGTTTTAGTTTTAAAAAAGAATGATTTTTGAAACAATTTCACTCCATGAAAACCAAGACAACATGCTCTTATTGTCATGATAATTTATAAAACCAATCATTAAGGAATTTTTGATGCATAGGAAAAAGTTGCACAATAATCCAAGACACTGTATGACATGTATGACTAAAACTATATATATTTATTTTAAAATGACATTTTTTATACAACGATGTGTAATATAAAAAATCAGAATGACCACATTCTAGTTTTTTATTTTTATTAAAAAAACATTATTAATTTTTACATGTAGGATTCATACTAACTTTAATCCTATACAATGTGTGTCTAGTATGACTCTTTGTGGGTGTTTTTATTTAAAAATTGAATTTTGGATAAAAATATTTAGGAAATACACAAAACTAAGAAACCACAATAATATTTTTTAATACTTTAGTAAAATTATACATAATTCATTTTTGACATAATAGAATCATCCCCTACAAAATCCATCACATAGATTGGCTGATGTGACATAAACATTGTGGTTTTAAATTAAATATAAAATTATGGTTAAAACATGTGTCACCTAATAAAGAAAAATAAAACCTGTTCATTTTGATCCTATAAATTAGGAAAATGATACATAATATAATTTTTTGTGTAGGTATTATAATCACATCAATCTGACGCATAGTGTGATCCACATGACTCAATGTTTTTCTATGTTTAAAATGGAAATATTAGATAAAAAGATGTGTCACCCCCTGAAACCCTTGAAAAATGATTGATTTTTTTTGATAATTTAGAAAAAATGATCATTATATCATTTTGGAATTGTACAAATTAACCTCACATTAATCTAACACATGATGTGACCATTATGGATCTACGTGGGTTTTTTATTTAAAATTTTCTTTTTCAGTTCAAAACAAACATCACATACTCAAAACTAACAAAATTGATTATATTATTTTGATCATTTTGAAAAATAATTCATATTACATTTTTATGTGTATGAACCATTCATAACTCAATATTATTAATGGTGTGTCCAATATGACTCGAAATTTGTGTTTTCAGTTAAAAATAAAATTTTAGTAACAAATACATGTGGAATAATCAAAACATAGAAAACAATTATTGATTCATAAATACATTAGGTCAATTATACGTAATTAATTTTTGATTTCTTGATATCATTCACAGATAAATATATTACACGTTGTGACTATTATGATTTAAAATGTGGGTTTCAATTTAGAAATTGAAATTTTAGGTAAGAAGGTGTATTTGTTAATGAAAAACAAAAAAACACACCCTGATAATATTGATAATTTTTTATAATAATCCATAATTTATTTTAGAAAATTAGAAATCATTCATATTTCAACCTGAAAAATGGTGTTTTTGGTATGACATAAAGTGCATGTTTACAGTTTAAATTTAAAATTTGAGTTAAAAACATGATTCGCTAACTAAAAACATAGAAAAGGCACTCTAGATGCATTTATAAATTATAAAAATTCCCCAATGTCTTTTTTATATATTATAATCAACAATATGTTAATCGAACAAATAATTTGATTGGTATTTTTCAAATCTTATGTTTGCATTTAAAATAGACATTATATTTCAAAATACACCTAACATACTAAAAACCGAGTAAACACATTTATATATTTTTGATACTTTTTTACAATTATCTTTATGTCTCTTATGATGTCAATGAATCCGACACACATTATTTTGAAACATTGTGTTATAGGTATGGAAAAAATTGAATGGTTTCAATTTAAAAAAATAGATAAAAAGACATGCGACATTCTCAGAACTGCTAAAATAAATTTATATTATTTTGATATTTTAAAAAAATGATCTATAAGTAATTTTTAAGTATATGAATTTATTCGTACCATAATGTTGAGAAATGGTGTTGTGAAATATAAAAATATTCATACTTTTTTCAGGATTGAATACTATATTTCTTGAGTATTTCACAATTTTTCAGTGGAAACAACTAATGATTAGGGCATTAATAGTGATAATGTTATTAGTTTCTGCGGAATATGGTATTCTTTCAATAATTTTTTTATTTTTTGAATTATTTAATATAACTCAATGTATTATTAGAATTATATTGGAATTAATTTTTAAATTATATTATGATGAAATATCATAGGAATAAATTCTATCTATGTTAACAATATATTTGTAGATAGTTAATGGTATATTCCCATATTATTTATTTCTAACTGTTTCATTACGTTGTGATTAAAATATAGAAAATCTTATATAGAGAATGATCAAAGAAGAACATGACATTACCATTGGTGATTTTTCTAAATATATGGAATAAATAAGTCAAGTATGATACACATATACATGAGATAATAATTCTCAAGTATTTGATTATTTTTGAAACTTTTTTTGGAGAGATCATGAAGAAACATCAACATTCAACTGGTTTTTGTGATGTGATCAATTCCATTGAGTTACATCCAAATTCACATCTTCTAATGATTTAATTTTCTTTATTTCTTACTATTTCTCATTATTAAATATCCCCTTTCTTCAGTTTTTTCATAAGAACTAGTTTTTTCTCTTCCGAATAAAAAATGTATATATTTTTGATATTCCTCCTAAGAAAAATTAATGTTATTGAGTAATGAGTCTCAAACACAATTATGATTAGAAATAGGTTATGAATCATTGAAAGTTACGTTTTTTGTGCCTACACTTATTCTAAAAGTATTGATTTATAAATAATGTTTCCCTCCATTAAATGTGATGTTTCTTAGTGGGTGTTAATCTTATCATTGAGTAGTGAATATTAATGATTAGATGTAGGATTGTAGTTATCTAAAAGACTATAAAATTGTTTTCTTTTGATATATTTATATTTTATTATATTTTATATACTACTGCACAACTACTATACTATGATTTCACATTTTTTGTTTGAAATGTCAATATTTGATTATTTATTCTCTTTAGAAGAAGTCATTGAATGTTTTTAAAGGACTATTCCACTCAAATATAGTACATATTATCATCTTTTAGGGACCAATAATTATTATCTGAGAATGTTTCTTTTATGTATAAATAATTTATTTATTTTATTATCTTTTGAACTTTTATATCCTATAGATAATTTCCAAAGGAATAAAGATATGTTTTTATGGTAGGGATGTATCTAAATGATAAATGGATACCTCAAAGACATCATATATTGATGAAAATTATTATGGTTATTATAAATATATAATAGTGGAAAACCTGAATAAATATAGTGTATATTTTTATTCATTCATGGTTAAATCATGTAAGATACCTAAGATGAACCTTATACACCTACTGAAAATAATTTGATAAAGCATGTTTTAAAATCTAATGATATGAATATCTTGTATTTTTTATTAGTTGATGTCTATAAAACCATATCCCAGCATGTAAAATTTCTCATGACATTTGGATAAATCCAAAGGTCCCTATATATATGAAGAAACATAAAAAACCTGATAATAAAGAAATTTGTAGAAATCTAGGATTCAGTATGGGTGTAGATGAACATATAAACCATGTGGTCCACTATTTTATAGGTATTATCAATGGGATGAGTTCTCTTACGGAATAACTAGACATCTTAGTTCTAATTTAACGGTTACTGATTCCACTACTAACAAATTGGCATATAAAAAATATGTCCATTAACAAAAGTAATATATGTAATGAAAATACATTAGATGAACAAATCAGTTCTCTACTTCCGTGCAAACTATAGTAGAAAAATAATTCAATTGGGGAATCTATAAAGAATAAATTTATTTCATTTAAGTAAAAAATAAATAAATCAACACTATATTTTCAAGTATATAACCAGGAATGTGATAAAGAAATAACTTAATGATATATATTTGTATTCAAATATATAAAAACATATGGGAAAAGGGATAGTTCAAAATTTGGAACCAGAATGAATTAATGAAAGTCTATAGTAATGAGAAAAATGATGTTTCTTACCTAACCTATTTTGATTGTAGATTGATAGTACACATATGAACTAATCATGTGAAACTCAAGAACAATTTGAAATTCAAGGAGAAAAGAAGAAAGTAGTGGAAGCAATTATTTGGGGGATATGATTTCATGGATATATTATCACCAAGATGTTATTCATAATTGTAAAATGAGATAGGGAACCATTATATGATGTATAAAGACTATGAGATACCTGATTCATTAATTACATAGTTAAAAAAGCCTTTTAATATTGATTATAATGATTTTCCTGAATATAAAAGCATATTTGACATTGATTACATTCATGATTCTGATTCTATGAATTATAAAATAAATCAACTATATGATGAAAAATAAAATTAATTAAATATTTCATAATAATTATTAAAATATATACATATTTCAACATTTAAAATAGGTATATTAATGGAAATTTGAAACTGAAAAAAGGATAGCTAAAATATGAGGATTTTTATTTCCCATATTTTTTCAGATAAAAATAATTTCAACACTAACAAATAATATTAAAAATATAAAATTATATAAATAAGGGAATTATCTTGAAAAAATAATAAATATCATGTAATTATATTTAATGTAGTTTTTAATTATTTAACTAATGTTCTTTGAGATTTCAATAATCTCATGTAGGAAAATAAAAATGTAAGAATTATAGTGTCATGTTCAAATATAGATGTTTTTAAACATATATAATTTATTCTAGGGAAACAAGGGTTTTAAAGATAATGTTATAAGTTCAATGGGATATTTATGAACATATAAAATTTGAAGTCAAAGGTTATATGATTTTATGAGATTGAATTAATAATTTAAAAATATATGTTCATTTGGATATTAAATAAATCATCTAAGAATGAATAAGACTACATTTCAATAAATTAAAATATAAAGGTGTATATTGTTACACATTTCAAATTAATAATTCATGGAAAATATTTCAGTTAATTCTCTTTATTATTCAAACAAATATTTATTCATACCAAAACAATTACTTATTTTATTTATTTTGAAAACCCATAATTTAATGTTTAATGTCTACATGGGTGACTAAGTATTCTTTTACTAAATTTATTATTGGATCCCTTGTGAGTAGTGTTCTATTTTTTTCATTATGTGTTTGGTTAAGAAAAATGTTTATAGATATTAATTTTTAGAGGTGGTATGTTTTTTTTGTAGAAAAAAGTGGATTATTTGTAGGAATTTATGTTGATGCTCATTCTTGGTGTTAAAACTATTATTAGAAATTAAAGGATATCTGGAGGCTATCCAGAAGAGTGAGGGAATTTTACAAAGTTCCTACATGGTCTATAAAAGGGGTGAAGAATCTTTTAGTAATCTAATAGAAGGAAGAGGAGGACCATTCCTTGGAAAAAACAATGTCTTGAAGAAATTTCATAACAAGTGAAGATCATCCACTATCTACGAGTCATGGTGATGATGAAAAAGGCACCTACCCACACCTTGACCATATCAAAGGGTGTGTTGGTAACTAATTTCCCAACATATGAAACTAAAAAGTAACCACAATATTTTGGTTCCCATAGGTTAATTCTAATGAACTTTTAAAAAATGACCATGTATACTACGTTCATAGTGCATTTTGTTTGGAGTGAATATTTCATAAGATCATTTACCACATTAAAATGACAAACATGGTGCAATGTATGAATGGTTTTTCTTAATATGTAAGATAAATAACCACCATTGTAGTGGTCATTGAAAATGTAAAGTGTTATGTCAAAGACGTGCAGTTATATAAGGCCAACAAGAGATGGTCCACATCATAGATCAAGGTCTATTGGATCACAACGATTTGTTTTCAATATATGGAATCTTATTATGGGTGAGGTAGTGAGTAATAGTGGTTATGGTCAACCATATCAGTTATAGTAAAAACCCTAATAAAATTGGGCCACTCTATATTTCCTTACAGTATGAGGTCAAAACAGCCAAAGGTTATCTAATATGCCACAGTGATGGGTGTTTCAATGGGTAAAACATAGGTTTATAAATATATTACTATTAAAATATAAGAGTGGTTCCAAATTGGATCATATATTATAGGCCTCAAATCTAGTTCATGATTCTAGATAAAGCTGATGAGGTTTGTACTATTCAAGTTGGTAGTTTATATAAAGAATTAAATCCATGATTGAATGTGATGATATACACACAAATCAATTATACTGAATAAATCTATGGTGGGTTTCAATGAAGGAGTTAAGGTTATTTTAAATATACTAATCTGGAATAGACATCTTTCTATTTATTCGATAAATATCTCTCTTATTAATATATGAGATTGATTATAGAAATAGAAAAAATAGGGAGAGATACTTTTTAAAAACATTGTATATTCAAGCAAAATAGGGAAAAGGAGATTCATTACTAAATTAGTATATTTTAATAAAGATGATAAAGGGAATATTATTTACTATGTAATTACAGATGTTATATGGTGTTTTATATGGATGAATTCCTATATTGTGAAGGATTAGAGAGAAGATTTCTAGGCCACTCATATACATTCTGTGCAATAATGAAATATATTCTAGTGTAGGGACCAAAATAATTATAAACTATGTGGAGATCCTACCCTATATTTGTGAGAAAATGTCATCAAATATTTCATGGATCCAACAACTTAAGTGATAAATAATTAGGGTAGTGAGCCATGGGAGACAATTATATGTCCGAAAACATTATAGTAAAGTGTTCGGATGAAATAAGTTACCAAGGATGAACACACCTTTGTTCCATGTAGATAGTCAATTTTGGTGCATCACACAATGTCAAAAACTACTCCATGGAGTATACCAATGATGTTGAACCAAAAAATTTTGTCTACTATTAACATTCAACATGCCCAACAAGAAATGGTTCATGTAAACTTATTGAAAATCTAGTAATGATGGCTCATAAAGTAAAGGGGTAATTAGATCAGAATAATAATAAGAGAAAATTGTTTTTGACCCTAATGTTAAGAGGTCAATATCAAAAAACCATAGTGAGGATATCATGGAAAATTAATTATTTTGAATAAATTTTAATATGATAAATCATCCCCACTCTTGGTATGTCTCACTCTCTGACGCTTTTATACTTAAAGAGTGTCATTAAATGGATGGTTCCTTTTCTTGGATGTTTTTATGACATGATTTCATTATTTGTTGAAGTTGAAATTTCATCACACTCTTATTATCTTGATTACCATGTAAAATAGAACGAAATAAAAGGTGAATCATAAATAAAACATTGTTTCATATTTTGGAACAATCTATAAATAGAGATAAATTATTTTAAATAATTCATACAACCCTAAAATGGGAGGTATGAATGATTTATATATTGATTTTATATGTTCATTTAATTATTATTTGGGAATAAATGAATATCCTTGTATACCATGGGCTCTTGCGACTACCAATGATGAAGATCCTATAAAACCCTTAGATGAATGTTTTCTAATTATCTGATGAATTCAACTTGTAATTAAAAGAGAGAAAAATATAGAGATTATGAAAAATTAATTTATCTTCTCATTAAGGTCAATGTTATAGAAAATAGATTACTAAAAATGGAAAGGCTTAACTTAAGGATTATTGAAATTTCTATTTACCTCAGTGAAAATATTGATTCCAAATCATAAGAGTAGACAATTATTTCAACAATGATCTAACAGATCAATATAGAATCAAAATAAATGATTCTAAGCATGAAATAGGTTTAGAATCTAAAGTAAATGTAGGATGAGTTGTCTTAATATATAGCTAAAGAGGTTTTGGAGAATAGAGGACTTCAATAAGAGAATATATTATTTAGAGATTATATTTATCAAATGAATTATAAAATGAAATAATAATGTGATATGTCAGTCGAAACCTCACATGGAATGGAAGAATATTTTTCTTGTCATATTCCACCCAATGTATAATTTAGTCCTCAATATTAATCAACGGGAAAGAACATATTGAAATTGGAAGAATAATTAGACCCATCCATCAACTACTTATATTCTAAAGATAAACCAAAATTCAAGAACACTTCACATTTTTTTCATTATCCATTGGCATGTGATGATGAATGAATGAATAAAAAAACATCTCTTAGCAGTTACATGAAGAGATTATAATTTCACAAGTACCATTCTAAATTAAAAAATATTTCATTGGTTATGAAGGAACTCTTTTATGTAATAAGAAGAAGATACCTAAGAAAAGTGGAAATATACTAAAGAATGAACTTGTGGTATGTAAAAAAACCATATAAGGACTCATGGAAGGCATGGGGAGATGTGTTAGTTTTTTATTGATATATAGACACATATTAATTTTTTTTTTCATAAGTAGAAATATATCAAATTCATTGACGATAATAGAAATTATGACATGCTTCATTACTAAGTACAATAAAAGGGATATGAGTATTATTCCAATAATTAATATTTTAATAATTCTCAAAGTGTGAAATTTTTAGGATATTCATTAGGCATTAAATTATTATATCAGTACACATAGTTTGGAACAATTATTAGATTGGGAAACATATTTCAATAACTATATGAATAATAATACATTATATAAGCTATCATAGTAAAATCTATAAACCTATACCTAAATATCAAACAACTTAGAGACATGAAGAAAGGTTTTAAAACAAATAGAATATACCACATAATAATGAAACTAAGTGTTCCAATTAAAAAGGGAATTAATAATGAAAGGTAATCATTGATAAACCTAATAATTATTTAAGGGATACTCATGAAATATAAATATTTATAGAAATAAAAAAACCTATACATATAGAATAAACTATTATATGTAAAAATACCATAGAAAGAACGGATTGAGATTTCAGTTGTAAAAAATGAAAACCGAATAATTTCATAGGTTTATGGACTCTATAAAATCAAGATTATATCTGATGTTCGAATCTAAAGTGAACGGTAATCGAAAAATGGTTCTCTATAGTTTTAAAAACCTTAACTAAATCATTGGTACTTAGATGGAGTTCCACAAGACCTCAGGTGGACCTCCTCAAACCCCATAGGATGCCAATTAAAATTAATGATTTATGGGGAAAACGTGTAGACACTGTATCCCCAATATGAGCAAATAATAATAATAAATCACTAAACATGTAACCAGAATGAAACATCTTTAGTGGTTTCCAATAACATAACACTTGTAATGGATTGATTAATAAATAATAAACTCGATAGGAACAATTGGAAAAAATTCCCGAATTAATCACTCATCCAGTAACATACGCTAATAAAAAAAAGATAAAAATTAGAAGAGGCTATTCAACCACAAGCCCCAACTCATATCATTATTGAGAATTATAGTCATATATCTTGCCTAATGATTTACTTTGGTATTATCCAAACCATTTCCTACAACAAATTGGTGATTTTTGGGTACCCATGTTTCATGGAAACATGAGTACTGTGTGAGTAAAACTCAATACGATACAACCAATATATTCTTGTACCCAAAAAATAATATTAAGTGCATGTGATTATTATAATATCAGCAAATTGTAAATAATAATATGAAATATTTAATGCATATCAAATAATAACCAAATCACAAACAAACAAAAAACCATATATCAAATGGTCATGTACCTACTAAGATTTTATAAGACCACCACCACACATTATTTTTCACGATGCTAGTATGGATGTAAAATTATATAAATAGGGTAACTTTTTTAAGGAAACACTATATACACCACCCTGATGGTGTTTGTTATTAAGAACACTACACATTCCACCCTACTAGTGGTCATTAATAGGAACTTAATATAGTTCACCTTGATGGTGTTCATAATCCTCATATGATGGTAAGTCCTAACCAACTTTCTTGATTTTATTTGAAAATAAAATCACACCTTCATAGATGTACCAAAATTAATCCCATAAAAATTGATTCTAAACCGATGTATGGTCGACTCCCATGTCAAAAACTATTTCATGATCGAACCCATACCTTAAAATGATCGATATTCCATAGCCATCTTCATGTCTCCATCCTCCCCATCCAAGGATCCTTCCATGATGAGATAATAAATATAATCCTTATGATACATAATGAACGGTTCCATAGGATATACAATATCACATGAAATATGTGTCATATTAAAGAACAATAGGACATATCATGAATTGTTCTCAAGAGGCCACACACCCACTCACATATGTTAAATATCAATCATGGTTAATCAAGCTACAAAAACAACATATCATATGATGATAAATAAGGGTATACATGTATGTATAACATGGAATATCATCATCAGAATATTTGAAATAGTCATGTACATATGATCATCATCAAACATGGAAACATGATACAAATTCATACTCATAGAGAAAAGTATCATAAATGTTCTCACAACTACACATGTACACACACAAGATCAAACCATTAATCATGGTCCCATAGGATGTATATCTCTTGATGAATAACCAGAAACCAAATAGTTTCTATGTAATATATGTCCAATATTAGTGACCAAGCATCTACCCTCATCAACCAACATCATGCACGTTCACAAGGGAACATCATGGCACTGGGCACATTGTCTGATTATATAAAGAATGGTTCTTTTAATTAATTATATGTCATTGTTCATTAATAAATAATTAATTATGTTTTATTCATAAAAAATTCATGAATTAAGGGTCATATAACTAATTTTAAAAACCTCATATCTCATTCCAAAAAAAATCATAATACCAAAGGGTAGAGTACATAGGCCCACCTACCACAAATGGTTCCAACTCTAAGCCATGCAATGCATGACAACATCATTCCACTCATCCAAGTCTATTCAGCTTCTAACATTATCTATAATATTATTAACATTGTAAATCATTCCATTTAATTAATTACTTTTTAATATTAACTATTTAATAGATAATAAGAACATACATTCAATGTTGAAGTCTCTGAAGCTAGTGAATTATCATATATCACAGCTTAATAGGAACAACCACCACCCATCAATTGATGGTCTGTATAGCACTTCCGAATTCATTAATGAAAATTGAAAATATAGGGAAAATATGAAAAATAAAATTTAAGAAAATTAAAGTGAAACATTTTGAAAAGACTGACAAATAATATTCATTAGAGGTAACATCATCCAACAGAGTTCGAGCCTCTCCTACCACACTCTGGATTACATGATAAGTAGATCTACAAAATCAAATATTTGTATCTGTGACAAATTCTATAGAAAATTTCCATTAAACAATGAATGAATTATAATGTGACCTACCTTCATAAAAATTTCTTTTAATGGTTCACATTGTTAACCATATAAAATCATATGGCCATATCAATCCAAAGCCCCATCAAACTCAGAAAATTGCATAAAGATATTAGGGAATTGTATTCTAATTCCTTTTTCACAGAAAATCCAATGAATAATTGAGAATAATGATGGTTGATGGGAAAAATATACGATGTTGATTTTGATATAAAAGTATCTAAAAGGCATAAAAATACAAATACTAGCATCCATGATGATCAAAAATATGATATACCCCTGACTGTGGAAGAAAAAGGCTATGATTGACAAAATATGATGGATCGTACATAATGTGACAAATAGTTCGAGTATATATCCACCATAGATCCTATATAACCCATTAATAGAGTAATATTGGAAACCACCCTTGAATGAGTCTCAAAATAAATATTGGGATTCAATGATTAAAATTCTAGAAGGATCTTGACCCAAAACACACCTAATGTGCCCCATTGGCTATCCTGTATAGTTTCATTGGATTTTTAGTGTGACCTTCTGGACAACAAGCTCACTGCCTACCTCACCGTGTAGCTCATTAGATCTGTTGGGTACCTAAGCCTCTAGAAACTCCACTAGCATGGTTGTTTTGATTTTTTATCCTATCTGTCTCAGCCAATCCTCTGACCATCTTTAGAGTTCTATTTCATCTATAATGCTTAGTCTCAATCCTAAAAACACTTCTAAAGGATATTTAGACATGAAAAATCTTGGTTCGACACGTGGTTAAACAAATGATCTATCGTCAAGATGAAGAGGTAAAACATCTTTTGGAATTCACAACTATAATAGAAGATGCCATTATAAACTTCCAACCATATCACTTATCATCCTTGTGATATTGTGGAAGTATATAAATCAAACCTCCTGATCTTCCTCAATCATCATACACAATTATTCCTTCAAGTTTTTCCCTTGATCACCAACTCCTTTAATCAATTATTCATTCATTTATAAACATACATCATGTACCCACTATTTGAATACAAGAATGAACATCGGAATCTAGACCACAAAACTCGGTGTTTCAATACATCATTTCCATGATCACCACATCCAACTAAAACCATATTGTGTAGTCTAATCAATGGATTACTTCAAAATAATAAATGTTCTCTACACCATAATAATTTTTATACACATCAATATTAAAATAGTCGAATGTGAAGCCTTATGTGATTTAGTTTAATCATGCTCGATCAGACACATTCAATTAGATAAATTCGTCACTAACATCTCTTCCTTGATTCATGATAAAATAATGAGTCTACATCGACTAATTATAACTTATCATTCTACACTTCTTCAATGGTGATAACTATTTATTAAACACCTCAGTTATATGTGATACGAAGTGATCGATGTGGTTCTGACCTACAAAATTCAGGTCCACACAGAAACACTAGTTAGTATATTCCCACCATCCATCCTGTAATGGTTTCCATTCTAATGATATTATAATATAAAAAATGTACAATAATAATTCCTTAATCCATGATGGATTTGATAAATTAATTCATCACCCGCAATGAATTTTTGACCAATTTTGAAAGTGTTTTCTAGGGTGGTTTACAAAATTCTTACACCATCCACAACACTCTCAAATGTGCATCATCACTTCGATGATCTGACTCCCAACTAGATAAAAATAATTTAAATTCATTTTCAAATCCCATAGCTTGTATCCATATATAACTAAATATATATTTATATCATTAATTTAATGAAAAACTATATACTCTCATGTACAAAACAAATCGGACTTTTGGAGTCACTATTGTCATCAAAATGGGAGTGATTCATAGACCATGACCCCTCTAACAAGAGAAGATATTAAAAAAAATATCTATGATCATCCTACCCATCATATGATTGTTCTTGTTGTCTCAAAAAATCACACATTGTTTTCCCGATCTATGACTATTCACCAACAAACACGATGACTATGTGTCACATTGTACCTAATCAATTTTTAGGAAATAATATCACACACTAAATATACTTAGCTGACAGAGAATGTGAACCACTTATAAAAAAACCCATTACAAATGAGAAAAACATTATCCAATTTCCATAGAATAGTTCATAACATCCTCTTATATGGGTATCATACCTCATAAAATAAGCTACTTCAAACCATGATATGTCCAACAATGAAAACATGGGTTGAATACACAATAGTTCCATGGCACATTATCTATGTCTTCTTCAACCATAGAGACAACTCAATAATAAATAATGATTAAGACACCAAACCCTATGACCTTCAAGCGTAAATTACAGTTTTTCGATCACCAAGGTTGATCGAAAATGGAAAAAACATAGTGACCTACAATCACAAACTACATTTGTATAATCGGCAGATCAAAGTCATTCTCAAGGGTCCATACACCATTTCACTTTTTCCAACCTGCGCATGACCTCCGTATGAATGTTCACGCATCAATTCATTCAAATAAAGGCAACGAAACACCACATGTTACTCAAAAATAGTGATTCCAAAGGAGTTACAGACCTTCAAGACAAACTCACATTACTTTTTGGATATCTACACCACAAGGAACCATATGTAATATAAAAAACACTAAATGTGATCCTATTCAGAAATAGAAACCCAATACATCCAATATTCATTTAGCATTACCCATAATATGGTGTCAGTTTTATCCATTGATCATCCATCAATATTCTAATTCTCATAGGTTTTACCACCTAGGATCTTCACTCAGCACCCAATGGGTGTTGTATTCCAATCCAACAGGTCATGTAACCATATGTACAACCCATGAGGCCACAAGAATTTGAGAACTCTAACACCCAAACATGTAATATGTGTAAGAGAACTCAAGGATATCTATACACTTGAGTTGACATATAAATTTCAATACCTTAATCTAGGCATTCAAATGTTACTCAAATAAAAAATAAATCTCCGTCAATGAATATATCCCCTCAATAATAACATTTAATTTTCAATCTTAAGGAATAATCTTACTAAGGTAACATTTAATAATATAACGCATCGACTTTATAGTCACAATATTAAAATCTATAGGGCCTCAATGTCTTAAAAAAACCCCAAACAAGGTTTTACTAGTGGTTAAAAATCATAGAACATAGGCTATTAACACATAAAATCTCATTTCATGATGTATTTCATCTTTGGATAACCATGTTAATAGTGAAGGATTCATGGTTTAGTAAACTAATATTCCACTGGGTGCTGGTTGATCACTCCAAAAAGCTATAGATGGAACCCTAATCAGCTATACCTATCTAAAATAAACTCAAAAAATGTTCTACCTAAGTCTTTTAATGCACCAGTGTGATCCAAAATGGTACTCTAAACATCATTTGATAATAGGGACTACATCATCAAAACCATGTAAATCATCATCATTATTATCATCATCACCCAAGTGAAGGACAATCTAATACCAAATTATATACATTCAAAATTAGAGACATATTGTAATTAAACTAAAAGAATTTCATAAAGAGATTATATGTGTGATATAGTACAAGTCATTAACACCCAAATATCATATTTCTACATCATTAGTACAATCATACACATAAAAAATGGTTTTCACGAGAGAACTACATACTAAATATCACACATATGAGTCTTTTTTTCTATAAATACAAATATAAAATCTATATGATACCAAAAACTCATGATCCATGTGCATCAAACAAGGTAAAAACATATGATAAAAACAAAACAATCTTAGAACATCAATCCCATTACATTGAAAACTGGACTTCCCTAAGCAATGGAATTCATGATGTACTACTATGTTTTTCGTCAAAATAGAAAACTATAACATCTTGAATTGATGTCCTCTTAACAGGGGGCCAATTCAGTTGGTCACAAGCCATAAAGAACACTATCTAGTATGACAAAGGCTACTAACTACAAGTGTTGCTGTAAGGAAGGAACAATGGTGATGAAATACCCTCATATAATCTCAGAGTGAAAAAATGGGAAAAATATATGAAGGAATAAAACATAACCATAATATAACAAACATAAAAATAATAAACTTTTTAAGAATAAAAAACATAGAAACTAAATAATAATATCCAAATCTTCTAGGAAGTGTCCCATTCATGGATGAATGGAAGGCTGATGTATAAGGGGAACATGGGGAAGACAAATAAAACCATCTATAAATAAATAAGGAATGAAGAAAATGCATATCCAATAGTTTGTTGGGCATATAATTAGTCCTCTTCTCCTATTCTCCATATATAATAAAAGAATATCAAATATCTGATAGTGGGTTCTTTCTATTGTCATAACATATGAAAAAGTAATCTAATCACATACAAGAGGGGTTCTGGGTAGGGTATTAAGATTAAATCCTAGTATAAAACCACAAAAAGTTTCTAGAAGTAATATAAGTAGAGTACATAACAATGAAATGTTTGTAGGTTAAAATGGAATAATCAATAGTGTTGAATAAATAATTACTATCATAATCAAGTCCTACGTGACACATGGTGGCTCAACCTACTTCGTCTCATGGCTATAATGAGTGTATAATTTGTTAAAATATATATAGTAACAATATATATATATATATATTATTTTTATATAATAATTCTACATTTATGGAATACATATTTGTGGATGTTAGTAGATATATACCAAGAATACCAATTGCAGGCTGGACCGGAGCATAAGGCATTCATCCATTACCCGATAGAATGTAAATATGATATAAATAAAAAGTTATCATGAACTAAATATCATGATGAGTGAGAGATTCCATGCTTAATGCTAATTTTGGTGGGTGATTCATCATTACAAAACCCAAAAAAGGGACTTGGTGCATCATTCGTAGCATCCAAAAAGTGTCAATGGTGTGAGACATCAAGCTAAACACCCAATGTAAGTGAGAGTGAGACAACATTCTCATCATTACTCAAAATATATATATATAATATACATAATTAAAATCACATATATGATTCATTATCTCATACATTATATTCATAAAACCTAGATATAAGAAATGGATCAAAATCCATATAATTTTTTTAGTTGATATTAATGATGAGGTGTGTTCTTAACACCATATTCCATTTAATTCATTTAAAGAGGGTTAAACATCATGAATCAAAGAATTAGATGTAATAAAATCCATTTAGATAATCAAAATATGTTAAATAAAGATCAAGGTTCCACTAATCCCATAAAAGGTGCTAATATCATCTATGAAATTATCCGCAAGGGGATATTCCATTTATATGTTATCTCAAGAACATATGTGGTTCTTTGGTTCAAAACAATTTTATATAAAAATGGAAAATTCAATTAACAATCTATGATGCACACATAGGTGGAATTATAGAAATTTATTCATGGAATTATATATGTAATTTCATTATGGGACACATAATGGTTTTCCATTACTGGGGTTGATATCATATAATTTACTAAACAATGATCCTTCGCAGTATAACAATGAGAGTATATGAATTTAAAAACTGACAACTCAATTTAGGGAAATGTGCTACAATGGTAAATGTTAGGTACAAATATAGGTCTATTCAAATAATGTGAATTTAAAGAAAAAAACTAGACCACCTACCACAAGTTCATTGATGATTCCACTCTGAATAGAATATTCATGTTTGATGTATATAGGAAGAACAATGAATAAGGGAGAAACTCCCTAAAAATTTAGCAATAGATATTTCTCCTTAATTGAATAATTTATAAAATGATAAACATAGAGTAGATGGAGGAAGACTCAATACCATACTATTTCCTATCTGGTTATCCCAATAGATATTGATTCATAGTCTTTATGTTCAATTAGAATAAAATAATACCATAGAAAAAGAGGTTCTCAATGCCAATTGGATGAGTTAATATTCTTGATAAATGAATTAATGAAATAAGGGTTTCTGTATCAAACTTCAGAAGATAAATTACAAAATTTTACACTGAAAATAGTTTGAAGGCCTTTTGGCTGCATGGTTTAGAAAAATCATGCACAAATTGTGGTCCCACCACCATCAAAATATGGACCCCACATTGTTAATTATTATCTTTTTCCCTAACCATGTGAAAAACATGACAAAAGACTCTACTAAAATTTTAAGGTGGCCCTTATAGGTGTTATCTATGGCTCACTTAGTTTTAAAAAAATTGTGTGGCCTCTTCTCCCCTTCTTCCACATATTTCATAGTTAGGGAGACCATGAATGTTTTGATGCACGGTTTCTCCTAACCATACACTTTTTCTAACCTTCCATGAACCAGGGTTCCGGGCTCCGAACAAGCCCATACACCTTTATGAAATCTGTTACTCCATTAGGTAATATTATAAGGACCACATTATGGAAATTAGACCAAAAATATATTATTAATACCTTTAAAAAATTAAGGGTCCTTACAACCTCCCATACATAAAACAACTCATCCATGAGTTGACATTATAAGGGAAAATAGGTATCACCTTATAATTGATCCTACCACTAAGCTCCAATATCAACATCCCACACCCATTTCTCATATTATATAGAGATTTAATACCTTTAGACCCAAACAAAAAGAAAAAACCTTCATTTATATTTCTTCATGCTCTGATTCATAGTATAAATTGGATTCTCCTTGAAGGAAGAATTCATCCATAACTCATCTTCATCAAGTCTAAAATCCATGTGGTGGGTGTTGATAATATCATTGAATCCGTGATACATTAAATAATCATTCGATGACTATTATCTATGAAGAAGGTCTATTTTGTAATTCACTAGTCTTATCTATTTTACAATTTAAAAGGGTCCAACATACTAATGTGAGAGCTTACCCTACCTACGAATAAATAAATGGCCCAACCATGGTGAGAGTCAATATAAAGTCAGATCATCTACCTCAAACTCACTATGTCGTTGGAGTATGTTGTTATATGGATTCCATTTGGGATGAGCTATAATATATCAATTTTAAATCAATGGGACCTTCTCTCTAGTCTCTTGTACAAGACATGGTCTAAGAAAATATTCATACCCTATATCTAGCCAACACAAACGTGAACAACTTGTCTTACCATATATGTATTCATAAGGATCCATATCAATGGAATCCTAAAAGATTTTATAATATTACAATAAAAAAGTGTAATGTTTTTATCCCTAGAACCATCAAAATTAGGGATACATGCATGGATAATTTCCAATAATCATTGAACAATGTGCTCTATCTATTCATTAGTCAGAGGGATAAAGGCTACTGTTATAATAACCTATGTAACCAAGGCTATCATCGAACCCTTCTTGAAACACTATGTGAAGAAATAGTCTCTATCGAAAATGATTTAATAAGGATCTCAATAAAGATACATGACCCCCTAACTCATATCCCCATATCCCAACTACCGATAAGGTATCTTACATAGGTAAGAAATGTGTGAAATTCATCAAATGATCAAATAAAACAAACACTATATCCTTTCTATGAGGTGATATTGGTAAAACATTAATCAAATCCAAAAATATCTCATTCCAATTCCACTCAGAAATAGACAACTATAGTAAAGTCCATAATGATCCATGATGTTCCGATTTCACCTGTATATATTTGTAACACAAAGTGATATAACATGTAATATCATGTTTCATTCCATTCCACAAATATGTGTATTGTATATCTCGATACATCTTGGTGACACTGGGATGCACTTCTCTTACTGAGGCATGTCATTCAAACAACATGTACTTTTTAATTTCATCTAGGACCCATACACACCCATGGAATATTAAATTAGAATCCCCATAAGTGGTCTAAATATAAGATTCATCAACATCTTAGGTGACATAACTCAAAAAAGTCCCTCAAGATCAAATAGTGGTATCATCCTCACCTGTTCAAGAAGGGTAGATGGAAACAATAAGGCTAAGAATATTTTCTTCCCATTATCATCCTAAACATCAATAACATATTTGGAAAAAAATACATATGCACCATTCTCCACTAACCTTCTGATCCACCTGAGTCTGAGTATTATTTCTCATTGGATCATCTCTACAGTAACCACTTCCATGCCAGAATGAAATCTCAAAATCAGTGGATTATTGGTACTAAACTCATTTGTAATGTATGAGATTTATATCATTAAGTGTAAATAATTAAATGATGGATTTATTAACATAAAATACCGCACAACAATATCCAAGAAGATATATTATCTGATAGTATAATGTATGAATACAACTAGTTCGCTCGAGGTCATGTGTCGGATAATTCCACTCGTGAGTCCTATATGATGGGACAAATATGTAATGACTCATGCGACTTGCATAACAAAAACTCCCAACCTATTACCTGATGTGTCATAGAAAATTGTGTAACTTAGTCCTAGATTAGATAGGATCAGTATCATCATTGAAGTCAAATAGACCTTCTACACCTGAAAGGTGGCTGCATAAGCTTCTAATAATACAAATTTCACACCCTTCATTATCAAGCCTATAAGTGTAACTACAACTCCTGAAATATCCTATATGAAGCATATTTAATATCCATATAGCCATAAGAAACAATTGATGTTAAATAATTTATTTGTATTCTTCTAGGAAACAAATAATACCACTTTATGTAGGTCCACATAGTCTCATTACACTAAGATAATATAACACGGGAAGTGTAATTTGCCGATCAAAATGAGTATTCTTATATGATTTTCAAAAATAATAATTATATCATAGTGTATTAAGAATTACAACAAGATGGCTCGCATGGTCATGTCTGGAGAAAGAATACACTAAGATATCATCAAAAAGACTACCAAAAATGAATCCAGATATGGGTGGAATCCCCGATTCATTAGCTCCTTAACAATGTTATGATCATTTGTGAGATCGAAAATCTTGACCATGTACTCATATAGAAAACACATGATTTTGAGAGCTTTACAAGGTATGTATAAAGACAATACATTAATATGATGATAATTCAACCACAAATATATCAATGAAAACACTATAACCCCTAGGATATGATCTTAGTGGTTTTCAATTCATGTAATTAGATAGTGTTTCATAAATATATGTTGATTTAACATATTTTAATCCATGAAAAACTTGATGGAATATCCACCATATTTTAAAAAGGGACCATTTATCAACATGTAGAAGTGATGGTTACTTAAAATTCATTATCCATTTAATCCTCCAACTACTTCTTGAGCTACATATGCTCCATATGTGCATTCCTATAAGGAAAAATTGACAATTTTTTTCTCTTTAATCTAGATCAATGGTTTATTTTACCTCTCTAACTTGATGTTTCCAAAAAAAATTATCATGAAAATAAGTCCCTGAATTAATCAACATCAATGGAGAAAATCATTGTTCGCAACCCTTGATCATCAAAAAGAGACTACTAATCTGAGTTATCACACTACCCTTCATATTCTGCTCAAGACCATCATGAGTCACATGAACATCTAGTCTCTCTTAGTGAAATGCCTATTACATTTTAGGATTTATATATAATACTCCAAAAATAGTTATAAATTTTGGATTTATTGGGAACTAAATAGTCTATATCAGAAATTAAATCAACGATCATCGGGTTGAGGATGAAAAGATTAAATCCAAAGATACATCCACCAATATAATGTAAGAAATAATTATAGTGATTAAGACCCTTTAATTGGATACCAAACACGGTATCTAGCATTATAATGCCATATAATTGTTTGATTATGAGTCCTAGACAATTGATGATTGCCTCAGAAAAGATGGAGTGAGTTCTTTCAATGTCAGACAAAGAATACACTAATGTGGATTATACTAGAATAGTACCATATATAGTCGAAGTTGTGTCACTCCTCTACTATAGAATTGGTTTGAAAACATTTAATTAGCCTCAACCGTATCCCTGATTCACTGTCTGACTACCCAGAACAAGCTCACTCTGTTTGTGATATGAATCAAGGGTGTGACTCTGGTTCCTCAACCACCACCTCTGTCTGATGGGATAATGGTATTCTATCCATTTACCTTAAATGATACTACTAAATCAACTCCAGATCATAGAGTAGGTGTACATTCTTTTCTAGTTTCTAATGGATTCGTCTTATAGATGCCTTGGATATGAACGATAATACTATAACCTATACATTCCATTGGATCCCATAATAACTAAGGCTTGTTAGGTCCCTAATTCCTACACAAGTGAAATATTATGAAACTATCAGAATTATGAGCCTAACTACTACCACTACCATAACAAACAATGAAGATATGATTGAATCCAATAGGAGAACCACTGATTGATTTTTGTTCATAACCGCCATGACATAGACATTAAACATTCCTCAGATTCTTCTATATAAAAATATAATAGTTGAATATTTCAATAATAATAATCAATCGAAATACATTGTCATGTGATCGAAGAGTGGATACCATCCCATCCTCAAATCTATTGGTTATCCAAATATCATCACCCACTTGATATTGTGTGAAAATATTGAACTCAATAAAGTGATAATAATTCTTGAAGACTGTCATATCTCCCTCCTACATGATCAAAAACTATATAGCTTTGATCGGAGTTACTGAATGTGCAATGAAATAGTCATGGAATATCATCTGCAAATAAAACCTGATTGTATCATGATGTCGGTATGTCTGGGTAATAACCTCCCACCATCACATGGAAGTATCATATATAATATGCGTCGAATGATTATCCCACCACTCTAGAATCATCTTTGATTTTCCAATATTTGGAAATTAGCATTATCCCTAGACACAGCATCATGGGGTCTTCCATCCCCCATGAAGGTGGGATGTTATTACTGCGGGAACTCCTAAGTTAACTCCTCAATAATCAAAGAAGGTTGAGGACCCCAATGCATATACTACAACATATATAGAAAACCTTATTCAATCTAGGAATCATTTCCCATATCAGGAATAAGAAGAGGTAACATAGGTGTCACTATAAGAGGGATCCCAGGAAACTCAGGGCCCACCACCTATTATGCATAGTCGTTAATGCCTTTAGGACATGCGACTATAGGATTTCTTGGATTCATGATACTATAATGTGAAACACAAGCCTCAGAATTGAAATTATATGTTTAAAATATTTATTCTAGATAACATAGAATGGTACAACCTTCCTATATAAGCATTTAAACCTCCATAACAGCTCTAAAATCCATGACTATGTGGTATTAAAGAACATTACATGCAATAATAATGTTAGATAGAAACCAACTACCTAGTTATAAGGCTTGTTTCGAGTCTAGGTCTCTCCATCACAAGTGTAAGTTTACCATTTCATTCTAAAAGTTATATTCATTTTGAATTTCTACCAATTTGTATATTTGAATCCATTTATATGGTTGAACTATATGGATCACTATTTACGATACATAAAGGCCTATACACCTCATGAAAAGAAATACGGTGTACACTTATTCCCCACCCTAACACATTTTATCCCATGTGACCTTGGGTCTATGGCCCAAGGTGCCACAACTCATTACTTATGTTTTCTTCTTTAAAATATGTATGAAGAAACAATTAATATAATGCATGAACATTATGTTTTAATCATATTATCTAAATCTATATGAAATTTTAATACATTTTAATAAAATAATAATGTCAATAGTACTAAGCAATAGGAAAACACATGTTGAAAGTAGACGTGACATAAAAAAACCTGGCATAGTAGTCCTATTGTGCCTATAATTATTCATTCAATGAAACACCCTCAATTTATAAGGCCAAGTAATAGAAATCATCATTTCAATAGTCCAATAGTAGTAACATCACATGAAATGTGTGTCACCCAATGTTGAAGTCCTATCAACCATAATCGTAAGAATCAATAACTGTAATAACCCATCTATGGTAATTTGGGATTCCCATATATATAAGTAAAATACACCCATATAGAATCTAATTAACAAATCCCATTTACACATAGGATTATCTATGTTAACCAAATTTTAAGAATATGAAAAAAAACAAAACACCAATTCCACCTTTTAACATCTCGACCTAGCATCCACTAAAATGGGGTCCCGATCTAGGGGTTACAAGGCCTTACACCTAAATACTTGTATGCTAGAGGATAACAACTAATAGAGAGGGTGTAAAGGTGGAACATTTGGGACACTATACCCTTATATCAGATAGGAACTCTGGATACAATAGATAAATTAAAACAGTAGAATCATAATATAGTAGGTAAAATAATAACAAGCTATGTAAGTTTTTTTAATTTTAAAACTGAAAAACATTATCAAAATGCACTAGGTAGTGTCATATATATGGATGCATGGAATAATGGTGTACATGGGGAATAGGGGTCATACATACACATCACGTTGTACAAAAATCCATAAAAAGGAAGGTGTGTTAATATCTTGGGAATACGTTTAGTTCAATGCCCATATAGTCCATCTATATGGAATCCATATCAAATATCTAATGTAGGGAACATTCCCCTAGTCATACCAATAGACATGTAATCCGCTCAGATACCAAAGGCATCCTGGGTAGGGTGTGAGATAAAATATAATAATCCAACATAATTGGGTACTATATGTAATAAGAGTAGTATACATAGAAACAATATTGTGTATGTGTAAATGAAATAATTGACAATATATAATAAATAATAATCTGCCTACTCAGGATCCTAAGGGAAACCTAGTGGCTCAACCTACTTCATCACATGACTAGAATGATTGTCTAATCAGTTATTATATATGTTAATGCTATATATATATATACCATATGGATGTATACTGCATCCACCTATTTGGACTTATAATGTGTAAACATAAGTAGTTATTTACCTAGAATACTCGGTACTCAATGGATCAAGGAATAACTCATTCATACATTACTAGTCTAAATTAGCATATAAGCTCAAGAAAAATGACATTCTCCCAATATCCCATGATGTGTGGGATAAATAATTCTATTATCTTGAGATGGTGGGTGAGTCATCATGCCAACAACCGAATCAAGGGGTGTGGTGCGTCATTACCACTATCCGAATTATGTCAACAGTGTGAGATGTCATTATCAACACATTTTAAAAGGTAGACATAATCATTATGTTATAAAATTTCCTTTTACCATCATTCCATATACATAATTCCAATAATATTTATTAGATGTTACAAATCATGAATTATAATCATCAATACCATATTTTAGATTAGAAACACAATCCATATAATCATGTTAATTATTATAAATGATGTAGTGTGGCCTTTCCACCATATTCCATTTAATTAAATTATGGAAGGATAAACATCATCAAGTAGTCCAACCAATTTGATATAGTCTATTTAATTAATCAAAACATGGAAACACAACATCATGGTTCGACTATGACATTGTAAGGTGCTAAAATCATTTTGGCGATTAACTACATGGGTAAATTACATTTATTATGTAGTCCACTCACTTATAAAGTTATTTGGATAAAAAAATTATATAATTACATGAAATTACATTTACATTCAAAGTGAGACACTTTAGAGGAGATCTATGAATTTAATAAACTATTTATAATGGAAATTTTAAGCTATCATTCCCCAGGGGTTCCATTAATGAGTTTGATATCATCTAATTTGTGTAACAATGGTCATATGGAGTATAACAAAGAATGTTTTGTAATTTATAATGAAAATACACTATTTAAGGTAATGCACAACAATTTCTGACATCGGGATCAATGATTTGGCCATGAAAACAATAATATTTTAATCTAGTACATCTATACCACCTATTATAAGTCCATTTGTTGAACCCTCACACCAAAACATCACTAAATTTAATTACAATTTGATGAAAAATAAATAACAATCAAATTCTCTGAAAATAAGTAGAAACAATGGAACCGTAATAGCTCAATTAATATGAAGTTAAACATGAATCAAAAGGAAGAGGACTTGGGATCATACCTTTATCTATAGAATTTGTTCTACATATCATTATTCACTATTCAAATGTTTGATTGGAATCAAGTCCAAGATTAGGGGGAAAATGGATCTCTATGGGAGAGGGTGGAGTTCATATTCCAGATAAACTATTTAGGGAACTAAGGGTTTAGGTTTTAAGATTCATTAAGGGAAATTTCATACTCTCACACCCAAAATAGGGGTTCATGGTTTGGCTGCACAATTTGGCCAATCCATGTGGAAACAAACCGCCCTAATATATCCATAGAGGGGATCCACATGTTTAAGGTGCATGGTTTCCCTACCTCTATGAAAACTATGAAAACATTTTTCATTAAAACTATAGGTGGTCAAGAAGATAATTTACCCAGGATAACATGTTTTCAAAAATAAAATGAAACCCCACGTACCCTCTAGCCACACCCCGCACAGTTAGGAAGACCATTTATGTTGAGAAGAATAGTTTCTCTGAATAGTTTAGCCCAGTCTTACTCTCCAAAAACATGGGCTCTATGCTCTGAACAAGCCATGATTTTCTTCTTGTACAATGTAACTCTTGAAGGTAACATTTAATGTTCCATATTAAGTAATTTAACCAAAAAATGATGTGAACCTTTGAGAAAATATGGGTCGTTACACCAACACATTTCTATATCTATTTTCTACCAACTACCAAAAATAAAAAAAAAGACTCTTATCATATGATAGCATTTTGTAAAATCCCAACCCAAATTAGAGGGTCTGAGCCAGAGAGCCACACGACCTCATATATAACTCCTCATACTCCAGAGGATACTGACTAGAATTGATGGTCTAAAGTGATCTTATGGGTAGAATACACACTCAATAAAAGTAAATAATTACATTAATTAAAAAAAATACTACATATAATAAAATTTGAGTACATGGAAACCCACAACATACCCTCAGTAATGGGTGAATATAAAAGAAACCCACTCAATATACCCCACTATGAATAAGTCACTGATCACCAATAATGCCAATCACATACAAAAAAAATTGAAAAATAAACAGTGGTTCTATAACTCCAAAAATCACTACATCATGGTCTATATACTTGAGGAGAGATATTAGACTCAACGATCAAACCCATTAATTGAAAATATTGTAACTACAATAATTTGGGGATGGTTGGGTATCCATGTTCCATGGTCACCCATGTAGGGTTAGAGTAAAATTAAGTAGGAACCCACAAATGTGTTACCATTCACAAATAGTAATATATAGTTTACGTTCATTTTTCAATCTCATCAGAAATTAAACAAGAGAAAGATAATAGATCAATAATAATATATAATAACAAAATAAAAACAAACAAAAACCATTTACCAAGTAGTCATAAACATACGATTCCATCCTGAACACCCAATTGTACAGATTTTTTATTGATAGCAATACAGATTTAAAATTATTTTAATCGAGTTCCAAATTTATAGAAACATCACACAACACTCCCTGAAGGTGGTCATTATCAGTAAAACCACATGACCCAACATAAATGTGGTCATTATCATGAACTCGTCACTACCCACAGTAATAGAGCTAATAATCCAGGAATGATGGTTATCCCCACTCATCATATTTGATGTAATTAGGTAATAACATAACCAATGCAAGTAATAGTCTCAATCGAGCATATAAACTATGAATTCTCAACCCATGCATGGTAGAATCCAATGTCAACAATTCTTTAATGACATGAACCATACCAACAAATGTGTGATAGTCCATACCCATCATCAAGTCATCATGATCTATTTCAAAGGGGTCCTCCATCAAGAACTAAAAACAGTGATAATATCAATATTTAATGAAATATTACATACTCCAGGTAATAAAAAATAAATAAATATCATATTAAAGTCCAATAAGTAACATCATGAACAATTCCCGATAGGCTACGCAGATACACCCACAAGGGTTCACTATCAATCATGGTAAAACAAGCTATAACAAAAAAAATCACTTCAAGGAAACAAGGATATACATATAAGAAAAGAATATCATATCTAAATGAGAATAGTAGGAAATATCATTAAAATGTTATCATCATTAACCATATAAAAAAATATATATGATTACTCATTGAAAACATAATCATAAAGTGTCTCATGATTACACACACACATGATCAAACCATCCGACATGGTCTCAGAGGCTCTTGGTCTCATGTAGAATAACAACATATACAACTCGTTATATATAATTTAAGGAATAGATTAGTGATCAATACTTGTAAATTAGTGTTCAAAAACATGTTAGTGAAGAAGGGATAATCATTTCCCTTAGAACATTGTCCAATTACATCAGGTATGTATCCAATAATTAATTACTACTCTATATTCATAAATAAATTAATCATTTATTTCTAATCTAAAAAAATATAATTTTATAGTTGTCATTCCAAATTTTAAAACCTCGTATCTCATTCACATAAATTTACATAATAGCAAATGGAAGATTACATGAGGGCACCCACATCTAATGGAGCCACCTCAAAGCCAAGAAAATCCCAACAATTTTATCTGAGTCATCTATGTCAATTTGAACCCCAACAATAACAATATGATTTTTAATATTAAAAATAATTCTATTTAATTAATAATAATTTTATTATAATTAACTATGATATTATACTAACTCTCATTTTAAGGAGAAGTCACACATTATGTAGACATATCAGATATCCCCAACTAGTTGGAACCATGAACGAGAATCCCTTGATTCTCCATCCTGCACTTCCAAATTTAATCATGAAATATCCCAATTTCATAGCATCAAGAAAAATCTAAATTAATATAATTAAATTTAATCAATTTTGTGAAACAATATAAATTATGTACCATAGCCACAAAATCATCTAATAGAATTCAAGCCACTAACGACACACTCTTGATTCTATTATAAGAAAAATTCCAAAATGCATTCCATGTTTCGGTGACAAATTCTTAAAAATTTATCTAATATCATCAATATAATTATAACGGGACATAAATTATTCATCAAAAACCCCTCAATGATTTGAGAACATTATCTGGGAACGTTCCTTTTCCCGGGAAATCCAAATCACTATAATAATCAGAAAATCTCTCAATATTTAATGAAGTTGTCCTTATATAATCTATTTGGGTACATGAAAACAATATATCATGGATAAATATGGTTTAGGGGAAGAATAAAAAAGTGAATAGAGATATCTAAGGATAATAAAAGATTAAACATAAGGATAAGATCGTCCATGATGGATAAAAAATGATCTTCAACCATTTGTGGTAGAAGGAGGACATGGTTGAAGATAAATTATGGGTCTTACATAAATTCCACAATAATTTGACTCTAGATCCACTGGGATCACAAGGAACCATAGAGGGAATATTATAGGAGAAAATATATGAATGAGTATCCAAAAAACCTGAGGACATTTTTTTGATGAAAAGTCAAAAAGAACCATGATTTAAGCCACCTAGAGTACACCTCATCAGCATTCTGACTAAGATATAACAACTATACTATGTAACACAATGGGAAGTAGTATAATCGCTTTCCTTACTATATGTATGGTTTAGGAACATTGTCTTACTAGTTAATTCAAATGGAAAGCAGATTCACTAACCCAAGCACCAACCAGATAATCATCAATGTAGTGTTACTACTGCTACCTGACTTGCCCAACCAAACGTTCAGCCCTTTTATGAGTTTTGATTCATTCAACACTATTCATTTCAGGACTACAAACAATCCATATGTATTTAAAAACATTATTAATCTCAAGTTGACACATGGTTCTATAAATGAGTCATCATGTGGAAGAAAAATTTTAACTTCTTCTGAAAGATACATCTATATTAGTATGGGACATTAAAATATTGAATGGACATCATCCAAAACCTAAACAATATTAAGGATCCCACTCCCAATATCATATATTGTTTCTAACATTATATGATGCGGTGTATTTCTAAGGGGGAGATATGATCCTAGGTGTTATTGTACATGTAATGCACATGTGATCTGAGTTTAAAAGAAAATATGAAATAGCCACAAATTTGACTGTAATTAGGACACATCAAAAAATTAAATAAGAAATATAATTACCTAGAAAATAAAATTAACAAGTTTTTTATCTATAAAATTTGTATGTTGTTTGGTATCATCTGATGTTATTTATGATATATGAAATCCAATTAGAATATAGATTTTACCCCATATGTGGTGGATAAAAAAACATAAACAATTGTTGTTATGATCTAATGATATAGGTGTTTTTTGATGAATATAAAAGGATATTTAGCTTTTGTAAATGTTTTTCAAATCTGTGTGGTTCTGAAAATCCTGAAGTACATGTGGTATTTTTTCTAATGTTTTTAAATATTTTATTAGTTACTTTATCCGGGGGTATAATCCTTAGACACTATAGGCTAATGTTATCTAATAATGTTTTTTGTGTTAAATTGTGATGTAGATCATAGAGATTGAAAATAAAAAGAATCTAGGGGGTTTCATTTAAATTCATAAGTCACATGGATATCATGTATGAAATCAACAAACAATCTTTTTTTCCAACACTGGTCTCAAGCTCAGTACTATTCGAGGTTTAATTTAGAACCAATATTCCATGCGGTAAATTCACCCAATGATTTTTTTAAACGTATAAAGAAATTACAAGGATTTTAATGAAGAAAATTATTTTTATAAAAATAGGGGGAAATATATTGATGATTTTCAAAGAGGACTAGAGATTTGGAATCACTTATTATCCTTATAAGGTATTTTAAATCCCTTGAGGAATAACTCTTTTAATTAAATGTCAAAAGGGAGACGATCATACATTGATTTTCTTCCCATATATAGAGGGTAGAATGTAATGAAAACTTAGGTAGAATGATTTGACCCTATAGAAATAGGGATTATGAGATAAAAAGGAATATCAATTTTAATAAATGGTGAGTGGTTCCATGTTCACCCAAATGGGGAGAAAAAAAATAAAACAAATAAACTTATAATTAAACATTTCATTTTATAGAAAATAATATGAAATGAAGTTAAACAAAAGGTAGGTTGTTTTATATTTTTTGGAAAATCCAAAGGGGGCATTGTAGGAACCCAAAATTGTGGTGGTGGATTTTTAGAAAATAATTGGTTTCTAAACAAGTATGTTTTTCATAGGAATATACAGTTTAAAAAAGTAGTATTTGTTTACAAGAATTTTATAATTGAAAAGATATTGATTAAAAGTGGCTCTATCGATTAAAAGAGTTAGAACCAATGCATGATTATCTAATAGAAAACTAAAAGTGAAAATAAATTCTACAAGGAGCGTATATGTTCATTAAGAAACCCCAAAAAAGGATATAAGCATGTTGGATAAGTTAAAGGATGATCATACCTTAACAAAATGAATTTTAGGTTGAAATTTAGAAACACGGTAAATACAAATCCATGGTCAGTGGTTGTGGTGAATATGTAGAATGTCCCATGTGTGGCCATGCCCATAGAATATGGTATGTTGAGAAGTAATTTCCCAATATGGGAAATTAGGAAAGAAACTCATTGTAGTAGATCCACTGGAGGAATTATAGATACCTTTTAAAAAATGATCTAGTATATTGTAGTCATAGTTCATGTATGTTGAGTGAAAAGTGATAAAAAAAAGTCGTCCACTACATCATAGTGATGATCACTATGAACTAGTGTAGTGGTCAGCAAGAATGGGAGAGGTCAAAAGTAGTCTCGGTGGTTGTTTTAGTCGACATGACATACAACATTGAATTATTACATTATAATAAAGAAAACACATGATGGTAAATGTTGTAGAGAAAGGAATAGTGGATTAAGAGGATCCATGTGAAACCTACATAAGTTCATTGCAGTTGTGGTGGTGTTTACTAGTGGTTGTGGTTGATAGTTGGAATTCTAAGCCAAATATCCAATTGAAGAGGGATAAGCTAATGTTCTTTGCATTTTGAAGACAATATGTCCAATGGTTTTCCACTAAGCGATTTTAAAGGTCATCATAATGGTTGATATAGAAATTTCAAGAGAAATATTTGTAATATTGTGTTAGTAATTTTTAATTGGCTCACACATCAAGGGAATCAAATTTTGGCATAGATTCTATACAAATTTCAAGAGGTTTTTAGAAACATATCAAATGCTAATTGAAAAAAATAAAAAATTGAATAATATTCTATAAAGATATTAAATTGATTGCAGTTATGGTGGTTTTCATGGAAAATGTTATGCGAATTTTGAATGATAAAATCATAAATGGAAAACTGGATATTAATTGGATATATATTTCTCTTATCCATAGAGGAGATATATTATTGGAAGAGGAATCAAATGGGAAAATTTCACAGTCCATAAACTGTACATTTTAGTGAAACATTGAAATGGGGAGCCTGAACTCAATGAGAATATTTGTAGTTTTGGTGGAACTTATGTGAAAAAATGAATAATCCTATTTCAAAAAGTATAGGGCTCGATCCCAAGAGTGGCACTTTTGGGATTAATTAGTTAAGCGGTGAAGCAAGCACGATGCATGTAGACAGTGACAAAGTCATCATGCAGGCTTGCTGTCCTAGGTAGGATGATGCAAGAATGACCCTGTACAGGGTATTCAGGACATGTTTATGTGCCAACTAGCCTTGGGACTATGGGCCATGTAATTTTTCACATTCTAACCATATTAAAATAGGTCATTGATTTCGTAAATAAAAATATGTTTCATCCCCAGTATAAAAAATTCTGAAAATATGCATAAAGATATTAAAGCATTATGTGTTTATAGTGTCATTATGGAAGGAAGAAGATCTTACATAATAAGGAATTCACATATCGTGAATTATAATTTAGATAAATTTATTAACACTTGTCTATATTTGGTGTAACCATGAATGCTAAGATGGTGGTGGGACCTAAATGTCCATAAAATGTTTGGAGATCCTACCCTGGAGCAGTGAGAATGTGAAAAAGAAATATGTAAGTGAGCCAAAGTGAATAAAGTAACCCTAGTTCAATAGTAACTTGACCCATAATATGATCCGTTCCCACTCAAGAATGGACATAGTCAATTATCCACCTTAATTTTTATAGATTATCTATTTTGGTGCATAGAACATGGTTGTAGCTTGAACGTTTAAGTTTCATAATGAGGGTGAAGAAACTGAATTATATGTGTAAAAATTACTTACTACATTCTTATAAAAAAGGTCCAGCTATCCGAAAGGACATCCAGTAATAATGGTAGATCATGTAGAGATCTAATTTGATCATGTTAATTAAAATATAAAAATGTATTGATCATAAAGATAAGAAGTCAAGGGCATAAAAATGTGGTGAGGTTATTATGGAAAGAAAATAGTTTAGAAAAAAATATCATACCATTATTGACCCCCTATACTATATCTCACTCTATATTATTTTATGAACTAACTATGGTTAAACCCAAGGAACCATGGGTTCCTACATGATATTACACAAATTCAATTGGAAACATTCATGGTCTATATTCCCAAGTGTGTATTTTTCATCAATAAAACACGCATATTCATTGATATTTATTTACCTTTAATGTTTTCATAAACTCTAAACTATTAATATTTTCATATAAGCATGTTTTTACTCATATCAATTTATTATTTACTCGAATTCATCTTAGCTTATGTATTTTTAAATATTTTTTATATTATCCTCTAAAATTGTTTTCAAAGGTTGCTCTGTTTCATCGGGAGGATTTAGATTTAAATTTTATATAAACATGATTAATTTTTAAAATCCTATCAAAACATGATATAGATTATCATACCTATTTCATACATGTATGGTAATTATGAGTTTATATTTATAAAATGTTGTGTTTTAATGTTCTCATATTTTTTTGAAAATAATGAATATAAGGGGTAGTTATCCCTTTTCAAAAAACATATTTACATGATAAAATTTATTTATTTTATTTTATTTTTAAAACAATCTATATTTTTAAATTCAATAAATATATTTAAATCCATATTTTTTATGATGAGTTAACATTATAAAAATATAATATTTGTTTTTTATTTTCCTCTAATAGGATTGATCATTCTAAATTATTGTTAGTGATTATTTCAATGGTTTTTCACTAACTATCTAAACTTACAGGCAATTCTATGTTGTCTTCTTATTTGAATATAGTTAATGAAATATGAAATATTAGATATTTTATATTTCATTTTGATATTTAAAACTATCTACTAGAATATATATAAATAAATATGTATATATATATAAATACCAAATTAATATTTACATTATCAAGGGTGAAATTATCTGTAAATAGTTCTATGTTTACAAATTTGGAATTGCCTTGAATACACGGGGCTTGTAATTTTATGGGAATATAATAATTTATTGAATTTCAACAAACACCTTTATTTCATAACAATATATTTCTATGTGGGATTGTTTCTAATGTTTTTTTCAATAATATTTATTTCTAACCATTCTATTAAGTTTCAGTATTAAAATCATTACATGAAAATATTTAGAGTAAATTGTTTTAAAATTATAAGTTCTTATATCGCGACAATGTTTGTTATTTTTTATATTAAAGGATTACATGAATTTATACTAGAGAGATTTATTACATTAATTGTATAATTTAGTATATATTATAAATTTTTGTATTCCACATATTTTTAAATTTTTCATCATGTGATGGAATTTAAATTATTAAATTTTTTATCAATAATAGCATAAATATAAGGCATACTTTTTTATATTTGTATTGTTTTTTATTAAGATATTTTGTTTCTATTTAATTTTTTTCATTTTTATTTGATATTTTCATATATATAATTAGTTATTTAATAATATAAAATGTAGTTATTTCTAGTCTAATGTATATAATGTTGTTTACTAATTCAATTTTCAGTAGAATATATATTGTTTTGTGTTTTTAACTATTATTCATTCTATTCTAGTGTAAACAATAATGTTTCTTAATGTAATGGAAATGTTAAATTTTATTAAATTGTTTCAATATTTAATATTATTTTTATGTTCTTGTTATTTATTTTTGTTGGATATATTAAAAGGTATTTTTTTTAAAAAAATAATATTTTTAATATTTTTGACTAAAAAATTGATATTTCAATAATTTCTAATTATTTAGTATCTAGTGTGAATAGGAATAAATTGTAAAATAATTTAATACTATATTCGATTTTTCTAGGGTGTTTTTATTAACATTCTATGGAATTTTTTTTTCATGCATTGGATTTCAATTTTTAAAATTTTTTTAATAAAAACTTAGTTAAAAGGATTCATATATTATTTTTTATTAAAAAATGTAATTTATTTAGATAATTATATTTTATGTGCTATATTAGTTTATATTTTATTATTTATAATAATTTTTAAATTAGTATGTTCAATTTTTAAAAAGGGGATAATATTTTATTAATAAATTATTTATGTTTTCAAAACATTTATTTGGAAATTTGGTAAAAATTTAAAAGGTGAGATCAATTTTTGAATAAATTATTTTGTATGTTAATATAATTTTTTTTAGGATTTCTAGTGTTTGGTAGTGTAAATTTTATTGTTGTAATGCTTTAATAAATTAAAATTAATCTTAATTAGTTTCTATTGACTTGGTTTTGATAAATTTTAAATTTCTCAAATTATTATTATTTTTTTAATCATATTATCACACTAAATAATATTTTTTTTAATTTTTATATGTTTTATGATATTTATTTGTTTTTACCAGGTTAGTATATAGTACTAGCGAAAGATGATATTCATATTAAAATTTAATTTATATTAATTTTTTATTTTTTATTTTTTTTTAAATGTGAATTACATATTTTATACATGTAAATATTTAATATTTTTATTCAGGAAAATAGTTGATATGTTTGGTCTTGAAATCACTTAACTAATCTTGTGATCGTTAATCCACTTGTTGTGTCTATAATAGCATAATTTTTAGTGAAAAATATTACGCTACCAGTCCTTATGAATTACAATATTTGAATCCATTTTCATCTGAATGTAGAAGAATTTATCATAATTAGTATAACTGTTATAATTATAAATATTCTTTTATTCATTCAATTTTGTGGTTGTAGTAAATTAACAAAACAAATTATCAATCAATTAACCTTTTGAGAATGATATACATTGCTTGTTACTAAACATACCACATGTTTTACATGCTTCCCATCATACCACTGAGATTGAACCAACCACTTGTGTTCAACCATCAACATGAATCTCTCAACCTACCATGATTTTATATAAGCAACCAATTGTTAGATTTTTTGACTGACCACATCAATGATGTAAAAAATCATGTGATATACGCTAAAACATTAGTTCAATCTGTAGATATTGTTGAATTTATGATATTTGTATAGGAATAACAAGTGAACTCCATTTTAACTAAAGTATCAGGGAATGTATGTGTTCTGGGAGTTGGTGTTCTAGAACCAACTTGTAGTAATTTGGATTAAATGTATATTCATGGTTTTTGAAAAGTATAAAAACATTTTTAGTTTCGTATATTTCATTAATGTACATGAATTCGATGTAATAATGTCCTAGGGTATTTGTCACGTTGAAAAAGACAAAAAAATTCCCCCTATGATGAGAACATTGAAATGTTAGGATGATATTCCAAAATACAGTTTTATGGTAATATAAAATTCTATTATGGATCACATAGTACATTTAATGTCAGTTATGAATTTTCATATTGGGTCAAGACTTTTTCTCATGAATTTATCACATCGTAATATCCAAGAGGATACATTTTTAGAATAGGATCTTTGGTCGGAATTTTGTATGTTTAGGTGTCATCATGGATTATTATATCATATCATGTGTAATGTTCCTTATATATTATGATTATCATTAATTCATGTTAACACTCACTCTCTTAAATTTAATAACCAAAACTATGACACTATTTAATCATTTGACACATAATAGATTAGATGTGTCGTGAATGACATGTCACGGATGGATAAGTTGGGAAAGGATTTGTCTCTTCCAATTTTGGGAAGTTTTTATATCACCCCTTTCATTAGAATAGAACAAGAATATTAAATTCCATGGCCATGGTGCAACGACATGTTAATTCCAAATATTATAATAATGATGTAGTTTCCATATGGGTTGATGAACCATATGTGTAACTGTCTTGATGATATGTTATGAAAAATATATTGTAATATTTTGTTACAATTCATATGTGTTTGTCGACATTATGGCGTTATGTTCTTTCTCTTGGGTTGCTGATCCTTTGTTAGACATTAATATATGACTATATAAAAGGCCTTTTAATACCAATGAGAAATAATAATAATGGGTCATATACTATGTTTTTAATTGATCTCAATTAAATTATATTGGAATTATATTATAAGAATAGATATAATTTTCAAGAATGTGGAATATTTTTATTTAGTTTTAATTGATCTCCAATTTTTTATTAAATATTTGATAAATATTTATCCCCTGTACTGTGAATAAAATAATTATTTATGAATATAAAATTTAGTGAAATAGTTATTTAGATATTTATTAAATGATAAGATGGATGATCTTACCAAGATCATGTTTTATGACAAAAATAATTACAAATACATTAAAATGTTATTTATCATAATGAGAATTATTTGGGGCAATAAAATAGTAATATTATTAAAATTATTATGGAATTGAATTATTAATGGTTTATTATATTATTTAGTGGTTGTTACATCATTAAAAAATATTATATCATAAACCCTAGAACTATAAATAGTTGGTTATGTCTATTTTGCAGTGTTAATCATACAACCTTTAATTTGGAATAATTTCCCATGAAAATAATTCTCTCCTAGATTCTTCTTTCACTTATGTTCTATATACAGACAAGATAGATGTCAATCATGAAGGATCATGAAGAAATAAAGATGAATAGGAAAAGATGAATGATCCACCACATAGCACCTAACTATAGACTACTGTCATTCAGATATCAAAAGAGCAAGTGGAGATCACCATGAAAGGAGATCTACACTTGGATCATGCCTAAACAACGAATGTAATTTTAAAAGGGTTGTAGAAATTCCAAAAAATCATCCATTAAAGTTCCTAAGATGATGTAATCTTTATTCCTACCATATTTAAATAAATTATATTTTCAACATGAAAATATCATCTCTATGGGATTTCGGTTACCTTATGTAAACATTTTCTAGAAAAATTATGTTGGTCCGAAGTTTATATCATGTAAAAATGATACATAAATATAAAAAAAATTATTTATAAATATCCACCATGAAATTATATAGTATCAAAAACCATTAAGTACTATCAGTGGAGTGAGATTTTAAATTTAATAACATTTATTTGATTTTTAATCAATTATGAAAAATTGTAGATATATTATCATTTTCAAAAAATTTCATAGTATAACATAACATTTTATTTTCATGTTTTCAACATGCTATTTATCCTCATTTTGGGGTTCATATTCATGTTAAAGGACTAATAACATATATATATTGATTAGAGTTTCCATTAAAAAGTTCCATGGATTCCGGTCGATGAGATTGTGTTACACAGCCTGTAGATGATGTACTGGTTGTGCACACATGTAAAAAACCACTGGAAAAGCTGCATGATACCCAAAATTCCAAGAAGTATGTAAAAAAGGTTTATTTATTTCATATGACACATATAACAGGAAAACCTAACCAATAAATTTGGTTGATTACATATCATACACATGGAATACACATCATGTAGTCTATAGTGTTTAGTTTTGAAATAAGTGCAAATCGTGTAGTCAAATACATAGTTTTATACCACTTGATACTGAAATCATGGAACATTAATAAAATGATTTATTTATAGCTGACATACATCGAAGGTAGTTCATTTTTTCATTTTTATAAAATACATTTTGAGTAATTTGGATGTTCATGGAGACACACGACTAGGAGAACACATGTTGTATTGAAAGAGTACATTTTTTGTGGACTCATGTCCAAATTAAAAACTGATTCATTCAGTGAATAATGGAGACACAAAAATAATTTGATACACAATTTTTACTTGGATGTTACAATGTTTGTAGTCTGGTTGAGTTTATGTGAAATTCCAAAGTGTTTATCTAAGGGACAAAACAAGTAAGTAAAAAAATATATATCCCGATATTACATTACACATAGACTCCTAATAACGGACATGGATAAATTAAAATAAGTAATTAATTAAATAATTGAACAATAATTTAAAATAATTTCAATAAATTTAATCAAAAAATTAATAATTTTTTATAGAATTGTGAAATACTCAATAAAATTATTGTAATTTTCTGTAAATATTGACCATCAAAATTTTTCTATGAATTCATTAATTAAGGGTCTATCCAAAAAAATTTAGATGAACATTGAAATAAATGGTAATTATATAATTAATATATTAATTAATTAAGTCAATAACATTTATCTTAATAAAAAATAATGAATATAAATGATAATTAAAATGTATAATTTCTCATATTCATTACATGTTTGTTGACTTTCATGATCTAGACCTTTAACTGGGTATTTAATACCATTATTTAATTTAATTTATTTATATTTATTAAAATAAATAATTATAAAACTAAATATGTTAGTCTATGAGTCATACCACCATCCTTTATTATGTATGACCTATGTGGACATGAATATTTATGTGATCCCCCTAAACCAATCCATTGGTTAATGTCACCTGTATGTCTGTTAAAAATACATGTAATAAGAGAATTATCTAGAGGCATGTGGAGGCAGTTCAAGATGGAACTGAGATGATAATAACGCAGGTGATACATTAGTTGATAGGTGGAATTCCAAATCTCTTGAAATGATTGTCCCATTGAGTTTTCTCCTAGGCCATAGGTTGAATTATTTTCCACCCAGTAAATCAAAATTTTGATAGGCTCGTGATCAGGTCATTTATTTATTTATTTATTTATCTATTATTCATTATTTCTTTTATGAAATCAATAAAATGATCACATAATTAAATGAATTAATATGAAGTTTGAAATTAAAATAAATGGATTAAATTTATCTTTTTATATAAAACATGTTTAATCACCTAATTAATATCTTATTAACACTAACATGGTAGGTAAATCCTAAAATAAAATAAAATTTAATCCTAATAAATAAAATACTTCAAATATATATTATTTAAAAAATTTTCTTCCATTACGTAATTAGGAATGAAATCCAATTATAACTACATGTTTGTTTAACCCTTGTTGGTACACACACATTTTTCATTTACTTAATATGAAATATTAGATTCACATAATGAACATGAATCAAGAAGAGTATCCCATGCTATATTTGATTTAAATTAGAGGAATGTGTTATGAATATCCACGCTATGATTTCATGATTGGATATTCCACTAAATGTTACAAGGAGATTCAAGCCTATTATTGGAAAAGACCATCCTACCTAAACAACGTTATGCATGTTTTCATTCCCATGTAGGTGTTTTTCAAGGGGGAATATGGATCCCTACCTTTAGAATTCCATGGAAACTAGAAATTAAAATTCAATTGGTGAGGGATATTATGAATTCATAAAATAGTGGGAGACAAAATAAAATAAAATGAATTATGTCACAGATAATTTTTAATCATGGGAAGTTTTAATAATATTGTCTTTTATTGTAGTAGAATAAATAAAAGTGTTTCGTCCCCATTATCCTTACAATCTATCTTAGAGATTGATTATCTCCTCAGTATTAGTAAATTGTAGTAATTGTTGAGACGCTTTCGAGATATGTTGCACCCTGAAAAAAGAATATAATTTTCTATAATCCTAACAACATAAATAGCAAGCAATGGAGGTGAACTATTAAGGTCTCACATTCTAAGATAAACACATGAGAAATATGGAAATAGTTATGTTTTTTAATTTTCCATATGAATCTACTTATTTCTTGAAGTCTCATAAATAATTGAATGCTTATAGTATATTCCAAAATCTCTACTCTCTAAATCAGTAGGGAGAGAGATGAATGGTTTTAGATATCCATGGATTTATTTTTGAGTAATATTAGACTTTTTTTCTAGGTAGGATTCACCTATTCAAAATCAATGCCTACATTAACCAAATATATTTTTTATTGTTTAAACTCTATAAATAAATACACACTGATACAGTTATTTAATTACTAACATAGTGATTCTCTATTTTTTATGTTCTTTTTAATATGAACAACATTAAGAAGTCCTCCCCCCTATTTCCACTCACTCTTCTATAGCATGATGATAAGGAGACGATGTCAAAAAATCCCTCCATAGTTATATTGAACAAATGGAAAGGTAATGTAAAGAGCTATAATACTAAAGATTCTTCACAACAACCTTCCATGTAGATTATGCTAAAATTGAATATAGGGGAACAAAATTCTATGACATTTGATTTTGAAAAGAAGGTCTACTAGAAAGAAACTGCACTCAGGAAAATAATTAGTGGGAAGAATTATTATTTTATATTGAGGGAAAGATATCTATTTCTAAAATTTTTTATTTAGGTATAGTTTTTGGAGTTTGAATTTTTCTTAATATATATGAAACAATTATATTTGGGAAGATTAACTAGGGGTGCAGATCTATAAGAAGCCAAAAGAGCCAGACTTGTTCTATTGGTTTCAGGGACTACATCTACACATTAATTATTGGAATGATACTGATATTAAAAGATTTTTATTATGTGCCATTGCATACCAAAAAAATTATTTCTATTTCCAAACATCATACATATGGATTTATTTACATGTTTAGGTTAAAAAGTTTATTCATTTATAAATATAATATTTGATATTATCAAGAATATTTAAATTAGAACTGTTATGTGTTGGATTATTTGAATCATGTAATGACAATTGATAAAAAATCTAGTTCACATGACTCGTACTACACAAGGAATTGTAATCATATACTGGGTTATGTCATTGGAAACTGATTGAAAAAATTACACTAAAATGGATATTTAGAGTCCATTTATCTAATACCACTTGTTGAATGTCATACATGTTTACAAGAAAAAATTACCAAATCCCCATTTAGTGGAAAAGTTGAGAGGGCTGGTGATTAGCTATAATTAGTTACTACTGATTTTGGTAGACTATTTCTTATTGAATAAATAGGTTGGTACTCATACATAATATCATTTATTGATGATTTTAGTATATATGGATATGTCTACCTAAGGAGTTATATGTATGATTCCTTTTATAGATTCAATGAATACAAGAATGATGTTGAGAACCAGTTTGGTTAGATGTTTACAAAGCCCTTTTCAAACTATGTTGGATAATATCATAGTCTAAAATTATTTGATTATTTATGGGTGTTTTGTATTCTCTCTCAGATGAATCCTCCTTATATAGCTCATTAGAATGGTGTAATAGAAATGATTAATTATTCCATGTTAGTTATGGTGAGATTAATGTTGAGTCATGATAGTCTTCCATTATCCTTTGGGAGATACATGTTAAAGAGAATAATATACATACTAATTTTATCCCAAACAAAAATGAATGATGGTATTCCATATATTTTTTGGAGTAAAAAAAATCGTGTGTCGTCATAGATACATGTTTTGGTTGCGATGAGTTTATTAAGGCCTCTTCAATTTATAAACGATTGCCCTATGGCAGAGATTGTATCTTTATTAGATTCCACAAGGAAACAAGTGGATATAACATATGCGACCCCATTGAAAAAATGATGTAGTGAAAATATAATATTTATTCATTAGGAGGGTGCACATATAGAAATGATATAGTTTGTGGGTAATACACTTTGATAATGTCAAGGCATAAGATAGAAAAGGGTTTTCACAATAAAAAAATAAACAAAACAATATATAAGAGCATGTTCTGGATATAGAAGTACAATGTTGGATTAAAAGAGTGGTTAAAGAACTATAAAGTTATTATTTTCTATTCTCTAGGGATGGTGTCTCATTATTATTTGACAATAGTGTCCCTTTAGCCTATACTAAAGAAGTAGGTGGAGTAGAAGATTACATGTATCTTAAATCCTTTATTTATAAAATTGAATCCATGTTCCAAAACCTAGTCTTGATTTTAGTTGATCCTCCAGAACAATAAACTACTCTTGGTTTTAAATGGGTATTTATGAATAAATTGGATAGATGTACATGTTAGTAATTTTAAGGCAAAACTGGTTGCAAAGGGGTTTAAAAAACATTAATACATTAACTATGATGAAAAAATTTCATTGGTTTTATGTTGAAATCCATTATCATTATAAATTTAATTAAGGGATACCATAACATTGAGATTTGAAAAATGGATGTCAAAACCACATTTCTTAATGGGATCCTTCAAGATTATTTTTATATCATACAACCAAAATGTTTTATGACTAAAAAGGATTCAATTAAGGTTTCAATATTGATAAAAACCCATTTATAGATTACATAAATCCTCTAATTCAAGGTTAATTTATTATGATGAATCTTAATAGAAATTATCTTCCTAAAGATATAATGTGAGCCTTTTGTTTTTAATTGGTTAATTTAGAGAGTGATCATTTTTTTAATAGTATATGTTTATGACACAATACTTTTTTGGGAAAAATATCATTCTTACTATCTTTTAAATCCGGTTTAAATAAAACGTACCCATGAAAGACTTATGTAAATAAGCATATATTCTGATGATCAAGATGCATCATTATAGATCCTATGGAAATATAGTCCTATGTCATGGTACATATATTAAAATGTTATATATAAGATTAAAAATTTAATATTTCTATAGGGGATTGTTTTTTCTCCCACATGGCATTTATCATTCCATGAAATTGTGTCCATAGAAACATGAGGAATGATATAGGATCCATATTCCTCTCTTATTTGATTAGTATTGTATTCTATGATACATACTAGTATAGATGTTTCATATGTGGTATGGGTTTTTGGTTGATATCAAGATAATTTGGTTGGCTACTGTTGGATGAATGCCATCAATATCGTTTTGTATTTGAAGTAAACTAAGGATACATTTCTAGTTTAGGGAGGATATGAAGAAAAGCAAATTATAGCATAAGTATATTCTATTTTCCAAACAAACCAAGACTATCAGAAATAATTGGTGGTGTATATCATCAATCTTAATGGAGGGGTTGTGACGTGGATGTTTCAATGCAAGTTGGGGTCATTATTTCTATTAAAGATTATGAGTATATCCAATCTCACGAAGTACAAAAATAAGTGGTTTGGATATGTCACATCATCATATAGATTTATGTGATACCTAACATTAATGAACCCATTACACATATTATTATAACACTATAGTAGTAGATATTTCAAAGTATATAGTGATACATCTACTCAAGAAGTATATAATTCATAAGAATCATCTCATGTGATATTTCTATCAAATATGTGAATTCAGAGTGAAAAAAAATATTCAGGTAGGATAACATGGAACACTCAATGACTAAATCCTTGAGTCAACAAAAATATGATCATCATATGACATCTAGCAAACTGAATGTCACAGGAAGTTGGCTCTAGTCCAGGATAGAGTTTTTAGGAGTTATTTTCTGAGAACTAACAATTTTTACATTGGATTACATGTATATTCATGGTATTTAATATTAATTTAAAAACATTTATTACATTTTATATATTGTTCTCTATGAATTTATTATAATAATTTTCTACGGTATCTATCATATCAATAAGGTCGTAGTAGATCTGAACTATAATGAGAAACTTAAATTTGATTATCATATTATATAATACAATATTGTAGTTTGATAAAATTCTATGGTGAGTCATATTTTAGGTTAAATATCCACTATGAGTACTCATAAAAAGATTAGTCTTCTTCTCAGGAAGTTCTATATTAACAATCACAAACCTGAGAGATTATTAGAACTTGCACATCAATAGAAATTAGGTATATTTATATGTCATAATATATTCTTATATGTGAGTGTGTTTAATAGTACATAGAATTTAATATTTCAATTATTTCATTTCCTCAATCATGGGATGAGATTTTTGAACCAAAATCATGAGACCATATGTTCACAGAATGTAGGATACATTACATGTGTCACAAATGACATTTTATTATTATATAAATTGAGGAAGAATTTTCCATTTCTTATTTGTAGATGTTGATATCTTGGCCCTTTTATTTAAATAGAAGTGTCATATTAAATTCCAAGGGAATGTTGTAATAACTTGTTTACGTTAAATAGTAATATAATGTCATATCGAGTGTATAGGTTCTTGACATAGAAGTGAAACCTAATTGATGAGATAATGTAAAAAAATTATTATATTACACACTGAGATTTCATGTATTTTTTTTCAAAGTAGGAACACTATGTTCATTTTTTTGGTTCATTAACCTATTTCTTGACAGTATTCATGGAAATTAGGTAAGCAAGAAAAATACTAATGAGAAGGAATTCAAGAGGGTCACATAGTAAAAAATTACAATGATCTCTATGTATTTTTATTTTAATTTAATTATTTGAATAAATATTGTTCTCTATACTGATGAATAATTATATTAAGGTTTACATGTGAAAAATAATTTTTCAAATATTTAATAAATAATTATTCACCAAATTGTGAAATAAATATTTCTTTACTAATAAAATATTTAATGTAAGAACCCGGTTTTTTCTGTGAAAGACTTTGGAATATTCTTGATGATATTCCATAGCAGCGCCTTCAGACGGCGTGCGATTCTGAGCCTCGGAGTGGCCGGAATTAAATTTTCAGTGCGTTCACACTAGAAACGCCAAATAAATGGGATAACTCCTAAACGGTTATCCGGATCAGATATCTGAGTTTACGGATGGGTCCGGAATGGGGTGTTCACTCTAGGATCAACATAAAAGTTGTCGGTGCGGGACGTTTGGACCCCTTGTCCACTTCTGGAATGTTATACGGATTAATTAATTAATTAATTAATTCTTTTAGTGTTGAAACTCGAGTATCTCTTAAACGGTGGCTCGGATTGGAAAACTGAGGGCACCATTGAGTTCAGAGCGTTCCGTTTACACTAGGAGGGGTATAAGTTTAGCGAGCGCGGGTCGTCTGTCAAAAATGGCCCCAGGGGCATTTTCGTAATTTGGCAGCCTCGGGCGCTATGTTTAATAACATTTGAACGGGGTCTCAGAATAAAATTCCGAGACTTTCGTTGCGCTCAGAGCTTGGTTATTATCCTAGGGGAGGCTAAATCCTGACCCCGTCGGGAGTTCAGGTACGGGGCCACGGGAGGGTGTTTAAGTTAATTAATTTATTTAATTAACCTAACACCCCCCCCCCCTCTTCTCCCTCATTTCCCCCTCCCCTAGAAAGCCTCTCCCCTCTCCTCCTCCAACTCCAGTGAGGCAACTCCGGCGAAGCGGTTCGACGAGGAGCGGCCACCCTGGCGGGTTGACGGCGAAGCGACGGGCTTACTCCCAAGAGGTAGGTGGTGTTCATTTGAGATTCAAATCCATAACCCCCCTTTGAACCCCAATTTTAGAATCAATTTGTAGTTTAATCTTCAAGAAAATTCCATGGTCGTGTAGTACACATTTTACTCTTTCCATCGCTTCTTTCGGAATTGAAATCAGAGTTAGAAGGAACCCGTAGCACCTCTTCGACGTTTGCGGGATTTTAATTTTGTTCCGGCCGGTTTTGGGTTGATCCGGCGGGTTCCGGCGATCAGGCAATTTCCCTGGGCGGAGCATCTCTAGGAGACGACAGCTTCACTGGTGGCACGCCTTCGGTCCGAGGAGGCGGCTGAGGACAGCATGCCGGCAGACGGAGGCTAGGCGGGGATCCGGGGGGGCACGAGGCGCGTGGCCCTGTGCGGCGCAACCGCGACCCGCGTAACGTGGGTCGCTGCGGGGGAATGGAGGTCGGCCTTGACGGCTGGTCGGGGGTGGTGGGCTGCAGCCAATGGGCCACGGCGGACTGAACCGGACCCGCTACCGGGCCGCGGGCCGGTCTGGCCCAAGGGAGTATCCCCTTTAAATTTCTGACGTCCGTAGCATTCACTACGGATGTCCGTTTTCCGTGCCGTTTGCGGCGGCATGAACCTGATGCAGAGGCGGACCTTTTGAGATGGTTTCAGGATTTTTTTTAATTGCTGAAACGAGGGGCCGTGGAGGTGTGATGTGTCTTTAAGTGGATGAGCATTTTTTCCAAGATCTTTGTTTTGGGCGGCGTGGACGCATCCGACGTCCGTTTTGAGCGCCGTTAGCGCCGTTCCGCCCCTGGAACTGAGGAGGAGGTTTCCAAGGAGTTTTCGGGTGTTGAGTATGGATTTGAGGTGTGGGCCCCACGACCTGTATTTCAAGTTGTGTGTAGTGTTTCACGCCTTTCTCATCGGGCGTCCATTCGGGGCGTGCGAGCAGTCGATTCTAGATGTTTTTACAAGGGTATTTCAATGGTTTAATCTGCCAGCTCTAATTCGGCACGATGGTTTGGGGCCCTCGAGGGACGTTTGGGCTTCGACGATGATTTTCCATCTTTATCACTGGGCGACCGTTTTGGACAAGTTAATTGTCCATTTTGGGTGCTTTTTTGCGTGGATTTCAACGGTGTGATTTGTTTGGCTCTACAGAGCCTCTTGCGTGATCTTATTAAATATGGAAGCATGGAAGGTGATCTAGTGGTGTTTCGTCCTACCTTGTTTGTAGAGGACCCGTGGCGTGTGATCACACACTCTTGGGAGAGTGATATAAATGATTCACAAGATGTGGTTGGTCGTGCCTGGGCCTTTGAGGTGGAGTTGTTACGTCACGCCTTCGCATTGATGCTGGGTTCCATGTGCATGATAGCCTTTGGGCCAGAACGAGGTATACTCTGGGAGTATATGAGAGTTCTTGGAGGTACTTGTGGTTTGTACCAGATACGTTCATGCGTTTGGTTGGGGTTAACTTGGGGCCACACATCGTGTGGGCCCCAGGTGCGTGTCGAGCTCTACTTTGTGTACTTTGAACTCTCGCTACGTAGAGGGTCCCTCAGTGATCGTTTGCTCAACTAGAAGGGTGGAGTTTTTCCCCTGGCTCTATGCTAGTTTATTTGACCAGAAGGGTTGAGTGGTCTCGCCCTGTTATCGTCCTCGATGGATTGGCCGGTAGCGGTGCTAGTGACACCCAGTGATGGAGCAGATACTGAACCTCTTTTGGGTGAGTTGTCCTGTAGTTAGGTGGTTGCGCGATACCCACTCCATGTTCATTTGGCCAGTGTTGTACCCTCCAGTGGAGATGGCCAAAGAAGTTTTGAGTTGTACCCTCTAGCGGGGCTGGGAAATGGGTTACTCATCGGCTTCAAGGGTCTACACTCTATCAGAGACTGGGCAGTGGGTCACCCGATGCACTTAGGTTCTACCCTCCAGCAGAGACTGGGCAGTGGGTCACCCGATGCTCTTAGGGTCTACCCTCTAGCAGAGACTGGGCAGTGGGTCACCCGACGTACTTAGGGTCTACAATCTAGCAGAAACTGGGCAGTGGGTCACCGGATGACCTCTTAGCGTCTACCCTTCGGCAGGGCTGGGAAGTGGGTCACCTGTCGTCTAGTTCTAGTTCTACCCTCTAGCAAGGCTGGGTAGGGGGTCGCCTATCGAATTATTCCAGGTCAACCCTCCAGTAGGGCTGTGGAGTGGGTCGCTTGATGATGTATTATGGTTTACCCTCCAACGAGGCTGGGGAGTGGGTTTCCTGATGATGTATTATGGTTTACCCTCCAGCGGGGCTGGGTAGTGGGTCGCCTGATGATGTATTGTGGTTTACCCTCTAGTGGGGCTGGGCAGTGGGTCACTTGATGATCTATTATGGTTTACCCTTCAGCAGGGCTGGGCAGTGGGTCACCCGATATCATATTATGAATTACCCTCCAGCAGGGCTGGCCAGTGGGACACCTGTTGGCATTCCAGGCTCAGTCCTTTCTACAAGGCTAGTCTAAGGCTTTCCTCCATGATTACCAGAGCGGGACCCTTGGTTATACGGGTCAGTGTTGTGATGGATTTGACTTTGACGAGACCTCTCGACTGCGGGGCAGTGACGAGGCGTGGTTTGACTTAACTCGGAACTCTCAAGTATGAGGGGTGATTTCCCCCACCGAGACGCATCCTTGTGACACGTCCTAAAACCGTGTGGGTGAGTCAGTGTCGCCCAAAGCGGATAGTGTCGAGGTGGGGTGGTTTGAGCCCCTTGGATAGCGGTTCGGGGCAGACATGCGGGATGCTGGGCATCGATGTTGTTTACTCCTGGGACTATTGATGACTCTTTTCTTGGGCTGAGCTATGGAATGAAGATCCCCTTACGAGCTTGTTTGGGTTTCTTGTTGAGCATATAGATATGTATATACCTTGTTTCTGGTACCCACTTCTTGGGTTTGGTTACTCTCCTTCCAGGGGAGGCGAAGACGCGTGGGGTATGCCACGTTTTTTCCGTGTCCAGCTTCTCATGGTTGGAAGAGTCTACTCTCATGCTATAGGTAGAGAAGACTCGAAGAGAATTCCATCATCTCACAGTTTCTAGCTCCTTATGTCTGGACGAGTTTACCTTATTTCCTCTTGTTGGGTTGAGCTGGACTCTCTACTATTACTCCACTGCACCCCTTGTTGTACTCCTTTAATTTTCATGTTCGCTCTACTGCTCACCCTTCGGTACATCCTTTGTTTCTCCCTCGAGCCTTCGGAGTATCCTACTGAGTATTTTTATACTCACCCCTGCTTGGGCATTTCCCGCACGTGGTGTTGCCTTGTAGAAGATGGACAGGTTGGTCGTGACATCAGAGGAGCTTAGGAGCTTGGGAGCTTGGACCGCGTGCGGTGGTCGGAGTCGTGTTCCAGGTGGGTGACACTACCAGCTTTTTTCTATTGTTTACCTCTTGCCGGGATGTGGCACTTTTCTGGATGGGCATGTGTTTTCCCCTTTTCTTTTCAACTTTAACCTTGTAATGTTTAGAGGTCGATGCACTTTTGGTGGTTTGTATATAGTTGTTGTACTTTACTCTGCTTGTATTTTCTTTTACTCTACACTTTTTCATTGAGTGTGTTGCGTGTGTGTGTACAGGTACTATGGAAAAGCCCCCCCCCCCCCCGAGTTGTTGTGCCTTCGGCACTGGTCGACAGCCCCTGGCCTATGGAGGCGGGCTTCGCGTAGTTGCGGCTCGAACCCGGGTAGGGTCGGGTCTCGACAAAGTGGTTTCAGAGGTGGTGTGTTCATTGGGATGCTATTCGAATGTATCTAAAAGAGTAATTGGTTGGGATTTAGGGCAACAATGTTAATGTGTCTCAAGAGCGGCTCTCAGGCCAGGGAGTCCAGTGATGGTTTGGCGGCCGACATATCCACTCACCAGGACCTTGATAACCTGCATGTCGAATCGGCATGCTGAGACACTTGTTGCAGGGAAAATTTGGTTTGTGCATCACATAGGATTGAGTCTTTGACTATCCTTCATGAGTCAGCTCCCCATCATTGTAGTTATTGGTATATACATAAATGATCATCTGACCGCGGAACTCCTTGATAATATTCAGGATGTCTTCGCGAATACAACCAGCCAGGATACCGGTTTCGGTTCATGACGACGACCCTGTGAGCTACAAGGCCACAGTCCAGCACCCATCATGAGAGCCCCTTTCTCCGAGTGGGCTGGTAGCAGCACCCCCACTAGTTGAGCAGCAGGCAGTTTCAGCAGAGTTGGCTGAGCTTGAGCGCAGTTTGAGCGCGCTCTGTGAGTTCCAGCGGCAGAGACTGCTGAGGTTCAATGGTGAGCCAGACCCTAAGGCAGTAGAGGTTTGGTTCAAGATAGTGGTTCGCCTTGTCAGGCTTGTGCAGATGCCGATAGATTAGAGAGTGTCTTCGGCAGCCACCCTTTTTCGTGGAGTAGCTTGGTGTTGGTGGAGTCTGGTGACTCAACTTCTTGACAAGTCGTCGCTTTCGTGGGACGACTTTCAGTTGTTGTTTCAAGATGAGTTTTTTCCCTCCTGCTTGCACTCCGTTTGTATTCAGGAGCTCCTGCAGTTTCAGCAGGGAGGGATGATGGTGGCCGAGTACGCGGCTAGTTTCGCAGATCGTGCATGCTTTTACACGGACATGGTCCATGACGACAACATCTGAGCATGAAAGCTTGAGCAGGGTCTCCGCCGAGAGATTTTTGCTGTCATAGCACCCTTGGGCATTTCCACATATTTCGGTGTGCTAGAGTGGGCATTGATGACAGAGAGCTTCCTATCACATTTTGTGGTTGGTAGAGGCAGTGGGCATGACAGAGCCGAGACGTCTGTCGCAGCTAGTGGGCGTCGGTAAGGACCTCGATGTAGGTGGCCTTCCCACTACCTGTTTCAGAGATGTGGTCGTATAACACTATGGAAAAAAGGAGGAGGGCCTCAGCCAAGGATGCCCTTCATAGAGTGGATCCCGGGCTGTGGTCGTACACTACAGTGGCACCGGAGGGCACCAGAGCATCCCAGAGAGCGACGGTGTTATGCTTGTGATGGGTGTGGTCACTTGGCACGAGACTGCCTGACCCGAGTTGTTGAGAGCTTCAGGTAGGCAGTAGGCGCACCACCACGGTAGGGGCAGCGCCGTGATCAGTGTAGTGCCCAGCGAGGTGGTGCTAGCAGAGGAGCGGGAGGAGCTGGAGGTGCGGGACGACATTATGAGGTCTTCCCATCACCACTAGGTGGTCCACGTCAGGCTCCGGGAGCTAACAGTTGGGACCGCAGACAATCGTGAGCTTTGGATGTCTACGATCCTGGAGAGCATGAGGTGATAAGAGGTACACTCTACAGCTCTTTTACTTTTTGCAGTAGAATTGCTAGACTCTGCCTACGAAATGATTTCTTCCCCGCTCCTTTCTTGAGGTGTTACCAGGGTGACGCAGGGCGTCGGTGTAACCCTGTGTCGGTAAGGTAAAAGGTGTAGGACATTTTCTCTTTATTCGATGGTGTTGACTCCTTCACTCTCCGAGCATGTACGAGAGTCTTGGTTGTGAGACATCGACTGTGAAATATTGTGTGATCCGATATCCTTGGGTGTCTCACCATATGGATATTCTGAAAGAGGTAATCACCTGGCCTTGTTCCAGGTGCGGTCGGTGATTCCAGTTGCGGCGTGTGACGCAGAGGTTCGACCAGGGAGGTGAGCTACCCCCGATTGCCTTCGGGCCATTTGAGACCGTGCAAAGGGATGGTGAGGTACCCTACTGACTTGACCTAACCCCAAAGTCTGGAGGGGGTGCACGACATTGGAAAGGGTCGACCTCGCATGAACGGATCAATCCTTTGGTCTATGTGCGGTGACGCAGAGCTGTGCGTGAGTTCTTCTGGGTATGGGAAAGCCAGGTTTGGGATTAGTACCATGTGTTGCTTTCTAGTTTTTCTTTTTGGGGACAAAAATATTGAAGCAAGGAATGATTTTAGAACCCGTTTTTTGTTTTGAATGACTTTGGAATATTCTTGATGATATTCCAGAGTAGTGCCTTCAGACGGCGTGCGATTCCGAGCCCCGGAGTGGCCAGAATTAAATTGTCAGTGCGTTCACACTGGAAACACAAAATAAATGGGATAACTACTAAACGGTGATCCAGATCAGATATTAGAGTTTACATATGGGTCCGGAATGGGGTGTTTACCCTAGGAATGACATAAAAGTTGTCGTCGCGGGACGTTTGGACCCCTCGCCCGCTTCTGGAACATTAAACGGATTAATTAATTAATTAATTAATTCGTTTAGTGTTGATACTCGAGTATCTCTGAAAAGGTGGCTCAGATTGAAAAACCAAGTGTACCGTTGAGTTCGGAACGTGTCGTTTACCCTAGGAGGGTAATATGTTTCACAGGCACGGGTCGTCTGTGAAAAATGGACTCAGGGGCATTTTCGTAATTTGGCGGCATCGGGCACTAAGTTTTATAACTTTTGAATGGGGTCTCGGAATAAAATTCTGAGACCGTCGTTACTCTTAGAGCGTGGTTCTTAGCCTAGGAGAGGCTAAATCCCGACCCCGTCGGGAGTTCTGGTACGGGGCCGCGGGAGGGTGTTTAAGTTAATTAATTTATTTAATTAACCTAATCCCCCCTCTCTCCTCCCTAATTTCCCTCTCCCCTGGAAAGCCTCTCCCCTATCCTCCTCCATCTTCGGTGAGGCGACTTCGGTGAAGCGGTCCGGTGAGGCGCGACCACCCCGGCTGGTTGACGGCGAAGTGACGAGCTTAGTCCCAAGAGGTAGGTGGTGTTGTTTGAGTTTTAAATCCCGAACCCACCTTTGATCCCCAATATTAGAATCGATTTCTTGTTTCATCTTCAAGATAATTCCATGGTCGTGTAGTACGCATTTTACTCTTTCCATCGCTTCTTTCGAAATTGAAATCGGAGTTCGGAGGAACCCGCACCACCTCGTCGATGTTTGCGGGTTTTTAATTTTGTTCCGGCCGGTTTTGGGTTGATCCGGCGGGTTCAGGCGGTCCGGCAATTTCCCAGGTTGGAGTGGCTCTAGGCGACGACAGCTTCCTGGGTGGCATTGATTCGGTCCGAGGAGGCGGCTGCGGACGGCGCACCGGTGGATTGAGGCTAAGTGGTGTTCCTGGTGGGGGTGGTGGGGGTGGCTCCGGCGTAGGGCATAGGGGGGGGGGGGGGCGAGGCGCGTGGCCCCATGCGGCGCGACCACGACCCGCGTAACACGGGTTGCTGCGGGGGAAAGGAGACCGGCCTTGATGGCTGGTCGGTTTCTCTAGGCCATGGCTAGTGGGCTGCGACGGACTGAACCGGACCCACGGTCGGGTCGCGGGCCGGCTGTCGGCGGACCGGCGGGACCGGGCTGGTTTGGGCCAAGGGAGTACCCCCTTTAAATTTCCGTCGTCCGCAGCATTCGCTACAGATGTTTGTTTGGCGCGCCGTCTACGGTGGCGCGAACCTGACACAGAAGTGGACCTTTTGAGATGGTTTCAAGAATTTTTAATTTCCAAAACGAGGGGCCGTGGAGGCGCGACATGTCTTTAAGTGGACGAGCATTTTTCCCGAGATCCTTGTTATGGGCGGCGCGGACGTATCTGATGTCCGTTTTGAGCGCAGTCAGTGGCGTTGTACCCCTGGCACTGAGGCGGAGTTTTCCAAGGTGGTTTCAAGCATTGAGACTGGATTTGAGGCATGGGGCCCATGGCCCGTCTTTCGAGCTGCGTGCAGCGTTTCACGGCATTCTCACCGGGCGTCCATTCGGGGCGTGCGAGCAGTTGATTCTAGATATTTTTCCGAGGGGATTTAAATGGTGCAATCCGTCCACTCTAATTCGACATGACGGTGTGGGGCCCTCGAGGGTCATTTGGGCGTCAACAGTGATTTTCCATCTTTATCACCGGGTGACCGTTTTAGACAAGCGAATAGTCCAACATTTGTGCTTTTTCGAGATGATTTCAATGGTGCAATCCGTTCGTTGAGTTTCGGGACCGGCTTGCGGGTCCCACGAAGCACCGCTCGTGTGCGGCGCGCCGGAACATATCTCTTTCTACGGATATCCATTGCAATCAAGTGAGTAGTTATTTTGATGTGTTTTCCCAAGGGTATCGCATTGGTGTGATGCGCCTGACTATTTTCGGGGCCGAGGCTCGGGATCACGGGGCGTCGTTCGGGCGTGAGGCGGTGTTGGCGATTTTTCCGTCGGATATCCGTTGGAGGTGAGTAAGTAGTCTAACTCGCGTGTTTTTTCACGAGGATTTCAACGGTGCGATCCGTTTGGCTGTGCAGAGCCTCTCACGCGATCTTATTAAATTTGGAAGCATGGAAGGTGCTCCAGGGGTGGTTATTCCTACCTTGTTTGTAGAGGACCCTTTGAGTGTGATCGCACACTCTTGGGAGAGGGATATAAATGATTCACAAGATGTGGTTTTCCATGTCGGGGCCTTTTAGGTGGAGTTGTTACGTCACGCCTTCACGTTGACGTTGGGTGTCGTGTGCACGATAGCCTTTGGGCTAGAATGTGGTATACTCTCGGAGTATACGGGATCTCTTGGAGGTACGTGTGGTTTGTACCTGAGATGTTCATGCGCTTGGTAGGGGTTAACTTGGGGCCACATGTCGTGTGGGCCCTAGGTGCGTGCTGAGCTCTGCTTTGCGTACTTTGACGTCTCGCTATGTAGAGGGTCCCTCAGTGCTCGTTTGCTCGACCAGCAGGGTGGAGTTTTTCCCCTGGCTCTGTGCTCGTTTATTTGACCAGAAGGGATGACTGGTCTCACTCTGGTATCATCCTAGATGGATTGGCCGGTTGCGGTGCTAGTGACACCCAGTGATGGAGAAAACGTTGAACCTCTTTTGGGTGAGTTGTCCTGGAGTTAGGTGGTTGCGCGATACCCACTCCGTGTTCAGTTGGCCAGTGGTGTAACCTCCAGTGGATATGGCCAGAGAAGTTTTGAGTTTTACCCTCCAGCGGGGCTGGGTAGTGGGTTACCCATCGGCTTCTAGGGTCTACCCTCTAGCAGAGACTAGACAGTGGGTCACCCGATGCTCTTAGGGTCTACCCTCCAGCAGAGACTGGGCAGTGGGTCACCCGATGCTCTTAAGGTGTACCCACTATCATAGATTAGGCAGTGGGTCACCCGACACAATTAGGGTCTACCCTCCAGCAGAGACTGGGCAGTGGGTCAACCGATGACCTTTAAGGGTCTACCCTCCGGCAGGCCTGGGCATTGGGTCTCCCGTTGTCTAGTTCTAGGTCTATCCTCCAGCAAGGCCGGGCAGTGGGTCGCTTGTCGACTTATTCCAAGTCTACACTTCAGTAGGACTGGGCAGTGGGACGCGTGATGATGTATTATGGTTTACCCTCCAGTGGCACTGGGTAGTGGTCGCCTGATGATATATTATGGTTTACCCTCCAGCGGGGCTCGACAGTGGGTCGTCTGATGATGTATTATGGTTTACCCTCCAGCAGGGTTGGACAGTGGGTCACATGATGATGTATTATGGTTTACCTTCCTGCAGGGCTGGGCAGTGGGTCACCCGATATCATATTATGAATTACACTTCAGTAGGGCTGGGCAGTGGGACACCTGTTGGCATTCCAGGCTCAGTCCTTTCTATTAGGCTAGTCTGTGGCTTTCCTCTATGATTACTAGAGTGGGACCCTTGGTTATACAGGTCAGTGTTGTGACGACTTTGACTTGGAGGAGACCTCTTGACTGCGGGGCAGTGAAGAGGCGTGGTTTGACTTAACCCAGAACTCTCAAGTACGAGGGGTGCTTTCCCCCACCGAGACATGTCCTTGTGGCACGACCTAAAACCATGCAGGCGATTCAGTGCCGCCGAAAGAGGATAGTGTCGAGGTGCGGTGGTTTGATCCCCTTGGCTTGCGGTTCGGGGCAGACGTGTGGGATTCTGGGCATCGATGGTGTTTACTCCTGGGACATATGACGACTCTTTTCATGGGATGAGCTATGGGATGAAGATCCCCTTACGAGCTTGTTCGGGTTTCTTATTGAGCATACATATATGGATATAACTTTTTTCCGGTACCCACTTCTTGGGTTTGGTTACTCTTCTTCAGGGGCGGCGAAGAAGCGCAGGGTATGCCACGTGCTTTCCGTGTTAAGATTCTCGTGGTCGGATGAGTCTACTCTCCTGCTATAGGTAGAGAAGACTCAATGGGAAGTTCATCTTCTCATCATTTCCAGCTCCTTGTGTCTGGATAAGTTTACCTTCTTTCCTCTTGTTGGGTTGAGTTGGACTCTCTACTATTACTCAACTGCACCCCTTGTTGTACTCTTTTACTTTTCCTGTTCACTCTGCTGCTCACCCTTCAGTATCTCATTTGTTGCTCCATCAAGCCTTCGGGGTATCCTCCTGAGTATTTTTATACTCACCCCTGCTTGGGCTTTGCCCGCACTTGGTGTGCCCTTGCAGACGACAGACAGGTTGGTCATGACGTCAGAGGAGCTTAGGAGCTTGAGAGCTTGGACCACGTGCGGTGGTCGGAGTTGGGTTCCAGGTGGGGGACCCTACCAGCTGTTTTCTTTTATTTACCAGTTGCCAGGTTGTGGCACTTTTCTGGTTGGGTGCATGTTTTTTCCCTTTTCTTTTCAGCTTTTACCTTGTAATGTTTAGAGGTCTATGCACTTTTGGTGGTTTGTATATAGCAGTTGCACTTTACTCTGCTTGTCTTTTCTTTTACTCTGCACTTTTGCATTGAGTGTGCTGCGTGTGAGTGTACAGGTACTTAGGAAAAGGCCTCCTAGAGTTGTTGTCCCTTCAGCGCTGGTCGCCAGCCCTTGGCCTATTGAGGCGGGCTTGGGGTAGTTGCGGCTCGAGCCAGGGTAGGGTCGGGTCATGACATTTAACTTAAAATTTACTCAAATATTATTTATATGTTTATAAAGAAGAACATATGAAGATCTTGTCCAGTCATAAATATTACCATACAAGCTAGTAAAATTTTATTTATCATTATACTAGTCTGTATAACCCATAAAATAATAATTTTGTTACTATTTTTAAGGAATGAAATCATGAATGGTTTATTATTTTATTTAAGGTATGATAAAAAACAAAATAATATTTAACAATTATATGGGATCAATAAAAAAATTGTTATATCTGTTGTACATGTTTAATTTATAAATCATGAAATTAAATTTGTTGAAAACAAAATATTATCACAACGATTCATCTTTGACATATATTCTAAAGAATGAGAAGAATTATATTTGGCTTAAATTATTTTAAATTGATTAAAATGAACAACACAAGAAGATTTATCGTCCATACAGGTAGCCAACTATCAATTATTTTCATTCAGTGATTCATGTAGCACATCTGTATCACTACTAGAGGGATTCAACACTAATATCATCCTCACATAATGAATTTAGTCTGAAAGGGTTTCAAATGATCAATAACAAATTCAATTAATGTTCCTAATATGGGTAAATCTATATTCAGATCATATTTAAATTATTTATTAATTTAACATGCAACGATCATCCCTCGGGGTTATGGGTTCCCTTATATTAATATTCTGTGGAAAAATTCATTTGTCATGATGTTTAACATTCATAATTATTGTGAATGATCCATCATATACAAAAACACATTATGATTATACACCCACCAGACACATTAGCTACACCTAGAACCTTGATATACACTTTTTAAACATCATTCTCAGAATGATGAATGAGTATTGTGTGCTACTCTATTATGAGTTGGATAATTATAGTAATCTCACTCATGAATTACTATAGTAATTTATACAACTCTCATGATGGATCCTCGGGGGTTTTATATACTGTTATTGTGAATATAAGTTGAAATACATCACTTGAAGAGACAACACAAAATCTACAACTATTCCACCTATAGGACGTTCCCTGTGTGATTATTTGTGATATCAAAACCTCAGTTTTCACAAGATCAAAACATGATATGAACATTGATTTTTTTAAATGTACTTATAACCTTTAGTAATAGAATAAGACAATTCAGTAAAATATGTACTTACATATTGGAAGACATAATTGGAGGAACATTCCGTACATTACGAAATGTCTTAGTGAAAGATGTACAAATTAAACATGAAGTTCAAAAAATATAATATACTTTAGAAGAATATGGTTCAAATGTTGGAATATTTTCTTTCCATAAATACACAATTACAGTAATTGTTTTTACATATTTTTGATTCCATCATTCATATACAAGAACACTGGTAATAAAAATTACAAAAATGCCTATTATACTCTATATATATAATTAAAAGAATATATGAATGATGTTAAATTTTTTATTTAAATAAAATATGATCTATCGAAAATATTGAAATTGTTTTTATTTATTTCTATGTATGGATAATGATATCCATTTCTGTGTTCAATGTTTAAACAAAAGTAACGGGTAACATATTTCAAAATGTCACTTTCTTTGTCTTAACTAACTATTTCATGATGGAAATATAATTTGGAAACAAATTTTTAATAATTGATCATTGATATATTGAATGGATCTATCCATTTTTTTTAAATAAATAAAGGCCCACTACTATAGTTCTTGTGATATGTAGAATAATCTTTTCTTTGTGATAGACAAAAAATTTCACCAAGGAGGAACTTTTATTAGTTCTGGATAAAAGCACTGAGAAAAGATACATTTATCAATGCATTAATATTTTTGGAGAAAAGGTTCTCCTTTTCAGTGATTTCATATCTAATATATATGACATTATATAGGAGCTTTTCTTTACACCGAGAAAGGGAAAAATAAATAATTTATTTTTAATATATATATATATATGAGTATCATATATAAATGTGATTTATATAAATTATAATGAATACTAGAATCAAAACTTTTTTTATAATTTTATATATAAAACATTATTAGATTTAAATTAATCAAAAAAATGTTTAATACTATAATTCTATAAATTATTTAACATATATATATATTATAATATAAATAAGATTTCATGACCCCCTCCTCACAAGGTGTACCCCTCCTCAGCTGAAAATGTGATAAGGGAGATAGTTACCCCCTAAGTGCCACCTCCACTAGGCCCCAGGTTGGTGACTAGCATAGAGGGTATAGTAAACACACAGATAGGATGCATTACCCTTTTAGAGAACACATGTAGAAGTGATTGATTATATAGACCCCATTAAACTCCAACTAATAATGAAATATAAAAGAAAACCCAACTACACATATGTAATTTCATGAAAAAACTACTACAACTTAAAGAGAGAACTGCATGTACCAAAATAAAGTAAAAACATAAGAGAAAACCAAGGCACGAACAAATCCTGCAACCCTAAGTTAGTAATAACCAATGTACACATTAAGGTATCTAATTCCAATTCGAAACCTATATCTCATATCTAATGTAGCTATTTAAGTGTTTGGGTGCTTATAGGATACATAGTCCTAGCAGTGGAAGATGGGAGTCTGATTGAAATCCAATTGAGTCTAAGACTATGTTTTGACCATATTGTTGTTGTGAGATATAATATATCATATATGTTTTGTGGTTCTATATGCTATTCCACCCTATCGGTTAGGGAAACTGACTCCCTGGGGATTCTGAGTCCAAGGGGGTGTTTTCCACAACATCCTGATGGGAGAATGGATGGCTGACTACCCAATTTAGGACTGCACTATTATCATGGTAGTTACTTTGCTGGAAGGAACGATGTTTAGTTTTCCCCTTATATGTGTGTAGTGGTCTGTAATGGGTTATGGTTATTCAAAGACACTTATTCTGGACATATTTTCATATAAACTATTATAGGTGTAATGTGTATAGGCTGTGATAGATTGAGGATCATGACTCGATGTACTAGTTGTAATGGATTGACTTATTATATGCAATGTATGATACACATTATACGAGCTGCGAAAGATCCAAGAAAATACCTCATTAATTTGGTTATGCAGACATGCTGGATGTTTTTCATGAGGTACATATATTAGTGCCTCTCCCAGGTGTCTATATGAAAGCCTTTTTAGAGAGAGATTTTTCGGACGTGTGATGTTGGAGAAAAGAAGGAAAAAAATTCGGGAAGTGGTAGAAGGGTACCCTTGATATTATTTATTATATTAAATAGTCTTTTATGTTATACTTATTGAGAGTAGAAATGTTGAGTCTTGGAACATAGTATACCTACTTAGGTGAAGAGTTCGTTTCACTTGTTGTTCATTTTGCTTTAGCATGCTTCCATAACTTTTGCAAGAGAGAGTCACGACCTGTCCCTTTGGGCTAATGCCATGATTACCCCAATCCCACCTTCCATAGTCCAGGGGCTGGTGACTAGCACCGAAAATCCTATTCCCTAAAAATGGGAAGTTGTTGACTTTATAACCTGTAAACTCACACAACTATGCACAAAGAAAGATACAAGATCAATATAAAACAATATTGTAAACACGGTGTGTATAGGATGTAAAATGGGTCATAATACAACCCCAACTGTAAAGTACAAGTAAACTGAAAAGTAAAATTAAAATAGAAAAAAGATCCTATGAACAGCTGCCAAGGATCCTGCCTTAAGGGTAAGTGAAGCTCCCGAAAGGTTGTCTCTGCTGTACTCCTCGTCTAAAGTCCAACTCCGAGATACCGCCAGTCCTTGTACTCTCATCCTCAGTCAGCCCTATATAGAGTCTTCTCCAAACACAACAAGGTGCGGGTGTAGTCCATACAAGGGTTAGTATAACGATACTCAGTAGGGCTTGCAAGACCCCATAGGTCTCCTAGAGTTACACAAAGGAAATACCAAAATGCAAGAGCACGACATTGATTAGTTATATGCCCATAATTGTCCCTAAGTGATCAAGCTATAATCATCTCATACATGTGGGCGTAATACCATGAAGGTAATGCCACGAATGCGAAGTATCGCATATCCTAACCTCAATCACAAGCTCAAAGTAAAGACTACTCACACCATGATTTATTCTAGGGGTAGTAACAAGTAACATCTCTAATAATATCATTGAACACCTCGGGTAGTGGAGAAATCCTCCCCTATCGAGTACAATGGGCCTACCGTGCCTCGCAGAGGCACTTCCCTCTAATATTGGACTATTGAGATACTTCTCCTGTCGAGTACCGTTGGTCTGTCGCATCATAGAAGGGCGCTCCCCACCATGGGTCCGCCGCGTCACACAAAGGCATGCCGCCAAGTGGCCGGCTGAGGTAATCCTTGGTCATGTACCATGGGTCTGCCACAACACACAGAGGCACTACCCACCATTGGTCAGCCATATCACACAAAGGCGCTCCCCACTAGGCCTGTGGAGTCACTCCGAGTCATACGGGTTAGTAGTCGTCAGATCACAGCTAGTCACTGGGCTCGGCACGTAGCGCTCTTGGGTGAACCACTCCCCAAGCCATCATTCATTCTTCAATTACCCAAAGTCCCATGGAGAAGTATCCCAAATTCCTATCACATCTTAAGGGGCCCAACACAATAGATGGAACGTCCATCAGACACCTAGTCTAGATGTTATTAGTGTTTCTGATCCTAGAGCCCGGTTGGATTCGGGGTCCGATCCAAACCAGACATACTCCAACCATATCAAAAACTCATTTGGAATATTCCAAAAGGACCATATTGATCAAAAAAATTAGGTTCCACAAACGTTTCATCAAACGGATGACCGGTTTACATGTTATGGCCATGAAGGCTTAACTAGGTCCAGATGGGCCCGGGTCTGGTCGATCACGGTCCGACCTACCCGACCTGGGCCAACCCGAACTGGTTTGGGTCTACCCGGCCTGATTTGGGCCCAACCTTGATGGCCTGGGCCTTGGAAGGCCTATCCCATGAAGGGGATGGCTTTGGCCTAGCCTGTTGGTGCGGCCCGGTGGTGCATCCCATTGTGTTGCTGCCCGCACAGCCAGCGGGCTGTCAAGGTGGGGTCCTCCATGACCAACACCCGGGGGGGGGGGTTCCCCCTATCTTCCCAAATGATCTAGAGACTTTTTGGCTGCTAGAATGCAAGACCTGCTAGGGGGTCCCGCACGGTGTGGCGCGGCTGGCCGAAAGGCCATCCGGTCTTCTTCCCAGGGGTGCAGTCGCGCGCTGCTGCTCCACCACGGTCGGTTAGATGATGACCGCTATCGCCCTTTGCCATGGTCTCCTACTCCACTGGCGGCACAGACGTGCACCGCTGCTCAACCATGTGACTAGACAATTTCGGCTGCCACCCTTCTTCGCCGCCGCTGAGGTGTCGCGGCCTCCTTCACAATCGGCGGTGTGGATGCCCACTACCCTTCCTCCCTCACAGCTGGCCGAGTGCCAGCCGCCGCCTTCTTTTGTGAGCAGTTGTGGCTTCGTTCCAAGGACAAAAAATTAAATGATTGTATATTCGTGATCCTTTCTTCAAGGTCTCCATGTCCACGTACCTCGCTATGTGGAACTCTGTGTTTCCAGCATCAATTAATATTAGGTTTTGAATAATGCACGAATAAAGCGTAAAAAATAAAAATAAAGATGAGAAAGGTTTATGTGCGGGACGATGGCCAGTTAGTTTGGCCATCATCATCATTAATTTATGATACGAAGAATAAATAAAATTCAATCATATTAAAAACAATCCCCTACCTCTATTTTCCATTGGAGGTGGCACAGGGAAGTAGATGAAGTCGTTGAAGAGTCGTCCTCCATCACTCACACAAGATGCTCAATGTTCGGCTCTTCGTTCTTCATTTCTGGAAGATTTTCTTTGTTGGAGGAGTTCCTTTATAGGATAATTTTCTCCAAATCTATCCCTCCAAGTTCATTCCTTTCCAAAATTCCACCAACCCAATGAAAGGTGAGGATCCAACATATATATTATACTAATTGAGTTGGCACTACAAGTAAGTTTAAGATGGAACAATTAATTCCGGGGTGAAACAAAGAGTCACCCACCCACCCAACATTAAAGAGTGAGTTCATGTGTCAGGTTTTCCCCAATATTAATTTCATAATGGGAGGTTTCATGTTTGGGTGGTCCCCAACATTGAATTCAAATTGTAGGTTTCAAAAGAAAAAATAAAATAAAAGACATTTTATTTTATTTTTATTCTTTTAACACACCTACAAAATGTCTGAAAACTAACATTCACCCTTGTCCTACTATGGTCGAGGTGAAGGTCTCATTAAGTGAATATCGACACTACGAGATCAACGGTATCCTCAAATTTCAATTCCGTGCACCAGTTCAATATTTACAAAACACTACTCGCGCGTTTTCTGAACGTACCCAAAAAAAAGTTTAGAAAATAGTTATGAGTCACCGCTGACCTGTGCAGGTCGAGGATAGGCACTTCCAAAGTGGAACACAACCCAATAAACCCAACAAAAATCTTAGATTTCCAATATGATTCATTGTTTAAAAGTTCTGTATTTTTTTAATAAAATAATTTCCACTTAATTATTTTATTTACATCCAAAATGTAATATTCACATGTGGCCCGCATTGGCCAATGTTAGTATCTTCCTAAAGAAAGCCTACTTTCATGAGTTATGAAGTGGTATTGTATTTTTAATCTGTGTTACCGTTTGTTAGTTATAAGCATTTGAAAAATAAAATAACATTATTTTATTATTTTATTTATTGTTTTTCCATTTTCTGGTTTTCTCAAAGGAGGCCAATGCTGAAGAAACATAAGTTGAGCCTAGAGTAAACCCACCATCCTGAGCCCAACGGTGCCATTGGATTTCTGATCCGAGTAACCATTTAAGAGTTATTTTACCTTTTTAGGAAAACTTCTTACTCGTGCTAATTAAAACATAACCAAACTTCGATGGATCATTCTGGGCACTCTAGGCCACAGAATCGTGCACTGTTAGATTTTGTAGTCTCACAATAATTCCTTATAATTAAAAAATTACACAAAAATTTTCAGACATTACATTATCCACAGCTAAAGTCTTTACATCCCCGAAATCCAAAATAAAGGAAAAACAACCAAAATAGGGTGCTGACCAAGAATCTGAGCCCCCTGCTCCCATTTTCTCTCCTGGAGGTTCTCGTGCTACCAACGAACACACACAAGAGGTATCGACCACCCATGATGGACCTTATCCTATTGATTCTCAGTCTGTACTGGATCTTCCATAAATGTCTCCCAATCATCTAAGTCCATCTCTCCATGGTCGATAATGTGCGATGGATCACGTGCGCATCTGCTCAGTTGTGACACATTGAAAACATTATCTACCCAGTGCATCTGTGGGGAAATAGGTAGATGGTATGAAACCTCGCCCACACTCCTAAAAAAACAAAGAGGTCCGATGAACCTCAGAGATAACATGCCACCCTGGACGATTCTCTACAAACCTCGTCGAGGTGATACATGTAGGAAAACATTATCGCCCTCCTTTTATCAGCATAATAATTTTGCATCCTCTAAGCATTTTTCACTTGCTAATAAGTGAGGCATCATGATACCAAATCTTCTATTGCTATCTTCATCCCTAGCCACGAGTACTGATGTTGAAGGTCCTGGTACATCTTTACCACAACAGGATGTACCGCCAATGGGGACGTATGGAACCCCCCACCACACCACATCATGTAGTGCTACTGGTACCATGGTACATCCTCTAAATAAGAGGATGTTCTCCCTACCATTATAAAATTCATCAGCTTCCTACCCTGAGGATATCTGAGAACATCGAGCCTCGCAGTCAGTGTCCCTAAGTTGCACCTCCCTGACTCACTAATGGAGTGGGGATGTGACTGTCAAGGACTGGAAATATTTTTCTCCATCTCTATCCACGAAAGATATCTGCAACGCAGCTAGCTTCTCTGTCGCATCACTCAGCAACTACAAACCAAACCTCCTACTAAATTCCACTACTACCATGTTCACCTTCCTATTAGTATAGACTATTATAAATTCATTGTCACGGAGGAACTCGTTCCATCGCCGTTGTCTCCAGATCAGGTCCCTATTTGAGAAGATCTTCCCAAGACTATTGTGATTAGAGAAGACTATAAAATGTTCGTCCATAAATTTGTGCCACCACATCATTTTTGTAGTTACCACTACTTCTAACTCCAGGTCATGGATATCATAGTTCTACTTGTCAGCCTCTGTCACAGGTCTTGAATGCTCTTCTGACACATCTCCACCTACCTGAAAGGCTCCCCCTTTTTTGTCAATGCTAAAAAGGGTTCCACTTCCCTTGAGAAGTCTAGTACAAATCTCTGATAGTACCTAGACAATGCATATGTAACTCTCCCTTTGGAGAGGTAATCTTGGAAACATATTTTGAAAAGATTTCCCCATGATCTTCCACTCTTGATTGGAACTCAAAACAAAAAACTTTTGGTGGAATGAGTGTAAGTCTAGCCAACTCCTAAGTGATTGGATGTACCGTTCTATGCATCAGTTTATACTATGCAGCATGGGTTTCCTTTTTCACCAACAAAGGAGAATCTCATTTCCCACATTTTAGGTAAACCTCAACACTTTTTTCCTAATACAATCATTCTGAATATGAACATTGGACGTCCAGTCCATTCCCAAACAAAGGGAGTAAGGCCTAGACACTGGAACCAATAGGTTCCAACTAATAATCTCGCCTCAAGGGTCATATCACATCATTGGTATAAGTATTATTATTGAGTCTCCTATCAAAGGTCTCTCTAGACATGAGGGTCATGTAAACGACTTAACCAGAAACTCTAAGACATGGAAAAGATTTGGGGAAGGAAGGAATGATTGGTACATATGTCTAGTAATACTTTAGCGAGTATTATACATAGATAGTTCATTAAATCTTTTTTAGAGCCCTTGGGTCACACTGCTTGACCATATCTAGCTACTCCCTTCCCATGTCCTCCGGATCCCTGAGCTAGGTGGGGACCAGAGTGGGGTGGTGGTTTTGACATGTCAAAATATACACCACATTATTCTTTTCTACTAGATCTTCTTCCATTTCTACAGCCCTGTAGATTCATCTTTCCCTAACAATTCCTCTTCCCAAAACAAGTTACACACCCAAGTGTCTAAGACTGATGCCGGTTTCCGTCATTCCTACTATTAACATTCACTGGCTGCATCCGCTCAGCCAAAAAAAATTAATCCACAATGATTCTCTCTAAAACCCTAACAAAAATAGGAGTGCATAAAGGAATAGTGATGGCATAGATGTCCCTAAACACACCTCACTCAGAGGTCTGATCCCCGAAAAAAACAATTTATCATATTAATCATGTACCATGAATTGTCAGTACGCGTCGATGAATACTCAACAACCAACATGTCATCCTGCCGAAGCTGTAGATGCTCTACAGAACTCTTAGCCACCTCCTCAAGCCTATCCTCAATTGCCAATGATTCATGGTCGCCTTGGAACCTGAGGGGTATCTAATGCTGAAACTCATGTAATGTAGAAAGCCTAATTGTGTCCTCAATCAGTATCAATGGTTGTAACTGCTGACCAACGTGCAGTGATAGACCTGACACACTACCCAAAGGTACTATCTCAGGCAAAAATCTACATACCGAAGCCTCATCACTATTCGTACCATCCTCATTGTCACTCATTTTAAAATGTAGGATCTAAGATCACCATCTTCTCTACTGGTGTCTCAACTAAGCGGAAAACTCTAGCAACAGCCTCCAGCCAGTCCTCAGCTGTCTGGGAATCTGTCTTGCCTCAAAACTTCATAGGCCTATGCTGCTGGAACTCGTGCAATGTCCTCAGCCATCGTGCATCCTCTACCGGTGGATCTGGTGGAAACACTTTTCCAATGCTTAGTGGTGATACTAGTACACCACCCGATGGTGCTAGCACTGTAAGAGGGCCCTACACCGAGGCCTCATCACTCGGAGTGCCGTTATCACGTACTCTCCCAGGAATCCTGGGTGGCTATCATTCTGGCGGAATCCTAATATGGAACAGGTGATCCATGGTCATTATGATATACCAGGGGAGTAAACTCCAAATAAATAAAAAGAAATAAATTTTAAAAAACACATGCAATCTGTGTTTTCTTGCTCTGAGTCGGAGAACAGAACTCAGGGTTCTGGTGTATGGATACGTCAGTTTCTGCACCAACACTGGACTCCCCAAACTGAATATCATAATCATAAAATGTAACACAATTTCTTCCTAGAAATTATTGGAGTCATAGATGTTCTGTAGAACTGAACTCCTCTGATACCAATTTTTCACGACCCGTCCCTCGAGGCCCATGCTGTCACTACTAAAAACCCTCCATCCATAGGCCATGGGCTGGTGACTAGCACCGAAAGGTGTATTCCATTAAAATGGGAAGACATTGACTTTAAAACCTATAATATCATAAAACAAATAAAAATCATCATACAAACTCAATGTAAAACTATATTGTAAACACGGTGTGTATAGGAAGTAAAACGATCCAGAATAAAAGACAAACTGTAAAGTACATGTAAACTAAAAAGTACAAGTAGAAATGAAAACAACTTTTTTTAAGACCTATTAGGGATACTAATAGAAGGGTAGGTGTGGCTCTTGAATGGTCATCTCTCCGGTAGGCCTCATCTAATGTCCACGTTCGAGATACCACCAGTCATTGTACCCTCGTCCTCAGTCAGCAATATCCATCGTCTGCACCATACACCACATGGTGTGGGAATAGACCATGCAGGGGTGAGTATAATGATACACAATAGGGACTCTGAGACCCCATAGGTCTCCTAGAGTTCCACAATGGAAAGATCTAAATGGAGGAGCCCAACTCTACATAGGTATATTCCCATACATATACCAATGTTATCAAGCGATATTCCTGTAATACATGTGGGTAGAATACCACGAAGGTAACACCATAAAGGTGAAGCATCACATAGCACATCCTCAATTACAAGCATAATGTAAAGACATCTCACACCAGGATTTATTCTAGGGTTAGTTACAGGTAACATCCCCAGTCACATCGTCGAACACCCCTGCTGCTGGAGAACTCCTCCTCTATCGAGTACAGTGAGCCTGCAACATCACATAGAGGCACTTCACACTAATAGTGGACTCTAGAGGTACTCCTCAAGTCGATTACATTGGGTCTTCCACGTCACACAGAGGCGCTCCCCACCATGGGTATGCCTAGACACACAAAGGTGCTCGCCCACATGGCTTGCTGAGGTACTCCTCTTGTTGAGTATTGTGGGTCATCCGCATCACACAGAGGCACTCCCCACCATGGCTCTACTGCATCACACAGAGGCACTCCCCACTCAGCCTTTCGAGTCACTCCATGTTGTAATTTTTAGGCGTCATCCAATCTCAGCTAGTCGTAGGGTTCTGTAGGTAGCATGCTTGGGAGAACTTCTCCCCAAGCCATTATTCATACCTCTAAATCCCTGAAGTCCCACAAATAAATATCACATAGGTCAGTCACGTCTTGAGAGACCCAACACAATATATGACGCGTCAATTGAATTCTTGGTATGTATGTTATTAGTGTTTCTGATCTGAGGGCTTGGTTGGATTCATGGTTCGATACAATATGATCGTACTCCAACCATATCCAAAACCCAAGTGGATTATACCAAAAGGACCATATTGATCCAAGGATTATGGTGCCATAGACGGTTTGTCAAATGGACACCCAGTTCAAAAGTTATGGCCCCAAAGGTGTATGTGGGTACAGATGGGCCGGGGTCTGGTCCAACCCAGTCGGACCGACCCGGGACGACCTGGCATGGACCGACCTGAACTGGTCTGGGTCAACCCTGCCCAAATCATGTTCGACCCGGATGACCTGGGCCTTGGTGCGCCCATCCCGTTAGGCCGTGTTCCAGCCATACCCGCAATGGGGATGGTCCGGCCCAGCCCTTTGGTGTGGCCGAGAGGCGCGGCCCACTGGGTGTTGCGGCCCGCTCGGTTGGCGGCCTGCCGATGAGGGGTCCCCCATGACCGACACACAGGGGAGGTTCCCTCAGTATTCCTGAACGGTATGTGGATTTTTGGGTTGTTGAAATAAAATACCCTCCGGGTGGTCCACCCATTGTGGCGAGGCCATCAGGAAGGTCGGCCGCTTATCCTCCCAGAAGCGTGGAGGCGTGCCACTGCACTACCGCAGCCGGTTGGATTCTGGCTGCTTTTGGCCTCCACTACATCCGAGTGGCTACGGCCTTCTACTCCACCGATGACGTGGATTCCCCCTGCCGCTCTGCCATGTGCCTGGATAGATATCGACCAACACCCTACTCTGCCATGGCTGATGCGTAGCGGCCTCCTTCTTAACAGACAGTGCGGGCATGCACTGCCCTTCCTCCCCAGTGGCCGGTTGGGAGTCGGCCACCACATTCTTCCGTGAGCCGTTGTAGCTTCATTCCAAGCATGAAAAATTAAACGATCGCATATTCATGATCCTTGGGTCGAGGGATCCATGTCCATATATTTCACTCAGTGAAACTCTGTGTTTCCAGTGTCAATAAATATTATGCTTTGAAGAATGCATGAAGATCGCACAAGGAATAAAATGAAAGAGGATCAAGGGTTATGTGCGGGATGATGGCCATGTTTGTTTGGCCATCGTCTTAATGAATATAGGATTAAAATAATCAATTAAATTCAATCATATTAAAAACAAACCCCTACTTATATTTTCTATTAGAGGTGGTGCAAATAAGTAGATGAAGTCGTTGATGAGTTGGCGTTCTTCGCACCCGCAAGACGCTCCATGGTCAGCTCCTAGTTCTTTGTTTCTAGAAGATGTTCTTCATTGGAGGAATCCCTTTGATGGATAATGTTATCTAAAGATCTCCATCCATGTTCTATGCATTCCAGCAATTCTCCCAACCCAATGAAAGGTGAGGATCCAACATATAAATGAAACTAATTTAGTTGGCACAAAAATAAAGTTTATGTTGGAACAATTAATTTGGGGGAGAAACCAAGAGTCACCTCCAACATTAATGAGGGAGGTCATGTTTCCGGTGGTCCCCACCATTAATTTCATAATGGGAGGATTCATGCTTGTTGGTCCCCACCACCGGATAAAAATTGGAATATTCTTAAAGAAATTAAAATAAAAGATGTTTTATTTTATTTTTATTCTTTTAACACACCCACGAAAAGTTTGAAAACTATGTTTCACCCTCAACATACTATGGTCGAGGTGAAGGTCTCGTTAAGAATATAACGGCGCTGCAAGTTCTACAGTGTCCTCAGATTTCAATTCCATGCACTAGTTAAAAAGTTACCGAACGCCGATCGCACGTTTAATAAATGTAATAGAAAAAAAGTTCAGAAAATTATTAGCAGTCACCCTAGACCCGCAACGGTCGAGGATAAGCTATGACTAAGTGAAACACACCCCAACAAACCCAATGGTACTCACAAATTTCAAATCTGAGTTACCATTTAGAAATATTGGATTTCTTGATAAAATAATTCTTACATGTTTATTTTATTTACAGCCAAAACTAACTGTAACTGGTAGCCCCTGCCGGCCATTGTTTATATCTAGCTAAAGAAAGCATACACTCACAAGTTCATCGGTGGTCTCAAATTTTGAATCCAATATTCTGTTTATGAGGTATAATCATTTGAAAATTAAAATAACTTTATTTAATTATTTTATTTACGGTTATGCAATTTTCAGGTTTTCTCATAGGAGGCCCACGCCGACCAAACTTAAGTCGTTCCTAGGGTAAACCCGCTATCCTTAGTGCAACAGTGCCCTCGTATTTCTGATCTGAATAACTGTTAAATATTTATTCTACTTTTCAGGAAAAATTCCTAGGAACCCTAATTAAAACTTATCAAAACCTCAACGGATCATTCCAGGCACTTCGAGCCTCGGAATCGTGTGCTGTTAAATTCTGTGATCTCAAAATAATTCCATATAATTGAAAAAAATTATATAGAATTTCCGGGACATTACAGAGAGGCTTAGAAGAGGATTCTTCTAAGTATATTATTATACTCACCATACATATAAGTAAAATATTTTTTAGGTCACATTGAGCATGTTCGAGACCAACATAGTTACAAAAAAATTGGGGTTTCCAGATATATTTGGGCTTCATGTAGGTATTGTTTTTCTCCTTTCTTTTAGTAGTTGTAGTTTCCCCATTAAGTTGTAGTAGTTTTATCATGACATTTAGTATGCATAATTGAGTTATATTTTTTATTTTTGTCTGATATGGAGTTGTTTGGTGTTTTTCGTATCACTCTATTCGACATGTGTTCTCTTAGAGGGTAATTCCTCCCATTTGTGTTTAATATACCATTAGTGCTAGTCGCCAACCTGGGCCAACTGGAGTCCTGAATCAGGGGGTCACTATCTCAATTATCACATTTTTGGTCCCATAGGGGTACACCATGTGTGGAGGGGTTGTGATAGAATTCAATCAGATGTATGGTTGATGGAGAGGATGGTGTTTGGTGTTAAACAGTGGTGAGGTTTGATGGGTTGTTAGGTCCACAGTGTCAGATATGTTTAAAAACTGATGTAAAAACTGGAGACCAACTGAGGCACATGTGATTACGTCCCCCTATGAACTATTGCATGAACCTTTAGGTTTATAATGAATACTAAATGAGAAGATACTAATTTCAAGGGAGATACCTTGGAAAGGATCATGCCTCATTCTTCTTCGTACCTTTTTTAATGGGTATTCCTTGAGATAGGTTAACCTAAAATGAATTAAAGAAAGTAATTACTTAATTAATGTTGATTCTTCCATAATCTAGGTTTATAAGATCTAACTATTTTCTTATTTTGAAGGCAAGGCTCAAAGTCGATGTCCTCATCAGGTTTTCATTGAAGTTGTCTAGAAGGATACACAAAAATATCACCATAGGGTAGTGGTTAATGATAATGAAACATGGAGGAGGAAAAATCCGAGAGTATCAGTGATACATTCTATAGAAGTAAGAGGGTTCCCTTTCAGATGACATCATAGAAGACTGGTTGGAGGATGTTGAGATGGCATCCAGTTTGATTCGTTCTCATAAGGAGCACTATATATCTTTTATAGTAACAATGCAGCATGGGGCAGTGAGTAAATGGTGGTTCTTGTTCATCGGGGATCATGAGGAGTTGTTGATCTTATAGGAGGTGGTTCAAGACATGTTTAAAGTCAATTTTCATTATTCAACTACGAAGGTGTACAATCACCTAGAGATTATTACCCTTCAATATGGGAGATCTAGTGTGTGAGATTTTGGAATCTGTTTTATGAACCTTTTATGATATGTTACAAAATATTTTCCAGACGATGAGATAATGTGAGAAATTTCATGGATGCTTTGTGTCTATAGGTCCAATTCTAGGTCACCCTGTTTATGTTGAATACATATCAGGGGGTGATGGGGAGGGTAGAGGATATAAATATGGAATTAGTCTGAACAAGATCATCGTGAAATGGGAGTCATATGATTTCTCATGATGTAGAGCTGTGGTCCAGGGGTCCTAGTTTTCAGGGCAGAAGAGATTCCATTTTGATGTGGGTACGTCCTAGCCCTCATCATCTTGTTTTTCCATTGACGATGGATCTTAGGCCTATTCTAATTTTTCAATACATTGTTTTTTTATGGATGCTATGGACAACAATAGCGAGAGTGCCAAACCATTCAGATAAATCATTTTACACAAGGTGTTCCGATCCATGACCCTCCATTGAGGCAGTTCCTGCCAAGATAGTAGTAACAGGTTGCACCATCGATGGATCAGGAGATAGAAGATGGGTAGGAGGTGGATATACATGGGATTCTCCTCATTCATAGAGAACAGAGCACAGCCGTGGTGGTGGTAATCATCTGGGTGATAGGGTTGTGGAGGATTTTGTGGCCAGATTCTTGGTTTAGCATTGCTAGCACCAGATGAGCCGAATGTTATTCATGGTACCCTTTTCGTATTTTATACTTCTATGTATTACATGGTTGAATTAGGAGTGATTCACTCCATAATATCATCTGGCATTTTCTATGCTTTGGGACTTTAGTTAGAGAGGTTTCTAGTGCCCTTGGCATTAACAATGCCATTGGGAGGTTGAGATGACTTGTTTGAAGTATGTAGATACTGTGAGATAGTGCTGGGAAAACACTAATTTTGGAGATATTTCATATGTTTATAGATAAAACCATATGATTTCATCATTATCATTTATTAGTTGAATTTGGTGCAGGATATCATGGATTTCTTCCAAAAAAATGTGGTGTACTTCGATGCTGATGGAGATCCAGTCATGTTTCCTAGTTAGTCAGACCCCTTGATGGGTCAAAGTCGTTTTCTTTCCATTTCCACCATTATGAATGAGCTAATGATGAGTTCTTTAGAGGTTTAGAAGTTGACATTTCCTAGGGTCATATAACAGTACCCTAATATCTTCCCAGAAGAGGTTGTAGCATTACCCCCTCAATGAGTGATCGAGTTTGGGATCGAGATACTACTAGGATGGTCTCTTATCCCCAAGTCCCCATATAGCATGGCCACATTTCATTTATGGGAGCTATGTATATAGACTGATAGTATGTTATAGTAAGGATTTTTTTAGTTTAGTGTGTCACTATTTGGAGCACCAATTTTATTCGTGAAGAAGGATGATGGATGTTTAGGGATGTCTATCGATTATCATTTCTTAAACAAATTGACACTGAAGAATCAATATAATCGTCTACTGATTGATGATTAATTCAATAAACTAAATGGTTCATGTTGGTTTTCAATGATCAACATTTGGCCATGATATCATCTTAATTGTATGATGGATTAGGATATCTCAAAAACTAATTTTTTGTTGTTTTGGTGGGCCTTACGATTTTGTTGTAATGTTTTTTGGTGTGATGAATTCTCCAACTACATTAATAGGATTGATGAACGATGTGTCCTATTAGTTTTTAGATAAGTTCTTGGTGGTTTTTATCAATGACATCCTTGTGTAATCTGTATCAGAGGAGGAGAATGAAGAGATTCTTCATGCCGTTTTGGGAGTTCGTTGTCAAAAATAGCTATTTGGGATGATTTCGAAGTGTGAGTTATAGGATAGAGAAATACGTTTCATAGGGAATGTGGTGTCCCTGTAGGGATTAGATATGGATCCGTCGATGATATAAGTGTTTGTGTCTTATGAATCCCCCATGAAAATGACAGAGGTGTAATGTTTCCTTGGCCTTCCATGCTATTACAAGAGGTACATAGTTCTCTAGATCCTTTTCTTCCCGTTTAGGGAGTTCAATTTTATGTTTTTTGTGATGCTTCGCATCTAGGGTTAGGTGGTGTTCTGATGCAGTAGGGATCAATAATTTCTTATGTGTACCAAATGATGAATCCCCATGAATGTAACTACGCCACCCATGATATTAATTTAGTAGCTATGGTGTTTTCATTGATGTATTGGAGACATTACCTAATTGGATATAGCTTTGTTGGTTTCATTGATCATAAGAGACTAAGGTATGTTTTCTCCTAGTGTGACTTGAACTAGCGGCATCATCGGTGGATGTAGTTCTTACTAGAATTTGACTTCTAAAAATCATATATTCCTAGATAGAGGAATGTTGTACCTGATATGTTGATTAGGAAGTCCCATAGTGATGTAGTACGAGAATTTGTTTATTCCCGGAGAGTGATGGAACAACATTAAGCATTACATCTTGATATGGGAGATGATGGGGGAAGATGATGTCTTTTTAGATGATGGTTCACTCATCTCAGGTGTAGTAGGTGGAAGAGTCCCATTTGGGAGATCTTGAGGTGGAGGTCTTGAGTGAACAAGTTGTTTGTGGTGAGGCCCCTTATGGATGGTCAGAGGATGAACAAAATTGAAATTTGTTTTAGGGAATGATTTTTGTTACATTATTGATATGTGAGGTGATTATAATACAGTTTCATAGTTTGACTTTAGCGATGCATCTTGGCCTGACAATGATGTACCATGCCTTGAGACACTGGTTTTGGTGGCATCAGATGATGTGAGAAGTTGTGGTGCTTTTTTCTTGATGTTTGGTATTCCAAAAGGTGAAGGTTGAGAACTGTGTCCCTGGTTGTTTTCTCCAGCTGTAAGATACTTCTCAATAGAAATGGGAGGACATCTTAATGGACATTGTTACTTGTTTACCTTAAGATCAGGGAGTCCATGACACTATTTTAGTGGTAGATGTTCATTTAATGAAATCATCCCACTTCATAAAACATGAGGAATCAAGCATAGTTTAGATTTTATCAAGGTAGTATCTAGAAGAGGTGGTGAGACTCCACAGAGTCTGAAGGATGATCATTTCCGATCAAGATCATCATTTTATATATGGGGCATGGATATGTTTCTAGTATCCTTTAGGTTCTTAGCTATGCCTTAGCATTGCTTTTTATCCATGGACCAACGGTCAGAGAAAGTGGACTATCCAGACACTTAATTAAATTTTGTGCTCTTATGTCCTAGTTTTTCGAGGTTTGTGGGTTAGGAACTTACCCTTGATGGAGTTTAATTACAACATTAGTTTCCACTCCACCATCAGTATGGGGTCATTTGATTCCTTTTTTGGATAACCATTACTTTCTCCGTCGTTCTGGACCGGGGTTAGAGTGTCAAAAATTATCGGACTGGATGTTGTGAATAATAAGACTAATATGGTTCGGATGATTCATGAGGGGATGAAGGCATCATAGGGTTGTTAGAAATCAAATTCTGATCAAAGTACGAGACCTTTGGTGTTTGATGCTGGGGATCACCGGTTATTTAAGGTTAGTCCCTGTCGTGGGTAGGGAATGATTGGTCATGGGAGTAAGTTGTCTCCCCCGTTTCTTGGTCCTTTCGAGTTGTTGTCTCATACTTGATCTAGGGAGTATCAAGTAGCACTTCCCCCATAGAGAATTTGGATACATTATTTTTTTTAGGTTCCACAACTCTGTTGTTATCTTCATGATGACTCTCACATCATCGATTGGGGAGAGATCAACATTGATGAGGATATAACCTTCATAGAGCAACATGTAGAGATCTAGGACCTTAAAGATAAGGTGTTGGGTCGGAGTGTTATCCCCTTGGTTCATGTCCTTTGGCAACATAATGGCATGGAGGAGAGATAATAGAAACTTGAGTTGAAGGTATGTTCTTAGTACCCCAAACTGTTTGATGTTTATCTCTTTTCTTGAAATAATGTTTTCATTGTGGTTGTAGACCCTTTCTTTTTATGAGATGGAATCCTTTTGGTGATTTTAATGGATTTATCACTTTAGATTGTTATCTCATTGTGTGGTTGTTCAGACCCCATTAATATTTACTTTTTGGTTGATTTTGAATTCTCGAGGATGATAATGTATTTGAGGTATCTTATGAAATGGCTCACACCTCTCTAATCCATTCCACTATTGAAATATGTTGTCTGATGTATGCTGAATGTTCAATGTGACTTATCCCCATCACTTTTCACAATGTATAGTTTTATGAACAGTGTCATCAGTGAGACAAATTTGAACAATTTCATATGTGAGACAGATGTGAACGGTGTCATCAGTGAGACAGATGTGAATGGTGTCATCTGTGAGAGAGATGTGAATAGTCTCATCAGTGAGACAGATGTGAACAGAGTCATCGGTGAGACATATGTGAACAATTTCATCACATAAGCAGATGTAAACTATGTCAACAGTGAGATAGATTTGAATAGTGTCATCGGTGAGATAGATGTAAATAGTGTCATCAGTGAGATAGATTTGAGTAGTGTCTTCGGTGATATAGATGTGAATAGTGTCCTTGGTGGGTCATTTGTACTGTCAGTGTCAGTGATTCATTAGTACTATCTACATAGGTGAGTCAATTGAACTTTCTAAATGATTGATTCACTTGTGTTGTTAGTGTCAGTAGGTATATAGTGTTTCTATCCATCAGTATTTGTAATGTGTTTCCATCATCCTACATTTTTCCCATTTAGCATTTTCGTTGACATAAAACTCATTCAAGGACTTATTTTAAGAGATTTAAGGACAATTCAAATACTGTAACATCTATCTTGATATTTTCTAAGGCTTGGGATGCATTTACATTGTTTGATTTCCAAGTTTAATGGGATATGCGTTTAATGGAAAATCTATCGTATCTTAAACCACTACTCTATTAAATCTTGTGAAGGGAATATATATTCCTCCCTTGTTCTACCTTCTTTCTACCTAGTTCTAGATGCTCAAACCATTCAATCTTCTCATAGGAGTGGTGTGATAGAACCTTTATCCTTGGATTCTTTCCCGTTGTAGATTCATCGAGGTACATGTGCACCCCCTATTTTGGTGCAAGTAGGAAGTGTCAATTTGTCATCAATAGAAGGTAAAATATCCCTCCGCTATTATGTCTTCTTTAATGTTTATTTTCCCATTAATCATTTACATGTTATGGAATGAGATATCCGTTCTTATGATAGCGTTTTATTGGGTATTGGTTGGTGTAGTTGTGTCGTGGCATCCTCAGGTCGATGCATTTGTTGTAGGGTAAGTGATCGTGATCTGTTCTGTGGGTCATTCTCATTTAAAGAACATCAAAAACCTTCTGTGGTCGGGTATTAGTGGCTTACCTATTCATTTACATGAAATCCTTTAGTAAGCATGATTCATCCCACTGGATCACAATGGAATTAATGTAATAAATATTTAATCCAAATAAATAAATTATTATCGAGAGTATGTTGTTGCCTCTTGATTTGAAATAAAAAGTGATAACTATTATTTCTTTGTTTATCATGTTGTTATTGATGTAAATTGGTAAAGCACATAAAATGGGATTAATTGTAATTATTTTTCAAAGGTAAAGAGGCAGGTAAATGAATCTAGTTGTTTTTGTTGTAATTTTATGTTAATCAAACCGATGCAGAAAGAATATTTAAATAGTTTCGATAGCTTATTGGTCATTTTATCCGTAGTTTGAACCTACAAATAATAATCTAGTAAATTCATTATGTATTAAATAAATGTCTCTTTGATAAAAAGATAATGCCTGGTAGGGTTTGGAGTACCCTCTTTCTTGTAAGGTTGATTTCCTGGAACATCGGAGCCATGAGTTGTCATTATGTTTGAAGGTTGGATGCCTTGTTTAATAGAAAAGAGCACAATGATATGATTGTTTCCTGCTGATTATGTTGTGTTATGAGCATGGATTGGAGTTTGTGAGAGGTAGGGTCATGAAGGAACGTTTTTTGTGGAAGTATATGACCACATGAGTGGTGAGATGATTTGATTTATGCATGTGGATGTCAAAAAGGACACCAGAGATGATGAAACGAGATGGATGTTAATATTGGATGTATGATGAATTTTGTTGGTTGGATCTCTTCTTTACATTACCCACTACTCAATGCATCTAATTTTTTTACCCTCCCTAAAATAATAGTCAAAGACGCATGGGGTACGCCAAGTGCAGTATATGTAGATCTTCTCAATGGATGATGGGTCTACGCTCCTTCTATATGTGGAAAAGACTCAATGGGTAGTTCTCCTACTCACCGTGTTGAGCCCCTTATTATTAGTATCACGGAATGTTTTTATATAATTCCTTGGAATATGGGAAATTAATAATTTTGTTAATAAATTATTGAATAAATGATGTTAAATCCGTAGGGTTGGAGTTGGTGGGGTTCTATACTGAGGTTATAACTATGAGGAACTATGGTCTTGGTTTGGTTATTCCTTGAGGGCATGAATCATTTGCAAGATGAAATGTAATGTGGAATTGATAATGGTTAATCAATTAAATATTCAGTTAACCTAATGTGAAGTGGATAAAAGGGGATAAAGTAATAAAATTTATATCTTTATGTGGTTGTGTCCTAATATGATACCTAGTCTTGGTAGTTGTAGTTGGGAGTCTGAGAAACATTTGCGGCAGCTGAGTCTAAGACAAGGTTTTTTCCACAGTGTGGTTGTGAGATATAATATATCATTACTTTATGTATTTCTATATGCTACACCAACCCGTCAATTAGGGAAACTAATATCCTATAGATTTTTGAGCCATGGGGGGGGGGGTATTTTGGTCAACATCCCAATCGGAAGATGGATGACTAACGACCCTCTTTGGCCCCACTGTCTTCTCTTGGTAGTTACTTCGCTGGTAGGCATGATGGTTAGTTTTCCCCCTATATATGTGTAGAGGCCTGTAATGTCTTGTGGTTATTCATACACATATATTCACGATATAGATACTTATGGACTACTATATGTGTAATGTGTATAGGTTATGATGGATCGAGGATCCTTACTCAGTGTACTGGAGGCAATGTCATGAGGTATAATACATAATGTATGATACATGTTGTGTGAGCTATGGGGTCCCAATGAAACTACCTAATTACATTCGTTTTTTTACATGGTGGTTGTGTTGCATGAGGTGCATGTTGTGGTGCTTCACTCATGTGTCTTTGGGCAATCCTTTTTGGAAAGAGATGCTTAGGACATGCGCTATTGGGGAAAAGTAGAAAACATGTTTTGAAATGGCAGCATGTTACCCTTGATATTCAAAATTGTATTATATAATCTTGAATGCGATAATTGGTGAGAATATCCATGGTGACGATGGGAACATAGTATACCTATTTATGTGGTGAGTTAGTTTCACTTTTATTACACTGTGCTATAGCATGATTCCGTTACTTTTTCATGAGATGTTCTGGGGAGGATCATACTAAGTATACTGTCATACTCACCCTACGTATATATAAACTATTTTTAAGGTAACCTGGAGAATGTTAGAGATCAGGCCTGTTACAACTATATTTGGGTTGCAGGAACTGGTTGGCCTTCATGGATGCTGCTATTGTTACTTCCTATTGGCACATATGGTTTTTTCATTTTGTTGCAATAGTTTTTTCATTAAATTACATATGTGTAATTGGTTTTTCATTTATATTGCAGTCTGAGATGGACTTGGTTGGTGTAGTTATTTTCTATCTCTTTTTCATGTGTTCTCTTAGAGGTTAATGGATCCCATTTATGTGTTTACTAGACCCATAGTTCTAGTCGCCAACCTGGGGCCTACTAGAGGAAGGAATCTGGTGTCACTATCTCCCTCCTCACATTTCCAACCCAAGAAGTGTACACCTTGTGGGGATTGGGTCATGAAATAAGATATATTAATAATTTACATAAAATTCTATATAAATATATAAATTAATATATTTATCTAAATATGTTATTTGTGTTTGTTTTTATATATTTATATTCATATTAAATAGTTTAAAATATACATGCATTTATTTTTATGTATATGTTTTCATGTGTATGTGTGATGATGTATGTGTACATATGTATGTTCCTATATGTATTTATCATATGTGAATTGTTGGGATGTTTTATTTTTGTGTGTGTGTTTTTTGTAGGTGTACGTGTATATATGAACATTTATTTATGTATGAGTGTGTATGTATATGAATATGTATGTGTGTATGTAAGTGTGTGTATGTATCTGTGTGTGTTAGGATGTACATTTCATGTGTATATATGTTATGGGAACCCCTATTTTTCATACACCATATTTCATGATTTATTAAATAAGGATAAAATTAATAAAATCCCAAATGATCCCGAAACATATTGTCTTTGGGAAATTATATACATAGTATATAAAATTTCAATAGGAACATAATGAAATTATTGAAAACATCCATAAGATGCTTCAAAAAAATAATTGTTCTTCAAATCTATATTGGGTATCCTAGGGATGTATATTAGAATGGGATGAGCTATAAATCCTTGTAAGGGAATACTCATATAATAGAATAATGTAAAACTGAAAAAATGATTTAGCATGAATATCATGTAAACAAAAGAGGGGTGGGTTAAACTTGAAAAATGATCCATGATATCAGATAATATAATAATGGAAACATCGGAATGTGAAAAAAACATAAATCATGACATCATAAACATATTTCAGGTATAATCACCAAGATATCATAAAATAATTTTATTATTATTACCTCTCATGGACCATACATGGAATCTCATGCGATTAAATCATTATCCCTAGCATTGGAGGGCAACATAATTTAGCCCCACTGGTAACATTCATAACATGTACAAGAATTATTGTTCCACTAAAATAAGAGGATGTATTTCAAAAATTTTAAACCCATGATTATGTAATTTAGGTTACATAAATGTAAATACCAAATCATTTAAAGATATATATGTCTTATTGAATACTCTTGAGTGTATATTTGGATGAGTATTCACTACAAAAATTATTAAAATGAAAAATCACATGATAATTTTGACAGTATAATGTTTGTGTATAAAGGTTTTTAGATGAATATCCCAGTCATGATCCATGTATATCTGTGAGGGGAGGGGTGAATCATGGTTATGTTTTTCTTTTTAGGTTTCCTTCTTTTGGAAACAACCTTCGCCTCTTGTTAAAAACTGTCTTCCCTTCTGAACACACATAACCACAGGAACACAAGGTTTACAAGGTTCTCTACACAACAAGAGTACATACGTCCTTGGAATGGTATAGAAACAATCCAGTACCCCAAAATCCACTAGAAAGAAAATCCTTTTATGTGGAATACAATGATTTGGATATTCCCTTACACTAATGTTGCACTTTAACAAAAGTCCAATAGTGTGTGTGCTCCCTCTTTGAAAAAATAGTGTAAAAAATGTTTCTGTGCTTCTTGATGAATTTTCACAAATCAAATCATTCAAAAAAAATTATCACATTCCTACCCAAAATCTGGTAAGAACCTCCTTGTGCAAACATCTAGCACTCCACACCCTACATGAATGCCTCCCTGCTTGTGCGCTACTTGCTCACGGGCCACTCAGCTTGCGCTCCTACTTGCTTGCACACCACTAACTACTTTAACGCCACTATTGTGTATATCTCACAACTTGAGCACCACCTTTGGAATATACACAACACAATTCTTGAACACAAATCTCTTATTGTGTGCCTCTTATAACATGTGTTCCACTTCTTCTTGTGTGCCACTCTACTTGCGCGCCATGCTGCTTGTGATCCTCCCTACTTGCGTGATATATAAATAACTCTTAAAGTGAACAACACTTCATCTTGTCCACAACATTTTAGTACATGTGTTCATAGAGATAAAATTTTGTCCTAAGGGTTGTGCACAGAAAAATTAAAGATTATCCATCTATTTATAGGCATTTTGGTGGCTTTCGCGCTACATACACCTGCATTCCATTTCAACTTGCGCACATCTCCATCACTTGTGCGCTGCCTCATCACTTGTGCGCCCCTCTATCACTTGCGTGTCGCTCTATAAATAGCGCACTACTTTCTTTCCTTTTCCATATTTTGAAAAGATGATTTGGAAATATGACTTACAGGAATCATACACTTGTGAGACGTTTAAATTTGTGCACCACACTTGTGCACCGCTTTTTGACATGCACACCTGTTTTGTCAGGAAATAGGGATGACATTATTTGTATAAGGTTCAGAAATTCCAATCGGTTTCTAATGGGTTTTTTTTGTAGAACTGTAAACACCCAATGACTCTATATCCATTTGGACCAACATTCTAAAGGAAGGTGCTCATTAGTTGTCGAAGGATGAGGCTTAAGAATTTGCATTGATCGAGAGGATGGGAGGTCAGGCTCATCACGCCTTTTTCTGGGGGAATTATTGCATACACCGTGACTCTCCTATAGATTTATATTATGTTCATGAATCCTTATTAATTCTCCAAGCATGAAAATGAGTTTTCCATTAGATTTGGCAATCAACGAATGATATGTATGGGATTCAAAGAATCATTTATATGTATTTGAGGTTCTTTATCGATGAATAATCCTCAGTATGAATTCATGATTCCTATTAAATGGTATCCTTCAATACATTATAAAGAAATATCCTGGTCATTATTATGAACATACTTGTTTTAAAGCCACTCAGTGGGGCACTTGATGTTTATTGTCATTTAGAAAGACATGGATTATTTCAGAGTTGGGATCATACCCGAAGATGGGCTACCAATGTATCATCGTTAAAAAGGAATCTGAACCCACATAGTTCAATAATAATCATATAGTTTAATGTCATATGGGACAGAAATTAATTAATGAAAGATGGTCTTGAACCGTAGAAAGGCTTCCTATGAACTCTACTTTTAAGTCAGAGGTCATAGTCCATGTAGTTTGGGTGAAGAAATATGGGGCTTATGCATGGTTAATGTACCTAAAAGAGATGTTGTGATTATGTCTACAGTCTAAGCTCACGTGAGTCATGCTTGGTGTGAGAAAAAACATGTACCATTAAACCTAACAATTGTGCCCCGAATGATGCATTCACAAGAAATGATGTGCGGCTTATGTATGTATCACTGCCCAAGTAGATGAAGACCCAGACTTACATTAGGAAAGAACCCAAGAGAAGGCTCTATAAAATTATTTGTACTTTATGGAGATTTGGATTTTTAATCTGGGGCTTACTCTTATGGAGGATTCCGAAATTAAGGGGACTTATAACTAGGGGCTTACTCCTGGGAATTGGCGCAAATTGAAGGAATTATGATTGGGACTTATTCCTAAGAAAGAGGCCTTAAACAAGAGAACTTATGATTGGGGCTTACTCTTAAGAAGGGGGCCCAAATCAAAAGAAAATAGAATTGGGGCTTACTCCTGAAGAGGATGCAAGGTTTTAAAGGAAAATATGACTGGGGCTTACATCTGAGAAGGAGGCCCAATGTTAAAAGAAAACTATGACTGGGGATTACTCTTGAGAAGGAGGCTGAATGTTAAGGGAAACTATGATTGGGGCTTACTCCTTATAAGGAGGCCCAGGTTACGGGGACTTGGGGATTACTCCTAAGGAGGATTACCTAAAAAATCTTCTCATCTTAACGGATGAGGTTATATGGTGGAAAACCTCAAACTGTAGTGACATATTGCTTGTAAGTCACGAGGTTTAGGGAGTGGTTCTTAGAGAATTATTTTATTATAAGGAAGCGAAAAAAGAACCATGACATTAGTGGATTTGAAAAGGGGTACGAGGGCTAATATCTTGAAGAAGAGTGGTGAACGATAGAGAGGTACACAAATGATGTTGGCGCGCAAGTTTAGGTCATGTAAGTCATTTGGCGCACAAGTATTGGCCGTGAATGTGTACTTTCACAGCATGGGTTCACCTGGGTGACGTAGAATCTGTAAGGTAATACATGGGCGAGACATAACTCAAGCCTTTAGTATTATCCTAAGATGATTTCAAAAGGGCAGCGCACAAGTTTCATAGAAAGGTAGGGCAGCGTAAAAGTGATTCAATTTTTAAGGATATCTGTACACTTAAGCGTGCATGTGTTGATGAATTCTAAACACTTACGCCTTATTTGACTCCATCAAGTCTTCCATTCTAGGAAAACAATTACCGTAGATTCTTTTGGAAGAGTTTAGTTGAAGACTAGGGTGACCAGAGCATGAATTTGACTTTTGGAAAATCCGTCCTCGAAATGGGGGCCCACAAAGGGCTTTTTGTAGGCCACCTTTCACCTTGGGCAGAAATCAAATTGGGCGTTCATGTGGGCTGTGCGACACATTGGTGGTGCACAAGTGACTTGCGTGCCTCACTCCAAATAGGCTCCTGGTCCATGCTTTCATCAATTTTTTTGATGTTCTTCAAAGCGTGACCCTATTTGTGCTTAAGGTATTCCCCTTTTGCATTCGTTGGACTTTGTGATGGAATGGAGCGTCCACAAAAGTCCCCCCTCAATGTTGGATCCTAAAAGGAAAGAGGATCTGGTTCTGAGGTAAAGCCGAAGAAATCAAGGGTCTGTAGCACGCATGTTCGGCGCACAGATAATGGGGTGCACAGGTATGGCTTACAGGTTGTCCGGAACACCAATATATATAGGCCCACTACTGTGCAAACTCACTCAGCTTCATGAAACATCAGATCTCGTCGTAGAGGTGCTTCTGTCTTCGGTGAATCGCCCTTCTAGATTTTTTTGTGCTTCTCAGAAGGTATTTGACTTGTGCGCCATAACTAGGGCGGCAAAATGTGCATGGCCATTTTGACTTGTTCACCAAGATTGGACTTGCATGACATAATTCCTTTTCCCTTTTTTTTTATTTTCTTTCATCAAAATTTCAGAAAAAACTTACTTAAAAGTTGATTGTTTGATCATTATGCAGATTCAGTGGCTCCCAAAAGCATTGGATCAGCTGATGAGTTGGCCAGCAAGGGAATAGATGACATGATCAAAATCATCAGCGATGAATACTATATTAACTACGACATCACTCTCCTAGATTTGGATAAGTACTTGAAGAAATATTATGGAAATTCTCCACAGAGAATCTACATTCCCTTGTGTGGCCATGGTCAACTATGAGGAGTCAATGTTCAAGAGGCAATGAATTATATCCCTTATTCCCAGTTTCAGACCTATACCAACTTCTCTTTGGAAAATGTCTTATTTGAAGGATAATTTTTTAATTATGGGATAGAGGAGAAGGTATGCATATTGCCTCATATCCCATGTGCTCTAGATCTAATGACTCACATGCCTAAGCTGCAACCGCATTTCTATCCCTCTATTTTCCGAAATTCTCATATGGACCAATCTAAGGGATGGATGAATAGTTTGGTTTTCTGTCCTGGAGGAGCTACGAAGCTGACATTGATGTGGGCATATTGGTTGCGACAAACTTGTGCATAGTTTGTCGATGATTTGAAGGGAGCTGCAATATAGGGATTTTTCTGGGCTGGGCAGGCATATGTCTATAGGAACGACGATTTTGTTCCGAAGTTAATCAGCCACTAGAGCCGGAAAATGATTTCCTTCCATCTGACTCATGGCTTATTAGGCATCAGTTTGTGGGACATCTACTAGATTTCAGAGGCTCCAATTTTGGGAGATATTTAGGATGAATTCATCCCCCCAAGGTGACCTAGAATGATTCAGAGAAGACTCTGTCTTTGGCATGAGAGTTAATGAAAATTTTCTACATGCTTAAGAATACCACCACAATGAAAACCCAATCCCAAAAAGATATCCATCCAGCGGAGTGGATGGACATGATTCTGATTAAGAAGAGAGAGAAGGGACCTTCCTACACTCATCCTACTAGTTCCCCTTGAGTAGAAAATAGGGGTGCTCCAGGAACATTTTTTCCATCTCGGTAAGCAGAAGAGTTTGATAAGTGTGGGTATGAAGTTAACTAGAAAATTTCAATGAAGACCCATCTGGAAGGATTTTTTTCCTTGTGGCTCAGTGTTTACCTTTTACCAGTTCGGGATTCAAAAGGAGGTGTGAGGTTGGGGACCTTTATCGTTGCAACCAAGCTGGCAGGAAAGAAGATGGTCGGGTTGGCCACCCCAGTTTTGGAAATGATTCATAGGATCTTACTTCAAGTTTATATGGGTAAGTCTCCTCTAAGAATAGTGGTACCATTCCATGTTTTATGGTGATGGACGTCTACCCACTTTAGAACATATGCTGCAAAAAGTGGGGTATAACTTCCTGGAAAATATTTCCGGCGTTCAATTCAGGTTTTTTCGGGAATGTCTCCCTTATCCCTCAAACCTTATGATATCAAAATAAGGTTGAGCATGTTTAAGGAGTTTCAATTCTTTTTTGATGGAAATCCGCCAACAGAGTGATGTGTTGATGATGGAACAACCAGCCTAGAGTTGAGGGCATATATGATGGTATGTAGAGATGGTACACTGGCCAGGAGGATTGATGGATAGATTATATGCGAGACCTATTCTCCATACAGGTTTTCAAATCAATTTAAATATATGTAGAAAATTACTATATCCCCTCTAGTGCATGTTAGGTTAGAGCATCATCTGGTGGTTTCTCATCAAATATAGTTCCTGACATCGATGGAGATGACTGGGGTAGTATTTGATATACCAGCTGTTGAAGAGGCACATCGATCGACTATATGCTATGTCGAGAGATGGGTAGCATCATACCCTGAAGGGGTACTGAATCAGCTGGTCCCATGGGTGGGGATAAATAAGAGAACCGTTAGAAAATAATCTCTTCATTTTTAACATGACTCTTCCTCAACATGAGCTAATTCATAGGATTCCTATGAAGGGGATGATGGGGCTCGAAATGCGTCAAAGCATCCTCATGCTAGATATAATCCACCCGCCATAGTCAACTGACATACTGCATCGACTCCTGGTGAGTTACATCATTCAGTCAATTTAGTCTCCATTATTTTTGAAGAGCAACAAATTTCATTTTCTTATCCTTTATATGTGATTGTAGGATCTGGGAAGAGGTTGAAGTCCCAGATTGTAGGGCCCTCCTCGCGTCCTTCTGGTGCACATTCTGTATATTTATTACCAGAGGCTTTCCGGACATGGCAGATATTATATTGTGATGCTGAAACCGCCTAGATGTACTTATGTGAAGGGTTTCATATCCCTGGAGTGGGGAATATCTGGGAATACTATGTCATCCATTTTGAGGACAACCCCAATGAAGTGAGGGATTACATCAAATAGCTAGAAATACTCATATATTCCACTGATGAGTCAGTTCCTATCACCAAGCGGGTGAAGGAAATGATGGACCATGGTACAACTGAGGGATTTTGTCCTTCATTAGATGATGATTAGTGTGATTACATGGCTCCTGAAGATGTAAGTTTTCTTTTTGTCATATTTCTATTATCTTTTCATTTGAATTTAGTCAATGATTTTTTATTCAAGGAAATAATCTTCTTCATCATGTTTCTTGTAATGGAATGAACAACTGATATCCCTTCGCCATGGTATAGCCTTTGTGGCACCACTCTTGGAGCCACTGAATATCCTCATGAGGTGGGCGAAGTATTTCCAGGATAGCAAGTCATGGATAAGGAATTAGAAATCACATTATTTTCTATGATACATGTTTTTGGAGATGATGACACCATTCCACCATAAAAGGACAGGAAGAATGAAGACCACAGTCGAACACATTTTTAGTAGTGGTATGTCCTTATAGTAGTCATGAATCATAACTTATGAAAAAGTGATCAAAATTTTCAGGATTTTAGGGGCTTCATCAGTTTCCATTTTATGGGAAAGGACAGACCATGCTTAGATTACAACATAGGGTGTTGTAGAACAGTCTCAAGTTCCTTCCAAAATGGATATTCTTGAAGAAACACTGATAGCAGATAAGGCGACGTCTGTTCCCTGCCCCTCTCCTATTTCTGATGCCAGGAGAGAGGAGAATTTTGATAAATTAACAATACATCATAGAACCACAAATGAGACAACAACTGACATCTATTCTGTGATGTTTTAAGTTCAACACATGAACGAGAACATTTTAAAACCACCGAAGCTAACCCCCAAACTCTCTTTGAAGAAGCTATCTCAGTTCATAGATTTCTAGATGAAAGTCACAAAGAAGACATGTCGAGTGCTCCAACTGGTGAGACTAACCTAGGATATGGGACATTTTTGGATAAAATGATGAATCGTGGCATATCCTTTGATGAAATTTTAGGACATGTTAACTTACCACCTGATTTAGAAGATTTTGGAGATATATATATATAATCAAATGGATGTGAGATTCATAATTCGTCCTGTTAATATTATCATGATTACACTTCTAAACATGTTTGGTTAAAAATGTACAGTTCCATCTGATTAAAACTGTTGAACCAACAATGCTTGAAAGGGGTATAGACAATGATGTCAACCCTGTTATTGCAGAAACACTGGCTCAGGTGGAACTCAACAAGACACACCCTCTCAAAACCCATCCTGAAAATCCTGTTGAAGTTAGAAAAGATGGGGAGGAGTCTTCAAAAGTTTCTGATCTACTGTTAGGTAAAAGAAGACGATATTTGTGGCTTACTTAACCTGAAATACAATCAATCTACTTTTACTATCCTTTGAAAGTAACCATACATTCTATTGAACAAACAGGGCTGTCAACATCAATGGATAGATCTGGAGGAGAAGTCTCATCCTTATCCCTAATAGTAGTAGATGGTGAAAATTCTAGGGTTAGGGAAGGAGCAGAACATGGCACTTCATTAAGTTAATTAATATCAAACTATGTTCCTCCCAATGATAGTGATGTAGAATCAGACCCAGAGGTGAAAAAGGTGCTCCAATTATCACATCATAAGGCATGGATAAATATATGGAAGAAAATATCTGCAGTTCCTCTTAAAGAGCTGCATACGAAAATTCCAAGACATTCATCCATGTTCATCATATTGGGACTTGGCAGTTTTGGATAACATGAAATCCATGTCCCTATGAAAAAAATTCATTCTAAGGAGGGATAAAGAGAAAAGGTGTCCTCAAGACCTGATCAGAGCTAGATTGCTGACCAAAATCCTTGAATTTCAGGCTTTAGTGTTTTGAGTAGATGCCGATCATGCTGCAAAGCTAAAGGAATTGAATCAGAAGATCAAGGAGAAGATTTCCTAGCAGTTTCACCTTCAGTAAGAGATAAATGTTGTTACTGGGGAGCTTTACCAACTTCATAATTTGTTGTAAGAAGTCCAAGAGGATGGTATAAAAGCCATCACGGAGGCCAAATAAGAACTTCAAAAAGCTGTAGAGAGTGATTTTGGTTGAGTAAATGAACTTCATGTGACTGCTGAAGAAGCTTGGGATGCTGTGAAAGAAATGAGAAATCATGTTGAAAGTCTTCTATAATTTCTTAAAAAACAGAAGAGACTCCAGTTTGTGGATGTTCTTCTAATCTTGTTCATAATTGAAAAACAATCCTTCTTCAATCATCTGTACCTTCATTATCTAGATAATTGATATTATTTTTTCATAAGCCAATGGGCCTAGTAAACATAGTTTGATTTTTACTAGGGTAATATAAACAAACCCAAAAACATTGAATTTTTTAATTTCTCAATATTACCTAAATCATACATAATGTACAATTAGTGATCCGAGACTCGACTTTTGTTTAGAGTACCCTTTATAGGTTCCCAATCTAATGAGTACCATGTATTTTGTTATTGGCAGTTTAAATTCATGCATGTTAGACGATAAAACTTCTAATATTTAATGTTGAATATGTTTGACATAATGGATCATATTGACTCAATTCTTGATAATTTTTTCGGAAACATATTACCATATTCATGTATGGAGGAGGAAAATTGTAAACTCTGACTTGATAAATTTTGAATCTGAGGAAGGGAATGGGATAAGATCTAAATGTAATTAGAGCAATACTTTTCTACAAATGAAGTTACCACTACTTGGCAAACCGGTTATAGGGTCTGAATTATGTAGGTCCAACTAGGGCATATACTGCATAGTCAAATAGTAGTATCTTTTGGAAGACATTTCTGTTATGTATACAACTTATTCAAGGCCACCTAAGGGAACGTGCTGGATAGTCGGGTAAATGAACTCTTAGAAATTTTACATTCTATTTCTAAAAGACGAAGAATCATTTATGGAGATTCAAATTTTCTAAAGCATAGAGTTTTCTTTATAGAGAAAGGTACGTGAATATGGAGAAGATATTTCTGATCAGAATTGTCAATGAATTGGAGGAATGTGAAATCTACGAAGGTCTGACCCAAAACTAGGAAAAAAGTATATGTGGTTTTAAATCATATGACTTATACTAGAGATAGAAACATTATACGACATATTGTCAAGTCTTCCAAGGTCATTTTATATTTCTCGGAACATATGGAGAAGGAGGAAAATGTAAACCATAGACTTGAATACATTCAGATCATGAAAAAGTGTATGAAACAAATATGTTAAGGATGATATTTTTTTTCAGATACCTACATATCGTCGTTAAGACCAATATGGAAAAACAAGGATTCTCCTAAGAATGAAGTTACCATTACATGAAAACCCCAATATGGAGGTGTAATTATGAAGGGAAAACATGGGTATAAGCTACATAGTCAAATAGTAGCATCTTTTGGCTGATAGGCCTGTTATGTAGACAACTTATGCAAGGACACCTAAGGGAACATGTTGCATAGTCAAGCAAAAGATCTCTCAGGTATCAGACATTTTGTGACCAGAAGACAAGAAAAAGGATTCAGAGACCATGAATATTGTTTTTATAATGTTGTGGTTGAGTCCGGAATTGAGATTCTAGATGTCACTATGTATCTCATTAGGATGAGAATCAAGCCACACATAGTTCTTGAAATACAGTTTAATGTCATGCAGAATGAGAGTATAAAAGATATTAGTTTCGGGTCGTAGATCCCGGACCATAGTGAGGGAGACACATCATGAATTTGTTATAAAACTGATGTGAATAAAGAACAGGGTGTTCCATATCACACCATGTGCTCCTAGGGGGACTTTTCACCCAAGGGAACGAAAGTGGAGTTTGGGGTTAGGCCCAAAGGCTCGGGGCTGGACTCGTCGAATGCTCTAGAGTTCCTACGTATCCCATGAGGATGGGAATCAAGATGCACATAGTTCTTGAAATACCCTTTGTATAGATTTGGATCATACATATTAGGGGTAAAGAATACCTTATTAAAATTATGGCTTGACCCATAATTAAAGACTTGGGTGTCACTACGTATCTCATAAGGATGAGAATCAAGCCATACATAGTTCTTAAAATACCCTATATACAGATTTGGTTCGTACATATGAGGGGTAAAGAGGACTTTGTTGCAATTATGGATGGACCTAAGATTAAAGACTTGGGTGTCACTATGTATTTTATAAGGATGAGAATCAAGCCATACGTAGTTCTTGAAACATGACATTGTTGGAGACCATGTCAATGATGATTCCTCTCGAGTGAGTGTTTCAGGGATTTTAGCAGTATATTTTTCATACAAGAAAAAAGTGAAAATAGTTTAAGGTCATATGCATGGACCAGTGCAATGTAGTTGAATGTCTTGTAGCAAGGACAATGGGTGACTATATAGTTTAATGTCATATATCTAGGATGATGGGACGCACAAATTTTAACGTCATGTAGGACGAAATTGAACTGATATGAATAAGATGATTGATTGGGGCTTCACAGATCAACATCGCATGGGATGGAGGTGAATCAATGTGAAGAAAGTGGTTTGGGGCTTGAACCTCAGGATTTTGCCTATGTATCTAGCCTAAGAGGCAAGGATCAATGTCATCATAGTTCAATTAGGAGGGATTTGGTGATCGAGGTGTACTTGAGGACAACGAACCAAAGATGATGTTGGGACTTATATGTTGTTAGAAGCCCAGAGAATATGTCCTGGTTGAAGCTTATGCTAATATCACATGAGTCATGCTCGGTGTGAGAAACAAGAGGCAGCAACAGACTGGACGATCTTGTTGCGAAAGATGCAACCATGAAGGATGGTGTGGGGATTATGCCTGGTTAGATGCCTGGGGAACACATGGAAATTTTTTTTAAAAGAAAATTGTGCATGTCGTGATCATATTTTCATGTCGTGTGTCACAAATATGGGGTGCTTTGTAGTCTAACATCCTGCAGCTTGAAAGATGTATAGTTTAACTTCCTATTGGACGATAAGGGGGGCTATGTAGTTTAAAGTCAGGAAGCAAGGACAACGGGAGTATTTATGTTACAAAAAATACACCTTCATGAATCCTGCATTGGTTGGAGTTGTAATGTGTTCTATATCCTTTGTGATTAAAGAATAAGCTCCATTGGAGTAGACCATATGTCTTGAGTATGGTCCTTCCCACATTGGATCAAGTTTTAGAGTCTTCTTCCCTGAAATCAATGGGGTTTGAGAACCAATAGCAATTCTTCCTAAATGAATGAACGAATATGAACCTATTTATTGAAATCTCGTGCTATTATATTCTGATAGACTAGTAAATGGTGCATTATGCAAAATCTTTTTTCATCTAGTCGTTACAATTCATCCAATCACTTTTCAGATTGTTCATCTCTAGATAAATGATCATAAATGGTGACTCTATGTGAAGGAAATTGGACTTCAATAGGTAAGCCTACTTCCATTCCATATATCAATGAATATGGAGTTGATCTTGTAGTAATGCGAGTGGTAGTCTGATAAACCCATAGAGCATGAAAATGTTTATCAGGACATGAATTCATATCATTATACTCTATCATTTGAAGTATGTTTCAATGAGTCATAATGAAATCCTCTACCTGACCATTGGCCTGTGCATGATACTGAGATGAATGGTTGGATATGATATTGTATTATTGATACAATTTTCTTACCTTGGATGAACAAAAGTTGGTGCCATTATCCATAAATATGGTATGAGGAACACCAAATCTAGTAATGATGTTGGACATGACAAAGCTATCAATTCTTTTAGCACTGACTTCATTGAGTGGTTTTGCGTCTTCCCATTAGTAAAGGAATTCAGTAGCAGTAATAGTATACATAAACTGCTTAGCGGTAGCTGGAGGATAAGATCCTACTACATCTATTCCACATGTAGAAAAAGACCTGGAATATTTATCTGTATAAAGCATCACTGGGGGTTGATGAATGAAGTAGGAACATACTTTGAAATAATTAAACTTCTTAGTGAAATCAACACAATCTTGCATCATTGAAGGCCAGAAGTATGCAGGCCTTCAAATTTTACCAGAAATTCTATGTCCAGACTGGTGGGCAACACAAACTCCTACATGTACTTCATTTAAAACAACCATTGTCTCTTCACCATCAATACATCTGAAAAAAATTCCATCAAAACCTCCCATGTAGAGAATTCTTTGGTGATCCGGGCTATAAAAAAGATTCAAATTGACCACACGTCATCAGACTTGTTCATTCCCGGCTCTATTAGGTGGGATTTTTCCATTTTGAAGGAATTCCCTGATAGGTGTCATCCTTCCTGTACTATGACCATATTGTTCATAAATGGGACCAATTTCATTGATTTTATCTGCTCTAATTTGATCAAAAGGTGAAACTATATGACGATGGGCAATACTAATGAATGTTTTGTCCCAATTTTTACCTTCTAGGGTTGTGGGTACATTATTCAGTGCATCAGCTTGCGAATTTTGTGATTGCGGAAAATAAGAAAATGTCAGTTCGGAGGGGAATTCCGCCATTAACTCTCTGACATAATCACACAAAGGGATTAAATATTCAATTCTAAATGAATAATCCACATTGATTTGTTTGATTTCCAAATCCGAACCACTATTTACCTTCAAGTGATTCATCTATGCATGAATCACTAATTCCAAGCCTATGAGGAGAGCTTGATATCCTTCTTCATTGTTTGTACCTCCTTCCGACAATAAGATGGAATAGGGTAGCACTGCCTTTTCAGGGGAAATAAGAAAGATTCCTAACCCAACTTTGTTGAATTTTGGATTATCCATTTTATTCTCTATTGGACTTCTAGAGGAACAATCAAAGTACATTTCCCACGATTGAGGATTATCTTGAATAGAGAAGACTTCCACATCTGGATGTTCAATATTTAAAGATGTATCTTCTACCGATGGGTGTTCAGCAAGGAAACCGGCTAGAGCAAGAACCGTTATTGCCTTTTGAGACACATACTGGATATCATACTGCTGTAAAATAACCGCCCACCATGCCAGACATCCTGTAAGCATTGGATGACTAAGGATAAATTTGAGCTGGTTATTGTGAGATACCAATTGGACCTCATGATGTTGCACGTAATGTCTCAATTTCGGAATGGAAAATATTAATTCTAGGAAGAAATTTTCAATACTTGAATATTGAGTTTCTTCTTCATGCATAGTCCTATTAAGAAACTAATGTATTTTTTCATTCCCAACATCATTCTTTTGGGAAAAGAAGGAACCCAATGATCGCTCTAAAGCTGTCAGATAGAGAATAAGTGGTCTTATATCTATAGGTGGCATTAATACTGGTGGAATCAAGATATATTTCTAAAGGATAGCAAATTCTTCTTGACATTCTTCATTCCACTGTTTAGTGACTTCCTTCTTCATTAATCTAGTGAAGGGTAAACACTTTCCTGCCAAATTGGCACGGAAACGCCGAATATAGGACATACTTCCTTGAAACCCTCGTAATTACTTTAAATTTCTAGAAGGTGAAATGTCAAGGATGGATTTTGTCTTCTCAAGATCAACTTCGATACCATGATGTCTTACAACAATACTGATAAATTTTCCTAAGGATACCCTGAAAGCACATTTCAATGTGTTCATCTTCAAATTGTGTTGTCGAAGTTTGTTGAATATGATTTCCAGATCATCCAAGTAATCAGAACATTGTCTGGATTTAACCACCAAATCATCCACATAACATTCAACAAGTTTCCCTAAAAAGGGATTGAAGATATGGTGCATGGCACGTTGATACGTTGCACCTACATTCTTCTGGTCAAAGGGCATTACCCGATAGCAAAACACACCTCGAGGATATATGAAGGATATAGACTCCTCATCTCTTAGGTATTTGTATTTCATTGTACCCATAGTAACCATACATGAAGGAAAGAGCTTCATATCCCACTATTGCATAAATTATGTGTTCTGTGATCAAAATAGGAAAATCATCCTTGGGATAATGCTGATTAAGATAACTGAAGTCAATGCAAACTCTAATTTGTCTATTCTTCTTTTTTCACATGGACAATACTTTCTAGTCATTTGGGATATTGAACTTCTAGGACAATGTTAGAATTGATAATCTTATCATCATCAGCTTCAATTTTGGAGGCATAAGTTGGGTGTGTTGTTCTTACTGCATGCTTGAATCCTTGATGTTCTTCTGGAAAACCCAAATGACCAGTGGCAACATTGGGATCAAGACCTACCATATCTGAATAATTCCAAGAAAATACATCTTTATATTTCTTTATAAATGACATATACATTTCTTTCTATTTAGTATTCATGGTTTCACTAATTAATGTGGGGCGTGGATCTTCTTTTGTACCCAGATTTATTTCTCTGAGTTCATCCACTGTGGTAGATATACCCTCTTAAAATGCTGGAGGCGTATCCCTGAGATCTTCCTCTACTACATCAATATGTGTTACTTATTCTGTTTCTACTTGAATACTAGATGACGAAGTGCAATTTCCATGGTCATGGGAGAAGTTAAAATTTGAACATTTGAAGTGGAGGCTTCCATTTCTAACCCTATTATTGATGAAGGGTCGTACTGGGGCGATTGAGAGGATATTATGGATTGAGAATCGACATCATTTCTTTCCTTTGGTATTACTATAACTTCTTATGGCTTTGTTGATGAAGTATAAAATTGCTGGTTTTAAGCGGATTAAATGAAGACATCTCCATTTATGTTTTCATCACTGCTTGGTGAATCAACAATTTCTCCCATGCTGTCTATCTTGATTTCCATAATTGACATTATGGAAATTTTCAAAAGAGTGTTTGGATTTGGGTCTATCTTGTAAATTTGACTGATAAGAAACACATAATCTGTACTCACTTTTATTAATGGGTTTAGTGGATTCTTTTCCAAACCATTCAGAGCATTAATGTTGGTGACCTCCTTTGGTGTGGATTTTTCCTTTCCCTCCACGTGATAAAATTATTCCTCAATGTATTGAGATTCAAACGTTTTGAATGGGGCCTTGTCACCTTACAATGTCCCAATTTCACCATTGAAACAATATTTGAGACATTGATGGTATGAAGAAGGTATGGCTGCATGTTGATGTAGTCAAGGTATTCCAAGAAAAATGTTGAAGGGTGTGTCCTGACGAACAACCATGAAATCTGAATTAGACACAAGGACTCAAACTGAATTCTAAGTGTAATCTCACCCAGAGGTTCTTTTTCATTCTTTTCATGTCCTTGAAAAAACAAAGTAGAAGTAAAAAAAATCATATTTGGTGATGCCCAATCGGCGAAGTGTACAAATATGAATGAGGTTGACTCTTGATCCATTATCAATGAATGATCGTCGGATGTCTATGTAATTTTCTTTTACAAATAGATAAAAAGTTATGATATGTCCATATACAACATCATCTTCATCTTAATATCTAAAATATATCGCTGCATAGCATTCTGCAGGATCATTCTCTATACGATAGACCTCAGTCGCAACAATTTCTGTTTTGAATTCTTGAGTACCTGATAAAGCCTCAATAAGTTCCTCCCAAAGATCTTTTGATAGATTCAAGGCATCCAGAAATGATAACTTGTCTAGTACATTGGACAAATGTTTCATGAAATCATATTTTTGGTTCTATGGTCTGTGTTTCACAACATGAAAATGAGGTTTTGAAGGTACCTAGGATGTTTATGCTTTGGTAGTAGTTTCATTCTGTATCAGGGCAGAAATTGGAAACACTCCTGGCTTCGGTAGACTATACTGACTAGGTCTATCTATTTTCTGAGAGAAAGAAGGTGTAACCTCTAACCGGTCCTCCAAAATAACTGTGTGAGGACCGAATCTGTCACGTGTGTAAGAACATTCCTATTCTTCTTGAGCCCGCTAAAGGGATTTTCCACAATTTTCTACCTCATATACAGTTCTAGCAGGGGTGTGATTGAAATAGTGGCTTCTGGAATATCCAAATCTTCCCCTGTATCCTAGACCTCTTTCTCTTCCTCTAATTCCTCTCTTAGATACAGGGAACTTAGTCTCATCATGATCTAAATCATCATTGGCATAGGGATCCATTAAATAAATCATGTTAAATGAACCAAAGAACAATTCTTCATCTGATGAAGATTCTTCCTGATGAACAAGCTCATGTTGTGCCATATGGTAGGGTGGTTCCCATGCTTTTGAAGCAGATGGAAAAAAATATGACAGATTCAAAGACGACATTGGCTTTGACACGAGCTCGTCTTCTTTTTACTGCTCTTATTTCATCAAATTATGCCACTTCGTTGAGGATTTTCCTTCTGATTAAGGGGGTTTTTCTTTGGCGTAAATAGCATAAGAATCGATTGGTTGATTCAATTGTGTTCATAAAAGGGCATGAGTTTGGTTGATCATTTTCCTGACCATCCAACCATCATATTTCTACGCATTTTTACTTTTGACTTTGTGCCACTCGACTTCTTCCTCTGGATCAGTAGCAGTAACACATGCTACCTGGGCTGAAGAACCTTTCAGTTTTAATTGTCCAGAGTTCACCATCTATTGTATAAGGCCTTTGATGACAAAAAACTCTTGAATGGGATGCCCCTTCATCTGATGAAATGGGAAATAGTTTAGGTGGTATTTATCTCCTTCCTTGTTCGGCCTTTTGGGCCTTAGTAATTGAACCAGATTGTTTTCTAGAGCCAAGACCATGTAACTATGAACATGTTTATTCTTAATGAATAAAATTTGTCCTTTTAATCCTCAATCTTTTTCTGACATTGATTTCTTTGAACATCTTGAGGAGGCGGACATTGTTGTTGATGCTCAGTGGTGGATCCCTTCAAAATGATTATGGTTTTAACATGGAAGTAGGAACATGTGCTTGTTTAAGAGTAACTATAGCAGTCTCTACAATTCGTATTATCCTTCCCAAAGCAGATGGAATTACATGATTTTTAGCCCTAGTCTTTATAAGAGAGTTTTCTATGTACTGAGCGATTGAAGTATGGTCTTGAAACCCTCATGCGTATTTCATAGGTATCAATGGTGTCCATAATTTATCACACAGATTTTCCATACAAATGGGTAACATCTCTTCTTCTGGGAGTGCTAAACATAAGGAATATGTTAATCCCTTCGAGCGAGCAATGAAATCTGAAACTCTTTCAATTTACCTTTGTATACAACTGGTAAGATAAAAAACTATCATCTTTGGAAATGTTGAGCTAAATTGAAGAAGTAATATTTTACGGAGATCTTCCTGAGATTGCATACTTGTATAATAGAAAAAATTAGGTCCTTGTAATGAATGCACAAAACACCTGATCTTAACTACTTCTTGTTGTTGAGGAGTTCCCATCATAGGATCACAACTAGAAACAAAATGTGTTAAGTGTTGTTCTGGATCTCCCAAACCATTAAGAAATGGAAATGTGGTATTTTCAAAATTTGAAGGGAGTGGAATTGCTTCCATCCATTCATGGTAAGATCTCTTTTTTGGTTGAACAAGTGCACATCATCCTTCCAAAGCTTCCAACATAGTTTTTTTTGACTCAATGGTAGTCATTAATGCTTGAGAAACATCTTTTTGAGCTTGGACCAGAGAAGTTGCAATAACTGGAGTTTGGATGGATGAAGTGACCGGTAATTCCATTGATGGTAGTATTGCCAGTTGCTGTCGTGTATGACCCATAACATTGGACCTATGGGGGTGTAATTTTTAAGTGGGATATTCTTGATCCATCCTAGTAGCTACAACAAATTCCCTTGATTGATTAAGTCTGTCATGCTTTGGAGGAAGACTACCTTGATGTAGTTCGGTATTTAACCTCCCTAAATCCTTTATTTCTTCTTCTTTCTATTCGATCCTTTCCTATAATGAGAGTGATTGGCCTTCTACAGAGGTAGGTTGGGATGTAACCTGACATTTACCCTTTTCCTTGGCATGTGCATTTCTGGAGTATGGAACGATATTACCCGAATGAATTTCTTGCCTATGGGGAACCCTCTAGCTTCTGGTACGCACATCTCCCTCATTTGTTTCTATGTTTATAGCCTCTTAAACATGACCTTCTACATATGATTCCAATTAGTGAGCAGCATGTTCTATGGGATCAGTGACAAACTGCATTGATGACATTTATCGATGCATAACGCATTGCAGCCATTCTGTTATCGTTTTTGCGATACTGTCTTCTTATATGTAATTCATGAGACATTGCATTTTGTTTGGTTGATCCCTCAGTAACTTATTAATGAATCACAATTTGGAGGGAATTTACTGATAATTCGAATCTGCATTCCACTTGTGACTTCTTCCCTAATCGAGAGAAGACTGAATTTAGATGAGGAAGAGATTAAGAATTGTTTAAAAGTCCCCAGTCCGGTGGACTGGGGATGTTCCTATTATTCCTTTTCAATTTCTCTAATCCTATTTGTGAATCCTGAGGGTTGGATTAAAAGTTTCCCCATCCTGGAAAGATGAGGTGGCTCTAGAGATGCAACATCTAAAACATTCATAATCGCTCTCCCGATTTTTTGGATTTTAGTCAGGAAATTGGACGGATGCATCATCCAACATGCACTCAAATCACCTGGCTCAGATGACCGTTCGATTATTTCTGACAACACTTTTACCTAATTATGTGCATGCCTTAAATGATAATCTTGTTCAATATTCTCATTTTCTTGATGCAAGAGTAATTCTACAACATGTTATTTATTTTCCTGACTGTGAGAAGAATGCATTGAGGCGTCATCTTCAGCAAGCCTTTGATTACACACAAAACCAGTTAGTTGTGGCCAGCTATGGGAAATAACATTGCATGAGACCAATTTTGGAGGGATTTTTTGATTGGAGAGAACAGTGAAATGCAATGATCCAAAAACACCCCATCCCCTGATATGAATACCAGATGGGGCATTCGTAAATAATTTGCAGAACCTTTTTAATGTGCCAAGGCATGTGCACTTAAGGGCTCTTTTCTTCTTTTCAACCATTGGATGTCGGGAAACTGAGAGATATTCCAATTTAATATGGAATTATAACCCGTCTATTACCTTAACATGATTATGATATTCATCATAAGGTAATATTTTCTCTTTTAAGTGACAAAGAGTTTTTCTTATGTTTAGACGAATATCGTGAATATAATATTTTGTCAAAATTTCATGAATATCATATTGAGAGTCAAGGAAAGGCCAAAACATGACTGGTATTTCACCTTTCTCCAATTTTTTTCTTATATTCAGCACTTCTTTTTTTCCATTTGATAAAGATTCTTCTACCTGATTGGCCAAAGTTTGTGCTTTTTTTTGCTTCATCAGATTCAACAAGATTGGTAGAGAATTCATTTGTCAAATTAGAAGATTAATGACCTAGGGGTGGTTCAGAGAATGACCTACACCCTAGGCTATCTTCTGATTGAGAATGTATTTCACCTGTTAACGGTAAGACATCAGAAATTATTGTCTTCATATTTTCAAGTGCCACAAGATAAGAGTGCTTTCTTATTACTACATAGTCCATTGAATAATTTTCCAGGAAATACTAATTACTAATACAAAGAGGAATTTCTCAGCTAAATTCATCATCATGGGGAGGACCACCTTGGTGGGTTACAACAAAAGATGAAACCTTTTTCTCTTTGGTCTTCTGGACATGTAGAGGTTATCGTGGCTCTCATCTGAAGATGATGCTTCGAGATTGAATGAATTGTCATGAATAAAGCCTACATGAGGAAGTATCTGATGAATACCTTAAGAAATATTTTTTTAATAATAGAATTTGGAAATGATATAGTAAAATCTTGAGTTGAAACAGATAATTGTCTGAGGCCTTCGAGAACTCAAGAATTGACTAAGGCCTTATTGCAGATTGGCTCTTGATTTTTTAACTATGCTGGATGGGTCTTTTTTTGGATTCCTTATTACTCACATTAGAAACCATTTGAGGAAGAAAGTTGTTATTACGGCCTAGTGTATGTGTCTGATTAGGAAAAATGGTCAGGTTAGGCTGACTATATTCATTTAAATCGGGTCTATGCGCCCGAATTGATTTCCCATATGACATGGGGGTGTATGCCCCATGACCCTCCTAAATTGGAACAGAGGTTTGTAACTTTTCTATGGTGACATGTTGATGTTTCACTCCATTGATAGGGATAGATTTATGTGTCTTTCCTTGTGATGTCCCGGAAGTTGTTATAATATTCAAACAAGTATCCAGAATATGGGTAGGGATTTAATTCTACCCTTCCACCATTGATCGAATGTTCTTGGTGAATTCAGCCGTTGGAACGGGAATATACGTCCATTAAATTTTTGGATTAGGTGTTTGTTCCTGCTCCTATACTCCTTTTCATGTCATTGAATTCTGACAGTATTCTTTTGTGGGGGAAGAAAGTTGTGTCTACCTCCTTTTTTTTCATTGGATCTTTCCAATTGACATCTCCGGGTGCTACGGAATGAGACTGTTGGGTAGCATTATGAATTGAAAGTGTATGTACCTGTAGATTGTTCTCTTCCAAATATGATTGATGAAATTCCTGCAATACTGGAAAACGAGACTGTGGGAAGAATTGATGAGTGTAAGTAGTTGTGTGTGCCTGATTACAGGTGGTCACCACATTTGGTTGGTGGGATTCTCTCAATGCAGTCAGATGAGCATGCTGACTGGATGATGATTTATAAACATGTGTATGTGCCTACCTATAGTACTCCTCCAGAATTTCCTGGAGGGATCAATGTGTTACTGCTAGAGGAGTCTGCTGGGAATTGAAATTAGGATGGACATGTGTATATGACCGCTCATTGTTTTCCTTCAAGTTAGGTTGATAGACTTCTCTCGAAGGGGAATATGTGAGAACATACTCCTTATTGGCCAAATTTTTCCTCTAACGGTTTGTCTTGCGTGCTCGGGTCTGAGGAACGTGAGCCAAACGCCTAGAGGCGATAACCCCATTATGTTGAGTGTGCACTACCACACGAGTTTGGTGGCAATTGTTGGTGTGAGTCCTCAATAAGGACTCATGTATTCTTCAACTGAGGCCTTTAGTGACCTCTTGATTCACTTCCATGTAATGAGGGATGGACTGTTTGTTGCATTCCGGGGATAAAGACTTGAAACGGTTGGAGACGGTGGTTGGAACCACCTGCTTCTTGACCACTGGTCATCGCTGTCCAGACAACCAGGGTGAGTTATTAACATGGAGGGCTTGTCGAGTGGCCTCCATAGTCAGGATAGTACCTTGTTGACGGTATTCCCTCACCAATGAATTTGAGACCCAATGTTAAAGATGTTGAGTAGGTGAGTTGTCCTTAGATCTTAGGAGGATCCAGCATGAGTAGCAGTTGAGGCATTCATAGGTGTGAACCTTAATGAAGCCATTTTGTGTTACAGAGAGATCTTGGAGAAAAGTACATGTTTGATATAGAAAACATAATGATGATAAGTCTGGTGAGACTATATCTTTTGGATGAGTACATATGTTACTGATTTCTTTGTTGTCCCTCATAATGAATATAATAGGGGCCTAACAAATAAGTAAAACATTATTTAACATGGTTAAGGATTCCCATAGGGTTATCCATTTTTTTGTTTCATCTAGAAATGGGGATGAAATTGTTTGTTTAAGAATCACACATTCCTATCAGTTTCTAACAGGTTTATTCGTAGAACCAGAAACACCCAATGATTCTATATCCATTTGTACTAACATTCCATAGGTAGCTTCTCATTATTTGTGGTCCGATGAGGCTTAAGAATTTGCATTGGTCGAGAGGACAGGTGGTCAGGCTCAACACACCTTTTTGGGAGGAATTATTTCCTACATCAGGACTCTCTTATAGACATAAGTTATGTTCATGAATACTTATTAGTTCACCAAGCATGATAATGATTTTTCATTTATATTCAGCAATCAATGATTGATATGTATGGGATTTAGAGAATATTTTATATGTATTTGAGGTTATTCATTGATGTAGAATCATCCGTATGTATTAGAGATTCTTCGTCAATGGTATACTTCAATACATTATATAGAAATATCTATATCATTATGATGACCATACTAGTTTTAAAGCCACTTAGTGGGGCACTTGAAGTTTATTATCATTCAGAACGAAAAGGATTATTTTAGAGTTGGGATCATACCTGCAGATGGGATACCATTGTATCCTCGTTAAAAATAAATCCGAACCCATGTAGTTCGATAAGATGGATATTTTTTAATGTCATATGAGATGGAAAATAATTAATGAAAGATGTTCTTGAACCTTAGGAAGGATTCCTACATACTCTACTTTTAAGGCAGAGATCATATTCCATGTAGTTTGGGTTAACAAATATGGGGCAAATGCATGGTTAATGGCCCAAAAAGAGTTGTCATGATTACTTTTACACTCTAAGCTCACGTGAGTCATGTTTGGTGTGAGAAACAACTAGTATCAGTTAACCTGCTAATTCTACCACGAAATATGCAATCACAAGAAATGATATGTGGCTTACGAATGTCTGACTACCCAAGTAGATGAAGACCATGACTTACTTTAGGAAATAATCCCATGAGCAGGGTCCGTAATGTTATTAGTTTTTATGGATATTTTTAGCTTTATCCTGGGGCTTACTCTTAAGGAGGATTCCAAAATTACAGGGGACATATAACTTAGGGCTTACTCCTGAGAAAGTGGCCCAAATTAAAGGAATTATGATTTAGGATTATTCGTGAGAAGGAGGCATGAACCCAGGGAACTTATGATTGGGTCTAATTCCTGAGAAGGAGAACCAAATCAATAGAAAATAACATTGGGGAATACTCTTGAGGAGGATGACCAATGTTAAAGGAAACTATAACTGGGGCTTACTCTTGAGAAGGAGGCCCAATGTTAAAGGAAACTATGATTGGGGATTACTCCTAAAAAGGAGGCCCAATGTTAAAGAAAACTATGATTGGGGATTACTCCTAAGAAGGAGGCACATGTTAAGAGTACTAGGGGCTTACTCCCAAGGAGGATTCCCTAAATAAAAAAAAATCTTTTCATCTTAAAGGACGAGTTTGTATGAAAGAAAACCTCTAACCGTAGTGACATAACTCTTGTATGTCACGAGGTTTAGGTATAGATTCTCGTTTAATTCCTTTTAGATAATGAATCCAACAAAGGATCCATGCCATAAATGGATTTAAATAGTGGTTATAGGGGTATTATCTTGAAGAGGAGAGGTGAACGAGAGAGAGGTACACAAATGTAGGTGGTGTGCATGTGTAGGTCGCGTAAGTCAATTAGCGTGCAATCCTTGGCCACGTAAGTGTACTTGCATGGAACATGGTCACCTCAGAGATGAAGAATCTATTAATTAATACATTGTAGAGACTTAACTCAAGAATTTATTATTATCCTATGATGTTTTAAAAGGGCAGAATGCACGTTTCATCGAAAGGGTATTGCGGCGTGCAAGTGTTTCTATTTTTAAGGAGTTTTGGACACTTAGGCGTGCAAGTTTTGATGAATTTTATAAACTTAGGCCTTATTATACTCCATCAAGTCTTCCATTCAAGGTAACAAGTTACCATATAATCTTTCAGAAGAGTTGAGTTGAAGACTAGGGTGGCCAGAGATTGAATTTGACTTTGGAAAATCCGTCCTCGAAATGGGAGATCACTTGGGGTATTTATGGGCCACCATGCACCTTGGGACAAAAATCAAATAGGGCGCACAAGTGAGCTGCATGACCCATAGGTTTCATGCAGGTGACTTGCTTGGTGAGCAAGTAACATTCGCGCCTCACTCCAAATGTGCTCCTAGTCTATGCTTTCGTCAATTTTTTTGATGTTCTTCAAAGGGTGACCCTCTTTTTTCTTAAGGTATTCCCCTTTTCCATTTGTTAGATTCTTTGACGGGAAGGAGTGTCAAAAACACCTTACTGTTTCTTTTTTCATATATTGATGTGATGACCATGAAATATTATTTGCGGGAAACACAAAATTGCATGCCACTTATACTTGGGTTCCACATATACTTTAACACAACTTTCACTATTTTTCCAAAAAGAATTTATTTTCCAACTATCCTTCATAAGTATTGCATCACACCTTCTTCAACATTATGATATTTTTGAATGAAAAATCAGAAAACCACCATCATATTTTTCCATGTTTTCACAATGTGAATTTATTTATTAACTTTTACAAAAAAATACAACAAACTGTAAAATAATACTCTTTAATCTTCTTTCTCCATCCAACTTGGTGTTAACAATCTCCCCCTTTGTATTTTGTTTTCAACCAATAATAGAAGAACTTGTGAGATTTCTAACCTCAAGAAATAGATTACATATCAACAATTATAAATTTTTAAAATTAAGAAATGGATTACTTATCAATAATTCAAAGCCTACATGAGAAAACTCATTGTAGGAAACAAGAATTATTAACAGTCAAAACCGTGCTGTCTAAAACCAATGACAATGAAATTGCATGATCAAATATCATAAGCCTTCTTCAGAACAACTTTCAAGCTTCTACCTTAGAATTCTCCACTTATTCGTTATTAATGGAATACAAATACATTTTTTCCTATAACAACTCCAACCGACGGTTAGAATAGTTTACAGACATACATGTTGGATTCACAACATACCCATAATTCCATCTTTAATCATGCTTCCATAATGATTGAATTATGAAAAAATCTACCCCTTAACAACACCATCTAAAGGTAATATGAGAGTGGGGAAAAACACATGTACCTCAACATTGATTAGAAGGAGGTTTGAAACCCATGTTCAACCTCAATTTAGAAAATGGTTCCTTCGGTAATGGTTTTGTAAATATGTTAGTAACTTGTTCTAATATAGGAACATTATCAACCTTTAATTAAATCTTATACACGTACTCCATGATGAAGTGGTACTTTATATCAATATGTTTTGAATGAGAATGTTATAAGAGGTTCTTTTTATTATTGATTTCACTCGGATTATAACATCCCATGAGAAAGGGTAGCTTCACTTAAACAAATAACTTCCAACTGAGTCTTCATCCACATAAGTTGGGTATTATCTTCAGTGATAGCAACACACTATGCTTTATCGGTGCTAAGAGTTACCAAATTCTGTTTCATTGTATGCCAATGAACACAACTTTACCCCTAGAAAGATAACTCCACCATATGGGGTTATTTTTTCATCAACATTTCTTGCCTAATCAGCATCTTAACACCCAAACAAATCAATATTTTCTACTCCATCATACATGATTCCAAAACTTGTTATTCCATTGATAAATCTGAGAATCATATTTCCATTAATTAAATTTGATTCTTTATGAGCACTCTGAAACCTTGTGTATATGGTAACAACATAGACATTGTTGGGTTTTGAGGCAGTCAAATATAATAATCTTCCAATAAAATTTCAAAACTCTCTCTGATCAACTTCTTGGATTTCGCCATCTTTAGAAGACTTGGTACCCACTGAAATTTGTGTGGTAATGTGATTCAAATTTTCCTTTCCAAACTACTTCAGATATTCCTTACCATAATTCTCTTGAGAAAGAAAAGTGTGGTTCCTCCTCTGTAATATTTTTAAACCAAGAATGTATTTCATTTCTCCAAGCATGGAAATCTCAAAAAAAATTCTTCATCCCTTTAGAAAATCATTCACAAGATCTATCATCATTTCCAAAAAATATAATTTCAGCAACATAAACAATTACAATGAGAGAATACTCATGACATTCCTTGATGCAAATATTAGTAATAACACTTACTTTCTTGAAACACATTATCCTTAAGCAAGTATCCAGTTTGGAATATCATTCCCTTGGAGCATGTTTTAGCCCATACATGTATTTATTCCTCATACACATATAACACTCATCTTTCCCAAAAAAAAATCCACAAGGCTGTTAAATGTAAACTTCTTCATCAAGATTACCAATTAGAAATATGGACTTTACATCCAATTGAAATACATTACAACCTATTTGTACAACAATAAAAAGATATATTATGATTGTTTCCAATCTATCCACAGAGAAAAAGTCTCATCAAAATCCACACCGTCAATTTTTGAGTATCAATTTCACACTAATATTGACTTTTTCTTTATCAGATCACCTTCTTCATTCAGCTTGTTCCGGAAAACCCATTTTGTTTCAATAACATTTTTTCATCTAGTTTGTGTATGTGTTCCCATGTATAACTGTTTTCTATCTGATCAAGCCCTTAATTCACAGCCTGAATCCATTCAGGATGCTCAAATGCTCCATTTACATCTTTTGGATACACTTTTGATTACAATGAAGTTTGCATAACAACATTTGTTGTTCTTCTAGTTTGAACCTTATGGTGTTGATCACCAATAATGTTTTGAGCCTCTACCTTCTTCCTCAGCCTAGGATGATCTATTCAAATTTTATCATTATAAAATGGAATTTCTATGTTTGATGCATCTTATTAAGTAGGATTACCATTGTTGGTAGAATTATCATAATCATTAACAAGACAATCCTTATCCTAATTATCATCAATATCTTCAAAATTATGCTTTTATTTATCAATATTTTAAACAACATTCACATCAACAGAATAGACTATTATTCCTGTTTCTTTGTTGAATCATTGGTTTCATTTTCCTTCAGGAGAATAGATAAGACAAATTCCATCATCTCCTCCTTGTTCAAACTTTCAAGGGTTTACACCGTTTTTCTTTATGATGCATGGAATCCAAAAATCTCATTAGTGTTTCAAACTTGGATTTTTTTTCATTAAGCATTTTATATGGAGTAATATCTGAATGTGGCCAATAGAAACATAAGTTTTGAATATACACTATAGTACTCATGGTTTGTATCTAATAAAAATGAGAGAGACCATGTATAAGTAACATTGTTCTCACCATTTCAACTGGAATTATCTTCATCCATTCAGCAACCCCATTGTGTTGAGGTTTGTATGGTGAACAAAAATCATTTTGAATTCCATGATTCTGAATGTAACATTCAAACTATTTATTCTTATACTCTCCACTATTATCAGTTCTCAACTTCTTTACTAAATACTTACATTCGATCACTTCTTTCCTCCTAAAAGTATTAAACATTTTCAGAGAATTGGAATTGTGATTCATATACATATCACACGTAATGCGAGTAAGCTCATCAATGAAATTTAAGATGTACTTATCTCTTTTTTTTAATTTCATTCTCCTTGGTCCACAGATATCAGAATTTATATATTCCAAGGGTTGTTTTGAATGAATTTCAACTCTCTTATGCATAGAATTTGTAATCTTCTATTTTTCACAAATAGTGTGACACCAATCTCTTATTCAGAAAAAATCAGGCATATATCAAACATTGTCTCATATTGATAACCTTCACATGTTTCTCTAAGACATATGTCTAAGAGCAATATTCCGTAACTAATTTTCATCCACCATTCCTGTGTAACAAGAGTTCTACACTTCAATGACTTGGAAGAAGTTCCCTTTTGTATGTTTTCCTCTTGTAACTACCTTTCCGTATTATTCAAATTTCAAAACAAAGTCATTTTTTCAAAAGATAACTTTTTTCCCTCATCACAGAGTTTTGGAACTCTCAGTATATTATTTTTCAACCCATCAACATATAATTTTTTCCTTGGTTTCATTTTTTCTTTCCCGTTGATGGCTGGTCGAACACTATTAATCCTCAGAGATTCATCATTTCCAAATGTGAATATTCCTTCTTTGAATTTGTTCAAATTATTCAGCAACTTTAAATCTCCTATCATATGATAAGTACCACCCACAATCATGAATCCATGGAAATTCTCATTTTGTAGCTTTCAAGGAGGTTTCAACAACATGATCTTTTTGTTATTCTTTTTCATTTATCACCTTCAGCTTCTGATATTTGTTATGAACCTTTTGTTGTGATGGAAACAAAACCAGACATCCCTTAGTATGATTTCCTGGCTCTTAATATCGTTCAAAAATAGTTTCATTTTTTTGGAACTTATGTTCTACTTTCACACTATCCTTCCCATATTTCTTCTCAACATCCTTCTAATACTTCCCTTTTTGAGAGTATTGACTCCCCCTCAAACCTTTTCTTCCATTACTTGTGTAATAGTAGTAATGTTGTTGATTGAATCGACACATGTTTTCAGTGTGTCCAGATCCACCACAATACCAATAGTAACCATAGAATGTGTATTTCTCTCTGAAACTTCTATACTAACCAGAGATGTGAACATGCTTTTCAACAAACTTCTAAATAGAATATTGTTAACCATCAACCATCCTGCTTTGAAGTGTAACTTTATTCTTCTGCTCATATTTCTATTCAGACTTATCAGTTCCATAAGTATTATAAATCCTTCTAGACTCAGGATTTTTATTTACTTCTAATTATTCAGCAATTCTATCTTTGGAAACACACATAGTCTTTCTATCATTCTTCTTATCAGATCCAATTTTGACTTTGATCTCTACATTAGATGTAATCCTTTATGGATCCTTCATTGGATAATTTTTACTATAACATTCACCAACTTGAAATATATATTTTTGAAACTATTATTTATTTCATTATCATTAGAAAGATTCTATTGGATGTGTTCCAACTCTTCTTCTTTTTCCTTCAGCTTTACTTCCAAATTATCATTATGATTCTTTGAATTCTCAAACGAAATTCATCAAATCATACATCTCATATTCCATATTGATTTTCTCATAATGAAATCCTTCTTTATTGGATAATTTGGAATTTTCATTTATCAAATTCTTTTATTCCTACTGAAGACTTCCCATCTTCCTCAGAAATTCTTTCTACTCTTCTTCAGATGATATTCAATATGAGTTTCTTCTTCAAAACTATGGATCCCATAATCATTGTTATACACTATTGAAAATAAGGTATTCTCTCCAGTTGTTTTAGAAAATTATTTCTCGGATTCATCTTCTCTATCTTCTTCATCCTCATCAAAAGATAAAATGCTTCTTTCTTTTATATTTGAATATCCTTTTATCCTCCCCATTTGAAAAATCTTAATCTTCGTCATCTTTTTTCTTCCACAACATTCATGGCCTTCTATCATCATCATAATTGTATTATTTTTTACTCTTTTGTGGAATGTTATCCGCAATGTGACAAATGTCTCGACAATAAAAAAAATTCATGGGAAGTTTACCCTTGTATTTCCCTATACCGCTTTTCGCATTCCTTAAAAACAAGGATAAAATTTCATTAAAATTTTTACATACATCATATTCAGAATCGGATTCACAGGCATCATTTAAAGTAAGAGTCTTCTTGGAATTATCTCTCTTTGCGGACTTGAATGAAATTTCTCTATCAGCTTTTTTTGGCTCTTAATAGTCTTCTCGCTTCTAATTTCATAACTAATGAGACTGCTGTAAAAATATTCCAGAGATAATTTTTCAGGGTCTCTAAATACCAATAAGGTCACTTTGGCCTCAAATTTTTTTGAAACAATACACATGATCTTATCAAAAACTATAGAATCCCCTAATGTTTCACCAAGACATCTGATTGTACTGACAATGTCATTTATCTTAGTAATAATGTCCCTAATAGATTCAGTTTCTCCCATTTCCAAGTCTTCATACTTAAGCCTCCATATTTGTAGTGTTTCTTTCTTCACATTTGTATTCTTTTCATAGATGTTATTCAACTTATCCCACATGGATTTAGCTGTAGCGACACCTTTCACATTTAAAAACTCACTCTCAGAATGAAATGAGAGTAATGAATTTTTATCTCTTCCACCACTCTCACGATTCTTCATATCGGCAGGTGTAAGAGTAACATTGTTATAAATAGGATGAAATCCCTCTGTTGTATGTTCATGAAATTTATACCCAAGAGACAGAAGATATGGCATAATTCTATCTTTCTAGATATGATAATTCAACCCATAAAATATCAGAATACCCATACTATTTAGGAAATTTATATTTTCCATCACAACATATCTTAAAAAAATTAGCAAAGAACAAACGAAGGGAACTGCCTCTGATACAAATTGAACTTCCCCGTCAGGATCCAAGTATCACTCAAAGGGGGAGGGGTGAATAAGTGATATGTTTTTTCTTTTTATGTTTCCTTATTTTTGAAACAACCTTCACCTCCAGTTAAAGAGTTTTTTCCATTCTGAACACACACAACCACATGAACACAAGATTTATAAATTTCACTACTCAGAAGAGTAGCTACATCCATGGGATGGTTCAGAAAAAATCTAGAACCACAAAATCCACTAGAAAACAACCCTTTTATGTGGAATACAATGTGTAGGTTATTACCTTACACTAAATTTTCACTTTGAAAATAATCCAATAGTGTGTGTCCCCCCTCTTAGAAAAAATAGGGTCATATAATGATTCTGTGCTACATGATGAATTTTCACAAATCAAATCATTCAAAATAATTCTTCACTTTCTTACCTAGAAACTGGTAAGAACCTCATATTGCATAAAACATTCGTTCCACACCCTGCTTGCGCGCATCCCTGCTTGTGCACCACCTTATTGCGCGCCACTCTACTTGTGCGCCAACCTGCTTACGTGAAACTAACTACTTCTGTGTGACTATTTTTCATTTCACACAACTTACGTTCCACCTCTTTCTATAACACAACACAGTTCTTGAACAGAACTCTTTACTTTCATGACCATTAGAACATGCACGCCACTTTTTCTTGCGTGCCACTCTGCATGCAAACCACACTACTTTCTCACCTCCCTACTTGTGCACCTTATAAATAACTCTTAGCATACACAACACTTCTGCATGCCTGCCACATTCTACTACATGCATGATGAGAGAAAATATTTTCTACTAAGCATTGATAATACAAAAATGTTGATGGTGGCTGTCTATTTATTTGCATTTTGGGGACTAGCGGGCCACATACACTTTCACACCATTTTAACATTTGCACCACTCCATCACATGTGTCCACTCCATCACTTTCACACCGCTCTATCATTTGTTAATACCTCCAACCAAAGTGCACCACATTGCTCCCATTTTTATATTTTGATAAGCTAATGTTGAAATATGACTTGCGAGCAAAATACCCTTGCGTTCCATTTATACTTGCATGCCACACATGCACACCACTTTTTGAATTGCCTGCCAAATTAGTTCCTTTGTCATATTTTGATGGGATGATCTTGATATATGACATTCCTGTAACATACCCTTGTGTGCCACTTATAGTTTCACACCACATATACTTCGGTGCCAATTTCTCTCATTTTCCAAAAAGCACTTATTTTGTCCCACTATCCTTCATAATGCTTGCATCATATTTTCTCCAAACATGTGATATTTGAGAAATACAAATAAAAAGAGCATTGTTATAATTTTCCATGTTATTACAATGTGAATTGACTTATCCTCTTTGACTACCAAAGACAACATTCTGTAAAAGAAAACTCTTCAGACTTCCTTCTCTATCCAACATGGCCCCAACAATAGATAGGGGAATGATAGATAATGAGATATTTCAATACATGGTAACCATAAGGGTAGTAATATATGCTTGTAAAAACATATCCCAATATGAATAATAGGAAATTAAAATACATGACATAAAGAGTGTGCTCAAATAATGAGGAGAAGTAAGGAATTCATTATCATGAGAGGATACTTATAAAATCTTGGTAAGAGGTTCAAATGAGATTGGAGAAATCTTTATAGAGATCTATAGTGGAATGGAAACATTAAATATAGGATAACAGTGTTTTGAGTGAGTATGAGTGAGTGGTTGGGTGTTTTTATTAGGAAAAAGAGTGGGGAGTTATCCATTAATTTCCAAACATAGGGTTGGGACTCTATACCATAAAATAAAGAAATTAAAAATCCATACCTTGGTTTTTTCAATAGTTTATTCCAAATATTTTATAATATTATTATTTTGTAGTTCAATGTACTGAAATATTTAAAAAATACCATTACTGTTATGGTAGTGATTCATGTTTAAAAAGAATTGATTTTAAAACCATAAAATATAATACTAGTTTTGGAGGACTCATAAAGGGTTTATAAAAATAATTAACAAAACCCCCTTTTCTAAGTGTAAATATATATGGTCATTAATTCCTATTATGGCCCATATTAAAAAAAAATTCATTAAAATTTCATAATAGATATTGTATATTTATACCGTATTTAATTATTAATAATTATTTATACATTACCATGAAATTATGAAACATTCATCATTAGATAATTTCATCATGATGTTTCCAAAAAAATAAAATTTTATTTCTAAAAATAATTTTCTAAATATAAAAAATATCACTTTTAAATCAGAATCGATTTTTATGAAAAAATACTAATTTTTTAACATTTACCATTTTTAACCCCTATTGGAATTATGTTAAATTTTATAAAATTATAATATAAATTATATTTAATCATTGAATTTTCAATAATATTATATTATTAAAATATCATTTATTTATTAATATAATTATTTCACTAGAAAGAGTTTGTTAATTGAAACTATGTATTTCCCAAAAACGAACATTCTACATCATTGAATCAAAATTTAAATTTCTTTATAATCATTATTTAATAAAAAGTAATATAATAATAAAAATAAATAAATATAATCGTCAACATATTTAAAACAAGAAAGACATACATTTTCATATTTTTATTGTTGAGATATATACAAATTATTATACTAGAATATATCCTAAGAGTTAGGTGTGCGGGGGTGGGATTTTCTTAATGTACTTCAACAAACGTGGTTTGGGTCGTTATCTCAATGATACTAAATATATCTTGTAAATAATTTCTCTCATGCATTAGTTTTATAATCTATTATTTTAATTTGTTAATGGAAAATCATAGTGATATTGTGTCCCTCATAATCATAGTTAAATGGGATTCATACGGATGATCTTTCTGCACAAGGCCATCACATATTTTTTCTATGTCAATTAAACAAATTCGTAGAATTTAATATACAAATCACAATGGTTCCATTAAAATATATATATAATCATCAATTTTTATGATTAATAGTCTCTTAAATATTATAGGATATAACATATTGTAGTCTAAAATAACCAATGGTTTTTATGTTTTTTTCAATATGTAAATTATATAAATAAGGCATTTATTCATTATAAAAGGAAATTTCATTAATAAAAGTAAAGGTGATATATTATTCCACACATCGTAAATTTATACCATTAAATGTTTATTTAATACAATTAAAAATATGAGGTTACTTCCGTTTCAACAGCACTTCTGTTTCCCATGTCACTTCCTCAAACATGTGGTTCCGCCACAACACATTGACCATGAATGTTGTCTTATTTCATAGAACATTTTCTTTCTGATATCACATCTCCATTGGATGCTTCTCATAAGAATGGTCATTATCTGGGGGAACTACCTATAGATTTATTACATGTGAGGGGTTGGGTATGTTCTTTTCTTAAGAGCGAGACATGGAAAACATCATGTACATTTTATAAATTTGGTGGGTGTGCTACCTAATAGGACACCATTTAAATGGGATCTGGGATATCAATGTGAAGATATATATTGGTCGAGGAATTACATTCATCCCAACCCTAAATAATCTATTCCATAATGCTATAGGTAAGAAATCATTATCACCACCATCATTCTCTATATATCATCAATGTTTTTTTCCTAACGGTTTGTTGCCTTTGTATAGATTTCTTATGATGATGAATGGTTTGAAACTTTTTTTGGCATTTCCTAGATAAGATTATGTCCAATAATCTTTCTCTCTCTAACTTAATTCACGAAAATTTAATTATAATGCCTCTTTCCTTATATACCCTCATAATGTTATATGTGAATTATATTATGGTAACTATTCATATATGATAACTCCAATTGGAGAAGATGTTTATAATTTAATCCTTGAAAGAATCCATTGAAAAAGATTTTGGTGTATCCTATAGAGTATTTAAGGTCTATTAATATTGAAAATATTTATAAAGAGAATAATTAGTGATGAATCCCAATTCAATATATAACACATGTTAAAATATCTCCAAAATATCGAGTCAAACCCTTGATCTTGATTAAATTAAATTTACAGTGGAACTACAAGATGTCATACCACATCCCTTATGTATATCAATCTAATATTTACAAGTGGGAAATCTCAATTAATGGAATTTAAATTAGTGGACATTGTATGCTGATCCTATACCACACAGATTGTGTTATTTTTTTTATTTCTATTGAGGATTCATACAATGAAATCCATGGTTATGTTTTCCAATTTACATACCAGTATGGGAAATGGTTTCATTATACCCATATCCTTTTAATTCCCATACATGACTTCTTGGAATACCCAACATTTAGATAAAAAATTCATAATATCCCTCTTCATGTTATTCACCTAGAGTGTTTTCTTCAAATATCTATATATCATAGTTATTCCTATATAAATAGATAAGGATGAGCTATGAACATGATCCGGAAGATCCCCCTTTTGTTCTAGTTTTGATGGGACCCATATCTAGGCAGCAAACCTAATAACTCTATACAAAGAAAATATAAAGCGTATAATATCGGATACATTGTTCTATAGAACCTTCTCATATTTTTGATCCTACTTGATCCTCTCAATAATGGATGGTTAAGTGATTTTTTAAGAGTAAAGTATGATTAAGATTCTTTTATTATTCCCATGATCATTTTCTTCATCTCCCTAAATATTGGATCCCATGAAATTATCATCATTTATAGGGTTAGTGGATCCTTTCTACTAATAGAATCTTCCACTTTGTTCACCTTCCCATGATAGTAATATATTTTACAATATTAATCCTTGATAAGATATAACAATATTTAATTGCATATACCAAAATTCTCTTTTTTGAATATATAATAAAGGATTCTACGATACATATATATGTAACACATTCTCCCATAGAGATAATGTCACAAAATCATCAATGATACTATCACTACATCAAATTTTAGATCATTAGTTGGGTTCCCATTCTCATGGATTGTTATTTTCTGGGAGGCATAAGATACACAATCCTCATAGTTCATGAGTACACAACCAAATCCTTTTTTAGTACATAACTTTAGCTAACAAATATATGTAAACTAGTGGGTAATGTAAGGATGGGTGAAATTATTATCCTTATTTCCTAGTCATTAGCACATTCCTCTAATTACTTATTACAAGAAAACATTTCTTAGTTATGAGAAATATTGTTTAGTGGGATTAAAAATCACTACATGTTTGTTAAAAATGGAAGATCGTACACTGCTATTTGAAAGAGTCTATAGATTTTTATCGTTAATATTTGTCTTGCCCATTCTTCAATTGCATCATTTTTTGAAGGATTCATATATATATATATATATATCATTTTTGGTGATAAAATTTCAAAGTAATGTTACTATCACTATCCATAAATTGCAATTACTATTCTTTAAAAATAAATTTTCATTTTGAATAGTATTTAGTATAGAATTAAAATACTCATTACATTCCTTTTCGGTTTTGGGGTAGAAAAGAATATTGTCTACAAAGAGTAGAGTAAATCATTCATGGTAATCCATAAATACACTATTCCTTAAGTATATAAATATTGGTGGAGAATTAATGAGTCCAAATATATTAACTATGAACATGTAGATCCCTACATTGTATGAATAGAAGATTTCGGTATATCCCCATTCTTCACCATTACATGATAATATCGTAACCAGTGATACACCATAGTGAAATGTTGAGATCCTTCAATATGATCATACAAGTCATAAACCCATGGTAGGGGATACCCTTTCTTTATTGTGGTCTTATTGAGTTTAGAATAATCAGCTTAGAGGCTCATTGACCCTTTTATCTTCGTGTTGAATAGGACCGATGCACCATATGGTAAATATCATGGGAATATAAACACTTCATCATTATTATACTAGAGTAGCTTATTCGAATCCATGAGTTCAATAATATCTATTTTATATGGATTCTTGGATATTGTAAAAGCTCTAAGGATATGATCAATTGAGAATTCATCCTCTCATATATGAGGTAAAATAGAAAATTCTTCAAGAAAGACATCAATACATACCCTCACAATGGGTATGTCTTCGAAGATGTATTTTCATTAGTATCCAACATTTTAGAAAGATATAATGTATAATTTTGAAATAAAATCAATGATTTAGATTATGATTCCAGAGGATATTCATCCTCCCCCATACAGTAATATAGAATGAGAGGGTGATTTATGATACAAAGATTTATTTTCATATCTTTCTAATTTATGTTGTCTCAATATATTAAAATTCAATCCTTGCATAGAATATTATATAATATTAAAATGTAAATATCACAAATATTTCTAAGAAATTTTAACACACAAATTTTTATAGGTGAAGAGTTATTAACTTAAGAAGAAATAAAATCCCCATTTTCTGTTTTCAATGATATATATAATTCCTTGATTTTTAGTGGGGTTTTAAAATTTCTATGAAACATAAAAGGCACAAAATAAGGAATATAACCATAATATTATAAGTTTTTTCCCTATTATTGAATGAATAAGTTGTATTCTTATAACTAAGACATTTCCAAGATACACCTCTATAGTTGGGATGGAATAAGCTCACCCTTAGTCTTTAGACCATGGTGGTTACTCTTTTCGGTTTTCATCAATAACCATTGAATTATGGAATTAGATGTAAAAATGTCTATGTTTTTTATTTTTTAAACATTGTAAAATAGAATTAGGGATTATTTTACCATTCCTTTCTCCCATCTCACTATTGGGTTTCTCTTGGGATCATTCCCAAGATTGCTTCCCTTTTTTCCCACACCTAAACATTTCCTTTCCCAGTTCAAGGAATTTATAGTATGGTTCTTTAAAATATTTTGAAATTTGGGATACTGTAATCTATTTATAACATTAGATATCTCGATCACACTACTATAATTAATATACTGACCTAATTTTGGTGTATATTTTCATTATATCATTTTTGTGGAAAATTTCATACATTATAGAAACACTCAACCAAATAAATTACATGTTTATTCCCTTTGGAAACATGGGAATTTAAAATATAGTTCATCAAACATCTAATTATTCCCCTGTCAATTTCATCATAACTAAAACACTTTTTGACATATGAGACATAAAACCTTCGTTCATATCCTGGGGAAAATAAGAAAAACAAATGGTGTTCTCAGCTAATTAGGATGGGTAAATAACGGAGAGATAAATCATGAAATAATCATATTAAAAATCAACATAAACAAAGAAATTAAAATAATATCCTGTATAAAATATATCCTAACATCATGTCTTGGAATAAATCAAATATGGCCATAAAGAATTAATAAATATATTCAATGATTGATTAACGTAATACATGGAATTCTGGAATACACATAAGAATATTAAATGATTTCTATATTAGTTATGTAAACACCTAAAAGGTCATATTATATGTGTGGGTTCACTAAAAATACCATATTATTAGTCATGGTATACTCCCATGACCATCTTAGTAGTCAATGTTCACTCCAATACCATCTTATTGGACAAAGTCCTTTACTAAACCGAGTTCACTCCCTGTTCCAACTATGTCTATCTCATGAGATGTAAATAATATCCCAAAGCAATGGATGGATATATATTTCCATCCATTAACATAATTAAAATAATTCATATGTGTCATATAGGAATAAAATCCACTAATCATATCAGAATCTCTGGATTGAAATGGGTTTCATAAATGTGAGTTAATCATAACATAACCCATGGAAAATAAATGGGTTTCAAAATATTCAATCCATATTAAATTTTTTTTTAATAATAATAATATATATATATAATAATAATTGAAAAATATTTAATTTAACATATATGTGACATTGAATAATGTTATTGTAGATGAAAATTAATTTTGAGACATCACATGAAAAAAATTATTGAGAAAAATATTATCTCTTCAGTGAAGAATGATTTTAAAATCATTAAACATTTATCAATATAATTAATTTAAAAAAAATTATAAACATAAGAAATATTCTTTGAAAACCATTTTATGCATATTTGAAAAAATTTCATCAAAAAATCATAACATATCATTAAAAATACATTTTAAACACTTTTAAAAAATTAATTTCAATGAACATAGATTTCTGAATAATAAGAGAAAAATATTAAATAAAGGAAAAATACAATAAAAATAATTATAATCATGATAAAACCTAAAAATGGGTAGTATATACTCCACGTAAAACAATATAGGTTCATAATATACCATCTGTCTCAATTAATGAAAATCGAGGCAAAATTACCTTACTAATTTGGTAACATTTGAACCAAAATCTCCATGAATGATAGATAATAAAATGGATATGTAAATAAAAATGAATTATATGAATAATAATTATAAAATTCATTCATGTAAAATATATTCACCAGAAAAAGGAAACTTGTAGGGAATAAAGCATGTATCCCATAGAAATAAAAGAGAGATAAAAATCCATTACTACATGAGTATCATTAGAATCGTGAACCCCATAAAATAATAACATTAATTAAACATTTGAATATCATAGAAAAAATTAAATTACTGATATGATATTTAATATGATATAATATACACCACCCCAAATATGTGAGTGGTAAATATGGTATGTACCTCATGCAAATAAAAAGTGAGATGAAATTCCATTAACATAAGTCATGACTTCTTTCGCACTCATTAAATACTAATGTTTAACAAATAAAAGTTTATTATTAATCTAAAACAAAATAATTGCCATAGATATATATATATATTCCAAAAATTATTGACATATGATTTAATATAAACCATTTATTAATAATTCCTTATTAATGTTACCGTTTGTGTAATATGAGCTTTATTTTTTGTTCTGTTTTGACTTGTTATCTTGGTACTCTTACATGAATGAATATTTAATCAACTAAATTATGGTAATAATGATATAAATATAATATATAGATTAATTATATATTAAATAAATGTGATTCTAGAAATTTAGAGATAAAAAATTAAATACACTATTCATGAAGATGGTAGGTCATATGTATGGATTAACGTTGTTTTTTATTTTCTTTTCGGTTTAAATGAATGGATGGTATGCGATATATTATCATTCAAGAATATTTTTATTTTCATATATACAATAAATATTGATAAAAATCATCCATATTAAAATAAATTAGTAATTTAGATGATAACTAAATCACATCAGATCATGGATATGGCAAGCCATACGTACACACAAGCAACACTATCATTTTAGAAAAATTTATATAGTAAAAATGTAAAAATTGATTTATTATTTAAAAGAATAATTATATTAAAAATATAATTTATTTATATTAAACACATCTAAATTTCCTTTCATAATTGAAAATTATGTAAGATGAAATGTATCATTACGTGGAGACAGAATGATGTGCATACAGACAAGCGATATAATCATTTCTTATTCGATGGAAAAGTTGATTTAAAGTGGTGTGTTCATAAAAATATATAAATTTTAGAATATTTATGCTGATTTATTTATAATTTTATTATTATATCATTGATTTAGTGGATATATAGAGGATTATAAAAAGGCAGTGATCAGTTGGAGTGATTACCTACATTTCAGAATGACTCCTTTAGATCTCATATAAAGGACTCTGGAGTTGCACATTTGGGAACACCATATACTATATAACTTGGATAAGGAAAAGGATAAGATAATATTGAATGTTTTTGTCCAATTATATGTCTCTAATTGATTAACTGAGATGAATGAGGAGGAGTCCTTTTATAAGAGAGAGGTGGTGAACTTTTGGAATTTCTTAGATGATTTATTAATAATAATAAATTATTAATACAAATACCTCACAAATGACATTTATTCAAATATATTACATGATAAGGTTTTAATATCACAAAAAAATTATTTTATGCATGTTTTGGTATTTTTCTAATCTATATCATATTTATTAACCTCTTATTAACCCATTTTAATTTTTATTATAGTCACCAATTTTTTTATACTAACATGATCTAATTTTATACTAATATTTTTAAATTGGACCCTAAATAAAAAATTTACAATATTCCTAAACACATATATTATACATTACTTCAGTTAAAATTTTTATTATTTCTAAATAATTAAATAAAATATTATCTTTATAAAATTTCAGAAGTGTCAATTTTGACACTAATCATAATTTTCATTTTAAGAAAATAAATACAGAAAGATAACACCAAATAAATTCAAATAAAACACACTTATCATGTCATATTCTCATATAAATTTCATGTATTAAAGTAATTAAGTCATATTATATACATTTTAATATTTTAAATATGATTTAATTGATTATTTAATTAATTGGGTAAGAACTGCATAATCATTTCGTAATTATTAACGATAATTATTTTTTAACTATATTTTAAAAAAAATCCATTATGTAGATTAAAATATTATAGTTTATAAAAGTAAATATATTTATGCCTATATTCTATTTATCTCCATAAAAATATTTTACATATTAATAGTAAGAGTGTGTCGTTTTTGTCACTCCCTTTCAGTTTATTAATATTTAAGTCATTTCCATGTAAAAGTTTCCATTATATAATTAAATTTAAATAATTATGTGTTAATGGTCAAATTATCATCATAAAATATGTTGTGGGTAAGTGTTAGGGTTGTATTATAAAATTTATTATATCATTTTTACTCTTAATTACCTTAATTACCCATTATTGTGGTATTAAAAATTACTACAGTTACTATAAATATTGTCCACAAATTAAAGTTAACTATTTAATAAATTATTAAATTAATATTAAAATTATGAAATCCATTTCTCAGAATTTAGAACATTGAAATTTATAAAATTAATTAAATTATTCCAATTGACAGAACTAGAAAACATGCTTTTAAAGTGAGAATGTTCTAAAGATTGACAATTTTTATATCCAAATTCAATTTTAAAATGAATACAATGACCTAAATTTGATTAAATTTTAAAATCTTCATCAAATTTTTCATTGAAACAAATCAAATATATTATTAAACAATATAATTTTTTTTAATAAAAAATAGTTTTTCAAATTATATTAGTATTTTTCCTAATTCATTAAAAAATGAATCTTGTACGAAAAATACCAAAACATTAACCAAAGAAAATTTTTATACTCCAATTTAAAATAATAAGAATATTTTTTCATATAAAAATTATATAATTATATAAAATTTATATAAAATTTGTTCTTCGTTAAAATGATGTTAAATTTCCCATTTAAAAAATATAGGGTTTAATGCGGACAATTTGGGTTGTTCTTATCTTATGCTTATAAAATATATTGGTTTAATATAAAAATTATTTTATTGAATATATAAAATTTATATTTGATTAATATCATTCATCAAATGTAATTAATTGAAATTATTAAATCAAAATGACATTGGGAGTATAAAAAGAAAACTATTTCATATATAATCAATCGGAAGAAATATTCTTTTATAATTAAATGTTAACCAATTAATTCATATGATAAACCACATACATTAATAATCTAGTTAATACTATTAATAGATTCTAATTTAACACCACATTTATATCTTATCATATCAAATTATAATATTTTAATAGTATAGTGTTTTTCAGTAATACTCGTTCTTCTGTGAAATGAAAGCTATAAAAAGAACATAGAATTGTGTATAACACAAGCCAATCATAGTGTTGAATATTCCAAAAAGTAATACATGTTTTTCATGTTTCACAATTTTGACTTGGTGTTGCATATAACTCAATCTGATCATAGTGTTTTTGTATAACAAAAGATATATTCAATATTTTTTGAAATGAAAAATAGAAAAATGATTAAATTAATTAAAAATAATAATTCATAAAATATAAAGGTGTTATATTCTACCCCATATGAAATTAATTTCATACAAGAAATTTTTTTATGTTCTCACTGGTTTAATTCTTGAATGTTCCTTACATCTAATCCCATCTCATAAAAATGAATACTAAACCAAATATAGTTTAATTATCTTAATTAATTCTTAAACCATAACTTAGGATTCATCATATTCTTCCTCTATAACACTTTCAAAAAATATGAAAAAATAATCATTTATTTGGGTTCCATAACCACAATATATTACTTTTTCATACATTTAATGTAAAGAATTCTAGAAGAACATCCCAACCCTTTTAGATGTCATTTGAGATCTCATTATCTTTAATAGTATAACCAATAATCATGGAATTTCCTGAGTCACCTCATGATATTTCCTCTGAGAAAATTTATTTTCATCAGGACCATACATTCCACATCAAAAAAATTCAATGATAACCTATTTTGTTCCAGTTCCCACTATTGATCAAAACCATAAAGTATATAGTGAGAAACACCAATCATAGAAAGAAAACCCATAATCATGAAAAATTAATTATAGGATCTATAAATCTTGAAATATACTATTAAATATATGAAATATTATTCATATTACAGGTTATTCATATTCATCTTCAATTCAAATACATTATGATAGTTTGTAAAGACTTTGTGAATTTCCAATGAATATCCCCTATTAGTGTTAAACCATGTGTGAAAAAAGTCCAATTGTCATATAACAGTTTACGATTAAGTCATTCCCATAATGAATTTTTAGAGTTGTCACTCCTAGGTACATATGTTCTTGAACCACATCAACTTGTAGCATCAATATGAGAGTGTAATTATATGAAACCATTCACTCTATCCTTTACCAAAATTCCAAGAATTTTTCCTAAAGATTAACTCATCCTTATACATTTACTTAGATAGATCCCTATATATATCCTTTTTAATACTCCAAGGGATCTCTATAATGTTTTCTAATCCATGTTTCAAAATGTTGACTAATCCTTTGCTCTAATACCCACATTATGAACCACAAATATTATACAATGATATTACATCATTTTTATGATCATCTAATACATTAAACAAAGAAAAACCAAATTCTATAATATTTTAGGTCCCTCGTGAACATGGAAACATAATCGAATAGTTCTTAACCCATCTATTTATTTTCCAACAAATTACTTCATAACATAAACTGTTTTTGACATATTAGACTGAATAGATTTCTTTCTATCACAGGGAAAGGAAACATACTAAAAGGTGTCCTCAGATGCACTGTTAACAAAAATATAGATAATCAATCATAACCTAATACTTAAAAATATATTCATAAAAAAAATTTGAAAATAAAAATCATTATAAAAATTGTCCTGATATAATGTCTTGGAATTAATCATCGAAGAACTTAAAAAATCAATTAACATATTCTATAAGATCTTACCATAAGACATATAATTATGAAATATACATAATCAGGTAAAATAATTTCAATGGTTGTCAAGGAATCACAACCAAGTCCATATTATTATTATGGGATAACTCCATATACCATATTGGCTGTCATTGTTTACTCCCATGACCATCATAGTAGTGATGGTTCACACCTAAGACTATCCCAGCCGAAAAAGTCTGTTACTAATATGAGTCCACTACCCATTCAATCTAAGACTATATCATGATATATATATATATAATTTCCTAGTAAATTGAATTGATATATATGTACATCTTTTTAATCATTAAAACAATACATATATCTTCCAGAATGACATAAATCATTCATCATATTGTAATCCTTGCGTTGAAATGGGTTTCATAAACATAATTAAATCATAAAAAACCCATGTAAAATAAATGGATTTCATAAATATAATTCCCTAATAAAAATAATCATATCATAAGAATAATGAAGATAACATATTTTAATATTACCACCATTAAATAATATGTTACATCAAATCATTTTTTGTATATGGAAAATAATTTTGAGAGATTACTAGAAAATAATTCTTTAGGAAAATATAACATTTTGAATTTAAGACTTATTTTAAAATCATAAAAAAATTATCCAACCCTTTCATATAAAAAAAATGAAAATGATGTTTTTAAAACCATTTCATTGATCATTAAAATATTTTTTCATAAAATTCCTAAAACATCCTTTTAAATACTAATAAAACTCTTTTCAAAAACATAGTTTTGAAGAAAAACAAATCTGTGATCAAAGAGAGAGTAACATTGAATTAAAAATATAACATCATGAAATTATTCAATTCCCTGATAAAACACATCATGAAGAATTATATACACCCCATAAAATAATATAGGTTTATAAGATTTCATGTGTCTTAATGAAGGAAAATTAAAACAAAATTTCCTAACTGATTTGGTATCTTTTGACCCATAATCTCCATGATAGTGTGATAATAAAATGGATATGTAAATAAAAATAGATTAAAAGAATAATAATTATGAAATAAAATCTTGAATAGTATATAAATCATATAAAATAAACGAGTAGTTTATAAAGAGTTGTCTCCCAAATAAAAAAATTGATAGAAAATTCCCTAACTACTATAGTAACCTTATATTCATGAACCCCATGAAAGAATAACATAAACTAAATCACTAAATATTATTATATAAATAAAATTAACTACATAACATGTGATATTTAATTATATACCCCACATAAAATAACTGAGGGGTAAATATGGAATTAATCTCATAGAAATAATAACTGAAATGAAATACTCGTATTTTATGTCTTGACATCTTTCGCACATGGTAAATCCTCATGTAAAATAATTATAACTTTATTACACAAAAAAAACATAATTATGTTAATATATATGTATATATATTCAATATATTATTTACTTAGGAATTAATATTACTCGTTTATTAATAATTATTCGTCAATGTTATGCTTCGTGTAATACATGTTTTATTTTTCGTTCATGTTTTGACTCTTTATCCTTAGTCAACTTACAAGCATAATGATTTAATAAAATAAAAAATTTTAAGCATGATATAAATTTCAGGTATATATTCAATATATATATATATATATATATTCATATTGATTCCTAAAATTTAGAGATATAAGTTATAATACACTGTTAATAAGGACGGTAAGCCATATGTACGCATGAACACTTCATTCATTTTCTTGTTGGGATAAAAGAAAAGAAAACTGTGAGATATTTGTCATCATAGAATAATTTTGAAGTCACATATGAAATATATGTTTATAAGGTTTTAATTATTACCATTCATTATAAATATAGAAGAAAACTGAATCACATCGCCTCATAGAGATAGTAAACCAATCATATACATGGGTGACGTTATCATTTTATAGAAGTAGAGAAGGTAAAAAGTAAACCATGATATTATTATTATTGAATTATAATAATATTATAAATATAATAAACTATAATTAAACCCATAATTACTCCCTTCTATTAAATACAGCGATGAAAAAATAATTGTATCACTTCGTTGATACGGTTAGCCATACGTATGCATGAGTGATACCTTAATTTATTATTATATGAGAAAGGGTTTATATCATGGTGTGTCCATAATCTGAATATAATTTTTTAATTTTTAGGATTCTGAAGTTCATAATTTATGACATATAGCCTATATTAAGAGGAGATATACAAGAGTTGAAAAAGAGAAGGATCAGTTAGAGAGATTAACTATTCTTTTGAACAAATCATTTAGATATCATATAAAGGAATCTAGAGTTAGACAATTGGGGAGAATATGACATCTATAAGGTGTATAGGGAAATGGGGAAGATAATTTGACAGTGTTTGGTCAAATTAGACTAATCAATGTGATGAAATGATTTGTCGGAGGGGATGTCTTTTATTTAAGAGGGGGAACATTTATAATTTCTCAAAAGATTAATTTATAATAAAATAAATCTCAATAAAGATACCTCCAAAATTCTATTTAGTAAATGTTAAGATTTTATAAAGTTGTAATATATTAAGAAAAATATTTTAGAGAATGTTTTGTGTCACTTTAATCCTTATCAATTTGATTAACCTTTAATAAACCCATTTTAATTTTAAATATGGTGACCAATATTTCTATAGTAATTTGATATAATTTTTACATCTAAAGTGCAAATTTGACCCGAAAGGGCCAATTAATGATACCATATCTGGTCCCCTTTTACTTATTTAATAGTTTTCAGATTTTTGAAAATTTTATCAAAAAATCATGTTTATAAAATGGCACAAGTGTCAATGTTGACACTATTCATAAGATTGAATTTAAAAAAATGCATAGAGAAAGTTTACATCAAAATAATTATCTTAAAAAACTGATACCTTGATTTATTCACACATTAAATTCCTTTATTACCTTAACTAAGTCAAATTATATTTCATTTAATATTCATAATATCATTTAATTTATTGTTTCATCAATCGAGTAATTACTCCATCATAATTTTGTAATTAATTATGATAAATATTTCTCCACTAAGAATAATAAATAAAATTATATGATGTATATAAAAATATTATATTTAATAAATATATATATAGTTTCTCATATGTATTACTTATAACCCTAAGAAATATTATACATCTAAAAGTTAAGAGTGGGACATTTCTTCTTTCATAATGAGTTTAACAATATTTAAGTCATTTTTATTGAAAAGTGTTCATTAAATTATTCAATTTATACAATTATATGTAATGGATTAATTACCATCATCGTATATTATTTGGGATGGTTTTAGGGTTGTTTTCTCATATTTATTATATCATGTTTACCCATAATTACTAGATTTACCCTGAATCGTTGTATTAAAAATCACTAAAGTTACTATTCATATTGTTTAAAAATGTGACATATTTACTAAATATAGAACTTATGAATAAAATATGACCTTAATTTTTCATATTTCAGGTAATTGAATTTTTTTAAATTAATTTAAAATAAATCTCATTCATAGAATGAGAAAACAAGTTTTAAAAGTGAAAATGCCCAAAAGATCGACTTATATAAATATATAAATTGAATATAAAATTGATTACAATGAAATCAATTAGATTAAATGATTAATTTTATACCAAATTATAAATTTAAACCAATCAAATATATAATTAAATCCTATAAATTATTTCAATAAAAATCTCTTTTGAATTAAAGTTATGATTTATCACTATTCATCAAAAAATTAATATTATCATAAAGACAGCATAAATTCACCAAAATTCAAAATCGATACTCTGATTTCAAATTAGAATATATTTTTCTCATATAAAAATTATAAATTATTAAAAATTATATTTATTATGGGGTTTCCATTTAATGTTTATAACATTATCTCTTTAAAAATATATGGGTTTTATACAAAAAATTGGGTTTATTCTTATCTCATGTTGATAAAATATGTTAGTTTAATATTAAAAATATATTATTTAATATATTTCTTATATATTAAATTAATATAATTCACTATTTGTAAATCATTTAATTTATTATGAAAAAACCACTACAGTGGAAAAAAAATCAAACCATTTCTTTTATAATTAATTGGTACATATTTTCATTTCAAATAAATTGGAAATCAGAAATTTCCTATTATAAACCGTATATATTCATTTATTATATAATTAAACTCCTAAAATAAAAAATAATTTATTGTTTATATATTATTATATTAAATAATAATATTTTAATAATACAAAATTATTCAGCAAAACACAGTCTGTTGTATAATGAATTCTATCAAAAGACTGTGGCATTCAGTGTATCAAATGTTTGGAATATTTTATCATATATTATAAAATAATAAAAAATTTGTCTATAGTGAAATATTGTCTTTGTGTTGCATAAAAATGAAGAAAAACATAGAGTTTCTCATCAATAAAATATATATTCATTATTGTATGAAATGTTAAATATCGAAAAGATTAAATTAATAGAAAAAAATAGTTCACAAAATCATAGGGTGTTATAGTTAAATTGAATTCATCACGTCATATGTCACGACCCATGATACAATTTTGGTTCAGTGTTCTTCATATAGACTTGAAGGGAACGTCATAAAATTTCTTCAGTTCTATCAAAGTTCAAAATCACCATGACTTTTCATTGACTTATATTTATCCCACCATGGAAGGGGTCATCATTACATTCATGGATAACGATAATGCCGTAGGCATATCATGCATGTCTTGTGATTTATTTATCTTACACATTTATAGATTTATCATTATTCTCCTTAATTAGAAGGAATTACCTCCCTATCAGCAATAGGAGACGATTAGAAAAATAATTAACAAAATTTTTTCTATACTTTCTTTAAATCACTATCTTCAATTTCCTCCTCATGATTATTTTTTTTGAAAAACATCAACTATTGATCACTTATCCTTCCATATGATAAACAACAATCACAACCATTTCTTTCTCAGCTCAATTAAGAATAAAAAAGATATTTTCAATGGATTTTATCCATTCTTCTATGATTATGGGATCATCAAATACACTGAATATCAGTGGACCTTTCTGAATAAAAGTATAAATTACAACATGCTATTTCATTGTGGGATTATGCAATAACATTTTATTAGAAATTCTATTCAAAACATGAGTCAATTGATAATGTATAAGCATAAATTTATCAATTCCAACCCCCATCTGGTTGGGAATATCATTTCAGAAGTCATCGCATTCCCCTTACATAGGATGTTGGCTCAGATAATCCTATTTTCAGCATTTGAAAATAATAAAGGGAGAATTATTATGATAATTTTCTAATTATTAGACAGAGAAACAAAAACCCGTAAATATTAATGGAACAACTCATAATTCACATATATTCCGTATGTTAAGGATATCTATTATTTAATATAAGTGATCCATTAACTATATTCTCCAAAATAATATGGGAATTTTTCTATTAATAATGGTTCAGAATTGGAATTTGAATAATCCAATTCATATCCCATGGGATTTTCATATCTGGTGTGCAATAAAGACCTTTATCATGCACAAGGTGATGATCAAGTCCACCTTTGTGCACCATTTTCATGGTTAGTACCCCTAGGTGCATTTATTCCATAGCCACATCCACCCATAGCATATGAACATAGATATATTTTATTAAGAACCACCTTCCCTATATTTAAAAAAAATCAGGATGTTTTCCTATCTTTAAACAAATATAATAGTATCATATTTCCATATATCAATTTTCATGTTTTACAAACTGTTTCTTGTTGACAATAAAAATTGGAAATAGATTCTTAATTTTTGATCATTGGGATTTTGAATGGAACCAACCATCACATTTTTTTTCTATAAATTTAGGAACACTATTTTAGATCATGTATTATTTTGTGCTATCTTTTGAAATTGATAATCATAAATTTCTGAAAATGGGGTAAATTTTATCATCCCTTGTTAAAATCAGTTATAAAGGTATCTTTTATCATTGCTCAAAAGTGTTACGATAAATGAACTCTTTTTAACATTTTTTTGACATTAATAAAGGTGACACATTATCAGTGCTTATCACATCACTAATAATGGGAATAAAAAATAATGTAATATATATACATACATTTTTATATGTGTAAATATAATAAAAAAACATTTATTATAAAACATATAAAAAAATTAGAATCAACCATATTTTCATAATTTTATATATAGAAAAATTATATTAATCAATAAATAAAAATAATTAAATATATATATGTGTGTGTTTTATGTAAATATGATATATTTATATATTGTATGAAAACAATATAAATATATAAATGAATATAATTTTTTAAATATTTGATTCATATTTGAATTCATATTTATATATTCATATTAAAAGTTTTAAAATAAACGTAAATGTATTTGTATGTAAGTGTATACATGTGCATTTATATTGATGTGTGTGTGTGTGATGTTTGTTTATGCATGTGTTGTGTTTTGTTTATGTGTGTGTGTTTTGTGTATGTATTGGTTTATGTGTATCTGTGTAGGTATGTGTGTGTGTGTGCATATGTTTTTGTATGTACGTGAGTGTGTGGATGTACATGTATTTGTATGCACGTATATATAGTTGTTCTTGTGTATGTGTATGGATGTTTATTTAGTTTGAGTAAAAATGTGCATACACATGTATGGAATTGTATGTATGTGTTTGGGTATACATATGTGTTTGTGTACGTATGTTCATATGCATGTGTATGTGTATATGTGTATGTGTATGCGTATATGTGTATGACATTTTGTATGTGTATATGTGTACGTTTTTCTGCATGCATGTGTACATATGTATGTCTATGCATCTGTATGTGTGCATATCTATATGCAGGAGTATGTTTATGTTTATGTATATTTGTGTACGTGTATGTGAATGTATTTCTACCTATGTATGCCTATGCATATATATTTAAGTATGTGTATGTTTATGTGCTTGGGTATGTATATATGTGTAGGGGTATGTGTATGTATTTGTATAAGTATGCCTATGTTTATGTATGTGTGTATGTGTATGTGTATGAATGTTTGCGCAGTATGTGAATGTATGCATATATATATGTGTGTGCATTCACATGTATGTAATTGTATGTATTTGTTTGTGTATACATATGTGCATCTGTATGCGTATTCGTATTTGTATGGGCATGAGTATGTGTATGTGTCTATGTGTATGTGTGTCTTTTCATACATGCATGTCTATGTGTATATATGTGTTTATGTGTATGATTATGTAGATGCATGCTTATATAGTTTGTGTATGTTTTCATATATATATATATATATATATATATATATATATGTTTATATACGTGAATGCACTTGTATGTAATTTTATGTAAAAGATAATAAGTAATTAAATTTTTATATACATTCATTACAATACATACATCAATAATTAATAATAACAATGTTATTTATTTATTAATTTTTACTCATTTTTATGTGCGTTCAATTCATGTAATCAATGTTATTAATTCTCATTTTTCAAATATTTTGTCTAATTTATTAAATTTTGTATTCCCTTTTAATATTATATCATTTAATATTATAATTTTTTTCTCATTTTTTAAAGTTCTTATTTTCTAATTTTTTAAAATTTATTAGTTTTTTAATATTTATATGTATTTATATATAAGAAAAATTATTTTCAATATGATTGTAAGAGGAAAGATAAATATTAATTCCCTTTTATTTACTATGTTTTATTATTCATAAAATGTATAAAAATTATATTATTAATTTATTTAAATAATTGTTTAATACATCGGTAATTTAAATAGTTAATATTATTCATTTTCAATAATTTTTAATTTTTAATATTTATATTATTTAATTATTCACTTTTCATTATTTTATTTGTGATTATAATTCTTTTAATAAATCTTATGAATTCAATTTTTAAATAGCTTAGTGATCTTTTAAATTTTATTTATTGAAATTTTATTTTCTTTCAATCATTATTTTTTATTCATTTTTAATATATAATAATTTTTTAGCTTTCTAAATTTAATCATTTTTAATATTTATTTACATTTATTTATTTTATGTCATTTAATATTTTCAATATGTTTTTAATTTAAGTGGAAAATATTTACCTTGGTTTTTTACTAATTTTAAAAATTTTAATAAATTAGAAATTTGGTGAATTTTTTTTAAATTTTTTTTAAGTCTGTAACATAAATAGTTAATATTAATAATTTTTATTCTTTATTTTTATAATTAATATGAGTTATTTATTCATTTTATTAAGTTTTATATGTTTATAATCTATTGAATTAATGTTATGAATTCAATTTTTTAACATTTTTAAATTTATTCAAATTTGTTTATTAATTTTTAATATTCATTCATGTAATTATATTTATTAATTTCTTTATTATCGAAATATATAAATTTTTAAAATGTATTTATACATATTTTTTATTATTGTTCAACATTATCAATATTTTTTTTATTTTATATAATTAATTCTTATAAAATTATTGAATTTAATATTTTTGTAACATATATTGTTCTGAAATTTAATTTTTATTAGTAATATTATTTATCTAATTAATAATGTTTATGTATTCCTTTTTTTAAGTTTTAGAATCTTGTTTAAGCACTGATAAAATTATATTTTATAAGTGAAAAAACATAGATGTTGGGAAAAACTAGTTTTGTCTATGCTTTTTTAGTGCTCATAAAAATGATAATCTATCAGTACTAAAAAAGCACTAACAAAATTACTATTTCTCAATTCTAGTTTTCCAGAATGGATAAAATACAATGTTATCTATATTTTAATATGAACTGATAAAACCCTTCACCCTCTTTATAAATGACCCATAAGAGATCACATTATCCTTTTTCCACATTTATGCTCTCGCAGAACCAAATTTTTTATGCAGTTGAAGTTAATTGTTTTGAAATAATCGACTCTCAACATGGATTGTATGAAAATTTTCAATTTTTTCAAGGAATCTTAGTCAATCATCCATGTGTTTTGCATGATTTTTTTCTTTATCGTACATTGCTCGAATATGTAGAAGAAAAAATTTTCTTTATGAATTTATCAAGTGAGACTAAAATTGATATCATTTTTTATGTTATTTCTAATATCACCTACATTTATGAGGAGGGATGAAATGCATAATGATACAGACGAATTTTTTGTCATGAAACAATGATTGAAAGTATTAAACATCTTTATATTTTTTTAACAAAACAGTGTAATAATTATTTTCTTCCTCATGAATATCTGGATATTTAATGTATTAATTTAATCAATAAGATAATTTTTCAAATTTGAAATTAAACATCATTTAAATGTAGATTAATTAATATGGATTGGAAAAATGGTCCATGAGATAAAAAATATTTTGTTCCACTATATTGTGTTGTTTCTTATATAATTTATATTAATATGTATAATGTAGAACAATTCATTAGACCCTCTTCCATTTAAAATATTTTAATAATTATAAACAATTGATAACCATTGTTTCCAATTACTCAGTTTATTTATGATTAAATACATTCTCTGTTTTTTGAAAATTCAATAATTTTGTTTATTTTCGTTAAATCATTAATTTTTCCCATTCTACCCACAATATTAATAATTTTTAACATGTCCTGGAATATGTGAAAAATTATTAATATTATTACAATTTGAATAATTCTAATAAGATATATTTCCTAAATTAAAAATTTTAGTGACCATAGTTGATATGATTACATTGTTTCAGAAACTACAGAACCATTATAAAAAATATATAGTCTTTTAATTATGACATCTTATTATGTATACCATAATGATTATACAGTTGTGTAAATATATAGTTTTCTCAAAATAATTGATAGTGAAAATTAGTGCATTATCTCCCTTGATGAATCCATTTCTACAAAATATTGATTTATGACATATGAATTCTTGTAATAAAAAATAACCTTCATAATACTTTAAATTGAAATAATTCATGTTCCGCAGATGTTCAGACAATATCATGATTCAATGAAAATTTATATCACATAGGATTTCTATATATGTATGTATTTAAAGAAAAACCTTTTAGGGTTTGTAGCTCATAAAATATAATTTTTTATTCATTTTGTCAAATCTGAACAATATTGAATCAAAGAATATGGATATGAATCCAATTTAGATGGATTTCAATCAAATAGAAAAATAATATAAGGAATTTTTGAATGGGTTTATGATGTTTGAAATAGATCATATATAATACCCTAATGAAATCATGCATCCATATTTATATTGTTTTTATTCATGACTACTTAGTGTAGATGAGTTGGAAGAATGATTTATCTATCACAAAATATATAAAAGATATAAATATTGACTAGACAAGTTGAAAAACCAAATAAATCTACTGTCATGGACAGTAATTCATTTCATATATCATCTGATTAATTAAAAGTGTAAACAATGATGAATATTTTATTAGTTATACGATAAAATGTGAAAATGATACTAAAGTCCATATTGAAGAAATGAGAATGATAGTTGAAAATAAACTTTATGATTTTCCAAGAAAATTTCCGAATTTGATTATTTTGGAAAATACTCCATTGTATGTTGATTTTACCAAAAATATGACATTTGTAGATATATTAAAGAAATATAATCTAAAGGTTGAAAATGGAATGATTGACAACAACATTTTTAAATTAATACCCCTCTTGAATTATATAATACTAGATGATAAATAGATTCCATTATGAACATATGATGATAAATGAATTCTATGTTCAATGTATATGACCTCTAAAAGAATATATATGTATCCAAATTATTGTATAATATTTTCAAGGAAAATTAATCAGTTTAAAATTCAAAAATCATGTAATGCCACGATTCAAGAATCATGAATCACGTCCTTCAATAGTTGTATGGTAATTTCATATAATTTCAATGTTCATGTTCCAATATGGGTTTTAGGATGATCCTTATGAATTGAGATGGCCCACACGCACATGAAATCATGATGGGAAACTTCAACACCTAGCAGACTCTTCTCAGTGGAATAAATTTGATCATTATTATCCTGAATTCGGAAATGAGCCAAGAAACCATCGCCTTATACTTTCTAGATATGGATTTAATCCTTTTGGATTATAATGAAGAACTCACAATAGATGGATAGTTATGTTGGTAAATTATAACTTCACACTAGTTTTTTTCATGAATTGAAAATACACAATGTTGCCTCTACTTATATTTGGATCGAAAATCAGGTAATAATATTAATGTTTTTTGGATCCATTGACTGAGGATTTGAAGATAAAATAGGATTTAGTTATTATGTTGTATGATGATTACACAAATTAATATTTTACATTGATATCCATATTCTATAAGATGATAAAGGAATTTCATACATAATGAAAATTTTTATGATATTAAAATATTGGAATGAATTGGTTTCCCATTTTTTGAACAATGTACACATTCATTTAAGTTGAAACATTCATCAAAAACTTTTTTTCAAGTAAATTGAAAATTTCTATCATGATGAAATAAATACTACTCATTGATCACAACATCCAATATGACTTTAGAATAGGGTACAACACTCTCTCTATGAAAATGTGATAGACTATTTGAAAACATATATGTTATTGTTACAGATTTGGGTAAACCTTCATTCAAAAACCATGTGATACCAAATTGGAAAATGAGTGATTTTCTTGATTTACCATAGTATAATTTCTTGTTTATCATACATTTTTTGGAATTAATTCATGAATGGAAAAACGAATTTGATAGTGTACCAGACACATTAATAAATTCACCCAAAAAAAGAAACGATGATGTTTTGGAAATGTAGGGAATGATTGACTTTGGGATATAGGTAGAGATGGTGCTAGTGAATGGTGAAATATAGAATTTTATTCCTCTTGAAAATTACAAACATTATTGGAAATAGAGATATAGTTTTGGATAGTTCATAAATTATGTAATTATTAATTAGAGATATTGTTCAAATATAAATAATATCATTTCAATGACCGGTTTGTAGTTAAGGGGATTAAAATCACATAACTGTAATATTTTGATGAATAGTCTAATTTTTGTAGATTTATATTGAACATTCCCTGAGAATATGCACAACATATTTACCATGATTTTTTCTTTTTCAAATATATAAGAAGTAAAATTATAGACTCACTAAAATTTCTAACCATATGAAATAAAATTTATGTCATATTATGGGAATTGGAGTTAGCCTACCTACTTATATTTTCATATATGGTAGTTCACATAATGGTTAACATGGTTAGAGAGAATTAGATATGTGGAACTATACATTATTGATGGAGAAACCCCATTGAACTATATATTGTTATTTGGAAAGGGTACGTCAAAAACCGATGTTGGTGAAAGGGTTGAATGGAAGTGAAATATATTATTTGGGAATTTATTGAATTCAATACTGACTATCTATTCGATAATGACACACTTTTCACGTAATGGATTATCTAGAATACATATTGTCCAAATTACTATTAAAGAGTGTGAGGAGGCTATCCTTTACTCTTTAACATAATAATGTAGTTTTTCATTTATTATTTTTAAGGTGTCAATTGAATATCTTAGTTTGATTTCAGAACAGAACTTTTAGCGATCCAGAAGAATATGTATGAATTTATTATCTTATAATGGTTACTAAATTAATGTCTATACATTGTATACAAAGTAAAATGATGAATTTTAGACCATTAAAAATTGTGGGGTATCATTTAATACCTAAGAGATTCATGTTTCTGACATCGAGGAGAAAAATCCATTTTACGTGAATATATAATACTTCATTATCATTGAACAAATATAGGAGATAGATTATACACCCTTTTAATTTCCAATTTTTCAATGAAAGTGGTTTGATAAATGGAGTTTCGTTTAAATTGATGAAATGGGATTCATGAAAGTGGATTTCAACAATGTAGGGTACAAGGATGAACTATTTATAATGAAATCGTAGATAATACAAGAATTTGATGTTTGTAAGAAACAAACATAATGTGGTTAATTAATATTTTATAAACCCAAACAATTTAAGGGTCATATATTAATAAAACTAAGATTGATCCTTTCATTAAGATGTCACAGGCATATCATTTTGGTCCCAATGTAGACATGGTCATGCATTTCAGAGGATAACATAATGAGGGTATTTTTATACTTGATAGAGTGGTAAATTCCATTCAACCATTAAAGAAAATATAAGAGTATAATAATAATATTTTTTTTGTAATAAATTTTTTACATCATATTATTATCTATTAACTAATAAATTTATTTAAATCAAAATTAAATGTTCAACCACTTCTGACGATAATTTTTTCAGTAGATAACAAAGATACTAATCTAGGGGAACAACAGGTTCCTCTACATAATGATGATCCCAATATAGAAGAGAAACAAGTTTCTAAACAAGATGATGCCACAATAACCAAGGAACAATGTATGTGTGATGTTAAATCTGAGAAAATGGTAGAAGATGAAAAACATATATCCATGAAAAGGAAAGAGCATCATATCATGTTGGTGTTAAAAAAATTAACAATTTGAGATGGAGAGGAATCAAATTCATGGTATGATTGAATTCACACTGTAATGCCCCAACCCTATTTTCCCAGAGTCAGTGCAATATTTTATATTACATTGGCATGATCATAATAAATGAAATCCCAAAGTACCAATCCATTTTGTAGCCTAGTAAAGACTAGATAAAACCAAAAAATTCACAATACATCAGGAAATGAAAGACAACATGGAAACTCCTTTGAAAAAAATATTATTCCCTTTTCTCATCCCTATAATAAATTCCTAATATACATTTTCACATCTTGGGGGAAAATTTAACATAATCAAGGTGTGACATCAGCTGCTTAATAAGGATAAACATTATAATAGATTCTACCATTAATAAGTATAAAATATTAAGGAAAGGTATAAAACTAAAACAAAATCATTTTAAACACAATATTTAGCATAATAGGGATATAATAAATCAAATAATTCCTTTTAAACATTTACATAGATATTATACTATTCCAATAATAAAATTTAATATCAACAAATAATCTCACAATGAGGGAATACATAATGAGGGACATATTAAAAATACCTTCAAAGATTAAGCCATGACACCATACATAAATGGGTAACAATTTATCCCAAACACTAACAGAATTTTCACATTAGACCTACTAATTCATTGAGAGGCTATAGCAGGCCCCAGCTATTAATTACTATGTCTAATTCCTTACTCTTATGAAAGTGATAAAACACAAAAACAAATTCATATAAAAGCTATCATACAAAATATTATTACTTAAACTATAACCTATAAATGGTTTCGAAATAGTGCATCCACGATAAAACATATCATACACTTCAATAAAATATGGAAGATTGTATTATAATAAATCAATATTAATTAAAAACAAAATTGAACAAAGGGTGTTGACATATATAAACATATTATAATAAAAGTTTTAAAAATATTTGGGATAAATATCCATTTTTACATGGATATTAATTTAATTACAAGTAAAATTATATAAAAAAATTCTTATCAAAATAACTTTTTATTCTTACAAATGATGCATATAAAGTTAAAGGTGATATGATGGTAGAAATAGTCTCTCACGTTGTATTTGTTTAAAATACATTCTTTAATTTATTTTTCTAAAAGGTAAAAAAGTACCTAATTTGGAAAATGATGGAAATATTAATTTGAAAAACATTTAAATAAAAAGTCAAATATGGGTAATAATGTATTTAATTTTTTTTATAATATTTTAAAATAGATTTTAATAAACATGTACATGGATGATAAATATTTCATAGTACATACTTACGTATAAACAATCTCATATAATATTGAGATTTTGACATTTACCATTACCTTGTACTTTACATTAGTCAAGGGTGTGTTAAAATCATGTATAATGGTTAAATCGTGTTATAAAATTATACCAGTACCATGTACATATTTTTGATATCATATATGATCCTCTTATATCATTTTGTTAATAATATTTCAGTATTACCATTATTTCAGGTGTTAACTGCTTCTTTTTTTTCATTCGTTTTTCCATGTAAGTCTAGTTTGTAATGTATAGGATCTATTTTATTCAAATTTATAATTATATTATGTTAATAATTCTTATATATTACTCATAATATTAATATTTTAATCATTCTTTAATGGTTAACGGGGAGAATAAATATAATAGTGTCATTTAAATAGTAGGTTGTATGTATGCACGAGCAATGTATTATCACTTAATAGTTAAATGGTTTGAAAATGGATGATATATTAATTATAAAAGATATTTCTCATATTATTTTAATTATTTACATCCAATATTCTTGTCATATTACCCATCCAAATAAGGTAGTGTTGAATAACAAATTACACCACGACATGGAGATGAGAAGTCGTACGTACACACCATGATGATATTGTTAATTATTAGATGGATTAAATAAGAATATAGTTGACCCATAATCATAATAAAATATAATAATGTAGATTATAATAAATTTATTACTTAATTATGGAATATTCATTGTAATTTTAAGTATAAGAAGAAATGAGCTTTGAAATAGTAGATAAAACGATTACCTATTCTCCTGGTGTCTCCATTTTATTTCCACGTCAGGACTCCTAATGTTATATTTATTCCCCAAGTATAGCCTCTCATATTATTTTAGGGTTGGTGGGAGGATAGATGGGTATATGTTTTCCAAAATAAAGGTATTTAGATGTGTGGATAAATGGGAAGGAATAGTTCCCTTTTATAAGAGAGGGGATAAGCACTTTTGGAATCTCCAAAAATATTAATTTAATTTAAATTCATTTTTGGTATCAAATAGTTCCAAGAAAGATTTATTAGAGGATAATATGAATGTGGGTTGAACCTAATCTCATTCAATGATTTTTAGACACGTTTAGGTCACAAAATTTACCATATCATTTGGATTTAACCGTTAGATAAAGTGTTTACCTATTACTATGTTTACATATCTTTTTAAAATATAGGGTCAATATAGTTACGATAAAAAGAAAAAAACCAATTTGATAATTTATGATATCTATAAAATTATCCTAGTTATTTAGCCTAGCCATTGTTTTCTATGAATTCTATATAATTTAATAAAAAATTATTTATTTTAAAGTTTCAATTATTTTAATTTTGAAACTATTCAGTATTTAATTTTTTTAAAAATATCAAGCCAACAATATAACTTCAATCCAATAAATCCAATATGTTACTAAAATTTTAATTTTAATTTCAAAAAATTAATGTCTTTAAATAAGTCAAATAATATTTTTTTTATTATTTTTAAAAATATTTATTTTATATTTATATTAATAAAATAATTTTAATTAACTATTGTAACATCAATAATGGTAATTTTTAATATTTTAAAATTATAAATAAAGTTATATGAGGTAGGTAATTTCTTTATATTTCTATATACAATTTATAATTGATGTTATATACTACATTTCCCAATATTGAAATTATTATACTTATAAGAAATGAGAGTGTGAAATTTTGTCACATTCATTAATTTTATGAATATTCATTTGATATTAAGAGAAAAGGGTCAATTAAACATTAATATTTTTAAATATTCTTTAAAAGGGTCCAATTTACTCATAAGAAGAATTTTGATAGCTGTTAGGGTAATTTTAAAATATTATTTTTAAATTTAATTACCTTATTTAACTATAACTATAGTAACAAAAATATTACTATTGTTATAATTCATAATGTCCAAATAATAAAAGTAAACTATTAATATAATTTGGAGCCGCTGATTCAAAATATGGAATCCATTATTAAAAATTTTTAACAATGAAGATACATAAATTAATTTAAAATTAATCCTCCTTGAAAAAATGAGAAAACAAGTTTCTTTTAAAAGTAAAACCCTTCAAAAGATTGCCTTTTGTTTATATAATATTTCAATGTGAAATTAAATCCATTAAGAAAAATTTTATTAATGGATAAAATATTAATCTAATAAGACTTTAAAACAAATTTAATGAATAATCTAACAATATAAATAAATTATATGAAGAAGAATTTTGAGGAATTTTTCACTATTCATTAAAATATGAAAGTCATTGTAAAAACAATAAAAATCCAAAATATTTTTTATATAACACTTTTAAATAATAATATTATTATAAAAAATTTAATAAATAAAAGTTTCAAATATTGTATTTAAAAAGGGTTCAATATTAAAAGGTGGTAAAGAATCATTGTTTGAAAAATAATTCTTTTATTCAATAAGTTGAATTTTTTCTTATATCATGTATAAGAGACTCATGAGATGAAAATTAAAATTATATAAAATAAAAAATGTTTTAAATATTATTCATAAATGATTTCTAAATGACTAGTCATGGTGCAGTCGAACTCATTTTTGTGTGTAGCGCAATGTAATGAATTATTTAAAAGGAAGTGTGTTGGGGAAGCATGGGGTGTTAAATTTTCCCTTAATTTAAATAATTTCATCTACATAATTTCTATAATATCACTTCGTAAAAATATATGGGTGGTTCTTCATCATTTACTTCATAGTTTTTCAGTTCACCTCTTTAATTTAGTGGTTTCCCTAATGAATATTTATCAGATGAGTTATCTGGTTTCTCGAAACTTGGCTTATGGTATCAATAGTCTTGGAAGAATCTTCACAATAATACATATTTTGTTCTATTAGTATTTCTTAATTGGTGAGTAAATGCTTTGGGTTTTACGTTTATATCAATAACACTGATACATGTAACATTTCATGAACTTTTGGGGGGGACATGGCAACATTTCCAAACGCTAAAATACTACTCAAATTCATTCCATAATTTCAAAAGGTCTTTTGTAAGTATGACGTAACTTACCCTTCATATGGAATCATATAATACCATTATATGGAGATACCTTAAATAAAACATGTTCTCCCACTAGAAATTAGGTATCCTACCATTGATTATCATCATACCCCTTTTTCCTACATTGAGATATTTTTAGATGGGTAAAAATAGTTTTTAGATTTCCTTAATTTCCTCAACATGTTCTGGGCCGATAATTTTTATAAGGCCCCAGCCTTAAGCCTTACTTAATCTTTAGTTATTACAAGATTACACATTGAGGATCTTTTTAGGTGTAGATTTTTAGAGAATTAGATCACAAAACATGCATTACATTCCACATTTAAACAAATTGGTTACATAAAAGACAGTATTCATTTTTCCCATCAACAGAAACATATTTAAAATAAAACATGGATTCTTTCTAGACACATCCTTGACACTATCATCACATCATGTACCTTTCCCTTGACCTATGAAAAACAATTCAAAAACTTGGGATGAGTAGAAAAAGCTCAGTAAGGGTTAAAAAAAATATGGAAAAGAAACATGAGTTCATATATACAAAAGAATGAAATCATACTTTACCCATAAAAAAAGGAACTTTAACATATCTCATCAAATCATGAATAAATCATAGAAATCATAAGACATAAAAGGTAACTTGAGGCATTCATAACATTCTTACATAGGGAGTAACCCTCTTGGTTACATTTGGAATACCCACCAGAGTATATTTCCTAAATTTCTTCGGAGAAACCTTAATGTTTCACTCCTTCGCGTTACCCAATGCATTGGAGAGCTATATCGGGCTCACCCGCCCTTAGTTTATCACGGAACCACCCGTCTTCATAATAATGCCCAAGAACCACAACATAATCGTATCACATAAAACATGTATAAAGGAAACATAACATTTCCACCTTTCAATCAAATGATATCAATACACAACATTTATATAAAAACATTATGAAAACCATTTTCAATACCAAAATAAAAGAAAAGTAAAACATGGTATTTATTTTTCTTTTTTTAAAAATTGGTATGGCTTGTAGAGGAAGCCGAAACTCAAATAATTGTCACGGCGGTAGAGAAGTCATTGTCGCCGAATACGTATGACAAAAACATTCCATTTTGTCGTTTGTAAAATGATTCTTATAAAATGATTCCTTTTGGATCAACGTAAAAGTCAAAGGGGTTTATACACCATATAAAAGAAGGTTGTGTATAAAATAAAATATGCCTCAATGAAAGGAGATTGAGACGAAGTCCCATACAAAGCTCATTTTTTTAAATAAAATAGATCTATTATGTGTATTAACTATAAGTACACATAAAGAAAGTACGGATACAAGATAGGACATAATAATATCATGAAATAATTTGAAAGTATGAGATTAACCCAATGAACGAAAATTAGGTTAAGAAGTTCCCTTACAAAGACGCTATCCTTGGTTTAAGGATAAATCAATTACATAATTATGTGTGACAAACGAATACACCAAATATAAGTGGATATTAAGTGCAGAACAATCAGAGGTTATTCACACATATTCATAGAATGAAATATTCAAGGAGTAAAAGTTTATCCCAAATAATCAAATTTGGGTTAAGAAATTTCCTTGCAAAAATTTGACAGCCTAACGACGTCACTACAAAATATAGAAAATGAGTTGATGAGAGATAAAAAGGGTATATCATCACATAGACCTAAAATTTAAATCAATAACGATATAGAAGAACATATCCCAACATAATAGTATGTGAATTAAAATACATAACAAAAGAAGTCTTTTACAAAGAGGAGGGTGAAAGGTTCCCTTACCGACATGGGTATCTTTCGAGACATGCATCCTGTGAAAGGACAACAAAAAATTGATGTAAATACTCATAAATGAAATTATATTACTATATGAGTAAAATAATGGGAAGTACATACACCACTCAATGGAAATCGTGGCAAATGTAGCATAAATCTCACGGGAATAAAAGTGAGATGAAAAGTCCGTTACGAAAACTCGGCAGCCTAACAACGCCACTTAAAACATTCAAAATGGATTGATGAGATAAAATAGGGTCTCTCATCATATTAACATAAAGTTTATAGAAATATTAATATAAAATAACATCCCCCAACATAACAAAGAGGAGCTTAAAATAAGTGACATAAAGGATAGTACTTTAAAAGAAAGAGAGAGGTGAGATCTCTTACGAAAATTCGGCAGCCTAACGGCGCCACTCCAAAACATCCAAAATGGACTGATGAGAGAGAATAGGGTCTCTCATCATATTAACATAAAAATTACAGTAAGATTAATATAAAATTACATCCCAATAACAAGAAAGATGAGTTTTAAAAGGAATTACATAAAAGAGTGCACTTAAAAAGAAAGAGAGGAGTAGGATCCCTTACCTCAATTCCAAGTTGTCTTGTTCGTTTCTTTATATTCCTGAATAATAAACTCTGGTCAATTTATAATTTCTTAAAAACCTCATATAAATATTATTATTCAGTTCATATCACATATTTTAATGTTATAATAATTGTTTAATAATATGAGTTCATATCAGACGTTTTTGTCGATGTTTGGTACATGAGTCAAAAATGAAATATTTTAAAAAATGATTGTCCATGTAGTTATAAGTAAATAATTTCCATAATAGTATTAATGATCAAAATATCATATATATCCAGTACATATTCATATTATACTATTCCATATCATTTGGAGATAAAAACTAAAAGCACCGTTCGTGGAGACGGTAGGCCGTACATACGCATGAACGCTACTTTCATTTTTTTGTCATAGTAATGGAATTAAAAATAAGTGATATATATATATATATATATTATAATTAAAGTATAATATATATGTTATATAGGTCACATATGTTCATTAATTTCATTATTTATACATTCCATGTATTGCATGTACGAGTCACATCACTTGAGGGGGCGGTAGTCCACACTTCCTCATATGAAATTATCGCATTTACACAACATGAAAAGAATAAAAGTATGGTTTAAATATATAATACAGAAGCATATAGTAAACATAAATACCAAATATATCATATATAAAATACAGTGACATCATATTGGCCACATTTATTGTTGTTAAAAGATTATTGAACAATCATCATTTCGTGAGGCAGAAAATTGCCATCCACGGAAACAGTATCTTCTTTAACCATTAGATGTAGGTGTGTGTATGTTTATCTCGAATCCTTCTTATAAAAATATCCTAGTATATTGAAGATACTGTATTTGTCACAAGATAAATTAATAAAAAGTGTTTAGGGGGTTGGAGAAGCAAAATAAAACAAAAGAACACAAGAGAGGACACTACATTGAAATCGGGTAACTCTCTTTGATTTGAGCTCAAAGGCTTCCTTGGAAATGATTCTGCCCAAAGTGAGGCTTCAATGATGGAGATAGGGATGTGGAGAGACAAAATGGGCAGGGGATGGCCGAGCCAAAGGCTTTGGAAGTGTGGGGAAAGAGGTAGAGGTGGGGGCCTTTTATAAGAGGAGAGGAGGGCCACTCTTGGAAAGTAAAGAAATGTTACTTTATGTTAGAATGACTTTCGGATTTTAATGGTCCCACATTGATGTGTTTCGAGGATAAGGTGATAAGGGTTCTAAATCAACCCATAAAATAGGTTTTGGACATGTGAAGGTCTTATATTATACATTATATTTTCATTTTATTTGAATCATTAAATAATGAGGTCATCGCTGCATCATCATGATGTCATAAATAATTTAATTTATATAATGTCTCAATATTATAAAAAAATACTATGATTTAGGAAATCGTTTTATCTTTCCAATGAATATTTATAGTCAAAAATATTACTTGTATAACCCCATGTAGAAATTGTTTTAGTAAAATATTTCATGTTTGTGTCATTTTTACTTTAACATTAAATAAAAAGGTATTTAGGTCATTTTCCAACCAAAGTGGCTCCATGGGGTCCCCAAGTTGGCCCATGGATTTTCTTGGTCGGCCATGACACATCCAATGAGGGTAGGACATGTGTCTAGGTCATTTCATTTTATTAAACATTATTATTACCTTAAACTACACTAATTACCTCTAATCACGATTAAAAACTTAATAAGATTCTATTAACCAAAAAATTATTTTAATCCCATTGAACCACATTTTTCTTCTTAATGACAACCATTTATGTTGGATTTTTGAAATTCAAAACACATAGGTGGAAAAATTTCATTTAAACGGAAAATCAGTTTTTATAAGTACCACTTAGTGGTTTCACTATTCATCAAAAATTGAAGTTTTTCAGAAAAATACCAAAACTTCACCCTAATATATATTTGAGATTCCAAATACAAAAATGAATTATATTTTTCAAAATTAAAAACATATAAGTTTCATTAATTAATTTAATAAATAATTCCCACTGTCAGAGCAAATAACGTGTTTTTATGAAACAAAATGTATCAAAAGATTGACACTAGTTTAAGTCCGATTTCAAAGTGAAATTAATTCCAAAAACCACTATTTGATTAAATGGTAAAAATATATTCTAATTTCACTTTAAAACCAATTCAAAATATAATAAAATCATATAAACAAATTAGGTTAAAAAGAGGTTTTCAATTAAAATACAACATTTTTCACTATTCATTAAAAAATGAACTTTATCAGAAAAATACTAAAAATTTACACAAAGTAAATTTTGATGTCCCGATTCTAAAGAAGAATTTTATTCTGTCAAATATAACACATAAAATTTTCAAAAAGTTGATTTAAAAGAGGTTCTCCATCAAATGGCGGTTAATCGACCTTTTAATAAATATTAGAATGTTTATGCTTAAAATTGTATTCATTCGCAATTTTTATCCTCTAACATTTATTGTAAAAAGTAAAAATATTTGAAAAACATATATAATCATTTTGTAGTTAGTTCTGTTCATTCCCGCCATTATAACGGCTAGGCGTTAACTACTATTTAAAATAATATTATTTTATTATTAGAGTGCAACGTAAGATTCTCAAGAAACTCGTTGTTGTGTGTTGGGTACGCCATCGAGCATAGCGTCCCCTTTAAAGTCATATTAATATTTTATTCACAAATATAGATAAATATGAAAATTTCATATTCTTTATTTACCTGGGGTGTTACATCCTTCCCCCCTTTTGAGAATTCCGTCCTCACAATTTTAAAATTGAGCTTGGAAACATCCTTGAAAGTCTCACATCGGAACAAGAGTCGGTAAAACAATCACTTTAAAATAAAGGCAGATAAGTACAGAGGTCACCCGAGTTAACCCATACTAGGATTACATGTAGGAAAATATGGATATGGAGGAGAAAACAAAGGGTCATGTTCTGATGGAGAGTGATAGTAAACATGTCTAGGAGAAAGTTAACCACAAGAAAATCACATACTTGTGGTGGGTTAATCGGTATTCGATTCCACCGTAGGAAAAGTTAATAGACAACATTTTTGTTTTAAGTTACTTTTCATTGAGGAATTTATTTATGAGCTTAACTAAAACATTAGGAAGCATACTTAATTGTCATGTTGGCTTTCAAATTTTACTAGATTTCATACAAAAACTCGTACTTTCCCCAAATGATGAGTATTTAGGAAGTCTTGTTTACATTAAGAGATCTATAATCTACTACTAGAGAATCATATAATCCACAAAAGAGAACTATATACTTCCCATGTCTTTAGACTTTAACCAAAACAAAACCAAAAAGGTTAGTACAAGATCATATAATCCAGACAAGGATAACCCTTTATAAAACTAAAATCTATTCTTAATCCCTAAAACTTGTCCAACAAAACCCAAATTTCAATGAGGACCATTCGATAAAAAATTTGTCCATAAAATTCTTCAAAGTAAACCAAACTAAGATTGAAACCCTAATATTTGAAGGATTTAGTCACATAGTCTTCCTGTAACACCCCAGGTTAATAAAGAATATGAAATTTTTATATTTATCCATATTTTTGAATAAAATATTAATGTGACTTTAATGGGGATGTTATTCTTGATGGCATACCCAACACGCAACAACGAGTTTCTTGGGAATCTTACGTTGCACTCTAATAATAAAATAATATTATTTTAAATGGTAGTTAACATGTAGCCGTTGTATTGGCGGGAATGTTTAGAAATAACAAAAATATGATTATATATGTTTTTAAATGTTTTTACATTTATCCAATAAAAGATAAAGGCATAAAATACGGAAAGAATTCAATTTTAGGCGTATATGCCCTAGTTTTCACTAAAGGTTCACTTATCGTCTTTTGATGGAGAACCGTCATTAAATATAGTTCTGTTCACTCTTATACATCCTTTTGGACCAAATAAAACTCTTCTTTATAATTGGGACATCAAAATTTATTTTGTGTATATTTTTGGTATCTTTCTGATAAAGTTTATTTTTTTAATGAATAGTGTAAAATGTTGTATTTTAATTCAAAACCACTTTTTAATATAATTTATTTATATGATTAGATTATCTTTTGAATTGGATTTAAAGTGAAATTATAATATATTTTTACCATTAAATCCAATAGTGGTTGTTGGAATTAATTTCACTTTGAAATCAGACTTAAACTAGTGTCAATCTTTTGATACTTATTGTTTCATAAAAACACGCTATTTGCTCTGATAGTGGGAATAAATTATTAAATTAATTAATGTGACCTATATTTTTTGAATTTTGTTAAATATAATTCATTTTTGAATTTGGAATATCAAATATAGGTTAGGGTGAATTTTTCAGATTTTTCTGAAAAACATCAAATTTTCATGAATAGTGAAACCACTAAGTGGTACTTATAAAAACTGATTTTTCCGTTTATATAAAATTTTGACATCTTTGTATTTTGAATTTTAAAAATCCAACATACATGGTTATCTTTAAAAAGTAAAATGTTGTTCAATGGGATAAAAATAATTTTTTGGTGAATAGTAACTTATTATGTTTTTAATCGCGATTAGAGGTAATTAGTGTAGTTTAAGGTAAAAATAATGTTTTAATAATATGAAATGAACTTGAAACATGTCCCAAACTCATTGTATGTGTCATTTACAACCAAGACAACCCATGGGTCAATGTGGGGACCCCATGATGCCACTTTGGTTGGAAAAAGACATTAATATCTTTTTATTTAAAGTTAAAGTAAAAATGAGACAAACATGAAATGTTTTACAAAAACAATTTTTACATGGGGTTATACAAATAAGATTTTTGACTATAAATATTCATTGGAAAGATAAAAAGATTTCATACATCATATTATTTTTTTTATAATTTTTAGACATTAAATAAATTAAATTATTTATGACATCATGATGATGCATCGATGACCTCATTATTTAACAATTTAAATAAAATGGAAAGATAATGTCTTATATAAGACCTACACATTTTAAAAACCTATTTTATGAGTGGATTTCGAACCCTTATCACCTTATCCTCGAAACAAATCAATGTGGGACCTCTTAAATCTGAATAACATTTTAAAATAAAGTGACTTTTCTTTACCTTCCAAGAGTGCCCCTCCTCTCCTCTTATAAAAGGAACCCACCTCTACCTCCTTACCCACACTCCCAAAGCTTTTGGCTCGTCCAACCTCTGCCCATTTTGTCTCTCCACTTACCTATATTACTCCTTGAAGCCTCCATTTGGGCTGAAGGCTTCCCAAGGAAGCCTTTGAGCTCAAACCAATGTGAGTTACCCGATTTTAAGGTAATCTCTTCACTTGAGTCCTTTTGTATTATTTTGCTTCTCCAACCCCATAAACTCTTTTTATTCATTTATTTTGTAACAACTCCAGTATCATAAATATAATAGGATGTTTTTATAAGAAGTATTCGGGCTACACATTCACACACCTACATATAATGGTTAAAGAACATACTGTTTCCGTGGATGGTGAATTTTGGCCTCCTGAAACGATGATTGTTCAACATTCTTTTAACACCTTCAAAGGTGTCCATTAGGATGAATCTATATTTATATATGATATATAATATGTTTATTTTTTCCTTAAGCTTCTGTATTTTTCATTTTGGGCATACCTTTATGGTTTCTATTATGGGTAAACGCAATATCTTCATTTAAGGAAGTGCGGACTACCGCCCCCTCAAAGTGATGTGATTCATTAATGCCATATGTGGGACGTAAAATGATGGATTTAAAGTTATTATATATGATGTTATACTGGAATTATAATATACCTCTATATCATTATTATTCCATTCCATAAAAATATGAAATAGAAATGAAAGTAGCGTTCATGCGTACGTACGGCTTACCGTCTCCATGAACGGTGCATTAAATTTCTTATCCCCAAATGTAATGTACTATTATAAGTACACATATTTAATGGATATATATGATGAATGATACATATAAATTATGAATATAATTCTGGAATTAAAATATATGTACCTCCCATTTAGCTTTAATTCCATTAATATGACATAGAAATGAAAGTAGCGTTCATGTATACATACGGCTTACCGTCTCCATCAACGGTGCATTTCATTTCTTACCTCTAAATGATTATGTAATATTATAAATACATGTATATTCTGGATATATATGATATATATGATATCCAAATCATAAATATAATTCTGGATATAATGAACATTTGACCACACGAACAACATGTAATTGTAAGAAGTCCACTTTCGACTTAAGAACCAAATATCGAAAAAACAAACATTATTAACTTAAATGATTACATAATGTTTATAACATGGAAATAAGTGATCTAAAAGGAATAATGAACTAGAAAAAGGTTCTTAATAAAGTGTAAATTAACTCAAGTTTATTATTCAGGACTTTAAAGAATGATCGTGTCAAGTCGGACCCGAGGTAAGGGACCCTACCCCTCTCTTTCTTTTTAAGTACACTCTTTTATGTCATTCCTTTTAAGCTCATATTTCTTGTTTTTGATATTTTATTTTATATTACTACTACTGTAATTTTTATGATGAGAGACCCTATTCTCTCTCATCAATCCATTTTTGATGTTTTGAGTGGCGCCGTTAGGCTGCCAAATTTTCGTAAGGGATCCTACTCCTCTCTTTCTTTTTAAGTACACTCTTTTATGTCATTCCTTTTAAAGATCATCTTTCTTGTTGTTGAGATTTTATTTTATATTAATCCTACTGTAATTGTTATGTTAATATGATGAGATACCCTATTCTCTCTCATCAATCCAATTTTGGAAGTTTTGAGTGGCGCTGTTAGGCTGCCGAATTTTCGTAAGAGATCCAACCTCTCTCTTTCTCTTTAAGTACTCTCCTTTATGTCACTTCTTTTAAGCTCATCTTTGTTATGATGGGGGATGTTTTATTATATTCCTATTTCTGTACATTTTATTGTAATGTGATTAGATACCCTATTTGATCTCATTAATCCATTTTTGGAAGTTTTAAGTGGCGCCATTAGGCTGCCAAGTTTTCGTAAGGGATTTTTCATCTCACTTTTATTCCCGTGAGATTTATGCTACATTTGCCACAATTTCATTTTAGTGGTGTATGTACTGACCATTATTTTACTCATTGTGTAATATTCTTTCATTTATGAGTATTTACATCAATTTTGTATTGTCCTTCTTTCACGGGGCATATGTTTCGAAAGATACCCATGTCGGTAAGGAAACTTTCACCCTATTCATTTTAAAAGACTTATTTTGTTATGTATTTTAATTCACATAATATTATTTTGGGATATGTTCTTATATATCCTTATTGATGTAAATTTTATGTCCAAGTGATGAGATACCCTTTTTATCTCTCATCAACTCTTTTTCTGAATTTTGAAGTGACGCCGTTAGGCTGTCTAATTATTGCAAGGGAAATTCTTAACCCAATTTCGATTCTTTGGGATAAACTTGTACACCTCGAATATGTCATTCTATGATTATGTGTGAATGTCCTCTGATTGTTTTACACTTAATACCCACTTATATTTCGTGTATTCGTTTGTTACAAATAGTTATGTAACTGATTTATCCTTAATCCAAGGATACCGTATTTTTATGGGACTTCATCTCAATCTCCTTTCATTGAGGCATATTTTGTTTTATACACAACCATATTTTATATGGTGTATAGACCCCTTTGACTTTTACGTTTATTCAAAAAGGAATCTTTTTTATACGAAGCGTTTACTAAATGACAAAAGAGAATGTTTTTGTCGTACGTATGCGGCGACAAAGACTTCTCCGCCGCCATGACCATTATTTGAGTTTCAGCCTCCTCTACAATCCATGCCTTCTTTTTAAAAGAAAAATAATTACCATGTTTTACTTTTCTTTTATTTTGGTATTGAAATTTTTTTTCATAATTTATTGATATCAATGTTTTGTATTTATATCTTGTGATTGAAAGGTGGGAATGTTATGTTTCCATTATGCATGTTTTATGTGATACAATTATATTGAGGTTCTTGGGCATTATTATGAAGACAGGTGGTTCCGTGATAAACTAAGGGCGGGTGATCCTGATATAGCTCTCCAATGCATTGGGTAATGCGAAGGAGTGAAACGTTAAGGTTTATCCGAAGAGATTTAGGGAATATACTATGATGGGTATTCCAAACATAACCAAGAGGGTTACTCCCTATGTAAGAATGTTATGAATGCCTCAAGTTACCTTTATGTCTTATGATTTCTATGATTTATTCATGGTTTGATGAGGTATGTAAAAGTGCCTATGTTTTATGGTTAATGTATGATTTCATTCTTATGTATATATGAACTCATGTTTCCTTTCCATATTTTTTAACCCTTACTAATCTTTTTATGCTCATCCCATGTTTTTGAAATGTTTTTCACAGGTCAAGGGAAAGGTACATGATGTGATGATAGTGTCAAGGATGTGCCAATAAAGAATCCGTGTTTTATTTTAAATATGTTTCCATTGATGGGAAGAATGAATATTGTCTTTTATGTAACCACATTGTTTAAATGTGGAATATAATGCAAGTTTAATGATCTAATTCTCTAAAACTCTAAACCTAAAAAGATCCTCATTGTGTAACCTTGTAATAACTCAAGATTAAGTAAGGTTTAAGGCTGGGGCCTTATAGTTGGTATCAAAGGTTGGTTTAGATAACTTTAGAGGTTAGGTTATTTTTTAAGCATAAGTGACATTACCATAATGGTTAGGATTTCAGAAAGAGTCCTAGTTTTAGATAAAGTGAATGAGTAAGTATATCTTAGTGTTTACCTTCCTCATTAGTACATGATGGTTTTGTTGATATACTCACACTGACATTTCTGTTTTTAGTGAATGGATGGATCTAGCAGGCACCAAAGAGACAATAGGTTTGAAGGAAACTATGGTGGTTCTCTGATTAAGATACTAGATAAAATGGAGGATTCAATGAGGAAACTTGTGGTTGTTCTAAACCAAATATCAAGGAGTCATGATCAACCACTTGAACCATGGTATGTTATGTAATGAATCATGTACGAGATGACCAATCGATGTGGAAGTTCAGGTAATAATTATAAAGGTAACCATTAGAGTTTATATGATCCTTACATTTGAGGTAATTATGGGTTATTATATGATATGCTGGAAAATGAAAGGCATGGGATGAACTTGAGGTTAAAATATGTTATGATCATTTTTGATGATTTTATCCCTTTTTGGGGAATGATTTAAGAATTATATAGTTATGGAAAAAGGACAGCACGCAGACTGTGTGACAACCCGTCGCATCGGACAAAGCTGCGGGAATCGAACCCACAAACAAAGTGCGACTGGTATTTATCGCCTACCACTGGACTACGTGAAGTCCCTGGTTAGTTTGACTGATTCTTTTTAGTTATATGATTTTATGAATTAAGAGTAAGTTGATTTTGGGTTATTTATGAAAATTATTAACCTATCATGGAGGATATGTGATTAGGTTAATTACTTTTCAATACAAGACTTTAGGTGCAACTGATGTTGTTTGGAGATAAATGTTACGATTTAACTTGGAAGACTATGTGACTAAATCCTTCAAATATTTGGGTTTCAATCTTAGATTGGTTTAATTTGAATAATTTTATGGATAAATTTTTTATTGGATGGTCCTCGTTGAACTTTGGGTTTTGTTGAACAAATTTTGGAGATTAAGCATAGATTTTCTTTTTAATGGGTTATCCTTTTCTGGATTATCCGACCTTTTACTAACCTTTTTGGTTTTGGTTTTGGTTAAAGACTAAAGACATTGGATGTATATAGTTCTCTTTGGTGGATTAGGTGATTCTCTAGAAGTTGATTATAGTACTCTTAATGTGAACAAGTCTCCCTAAATACTCGTCTTTTGGAAAAAATATGAGTTTGATTAAGGAATCCAGTAAAAGTTGAAAGTCAACATGATAAGTGATTATGTTTCCTTATGAATAAATTCCTCAATAAAAAGTAACTTAAAACAAAAATGTTGTCTATTAACTTTTCCTACTGGGGAATCGAATACCATTTAACCCATCACAATTTTGTGATTTTCTTATGGTTAACTTTCTCCTAGACATGTTTACTATCACTCTCCCTCAAGAACATGACCCTTTGATTTTTCTTCCATGTCCATGTTTTTCTTCATATGGGTTAACCCAGGTGACCTCTATACTTATCGTCCTTTATTTTAAAGTGATTTTTTACCGACTCGTGTTCTGATGTGGGACTTTCAAGGATGTTTCCAAGATCAATTTTAAAAATTGCGAGGACGCAATTCCCAAAAGGGGGGAAGGATGTGACACCCCAGGTAAATAAAGAATATGAAATTTTCATATTTATCCATATTTGTGAATAAAATATTAATATGACTTTGAAGGGGACGCTATGCTCGATGGCGTACCCAACATGCAACAACGAGTTTCTTGGGAATCTTACATTGCACTCTAATAATAAAATAATATTATTTTAAAATGTAGTTAATATGTAGCCATTGTATTTGCAGGAATGGATAGAAATAACTAAAATATGATTATATGTGTTTTTAAATGTTTTTACATTTATCCAATAAAATATAAAGGCATAACATACGGAATGAATTCAATTTTAGGCGTATATGCCCTAGTTTTCACTAAAGGTTCACTTATCGCCTTTTGATGGAGAACCGTCGTTAAATATAGTTTTGTTCACTCTTATAAATCATTTTGGACCAAAGAAAACTCTTATTAAGAATTGGGACATCAAAATTTACTTTGTGTAATTTTTTGGTATCTTTCTGATAAAGTTCATTTTTTAATGAATAGTGTAAACTGTTGTATTTTAATTCAAACCCTCTTTTTAATATAATTTATTTATATGATTACATTATCTTTTGAATTGGTTTTAAGGTGAAATTAGAATATATTTTTACAATTAAATCCAATAGTGGTCATTGGAATTAATTTCACTTTGAAATCAGACTTAAACTAGTGTCAATATTTTCATACTTATTATTTCATAAAAACACGCTATTTGCTCTGACAGCGGGAATTAATTTTTAAATTAATTAATGTGACTTATATGTTTTGAATTTTGGAAAATAGACTTCATTTTGAATTAGGAATATAATAAATAGCTTAGGGTAAATTTTTGAGATTTTTCTGAAAAACTTCAATTTTTGATGAATAGTGAAACCACTAAGTGTTACTTATAAAAACTGATTTTTCCATTTAAATAAAATTTTTCCATCTTTGTGTTTTGAATTTCAAGAATCCGACATACATGGTTATCATTAAGAAGTAAAATGTGGTTCAATGGGATAAATATAATTTTTTTGTGAATAGTAACCTATTATGTTTTTAATCGCGATTAGAGGTAATTTGTGGAGTTTAAGGTAAAAATAATGTTTCAATAATATTAAATGAACATGACACATGTCCTAACCTGATTTTATGTGTCATGGCAGACCAAGAAAACCCATGGGTCAATGTGGGGACCCCATGAAGCCACTTTGGTTGGAAAATGACATTAATATCTTTTTATTTAAAGTTAAAGCAAAAATGAGACAAACATGAAATGTTTTACTAAAACAATTTTTACATGGGGTTATAAAAATCAGATTTTTGACTATAAATATTCATTGGAAAGATAAAATGATTTCCGACATCAAATTTTTTTTTAAAAAATTTAGACATTAAATAAATTAAATTATGTATGACATCATGATGATGCAGAGATGACCTCATTATTTAACGATTTAAATAAAATGGAAAGATAATGTAATATCTAAGACCTACACATGTCCAAAACCTATTTGATGACTGGATTTTGAACCCTTATCACCTTATCCTCGAAACACATCAATGTGGGTCCTCTTAAATCCGAATACCATTTTAAAATAAAGTGACTTTTCTTTACCTTCCAAGAGTGCCCCTCCTCTCCTCTTATAAAAGGCCCCCACCTCTACCTCCTTACCCACACTCCCAAAGCCTTTGTCTCGGCCATACCCTGCCCATTTTGTCTCTACACTTCCCTATCTTACTCATTGAAGCCTCACTTTTGGTAGAAGTCTTCCCAAGGAAGCCTTTGATCTCAAACCAAAGGGAGTTACCCGATTTTAAGGTAATGTCTTCACTTGAGTCCTTTTGTTTTATTTTGCTTCTCCAACCCCATAAATGCTTTTTTTCATTTCTTTTGTAACAACTCCAGTATCATAAATATACTAGTATGTTGTTATAAATATTATTCATGATACGCTTTTACACACCTACATCTATTGGTTAATGAACATACTATTTCCGTGGATGGCGAATTTCGGCCTCCCGAAACGATGATTGTTCAACATTCTTTTAACACCTTCAAAGGTGGCCATTAAGATGACACTATATTTATATATGATATAAAATATGTCTATGTTTTCCTTAAACCTCTGTATTTTTCATTTTGGTCTTACCTTTATGGTTTCCATTATGGGTAAACACGATATCTTCATTTAAGGAAGTGCGGACTACCGCCCCTTCAAAGTGATGTGATTCGTTAATGCCATATGTGGGACGTATAAAGGATGGATTTAAAGTTATTATATATGATGTTATACTTGAATTATAATATACTTCTATATCATTATTATTACATTCCATAAAAATATAAAATAGAAATGAAAGTAGCGTTCATGCGTACGTATGGCTTACCGTCTCCATGAACGGTGCATTTCATTTCTTATCCCCAAATGTAATGTACTACTATAAGTACATGTATATAATGGATATATATGATGAATGATACATCTAAATGATGAATATAATTATATAATTAAAATATACATACCTCTTGTTTAGTTTTAATTCCGTTAATATGACATAGAAATGAAAGTAGCGTTCATGCGTACGTACAGCTTACCGTCTCCATGAACGGTTCATTTCATTTCTTACCTCTAAATGATTATGTAATATTATAAATACATGTATATTATGGATATATATTTGATATATATGATATCCAAATCATGAATATAATTTTGGATATAATGAAAATTTGACCACACGAACAACATGTAATTGTAAGAAGTCCACTTTCGACTTAAGAACCAAATATCGACAAAACAAACATTATTAACATAAATGATTACATAATGTTTATAACATGGCAATAAGTGATCTAAAAGAAATAATGAACTAGAAAAAGGTTCTTAATAAAGTGTAAATTAACTCATGTTTATTATTCAGGACATTAAAGAACGATCGAGTCAAGTCGGACCCGAGGTAAGGGACCCTAACCCTATCTTTCTTTTTATGTACACTCTTTTATGTCATTCCTTTTAGGCTCACCATTCTTGTGTTTGGGATGTTCTTTTATATTACTAATACTGTAATTTTTATGATGAGAGACCATATTCTCTCTCATCTATCCATTTTGGAAGTTTTGAGTGGCGTTGTTAGGCTGCCAAATTTTCTTAAGGGATCCTACTCCTCTCTTTCTTTTTAAGTACACTCTTTTATGTCATTCCTTTTAAAGCTCATCTTTCTTTTTATTGAGATGTTCTTTTATATTACTCTTACTGTAATTGTTATGTTCATATGATTAGAGACCCTATTCTCTCTCATAAATCCATTTTGGATGTTTTGAGTGGCACCGTTAGGCAGCTGAATTTTCGTAAGAGATCCAACCTCTCTCTTTCTCTTTAAGTACTCTCCTTTATGTCACTTCTTTTAAGCTCCTATTTGTTATGATGGGGGACGTTATTTTATATTACTCTTTCTGTACATGTTATTTTAATGTTATGTGATACCCTCTTTGATCTCATCAATCCATTTTTGGATGTTTTATGTGGCGCCGTTAGGCTTCTGAGTTTTCATAAGGTATTTTTCATCTCACTTTTATTCCTGTGAGATTTATGCTACATTTTCCACAACTTCCTTTGAGTGGTTTATGTACTGACCATTATTTTACTCATTGTGTAATATTCTTTCATTTATGAGTATTTACATCAATGTTGTATTGTCTTTCTTTCACGGGGCGTATGTTTCGAAACATACCCATGTCGGTAAGAAAACCTTTCACCCTCCTCTTTTTAAAAGACTTATTTTGTTATGTCTTTTAATTCACATAATATTATTTTGGGATATGTTCTTCTATATCCTTATTGATGTAAATTTTATGTCCAAGTGATGAGATACCTTTTTTTATCTCTCATCAACTTTTTTTCTGAATTATGAAGTGACGCCGTTAGGCTGTCTAATTATTGCAAGGGAACTTCTTAACCCAATTTATATTCTTTGGGATAAACTTGTACACCTTGAATATGTCGTTCTATGATTATGTGTGAATGTCCTCTGATTTTTTTACACTTAATACCAACTAATATTTCATGTATTCGTTTGTCACGCATAGTTATGTGACTGATTTATCCTTAATCCAAGGATACCGTCTTTTTATGGGACATTGTCTCAATCTCCTTTCATTGAGGCATATTTTGTTTTATACACAACCTTCTTTTATATGGTTTATAAACCCCTTTGACTTTTACGTTTATTCAAAAAAAGAATATTTTTTATACGAAGTGTTTACTAAACGAAAAAACGGAATGTTTTTGTCGTACGTATGCGGCGACAACGACTCTTCCACCGTCGTGACCATTATTTGAGTTTCGGCTTACTCTACAAGCCATACCTACTTTTTAAAAGAAAAATAAAAACCATGTTTTACTTTTTTTTATTTTGGTATTGAAAATGGTTTTCATAATGTTTTTATATCAATGTGTTGTATTGATATCTTATGATTGAAAGGTGAGAATGTTATGTTTCCTTTATGCATGTTTTATGTGATACGATTATGTTGAGGTTCTTGGGCATTATTGTGAAGACAGGTGGTTCCATGATAAAATAAGGGCGGGTGAGCCTGATATAGATCTCTAATGCATTGGGTAACGCGAAGGAGTGAAACTTTAAGGTTTCTCTAAGGAGATTTAGGGAATATACTGTGATGTGTATTCCAAAAGTAACCAAGAGGGTTACTCCCTACGTAAGAATGTTATGAATGCCTCAAGTTACCTTTATGTCTTATGATTTCTATGATTTATTCATGGTTTTATGAGGTATGTTAAGGTGCCTATGTTTTATGGGTAAAGTATGATTTCATTCTAATGTATATATGAACTCATGTTTTCTTTCCATATTTTTATAACCCTTACTAAGCTTTTTATGCTCATCCAATGTTTTTGAAATGTTTTTCACAGGTCAATGGAAAGGTACATGAGGTGATGATAGTGTCCAGGATGTGTCAAGAAAGAATCCATGTTTTATTTTAAATATGTTTCTGTTGATGGGATGAATGAATATTGTCTTTTATGTAACCACTTTGTTTAAATGTGGAATGTAATGCAAGTTTCATGATCTAATTCTCTAAAACTCTAAACCTAAAAAGGTCCTCAATGTGTAATCTTGTAATAACTCAAGATTAAGTAAGGTTTAAGGCAGGGGCCTTATACTTCCAAGGTACAAATTAACTTTTATCTCTAAATAACATCAGTTTCTCTTAAATTCTCATATTGAAAAGTAATTAACCTAATCACATATCCTCGATGATAGGTTAATCATTTCCATAGATAAACCAAAATAAACATACACTTAATTCCTAAAATCATCTAACTAAAAATAACTAGTCAAATTAACCAGGGACTTCACGTAGTCCAGTGGTAGGTGATAAATACCAGTCGTATTTTGGTTGTGGGTTCGATTCCCACAGCTTTGCCCGACGTGACGGGCTGTCACACGGTCTGCGTGTTGTCCTTTTTATAAAACTCCAAAAATAAACCTATCATGTTTTAACCTCAATAGTTTCCTTATACCTCTCATTTTCAAGCAAATTCATTACGATCTCAAAATCTTAATTCTTGAAGTCTTATTTCACAACCATAAGATAAAATAAAACGATTCCCAAAATGAATAACATCATACCTTGATTATGGCATCCACTCGGTTTTATCATCATCTTGCTCACTTAGGTAGATGTCCCATGCATTACAACAATGATTTAGAGATCCTTCAAAATCATTTGCTTCCTCTATCCAAATACACCTTGTACAACATGGGTCATATGGGTGTTCACAGAAAAACAGTTTTGGAAAATAATCATGTATGACATTTAATTCCAAAACATCTGATAAAACATGATTTCTATAAAATAGTCGGACAGAATTTGAGTTGAAAATTTATATTATTGTTCCTTTTAAAATACCATAAGTATGTGCTGAGAGACTATATTTTAAAAGCATATATAAATAGGTTGCTCAAGGGTCTCCTTCCTCAGCACCAGTTTTAAAATCATAATATGCTTCAAATTCTTGTGATAAGGTAAAATATTTGAAAATATCTTGATAATATTTACCTTTCTTTAAAATATGAGAATATTGTGAAAATAGTATTTGTATAAAAAAAACCCATGATCCACGATGATAATGAGGTATAGTGGAGGTGTTTGATATCTCAAACAACTGCTTTCAAGTGATTGTATTATTGAAAAAGTGTCACAATCATCCGAACATGACTTTGCAATAATTATTGCAAGCATGTAATCATGAAGAGATAGGAATGTCGTTTGAGATCCTTCTCTTTCCATTCATAACCGACTTTACTTGACCTGAAAAAAGTTATAAAAAAAGGATCTAACTGAAATAATTGATATAGGGACTAATCATGTGTCTAACAAAAACTCCGCATCCCTAAAGTTGTCTAAACCGACCTCTAATACCAACTATGAGGTCCCAGCCTTAAACCTTACTTAATCTTGAGTTATTACAAGATTACACATTGAGGATATTTTCAGGTTTAGAGTTTTATAGAATTAGATCACGAAACTTGAATTACATTCCACATTTAAAAAAATTGGTTTCATAAAAGACAGTATTCATTTTTCCCATCAACGGAAACATATTTAAAATAAAACATGGATTCTTTCTTGACACATCCTTGACACTATCATCACATCCTGTACCTTTCCCTTGACCTGTGAAAAACATTTCAAAAACTTGCGATGAATATAAAAATATCACTAAGGGGTAAAAAAATATGGAAAAGAAACATGAGTTCATATATACATAAGAATGAAATCATACTTTACCCATAAAACAAATGCACCTTAACATACCTCATCAAAACATGAATAAATCATAGAAATTATAAGACATAAAGGTAACATGAGGCATTTATAACATTTTTACGTAGGGCTTAACCCTGTTGGTTACGTTTGGAATACCCACCACAGTATATTCCCTAAATCTCTTCGGAGAAACCTTAACGTTTCACTCCTTCGCATTACACAATGTATTGGAGAGATATATCGGGATCACCCGCCCTTAGATTATCACGGAACCACCCGTCTTCATAATAATTCCCAAGAACCACAACATAATCGTATAACATAAAACATGTATAAACGAAACATAACATTTCCACCATTCAATAACAAGATATCAATACAACACATTGATATACAAACATTATGAAAACCATTTTCAATACCAAAATAAAAGAAAAGTAAAACATGGTATTTATTTTTCTTTTTTAAAAAAAAGGTATGGCTTTTAGAGGAAGCCGAAACTCAAATAATGGTCACGGTGGTGGAGAAGTCGTTGTCGTCGCATACGTATGACAAAAACATTCCCTTTTGTCGTTTTTTAAAACGCTTCGTATAAAAAGATTCCTTTTGGATAAACGTAAAATTCAAATGGGTTTATACACCATATAAAAGAAGGTTGTGTATAAAATAAAATATGCCTCAATGAAAGGAGATTGAGATGAAGTCCCATAAAAAGCTCATTTTTTTAAATAAAGTACATCTATTATATGTATTCACTATAAGTACACATGAAGAAAGTAGAGATACAAGATAGGACATAATATTATCATGACATAATTTGAAAGTATGAGATTAACCCAAAGAACGAAAATTAGGTTAAGAACTTCCCTTACAAAGACGGTATCCTTGGTTTAAGGATAAATCAATTACATAATTATGTGTGACAAATGAATACACCAAATATAATTGGATATTAAGTGTAGAAAAATCAGTGGTTATTCACAGATATTCATAGAATGACATATTCAAGGAGTAAATGTTTATCCCAAAGAATCAAATTTGGGTTAAGAAGTTTCCTTGCAAAAATACGACAGCCTAATGGCGTCACTACAAAATACATAAAATGAGTTGATGAGAGATAAAAAGGGTATCTCATCACATGGACATAAAATTTAAATCAATAAGGATATAGAAGAACATATCCCAACATAATAGTATGTGAATTAAAAGACATAACAAAAAAGGCTTTTAAAAAGAGGAGGGTGAAAGGTTCCCTTACCGACATGGGTATCTTTCAAGACATGCACCCCGTGAAAGAAGGACAATAAAACATTGATGTAAATACTCATAAATGAAATTATATTACAGAATGAGTAAAATAATTTGAATTACATACACCACTAAAAGGAAATCATGGAAAATGTAGCATAAATCTCACGGGAATAAAAGTCAGATGAAAAATCCCTTACAAAAACATTACAGCCTAATGATGCCACTTAAAACTTCTAAAATGGATTTAGGAGATCAAATAGGGTCTCTCATAATATAAAAATAATGTTTAAAGAAAGATTTATATAAAATAACATCCCCCAACATAACAAATAGGATCTTAAAAGAAGTTACATAAAGGAGAGTACTTAAAAAGAAAGAGCGAGGTTAGAACTCTTACGAAAATTCGGCAGCCTAACGGCGCCACTCAAAACTTCTAAAATGGATTGATGAGAGAGAATAGGGTCTTATATCATATTAAAATAAAATTTACAGTATTATTAATATAAAATAACATCCCAATAACAAGAAATATGAGATTTAAAAGGAATGACATAAAAGAGTGCACTTAAAAAGAAAGAGAGGAGTAGGATCCCTTACCTCAAGTCCAACTTGTCTTGTTCGTTTCTTTATATTTCAGAATAATAAAATTTGGTCAATTTATAATTTCTTAAAGAACTCCTATAAAGATTATTATTCAGTTCATATCACATATTTTAATGTTATAATAATTGGTCACTAATATGAGTTCATATCAGACATTTTTGTCGATGTTTGGTACATTAGTCAAAAATGAACTTGTTTGAAAAATGATTGTCCATGTAGTTATATGTAAATAATTTCCAGAATAGTATTAATGATTTAAATATCATATATATCCAGTACATATTCATTTTATACTATTCCATATCATTTGGAGATAAAAACGAAAAGCATCGTTCATGAAGACGGTAGGCCGTACGTACGCATGAACGCTACTTTCATTTTTTCATTGTCATAGTAATGGAATTAAAAATAAATGATATATATATATATATATATTATAATTAAATTATAATATATATGTTATATATGTCACATATGTTCATTAATTTCATTCTTTATACATTCCATGTATTTCATGCACGAGTCACATCACTTGAGGGGGCGGTAGTCTACACTTCCTCAAATGAAATTATCGCATTTACACAACATGAAAAGAATAAAGGTATGGTTTAAATATAAAATACAGAAGCATTTTGTAAACATAAATACCATATATATCATATATAAAATACAGTGACATCATAATGGCCACCTTTAAAGGTGTTAAAAGATTATTGAACAATCATCGTTTCGTGAGGTAGAAAATCTCCATCCACGAAAATAGTATGTGCTTTCAACCATTAGATGTAGGTTTGTGAAATTTTATCTAGAATAGTTATTATAAAAACTTCCTAGTATATTGAAGATACTTTATTTGTTACAAAAGAAATGATTAAAAAGAGTTTAGGGGGTTGGAGAAGCAAAATAAAACAAAAGAACACAAGAGAGGACACTACCTTGAAATCGGGTAACTCTCTGTGATTTGAGCTCAAATGATTCCTTGGAAAGGATTATGCCCAATGTGAGGCTTCAATGATGGAGAGAGGGATGTGGAGAGATAAAATGGGAAGGGTTTGGCCGAGCCAAAGGCTTTGGAAGTGTGGGTAAAGAGGTAGAGGTGGGGGACTTTTATAAGAGGAGTGGAGGGGCACTCTTTGAATGTAAAGAAATGTTACTTTATTTTAGAATGAGTTTTGGATTTTAATCGTCCCACATTGATTTGTTTCGAGGATAAAGTGATATGGGTTCTAAATCCACCCATCCAATAGGTTTCTTACATGTGTAGGTCTTAGACTTAAAATTATCTTTCCATTTTATTTAAATCATGAAATAATGAGGTCATCGCTGCATCATCATTATGTCATTAATAGTTTAATTTATTTAATGTATAAAAATTATAAAAAAAAATACTATGATGTTGGAAATATTTTTATCTTTCCAATGACTATTTATAGTCAAAAATATTACTTGAATAACAGTATGTAAAAATTGTTTTAGTAAAACATTTCATGTTTGTTTCATTTTTACATTAACATTAAATAAAAAGGTATTTGATATGATTTTACAACCAAAGTGGCTCCATGGGGTCCCCAAGTTGACCCATGGATTGTCTAGGTATGCCATGACACATCAAATGAGGGTAGGACATGTGTCTGGGTCATTTCATTTTATTAAAACATTATTCTTACCTTAAACTACACTAATTACCTCTAATCGCGATTAAAAACATAATAAGTTACTATTCACAAAAAAATTATTTTAATCCCATTGGACCACATTTTTCTTCTTAATGACAATGATGTATGTCGGATTTTTGAAATTCAAAACACAGAGGTGGTAAAATTTCATTTAAATGGAATATCAGTTTTTATAAGTACCACTTAGTGGTTTCACTATTCATCAAAAATTGAAGTTCTTCAGAAAAATACCAAAACATCACCCTAAGCTATATTTGATATTCGAAATACAGAAATGAAGTCTATTTTTCAAAATTCAAAACATATAAGTTGCATTAATTAATTTAATAATTAATTCCCGCTGTCAGAGCAAATAGCGTGTTTTTATGAAACACAATGTATCAAAAGATTGACACTAGTTTAAGTCCGATTTCAAAGTTAAATTAATTACAACGACCACTATTGGATTAAATGGTAAAAATATATTCTAATTTAACTTTAAAACCAATTCAGAAGATAATCTAATAATATAAATAAATTAGATTAAAAAGAGGTTTTGAATTAAAATACAACATTTTTCACTATTCATTAAAAAAATGAACTTTATCAGAAAAATAACAAAAATTTACACAAAGTATATTTTGATGTCCCGATTCTAAAGAAGAAATTTATTTTTTCAAATATTACACATAAAATAGTCAAAAAGTGGATAAAAAAGAGGTTCATCATCAAAAGGCGGTTAATCGGCCTTTTAAAGAATATTAGAATGTTTACGCTTAAAATTGGATTCATTCGCATTTTTAATCCTCTAAAATTTATTGCAAAAAGTAAAAATATTTGACAAACATATATAATCGTTTTGTAGTTAGTTATGTTCATTCCCTCCATTACACTGGCTAGGTGTTAACTACTATTTAAAATAATATTATTTTATTATTAGAGTGCAACGTAAGATTCCCAAGAAACTCGTTGTTGCGTGTTGGATAAGCCATTGAGAATAGAGTCCCCTTTAAAGTCATATTAATATTTTATTAACAAATATGGATAAATGTGAAAATTTCATACTCTTTATTTACCTGGGGTGTTACAATTTTTCTTTCAACAACATCATCCTAACATGTTGGGGTGTACATCCCTTTCTATATGACACTTCATATGGTGTCATCTGAATCTTTGAATGGAAGATATTGTTATGGGAAAATTATAGCACAATATAATACTGATCCCACAAACATTCAATGTCAAGTGAGCAAGATATAAACATAAATTCTATGATTTGAATAATCCTTTCGGGATTTCCATCAGTTAGAGGGTGACAGAAGTTCTCAAATGAAGCTTAGTGTCAAGGGCCTTCTGGAGACTTTTCAATAATTGTAACGTAATATGTGGATCATTGTTAGAAACTATCGATAGGGTTACACCATTATGTCTTGGAACAATATTAATATATAGTATTTATAAACGTTCAAGTGGTAATTCATCTCATATAGAATGAAGATGTGCTGATTTGGTAAGATGATCTACAATAACACATACCGCTTCATTTATTATGGAATTATTTGGTAGCCCAATGAAACATTACACTATAATATCTTCCCATTTTCACATTAGAGTAGGAAGAGGTTTCATGGATCCTCTCAAGCATTGTCTTCCTGCATTCACCAATTGACAAACCAATCATCCAGACACATAATCCAATATCTCTATCGTCATGTTTTCCTACAAGAAGTGTTCCATAAAATATCGATATAGAATAACACTAACATAATGTATAGAGAAATTAGAGCTACGTGAATCATCCAGTAATTCAATTTTTTAGCTCAGGTATAGTATGAACGCAATGTCTATCCACAAATTTCAAGCTTCCATCTTCATAACCGAAGTCATTGATTCTCACTAAAATCACAACTTATATTTCCATTAGAAACTCTAAATTATCAGTCTGAGAAATTTTTATACTTTCATGTAAATAATGATTGTAAAATTTTTGAAAATTTAATGATGTTTCTCCTTCTATTATAATTCCCATATCCATATTTACTATATCCATGAACATAATATCCCTTTCAACTCTCATCATGTTCAAAACTCGATGGTCCGTTATGCTCACCGAATATTCCACTTTATTTTACTTCCCTAGGTTCTTGTGTATTTTGAAAATGTAATCATTGAGTAGATGAAGTCATCTCCTTTTCCTCATGTTGAGTTCTCTCTAGGAGATAAAATAATTCAAACTCTTGAGATATATATATATATATCTCATATCATTCCCCATAGAGAAAGTGTCTCAATATCATTTGATTGAAGATTAATTCTTCTAACTCAAGATAATGAGTTATGTAGTATTTTTCATTGGTTTTTAATTTCCTCGATTCATAAGAAACAACTCAATCATTATTTATAAAACACAACAATATCCTTTAATTTATTCATCATTATAAATCATAAACCCATCATTTCAAGATGGTAATGTCAAAATAGGAGCATTGAATAATATTCTATTATATTATTAAAAAAATTCATCACACACATTTTAAACAAAGGAATTTAAACCCTTTATGTGTGAGATTGGTTAATGGGTTAGCCAATTGGGAAAATTTAGGAATGAAATGTAGGTAGTTACCTGTTAAACCAATAAAACAGTGTACCTCATTTATTCTCGTTAGTGTTGGCCATTATCTAATTGCCTTTATCATTGTAGGATCAACTGATATTCCATCCTTGGGGAGAATATAGCCATGGAAAGAAATTTTCTAAAGCCATAACTCATAGTTTCTAAATTTATCATATAATTATTCCCATAGGGGAGTATCAAGGATAATTCTCAAGTGGTTCTAATTAACTTCATATCATTTGTTATATATCAAAATATCATCAATGAATACAAAAAAATCATATCTAGATATTCCAAGAACACTCAATTCATGAGACCCTTAAAAATCAAGGGTGCATTAGTAAGTCCAAATGGCATTATGGAAAAATTTTAATGACTACACCTCATCTTAAAATATTTCTTTAGAATGTCTTCCTTCTCCACTCATAATTTATGATATACAGAATAAGGGTAAATCTTAAAAAAGATTTTATCTCAATGAAGTTGATAAAATAAATCATTGATATGAGTTAACTGACACCTTTCTTTATTTTAATAAAATTGAAATCTCAATAATCAATAAAAAGTCTTATTGATCCATCATTCTTCTTTAAAAAGATAAAATGGGTTTCCCATAGGGAAACACTATGAAGAATAAACCTAATTTTACCCAACTCTTCAATTTGTTTCATCAACTCAACATATTCAACTATTGAAATTTTATAGGGAGTCTAGGATATTTGCCTCGAATCTCATAATAAATCAATAAAAAAATCAACTTCAAACTCTAGGGGTGTCCTGGTAAATATTTTGAATAACATCATTTATTCCAATACAATATTTATATTTTCTATTTGACGATTATTTTCTTTATCCCAACATGTTATTTTCACTTCCTCCCCAAGAATCTCATTCAGTTAAGCAACTAGGGTAGATTTTGATAAGAATAAGTTGATAAGGAAACATTTTAAAAAATTTGGATACATCTTATTTCTCACAGAACATAACTTCGTTATTTTTCAAATATATTTTTGCAACACGTTTTGAAATCCAATACATACCAAGGGTTTTATCAATGTAATTCATAGGGATGATGAAATTGTTAACAACTAATGTACGTTTATCTGATGTAAGGAGAATAAATGGATATATCATTGTCACATTGATACATCCCAGAGGAGTTTTGACTGCTATCTCCATTGTTAAATCAAAAAGGAAGTGTGTAATTTTTATTGAATTTTGGGAAGATATAGAAGAATATTATGATCCCAAATCAAATAAAGCATTGGATATGTTTGAGGGGACAATTAATGTACATTCCACAACATCATTAGGAACTTCATCCTCAGTAGTTGTTGTTGTATAATCCTAGAATTTATCCCTTGGCCTTTTATGGGGTAAATTTCCTTGACACTTAGGGAATTCATGTGGATTGTTTACCATCTCTTTATAATTGATGCACTGCACATTTGCAGCTTATTTCTCAACATTACAATGATGAGATCATAGGCATTTTTTTACACACTGATCACATACTCTTATTCCTGACAATAACATACCAAAATGTTTCCTTCCACATTTATTGTAGCTTAAAAAATCAACCATTACCTTTTTCCCTTTTCCTTAGTTTCCTTTCTAAAAATTCCCAACACCCCCTTCTTCTCTAGCTTCCCTTTAATGTCATAAGACATAGATATTTCCTTCCTTGTCTTGTTAAAATATAAGCCTATATTATCATATGATGAGAACATATCGTAGAATAGTTCCCTTCGAATGAATGGTTTTAACCGATGAAAAAGTTGTTCAATCTTACTTATTGGGTTATTAATATATTTTTCATCATGTCGTTATAATCCTGTAAAGTTATCCTCACACATTACATCATTCTAATCCTTTTTTTCCTCAGACTCAGAAATTTTCTTTCCATATATTCTCATTGTTCACGAGGAAAGTAATTTTCTAGAAAATTTTCATTAAATTACATCCATTCGATAATTTCGACTTCTTCTTCCTGGTTTTTGTTTTGAATTAATGACAACCATAAATCTGCATCTCCAGAGAGAAGACAAACTGCCCTAAGAACCATCTCCCTTTCGTTATGTCCCAACACATGAAATATATTTTCTTATGAAATTACCCATTTCTCAGCTAAAAATGTATTTGTAATCCCATTGAATGTTGGAGGATATTGTCTCATGAGGTGGTTTAGGATTGATCTCCATATTGTGGGGTAGGATGCTCCATATGGGTAATGTTATTATTCATAACATGAGTCACCTGTTATAATATGGTTACAAGTTATTCCACAGCAATTGTATCATGAGCTCTAGTTTCATTATCTTGAAAAGGATTAAAATCCCTACCAAGATAATGTGTGTTGATATGGTTTCAATTTCTTCCTCAAATCCCCATTTCTAAACAAATTAATACAAAAGATTAGGTTATGAACCATAATGAATAAGTCTAATCTAGTAATATAATTTACACAAATAGAAATATTTTTACTTATATAATCTCATAATCATAAAAATGTTTTATTTGGGGACATATTTACTCTTAAATCCCTCAAAATGGGTTGTAAAAAAATGTAAATCATCCTAATCATATCACATAAGAGTGCGAACAAGGTGCCCAATATGCCCCATTGTTGTGTACAAGGATACAGTGAGTCAAGCTCAAAAAACCATATCAAATGTTGTTAATCCTATGTAAATATATTCTTGAACCATGACCACATGTAGAATAAATATAGTGATGGATTTCTTGGATGACCCACATATTATTTGCATTAGAAAAATTATAGTATATTCTTCTATACTAATTCTCTATGTCTATCATAGGGTAATGTTCGTTAATCAATGTTTTTTCTAACTGTAGTGTCAAAATATTTTACTAAACATCCTATGATACCAACTATAAGTCTCGGTCTACAGTTTCCTTGATTTGGAGCATAATTTATATAACATTTGTCCCCAAATGACCAATCATTTTAATAGACTTTCAATTATTTGATACTAACCTTTGTTTTACATTACACATTAAAAAGAATTATGACATCTAAACACATTTTAAAACATTCACATTACCTTTCCTCATCCATATATGAAATTAATAATATAATTCATCACATCCTATGAAAAATTTATACATGATAAGGGTTTTAGATCTAATGTTCAGTAAGAATAAACAATATATAGGAAGCTCTAATAAAATAAAATAATCTTTTAAAGAAAGGTATAAAACTGAAACAAAGAACTTTTAAACATAATAGTCTGTATAATATTGAAATAATCTATCATATAATTCTATTTAAACATTCACATGGATATTCTAAATGTATAATAAGAACATGTAATATAAATTACTAATCTCATTATGAGGGAATGCCTAATTCATGACATCATAAATATATCGCCATTGCTTCATCCAAGACACCATACATAATTGGCTAATATATTAAAAAAAACAAAAAAAATAATTGTCTAATGAGACCTAACGATACATTAGTTGTCTATATAGGACCCCCAATCACATACTATGTCCAATTCATTCCTCTTATGAAAGGGGTAAAACATAAGACATACATTCTTATTAAAACTAGTTTAAAAAATGTTAATATTTTGCCATAATCTATGAATGGTATCAAAATTTCACATCTAAAGTCAAACATATCATAGATACCTAAATTCAATGTGGCTGATTTTATCATCAGAAGTAAACCTCAATTACAAACAGAATCCAATGAAGGAGTTTGAAATAGATGGATATATTCTAATAAAATTTTTAAAACTCTTTTATAGAAACACCCACTTTTGAACTTTGAAATTCAATTAAAATCATAACAATTATAAAGGGAAACATTTAATTATAAAATAACTTTGTAAAAATGTAATGGAATCATAAAACATTAAGTCATCGTGATGGTGGAAATTGTCTCTAATGCTGTATATGTTAAAAAACATTCTTTCCTTAATTTGTCTAAACTGTCATAAAGTATATTGTTTAGAAAATGACTGAATGATTCCATTCAAAAATATATATATAAAAATCAAAACATGGGTAAAAAAGTCCTTAAAAAATTTTATATCAAATTTTTAAATCCATTTTATGAAACATGGTCATGGATGATACAAATTTCCCTGTATGTATTTACATATAATCAATCTTGAATAATAATGAAATTTTGAAATTAACCATTACATTGTACTTTACATTAGTCTAGGGTGATTTAACCCCATTTATAATTATTAAATCATGTTCTTAAATTATTTTTGGATGATATAAATATTTATGATATCATATATTAAGCTCTTATATAATTTTGTTAATAGTATTTCAACAATACCACTATTTTGTGTGTTAACTGCTTCGTTTTCCAATTCTTGTTTTTTTGTGTAAGTCATGCTTGTTATAAATAGTTTATATTTTATTCTTATCAAGAATTATATTATGTTCATAATTATTATTTATAAAAATAATATAAATGTTATAATAATTCTTTATTGGTTAAAGTGGGGAACGAATGTCACTGCATCATGGAGACGGTAGGTCGTATGTACGCTGGAGAGAAATTATCATTACATTGATTGTTAAATGGTAAAAAATGGGATTGTATAATAATTATAAATAATAATTATCATGTTATATTAATATTTTATATCTACTATACTAATAAATATAATGATCTAAAAAAATAGTTTTGAATAAAACATTATACCATGGGGTGGAGATGGTAAGTCGTACGTATGCAAGCATGGTGATATTATTATTCCTAGGATTGATAAAAGGAGTAATATAGTTGTAATGTTGTCATAATAAAATATCAACATATATACAATACTATATTTATTAATTTTTTATATAGTATTCATAGGAAGTGGAAGTAGAAGAAGAAAATAACTTTAAAAGAGTTAATAAAAATATTACCTCGTTGTCGGGTATCTTCTTTTGAGATTCACAAAATGACTTTATTGGTTGGATTCATTCCCAAATAATGGAATCTAAGATTAATTTCAGGATGTTTTGAGGAGAAATTTATAGGTTTCTTTTGAACTAAATGGCATTATAGGTGTGAATAATATATAAGAAAGGGTTCCCTTTTAAAAGAGATGGGTGGGGAACTTTTGAAAACTCCAAAACTATTATTTTATTATGTCATGACCCATCCTCGGGGCCCATGCCGTGACTACCCCATGCCCGCCTTCCATAGGCCAGGGGCTGGTGACTAGCACCAAAGGCGTAAAATCCCGATAATTGGGAAACAATTGCCTTTATAAAAGAAAAAAAGCACCACATAGTACAAGCATAAGCAAAACACTAAGTACAAAAGAAAATCTGAAATGTAAATGGTCCAGAATACAAACCCAAAATAATGTACGACTACAACTGAACAAGGTACAACAGCAAAAAGACAACAGATGGAAGTAGGAAGCAGCTCCTGGTTTGTCCTCCACGGATCCTACCTGAAGGGTAGGTACAGATAGCGCAGCTCCTGGTTGTCAACCACGGATACTACCTGAAGGGTAGGTACAGATAGCCTCCTCCACGCTCTCGTCCGTCAACCTCCTCTACGTGTCTTCTCGTCGTGTAGTCCACCTCCGGGTACTGACTCGTCGTGTAGTCCACCTCCGGGTACCGACCAGTCCTCGAACACTCGGCCTCCGTCGGCACTGCCCGTCGTCTGCAACCAACACAACGAGGTGCGGGCATAGCCCGTGCAGGGGTGAGTATAACGATACTCAGTAGAGACCACGAGACCCTCAAGGTCTCACTAAACCAACAAGGATAACCACAAGAAGATCTCAACAGATAACCTCTACTTAGATATATGCCCATACATATACCTACGTTATCAAGTAACCCATCTCAATCATGAGGTAAACACAAGGATTGTGAAATAAACGGATACCCACTACCCAGGTATATTCCCATACATATACCTAAGTTATCAAGTGACCCATCTCAATCATGAGGTAAACACAAAGGTCAAAAGTCTCAGCTCAAACCAGGATTTTCATTATCGAAACCGTAACTGTTGAAGAGCTCTATCTCTGGAGTGTACAGTGGTCCTATCACGACTCCGAGGTACTGGTCACTAACCTAAGACTGCTAAGGTACTACTCCTGTCGAGTACCGCGGGTCTGCGGCCAACTACCGGGTGCTCCATCCGCTGAGGGTCTGTCGCCAAATACCGGGTACTCTCCCTAATAGCCTACAGAGGTACTCCTCCGGTCGAGTACCGCGGGTCTGCTACCAACTACCAGGTGCTCCGTCCGCCGTGGGTCTGCCGCCAAATACCAGGCGCTCCATCCACTGGGCTAGTCGACTCACTCAAAGTCGAGTCGGCCAAGCAGTCGTCAGGTCTTAGTCATCTACACGGTCTCCGTACTCCGCACGCTCGTCTCCGGGATGGTCCGCTCCACGAGCTACTGGTCGATACTCCAAGTATCACAAAGTCACACGAAGAAGTATTTCAAAGGACCACCTCGTCATAGGGGTCTCAACGCAACAGATGGCGCGTCAATCGGACACCCGGTCTGTGAATTATTAGCCTTTTCGTCCCAGGGGCCCGGTTGGTTTCGTGTGCGAACCAATCCAGCCATAACTGAACTATACCCCGAACACTCATAGGGTATACTCATAGGGACCGTTTCTCAACGTGATCACCAACGCCGCGGACGGTTCGTCAAACGAACGTCTGGTCTGAAACGTATCAGCTTTTCCGTTCCAGGGGCCCAGTTGGATTTCGGGGGCGATCCAACCCGGCCACTATCCAACTACATCCAAAACTCGGGCGGAGGATGCCAAAAGTTCCGTATTGTGAACAGGAACACAACGCAACAGACGGCGCGTCAATCGGACGCCTGGTCTGGAAGTTATTGGCTTTTTCATCCCGAGGGCCCGGTTGGTTTTTAAGTTAAAACCAACCCGAACATACTCCAACTGCGTCCAAACCTCGAGCGGAGTAAGCCAAAAGATCCGTCTCACTTAGAGGAATTCAACAAAGCTGACGACACGTCAATCGGACGTCCGTAGCTCAAGATATGAGCGTTTCCGCTCCGAGGGCCCGGGTGGTTTCGTGTACGAACCAACCCGGCCGAACCCAAAGTATTCTGAAACCATGAGTGCGATATACCAAAACGACCGTCTCGATCCAAGGATCGCGTTTCCGCTGATGACGCGTCTTTCGGAGGCCCGTATCTCATGTTACGAGCATTTGACTGAAAATGGTCTGAAGACGGGGGGTCCGGGCCCGGGCCGACCCCCCCCCCCCCCTCCCCCGAGGTCGGCCGAACCGGGTCGACCCAACCCGGTCCGACCCAGCTGGCCCGGTCCGGTCCAGCTCGGGCGCGGCCTGGCTCGGTCGGCCGGTCCGGCTCGGCTCGGCCGAGCGGCCGAGCGCGGAAGCCGCGGGGGCGCGCTGCCCCCGCGGCCCCGGTTGGGGCCGCCTTGCCAGTGGACGCGGCGGCCGGGCCGTGTCCCTCCACCAGTTCCACACGGTCGCGGAACCACGTCGCCGCAGCGGCTTCAGCCGCGGCAGGTTTTGCTGGCGCCGCGCCGGCGGGAGTTTCCGCGGGCCACCAGATGCGCTCCGGTGGTCCGTTTTGTGTGCGGTCTTCGCCAGTGGTCCTCCCGGGACCCGATCTTCACTGCGAGGCCCTCAAAATGTCTTCGCGGCCTGCTTCACCATCGATCGTCAATCCGCACTTCGACAGCAAACCGCGGGGTCTTCAAAATGCCTCCGCGGCCCCGACTCCGCCTGCGGTTTCGCTCGGCTTCAATGGCGCGGCGCGATAGCGCCGCGCTCCTTCGCAGCGTTCTTCCTCGTGTCCACATAGTGTCGTTGCACTGTTCCGCCTTTGTTCGTGCCGCAAAGATCTCAAACCCCAAGGGGGGAAAGAGGGCCGGCCGTGTTCGTGCGGTCCGACCTTCCCCCGTTAGTATGATAACAGGCGGCCCAAAAAAAGAATGAAGAAAGGCGATAGATGAGATCACGATCAAAAATAAAAAAATAATCCCCCATAACTTCCTGCAACAGAAATTCCCAACCCGCAAGGAAAACGTTCGCGGATCAACTAGGTAATAAGTTGATCTGTGTTCATTGTTTTCTTAAGAATGAAGAAAGAAAGAAAGAAAGAATTTAAGGGAATAAAGTTATTCTCAACATGACAATCCCCTACCTCGTCGAAGTCGTCGAGTGAGGGTTCGTCGCGGATTTTCTCATCGCGGAAGAAACGTCGCGGAAGGAGAGTTGTCGGCGTCATGTCATCAATCTCTGGGGGTTTGGCGTTCTTCATCGGAGGTCGGAGCATTCTTCGCATTCTTCGCGTTCTTCGCGTTCTTCGTCGAAGAACGAAAATTCACTCTCTGCTCTCCCGAAGGTTTAACACAACACAAACCCCCTCAACCAAAAATAAAATAAGTCCTCAAATTATTTTATTATCAACTTAAGAATTGAAAAACAAAAGATAAGAAACGAACAATTAAATTCGAAGAATTAATTGTAAAACTTAACTGCCCAATTAATTGGTGCGTTAAGAAATTAAGAAAACGCGTCAGTTGACTTTCATAATGACGGGTTTTCGCGGGTGCCTTACTTAGCGGAAAATAAACGGTGGGGATCATGTGGGTCCCACCTCGCAAATATCCTACCAAGAGGGTAGGATATTTTTGGATATCACCCTATCCGCTTCATCCCATCTTAAGTAGATTAAGGTGGCTTCAATTGGCTTCCAAGCGGCTTAAGTGAAATAAAATAAAGTTTGTTGTACAATTATTTTATTTCTTAACATTAATCCCGAAAATTAAAAACCACACCCGAGTAAACGCAACTCCGGAAGAGGCGTTTCTAAGCAATTACCGACGTTGTGATTCCTTCGGTGCCCTCAGAATTCGATTCTGAGCACCGGATCAAAATTTTGAAAAACCAGCTCATTCGTTCACTGAACGTACCCGAGCCAACCTTCAGAAATTGATTTCGGGCACACCGGGCCTCGGAATCAGGCGCCGTCAGAAACTGTGTTCTTGTAAAATTCCAAATAAAATTAATAAAAAAAATTCCTTTGAATTTACGGGTCTTTACATTACTCCCACCACAGGGCTTTACGTCCACATAAAGCTTCACCACAAATTTAGGGATACAAAGGCGGTACTGAGCACGCATCTGAGCCTTCCGCTCCCATGTGCTCACTTGGAGGTTCTCGTGCTGCCAAAGAAAGTACACCGGAGGAATCAATCGTCCCCGTAGGATCCACTCCTGTCGATCCTTGATCCCCACTAGAACCTCCGTGGAAGTAACCCCATCGCCATTGTCCTGCTCCTCATGGTCAATGAGGTTACTTCCACGGAGGTTCTAGTGGGGATCAAGGATCGACAGGAGCGGATCCTACAGGGATGATCGATTCCTCTGGTGCACTTTCTTTGGAAGCCTGGGAACCTCCAGGTGAGCACATGGTAGCGGAAGGCTCAGATGCGTTCTCAGTGCCGCCTTTGTATCCCTATGTTTGTGGTGAAGCATTACGGGGACGTAAATCTCTATGGTGGGATTAATGTAAAGACCCGTAAATTCCAAGGAATTTTTTTTATTGCAGCTCATAGTACAAAGACATGAATACAATAGAAAAAAAGGAACTATAAGTACATGGGACGTATCCACTAGTTCCTCTCCTGTCCACCTGCTCTCGGAGCTCTACTGCCTTGTCCACTGCTCGGCTGTTGCTCAAGCACCAGCCGCTGCTTCTGTCTCGGTGGCTCCTCCAACACCCGCTGATCAACCGTACGAGGATTCAGATAGTCACATGCCAGGTGACCCTTTCCACCGCATGAGTAACACAACCTGCTTCTGGAACGCCTAGATCTGTTTCCACCATGGGTGCCCCGCACCACCGGTCCTAAAACCCGAGATCATCCAACTGCTGGTCTGGTCCTCCTGGACCTCTGCATCATCTGTCTACTGCCCACAGATGATTCAGAAACTGATCAAAAACCCTGCGGCAAAGGCAGAATCTCATGTACATGCTCGGGGTGTAGAGATACTAGCACAAACTCTACCCTGAAGAAGGTCTCGAAGTCTTCCCATGCGAAGGTCATCCCGTCGCAAAACAGGAACAAGTGGCTCCACCACCTGTCTGCTGCTGCCTGAAGGAGGCTGGCAGCAAAGATCACCATGAAGTCTTTCGGCATCCCCACCAGCCTGAAGACACTCACCACAGCCTCCAGCCAATCCTCAGCCGCCTGTGGGTCCATTTCTCCCCGGAACATGGGTGGCATCTGGCGCTGGAACTCGTGCAGCGCACTCAAGTAGTGTGCATCGCCTACTGCTGGGGCTGGTGGCATCGGTGGCCCAACGTATGGTAGTACGCTGGTGCCTCCGCTGGTGCCTCAACAGTAAGAGGGCCATGTACCGAAGCCTCATCGCTCGACAGGCTGTCAGCACGCACATCCCTTCGGGCTCTAGCTGGTCGTCCGTGAAAGGGCATCATGAAAGAAACAGTGTCACACAGTCAAACGTTTATACCTGGTGAGATGACCTGATTTGAGATGACATTTGAAATCTTCTAGAAACACACACGCAAATCAGTGTTTTCGTGCACAAAGTCGGAAATCAGTTGTCAGGTTCCTGGTGTATGGATACGTCAGCCGCCCGCACCAACACTGGACTCCCTGAACTGAAAACCACACTCAGTACTCTTAACAGTATTGTTTCACAGAAAGAAAATATCAGAGTTATAAGTTCTGTGGTAGAACCAAACTCCTCTGATACCAATTTGTCACGACCCGTCCTTGGGTCCCGTGTCCTGACTACCCCAAGCCCGCCTTCCATAGGCCAGGGGATGGCGACTAGCACCAAAGGCGTAAAATCCCGATAACTGGGAAGGAATTGCATTTATAAAAGGAAACAAGAACCACAGAGTACAAGCGGAAGCAAAACACTAAGTACAAAAGAAACGCTGAAAAGTAAATGGGCCAGAATGCAAACTCAAAAGAAAGTACGACTACTACTGACCAAGGTACAACAGCAAAAAGACAACAGCTGGAAATAGGAAGCAGCTCCTGGGTCGTCCCCCTCGGATCCTACCTGAAGGGTAGGTACAGATAGCGCAGCTCCTGGTCGTCGACCATGGATCCTACCTGAAGAGTAGGTACAGATAGCCTCCTCCATGCTCTCGTCTGTCAACCTCCTCTGTGTGTCGTCTCATCGTGTAGTCCACCTCCGGGTACTGACTCGTCGTGTAGTCCACCTCCGGGTACCGACCTGTCCTCGAACACTCGGCCTCTGTCAGCACTGCCCGTCGTGTGCAACCAACACAATGAGGTGCGGGCATAGCCCATGCAGGGGTGAGTATAACGATACTCAGTAGGGACCCCGAGACCCTACCTCGTCGAAGTCGTCGAGTGAGGGTTTGTCACGGATTTTCTCGTCGCGGATGAAACGTCGCAGAAGGAGGTTCGTTGGCGTCACATCGTCGATCTCCGGGGGTTTGGCGTTCTTCGTCGGAGGTCGGAGCGTTCTTCGCGTTCTTCACGTTCTTCGCGTTCTTCGTCGAAGAACGAAGAATTCTCTCTCTGATCTCCCGAAGGTTTAACACAACACAAACCCCCTCAACAAAAAATAAAATAAGTCCTCAACTTATTTTATTATCAACTTAAGAATTGAAAAATAAAAGATAAGAAACGAACAATTAAATTCGAAGAATTAATTGTAAAACTTAACTGCCCAATTAATTGGTGCATTAAGAAATTAATAAAACGCATCAGTTGACTTTCATAATGACGGGTTTTCGCAGGTGCGTTACTTAGCGGAAAAGAAACGGGGGGGCTCGTGTGGGTCCCACCTCGCAAATATCCTACCAAGAGGGTAGGATATTTTTGGATAGCACCCTATCCGCTTCAACCCTGCTTAAGTAGCTTAAGGTGGCTTCAAGTGGCTTCCAAGCGGCTTAAGTGAAATAAAATAAAGTTTGTCGTACAATTATTTTATTTCTTAACTTTATGCCCGAAAATTAAAAACCACACCCGATTAAATGAAACTCCAGAAGCGGCGTTTCTAAGCAATTACCGGCGCTGCGATTCCATCGGTGCCCTTAGAATTCGATTCTGAGCACCGGTTCAAAAGTTAGAAAAACCCGCTTGTTCGTTCACTGAACGTACCAGAGCCAAACTTCGGAAATTGATTCTGGGCACACCGGGCCTCGGAATCAGGCGCCGCCAGAAACTGCGTTCTTGTAAAATTACAAAGAAAATTAAGAAAAAAAATTTCCTTGGAATTTATGGGTCTTTACATATTATAAATTCATTAATGTATTAAAATTGATGCAATAATAGTTATTTAATGTTTAAGATGATTATGGGTAGAAAATACTATCAAAAAATGGTTTTTATAATGTTTTGGTTAGAAAATTATCCTTATAGTTTGGATTTAACCATTATTTCAAACGTTTAACTCTTACATTGTTTACTTGTCTTTTTATAATATTGGTTTAATATAGTCACTATAAAATTCCAAACAATGACCAACTAAATAATTTATCATATATTTAACATTATACTAATTATTTTTATGAAAATTATCTTTTTATGTATTTTATAACATTGAATAAAATATTAATAATTTTAAATTATAATTTTTGTCTCTTTTGATACTGTTAAATATTTGCATTCATAAAAATATCCAAAAAACATGATAAATTTGAACGAATAGTTCAATTATTTTATTAACATATTTATGTTATTTAAATTTTGAATGTTAATAATTAAGAACAATTTTATTTATTTTAATATTTTTAATATAATTTATTTTATATTTCTATAAATATGATATTTTCTACTTCAATATTGTGTCATTATTTATGGTTATTATTTAATAAATTAAAATTATAAAAAATTCCCTTTAGATTGGTAATTCGTTTTTCATTTTAGAGTCTATTTATAATCGATGTATTCTACTAGATATCTCTATATTCCAATTGTTATGCTTATAAGAAATTAGAGTGTGAAAATTTGTGACGATAATTAATTTTAAAAATATTCATGTCTTATTCTGGGCAAAGATTCCATTAGATGATTTTATTTAGAAGCATAGGTTATAAAGGTATAATTTAGTCATCCAATAAGTTTTTTATTGTTCATAGGGTAATTTTATAATATTATATTTACTTTTGGTAATCTAATTTACCGTTAACCACGTTAATAGAGAATAACTAAATTAGGTATTATTAATATCCAAAAAATAAAAGTAACATATTAATATAATATGGACTCAATGTTAAAAAATATGGCATAAAATTTTAATATTTTATAAAATTTGTTTTTATGTAATTAATTTAAAATTATTCCTTATTGACAAATTGAGAAAACCAGATTTTTAAATTCAAAAACCATTAAATAATTTACATTTGTTTATATAAAATTTCAATGTAAAATTACCTTCAATGGAAAAATATAATTAAATGATAAAAATTAATATAATTATACTTTTAAAAAATTTAAATTATAATATAACAATACAAATTAGTTAGATGAAAAAGTAGTTTTGTAGTGTATCTCTCTATTCATTAAAAAATGGAAGTTCTCTAGAAAACACCAAAAATGATACAAACTAAATTTTAATGTCCCTATTAAAAGGAATGAGTTTATTTTGTAAAATTTAATATATATTCATGTTAAAATTGGATTTAAAAAGGCCTCTCCCTTAAAAAATGATAAATATACAGTTTTTTTGAAAAATAATTCTTCTATTAAAATTTTTAAATTTGTTCTGATATCATGTAGAAACACATTATTTGAATATTAAAATTAAAAAAAAAATCAAATGTGGTTAATAATATTCATTCCCTATTTTTAAATAGAAATTCATGCTGTGATTGAACTCGTTGTTGCGTGCAGCATTAGATGTTGAATTATTTCAATAGAACGGTACTATGGAAGCTTGGGGTGTTTCACATATTTCAAACTTATTAACCATACTAGTCCATATTTAAAAGTTATATTGGGTCTCCACAAGAATTAACATGTTTATTGATTAATATATAGGGAACAATGTTGGCCTCATGGTAAATACACTAATTTCAAAAGTTATTAGTACAAAATTATGATATAAATTATTTATTTTACTAAAATATATAATAATATGTAATAAAATTTATCATCATTATACCTTGAATAGTTCATATAAATTGGATTATATCCAAATGAATTTTTTATTAATGGCTACTAGAATGTTTCCTAAAAAATTTAAGAAAATTTTCACCAAGCATCATTTTGGTGATACCGAATGAAATGTGAACCCACACACACTACAGTTTTATTCACACAGGATAAACTGTGAAGCATGGAATGTGTTCATTAGTGTTTGTGTGGAGATATTTTTTCTAGTACATTGTGATGGGAATACATTACATGAAAAATACAATTATTAAACACTTTGATTAATAATTTTACATTTATGAAAAAAAACTAAGAGATGTAAATATATTGTTTTTATGAAACCAATATACCCCTAATCAATCAGTAGGATGGGGTACACTTCACTAGAAAAAATGTTTTGTATTTTAAATATGTAGTAATATTTTTATGTGAAATGAATTAAAAACATAATTATTTTCCTTTTAAGTATACATGTTGAAGAATCAAAATCAAAATCCACATCTATCCCACATTTTGTGCGATGAAGGGATGCTCATGTAAATAATGATGGAATACTAATAGATTAAAAAACCAACAATAGAATGTGTTCATGTGTAAGTATGAAATAATATTTTTCTTCTTCTTTAAATTATCATTACATAAAAATGGTTATATATTTTTGAATATTATTTATCCAATTTACAAAAGTTAATCATAATCAGCTATAACAAATGAACGACTATTTTTAGTGGCCATGAATCATCTAGAAAAACATTTTCAAATTAGAGGAGCAGATTTTAGAGTTCTTCCCCAAACCTATTATGAGAAAATAAAAACCTTGGATGATAAAAATATGAAAATGGAAGATATTAATACAAGAATAATTACACTAAATGAAAATAAATTCATTAGCAGTTGGAATTTTTGTATAATTTTATGGGAAGGAATCAAACAGAAGAAACAACACAACAACATCCACTATAAGAAAGATCACCCTCCCCCACAATAGTGAGGTTAGTAATTCCCCTCCATAGTCTTCCTTAATAGTTGTAATTTATTTTCTAAAAATTATTAATGTGAATTGAGAGTTTGGAAGACATTGAAATTTTTCCTATACTAATAATACACATGGTGAAAATTATTTAGAGTTATATCTATCATCACCAACCCATGCCTTTGTTACTTAGGTACAATTTAAAATATATAGGTTGATATTCTATGAAACAATACTCTTTCAAAATGGCATATGAAATTGGGTATTCCTATAGATCATGATTCGGCCACTGATCTATATATTCCCTATAATCATATGTACATTCAATTAGTCAAAAATTATATTGAAACATTTTAGCATGGCTATTTGATCACGTAATAAAATATGTTTACATGTAATAATTAATTTCCAGTTTATATTTAATGAGAAACAACTAATAAATATTGAAAAAATCCCTAAACTGCGGAATATTATTATATATGAAGAAAATCAAATTGAAACGGAAGGTCCACTAAAAAATATAAAAATGGTCAACTAATTGATAGAATATTACTTCAGATATTAACTTAAACCTTTGAGTTCAAAAACCACCTTAACTAATATTAAATTTTAATGTGGATATAATGTTCATGAATGGTGATAAAACCAACATTTATTTTGTGGAAATTTTTTTTGAGAGTCCATTATATACTTTTGAGTTCATTATAATTTATATCAAATCCTCGTTCATGGTTGGATTGGAGTATTACATGTAAGTGTATATATGCTGTGTTTTTTTCATAATTTTCATGACTAATAGACAATCTACTATTTTAATGAAAGATAAATACAATTCATATATATTTCAAGATGATATATGACTAATATTTGATGTAAACCACACATGAAGACAAAATTTGGACTCATTATCCCTCTCATCACTTGTAAACTAGATCGCTCATTTGAAAAGTGGAAGATTCCATAAAATTGTAAAAACTAGACACAATGTTTTATGATAAACTCACAGGTGGAGGAATCATATTAATACCCATTTTAGAGGGGTAAAACACTTTTATTTAATCATATATAATATACTTTCATTACTTTCATTACTTAATCATTTTTAGGGATAATTCGTTACATATTTCAATCAATTAGGATACTATAAATATTTATTTTTGTGATTAAATTCTAGTATACCTAATAAATTGACCACACATGATGATGTTTATCTATCTGAAATAAAATATATGAAACATTTTCAAATAAACATCCTGTTATTAATTTTATATTATGTACTAATGAATTTTTATTAATGGTAGGATGGTGTTAAAATATTATCTAAATCATGGCATGAGGAAAATCCATTAGCACTATACCCCAATCATATTATATAATAGGATAAGTATAATAGGATTTATAATAATATTTCACTATCAAAACATTGATCTTTACATTTTACATATTTTTATCAATGTTTCAATAGTTTTTGAAACAAACTAATAAAAAATATTGTGGTTATTACGTTAGGAAATTTATAAAAGACATCCTTTTCAATTAATAAGTGAGTGTCCCTAATGATGTATTTCATATGATTATATCAAAATCATTTAAAATAAGTATTAATATTTTTATTCTTTTCCAGAACTTCTAGTATGTCAAATATTCATTATATTCTAAATCAAAAATAGATTAGTTTAGAATAAAATGGGAATAATATGGGGTGTCATAATACTTGAATATGTCATGAAGAGGTAAAATTACAATACTTAATTTATTTTTCTTCTCATAATTTAATATAATTAAATTTTTATTAATTTTGTTTTATCATTTTTCACCATTTATTTTGTTAATTTTTATTCAAATCATGAAGTGGGGACTTGATAGAGTATTGATTATTCCCTAACCATTTTATGGTCTATAAAGAGGTGGAAATTAATGTAGAGAAACAATTTCATGATAAATTATTTGGCAACGATGATGCAATTTGATGTTATTTGGTCTTTTAATAGATTTTTTTTTCTTTATTTGATTTTTTTATGTTTTAGAATTGTGTTTTTTATGTTTAGAAATTATTCAATCTGTGATTTTTCACTTGAAAAAGAGATGTTAGTTAAATAGAACCGTGGCATACTAAATAATGAGAAAACATGCTTGTAATTTTTTTATTCATTGGGAATATTATCCATAATAACTGTTTGACATGTAATAATTATTCATACCTCAATCTGATAGACTGCATGACTGGTATGTCTGGAAATGTTTTTTTCTGTTTAAAAATGACATATTAGTTAAAAACAAGATTCACACATTGAAAAAAAACATGAAAACATTCTCATATTATATTTAATAATCTGTAAAATGTTCTATCCGTCAATTATAAAATGTAGGAATTATCCATACGCCAAAAGAAGGTGACATTCAAAAAAAAAGGAAAAAAATCATTCAAATTGTATTGTTAATTTTGTAAAAAATACTTATTTCAATTTAAATGTGTAAGAATCAGTCTCAATTAAGTCTAAAAAATATTGTGACTGACATTTTTCACTCCCCTAGATTTTAAAATAAGAGTATGTTCAATAGCATACACAACATAGAACACTGAGATTAATCAAACCCCAAAATAATATTATTTAAATATGATCATTATATCCTACACAATTAATTAGAGGGTATAAACAGTATAAACTGAATTACTATATATATATAGAACATAATCACTATAAATATTTTAATTAATTTTCTGTAAATAAACACTTTATTTTTATAAAAGTAATTATATTTATTCAGAAATATATTTTCTTCTAAAATGGATTTTCATGTTCTTTTGAGAATATTATAAAATAATATATATAAATTTGATAAAATTTATCTTAAAAAATGAATTTTATTTTTTTTATTTTGAGAGTCAAAGTTATTTTTTGATGAATATTTGAGAATTTTTTAAAGGTGATTAATTTTTAATGAAGAGTGAGAAATATATATTTGACGAAAAATATTTGTTTTTAATTTTAATGATCTTAAAATTTAAAATATTACCGTGGATTCATTCAAAATTTTATTAGATTCTTTGAATTTAATTTCAGTTTTTTAAATTAAATTTATAAATTAATTTATTATAAAAACATTCATTGCCTAGAATAGATTTTTTTGAAAAATAATTTTTCATTGTGTTTTTTGATTTTAATTTAAAATTATTTTCATCAAATGGTTTCCAATGAATTTGGATAAATTAACTTCAAATTTTGAGTCGTATGTTTAAAATTTAATAAATAATCCACTTTAATATTTTTAAATATGAATAGTATGTGTGATATTTTTTGTGATATTGATAATGGATAAATTAGGTAATATGGTAGATAATAATAAGATAATGACTATAAAACGAAATAAACACCTATCCCATATTTATTGGATGATTATTTTTCATCCATAACTACTCATGGTTTGAATATATGTCCTTTTATTCAATTGGATGTGAATATGATATTTGTTGTATTTTATTAAAATAAAAGTCAAATATACAACTCTATTCTTTTTAATTAATATTATAGTTTTAATACTAGGATATGTAAAGGATATTTTTGGATATAAATATTTTTATAAAATGAAAAAAAATTATATATCATGGTTTTTTTAGTCACTAAATAAAAACATGAAACTCTTAAACAATGATGATGCAGTAATTCTTTAATTATTGGAAGAAATTAATAATTAATATTAAAAATATTAATATAAATATACATGAGATAATGAATTATATAAAGGAATTTTGTATATGGTCATGAAATTTTAATGATGTAATATAATATTACTTTTAAATATAGAAATTATATATATTCTTATTGTCAATGTAGTGAAAAGTTAAAAAAATTTACATCATGATTTTCTTATGGTAAATAATAGTTTATTAAATCATATAAAAAATATTAAAATCCTAAATTCTAAAAAATGAATGAGGTATGGTTAATTTCATCTACCGTTGTCCATTTTTTAGTCATAATTTAATTAATTGAAACATCATTGACCATTATTTAACAAAAAATGTTAATAGTTTTGTAATTGTCAAAAGAGTTAACATGAGGTTAAAGAAGATAAGGGAATAACCATGACATAAACATATCAAAAAATTGGTACATGAATGGGATTCAACCCTTGTCACCTTAGTATCAAATTTGAGTTTTGTAATGGATACCTGTCCATGGAAATGACATATATAATATTTAAATTAATGCTAGTTACAAATTTTCACTCTCTTTGCATTTAATTTAATTTTTGTGTCCACATAGGGAAAAAGAAAATATGAATGAAACTACATGTCTATCATGATCTTATAGAAAATTTTTTCATTATAGAAATTCCTTTTTTTAATTTTTATAAATTATATAATTACCTTAAATGCATGTAAAATACTAATATAGTATATATTTTATTTAATGAATAAAAATAAAAGATATTAAAGTTATTAATTTTGATTTAATAATATTCATTTAATGAGTGAGATATATTTTATATATCCATATGATATAGTTGATAGGTGTTAAAGAATTATATTCAAATTCCTCCTTCTATTGCTGTATATGATGTCAAATTAAAAGAATAATGACAAAACTAACAATAATGACATGTTATCAAGAAAATATTTTATTAAATTATTTAAAATCCATAAAAACAATATCTTTTTCCATGTGAATGAAATATTGCACGAAAAAACATACATTCTCCATTTATGATTAATTTTTAAAATTATAGCAACATTATTAATCCTTTATGAATAAAATAGTGGTTACCATAGTTAGGGTTAAAAATAATTATCCATGTTGTTGGCCTCCTAGTTTTAATGATCAGAATATCTTCATTCTGATGTCATTAATGATTATCATGTTTCTATATAAGAAATAAGTATTTTATGTTTTGTGAAAAATTATAAGTGAATGAGAAAAAATTTAAATTGCCCTCACCAACTAAAGACACTATTGTCCATGAGATACCACTAGCATAAAAATATCAGTTTTTCTAAGATAGCTATTGGATATCACCCCACAATAATTTATTACTGTTGGATGTAAATTTTGAAAAACTCTAAGACAACATCAATCTATATACCATCTGGATGTCATATTTCCAGAACTCAAATTTGGCTACGTATGAGTTACCACTAGATAAGGTACCATTAATGTCATACCACCAATAAAGAATTTGGTTAACTCTGAGACACCCTCAGACAATTGAATGCTTGAATAGACACCTCTAGTTGAGACACCTCTAAAATAGTAGAAATTTGGAAATGTATAAGACACCACCAGTGACATACCATAAATGTCACACCACTAGTTTGATTCCGCTCAAACAACATACTACTAGATTAAAACACTCCACCGGTCTAAGAAACCTCTACTGGTCTATTAACATATATATTCTAGGAACATTATTATAATAGCTATATTTATTGATAATAATTCCATTCAGAATTTTAATTATTTTATCATCAATGATTGTCTGAAATCATTAATGTCAATGTCAGAGTGTCTCATATGAGGAAGCAGTCTATTCGAACATTCTTCCTCCTTAATGATGCAGATGAAATTGTACTACACTGCGTTAAGCAGCTGAGATGAATGAATTTAAGGAGAAAACTATTAGCAATTTGAGAGTGTTGAACTATTTTTGATACATAAAGTTGAACTTGATTGAAAAAATAATATCTCATATACTAAATACATGATTAGGAATCAAAAGTATATCATTCGAACAAGTTCATTTGTCCTGTAAAATAACAAGAGTATGTGACAATCAATTTTCTTGAATTTTACAAGAGAACTAGAATAAAGCATCCCTACAAAATAAAATAAATAGTCACAAGAATCAATTCAATATACCAATCATTTGTAAACTCAACAATTTGAGATTACCCTATTCGTTTTATCGTTATTTCATTTCTAGTAGTGTGTCTAGACACATTGTTTTGTGAAACGTGAACTTTATCCTATGAATTACATGAGAATACATGATATCTTATAAAAATCATTTAATATTTGTTTCTCACACGGATAAGAGTGGTAGAGGTCCTTGTGTGGCCTGTTTATTTTTTATCCCAAAAAAACAGTTGAAGAGGTTATGTATGTCCTGGAATGTAGAAAAATATTGTATAAAAATGATCCAGGTTAGGGATCGGCTTCTTTATTTTATTAAATTCTCGGTGGAAGGTGATCACGAAGTGGAGAGGATTAAGTATCAACTTGACATTAAAATAATTCTATTCAAACTTCACATTTCATTCTTTAAATATTTTAATATAATTCCCCTTGAAACGAAAAATTGTTTTAACTATAAAAAAATATACACTTTGATAGTTTATCTTAATATGTGTTGATATAGTATTTTTATCATTTAATATGATTTCAATGGATCAAATAATATTTTATAATATTCATCCGAGACCTAATCATTCTTCATAGAAACATTATGAATGATTGAGATTTATTTGATACTAATTATTTTGATTGACTGGAAAGTACATAAATATTAGGGGGATTTAAATATAATCCATTTTAAATAGAAAATTTTATTGGGTACTCAATTAACCCAGCCCCCAGATATAATCACACTGACAAATATTTTTTATTAAAATATTATATATTTGGTATTAAGGATTTCAAATTAATTTCAACTGTGATTTTGGTTGTACATTAATGATCTAAAATTTATGTAATTTCTTATTTTTATTATTTAAATGGATAATCATGAAGAAGGATTTTATACTAACATATATACTTAATTTAATTATACACAATATTCTCAATGAATTATTAAAATTATAATTCATATAGATTGTACATACATAAAAATTTGGTCAGCAATAAAAGATGATTATGTTATACCAGATATTGGAAAATGAACATGGGATTATGATACCAATTCAGCATAAAATAATAATTATAAATATATGATTTCACTATACATTACTTTGGGATGTGATGAATTTAATATGATATCTTCTTGTACAAATTTATTTGAAATTTGGGACACTCTCTCTTTTTACCATGAGGGAACATTAATTGTTAATTAAATTACACTTAAAACATTTACTATAATGTATGAAAATATTAATATGATGACTAATGAACCCATTTCGGACATGTATCTCAAGTTTAATGAGATTTTCAAAACAATTAGCTCACATAGAAAACATGTATCAGAGAATGATCAGATTATTCCATTACTATGACTCCTTCCCAAATGATGGAGATACACATGAGTGTCAATAAAATAATCATGTGACATAAATAAACTATCTCGGAAAGTGATGATTGGAAAAAAAATAATGATTGATGTGGAATAAATGTTAACACTTTATAAATAAGATGATCCTAAATAAAATTAATTTTCATTCATGACTGCTACAACTAGATCGAAAATGGTAAAAGGTAAAGAGAATGTCCAAGTTGTATATTCAAGTGATACATAATCTACTTCTAACGGTGATGAGGATATGGATCACCTATCCAAAAGATTTAATAATTTCAATAGAATGAAATTTTTTCCAGAAAATGCCACTATAAAATAATGTATAACAACAAATGAAATTTGATGAAAGCATGGAAGATGGTTGATGATTCAAAAGAAGTTTTTTTCTATGAATGTAAGAGGAGAAGACACATAACATATAATTTCCCAATGCTTAAGTATAAAAAAATATGAATAAAGGGACAGAAGATACAAAAAGTTAATAAAGGAAACCTAGAGTGATTCTAAAGATATCTCTAGTTATTAAAATTCTTCAGTTGAAGACAATCTAGATAGTTCAACTATCTGTTTCATGACTAATGTTGGTGAGGTACATTTTTTACCCACGGTTACTAATATTCATCCATTGCATAATTATATTGAATCATAAAACAAACAACATGATTATGATGATGATATGTTGAATGAAGAATTATTAGAATTGAACAATATGCGATGGGGTTCCATAATTAAATTTAACGATAAGTGTAAATTTCATAAAAAAATTGCATTATATGATAATATTAAATATTAACTATCTTTTTAAAAGGATAAAATGCTCAAATTCTCAAATAAAACGTAGAAGATAAATAATTAAATAAAAAATTGAAGAAGGATTATAAAATGTTTAGAAATTTTAGAGATACACTATCTCAATTTTTTTGAATTAATGTTCAACTGAAATATTTTAATAAAATAGGATATGAACACGGAAATATGAGAATATCTAAGAGGATTTTGTTCATAAATATAAACATATATTTTATAATTCCATTCATTTTTCAAAAGGAACTAACAATGTTTTTTTTCTAAATATTTCAAATTTGTTTATAGAAAATCTATTAATCAAATGAGGGTTTCCGAATCATCTATTTCTTACATTTCTTGACCCAATGATATTTGGGTACCAAAATAATTTTTTAAAAAAATCTATTTTGTAGGAAAAATGACTAAATTCCTACATTAAATGTCTATGGTACTTGGATAGTGGAAATTCTATACATATTATAACAAATAATTCATTCTTTAAGATCCATATAAAGGTTGATGTTGGTCATGTTACCTTCGATGAAAATTTATAATGAATGATCATCGGCCTAGTCCAAAATGGCAACAAAAATTCACTTTTTATTAATAATATTTTATATTATTTTTGTTTGAAAAATAATATACAATGAATTTATATGTTATTTTATGCTGGGTTTATGTTAAAATTTTGAGTGATGCTTGTAATTTTTATTTTTTGATCCCATAATTTGGGAAGAAGATGAACAAGAGGGATGCATCTGAGGCTACCTTGTAAAGTCCTTTTGCGGAGCCCCATGGTTCCATGCCCACTGTGGAGTAAGGAGGAGGGAACCTCCATGAATGAATTTGACGTTCATGAGCCTGCCGTGGAGTAAGGAGGCGGGATACTCCGCGAATGAATTTGACGTTCGCAAGCTCACCACGGAGGAAGAGGTGGGATTCTACACTATCAAATTTGATGTTCACGAGCTCACTATGTAGAAAGGAGGCGGGATGCTCTGTGAATGATTTTGACATTCGTGAGACCACCGTGGAGCAAGGAGGCAAGATCCTATGCGCGCAGATTTGACATTCGCGACCCGCCGCGAAACAGACATTGCCTTCACACCGAGCGAGCTCTGATTCACAGAGCCACATTCCTATAAATATAGGGGTCCCCTCAAGCCCAACAGATAGATCCTACAACCTTTCACCTTCTCAGCTCTCAAATCGTGAAGCACTTCTTTCTTTGAAAACCGTGATCTCTTCAAGCTATTTTTTCTCTTCGATGTGCCTTCCCCTTTGCTTCAATTGAACCCCTCTTATGAGATGGATGCCTTTCATGAAGCTGATGGGACTTCATGAAGGAATTGGATCCCCATGGTGACTCGGGTCATCACAATGCATTTATGCTTCTCAAAACACCCTCTATGCACATGCAACCCTCATGATATTGTAGGGTCACTGTGCTCTGCGAAGCAAATTTCTTCACAACACCTTTCTTTTCAAGGCACCCTTGCATCATGAGGCATGGCTTTGAGAATGAATTTCCACTTCTCGAATATCCTCCCATATTCACCTATTCCCTATACCATGCTTAGGAAACATCACTTCCCAAAGCACATCCCTTCTTGAATCCCATCCACATCATGGAGCACCAGAGCTTCACAAGGCTTCTACCTAATAACCCCTTTGTTCTGCAACTCCTTTCCAAGTGCGGACCTCTAGGTTTTCACAAATCAATTTAAATGTCCTTTGGTTGATATTACCCATTCCATTTCATTGCCTCATTCTTATTCACATAGGCACGCTAATGGTGATTGCTTCATTGCATATCCACGTTAACGTGGATCCCCAATGGGATCACCTCTCAACACCCCACAGTCACTTAATTTCCAATGTCATCCTTCTCCCAAGAGAGGGTGGATATCAATTATGTAAGTCCTAGGGTATAGAGAACACCTACTTTGTCTGAGATATAGGACGTTAAACTGCCATGCCCCATCATCCTTAGTACATGACGTTAAACAATGATGTCACCCCGTACATTCCTCATGGGGAACCCCATGTTGGACGTTATTTATGCCCACTGTTTTCCACGGGAGTGGGATAATTCGTCACAAGTAATTACATCCTCTTTATTGGAGTGACGTCCATCCATGGGGAAAGGGAATCCACTCTGGTGTAAGCCCCTAGTTTTCCTCGTAGGGGGAAGCAACCATGCTCCTATGATCCTCTGGTTTGCCATGTACCTCTCCCACTGGGCTTTGTCAACACCCAGGCCTCCCTCAAGAAGTAATTCCAAATCTACATCACCTATTTGGGATGCGGACCATGCATAAGCCCCTTTTTTAACTTTGGGATGTGGACCACGCGTTAGCCAGTTTTTCATTTTTGGGCCTCTCAATACGTGTAAGCCCCACTCCACTTCCCATAGATTCACATTTCATGATGTGATAATCAAATCGTTGTTTTCTCCTGTTTCTCACACCGAGAAAGACTCACGTTGACTTAGAGAAAGCATCGACCATGAAATCCTCTTCGGGAAGGATAGTGTGTAAGCCCGAAACCCACTCCACCTCAACTATGGGGTCTTTGATCCTTTCCAAGGTAGGGTATGTAGGAAGCCTCCCTAAGGTTCAATCCCAACATCCACATGTACCGACAATCTTTACACTAGTTCACCAAACAGCCCTTCTAAACTACGTGGTCTTTGATTCTTATCAGGACAATGTACACAAGTAGCCTCCCTGAGGTTCAAACATAAAACATGGTCGCCCTGACCACCCTTCACATCGGTTCACCCACTCCATCTAAATTACGTGGACTTTGATCCCTACCATGGCATGTTAAGTAGGATGCCTCCATGGTGATCAAACCCACCATATATCTAGGCCCCAGTTCCTCATACACATCCATTCACCCCTGTCATGCACAACGTTAAAATATAGTCCTCAACAAGTGGTAAGTCGTTGCACCCACCCGAACTACATGGACTTTGATACTTGACAAGGTAAGGTTTGTAGGACACCTCCCTCAGGTTCAAGCCCTATAACCATTGGACCCCAGGTCCTCATCCATGTCGGTTCACCGACCCACATCCTACAATAACTACATGGATTTGATCCTTTTCTCCTAGATAAGGTACATAGGATGCTTCCCTGAGGACGACCCCATCATATGGTATGACGTTGAGACCCCGTACACCAGTGAACCATTGTGACCCCATCCAGCAGTAAGCCATTGTGACCCCATCCAGTGGTAAGCCGTTGCGATCCACCATCCAGCAGTAAGCCATTGAAATTCTCCATTGGTGGTAATCCATCGTCAGACTGAACTTCATGGACTTTTATTCCCTGGTATAGGGATACCTAAGAGGTCTCTTTGAGACCCAAGCCCAACATCACAGTCATCCTTGGGTGGAATCCATATCATTCCCCACCTACTTCATAAAACCCTCCATCATCCATCCTAATTATTCCACTGGCCAGGAAATCCTAGTGGGATCATGCCACCTCATTCCCCATTCCCCTAAACATCAATCGGGTCACTAACCACATGTTGGCCCCAACATCAGTGTTCCCTCTAGGGGTTTCACCCTTCTGATCCACTCTAATCATTGTTATAATTAGTCTAATATATCTTCGATTGATGTTAAACTCACGACATACCATTTGTTCTATATGGGAAGATGAGGAAAACTACAAATACATGCATATTCCATTAAATTCCGCATGTTCAACATGGGAGGCCCAGGGATTCTGTCCCCTCGATATGCCCTATAATAAGGGGTAGAAACCCAGATGTGCCAGTGTCCCAGCATCCAGACACGCTAGTTATGTCCAACGTGACTACTCCCCTGACCGATGGTTGCTTCCCTAACCAGACCCTTTGTAATGTCCAAAAAGAAGCAGTGTAATTAACTAGTGTCAATGAAGATATGGCACTAGGAAGAGTTTCATGAATAATGACTTAATTATAAAAGGGATACCTAGACTAGGTAACGAATTCGTAGTAGGAATCCATGGATGTAAGAACCAACATCCAATAATCCTATTTTGATCAAGGATCAATCGTACCTGAACATGGACCAGATTCCACCTACCTTTGGAAAGAAGGAATGTTGGGCGGCAAATAGCACCATTGTCCTCTAACAATATGGACACGGGTGCGCCGACGAAAGCGTCAGAAATAGAAATGGTGAACATGATGTGAATGTATTCTCATCAATTTGGAGAATAGTAGTGTTCGAGACATCAGTGGATTAGCATGAAACCAGATTTAGTTATCTGGCGGTGATTCTCGTGATTCAAATAGTGGGACAGGAATGAAACTCACCAGAATTTGGGGCACTCAAAACGTTGGATGTCCCAGTCAGCGACGTTGTCATCATGGATCCATCTTACCAGCCATGGAATACAAAATGGTATAGGGGAACTAGTCAACGATTCCCTTTTTTCTTTCAGCACTGATGAGTTAACCTCTATGCTTTCAAGGAACTAACCTGCTACACCCAGAATTCGATCACCGCCTGCCCACCGATGCAAGGGCAGTGGAAGTACCAATACAACAGTCTCGTGCGGTTGCGCCTCTTATGTTATGGTTTTAATGGCCATGAACATTGGGTGCCCTTGCCCCATATCTCCCTCAATGTTCATCCAACGAACGATGATCAATGTCCTCATACATCGGTGCGAGGAGGAGGGTATTATCCCGACTCAGGATATGGCCCACCAGGAATTAGATGCATCTGCCCGTTATCGTCAATGCCACCCCCGAGGGCTGCGTAGGGAGCAAGTGCTCCCCACTCCAATATATAACCAGTACGAGAGCCTCTCCTTAGAATGTCTCGAAGACTCCCTACCCTACACCAATAAGGTAGGGGATATCTGGGTGAGCCCAGCCAGGATCCCATTCTAGGGGCATCCAGCAAGGGCTCCCACCATGTCGTGTCAGCGCCATCCATTGGTCTTGCTAGCTGAAGAGGAGGTAAGAAATGTACCTGCACTAGAGGCTCTGGTCCACCTAACTAGACACCAGCGTCTGGTGCAAGCCAAAGAGGATGTCTGCCAAGGGGTTTCAATGTCAGCACCTACTATGGCTTGAGCCACCGCTGACGCATATCACCAACTCCATATGTACGCTGTGGAGGAAAATTCATATTCCTGACATGGATCTTGGAACCAACCGCCACATTGGTAGGTTGCGTCAACTATCTTTGTCACTAGCATAGGAAGTGGCCGCTGCAGACATACCCGGAGTGATGTCCCCAGTATGGAGGTCCTCTCCATACCACTACCATAGAGAACGCGTGCCTTCCCAACATCTAGGCATGAAATGGGAGTCTGCACCATTCCAACTTTAATACAAATGAGGGTCCTCCCTGTGATAGTCATGCTCTGTATAGAAGTATATTTTGTGCCCACTACACCAGATATAAATTTATTCCTCCCATCATAGACTGTTGGTATGGAGACGTTGTACATCTGCTCGCACTCCAATGTGGGGACCCATCCCGTGTCCTTATAACAGTTGGTGATGTTCTTCCATGACCTTGCAATCAGAGGAGTGAGGTCCATCTTTACATCACCATCAACCAACACAGAATTCCTACCCGTGTTCAGCTCAACGAGTATGAGGACCCTCCTCATACTATTTTCACCATGGGAAAAAAGCATTGAATACCTCCCCTTGATCAAACAATTTCCAGCGGAGTTCTTTCCTGCACCAGCGATACCCACAGAGGTTCTCTCCATGTCCCCTTTGATATCTATCCTAGTGCTTCTCGCACCCCAGCTTACTCAGGTGGAAACCCTCTCTACCCTAGCATTAGTAAGACCGAAGGACCTCCTCGTGTCAGAAATCAACCCTATCCTCAAGATCCATCTAATGTGGGTAGTAACCGACATAAGAATAATTATGACAAGGTCCGAACAGAGATCAAACCAAACCACTTCTTAGACTCTGAAGCATAGTACGACACAGCACGGGAACTATCCCCTCAGTCCTCCGAATCGCGGGTTGTTACAGGAAGGAGGTGCATCATCCTAGTACTCCTGAAATGAATGGTCGATAAGATTCATTCCACCCTCTGCAAGTATATCTAGGAGGGAAACAATTTGGCAAACCTGTAGGTTATGGTCAGGCAATCACCACTGTCATTACCAGAAGCACACTCTACCTTGAGTAGTGATCACTGAGAGCTATTATTGGGTCAAATAGTGGGTGAGCAGTACTGTGGCCCATTTCAAGTAGCCCTATCCCATGTGATATGAACTGTGGCCATTATTCCATCCTTCTGCGATGTGATGGATAATTCTCTATACTCATTGGAGGAAAACCAAATATGTGGCGGTATGTCAACAAGTTGGTCGTACTCTCCACTAGCCAGCCTACCATCCTATCAGTCTGCTTTGGTACCTCCACTGGTTCCTCAGCTTCCTCCGGTTAACGATTGAGGCAATGAAGGTCCAAACCCTGAATCTAAGCTATGAAGCCTATGGAATATCTTCACAGTGGACCACTTTCCTGAGATGTTTTTTTTCCATGGCATTGCTGATTTGTTTCGCTCTAGAATCCCTCACCCAAGAGGAAGCTGATTGTTTCCGTCAAACCCTCTGAGTGATTCACTTCCACCTTCTTCACAAGTGAGTCTCTTATCCATTGATTCAAGAGCATTTTGAATACATTAGCGAGAAATGTCGTCTAGTTGATTTGGCTGCACTCCATGTGGCCCAGCGCCCTGAGTCACCAGGTCACCATAGGGCCCTCCAATAGCAATGCGTTTAGAGTTTCAAGGCACTCCGCAATATTATATAGGAGGCTTCCCCCCACCTACAGATCTTTGGATGGGAAAAATATGCTGAATTTCTATTCAGTCATCTTCGATGACAACTTGAATCTCAAGGCGACATTGAGGCCTTGCCCCCAGGTAGAGTCGTGGGAAACTTGGCCACCCTATTAGAAGAGGAAAATGAGATGGATCTCATGGATGGGGACCTCCCCCTTGATGGAATGACATAACTAATGGACCCCTTGTGGAGGGTTACTCAAAAATAGAGGTTCCTGATGGGTCTCCCCGTGCCCACTGAGGCACTAGCCCTTAGCTGAAATCATGGTATGGGTAAAAAGCTTCTCGGAGCTTCAAAACCCTCTGACCCATCTAGATCTGTGTAGAAGACAGAGGAAGAGCACCAAAAATCCGCATTGCGTTAGCAACTTTCCAAACAAAATATGTTGGTCAATGACCTCCTGACTGAACGAGCTACAGAGCGATGACTGGACTACGACAATCCTAGGCCATGGCACAAGGGGTATGAACAACTTCCCCAAGGAATGTTGCATGTAGGTGACCCTAACCATCCTACCCCTGCAGACAGGTTTGATGATGGAACATGAATCAAGAGGGCATGGTATGTCTCACCAATCCTAGTGGAACAGTCTGAGAATCCATGGGAACCAGTTGGGGTTCTCCCAGCTACCATGAGGGTCATGCCACTAGCCGCTCCACGAACCTCTAGGCTTTCTTACCATGTTGAAGAACTCACCAAGACACTTTTGGTTAGGGATCCCCGTCATGATAGGGACCCCCATCTAGATGATTAAACGACTTCACTCTTTAGCCACCTTGAGGAATTGGTAACATGACATGTGGCACTCCCACCGGATGGCAAGTCATATACAACATGGGTGAATGATATGCTAGCACCCATGGGTTTCAGAAATTCTACCTTCTACCCATTTAATGGGACAGGGGACCTGCCACATCACTTGGCCCTCATTACCTCAAGGTTTGGTCCCATGTTGGGAACTACAACACTATAGGAAGCCACAAAACTCTTGTGTTTTCTGTAGAAATTGGAAGGCCCCGTGTTTGTATGGTACAAATAGCTCCCCATCAGATCGGTGACCAGCTGGGAGGACCTCCATAGGAAATTACCCATTATGTTTAGCTCCACCATGAAGAAAATGAATATCGCAGACCTCTTCAAATGCTAGTATAGGCCGGAATAGCACGTCACTGACTTTATCTCCTGGTGGAAAGGAAAGATGTATTACCTCAACATGCCATTAACATTGGAGAAATTACTGATGATATGTATCGGAAATGTTATGTTGGAGTCGGTGCCCCCTCTGATCACCGAGAACTATCATGAGGGATTTTGATACTTCTCTAATAAGGACCAGTGCCTAGAGGAAGCCTAACAGCAGGCTAAGAAGGCACGTTTGTTGCCTCCTTCAATCCCGACGATAAGGGAATGCAGGGGTGAGCCCACCACAGAGGCCCAAATAGAGGCCCCCAGGTGATTAGAGTTTTTTCCAGTGGAGCCGCCTCGGCAACCTCAAAGAGGCCCGCCACCACAGGTGCTGCCTCCATCCTAGTAGCGGCCACCTCCAAACCGGTAGTGCCCCCACACAATAAAACACCACTGCCCAGGAAATATAACCGAGTTCCACCTCCTCAACAGGCACCTCGTTCCCCCTCGTTAGCGTCAGGCTCCAAGGGCCCCTTTTCCAGATAGGATAAACAATACCTACTCATTCAATGAGATACAAGTCCCTAGTTACTTCTGCAGTGCCTTGGATTAGGGGATTGTGTGTTTTCCCGAGTGGAGAAGACTAGAAGAGACAAACATTATTGATCACCCAAATTACGACCCCTATCACAGGATCCACGGGAAAACTCTCAAGAAGTTCCATGTGTTCAAAGACTGGCTCCATGACTAGGTAGACAACAAAATTTTCAGGCTAGGCCCTGGCCCGGCGTAGGTAGCTTACATTATTGTGAGGCCAGAGAACATCACAAGTAGTGAGGGTGAGTGGAATCTAGTTTCCAGTTGTAGATCCTAGAAGTATGATGTCTAGATGGCTCAAAAAATAGTTGCATGTGCCAAAGGTGTAATCTGGGCATGCCTGAATCTGCCAGAGCCTTCAGAAGTTACAACCACCACTTCTGCATCGTCGTCTCGGACGGCCTCTTCCCAGAAGAGAAAACACCTGCGACACGAGGGAAAGAAAAATTCCCAGCCAATCCCATCATCATCCCTCACACTCAGAGACCTCATGCCTACAGATATGGATATCCCTCCTAGATTATTTCCAGAAGTGAATGACTCCTCATTTGATGGTCTAGGGTACGCTTCGGTTAAAACGGTGGTGTTGGTAACCCCCTACATGATTCCAGACAATGGAGAGCCCCAAGAGGATCTCCCCAACGTACCCAGACAACACCAACATCATCGGAGCCATGGGAATATGAGTTTTTGAGGCACATCATTTGGAACTTCTAGCCATAACTTGCATGCCATTGAGGCAAGACATCAGACCCAGCACAGAGCTCAGCATGTGCAGCCTCCTCATCTGGTGTCGTCAGGCCCACCTCCACCGTAGTTTGCGCTACATGACCAAGTAGAGCCAACTAGGCCTTGCCATTATCAACCATGATCTACCCCAGACCACTCCCAATCAACTAGCCCCAAAACGGCAGGTACACCGCATGCTTTGAATAGTGAGTTGCAGGACATTCCCAGCACCAGTTAGCTGCTAGACCAGTCGGCAAGGCCCACCATACCTCCTGTAATAGTTCACACTCCTACAAGAATATGTCCATTCCTGGAATGGATGTACAATTTTACTAAGCATCTTTACATCATCCCCAGAAGTCTATTTATCCTTGAGGCCCATTGCCTATTGTCAAAGATTCGTTAGTCCCTCACTAAGGCTTTAGGAATCCCCCTCCAGTTTGAGACGGAAGTAGCAGATGTAGAAGCCTTTAATGCTGAATCGGTCATGAATGCTGAATGCCAATCCATTATCTTATTCTCTGGGGAAGATGAAGGCTCCAACATACATGGGCACATTCACCCACTATACATCACCGGCCAGTTGAATGGTACGGAGGTTCGTCACTGTCTTGTCGACCAAGGCTCTGCAAGTAACCTAATCCAGACTCGATCACTGTGAAAGCTGGGATTGTCTAAAGATGATCTGAGTCTCTCTAACCTATTAATCCAAGGTAATGATAGGATAGAACAGACGAAAGTCGATAATATCTATTTTATGACCTTGTTTGGTGGACCTGTTTCTAGCACCGAATTTATGGTAGTCTCCTAGGACACCTCCTGTAATGTGTTTATGGGAAGGCCACTGCTCTACCTACATGCACCAATTCCCTCATCATATCATGTTTTCCTCAAGTAATCCTATAATGGTCGAGTGGGTGTGCTTCATGGAGAAACATCTCTTTCTTCTTCTTGTGATTCCCACTATCCAGTTTCCAACTAATACAACAACAAGGACAAGAAAACTCAGACCAACGAGGACAAGCATGCCACAACTGAAACTGACCAGTGGATTGATCTAGATGATGCTTATGTCTTTCCAATCCACTGATTGGAGGATACAACCCTAGACATGGGACAATGATTCATTATATCTGGGATGAGGGGGGAACACATTACTAGGTCTAAAATATGGCTAGAAATCACCTCGTACTCCAATAAAAATCAGGCTCACATGATCCTGGAGCCTCTTACTCACATAAGGTATCAGGATGTCCACCCCATGTCAACAGAAATACGTCATATGTGCTTGTTCTGCCGATCTGGAATTAACTGGTTCAAGAAAATATGCCAATATTTCTTTGAAATCATCAAGCATGGCCCCTTGGGTCGTAGGCCAGATGGGATCGAATCAATATCCTTCATCATTATGGTTGTGGTAGCATTGGGGTACTTCGATGCAGTGACCACTGCCGCTCAGGCTAGTACCAACCTCTCATCAGGATCTGCGAACTCAGTAGAAATTTGTCCCGTTGAGGATTCCCCCCTCTATAAGTGAAGAAGAGGATTTAGAGGATGATATCCTACCTTTAAAGAGGGCCTATATTCAATAGTCGATGAGTTTGTACATGTGAAACTCATTACCGAGGTAGACCCGAGACGTACATTGATCAATTTCATCGTGCCCCTCAAGAAGAAACAGAGGTACATAGACTTCTTGAAACAAATATATGATGTATTTTCCTAGAGTTATAATGAGATTCTAAGACTGGATCCTTAGTTAGCCTTCCACTGTGTCAGCCTCCCTGCAAATCATTGCAGGTTCAGGTAGCCTCCTAGAAAGATGCATGCATTTCACGTAGCCATGGTAGAGGCGTATGTTGATAAACTCATCAGGTCCAATTTCATTAAGGAGGTCCAATAACCCAAATGGCTGGCCTATATTGTGCTTGTCAAGAAGACGAACAGACATATCAGCATCTGCATCGATTTCCAGGATATCAACTGTCACTTCCCAAATGATGATTTTACCCTACCTATGATGGAGTTCTTGGTTGAGGGTACAACAAGATTCAAATCCCCCATTTTCATGGATGGGTACTCCAGGTACAATTAGATTTGAATGGCCCCTGATGATGTGCAGTCCACAGCCATCAGGGCACCAAAAGGTACCTTCTGTTACCAAGTCTTTCCCTTCGGTTTAAAGAATGTTGGTTCCACCGACGAGTGAGCTATGCATCGCATATTTATGCTGATCCATTGAACGTTGGAGGAATTATATGTGGATGATCTGGTGGTCAAATCACTCCAACATCATGGCCATCTCAAAGACCTCGATAAAAAGTTAAGAATATTCTGTTCCTGTCACTTGAAGATGAACCCATTGAAGTGTGCCTTTGGTGTCACCTTGGGAAAGTTTCTTGGCATCGTTGTCAGACACATGTGCATTGAGATCGACCTAGAGATGATCAAGTCCATTTTCCAGATTTCTCCTACGAGCATTATTTGGGAGCTTCAAGATTTCCAAGGCCACTTAGCCTATATACATTGATTCATCACGAACCTGGATGGAAAGTGTAAGTGATTTTCTCAGCTCAAGAAGAAAGTCACCGCTTATGAATGGGATGAAGAGTGATAGATTTATTTTGAAGAGATCATGTATAATCTGCTTAAACCTCTGGTATTAAGGCCACCCATCTCTGGAAATCCATTATTACTTTATGTGACCGCCCTAAAATGATCTATCGGTGCCATTCTCACCCATAAGAACAATGAAAGGATGGAAAACTACCTTAACTACATCAGTTGTATGCTCTTTGATAAAGAGAATAGATACTCCCCCTTTGAAATGAACTGCCTCATGCTGGTATTTGCAGTATTGAAATTGTGAGATTACTTGAAGCACCACGAGGTGCATCTGGTGTTTCTGGTAGACCCACTGGAGTACATTCTAAATTGCCCCATGTTGACAGGCCATCTCACTCGATGGGAAATGATTCTCCAACAGTTCAACATCAGGTTTTCCCCCCAGAAATCTATTAAGGGGAAATCATTAGTATACATCCTTAATGCCCATACAACCCTTGCTTCCCAGTCCTTGGATCTCTATTTCCAAGATGAGGTGATCCTCTCAGTGGACCAAGCTATGTCGTGCTAGAAGATGCACTTAGATGGTGCTTCCTGATGACCCACCAGCAGGAGGCTCAATGATCCATGTCTCAACATGGTAGGATTGGGTATCATCTTTATTACCATGACAAAATCCATTCTTTCGTACTCATTTTTATTGTAATAAGGCTGCACCAAAAATAAGGCAGAGTATCTGGCTCTCATCACTAGCCTCAAGCTGGCCCTCGAGATTGATGTTCCCCATTTACATGTGAAAGGGAATTCAAAACTATTCATCAAGACGATCAACGGTGACTACGTCGTCGGAAATCTTGATCGCGTACCACTAATGGAGCTCACTCACCATCTAATGGCCCAGTTCCCATCTCGACCAGAATTTACTCTTGTCCCTCGATCTCAGAACAGTCGAGATGACGCCCTGGCTGGCCTGGCAGCATCACTTGCTAAAACTGACCAGAAGGAACTGGTTATCCAGATGGCACATTGGAGATTTATTGCTATTTTCTCCCCATATGATGACGACGACCTGCATGTGAGACATCTTACAACTGGAGCCTCCACGTAAGGACCCCCAAAAAGTGTGGTTGAAGTGACTCCTGACTAGAGGGACCCTTTGATGAATATCTCAAAAATGGTTAACTCCGAGCTGATCAGGCCGAGCACAAGCGAATCTGATGGCGCATAATATAGTTTACCCTCCAGGATGGTCCCAGTCAAAATCAGATCCTCTGTAAGAATGGGTTTGATGGTATTATCCCCTGCTTCATCCAAGTAGTGGAGATTCCTAAGGTAATACAGAAAATTCATTCCATTTTTTGTAGTGCCCACGAGACCAGTCTGAAGCTATCTCACCAGATTCCGAGAGAGGGGTACCATTGGCCCTCCATGATCCATGATTAAATCAAGTTTTCCAAGAGATTCTATTCTTTCCAAATTCATGCAAACTTTATGTATCAGCCGCCAGATCCTCTCCACTCAAACAAGTACTCTTGGACATTTGTGGTATGGGGAATCGATGTTGTGGGACCATATCCACCGGCGACAACTCGCCAGGGAAGATTAATCCTTAGGGCTACATATTTATTCTCTATGTGGGCTTTGGAAGTTCCACTCAGGGAGGTCAAGGACCATTCTATTGTTGACTTCATGATCTCCAACATCATCTACCGATATGAAGTCCCTCACACCGTTCTCACCCATAACGACACCAAATCCCAGGCGGCCGAGTTGAAGAAGTTCTACGCCATGTACAAAATCTGTTCTAACTATACCTCCCACTACCACATGTAGGAGAATGTGCAGATCGAGGAGTTCAATAAAACCCTATCTAACATTTTTCCAAAAATGGTTGGTCAATATAATAAGAGTTGAATGGACAAGATCACCAATTCCCTATTGGGTTATGAGGCAATGACTTGTAATTCGACCCATGTGACCGCATATTCCCTGGTGTATATAACTGAGGCCATCCTTCCGATCAACATTCAATTTGCTTCGTTACACACTGCAGTCTATGACCAGTAGGTGCCTGATAAGGTAGATGAAATATTCCTAGCTGATTTGGAAGCACATGACGAGAATAGGCTTCATGCCTTGAACAATCTAGAAAGGTATAAATATAAGATAGCTTGAGAATTCAACAAGAAGGTTCACCTCCACTCTTTCATGCATGGTGATTTGTAATTGTCTCTCAGGACACCATTGATACCCTGCAGGAAACAACCCAAGTTGGAGCCCAAATGGGATGTACCTTTCATTGTTCCCCAGGATTACCCCAATGGTGCGTACTCACTGGTAACCATGGATGGTGAGTGTAAAATTCCTCCCACCAATGCCATGTTCCTGAGGAAATACATTTCCTGATCCATTGGGTCTGGCATGTCCCTAAAATGTTTGGTCCCACACGACCTAATACTAACTGGTCCTACTTGACTTTAGAATGTAAAACGACCCACATGATGTTAAACTTTTTGTTGTCTCGCACAACGTCAAACAACACCATTATAACTACATACATCTTGATTCAAATCCTCATGGGGTACGTAGAAATGCTCAAACATTTTGTCTTTAGTCCAGCCCCCATACTATTTTCTTTGACTATTCCCCCTTGGGGGTAGACCTCTTAGAGGATCCTTACACTACATAGTGAAGGATTCTTTGGCCACACTCATGTCAGGATTATGATGATCGCAACCTATTCTCCCTAATATTTCTTAAAGTCTCCCACGTCCTCAACACGTGACATCATACTACATGGCCTTTATGAATTTTGAATGGATTGATTCCCATCCTCATGGGATACATAGAAATGCCTGAACATTTCGTCAGTTGGCCTAGCCCAAACATAAGAATTCCCCATCGAGTCAGGACACAGGGTATGTTACATGATTTTTCACCAATTCAACTTGATTTTATCTCGATCCAGCCATACATCCCTCTCCCCAGAGATTTCCATCACTTTCACCACCCTGCATGATGTTAAAATGCATGGGAATAGCTGTGCTTCACCCACTCCTTTGATTGGGACTCCATCATAGGACCCCAAACAGGAATGGTTGCTCAGCCTAAGGTCTCTACTACCACTTCAGGCCAATGCCCATGAGGATGTTGAGAAACAAATTGATAATAGTCCCACATTGGGAATATGATCATCGGACGATGCTCATTTATGTTCCCATTATAGGTCACACTGTAAGGATGTTGTATTTCGAACATGGTCACCGGATATCCTTTGTCGTTGTCACCACCCCCAAAGATCCCAAACACTAAGTGTGGTGTTTCATCCTTTCTTCTATATCTTGAAGTTGCGATTCCCTTAGGGCGATGTCAGATATCATACACTTATATGATAGGGAAAGAAGAATCCAGCTCCTTGTTTCCAACACTGAGCACTACTCACGTGGTCTTATGAGCTGTGATGAGGCGATAACTGCACAAGAGTTCATATGGATATAGTTGGCTGAGACGCCCAGCCTCAGGTTCTTCAACCCCTTCTGGACCCTAGCCCATGTTATCATTTAGGATTGTGTGGTGTGGTATGGACTCATTTCCTCATTTACGTCAGGAAATTTTTCCTGGCCACACATATCCCCTTGAGATATCGCTTCCTTCATTTATTGTTTGTTTTGTGAGCATAGTTCCTACCATGCTCAGCATGATCCATCATTTTGGATTCTGTCACCCTCTATATCCATAAGGCCCCCAACTGGTATGGATTCTTGGACCAAGGGATATCCTACCATTAGTAGCTAACACCCTTGAGGATATCGAGCAACAAGTTGATACAAGTTTTGTGTTGCGAATTCAGTCAATGTTGGATGCAGAATTGGTTTTCCCCCTTCCGGTCACACAACATTGGATTCTGTGTTGCAAACCTGGTCAACAGTTGTCCACCATTATCATTTCTACTTTGTGGTCTTCCAAAATCATGATGAATATCCATCTCTGTCAATTGAATATGACATTAAACTAGGCATATATGGTTTGAGTTCTATGACCCTAATCTAAGATCACCATCATCCTCATTGTAAGATGTTAAACTACAAACTAGCTGGGACTTTTCGTCTGAGGCCCAGCATCAGGCACCATGGCCTTCTCAGGCCCCTGGCCCGAGTTCTCACAAAGGATTGGATGGTGTGGTGTAGGATTATGTTCTCTTTCATGTTGGGTTACTCCCTGTTCCGTACACATCCCTAGGCAAGATACCTTACCCCTACCTTCGTGCTCATTGCAAGACGTTAAAATACAAACTGGCCGAGACTTTCCATCTGAGGCTCTGCCTTAAGCCCATTGGCCTTTTTGGTCCCCCAACCCATGTTCTTACATAGGGTTGTACGGTATGTACTCACGTCCTTATTCATGTCGGGTTACTCGCCATGATGTACACGCCCCTCATTGGGTTATCTGACCATTATTTGCATCATCCCTTTCCCAGAACTACGTGTGGCTTTACTCCATTCTATATGGGATAGGTAGGACTACCCAAATGTCTAGACTTCTGGTCCAGCCACAACTCTTATATATAACCCTATTATCTAGTTCCCATGGCCTACATTCTTCCATGGGATGGATATATGGTGTGGTATGGGCTTTTTTCCTCATTCATGTCAGGTCTCTAACAACTATGCCATGTTCCTCTTTATCCTATGAGTTCTTTCTCCACTTTTTCTATAATCATCCATTCAAACCGGCCTCTTTCAAGTTGATCCCCACTTTACACTATGGTGATTCACTAATTTTGCCCTAGAGTTCTCTGGTTCTGCACTTGGAGTGTCATATTTTACTAGTACATGATCCCACAAACCTTACAGGCTTCATGTTCCCCTTCATTTAGGCTTCCCTAATCATTCACACATAAAGGGACCCCCAAGAGGCATCGATTCTAGGCCTAAGGGCTCTCCTAGCATTAAAGAACCATGACCTCGAGTGTTTTTGAGACCAAATTGATATAGTTCCCACGTTGTGAATATGTTCATCAGTTGACGATCATTTATTGTCCCCATTTCAGTCCACATGATATGGATGCTATGTTTTGAACACGGTCAATAATTATCCTCCACCATCACACCATCCCCTTCAATCCTTGAATGTTGGTTATAGGATTCACATAATTTTCCACTTCATCATTTCTATGTGGAATTTCAACACTCCTGGCATTATGCCTCAGTGCAAATTTCCACGTTAGGGGGACAAAAGCTTTTGTAAATGCATCATTCAGGGATTCTCACTAACATCCCTTTCATGTGCATTCCAGGTATTGAAAAAATCTTCTTCTGCCCTTGTTTCCCAAACAATGTTTTACTCACGTGGGCTTAGGGATCGAGTTGAGGTACAAACTTACATGGAAGGATTCTGTATCCCTAGGGTCCATGCTCTAAAACCATAAACTATGATATCTTTTAGAACTATGTACAACTTGATTATTGTTCCCATGGGATATGTTGGAATGCCTGGATATCTCATCTTTGGGTCCATCTCAAGTTCCACTAATTTATCTCTTTTATTATGCCTTCGGGGCATTAACTCTTATGGGATTACGTGGTGTGGTATGAGATTATTCCCTCATTCACATTGGGTTTGCATTAGCCGCACCACGTATTCCCAATTGTAGGACATAACCCCTACTTCCTCTAACACATGACATTAAACTATATGTTTTCCCCAACGATATTAAAAGGCACCTTCACGAACTATGTGTGGCTTGATTCCCATCCACATGGGACACGTAGGAACCAGACATCTCGTCTTCAGGTCCATCTCAAATAGGGGATAACCTCTAATGTCCCTTATACACTAACCTTTCCTGGCCCCTCAGCCCAAGGTTTCCTCCTTGGAATCATGAACTGTATGATTTGGACCTCATCCTCATTCCTGTAGGGTATGATCTATCATCTCATCCACATTCTCTCGGAATCCTCATCCATCTTATATATGTCTGAGCCATATGAAATTAAACTATGACTCATATTCCCACATGAAATTAAAATGTAGAATCTATATTGCATGACATTAAAATTCATGTTTGGTCCCATCACATGAACCTAAACTGAGACCATATTGTCCTAGACGCACGACAAAAATGTCACTTCACTGCGAAATCCTCACTCAAGAGGGAATCATGTTTGTTATCGGTTACACACCATACCATTTGTCAATGATAACATATGGTTTGATTTATCTAGAGTACTTGTATTTTTCATCCTAGGGCCATTTCTTAAAAAACACACATTCATCCTAAAGGAGTAATAAGATATATCAAATACCAATTATTTCAGTGCCACGTCCTGACCCAAAAAACCACATTATCTCTAACACTGGTATCCTACCATTTCACTTGTAAAACTACGTATGGATCAATTCCTATCCTCATGGGATATGTAGGAATGCCCAGACACATTGTCTCCAGGTCCATCCCCAGGAATCCAAAATCATGTTCCCCCTTTTCCACCCCTCAGTCTGAAATCTTTCGATAACATGTTGGGTGGTGAGTACCGTATGGGATTTTACCCTCCTTCACGTCGGGTTTTGAAAAGGCCGCACCATATACCACCACTGTATTTTTCCTATCTGTCCAGAGTTTTATGACCTTAAACTAAGATCTCCCTATGAGAACTATGTGTTGGGTTTGGATACTTCAACGCCTTGCGTAGAGTCCACTAAATCAATCTCCCCTTAATGGCTTATCCTACGAACATTAAGATAGAAGTGTGCAACCTCAAGACCATTCTTCTTGGGGGTAAGGGACTCAAATCCCTCTATCTGATACATCTTATAGTTGTACTCAGACGATTTTTGCAAAGATCACGAAGTGTGGAGTTTTCACGGGGACATTCCCCTCGTTCCATGCCCATGCTTTGTGGGCCTGTCATTTGGATCATCATCCTCTTCCATGTCTGAAGGGACACCCTTCGCTTCTTACTCTCATGCCACATTGGCATACCTATTGTCTTGGGACAAGGTCTCTAAGGACCTCAAATGAACTTTATGAATGGTCACGTGTTTTTAACATGGTTAGTGGTCAACCCGCATGTGCTTGTCCCCCTTCTAGGGTAACATGATAGGGATACTGTATTTTTAACAAGGTCAATAGATATCCCCTATTGTCATGCCACCACAATTTTTTTCCAGATCTGAAGCATTATGATTCACATATTTCCACTTTCTTATGATCAAGTGGAATTTAAACATTCGTGGCTTTACTCTTCCATGCATCATGGTGTGTTATGTAGACGAGCCATCAACATTAGGATGTCCTTCACCTAGTGCCCCATCGCCCATAACATGTGCCTTCCTATGCTAGGAATGTCCATTCACAACACCTTGTTTCCCACATCAAGCATGAATCATGTGGGCATACAAGTTCGGGTAGGACATGTACTGGCACAACCACACCGTACATGCCTTTCATGATCCCACATGACGTTAAACTATGACTCAGAACAATGTATGGATTAATTCCCATCCTAATGGGGTATGTTGGAACATCCAAGAACCTTGCCTTGGGCCCAGCCTAACATTAACTTTTGGTCCCATGACCTGAAGAAATTCTTCTTTGGATATGTGGTGTGGTGCAGGCTCCCTATGTCCTCATTCATGTCGGGTATATGGCTACCTTGTAACGACCCAATCTTTTTGAGTAGTATATTAACTTACTCTTATTGATTTAATAAGATGTTAATGGTTAATGCAGAAAGAGGAGTCGATGGCTTCATCCAGTAGACTCAACCCTTACGAAGCCCACTTATCAGAGCTTGGGAAGGAGGTAGCATCTGTGGGCTTCGCTTTGGACCAAGCCCAAGACGATCTCCAGCATGTCAAGCTTGAACGAAAACGCTTGCAGGAGAAGTTCAAGTTAGTGGAGATTGCTACTAGGGCAATGTTATCTGAGCCTCCCTCAGATTCTCTCACCATATCACACCTTACACTTAGGTCTTATGCCAGTGTTATATGGGGCTATGTGATGAGACCCTAGTTTCCTTGTGTAATCCTCTCGGGTGAATAATTTGAGATTTCTTCCTTTAGTGATGTTTGTGAAATTTCAAATGCCTAGATAATTTTAGAATGTATTTTATTGATGAATTTTGAAAAAGGGATATTTTGAAATATTTATGTAAACCCTAAATAACTAATGATGTGTAATGATTTTCAAAAAATGGTCTTCTACAAAAGTGTTCATTAAGGAATTTGGAGTCTAATAAGATCAACTTAATTTTTGATGAATAGTAAATTATGAATAGTGATTTTATGCTTAGGATTAGTAATGTGACCAAATGGATTAGTAATTTTCACTTAAAGAAAGCTTTAATATAATTTAGACACCTTGGTTAAGTAATGTGATTCAATAAAATGGGTAAATAACGGTTTCATAAATTATTAATCAAGTATTAGTTTTTTCGGATGAATAGTGTTTTTTAATTAAAAATTTAATTAAAAATAATTAGAAAATTATTTTTATAAAAATGACTTTATTTTTGAACTCAGAGCATCGATATTATGTTAAGGTAATTTTTGGGGATTTTTCTGAAAAAATTGAATTTTCGATGAATAGTGTTTTTATTTAAAAATTAAATTAAAAATATTTAGAAAAATATTTTTATAAAATGGATTTCATTTTTGAAATCAGAGCATTGATATTTGGTTAAGGTGAAATTTTGGGATTTTTCTGTGAAAGTTGAATTTTCAGTGAATAGTAAAAATACCGTTTTAGGGTTTCGGTATGTTTAATGACATCATAATGATGTCATGATGATGTCATGAGATCTTTTGAGGGTTGGCCGGCCAAGGGTGATGAATTATTGTTTTGGGGGCCCCATGTGGCCTAACTCCATGATAAATGCCAAGGGAGAGCCCATGGGTTTGAGAAAAGCACATGTGAGGTGTCCTTTGGCCATTAATGCTTCTCCCCTCACTTTCCCTATAAATACCCACCCTTTCCTCCCTTGGTTTTCACTCCCAACTCTTCCCCAACGAAGTTCTGGTCTTCTTACCTTCCAAAGAGTCCTCCCAAGGTGCCCCCAAGCCCTCAAGGTCCAATCCTTTGAGTTTCAAGAGTCACGTTTTAAGGTAAGGGATCCGACCCCTCTCTTTCTTTTCGTGTAATCTCTTTTATGTCATTCCTTTTATGCTCCATGTGATTATGTGAGAGTATGTTCTTTTATATTCCTCTTACTGCCCTTTCATGTTTATATGATGAGAGATCCCCTCTTACTCTCATCATTTCGTTTTATGAAAGCTTAAGTGACGCCGTTAGGCTGCCGAATGTTTAAGTGATTCTTTCACCCTTCTCATTTTTTTTCAAGTTCGATTTTCATGTCAAATCTTTCAAGTTCCTTTTTATTATGTTGGGGTATGATCTCTATATCTATCATACTGATCTCTTATGATAATATGATGAGAGACCCTATTTTATTTGTCCAATTCATTTTTGTTGAAGTTTATGTGACGCCGTTAGGCTGCCGAATTTTCATAAGAGAAATCAAATTTTTGTCTTCCTTCCATGTTTTTCGTTTCAATTGGTATGTCCTTGAAATTGCATCACCATGTCCATATATCCTTCTTATTCTGTCCCTTTACCTTTTCATGGGTCAATTATGATTGTTCAACCCATGTTCCCTCTCTTTTCAAAGTTTCTAAAACCTTGTAACATAGCCGTTATGCTGCAGAATTTTCGTCTCAAAATGCCTCTCTTTTCTCAATATTATTTTATGTTATAAAGTGAATACTCAAAGATCCTATTTCTAAAGGGGTATTCATATATATATAAAAATGATCTATTTTAAATTCTGGGATTTACATACATGATACCCGCTTTCCCTTTCCGTGGGTTTAAAGTAACGTAAAGATCATGTCTTTAAAGCAGTTTTTGAAACGTTATGATTATGAAATGAAACCCATTTGTTTTATGCTATATGGGTTATTTATGAAATGTTTGATGATGATATATGTGGCTCACATGAAAATAAAGACAAATTTAAGGGTGAGCCCTGATAGCGCTCCAATGCATTGGGTAAAGACTTAATCTCTAGAGATGACCATTTTAACGACGCCTTGGTGAATAACCTTGGTAATTTTTAACGACACCTTGGGGATAGACCTTGGTGAAACGAAACGATTGTCAATATTAAATGTTGTAGCCACATCTTCAAGTTATGAAAAATGATTATTTTTATTATGATGTACCTCATGATTTCTTTCTCATGCCTTAAAGTTCTTTTCATGTCCTTATTGAAGTATCTCAAGTTCACTTGTAAAATGTTTCTCTTGTTTCCCTTACTGGGCCTTCTGCTCACCCTTTCTTTTGATGTATGTCCCCAGGTTATGAGATGCATAATGAACATAGGATGAACTAAAGGAGAAGCCTTTCAAGTGTTTAAGAAGAATGTTTTTATGTTTTTTTTATGTATTATGATCCTTGTTTCCAAGACACTAAACCTTAACGATCCTCAGTTCCGTGTAATGAAATGAAAGTTTATGTTATAAAATGGCGGGATGCTATAGTTGGTATCAAAGGATGGTTTAGTTATTTGTGGAAATTAGGATACAAAAACTTTAGGAAGAACCCTATAGAAAAGTTTAAATATAGGAAAACTTCCTGGTATTTTGGTAAGTATTGAGTAAGTGGTTTATCAAACAAATACATCCCTGTCTGGATACGAGAAGGTAGAGGCGGCTCTGGAACAGATGTACATAGGGGTAAAACCCGAAAACACCGCTATGAGCTAGACTCGAACGGGAACTGGTGCACGATAACGGGCCTTGCTGCACTCTTGGTTACGACACTCCCGGGGGATATGTTTGGTTAATCACAAGCTTTCTATGAATCATTATGAAGGAATTATAGAAAAGTGTAATTGTCTAAGCATTAAGTCTTAGTTAAAAGATTAATAAATGAAATAAGTTTCTTACTAAGGTTTTATTCTTTTAGAAAATGGCGGGCAATAGGAGGAACTGTGCCGATGGTTACCGCAATGCACCATGTGCTGACGGCCCTCCGATGGAAGCTGGAATGGAAACATTCATGCGAATGATGAACCAACTGAGTCAAGTTATGAGTAATAACTTGAATCAAGCTGAGAGGCCGACCTCACCACGAAGGGAACAACACTCTGTTGAGTCCTTCATGCGTCAACGACCGCCAACATTCAGTGGATCTACTGACCCATTGGTTGCGGAACAATGGATAAGCTCCATTGAAAAGATCTTCTCTGTACTGCATTGTTCGGAACAAGAAAAAGTCACCCTTGCTGTTTACCGCCTAGAGGGAGAAGCTGATCAGTGGTGGTCACTGATCAAAAACACGAAGCCACGAGGAGAGATGGAAGCTATAGAATGGGAAGAATTTCGGGGGATTTTCTTTAACAAGTATTTCCCTCGATCCATGAGAACGAAAATGGAGAAAGAGTTTCTCGAGCTGAAGCAGAAGGAGAACGAATATGTCGGAAGCTACGAGATGAACTTCACAAGGCTTTCCCGTTATACGTCAAGCTTTGTCATGGACCCTAATGGGAAGGTTGATAGATTCTTTGGCGGACTACGACCTCATTTGCGGAAGAATCTATCCAACAGGGACTATGATAGCTATGAAGAAATAGTTCGAAGTGCTATGAAAGTCGAGCTGGAGTTTGGTGAGACACAGTGGTCTCATAAGCCAAATGAAAAGAAGAGATCTTTGGAGCCCAGTTTAGGGAAGTCTTTTGATCAGGGAAGAGGTGGAAAGAAAATGCAACTTACCACATGCAATAAATGTGGGAAGAATCATCTGGGGAACTGCTTGAACAGAAGTGGCAAGTGCTACAAGTGTGGAAGAGGAGGCCATATTGCTCGGAATTGTCATAGTGAGGTGAAGCCTCAGCTTCCCAACACTAACGACAGAGGAAAGATGGTTCTGGCCCTACCCGAAGTCACATGCTTCAAGTGTGGACAGCTTGGGCACTTTGCTAACCAATGTCCCAATCCGAGGGCAGTGGAGGGGAATCACCACCAACCTCAGCAGAGGCCAAGAGAGCAAGGTCGTGCTTTCGCTATCACAACAGCTGAAGTTGAAGTCCCGAACGATGTGGTAGCAGGTACTCTTGTTGTCCTCTCAAAACTAGCAAGTGCTTTATTTGATTCTGGTTCTACGCATTCCTTTATTTCTTCCAAGTTTGCAATGAATATAGAATCAATCCCCGAATTGCTTGAGGTAGAGTTGTCAGTCAAGACTCCAAGTGGGATTATCCATGCATCAACAGTGTTTAGAGACTCTAGTGTTTACTTTGGTGAGCACAATCTTATCGCAAATCTAGTAGTCATTCCCATGATAGAATTCGACGTTATACTAGGGATGGACTGGCTCTCAAAGTATAATGCTAAGATCAAATGCAGAAGTAAGGAAATCTCAGTAGTCTTGAATGAACGACCTACAATTATCTTCCGTGGAGAGATATCCCGAACTGATCCCTATCTAGAAGCAACTCCTATAGCTTTCTTTATGGAGTTAATCGGTGATGAGGAAGAAGGGAAATGGAGCATACAAATTGAAGATGTTCCGATTGTTCAGGAATACATGGATGTATTTCCTGAGGAGTTACATGGACCTCCCCTAGAAAGAGAGGTTGAGTTCTCCATTGAACTCGTACCTGGGTCTCAACCGATATCAAAGACTCCGTATAGAATGGCAAATGTGGAGATAGAAGAGTTAAAGAAACAACTCCAGGACTTGTTGGAGAAGGGGTTTATCCGACGGAGTGTGTCTCCTTGGGGAGCACCAGTTCTCTTTGTGAAGAAGAAGGATAGATCAATGCGGCTATGCATTGATTATAGAGAACTGAACGGGATCACAGTGAAGAACAGATACCCTATACCAAGAATTGATGATTTATTTGACCAACTTTGTGGGGCTCAATTCTTCTCTAAGATTGACCTTCGATCTGGTTATCATCAACTGAGGGTGAAGAAGGAAGATATTCCAAAGACTGCCTTCTGATCAAGATATGGGCATTATGAGTTTACTGTTATGCCCTTCGGCTTGACTAATGCTCCTGCTATTTTCATGGATTTGATGAATAGAGTCTTTAAGGACTACCTTGATAACTTTGTGGTAGTTTTTATTGATGATATTTTGATATATTCAAAAAGTCGTGAGGAGGATGAAGATCATCTGAGGGTTGTTTTGAAAACTCTACGGAAGGAGAGGCTCTTTGGGAAGTTCAGCAAGTGTGAGTTTTGGTTACAACAAGTGGCTTTCTTGGGGCACATCGTAACCAATGAAGGAATCTCGGTTGACCCTGCAAAGACAATGGTTGTGGAGGAGTGGCCTCAACCCACAACAGTAACTGAGATTCGTAGTTTCCTTGGCTTAGCGGGATATTATAGGAGGTTTGTGAAAAACTTTTCACGGATTTCTAATCCACTAACTAAGTTGACTCGAAAAGGGGTTAAGTTCATCTGGACAAAGGAATGCGAGGAAAGTTTCCAAGAGCTGAAGAAGAGATTGGTTACTGCACCGGTGTTAACACTACCCTCTATCGGAGAAGGATTCGTTATTTTTAGCGATGCATCTCTGAAAGGGCTTGGGTGCGTCCTCATGCAAAATGACAAAGTAATTGCTTATGCATCTCGACAGTTGAAGATTCATGAGCAGAATTATCCTACGCATGATCTAGAGCTGGCGGCAGTTGTTTTTGCTCTAAAGATATGGAGGCACTATCTTTATGGGGAGAAATGTGATATATACACTGACCACCAAAGTCTAAAGTATATTTTCACTCAGAAAGAATTGCACATGAGACAAAGGAGATGGTTGGAGCTTATTAAAGTCTATGATTGTTCAATTCATTATCACCCTGGAAGAGCAAACAAAGTCGCGGATGCGTTAAGCAGGAAAGATCATGTTGTTCTGGCAACAATGAGGATCCTGGGAGATCCCTTGATTAAAGATCTAGTAAAACTGGACATGGGAATTATAAGGAAAGGGACATCATCAACCCTATCCCAAATGATTTCTCAACCTTCATTACTAGAGAAGATCAAGAAGGCTCAAAAAGAAGATCCTTTGCTGCAGGAGAAGTTTGAGGCTGTAAAGGATGGGAAGTTCCCTGATTTCAATATTGATCAAGAAGGTGTATTGAAATTTTGTACAAGACTATGTGTTCCATCTATTCCGGAGATAAAGAAAGAACTGATGGATGAAGCTCATTGCTCTACATTCTCTATACATCCGGGAAGCACTAAGATGTATAGAGACCTTCGTGATCATTATTGGTGGGATAACATGAAGAGGGAGATTGCCGATTACACCACAAGGTGCCTGGTGTGTCAGCAAGTAAAGGCAGAAAGACTACTTCCTAAGGGGGTATTACAACCGCTACCCATACCAGTATGGAAGTGGGATAATATCACCATGGACTTTGTAACTGGTCTCCCAAAAACATCCAAAGGAAACAATGCGATATGGGTTATTGTGGACCGTCTCACCAAGACAGCCCATTTTATCTCTATTCGGGAAGATTTCTCTCTAGATCAGCTTGCCAAGATATACGTGAAGGAAGTGGTAAGGCTGCATGGGGTACCACTATCCATCGTATCTGATCGTGACCCAAGATTCACATCAAAATTCTGGAGAAGTCTTCATCATGCTCTGAATACTGAATTGAATTTTAGTACGGCCTATAATCCTCAAACTGATGGCCAATCTGAAAGGACTATTCAGACACTCGAAGACATGTTGAGATTATGCTCAATGGAATTTAAAGGTGGATGGGATCAACACCTCCCATTAGTGGAGTTCTCCTATAACAACAGCTTCCATTCGAGTATTCAGATGGCACCCTATGAAGCTCTATATGGAAAGCGGTGTAGAACTCCTAGTTGTTGGGATGAAACTGGTGAGAGGAAGCTTCTTGGGCCTGATCTCGTGCAAGAGATGACAGAACAGGTTCTTGCCATCCAACAACACATAAGGGCTGCTCAGAGTCGACAGAAGAGCTATGCTGACAATCGTCGAAGAGACTTGGAGTTTGGGGTGGGTGACAAAGTCTTCCTTCGAATCTCTCCATGGAAGAGAGTCATGCGGTTTGGGAAGAAAGGGAAGCTCAGCCCTAGGTACATTGGCCCCTATGAAATCCTTGATCGCATAGGAGCAGTGGCCTATCGTCTAGCACTTCCACCGAACCTAGCTCAAGTTCATGATGTCTTCCATGTATCTCTCTTGAGGAAGTACATACCCGACCCTTCGCATGTACTGAACCCAGAGGTGGTACAACTTGAACATGACCTCTCTTATGAAAAGCAGCCAGTGGAGATCTTAGACCGTAGAGACAAGGTCCTACGAAAAAAGACTACCCACCTTGTGAAAGTGTTGTGGAGGAATCATAAATATGAAGAGGCGACTTGGGAGCCTGAGGAAACAATGAAGCAAAAGTACCCTCACCTTTTCGACTAGGCCTCAAGTGTAAATTTCGGGGACGAAATTTCTTAAGGGGGGAAGAATGTAACGACCCAATCTTTTTGAGTAGTATATTAACTTACTCTTATTGATTTAATAAGATGTTAATGGTTAATGCAGAAAGCAGAGTCGATGGCTTCATCCAGTAGACTCAACCCTTACGAAGCCCACTTATCAGAGCTTGGGAAGGAGGTAGCATCTGTGGGCTTCGCTTTGGACCAAGCCCAAGCCGATCTCCAGCATGTCAAGCTTGAACGAAAACACTTGCAGGAGAAGTTCAAGTTAGTGGAGATTGCTACTAGGGCAATGTTATCTGAGCCTCCCTCAGATTCTCTCACCATATCACACCTTACACTTAGGTCTTATGCCAGTGTTATAAGGGGCTATGTGATGAGACCCTAGTTTCCTTGTGTAATCCTCTCGGGTGAATAAATTGAGATTTCTTCCTTTAGTGATGTTTGTGAAATTTCAAATGCCTAGATAATTTTAGAATGTATTTTATTGATGAATTTTGAAAAAGGGATATTTTGAAATATTTATGTAAACCCTAAATAACTAATGATGTGTAATGATTTTCAAAAAATGGTCTTCTACAAAACTGTTCATTAAGGAATTTGGAGTCTAATAAGATCGACTTAATTTTTGATGAATAGTAAATTATGAATAGTGATTTTACGCTTAGGATTAGTAATGTGACCAAATGGATTAGTAATTTTCACTTAAAGAAAGTTTTAATATAATTTAGACACCTTGGTTAAGTAATGTGATTCAATAAAATGGGTAAATAACGGTTTCATAAATTATTAATCAAGTATTAGTTTTTTCGGATGAATAGTGTTTTTTAATTAAAAATTTAATTAAAAATAATTAGAAAATTATTTTTATAAAAATGACTTTATTTTTGAACTCAGAGCATCGATATTATGTTAAGGTAATTTTTGGGGATTTTTCTGAAAAAAATGAATTTTCGATGAATAGTGTTTTTATTTAAAAATTAAATTAAAAATATTTAGAAAAATATTTTTATAAAATGGATTTCATTTTTGAAATCAGAGCATTGATATTTGGTTAAGGTGAAATTTTGAGATTTTTCTGAGAAAGTTGAATTTTCAGTGAATAGTAAAAATACCGTTTTAGGGTTTCGGTATGTTTAATGACATCATAATGATGTCATGATGATGTCATGAGATCTTTTGAGGGTTGTCCGGCCAAGGGTGAAGAATTATTGTTTTGGGGGCCCCATGTGTCCTAACTCCATGATAAATGCCAAGGGAGAGCCCATGGGTTTGAGAAAAGCACATGTGAGGTGTCCTTTGGCCATTAATGCTTTGTCCCCTCACTTTCCCTATAAATACCCACCCTTTCCTCCCTTGGTTTTCACTCCCAACTCTTCCCCAACGAAGTTCTGGTCTTCTTACCTTCCAAAGAGTCCTCCCAAGGTGCCCCCAAGCCCTCAAGGTCCAATCCTTTGAGTTTCAAGAGTCACGTTTTAAGGTAAGGGATCCGACCCCTCTCTTTCTTTTCGTGTAATCTCTTTTATGTCATTCCTTTTATGCTCCATGTGATTATGTGAGAGGATGTTATTTTATATTCCTCTTACTGCCCTTTCATGTTTATATGATGAGAGATCCCCTCTTACTCTCATCATTTCGTTTTATGAAAGCTTAAGTGACGCCGTTAGGCTGCCGAATGTTTAAGTGATTCTTTCACCCTTCTCATTTTTTTTCAAGTTCGATTTTCATGTCAAATCTTTCAAGTTCCTTTTTATTATGTTGGGGTATGATCTCTATATCTATCATACTGATCTCTTATGATCATATGATGAGAGACCCTATTTTATTTGTCCAATTCATTTTTGTTGAAGTTTAAGTGACGCCGTTAGGCTGCCGAATTTTAATAAGAGAAATCAAATTTTTGTCTTCCTTCCATGTTTTTCGTTTCAATTGGTATGTCCTTGAAATTGCATCACCATGTCCATATATCCTTCTTATTCTGTCCCTTTACCTTTTCATGGGTCAATTATGATTGTTCAACCCATGTTCCCTCTCTTTTAAAAGTTTCTAAAACCTTGTAACATAGCCGTTATGCTGCAGAATTTTCGTCTCAAAATGCCTCTCTTTTCTCAAAATTATTTTGTGTTATAAAGTGAATACTCAAAGCTCCTATTTATAAAGGGGTATTCACATATATATATAAATGATCTATTTTAAATTATGGGATTTACATACATGATACCCGCTTTCCCTTTCCGTGGGTTTAAAGTAACGTAAAGATCATGTCTTTAAAGCAGTTTTTGAAACGTTATGATTATGAAATGAAACCCATTTGTTTTATGCTATATAGGTTATTTATGAAATGTTTGATGGTGATATATGTGGCTCACATGAAAATACAGACAAATTTAAGGGTGCGCCCTGATAGCGCTCCAATGCATTGGGTAAAGACTTAATCTCTAGAGATGACCATTTTAACGACGCCTTGGTGAATAAACTTGGTAATTTTTAACGACACCCTGGGGATGGACCTTGGTGAAAGGAAACGATTGTCAATATTAAATGTTGTAGCCACATCTTCAAGTTATGAAAAATGATTATTTTTATTATGATGTACCTCATGATTTCATTCTCATGCCTTAAAGTTCTTTTCATGTCCTTATTGAAGTATCTCAAGTTCACTTGTAAAATGTTTCTCTTGTTTCCCTTACTGGGCCTTCTGCTCACCCTTTCTTTTGATGTATGTCCCCAGGTTATGAGATGCATAATGAACATAGGATGAACTAAAGGAGAAGCCTTTCAAGTGTTTAAGAAGAATGTTTTTATGTTTTTTTTATGTATTATGATCCTTGTTTCCAAGACACTAAACCTTAACGATCCTCAGTTCCGTGTAATGAAATGAAAGTTTATGTTATAAAATGGCGGGATGCTATATACCTCACCACATACTCCCTTCATGGGATCTCCCCTTTCACTATTCGTCTTACCACAAAACATTAAACTGCATGGGTCCTTATGTCCATAACGCGTGACACTAAACAACGGTTCTACCCTGAACAAGTTTAGGATGACCCACATTAATCTCTGGATTCACTAGATATCTTTCTAGATAGTATTTTCCCTATCAGTGTTGGCCCCCAACAACACCATGTTCATGAACTATGGGTGGCTTGATTCTCATTCTCATGAGATACATAGAGACACCCAAGTGTTACACACCAGGTACATCACCAGGAATCATAAGTCTTCATCCCCCTCATTTTTTGGTCACATGGCCTGAACTCTTTTGGGGTACCTTGAAATTGTAGTTTTACCTTGAACAAGTTCGGGATGCCCCCGACAAAAGATGGGATACGATAGCTTCATCATCAGAGAGGACCTATCTATAAGTAGGAATGATCCATGATCAGACTATTGCACCCACCTGATGTGTTTCCTCCACAGTGGCGTATTGTCAAGAGTACTGGTTTCTGTTCGAACAAACCATCAATCCACCTTTCACACTCTGCATGACCCTTATTCGGACCCTCATCCTCCTTCATATATAAAAGGACCACATAATACTACGGATTCTCATCCAATGTCTCAATTGAGTTCCTGGGCTAACGTTCCATAAGATTAATGAATGACGTTATGAGTCAGGCCCCATGTTTCGAAGATGGTCAAGGGTCGACCATCATTTGTTATCCACGTTTCAGTGTAATGCAATACAGATACTGTGGTTCGAGCATGGTCAGCAGTTATCATTTATTGTCACGCCACACCCACTGTGTTCCAAATATGTGGTATTGTTATTTGAACATTCCACTACCTTATCTATGGATTGATTTCCAATGCCAAGTTGTTACCCCGCTTGTGCACTAGAGAACATTGGGAAAATGGAAATTCGATTGTTCTAAGGTCTTACTCCTCCAGTCGAACCTCCCCCCTTTTATCTTGGGAATTCAGATCAGCACTTCAAACCCCGGGACCCCTGAATCTTGGTATGAAATCCCACATTTGAATGGACTAATATGGTGTCCATCCCTTGTTTCTCACACCAGGCCCGACCCAAAGGGGTGTAGGTATTGATCACTGGACACTCCACGAATATGATGAGAATGAAATAAACCAATACAAATAATGTATCTCATGAATGAATATGGAATAAAAAATAAATGAATGAATTTATGTTTTAGTGTTTTAATCATTAAAGTACCTGAGTTCCAATCTCGGCCATGGATGGGTTATCCCCGTCGAAAAAATGTTGCAGCACCGCCACCCTCTGGATTGTAGCATCTAGGATTTGCTGCCGCCTGCTGAGCTCTTGTTCATCCTCAGCAACGAGGGGGCGCAATTCATTATCTACAATCTGGGCCGACTCATTGTCAGTTGGGATGAAAGTCATATCTTCGGAGGTTTTTATCATGTGCTCCTTGTCCTCTGCTAGCTGGGCATTCAATTGCAATATTAGCTCTTCTTGCACATCGAGGGAGGATGAGTCCTCATCCAACCAGACCTACAGCCACTGAATTTCGTCTTATGCCTCCCAGAGCCTTTTAATTTTCACCACCTACCTCTGTTGCCAGCCCACACTGAGGTCACGATCATACTCTCAAATCTTCTTTACCGTATGATGTCAAACGAGCATGTGGGGACATCAGGAATCCACTACCCAACATACCATTCAGGCAGTTGCAAACGAAGTCTATCCATCCCATCCAGCCATTATGGTTGGGGGTGTCATCAATGAAGCACTTTATCAGCTTACATGATCAGAGAAAAACTATTTTATGTATCCTATTCTCCAGAAGACATCTCGTTCTAGTCAGCCCAGTTGGCAGGTTCATATGAGGGGAACGCCCCTAAGAACTCGTCAACTGGGTCCACATCTAGCGTTTGATCAGGTATGGAGGGACCCAGGTTGCCTGATTGATCCTCATCATCAAAACCCACCTCAATAATCTCGTGAAAACCCTACTGACTATCCCACCAGTGATTTGGAGCACCCCACCATGGTTAGTCTGGGTATCCACCTCCACGATCACTAACATTCCTCCGGGAAAGACGCCACCAAAAGCCCCAATCATCCTCACCATGGTGACCCACGCAATTTGAAAAAATTTGCACACCAAAAAGGGGCTTCGACATTAGTTGGCATAGTCAATGGGTGAAAATCATGAATTTGGTAGAGGAGACTTATAGAGGTAAAATTCCAGGTGTTGTTCTTGGGTTTACGCTATTGGGACCTCAAGGTATGGTACCCCGTATATGGTTGGAAGGTCTGCAAGATCTAGAGAAGCCACCTCAGGTTTTCTGGTGCCATCAGATGTGGTAATCAGTGCATTCATAGGTGTATATCCTGAAGGTCCCGCATCAGTATCTATTGAGGGGCGAGAATTGGTTCTGTGTCTAAGACTCTCCTGCAACGTTCAAATATAAGTATGTAGTCTAGAACGACCTGAAAGTAGACCATGAGGAAGGGGATTGGGATTTTACCTTGAGGGCCTCTGTGAAATATTCAATTTTCGGGTCTTGATCGTCGACTTCACCCACCTCCAATGGGATCCCTGTACCGGCCTAATCCCCCCAGGAGGAATCATCAGATTCTACAGGTAGAGGGAAGCGCTCCCTCAGTTTTTTGGCCGACAACTGTAGAGGGGATATACGATTCAACAGCACCTTGAAAAGGTCTATCATTGGACGCGGGGCACCCTGGGAATGCACAATGTCCTCAAGCTCTACTAGGTATTGCTCCACCACCGCCTGGGACACCGCAAAGTTGTCCCTGATAGGGCATATTCCAGTAAAATAAATCATGAGATGGTTCAAGTGTTTCCACATATCAGATAGGCCGAGTAATTTCTAGTTTACTTCCCAGGTGTCCCAGGCCTCTGGGATGATAGAATTATCCCGCATGTCTATATAGCGCAACAGCTTCCCCAGATCCTAAGTTGATAGCCTATAGAATACTCTCAGTGGCCACCCCTCTCGATAACTCGGTTCTTCTAGGACCACTGGGTCCGCTACCACTACTGGATCTACTACTACTATCTCCCCCTCAATCAGTGATGACCTCAATACCACTACAACCCCACCACCGAGAGATTCCCTTTCCATCTTCCGGCCCTGGCCCCAAGGCTGGGAAGGCTCACCATCACCGAGCTGGATAGTTGGCTGCTTCTGCATCTCCCTTGGGTAGGCCGCCTCCCAGATTTGGGCATACTCCTTTACCAACCTAAAAATAGTAGTAGGCGGAGGCAACACTTTCCTCATCGTCCTGTCATCCCGTGTGAACATGAGCCACATCTACCTTATCACCCACGTTTGTTCCTCATGGAACACCCCTAGATAGATCTAAAGGTTCTGTCACTGAAGACATCAAAATTTCCTGGAAAATTGGTGCGGGGTGTATGACTCATAGAGGGGCTCATGGTCCACCCATTCCACCAGCTCTCCACCTTGAATGGCCAAGATATTGGACCGGTGCACTTCCATTCTTTGGCCATCATCAGTAAATGCACCCATTGTCAATAGAAACAGGTTAATCTAGAATTCCTCCACGTACCACACTCGGTTCAGCACCAACAGTGTGGTTGGTATGGCTAGAATGCTTCCTGCAACAGTCCGGATTGATGTGAGAAATTTCAATCCTGAAGGAGAGATGGGGTTCGGGTGTTAATAAACCCCACTAGCATGCATAGCCATCCACCCATAGAGGAGGATGAATGGACCACATATCCTCTACAGCCTCTTCTACTAGCTAATGTGCGAAAACATCTTGTATATCTTGGTGAGCATCTGGATCTTGAGGTTGACTCTCCCTCATGTAGCCAACATGGATTCCATAATGAATGTGCTTGGTCACTCACCCATGTTTGTATCCCTCACCAGCATGATCCACCCATAGATGAGAGCTATGACAAATGTCTCTAGCCTGACTATCAGCTGCTTCTCGGTGCTGACTCTAAATCCTCATTTTTTCCACTAGTTTTCCTCCAAGAGTCGCTAGTACAAGTGCTTCATTCCCCGTTGAGCCCCATTCGGGAATTTCTGAGGCCTCTCCGAAAACTGCCACTCTTTTGGGAAATTAAGAAATTGCATGAACAAATATTTTAAATGGACATACCTCACTACTTCCTTGTCCTCTTCGGGTACCAACCTCCTTAACACCATTGTCAGTAGCAGCATCTGCGCTGGATCCTCCCACACACCTATAATGGGGGGGGGGAATTAATCATACATAGCCCCAAATATAGGGACCCCTAAGATATGGTGAACATCCCAAAAGCTGATGCCATCCTCCATGTGGTGAATGTGGAAGGTTTTGGTCCTCAATGATCACCTTCTCAACAATTCCAGCATCAGCTATATCAGTTGGTAAATGTGGAATTTGGAGCCCAAAGCCACCTCATATAGACCCAGTCTTCTCATCTTTTCCCCGAACTCCTCACATGAGGCACCTACCTAGTAGGACCAGGCCCAGTCATCTGTGAAGTTGCTGCCCGGGCATAGGTCCAAATCCTCAGACCATCCCTTCCTCGGGTTCCTCAAGGCTGCCTTCAAATTTTTCTGGTATAAAGGGTTAGGGGGACGTTCTATTGCTGTAGTTACTTCCCATCCATGTTGTTCAGGTGGTTATTTTTGGAAGTCCACATTGACAAGCATTGAGTCTTCTCGAGCATGGCTATTAGCTAACCTGAACCATTGGTGCTCACATAGTGTAATCCTAAACCTGTAAGCTGGCATGTCCCTAATTTCTTCACTAATGAAGACGTCATCCCACAGCCCAAAGCTGTATAAAGGTATCCTCTTACATAGTGGATAGTTCCTCTAGCTATTTGACAGCAACTCCACCAAAGAACCGTGGTTCTAATGGTTCCGTATTAATTCCCTTGGACCACAATGTTTTATATCTCCTTCACTTGGAAAATGTCCGCAAGGACCACCCAGGAAGCCTCTCGCAGAGCCATTCAGTTTCAAGTTTGGTTTGCGAAGCTCATGCATAGAGCATGTTCACGGAGCACATTCGTGAAGACTGTTTGTGGTACCCTTCCCTGGCCTGCCAACTCCAAGACGCAATGTGCTCTAATGTGAAGTCAAAGAATCACTAGGCGCCATGAAGCAGAAGACTCGATTCGAAGAGAGTAATTGAGGAGTACATGGGAGATTCATGGGTCGAGAGCGCTAAGATCCAAATTCAAGGAATAAATAAAGAAAAAAAGAGAGGTCAGATCCCCTATTAATAGACAATAACATTTGAAGCTTCGTGGAATGTCCTTACTGCGCTGAGCATCATAACACACTTATACCACACATCACATATATTCCACACAATCCCTCTTCACAAAACAGCTTCATGGATGGCCAAGGGATTTTGGAGATTGACCCTCAGACATGGACCCTTGATTTCCCCTCGGCTCCAAGTATGATTGGGGGCATTGTTTGAAGCCAAAGGATTTAAATAATAAGATCAAGTGGGATGTCTTTGAGGTTTTCTTGAGAAGACATTTTGAAAACATGGCCCCATGACCTCCATAGAAAAAGGAGGGGGGATGCTTCGCGAATGAATATTAAGTTCGCGAGCCCGCCATGGAGCAAGGAGGTGGGACGCTCAGTGAAAGAATTTGACGTTCGTGATCCCACTGATGTCCAAGGAGGAGGGATCCTCCACAATCAAATTTGATGTTTGCAAACCTGCCACAGAGCAAGGGGGCGGGATGCTCCGCAAAAAAATTGACGTTTTCGTGCAAACGGTGGAGCAAGGAGGCATGATGATCCCCGAACAAATTTGACATTCACAAGCCCGCCACCGAGAAAGGAGGAAGGATCTTCTGTGAGCCAATTTGACATTCGCGACCTATCACAGAGAAAAATATACCTTCATGCCGAGTGAGCTCTTCTTCACGGCACCTCTTGCCTATAAATACATGGCACCCCTTGATCCCAATGGACGAAACATCCGACCATTCCCCTTCTTATATCTCAAGTAACGAAACACATATTTTTATGTGAACCATGAGCTCCTCAAGGTACTTTTTCATTGCAAAGTGCCTTCCCCTTTGCTTTAATAGAACCCATCTTTCGAGAGGGATGCCTATCATGAAGCCCACGACATTTTTAAAGGAAGGGGATTCCCACGGGGACTCGGGTTTTCACGAAGCCTTTATGCTTTATGAAACACCCTCCATGGACATTCGACCCACATGATAAGGTAGGGTCACTGTGCTTTATGAAGCACATTGATTTACATCACCTTTCTTCGTGAGGCACCCATACATCGTGAGGCATGGCTTCATGAATGACTTTTCACTTTAAAAAGCTCCTCCCATATGCACATATTCATTATCCCTATCCTAGGCAACTTCACTTTTTGAAGTACATCCCTTCACGAATCCCCTTCACTTCATGGAGAACTAGAGCATCCCAAGGCTTTTACCTATAAACCCCATTGCTCTGTAACTCCTTTTCCCATGTAGCCCTTGAGTTTTGAATGAAGCAATTTCAAAGTCCCATATATGATACTTCCCATTGCGTTGTTTCACCTCTTTCTTCATTGCATAAGAATGCTAATGACTATTTCTTCTTCGCATAACCATGTTAACGTGGACCTCTAAGGGGATCACCTCTCGACCCCCAGTCATGGCATTGTCAATGCCTTCCTTCCACCAAGGGAGGGTGGGTATCAGTTATGTAATTCCTAGGGGTGCGGAGTGCACCCACTTTGTTCGAGCGGCAAGACGTTAAAATGCCAATCCCCATCATCCTCAACATATAACGTTAAACTGTGACTTTACCCTGTGATTTTCACGTGCGACGCCTCAACTTGGATGTTATTTATGAACAATGATCTCTACGGGAGTGAGATCATTCCTCACATTGAATGACATCTTCTTTATCTGAGTGGCATCCGTCCACGGGGAATGGGAAACCAATCTAGTGTAAGCCCCTAGTTTTCCTTGAAGGAGGCAGCACCCCTACTCCTCCTCTCTTCTTGGGTACCTAATCCCTCTCCAGGTGGGATTTTTCACCACCCGGGACTCCGTCCTGGAAAAAGTCACAGTATCCATCACCTATTTGGGATGCTAATCATGCATAAGCCCTTATTTTCTCTTTGGGATGTGGACCACGCATAAGCCCATGTATCATTTTAGGGCCACTAAATACATATAGACCCAAACTCAACTTCCCACGACCTCACCTTTCACGAAGTGATTGTCAGGTCTTTGCATTGTCTTGTTTCTCACACCGATCATGAATGACGTGGGATTAGAGCAAGCATCGACCATGATATCCTCTCCCGGAATCCTAGAGTGTAATCCTCAAACCCCCTCCATCTGAACAATGGGGTCCTTGATCCTTTCCAAGGAATGGTACGTAAGAAGCCTCCTTGAAGTTCAATCCCACCATCTATAGGTCTCGAACATCTTCATGCTAGATCACCAAACACCTTTTCTAAACAATGTGGTCGTTGATCTTTTCCAAGACAAGGTATGTAGGAAGCCTCCCTCGGGTTCAATCAAAACACTCAGTCACCCAGACCCCATTCACGTTGGTTCACCCACTCCTTCTGAACTATGTGGAATTTGATCCCTACCTATGTAGATTACATTAGGAGCCTCGCCGAGGTTCATGCCCACAATTTATCTGGCCCCAGGTCCTCATTCACGTCAGTTCACCCCCGTCCTTCATGATGTTACACTATGGACCTCAATCAGTAGTAAGTCGTTGCACCCTCCCAAACAACATGGTCTTTGATCCTTTCCAAGGTAAGGTACGTATGCCACCTCTTTCAGGATCATGCCCAAAAACCATTGGAACCCAGGTCCTCCTCTACGTTGGTTCACCAACCCCCATCCCACAAGAACTACATGGGTTTGATCCTTATCTCCTAGATAAGGTTTGTAGGAATCCTCCTTGAGGTTTGACCCCGTCAAACGTTAAACCATTGCGACCCCATCCACTGGTATGTCATTGTGACCCCTCTAAGTGGAAAGATATTGTGACCCCATCTAGTGGTAAGCTGTTGTGATCCACCAAATAGAGGTAAGCCATTGAAATCCCTAATCTGTGGTAAGATGTCGTCAGACCAAACTACATGGACATTGATTCCCTTCCACTAGAAGACATATGAGGTCACTTCAAGACTCAATCCCAACATCACCATCATCCTCAGGTCGACTCCATCTCATTCTCCACTAAATTCATTAAACCCTTCATCATCCATCCTGATTTTTACCCAGGCAACCACATTCTGGTTGGATCATGCCACTTCATTCCCCATTCCCCTTATCAACAACCGGGAAGCTAACCACACGTTGGAACCATAATTAGTGTTCCCTCCAGGGGTTGTACCCATATAATCTACTATAATCAGTATTCTGATCAATCTAATCCATCTACGCTAGACATTAAACTCATTGTATACCCTGTGTTAAACATGGGAAGCTGAGGAAAAACGTATATACATGCCTATGTATAAAATTACCTATGTTTGATTTGGGATTCCTCGGGCTTCCAAGCCCTCGAGGAGCCCTATAATAAGGGGAAGACAACTAGAAGCACTGGTGTCCCAGTGCCTAGACACACCAGGGATCTCCAACATGACTACTCCCTTGACCTATGGTTTCATCCCTGACCAAAACCTTTGGAATTACCCTAAAAAGCAGTGTAATTAACTAGTGTCCATGAAGATATGGACCATGGAAGAGTTTCATGAACAACATCTTAAATCGATAAGGGAGACCCGGACTAGGTAACGTGTTTCAAGTAGGAATCCACAGAAGGATGAATCGACATCCCATCATCCCATTTCAATCAAGGGGAAACCATCCCTGAATATGGAACAGATGTCACCTGTCTTTGGAAAATGGTAATGCGGGGCGACACACAATACCACCGTCCTCCAACAAGATGGACGTGCATGCCCCGAAGAATCCATAGAAAACATTATTATCCTAAAATTTGTTATATTTTAATTAGTTATTAAATAAAAATGTTTATTTTATAGATTTAGATTCATTTATTTCTCAAAATGTTTCATGTTAAATTTCCATTCACAGAAATTAGTGGCTTTTGTATAAGAGAGTAGTCCATTAAATCATTCACTCACTTAGGAATCTATCTAGGAAAGGGTTAGTTAGGGATCTTACTTTGCTTGAGTTCTGAACTAATAATGTCTACAACCCATGTCCTAAATGAAAACAACCCAAAGATTCATCAAAATTAAATATTTTGGTGTCATCTTATCAAACCCCTACGTTGGTTCACGTGGATTTCTTTATACCTTCTAGAGTTTCAACTCTTAATTGGATGTATTATGATTATGTTCTAGTAGATGTCTATTCTCAATATACATGGGTATAGTTTATATCCCAAAAAATCGATGCATGCTAGTACTATTACAAGTATTCTATGTCTCAATAAAATCATATAGGACATATGATTAATCCTTTAAGAAGTGACCATAGTCATGAGTTTGAAAATCAAGACTATTAATAATTTTTCTTGAAAAATGGGTACACTCATGACTTATCTTCACACTGGAGACCCACGAATAATGTATTTGTGTAATGAATAAATTGAATATTATAAGAGATTTCCCGAAACATGATGAATGAGAATGACCTACTTATCTATTTCAAGGAAAAAGCATTCAATACAGAGTTCTATATAAATAATAGAGTGTTGATCAGATTTATCTATAAGAAAACCCTAATGAGATACGGATCAATAGGAAAATAAATTTGAAATACATTATAGTTTATTTTTGAAAATAAATTATTACAAGAACTGTGGATTATTTGGAAAAATATGATACCAAAAGTGATGAAGGGGTTTTATTGGTTATTCAATCTCGTGTAAAGCCTATAATGTTTTCAATAAGAAGACAAAAACATATGAAGAATCAGTTCATTAAATGTTTGTTGAGACTAATCCACATGAGCTGAAAATCTCCATAAAAACCCTTTGGGATGATTTCCATACTCAAAATTAAAATTCTAAACCATTATAATCTTGTGTAAAATTACCAGAAAATTAATCCAGTTCTAATAAATTTCTATAAATTATAGCACCAAAACCATAAATCTAAAGATGTCACCAATCCCCCTTTCTCTAAAGGCATTATAGTCATTATGTACCATCCATTAGAGAGTGTTATAAGTGATTTAAATAGAGAAACAAAAACTATATTTCATCAATGATGGTATATCAATGCAATAAAGATTATAGGTAATATCAAGAAAGAATAATTAAATAATATTGAATGAAAGAAGAGTGGGAACATATAGATTTTTCCAAGGATTCCATGAAAATTCGAACTACATGTGTGTTTAGAAATAATGTTCATGATTTGGTACCTCTAGATAATACAAGGCTAGAATTTTTGTACAAGGTTATTGTCAAGAAGAATGGATACAATATGAGGAAACCATTCCACCTGTAGTCGGACATGATCCCTTAAGAATCCTTCTTCCTTATACAACCTATATATATTTCCAGATTTATCCAATGTGTGTCAAGATTCCACTATAATTTTTTCTATTATAGAGGTTGTTTTTATTTAAAACCCCATTAGTTTCCAATACCTCTTTTTCGAATTACTATTTTTAAATTAAATATTTATTTATATGGTTTAAAACATTATCATAAATCTTTATATGATAGGCTCAACAATATTCTTTTTCAAAATTATTTTCAAAAGGTAAATCTAATATTGATCATTTCAAAATATATAATTTTCAAATGTGTATTATTAGTAAACATATATGTTGATGATATTATTTTTGAGTCTTTATAATATTCATTCTCTACTGAATTTTTTGAAATGTTGAAAATTGAATTTGAAATGGTTTTAATGGGTGAAAACAAATTATTTATTGGATTTAATTTTTTCAAAACAGAGAAGTAATTACATTAAATTAAAATAAATATATAAACTATCATTTAAAATGATTTGCCATGGATGAAACTAAAATTAGTGATAATCCTATGAGTTTCACGTATAAAGTGGATCTCGATTAAGCTGGAAAATCAGTCGATCAAACTAATTAAATAGGTATTATTAGAGGTCTTCTATACTTGTCTTCTAGCTGACCATATATATTGTGTATGTGTGCTCATTTTCTAGAAAATAAAAAATAGTAACAACTTTTTTCTGTTAAAATAATTTTAAAATACTTCATATATTAAAGCGACATAGTATTTTTAGACCTTAATGAAAAAGTATCAATCTACTAAGTTATTATGATGATATTTTTGGAAGATTCAAGTTAGATAGAAAAAGATCCTCAATAAGATGAATGTTTTGGACAAATATACAGTTTAATTAATTTAAAAAAATTATTATGATGTATTTTATATAGATAAATTTGAGTACATTGTTGTATGTAGATTCTATGCCAAAATTTGGTGGATGAAAAAAACTATACTAAACTATGATTATCAATTCTATCATGTCCCCATAAACTAGGATAGTACATGTTTATTTATCATTTTTATGAATCTAGTTTCACATTCTAGTAAAAAAACAAATTGATCTATGACATCACTTTTGTAGAGACTATTTCCAAAAAAGAGATATCACTCATGAATCTATTGGCATAAAACACCAGTTAGCAGATATATTCACTATTATTGTGAATTATGAGAGAATGAATTTTATCAAACATATGTTTGGGAGGATCATTTATTATAAAGTATACTATTTCATGACACTCCATTGTGATAACAAGCCATTGTGGTAACATACTATTGGATTTTCACACAATTGGCCTGCCACTCCATTGGCTTGTCACACGGTTAACATGATATATGATTGCTATGTCATGGAATTTCATCTCATGCCATTATAAATTTATCATTTGATGATATTTTGAACCGGCGGTTTATTACCAAATTTATTTTATTTCTTATGAACAGATGTATTTTTACGAATTTTTTTATTCTATTTCAAGTATTATTTCAATTATAGACTACCTAAAATCCCAAAAGATAAGAAAATGATTAAATTTCTATTTCCAATATTACTTAATCCCCACAAGAGACTCCCATATCTTTCTCTCTCGAACCTAGTGCAACAAATTACATCTTGATTTTCAAACAATTACCTACCCTCATCAAATCTTGATGAACCTGTTTGTTGGATAATAATGAAGAATGATTTTGAGTTTTCTCCTTCAAAATGTAGATAATCTAAGATGGAGGTGAAATAATTGAGTGCAACATCTCTAGTCACACCAGTTAATAATGATACTCCCTACAGTATTTTTGTATCGAAAAAAGAAGTTGAATCAAATTGGTTGTTGTCTATAATGTCTTTAGTACTTAAATTAATCTAGGAAAAAGTATGGTTAGAGTGGTTTTGTTCAAAAAATACGGTTATGTCCTATTATTGTCTATGAGTTTGATGAAAATTTAGAATTTGTGATTCATCAATACTATTCTAATTGGATTAAATGTCATGTCAAATGAAATGTTTTTGTGTTTTCATCAAGGAAGTGGGATAAATAGTTAGGTGTACCTCTTGATGGAATTTACGATTACTACTAAGGAATCAATTCAAAAGATATTGAATTTTTTTTTTGGATTCTCTTTCTATGCTTACAGGATATGGCACAACTAGAAGGTCTATTTCCTCAGAGTTGGATTGAAAATGCTGACTACTATTTATGTTTGTGAAGAACATTCTATTACCAAGAAAGGTGATTTTTCAACACTAAGGTACTAGGATGTGTATCTTATATCTCTTATTTTAGAAGGAGAAAAGATAAATCTTTTTACTTAACTCATCATGAATGTGTAAGAGATGGCCAAACCATCCTTATGATCTAACTACATGATCTATATGATGTTTATTTCTATAATGGTGAATTCCACGGGCCTTACAGTTGGGCATGAGGAGTCTATTATATACTATAGTGGTTTCTCTCTAAAAAGTTCTACTTGTTCATGAATGAAGACTTTAGGGATCCCCTAGAAGAATAATGGGTTGCATATTATGGGATGTTATATTATGAGAATAATTTGGTTGGTTATCCAACCATACCTAGAAAAAATATTGATCTAGTATTGGAGCCTCATGATGTAGTTGAATTCCATGATGATGATATTGAAGAAGTTATCACTAATTAGAGGAAAATGAACCATTAATTTATGTTGGGAGTGATCCTGACTTGTCTCCCATCACTTTTTCCAGTAATTTTGGGTCACCTATCCCACTTAGGTGGTTTCCATAATGATAAAATCTAGTAATGTGTGATGAATAAGAGAATGAGGCCTCTAGAGAATATCATTAAATGAGTTTCAAATCAACTGAAGCATATGAGGATGATGAAAAAGATGACGAAAATTGGGAATGTGGTAATGAAGATAAAATTAATGCATATAAAAATGTGATTATTTGGGAGTTGAAACTGAAAAAATGGTTTTGCTGATGGAATCAAAAGAATGAAAGTGGAGATTCCTCTATAGCTGCAACATTCAAATGTTCAGGGGAACCAATAACCATGAGTTTAGATATTTCTTGAAGATCCAACATCTGAGGAAGTTGAGGCTTGTTTTCTTCCAATTGTTCAAACTATATCAAATTCTACTATGATGGAATAGTTGAGTGTGATAGTTGTTGTAGAATAGCATGTGGATGAGAACGATAAAATAGAGATTTCTTCTTCTGAGCATGGAATTGATGTCTAGATGGAAGTCTTAGCTGGTGAAAAGATGCAAGTTGTTTTCCATTTGGAATATGATCTTATAGATGATTTCTAAAATGATTACACTTCGTAGTTAGTGGAACCTCATATTAATAATTAGATAAAATATGTACCTTCCAAAGATAATCACTCCTATGATTCCCATATTTATGATGGTCACACGAATATAAAATTTCCAATTTAACATACTTGTGTGGTACATCCTACCATTAAATCTGTCTCAACTTTTGACTCAGCTGTATGGGTTGATACAATTAAATAGGGATGGAAAAGTTTTTCTAGTTCCTCATGCAGTCCACCAAGGAATGGTAAACTAGAGGTTTGAGTTGAAGGTGTTACTAAGGGATCCTTGATAGCTCAAGTGGCTTTGATGGGTTTATGGAAATGCTTTCCTCTCTCAGGACCTCTTTCCTTAAACCTAATCTAAGTTTTCCTTTTTACTGTATATGTAGTTCCTAATATTGTGTTGAATGTTTTTTTAAAAAAAGGTGATTTATAAACATTTTAAGGGTATAAAGAATGAATATTTTCTACCGACCAAATTATATGAAAATGATGATTGTTTCCAATTCGAGCTGGTTATTAGTTACATAAAAAAATTGTGATGCATCGCATTTCATTGATAGAGATTGAGAATAAGTTGGTATATGGTGAACTATAATCCATTAAATCATTTAGTGAAGAAATTAGATCTTATTATTGAGATTCAATGAATTGAATCCTAATGATTCATGAGGATACAATGTTATATATTTTTTTGTTGCTACTCCACCATCTCTAGTATTTTATTTTGAAAATTTAAGAATAGTTTTCAAAAATGAACTTAGATATGCTTCTGCCAGTGCTTCTAGTAGTATCTATGATTATTTCCAACATACCTTGATTAGAATTTGGTATAATTAATATAATGTTATCAATTTATATTGTATCTTTTCTCATTACTTCAATTTTTATAGGGAAACTATTACTAATTCAATAAATTTCAATCTCTTTAGTATTTATACCACGAATTCCATATATTCCAATTTTAAATTTTTGGCTACAAATTTTAGGATTCCCCCTATGACTAGGATTTCAAAATACAAGTAATATCATGGAGATGAATCCTATTTCCAATCATTGTAGGAATGATAAGGAATATTTATTTAGGGAAATGGAAAGGCGTGTCCAAATTCTAATGAGTTTTGTCAATCTAATGAATCTTTTTTTTCATGTTCATGGACATACTGTTGTGGATCAGGATGTTGTTAAAATTACTCCTATAGTTGTTCTCATAGAACATTAGATACTTGATATCCATTATCACCTTTGGATACACAATTATACACTTTTTGAATGTATCTGGATCAAGCATTGAGAATCCTTGGGGCCTTAGTTATTGTGGATGATCATCCTTCGACTATTGCTATACTTTCATATGGTGATCCTTCTATTTTACATAATGTTAGTACTGTTTCCTTAGATAAGGATCTAGAGTCAATACCAGAAAAATTGTTTCCCAGTGCCAACCTTTATCAGCGTTATCGAAAAAGATATGATAATGGGGGGTACCTTTATCAAATCTAAAAAATTCGCTGAAAAAAGTATCCCTTTATCAGTGCTTTTTTTAGCACTGATAAAAGTACCCCTTTATGAGCGCTTTTTTAATATATAAATATATAAATATAGTTATATTTTTTTAAATATAATATATATTATTAAATATAATTTATATAAGTATAAATATACATTTACACTTAATAAAATTAATATATAAGATATTTTGTGAAAATGGCTTTTACAAAATTGAAAAAAATATTTTTAATTAATAATTTGCTGATTATTATTGAGTAACAGTCATTTAATAAAAATATGAAGACTAAAATAATTATAAAAAGATCCAAAATATGTTGAAATTTCAACTCTAACTTCAAACGGACAAAACTTTTGATCCGGGTGTCCGTTTGAGGACTACCACATATCAAATCGAAGCACGTGAAGAGATCTACACACTAAAGATGTATTCAAAGATTCTGCTGCATTTTTCGAGGTAAAAAAAGGCCGAGAAGGCCTCCAATACTGATTTTTTAGTTGGGATACCCCGTTTTTTAAATATTATGTGCGTTTTCAGCCATGTTTAATGGTGTATTATTGGCTTTTTTTGTGGGGACTGAATTTTTTCCAAGGTATAAAATTCATATTGATATTATTTCTTTGAAATTTTATTTTTTTTATAATGAATTGCTATTTATAATCAAGTATTTAACAATATATACATATTTTTTATATATTCACACATAAAAATTAAATTATAAATATAAATAATAAAATATATTTACCTATAAAATATATTAAATTTATCTAAATAATAACTAATATCCATTTTATTTAAAATACAAATATATAAATATTTATATAACTATATATTAATCTTACTATATATATATTAATATAACTACACATATATATATATATATTAATATAACTATATATATATGTTAATATAACTATATATATATTAATAGAAATATATAATACTATATGAATAAATATAACTACATATATATATATTAATATAAATATATATTACTATATGAATAATTATAACTATATATATAGATATATCATTAATAGATATATCATTAATAGGATAGCAAATCAATAAAGGTGAGTGGAAAAGGCTTTAGGCGCACAGGGGGGAGGTCTCGAGATCAAATCTGTGTGGAAGCAGGGACGCGCGCACATGGGTGAATCTGGGGGCTAGCGCTGATAAAGGGTGGAGGATAGCACTGATAAAGGGTGGAGGGGTGTGTACGGGTGTTGGAAGGGGGAGGAAAAGCGTTGTAAAAGCGATGCTCAATCGCTATAAAAGCCTCCACAATTGGAAGGATTTTTAAATTTTTTTATCATTTATCAGCACTTTGTTTTAGCGCTGATAAAGGACACATTTTATCAGCGCTTTTTTTAGTGCTGATAAAAAGGGTACTTATCAGCACTTTTTAGAGTGATGATAAAGGGGACCCCCCACCCCTTATCTTCACCGGCATTAACAGTTCTTTTCTAGCGCTATTAAAGGCCATATTTAGCACTGAAAAAAGGGGTATTTGATGTAGTGAGAGTTTCAATTCTAAAGGAAGAGCACTGATGGACCCCTTTTCCAAAGAATCTACGTTTTTTTTTACTTTTTTGGTTTAGAATGTATGGATTTGATGGAACTTATTTTATAATTCCTGTCATCTTATCCTATTGAAGGAATTTCTTAAATATTATTCTATTGGTTCACTTTTATGTCATATAGTATTTTTATTCTTCTAATAATCACCTTATTTATTATTTTATAAGGTGGATAATTATTAAGGAATATTGAAAATCCTAATGGAATTTTTCAGTAATTAATATATTGATTCTATTTTAAAATTGATAATATCTAATTTTAATCATCTATTTGTGATAAATACCTATGATATATATCATATTGTCCTTTTACTTTGATATGATCAAGACATACAAGAAATTATTATTATTTATTTATAATACTGGGGATATCATATTTTGACTATTATGATACTTGTTATGTCAATATTTTGGATCATTTAAGTTGGTGATATTCTTGAACACCTGGTTTAAATGATATAAAAATCACGATTCAGTCGTTATTAATGAGTTTTATGTTTCTCTGTCAGGAATCTATATTCTTTTCTTGGTGATAAAGTTATCTACGTATGATACATCGTTCAACAAGAAATACCATTAGCATAAAAAATCACCAAGACTATGATACTGAGAGGATATCACACTATAGAATATCATACTATTGGCTTAAAAATTTGACATAGTCTGAGACACCATCATTCGACTTATGATTAGGATGTCATGCAACCAAAATAAAAATTTGGCTATGTATGATATATCTCCTGATGATACATCCACAGTTTCGTACTACCAACCAATAATTTGGTTTTGTTTAAGACACCATCACACCAGAAACCACCAGACCAGACACCACTAGTTCAGATGCCTCCATCATAGTTGAAATTTGTCTAATTACAATACATTACTAGGGCCATACTGCCATTTTAACTCTTCTAGTGTGATGGATATAGAATATCATACCACCATATATCAACAAACCTCTTGTCGAAGCCACCACCACAATTCTGTTAATATATAATTTTGAATTAAATAATTCTAACAGCTATATTTATTGAAGTTATTTCCATATAATAATTTAATGATTATCTCATAACTACTTAACATAAATCATGGAAGAGAGCGTTAGAATGTGAAGTTTTAGGAATTAGTTGATCCAGATATTCTTCATCCTTACTACTATTTCAAAAAGTGAATCACAGTTCCTCCTGCAAAAGAGAAAAATTATTGTTTGGATGAAACTATTAGTGACATGAGAGTGTGAAACCTTTGATGATACATAAATATGAAACTGATTGAATAACATGAATAGATCAAATTCTACAAACATGAATGAGAAGACAACCTAAATCATCCTAGGTAGTGTGTTCCTCCAAATAATTAACAGGAGTCTACAAAACTCTATTTTCTTGATTTTTTCAAAAGAATCAGACTCATGATTCATTACAAAACAAAATAAAATGAAAAAGATATATCTAAATAGACTAATAATTTATAAACACTACACCTATATGTTTACCTATTTTGTTTCTCATTAATATATTTTAAACCGTGTCTGTTCATACACAATTTTATTACACACACACACCATATCCTGTGCTAAACTATAAGATACATGATATCTTCTGAAACTCATTTCATATTTATTTCTATAATGGATAAGTACAGTAGAGTTACTTGTGTGTCCTATTTATTTTTTCTCCCTTTAATTAATGTGTACGGTTTTTGTGTGACCTGGAAAATTATAAACTTTTATATAACCTCCATCCATGTTATGGATGTGCAATATTATATTATAATCCCATTGGTGGCGGGAGATCTCCAAGTGGAGAGTATGAAGTCTCTACCGAAGATAGAAAATCATGTATAAAAACATTTCAATCTGTTCATTAATTTTTTTACTTTATTTCTTCTTTAAATATGAATTTTTTTAACTATAAACAAATCAAATAATTTGATACTTTGTCATTAGTTTAGATCATATAGTATTTTGATCAATTAAATAGATTTATATGAATCCAATAACATTTTTAATTATTCATCTGAGAGCTAATAAATAATCAAATAAACAATTATAAACATTGAGATCTAAATCATACTACTTATTTTTGGTAAACTAGGATTAATTTAAATATTTGATGGGTTTTAAAATAATAATTTTAAAATAAAATATTATTTGGAACTCAATTAACCCTCTATTGATATAATCACTTTGACCAAAGAATGTGGTTAATAAAAATGATATGGTTTTAGAATATCCTATATTCTCTTCAAATAAATTTCCTTTTTGGGGAATTTGGCATGATAAATTAATTTATTATTATTTAATATTTTGAGAAATTCAAAAGGTTCCCTTCACCTCAATTATAAATGGGAACCTACTCCCTCACTTATTCACATAACAAAAAGTCATATATCATGAAAGACACCTACACATTCATCTTTCCAACATCCTTAGTAATTTTTTGAAGGTATTCGTCATAAAAAATAGTACCCTAGTGTTCATAAGATGACATCTAAAGAAGGGCTCTTTAGGAGGAGGTAATCATATTTACTAACACTGTCACATTTAATGTCCTATTCCTAATTACTATGTAGTTTCCATCCTAAATTAATAAATATAATATCATAATTATTATTGTGTTTTTGTTATTATTATGGTAAAATACGAAATGTGAAAACATTGCTAGTGTGTACTTTTGATATACCATATCCATGTAGAGAATTAATTTTTTTTCATCACCACATTACATGGATGGTAATGAATATAAATCCAAATAATATATATAATATATATTAAATAATAATGATTATATAATGGTTAATTATTCTATTCCATTATTTCATTCCATCCACAACAAATGAAAACATTGATCATGTGTATGTATGACATACCTTCTCAATGAATGGCGTTATTAATTTTTCTAAATCAATATCCTTGAATGATCAAATTAACTGTATTTAGTTTGTAAATAATATTCTAGGAATGAAGAAACTATTATAAATTTATATGTTATGGATCTCAAAAAACATAACTTACATAAAAATAGATGTAGTTACCACGCTAAATAATGATTATTTAAATGAATTGTTAATAAATTGAAGAAAAATTATTATAAGTCAATAATATATGACATAATATATATGAGTATAGTTTCTTATTATATTTATAATAAAACTATATTTATTATACCGTAGGTTTAAACATGTCCAACAGAATTCAAACTTGAGGTAAGTGTTTATTGCTCAATCTCATCATTATTCGGGATTGATTATGTTTATGAATCCAATAGAAAATATTTCTATTCCATGTCCTTGTATTATAAAAAAATAAAAATGTTTTTTAATATTCTCATTTAATTGATGAAATTTACCTTTACCCTACTATTATTTTTTACAAAAAGGATTTGAAATTAATCTTTTTATAATTCTCCAAACAATGATCTTTGTGGTTTTTCTATGAAAAATATTATTGGAATGATTTGATATCCTAGATATCGTGAGTTTATTTTACCATAATCATGAATAAATAATTTTTGAAATCACAATTCTAAATATTTCATGGTTATTTTGAAAGAAAATGTTTTCTTTGATATAGGAATAGTTTTTATTAAATAAGTTACTTAAAATTTATAAAGGGTGTTTTCCACAAGAAATTTCTAATTATATTAATAATGTATTTTTATTTATAAATTGCATGATTCATTAATATTTATATGTTATGATACAATAGACAATATTTAATTTAATGGTTTTTGATTACTTTTATTTATAATGAATTATTTTGATACCATTTCCAAATTATTTTCGATGTTTTATGAAAATGTATGTTGATTTGTGAAAGTTATTAACAATTTGTCTGATTGTTTCAATAAAAATGTATACATTTTTATATTTTGAATCATTTTGAATGAGGAATTTATTAGACTTAGTATGTGATGAGAATGGCCAACTATATCCCCTTGATGCTTCTTTATGTCGCATGAGACAAACTAGTTTGGGTATTGGCCGAGGTTTTACTCATTTATGTATGGTATCTTGGATATATCCATGAATATGTGTTTATGAGGATTGGAATTATTCCTTCCCCATTTTTAATCAACTATTTATTTCTATGTAGATATATAATTATTCATGATATCAATGTATATGTTTTATCTCTTGCAATTATGAATTTATTTCATCATCATTTATTCCTTATATATTATGTACAAGTTATTGATTAAATGGATTGTGTTTCTATAATAACCCCAGCCCTGGTAGACTCATGTTGTGGTAATTTTTTTACAATGTCATAGGTACAGAAGATCACAACACAAATGATCTACCAATTAAGATTTATTGATGAACAAGATACATACATGGTTCTCCAGTAATAATGAAAATTAATAAAAGAACATAAAAAATAAAACTAAAATGCTTCCTTGAATCTTATTAAAAAATTTCCTCTTTGTAACCCAAGGAAGGAAAATATGTAAAAGGGTGAGATATAATTCCCACCAAGGGATACATATAAAAAACATAATATAAGGTTGTCGAATAAGATTCAACTATAGTTATCTAGATCCTGGTCGACCACATGGACTCAATTTCATATCACCAAATGCAAGAGGTTACCGACTACAACTGATGTCCTTGGTGTTTTATTGGGGAGATTATTCCATCATAACAAGAGTTTATAAATATGTAATATGAATGAAAAATAAGTATTGGAACCCATAAATCCTATTGTAAATAGATAAATAGTAAGGCTAGAAAAAAGTCTATAAGGAAGCTCATATACAACGATGACACTAATTGTCATGTTTCTAATAATACACCTATAATTTGTATACACAACCCTAATATAATACATGAGCCAAAAATTTCAAAAAGGAAAAAAGTATCCCCTATTGCATTAGGAGCCTAACCTTATTTCCATGCCCCTCTTCATCCTAAGAAGCTATGAATTACATATATTTGGTTTCTTGTAATAATGAATACCTGATATCATATAACCTATTTGGGTAGCCAATTGTACTCAAACAAGTTGTGAGATATAAACCCAGTAAGAAACAACCTATGGTATTTTTCCATCTAATCGGTGAATATATATAACAACAAAAGATTTTCGGTTGTCAAAATATATGAAATAATCATTTAAAGTACACATCCATTAATATAGTTTTTTTTATTTTATAAACAAGCCCTTTCTACAATTTCATGTAATAAATATGTCTGTAATTTAATATTTAAGAATGTGTCATTTATGATAAAAAAATTTAAATTTCTCCCTAATTTTATCAAAATATTTTAGGATTTAGCGTATCGCCCAGCGTCCCCCGTAAGAAAATGTATTTAATTGATGCCTAAATGGGAAATTTATATTGTGTATATCAATGAATGATTTCATTAATGTGAATTGGCTTGGAAGAATATTATAAATAATTTCATTTATAATTAATTTTAGTACCTAGTCCCATCCTAGGGAATCCAAATATAAAATCCATGTATCCCTCCAAGTGAAAAATATAAAAATTCCTTATAATCCCATACATTGTGAACCACTCTAGAACCCATGTATCACTCAATGTGTTCTATAACCTCACTTCTACTCTATTATTTCCTTCACAACCCACTAAGGGAGCTCATGTATCACCCAGTTAATATTTTCTCAAATTCCCTCTCAGTCCATCCGTTGAAATACTTATGGAATTAAAATATCACTTGACAAATAATAGTTAATACTCTTGGTCCATCCTTTCTGATCCTCTATAAAGTTCAAGGTTTATATTGGAATATGTTAATTCAAAGAAAACTAAGCCATTCTATGAAATTTTTTATTTAAATCCATTTATCACCAATGATATATAACCATTCAATCCATTCACTACAATTTCATTATTTTCATTTAAACATGTCAATTTAATCACTAAGAAAATTCAATTTTAGTCCATCCTCAATAGGCTACTGAATTCATTGGAATGGACTAAATGTCTTTCCATACTGAATCCCACATTGTAATTTCAATATAAGAGTGAATAATTCTAAAAAAAAATAATTCATTGGAAGGATCCAACAATGATGGTCACCAATCCTCTTCCATTAATCATTTTTACTTACAATTAAAATTAAAATTACCTTTACGTTTACATGCACAATTCAATATTAGACATCCTATGACAAAGGGTAATGGAATCACCTCAAATGTATACACCTTATACCATTATAAGTGTCTATTTAATTAATCAAAACCCTCATGGGGGGTCTTAATTTCATGGTCCCAAAATTATAATCAGTCATTGATGTGCCTCTTTAATTAAATGGTCCATGTGTAACAATTATGTTCAAGGACGTAAAATCATTTCAATGGAATCTGTCCACTAATTTTGTGTGAATTATAATGACATATGTAAAATTTGGACATTTAATTATAGGAATCAGACCACCTACCATAGTTCTATAGAGAATAGCTTATCTTTGATCACCACTTGATTTGACTTAGAGAGGGATGAAAATAATGAAAATAGGAAAAACATAAAATTTTGTAAAATTATCTATAAAAAATACTTCATCCAATAAAAATTAAATTGAGGAATGGAAAAAAATTAATTGATAACTCATTGATGTTGATTCAATGAGATTGATAATGCTTGATTCTCATATCAGATAGATACAGTCTCTCTATTCTCAGAATAGTCATAAAGAGGGCCTCGAAGAGTGAGGATTTGTCCCACATATGTAGAAATGATGAATTATGTTGGAAATATATTTAATGCGAGTAAAAAAATTAATTACCAAAATATTGTTGGGTCATTCAGTTTGTCCACACTGGTGGAAAAACTGTCTTCCAAATATAAACCAATTGTAGTATGAAGGGGCACACCCATAAATTCATCATACTGATTGACTAATCGTGAGGAAACCATGATACTATTCACTTTTTAAATTGAATCACATGGTCGTGCACCTCATATCACATGGTTTTCCAAATTGTTTGTCAGATAACATTCATATATTAATCCTTTCACAATAAGAAGTAATTGTATGGCCCACCCCACAAATTTTCATCAAATCATTTTCTAGGACATTTTCAATCCAATAGATTGGTTTTGAGCCTTGAATAAGCCATGGACGACCCCAAAATCCTCTACGAACATAGTGGTCATTCATAGTATTCCATATTTATCAATTTAATGTTATAATTGATGGAGATTTAATAATTTTTACCTCAAGAAAGAATTATGTTCTTATAAACTACCCCTAAATCAATTCATCCCCAAAACATCATTCTAAATGGTGGACAATAATTTTTGAGAATAAATACATCCACATTGCTGATATATCAGCCTCCGACTCCTAGGTCTCATCCTATACTCGGCCACGCTGTCATAGCACCCATACAAATGGAACTGATAGGCCTCATCCAACCTTCGATCTTTGAGCCAAAAAATGTACCCAATTCTCCTCAATGGTCGCAAAAACATCTTACTCAACCTCATTATGTTAAAAAATCATGAGATGTTTATGAATAGTAAAATTGAAGTAGAGAATCATGGAAGGAATCATGCATGCATCGACACCTCTTTGGTAACGGCATCTGATAGGCTACAAACCAGAATCTCTCCAGAATCTCAAACGGACTGACCTATCATGGAAACAGATTACCATGTGTCTTGATTATCCACTATCCAAACCTATTTGAAATAGGTAAAAATTATTGATCTCGAAACTTAAATATTTTATTTCATATTTGGAGGTCAAGATATGAATTTAGTTAAGACTGTGTAGTATCCATCCTTTTATGAATAATCATTACCTGTTATGTGGGCTGTTGAATAAGATGAGGTGCAATATTAGCTTCATCTACTTTCTCTATCAATCATAGTGGAGGTCGGCATGGATTACTAAACAAAGCATCATATGAAATCATATAAATAGTATCATAATTATATTTTTTTATTAGAATTAAAATATGGGTATATACCTCTTACAAGATCCCAAAAAATCTAAATCACACACCCATAAAATTTTCTAAAGAACATGAATTGTTTTATTAGGCTTGCCATTAGTCTGAGGGTGGTACGTTGTGCATAGAAGAATCTATTTATCCAACACTCTTTGAAAAAAATACAAGAAATTAGGCATAAACCAGACATTTCTATCTGAAAAAAACAGTATGTGCGACCCTGCAATGTCCTACTATCTCACAGATATACAACCTCCCAATCTCATCTACTATAAAGTTTTCCATGATACTTAAGAAATTTGAATCCTCTGTGATCCTATTAATGATAACCAAAAAAATCATCATTACCTTGAGGTTTCCTAGATAAATATGTAATGAAATCTATAACAACGTAGTCCATTTATATTCGGTAAGCATGGATTCTATAAAAGACAAGATGTTCATTAGTGTTTCACCTTCACCTACTAGTAGGTGGAATATCTCATAAAAAAACTAAATATACTTTCTTACCCATCCACCAGTATTGGTGATGTAAATACTGACACCTCATCGTGATGTCGGTGTGCACATCATAAGATAATGAATGAGGATGTCGAATGAGATCCTCACACATGTCTACATAAACACATACATGACCATGTACATTAATAATTTCATCCTCACCTATGGTCCAATAAAGAGGATTGTCCACAAATTCTGCACTCTCTTATATGACTACGATCTCAGAATCTGGTAGCTAGTTCATCCTAAATCTTTCTAGTTGATTATAGGTAATAAATAAATATGATAGAAAAGTGTACCCCTACCTATTGTGCACCTACAATTGCATGTAAGAGAACAAATATTTGATCTTCTTCTTAATACAATCTTATTGAACTACATGCATCTGATTCATCATACTAGGTTCTTCAACCATTGAATTTCCTTTACTAGGAATATAGGGACACTTGAAGTCAAAATATATTAGGTATTTAAACCACATTCACTGGCTCAGGTCTGGATCACAATATTCAATGATGAACATGAGGGTTTTTTGTTCTCTGTAAACCAAAAAATTCTATCCATGTATTTAATGTTTCAACATCGCAATTTTTGAAGAATAGAAGAAGGTTCATATCATTCATCCAATATTTCCTATCATGTGGCCTAAATATTCGAGAATAGTATGATATAACCCTATAAATATTTATAATAACATATCATAGATTTATACCTGATGTGTCATAGTAATCATTTTAACTCCTTGCTCTGAAAAACTCAGTACTATAACTAATGTCAATCATCCATCCAAATTATAATTTTTATTTAACCACTTTAAGGAAAGATGGGAAACCATGGTTTTCACACATGATACAACTACATAGTTAAAGAAATCCAAAAATGATTAAACACTAGACTAATATTACATGAGTTAGATACTTTATAAAGTTCCCCTAAAAGCATACTAACCTGCATATCTGGATCCTCTATGATATGATCTTCAAGGTTAGTAATTATCCTGTCCATTGTCAGAATGAACTCCTATGTGTTCATTTTTCACAGGTTGATGCCCCGGTCTAGGATTTGATCTTTTTTATCTATCCATGTTTATTTCTTGTCTTTGGCATCAATATTCATCCTTCTTTCAAAAAACTTATTAATCACCTCTTCTGAGACATTGGACCGGACATCATTATTTATCATTTCTTCTTTGGAGTACAAGATATGTATAAATTAATCACAATCCTATTCATCCCTCTATCTTGTGTTCCTACCTTATTCTACACTCCCACTATTTTTAGGACTTTTCATTCCATGTTTCTACCCTTCTTGTCCAACCTCGTCTCCATTGGTTTGGGAAAGTGGGATAAATCCTTACGTCCCATATGTTTTTTACCTTATACCACTATACATTCCCCTAATTCAGGAATTCTTTTTTCCAATTCTTATTTCTAGGGATATGAGGATCGTTCCCTTGAGGTCGGTCAATTTTATCCACAGAGAATTGACTAGATTTTTCATTACCTGATGTGTCCACCTCTTGAGTCAATGGTGATTTGTGAACATCAATACATTAAAATCAGTTCCCCACCCTGAACGTCGAACCTCGTCCTACTTAATTCTCTAAGCCATTATACTTCCCCCCATTCCTAGCCTTCATATATATTGAATATTTGGCACAAAGGGTGTTTGGGTCATATGGCCCGAAGACACCCCTGAACATGTCATTCTCAACATAGGATTGCCTTATCTTCGGGACCAGGACTTTCATATCTCGGCCACTGGGATACATAAATCCACGACCCATATATTGGACTTGAGTATTTGAATTCTAAAAGAACAACCATTAAAAAGCCTCACAAGTGGGAAGATCAACATAGACTTCTCCAAACACCGCATCTCCAATTATTGGAGTTGATGGAACCATATAGAAAACCATTCATGCCCCTTCACTTCTTGTTAGTTTACTGTATACTGTAATTGTATCATTTAAATGGTCCATGATACTAAAAATAGGAACAACATCCACTACCAGAGTACTAGAAGCTCTTAGAGAACATTTCAGTCTTCTAATTATTTTTGATACTTTTGGTTCTGGCCTACTGGACATCGGAGATTTCTAAACAACCTGGGCATCGTCACCAAGAATCACTTGACCAAAAAAGGTCTTGTCATCCTGTTACACCCATAGACATTCAATTGTATCAATGAATACCCCATTCAAATTTTTCTCATGAACTGAGGAAGCCCCAAAATAAAATGGGTTGATGGAGCAACCATCACCCAAGGGCATCTTCACATGAGGGCCATTACTAACGTTCCAAGACCCACTATGGCATGTAGAATCTAGATGTCCAAACCAGCCACATGAGACATAATAATCATACAATGATTCATATAAAACAACCATCTTTCAATGAAAATCCTCACCTACATTAATCTATAAATTGTCAATTTTGCCTTCGAAACGTGAACCTCAATGAAAATACAATAGTAAATGGGGTGGAAAAGAACTTTTGTTCCACTGTCAGAGCACAAGAATCCCCCATTAATCATTACAATAAGAATCATTATAGAAGTTTTTTGTAAGGGGAGAGGATGTTCCAGAAGACTTACCCAAATTTCTGTTGTTAGAGGATCCCTCTTAATGTGTAAATCAATGGACCAACATAAGATGCATAAGGATAAGTAATTGCATCTATGGGGTTTCTAGACAACGAGATAGTGAGATCCTCTGCTGATATGAAGCTAACCATGATGTGTTTTCGATCTAGAATCCCTACCATTATGCAGTGCTTTAAACACCAGGGGTCGAAAATGAAATGATCGAATTCATCGATTGAGGGTCGATGATGCCGTAATCTTGCAACCAGTGTTACGTTTTAGAGAATTGAGGCATTTGAGAACTCTAAAAGTGGGACTGGAATCTGATAAGAACCTTTGAATAGATTAGATAAATTCAGACCAAGAGATATTTATGGATGATTTGGAAGAGATATGGGGTCGAAGAAAGGACTAAAAAGGAGATTGATATATGGGGACGACAGAAACGGAGGACCTCCCCCCTCCGAAGAGGATAGGGGGACCTAGATCACCGTTAATGGTGCCTCGGGCATCGACGATGAGAATAAAACTCTAGTCATTCACCCATTTAGATCCTTGAAGTTCATTTCACAAGAATTATCTCATAAAATGTACACATCTTTCATAGTCAATACCTTCAATAGTGATGATATGTATGAAATTTCAACTAAAAAACTATATAATATTCACCCATTTCCAAGAAAATCCATACATACAATATTTTTTTGAGATTCATTCCAGAAACAATAACACTTACATTTTCTAGGTCAACTGATATTCTTGTTTCTAAGATAATGTTGTCTAGGAAGAGAATCTAATCAATATAAAAGTTTCACTTTGTTAGATTATCATATAACTGATAGTTTCTCAATTTATCTGAAATGATGTCGTTATGTTTCGCATGGTCATGTCAATTGTAATAAAATACCAAGAAATAATCCATGAATACAAAAAACAATTAAAATTAAACCAAGATGGAATACTCGGTTCATTCCATTAATTCCATCGGTGCATTAATGACACCAAATGAAAAAACCTAATACCCATATAGACTATAATTTCTTCTAAAGGTTGTGTAAGGTATGATTGGTGGTCTAAAATTCACTTGATTATTACCATATCTCGAACCAATCATCTGTAATACAGGTGCTCCCAAGAGATTCTCTGAGTACTCATCTATCGGCAGTAGTGGTACCCATTCATAAATTTCAGCTGGTTCAATTTCTATTAATCCATACATAAACTGAGGACACCATCGTACTTTATCAAAAAAAAGTTCCAATCCAACCCATATATATGAACAATGTCAGATAAACCCATTTGTATCTAAATCCTTTGACATCCTCTTGAAATAAATTATCTGTATGGTATCCATTCTTTAAGGAGGAATGGATACTGGTGAAAATCTTATCACTAGATCGATAGAGATTTACACAACCTCTATCACTCAAGGTAATCCTGATATTTCATTTGGGAAAATATTAACTGAAAATATCAACCACTGGAGTGATATCTGCATGATGTGTTCCTTCACCTTCAAGCAATAAACTCTCAATTTGGGCTCATATCCCACCAATCCAATGGTTCTTTGGTCCATGTAATCTATCATAGACATCCCATTCACTATTGTTAATAAATTATTCACCCTATAGTGATGTAATGTTCACCCTACGATCATAGAATTCAATGAAAGAATAAAAGGAAACCAACCAGTCAATACTAAGAATGGTGAAACAACAAATCATTATGATGAAAAAATAGGTCTTGGATGAAGCGAAACCAACCAATATCAAAAGGAAACACCATGAACAAGCATACAAAATCATTTATAATCCTAAATTGAGTGTCAAGTGTCCTAAAACAGTCATAGGTATGAACACTGAAACAAAGGTTCTCCACTACAAGCGTAGATAAATAGTTATGAGAAAAAACCTATATCAAAAGGTTGAGATGCTAATGTATAGTCTATTATTATTATACCTCTAATAGTGGAATGTCAAAGATCATGCTTCTCAAGGGATTATTGTGCTTTGTATATATAGCCTATATGATGGTCATGTGACAGTATCTAGATACCCAGAGTAGATCCACTTTTATTCATTGTATGAATGGGGTATGACATCCACAACCATGGCCACTACCTAAAATAGATCAACCAAATGTACTATAGTACTCATCCTGATGAGAAGATGATGAAAAAATTACCACACATCATGTGTATGTAGCCCCTCTCTCACTGGCTTCTAGAGAAACATTTCTACATGAGTTTTGTATATGGAATGTCATACCACAAAATCAACACTTGACTGGGTCTCTCATGGACAAAGGTCTTGTATTCTCTAAACTACCACAATAGTAACGCGTCACCTAGCTAACAGAGTGTGATCAATTATTGAAAATATCACTACATGGATGCTTAAGAAAATGCTTCATACTATAGGTTGATGTAGTACCAAATTGGGATACAGAACCTCCATGACTCACACCTCTAGCCTCTCTCTGGTAATGATTTATGATATGTTCTTGATTCATTATTCCAAAAATAGAAGTCATCTGAAATACATTTACATTCTATTAGATTTCAAACCAGAGACCATTATCAAACCACTTTGATTTAGATAAATTATCACCCATCTTAGTATGTGTGAATCTCTAGAGTTAAGTAATTCTTATCTGATAACGCTCCTTCATCCATTTGTAAGCTATTTTAGGATCTATCATCACTAAAAATCTCAGGATAGAATTAATTATAGATTTATAATGTAAATTCCCTCCCAAAAATATCCTGATGATGATCCCTTTGAGTAATAACATCCCACCATCTCTTAGTGGAATCACACATCATATACATAGTGGGCTTCACCCTCCTTTCAACAGGCATCTCAGGATGATCAATGACATATAGAATAGAATTTTCCTATGAATATGAAGCCTTTAATCTACTATCCCCCCAAAACATGTTTTTATTTTTATGATATAACTCACATTTCATTTTTTATATATTCGGGGCAGGTCACAGTTCTCCTTGAATGGTCTACGTGAACTATGTAAAGCCCTCATAGAATAGTTCCTCAACACCTATGTCTGGTTCAACTATTGATCCCTTAGCTAGATCTACTAGGTGATCAACTTCTAGCCATTATCCCACCAAATTTAGAGTTTTTTCATCCCCACCCTGTTGGTGTAAGACTGGAGGTATTCACGGTGTAATTCTACTAAAATTCAAACCACACGCCTGAGTTCTAGATCATTATCAATGTTTACAAATCAAAACAGAAGATATTCATATAGGACAGCTACACATTTTCTTATATAAGAATAGACCACTATTCCTACTCCTAAACACTGATCTAGGAGTTGTATAGATGATTCATAAGTAATAGATAATACCTACTACCCACTATTGTGGCTGAGTATGGTTAAATTTCTCTTCCATAAATAAAAATAGATTCTTTTATCACAATTAATATTAATGGATGAACCATACAGAATATTCAATCATGATCTACAAGGGAACATACACCCCATGAACTAGATCATGTCATCCATAAAATCCACATCATGAAACATTACAGAATACTTATCATTGAATTATGTATATGTACCAAAACACCTATCAAATTATCTTGAAATAAGTAATGCATCCAAAATGGAAAGAAATAATGTCTGTAAATAGATTCTTGATATGTACAATAATGATGAATTTGATGTAATACTCTCATCTCATCGAGGTGAAACAAATCTAAACCCACATAAATTTCAATAATAACATCAAAATTAAAGTTCACACACAACAGTGGAATCAAATCCACAGGAGTAGTCAAAATATTGAATAAATGTTATTCATTAGTGTCAATTAGGATATTTCTTATAAATGAGTCATATATGCCTAGGAACAGCCCATTTTCAAATTTAATTTCCATTCTATTCCTTTATATGGTCACGAAATAATAAAGAAAACTAGAAAATATATTGGATTCCCCATTGTATCACCCCATGCCCAGATGCCATTGAAGGTTCCCCATTCTTGGTTTGCCAAAATTTTTTATGCCAATATCCCAAAACACTAGAGGTTGATGACGTGATGTGTGGGCCCAATTGATTCTGTGAGGAGGCTATTATATCATCACAATTGTGTATCAAATTGGGATATCAATATTTGATAAGTAGTGGAAGTAGTAAATCAATCAAAAAATAAATAAAAACATAAATAGATATAAATTCCATAATAAATCATATATATAATGATAATAATATAAGATGTGTTTTGAATAATACATCCAATATATATATATATACTTAGAACAAATTCAACACATGAGTCAATATTAAAAGACGAAAAAGTATCCTTGATTGCATCACGAGCCACATATCATTCCCATGATCCCATAATCCAATGTAACTCTCAAGAACCGATAGTAGAGAGATTTACCATATCAATACCTTCAATAATATAATCTATTTAAGTACCCAAGGTATCCCAATCAATGTATAAGATATAATACTAGTAGAAAAACCCAAAAGGTATACTACCATCTCATTAGTGAATATATATATCTACAAGAGTGTCAAGAAAATAATAATATATAAAAGATGTACTGAAAGTAAACAACCTATAATTTCCAGGATATCATTTAATAATGATGACTATTAAAAATTTTCAATTATTAAATAATTATTTTATTGTATAGTTAGGCTTATTCCATTTATGATTAAAATCATTTAAATTTTCAGCATTATTTAATCAATATGTCTCGGGTCATGCTACATATCCCAGTGTCCACTATAAGCACGTGAATCCATAGGTTACCTAAAAGTCCATCCATAATGTTTATGTCAAAAACTATATACAAACTTGTTCTTTTTCCTGGAAGAACGATTTAATAAATCATTTTATTCAATATTAAATTTATAACCTAGTCCAATATATAGAATTAATAATTTGGAAACTAGGTATCATTATAGGTGTAATATGAAACAAAACATTATAGGAACATCTGTGGTGAACCTATAACGAACTTAGGTATCACTCTAGGCGTGGTATTACATCCCTTCCACTTGATTACATCATTATCAGTCCACTAATGGTGCCCATGTAAAACTCCTGGAATATACACTGAAATTCCCTCTAAGTATGTCCTTAAAAATTTATATAGAATCCATTTGTTAGTTGATATATAATTTTAAATCCTCTGAGTCTGTCCTTGTATGTCCACTAAGGTATCCACATATCACTAAGGAATAATCTAGGTAGAAGGAAATTCATACCATCCACGTAATTTTTCATTTGAATCAATGTGTCACCAAATACATATAGACATTTAGTAATTTCAATACCATTTAATAAATTTCAATGAAACATGATAAGGGCATCAACGCAGACATTTCAATTCAATGTCACCTCAATAGCTGACTCAATTCATTGGAAAAGCATAGAAGGCTTGACACAAATCATATCACATTGTTATTTCAATATAATATGAAAAATTTCTAAAAAAACCAAATCAAATGAAATATCATGTGGTCTTTTCCCCCCATCTATTTCAAATAATCAATTCTATTTACAATTCAAATAAGAATTTCATTTACATTAAAATTCACAATTCAATGTTTTGCATCCCAAGACAATGGGTAAACACACACCTCTATAGTATCCAATTTAATATACCACCATAAGGTTCCATTCAATTTAATAACACATAAAAATGATTTTTTTATATCTCATTGTCTTTAACATATTATTGTTAATTGGTGGGAATCATTAATATTAAAGGCCCTTCCTAAAAATATAATTCAAGGATCTAAATTAATTTCGAGGGAATTTCTCCCAGAATTCATAATAAATAACTCTTCCAGTAGAACAATAGATCTATAGATGATAGTTCATCCAACATCTTCAGATGATTTGACTCATATATGGATAAAAATGGTGTGCCAATAAAGAAACTATAAATATAGAAAATTAGATATCCCTTATATCCCATAGCTGATACCAAATCAATGGAGGAAAGACATAAATGAAATGGGAACTCACCAGTGTTGATCTAGTGAGACCGACAATGCTCGATTCTGGTATCAGACATAGATGATCTCTCTATTCCATGAATAGTAGTCAACATGGATTCAAAGAGGGAGTTGATATCCAATGAATGAAGAAATATGAAATTAGGGATGAAATAGATTTAAATATGGGAACCAGTTATTTTCCCAGAATTAGAAGGTCACACAGTTTGGTCACATTGTTGGCCAAACCATGCACCAATCATGTCCAACCTACTATATGAATCAGCACCCAAAATAGATTTATCCAATGGGTTTTCTAACCATATGAAAATCATGAAAACTCCAATATCAAAATATAATACTAAATTTTAATGATGTGTTCCCCATATTTAATGATTTAACAAATAGTTTGTCATTTATCCTTCCTATGGTCTCCCTCTAATGGTTAGAAGTAATTTTGTGGCCTTCCATGAAAGGTTACTTCTAACCCTTCTCCAGGCCATTTTTTACACAACTGTCCGGTTTGGAGCTCTGAACCAGCCTCGAACACCACCAAAACCTCCAATTCCTATGAAAGAATTCAAATTAGGTTACATGAAAATTTAAACTTACAATTGATGGAATTTAAAGGATCTATGCCTCAAGATAGAATTATGTTCATACACATGAATACATAATTAGTGAATCAAAATCAGAAAGGCATAATTAATATAGAAATGTGAATAACTAAAAATATTCCATCCACAATATGATAATGAAAATGAATCCATAGATTTTTTTTCATAGTTAAAATCTCATTTAAGGTAATAATAGATTACTTAATGAAGAAAATTCCAAATTATTGGACATATTTTATTAGGAACATGAACCAGTATAATCAATACAAGACTGTTTAATTCTATGGTTATAATCCCTTCTGATTCTCCATGTAAACAAATTAAAAGCTTTTATGGACAACTTAATTTCTCTCAAGAGACATGTCTATGAATTGTGGCGATATCTATAACATGGCCCCACCCATCACCACATGTACAAATCATTCTTCAAACATAGTTTTAATTCACAAACAATATGAATTATCAACATATATGTATTGTGTAAAAAACATATTGATCAATATTTCCCATATTATGAAAATATACAATGAAAAATCCATTTGAAAAAATGTAAAAATGATTAGAAAATAATAAAATACATGATAATATAAATTTTGATATTTAATTAAATCTTCAATTAATGATGATAATAAATAAAAGTGATGTATACATACACCACATGTAAGAAATAAATAGAGAATAATGAATAAAAAAAGCAGAATATCATAATTTTATGCCTGAACGAATGGATTGTTATCGTACATGGATAATAATGTGGGAAAATATTCATATATCATGATAAATGGTTTTCGACTGACGCGAAAACATGTAAAAACGTGTTTAGAAAACTTTACGAATTAACAACTTTAGAGAAGTTTAAGTGAAATTATTATATTGTCTTTAAAACGGAAAAAGAATAATCTTATACAAAAAATAGAAATGTACTAAGAGTTTTATCATAATAAAATGGGTGGTTTAATAAAAATATTTGGAGATTAAAAGATATTATGAACTGTACATGAATGTGGTTCAAAAATGCGGATGTTCCAATAAATTGGGCTTTCTTATCTAGAGAAATTAAAATGTGAACCTTATAAAAAACTATTGACCCCACCAAATAATGACTAATTGATATAGGTACATATTTATGGAACATAAAGACAGAATTTATAATGATTACATATGAATAAATAAGCATAAAATTTCAATAATGAGAGAAAATGTGTAACCCAAATATAAAGTGTGTGTTCAAAGAGAATCCGTTACATTATGTCCAAAAGTGTCCTCCACATACACATAATGTTCTGGATAAAAAAACATACATACATTAAAAAATTAAATAATAAGCTCTTCAAAAGTTATTTTATTTATTATAAAATTCATATTTTCAATTATAGCATTTTTTGTGTGTTATAAGATTCATTTTCTTCAGTAATAAGTATTTGTATCATCAGTTTTTATGATTGGTTCAAATTGTATACATATATGAATGATCATGTAAAATAGTAATATATATACATAATTTAAATTATATGTTAGTAATGAATATATTTTTTTTTATTGTCTTATATATAATTTTTTTCAAGATATTTGGATGGATCATTAGATAAAATGATAATGATAACTGCTTAAATGATCTTGGTTGTTTTTAGATCATCACAAATTAGTTTTGTTTTATTAGTTAATATTTTTGTATATATACTTGATTTAGAAAACCAAATAAGTTTTAGTAAACATTGAAAAAATATTCTTAAACCTTTATAATTTTTTATTATAATCCTTGAATGTGGTATTAGAAATCCAGAAATTAACATCGAAGAAGTTGGGGACTCGACACCTCTTGGGAAATATTTTCATTTATAAACAAAAAAGGGAGAGAAGATAATTGATGGTGTGTATAACATTAATTTAATAACATTACAATGTATTTATTAGTATATATTATTGGATTTATCATGATAATTTTTATAGCAGAGGTGAGGGGTGTCTAAGAAATGAACATGTATCTTATGGGATATGCGGGTGGGGTGATAAGGTTTTCCATCCTCAGTGGTGTCTCCTTGAGAACCTCCTTCCTGGACGTGGAAAGTGAATTCTAGTGATAATTGAAAAACTAGAACATAAGGAAAAGCAATTTGAGTGGAATGAGGATGAATATTATCTGGATCCATATCTTTTATGGTTTGAGGAGAAGAGGTGGAATGGGGTGGTATATTTAGTGGATAAATAGGGTGTTTCTTAATTATTTAATTCATCAGTTTATTATTTTTGGACTAGAATATCTATAGTGATGATTTTTTTGAAATGGTATTATAACTACTGTATGTGAGTTTGAACTAATATTTTCTTGCATCATTCATGATATGAAAATTCATTCATTTGGCATAAAATGTTAAATAATATAAATTAATGTATTTCACAATAGAAAAAAATAAAATATTAAAGAAATATAAAAAAAAATTCACCCCATATATTTTTTATGTGCATATTGAAAACATTTATCGATTTTATGAAAATAATTTTCTAAATATGATAAATTTATTTTTTAATTAAAATCATCATTTCATCCAAAGATACAAATTGTAACATTATAACCAAATTTATGACACATTGTAAAATTAATTAAAGTCTCATTAAATTATATTATTATCATTATCCAATAATATAATAATTTATGAATATGTTTTTTTGAAAATAAATTTTCTTAAAAATCTGTATAATATGTATTTAACAAGAAATAAACATTTATGTTCCAAAAAAAACACCAAATCTATAATTTTTGAAAAATTTATTTACATAATGAAGGATATAAATACATCATATTTTAATATAGAAGATAAATATTTTTTTATAATTCAATAGATGGGGTGAATATTCTAATGGCCAGAATACTATTCCCAATTGAAATATTACTTGTCTAAGAGTAATTATAATATTTAATAGTGTATTAGGGTTCATTTTGGAATTGCAAACTATCAAATAAAATTAAATTATTCAAGAATATTCATACCATAAAATCATGTGGTGTTATATTATTCATTCCTTTGGAAATTTTGTACTAAAAATTTCTCATTAATATTACTTCTAAATAGATGAGGGTGGTTATTCATTATAACATCTTCATGTTCCCTTGTTTCCTTTTCGATTTTATGGTTTCTCAGTTGAAATTTTACCCATTGAGTCATCCAATTTGTTGATACATTCTCTCTTTTGTCACGAATCTTTAGAGTATCATCATAGTAAGAGAAATTATTCTCCAATTCTATTTTATCATAGATGACTACATGCATGGGGTCTATCGTGTACATTTAGAAAAATTATATATAGATCACATCATGAACATTTAGAAAGACTCGGTAGAATTTCTAATCTGTATGTTATAGCTCCAATTAATTACAAAATTTCTAATGGTACAATTTACATGGATATCAGATTCCATTTATTACAAGTCCATATGATACCCTTCCATGATGTTACATTCACAAATATATGATCAACCCATTGAAATTCATTATACTTTCTATGGGAACTAGAATAACTCTTTTTCATAATTTAAGCTTCATCAATATGATCTGAAATATTCATTACCTTTATCGTTCCATTAACAATATGTTCTAGGTCGACAAGCTTCCTCTCACTAACTTCATCTCCACAATATGTAGTATGAAATCACTTTTTATATTATTCTTCATAGGGAACCATTTAAATACTATAATGGAAATTATTAATAACGGAAAATTCTACCAAATTTTAATATTAATATCATATATCATTAAAGTAATGTGATCTTGATATCAACATGTTTTATAATTTTAGAATACTCCATTCAGACAGTCATTCGGTCGGAGGTTGATGAGAAATACCCAAATGATGATTAGAATCAAAATCCTTATAAATAATATAATAGGACATTGATGTAAAAAAAGTATTGTTATTAGACAAAATCTATATACGTTCACTATGAATCATTCTGACTTCATTAATAAAGAATATCCCTAGGTGTTCAAGAGTAAAATCATTGCTTATAGAAAGAAAATGTGCTAATTTTGAAACATGATCAACAATAACGCATATCATATCATTTTTTATTCGGGTAATTGGTAATCTAGTGATGAATTAAACAGTAATTTTATACCACTTCCACATAATAATATATAAATATTGCATCAATTCTCCTGGATTCTATCTCTCAGCCTTGATGAAAAACTAGGCATCCTAAAACATAGTCACCAATTTTCCAAATCATATTATTAGATTAAAAATATTTTATTATATCACTATATATTGGTACTACCATGGATTATAGTTAAAATTTAAATATGTGAATAATATAATAGTTCTCTTTTAGCTCATGTATTGGTAGGACAATTGAACTCTTCCCAAATTTCATAATTCTGTCCTCATGCATAATATCTTCAAATCATCGATTCTTAATACCAATAATTTTATTTTGAATATTCACATCACAATATTGAGTACTTTTTATCTTCTATAGTAAATATGATTTATCAACCATTTTAAAAAGGAGTGATGTTTCCCATACCATTACATCTACATTTCAGTCTTTACTAAATTCATTAAAATAGGATCTTTCTCAATACTAATTTGGGCCACATGTCGATGATATTTCTTTATTAACGAATATACTACCTTGTTGTATTTTCTTCAGGATAGTGTATTGATAAATTATAATCATTGAGTTACCCAAGACATCAAATTTTCCTCATGTTTAGTTCAATATATGTAAAAATTATTTCAAAATATTTTGATCCACTAATATATGAGATCATTCCACATATAGATATTTTATTCATATATTTGGACAAAATATTACAACTTGTAACTCAATATCATTAGTTAGATACATTTGTTCACGATTCCTTAACTGTTTTGATGCATATATAAAAACATTAATATTTTTATAAGGACATAACCCATTCCATTCATTGATGCATCATCATATAGGTAAAACCCTTAATTTATTGATAGTAGTGTCAAAATCAAGGCATTGATTAATCTTCTCTGAAATTCTTCAAAAAAATTCTGAACATTAATTTCTCCATACAATCATAAATCTTATACGTGTGATCTTAATTAACAGGTTAGCCAATTTTCAAAAAATCTGAATGAAACTGTGATGTTAACCTACTAAACCAATGAATATATGTACCAAAGTTAGGTTTTTTCATGTATTCCATTCTATTATTACATTTTCCTTCATAGGATAAATTGGAAATCCATATCTAAAGATAATAAACAATGTTCTTGTATCCATAATTATCATTTTCTAAATATTTAAAATATCTTTATTTTATGAGATTTTCAAAAATAATTTATAAGAGATTATAATGGTATTCATGTGTTTTTTAATTCACCAAAATATCTTCAATGAATACTACAAAAACATCCAAAACATATTTTATTTAAACTACGTCCTTTAGATCCATGAAAACATAGTGTTTGTTAGTCAATCTAAATATAATTACATTAAAATAATAATTTCAATGCCTCATTCAAAATGTTTTCTTACGAATATATTCCTTCTTTACATAAAATTGATGATACCTAGAATAAGTTTCATTCATCGAAAAATATTGAACTCATTGAATTTGATGAAATAAATCCCGAATGTGACGAATATAATACATTTTCATTATTTTATTAATCTTAACCTATCTAAAATTAATGAACAACCACAAGGGTCTATTATTCTTCTTAATACAGAGAACATGGTCTCCCCATAGTTAAAAAGTAGGTAGAATAAATCCCATATTACTAAACTACACTAGTTGACTATTACACTCCACTAATTATATAGAGTCCATTTAATAATGAGTCTCTGATATTGGTCTTTCATACTAGATAAAATTTATTGTAAACTAATCTTCTTTCTTTGGGGTGTGCCCAGGTAATTCATTGGGAAATACATAAATTTTTTCATGTACTATTTGTATATCCTTTTTTATGATTACATTTCAAATCCCTATATGATTATTATTCTCTATCCCTACTAGTTTCATTTAGTAGTGATACTATTGGTGAATCTAGATAAGTATCAGATTATGATGTTTATGCTCTTAGATAAGGGATCCAACATCATCTTCACAAATCATACATTTGTTCTTCTTGCAATATTTCTCACATAAAAGTTTGAAAGATTGTCCCTATTGAGGATTATATCAATGTCATCAATAATTATTACAAGAACGTCATCAAATAAATTATACTTTTGAGTCACAACAAGGTCTGAATGAATCATTTCTATTATAATGATAATTCCCTTAGTAGTTTTGACTAACAACTACCATATTAAATGAAAATGGAAATATCTAATTTTCATGGAAAATTTAGTTGATATAAAAGAGTTACATGACTTAAAATCAAATATATCATTGGATAAATTTGATGATTGAATTAATATACCAAAAAAAACCATTTTCTACATATACCTTAACTATGAGGATCGCATAAGCTTGGCCATATCCACTTGGCACCTTCTATGTTAGAGTCCCTTGATGCTTAGGACATTTTTTTGAAAAATTAACTATTTCATTATAGTTTATTTACAAAATATTTTTTATTTTTTCCATTTCTCTCATTAGTAAAATTTTCTTTTTCTTGGATTATAAAAAACACCCTTGTATTTCAAGAATTTCACATGGCGATTACGTAAACAATTATCAAATAATAGGAATTGCTTCATCCCCCTCTTATTCATTAGTGCTTAACATTTTCTTTGGTTACTAGAATACCACTTCTTTTCTTTATTTATCAATAAAATATAGGATCTAAAATATTCCTTCTCTATTTTGATGGAAAATATTATTATATCACCATATGATGAAAATTGTTAAAAACCGAGATCCTTTTGGATACTTGGAATAAAACAATCCAATACATTACCAATATTGGATTTTGAATCATGTATTTAATTTAAAAAATTTACATAAAGTCTTGTAATGTTAGCCTCATAATTTTCTATAATCTTTTCTTCATTTTTATTTAAGGTATAGAATTTTCTGATCATCTCAGTTTGTTCCTCGTAAGGGAAAATTTTTTTGACGAATTTTATCTTAAAATTATTAATTTCATGTCTTAAATGTAATATTCCTCATTAGTATATTGGATCAACAACCAACATGGATTTGTATTTACCATGAGGCAATATACTTCAAGTACTACCATTTCATTTTTTATCCCAATGTTAGAAATATCATTTCAAGCGACCTACTCCACTACTTACCTACCAAGAGATAATTAGTACCACAAATATATAGGGGATTTTGAAATATGAAATGATCCCACATAGTTGAATTATGGTTTTTTTCATGAAACCCTATGTAATCAATCATAATATGGTCATGATCCTCTCACCTCCAACACTAAATACATTATTATTCTCAATGGGGAAATAGCTATATGTTCTATGGGTACTGTTTCCATTTCATACATTAGGTACAATTAATAAATAATGATACACACTCTGGAAGCTCAAAATTACATTGAGTATTGAGACAACAGTTCATTATAATGAATAATTATAATTATCATATTCATTTAACATTTATTTCCCAATGTTTCAACTAAACGTGTTCTCATACCAACTATAAAAACCCCAAACCTCATATACCATAGTTAGAGATCATTTAAGTAAAATTTCATATATAAAATATATCACATCACCAAGGATCAATATGTTTAGTATTTTTGATGATCTAAATTCATACCTAGTTCCCTTATTACTTTGGTAATTAAACATTGACAATAAAAATGAAACTAAACTAGTTCCTTATCACAATTTATAGAATTATTCATCATATAATGTGGAAGGAAAACAAGAAAAAGGGTAAGATCGAATTCTCATTAAGTTCTACATACATTGGAATCGGAAAATCAATAATAATTGCAACATAATTGGAAAGCAATAATCAATATGGAATGGTGAATAACTATGAAAACATGATATCAATAAACTGAGAATGGTAATGAATCTATTAATTTTATCATAGTGAAAATATAATGGAAATTAAGAAATGAATATTGAATGGAGAAAATATTTAATTATTGGACTTCATGTATCAAGAACATTAACCACTACTGTCAAAACAAGATTTTTTATGACTTTGGGTATAACCCCATATGATTATACTTAGAAAACAATAGAAGGGGATTTCTCCAACTGATTTGTCCCATGAGACCTATCGATTAATCAAAGGGATATATATAACATGGAACCACTCACCAGTTCATTTCAAAATCATTATTCATACATATATGTAATTCATGAATAATATGTCTTTTCAAAATACTTATATTAAGTTGAAAATATGGGTTTATAAATATTTTCATAGATTAAAACCATTAAATCAAAAACCCATATTTAAAAATGGAAACCGTATATGATAATAATCAAATCCATTAATAAATAAATAAATTATTTAATGAACTATTGAATTGATGATTATCATAGATAAATGAAAGTATACATACACCACATATAATGAATATGTGGCAGATAAAAAATAAACAACGGGAAGATCATAATCATATCAATTAATATATGTATTAAAATATTAATTGGACATTAATGCGGAAAAAAGGCATATATCATGATATATAATGTACAAGTATTGTGAAATCAGGTAAAAATAGTGTTTAAGAAACTATAGAAAAGAGCCAATTTATAACGATCTAAGGGAAAATATTATAAAAATTAAAATATGGAAAAAACTGAATGAAAAAAGTATAAATGAACGAGGATATATTTTCACTATAAATTAGATATTTCAGAAAAATATTGGTGGAATAAAATATGTTACCGAGTGTACTTGAATGTTAGTAATAAATTGTGTTGTTCCCTTAAACAAGACCTTTTTATTAAGAGGAATTGAAAAGAATACCATATAAAATATGTATTTCAACATGAAATGAAGAAAAATTTAGATAAGAAGTAATGTTTTTTAAAATAAAAAATGAATTTTGAAGTATTACCCTATAATAATCAAGATTTAAATTAGGTTAAAAGGAGATAAAGTGTAACCTGAAAGAGAATGGTGGTTTAGAGTGAATCCATTGCATATGTCTGAAATTGATCTAAACATGAACTTAATTTAACAAATAAAGAACTTAGATTCATTAATAATTTAATTATGGACTAGATCAACATGAATTAGATTTTTTGTAATTTTTTTATGTTATTTTTCATTATTTTTATGAGTTGATTGATTATATTTCATAATTCAAAAGAGTTCATTTTCTTGATTTTCATTATTGGATCACTTCTATACATGAATGAAAGATCAGGTAACATGGTAATAGTTATCCATAATTGAAATAAAAGGTTTGCAATGATCATATAGAAGGATAATTGGATATATATATATATATATATAATTTTTTTATATATTTGAATGATTCATTAGATAATCCATTAATGATAACTGCTTAGATTATTACGAAAACTTTTTAATCATCAAGAACATGTTTTTTTAATTATTATTCCAAATAATTAATAGCTACAGAAAATAAATAAGTTTCAATATAAATCTCACAATATGGTTCAACCATAGTAATGTTTTTATGACCATCATTGATAGATGTACTAGAAAAAGTGAAGTTACCATCCACGATGGTGGTGAATAGGCACATCTTAGATGGCGTTTTCATTATAGAAAAAGTGGAAGAGGATATAATTGATGGCAGATATAAGATTAAAACAATAAAATTATAGTATATATATATATATTTGATATATGAGTTATCATGTTACATTGGGATGGTGAGGTGATGGAATGATAATAAAATAAATTAAACTAATATATATATATATATATATATATAAGGTTATACCTCTTGAGTGGTATCTCTTAGAGAACCGGCTTAAGGGACTTGGAAACAGTCTTTTGGTGAGACTAGTAAGGCTAAAAAGTGGGTAAGTGGTTTGATATAATAATTGGGATGAATAGTATCATGCCCCAAAGCATATAAGGTTTTAGGATAATATGTGGTGAGGGTTCGTGTTTATAGTGGAGAAGATGGGTGGTTTTTATTTTATTAATTGGGTTATTCATTTGGAACATGTCTATCTTTATTAATGATTATTGAGCCCAATTATAGTTAATATTGCATGTATGTTTTATAAAATGGGTCCCTACATGATTAATGACTATAAAATTCATTTATTTTGGTAAAAGTATTAAATAACGTTAATTCATGTATTTCAGTATTCACCAAAAAATAAAGTATTTTATAAAAACACCAAAAAAATAATTGTAAACATTATTAGATGTGATGTTTTCAAAAATTAACTCTATTTTATGAAAACAATTTTATAAATATGATAATTTTTTTTAAATTAAATTCAAAATTTATTCAAAAAATACCAATTTTAAAATTATAACTGATTTTATGACACATTAAACAATTAATTATTTTCCCAAAAAATTATATTATAATCATAGGACAAAAGAATAATAAATTATGAATCTATGTTGAGAAAAGAAATTATCTTTTAAATCATTATATCTTATATAAAATTGTAATAAAATATTTATATTCCACAATTATACCAACACTTATTTTATCATATATAAAACATTTATTTAATTATTCCATGATATAAAGATATCATATTTTCCTTTAATTGATAAAAAATTTTATCATTAATTTCATGGGTGAGTTACCAATTCTATTGGCTAGATTACTATTACTAATGGTCACATTACTATTTAAAGTTTCACGTTAATATTTAATTGTTTGTAACGGTTCATTTTTTTAGTGTAATCTATTGAATTAATTGAATTTACTCAATATGATACATACAATAAAATCTTGGGGTGTTACAGTTTCTGTTATTTATGTTTCTATATTTATTGGGAATTATTTATTTTTCACACAATCCATATTTTTATATTTTCTAATAACACTTTTGAGGGGTGAGTGTGAACCCTAAGTTATTATTTATTCTCATATTTCATGGTACATGTACACATACTGAGCTACTACGAGAACCCCTTATTTTTATTTTATTTTCCCCAAGATACAAGAATTTAATTTATGTTTGATATGAATGGATACACTAACGGGAATAATAGAATTATCACACAAAATTATTCATATATTTTATGTTTAAAATTTTAATGTAAAATTCAAGATTATATATAATTTTATAATAATAGTATACTATTCATTCATTTGGGATCTTATTTTTTGGATTTATGCCAATGAAATAATGTATCCACTAGATCGGGTATACTAGGCAGGATATCATTATAGTTGGAATCAGAGTAAATTTAGTAGGTTCCTTTTGAATTTGGATTAGTAAAACATAGATTATATAAAATAACATAAAGACTAAATTAGATGATGATTCATAGTATAGGATAACATCCAATAAATTTGATAATGTTGGAATCATTTAGTTTTCTACTATGATTATTGTTTCTCACAATATTCAATTTTATTTTTAGTTAGTCATCGAACCAGACAGAACTGGGTAAAGGTTGATTGTGATCCAAAACATTTTGATGAGAAACTAAATGTGATAATGACTAGGGTTAAGTATATTTTGATTATTTTTAATAGGGTCTCATGATACATATGTTACAAAATGAACCATAAACAACTCTTAGATTCCCTAAATATGAGAATGATAGAGTTCGTTGAGAGGTGGGGTGGTGGGGATAATGGAGGAAAGAATATATGGTTTCGTATTTTGTGAGAATGTGAGATGAAAGACCAAATTTAATGTCTTAGAAGAATGGGAAGATATTTTTAGTGTGGAAAATATGGAATAAGGAAATAATTTCCAAGGAATAATTAATCGTTTGGTTAATGAAATTAATGAGTGCAATGGTCTCCATAAGCTATTAATAATTTTTGAATTATATAATGTTGGAAGATTGAGAATTATGAACATCGGAATATATCCTGAAGTGAATGAAAAAGGGTGTATAAGTAATGGTTATATTATTAATGATGAAGAAACTGAAAATGATATCTGAAAGGTATTAGGTATTATATAATTGGATTATAAAGTGTAGTTAATGGTTTAGGAATGATATTGAATGACGTAAAGATCTAGTGTATTTTGGTTCAAGAATATTTTTTTAAAATTATATTATTGATGATAATATGGTTATAATAATACTTATATATATATGGATTTTTCGAGAGTTCTTCTTCATTAATGATTTGGAAGAATGTTATGAATAGTACATGTAACAAGGAGAAGTTATTCTATTGAATGTCAATCTTTTCGAAACCACATGATTTCAGTAAGATATCCATAAATATGTTCCCAATATTTGTATAATAATGATAAAGATATTATTATGGGATTTTATTGGTGACCTTGGAACTGGATAGTGATTTTATGAAAATGTAATACATGATGGGGTTTATTTCATTTTTGGGATTTATGAAATATAATAGATATTTTGATATTTTATATATATAAAAAGGGAAGAGTTATTCTTTGAAAGAAGGAAAATATTATTAAGGTTTTAAGGTGATCAATGTTTTCAGATATTAGGTATCTGACATTGATAGATTTTATTGGGGATTAATGGTATATATATTTTGGATCCCGAGATACATTCTTTAAAAAACAATTGGTCTTGAACATGGTTGAACATATTTTAGAGGTGTTTTAGGATAAACTAATTATTTTTTGTATTAAGCTAAATCATTGGAATTATTTCCAATTTTTTATAAATTAATGTATTTATATATATTTTATATCTTAAACTAACCATTTTAATATTTTTTAATATCTAAATTCCATAGGGGTAGCTTGTTTTCCTTTTTTGTATTATGTGATATGATGAAATTTTTTCTTAGTACATCAGGAAGGTAATACTCATCTTATTCATCATTTGGAGGAAAAGATGATATTGTGGTTGATATTTATTAAAGGATGAAATTAAAATTTTCAAGTTAGTATATTTTATTATTTTTCTATTCTATGTTATAATGCAATGTTACAACTCTAGGAAAAAAATCACATGAAAAATGTTTTATCCTATAACAATAAATTTTGCTGAATTTGATGGTCTTTACTACACCTGTAGTTTACGATTCTGTTATCATTAATATTCACATGATCATTGAATTTTTTGTAATTAATGATCATTGGAAATTAATTTACTTCCATGTCCATATCTTTGCATCCCACGATTGTTCTATTATTCAGGATAATATTTTTATGGTGACATTCACATATCTGATTACTCCATTTTATGAGAAATTATTGTTTACCCTTTTAAAATTATAGCATTTAAAAAATGTATTTGTAAAATTTCAAAACAATTAATACCAATAAAATGTTCATATTATAAGGATAAAAATTATTGAAAGAGTGTATATTGTAACTCAACATTATTATAAAATAACATTATATTTAGTACTGTACACAACACGCAACACTAAGATTAAAAAAACACCAAAATATTTTAATTTAAATGTGACTATTATAACCAATACGTTAAATTGGAATGTATAAATCGTATTAAATAATTTTATAAATATATATATATATGAACAAATCAGTTCAAACAATTTAATTAAATATTTTTAAATAAGAACATGATTATTACTAATGTAATTTCATCATTAAAAAATATTTTTTGAACAAATGTGTTCTCTAGATTGTTATGAGAGTAATATAATTTATTTCTATAAATTTTAGAAAATTAATTTTAATAAATGAACATAATTTTTTTATTCATAATTTCAAACATATATTTAGAATAATATTTTAGATTTTCCTAAAAAGATTTTATTTTTAATGAATAGTTAAACATATTTATTTTTATAGAAATCAATAATTCAATTTAGAGAAATTAAAATTTTAAATTCTATTGTGGACTAGTTTTAAAAATTAATTAGTTATATTTAATCTGATTTTGGTGTCTAAAATTAATTTTATACATGAGTTTTTTTATAAATACATTATATTATTAAAATGGACTTTTTTGAATTTTTTTGTTGTAAAATTTATATTAAATTTTAAAACATTTATGTATTGAATTTTGAAAAATGGATTAAATATTAGGAATCATAAGGATAAATTTTAGTAAATAGAACCCTTTTATTTTTTTTCAATATGAATATTATCCTTGGTAAATTTTGTTACAATGGTAAACAGTATATCTTGTTATTATGGGTGAAAATAATTTGTTAAGGAATATAAAGTGACCTTAACACTTGTCCCAATTTTAATTGATGACTATTTTTTTCCGTAATTTTTAATTTTTAGAATATATGTCCTTTTTCATTTGAATGTGATTATGATATTTATAATATTTTATTTAATGACCAATTAAAGATCTCACACACATGTTTTTAATAACTATAATTTTTTTAATAATGGTTTATCCAAAAGATATGTTTTTTTATAAATATTATTATGACTGATAACAGATTTATTTATCATGGTAATTTATTTTTATTTTTTAGTGAAGAAATAATTACATTAAATTATTATACATCGCTAATGTACTAATTGTTCAATTATAGGAAAAATAAAATAAATTATTTTAACGATAAAAAATATTATTTTAGATAATTAATGATATTTATATACATTATAGAGTACCATGAAATATTTTTTAGGAATTATAAGTATTATATTTATATATTTTATATAAATGTAATTAATATTTCCCAAAATTGATATCATTAATATTTGTTAGTAAAGAATATTTTATTTAAGGATGAAAAAACACTAAAAATGTTAAATTCGTCCAAATGAATGAGATATTGTTAATTAAAAATACTACCTCCCAGTTAGTGGACTTTTTTGTTTTTAAAGTAACATTATTGACCCATATATAGTAAAAAACAATTAATAGTATGTTAGTTGTCCAAAGAGTTAATGGGAGGATAACACAAGAAGATATGTCTATAACCAAAACCAAAACATGTCCAAAATTTAGTATATTAATAGGAATTGATCCTTATAACATTAGGATCTCATTTTAGTTATTTAATGGACAATGTCCCATGAAAATGACTTATATATTATTTAAATCAATGGTATTTATGAAATGTATCTCTCTTTGTATTTAATATTTTCCATGTGTCTATGAAGGGAAAAAATAAAACAAAGAATGAAACATGACTTTTTATTCTGATAATATGGAAATTAATTTCGTAATATAAATTTAAAAATTGAAATTATTATAAATTATTTTATTATCTTAAATTCTTTGACAATACTAATACATTATTAATTCAATTAATAGAATAAAAAAATAAATGATTTTAAAAATGTAAATTTTTACGAAATTTATATGATTTAATATATGATTCGAATTTAATATATCTATATGAAAGATTATGTAGTTTATAAATCAATTAATTATAATTCCCCCTTTTTCATGTTTTATTTGATGTCGAAATTTATAAATTGTTTCAAAATAAACTTTAATGATAATTTATCAAAAATAAAATTTTAATAAAATATTTAGAATTCAATAAAAAAAATTATCCAAGACATATTAATGGAATATCGTTTAGAAAATCATATATTTTCCATTAAGGAGTAATATTTTCAATTATTGTTATATTATAAACTATTTATGATGAAAATAGTGGTTACTACGATTAATGGAAAAGATAACTAACCAAAGGCTTAATAAAAATTATATGGTTTGAAATAATACCATAACATGTCTAAATTATATTTTCTAGGGTTATTTAATATTATCCTATAATATATTTTAATCCCTTTCATTTTTAGGCATTTCCGATGACAAAATTATTTATTATATTTTTATATTTTGAGAAATTCCAAAAGCGCCTCCCACCTCAATTATGAAAGGGAACCCCATCCCGCACATATTCACACCACATTATGACATATAGAAAAATACACCTCCTAATAATTTATCATAAAAACTTACTTTTCTATGATTGTGAGGAAATTTTCTTCAAAAGATTTCAACCCTAGGGCCCATAAGAGGAGATCCAATGGCTGCATCGTTAACCAAAGGTATTCAGCTTTGCCGACCCTTTCAATTTCATTAATTATTGAACATCCTCTCTGTCGATTTTTTAATCCTATAATAATTAATAAATTTCAAAAATATACTTATAAGTTTCTATTATTTTGTTAAAACCATATTTAATTTCATTTTCATGCATTGAAATGAGAAATCATCAATTGTCCATATATATGACATATCATATCCAAGTAGTGGAGGAATTCATTTATCATTACAAATTTACTTTTATGGGAATAAAATTGTATTTAATTAATATTTATAATAAATATTAAATAATAATTGTTCTTTAATGGTTAATTATTCTTAACTATTATTTCTTTTCATCCATAATATATGAAAACAACATTCATTCGTACGTACTACCAACCATCTTCGTGAATGTTGTAATTCATTTTTTATCTGTATATTCATGAATTAATGAATATATATATATATATAATCCATATATAATATTACGGTGATGATCAATAAATGATTATATAATAAGTATTGGATCAATAAAATCTAAACATTCAGGAAAAACAAAGCTATTACCATCAAAAACAGTGATTTTATCAAAGAATAGATAATAAAGAGGTGACAAAATATTATAAGGAAATAATATATGGTACAGTAAATATGATAATGGTCCTATAATAGATATATAAAAAAGTATATTTACTATACAATATGATTAAACATGTACAATTGATGTCTAACTCAAGGTAAGAGTTTTTTAGAGTCTCATTAGTATTTAGTATTGTTTAGGTCTATCTTCTAATTGAGGAATATTTCCATTCAAACTACAGGTTTTAGTAAAAAATTCAAATGTTTTTTACTATTCTCTTAAAAAAATTTAATTGATTTTTCACAAGTTTCAATTTATAAGAAACAGTTTAAAATCAATCCTATTTACATATTCTAAATGGTGTTATTTATAATCTTTTTCTACTACAATATGGATGAAATAAATTTTTTAACATACAAAACATGAGAATATTTTCCTTCCTTCATGAATTCATAATGATATGAATCTTTCTTCATAATTTTACAACTTTCTTGTCAACCAAAATGTTATCTTTTATATGAGCATAATTTTTTTAAAAAAAATGAATCCATTGTGAAAAATTGTATTTTCCTCAAGAATTTTCTCATGATATTAGTAATGATTTTTAATATATGATTTTTAACTTATTTAAACATGATATCTTAGGATACAATATATTATCTTTTATTTAATGATTTATGATCAGTTTTATTTGAAATGTAATATTTCGATACAATTCACCAAATTATTTTGGATGGTTTGGGATAATGTTTATTATTTTATGAATGTTATAAATATATCATTTTCCAGTTTCAATATAAATGTAAAATTATATTATGTTTCACCACTTTAGTATGAGGAATTCATTGGAATTAGTAAGTGATAGTTACGGTGCATTATATCCCCTCGATGCATCAGTATTTATCTGGATACAATCATGATTGGGTAATGGTTGAGGTCATAGCCATTTCTGAATGGTACCTTTGAAAAACCCTTGAAGGTATGTTTATGATTTATGACATTATAAAGCCCCTCTTTATAAGATTAGTTATTTATTTCATTTTGATTATTTTATTAGTAATGATACAATTGGATAGGATTCATCTCTAATTATTATGGTATTATTTGATCATCATCTATTCATTAAATAATATGATGAAGTATTTGATTAAATTTTACGTGTTTCAGTTTTGTAACATTCCATGGTGATTGTGACTTTTTTATTCATTTCTTTTGTCTTATTATTAACCTTACTAAGAATATTTTTTCACCCATTCCATATATTTTATTTTCCTTATCATTCGAGGTAGTATTTTTTGTTTTATATATAGATATACACATTGGGGAAATATGAAATTGTCAAATAAAATTATTAAGGTTTTTTGATGATTTAAAATGTAATGTTTAATTTACCTATGTATCATGTTTACCAAAAATATTAAAATATTCTGACATCCATGATTCCATTACATAAATCTCATGAGTATTTCATAATGTGACCACTATCTCTGGGATACTAGGCTTGGGGACATTGAAACATTACATGTAGTTTTTTGTTATTATTCAATAATGATATTTTAGGTAAAAAGACATGTATCATTCCAATAACCTAGTAAGAACATTCATAATGTTTTGAAACATTAATAGAATGATCCATATGTTTTTTGTGATATGTAGTAATCAACTATGCATTAATATGATAAACAGAGTTTTCAGAATAACAAAAAATGTGTGGTTTTGGTTGAAAAATTATAGTTTATTTTAATTTAAAATTCACTCACATAAACCCTTGAAAATTATCTTATATTGTCTTAATACATTTTAAAAATTATCCATATGTAATTTTTGATGCATAGGAGTCAGCCGCAGGTCAATTCAACACACTATATGACTAATATGACGGGAAGTTCACAGTTTTTTCTTAAAAATGACCTTTTAGTTAAAAACCTATGTTACAAACTTTTTTACATTGATTTTTTTGATTTCATTTATACTTTATGATAATGGTCATTGGTTTATTTTTATTATGTAGGAATCAACCAAATGATAGTTTGAAGAATGATATGACTGATATAACACAATGTGTATGTTTTTGTTTAAAATTGATATTTCATTTCAAATGTAAGTTTATGTAATGAAAACTGAAAAAAAAACATTGAAGTTGTTTTTATAATTTTTTTTAATCATCCATATGTCAATTATGAAATGTAAGAACCATTTTACCTTAGTTTGATACATATTGTGCTTATTATGAATCAAAATGTGTGATTCTAATTTAAAAATTAATTTTTTGTTAAAAATTCATTACATAACCAAAACTGAGAAAACATTATACTTCTTTAATAATTTAGGAAAATGGTCCATAAGTCATTTTTATGTGTAGGAATCATCCATACATTAATCTGATACACGGTGTGATCAGTATGACTCTAAATGGAGCCTTTTAGTTTAGAAATGAAATTTTAGTTAAAAATGCGTGTCACTCGTTCCAAATATAGAAAACATGCTTGGATTACCATGATACATTAGTAAAATTATCTTTATGTCATTAGTGAAATTTAAAAATCAGTTTCACATTAATCGAACACAATATGTGTCCTATATGAATGGATGTGTGTGCTTTGACATTAAATATTTTACTTTATTTAAAACAAGTTTATCTCTATAAAAACCATGTAAGTATACTCCTATAATATTGAAAGTAATAAAAATATGCATAATTCATTTGTGACATGTAGGAATCAATCACCTAGTTACATGGAACACTGTGTGATCATAATGAATCACTATTTTTGAGTTTTAATTTATAGTTGATTTTTATTAAATAAAAAAGGTGACTATCTCAATTAAATAAAACAGATTTATGTTTTTCTAATAATTTTGGTCAAATGGTCCATGAGTCATTTTTTCATTTAGGAATCATCTTTACCTCAAACACATACACCGTGTGACTAGTATGACTCAAAATATGTATTTCAGGTTTATAATTGACATATTTTTATGAAAACACGTTGATTACTCAAAACTAAACAAACACATTCATATTGATTTTTATACTATTATAATGTGATTGAAATTCTTTTATGACATGTATGAATAATATATATTTCAATCTGATACATAATGCAACCAGCAAAACTTGATATGTTTCTTGTTTTAAATAGAGTTTTAGTAAAAAAACATGGGTCACTAACTGAGATCACAAAAAAATTCATATTTTACTAATATATTAGGATAATGAGCAATAATTCATTTTTTAAATATAGAAAACAATCACACATAATTTTCACAGACACTGTTATGGGTATGAGTCAATCTTTTGAATTTAAAAATTATATTTTAGATAAAAAATTTTGTCACTCACTTAAAACCTACAAAACCACTTATATTTTCTTGATAAATTATTAAATTTTATCATAAGTCATTTGTTATGTGTATTAATTAGTTAAATATTTATCAAAAATCTGATTTAATTTTCCAAAGTGTGTGTATTTATTCAAATTTGATATATTTGTTGGAAACAAACATCACAAACATAAAACAGAGAAAATGTTTTTTGATGATCTTGATACTTTCATAAAATGATCCATAAGTCATTTTTGACATGTAGAAATTAGACACAAACTTATTTGACATATTTTGTTCCTCCTATAACATGATGTGTATGTTTTCAATATAAAATTGACACTTTATTTAAAAAAATGTGTCTAATACTTAAAAAATTGTAAATTTTCTCAAATTGTCTTGATACTTTTGGATAATGATCCATAAATATATGTTGACACGTGGAAATTAACCACACATTAATTCAACACAATATGATACTAGTATGATAGGAAGTGTATGTTTTCATTTTGAAATTGAAACATTATTAATGTATTGTTTCACAATTTTGATGTACTTATTTTTTTAATATTAAAGGAAATTGATTATTTTATACATGTTCACATATTGTCTCAATTTGGGGGGGGGGGGTCTATTTAGAAGCAATATCCTAATTATGCTCTTTTGAGTGGGTTCATTGGATAGAAAACAAAACATTAATGTTTTGAAATTTCTTTATCTTTTTGTTAAATTTTATGTGATAATGTAATTATACAAAAAAATGTTTGAAATTTTTGTAGTATAGTATTTTTAATTTTATTTGTTATATTAATTTTATTTAAATTTAATTTTTTATTTTCTATTGAAGTGAAATATAATATTATCAGCACATTGAAACATAATGGCATTTACTAGCACTATGAATATCACTAATAAAGGTCACATTATCAGTGCTAAAAAACATTGATTATGTTTCCCCTTTTTCCATGACTAACTATATCCAATAAAGGAACCCCTTATTAGTGTATTTATTTATGCTAATGAAGGGAAATTTTTTTCTAATTTTTTTTATTGTTGATATAATTTTTCATATTTCATTTGAACATATAGAAAAATTAATTTTTTAGCATCAATGAAGGTTATTTTTAGCGTGATTAAAGCACATATCTATAGTCTTTTCTATGAAAAAGATCTATGATGCAAAACAATTATTGTAATAATTCATAAATATTTTTATAGCTTGAATTATTTGAATAGTTATAAAATTTTATAAGGATTATATTTCAGTTTTTTAATTATTTGATGAATAAATATCATAGGAATGAATATTTATGATGTCAATAAAGTATTCATAGTTTTTTAATGTTATATTACAATTTTATATATTTATAACTATTCTATGAAAATGTAAAAAGAATTTTAGTAACCCTACATAGATAATGATTGAAGGTGAACATGGGATGATGTTGGGGGATTTTTCAACTAATATGGAACAGTGAATTCAAGGATGATAAAAATATACATAATATAATAATCCTAATGTTTATTTTTCTGGTTGTGACTATTATTTCATTCTTTTGGTCCCAAAGAAATTTCAATGTTCCAGTCCTTGTTGCCAAAGAGATCAAAGATTTTCAGACTGTATCAATATTCACATCTTGTGTTAATTTATTACTCTTTATTTCTTCTAATTTTCTATAGTTATATATTATAGTTAATTTATTTATTTTTATTCATTAGATTATTATTTTCCAAATTAAAAGAACAATATATTTAGTTATTATATATAACCAAAATGAATATTCATAGTTGAAGATTCCTGATAAAATTGTTATAAATAGGTTATGATAATTCTAATTCACAATTTGGGTTGTGACTCTAGGTAATATAAATGGAAGGGCCAGAAAATAGGTTATCACCCCATTAAATGTGACATTTCTCGGAAGGGTCTCATCTTCTCACAAACTCTAGTATATTTCATAGATTGTATAGGATCACTTTGATATGATAGACTGTAGAAATTAAACATTTTTATTTTATTTCCTCTACATTATATTATGAGAAATAATGCTATTACACTATATAAGGATGACACTATTTCTTCTTAAAATATCAATATATATACAATTATTCTCTTTCATGATAATTCATTGAATATTTTAAGTGGAATATCTACCCTCCTCCTCTATTCTATTTTACCACCTTTAATATGATAAAAACTGGTATGAGAGACTATTTCTCTCAAATATAGATTCCATTGGTTTCTGATTTTTTTACTTATATATACTAGAGATAATGGTCTATTGAATAATGTTTTTTTTATGAGATGGAATGGATGAATATATATTATGGATAAATACCTCAAAGCCTTCTATATGTTTCCAAACCCATAGTATATGGGATGCTTTGATGGAATTTCTCAACATGGGAAACTAGAAAGGGACCACACTACAGTGGTTCTCATGTAGGAATTATAGAGGACTATACAAAATGATAATAGTTAATATGGTCATAGTGAATCCAGTGTTGAGTGAAATATGACCAAATATATTACACCACGTTTTAGTGATCACTGTGGTACAATCAAGGAGTTCCTATCCATAATGAGGAAGTGGAAAAATATCCATGGGGGCGGTCATAGTAAAAGTAAAGTTTCATGATGGAGACTTTTAGTAAAGGAAAGAAAACATAAGAATTTCCACAATATAAACCATGGTTTAGTGGTGCATGAGGATCCTTATGCAATAAAAGGAAGATAATTAAAAATTTTGTAGTGTTTATGGTGGTAATGGTCAATTACAGTAGTTTTAATACAAAATGAAAAATAGAAGATGGAAACTCTGTAGTGCCTACTATTTTATGGTCAAAATGGAAAAAGGTTTTACAATATGCCATGGAAAATTCATATGGATGGGAAAAACAAAAATTTAGGTATAATTTTTTTTAATTTTATGAGAAGTTATTAATTGGGACTCGCATCATGGCACTTGAATATATTCTATGAATCTGGACAAATTCAATGTGGATTACAACATTGATGTTAGTCTTTTAATAAAAAAATTAAATTCATACTGTAAAATGAGTACATGTATAAAAACGATCACATTGAATAATGGTATTGTGGTTTTCTTAGATGGTGTTATCAGTAATTTTAAATACCTAATTATACATATAAATATGTCCATTCATTAGAACAATATCCTTCAATAATATAAGATATTAGTTATTATTTGAGGAAATAAAGGTAGAGTGACTGTATGCATAAGTTTTATATTCGAGGGAAATGAAGTAAGGGGTTAATCACTAAACATGCACATTTTTAGAAAGAGAAAAAATAGATTATTGTTTCATGTTTCATCTTAAATGGAAAAATTTTATACATATGAATTAATACACAGATTTTGACGGTGTAGTAAGGTTACTTCCAAAACCACTCATCTGTATATATTGAAACCATAAGAGATAAGATGGTAAAGGGAAATATATTTCTATAAACTTTGTGAATGTTGTTGCCAAGAGTGGTTAAGAAATGTGATGGATTATGGAAGTGAGAAAATAATGACAGTGAGCCAATTTTAGGGTATGGAGTTAGCCCAAAACAATTTAGGATTTTGATAACATTCAAGAAGTGTCCTATTCCAAAATGTACCTTCACTTTATCTGCACCAAATATTCACTTTCGGCTAGCCATGTCGGGCCCACCAGCATACCAATGAGACCTTATTTGATATAGGCTCACTATATACCTTTCAATATGGCTGGTGTGGGCATACCAAGTGAATAGTTTGTCATTCTAGTTAATATGAGCTCTACATACTATATCTGTTAGTCGGTGGGGAATAAGGATGAGCTGGTGTTGCTGCTCCTTCTTATCTAGTTAGGCTAGGCTTCCATACCTATTATATATTCTAAGGAATACACAAAGCTTCCTTCTAAGCATAAAAACCTTCTTCAATGACTTAATCAGATAAATCATATCTGGTGGAAACTTGGTTTTATGAATGAGCAATCCTCCGGATGAAAATATCAAACTTCATATGAAATTTCACAATCGTATATGCATGTTCCATTATAATAGTGACTAACAGTAGTCCTAACATGAGGAATATTGAGGCTCCCCAATCCACATAAGGTTTATTATTTATGAATTTTTCAAAATATGTGTTGAACTAAGTGTGAGATTTGATACATGTTGTGATTTTTCTAATAAACAAAATTTGATGCATGATTAAAATATCCTTCAATATTTCCACTAATTTTAGTTAATTTAATCCAGATAATTAATATTAAATGAGAAATACCTGCTTCTATTAAAATTCAATTAACAAATTTTGTTTTCAAACAAAGTGGTTTAGAGATTGGTATCATTTTTTGTTTTTTAGGATATCAAAAAGATATATAGATAGTATAGAGTTTCCCACATGTGGTTCCCCCAAATTGATCATAAATAATTAGTGTCAAGAGATAAAGTATCAAGGGTAATTTCTGGAAAACATTAATGGATATTAATCTTAATTATAGGTTTTTAAAGCATGTATAAGACTAAAACTAATGGAGTACAAGTTGTATCATTTGTTCCAATTTCTAAAAAGTGGAATAAATTACATTATCAAGTGGTATAACCATCAAAAGGTGTATTTAAATGCTCTATACAAATTTTTGTGGGTGAATCTTTGTGGATGATCACATTGATGTAGAAAAAAAGCTAATATTTGTTTTTTAATTTTATTCATGAGTAACATGAATAAATGTGATGAAATATTAAAAAGATATTATCATTTACTCCAAGCGCAAACATAAAAGTATTATAAGTTATATTGACGCACCAAATTCAATGTGGTAAATTTAATCAATGCATTTATTGAGGAATGTGTTGTAATGATGTGTGTTAGATTAGATAAATTTCATATCCTAAAATTAGTGGGAAGGATTTTTTTAGAATAAGATATGATAGGAGATGATTAAGCACTCTCTATCATCATAATGGTATTTAAATCCCATGAAGAAGCCCTCTTGGAATATAAATACAAAAGGAGGGGTTGGACGTACATGGAGAATATTTCCCCAAAAAGGGGGAGAAAATATTGAAATCATAAGAGGATGGATTTGACACTATTCTAAGAGGGAGTAAGATATTATGAGGAAGATTCATTTTGATGAAAGAGTAATAGTTCCAAGATCTCAACAATTAGGAGAAAAAATTGAAATAAAATCATATTTGATTTCACAATTTGTATTTAATAGATGATAATGTGGAGAATAATTGAAATGAATGTATATAGCATATTTTTTTCGGAAAAATAAATATTGGAATATTTTTAAAACCCTAATAAAATGTATTGGATTTATTTAAAAGAAGTATTTTGTGGAAAAGAAGGATTTTCAACCTGATCAAATTGTGGATCTATGAAGGATTTTTTCACAAGAAGTGTGTTGTTAAGAATATAATATTTAATGTGGTTTTGGTGATAAAATATTTAGTAAAAAATAATGTTATTCATAGTCAATCCAGAAGTGTAAATGGATTCTCTAAGGAGACTACAATTTAATTATATGATCTAAATAAGAATATAGGAATTTTAAAGATTAAAGGGGATGTATATTACATAGAAAAACACATTTTGTGTTGATTAATCCCAGCATTGGAAAGACCACACCCTGGTCAATGGGAATGGAGATGATAGTGAAGTTCTTATGTGTGTCCATCATTATTGTATTTGGTGTGTGGAGAAGGAATTTTCAAACACAAGAAAGTGTAAAGGTACCGTGTTATATTGGGCCCCATGGTAGAATTCTAGAGCACTTATACTAATAGTACAAGGCCAATGTGGCCATAGTTCAAGTCCTGCCTAGTCTAAAATATGAATAGAACTTTCACCACATCATAGTGATAACAATGTGGAAGTGGATGAGTGAATGTGAATAATGGGGATTGATAAAAATAGATATGGTGGTGGTTGTACATGAAGTGAATTAATAATTTTAATACCTTAATTGTATAAAATTCCAAAGGGAATGGTCAACTAGATAGAGAAATATGTAGTGGATCAAAAGTATCCTTGTAAAATATAAGAGATTCTGTTATGGGTACAGTGGTGTTTGTTGGTTTTCATTTCTAAATGGTGTAATTTCATGCATAAATGGCCAATAGAATAGCACCATGTCGTACTTCCTGGAACATGGAAGAAAATATAGTCAAATGGTTTTCACTATGATGTGGTTATGGGTGCGTCAAAAATTGACACTTAGATTCTAGGAAAAATCATTAGGATAATTAATGATGATTTTTTAATTGTCTCATAAACTAGGGGCCCCAAATATAAGTTATGAATACACTAAAATTTATATATTATATAGAATTTTGAGTTAGTGGATTAATTAGGGAATTTAGTCCACATTGATATGTTAATATATGTCCATAATGTAGTTTCATTGACTATAATTATAATGGTTTTGATGGAAAAATTATTGGTATTTTTAATATCCTAATATTTCATAGAAAACAAGTCATTCATTGGGTCCAGATATCACTTATTAACATAGGATATCTATTCTTACAAGATGAGATGGTTGGAGAGGGAATTTGAAATTCCATTTGATATTCATGGGAAATATTTTAGTGTGGAATCTACACTGAATGGACACCTTGGTAGTAGTAGAAGAATAAAAATAGCATATCTAGTGTCATTATGAAAGGAAAAAAGGCACTATATATGGAGACATTCATATATTTAAAAGTATAAGAAAGATGAATTCAATGACACCGATATACATTTAGTGGATGGATAAAAGATATTCTTGTGGAGAAACCAACATTTCTATAAATTGTGAAATGATATTACAGTAGTGAGAAATGGAGGAGGAAGATGGAAAAGAGATGATAATGGATGTGAACAAAAGTGAGGGTAATGAGCCTTTGGAAATTGTAAGATAACATAAAATATTATCAGGATGTGGGCTTGTGAAATATTTGACCTAGAATAAACCACACATCAGTTCTGGGTAGATTGTGTATTTTGGTTCATGGAATATTTGTTTATCATACTCTTTAGAGAATCTGATCGTTGTTGAACCGAGTAAATTCTTCATGTCTTATTTACATTCTATGTACACGTCCAAATTAGGTCATAAAAAGAAAATGGATAAATTTTAATGAGGGATGATCATGTAAAGAGGAAACATGATACAGTTATAAAAATGAAATAATTTTATGGCCATTATGTTTAGGGGTCAAAATATAAAAATGGGTAGTAAGGATATAAAGGAAAGGTAATGATTTTGAATATACCCACATTCCCTAATTCACCCCCCCCCATTACGGTATATCTCACTGTATAACAATTTCAGGCATAAAACTTGTTACACCCAACGCAACATGGATACCTACGGGATCATATACAAATACTATTTGACCCAAGTTGGTCAATATTCCCACATAAGTATTTTTTATTTGGACACTATGCATATTCATTGATGTTTAATTCTCTGGTATAATAGAATACGCCATACACTATTATGATTTTCATATAAGCATGTTTTTTTAATTTAAATTTATGTTTTATTAGAATGATATTTGACTTATTAATAATTAATTCTTTAAAAACCCATTTAAATTTCTCTGATGATTGACCATGAAAGATAAATTTTTTCGTGGAGTTATTAGATTAAAATTCTATCTAATGTTTATTTTTTTTAAATATTAGCCAAACATATTTTAAATTATTATTTTAGTATCATTGATATATGAAAACAATAACACTATATATCTAAAAATATGTGTTTTATTGTTTTCTTATGTTTAATTTGGAATGCATGAAATTAATGTTTATTTATCTATTGTTTGAAAAATTGATTTACTCACAGAAATTTATATCATCAAAATAGGTTTTTAGAAAAATTTTTAGTATTTAATGATGTTAATATATTTAAATAATTATTGTTTATTATTGAGTTATTTTGAAAAAAATCATTTTGTAATTATCCTCTAATATGTTTAATTGTTCTACACTTGTGTTGGTGAAACATTTTGTGGCTTTTCTGTGACTATGTAAACCTATTTTCAATTATCTAAATTCTTTAAATAAATAAATTCTAATTTCAGTACATATTATGAGATCTAGTAAGTTATAAAATATGTTTGAATTGGTGATGGAATTTATTTTGAACTTCTGGTTTACATATATTTAAAACTCCAATGAATCATTCCAAAAATTCTAGTTAAATGATTTGGAATTTATTATGTTTTCAAATTTATAATATTCATAATGACTTGAGGATTATTATTTTATTTATATAAAATAAATATTATAATTCTAGACGATTTTTTAATATGATGATAAGAAATTGTTTGTGATGGTTTACTAGTAGTTTTTTAACAATGATATATATTACTAACCATTCTATTAATATTTCACTGTAAACACATTGAATGAAAATATTTGGTGTCAATTTTTTTAATATTTTTATTTGTAACGTTACAACTCTATTTATTCATAGTTATATTAATTATTTCCTTGAATTTAGACATGGGATATTTATTTGTTTTACTGTAATATTTAAAAAGTATTAAGTATGTATATATTCTAAATATATTTTAGTTTTTTTGAACAAAATGTATGTTTTTTTGAATTTCTATCTATTATTGTTTATATTCAAGAGAAATCATTAATGATTATTAATGAAAGGGGTAAGTTTAATTAATATTCAACATTCACAAAATTTCATATTATTATCATATTATGACTCGTTATTCATATTAGATAAAATAAAAGGGATTTTAAATTTAATACATTATTGTAATATACAGAATATTTCAGATAGAACTTTTGATATTTCAATTTGTTTTATTTTTTTAGTATTTGGTGTAATATGAAATTAATAGTAAAATAATTTAATAAATTTTTATATTATACATGTTGAGTTGGTAATCATTTTCAACCAAGTTTGTGTTAGCATGTACTATTTTACAATGTTTTAAATCATTTCCATGATAAATGTTTTTATAGGTTTCATTTTTTTATTTTTAAATAATAAATATTGAGATATTTAAATACTTATATATTATGCTCTGTAATAATTTTTTTTACCTTTTCCCAAATTAATAAACAATGAAGATAATTTTATTTGAAAGTGGATATTTTTTATTAAAATCATTTCGCTTTAAAAGACAATTTTAAGAGTTATTGATAAAATTAAAAAAATGGGATAATTTTTTTAATTAATTGTTCCATTTTGTAATTTTTTTAAAAAAATATTTAAATTACATATCTTGAGGAGTTTTAATTTTTTTTAGTGTTTAGAAAAATTAAAACACCAAAATAATATTTTTTATCAAAATTATTTTTCGTAAATTATATACTAATCACATCATTATTACTTTTGTTAACAATATTATCACACATAATAATAATTTTTTATTCCTTATTCATTGTATAATTTAAGGTAGAAATGTTTTTGAATTGTTTAGTATATACTACTGCTATAAAAATGATATTTTAGTGAAATTAATTTTATATTCATTAATTATTTCTTGATAAATAATTTTTAGTCATTTGGACATTAAATATATTAAATCAGGGCCCCATTAATATTTTTGTTATTATCATCAATTGATAGGTTTGTTCTTATGGTCACTAAAAGGATAAACTAACCTATTAAATTCATGAAGTATCTACTATAACCAAATATTCTATGAAACTTATTAATCTACCATTCCATAAGGGTATTCATGTTGGAATCTATTTTATAATTGTTTGTGAATTCTTTATAGTAGTAATGTTATACTTGTGGTTAGTTATTGACTTTTGTGGTTTTGATTGATAGAGTAACTAAACTTATCATCCTAACAATATACCTACCGCATAAGGAAGCGTAACCTTCCATGGAACACATATGACCACATGGTGTACATGCTACCCATCCTATACATGTTCTTGAAACAAATATGAATTTTCAACCTACCACATCAATCTATCAACCTATCATTATTATATACATGTGACCTACCATGAGGTATTACTCCATACCAACCATATGAATCATTGGAAATCAACCACATTACATTTAAGAAACCATGATGAGAAATTATGGATCATATATATTTTATCGAATATGAATAATAATATCATGGTGAAACTGTTATGAACATGATTTTCCAGATTACTATGATCGTGAAATGTATCCACACAGCTTGGGCAATGAAACTTGATGATTGATGAAGAGAAAAAATTCATTATATAATTTAAAAAATCTCAAAATATATTGATTTGGAAACTATTTCTTAATCTACCAATGAAACTGTTGTGGGTGAAGGGTGGGTGTTGTCTAAGAGTATATCTTATAGGGAAATATTATGAAGAATGTGTTGTCTCTGACAACACAGCCTTCAGAAATATTTTGAAGAGGGTTCTCTGAAAGACAATTCCATATCTAGGAATATTTATAAGTATGTGTTGTTAGAGAGACCACCTTATTGAAATGTTTTCTAAAGAACGTGTTGTCTCACACTACACCTTAATTTAACTTTTTTTTTAAAAAATTATTTTTAATTTTAATATATATACATAAAAAACTAAAAAATTTAATTAAATATTTTTTATTTGGTATTAAATTAAGAAATTTATTCTTAAAATATTTTGTCAAACCCAACCCATCAATCCATTTTATAGAGGTCTAGTAATCGACATCTTTTCCATGCTTCCAAAATGGGATTTATAGACAAATTTTACACCATTTAATGATTAATATATTTTTTATCAAAACAAATTAATGATAACAAATTATTAATCAAAACTAATATTAAATAAATATTTATTATTTAAAATTATTATAAATAGTAACAAATAAATTCATAGTAATTCATACTAATAATATAATTATTATTTGTAAATTTATTATTAATAAAGAAAAAATATTTTTAAATGATGCGAATAATAATTTAATTATCAATAAAAATACAAATATATATATATTTTACTAGTGATGATAAATAAATTAATTTATAATTTTTATAATTTATTATATAAAAATAATTATAATTTGTTAACATTATAACCAATATTGATAAAAATTATAATGATATTAATTGATATTAATTTATAATATTTTTTGTCTCATAATATATTTTTTGTTTATTATATTTATGAATTATAATACTATTTTCAATAATGATGAAGTCCATGAAGATAATGGTATTATTATTTGGTATTATTATTATTGAATAATACATTAAATACTATGATTTCTTAAAAATATTATATTTAATATTATTACTTATTAAATTATGATTTTTTGGAATAATTAATTATTGATGTGTTACTTATTAATAATAACTAATAATAATGTCATAGTATGTAATGAATTCAATTATATAAATAAAAACTATTTAAATTAATAATATATTATTAAGGTAGGTAAAAATCAATATATTTTATTATTTATGTAATAATAAATATAAAACTATAATATTGTTAATAATTACAAAAAAATGTAATTAATAATTCTATACTTAAGAATAATTATGTGCATAAATTTATTTACATAAAAATTTTAGGTTTTTTATAAAGAATGTTTGTTTCATATAAATTAATATAGATTTGTTATATTTATTAAAAATAAAAATTATTATTATTAGATAATGAATGTTATGTGTGCACAAGTATACAAAAAAAAATAAATGCATATGATAACTTTATGATGGATTATTAATAACAGAAAATAAATTCATGATCGTAAAACATTGTTTATAAAAAAATGTAAATGATTGTGCAGAAGACCCCAAACTATTTTATTAATAAGAAAAAATTAGTAGATGAATTGTGGATGGTGTTAGATAGTGAAAAAGATCCAACAACAAAAGAAAGAATTTCTTCTGTATTCCACTAGAGACCATTCTCTTGGGATGGCATTCGTTTCCCCTTAGATAATGGTGTCACCTTCACTTACTAATTTTCTTTTGAAACTCATGGTCATCATCGAAAAAAATATCTGAGGTACCCACCAAAATGATAAAATGAATGTATTTTTATGATTTATTATAAGAATATGGATTTGTTGTTGATCAGAATATTTCTTTTAGATTAACAGAAAAAAATATAAAATTGTGAGGTAATAATGGTAGCCACAAAAAATCTTTTCCAATTTATCAATAAAAACTCCAGCAATGAGTCAAACCATTCATCAATATCCTCTTAGATCCCCTGAGGCATCTTTTCAACCACTTTTTCCTCCATGTATATTTTGGTATTCATATTATTTTCCCCTACCTTCTCAAATTTTTGTAATCAGTAATTACTGAAAGCGTCATAAAACTATTCACAAATACAGAGAGTTTAGCGGGATTACACCCACCCACATTTATTGTTCACCACCTCTTATCCATATTGGAGAAGGATTTCATGGGAATAAAACTAGAAAATAACATTCATTGTGAATTTTTAAAATCAAATTTATTACGGTGTCTGGCCAATATATATCCTTGTGACAACATACTTATAAGGATCAGTGTTGATCACTTGATCTCGATAATGTGAGTCTCCAAGATGCATAAGGGAGTCCTTCCTAGACCTAGGAAGACACTAAAAATTATATTTATTTTCATGGAGTGGGTGTATGAAATCCCCCTTTATTTACTAAAGTGGTTTCTCTCTAAGAAAATTATTTATTCTATACCATTATAAGATTACTATTTAGAACTGATGGATTACCATGACCATAATTGTGAATCTGATATCTCATCGAACTAGAAACCAAAAACATGGATTTGCAATTCATTTTGGTTGTAATTTGTAATTCCTGTCATTAGTGATTCATGTCACATTTTATTTTCCACTTCCTATTGAAAACATCCTCACATTCATATTTTTCAACAGAAGAAACCAGATTTTGTAGTACAACAAAAGTTCCCTTGAAAATGGAATATTTAGAATATTTATCGTGATGGGTTATCTACGCCTCCACATCTTCATCAAGTCAAATGTTATCCCATTATTTTTGTATATATGATCTGGGTCCATGAATAGAATCTACTTCACTTATAGTGACAAATGATCCAAAATAGAATAGATCTAATTCCTAAGACTTTTCCTAGTCAACATCGATCTATCCATTCTCTATAGAAGGCCTCTATTCACTTTGATGGAGGAAACCCCCCCAGGAGAAGTACCTAATACATCCTAGATCATGATATAATCAATAACTACCATCCTAATGCCATTTTTTCACCACTATTGATACCATCCAATTTAGTCATGTGACCAATATTTTTACCTTTTCCATAGTAATCTGTGGAATGACATTTTAATAATCATTTCACAACCCATACTATATGGGCTCATGTTGTGACTACCCCAAGCCCACCTCTGATATGCCAAGGGATGGTGACTATCACCCAATAGGAATACCCCATAAATTGGGGGAATTATCATTATCATATTGTACACATGAACACATCTCTGTGAAAAAAATAGATTAAAAATAAAAACAATTAAAAGGATCCATTCATGCAACAAATATTCCAAAACCATAGAAAAAAAGTGAGAGTGATGGAAATAAAGATGGCTAAAAAATCCCATCATAAGTAGTCTGTACATAAGTAAAATTGAAACGGAAAAGATTCTATTTTTCTCTAGGGAGGAGGACTACGTCATGGTATTCTACCAGTAAAGACCTCAATAAATCCCTCACAATCTATGCTCCACCCTCTCATGGGCCTCCTATGACACTAACAAAAGGTCTTCCACAATCAAATGACATGACATGTGCTGCAAAATCTCGTGAATTGGTGAGTATAACAAAACTTACTATGACACATCGAAAATAAAAAACATGACGCACGATGTATTGAAGTAAATACCAAACGTAAAATAATCATTGTATTATAGATTACAAGAGATAAGTAGAATACTGGGATATACTAAGAATGCTCTCCTCACCATTAGGCCATCCTAACCAACTATCAGCCATGGGATACTATTTGATGAAATTATCATTCTAGTATATCCCACTCCATGATCCATGATATCATCAATGACATTAAATATGGTGGTCTACCTCAATCATTCCCCACCAAAGGAAAACATGTTGTTCTAAGAGAAATATGATACACATATAGTGGTCCATCCCTAGGACCACTAGGGAACACAAAAAACCCAATCAAGATCACCCTTGATACAATGATAGGGGGTCACACCCATAACTAATAAGGGACACCATGAACCCAATATGGATGATCCCACTAAGTAGGGGATTTCATATCTACGATTCCTTAAATACCACTAATGTGTCTAGCTAGATGGAGGATTAACAACCTTCTTGGGGAGGTTACACCAATTACACAATCTTCACTGGCGGTGATAGAGGATCACACTCCAGTATCATGAAGGTGTGGGATACTCTATCTAAGAATCAACCTATATATGGGAACACAATATAGTGGTGTGGATTTAATGTCACATTGTACCCTCAAGGAATAGACCAAGGGAATACACACAATGTTTACTACTCACAACTAAAAATCCACCATTTTTCTCAAAAATACTATCGCAATGTCAGAGTCTCAACATTGTAGATGGACCATCAATTGGATGATCCATCTAAGAATCATTACAATTTTTTCAAAAAGCAACCCACATATGTTAATTATTATTTTAATAATTTCTTAACATTTTTTCTGGGAATATGGGACCTAAGAATGACACTCCTTCTTAGAACCTGGTCTTGAAAAAAAAATCCTTATAAAAACCAAAAAATAAAACATAGAAAATATAATATTTTAAATTATCCTCCCATTGGGGATTTATGTATCTAAAAATCAAAAATGGGTTACACAATAAGCTGAGGGTACTGAGCATGAATCTGAGCCTCCATCTCTTATTTCTCTCTTAGATATTCTCATGCTACCACCAAGCACACACAAAAGGAACTGATTAACCAAGAAGGACCCTATCCTATTTATCCTTGATCTCTATAGGGTACTTGGTAATGTTCACTCTATCCTTTATGTCCAGCTCTCCCCAGTCAATGATGTGTGATTGTTCATGCACGTACCTCCTCAGCTATGACTTTTGAAAGATGTTTTTTTACCGCATTTAGAAACATTGTTAGAGCCTTGATATTTGAAACCTCTTCAACTCTACATAGATTATGGAAAGGTGTAATGAAACATAAAGATAGCTTTCCACACTATTTAAATCTATATATCTATGTCTTGGAAAAACAATAAATAACACATGGTATCCTTACATAAACTCCAGTGTCCTCAATCACCTATCATCATAAGAATTATGAAGGCTCTTCACAATCAACATCCACCCTGGGATGACCTACACCTTCTTTGTAGTAGCTCACTCCAACATCAATCCCTTGACTTTGGACACTCCCGAGTCAGTCCATCAAAGTGGTGACCCTAGGGTAGCCTGTAAAATGCCTTGAACATTGCAATACCAATGGTTAAATGGTAACTTTTTCTTTATGAAAACTCTTCCATTGGTAGAAGATCATCCAAACTATAAAAAAATTCTAACATGCAAGCATGCAGTATATCTTCAAGAACCTAAATGGTCTACTCAGTCTTATCATCCATATGATGGTAAAACATTGTGCTCAAACATAATTAGGTCTCATAAACCTCCCATATTATCTTCCACAACTGGGATGTATTGTGAGCTTCACGATAAAAAATATCATCAATGGGACTCCATATAGGTGAAATATCACTTATATGTATATACATCCCAAAATCTATACTAAACACTACTATCAGCCAGCTGAGAAGTGGGATGACATATTGAGTTTTTCAACGATCACCCAAATTGAATCATGTCCACTAGAATTATGTGGTAAACCTCTATTGAATTCATCATATATCCCATCCAACATTCATTCGGGAAGCTCAAGTGTTTGAGCTAAACCCACTAGGACCAATTTATCAACCATCTGCTTTTAACATGTAAGTCATAGTTAAACATACATTATAACTCCTTTCTTCCCCCATTTCCACCAAAACTGACATTGGTGGTATTTGTACATCATTAACAAACCTGGATGTACTTCTAAATGGAATGCATGAAACTCATTCATATTTTCCTCCCGCTATATAATTGGTACAACTTTGTGTCCCTTAAAAAGAATGATGTGCTCCCCATATTTTGAATATGAATCAAGAGCACACCTTTTTGAAATGTAAGCTTATATGGTCTCACAGTCGGTGTCCCGCAGTTATGCCTCTTTAACTTGATGTAAGAGTAGAGTAGTAACAAATATCAACTAGATGTAGGTTTCTTCATCTCCACCTATAAAAGATATCTATAATGAGGCCAAATACTCTGAGGACATATTTAGAAACTATGAACTAGACTTCCTACTGGGAGAATCATCCAACATGTTCCCCATCCAATGAGTATAGAAACTATAAATGTCGTTCTCCTAGAGGAACCCTAGTCAGCACCTCTATCTATATTAGAGATCTATATGTGAGAAGATATGATTGAGACAATTTTTTTCATGGTATATTATGAACCACTCACTGATTAGGTATTTTTCCCCATCATCAGTGTGAATAATATCACTACTAACATAAGATCATGGGTCATGTAGTTCCCCTCACGTTCCTTCAAATAGTTTGAAACATAAGCATCACTGATTACCTCTTCATAATGAAACAACCAAGACTTATTCCTAATGCATTTTAGATTACTACATACATGAAAAATTCCTTTGGTAATCTCAAGAATGGAGTTATTTAAAAACCCTACCCATGGTCTTGAATGCATTGAACCGACGTACAAAATTTAGAACTTTATTTCCCCTCTCAGATGATCAGAAGGGGGTCCTTGATCCTCAATATTTGATACTTGTTCTTCATGGTAACGTTGATAATGTGATGGTAGTCCACATACAACCTCAATCCCTCATCTTCTTTTATGGAAAATGAGGCTGGGGCTACCCATTGGAAAACACTGGGTCTCATGATTCCCTTCTTTGGTTTTCCTATAACTGCACCCTCAACTCTAGAAGCGTTATGGGTGACATAGCATATTTATGTGTGGATATTGGAGTTAAATCAGGGTGTAAATATATACATATGTTAATCACAAAGAGGGTAGGAAATCCGAAAATCACTAAGAAAGATTTCCTTATAATCCTCCACCACTATAGGAAATTGAGGAATCCTCTCATCCACTGCACTGAATGTTGGGATAGATAATAGATGAGTAATCAACATCAGTCTCCAATGTGTGAGTCTATCCAGCACTACCTTGATTTCCTTTTTCACCATCAATAGAAATCGTGGTCCCATCAGTACTGACACATAGCACTCTTCACCGAAAATAGTCAATTTGAGCATGAATATTGGAAAATGATCAATATAAAAAATGACATCATAAGGCGCCGACTCAATAAATAATAGATCCCAACCAAAACTATCACCTTCTAATGTCATGACACAATATTTTCACTAGTGAATGATCATTTGGTCTCCTCTAGTAGGAGTCTTCTAGAGTTATGGTCGAGTCAATGGTTCAACCAGAATCTCAGAGTCACAGACTTGTGTCATGGAATGAAATGAATGAAAATCACTTGTTTCTATAACAGTGGAACCAAAGTAGAAAATACATTGTTCACACCTAAAATCATTCATGTAACCCTTAGGTCATACGCCTTGATTTCTTGTAGCTGCCACCATCAATTTCTCCTAGGGCCCTGAGTCTCGTGCGGACCACCTTATGGTAGTGGTGGTAAAATGTCGAAAAATATTCCACCATGTTATGATCTCCCACATCCTCTACTTCACCCACTACTCTTTGGATATATATACTCTTATATATGTCCCAACCTCAGTGGTCTATCCACATTCTTCCTGTAAACAGTATGATGGTTTAGTAAATCTCAGGTGACTTGTACTATGTAATCACATGAGTATAATCACCTATCTCTAGACTGACTAGACCCACCATGTGAGCTATAAATTGCAGATCCTCCATCCCAGAACCTCCTATTAAAACATTTCACACATCAATGTCCCTAAGGAGAATGTCGGATCCATACTTCCAAGGTATATACCTCTGCTTTCCCACATCAAAAAATAACTAGATGCATCCGGTTAACCAAGAATCTTTCAACCACCAAAGGATCCTCAAGCACCCCAGCATATGTAGGAACTATAAAAGGGAATATACAGGTTTGTATGTCCCTAAGAAGAACTTGCTCAATGTTCCATGCTCTGATATAATGATTGTGTATCATATCAATCATGTACATGGTGAGGTTGGTATGGCTCGATAAATACTCAGAAACTAACATGTCATCTTATGAGAGTTGTACATGCTCCACGATATGCATAACCCTGATCATACAAGGTGACATCACCTCTAAAAATTCTTGTTAAACTCTATCCATGGAAGAGTCTCCTCATCACATGATCAGGTCAATAAACACTGCCATGGCCCTTCTGATTCGTTTATAAGCCTCACCTCCAGGACCACCATCTATTCTTTTTGTGTCCTAACTAGATAGAAAACATAAATCACCTCTTCAACTATTCCTCATCCACCGTTGGTTCATGGTCACCTTTGAAATGGATTATTTTATTCCACTAAGACTCACAAAGCACTCTTGCCCCACATAACTCATCCTCTAGTATTGAGGGTACCATGTGCTTCTCTAAAGGTGGTGGTATGGTTGGTGCTTCAATAGGAGGTGATATCTCCTGTACAAATCCATGTACCAATTTCTCATCACATAGTAGACTATCCCCATGATCCCATGGTGGATTCATGTCTAGATGCCTATGTGATGACACCCTAAAACAATAGAAGATTTTTCATAGCTGATATAGTATATCTAGTAAGATGACTCAAGATGTACATTGGAAACCCAACCATTAATATATGATTCAAGTTCCATTTTCCCTGACAACTATTGTTCTAGATTACTAAGTCGAAAACAAGGTTATTAGAGTCTAGGTTTATAGATACATTGGCTACCACACCAACATGGGGGGTCCCAGGTTTGAAATATAAACTCGAATCAATTAACAATGTTTACCAAAAACTGCATCCAAGACTACTATTCTTAATGTATAACATGTAACTGATACAACTCTATCGTGACCATCCCATAGGGGCATATTCTATGAATACCCCAAGCCCACCTCCGACAGTCTAGGGTCTGGTAACAAGCACTGAGATGGTACAATACACAAATGGGAGGAGCTAGCATAAAGTACATGTACACACACACACACACATATCCAAGTAATTAAATGATAAAATGAAAAAAACTAAAAGGATTCATTCATACAATTATAATATCTGAATCAGAGTACAAAAATGAAAGTAAAAGAATGTAAATAGGGCCAAAAATATCCCCTCCAAAAAATATTATGTACAAAAGTCCAACTGAAACTATAAAGAGTCCAACCTACTCCGTGGGTGAGGAATACATCATGGTAAGATCTCGATAAATACCTCAGTATTCCCATCTCTATCTTTGATCCACCCAATCCTTGTGATCCTACGAAACTATTGAAAGGGCCTTAATCTATATAAGAAATGGAACATGTATAAAAATCTAATTTAAGGGAGAGTATAAAAATACTAAGTAGGATACCATGAAAACAGTAATCATGATTCACCAAGTATTCCTATGAATACCTTATATAAAAATCTATCTATAATTGATTAAAATATAGAAAAGGAACACCCAAATATACTCATAAAATACCCCACAACATTAGGCAGTCATAACCAACTACCAACCACAAGAATCTGTTCAATGAAAAACCCATTCCATGAGAACCCACTCCATGATCTATGATATCATCGAAGATAGTTGATAGAGAGGTGTTTCTATTTTGGGAAACCCAAAGAGATTTTTTTGTTCTAAGAAGACTATGATACATAGATATGGGGTCATACATAGGACTACTGCGGAACACCATGAACCTGAATAGGATCAACCACTCTACATAGATAGGGGTCACATCATATACTACTAGGGGACACCACGAGCCTAATTTGGATCTACTTTCTATGGAGGGGATCACAAGTCAATAATTATATAAGACCTAATAATGTGGCCCTCCAAATAGAGAATCCAAAATGTACTCAGAGTGGTTATTCAAATCAAAAAAACTCTAAAATGGGTGATAAATGATAACACTCATGCATCACTGAGTGATACTATAATCTATTTGAGACTTGACCTCTAGAGGATATTACGACACATTGATGTGGATGTAATGCCGCATTGTACCATAACGGAAAAGAAAAAAATGGAACACACTAAAAATATACTATTCCATAATAAAAACCCACTATTGGTCTCAAATTGACCATTTCAATGTTAGGATCTCAACACCGCAGACGTCTCATCGACTGGAAACACTGTTTTGGAGTTATAGTATTTTGATGGAAACATCATCCTAACCTACTGAGGGTATATTGACCTACCACTACTATCAACCACTATAGTCGGACACCCTACTATGCATACCTCCCACCCATGGACTGATCGTCGTGGTCAGTCCACCAATCAATGCCTAACCGACAGCTGCAGTCGACCTCCACAGACTAGTCGTGTGGTCGTTCCTCCCAATGGTAGCTTGATCTACAATGGAACAATGGTAAAACGCACTAGGGCTCCACCATAAGTTTCCCTAGATCTGGCCTATGTCTTCCCGATTCTAATATGGGTCCATCGTCGCTAGGCAAGAACACCGACCTGATCTGACTTATTGGTCCATCCCAGCCCACCGACCAAGCCCAGCCCACTTAGCTCATTCCAGGTTTGATGCTACATCCTCCAGTGCCATCTAGTGTCAATAGCCATGGCTCTACCCATACACGACTCTATCTCCCTTGATAGTAGTCACATCTACTGGCCCCGATGATACCCCACCTACAATGGATTCTATACCCTCTGCTTTTTCAAGCTACCATGCCTCCTCGGGTTTAAAAAAAATTAAATGATCATAGAACATATATTTTCCAAGACTCGCCATCATCGAAAAACAAATCCCATTAATATGTATTCTCCCAAATTGGATAAAATCTTCATTCATCATTATGTGTTGAAGAATTCTAAAAAACATGAATTCAAGAATCATTCATCGTCTGAATCACTCCAACAACATTGTTGTACCTCTATTGTGTTGTTCCAGTACCATATATATGATATTGGATTGTTTCATAACAAAATTATTGTGTAATGATCTACAGATTAGGATTTGTCAAAACCCAAGTCAATGAAGAACAACCATGGTGAAACTCGCAATTAGTGGAGAAAAGCACAATAAATCACGAGGAAAAACCTTGATCGAAGGATGTATTGATCATGGTTTGCTTCCATTATGATATAAAAGTAATCTAACAACAAATTAAAATGTTGGATCTTATTCTAGTTAAATGCATCAAAAAATATATCCCTTCATGCCATACACAAGATCAATGAATCATTACATTTTCCAATTTATTCGCATTTGGTGTATAAATATGATTGGGGAATAATCAAATTCAAACGCATTCCCTGTATTTATTCTAATCAGACATTAAAAAACATTCACTGTGTCGTTGTCATTGTAAATGTCCTTCAAGATCTGTGCACAAAGATTGTCGATCCGTGATATATCACCCTTTGTTTAGGAGTATTCTTAATAGAATTCTCTAAAAAGGTCGTCCAGTGTCTCTAATGTTTTGTGGTAAACCCTAGATTTTGTTCAAAATAACTATTTAAAAATATACCCATCCTTGTGTCAATTATATGAAATAAAATAATTTTATTAACTTATTTTATTCATTATACACATGCTGATACTTTTCCAAAAACTGATCACTTTGACTAATGTTACGTCGTTCCTATTATAAAGTCATTGTTTTGAATTCCACAGTTCAATCATATTATTAATTCTCGATGCCATTCTGTAGTTATTCAGATTTTTCTGGAAAAATAATTCCATGCGATAATTAATATTTTAATATTTTTCAAGCATTTGATCCTGACCTAAGAATCGCTTGTCATCTCAATGCCTACTCTCGAATGTAATCCATATAATAACAAAAAATAATACATGTAAAATAAGAATAATTACAAAACAATGTTTTCATTTCAAATTCTATGAACAATCATTCATAGAATTCCCTAGAAGGCTCTATTCCAAAAAGAAAGAAAGAACCATTTCCCCAAAAAAATATCAAGACCCTCATTCTCTATAGATACAATGACATTTCTAACTAGAAAAGATACCAAATAAAATTTAATTTTTACTCTCGTCATGTGTTCGAACATGTATTCTCAATTATCATTTTCAGTTCTGATCGTTACTCTATCTACCAAAGCAATTCAAATTTGGATCATTGGAATCTTGAAGAATCCATCTAAAACCAGGAAATATGAACTATACTTGACCAAATATGTTAAAAATTTATATGGGATTAATGAAAAATGAAAATTTTTATAGGTTCATGAATTTTTTTTTCAACTTAACAAGTATGACGTTCTATTATTCGATTCATTTCAGCAATTAGAAACCGTTGAAGATTGTAACCATGCCATAATGGAATATATTTTACCTAAAAAAATACCCTTAGAAAAGATGACCATTTTACAAATGAATGAAAACCCATTGATTTCCAACATTTATGAATCACAAGGTGTGATAAAATAGAATGCTTATACATAATCCTTCACTTTGAATATTCTTCATGATTTACATAAACAAGACAAGTAGTACAATTCTTGAAAGAGTGAATATAATTTTCATGAGGGGGAGATAAAAAGGGTCTAAAATATCAAGAATAAAAATACTTATTGTTTCATGGATCATCGAAATATAAAAATCCACTTTGATAAAGACTCAAGCATAGATGAAGGATCTGGTTTATTAGAGTTTAAACTCATAGAAATCAAATTCATCTTCAGCCCTCTATCTCGAATATGCGAACTATGAATGTGCATTATATACATGATGAGGATATATACCTAATCACCATTTTCAACAGGAGGACACTCTCACCCAACCTGCATCGTGTTCCAAATAAGAATGTAATGGAAATTAATTCATTATAATAATTTAATGAAAATAGATTCATTACAATAAGGCCGTGAAATTATTAATAAAGTGGGGATAATATATTCATAAGAATTATCTTCTATTAATGATATGATATAAATATTTTTACTATTTGTGATTAATAATAACAATAGTAATTCAATTATTAATAATGACGTAATTAAAAATATTATTGATTTTTTTATTATGTATATATTATTAATAATTATCATATTAATTATCATTTAATTTTGGATATTAAAATTTAATATTAAAAATAATTATATTTTTTAAAAATAGGTTGTGGGAACCCCTTTTGTTAAACATATGAAACACATATCATTATAATGAGATAAGGTATCCTAATACAATTCCAATAGGACTAGGGGAAAATGATGCCCAAAAAACTAGATTGATGACCCTCACCAATTGGTACAAACAAGGATCGAATGAAGTAGACCAAACCAAGACAAATCCATTAAGATAGTCTATAATGGCCACTATTATTGATTTCACACCTATTACCATGATACTAGTTCAATTGATACACCCTACAACAACTATCCTTGAGTGTAATTCCACAACATCCACCTTGACATATTCAACTATACTCCTATTGTTTTGGTAGAGAGAGCCCATTACGTGGCCAATCAGAACTAATAAAAAGGACCAATAATAATTATGGGGAATCCATGCTACTTTCAACCCATATGCTTCTAGCCACCCACACACACAATACCTCTCTCTCACCCAACCACCTTTCCCTCGTGTTAATTCATGTCGACACCTCCCTAGTTCCAACCGAATATGCATTCATATGGTAATTCTATCTGATCAATCCTTTCCTACCAGCCTCCATTGGTGCTCCTTAATTCTGTAGAAATGCTCATTGATATCCCTCCACTAATCACTACCACATCATTTCCAAAAAATGATGGCCTCCCACCACATCACCTTGCCATAAATTTTCACTTCAAATGAGAACCACCCCTTCTTTCACTGCATAATTCTCGAACCAATAACATTATGAGTTTTTCCCACTATACAGAGAAGAAGTATTTATAAAAATAAACCCTAAAATATGAGACAGTCCAAACTCAAACCCTAATAATGGTGTGAGATTACATGATAAATATACCATAGGTTGTATCCCCAATTTCACTTAGAAATTATTAATTATTTTTATTCTAGTAAATAATTATATTATTCTTATTATGTGATATATAATTATTAATACATAATATTTTCTTTTTTTTATCATTAAAAAATTATATTCTTTTTCAATTATTTATAATTCCTCATGTGAATCTCTTAAAATTAATTTATAATAAAATACTAATATATATTTTATAAGTATCTATAGATATGTAATTATTTTTAGTACAAATGTTATGTTTTGAAAGAACATTGTTCTGTATTATATATATCATTTCCACCTTATTGTTTTAATGAAAATATTTTTTTAATTACTTTATATGTCGTTAGTATATGTTTTAAATTTCATTTTGATTCCATTTATATTATTTCATATGTTTTTTATGTCACCAACATGAAACACAACAAAAAATACTATGTTTTAATTATATAAAATTATAATCCTATAAAACATAATATATAAATACAATCAAAATGAAACATAAGGATACAATCTTTAGAGAAGGAATGAGTGATCCCCAAAAAGAAGACAACGTTAGATTCATTCCAATCTACCAAGGAATATGGATACTGGATCTTCTTCGTTCACATCAAAGGACATGCTCACCTTTGAGTAAGAAAGGTACAAGGCATGGAATTTTAGGATTCTCAACCAAGGTAATTCACACTCAAGGTGGGAAATTGCTGATAAATCAGATTATGAGTATGAGAATGATCCTCCTTATTCTGGATACTAAATTGTATTTTGTATGTGGTATAGTCTATCTGTGTAACCACCTCTACCACTCTTCTTATCATTTTATTTCTTCAAATAAATGGATACGATCATTTTAATATGGATATATATTTGGCATAATTAATACTTATTCATAATTTAGTTAATAATATTTACACATAATAATATAGTTAATCTTAAATGATTAGGATCGAGTGTATCTAGTTCAATTAAATTAATTAAAATAGAGTTACAACGAGAAATTTATCAATAGGACTCGAAAAAACCGGTATACAGTTTAACAATATCATAATTAATAAAAATTAATAGAATAATTTATTATACAAAGTCTATATAATTGATAATAATTAATATTGTAATTAATCATAATGAATAATAATTACAGAATAAAAATTAGTAAATTTATTATAATAGATTCTTAAATTAAATTATTAAAATAATTTTATTTTAAATGATTTTTTAATAATATTATTATTATGTTATATATTATTAGAAATACATAAAATTTCCAATTTTTTCATATTTTTATTTTTTCAGTATTTTTATATGTTCTATGTGTATGTATTAAATTTCGATCAGAATATATTAATATTTTTTATTTTATAATCAATTAATGTTATATACTTCATTTTCAGTCTAAATTGTATGTCTTGATATAACATAGTTTTGTATCATCTATATTATTATCGATGGATTATTTTGGGGAAATTATTATTCTTTTATTCAGATTTTATATGTTTTTTATATTTTTTATGTTTTACTTGAATTTTTCTTAAAATTTTATCTTATAATATTTTGAAGTCACCCACATGAAAAGTTAACAAAAACACATTAAGATTCAAGTAAATTTGAATATTAATAATATACAAAATAAAATTATAATATAAATAATACATGAAACATGGATTAAACATATTATAAATACCTCAAAAAAATAATTTTTTAAATATAATTAAACAAAATATATAACATGACATAAAAATATTAATTAAAAACATTATATTTACACATAAAAAATTATGCACATAAAATAACTTCTAAATATGATCAAAATGAAATTTAAAACAATGACTTTTAAAATAATAAACCAATTAAAAATAAATGGAAGGCCAAAAATAACAAACATTGGATTTCAATTTTAAAAAAATTAATAAATATTTTTGATTGTACGCATTTTATGATTTGAAAAAATAATATTTTGAGGCATTGAATGTTTTTGTCAATTCTTTTAATGAATTAATTTTATTTTCATTTATTTTTACATGCATTGCAAATGTTTAATTTTTTTTTTGTATTTATAGATTATAATTTATAAGTTATCAACTTTACATATATGAAACATTATTATATTTCATTTAAGGGAATCTAAATACATATAAATTAAGAATTATAAATACAATCTAGATTAAATATACCACACTCACAAAGAATACAAAAAAATATAAACTAAAAATAATGTAAAAAAATAATAAACAAAAATTATGTTACATGACCCAATTTTTTTATTTTAAAACAAATCATTTATACTATAAAAATTTTACGGTCATAATTCTTATTAGGTATTATATTATTTATTATAATTTAGTAAATTATTATTAATAATTTATGAATAATTAAATATTATGAATTGTTTTTAAATAAATATTAATTATATTACTAAATATTTACAATAATTATAATAAAAATTATAAATAATGATGTAAATTATATAATTATTAAAATAAATAAAAAGCAGTTAATAACATAATTTAAAATAAATATTAATTAAATTAGTAATATAGAAAATATAATAAAAAATTTTAATTTTATTGTTAATTTTTTTTATAAAACTAATAATCATTTGAAATCATCCAAAAAATAATATAATTAATATTATTATAAATAAATAAATAAATAAATAATACCAATGTTATATATAATCAAATCAAATATCTATTTAATAATTATTAATTGTTTAATTAATTATAAATAATAATTATACCCATTTTTATTCATGCATATAATTATTATTTAATAATAATGTCATTAAATAATATTTTTATTGAAATTTAATCGATAATAGAAAAGAAAATATTGATTATTTTAAGAAATTGGTATTTTTTATCAGATAATAATAATATTATATTATTATATTAAAATTATTTCATTTAATAAGAATAATGTTAAATAATATTATAAAAATCATTAATATGATTATTATTATTCATAAACATGATAAATAAAAAATAGTTTACGTAACCCAAAACATTATTTCATACTAATAATAAGTACTAATCATATTATTAATAATTAATAATTATTTTTCAATATCAAATTTATTATATTATTAATTAATTTTTTATTTTTAGCATGTTAAATTATTTTATGTCTGTAATTCCACCTCCCCAATATTTTGTAAGTATTTGAAATTATTTCCAATTATATATTGATTGTTAATAACATTATCAATAAAATCATTATGAAATGTTTTCTTATTATTAATTATATTTTTAACAATATAAAGAAGATTATTAGTAATAATTAAAATATCATCTTTAGTCACTATTTATTATATTATTAAAAAAACACAATCTATAAAAAATATATTGGGATTAATAATTTATTATCATCAATGTGATATTATAAAAAATATATAATTCATTAAACAGTTAAAAATTGGTGTCTTAGTCCCACATCGAATACCCATAAATTTTACAAAGTACAACACACTTATGAAAGGGGAGGTTGGGCGGGGTAGTGAATAATATTTTCAGAATACTTTTATAAAAGTAATATTGAATATAAAAACAATTAAATATTATTTATTTTCAATTTTTTTTTTAAATATATATGAAAAAAGAAATTAAAAAAATAAAAAAATAGAAGGAATAGTGATGTCCGAGAGAACACCTTCTTAAGAAAACTCTTAATGAAGGTGTTTTCTTAGGAAAAAACTACACTTATTTTGAAACCCACCTAGTTTCATGGGTAGATTGAAAAAAAATTTCCCAATTTATCTATTTCAGAATTTTATTACACTACCCGATGAAAAAATCATTGAGGGATAAAACATAATCTTAGAGTACATTCTTAATTCTCGGGAATATATTTTATCACTATATAAAAATATTCAGTAACTAATTTTACATATTTTTTGTTTCCTTATTCATATTTAATCCCATTAGTATTCAAAATTTTACTACTCCTATGAAACCCATTTTTAATATATACAACTGCAATCAAATATTCATTATTTTAACTTTTTTATTTAAATCATATTTAATTAAAAAACAATGCTTTGTGATTTTATATTGTTTTCTGTAGTGATAAATTTATAATTTTACATGTGTAATGTTTAAACAGGGGTAATGGTATTATGTTGCCATATTTCTATTTTCATCTTTTTTACTATTCGTTAATGAATGGGAATATTGTTTGGAAATAATCCCATGGAGATTGGTCATTGACATTTTGAAGGGGTCTAGATATTGGATTATTATCTATGAATAAATGCCAAAGAAAATGATTCAATACATGAGAAATACAATATTTTTTCTTGATTTTTTTATTGATTGATTTAATTGGAAACAACTTATATATAATAATCATTGATTTTGATATTAATTTTTAATTATTTGATAAAAAATATCATGAGTATATAAATTTTCAAACACATTATATATTCAAATACAATATATAATGAATCATCACAATCCTTATTTCTTTCCATTGCATCAAGATGTGTTGAAAATTTACAATATCCTATGTGGAGACTCATCATGGAAGAACATGAGATGATCATTTGTGATATTTATATAAATATGGAATGAATCAGTCAAGGATTATACTTATATACATGATATAATAATTTGAATGTTTTATTTTCTTATTTCATCCACATTTTTATGGGCCTGATTAACATCATCATTGGAATCTTTGTTACGAAAGTGATCATGGAACATTGAGATACATAGAAATTCACTTATTTTAAAATATACTTCACATTATTTATTCATGTTTTTCAATTTCATATCATATCTTTCATATATTTATTCTGGATAATTGGTTTATGCTTTTCCCAATCAACAAACATGTTTGTTTTTTGTTATTCCTCGTATATAAGAGAATGCTTTTTATGTTATGACTAGAAAACAACAGTATGGTAATAAACATGTTTTGACTCATTTAAAGCACATGTTTGGTTATGCCTATAATTATTTTAAAAAATAATATTCTTTAAATAGCGTAGATTTAATATAAAATTGAGGTTTCATAGCAGGTAATGATATCAATGTCGAGTATTAAATATTGAATAGTAGACATAGAATATTTGATATCTAAACTATTATAAAAATTATGTATTCATGATATATATATATATTATACATAATATTATGAATTCTATATAAATTTCCCTTCATTAATATCACATTATTTCTTCTTAAAATATCAATCACAGATTAATTATTCTTTTTAATAAGAATTAATTGATTTTTATAAAGAATATTCACCCCCAGAATACATTTTTCATACATTTTCATGAATATAATTATCATCAACAAGGGTGTGAGGGGGATATCCCAAATAATGAATTATTATTTCTATATATACACAATTATTTTTTTGTGATTAAATTCTTCTTGAAAATTCCCTACCACTGTTAATGGGACTCGTGAACCAAAATTTCATGTATTTTTTTGACTACTTCTTATTGGTGTTCAATTAGAATGTTCATATTAATTCATAGATGGATGATGATAATGTAAAAATTCTAAGGTTATTCTTGGACATAGTGCATCCTCAATAGATGTATAGTAATCTCTTGATTGTAAATTTCTTGATTCTGGATGATCATTCCCTTGGGAACGTTATTTTAGAATATGGTGTTGTAGATGATCCTATGAATGTTGAGGTAATGAATGATTTATAACCAATAAATAGAGATTTTGAGATTTTGATTTTCAGTACTATTGTGGAATATTACTAAATATTCTTTGAATATTTCACCTATATTACAACCCCAATGACTTCGCATTCCCATAAGGGTCATTCAATAATTTATTCATAGGGTTTCAAGACATCTTTTAAAAAAAATAATTACAGTACAACTTATACTATTATTATATTTATTTAATGAGGAAAAATATGAGTATATGGTATATTATTTTCCATTAATGTATGGGATAGGTTTTTTGGTGATTTTGATGTGATCTTTGATTACTTATGGGTCCAGGAAACTAAGGCCACATGAGAGGAACTACATCAACTATGACTCAATGTTTTCAACAAAAATTGATTCCTTAAAGATGTGTATAAACTTTCTTATTGGTGATAAATATATTCTTTTTAAACCATAAATGATCCTCATCTATATTTTCCATAGAAATAATAGGATTTCAGTAAATGTTTATTGATGGAGTTCTTGCATAACTATCATTTGGAGATATTTTATACACTAATGAAGGGATATATTATCACATATACCCTTAGAAGGAAATATCATCATCAATAATTTGAGTTGTTGTATGAGAAGTTTGAATTATTTCATTATATTATAGAGATAAAGGATATATTTTTATCTACCTATCAATGATGTTTTCCCCCACAAATCATCACCAGGTGATACTTTATGATATCAAATTCTCTTTGGAGATACACCTAATGTATTTTTAAATATTCAGAAGAATATATCCTCATGTATGGTAAAACCATGGTTCTTATATCAATGTTTGATGATTTTTAAAGTATTTACATCACATTTAGTAGTATATTATAGAATTATAAAATGTTCCAATATCTGAAGTTTTAGTTTTGGGGCCATGGATGATGTGAAATGCAGTTAAGTTCATTTCATGACACCTCACATGTTAAAAGAAGAAGGCTGAGAAATATTATCTTGTATGAATTATGCAATCCCTTAATGTTTTGGAGTGGGACAGTGATACTATGATGATGGATTCTTGGAATTGAATTCATCCAATGGAAATGATTTGAAAAACTGTTTGAGTGTTTATTGACTGGATAATAAAGTCAGATTAATTATTCTCTCTTCTTATATAGATTTTGGTGGATAGATTTTTACACCTATACATAGATTATATTTTATGAAGGAATATAGTGCACATGAAAATAAAATATCATCAAAATATTTTATTGATATCCCAATTATAGAAGATTTTATAGGTTTATTTTAGGACCCAACAACATTTGATTATGAATTTTTACCCCTAGAAAAATATTATGACTCAAAGGACCGTCCATCACATTGAGAATAAATTCTGGGCTATTATGATTTTTGTTTAGGATTTGAGATGAGACCCTACTCACTCAAAGTTCCATTTTTATTTATGAGATAAAGAGAAACATGGACAGCAGGAGCAACCATAACAACAAGATGAGACCCTACCATTGTTATAGTTTTTATATAACAAAATTTATTACTTAACTTTGGTAATGATACCATTTGATTCTTTTTTAATTATAACATGAGTGTCACCCCTTCTCTTATTGGATATAGGAGATTCATCTCTTATGAGGTCAAATATATTGTAGTGGATGATAGATAATATTTTGGTGATCCAGCAGAATAAAAGAGAAACTGTTATTTTTCAAAAGTCATATGATGATAAGATATGGTTTCATTTGGAGTTTGAGGAATGATACCATGTTATATTGAAGGTATCACCTCATAATAGTTTAATGGGCTTCAAAATAGTTATCATGTTATCCATGAGATTCATTAGACTTTCTAGGAGTTTGAGTATGATATTCAATTTTTCTGATCCTCTAGTATTTATTCCCTATATGGATTAGATACACAATATTTTCTATTTATAAAAGTTAAGGTGGTTTTTTAATTATCTATCAAACATTATTAACAAGGGTGATAAGTATGTTGAGGATTAACAACCTTTACAGAGTACCCTATTATATGGACTGGATTCATAAATGAAATTATATATTTTTTATCCAAAAAATTATCAATGGATCAATGTTAGATAATTTTCAGTTGGATAGAGAAGAGATAGTTGTCTACCCCCTTGAATATGGTCTCTTCTAATGAGGTATTGTAATGGATCAGACCTTTGCGGCCTTTCCCTTTGTGTGTATTGGGTGTTGTAGGATCCTAGAAGAGGTTACTAGATGTTGGATGTAAAATTATGAGTTTTTGGGGAGCCACTATCAAATATTTCATGCTTATTGTGCATATGAGTGTGTTATGGAAGAAATTTCATTGTTATAGTCTAGTAGATCCATGTAGTGGAAAATGGGAATTTGGGAGTGGAGATAGGGATAATTCTTTTTCTAGAATGGATATAGTTCATTTAAGTGGCTACAACATATATGGATAGTTCTGTTATTCCCTGTTATATGGATACAATATAGGTCGAAGGACCTATTTTTTATAGAGGTCCTCACTACAGATTAATGGTATTTTAGTCTACTACTAAATAAGGGGTAGCTACATTGTTGGTAGTGGTTTGCATTGAAGTCCCTTCCTTGGAAAAACGGGTTATCTATCTTGGTGATTTGTGGTATGTCATAACCCCCAAGACCACTTCTGTTGGATCTTCTCACGATATTCGGGTGGGGATTTAACTATGGTGGTTTTCACATCGTTCCCTTCCACTATGTTGTACCCTCTCTAATTATTCGACATGTAGTAGTCTGATTCATGGGATTACACCATTGAACTTTAAATACATGGAAACCCATTAAAAATTGGGGTCTCAAACATCCCTTGTCTCCAACTTCTTTCTTTTGAACTCTATGAATCCATGGGTGATTCGAGGGTCTTCAAATCCCCATTTGATGGGTATTAACCCATGTTTTTTATTATCAGTCTAAGGTGATATGTGGAGTATTTTACCTCCTTCTTCAATTTGTTTTTATATATTTGATCCCAGTTCATCCCATCCCTAAATTCTATATTTTGTTTTTGATATTGATCATTCTAATGATGTTTTTGTTTTTTGTTTTTTGGTGTGGTTGTGGAACATTTTATTTTGAGGGATGTATTTTCTTAAGAGAAAGGTTATTGGAGATCTGTGAAATTGATTCATTCCCATGAAAATATTTTTGATGCATAAAAGGAAGGTGATTATTTTCTTATCCTTTATTTACATGAATTAAAAATTGGATTTCGGTTTATCCATTTTCATGGAAATTAAATTAACCTAATAATTTATTGGAATCGGATCAAATAATGAAATTTGGTAATGTTAAGAAATATCATGTTGTTGCATTCCATCATGATAATTGCTAATTTATTAATTTACATTATATTGTTGAAATTTCATGTTTATATTATCATGTTTATTAATTCAAGGATTAACATGTTACTTTTGTTGTAAAATGATAATAAATGTAAATATCAAATTAAATTAGCTAGATAAGAAATTAAAGATTTAGGTTTAACAAATATTTAGCATCATAAATTATATGGGTAATAAAATGGATCAAAGAATTCATTTTTAATTTAATTATTTATTCCATGTGTAAATTTAATTGGAAAATCTTCTTAAAGATGGAATAATAATTTTCATGATTAGTTATTTCAGTCATGTTAATTATAATTTTTATTCATTTAATATACTTGAAACTCAAAAATTATTTAAACAATGTTTAATTAGTTTAAAAGATTTTAATAGAGATTGAAATTAGAATCCTATATTTAAAAAATAAGAATAATTAATATATTCAATTCAGGAGGGAATAAAATTATTTTATTTGATAAAAATATATATTTACTTCAGAGAGTTCCCTATTTATTATAAAGGATGAATTCCTTGGGTTGGGTTCCATGAGATTCTGTTTTCAGGTTATGGATGGATTCCGTTTTTTATTATCTAGTTTATATGTTGATTCTATTTTACATTTTCCACTTTATTTTATGTTCTACAGATGTGAGATTTCAATTTGATATGATTCTAAGATAGCTGACCATGAGATGACTAATGAGATACTGGGAGAGGAGGTTCGAGGTTGTGGTGGTCATTGATTTATATGATGCGGAGAAGTGTAGGGATACACATGATGGTGTCATGGATGGAACCTAGATGATATAAATGGATGAGGTTGATCTTACACATTTTTTCCCTAGGGAGTTGATATTATTTCTTGATGAATCTCTTTAATGGTAGGAAGACCATGTTCCTTTCTTATCAACTTCTTAAGGCAGTTATATGTTCTTGGTTCCATTGCTTTTTTGTTAGTTTAGGATGTTTTCCTAGATTATCTAGGTTCATGGAATTATAATGATCAATAAATGATCAACCTATTAAGTTGGTTCATTTAAGAATGAAAATTAGAATGTTAAATCTTGAGAAACTATAAACCTAGTTTGGATTATGCATGAAGTGGATTGTGTTACACTTTTTGGTTAATGAAAGGAAATTTGGAATAATCATGATAGTTAATTAATGGTTGATATATTACTTTATGAAAGTAAAACTGATAAAATGGAAATAAATAATAAAATTTTTCTCTTTTAAATTCTTGCGTTCTTATACGTTATCTTGTTCCCATTAGTGGCAGTGGGGTATTTGAGTGATGAAAACTGAAGTTTATCTTAGTACATTTTTTCCCACAGTTTTGTTATGAGATGTATAATATACAATACACTTTTTGATTTCATATGCCACACTAACCATGTCTATTTGGTCCATTGAAACATTGTAGACCATAAGATGGTTTTGATCCTTACATCAAGGTTAATATGAAATGGGTGGTTGATTACACATTATGACCCCCACACTCTTATCCTAGTAGTATTATGCAGTGATATACATGGTGGTTAATTTCCCATATAATTTTACAGAGGTCTATCATGACTTGTTTTCATTTTCACACATTAATATATATAGCTATATTATCCATATGGTTATTATATGTATGACTGGTATGGGTTGTGATGGAACGATGCACTGACATAGCGTATGAGCTATGATGACCTGATGTCTTATACCTGATGTTTGATTCACATAATATGGGCTACGGTGGCTCTTAAAAATTAATATATTACTTTATTGACATGTGATATAGGATTATGTGATGATGTGATTCATTAGGAGATTAGTGGACTAGCCTAGGTCGACCAGATTTGTCAAATGATATAGCTCGCCATAAGTCCTCAAGAATTCCTCCTAAATGCTAAAGGATACTGACTAGCGGAAAGGGTATAACTAGTATAGTGGTGACACTATACCCCCAGGTTACAATGTAGTAAAAAACTAAAAAGAACCATAATCATCAACAAATAATGATAATCATTAGAAAAAACATAGTGAATAACTATAGAAGAAGCACACAATAATCAATGGAATATAGTATACAATAATTAAATCCCTCAATACAAAATGATACAATATCTCACAGACCACTGGGATGACCACATACACATAATAAAAAATAGAAAATAAAATGCAATAGAATATAATACCAATAATAAGACAAACCAGTTACTCATTCTCCATAATACTTGATTTCTAATAGCTTGGTCACATGACTCCTCACAAGTGGCTCTTCTTGATCAAGAAAAACTATTCCTCTACTGTTTACATCATGAAACCAATTATCTAACATAAAAAAGAATACATCAGTTTTACTCCTGCAAGCATGTGCACATATAGTTGGTGCCAAATAAATCTCAATTGCATGCCCCAAATTGTGGATCTATAATCAGTTTTCATTTAAACTACATGCATAAGAGATATGCCAAACATGGATGAAAAAATAGCTTGCATAAAGAAACAACATTATTAAATAAGTGGAATAAAGAAAATAACAACTAAATTTGGGTTATATCATGAAAATCAGGATAAATCTACCCCCACTCTAGCCCAGTCGAGAGGAATTCTGAAATGTGGCTCTCACATCCATAACATAAAGCATGTTCGCCAATTAAAAAACTATCTATAAATTCAACCATAAAGGAATGCATGAATAAATTCCAAAAAATATCTCATTATAGGGATTCATACACACACACAAATCTATATTTCAAAAGGAATACAATTAAATGATTGAAATTATGATTGGTCTCCACACCTCACATATGAGATACTATTATGCCCAAAATTACCATAAGAACAAAAATGGCATTAAATGAGGGCCTAAAAGCTCAAACCATCAAAGGGGAACACCTCATGATATTATTATAATTGATGTACTATTCTAGGGGATCCAATCTACCCATGGTCCAAATGAATAATATGTCACATGCACCCTATTATGAACCTATAATCTTTCACATCCACAACATATAACCTCTAGCTAGAGGAAGTACTCAATTATAGGGGTCGAGATATCAAGATCTTCCATTTGATCCTTAATATTGTCTAACATCATCTTACCAACAGAGAGGAAAACTATATCAAAACATAGGGCTTGCTCCAGATCCATGAAAAACAAGGGGTCTCCTCCTTAACAAAATTCTTGAGTAGAAACTGCATTTAACCACCCTCAAACCAACCATCCAAACAACACAACAAACATAAAATATCCACTTACTTCCAATAAAGAAAATGTTATATCTCAACATCATTGATATCAAAATCATACCAAAAATCCTCTACGGGCTCTCAATAGTCCATCTCAAGGCCTATCCAATACTCTACTCTCCCATGGCTCTCAAGTTTGCAACATATAACAACGTCTCAATAGGGACTCTCCTACGACACCGAAGCTTTTGGTACATGCTCAATGAATCATCCTCAAATAACCAAAATCTATTAAATGATCATAAAACCCAACATGTGGATCCTGATATATGATTCAATATATAATGCATGAATAGATTTATAAACATCCACATGAAGAACTCAATGGTCTCCAACTGATCCTTGATCAACAATTCTTCTAACGACATTCAATAATAAACTGCTTTCCAAAAGGAGTTTCATTATGGTCTTTATTACAACATCAAAATAGTTTTCTAATTAGGGGCTCTTTATCCATGAAAACCCTTAGTAAAATACTATGAAAGATGAACATTATGTGTCCTGTATGATAACCTACCCATCCATAGGTACTAACTATCCAAAAATAGATTCCCAAGTATCACCATGCAACTCAGGCAGTCTCAAAAGCTTACTGTGAAAATAATTGATCGCAAGATCAGTAACCATCCCACAAGAGAATTCATAGGAGTCCCATAAAATCATATCGTCAACACAAAAACACATAGTTAAAACCTCTATCCAATGACATAACCCCATTCCAATTCATGAATAACTTTAAACCTCAATTATAGGTTCTGAACATCAATAACTACACCCTCAAGAAACCTAACCAAAATTGTTGGGACAATACATGATATCATCATAGATAATAGTTGATCTCTCTTTTGTCGATCAATCCAATAGAACCTTGAAACAAATGACCTGTAATCCACTTCTAAAATCCAAATAATTATCTCACAATCGTCACGTAGGACACACAACTCATAACCCAATCCTAGAGGGATTAGGAATCCATGCGTCTAATAATTCCCCCTACTGAAATATCCTTGTCCAAGACAAAGTCTATAAGGCTTCTAAATTTCAATATAAAACTAAAATCCTTGTATACATGAAAAAAACACTTCAAATGGACTATAAATAAGTCTAATTAAAACACTAGGGAGAGATACATGATAATAAGAAGGGGTATGAAAATTACATGTTGTATACCCAATGTACATGACGTGTTGCATAAAAATAATCCCTGGTCATGTCCCATAGGCCAATAGGAATTTGAAATCTCATTGCAGGGGGCTTGTTCATCTCGGTAAATTAAATGTAACCCTTATTAGTTCTATTCCGTGTACCTTATCCTCACTAGGTGTGAAAATGACTGAGTATGTGATTTGTTCCATCCTATTATTGCATGAATCCCCATATGGGGTCCATATCCATGTAAATATCCTTGTACACCATCTGGTAATGTATTCCTACATGGAATGTACCACACATGTGGATTGGCCATGTACTTTTACAAGACCAATTACCTATATATGGGGTGTCTAGATGAGAACCCATGCCCAACCTAGAATCCTACTACATGGCGTGTAACCCTTGTACATAGTATATAGTCATAAAATAACTATTTTCCACAAATATACATAATCCATTGAATTAATTCAAAATAACAGAAGCTATGTTAATGAATTCTCGCAAACAAGAAGCAGTCAAAAAGGACCGAAATGCCTGATTTCTCATTAATGACACATTTCAAAAAACAATGGGTCCCCAAAAATAATAAAATTATTTCATAATATAAAAAAACATTGATATATGGATTGGGGATGATAATGATAAAACATGGAAACCGCTACGAAAAACCTGCCAGTTCTTTTGTTCAATCTGTTATCCATAGTTGTCACATGATTATCCAGTGCGACATGAGCTTCGCGATGGTGCATAATCCTCTCCCCATCCCTTAAACTTTCTCAGCTGAAAACCCCAAAGGGAGAGATTTTACAATGGAGTATGTGATAACAGAATGGAGAAAACAAAGTTGAAAAAAGGAATATTGAAGATAAAATAAAAAGGAAAATGAAAAGGAAATAAAATAAATAAGACCACAACCTTAAAGATCATTGAAAAGTTATGCCCCTCATATGGAAAGTATCCCATTCGAGAAAAAACCACAAAGACATAATTTATATCTGATTCAATAATTAAATGATATGAATAATAAAAAATTGAAAAATAAATTAATTTTTAATTAATTTTATATTTAATAATTAGTGTTAATTAAAACGGATCAAATTTCCACAAAAATATTACCCTAGGGTAAACAAAATATTCTAGGATGAACATAGTGGTGATAGAAATTATATGAGATCATATTCCCAATGAAAGTAAAATTTTCCAAAAACACAATTCAGGGAACAAAAATTCAAATTTCATATATTTTTATAACTCATGATGATGGTGGTCATGAAAAAATCTGAAATAAAAATGGTTATCAACCTTGAGAATCTTCAGGGGTAAACCAATAGCAATGTTCACTCCAATCAGTACCACATCAAATTCTATCTCAACAATCCAACTATAGTATTATAATTTCCCCAACCCTCTCCAAACCTGATATACATTCGACAATGACTAGCCTAGTGATCACCACCACTAGATTATCATTATCATTGCTCGACTACCAAAAAGGAAAACCATATAGCACATGATATATCCATCACCGAACACAATGGATGGTTGTGGAAAAACACTCACCCTTGTGAAACAGTATAGAATTAAACAACTCATTCCAAACCCTCTTAAGAAGAAAAACCTCCACACACAATAAACCACTTAAATGTGGACTAAAACCTAGGAAAACCTACAGTGTGCTGCCAACCACAATTAATTACTTAACAAACACCCTAAAGTGAAATAGGACTCAATCTCAAGTGAGAAAATTCATAAAAAAACAAGGATAATGAGCCTAAAAAAATTGAGTATTGTCTTTGTGTATGTATATTCCAATAGATTAGATCATCCCTCATAACTTCTCTTTAAAACAAGATATCTCCCTTATGTAATTATCATCCACACAGCCACCACCCACTCATACAGTAATTTAAATCCACAAGAATCCAAGCATGATCTCATTAAACAAACAAAGGCAATACAAAAATTGACTATGGAATGGGGTATAACCAAAACAACCCTATCAAACCATCAATGATACTTGGACCACTCCTAGAACTACAATTCTTAGATAGGAGGATTCATATTTCTTAAACCCACCACAGTGGTAGGATACCTCAATGGTCCCATAATATAAGTACAACCTTGTCCACTGAACGTGTCAGTTATTGAGGGAACATGGTCCCCACCACAAGATGTGACAAACAACACATGTAAATAATATCTCCCTCCAATGGAAGCCGAACCAATTATATCAAGTGAAACCGTAACACAGATTTAATTTTTCAAAATCCAAAAATCTATTAGGAATCCTTTCCCTCATCATGCTACCAACATGGAACTCTGACCATATTACCCACTAGAATGGGTCGTTGTGCATCCCTAGATAAAAGGAATGCATCTCAATAACTATTGAACATCACACCACATTATCCTCATCAACTATCATCTAAATAAAATATGTTTGTGGATTAGAAGATATGAATTCCATTATCTTCTCTACAAGTACATGTATGAGAAAACACCATATGAGAAGTGTATGACCCATTAAACAATTAAACCCCATTCATCAACAAAAGAACATATATATAGGAATATGGAATTTGAATCCTTCCTTCCTATATTTATATATGCGCATTGGCCCTTTTCCCATGAAACAAGATCCAAAAAACAAAATCAATCATAATTCCAAAAATGAAATTGAATCACACTAGGTGAAATGAAAAAACCATAAAAAAGAAACCTATGAATGTTAATCCCATGTTGGAAGTTGGACTTAATTTCCACAAATGTTTTCATGAAACACAATTATGATAACCATCATAAGCTATAAAACATTCCTAGACCACCTGTCTACTAACTCCCCAAATCATAAAAGAAAAAAATATCTTACCATTTTTAATGAAGTATCCTAGGATGACCTGACATGTAACCCGATCTTTCTCAGCAGAAGGCCTTAAGCATGCCTCCCAAAATTTTTGAGAATAATGACAAGTGGTGAGGGTCTAAAAGGTTCTATGGGGAGACTATTTCATCGAGATAGAGTGTAATAAATGTGAAAAATAACCACATTCATCCTTCAACAGTTATTATCATCAGAGAACACATTGCAAATAATAGAAAGAGAAGCATGATACAATCAGTTGAATGTGGAATACATTCACACTAACTCTCAAGAATAAAAAAACGCATCATATGGTCACATACTAGGATGAAAAAATATTAAAAATATGGACTGACAATAAAATACAACATATTTACTACCAAAACTATGAATAACCACATACCTAGTATCCATAATGCTCAATTTTCACCATCTCGATCCTAATACTCCAAAAAGAAGCTCCACCCGATTCCGAATCATTGGGACATTGAACTATCCATCTTGAAAGGTATGATCCATCATAAAAGTAAACATTAGGGTTTATTAGCCACTATGTTCCATGTATATAGGTTGAAAAAACCCCCCTAATTCATCCCCAATGGTGGATCTATAATGTGTGGTTATAATGAGAGAGAAAACATTTTATATGTCTAGAATATCCAAAGAAAACATTAGCTAACATAAAAATGTAACAACATAAAAAAAGTGGAAAATAAATATAATAAAAATCCTACAGTAGGTTCTACCATTAAAACCAAGGTAAATCTACCTCTTCTCTGGCCCCACCTAGAGGAATTTAAAAATATGGTTTGCACATACACAACATAAGGAAGGATCTCCTTAACATAAAGGATGTACAAAGTTGATAAAATGGATTGGAATGAATGTCAGCCCCCAGGATAACATCATAAGAATCTATACACAAAAAAAATCTATTAGGAACTAGGAATCCAATGGATCTATCGTACTAGTGATAGATATCCCCTCCACACATCAGAGAAATTTTCATCTCCTAAATGTCCTGCGTAACATATTGGGATCTAAAAAAGGGGTCGATAGTACAAGCCATCCCATGTTAAAACATACATAGATGGAAAAGATCGATTTACAATCCCATGAGATCTATTCTACCATTGGTACTGATAGATACAGTATATTTTGTTACCACTTAATAATAGAGATCCCAACACATACACATCATATAAAACCCGTCCATGTATAATACACAACTAGAGTGGTGTATTCATCTAGATCATCCATTCTATCCCTAATATTGTCTATCAATAGACAAACAATGAAGGATATAAGAATATCACAAATTACCACCAATAGTCAATCTATAATATCCCATGGGTATCTTCCTCAATAAATGTCTTAAGAAAAAATCTCACCAAACCTCATGACTAATAGCCCACCAAATGTGTGATGATCCCCCATAATACCGATCATCCAAAAAAAAAACTATTATATCATATCTACACTTGGCCAAAAATCATGGGTCATCTCTCATCACCCTGGATCCCAACATCCCAACAAAAATCCAACACAATCTCTCAAGAAACCACCTTAGGTCCCAAAAACATTCGAGGCTCCAATGGTCTCTGAGGTCAAAACATAAGTGACATAAATCTAGGGAATCCCCTAGTGCACCAAATATCCCAATATATACCCAGTGAAACATCCTAAGACATCCAAAAATAAATATATTAATTTGGATACCCTATGATTGGTTCATCTGACTCATCCAAGAAATCATCCATGACTACCACAAGAAACATCCATATGTGGCTCTTAGTGGGCTCCAAATGATCCAAGATAAACAACACACCCTAAAACATCAAAAAACATAATCTTATCAATAGGGATATTCACAACCATCCTTGTGACCACTGCAAAAAAAATACCCTTATCATGGGATACTCATTAAATAAAACCCTAAAGAAAATCACATTCATGAATAACATCATCCATCCTTCCCAACGGTAAACTCATCCATTGGTACAAACATGGACTGAAGGGAATACCCAACACCACCATGCCACTAGATAACTCTCAATAGTAGAATATCGAAAGCACTGATCGCTTGTTTAGTATCCATACCAAAATGGATTCAACATGATTCCCTCATACATATCTGATGAACACAACCACAGTCAACCATAATAGGTATCCCATGACGTCAGCCTATCCCAAAGGCCCTAACAACACCTATCATCAAACCTAGTAGTTAAACCTATACTACTATAAACTCAAGAAAGAAATACCAAAATATACATATGATCTAATATATCCTCACATATACAAAAAGTTCATTTTTTCCAAGTTGCATTTTAAAAATCCTTAAACAACATGAACCTATCATTCAGAATACCATTCTAATAATGATCTCACAACCCTCAATTAGGACACATAACTGACACCCCAACAAAAAAGTATTCTTAAATAAAACCTATAATAAATTAATCTACTGAATTCTCATAGTCCAAAACACTATATTAAAAATATCTAAATTCAAAATGCATTCCACCATATTGCTCTATGAGAAAAAATTTTCCGAATACACTACCAATTAGTATGATTCTATCATAAGGTAGAAATATTGGAAATCATACCAGTAAGAAAAATGAACACAGTGTGTACCCTAGGTACATGGTCTGTTTCCAAAATGTCTTCACTACCCACATACCACATGCCACTCTATATGTAATATCACATTGGTTTCTACCCATGTACCTAAGATATACTAATCTTGTTAACCAGCATGGGGTCCCTATCTATATAAAAATCATTTAAACCTCTTAAGAATGTATGACTATACAACATGCACCCCTACTAGGAACATCTCATGTACTTCTACATGGCCAAGTACACCCACCTGGGTTGTCTTACTGATAACTCATCAACACCACATATAACCACTACACATCATGTTTCCCTAGTACAAGTCATATATTCCAAAAGATCTGAACCTTTAAAAATAAAGTATAATCTCCATGTTTTCTTAAAACCAATCACCATGTACCAAGATTTCAATGGATGAGAAGCCCCTGAAATGGCCTGAAACACATGATTTCTCCTCAAAATACATAGATCAATCAACATGGAGACCCTATAAATTCCTAAATGCACATAAAAACCTAAAAAACTATCCTATAAATATTTAGAATGATATATGTAAAATATATCAACCATAAAATGGGAACCACCAAATATTTTTGTAGATCTGCAATCAATATCTGCCACTTGAGGATCCAACATGACCTGAGTTCCATGACAGTGAATCCTCTTCTATCTATCCCTCTATTCTCTAACTCTCCCTCTATCATAAAAATACACCAAATAAATGTAGAAAAATTGGGAGTACAATATAATAGATGGGAGAAACTACATAATAAAAACAATAAAAATACAAAATGTATTAAAAAAGGAAAAACCCAGAAATGAAAATGTGCACGTGTTCGCCCCTAGTGCCCGATGCAAGGTTATGATTCCCCTTGTCAAAACCCCCATACCAATATCATCCCTTGATATACGCTATACATCCAATGATATATTTAAAAAATAAAACTGAATGAACACACATTAATATATAAATATTTAAATAATTAAAAATAAAATTTTATATAAAATTCAAAAATCTAAGATGGAGAACTCATATAAAAAGGCAAACACCTTTTCTAACCACCTATAGTGTGGTCAGAAAAATTATTCATGATAATCTAACTGGAAAAATTATTATTTTTCCTTAAAATAGTTTCTATAACATGAATTCAAATTTCCCCTATTTTTCATAATGGGTGACGATGCGAGTCATCACAAGGTGAATTTTGTGATTCTTAGACTAGGTTTTTATGGGTATCGATATTTTGAAATGCATTCTATAAACATTTCCATGGTAACTAAACTATTGAACTCCATAGAAAAACTCCTTTTACCAGAGTCCCATATTATTTTATAAATAGGGCATTGGGGATCCTCATTTGAATAAATAGAATATAAGGAGAATCCCCCATGCTCTGGTCACATAATGTTTTCACCCAGGTCACCAAAAATCCATCAGGCAGATCTCTAAAACTTGATATAAGAGGGAATCATGGGGTATAGGGAGATAAAAGTCCCTCTAATGATAGAAATATAAATACGCTTGCGTGAGGGCCAATCCACACAACTTTAGTTGAAAAAACACATTCACCATGTCCCTTTAATAATTAGAGACCTATGTGATACCCTTAAATGGAATCCTGATTAGAATTATGGTGCGTAGGCTAAGGCATCATATAATTTTTTCGTATGTGGTACATTTCCCAAGGCATATCCATCTTATATTGTCCTACCCCCTTGTGTGATATTCTATAACTCCTTCCATTCCTTCTGTAAATCAACATTGATCCCACAGACATGACATGTGTGACCACTTTTTGAGCTGTCATCCATCCCACCAATTGCAGGGAACTTCATCCTTTGGATCCCTCATCTGTGTGGATCAAAATAGACCCCCATTGAAGACATCAGGCGGGAATGACCATGGAAGGAGGCACACCAGAATATATCCCATTTGGGAATGAATTCCTATAGTCCTATTTTTCATGAACTGGTCTTAATTAAATTATAGGGTCCTCGGGGTGCCTGCAAGTATTCATCCCTTTGGTCATGAGGAACCCGACCCTATAGGTAGTTTCATTGATATTTTGGGCATACACATGACATATTGGAAATTTACCCTCCCACATTTTTATCATTATTGAACCCCATGAAAATGCAGTGTCCCACTGTAATGATTTTAGGTAAGGTCGATGATGTTTATAGTCATGACATAAACAACCCCACCTCTCATTCTATATCTATGTCCTACTCTTAGAGGGAGGTTCACACCATCATGAAATTGGAATATGAAATGTTTTATAGGAAATTGTATCTCTTAATGCATGATAATTATTATTTAAATGTGTATAGAACAAATTTCATTTTCTTAAATTATTCTACCTTTTTTGAGAGAGATGGTTTAGGGAATGTGACATTGAAACTATGATTAATACGGGAAGAGGAGTGGAAGGGGTACCAAAATTTGACATTAAAATTATTCACTTGTGATCTCTTTTATCTATATGAGTCATTGTTCATTGGTGTCACTAAATTATCACTATCATCCATAATGTTTTCTTAGAGGTTAATGCAACAAATTTTTCAGGTATGATGTAACCTCAGTGCTGGTCACCAAGCTTGGGATTTCTAGAGGTGGGACTCGGGTGGTCACTATCCTCCTTATGTCATTTTTGTCCCAATGTGTGTACTCTATAGGAGAGGGTTTTGTTATATGTATATGTTCCCCATTACTACACTACTAATAATACTAATACCAAAAATCAAAAATAAAAAAATAAATTACTACCATAATTAATAATACTAAGTGGTTTTTTTGAGAACACAATGGTGGTATCGATCAAGTTCATTGGTTTTGTAGTGATTTGAGAATTTTAGGAGGAATATTATTTATGACATAAGTGTAGATGAGATCTAACATTAATTGACTATAAATTTCTTAACCTAGAATCATATTTTTATTTATTCTACTGAGATAATTTTTTTGATAGATTCTTCTTGTGATTCTTGGTATACTAGTAGGAATTTTTATACTCACCCCTATATAAGATTCAAACCCACAACTTTGTTGTCTTTGATGAGGACAAATTGTAACACCCCAGGTAAATAAAGAATATGACATTTTCTTATTTATCCATATTTGTGAATAAAATATTGATATGACTTTAAAGGGGATGCTATGCTCGATGGCGTACCCAACATGCAACAACGAGTTTCTTGGGAATCTTACGTTGAACTCTAATAATAAAATAATATTATTTTAAATGGTAGTTAAAATGTAACTGTTGTGTTGGCGGGAATGGATAGAAATAACTAAAATATGATTATATATGTTTTTAAATGTTTTTACATTTATCCAATAATAGACAAAGGCTTAAAATACGGAAAGAATTCAATTTTAGGCGTATATTCCCTAGTTTTCACTAAAGGATCACTTATCGCCTTTTGATGGAGAACTATCATTAAATATAGTTTTTTTCACTATTATACATTCTTTTGGACCAAATAAAACTCTTATAAAGAATTGGGACATCAAAATTTACTTTGTGTAAATTTTTGGTATCTTTCCGATAAAGTTCATTTTTTTAAATGAATAGTGTAAAATGTTGTATTTTAATTCAAAACCTCTTTTTAATATAATTTATTTATATGATTAGATTATCTTTTGAATTGGTTTTAAAGTGAAATTAAAATATATTTTTACCATTAAATCCAATAGTGGTTGTTGGAATTAATTTCACTTTGAAATCAGACTTAAACCAGTGTCAATCTTTTGATACTTATTGTTTCATAAAAACACACTATTTGATCTGACAGCGGGAATTAATTATTAAATTAATTAATGTGACTTATATGTTTTTAATTTTGTAAAATATACTTTATTTTTGAATTCAGAATATCAAATATATCTTAGGGTGGATTTTTGGGATTTTTCTGAAAAACTTCAATTTTTTATGAATAGTGAAACCACTAAGTGGTACTTATAAAAACTGATTTTTCCGTTTAAATGAAATTTTGCCATCTTTGTGTTTTGAATTATGAAAATCCGAAATACATGGTTGTCATTAAGAATTAAAATGTGGTTCAATGGGAAAAAAATAATTTTTTGGAGAATAGTAACTTATTAAGTTTTTAATCGCGATTAGAGGTAATTAGTGTAGTTTAAGGTAAAAATAATGTTTTAATAATATGAAATGAACATGACACATGTCGTAACCTCATTGGATGTGTAATGTCCGACCAAGAAAAGCCATGGGTCAACTTGGGGACCCCATGGAGCCACATTGGTTGGGAAATGACATAAATAACCTTTTATTTAATGTAAAAGTAAAAATGAAAAAAACATGATATGTTTTACTAAAACAATTTTTAAGTGGGGTGATACAAGTCAGACTTTTTATTATAAATAGTCATTGGAAATATAAAAAGAGTTCCTACATCATAGTAAATTTTTTTATAATTTTTAGACATTAAATAAATTAAATTATTTATGACATCATAATGATGCAGTGATGACATCATTATCTGACGATTTAAATAAAATGAGAAGATAATGTAAACTCTATGACCTACACATGTCCAAAACTTATTGGATGGGTCGATTTCAAACCCTAATCACCTTATCCACGAATTATTTCAATGTGGGACCTTTTAAAACCGAAACACATTTTCAAATAAAGTAATATTTCTTACTTTCCAAAAGTACCCCTCCTCTCCTCTTATAAAAGGCCCCCACCTCTACCTCATTTCACACACTCCTCAAGCCTTTGTCTCGGACAACCCCTGACCATTTACACTCTCCACATCCCTCTCCTAATCCTAGAGGATTCCCTTTGGGCAGAATCTTCTCAAAGGAAGCCTTTAGGCTCAAATCAAAAGGAGTTACACTTTTTAAGGTAATTCATTCTCTCATGTTCATTTGTTTTATTTTGCTTCTCCGACCACCTAAACTCTTTTTATTTACTTCATTTGTAACAAAAACAGTATTTTCAATATACTAGGATTTTTTTATAAGATTTATTCGAGCTACACTCTCACACAACTACATCAAATGGTTAAAGAACTTACGGTTTCCGTGGATTGCGAAATTATGTCTCCCGAAACGATGATTGTTCAATACTCATTTAACACCTTCAAAGGTGGCCATTATGATGTCAATATTTTTATATATGATATATAATATGTTTATGTTTTCCTTAAGCTTATGTTTTTTTTCATTTTTGGCATACATTTATGGTTTCCACTATGGATAAACGCGATATCTTCATTTAAGGAAGTGCGGACTACCGGCCCCTCAAAGTGATTTGATTCGTTAAATACCATATGTGGGACGTATAAAGGATGGAACTATGATATTATATATTATATTATACTGGAATTATAATATACCTTTATATCATTATGATTTAATTCTATAAAATACGAAATAGAAATGAAAGTAGCGTTCATGCGTACGTACAACTTACCGTCTCCCTGAACGGTGCATTTCATTTCTTACCTCTAAATGATTATGTAATGTTATAAATGCATGCATGTACTGGATATATATGACATATATGATATCTACATCATGAATACAATTTTGGATATGATAAACATTTGGCCACACGAACAACATGTAATTGTAAGAAGTCCACTTTCGACTTAAGAACAAAATATCGGCAAAACAAATATTATTAACTTAAATGATTGCCTAATGTTTATGAAATGGTAATAAGTGATATAAAAGGAATAATGAACTTGAAAAAGGTTCTTAATCAAGTAGAAATTAACTCATGTTTATTATTCAGGATGTTAAAGAACGATTGAGTCAGGTCGGACCTGAGGTAAGGGATCCTACTCCTCTCTTTCTTTTTAAGTACACACTTTTATGTCATTCCTTTTGAAGCTAATATTTCTTGTTATTGGGATGATATTTTATATTACACATACTGTAATTTCTATGTTCATGTGATGAGAGACCCTATTCTCTCTCATCAATCCATTTTGGAAGTTTTGAGTGGTGTCGTTAGGCTGCCGAACTTTCGTAAGAGATCTAACCTCTCTCTTTCTTTTTATGTACTCTCCTTTATGTCACTTATTTTAAGCTCCTATTTGTAATTTTGGGGGATTTTCTTTTATATTACTCCTTCTGTACATTTTATTGTAATGTGATGAGATACCCTATTTGATATCACCAATCCATATTCGGAAGTTTTTTGTGGCGCTGTTAGGCTGCCGAGTTTTCGTAAGGGATTTTTCATCTCACTTTTATTCCCGTGAGATTTATGCTACATTTGCCACAAATTCAATTGAGTGGTGTATTTACTGCCCATTATTCTACTCTTTGTGTTATATACATTACTTTATGAGTATTTACATCAATGATCTATTGTCCTTCTTTCATGGGGTGTATGTTTTGAAAGATACCCAAGTCAGTAAGGGAACCTTTCACCCTCCTCTTTTTTAAAAGACATCTTTTGTTGGGTCTTTTAATTTACATATTGATATGTTGGGATATGTTCTCATATATCCTTATTGATGTAAATTTTATTTCCATGTGATGAGATACACTTTTTATCTCTCATCAACTCATTTTGATGTGATGTCGTTAGGCTGTCAAGGGAACTTTATAACCCAATTTCGATTTCATTGGGTTCAACATGTAGTCATTGAATATGACATCCATTGAATATGTGTGAATGACCTTTTATTTTTTTACACTTAATATACACTTATATTGGGTGTATTTATATTTTTCACACATATTTTTGAGATTGATTTGTCCTTAATTTAAGGATACCTTCTTTATAGGGGATTTCATCACATTTGACATTTCTATTGAGAGTTCATTGTTGTTATGCACCAATTCACTCTTATATGGTGTATACACTGTCCTTTGGAGTATTATATCATGAATCCATTTATTATCATGATATTATAAAGTTCTGACTAAATGTTATTCCTCAATTATTGTATTCAAGTGTCTCTAAATTTTGTAAAACCCCTTTAACCAAAATATCGCTTTAAATGTTTTAATTATTTGTTCTTATTAATATACATGTTTTCAAAAAAAATTTAAGGATTTATTTATAAGGATATTAATGGTTTAAAATTTTAAGCTTCAAGGTGGTATGGGACACTTTGATTCAAAAATCTCTTTATTAAATGTTTTAAATGGTTTTGGAAATGGTTTCTTTTTGTATGGATTCATTATTTCAAAATACTAAAATGTTATATTGTGATTGAATTTGGAAATGTTTTGTTTCCTTTATGCATGTTTTATGTGATATGTTTATGTTATGGTTCTTGGGAATTGTTATGAAAACGGATGGTTCCGTGATAAACTAAGGGCGGGTGAGCCCGATATAGCTCTCCAATGCATTGGGTAACGCGAAGGAGTGAAAAGTTAAGGTTTCTCCGAAGAGATTTAGGGAATATACTATGATGGGTATTTCAAACGTAACCAAGAGGGTTACTCCCTATGTAAGAATGTTATGAATGCCTCAAGATACCTTTATGTCTTATGATTTCTATGATTTATTCCTGATTTTATGAGGTAAGTTAAAGTGCCTATGTATTATGGTTAAGTATGATTTCATCCTTATGTATATATGAACACATGTTTCCTTTCCATATTTTTATAACTCTTACTGAGCTTTTATGCTCATCCCAAATTTTTGAAATGTTTTTCACAGGTCAAGGGAAAGGTACATGATGTGATGATAACGTCAAGGATGTGTCATGAAAGAATCCGTGTTATATTTTAAATATGTTTCTGTTGATGGGAATAATTAATACTGTCATTTATGTAACAACTTTGTTTAAATGTGGAATGTAATGCAAGTTTCATGATCTAATTCTCTAAAACTCTAAACCTGAAAAGATCCTCAATGTGTAATCTTGTAATAACTCAAGAATAAGTAAGGTTTAAGGCTGGGGCCTTATAGTTGGTATCAAAGGTCGGTTTAGATAACTTTAGAGGTTAGGGTATTCTTTAAGCATAAGTGACATTACCATAATGGTTAGGATTTCAAAAAGAGTCCTAGTTTTAGATAAAGTGAATGAGTAAGTGTATCTTAGTGTTTACCTTCCTCATTAGTACATGATGGTTTTGTTGATATACTCACACTGACATTTATGTTTTTAGTAAATGGATGGATCTAGCAGGCACTAAAGTGACAATTGGATTGATGGAAACTGTGGTGGTTCTTTGATTAAGAGACTGGACGAAATGGGGTATTCAATGTGGAAACTCGTGGTTGTTCTAAACTAACTATCAAGGAGTCATGATCAACCACTTGAACCTTGGTATGATCTTTAATGCATCATGTACGAGATGACCAATCCATGTGGAAGTTCAGGTAATAATTATAAAGGTAACCATTAGAGTTTATATGATCCTTACTTTTGAGGTAATTATGGGTTATTATATGATATGCTGGAAAATGAAAGGCATGAGATAAACTTGAGGTTAAAATATGTTATGATCATTTTTGACGATTTTACCTCTTTTTGGGGAATTATTTAAGAATTATATAGTTTTGGAAAAAGGACAACACGCAGACCGTGTGACAACCCATCGCGTCGGACAAAGCTGCGGGAATCGAACCCATAACCAAAGTGTGATTGGTATTTATCACCTACCACTGGACTACGTGAAGTCCCTGGTTAGTTTGACTGATTCTTTTTAGTTATATGATTTTATGAATTAAGAGTAATTTGATTGTGGGTTATTTATGAAAATGATTAATCTATCATGGAGGATATGTGATTGGGTTAATTACTTTTCAATACGAGACTTTAGGAGCAACTGATATTGTTTGGAGATAAATGTTACGATTTAACTTGGAAGAATATGTGACTAAATCCTTCAAATATTTGGGTTTCAATCTTATATTGGTTTACTTTTAAGAATTTTATGGACAAATTGTTTATCGGATGGTCCTCGTTGAACTTTGGGTTTTGTTGGAAAAATTTTGGAGATTAAGAATAGATTTTCTTTTTTTATAAAGGGTTATCCTTTTCTGGATTATCTGACCTTGTACTAACCTTTTTGGTTTTGGTTTTGGTTAAATCCTAAAGACATGGGATGTATATAGTTCTCTTTGGTGGATTAGGTGATTTTCTGGAAGTTGATTATAGCACTCTTAATGTGAACAAGTCTCCCTAAATACTCGTCTTTTGGAAAAAAATATGAGTTTGATTAAGGAGTCTAGTAAAATTTGAAAGTCAACATGATACGGGATTATGTTTCCTTATGAATAAATTCCTCAATAAATATTAGCTTAAAACAAAAATGTTGTCTATTAACTTTTCCTACTGGGGAATCAAATACAGTTTAACCCATCACAAGTTTGTGATTTTCTCATGGTTAACTTTCTCCTAAACATGTTTTCTATCACTCTCCATCAGAACATGACCCTTTGCTTTTTCTTCCATGTCCATGTTTTCCTACACGGAATCCTATTATGGGTTAACTCAGGTGACCTTTGTACATATCTTTCTTTATTTTAATGTGATTGGTTTATCGACTCTTGTTCCGATGTGGGACTTTCAAGGATGCTTCCAAGCGCAATTTTAAAAATTGCGAGGACGCAATTCCCAAAAGGGGGGAAGGATGTATCACCCCAGGTAAATAAAGAATATGAAATTTTCTTATTTATCCCTATTTGTGAATAAAATATTGATATGACTTTAAAGGGGACACTATGCTCGATAGCGTACCCAACACGCAAGAACGAGTTTCATGGAAATCTTACGTTGCACTCTAATAATAAAATAATATTATTTTAAATGGTAGTTAACATGTAGCTGTTGTGTTTGCGGGAAGGGATAGAAATAACTAAAATATGATTATATATGTTTTTAAATGTTTTTTCATTTATCCAAAAAAGACAAAGGCTTAAAATACGGAAAGAATTCAATTTTAGGCGTATATGCCCTAGTTTTCACTAAAGGACCACTTATCGCCTTTTGATGGTGAACTGTCATTAAATATAGTTTTGTTCACTATTATACATTATTTTGGACCAAATAAAACTCTTCTTATGAATTGGGACATAAAAATTTACTTTGTGTAATTTTTGGTATCTTTCCGATAAAGTTCATTTTTTTAAATGAATAGTGTAAAATGTTGTATTTTAATTCAAAACCTCTTTTTAATCTAATTTATTTATATGATTAGATTATCTATTGAATTGGATTTAAAGTGAAATTAGAATATATTTTTACCATTAAATCCAATAGTGGTCGTTGGAATTAATTTCACTTTGAAAGCACACTTAAACCAGTGTCAATCTTTTGATACTTATTGTTTCATAAAAACACGCTATTTGATCTGACAGCGGGAATTAATTATTAAATTAATTAATGTTACTTATATGTTTTTAATTTTGTAAAATAGACTTCATTTTTGAATTCGGAATATCAAATATAGCTTAGGGTGAATTTTTGGGATTTTTCTGAAAAACTTCAATTTTTTGATGAATAGTGAAACCACTAAGTGGTACTTATAAAAAATGATTTTTCCATTTAAATGAAATTTTTCCATCTTTGTGTTTTGAATTTTGAAAATCCGAAATACATGGTTGTCATTAAGATGTAAAATTTGGTTCAATGGGATAAAAATAATTTTTTTTGGTGAATAGTAACTTATTATGTTTTTAATCGCGATTAGAGGTAATTAGTGTAGTTTAAGGTAAAAATAATGTTTTAATAATATGAAATGAACTTGACACATGTCCTAACCTCATTGGATGTGTAATTTCCGACCAAGACAAACCATGGGTCAACTTGGGGACCCCATGGAGCCACTTTGGTTGGGAAATGACATAAATAACTTTTTATTTAATGTAAAAGTAAAAATGACACAAACATGATAAGTTTTAATAAAACAATTTTTAAGTGGGGTTATACAAGTCAGATTTTTTATTATAAATAATAATTGGAAAGATAAAAATATTTCCTACATCATAGTAATTTGTTTTATAATTTTTAGACATTAAATAAATTAAATTATTTATGACATCATAATGATGCAGTGATGACATCATTATCTGACGATTTAAATAAAATGAGAAGATAATGTAAACGCTATGACCTACACATGTCCAAAAATTATTGGATGGGTGGATTTCGAACCCTTATCACTTAATCCACGAATTATATCAATGTGGGACCTTTTAAAACCGAAACACATTTTCAAATAAAGTAATATTTCTTACTTTCCCAAAGTACCCCTCCTCTCCTCTTATAAAAGGCCCCCACCTGTACCTCATTTCACACACTCCTCAAGCCTTTGACTCGGCTAACCCCTGCCCATTTACTCTCTCCACATCCCTCTCCTCATCCTAGAGGATTCCCTTTGGGAATAATCCTTTCAAAGGAAGCCTTTAGGCTCAAATCAAAAGGAGTTACACTTTTAAAGGTAATTCATTCTCTCATGTTCATTTGTTTTATTTTGCTTCGCCAACCCCCTAAACTCTTTTTATTTACTTCTTTGGTAACAAAACCAGTATCTTCAATATACTAGGATGTTGTTATAAGATTTATTCGAGCTACACTCCCACACAACAACATCAAATGGTTAAAGAACATACGGTTTCCGTGGTTGGCGGAATTCTGCCTCCCGAAACGATGATTGTTCAATACTCATTTAACACCTTCAAAGGTGGCCATTATGATGTCACTATTTTTATATATGATATATAATATGTCTATGTTTCCCTTAAGCTTCTGTTTTTTTTCATTTTGGTAATACCTTTATGGTTTCCATTATGGGTAAACGCGATATCTTCATTTAAGGAAGTGCGGACTACCGCCCCCTCAAAGTGATTTGATTCGTGAAATACCATATGTGGGAAGTATAAAGGATGGAACTAGGATATTATATATAGTATTATACTGGAATTATAATATACCTTTATATCATTATGATTCCATTCTATAAAATACGAAATGGAAATGAAAGTAGCGTTCATGCGTACGTACGGCTTACCGTCTCCATGAATGGTGCATTTCATTTCTTAGCTCTAAATGATTATGTAATGTTATAAATGCATGCATGTACTGGATATATATGACATATATGATATCTACATCATTAATAAAATTCTGGATATAATAAACATTTGGCCACACGAACAACATGTAATTGTAAGAAGTCCACTTTCGACTTAAGAACAAAATATCGGCAAAACAAATATTATTAACTTAAATGATAACAAAATGTTAATGACATGGTAATATGTGATATAAAAGGAATAATTAACTTTAAATGGTTCTTAATCAAGTAGAAATTAACTCATGTTTATTATTCAGGACATTAAAGAATGATCGAGTCAGGTCGGACCCGAGGTAAGGGATCCTACTCCTCTCTTTCTTTTTAAGTACACACTTTTATGTTATTCCTTTTAAAGATAATATTTCTTGTTATTGGAATGATATTTTATATTACACATACTGTAATTGTTATGTTCATGTGATGAGAGACCCTATTCTCTCTCATCAATCCATTTTGGAAGTTTTGAGTGGCGCCGTTAGGCTGCCGAACTTTCGTAAGAGATCTAACCTCTCTCTTTCTTTTTAAGTACTCTCCTTTATGTCACTTCTTTTAATCTCCTCTTTGTAATGTTGGGGGATGTTATTTTATATTCCTCTTGATTTACATTTTATTTTAATGTGATGAGATACCCTATTTGAACTCATAAATCCATATTCGGAAGTTTTATGTGGCGTCGTTAGGCTGCCGAGTTTTCGTAATGGATTTTTCATCTCACTTTTATTCCCGTGAGATTTATGCTACATTTTCCAAAAATTACATTGAGTGGTGTATGTACTGCCAATTATTATACTATTTGTGTAATATACTTTCATTTATTAGTATTTACATCAATGACCTATTGTCCTTCTTTCATGGGGTGTATGTTTTGAATGATACCAAAGTCGGTAAGGGAACCTTTCACCCTCCACTTTTTTAAAAGACTTATTTTGATGGGTCTTTTAATTTACATGTTGTTATGTTGGGATATTTTCTCATATATCCTTATTGATGTAAATTTTATATCCAAGTGATGAGATACACTTTTTATCTCTCATCAACTCATTTTGATGTGATGTCGTTAGGCTGTCAAGGGAACTTTTTAACCCAATTTCGATTTCTTTGGGTTCAACATGTAGTCATTGAATATGTCATCCATTGAATATGTGTGAATGACCTTTTATTGTTTTACACTTAATATCCACTTATATTGGGTGTATTTATATTTTTCACACATATTTTTGAGATTGATTTTCCATTAATTTAAGGATACCTTCTTTATAGGGGATTTCATCACATTTGACATTTCTATTGAGAGTTCATTGTTGTTATGCACCAATTCACTCTTATATGGTGTATACACTATCCTTTGGAGTATTATATCATGAATCCATTTATTCTCATGATATTATAAAGTTCTGACTAAATGTTATTCCTCAATTATTGTATTCAAGTGTCTCTAAATTTGGTAAAACCCCTTTAACTAAAATATGGCTTTAAATGTTTTAATTATTTGTTCTTAATAATATCCATGTTTTCAAAATGGTTTTAAGGATTTGTTTATATAGATATTAATGGTTTAAAATTTTAAGCTTCAAGGTGGTATGGGACACTTTGATTCAAAAATATATTTATTAAATGTTTTAAATGGTTTTGGAAATGGTTTCTTTTTGTATGGATTCATTATTTCAAAATACTAAAATGTTATATTGTGATTGAAATGTGGAAATGTTTTGTTTCCTTTATGCATGTTTTATGTGATACGTTTATGTTATGGTTCTTGGGCATTGTTATGAAAACGGGTGGTTCTGTGATAAACTAAGGGCGGGTGAGCCCGATATAGCTCTCTAATGCATTGGGTAACGTGAAGGAGTGAAACGTTAAGGTTTCTCCAAAGAGATTTAGGGAATATACTGTGATGGGTATTCTAAACCTAACCAAGAGGGTTACTCCCTACGTAAAAATGTTATGAATGCCTCAAGATACCTTTATGTCTTATGATTTCTATGATTTATTCATGATTTTATGAGGTAAGTTAAAGTGCCTATGTTTTATGGGTAAAGTATGATTTCATCCTTATGTATATATGAACTCATGTTTCCTTTCCATATTTTTATAACTCTTACTGAGCTTTTTATGCTCATCCCAAGTTTTTGAAATGTTTCTCACAGGTCAAGTGAAAGGTAAATGATGTGATGATAGTGTCGAGGATGTTTCAAGAAAGAATCCGTGTTATATTTTAAATACGTTTCCGTTGATGTGAAGAATGAATACTATCTTTTATGTAACCACTTTGATTAAATGTGGAATGTAATGCAAGTTTCATGATCTAATTCTCTAAAACTCTAAACCTGAAAAGATCCTCAATGTGTAATCTTGTAATAACTCAAGATTATGTAAGGTTTAAGGCTGGGGCCTTATACAAATGGTTTGGTGATGGTCTTAAAAGGTATGGAGTTGATGGTTTGGGTGGTGTAGGTGCAGAAAACATCATGGGGTTATTTTATGCTATCAATAATCATTAAAATATCATTATGATATGGAGATTGTCTATTCATATCACTTAGGTCTTCAATTATAATCAATTGTTATGTTTTTGGAATATTTATGTATACTTCTTTGGGGTTAATTTTTTTTTGGTTTTTTTGGGGAATATGCAATTTTTAAATAAGTTTCATTATTTAGATATGTAGGAATTATTAGTTACATACCTTTTCATAGTGGTGTGTGAACAATAATAGGTTTATAGGATAAGGCATCCCATGTGTATGATAAGAATTCTTGTGGATTTTCCAAAGAAAATGACCAATTGGAGGTGGGATTCGTGTTGAAAACTTATCAGACATCCATCCTAGGTGGGGTTGTCATGGGACAGGTCATGTCAACCAATTCTAAATACAAATAAAATGTTATTATTTTTTATTTTATAAATAATGTGACATGGTAAATTCCATACATAACATTCTTTTGAAGAAAAATAATGTATAATGGATAAATGAAGATTTCTTTTAAACATTACATCTAAAACATTAATGGTTAACTTATTTTATAAATTAAAAAAATATATTTACATGTGAATAGATAATTGAAAATAATACCACTTTCAACAATTTTTTTAATTTAGAGTAATTTAAATTGCAAGTGTTAATCGTAAACTAAAAATGTAACATTATTAATTGTTAAATAAGTGTAATTTTACTTTACTTACACATAATCCAAGTTTCATAAATACATAATTCAATAAAGAATCCCAAATATTAGTCATATATTAAACAAAAAATAAAATCATATCTCAAGCATTATGGAGGATTTTGTATGAAAAAATTTGGAGAATCAAAAAATAAGTAAGGAAGAATCCATCAAATAGTTAATTAATGCGATCCTAAAAATACACAAACACTAATTATCTCCTCTCCAGCATCCCCACGTGGAAATAACACTATACATAGAATATTAAACAACCTAAGGTACACAATAAATTCCCTAATTTCAATTAATATTTTACTCATCTATAAAATTCTCACATATTAACCCAATGTTTCCCATGAAATTCTATGCACAATAGAGAAAACAATTCAAAAAAAATCATGACATTTTATTATATAATATCTATCCATAACTCTAAACAACCTTCTTATAAAAAAATATTCCATAACAATATCAATAAAACATCCATAAAAGTCACATATCATAATAATATCCAACTATCCAATAAACCATATGAAAGAAATTATTTTCATGTGGGTAAAATTAATAAACAACAATTAAATATTTAATACATTTCTGAATTAATATACATTATAAAAAATATATGGTATAATTTTTTTCATTTTTTCCCAACTAAAATTACTCATAATATTGAAAACAAATAACAAAACCATAAAACAGTTTCAATTTTTTCACTATAAAATCACACTTTTCAATTTCATAAAGGAATATACATAGATCCACCTAAAGAAAATCCTTGAGTTCAACAATAAGAGGTTTTATTCATCCAAAATAGTTGAGGAAGAGATCATTGAGGGCCATATAAATCACAAAAATAATAAAATACACATAAACATCCTAAAATAAGGAAAATTTAAGTCACGATGACCATTATAATGAACTATTCGAAAATAATAAGGTATGTGTAGATAATGATAAGATATTAAAAGAGACTAAACTTGAAGAACCAACTCCAGAAAAATTTATTCACAAAGTTGATGTAAATTGAAGAGATGGAATATAAGTGTTTGTTGTTTGAAGGTTTTTTAAAAGTGAATATGGAATTGAAGAAGATAATATATATAAAAAATATATATAATAATAAAAAAAATTAATTTCTTAGAAAAGAATAGGGTATGGACAATAAATTATACTAACCATGCCTAACTACTATAACACCCCATCATTTTGTAAACATGTTTTTCAAATTAATTTATTAATATCAATATTGTTTTTTATTAAAATATAATATTATCTTTCATTACATACAATACTCAATTTCTCTTGAGTTACACTCAACACTGAGTATAAATTCCAATACACAGTACCCATAGCTTAAACTAATCGAAATGTATTATTAATTTTTTTAATATGATTGTGATCTCTTACATGTTCTAATATATAGTATGAATAGGAATAAAAAAACAATGAAAATATATGATCTAACAGTTATATAAAATTAATTCATTGGTGACCATTAAATTTGAAATTAAAATTAAAACTATTTGGAAATAATGGAAATCTTGTTCTAGAAAGAAATTTTTATTAAAATAATCCCATTTTACATAAATAAATTAAAAATACCACTTTTGGTGAATGATTATCTTGACATATATTTATTATATACTCAATAAACTGTTAAAAAATATCTTATTTTTTCTAGAAAATAGATTAAAATAAAACAAATTTCACATCTAAAAATAATATTATTCTAAAAATCTGTTTTGTATCCTTTTTTCACACAAAAATTAAATCTAAATTTTGAAACATTAATTGAAAAAACATTTAATTTTTTAAATAAGCAGGTCAAAATGATATTAGGGTTAATTTTTTATAATTTTCTCAGAAAAATAGTTTCTCATCGTGAATGTGAGATTAATTTTATATTAAAATTTATCAATTATGTGAATTTAATTTCTAAAAATGTATTCTATATTTAGAAAATTAAGATATTTTATTATTCAATAATTTCATAATAAAATTCTACTTTAATTAATAGTAAAAACTAAAAAATTATTTACCACATTTAAGGAAATAATGGGCTTACGAAGTAGTTAAACATAAAAGATAACATTTAAAATGAATTTTTATCTTGTATAAAATATATTTTTCAGCCATATGTAGACCCTAAAAAATATTAGGCTCTAAAATACACCATATAATAACATTTAGAAAATTGAAAAAGGTAGTTTTAGATTTTTCTTCTCAATAATTACAAGTGTTCCACTCAACTGACTTATAAAAGGCATCTAATATCATCACCTCGTAACACCATAAAAACCATTACTATAAACCAATAACTGATAAATTAAAATTGGAAATTACAATATATCATTCTATTATACATATTTTGGGCATAAATAAAACCTAATAAGTCATTTGGTTCAATCCACATGAGGTTACCTCAAGAGGAGGTATCGTTCTTCAAAGAGAATTTTTATTTTATTTACTTTTCCACCTCATTGAATAATTATTTATTCATCTTGATATATTAAAATAATTATCGAAAATCCACTGAGATGTTGTTATATTATGTAAATCTCCTAAATACATCCCTAATTCCATCAAAAGGGTTACAAAATCATCATTTGTGTTTACATTGGACCACCACCTCACGAATGAATGTCATTAATTATTATATTACCACCTCTCATAGTTGTGTATGATAATCATTATAAAGAATATATATAATTTTTATAACATAATAATAACTATTTATTCATTATACCATTTATAACCTTTTTTCTTTCCATTTCATTGGTGATACAATTACATCGATCCGGGATATGTTAGACTATAGCCTTGTGAATCAATTTGATTATTTTTTCACTAATTCATTACATGGAAGGTTATATGGATAAATTTGACGAATTTATTTGATATAAATTTATTAATGAAGACATTAGTTATATATTTATCATTTTATAATTCCAATACAACATTTTATTTCATACATTTTTTCTCACTGAATATTGATAATATCGTTTGTGTACTTGTAGGCTATCACCTTCATGTTACGAGGTGACTCTTTATTTTCATCACCACACCACATGGATGATATTTTTAAGAGCATTTAAAAAAATAATATTTTATTTATGATATTACTATCAATATTTAAGGATATAATATTTTTTACCAGCTTTCCATAATTTTCATGGAACATTGGAAATGTTACTGATGCATACGTGTCACCTACCGTCACCAGGATTGTGAAATAAATTATTTAACAAAACCATATTTCATAATTGTTCATAAATGTTTAATTTATGTATAAATATTTTCATTGTGTAATGATTATTATTATTTTTATAATGGATATATGATCAAAGAAAGATGACTTAACATAACAAATCAAAACATATATGAAAACCCAAATAGTTATTACTCGAAACATGATCTTATGTAGGAAATGTGAACAACCCGAAAAAAATCAACATAATTAAAGAATACAATATATGATATATATATAATTATTTTTCAATAATTTATTTATAATAAACATAAATATATTATACCTGATGTTCAATCATATATGAAGGGAATCAAAACACACGGTATGGGATTTTCAGTCTGTCTTTTATATCTAATATATATATATATATATATGAAATTTAACCACTTGTATTAATTTATTGGTGCATATAATTCTCCTTTGAAATTTTATATCATTAATGTAGTTATATTTTGTAGTTTTTAATGTTTCAATTTATTTTATTCTATGTTGTGTATTATGATTCAAAATTATTATTAAATAGTTAATTGATTTTCAACTCACTTTTTTACAACTATGAGACATATGGAATATTATCCACCTATTTATTGTATATGGTGTATATAATACCAATGAATTTATTTTATGAATTTTATACATAAATTTATTTGGATTTACATATCATTTTTCATATATCTATTTCATTTGATATATAGTTTAAAACTTTCTAATGCGGTAGGAATTTGTTGGCCTAATTATCCATAATCGATACATATGGTATGAAATTCACCTATATTATTATAAGAACTATATATACATAACCATTGAAATTTATTACCAGGAATTTATTTATTCACATTATATAATGAGTTATTTTAATGTTATTCTTTGACGGGAGTTATAATTCAACATTAGAGAAGTGGTAATTATTTTATAATACATTCTAAGAATTTATCGAGATTACTTATGATTATGCTTAAAATTATGAAATATTAGGACCTATATCTTAGGATAATATTATATTTTTCTTATCATACTATAATTTCGGGTGAATTAATTTTTTCTGGTCATTTTTCTCTCTTTTTATACTCAATAATTCAGTGTAAGGTTTTTAAAAAACATTGTCTTTATTTATTGCTCCAATAAAAAACTCTTACTTATTCCAAAACCATATTTTCATGAAAAGTATTACAAAATGTTTTCATGGTATTGAAAAGAATTATTATAGTACTTTTTACCAATAAATAATGTTTTAAATACTTTTTAAAAGTAATATTAATTCTTTCTTCTAGATAACACTTGTTTGGATTTTACAAAAATCATTAAAGGAGTTTTTAACATGTATGGCATGACTCAACTTTCCCACCATCAGGACCATTATTTCATTTGAAGTCTTATGTATATGTTTTCGATGTTATTTTCTAATAAAAAGATTTTCAAGAATTGTTTTGTTTTAAAATGTATTATTCCGAACATAAAAAATATTTTCCTCATGAAAGGTTTTAAATGATTTTTAAAGCTTCCTTTAAAAGTTATCAATGTTAATATCAAAAAATATATTTCGAAATTATTTTACATTTTTAAAAAAATTTAAATAAACGTTATTTTCATCAACATGTGTTCCAAGTTTACATTAAAAATCATTCTCTATATTATGTGACATCATTTTATAAAAATTATGTTCCTATAGGAATATTAAGTAAGGGTCCCATTATATATGAATAGTTTATCATTCCAATATATTTAAAAACGTATTTCTCTTCCATGAGATATAAAATAATAAAATCCTTAGAATACATGGACAGATTTTAAGACGTTATGATATTGTGAAATTTTTATAAACCCTGTCTATTTTAGACTAGTAATGATATGATGAAATGATTAATAGTCATGTCTTATGAACATCCGTTATTTATTCCATGACTCAAGTTTCTGATCTATGATATATAGGATGTGGTTTTTAAATATTGTTCTCTTGTTATCTTACCCATATGCTCATATTATATAGATGTATACTTTTTTTACCCTCAATAAGAATCTAATCTCACCCTTTCATACATTTATTTTCAACATGTTATGGCGAAATATTTTAACATGGTTTTGTTTGTGAATAGTAATAAAGGAAAAAATCATTATAGGATATGTTGAATATGTCTCACCAAATTATAATACTATGTATCTATTCCCAAAGTACACTAAATTAATAAATTCCTAAGGTTTTTTATTTTTTTGATGAATTAAATATTCCTTAAAAATATGTAATCTCAATTTATGAAAATCCTATAACACTGTAAGTACTTAATTAGAAAAAAATCATACATGGTTACTATACATTTTTAGGGTAAATGAAGACAATAGATAAAATAACAAAAAATGAAAAGTATTCACTTCGATGATCAAAATAAATTACGAAACAAACAAATAGTAAATTATATAAAAATAAATGAAATAGTATGTCTAATAATTCTCCCCACCATGATAATATTAATCACTATAAATCCTACATTATATTTATTTACCCAATGAAAAATGAGTCTAAATATATCTCAATGAATACTTCACTCAAAATCATAAGTGAACAATTTTCATGTTGTTATAATATACGATTTCATGGAATGAACTTCAATAAAATCACGTCATTATGATGATTAAGAGTTTTAAATAGTTACTTTAACAAAGAGGTATCATACTATAAATTCAACATTCTTCACTCATGAGAATGAAAAATCCAATGTGACAATGTTTCAACGGTGACATATAATTAAAGTTATTATTCAACCCACATTAAATAACAATACTTTCTAGAACAAAAACATTTAAAACCATTTAGTAACATGAAATGGATTAATATACTATAATAGAAGCATAATATTCATTCTATTTATTTTTATGAATAAGGTTAAGTGAATATTTCTCAAAACTTAATAATTTATAATTTACCAATTGTCAACAATGATATTTGATATATTATCAATGTTATATTATTATTGTAGCATATATATTGAATCCAGGTTGATTTTTTTATTTCCCATCATTCTTTACTCATATATATATATGTAATTGTTTGAGGTTGTCCACTCTAGTAGATATTAGGTAGTGTGGACATTGAAATAGTTGACAATGGTTATAATTATTAGATATTTAATACCATTAATACATGAAATTTATAACTATAATAGATAATTCTCCCTTAAAGGATAAACAATTTCAACATCTAGACCCATGACATATCATTAATAGGTTAAATATTTTTCTCAAATTGACTATGGATTTAAATGTGAAACAACAAGAAATTATCAAATTGTATAGTTGCTTCATTCTAAAGAACATTCATAAAAAAGTAAATTTTTTAAATTTATCGGATGTTGAGAATGAGAGAACATTATGTAATGCTAAATCCTCTTACACTAATTGATTTGATATATTTAAAATATGAAACTTATTATTATCATATAAAAAGACCATTGTTTTTTTCAATATTTAAATTATCACCATACATTATTTATTTCATGTGGAGTTCAAGAAAATCAATTATTTATGTTTATTTAAATGATTTTATCCTTCTAGGAATAGTTGTTTAGGGATAGAAACACTCTATATCTTTATATATCCAATCTATACCTAGTGATAAAAATAAACAATGTGATCCTGATCATAATCTTACCATCATTCTACACAAGTAGTATTAGTGATTTATATTATAGTAAATCCATGGTTGATCTCAATGAATATCCCAAATTGAAGAATAATAGGCTCCTGTCGCTACCCTTTTAATGGAAAATGATATTCATTGATTAATTCATAAAAAAATCAAACCATCATGTTTTTTAACCCATTTAATAGTTGTCTCCCCTCCATTTACAAATTCTATAAATTAATTAGACTTAAGATAATATAAATACTCTTAAAATGTAAATATTATAGGATTATAACATACAATATTTTTGGTACGATATATTACCATTAATTAATATTCCTTTTAATTTAATATCAATAAAATTTTCCAGTTTCTATTTATCACTAGGTTTATTTACTAATTGATATGGAACATTCATGAAAAATACAAGGAATATATAATGTAAAATAGTGTTTCTAAAAAAAGTCATTAATGAAGCATGATTTATAGGAAATATGCTGATCTATAGTTATAAATAAGGTATATGGTAAAAATACATCATTAATCAACAATGATGGAAATGTTAATAGTTTTAATAAACCCTACAAACGTAGTACTATAGGTTTATTTGTTTATAAAATTAATGAACATAATAAAACATTATGATGTTTTACGTTCTTCTTTTCACCATGACACTATGTTAATAATCTGTGGTATATATGAAGAACACATTTTTATATTATAAGAATACATAAAAATAATTGTAATCCCCTTTGATAAATTATATAGGACTTAATAGTTTTAAAGGAACACTTTGATTAATAAAAAATCATAATCACAGTGATAGATTTTGATTAGTACATTTAGACAAACACTAGACTTCGGTGGGAAATGATATTCTATATCAGCATGACTAGATTATGTTTGAGCTTGATGTTATCCATATGAAATGTAGTTTAACTACATAATCCTCATTTCTATTCAATTATATTAATGAGTCTACTTACATTCAAAATAATCTGTTGGTAATTTATGATTCTCTAAGAATAGAGATCTTCTTCCACATTCCCATTAACAACCTCCTCAAAAAAAATTTCGAGATGAAATATGTATCCACAACTTTAGTAATATATTAATGATTTTTTATATGCGTGATTCCTATTTCATGTATTACCACATTGATGGAACATTAGAGGTTTATTTTAAGAGAATGTTGAATAAAGGGATAATGATGGAATCTTGATTTGTCTTCTACTTATTTCAACAATTTAATAATGATTTCTCGTTTTGACACTCATCCCCCATTAAATTATTTTATGTATATATAAAAAATTATCATATCATGAAAAGATTGAAATTATCACCAATATCTTTATATCATAATCCAAAATTTCCACATAATTGACCAATCTCAATAATAAATAGAATCTATTATATATCTTGATTGATATCTTTTTTTAATCATTAAGCTTAAAAATAATGAACTGTGATTAACTGAGGTATATATGGTGCTATCGTCATGTAATTATTAAAATAATCTATCATTGTCTATTTTTTCAGTTAAAAATAGATGATATTTGATTCGTTCACTACTTTTATTGTTGACAGTTACAATTATAGGATAAAAAATTCGGTTAAACAATCCTAAAAATATTTATTTTATGGCATATTGTAGGAAATGTACATTTAGTATTTCAATGAAAACCCTTAAATTATGAATGTGGAAAACACAGCCATTACAATCTATAGAATTTATATAAGGAAGAATAATATATCAATCTTTTACAACCACTCCTTTAATTCTTAAGATACATCCTTACCATAAAAATATTTAAGAACAATAGTACCCAAATTATTTAGTCTAAAATATCAATTGATCAAAACCATGTGCTAAACAACATTCCTTTTCATGAATTGAATAATTATTTGGTTATTTTATATAATAATAAATATTATGATTCACATGAGAATGATCAACAATAGAACCCTATAGATATTTCACCATAACAACTCAATGAGGAATAACTCTAAAAAATTGAAAAAAAGATCTTATATGGTAGATTAAATTTTATTTGAAATCAATAAAAAAAAATATAAATATTCAATTTATAACCACTTCATAAACACATTTAAACTTCAATTACAATAATTAGAATAATAATTCAATAAAATGGCACTGTTTTAAATACACTATTTCTTATAAAAACTATAGAAGGTTATAAAAATCCATTGGTAGAGAAAATAGAACTAAAACAACATGTTTTTTTTGATGCATAGTTTGACCGTATAGTATTTATGACCATGAATCTAATCATATATGGCTACTGGAACCTAAAAATTGATCACATGGTTTTAATTCATGATTTTTAACATACACACATATGAATTTCCTTTAATTTCCATTTTTTTGATAAAATATACACAAAATAACAAATATAAAACCTTTAACCCAAAATTCACATTCCAGAAATCTCATGGAAAATATATTCCCATAAAAAGTGTAATAAATATGATTACATATAACATACCGTATATGTTTTAATTATATTATCTTTTATATTACTCTATTTCATAAATAATATAAAATATCGGGCTCATATACAGTTTTATATCAAACCAATCATCATGCAAAAGTCAAAAAAATACCAAAAAATTTAAAATAATAGATTGTAAAAAATATGGAAAATATATGATGTAATATAAAATAAATAATGAAAAAAAAATACAAATCCACCCAAATCAATCTAAGAGTAAACCTCCCACTACTACACTTAAAATTTTTTACATACTATGAATATTTGGGATTTGTGCATTGTAACACCCCAGGTAAATAAAGAATATGAAATTTTCATATTTATCCATATTTGTGAATAAAATATTAATATGGCTTTAAAGGGGATTCTATGCTCGATGGCGTACCCAACACGCAACAACGAGTTTCTTGGGAATCTTACGTTGCACTCTAATAATAAAATAATATTATTTTAAATGTTAGTTAACATGTAGCCGTTGTATTGGCGGGAATGGATAGAAATAACTAAAATATGATTATATATGTTTTTAAATGTTTTTACATTTATCCAATAAAAGATAAAGCCATAAAATACGAAAAGAATTCAATTTTAGGCGTATATGCCCTAGCTTTCACTAAAGGTTCACTTATCTCCTTTTGATGGAGAACCGTCATTAAATATAGTTCTGTTCACTCTTTTACATCCTTTTGGACCAAATAAAACTCTTCTTAAGAATTGGGACATCAAAATTTACTTTGTGTAAATTTTTGGTATCTTTCTGATAAAGTTCATTTTTGTAATGAATAGTGTAAAATGTTGTATTTTAATTCAAAACCTATTTTTAATATAATTTATTTATATGATTAGATTATCTTTTGAATTGGTTTTAATGTGAAATTAGAATTTATTTTTACCATTAAATCCAATAGTGGTCGTTGGAATTAATTTCAATTTGAAATCAGACTTAAACCAGTGTCAATCTTTTGATACTTATTGTTTCATAAAAACACGCTATTTGCTCTGACAGTGGGAATTAATTATTAAATTAATTAATGTGACTTATATGTTTAGAATTTTGTAAAATATAATTCATTTTTGAATTTTGAATATCAAATATAGCTTAGGGTGAATTTTTGGGATTTTTCTGGAAAACATCAACTTTTTGATGAATAGTGAAACCACTAAGTGGTACTTATAAAAACTTATTTTTCCGTTTAAACGAAAATTTTCCATCTTTGTGTTTTTAATTTCAAAAATCTGACATACATGGTTGTAATTAAGAAGTAAAATATGGTTCAATGGGATAAAAATAATTTTTTTGGTGAATAGTAACTTATTAAGTTTTTAATCATGATTAGAGGTAATTAGTGTAGTTTAAGATAAAAATAATGTTTTAATAATATGAAATGACCTTGAAACATTTCCTAACCTCATTGGATGTGTCATGGCCGACCAATACAACCCATTGGTCAACTTGGGGACCCCATGAAGCCACTTTGGTTGGAAAATGATATTAATATCTTTTTATTTAAAGTTAAAGTAAAAATGAGAGAAACATGAAATGTTTTACTAAAACAATTTTTACATGGGGTTATAAAAATGATATTTTGACTATAAATATTTATTGGAAAGCTAAAAGGATTTCCTACATCATAGTATTTTTTTTATAATTTTTAGACATTAAATAAATTAAATTATTTATGAAATCATGATGATGCCGTGATGACCTCATTATTTAACGATTTAAATAAAATTGAAAGATAATGTAATATATAAGACTTAAAATGTCCAAAACCTATTGTATGAGTGGATTTCGAACCCTTATCACCTTATACTATAAACACATCAATTTGGTACCTCTTAAATCCGAATACCATTTTAAAATAAAGTGACTTTTCTTTACCTTCCAAGAGTGCCCCTCCTCTCCTCTTATAAAAGGCCCCCACCTCTACCTCCTTACCCACACTCCCAAAGCCTTCGGATCGGCCCAACTCTGCCCATTTTGTCTCTCCACTTTCCTCTATTACTCCTTGAAGCCTCACTTTGGGATGAAGTCTTCCCAAGGATGCCTATGAGCTCAAACCAAAGGGAGTTACCTGATTTTAAGGTAATGTCTTCACTTGTGTCCTTTTGTTTTATTTTTCTTCTCCAACCCCCTAAACTCTTTTTATTCATTTCTTTTGTAACAACTAAAGTATCATACATATACTGGGATGTTGTTATAAGAATGATTCGAGCTACACTTTCACACGCCTACATCTAATGGTTAAATAACATACTGTTTCCGTGGATGGCGAATTTCGGCCTCCCGAAACGATGATTGTTCCACATTCTTTTAACACCTTCAAAGGTGTCCATTAAGATGACAATATATTTATATATGATATATAATATCTTTATTTTATCCTTAAGCTTCTGTATTTTTCATTATGGGCATAACTTTATGGTTTCCATTACGGGTAAACGCGATATCTTCATTTAAGGAAGTGCGGACTACCGCCCCCTCAAAGTGATGTGATTCGTTAATGCCATATGTGGGACGTATAAAGTATGGATTTAAAGTTATTATATATGATGTTATACTGGAATTATAATATACCTCTATATCATTATTATTCCATTCTATAAAAATATGAAATAGAAATGAAAGTAGCGTTCATGCGTACGTACGGTTTACCGTCTCCATGAATGGTGCATTTCATTTCTTATCCCCAAATGTAATGTACTATAATAAGTACATGTATATAATGTATATATATGATGAATGATACATCTAAATTATGAATATAATTATGGAATTAAAATATACATACCTCTCATTTAGTTTTAATTCCATTAATATGACATAGAAATTAAAGTAGCGTTCATGCGTACGTACGACTTACCGTCTCCATGAACGGTGCATTTCATTTCTTACCTCTAGATGATTAGGTAATATTTTAAATACATTTATATTCTGGATATATATGATATATATGATATCCAAATCATGAATATAATTCTGGATATAATGAACATTTGACCACACGAACAACATGAAATTGTAAGAAGTCCACTTTTGACTTAAGAACCAAATATCGACAAAACAAAGATTATTAACTTAAATGATTACATAATGTTTATAACATGGAAATAAGTGAGATAAAAGGAATAATTAACTAGAAAAAGGTTCTTAATAAAGTGTAAATTAACTCGAGTTTATTATTCAGGACGTTAAAGAACGATCGAGTCAAGTCGGACCCGAGATAAGGGACCCTACCCCTCTCTTTATTTTTAAGTAAACTCTTTTATGTCATTCCTTTTAAAGCTCATATTTCTTGTTATTGAGATGTTATTTTATATTACTCTTACTGTAATTGTTATGTTAATATTATGAGAGACCCTATTCTCTTTCATCAATCCATTTTGGAAGTTTTGAGTGGCGCCGTTAGGCTGCCGAATTTTTGTATGAGATCCAACCTCTCTCTTTCTCATAAAGTACTCTCCTTTATGTCACTTCTTTTAAGATCCTCTATGTTATTATGGGGGATGTACTTTTAGATTCCTCATGCTGTACATTTTATTTTATTGTGATTAGATAACCTATTTGATCTCATCAATCCATTTTTGGATGTTTTAAGTGGCGCCGTTAGGCTGCCGAGTTTTCGTAAGGGATTTTTCATCTCACTTTTATTCCCGTGATATTTATGCTACATTTTCCACAATTTCCTTTGAGTGGTGTATGTACTGACCATTATTTTACTCATTGTGTAATATTATTTCATTTATGAGTATTTACATCAATGTTGTATTTTCCTTCTTTCACGGGGTATATGTTTCGAAAGATACCCATGTCGGTAAGGGAAGCTTTCACCCTCCTCTTTTTAAAAGACTTATTTTGTTATGTCTTTTAATTCACATAATATTATATTGGGATATGTTCTTCTATATCCTTATTGATGTAAATTTTATGTCCAAGTGATGAGATACCCTTTTTTATCTCTCATCAACTCTTTTTCTGAATTTTGAAGTGACGCCGTTGGGCTGTCTAATTATTGCAAGGGAACTTCTTAACCCAATTTCAATTCATTGGGATAAACTTGTAAACCATTAATATGTCGTTCAATTATTATGTGTGAATGTCCTCTTATTGTTTTACACTCAATACCCACTTATATTTCGTGTATTCGTTTGTCACACATAGTTATGTAACTGATTTATCCTAAATTCAAGGATACCATCTTTTTATGGGACTTCGTCTCAATATCCTTTCATTGAGGGATATTTTGTTTTACACAAAACCTTATTTTATATGGTGTATAAACCCCTTTGAATTTTACCTTTATTCAAAAAATAATCTTTTTTATACAAAGCGTTTACTAAACGACAAAAGGGAATGTTTTTGTCATACGTATGCGGCGACAATGACTTCTCCACCGTCAGGACCATTATTTGAGTTTCGGCTTCCTCTACAAGCCGTAAATTATTTTTAAAAGAATAATAAATACCATGTTTTACTTTTCTTTTATTTTGGTATTGAAAATGGTTTTCATAATGTTTTTATATCAATGTGTTGTTTTGATATCTTGTGATTGAAAGGTGGGAATGGTATGTTTCCTTTATGCATGTTTTATGTGATACGATTATGTTGAGGTTCTTGGGCATTATTATGAAGACGGGTGGTTTCGTGATAAACTAAGGGCGGGTGAGCCCGATATAGCTCTCTAATGCATTGGGTAACGCGAAGGAGTGAAACGTTAAGGTTTCTCCGAAGAGATTTAGGGAATATACTGTGATGGGTATTCCTAACGTAACCAAGAGGGTTACTCCCTACGTAAGAATGTTATGAATACCTCAAGTTACCTTTATGTCTTATGATTTCTATGATTTATTCATGGTTTGATGAGGAATGTTAAAGTGCCTATGTTTTATGGGTAATGTATGATTTCATTCTTATGTATATATGAACTCATGTTTCCTTTCTATATTTTTATAACCATTACTGTGATTTTTATGCTCATCCCATGTTTTTGAAATGTTTTTCACATGTCAAGGGAAAGGTACATGATGTGATGATAGTGTCAAGGATGTGTCAAGAAAGTATCAATGTTTTATTTTAAATATGTTTCCGTTGATGGGAAGAATGAATATTGTCTTTTATGTATCTACTTTGTTTAAATGTGGAATGTAATGAAAGTTTCATGATCTAATTCTCTAAAACTCTAATCCTAAAAAGATCCTCAATGTGTAATCTTGTAATAACTCAAGATTAAGTAAGGTTTAAGGCTGGGGCCTTATAGTTGGTATCAAAGGTCGGTGTAGATAACTTTAGAGGTTAGGGAATTCTTTAAGCATATGTGACATTACCATAATGGTTAGGATTTCAGAAAGAGTCCTATTTTTAGATAAAGTGAATGAGTAAGTATATCTTAGTGTTTACCTTCCTCATTAGTATATGATGGTTTTTTTGTTATACTCACACTTACATTTCTGTTTTTAATGAATGGATGGATCTAGCAAGCACCAAAGAGACAACAGGTTTGAAGGAAACTGTGGTGGTTCTCTGATTAAGATACTAGATAAAATGGAGGATTCAATGAGGAAACTCATGGTTGTTCTAAACCAAATATCAAGGAGTAATGATCAACCACTTTATCCTTGTTATGTTCCATAATGCATCATGTACGATATGACCAATCGATGTTGAAGTTCAGGTAATAATTATAAAGGTAACCATTAGAGTTTACATGATCCTTACTTTTGAGGTAATTATGGGTTATTATTTGATATGCTGGAAAATGAAAGGCATGAGATAAACTTGAGGTTAAAATATGTTATGATCATTTTTGATGATTTCATCTCTTTTTGGGGAATGATTTAAGATTTATATAGTTTTGGAAAAAGGATAACACGCAGACCGTGTGACAACCCGTCGCGTCGGACAAAGCTGCGGGAATAGAACCCACAACCAAAGTGTGATGGGTATTTATCGCCTACCACTGGACTACGTGAAGTCCCTAGTTAGTTTGACTGATTCTTTTTAGTTATATGATTTTATGAATTAAGAGTAAGTTGATTTTGGGTTATTTATGAAAATGATTATCCTATCATGGATGATATGTGATTAGGTTAATTACTTTTCAATACGAGACTTTAGGAGAAACTAATGTTGTTTGGAGATAAATGTTATGATTTAACTTGGAAGACTATGTGACTAAATCTTTCAAATATTTGGGTTTCAATCTTAGATTGGTTTACATTGAAGAATTTTATGGACAAATTGTTTATCGGATGGTCCTCGTTGAACTTTGGGTTTTGTTGGACAAATTTTGGAGATTAAGCATAGATTTTCTTTTTAATGGGTTATCCTTTTCTGGATTATCTGACCTTGTACTAACCTTTTTGGTTTTGGTTTTGGTTAAAGCCTAAAGACATGGGATGTATATAGTTCTCTTTGGTGGATTAGGTGATTCTCTAGTAGTTGATTATAGTACTCTTAATGTGAACCAGTCTCCCTAAATACTCGTCTTTTGGAAAAAAATATGAGTTTGATTAAGGAATCTAGTAAAAGTTGAAAGTCAACATGATAAGTGATTATGTTTCCTTATGAATAAATTCCTCAATAAATAGTAACTTAAAACAAAAATGTTGTCTATTAAGATTTCCTACTGGGGAATCAAATACCGTTTAACCCATCACAAGTTTGTCATGTTCTTATGGTTACCATTCTCCTAGATATGTTTACTATCACTCTCCCTCAAGAACATGACCCTTTGATTTTTCTTCCATGTCCATGTTTTTCTACATATGGGTTAACTCGGGTGACCCCTGTTCTTATCTTCCTTTATTTTAATGTGATTGTTTTACCGAATCTTGTTCCGATGTGGAACTTTCAAGGATGTTTTAAAGCTCAATTTTAAAAATTGTGAGGATGCAATTCCCAAAAGGGGGGAAGGATGTAACACCCCAGGTAAATAAATAATAGGACATTTTCATATTTATCCATATTTGTGAATAAAATATTAATATGACTTTAAAGGGGATGTTATGATCGATGGCGTACCCAACACGCAACAACGAGTTTCTTGGGAATGTTACGTTGCACTCTAATAACAAAATAATATTATTTTAAATGGTAGTTAACATGTAGCCGTTTTATTGGCGGGAATGGATATAAATAACTAAAATATTATTATATATGTTTTTAAATGTTTTTACATTTATCCAATAATAGATAAGGGTATAAAATAAGGAAAGAATTCAATTTTAGGCGTATATGCCCTAGTTTTCACTAAAGGTTCACTTATCGCCTTTTGATGGATAACCATCATTAAATATAGTTTTTTTCACTCTTATACATCATTTTGGACCAAATAAAACTCTTATTAAGAATTTGGACATCAAAATTTACTTTGTGTAAATTTTTGGTATCTTTCTCATAAAGTTCATTTTTTTAATGAATAGTGTAAAATGTTGTATTTTAAATCAAAACCTCTTTTTAATCTAATATATTTATATGATTATATTATCTTTTTAATTGGTTATAAAGTGAAATTAGAATATATTTTTACCATTAAATCCAATAGTGGTCGTTGGAAATAATTTGACTTTGAAATCAGACTTAAACTAGTGATAATCTTTTGATACTTATTGTTTCATAAAAACGCGCTATTTGCTCTGACAGCGGGAATTAATTATTAAATTAATTAATTTTACTTATATGTTCTGAATTTTTTAAAATAGACATCATTTTTGAATTCAGAATATCAAATATAGCTTAGGGTGAATTTTTGGGATTTTTCTGAAAAACATCAATTTTTTGATGAATAGTGAAACCACTAAGTGGTACTAAAAAAAACTTATTTTTCCGTTTAAATGAAATTTTGCCATATTTTTGTTTTAAATTTCAAAAATCCGACATATATGGTTGTCATTAAGAAGTGAAATGTGGTTCAATGGGCTTAAAATAATTTTTTGGTGAATAGTAACTTATTAAGTTTTTAATCGCGATTAGAGGTAATTAGTGTAGTTTAAGGTAAAAATAATGTTTTAATTATATTAAATGAACTTGAAACATGTCTTAACCTCATTGGATGTGTCATGGACGACCAAGAAAACCCATGGGTCATCTTGGGGACCCCATGAAGCCACTTCGGTTGGAAAATGACATTAATATCTTTTTATTTAATGTTAAAGTAAAAAATGAGACAAACATGAAATGTTTTACTAAAACCCATTTTACATGGGGTTATGCAAATTGGATTTTTAACTATAAATATTAATTGGAAAGATAAAAAGATTTCCTACATAATAGTATTTTTTTATAATTTTTAGAAATTAAATAATTTAAATTATTTATGACATCATGATGATACAACGATGACCTCATTGTTTAACGATTTAAATAAAATGGAAAGATAATGTAATATCTAAGACCTAAAAATGTCCAAAACATATTGTATGAGTGTATTTCGAACCGTTATCACCTTATCCTCGAAACACATCAATGTGGTACCTCTTAAATCTGAATTCCATTTTTAAATAAAGTGACTTTTCTTTACCTTCCAAGAGTGCCCCTCCTCTCCTCTTATAAAAGCCCCCCACCTCTACCTCCTTACCCACACTCCCAAAGCCTTTTGCTCGGCCAAACTCTTCCCATTTTGTCTCTAAACTTCCCTCTACTACTCCTTGAAGCCTCAATTTGGGAATAAGTCTTCCCAAGGAAGCCTTTGATCTCAAACCAAAGGGAGTTACCCGAATTTAAGGTATTGTCTTCACTTGTGTCCTTTTGTTTTATTTTTCTTCTCCAACCCCCTAAACTCTTTTTATTAATTTATTTTGTAACAAATACAGTATCATAAATATACTAGGAAGTTTTTATAAGAAGTAATAGAGCTATAATTTCACACACCTACATCTAATGGTTAAAAAACATACTGTTTCCGTGGATGGCGAATTTCGGCCTCCCGAAACGATGATTGTTCAACATTCTTTTAACACCTTCAAAGTTGGCCATTAAGATGACACTATATTTATATATGATATATAATATGTTTATGTTTTCCTTAATCTTCTGTATTTTTTATTCTGGGCATACCTTTATGGTTTCCATTATGGGTAAACGCGATATCTTCATTTAAGGAAGTGCGGACTACCGCCCCCTCAAAGTGATGTGATTCGTTAATGCCATATGTGGGACGTATAAAGGATGGATTTAAAGTTATTATATATGATGTTATACTGGAATTATAATATACCTCTATATAATTATTATTCCATTCCATAAAAATATTAAATAGAAATGAAAGTAGCGTTCATGCGTACGTACGGCTTACCGTCTCAATGAACGGTGCATTTCATTTCTTATCCCCAAATGTAATGTATTATTATAAGTACGTGTATATAATGGATATATATGATTATTGATACATCTAAATGATGAATATAATTCTGGAATTAAAATATACATACCTCTCATTTAGTTTTAATTCCATTAATATGACATAGAAATGAAAGTAGCGTTCATGCGTACGTACGGCTTACCGTCTCCATGAACGGTGCATTTCATTTCTTACCTCTAAATGATTATGTAATATTATAAATACATGTATATTCTGGATATATTTGATATATATGATATAAAAATCATGAATTTAATTCAGGATATAATGAACATTTTACCACACGAACAACATTTAATTGTAAGAAGTCCACTTTCGACTTAAGAACCAAATATCGACAAAACAAACATTATTAATTTAAATGATTGCATAATGTTTATAACATGGAAATAAGTGATATAAAAGGAATAATGAACTAGAAAAAGGTTCTTAATAAAGTTTAAATTAACTCAAGTTTATTATTCAGGACGTTAAAGAATGATCAAGTCAAGTCGAACCCGAGGTAAGGGACCCTACCACTCTCATTCTTTTTAAGTACACTCTTTTATGTCATTTCTTTTAAAGCTCATCTTTCTTGTTATTGAGATGTTATTTTATATAAATCTTATTTTAATTGTTATGTTCATATGATTAGAGACCCTATTCTCTCTCATCAATCCATTTTGGAAGTTTTGAGAGGCACCGTTAGGCTGCCGAATTTTCGTAAGAGATCCAACCTCTCTCTTTCTCTTTAAGTACTCTCCTTTACGTAACTTCTTTTAAGCTCCTCTTTGTTATGATGGGGGTTGTTATTTTATATTCCTCTTTCTTTAAATTTTATTGTAATGTGATGAGATACCCTATTTGATCTCATCAATCCATTTTTGGAAGTTTTATGTGGCGCTGTTAGGCTGCTGAGTTTTCGTAAGGGATTTTTCATCTCACTTTGTTCCCATGAGATTTATGCTACATTTGCCACAATTTCCTTTGAGTGGTGTATGTACTGACCATTATTTTACTAAATGTGTAATATTCTTTCATTTATGAGTATTTACATCAATGTTGTATTGTCCTTCATTCACGAGGCGTATGTTTCGAAAGATACGCATGTCTGTAAGGGAACCTTTCACCCTCCTCTTTTAAAAGACTTATTTTGTTATGTATTTTAATTCACATAATATTATTTTGGGATATGTTCTTCTATATCCTTATTGATGTAAATTTTATGTCCAAGTGATGAGATACCCTTTTTATCTCTCATCAACTCTTTTTCTGAATTTTGAAGTGACGCCGTCAGGCTGTATAATTATTGTAAGTGAACTTCTTAACCCAATTTCGATTCTTTGGGATAAACTTGTATACCATGAATATGTCGTTCTATTATTATGTGTGAATGTACTCTGATTTTTTTACACTTAATACCCACTTATATTTCATGTATTCATTTGTCACACATATTTATGTAACTGATTTATCCTTAATCCAAGGATATCGTCTTCTTATGGGACTTTGTCTCATTCTCCTTTCATTGAGGAATATTTTGTTTTATACACAACCTTGTTCTATATGGTGTGTAAACCCCTTTTACTTTTACATTTATTCACAAAGGAATCTTTTTTATACGAAGCATTTACTAAACGAAAAAAGGGAATGTTTTTGTCGTACGTATGCAGCGACAACGACTTCTCAGCCGTCGTGACCATTATTTGAGTTTCGGCTTCCTCTACAAGCCATACCATATTTTTAAAAGAAAAATAAATACCATGTTTTACTTTTCTTTTATTTTGGTATTGAAAATGGTTTTGATAATGTTTTTATATCAATGTGTTGTACTGATATGTTGTGATTGAAAGGTGGGAATGTTATGTTTCCTTTATGCATGTTTTATGTGATACGAATATGATGAGGTTCTTGGGAATTATTATGAAGACAGGTGGTTTCGGGATAAACTAAGGGCGGGTGAGCCCGATATAGCTCTCCAATGCATTGGGTAACCCAAAGGAGTGAAACGTTAAGGTTTCTCCGCAGAGATTTAGGGAATATACTTTGATCGGTATTCCAAACGTAACCAAAAGGGTTACTCCCTACGTAAGAATGTTTTGAATGCCTAATTTTACCTTTATGTCTTATGATTTCTATGATTTATTCATGGTTTGATGAGGTATGTTAAAGTTCCTATGTTTTATGGGTAAAGTATGATTTCATTCTTATGTATATATGAACTCATGTTTCCTTTCCATATTTTTATAACCCTTACTGAGCTTTTTATGCTCATCCCAAGTTTTTGAAATGTTTTTCACAGGTCAAGGGAAAGGTACATGATGTGATGATAGTGTCAAGGATGTGTGAAGAATTAATCCGTGTTTTATTTCAAATATGTTTTTGTTGATGAGAAGAATGAATATTGTCTTTTATGTAACCACTTTTTTTAAATGTGGAATGTAATGCAAGTTTCATGATCTAATTCTCTAAAACTGCAAACCTAAAAAGATCTTCAATGTGTAATCTTGTAATAACTCAAGATTAAATAAGGTTTAAGGCTGGGGCCTTATATGAATGGTTTAGAATTTGTTCTATCATTTGATTAAGGGGGTGAAATTATTTTCAACAACATAAATCAGAGATGTATCCTAAAATAGATTCTTTGCTGAGTGTGGTAGTTTCTTGGAAATATTAGGGAATGTGATTTGAGAGTTGAAGTAAATATATTGGGAATATATTTTTGGTTTCTTAGGAGTGACCCCTATATTCAATTCTCTGGGATTACAACCCATTATAAGGGGTGTTTTAAATGATCATCCATATTTCAATGTTTGTTATGGTTATTATTTTAGACTAGATAGATTTATTATATTAATTTTTTTTATGATTGTGGTCTCAAGATAGTTTATGAGTTATATTTATCATAATGGTATATATAAGTATATTTGAGTTGTATGAACACATTAACTGTGTAACATGTTGTGTCATGAAATGAAAAATCATAGCTAGTCCATCAAGGTGTGCTAACCAAAACTATCATGTTTTAAAAAAAATTTGGGATATTAGAAGTTAATGGGTATTTTTTTGGAATTTTAATATGTGTACACATGTGGTACTACTAAAAATAAACCCACTTGAATCTCTTACATGATATTGGATTCTAATATAGGGTTTTGTATTCTGAGAACTCCTACGACATGATGTTGTGGTGGAACAAATAATAATTTGATTTGATTGATGCCTATCAGTAAATATAACAATCTACGATAAATATATATTTATATTATACTCATATTAATTCCTCATTTCGTAGAATACTTGAAATATTGTGGTTTTAGAAGATTATAGTGAATTTGGTTCATTGGTATCGAACTAGGTGGGGGTTCATGAAATTTATGTTTCGTTATTCACGAGGTATGCGATCTATAAATTATCCAACATGAATTGCATTGTTTATTAGTGATTTTTATGTGGGTTCATGATGACATACAATGTTATTGACCTATAATTAAATTATAGATTTTCAAATCATATATATTACATTAATAGATGACACCTTTATTTTCCTATGAACCCTAATATGATGGAATTCTAAAGGGGTTATTGAAAAATATTTCATTGCATCAAATATTATAGAAAACCAGTGAAATATATTTATTTTTCATGAATTTCAAAAGGAATATATTTATTAATAATAATTTAAAATCTGAATAATTGAAAGGGTACTGTATGATATCAGAGTGGTGATAATTGACTTTTTGGTTTATGTATAATTAATGGATTGTGGTTTCTATTAGGTATCAATTTTTTTTGGAAAAATGATCTTTCTATGAAATTATATGAGTATGGTGAGAAGATGAATGATTTAATGTGTTTGGACATATGAAATGGATTTGAGATTATTGTTTTCCCTAGGTTATTACATCAATTATTCAAGATATGTCATTCCATTGAGTGTGATTTTTTTATGGGACAAGTATATTTACCTGGGCGTGACTATTGTTGTTACATTGGTATATTTCCTTAGGTTTTACCTTGGTTCTATTATAGGTATATTTCATCAAGTGGGACTTTTACAAGGATGTATATATTACCTTAGGTTTGATTCTTTGTTTCCATGATGGGTATATTTTATTGGGATGTATTATAATCACTATTACGAACATATTTTACGTGGATGGATGATTAATGTTTAGTGGCATGTGAAAATGTTAAGGTAGGACTTATTTATATAGTTTTTCATAACTGAACCAGAGTATAAATAATTTTTTCTGATTTACATTCAAAATTATGTATACATGTTTATAAATATATATTTATCTTAAACAAGCACTTACACATAAAGGATATATTTATAGATGTCATTGGTGTTGGTATACTGTGTTTTATTCAATCCCAAATCTGGATTCTTGTTGGTACATCCGAATATTTAATGGTTACATAATGAGATACGTGAAATGAATTTTTCATAATACATGATTTCAATTTATAGGTTAGATAATAATGGATTGGAATTGATCTTTGAATTATGAAAAAGTGGTTGAGTATTTTAGTTTTTTATTAAGATATATGGGGATATAGTTTTTTATTAACTGATGGTTTGATATGTATATAGTTCATTTTGATATATCATGGGTAATGATCATTTATCTATAACTATATAATATTTCCATTAACTACTAATTTCTTGGGTTCTTATAATATTATTTTTATTAACACTATTGTTTCACATCGATATGTTAGTGTATTGTCCCAAGTATATGACCCTAAACTCACACTTCTTGTTAGTAGCCTCGGGTATATGGGGAAGAGTAGATGAGGTCATGTAAAAATCATCAATCTTATAGTGATTAGTAGTAGTGGACCAGGGGATGATACAAAGTGGTTTGAGATTTTTTTTTCATCTCTCTGACTATTTTGTAATGGTAGATAAGATATTATCTTTTGTCCAAATATGGGATGTAACTCATTCCAAAGAATCTCAAACCTAAATATGTGGTAATTCTACATTTATAGTGATGGGATTTCTGTTTTTCATGTTCAATTTTACTATTGAAATATTGTCACCTTGAGTGACATACATGAATATGGGATTTTTTATATTTTCATTTAATCAATCAAATTAAACAATGATAGGGAGTTCCTTTATTAATAATATAATTAATATACGATTCCCATGCAATTTTACTTCATTCTTGTGGTTATTTACTCAACCAATGACGTGAATCAATTATTTAATGTTTCTATATTAATTTATATGATGTCTTCACATATAATGTTTTTGTGGAGTCGTACATAACTTATTTCTAAATGGAATAAAACAATGTTATGTGATAAATTTTCAACATTATAAAATATATAATTTCAAATAAAATACCATTAATAAATTGTGATGAGTTTTCCTGTATTACTCATAATTGAAATATAATTTAATTTTTTCACAATTATTAAATGTTTTTTCTAAAGTAAAAAATTTAAAATGTAATTTTTGGAAAACTTATTTCAAATACTCTATATAATATACTAAATAAATTTATTTTTCAATATATAATTTGTTTTACTATATAATAATATGATTCCATTTGATTAGCCATCCTCTTTATGTAATTTTTGGTAATTAATAGTGGGAAGGTATGATATGGTAAATATAAGGGGTATTTGATAATAAAGATATATTTACACGATGATTGAAACTGGTAATAGGTAGTTGGGAAACTGAGAGCATATTATGTATAAGATCTTGTGATGTGATTTGTAAAGGGTAGAAATGTTTTTTTTCATGTTATCGTTTTTGTTGAATTATGATATTGGCAGTTTTGTTTTAATTGAGTATTGATGTGTGTATTATTAGAGTGTCACCGGATCAAGAGAATATGTAAATGTTTCTATAGGGAGAGACAATTTGTGATAAGGGGTTTATATAAATAGGGATAATATACTTATTGAGATATTGGTTCAAATTTTGATATTTATAATTATAACATGTTGTGACTATCAATATCCATTGTGGGTTTATTCTAGGATAAGGACTTTATAAATTATAGTATACTTGAACAAATATATATGAAAACCTTGGGTTGTAGGGCTTCAGAGAAACAACAAGATGTATTGTCTACCATTGTTATTTCTTTATTATGTAGGGATGTGAGTGACAAATAACTCTGGACTAGGTAGTTAGATTAGGTAAAGAATTATTGAGATATTTTTTTTATAATAATACTATAATAGGGTGCGTTAGTTCCTGTGTTACTTTTTTTTGTGATCTGTCGCTCTATGTATTGGTGAGTCGAGCATTGTGAATGAGTAATATGATATTTTCTTACAATTATTGTAGATGAATATGATAAGTGTGGATAACTAAAAATCCCCTGTATGTTTAAGATTAAAAATTCCATTTTTAAATAATATTAAGGAAATATATTTTAATGATTTTTATTCATTATAAGAGTATTTGGTAATTTTTAGTCAAAAGGGAAAAAAGAATTATATTTAACCATACTGGAGTTTCTGGTATAATTTTATTTTATTGAAAACATTTAATTAAAAATTATAGAATTTTAATTTTTTAAATTAAAATTAATTTTCTAATTAAACTAAATATTATGTATGTAATTATTTTAAATAATTTTCTAAATTTTTTGACTCTTCATGGAATGGTAAAACATATTGATTTTAATTGAAAAAATCAATCCTATTTCTGTATTTAAAATATGATAATGTATTTCGGAGTAGTTTTTATAAATAATTAGTTCCATTTTATTAAACAAATTCCAATTTTTTTTAAATATAATCTATTCTTGATTTTGGTATAAAATTCTTTTTATACATAAAAATGAAAATTTTGTGATATCCATTTTTAATCACATTCATGGGTTTAATTTTAAATTAAATTAAAAAAATATTGTGAAAAATTTCACCAAATGGATTACATATTTTAAATAATAATAATGAATAGTAGTTTATAATGTCAAATTTATATTTGGTAATAATGAATAGTAAAAACAGTAAGAATCGGTTACCATGATTAAGGTTAAAAACTATTTTTCAATGGGTCAAACAATATAGATATGTAAAAAAATGAAATATTTTTCAGATATACTATTTCATGGACATATTTATACCCTATATCATCTCATATTCATAATTTTTTTATATATTTTGGTTGAGTAATTTATTAATATTTTTAATTATTATTCAAAGAATCCAAGTGTATCCTATACCCAAATTATTAAAGGAAACCCCTCTCCCATTTTATTTATACATAAAAACATATGGTTCTATAATAACCAAAAAACACCTTCCATTGAGCCCTTAATAAAACATTGGGGCCATTTTTTATCAGAAGACCATCTAATGAAGGATATAGGAATAAAAGTAAAGAGTTTTCTCATGAAGAGACATATTACTATACTGAGCATTTTTGTTTTATTTTTCTTATACATCCAAAAAAAATTCTAAAAATATGTTTAAATAATTAAACCAATATATTCCATATGCTAATATGTTTTTATGTATATTTAATAACCAATACACATCTCATTCTTCAATCAAATGGGGAATAAATCAATTTTTTGTGATTATGCGGGGCTTCCACCTCGTGTACCGATGTAATTTTTTCCAATCATCGCCTCTACTTATTGTTAGGAAGTTTTATTTAATGTATATATATGATATTATTTACATATTTAATATTTCATAGATATATTATATTATATATTTCTTAAAATTCCATCCATTGAAAATTTATAATGTCGTGCATGTTTACATATCGATTACCACCTCCATGATGTGATGCGATTCCTTTTTTATGCCACATCACATAGAATCTATATATAACTTTATTTAGAAAGATAATTTGAAATTTATTATATAATAATATTTCTATAAATATAACATATTTTTTATAGTCTTTCCTCATTCTATTTGAAAAATGAAAATGGTACTAATGCATACGTACGACCTACTGTCCCCATCATTATAATGAAATTATTTTTTCATAACCATTTTAAGGATTATTTTAAAATTATAATTAATATATAAAAAACATAATTATTTCATGATTTTATTGTAGAAATAATTTAATAATAAACATTTTCACCATATGAATTTTTCCAAATTTATTTTGGACAAATGTGCTGAATATAGTCCAATCATCCATTATGAACTTACTTGAATTGTAATTTTATATATCATGTAAATAAAGAAAATAAAATAAATAGTAAACATTAAAATTTTAATTTATAAATTTAATAGTATATAAAAAGTTATTATTTAGGAATTCTATAAATGTAGATGATTAGTCAGACTCAAGGTGATGGATATTTTACCTTAAAGACATCATTCGAAATTATTAAATATTTATTTACTAAATATTTCCCTTTCTTGTCCATATTCATAAAATTATTTTATTGGTGTATATATGTTGAAATAAATCAATTATAAATTTCATTTAATATCTTTTTTTACTTTCATTCTGTGGTTTTTAGGATGAATACATAACTTTATATTATACGAAATGTTTTGAAAAAAAGGTAAAGGGATTGTATTTTAATATATATGGCATCAATAGTTTCTCCCACAATTGTAAAGATTATTTGATGGTTGTAAATATTTATTCTATTTCATTTTTTTCTTCAAATAAAAATCCTCCTACCTTCATTCATAGTAATTTAAAAATGGATTGAAAAGGAATTGATATTTGGATAACTTTTAATGTATTTCATATGGGTGAAAATGATATTTTTATGAGTATGAAAATAAAAATAAATAAAGAAATTATTTAAATGTATATTATATTTTTTTGGAATTATTTATGATGATGTGTATGTGTGATATAGATCTTTATGATTGGTGAACCCAATACAGCTCCCCAATGAATTTGGTAAAGAGAAGGAGTAAACTGATTATAGGTGTCACCTGATTGATTATTGATAATTTCGAGTTATATTTTCTTATTTTCAAGAGTGATTTTATGAGTGTTATGGAATTGATGTGTCATGTTACCTACATGAAAAATATAAACATTCTACCGGTTTTTTTGAAAATATAATTATTTTACATGGAAAGATAATGAGATTATGCATAAAGAAAACTATATGTTACCTATTAATGTTGAAATCCATAATTTTTGTATAATTTTTTTCATGAGTTTTCATGATTGAAACAAAATAAATTATTATCATTTCCCCATTATTTTTTATGAAATGTTTTAGAAAATGATTTGGGAAGTTCACTAGAAATCTTTGTTAAAATAAATATTTATTTTTCTGGAACTATTATTTTGAAAAGAATTACTTGTATGAGTATTCATGTACTAGTATATTTATTTATTTCATTTATAAGTCCCTTAACTGTATTCTATTCCTAATAAATTTTTTTAAATTTTTTTCAAAGGGTTTGAAGATGATATGTAACAAGTATTAGGGAATGTTGAAAATTGTGAAGATATATAATGAAAAAAACTTGTTATATCATATTAGTTTTTTATTGTCTAAAAATTTCATAATAATTGGTTGTCATTGGTTATGTATGTTTTATTTATTTATATATGTTTGTTAAACTAATTATCAAAAACTATTAATCTAATAAGTCTCTGGGAATTCAATAAATGTTATTCGATTCAAAATAATCTATTTCATAGATTGGTTAAGGTATTGTCCTTATAATTAGTATTAGAAGAATGGATTAGATAATTATACTTGATAGGATAATTGTAGTAAATAACCTTCAGATATTATAATATATTTTTATAATGGTAAATAATTTTAATGATTCAATGTTGCTACAATGAAACTATGTATTTTGATAACGGATGTACATAGAGGATCCAAGGAAGATGATGTAGGATAGAACCAAGAGGCTATATCCTAAAAAATTAGAAATATTCAATGGTTGGAATTATAAATGATCATTTTTTTGTTGGGATTTCTCAATTTACATAGTATATAAATGGAAGTGGAAGATATACTAGTGATAAACCAAATCTAACATATATGAAGATGTTGACATGGGTTCATTTTATGAGACTACACTCTGCAACATTTAGTAGATCCTCTAATATAGTAATAGTTGGAGAATGTATTAATTAATAGGAAATGTTATTTAATTTGTTGTGTTTTTTGTGGAAAAAAAAGGAAACCCCTATTTTATCTCTTGTTTTAGGTGGAGAACCATGTGATTTAATGATTAAACCCTAGTTTTTTAATCAGGTTATAGTGGTTGATCCATGTGAAGAAATTTATTGCATGTGTTGGTTTAGAAATAAACAAATAAATAATAATGGAAAGATATTTTCTTGATTCATGTAAGGGAGAGATAGCCTATGTGTGGGGTCACACATACAAGTTTGATCTTGTATTTAATGTATCTATTAAATAGATTCAAGCATGAACTGCTGATCATTACAAAATAGATCTCTAAATAAATATTGTTTTTTGGGGATATAAAAGTGGAACCATGACTATAACCAATGAGAGAAATGAGAATACTAGTTTTTAATGAGGAATTAGTTTAAATAGTTGTTTTTCAATGAGCCGTAGTGATTTTTGAGAATTCAGCTTGATGAAGAACTTCTATATAGTGGGGAGGTTATAGGACCCTTGAATTATTACAAAATAAAAACTAATTTAAATTATAATAAACAATATGTGTATTAAATAGTTTTATTATCATTGGATTCATTAGTAGTTTAATAAGGGTATAGTGACATGATATTTGGCTGAAACAACATATAATGACATAATTCTTGAGGAAAATGTTATGCAGAATCACGGAAGGTATTGTTTCTCTATTGTTTGTGTTTAAAGGCTACTTGTGTGAATTTGTTTTTAGAGATAGAGTTAGATTTTTGTGCCTAAATTAATGGTTGTGTAAGAGGGACCCCTAAGGAGACTTCTCAAGGATTATAATTCCTTAAATGGGAAGTCTATAACACATATAAGATAATTCTTAAAATGTTTTTGATTATATTTTTTCCTAGAAACATGAAATATGTCATTTTTATATGATTTGTATTTCGTGATAGTATAGGAGTGAGTTCAGCATGAATGGAATGCACTTGTATCTATTCAGGTACTTCAGAAACACATTCATGGATTGAAACACTGTGTCACACTTTGAGAAATTATTTTTGGGTCCACGGGGTGTTCCGGTCTAAATAATTATGTTGTGGAATTGTTTTATCATTTTTACCAACTACATGGTATTTTTAATATATTTTGAAATGAGGGATTCTATGGGGACCCCTGAAACTGAACAACAATGTCTCTCTTATGCATTTTTTATGGGAATGGAGGCTTATGGTCTCAATGAAATTTTATGAACTAATTTATTAGTATATAGAAATGCAGTTCAATGCGATTTATCCCTCATGGTATGTCTAATCCTTTATTTCCATTAATAGCTCTATTCTACTCATTGCATTCTTTCATTTATTTTAATCAATAATATGTTGTGGGTTAGTATGATGATGGGGATATTTTTTCATTCCCAAATTGGGTAGTGGTTTTTGATGATTACACATAGATACACTTGTGTTTGGTTGTCGATGTAACACCCTGACCTGAGTTACCTAGAGTTGGTGCATTATTACATAACATTGGCATGATCACAAAAATCAAGTCTTGAAAGACCGATTAGTTTAGTATCCTTGGAAGCACTAGATACATTCTTAAGTCTTATATTACATCATAAAGTAAAAACTACAACAAAAATCTTGTCTCCACACTCATACACCTTTATACTATCCCTGTAGGTCATTAATAAAAAATTCATGACATCCTGGGAAAAATCAAACATTGAAAGGGGTGAGCTCAAATGCCCAGTAAGGATAACAATATTGCAGAAACATTCATAAATAACCATAAAATTATAAGGCAATGTATAACTAAAATAAAAGCCTTTCAAACTTGAACTTTAGCCTAATATAGAAAAAATAAAATGAAATGATGCCATTTACTTATTCACATTGATATTTTACTAGTCAAATAATCACATGCAATATCAATAACCACTTTCATAATAATGGACTGCATACTTCCACACTATCATAACCACATAGTCAAGGCCTTGCGGTAAGACTATAAATAAGATTTTGTTAAGGCCTTTTGCCAAGACACTAGTTTGTCTCATGAGACCTAACGATGCATCAAGGAGCTATAGCGGACTCCACCTGTCACTTATTAAATCCAATGCATTCCTCATATGAAAGGGTTTAAACATAACAAAAACATTCTTATTAAAACTATCATATGAAATGTAAATACTTTCTCAGAAAAACATGAATGGTATAAAAATAACGCATCAATAGTCAAACATATCAAAAAAACTTCAATACAATATAGAAGTTTTGTATCATAATGAATCAACTTCAAATAAGCTTAAAATCCATCAATGGATATTGACATATATAAAATCAAAACTATTTGAGAGAAATATCTCTTTTTTTAAATCATTTCAAAGTCACATAATTATAAAATAAAACATTTACTTTTAAATTTTTTTTAAATGATTGTATGGTATGCTTCCACGATTTTGTGATAGTGGAAAATATCTTCACACTCTGTATAAGTTAAAAAAACATTCTTTCCTTAATTTTGTCGAAAAGGTTAAAAATGACCTTGTTTGGAAAACGAAGGAAAGATTCATTTATAAACATCTTATAAAAATTAAACAAGGGTATATGTGACATTAACGCATAGTCTTTAAAATAGTAAGAATGATTTGAAATGCATTTTTAATAAACATAGATATGGATGATAAAGAGGTCCCAGTAGATAATTACGTATAAACAACCTCAGATAATGAAGTGATTGTGTAATAAATCTTTACCTTGTACTTTCCCTCAATTGAGGGTAGTTTATCATCCTGTATAACGGTGAAATAATTTTTATAAAATAATAAAAGAATCATATACATTAATATGATATAATATATGATCTTTTAAAATTTCATTGTTAACAATATCTTAGTATTATCGTCGTTTCGGGTGTTAACTTACTCATTTTATTTTATATGTTTTATTACATAATTCTTGTTTATTACGGATAGGTAGTATATTATTATTATCCAGAATGATATAAAGTTGTTATACATTCCATTTAATCATCAAATGAGAATTTTTCTGGAATGGATACGATGGTCAATGAATCTCATCGCGTTCGTGGAGACGGTAGTCAGTACATACGTACGAGCGACAATATCATTCTATTAATATTAAAATAATATATAATTGGATGATGAATCATATATAAAGAATCATTAACATGTTATATTTATTATTTACTTGAATTAAACTTCATTATTATACCCATCCAAATAATAATGTATTGTATAACAAGTACACCACGACGTGGATACGGTAAGCCATACGTATGCACGTACGATGACATGTCATTAAAAGGATGGATAGAATAAAAAAATATGGTTGTAGAATGTTTATAATAACATAAAAGTATATAGAATATACTGGAGTTATTATTTTATAATGGAAATAATAAATAATGAAGAAGTTGAAGAAGAAAAGAACTTGAAAGAGGGTGGTGAAAACATTACATCTTCTTCGGGTTCTTCCTTTTGATTTGATCAAAAAGGATCCATAGGTTGGCTTTCGGATCAAAATAATTCCTCTAGGTTGAATTTAGGGAATTTGAGAGAATATTTGGGTAGGTTTTGGCCGAACCAACGAGCTTTGAAGGTATGAAGAATTGGTTAGAAGTGGTGTCCTTTTATAAGTTGAAGGAGGGGCTTTTTAGGAAAAACACAAAGTATTAATTAATAATAAATTCATATTTGGATTATAATGACTTAAAAGTTTATTATTAAAAGTCTAAGGTGTGGATGGGTCGAATCCCTTTCAACCAATATATTTTAGACAGTTTTGGGTCATTATATTAACCTTATCATTCAGTTTTAACTCTTAGTTAATTATTTTGACATCTACCATATCACCTTGTATTTTTATATTATATAGTTAATAAACTTACAATATACATCCAAGATACCCCCAAGTGGTCCAATAATTATACACATATCATGATATAAGTACTTTTTCAGATCCGTATATTTTTAGGAATATAATATCAATTAATAATATAATATTTGTATTAAAAACTCATTTATGTCAATTTTGACAATATTTAATAATTTATTTTTGTTAAAGTCATAAAAACTTTATTAATTGGAAAATAATTTATTTAATCAATCCTAACATGTCCTATTAACCAATAAAATTCGTGGATGGCATCAAAACTTCCAAATTATATTTATTTTAACATTTATAATACTAATTATTTTATTCATTCATTAATGAAGAAAATACTGCATCATTATTGTGTCATAAATAAATTTAATTATTCAATGCATAAAAATTATAAATAAAATACCATTATATATTAAATAGTTTTATATTTCTAATTAATATTTATAGTAGAAACTATATCATATATAACCCTATATAAAAATTGTTTTTCTAAATGATATATGCTTATGTAATTTTTGTATTTACTTTAACATAATTAATATAAAGTGTCATTATCACATACAAGTGGATCCATGGGGTCTCAAAATCGACCCAAAGATGCCAATGGTCGTACATGTATCAACCAATAGGGTTAGGACACAGTTTATGGTAATTTATTATTATTATAATAATATTTGTTTACCCTTATTTACTGGATTTACCATTTAACCATGGTATATAAAATATTTTCCGAAGTAATTATTCAAAATGTCTAAAAATAAAAATTACATATTTACACAATTTTTACCATCTGATTATAAATATGGAATACATTTTTATAAATTTAAAACACATAAGTGGCAGAAATTAATTTAAAATTAATTCCCGTTAAAGCAAAAAACGTGTTTTTAAGAGATAATAACTATCAAAAGATTGACATTTGTTTTTGTTCTGTTTAAATGTGAAATTATGTTCAATAACCATCATTGTATTAAATGGAAAAAATATATTCTAAATATACATTAAATCTACTCAAAATCATAGTTTATCACAATTCATTATTTTGATTAAAAATGTTTTTTTAATTAAAATTTAGTAATTTTAACTATTCATCAAAATATAAAAGTTATCCGAAAAGTACCAAAATTACACCCTAATATAATTATGATATTTTGAAAAAAAAATGAAGTCGATTTTACCAAATTATAAACCGAGAAGTTGCATTTATTAATTTAAAATTAATTTCCGTTGTCAAAACCAAAAGGCATATTTTTAAGAAAAATATCTATCAAAGGATTAGCACTTGTTTAGGTTCAATCTCAAAGTGAAATTACATAAATTGACCAGAATTGGATTAAATTGTAAAAATATAATATATGTACTCTTAAAAACCATTAATATTTATAATTTGACACTATAAATTATTTTGATTAAAAATTGTTTTAAGTTAAAATATAGTATTTCTCACTATTCACCCAAATATGAAAGTTATCAGAAAAACAAAAAAAATTATTGAACCTAAATTCTTTTGTCCGGATTCTAATGAAAAAGTTTATTTTGTCAAATTTAATATATAAAAGTTTAAATATTGAATTTAAAAAGGGATTACCATTAAAAGGTAGTAATAGTGCATTTTTAAAAAAAATACTTCTTTTATATGAAAAAATGAATTATTTCTTACATTATGTCTAAGAAACTCATAATATGGATTCTACAATTATAATTATTATATATAGTTCAAATTTCAGTTAATACAATTAATATCCTCTTTTGAACGACTAGTTTGGAAAGTTGTGGTGCACTTGAACTCGGTGTTGCGGGTAATGCAAATTTTTGAATTACTTTGAAGAAATAACTTACTATGAAATCCTAGGGTGTTACATTATTACCTCCTCCAATAAATTGCATCCTCAAAATTTGAAATTCTTTTTTGAAAATAAAAAGTCAAAAATAGAAAATACCATTGTGGGAAAACCCACATCAGAAATTGGGTTAATAAAATTTAGTTCTAAAATAGGAAAATGGGAATGAAAAATTCACCACCAAATTATGATCCCGTTTAGGAGAAAATTGGTGAAAATTGGAGACATATAAATAGAGGAAAACATAAATATTTATAGGGATTGATTGCGGTAATCAATCACAAACAATTATAGAATTTTGGGCCTCAAAGCCACCATTCTATGATGATTTAAAATACCGTAAGTTCAACAAAACGTAAGGTATTAGGATAACACATTTATGGTTTTATGGTTACTTACCTAATGATTAAGAATTTATTTCATCATATAATAAGATAAGAAAAAATCATATACTTTTCATGTAGAGTTCCATCCTTTAACTAATTTCTACCACAAACTCATCTTTCACTCTAAAAGATAATATAATGTAAAAAACATATTCTATTTATCCTATTCATATATGGTTCCAAAAAAATGAATTTATAATTCATCTACCAGGCCCTTTTAAAAAACTACATTATTCAATCCAGGACATCACATGGGTCAGTGGTTGGTGATACACCCCTGTCACCCTTCGGATGCGGGTTCAAGTCTCGTGGCCATGCCAGACGCGAAGGGTAATCGCCCAACCTCCAGGTTATCCTTTTTATAACAATCCAAAGATAATCTTCAGAAATTATTTAACCTTAACAATTGTATCAAATGTCAAATATAATCCATTACAACATTTATACTTATCCAAATTACTCCTATCCAAACTCACAATAAAAAATTTATAAGGAAGGTAAATATAATGGATATCTTTTTTCCACGTAATAACATGTGAATACCATCATCATGTATTATTTTAAAATATGGTAACACACTGAATTACCATAAAACATTATTGATTACATTAATTCTCCCTTATTCCTTGTATAATACTAGATATATTACTTATATCCAAAAACATTGAATATTCAAACAATGATGAAATAAACAAAACATTAATCAGTTCCAATGTAGTCAAAAATATCCCAGATAATTTATCCAAATCAACTATATCTTATTCCAAAATTACAACCTAGGTATCAAGACCAAATTAAGGATTACCTTTACTTCAACCATGTATTATCAAAAAAAAGTTTAACTTGATTTTGAGTCACTTTTCATAGTACCATATAATCTCAAATCCTCAATTAAATAGTTCTGCAGTACAATCCTTATTTATCTCCATAATTCATATAAGCAGTAAATCATTGATACAACACTCAAATGAAATAATTCTTTAATAACAACATAAGAACACTAGCCATTCCTCCTCATCTGTGGTAGTTCATAACTTTATTATTATCCAATAGCATCTTTTAAGGCATACTCTGATGATTTGAACATTAATTCACATAGTGTCCCCACTCATTGAAGATGAAGCATTGTACATTTGAAACCTTTTTCATACCCTCGCAATCACGAACGTGGTGTCCTTTTTCTCCACAATTATAACATACTACCATTCCCTTCATGCATTTTCCAAGGTGATTCTTTCCACAGTTATCACATATGGGAAAAATTCTTCTTTACCTTCTTCCCTTTATCTGTCATTCTCTCTACCCTCCTTTTCTTCTCTGGATTCCCTTTAAATAGATATGACTCCGAGAACTATTTACTTATATTATCAACACATGATACTAATTTTCATATGATGATAATACATGGGAGATGATTTCCCTTCTAAATTCTGGATTAATACCATGAAAGATATGATCCTTCTTACTCTTCGGATCATGTTTATTGTTGGAGTTCTCATTCCTTCTGTTGTGCATCATTTCTAAACAATGGAATACACTAGATTAGTTTATGAATAACAATAACTAATCCAAAACTTCTAAAACACTTAACATAAATTAAACAGTTTTTGGATATAAACCATAATCATAAAAATGTATTCTTTGAGAGAGCATATACTCATTAACGCTTCATAATGGTTTTTAAAGAAAATGAAAATTATCCAAAACATATCCCATGTGAGTGACGTAACCAAGAGTACAGCAAGGCCCATTGTCGTGCACCGGTTCTCGATCGAGTCTAGCTCAAAGTAGTGTTTTCGGGTTTTACCCCTAGGTACATCTGTTCTAGAGCCTCCTCTACCTGCTCGTATCCAGACAGGGTTGTATTTCTTGGAAAACTCCGAAAAACTCTACAATACCAAAATTATAGAAATTTCTTCTATACTAGTCCTCAAAGTCTATTTTTGGGCTATGTGCTCAAATCTGAGTTTATCTAAATCTTTCTTTCATGGTTTGTACTAAACTTCCTCTAATTCCAACTGTAACGCCCCAAACCCAATTACCCTGAGTTGGTGCATTATTACATAACATTTTTAGGATCACAAATGATCAAGCCTCGAAAGACATATTATTTTAGTATCCTTGGATGCACTACATACATTCATAATTCTTACATTACATCATAAAGTGAAAAATACAACAACATCTTTTCTCCACACCCATATCCCCTTTTACTCTCCCTGGATGTCATTCATAAAATAATTCTACACATCCTGTCAAAAATAATACATAGAAAGTGGTGAGCTCAAATGTCTAGTAAGGATTACAATATAGTGGAAACTCTTATAAATAAGAATAAACATTTAAGGAAATGTATAACTAAAACAAATTCCTTTTAAACTTGAACTTTACCATAATATGGAAAAAATAAAATGAAATATTTCCTTTTTCTTATTAACATGAATATTCTACTAGTCGAATAATCACATGCAATATCAATAACCACTTTCATAATTATTGAATGCATAATGACAGAATAACATAACCACATAGTCAAGGCCTTGTTCCAAGAATATAAATAATATTTGTTCAAGGCCTTATGCGAAGACACTAGTTTGTCTCATGACACCCATCGATGTATCAAGGATCTATAACGGGCTCCACCCGTAACTTATTATGTCTAATGCATTCCTCATATGAATAGGTTTAAACATAACATAAACATTCATATTAAAACTAGCATACGAAATGTCAATGCTTTCTCCAAAAACCATGAATGGTATAAGAATAACACATCCACAGTCAAAAATATCAAAAAAAACTTCAGTACAATATCGATGTTTTGTATCATAATAAATCAACGTCAAATAAGCATAAAATCCATCAAAGGATATTGACATAGATGAAATCATAACTATTTGAGAGAAATATCTTTTTTTCTAAATCATTCAAAAGTCCCATAATTATAAAATAAAACATTTTATTTGAAAATATTCTTATAATCTTGTTAGGTATGCTTCTACGATTATATAATGTCGGAAAATACCCGCACACACTGTATAAGTTAAAAAAACATTCTTACCATAATTCTTTCGATAAGGTTAAAAAAAGACCTTGTTTGGAAAACGACAGAATGATTCCTTTATAAAAAAACATATAAAAATTCAACAAGGGTATAAGGGACTTTAACACATAGTCTGTAAAATAGTAATAATGATTTTAAATACATTTTTAAGAAACATGGTTGTTGATGATAAAGAGGTCCCGGTAGATAATTATGTATAAAAAACCTCAGATAAAGAGGATATTTCGAAATAAACACTTACCTTGTACTTTTCCTTGGTTGAGGGTAGGTTAACCTCCTGTATAATGGTTAAATAATTTTTATTAAATTATACAAAAATTATATACATTAATATGATATCATATATGATCTTTTAATATTGTTTTATTAATAATATCTTAGTATTATCGTCGTTTCGATTGATAACATACTCATTATATTTTATAGGTTTTTTACATAAATCTTGTTTGTTATGAGTAGGTTTTATTTTATTCATATCTAGAATTATATTATTTTATTAAACATTACTTTTAATCATAAAATCATATTTATTTTTGAATGGATATGATGGGGAATGAATCTCATCGCGTTCGTGGAGACGGTAGTCCGTCCGTACGCACGAGCGACGATATCATTCTTTTGATATTAAAATAATATATAATTGGAAAGTGTATCATATATACAGAATCATTATCATGTTATATTTATTATTTACATTAATTACACTTCATTATTATACCCATCCAAATAATAATGTATTGTATGACAATTACTCCACGATGTGGAGACGTTAAGTCGTACGTACGCACGTATGGAGACATGTCATTCAAAGGATGGATAGAATACTGAATCTGGTTGTACCATATTTATAATAACAAAAAAGTATATAAAAGACATTGTACTTATTATTTTAGAAGAGAAATAACTAAGAAATAAGAAGTTTAAGAAGAAAGGAACTTGAAAGAGGGTGGTGAAAACATTGCCTCTTCTTCGGATTCTTTCTTTTGATTTGATCCAAAGGGCTCCTTAGGTTGGCTTTCTGATCGAAATAAGGCCTCTAGGTAAAAGTGAGGTATGTTGAGAGAATATTTGGGCAGGTTTTGGCCAAACAAAAAGGCATTGATGGTATGAATAATTGGTTAGAAGTGGTGTCATTTTATAAGGGGGAGGAGGGGCTCTTTAAGAAAAACATAAAGTATTAATTTATAATAAATTCATATTTTGTTTCTAATGGTTGAAAAGTGGATTATTCAAATTATAAGGTGGGGATTGGTTTAAATCCTTTAATCCAATATATTTTAGATAGGTTTGGGTCATTATATTAAACATATATTTTATTTTTAAATCATAGTTAATTAGTTTGACATTTACCATGTTACTTTGTATTTTTATATTCTATAGTTAATAAACATACAATATACAACCAAGAGACCCCCATGTGTCCCATTAATGATACAAATATCATTATATAAGTCTATTGGCTGAGCCTTTGATTTTTAGGAATAGAATATCAATTAATTATATAAAATTTGTTTTAAAAACTCATTTATGTAGGTTTTGACAATATTTAATAATTTATTTTTGATAAAGTCTTAACAAATTTTTAAATTGGAACCATATTCATTAAATAAATCCAAACATGTAAAATCAACCAATAAAATTAGTGGATGGCATCAAAACTTTCAATGTATATGTATTTTAACATTTATAATACTAATTATTTGATTCCTTCATTAATAATGAAAATAATTCATCATTATTGTGTCATAAATAAATTTAATTATTCAATGTTTAAAAATTATAAATAAATAAAAATTATGTTGGAAATAATTTTTTCTTTCTAATGAATATTTATAGTCTAAAATATAACAAATATAACCCTATGTAAAAATTGTTTTTCTATAAGATATATGCTTGTGTCATTTTTTTATTTACTTTCACTTAATTAGTATAAAGTGTCATTATCACTTACAAGTGGATCCATGGGGTCCCAAAATCGCCCCAATGATGACAATGGTCGGACATGTATCAACCAATTGGGTTAGGACATGTTTAAAAGTAATTTATTGTTATAATAATATTTTTTTATCCTTATTTACCAGATTTACACTTTAACCATGGTAAATGAAATATTTACCGAAGTAATTATTCAAAATGTCTAAAAATAAAAGTTACCTATTTACAAAATTTGGAACACCAGATTCTAAATATGGATTTCATTTTTCTAAATTCGAAACACATAAGTGGCAGAAATTAATTTAAAATTAATACCTGTTGTTAAAACAAAAAGCGTGTTTTTAAGAGATAATAACTCTCAAAAGATTGACAATTGATTATGTTCGGTTTAATTGTGAAATTATGTCCAATGACAAAAATTGTATTAAATGGTATAAATAAATTCTAAATATACTTTAAAACCACTCAAATTTATAATTTATCACTATTAATTATTTTGTTTAAAAATGTTTTTTTAATTAGAATTGAGTAATTTTCACTATTCATCAAAATATAAAAGTTATCTGAAAAGTACCAATATGTCACCATAAGATAATTTCAACATTCCAAAACAAAAAATGAAGTCCATTTTACCAAATTATAAACCAAGAAGTTTCATTTATTAATTTAAATTAATTCTTGTTATCGAAACCAAAAGGCGTATTTTTAAGAAACAATATCTATCAAAAGATTAACACTTGTTTAAGTCCAATCTCAAAGTGAAATTACATTAGATCAACAGAATAGATTAAATTATAAAAATAAAATATATGAATTCTTCAAACCCATTAAATTGTATAATTTCACACTATAAATTATTTTCATTAAATATGTAGTTTTTAGTTAAAATATTGTATTTTTCACTATTCACCCAAATATGAAAGTTATCAGAAAAGAACAAAAAATTTAGTGAAACTAAATTATTATGTACTAATTATAAATAATATGTTCATTTTGTCAAATTTATTTTATAAAAGTTTCAAATATTGAATTTAAAAAGGGTTTAACATTAAAAGGTGGTAAAAGTGCATTTATTTAAAAATATTTCTATTATCTGAAAAAATGAATTTGTTTATACATTATGTCTAAAAAACTCATAATATGGATTCCAAAATTATAATTATTATATATAGTTCAACGTTTAGTTAATGCTATTCATAACATCTTTTGAACGGCTAGTTTGGTAAGTTGTGGTGCACTTGAACTCGGTGTTACGTGTGATGCAAGTAATTGAATTACTTTGTAGAAAAAAACATACTATAAAATCATGGTGTGTTATAGTCAATTAATTATCCTAAAAGTAATATGTAGTTTGTTAATTTTTTCGTTGGGAATTCATGTTCAACTACCATGCATTTGAACTATAAATAATTTTCAAAATTTTACATAATGGAAATTATGCAAAGAGAGGACATATTTAGTAATCTATTGTCCCTAATAAGAATGAATCCTAAGAATATACCATGTAATTAATTATTTTTATAGAATATGAAAGAAAATTGATAAAAATGAATTATTTAGATGTGATTGTTAATGAATAAATCTGATTTATAGAAATAAAAAATGGGGATAATTTCATGGGTAAATTATGATATCAAAACATTGAATTTTTTTCAATTATAAATTAATGATTGCTGTAACCGTTGGGTATCTCTTCTATAGAAAATTTAATCTTTAATGCAACACATAGAATATGGAACCCTGATAAATTTTTTAATGTATTTGGCCTCATTGAATATTTCAATGGTTGGTGCTTTCCATTGGGTATATCTTATATCATTCTACACACAGTTTTCCTCTAGGTTTCACTTTTTTTCTAATATAGGTATATTTCCTAAGGTCAGATCCTTTTTTAAATGGGATGAGTATATAATTATGAGTATTATAATGATCAAAGTGACAGGTATATTTTCCTTATATGGATTCCAACTATTTAGAGACACTTAAATCTAGTTGAGGAAGTTGTTTTTGGTATCCAGAGTCATCAAAGAACCAAAGGATCAATGATGTTAATTCATTTACACTTTCAGTAGTTTTGAATTTTTATATATATCTATCCCTTTAGTATAGAATTTTACAATGTTTATATATTTATATATGTCATTGTTTTTGGCCTACTGAGTATTACTTAGACCCTGCTCTATCTACTAGTTGGTACATTAGAAAATTTCATGATTTGGACTAGTGGGTTGGTGAAAAGATGATTGGGAAAAAACTAGGAAACAATATCACTTTGATTATTCTTTTTTGTAGTTTAAGTTTTTCTTGTTCTGATATTTATAGATATGGTCTACTATTGTGTGATGGTTTTACTTTTATATAATTCATTTTTATATTTCATGCATTGTGATTATTTATCTTGGACTTGTCATGATATTTATTTTTGGTTTATTAATGTATACTTATATTACTTCCTTTATCTAAACTATTATATTGGATTGATATGAATGTATATATCCCCTCAAAAACTATTATAGATCTGTGTTTCCAGTCAAGAAACTCTTGTGTATTGGGAGGCATTCTTGATATCACATAGTGATCTAACGTCTAAAACCAATCAGTGATCACAAATGAGGGGTTATTAAATAATTAATATGTCCCTTAATCATTAGAATAGATATATTCCCTTATCATATTTATTTAAGTCACTATTTTACCATACTCACAAGCCAATCAGACAAAAAGAATAAATTACATGCATAATTGCTAATATTTAAAAAATAAATTTCCTCAAATTATCAGACGGTGTAAATTTTTTATAATGAGTGGAATTTAAAAAAGGAAATATATATGGAAATTTTTTTAATAGAGTATATAATAATACTGAATTTATTATTTAAGAGGTTAGAAGTTCAAATTAAAAATATTTAGGAATGAAGGAATGATATTTCTTTTTATGTTTCCATTATTTTCAACAATAATTCTTCTATTTCATAGCATCCCCTGAATGTATTAAATAATGGATATGGGAAATAAAATATTTGTATTATATGATATTTTGAAATGAATCTAGGATATATTTCCCTCTTCTATCAATTTATTATTGACAAAAGGGATTGTTCAAAATGGTTCTTTTATTGCTCTTTCCCTTTTTTTGATGCCATGTTTCAGTTCCCTCTCTATATATATCTTACTATTTTTATCATTCATATAATGTTAATTTATATCCTATATACATCAAAATACATATTTTTTTCTTGGGATATGCATGTCTTAATTTTTTCCTTTCAATTTATCTTTATGTGAGATAACAAAAAGATTATAAGGAAATCATTTCAAATCATTAAAATAACATACAAGTTTCTTTTGGATTCCCTAAATATATTTTAAGGGAACTATTATTGTATTAATATAATATTAAAATTATTATTTAAAATAGTTTTTATTCCATTTTTATTATGGTTTTAAAAAGTAACATAATAATTTGTTTTTACCAAAAATTCACTAAATGTAATGAAAATTATTTTTATGATTTCTTTTCAATTTTCATCTCAATTGACATAATGAATTGTTTTAAAATACATTATTTATACATTTATTAATCTACATTAATTTAATTTAAAATTAAACTCACTTATATTTATTTACTTTGTTAATTTTCTTCCATTAATTTCAATGTTTTATAAAAACTAATACAAAATATTATTAAAAAATATCAATTTATTATCTTCATCTAAATTATTTTCATCTATGTTAATAATATTACAAGTTACACACTATATATTTTTCTTATGTTCTATTTACTTGATTGGTTCCCAATTAAATATTGATAATATTAAAAAATAATGCATTGACTAATAATCCAATTTTTACATATGTGTGGTTTGGTGAAAATAAAAACTATAATATAAAAACGATCCACCATTCTCTTTATATTTCCTTTTCATAAACTCTATAGAATCATAAAATTTCATCCAATTAATTTCTAATTTAAATACACATAATTCTTTCATCTGATTAAAGTGTGTTCACCTATTTTACCATAAAGTCGATTTCCTAGGGAAATTATTAACCAAACTATATACACTTTTTAATATATTGTGTAAATACCCTTATGTTTCATAATCTTTTTTGGTATTTAAATGGATAAATAATTTATTTGATTTATCTTTTCTTCAATGGAGATTTATAATGTTACGTTAATTTATTTAGGTTTGTTTTTCTATTAATGTGACACATATATTAATTATTATATGTATATAATCATGTGACATGTAATCCTGGAATTATATAAACTACTAATGAACTATGGAATGTGATATATCTCATCATATAATGTGTACTATTCATGAACATGATGCTATATTTCTTAAAATTTATTAAAAGATTATTTTAAAATATATGATATACATGAACATTATTCTTGATTTTTTATTAATAATGTATGGGAGTTTACCACAATTTTATGATGTCTGGGAAGTGAGCCTTGACATATTTTTTTGAAATTACTTATTTTTATGCCACATATCTATATTTTTAATAGTTATCATGGTACTATGATATATTTTATCTTATTCCTTTTATTTTATGATTGATTCCATGTTATGATTATTTAATCTCATAACACCTCACCACGTTTTATGATTTTTTTATGATTTTGTTGTCCTAACACATTTTCACTTTATAGGATTTCATTATCTTACACCTTTAATCAATCAATTGATAACGTGATCATGTCTCTTTTTTTTGATATACTATGTCATTGTAATTTTTTTCTCGATACTGATCTTTTGAGATCACTCATTCCGTATTTTTCAAATTCACATATGTGATCAAGACAGTTTAATATGTTTATATATGGATTACAACAAATGATTTAATTATTATTGGTGGTTTAATATAGTATATTGAGGTATCTTTCTTCATGCTCCAAAATAAAATATGCTTTTGACTGTGTGAGTTGTTTTTAGTACCTCTGTTTTGTGTAAAAATTGGTATATTTTTGTTGGATATAAAAGTATGGTCTATAGGGTGTCTCAATGTGGAACTTGTATCCCCCTCATATATTTCTCTAAATAAATCTGTTTTGCATTGGGATACTATTTCATATACAGATTGTGTCTTATTTAGATAAAATTCCCCATCCCCTATTATTATATAACATGACACATAAACATCTATTTTTATTCACCCCAAAAAAACAAATGAAGGTTTAACAACTTATCTTTAACCTCATCCCCAAACTCATTAAATAAATCTATCATTGATAAATGTTTAACCAAAAAACTCAACACCACACTATATTATCTATTATAAATTCCCACGTGGTAAACTCTAATCCAAACGTATGTTTTACATTATTTAATGAATTTATTTCCATTCATTTTCACAATAATTTGCAATGATGACTCATTTTACTAATCCTTATTTCGTATATGTGTCACTCAGAACTATTTCGTTTGAAATGTAGTCATCATGGGTGGTCCAAAAACTATGTAATGTCATATTTTTTAATATAATACTTTGGAAAATTAATAAGAATATTTCATGATCATAGATATGAGATGACATGAGATGTTGAGGATTGTTTTTCCTTGAAATTAAATTTTAAATATATTATTATCATGCAAATATAGGTTTCTTGAAAATGTGGAATGATACTTAAATGTGGTATCAATTTAGAAATTTTAGGTCACTGTTGATCATGGAACACGAGCTAAACCATAGGCACGAACTAAAATTTGTTTGAATGTGTTTGGTTGAAGTTAAGTCTTGAGGGAATTCATAAAATAAATAAAATCTAATATATATTTTATTTCATTGATTCTACTACATATCCTATCCTCTATAAATATTATTTTTTAACCAATTCAAAGGGTTATTCTCATAATTGATAAAATAGGTAAGGAGAGTGTGGAGGTCTATTATAGGACATCCAGATCGTGGATTAATAGATCATGTTTTGGATATCAGTGTGCTAACCGAAATAGGGGAACATACCAATGACAATAACATGTGATTATTTTTAGTTGGTGTTTTATCAAAATAGAGATATAATGTTTCCTATTTGTATTTATCTCTATTTTCTATCCCATGATGAACATAAATCAACTAACTATTGGATTTGTTCATAGATGTGTCTTTTTTCATGTATGGTTATTTGTGAGATTTTATGATAATTATTATTATTTTTCATGTAGTTTCTATACCTATTAATTCTTCTTTACTATAAAAATGGTTCAAGGTTAAAATTAAAAATGAAAAAGTTTTGTTCCTCACTATTCTGTTTTATGATTTTCTCTCCCCATTGTATGTGTGTACATTTTTGGGAATTTATTTAGACATAAAATTCGATGATCACTTAGTGGATAATCATTGAGAATTGTATAATTGGTGAAATGTATTATTGTTGTGGGTCTAGGATGAGATTTAAAATAAATTTTTCATTATACCACTATTGAAGAAGATCCACTAATGGATCAAGAGTTTCTCTTCAACATTTTGGTATGTTATACAAACAAGGTGTGAGGACTGTGATTCTCGAGCACTATATTAAATTGTAATCTAGACAACGGTGGAATTTAGGTTAATTAATCTTTAGATCCACACCTTATTGCATGATTTATGGTGGAATCAATTGAAATCAACTAACTCAATTAATATTCATGAACATTTCATAATTTCTATAAAAGATAAGACCATAGGACATGTAGTCCAATAAAAACACTCCATGTAGTCCCTTCACATGTGGAACTAGGGTATCAATGTAAAGATAAAGATGAAATGTATTGTGACATGCATTAGATGCCATGTTACCTTTTGATGACAATATCAGTTCATATATAGGGTACATTCCTAGGAGGTCATGTAGTGTTACCCGATTTGGTTACAAAGTTACATGAAGTGAAACCCATGTAGGAAACAATGATGTGTATAGGGAGTAAATGACTTGCATTCCTTGACTTCCCAAACACCATGTACACGGGAGGTACCCGCAAAGTCTAGATAACATGGGTGGAGTTGTGTACTAGAAAATGATTAAATAAGTGGACACAATTAAATGTACAAAGGAACATGAAGAGTTATAAGACACGTGTTGGGGATTTTCTACGCATAATGTTCCATTATAACACACTGAAATTTGATAAAAAGTAAATTAATGGTGATCTTTAGATACTGGTGGAACCAGGAATAGTGAGACAAGCTATGTACCCTTAGGGGAACATTGTGTACTACATTGAGTTTAGGTTGGATTCATCGTTCATCATAACTCAATTTCATTGAGAGTGCCAATGGGATTTCATAGCAAAATATCATTTACATGTGTTCCCTAGGTACATTACTATGAGGGATTGGTGGAACATCCCACTTTCATCAAAGAGGGTGACAACTCTTTAGCTTCTTGAAGATATTTTCATTGAGTAAAATTCCCTTATTATAGAGGGATTCGTTTAAAAATGTATTTTATACACACACGGTGTCTTAAAGAACATATTTATTCAAGATACAAGGAGTTATCCCTATATCTGTTCACGTTGTTTTAGAATGTTTTTATTGTAATTGGGATGACTAATATTTGCATGGGTGTTATTCCCCTTCATAGGAGTATATTTCATGTAGTTTATGGTTTCCCCCAGTGAGCCATGTTTATTAAACCCATATTTTTTGTATCGAGATCTGGTATTTCCCATGAACTATATCTCAATTGCTTGTGTATTGTAGATGTACCCTCTTAGTTTTTATTCTGTAAAGTTTTTATGAGTTTTACCTATAGGATGAGTGTCTTTAGTTCTTGTATAACTATTGGATTATGTTCTCATGAATGAGAATTATATAGATTCTTCATGTAAGATTCATTGCTTTTATTTTTACAGTTCTAATAATACCATAATATTATGTTTATATATTGAGTATATATTGATGTTTTATTATATATATCACTTTATGAATGAAATATCCTATATTGTGTTTAATATACTTGATCCTTTGTGATAGGTTATTTTGGGAATTCATACTGGGTACTGTTACGCTCTATCCTTCATGGTATCTTTGAGCACATGTTCTATCTTATAAAGATGATACACCTTATTATGATGTCCATGGTGGACTGAGAGAATTTTTTTCTAGTGTGGGGTTGATGGAGAGAGGTGTATATTAGTGTTCCAATTGATAGCAGTCCCCTCCATATATGAAAGCGGGACATTACATTCTGGTTTTAGTTGGGCTTGTATTTACCCATAATTTTATGCTTTCCAATACTGTAGGTTGTACAATGATTTCATGATTCTAGATGTATGCATTCATTTTCATCCGTAGTTTTACATTTCATAATTTTATGAGCTTAGAGGGGTGTGAGTTCAATCACGTAATTCAGAAATATTCCCCCTTGTTTGTGAATTCTTTAAAAATGGTAGCTTCCAACCCTGGGCCTATTATAGGCAGGCATGGGGTGGATGTATCATTGTACTCATCAAGACATGTCGTGATAGAATGGTATCAGTGGAGTACACATCTGTAAGTGTTATGAAAACACCTTGGATTAGGATCACAATTTTTAGTTTCTCTGGCCAATATTTGATATTTGATTTTGTAACTAGGGAAATAGTGTTGATGTGTTTTCTATTTGAATTTCAATCCAGGGTGTCCATTGTTGTTGTGAAGGACTTCATGTCAATTCACCTAGACCTTGATAACCAATTTTTGACACGATATATAAAGATATTGGTAGAAAGGATAACATTGGTACATGCATCATAAATGAATCGGTTGTGGTTTCCATGTACTTAACAAAAATATTTGTGTTCGGGATTCATTATAGGGGCCTAATCAAGAGTTTATTTATCTAGGTTGTAGCCATGTAGTTTTACCCCTATTGAGCATCAAAGGGATGTTTGTTTGAATTATGAATATGATCATATTCATGTTGAGCACTTGATAGTTCTTTCATGACTAAAAAAAATTTCATGCATACATGGAAGGTCATGCGAGCCCCCGTGATAGGGATATATGATGTTCTATGATGAGACAGACCGTCAGGTTATATAGGATAGGAACATAGTAGAGGTTTGGGTTTCTATCATCTACATATCCAGACCAATCAGATAGTTTCTTGTGTGAATTTTTTCTATATAGAGAAGTAGTTGGTTACAGTGGTACGAGCAGATGAAAAAACAATACTAAGTGTGCATCACAATTTATATATGTAGAGGTCACCTAGGATACAAGGTGGGGTATATATCCTTCTATAATTTTGGAGGACTAACATGGGATTGTAATGTGAATTCCCTATTTGGATGAGACCCCTACCAGATGGTGGGAAATTTTGTGAGACATACCTTAGGTAGAACTAAGAATTTTTAGTGCTATGTGTTAGTGATAAGTTTCTCTAGATTGTGAGGTTTGGGTTTTTCTGCACTAAGGTGTCATTTCAATCCCTAGTTTTGGTAAATATTTGGGATCAGTAAATTTTGAGTTAAATTCCATAGATGCTCATAAAGGCTTCAAGTGAGGTTCAACGTATGATGTCTGTATTTATTTCCCCAGAAGTAATTTTCACACAGAGTAACATGAATCATTTCACTGAGTGTTATCCATGATTGAGACCCAGTGATACTTGGGGTTCAATTTTTTGTTGACCCATTTATTGGAGGATCCTAGAGGGTTGATCAATGAATATAAACATCTTCTGATAATGTGACTTAACAGTAGGTGGATATGTAGTGCTTTATATGGAATCTATTTGAATTTGATGTGTCTCTATGAATTTTTCCTCAATATGGATTGGTTTCCTACTATCCAGGCTCAGATGTTTCCTACTAATGAGAGTAAAATTGATTTCAATTTTTTGGGATGAATTTTTTCTGCATTGAAAAGGAGTGAACCCTAGAAATGTTGGATGAGTTCATGTGTATGACCTTATTAGAAAATTATTATTAGTTGGATAGTAAAACCATTTGAGTATACGATTTTGTGAATTTTCTATTATAGTGATGGGGGAGGAGTATAATTGCTTCGGTCAAGAGGATGTGTTGGGTTTACCCAACGAACGATATTTGGATTTGTGCATGGACTTGCACTAGGGATGACCCAATATTGTGACAAATATATCAGATGACCCAGTATATGCAACATTGTAATATTGAATGGTATTTCTCATTTTAAATAAATTTAATACCTTTGATATATTTTGTTACAAAGAAATACAATCTTAAATTAACTCTAATACTTTTATTGTTATTTTAGCATGACCATTATAACGTAGCTGTTAAATAGGATGTAATATATAGTATTGCAAAAATGATGATAAATATAATTTTCAAACTCAAAATTAATTTATTAATTTATTATTTGTAAATAAAAACATAGTTTTTAGTAAAGTCATTTTGTTCTTAAAATAAATGTATCATAAAAATTTGTTTCTTATTTTCTCAAAGAAAAAATAAATATAGTGGATTTTTGAAACATTAAAATTATTTATTTCATAAAATTGTCATCATTTATTATTCATAATATCAAAATAATAATATTATTATTTTTTTAGAATGTTTGAAGGAGATTAATGTTTTAGTAAATAGAGAAAAATAATGATTGTATGAAAAAATGTCATTTCATTTCATTAAATAATGTAATTTAAATGTAAAATTATGTTTTGAATATGGTTAATGTAAAACAAGTATTGTTTAGTTATATTTCCTCTACTTAAATTATTTTGAATCAAGATTATATTTTATTTTAGAATTAGTTTATTTTTGTGGTTTAATAATGGGTCTTTTTGTAAACTATTTTAAGGCACATAATATTTCATTTTTGAATGATAAAAATAATACCTATTGGGGGTAGCTTTCAATGAAATATATATATATATATATATTATATCAGTAATAATTAATTTAGTTTCATACAATGATAATTATTATTCAAATTGTTGATTTAAATTCAAATTTGTCTTGAAAAATAAGATTCTTGAATAAATCTCTTTTCCATCGTATCTGTGTGTTTTGTTTTAAATAAAATTCTTCCTACTATATAGATTCAATATGGTAAAATGGATTGTATATTTGAATCAAAATTTATAATTTAGTTTTTATATTTATTTTAATTATTAGGCATAAAAAAGTTACCGTGGTAAAAAAAGCAATGTATAGGTAATATTATGAAACCAGTAGAAACTAAATGTAAAAAGGAATAAAATACCTAAACAATAAAAATTGTAATGGAAGGTTGATGTTTTTATACACCATAACCATCATTCCCTACATTAATTATCAATATAATTTATTGTATTTAGTGCCACATAATGTGTTTGGATATAAATACAAAACCATAAATATTTAATAACAAAAAATCACCCCTATTCAAGTATAAATATCTATCCTTGCAACCCCATTTCACAAAATAGTACTCAAAGTTCCTAAAATATCTTCCAAATTCTCTCCCTCCTACTCACCCCATATCCAAGTGTTGATAGTCTCACCAAAATACCAATTCCAAGGACATTAATGAATCCATGATGGAATTGTTATTCAATAGGTGGTTAAAGTATAATAAACTAAAGGGATGAATGATTATATGATGAAATATATTAAGTAGGAAATCTCAATAGGGTATTATTTATGAATGTTTAAGTGGGAGGAGATGTAGATGTTTTATGTTTCCATGTTTTTGAAGACACTATAATCATACAATTCTTACTTGGATTTGATATGGTATATAATGAATATTAATATATTTAAATATAAAGTCTATATATGGAAATCAATTTTGTACAATTTTTTTAGAGAATTTTTTAGTTATCCATTGGAAAATTGGATGATAAAAACTAAAGTAAGATCTCTACGGATAAGTCTTTGTAACGGTACTAATTTTATATCTTCGGTAATGATCAGAATTACCCATGTATTAAACCTAAATTTTAGTATATTGAAATATTAGTCGATATTAAACTTTATAACTTGGTTTTACAATTATGATATTTATTTACCACATTATTATTTATAGGTTCTAGACAAGGGTCTAAACCTAGAGGATTCATGTTAGTTGTGAGTATGATGGATAGTGGAATGATCATCCATGTGAGTAAAGGGATAAAATGTGAAATTTTAGGTGATTCCATGTTATTATTCTTAAAAAACTATCTCATAATATGATAAATAATATCAAATTTAAGATTTTCATATCCCCTATAAATAGATATTCTTAGTGTTTCATGGTGACAATTTAGAAAAGAATACTTAAGTTTCCTCATCTAAAGCATATGAGAATAGGCATGAAGGAAAATTCTTCAATGAAAATAGAATATTATTTGTCTGCCGAAAATTAGGACACAAAGGAGGTAGTTGTGAATGAAAAGTGAAATATTTAGTTGACATGTTGGAAAACATTAATTTTATTCCTCGAGAGTTATTGATAGTAAAATATTTTTATTTCGATTTGTATGAACAATATGAAAATAAATTCCCAATCAGGAAATATCATGAAGAGATTATGAAATATAGTATGGGTAATGTTTATATTTTTGTTGATGAAGAGACTATGAATGATATAAGTGATCAATGAAGGGTTATGTGATAAAATGAAAAATCCTGATTTTTGGTTTACAAATGATGTGGATATATTGAGTATTTATATAATGAAAAATGTTATAGAAGTACATTTATTTTATTTTATAATAATGAATCATCTAAGGATTGTCCCACTATAGTTTTTTATTTGTTATTTGAATTTATATATTGAATGGTACTAATAAAAATGAAGTGTGATTGAGGTGATAAGGTGATATTTTTGGATAACACATAATTAATAGAAAGACAACCCTAAATTTGTCCATGATGCGGAGATAACAACATGAAAATGATATGTTTTTTTGCGATAAAATAAATGGTATAGTAAAGATGTCCTTGTAAATTATTAGTAATATGAATAAAATGGGTTATATGGATTGAGTTTATATTATTTTTGGATTTAGGATATGGGGAAAGAGTTGTTTTTTAAAATCATGTATGTTTTCACTAAGGATTTACAATATTTAGTTTATTTTCAAGTATCCAAAGAATACATAATAATGAATATTCCATGTTTCATGTGTGAATTTTAAGAGCTAAATAATGTTGTTTGGGGGATTAATGGTATGTTTATTTTGAGTATTTAGTTACCTTCTATTGAAATTTTTGGATTTTAATCATTTGGAAGTATCATAATGCTTACCATTTATGATGTTGTTTGCATTGATCATTAGTTGAGGTTTATTAGATTATTCTATTACATAACCATATGAATATTTATGCGTGTTTAATTACTTTTGATACCCATTTTTTCTATAATGATCACTAGAGATATAATAAATGATTTATCATCCCAATTTGGATATGATGCTCTACAAGTTATTCATGCATTAAAATTTCAAAATCATTTTTTGGGGTAATAAATTAAGTGAAAATTAAGAAATAAAAAATTTAAGAGAAATATTTTACATATTATATGAAATCATGTAAATATTTTCTAATTATATTTGAAATAAATTTATATCCTATTATCATCATTTATGATGATATCAATAACCCATTTTAGTTATATTTGTTCTGTGGTCCTGTGCTAATTAATCTTACAATGACCATGTTCACTATCATTATCAATCACAACTTGGTAGATATAATTATATTCCTTTCCAATGTTTTCAATATTCTATAACATCCTTCTAATAAGAAATATAGTTGGGGGGTTATCTTCAACATTCACAATCCCTGTTTTTATAGGATATTGTGTATACTCTATTTATGAGGTGGGTTTCCAATATTGGAATTTTTAAATATCAAACTATCATTTTTTATATGAAATTTCATACTGTGAGTATAAATTTTTGATGTTCCAAATCATATTTGGATAGTAACTCCCCGATTGGAACTTCCACCAAATATCTCTCATGTTAATGATATGTTCAATGTATGTCTCTTGAGGAAGAATATATATGAACCTTCAAATATACTAATATCAGTGGTTTTACCCATAGAACAAGATATTTCTTAGAGATAAAAAATATTTAATGATTATGGATCATCTAGATATTGTTCATAGAAATAATACTACTCACATGGATAACATTTAGTGGAAAAACAACCTATTTGAGGGTGATACATTAGAACATGTGTATGTGATGAGAAAAAGTATCCTCACTTATTTATATACATGTAACAACATTTTATAGAGATATTTATATTGAGGTCGATATAATGTGACACCCAAATAATTTACAGCATAACTCTTTTGTAATAAATTTGTCTCTTCGATAGCATACTCTTCACAGAGCACCAAACTTTGAAAACTCTAAAAATTTATATATATTACTATTTTATCACAGCCATTACAACCTAAATATAAAATTTATGGGAATAAATAGTATTAACCCAAACATGAAATATACAATTTTCCATCAAACTATTAATATATTAATTTATTATTTCAAAATACACACATAAATTTTAGTAAGGTCATTTATTTCATAAAAAATATGTTTCTTCGAAAAGTTAATTATATTTCATTCTATTTAAAAATAAATATAAATGGTTTGGAAGAATTTACAAATTTATTTGATAAAAATAACATAATTAAATAAATATTAATGTCAAAATTATCATAGGATTAGAAATTTAAAATTTTTGTAAAAGATTAATTTTCCAATGAATACTGAAAAATATAGTTTTTGAAAAAAAATTAATTTCGATAAATTAGGTAATTTAACATTCCCACTATGTTATGAATATCATTTCATGAAAAATGTATAGATTTTTTTTATATTTTATAAACATAAAATATTTTCAATCATAATTTTTTTATAATAAAATAATTTTATTTTAAGGCTTAAAAACATAAATTTTAGTAAACCTATTTTTGAGTACAAAATGATTATCATTTTTAATTGATTAAAATAATACCAAATGAGGAATATTTTAAATTAAATTTAAATATTATTTTTAATTATAAACTAATATTATTCGTTGAATCGTAATTATTATTCATAGAGTTGATATAATATCATATGTTGCTAAAAAATTACAATTCTTGAAAACACCACATTATCATAACATATGATTGTTTTTTAATATATATATCACATTATTTGAACTCAATTTCATAAAAAGGATTCCAAATTAGGAATTCGAATATTCCAATTATGTTTTATGTTGATTTTTATAATTAGTAATAAATAATTTACCCTAGTAAAAAAAGAGATTTACCGCAATATAAGTAAAATAATCAAACTCGTTAATTTTATTAGACAAAAGAAAAAATATCTATAAAATAAAATATTTAATGGGTGAATGATTTTTTATCTAAAAAAATAAGGATTTAAGAAATTAATTATTAATCAAATTCATTTGAATTAATGCCACCCGGATGTGGTTTTCTTTATATATAAACTAATAATTATTTTATCACTTAAACCACCTCCCCTCAAGTATAAATAATACTCTTACCCACCCTATTTCCCAATAAAATCCTTTATTATCTTCAAATATAATCCATACCCTCTCCACCCCGCTCTCCCCACGTCCATGTGTTGTTGGTATCACAAAACTAAAAATATCATGGTCTTTATGGGGGCCATCAAGAAGGTTATATTCAAGAGGATGTTAAGTTACAAAAAAATAAATTAAATAATAAAAAAATTAAAGAAGGTATTAACTATTAAATATAAAAATGGATCTAGTAATGGTGGAATAATTGGAATATAATCTATATTTTTTATGTTTTAATGTTCCCAAATACAATAAACCAATACAATTCTGGTATGGTTTTAAAATTTGTATAATGAATATTGATCTATTATTAATGGAATATGTATGCATAAAAATTAAGGTTGTTATAGTTTAGTTATGAGAATTGTTGGTGGATTTAATGGAGTCATCTGATAATATAATTCATTATAAATAATGGGTTTCCCTAGGTATACTTATGTTGATCTCTTGAGAGGTGGATAAGAACTTGTGATTTGAAGTAAATGTATTTCACTTGAACATTGTGACATGAGGGAAATTATACACCAATGAGAATCGATAACCTATTCACCAAATAGATTCAGGAAAATTATATATTAGTTTTTCTCTTAAAAAATATGTTATCAACACCTACAGGTTCAAGAAGTGGTTGTTCTTAGCATGGATTCCTAAATTAGTTACAGTTTCGTTGAGTCCTTGGTGATAAATTTTTCATTGTTATGCTCCATATAAGAGTTCGCCAAAATTATGAGTTATATCCTTAATCTTTCATCTATGGATTTTTTGTAATCTTCTATGATGGGCCCTCATGTTTTCATTGTCTCTATACATTCTATCAGAGTGCATGTCTCATGGAAAATCATGTGGAGTAAGTTCCAAAAATAAGTCTTCATAGACATGGTAGTGAGAGTGGGACCTATATAGGTTGAGGTGATGTGGAATCGAGATAAAAATATGGTGTTTCAGTAGTAGTGGTTTCTTAATTTTTTTTTCATTCCACAGTTTTTGAGTGTAGTGATATAGTAGTCAAACTCTTTGCAAATGGAACATTGTGGGTGACGAAGGTGAACTGTACCTCCAATCATTAGTTATTTCCCATCACTTATTCAGAGATCTATGAAGGTATAACTCATTGATATTGATTGTTAGATGATCTGTGACCACATATCCACTGGATTCTTTCGTGATGGAATTTCGTAAAGAATGGAATCACCTCATCCATTTCTAGGGACAGTCAATGATTCATGTCACTATGCAAGAAGGGGATCTAAGGAGATTGTTTTCCCAGAGTGGTATATCAAGTGGAGGCGAGGATGTAACTTCATCTCTTAGAAATAATTGGGTTGTTAAGGGAGTCACATTGATTTTTCATGTTAATCATTGTATGGGACCTCTTATTTGAGGGTGATGACTGACAGAGCTATATATCGAGTATGAGAAACATCTTTATGTGAGAGGGAGTAAAACTTTGTGGAAGGACCTCAATGATAATTAAAACTATGTTTTATACACCACGAAAAAATTTGGTAGGGGATTTAGATAGAAATTTGAGAGTTGACTCATGTTGAGCATAGTGTTTCACCCAAGTTCACTGGCTAGGTAAACTATACAATTGAGGTTTTTAAATACATTATTCATGAGCACGTGTAGGTTTTTAGTCTGTGGAAGGGAGGATCATCTTCAATTAGAAGTCTATATATCATTATGATTATTACCACACTAATGGAGAATCACCTTATCGATTCCATATATGAAAGGCTACTTAGGATACTGTGATACTGATCATATCAAGTGGTTAATAGTGCTTGGTTCCTAGTTTTTGTGATAGTGATTGTTATTAGGGGCGGAGTTCAACTAGGGGAGGATAAAGACTACTCGGTACGCTTGAAGAGTCCTTAGTGGACAGATTATTGAGAAATTTGGAGATATATAGTTATAGAGTCTTATTTCGGGTTGTAGGGTGTATCTAGGGTTGTTAGGCCATTTTTTATTTCTGATGTTTTTGGTTCATTAGGTTGTGTTCCAATTAACAATAATGTCATAGTATTTTTTTATAGCATGCTATTCTATTCATGTCTCAGCTGAGGAGGTATGTGCATGAATCATTATACGATATCGACTGGGGTGAGCTGGGTAGTGAGGGTGGGGTTTCCTTTTTGAAGTATCCCATTATCTTCAATACCTATATGATAAAATTCTTCATTAGAATGTGTTGTCATGGTGTCTGTGTTTGTTGATAGTATGTATAACCATTTGGTCAACTCATGGGAGTGGGATACCTATTTGAGAGATTAGTATCCCCAATATTTGAATGGTTTTTACTTTTTAGGGAATAAAATCCCTTAAAATTGAATAATTTAATGTCCTGGTTTTTTATTTTTAATACATTTGAATATTTATAAAATAATTTCTAGATCCAGGAACAAAGACATGGTGATATTCCAATGTCATGTTTTATTATAAATAATTTATTGGAGTATATTATATATATTAATATCCCTTGAATGTATTTTTGTAAAAAATTTGAAAAAACTCTCAAATAAGGTCCTGTATCTAAAATAAATGTGAATATTTGATCTAAATGTGTGAGCTTAACCATGGGTACAACATAAACGTTTTCAGCATTGGGAATTTTGATAAAGTTTGGTTGAAGGTAAATTAATAAAGTAAATAAATTAAATTATTTAATTTATTCAATTGTTATAGTGACCAAACCATTACTACTTAAATATGATATTATAACCAATTCACATGTTTATCCCCATAACCCTGAGAATTTTGAAGGAGACGATGGATGAGATTTGGAATAAAATGAAATTGAAGATCAATGAATCATGTTTTGGAGATCGATGTGCTAATGGAAATAGGATATTTCACAAATGAAAATTATGTTGGATCATTATTCAGTAGTGATTGATCCAAATTAAGGTAGGATGATTTCTTTTAATATTTATCCCCGTTTATAATCCCATGAAGAGCACGAATCAATTGACTAATGGATTGGTTCATGGGTCGTTAATTTTACTGTTTTGGGTTATTTTTAGAATTTGGTGATCATTATTTTTTCACTGATTTTTATACCAATTAATTTGTCTTTATATAATAATGTATCGTGATTGAAATAGAAGAAGGTAATGGTATGTTCTTCTCTTTTTTGTTTTATGGTTTTCTCTCATCGCTCAACATGTGTTCTCCATTGGAAATCACTTTTGGGATATGCTACAATGAATACAAAATGAATGATCACTGTGTATTCGATATTTGGAATAATTTATTTCTTCCCATCATTTGGTATGGAGATGATACATCACAACTAGAGGATATAATTATAGATAAAGATGTACCAATATCTCATGAGATTTTTCAGGGTATTGGCATGTTACATGGATGAGGTTTGACGATAGTGATTCCCAAGAACTAGATTCACTAGGAATCTATCCAAATGTAGTGAGGATGTTTGGTAATTCTAATATCTTCATCTTTTAGCCTATGTCAAGGAACAATTAGTAGCTACAAAAAACCTGTAAAAAAAAAGTGACCATTATAGAATATATGTGAAAAACCTCACTACATGGCACATAGTCCTTTGAACACAATCCATATAGTCCCTTTCAGATAAATTATAGATATGCAATGTAGATATAAGGGTGACACATCATGTGACATGTATCACATGTCATGTGACCATTAGACGACCATCATGGCATTCACATGGGGTACACACGAAAGAGTACGTGTAGTGTTAAACACATTGTGTAGCAAAGAAATTGATGTGAAACACATGATTGATAAATCAGCGTGTCTGTAGAGTTGATGACAAGGTGGACATGTGGTCCCTCACATCATGTACATGGTATGTTCATGTGTAGGCCAGGGTACATAGGTGGGCCCCTGGAATTATACATGACCACGTACATGAATAGTTCTAGTGTAAACAAGCAGGGTAAAAACGACTTTTCGTGTGGCGGGTAAACATCTACAAGCCGAGTACCATTAGTACAAACTGTCTATTGAGAAAAATACATGTCGTGTAAGTACAAGATATAAATAATAAAAAGTTTTGTGAGGCATTCCATCTACCCCCATGGAATCACTATGTACTCTATTTAAGACGGTTTGATTGTTAATTCTTTGCATATAATCTTTGTGGAGTTCTTCTATGATCTATGTTTGGCCAATATAAATTGGGAGTGTTCCCACTGTACATTCAATTTAGGGTTATGTGGTGTATCTCATTATTTTAATACAGGTTCACCCCTCTATATATTTTTATGATATTTGTATTGAGGTATTGTACCATTATTTTATACTAAGTCGTCTCATACAGCTTAGACTAATGACTCAGCGGCTTGGAGAATCTATCCCTCTGAGATTCCTAGAGAAATCCACATTTTAAATCCCATTTTCATAGATTGATTTTTTAGAATAGGCCTGAAAAATATTTACATGGGAACTACTCCCCTATCAGGGAGCACATTTCCATTAGGGTATAGTGTGCCCTAGAGTTTCAAGGGGGTTGTACACCAATATGTGTATTGATATATGATCATTCTGATGATGTGCATTCTGGTCAATTTTTTATATCATATGAACCCTCTTGGAATCTTTTTTCTATATATATGAGGTTGATAACCTATAGAATGTGTGTCATGATGGTGGGTATAGCTTATTATGTGTGTTCTTCCTAATATGCCTTGTATTGAATCTTCGTGCATGGATCATGTGTTGTATATACAGATGTGTCTATACATTTTGATTGCATGTATATTGTGAGCATATTTAGTTGTTTGATTGTATGGGTAAATTTCGGAATGACATATTCTATGATTACATGGATACTCTTGATGTTATGCTTATGTATTTTTTGGGTATCCGTAATGGGTAGTATTATACTCACCCAGGTATGGGGTCTTCCCACACATGTCATGTCGTATGAAGAAAACAAAAAATTTTGTAAACTCCTTAGTGAACTAAGAATATGATGGACTGGTTTGGGATGGATAGATCATGGTGTATATGACGTTTCATTTGACAATATCCCCCTCTATTTGTTTATGAGGGAATTTTATTTCTATTTTTGGTTGATCTTGTATTCATCCCTCGTTTATGATTTCTAGAAATTATATTATGCTTTGTTTGCAAGATTCTAGATGTATTTATGCACTGTTAATATTTTATTTTACATTTTCTCATTTTTGAGTATATAGATGTGTGCATTCATATATGTACTGTAGAAAAATACATACCATGTTAAGTATATGTCTTATTGGTGATTGTCCCTAGCCCCTGGCCTATGGGAGCTGGGATTGTGGTAGTTGCGTCTAGGACCACATTGGGCTGGGTCTTGAAACACTAGCCTAAAACAACCATGATATATGGTTTTTATAAAAAATATTATAGCATTTATGATAAGAATTGGTGGTGGCCATTATACTATTTATTCAAATGTGTGGATCAGCAATTGAATAACAAAATATAAGTATTTGTCACGACCCGTCCTCGGGGCCCGTGCCGTGACTACCCCAAGCCCGCCTTCCATAGGCCAGGGGCTGGCGACTAGCACCAAGGCGTAAAATCCCAGTAAACAGGGAAGGCATTGCCTTTATAAGTAACAACCACACAGAGTCAGCAAGCGGAAAGTAAAGTGCAGAAAAGTAAAGGGGGCCGGAAATACAAGCCCAACTGTAAAGTACAACTGAAAAGTAAAGTACAGCAACTGAAGAAAAGACGGCGGCCTCGTGTCGTCCACTGGCAATCCCACCTGAAGGGTGGGTACAGATAGCCTCCAGGCTCCTCGGGTCCCACGTCCGCTCCGAGCACGTCCCGCCCAGTGGTCCACCTCCAGGTACCGTCCTGCTCCACGCCCCAACCGTGATCAGCGCTGTCCGTCGTCTGCAACCAACACAACAAGGTGCAGGCATAGCCCGTGCAGGGGTGAGTACAAGCTACTCAGTAAGGACCCCGAGACCCCCGAAGGTCTCCCGAAATCCACAAAGGATATAGCATAAAAGAAAGATGCAATCACGAAGTAACATCCGACTCGACTTAGGTATATGCCCATACATATACCTAAGTCCCCAATTCCAGCTCTGCTCACGAGCTCAAGAACAACTCAATCCACAAAGGAAAGCAAGACTCAAATCCACAAGGAGAGTAAAGAGTAAATCCACATAGGATAGTTCAACACAATCCACGAAGGAGAGTAACATAAGATTCAGCTCAACCAGGTATACTTTTTCAGATGACGTCACAGATGATCACTGATCCATCTATGTCGTCGGACCCACGAAGGATCGATAGGTACTAACCCCCGCAAAAGACCCACGTAGGATCGGGCTCACACAGAACCTGTAGGCAGTGGCTCACACAGAACCGGTAGTAAGGACCCACATAGGATCGGGCTCACACAGAACCTGTAGCACTGATCCACGTAGGATCGCTGAGTGCAGTAGTCGACGCAGTCCACTGAGGATCTCTGCACAGTCGTCGCCGCAGTCCACGAAGGATCTCTGCTCTGCCGTCGTCGCAGTCCACGGAGGATCTCTGCTCTGCCGTCGTCGCAGTCCACGGAGGATCTCTGCTCTGTCGTCGAAGTCACAGCCAGCGCTAGGGTTCCCGCACATAGCGAGCTCGTTTAGGAGGGTCCGCTCCACGAGCCGAGAGGCTGATACATCAACTGACACGTAGTCCGAAGTTGATGTATCCAAAAGTTCCGTATCGACAACAGGATCTCAACGCAACAGACGGCGCGTCAATCGGACGCCCGGTCTGAGAGTTATTGGCATTTTCATCCCAGGGGCCCGGTTGGTTTTTAGGGAAAAACCAACCCGACCGTACTCCGCCTGTATCCGATCCTCGGGCGGAGTATGCCAAAAGTTCCGTCTCACTTAGAGGAAACTACCACAGCTGACGGTACGTCGTTCGGACGTCCGTAGCTCAAGTTATGAGCGTTTCCGCTCCGAGGGCCCGGTTGGTTTCGTGTACGAACCAACCCGGCCGAACCCAAAGTCTCCCGAAACCTTGAGTATAATATACCGAAACGACCGTCTCGATCCAAGGATCGCGTAGCCGCTGACGGTTCGTCAATCGGAGGTCCCAGGCCCAAGATATGGGCGAAAGACCGAAGAGGGCCCGAAACGGGGGTTCTGGGCCCGGGGCGACCCGGCCCGAACCCCCCCTGGGTCGGCCGCACCGGGTCGGCCCGAACCGGGTCGGCCCGACCCGGTCCGGCCGGGGTGCGGCCCGGCCGACCGGACCGGCCGGCCCGGCTTCGGCCGAGCGGCCGAGTGAGCCGCCGCGGGTCAAACCCGCGGCTTTGGAGAAACGCGGCCCGCGCGGGCCGCGTGCTGGGTGGCCGGACCGCGGACGCGGTCCGGCGGTTCGCCGCCACCGCGGCTCGGCTGCGGCGGACTCCTCCGGCGGCGCGCCGGGCGCCGCCGCCTCCGGTCGCCGGCGCACCCGCCGCCGCCTCCTTCCGCGGGCCGCCGGAGTTGCTCCGGTGGCCCGTTTTGCCTCCCGTCTGCGCCATTGTTCCTCCCGGGACGCGTCCTCCACTGCGGAATCAACAAATGGCCCTTGAGTCATGCTTTTGCCGTCGCCCGCCCAATCCTCACAAAAAGGAAGATCGGCGGAGGGTTGCCGGGTCTTGTTCGTTAGACCCGCACCCTCCGCGTTAGTCATAAACATCGGGAGAAACAAGAAACGACCAATCAACAATTTTAAATAAATTTAAAATTGTTCTGTGATCGGTTCCTTATTTTAAAAGAAATAAAATCACGGGAATGAAAAATATTTCAAATCAACCCTTACCTCGCAGCTGGCGTTGCCGAACGAGGGATCGTCGCGGGATTGCTCGTCGCGGAAGAAGGGGGATCGTCGCGTCGTCGCGGAAGAAAGAGATCGTCGCGTCGTCGCGGTATCCGGCGTCGCGTCGCCAATCTCCGGATCAAGATCAAACGGATTTAATTAATTTAAATCCGTTGATATCGAATAAAAAAAAGGAGAATTAACGATCTGATTCTTACCTTAGTTGCCGAACGAGGATCGGCTGTGGAAGAAGAGGCGTCGCCGAAGAACGTCGCGGGTAAAGCTCGTCGACGTCGCAGATCTCGGTGTGCGTCGTCGAATTTCAGTCGCCGGCGTTCTTCGCGTTCTTCGCGTTCTTCGCGTCTTCGCGGGGAGATGAAGAAACAAGATCCTCTCAAATCCTTTCAAAAGATTTTTAGGTTGGTCTTATTTTATAAACATGCCAACACACGAAACCGGTTAAGAAACGATCCATCAATTCGAAAGAAACGACCCATTTAATTCACGAAAGAAACAGCCCATTTAATTCACGAAATAAACCGCCCAATTAAATGGTCTGTTAAGAATTAAAGAAAACGCGTCGGTTGACTTTTCAGTTACTTTGACGGGTTTTCGCGGGTGCGTTACTTAGCGAAAGAAACGGCGGGGCTCGTGCGGGCCCCACGTCACAAATATCCTACCAAGGGGGTAGGATATTTCCGGATAGCATCCTATCCAGTTCAACTCAGTTCAAGCCGTCTTTAAGTGGCTTCAAGTGGCTTCCAAGCAGCTTAAGTGAAATAGAATAAAGTTGTCGCACAAACTTTATTTTATTTCTGACTTAAAGCCGCAAAATTTAAAAACCACGTCTGAGCAAACGCAACTCCGGAAGAGGCGTTTCTAAGCAAATACCGGCGCTGCTATTTCATCGGTGCCCTCAGAATTTGATTCCGGGCACCGGTTCAAAAGATAGAAAAACCCGCTCGTCCGTTCACTGAACGTACCCGAGCCAAACTTCGGAAATTGATTCCGGGCACACCGTGCCTCGGAATCAGGTGCCGTCTGAAGCTGCGCTCTTGTAAAATTCCAAAGAAAATTAAGAAAAAACTTTCCTTGAAATTTGCGGGTCTTTACAGTATTATTTAAAATAAAATTAAAAAAATATCCATATTCATAAATCAAACAAATATAGATATTGTATGATCCATATATAGTGGTAATTATGTATGCTTGAATTAGTTAATGATTTTCAACAATACAAGATAAAGGGGGATCATTGACACTTCCATGTAGCTCCTCAATCAACAAAAACCAGGGAATAAATGATTAGACATGTTTAGATGTGATTACATGGCTTTTTTTAAAAAACTGTGCTTAATATGGTCCTCAATTCCATATACCCCAAATGTGACCTGTAGTTAAGACACATTAACATGATAAAATAGTACATAATGATAATTTCAATCTAATTTCCCATTTATAATTTTATTTCAATTTTTCTTACCAAGGGACAACAATCAATTTTTTTATATCCAATCCCAACATCATTCAAATAATCATTAAATATAATAAAATTATAAAGTGATAAATATAAGATCCAAAGAAACCAATATAGTTGAACAAATTATGATCACATTATAAATAATTCTCATGATTAATGTTGAAAATTTCATCTAAAAATAGAAATATATAAAAAAATATAATTAAAATTTCCTAATATCCACAAATATCCATCCAAAAATTATTTATATTGATATTATACACAATTTTAACTTTAGTTTAACAAAAAAAATGATAAACTCTACAAATAACACAATTAAAATTGATATTATGTGTTATTTGTGGAAACATTTTATTTATCTAGAATATTACATTGTCATTTGTTTTTGAGGTTCATGGGTATTTTTGTTCTTTTTATACTATGGCAGAAATAATAAATTTAAACATTTTATTAGATTCAAGTTGGATTTTTTTTATTTCGATTTAAAACTGATTTACACTGAAGGATTTGATACTCATGTTATTCCATAATAGTCACTTTTTCGTAGCCACTTGTGTGGTCTCAAACCATTAAATGAAATTCTAAATTAATTAACTATTTAAAATTATCATATATTTAATGCTATCATTTAATTGAAAACAAAATTTAAGTAATTCTATTGAATTTAATTATAATCCTTAACAATAGACAATGATCATGGATGTGAAATATATTGTAAAATATTTCTCAAACCCCTTTTCATTCTTTGTGATTATTTCATAGTTTCAATGTCATAGTGTATTTTTTTACAAACCATGAATATTCTATTAAATGAAATTAAATTTATTGATCTATATGAGTTTTTATTATGATCAATGATAGATATTGATATTTGTTTAGATTAAATCCCTAAAACTTATATTTTTAGTATTCCTAATTAATTGGAATTATTTTTACATACAATCACTTATCATACTAACTAAAAATTATAAATTTATTATAAAATTATAAAACACAATTATTTATCTTTATTATATAACTTGTTGTTAATTCTCAATTAATTAATTAATGGTTGAAAATTCTAATTGTATGTTTTATTTTTTATATTTTCTCCATTATCATGGGTGTTCTTAATGATTTGGTGATGTATTTTTAATTTTATTATAATCTATCAGTTATTCGGAATTATTTTCAGGTATAATTTTTATGTCCATCTAATAATTGTTAAAAAAACATTATTTATTTTAGATATTTTAATTAATTGATGATAATTACAATGTAATTTTTTTATTTTTATGAATTTCAAAATATGTTTGATGGTTTTCAATTGGAATTATATTAATCCACCTAGAATTATTACAAGCAAAAATAATTTTGGTGGTAAAACAGAAGAATTTTTTGGTGGTCCAAACAACCAAAAACATTTTTTGACCCTTGGTATTTTTTTATTTCACTTCTTTCAATGAGTTATTTCTAGTGTGATAAATTTTTGGTTTATTAAGGTGTTTTTTCTTTCAATTTTTGATTTTGAATTTTCATAAATGGAATCATTATTCAATTGTTTTGTCCTTTTCCTTTTGTTCATATTGTAACTTCTAAAGTTCATGTAGTATTACAATTTATGTTTTCATAAATCACTCATTAAATGGATATCAGTGGTAGATGTGGTACAAGAGTAGGAATGATGATTAAGTGAAACTAATCATTATATGAAAACAAAGTTTCATATTATGCTTCTTGTGTTGGATTATATTCATGTTTATTTCGTATAGTACCATTGTAATTTTTTGATTCCCTAGTTTTATAATATAGATGTGTGATTCCTACTATATTTATAATTATTACTTCTTATTTTTATAGCCAGTCATTGTCATTGGGTTTTATGTTTTTCTTTTATGTATACCCCAAGATCCATAATCAAATCAATGGGATGTGGTGTTTCCCTTAAAAACTTTAGTAATAATATGACTCATTATATACCCCCAAAAGTGGTTCAAATTTATAATTGAGTATGTCTTTACAATATAATAACTCCATCATTTGATTTGTAATATAACCCTTGACATGTTTGGTGTGATTTAATGCTGAGGATAATTTAATTTCTCGAAAACCAATTAGATAATAACGCAACACTACAAAAACAAATTGTGAACATTCAAATTTCATTCTTATATACGGGATATAATTTTTGTGTGGTTATTATTATCTATTCAATAGTTACTATATATTTTTTATTTATTTTATATTTATTATAAAAAAAAGAAATAAGTTTTATGTGTGGATAAAGTTGAGTGAATGTGATTTTATGAATGATATTGAGACCATATCATAATAGTGAGTGTTTCAATAGTTATGGTTTACGGGATTTAGTGGTATTATAACGTTACATATTCTATATATATTTATTCCGCAAACGACAGTCTAGGGAATACAAACATCAAATATGTAGTTATTATTGTTTTGGCTTCATTAATTTTCCTGAAGATTTATTTTAACCTCTCTTGATGAAATGGATTCACATTTAAACAACATTTCAGAGAAAACCAGCATATACTATGGTTTTTCATTTTCTCTAACTCAAAATTGATTGAATATATGATTATTGTATTGTATAATTACACCCATAAACAAGTAGTTTGGAACATTGTTATAGAATCTAGGTTCTTGGTATTCTAATCTAGATCATAATGATAAATTATCCACCTGTTTTTTGAAGGAATGTATTTTGTGTGAAACACATGTTGTGTGAGGGAATGTGATGATGTATTTTAATTTTATATTGTCACATGGAACATGGAGTTCATGAAGTGTGGGAGAAAAAAAAGGAACAAGGGATATGGTGGGGCTGATATGATGTACAAATGTTGGACCAAGACAAATCTAGGCTGCGAAGAGGGAATTCTAGAATGTATTAATATGATAACGGGCCCACCATTTGGGTCTATCATGGAATATTTAATTTACGGTTCGTTCATGATTCATTTATATATGTTCATTTGGGCCACTGAATTATGTATTATGGAGCTATTTTATATGGGAAAACCACTAACAAGGAGGTGTGTGGTCTAGCTCAACCAAACCTTGGGTGTGAGAGTTCTTTAATCCCTCCTAACTACTTTTAAAAAGGATTTTATACTAATACTGAATGAATTTCTATAAATATTTAATAATACACACACTATGAAAATCGTGAAGTATGTAAAATTGTATTGTGGTGTAATGAATTTTGAAATTAATATCCTATATATAACATAGAGCAGAGTAGCATCGAGTTGTACATGTGCCAACAAAACAATCTCCCTCAATAATTCAAATGAAAAAAACATCGTACCTTGGAAAAAAACATGTTACCATAGTATATTGGTGATATTTTCAACATTATCTTTATTGAACCAATAGATGATCAATCAAAAAAAAGCTATTAAATAGAGAATAAAAATTAATATAGTTAGACACACACCCTACAAAACATTAGTAATTAGAATGGTTTAAGATATACCCTACATCTAATGATATATATAAAAATTCACTAAATGAGAATAGAGATAGATTCTTGGGTATCTAAGGAATCACTAATCACACGCTATCTTTATTGTAAGTTCTATATTAATTGTTTGAACACATCAATTTCGAAGGACCTCCTATTTATAAGAAAAAAATATATCCCCTCAAAATTAAATATTCACAACATTGTTCAAATATTTATATAATAATCTTTGTTACAAGTTAATATATATTTTGAAGGAATTGACATACCAAATCACATTATAAAAACTAGAATTCCACCACCCATATACTTCTAGTTATTTATCTACGTGTCCCTCTACTACATAAAAACTACAAGATGTTAATAATATGGTTATAATAGTGAAATGTAAAACAACCCCAATAGAATCACTAAATAGTGCTTCCATAGAACTACAATCACATATAGAATATGAAATTATTTCTAAAAAATAATCTACATAAAGAGTATGTTATGTATAGTTTGTTCAACAACATTATAATAACTCCATGTATTCAAACATTCCACTTCCAAATGATATCTAAAATATTATATCATCTAATCCTTACTAATCCATAACACAATACTGGAAATTATAATGACACAAGTTTTCACTACTTAAATAATTTTTTTGTTTGATCACTTTATCAGCAAACAAAACCAATGAAAGAAATTAGATAGTTATAAGGTAGCTACAAAATGTGTAGGTATAAACAGTGATAAGTGAATATGGATATAAAAATATATATACAACAATTTAAATATCAAATCAACCTGTGCACATAAGAAAAAAAATTATATTTGTTTTAAAATAGTAACTTACTTTATGTATAATATATTTTGGTATGAATAAATTGTTAAATCTTGTTTAATTAGTAATTTATAAAAATCAGTATGAATGTATGACAATATTTCAAAATTATTTCTCTTAAAAAAATATATTTTTTTTCATATTTTATATTTTTCAATAAATATAAAAATGATAAATTTTTTGACATGAAACTGAATAAATTTAAATAATTTTTTACTTTTCATATCCTTACTATCATAATATTTATTGTTGATTTTTTTCTACGATTTTTCTTAAGTGTTCGTGATAAATACAATAATTAAAATACCTTGTATTTTTTACATTATTAATATATTACATTGAATTTCAAAATTTTCCCACATTTTTCAAATATTTTATTTAGTGAATTTATAATTCTAAGAAATTTAGTTTATATTTATAAACCCATATTTTAAATTTTATTACTTACGTTTATTTAAAAATAATAATTTTATTAAAGTAAATATTATTTATTTTAGAATTTAATTTTTTCTTTGAAAAATAAAAATTAATAAAAATATTTAATTTTTTGGATCAATAGGTACAAATTATAAAAGGAATTTAATTTTATTTTTTGACAGAAAATATTAATTACCTATGTAAAAACTAGTTTCCATATAGAAAACTAAAATGGAGAAAATTATTAACATAAGAGGTAAATGGAATTACATGTTGAAAATATATTTTTTATTGAGTAAGAGAAGTATATCAGAATCATATATATTATATAATTCATTATTTATAATGTTTTGAGCCACTTTTTTAGGGATTGAATCCCCAAGATTGATGTTTTGGTTATTTACAAAAATTTCATTTTTTCACTTATAAATGGGGTACTCCATTCCACATTTCCCCTCAAACCAAAACCCACTAATTCAAGTAACAAAAAATCCCAAAAGACTTATCCAATATCATATACACCTAAATTATGTTTTATTTTTCTAAAAATACCATCCCTAAAGGGTTTAAACCCACTCGAAAAGGAGGTAATCCCAAATGTGATGTATATATTCACAACCTATCGTTCTCTTTTCTATTTGATTATGTGATCTTATACTTCCTAAAATTTCATTTCAATATAATATAATGATAACATCAGTTTCATTATTATAATTTTATAAAAATATATTTATTTCAAAAATAGTAACCACCCTACCCTTTTCCAATATGAAAAATGAAATTGGGAATTGTGTGTCCTGTGGACTACAACCTCCACAAATTAGCATGTTGTTCCCCTTCAATTTGAATCGTGGATGTATTTAGTTTATAATGGATTTATATATTTGATATTTATATATACATATATCTCTCTGTGTGTGTAATATATAAATGATAAAAAAATTTCTTTTTAGATAACAAATGATAAATGATCATTATAAGGCAATCGATTGATACCTGTAAACAGATACAAAATTCATCATCACCATTTTCAACTTCACTAATTAATGACTCAAAATCCCATGTATTATAATTTTTTAATTATAGGTCTTCATAAAACATAAATTCTACTATATTTAGTGTTTTTATAGTGATGTTATTTTGATGAAATTGATGATCAACACTAAATTTAACAACATATTTTAAAGTAGACAAGATTATTTAATCTTAATTTTGAATAGAGTTTAAAAAATATAATAAATTAATATAGTTTTCATTAATGAAGGGTATATATGAAAAGCATAAATGAATACGTTCATGAAATATGTAAAAAATATATTTATCCTCATGACACAAGAGTTGGATTTACATCTATATAAATAAAATATAATTTCTAGGTAATTAGTTACTAAAACTCCATTATTTAATTTAAACATTTTTTTTAATTGGTGTTCAAGGACTAAATTTTTTAAATTTTGTTATCCTTCAATTTCTAGGGAAGGATAATTTTTTATCTTACTCTCGTTTATTGAATGTTTTTATTCTTATTTTTATTAATGATAAAGGATATTTCTTAAATGAATTTGTAACTATGACTTTTAGAATAATAAATTCCAAATGTTTTTAAAAGTCCTTTTCAAGATTTATTTTTTATTATCTTCAAATAATCTATCTCTAATGTATTTATGATCAATTTATCACCATATAATGTCTGAAATTATGTTATTAATTATAGATGATCATGTTTTTGGTATTAAAACGTTTAATTCATATTGTTATTTTACACAACATTGATTTATAATGAAACCAATTTTAGTTTTATGGGTTTTTAATGAAAAATTATTGATTTCTATTTGGATGTTTTATGATGCCCAATTTTATTTCCATATATATATTATAAAATTTTATTTATATCATTTTGTATTTATTTCGAAAACCATTACATTTCAATGGTATCTCTATGATTTGATAAGTGCAATATTTATTATGGAACAAGTATGTTCGGATGACGATTGTTGGGGTCCTATATCACCATCAAATTCATTGGTTAAGTATTTATATCTAATGATATAAAAAAATTATATAGTACCTTTTTTTTCATAATCATATTAATTGATGATGTTTCTCATAAAATTAATATTCCATATACTATATGTTTCATATTTGTAATATATTTTTCATTGTTATCGTATTCTCTCATATTGTGGCTTGTGAATTTAATTTCTCCTTATGTTAATTTTATGTCCTTGTTAATGAATGGTTATTCATTATTATATTGTGCACTCATGTTTCAAATTTTATATTAAATGATCATAATTTATAGGTATTATGTTTCCATATAGATATTTCGTGGATTTATGTTATTATTTCATGTATTATAAGACTCACTTTTATTTTATGGTTATCATTCATGAGGTAATAAAATTTTTGTTATTCACATGTATTTATTTATGATTAGGAACTCATCATTGATGAAGATTTTATTCACCCATAATTTATCATTTTATCTCCCACCATTCTTATGTTTTCATTCCCCGTGTTATGAGGATGAGTCATAGTAATTAGATTTCTTGAAGATGGTATATTATGTTGCCTTTAAGAAGAAAGGATTTCCATTGTTATAAAATAAATTAATTATGTTTGTTGTCCCTAAAGTATTTAAACCTATTGATCCTTGGGATATTATATTTATGAAAATTAATTTTTATATCATGTAAAAGATATAGAATAAAGGCATGTTTAGATTGATTCTCTATAGATATTATAAGACTTTCAATGGTGTCATTAAATATAACTAATTTTCATTATCAATATCCTTATATAGTTCAAACACATCATACTAAAAAATTATTTTTATGAAGTGGTAATTTTAATATATATTATTTATTTATTAATGAAACATTATATTAAGTATAAATATATATATTACCATAACTATAATAGTAAAATAGTTTTTTTTTCAACATTATTTTTTATTCCAATGGTTCTACCTATAATCAAGTCATATTTTCCCCATATCACATACCACCATATAATCAAAACATTTTATTGAAAAATTTACTACTATTTATAGTGAAGACAACCAATATATTTTATCTCGTACAAAACTGAACACATATCCTATAGTAACCCTAATTCTATCATCATCTCCATAAAATCATATATCCACATTCCTTGAGGTTATTCATCTATTAAAAATCACATAGATAATCTATAGATCCCTTAAATATATTAGTGTTTCCATTTCATATATTACAAATTTTATATCCCTATATTAAAATGAACTGACTGAGAACTCCAACTATATGAGAAAATAGAATATTTTTTTAAGTAATGGAATACATTATACTTATTACTTCTATTTCGTATGAAACTATTTCAATGTAAATTTCTACATAATTCATTTTCGGTTTATTCACCTCTAGTTAATTTAGGTGACCATCAAATGGGGTGTAAAAAAGTTCCGATCCAAATATTCAGGACCTCTTTATAACATTTTTAATGTGTTCAGACTAAGAAAAATATTTTGTGTAATATATATAGAATAAAATGGAACGATAGGAATTGGAAAATATATCTTTTTATAATAATGAAAAGATATATGTAGTTAATTGATTCAAATTAGGGTCACTATGTTTTTTCTGGTAATGGTTTGATTAGGCCCAAATTTTAATTGTGGCAGGGGGTTCAATAATGAATTACTATCTATATATCCAAATGAAGGTAGTCTTTTGGTGTTCCAATCTCAATGGAACATAAGAGCTCTCATTGGATATAGGATTGGAGGCATGTATCATCACATCCATTTTTAGTAAATTATTTTATAATTTTTGAATATATTTTAGATTTAAGATATAATAACATAAGACAGGTTTCAAAAAATTAAATTTTTTGGCATTGAATCGCTACATAGATTTGATGGTATATTAATACTGAAACCATATATATATATTTTATAGATTATATTTTTATTTTCTTTATTTATTAATAGTTAGGAACATATTATTCATTAATGTCATATGATAGAGTAATCAAGAGTTTACTCCCATCCATGATGGTGAAGGTTTTTATGAGATTCGTATGGAACCTTCAAAAGGCTCCTTATTTATTCCATGCGAACGTGAATCAAATCAAACATGCATCATAGGGAAACAATTTGTGCAATTTAATGTCATGCAGGGAGGAAATATGTGAGGTAATTTAACTATAAGGTATGGATATCGTGCCTTGGAATGGGGACATATTTATATCTTTATTATTTAAGGAATATGATTTCTTGCAGTTCATATATTTTTAAGGGGATTATACACTAATGTTTCCCTAATTAAAAAAATTTCATCATGCTAGTGGCATGATCATCGTCGGTCCATCATATCATGTGATCCATGCTCATTTTTATATAGAAGTGAGGTCAAATTACCCAACAAAATGCCTAAAAGTGAATTAAATGTTCATTAAATCATCCAAAGTTGGATTCTTGGTAGGGTGTTCGGTCATTAGAAGGCATCCAATGTATCCTCTTTATAATATTAATCAGATTCCCCACATGATAATTTGGTTTCTAATATGATGATTGATGATGGAAGAAGGTAGATCCATATGCGGTGGGACCTATGTAATATAAAGGGTCTTACAACAAGGTAAATTCCCATTAGAGATATCCAACACTCATCATCTGATGAATAAATAGAAAATGCCTTATCAGTGTGCTGGAATAAGAAATGCTTGAAATGAGGGAACAATAACACAAATTGGGATGAATTAGTGTATTTACCTTATCCCATAATGTTCACAAGGTTTTAGGGTACATTTCCAATATAGCCTTTTAAGATGATATGACATGTTTAGGGTTTTCTACCCAAAAGGTATAAGTATTCCCATCATATAAAGCTAACATATCTGAGGATGTCAGCTTGAAAATTTCATGAATTCAAATATGAAAAGGTTAAAATGTCTGTAGATATATTAATCACATTAATTGAGGGGTTTGAATGGAATTAATTACTTTTCTATTGTCCCTTATGTGACCTAGGAGACATGTCCATGGGTTGTTGCAGGATCTTGATAACCTGCTTAGAAGACTGTTTGTGATCTAGATGATATGTACATTGGTGTCACATAATCTTGATAACAGGTCCATGAGTCCTCAGGTGATCTATGTTTACATGTTTAAGGTATATCACATTATCTAGCAAATATTTCTAATGGAGTTTTCATGAGATTTTTGAAATGTACATGGGAATTTACATGATCTTTAAATAGATCACATTAGGAACATTTCCTATTCACATGAAAATCAATGTATAAAACATCTCATAAATTTTTTCTTTATTCTCATCCTTTATCACATATATTCCTCAATGTTCATCATCATTTTTTCTATTGAGGCCTCACATGATCAAGTCAACATTGAAAAGATCCTTCATGTGATTTTTCATGTAAGTTGGAAGCCCTTAATGTGGTCATTTGGATAACAAAATGATGTACATTAATACATTTCCTAATATCAAAGTAATTTACTTGGCTTACCTAGTGGAAGAATCTTACACACTCATGTTTATCAACTCTATAAATTCCAATATCTCATATACCTTTCTATTTTTATTTTGTTGAGGTGGAGTTTTATTAGAAACATTAGACCATATCTATGCCACTTTTTACAACAATAAATTATCATTTAATGAATTGAGTTCGTGGAGCATATGTTTTCATCACACACAGTACATGATCATACCATGTGTCATTAATGAGGGCATCTTTACATCAAGTGATAAAATGATACTACATGATCAATCTGTCCATAGAATATTTTTTGAAACTATAGCTTGTCTAAGAGATTTCAGTTGATCTAATACATTTTTTTGAATTCCATCATGTGATCGAATCAACATGTCTGATATCCATAACTATATCATTTCTACTATCCAAGAGGAATTTTCATGATGATGGACGTATTATTGAATGGGCCTCACCTGATTATGAACATATCGCATGAAGTTCATAATTTTATTTTCTGAAAATTAGTGTTACATCAATTCACCTAAATATTATTCTTTTTTCCCTATTTATTTTATAAATACAATGTAACTCACCCATTAGTTAACCATAAAAGGGCTACATGATCAATTATTCTTTTTTAAATCCCTTTAAATGTTGATGATGAATGTTTTCTAAGGATTATAAATAACCATATATAGATCACAAGAATCATATAAGTACATCATATGAAAATTTGCATTACTTCCCTACACATGAATCATACAACTTTTTTGGATTTTACATAATCAAATTCATGGCATTGACCAATTGGTTTTATATTATAAAATCACAGAATAAAGAATATGTGTTTAAAGTCCTTTGTGTGATTAAGATTACATGCAAAAAGGTATACGCATAATGTGGATGACATGTATATAGTAATTCCACATGATCATTAACTGATCAGGAGAATCATATATAATCTTCACATGAAAATCATCAAATCATCATTTAAAATGAAACTTAATCATTTTCAGGTTTTATTTTACAAACATTTTTGGCCATTATCAAGAGATTCTAAATGGTCACATCATATGATTATAAAATAATCTATTGGAATTTCCCTACTCAATAGGGATATCAGATGTTACTTCATGTGATTATATGGGTTTATATGAGGGGATTTCCATGATTTGAAGGACATATTAGAGGGTATATCACATGATGAGGAACTAATCATGCGAACCAAGGGAGTTTTCTATATGATGTTACTTAGGCCATGAAATCATGAGACTTATTGAGGGTTCCTCATTTCTTGTGACCTAGCCAACTAATCTAAATATAGACATATCTCTTCATCATTTCCTTTTTTTAAATAATATCAATGATTTGGTTGTTTCATTAACCCTAAATTTTTTTATTCCCATTTTGTGGTTATCAAAAAAAATTCCACCTCATATGTGAAGTGTTAATGAATAAAGAAATCTTTCTGAGTATGTAAATTCCCAAAAAAGTCCCATATTCATCATATGTTTGGTATTCTAATAATCGTTTTGTATTTTGAGAGAATAATTTAATTAAATATCTCCCAAAGGGAGAGTTCTCTAAAGATTTATTAATTCAATTGACATAGATAGAATAGATTTTTTATAGGGACAGATAACAGTATCTATTGATTTTTTATCTTTTATCATTATTTTGGCCCCAACATTTTCCAAAGACTTTTAAGGGAGAGGATTGGTAGGCCTATACTTGGATTATGCTCAAGGTGCCCTCATGGAATGTCATCCAGATGAGTTATACGATTTTTCAATTTTATATTGGCTAATTGTTTTCTCATGTCACACAAAATACAAGCCCAAACAGTTATAGATATACTTATTCCAACATTTCATATTGTGGTTCATCAAACTAGAATGAAATGTTTCACTTTCGATTGGCAGTTTAAAGACTTAAAATTGGACCAATGGTGTGATATGAATTTTGATCAAACACCATGTACACTCTATTTCAATAATTTATGGCCTTCCATTTTAGGCATTCTATTTATGTAGTTATGTGTCTTCAAGGTCGAAATTTTTTTTCGACAATTTACGTTTTCTTAGATATGAAATTTTGTTTCTATGGTTTAGGGCCATTATGATTATAACAATTATTTCCATATATTAGGTTCATATAGATTATAACATTTATATTAGACAGTTATGAAAAATGGGTATTCATGAAGGGTTGAGACACCTCACATCCTTTCTACGGTTCTGAAGAAATAATATTCATGAAGGGTTTGGACACCCATTTTTCTAATTTGGATTTTGAATAATTAATGTTCATAAAGGGTTATACTACCATTCCTTCATAAATAAATTATATGGATAAATGTTCTGGAATTATTCTAACTCTATGAATCCTTTTTTGGATCCCAAGATGATTGTGACATAATACTAGGGATACTATATCCACTTATATAGTTGAATTATGAGTGGTGTAAATGAAAACCCATGAGGTCAAACTATATATGATCCAATGGGGTGGACATGTTGGGGATAATATAGATACTATGAGATTATGAGATGCACTACAATGTTGTTGGGCTTCTTGAGTACTAGAGGTCTATTGTTAAAAGGAAGAGACACCTCTAATTGATGGATTATAAGACCATATGAATGAGCACATATGCCTTAAATTCATGGTTAAGAAGAAGGGGTCCAGATCCATTCCATGTGCTGCGAAATATTTATGAAGATTCAACCACATGGCGGATGTAGTTTTACATTGAGAAAAGGGATATAAAATCATGTTACCTTATTTTAGTTAATTTACCACTCATGTTTATTTTCCCTTCTTATTTCGGTTTTTAGAGCTAATAATGATTGGATTGACTTTTCATGGATTGTTTCCTATTTAACATGTATTTATGATTGTTTGATATAGCGGATTATATGTATAAATGATTCAATGGTCTTATAGAGGTATCTTTTAGGTACAGATCAAGTTTTATGTTTTTTTGAGTTTGTATGTAGAACCTATTCATAACATTACCTGCTGGACATATTCATGTCATGAATTGTATTCACAACATGAATCAATTGTTGTTTATATTATATTATTTGGTTCATAGTTTGAAAGGATAAGAAGTTATGAAATTGTATCATATCAAGAAATGTTTAATCAGTATTTTTTTAGCCTAAGGTGATGTCCTTTTTGGTATATGATCCAATAATTATATTAATGTATTGAGTCAATGATTACCGTCATAAATTCCAAAAGTACAAATTTTTTTGTACACTATAACTTGTAAATATTTCATTATTTCTGAAGTATTTTTTCTCGATTCATAGGGATACTCTAGGTGATTTTGGAGCATTTTAATCCCCTCCAAACAGCTTAGTTAATCATTTGAAATATTATTAGTTTTCTAGCCTTGCATTTCCACTTCTCGCAATTTCCCATCATTTGAAATTTTGTGATATCAATTATCATTTCAAATACATATTTGATATTAATGGTTTGTTATCATGGATTTGATGGTTGATCTCCATTGCGTTCATTCCTTGTTTTCATTTCCTCACCACACATGTCACCTTGATCACTGATTAATGTTAGGTGGTTCATTATGATTTTTGTTATAATTGAAACCATAAATTTAACGATTTAATGGAAATTATCTTCTAATTGATTTGAAAAAATATTTTAACTGATTTGTTGTATAATTTGAAATGGAATTTAATTTTTGAAAAACCGTAATTTTAGTGAAATTGGAATTTTGGGGAATATTTGGAGTAAAATTATGGCTTGACATAGAATTTTATTTGATGAAATGACTGAACATTGGTTCCTGAGAAAATTTTCGTGAAATTTAAAATGATTTGAAAGAGGCATGAAATTATGAAAACATTTGATTCCATTTTAAAAAAAATGGAATGTTGTGAACTAAAACTGGGAAATTGAACCTTGATTGATGATTTTTTTTTGAAATGATTAATTTTACAAATATTGATTGATTGATTGATCGAAGAAAATTATAGACTATGAAGTTAGAGGTAATTAAGAATATTATGATATAAATTTTATTCCATAAAAATAGATATATTTTGAATGATCTAACACTAAACAGGGTCGGTATAATTTCATGTGAAGGTTCCCATTGGGTTTGTTGATTTTCCATGAGGATTTAGATATTGGGGTGTGGATTGATTTTAGTGTGCACAACAATATTCAGTTCTGACTACTATTGAGATTATTGAGGATATTGTTTCGGAAATTAACATACCACTTGGATTTTGTTCATAGTTCTATGATTATTTAACTTTATTTTGCAAGATATTGATTATTGAAATGTTTTATTCATGCCTACTAATTTATATAAATATTTTTATACAAAATGATACATTAAAACATAATTGAAATATCTTACATCTCATTTATTTTGAGAGAATTGTTTTTTAAAGATATGTAAATTTCATGGAATGTATTTTTTTATTTAATATATAATACAAATGGTTTATCATTATGGATATTATTATGGAACATTTGGTGAGACAATACTATGTTATTTTTCCTAAACAGTGCATTTTCTATTGGTTTGTAGATTTTCTTATTCATGGGCCATGAAAATAATTACTCCACTTAGTCATGGAATATGTTCATTGTCCTTTAGATCATGGAGGGATTGTGGTGACTTGTGTTTATATGATCCACTTTTCGCATAAGAGTTTTGAGACTCTAATCTGGGTTGATGTTGTCATATATGGATGGTTTTTCCTTCGTGATGTTTATATATCTTTTGGGTATTTATTATTCATTTGGTTTATGGTACATTATCCTATGGAATGTTCATGATACTGAATTTTATACATTATATATATATATATTTATTTTGTAAAATGTGTTGCTTATTGATACTAATATGATTCTATGTTCTAGTAGTCAGCATGTAGAGATCAAAAATACCCATTGGGCTATGTCTAAGATTCGTTTAGATTGTTTCTTAAAAAATTTCTGTAAAAGGGGAAGGCAGTGCATCTTTCCATGATGTCATTATGTAATTTGTGTAGTACTAATATAGAAGTGGTAGGAAAATGGGACTAATGAGGTTGTTGTTAGAATGTTTCAAGGTCGATCTAATTATATAGTGCCTTAAGTTACCATGGGTGTTTTAGAAAAGTTTCATTTGACAAATGTTTTAACCTTATTTGAGTATTTTCCCCTCATTTTGATCTAAGTGTTGTTAAAACCCAATATTGATTTATGTTTGATGGAATTGATAATATTGTATATATAGTTTGAGTTGATTATTTTTTATCCTTACTGATGATTTTTGTGTTGTATATTGACATTGTAAAACATCATCACTCCATGAATTAATTTGAATTGGCCATAGGAGGAGATAGTTGGTGAACCATAATATGAAAATACTCTAATAGACAATAATCTATTTTTGATAGAGGTGTGTGCTTTACAATACATAGAAAAAGTACCTATACCAATACTTATTCAATCTCATATTGTGGAACCTAAAAGGGGAAAATGTAGAGTTCATCCCAAGGGTTTCATAATTTAAAAAAAGTCATTTAGAAGGACTACATGATCCTAAAAAATTAGAGGATTGGTTGGAAAATAATTATCTACTTTTTGAGTTCTATGGTAAAGTAAATTCTATAAAGGTGAAGTGTGTTACCATTATTCTTGAAGGGCCTACTGGGAGATGGTGTTATTTAACAGAGATGGAAATGAATCACTGGTGTTATAGTGGAAGAAATTTAATATTATTTTCAATCATTAGTTATATTTAGAGTATATTGATTCAGAAATGGCTATGGAGTTTTTCATCATTTATCCATGTGGCATAACTTTTATGGGGCATGTAAACCATTTTACTATGCTTGTTCATTTTTTGATGAAGTTGTATCCAATGAGAATATAAGGGATCCGTAGTTTGATATTGTTCTCTAATTTTCATTATTATATATCTATTCTTGACGAAGATCACTTATTCTGATGAAGTGATGAAAATAAAATTGATTTTCTGACTTGAATTTGTTGTTAATTCATGGTTGAAGATAGAACTTTTTCATTCTAGTGGTAGTTTTTTTAGTCCAATTAAGGAAATGAGTTAGCATGATGAGTTTCAGGGTGGTTCAAGATAGATTGTAACATCTAAACTGCCTACAGTTCCTTTAAATAACCCTTTGACTATATTTCAATGCAGAAGGGTTAGGAATTAGAGACCAGTACGTACTATGAATCCAATGATATTTAATTATTATGGTCCAAAAGCACATGTATGATAGTTTATCTATTTCATTTCTCCACTAAAAGGGTCCCTTTCTCATAAACTCTAAATAATTATTTTGGATAAATTATATTCATAAAATCTAAAGGGTTCTATCTATAGGAATTCTAAACGATGTCACATCACAAAGCAGAAAATCCCCCAGAGGTAGCTGATATGGGTCTAGCAATTGTGAGAGGTACCATCACAATAGATTCATCATTACTGAATACTATATTTTATATTGGTTAATCTCACACATTTATATCCAATAATATTGTGGACATGAAAAATCCACCTATATATCTTTTCTCTTATTTCATAGATATTAATACACCCATTAGAATGAAGAGAGTGAAGGGTCTAGATTTTCCTCCATGGGTTTCATATTTTAAAAAGATTGAGCTTGACAAAAATTTTATAGTTATCAATAGGAATCATTTTGAATTCATTTTTAAGATGGATTGGTTTATTTCTCAAAACTCTCAAATTGTATGTTTTCATATATGGGTCTCCTTCAATGCACCCGATGGGGTGTTTCACGCCATTTAGGTTGAATGAGACCCAAGGCCAAGTTGAGTAAGACCTTTTTTTCTCGAGTTTGTATGGATAATATTAGTGTTTTCTTTTGACATAGAGTGAGAATAATTGAGTGATTATCTCCCTCTAGTTATTATTGTGTCTCCATATTTATTTATTATAGAAATTTAGGATTTTTGACTGGTAAGGGGGGAGGAGTTTTCTATTGATTTATTATCTACTATTCAACTAATATAAATTCTTTCTTATCATATGGATCCATAAGAAGATCAAGAAAAAATTGAATCTATTGGATGACCTAACAGGGAATGGATTTATATATCAGAGCATTTGATATTGGGTGACCCCCATACTCTTTTCATGAAATGATAATAGAACACTTTGTTTGTGTTTTTATTACCTAAAACTAAATTCATTCACTATGAAGAACGTGTATCTATTTTTATGGACTGATGAATTGTTGGAATTGGTAAAAAGGATAAAGGTGTTTTTTATGACTGATATTTTGTCTTTTTGTCACTAGTTGTGATTAAAATTATATGACATTCAAAAGACCAAAATCATAAGTATACATGGCCATTATGAGTACCATGTTTTTCAATTTCTTCTAACTAATAATCCAACGGTTTTTATGTCTCTGATGAACACAATATTTCAATTATACATGGAATCATTCAATGCGGTATTTTTTAACGACATAATTGTATACTCTTAATCTGATTTGTTCTGTGTGTGTCATTTATGATTATTTCTATATATATTTAAAAATCAAAACCTTTTGTGATGTTTTCATAATGATATTGAGGGATTTTATAATTGATGTTCGTGAAAACATTATTTCAGAAATGGTATTTCTATCAATCATATGATGTTGATTGATTTTATGAACTGTGAGAAATTGCGTAATGTTTATGATATTTATATCGTATTAGTATTGATGGGGTATTACTAAATCCATTTCGAAGAATTATTAATGTAGGATTTTATGTTGACCACACTAACTCAAAATGGATTTGTTTACCAGAATTGAATTTTGACTTCCAAACCATTTCAGAATATTCTAGGATTGTGTTTTTGGTATTTTAGGAAACAAAATTTTTGGGTTTTGGCTATGTACATATGTTGTGTGATAATGTGGTAGTTTATGGTTTCAAACTGCTTTGGCTACATGAATAGAATTATATGTCCCATTATGTTGAGCTCATATCCATGAAGAATGTGAATAATAGTTTGTGTTATTACCTCTCTTGATAAAGAATAATCTTTTTTACCCCAAAATATTGAGTTATATATTCTTCCAAAAATACATGAACCTCCAATAAAGGCATTATATGGGGTATATTCAGTCTTTTGACTTGATAATATTTTAAAAGGCTTGAAAGGGGACTGTCATTATTGATTCTTTGAGAAGGAAAATTATGACCCATTCTAGGAAAGAATCATTAGAAGACAAAAATATGATAGATCTCATTTCCCTATTTCATTTTCCATTCTAGGAGAATGTGTCGGATTTTTTGGAAAGTGTATAGTTACCTCCCCTCTTCTCGAGTTGACTCATCAAGATCATCATTAGTATGATGAATTATATGATTTGGAGGACTATATTTATAGTGGGGATACATTAATTTTATGTTTATTCATTATATAGTGAATATTATTCTTCTGAAATGGGTTGGTCATTCGTTATACCAAGATAATAGTTGTGATGAGGCATTGTCGTAGTTCCTAGTAGCTAGTGTACCCTATAACCATGAAATGTTTTATGAATTCTGGTGATGATTCTAGAGTCCATTCATGAGATGATACCTTTCTAATTTTTTCCTCTCATTCTTATACCTTCCAACAAGTCAAGGATGATCACCAGGATCCTTTGCGTTGTCATCATCCACTTCCAATGTCAAAATTGAAGTGTTATGAGATATCTATGGAAATAATGGTGGATTTTCCACATCTCCCATGGATGAAGAGTATGATATAGTTTTTGATCAACTGGGAGACCAAATTGCCTAAATTTATATAGATTACATGTACAACCAAAATTTGAGTATTTGGGAGATCATTCTTTGATGAATATTGTTATGTTTCAGGGTCATTCATATTTTAATGATTCTGATAGGGATCTATATATAACATTAATTTTTTTGATAGGTCTTCATGTAGAAATGGGATTCTATTCGAGCATAAGAATAGAATATCATCTATAGATAGCTAGAAATATTAATCAAAATGCACCTTTTTTGGAATACATTCTTTGTTCATGCATCATCGGTTTAAGTGTAGTATAGGATGACCATTTGGTACTGGTTGAATTTTTTTACAACAATTTTCACCATTAATATTTCAGTATGGAACCGTTTCAGACTCTGTAAGGCCATTAATTTAAATATTGTTTATGTTGTGTGATGATAGTTGAAGCATAATATGTTGGAACCAATTTTCTCCAATAGAAAATGAAAGGGATTCATCTAACTAATTGTAGGATAGTAATGAGACAGAGGAAATACAATTATTATACTAATTTATTTAGATAACATATAGAGTTTTTAGTTAATGAACAAGTTATATTTATAGTTCCACCATGATTGGTTCACTGATGGCTTGAAAAATATGGAAATCTTGTGTATACATTTGTGGGGCCTTTTGAAGTTATTGACCAGGTTGGGAATATGGCCTAACAGTTGACACTTCAACCTATGTTGACATCGATACGTAATGTGTTTTTTGTACCATATCTACAAATGTATCATTTTGACCATTCTCATTTTTTCAGTTTATAATATCATGATTTTGTTCTTAATTTATCCCTGAATGATAATATAGTATGGGATTTTGATTTTGAGATAATGGTTCTCCATGGAAAAACAATATCTTTTATTTTGTTGTTGTGGTATTATGATTCTGATTCGTATGAGTCATGGGAGCATGATACCTTGATATAAGAGTAGTATACTCATCTATTTGATTTGTAATATTCATGAAATGATATTTGTGGAAAAATAGTGTTTATGGTGATGAGTTTGTTACATCCTATTATATTATTTTAGGTACACCAACACTATTTTTTAGTCTCCCATCTTATTTTTATGTGTTCTAGGGCTATCAAGAATGGAGATCCATTATTGGGGAAAATAACCTAAATTCTAGGAATTAATTATTATTTTATATTGTAGACTCTTGGAATAAATGAATATATGTTTATGAAGGGTTATTTATTAGTTTCTTGTCAGGATAAAGAATTTTATGTGTTTTTTAGATGAGCAAGGACATCACACTACTAGAAGGAAAAATTCACATCATGAACATGTTACATGAATTTAATATAGTACCAAGTAGATAATGTGAATTGATTCAATGTTTGAATGGTTTACAATCCCTGGAACTATATCACATCATGAAAATGTTGATAAATGTTCTTTTACCTAACATTATTCATTTTTTAGTGTATATTATACTCAGTTTATTCACATTTTCAATTGAAGATTCACATCATGAATTACATTAAACTATTGAGTTTTTCTGTACTGTAGGACAAATTTATTTCATTATCTGTGCATCCTTTTATCCATAATCAAATGGTGACTCTAGGTGATTTTAGAGCATTTTTTTCTCCTTTATATGTCTTAGTTTATCATTTGATCTCCAGCAAGTTCTCTCACAATGCTTTTATACTTTTGTCTTCATACCTTCATTAGAAAAGGTGTGATCTGGTGTTTCTTTGGTATTTGAGGTTTGATCGGGATGTATTTTGATCTTTGATATCATTTATGATCTACCTCATGTTCATTATTTATTGTAATTATCTATTGGTAATTTCATCATGATTGTGGATTAAAAGTAGGTGGTTCCAAATTATATTCCATGCAATTGAAATCATATATTGTGTAACTAAATTGAAATGAATTTTTTATTTCCATAGATACATGGAATTAAAATAAATTGAGTTTTAATTTTAAGTGGCATGGGATTCATAAAAAACCCTAATTTTAATGAAATTGTAATTTATTGGGATGTTTTGAAGAAAAATTATGTATTTTTTTGAAACATGATTTGAAAAATGTTTCAATTTTTAATCCTGATAAATTTTCTTTAAATTTTACTTCATTTGAAAGATTCCTGAAATTATGAAAACCTATGATTTGGTTTTGAAATGAAATTTCATGTTGAAAACTAATACTGGGAAACTTAAATGTGATTAATTAATTATTTTGAAATTAATTATTTTACCAAGATTTATTGATCTGTTGATTAAAAGAAAATTTTACTATGCGTAGATCATTGTAACTAGGACATGCATTCTAGGAGTCTGACTCCCTAAAAATCAATATATGATAAAAACTACAGAAAAAAATTGGCTTCATTTCCCATGGGGGTTCACATTTTTGGTGTCAATATCAAATATGGATTACATTATTTAGGAGTGTATTGATATGATTTTTCACACCAATCAAGATCCATGATCATTTTTGATATTTTGAGAATCCTTTTTCAAGAAACTAACATTCCATGATGATTTTGTTAATGGTTCTATTATTTTTTGACTTATGATTTTGTACACATTATTATCTAAATTTTATAACCATTATATCTTAGTTAAATAAATGTTTTATATAAAATATTCATTAAATCCATATTTCATATATCTTTCATATCTTTTATTATTAAATCATGATTTTTTGAATATATAAAATTCCATTCCACGTCTTTTTTTATTTAAAATGTTTCTAGAAATATTTTATTGTTGTAGAAATTATTATGGAAAAAATGGTGAGACCCTACTAGGATATTTATCACAAATCCCATCTTTTGATTAGATGTTGTAGATGTTCTTGATCAGTTAAACCATGTAGTGATAGTGGTGTCCTGTGAAGATGTTATCCACTTTTTGTACCAACGTAGTGAGGCGATGGTATGGTTTTATGTTATTATTTTTGGGATGATGATTCCTTTGAAATATTTATGTTTATATTAGGTATTTTGCAACATGTTTTGTTATTGGTACATTTCCCTTTAGAGTTTTGAGCATAATAACATTTATCAATTATCATTCTTTATTTTGGAGAAAATTTGTTCCCTCTTGATTCTATAATTATTCCATGTGTTAGTCATAAACACATGGGGATCTGAAACACCCTTTTGACTTTGTTGGATCCATATTGTGAATTAGAGTACTATGATATCTAAGATGGTTCATGATAAGGGATATAAAATAAGTTTCATGGTACCATAGAGAAGTTTAGTTTATCGTTTTGATTATTGGGCCCTACATTTCAAGATTTTAGGCCACAAGATGAGGGATACCTAAATTTACAATTATGGTGTACCACATTCCATATTTAATAATAGAAATAATGAAAAATTACATATAATTGAGTATATTGAATCTCATTGAATAGTTTGTTCTTGGGAATCATAAATCACGATCTAGGAAAATCATATTTTATTACGATCAAGGGGTAGTGGGTATAGGTCAACCATCAGTAACAGAAGAAACAAGTATCAAATGTTATCAAAAAAAATATCTTGTATTTAAGGGGGACCTTTCACTCTCTATCACTATTTAGATTTAGAAGTTTGAGAGTGTATGATAATTTTCATCTATACTAGGCACATGCAGTCCAACAGGTGACGTTTGTTGAGAACTGTTGTAATGGTGAAAGATTTTCTTAAAAAGAATGATGGTGGAAAGAAGTTTTATTTGTATTGAATTTAGTGGTTTTTAGACTTTGGATCTTTGAGCATGAGGGATTGTTTGAATGTTTTAGTCAAGGTAGCCATGTTGGGTTCCCCTGTGCCCTCAGAAGGGGGTTTATGCTGATAAAAAAATTAATTTTCAGTCAGTCAACATTGAATCTCAGTGGGGTCCCATTAAGGAAATCATTCCACATTACCAAATCATATCAAAAATGAACCAAAAGGGATGACTTGAGGCTGTGGGTTTCCATTATAATTATTGTAACTGAAGAAATTGGCATGTGTCAACTCAAACATCAATTACATAAAGGTGATTTATGGAAAGATAAATATTCAATAAGGTTTGGTTGCCCTAAATGTTGGGTCCCCTTCTATTGAAAATAGTATCATAATGAGGATATTTGACAAATAATTTATCTAACTATTTCCTAGAACAATGTTTTTCAATGAACATGGATCAACATTTACTAGGGCCAATAAATAATCAATACTAGATTTATTCCTTTTTTAATGTCACATTAATGTCACACTAATTAAACCATTCGAGGTTAATGTTTAAGTTCATACATCTTTCAATAAAGATCATATAGTAAAGGTTCTTGATCCTCATAGACTAAGTATTATGGAGACGTTTTTAAATATCCATATTTGGACTTCCATGGTCCATGGGACTCCACCTCCATTCCGAGTTGGAGACAAGAATATTGTAAATCATGGATTTAAGTTGTCATATAATTAATTATTATATCCAATATTCAGTCTGATGATGATCATGGATAACACTATGGTGATGAGTTCCACTATCATGATGTTAGGGATCACAAGGACCATAGGTTCATTCTAGTATGGTGGATAAAGCTCATGATTATTGGTTAAGGGACATTATTAATGAGCCCATTGGGCTAACATGCATTGTCAAGAAGGGGGTCCCAAAACCATTTCAAGGGTTATCAAATATTTGTGGTAAACAAATACACTCAATACATTATGTGTGATTTACGGATTAATGTACATAGAATGAAAATGGGTGCACCTTGAACTATGGTTGAACATGGTCATGCTCTTGTGATCATTTGATAAGGGGTGGTGATGGGATATTGTCATCATGATTTAAAATGGCTCTGTGGAGAAACAAATATCAGGCAGTTTAACATTTTCTGAAGAAGGAAAAATATTATTATAGTTTAATGTCATGTGAATATAATTATTTCTTTATATATCAACATAATGCAATAAGTATGTGGGAATCAACATGAAATTATGCAATATATCCTTAGGGGAACCCTACTCTAGTAGAGGGAATTTAGATGTAGGGGGGATCTTTTTTTATTGCTTTGGATTAATAGTAGGTATTAATATTCTACATCTCATCCAACATAGAGATCTATCACATGCAATAATTTCATACATATATTTGATTCCTATATAGATGAAGAATGTTTTTATGACTAGGGAATTAATAAATATCTTATTTTATTATAAAGAAAAAAAATTATAGGGGATATGTAATTTTTATGTCTAGAATTTTCTTGGATTCCCTATCAATTTTATATGTGAAGTAATCATTCTGAAATCGTCCTCTTTCAACATTATCCCTTTATGTAGATCAAGATCACAAAAATATTGTGAATAATAATTCTACTTGGATTTTATGGATAATATCTAGTTTGATAGATCATAGGAATCACTACTTCTCCTTCTACCATTGGAATCAAGCCACATATAGACTTGATATGGATCCCCGTATTTATCAATATCATATGTAGGGAGGAGGTATTTTTAACAATTTATGCATAATTTTTATTAGTCTTATTCTACATGGACCCATAAAATTTGAATGAAGGATAATTATGTTCTACCTTAATTCTGGGTTTTCAGGTAAGTGAGATATCAGTTTAACATTTTCAAAATAATGGTAACAAAGTAAATTCTATCACATTGTTTCTTTTTGCGATTTTACAGCTAGGATCTTAGTTCTAATGAAAAATACCCACATAGATCATCCTTATATTTATAGATACATAATTTATATTTTCTTTTCTTTATAAGATTTTACATCAATGAATTATAATGGTTCTCTATATAGATTGAGTTAATATATAAAGAAATAGTACATGTAAATCTTATTGTGGTACAAAGGCTGACCAATCAAACCTAAATAATATTTACCGATATAAAGGCTCACTCTAAGTAGTATTGGGTTTTACTAGATAGAGAAAATGGGATGTTAAGGGGAATTACTAGGTTTGGGAGTTTGGGTCTGAAGGGGTGATTCATAACCCATAATTAAAAGGTACAAGAACATGATGTTATAATCTTTATTTGATAATGCATAAAATTAAGAGACATGTAATAATGAGGGTTTCTAGATACACATTAATAGATCTCTTATGGGATGTGTAAATCAAAACCCAAAAATATATTAGTCAACCAGAGACTAGGACCGATGGGTATAGTTTTACCATTAATAATGGAAGGATACCATTTTCCATATTTTTAGGATAATCGCTCCAAGATTTAAAGGGGACCTCTACTCTTTGACCGATACATGAACTTAGAACAATATCATAGGTATTATTTTATTCACCAGTGTATCCTAGAGGGTTCCTTTTGAATTAACAGGTCCATGTTACAAATGTTTTATAGGAATGAACCAAGGGAATGTGTGCCCAATTTCCATGGGGATGTTTATAAAGTGTATCAACATATGTAATTTGTTACTATAAACTCATATATAAAATATATGTTGTTGGTTCGGGGATATTATTATATTCATGTTGGGTTCGATCATCCTAATGGTTATGCATGAGTGTATTGTGAAAATTCTCTAGCGGAAGGATAAAATATGTCACTCATGAGTACATAATCATAAGGGGTAGATCAATTCATTATGAAGGCATCATGGGGTGTATTTTAACATCTTGTGACTTAGATATTGTTATAATGTTTAACATCATGAAACCTTGACATTAACAATTTTTTAACATAATTTAACTAGGATTTTGTACCCCTTTATTTTCGTGAAATAAACTTTAATTGAACAAGTAAGATTGAATTTATTGGTTCCTTAAGATTACATGAGTCATGCTTGGTATGAGAAACCCGAGACAACAAGGAATTCAATTGATTCGTTCAAGGGTATGTGAAATGGTAAATGTAAGGAATTAATATTTTGGTACAATTTGGAATCCCTATAAATTTTTTTTTCTCATTTTGGAATATAGTAGATGGTGATCAAAATTCACAGATTGTCCAGAAGTGGATGATATTTAAATCACCAAGTACCATGTGGTAATAAGAATGAAACAACATGCAGTTCTGTAGAAGGTTCACTTCATAGATCAGGATTATATGTACTGAGGGGGGTTTATTCTCAATATTGTGCTTGGAACATGGATTTATGAACAGAGTGTTTCAATATATCCTAGGGTAAGAGAAATAAAACCTCACAATGTTCTTATTTGGAAAATTCTATATGATTTTTTGAACTATATGAAAGGAGGAGTAATTTATTCATTTATATTATGATTGTACCCAAAATTTGAGATATGGTTGTCACTATGTATCATGTGATAATAAGAATAAAGAAACACATAGTTCTTTTATTGGAATAGTTTAGTTATATGTCCTACTAATGTGACATTTGTTTGAAAAGATAAAATATTAAGTCACTCTTGTTCCCACCTTGGACACGAGAAATGTATGAAATAAATCGTGTCTTTAAATGTATAAATTGAGTATGATTGTTTTATGATTGGTTGTATTAGCATGACATTATTGGATAAATGTATCATGTGGTAGTAGAGGGATCATTCCAAGAAAACGAAATAATCCACTAGGCCTAATATAATAGTCATTTTTCAATTCTTCAATGAATCCAAGGTTGTCATTTTGATAACTTCTCCATTCAGGTACATAAACTTACTCTAAGTATAAGATCTTGGGTGTCGTGTTTTCATAATCGTATCCTAGTGGGATTCCTCTAGACTAGTAAATTCAATAGTATTTTTGGAAAAAGTCCCATGAAATTTCAATGGAATATACACTCATGGAATCTCAAATTTAAAATGAAATAGTGGAAAGAATATCATTTAGTGGTAAAAAGGGTTGTCAAATGTAATTTAATAACCCAATGAAGTTTGGTATCTATTATAGTTACATAGCATGAAATGAAATGGTATAAAATGTTATATTATAATCATAAATTTTAAATTAGGATGAATCATATATGAGTGACATCCAAGGTATATGAATAAGTATGAATTGCATGGTTATGAAAATTATAACTCATAACCAAAGAATATTTGAGTCAGAAACAGATGTAATCCATTGGGTATAGGTGTGAAATTAATAATGGAGGAAGCCCAAATTCCATATGGTCTAGATAATAGCTCTTTGAATTATGGGAGGGCTCCCCTATAATACTGGAACTTCCACTAAGTACAAGATCATAATAATTTTGTTATTGAAAAGTGAATCCCAGTGCGGTCTGTTTGGATTATCCAGTAAATGTTAATAATTTTATATACGGGATAACCAGGTGCATGTGGGCCCACAGTCCATGCTGTTTTGAAGGTATTTTAACAACAAAATTAATTAGATGGTATCAAATCAGATACGATTTAATTGAAGTTTCCTCATGGATAACATGATATTTAATAATGTTTTGAGTGACTCAAAGGCTATTCCAATTTGTATTGACAGTGTTTTTGTTTTTAAGGTTTACCACATTCAATTATTAATTAAATAATCAACATGAAGCTGATATATTCAGTATAAAGACCCCATGTCATGCAATTTGACATAATGTGATAAGGGTGTGGCCATATTGTCTAACATCATGCATCAAGGTTGTTTTTTCTAATGTTTAACATCATAAGACAAGAACATTGTTTCCTATCATTTATAAAAAATAAAATTCAATTATTCTAGTCAAAGTGAATTTTCTTGTTTCATTTAGCTCACATGAGTCCTGATTAGCATGAGAGACCAGAGACACTGGAATTTCAATTGAACTGCATGATAATGTATGATAGGGATCCTAGGAGAATATTTTAAATTCATTTTTAATGTGGATTGCAGCCTTAACATGGGTATAAATATGATGGAGGGAAATGATTTGTAAGATTGAAAATCTATTGTGGTTCTTGAATGGAAGATGTATGTGTCACTATAAATCTGATAGAAATATGAATCAATACACATGTAGATTTTATGATGATTCCCCATGCGTAGGTCTAAATAATACAAAAGCGAAGGGGGATTATATATTTTTTCATATATATATTTATATATATATTTTGGCAGGACCTATGGTTTTTGATTCATGAATCACTACATATCCCATAGTTATAAGAATAATACCACAAGTAGTTCATGGAGATATAAATCTCTCTGCACATGTCGAACATGTAATTTGGGTTGGGATTTGTGTAATTTTTATATTGTGGTCGGACACATGATTTGAAATCTGTATAATACTATGCACCATGTGGTTATAGGAATGAAGCCACATGTATTTATTGGAATTGTTTCCTAAATAGGTATGACCCAAATGAAGGGGGGAGTTCATTTTTATAATTTCACATTGAGACCAATAGTTGAATCCTAGGTGTAACTACATATACATTGATTATAAGAATCAATCCGCTGGTTGTTCTTAATAATAAAATTCCCAATACTAATCAAACTCATGTGTAGGGAATCGAGGAATTATAAATCTAAAGAATAAGGCACCTATGTGAAAATTATTTTTACATGGAACAAATTCTCATCTAGAAGATAATTTATTGCTGATCCTAGGAAAAAATCCATGTGCTACTATGTATCTAAAAAGGAATGTTAATTAATCCATAAATAGTTCTAAAAATGAAAACCCCCACGTAGGACTAGCCTATATGCGTTGAATGAGGAATCTGACCATCTCAATGTTGGTTGGCCTATGATTATGGGCTTGGGTGTCACTATATATCTTTTTGTGACAAGAATAATTCCAAATATATTTCTGGTAATAAACTTCCATGTGTTTATTTGTCCAAAACAAAAAGAGGGTAATTTTTTTGTTTTCCCATAATAGCTGGACATATGATTTGATTTTAAAGAATCACTATATATCTCATGGTAATGGGTATCTAGATACATGTAAATATTTTATGGAATATTATTTTTATGGTTCTAACCCATAAATGCAGTATTTGTTTCATTTGTGTTGTAGATGGTCCTAATATTTGAGATCCGTACATCACTGTGTGTCTTCTAGTAACAAGAATCATGCACCAAATAGTTCATTGATAGGGAATTCACTATGCATGTATGACCCACAAATAGATAGGGGGATTTTACCTATTATTTTTTGGTTGGACCTAGTATTTGAGGTCCTGGAATCAGTACATATCCTATCATAATAGGAATGAAGCCACACATAGTTTATTGTTGGGAAAAAATTTGTGCATGTTTGACCCATACATATGCAGGGGGAATTTTCAATTATATTTTTCTACAAGACCCATGATTTTCGAATTGGAAATCAATTAATATCTTGTGGCAACAAGAATAATGCAACATATAGTAAATGGATGGGAAAATTTTATTCAGGTTTGACTAATACATAAGAGGGTCTTTTTTTTTGTTTTATCTTAAAGCTTGACATATGATTTCAGATATGGGCATCACTATGTATCCTATGGTAATAAGAATCTATCCACACATAGATCATGAATTTTAAATTCCCTAGGTTGTTTTCAATGATACATAGGGGTAGAGAACATTATCATTTCCTTTACATAGTTCTGGATAATTTAAAAGAAGTATATGATGATTGAACAAGGTGACCCTATGTTGTGTAGTTTAATGTAATGATAGTAGAATGTATTCCATATAGTTTAACTTTATGTTTTATGTTTGTGGAATAATTTATAGTTTAAGGTCCATCTACTTGGAAATTTGATTAATGATGGAAGTTATATTATGTTATTCATACGAAACCTCAAATTTTTGGGGAATAATGTATTCACCATCCATTATAGCCAAATTAGTTACCCCCATTAGAATAGATATTATTTATGATATATTTACCATCCAAAATATATGCTATTTTTTAGGATTCTTCCCTAGTTTATTCATTTTTTAGAGAATCCTTGTAAATTATTGTTGGAGAAATGAGTAGAGGAAAACTTTTTTATTGAAGGCTCGAAAAATCTGATTCTCAAAGATTTTTTGTTTTCAAAACATGCATAACATTTTCTCATTGAGTTATTTTAAATCATCAAAACATCACTATGGTTGATAATTATTTAAGTGCTAGCCATGGATGGATATTTGGAGTGTGGTAAACTGAACTCTAATGGGATACACTACCTCTGTTTTGTTAACCAGTGAATATGTGGTCTCTTGTGTGGGAGTGAGTGTGCTAGTACAATATTCCCATAAAGTGTGGAGGATATTTTCTAACCATGACCTCTGGATATGCTCCACAATTTTATATAGTAAATTTTGGTAGTTCCATTTTGAAGTCATATATATATATCCATTTAAAACTATTGGATATCAGGATGAATGGTTTCCATAAATTTGTAACTCCTAGTATATCTTCTTCAACTTAAAAGAACCTGAATTTGTGATATTGTATTTCTGTGTCGTATGAGAAATACCATATCTGGTGATGATATTTGACGTCATGAAGTTGATTATATTTTAGGTTCCAACATCATCAAGGGTTATGACCATAACGCATTCAGAAATTAGTTAGTAGCAGTAATGATGTACTTAAACAATTTAGTTATTGATGGGGAATATGGCCTCACAATATCTGTTACCCATAAAGAAAGATACCCAAAATATTTAGCAGTGTTTATAATCATTGGGGGTATGTTGGATAATGATTTCATGAATCTAAAATGTGTGGCATTTACAAGGAAATGATACCCAATGTCACATCATTGTATGCGAGTAGAAACAAATCATTTAATTTGGTGGGTTATAATGGTTCCAAACTAGTGAGTAGAGTAAGAAGCTGTGTGTACTTCTTTCAAAACAGCATGTGTATATCCTTTTTCAATGAATATAAGGTTTAATATATTAATGATTATATTATAATGGTATTTATAATCATTCAAAACATTCAAAAGGGTGATTTTTTCTGTACAATGTTGAATTTTTCCCTTTTGGATCTATTTTAGGTGAGTGTTTAATTTAATGTTAATCTATTACGTGATCCATCCATCCAGAGGTGGATATCGGATCATCATGATTTGGGGTATCATTGACCAAATTGGTTTATTCAATGTCATAGATAATGACTGGTGAGACCATTATTCACTGAATAATGTGGAAGACAACTTCATTCTGATTAGGATCAACTTTCAATGTGGATACATTAGCTAATGAATCATTAAGAGCATTCTGTGATTGAGGTATGTGATTCAAAGTTGGTCCAAAAGGTAACACTTCTCTCATTCTTCATACATAATCTTCAAGAGGGTCCAATTTGTCCTTTATGATGGAATATTCACAGTTAACATGTTTGATCACTCGCACTAATCACCATTGACATTTATTTATGCTAATGAAAACTATATAGATATCATTAGACCTATAACAAGGTATTTTTACTGTGATTCATTGTTGGTACATCATTCAGATAGTGAGAATGAATACTAAAAATTCTCTTTTTATAGGGAAAAAAATACAATACCCAGAACAACCTGATGTATATTCAACATTTCTATTCATTTTCATATTTTTAATCGTGAAGATATATGAAAATATATATACCATATTCGGGGGATGATTTTATCATAGTTTTTTTCAAGATGTTCGGTATGTACTTCTGTTCTTTCTTGTTTAGGATGTTCTGTAATGAAATAACCCAGTTCCTACTACTTAATGTACTTTTTAATCATGACCTTTATGTGATAATATTACAAAAAACCACCCATCAAGACAAATTCTCAATTAACATAGGTTGTAGAAGAATATACTTGTGTGTTTCAATATGATATACAAAGTGAAAATCATGACACATCAAGTAATGAATCATATGTTACACAAAGAAGATGAATGTGAGATAGTTCTTCCTGATATCAGAATACAATGTCATATAATATAACATTGTTCAAATAAGATAATAGTTACTATTTGGGTTCAAAAAATAAATATTCTATGTGAGTAGAGTCTCGAACGATCATTCCATGGATGTAACATATAAGACAATCATATTTCCATCTACTAGATGCATAAAGACTTGAGCCCACAACTAATACTACTTGAGATTATAAAAATTTTATTATAATTCATCATCCAATTGGTAGGATTATCCTATTTTCATTAACCTGGTGAAGTGGATAAATTTACCATCCATGTTGTCTTTGAAATGTAGAATTTAAACAAGGTTTCCTTGGAGCTCTCTCAACTAATTAATTCATAAAAAAGTTAAATTTCAAGGACTACATTGGTATTTGTGGGGTCAATATCCATTCCATGATTTAATACATAAAAGCTAATGAATATCTCAAAAGTTACTCCAATATAACACTTAATACGATTCAACATCTAACTATGTTTCTTCATTTTTTGGAAGATCTTTTGATGATCATTGAGGTCATCACATCGTTATTGATATTTAACAACTAGGTCATCCATAATGAAAACCTTGATTCATCCCAAGAAGGATTCAAATATATTTTCTATATCTTGTTGGTTTATAGTTCTAGAATTCATTAATCAAAAGGGTATGACCAAGTTGAAAAAATCCCATGAGGTTCTCTAAATTAAAAAGACTCATCTTCTTTAGTGTTCATCTTGATTTGGTTATACCATGAATACCTATCCATAAAATAATTCTCTTTGAATCCAATTGTTGCATTGATCTAGAGTTTAATGGTCGGTACTAGAAAAATATCCATTGAGAAGTGTTGATTGATGCCCATGAAATCGATGCAAATCATAATAATCACATTCTTTTTATTTTTGGGGTTGATTTTATAGAGATATGTTAGTTAGTGATCCAATCATACAAAACAAAAATTGAACAAACTATCAGCCTAATATTATTCAATGGTAAGATGAGTGGGGTTAATTTTCCAAAATACTTGTTTGAATCTTTAATGGTCATCTGTATGACCTAAATGATGGCTTTCCACAATCAGTGTCGTCATGCGAATATCTATATAATTCCAAGTAAACTAATATTTATGCATAATTTCAAATGACATTTACATATCCTACTCCATGGGAGGCATAATGGAACTAATCAACATACATGGTGGGTCTTCTTCAATTCTCATATTCACCATATTGAGCTCAACAATGGTGGTAGGGACGAATTCCTATCATATAGGAGGAGAGTTAATGATGTTATCTTATTCATCTCATATCTCTGTGTATATTACATCATCTACATGAATGGAGTATAATTTGGTAGAATCTCTATCCATTTCACGATAATGAATATCACAATGGGAATGATTGAAACCCAAAATATCACGAATTTTTGCTGGGAGATGTCAAGGATGGATTTATTTTTTACCCGCCTACTAGGGGTTAGAGATATATGTACACATTGAAATTTTTGGGATTTCTTGGGGTTTTTTCCTATTTTAGTTAACAGTGAAAGAGGATTATCAGATACCACTATGGGAATATTTGGGGCCCCCTTACACAAAACCAATTCCACTGGTTTGATTACTATCCTAGGGTCAGGATCTAGTGAAATCATCAGTTCACAGTTGTTCCTTAAGATTTAATTTATTCCACAATCTAGTTTAAGGGCATCACAGAATCACATTCAATCATGCTCTAGGGATTTTCATGAGCAGTTAACAATCTATTAGGCATAGTAACATTCATGTCACCCTCCTTCATTCGATATTTTCCACCCATCTTGTAGAATCATTCCATAACAGATACATATCAACAAATTTAAAAGGTAAACTATAACCATATAATATATCGACCTTCCCATTAATGGGGTATTTCAATCATGGGTTATATATTTATGGAATTTCCACATGGCTATGAACTTGAAGTATTATAAGATGATCATTATAGATTTTTTCTTGCTGGGTAACTCTAAAATCATCATTGGATGTGTGATACCCAAACAAAGTAATGCTATTGATCGCACTATGGGACCTTTTTCTCACATTTTTATTCTTTTGAATGGTTAGATTCATTGAAGATAAATCATACTGGATTTAATTGATAAAATCATTGGGTCCATAGTGGGATGATATTAATCCATAAACTATTTTTAACAATAGAAATTTGGATTTTTACATTATCAAGCTTTATGGAAATGTACAGGGGTTAAATGTGTCCCTGGAAAGCTTAATAATTATCTTGTTCTATGAATGATATGGTGTTATGGAATTCTTCTTGGGCAGTTTCCACTCAGTAATCATTTGCTACAATGAATTCTATATTAGACTCCCAGGGGATCTGTATTACCATGATAATTGTCTCTATGAATATCTTGAATGATGAATAGAATCCTGGAATTAGAAAATATGTGGAATAAAAACTAATTTTTTCATATATTTTTATTTATACACTAAAGGATCGATATTCCTTGGGTAGGACTTCTTTTTCATCATATAGATTAGTAATAGATTTGTTTGAGTAAGATAGACCTAGTTCACATGTATATGTTTAAGGAATATATATTTTAAGGTGCATAGTTCATGCTAGTCAATCCCTTTATTTGGGATAATCGTATAATCACACTACATCAATCTGGTCATGTAAATAAAATGGGGTTGAATGAAAACTAAAAAGTTTTGAGACAACTCCATGATTTTGTTGGTCATTGTGATGTGATATCCAATGAGTCTCATATGAATATATGGATTCTATTGTGATTTAACTAGAATTTGGTTCTTAAATACGATTAAGCCTTACCATGTAACCTAATCTTCTACAATTTCACTTTCAAGGTTCCTGATTAGGTGCATGGAAGTCATAATTGGAGGAATATTCTTCATCTTAATAGGGGTATTCTATGTGAATTTCATTAACATCAAATAAGATGGACATGTCATCAAATGAGGATTCTAGTCTGTGGGGTAGTTCCCAAACTATATATCATGATGAAAATAAATCCAAAAGAGTCAAAGTATTTCTGAGAAATGGATATGAATCTTCCTCTTATGTCTTCTACTCTATTTGATTTTGATGACTCCCTCTAGGGTGCAAATTGAATCACTCTCTATCAAGTCATGGAATTGTGAATAGTTTTTAATGTAATGCTATCAGGGTGGAAAAAACATGGAGGATTGTTCTCCAAGTCATCACATAATCAAATTTTTTTTACTTAACCAGAACATCATCCCAATAACCAACTTCTTCTAGTTTGCTGGCGATCACACATGTCACTTATTTCAGGGATTTTACAATTATCACCGATCAAAAATATACCATAGGCAATAGGATGTGTTTGAATACATGTATTACTTGATAGTGTGACCCAACATTCTATTTAATGGGAGGTAAACATTCATGTCACTGATGGAATCCACATTAGGTTTAATTGTCTCTATTAGTTTGAGGATGTAATTTTCCATGGCATCATGGAAACAACCAGAGAACATTTTATTCCATGAAGAATACACATTGTATATCTATTTCCCAAATCATGGGTGACCTTGTTATCATTTGTCTTCTAGAAAAGGGTGGTTTTCTTCATCTTTCACAAGATATGAGGTAGTATGTAAATCAAGGAATTCTGGGGTAATCCAATTAGAACTATTTTTGGTTTTTTTCCGACACCCAAACTCTACTAATTACTAATATTTTTTCCACGTTTTGTATGTAAGGGCCATGATTAGGTTTATTTTTCATAATGAAATATTCTAGAAGTTGTTCAATTTTTCCAAATCAAGATATAATCCATGATATTTCATTAGGATCAGATGTTTTTTCAATTCAGCCTATATGATACCAAAATAATGTTCCATTAATTTCATTAGTAAGAGAAGATTACTGATTTAGTAAGTTAATCCCTTCATCCAATAAATTATATGAGAGACTCTCATTCTCACACATCATTTTATTTTTGGGATGGAAATTTTTTTGTCTTCTTATTTTTTAACTAAATTGATAATGAAATTGATTATGTTGTTTTCCAATCATATGATAGATCTGATTGGAAGTCTATTGTAGTAAATAAAATCTAGTTATGTTATTCTCTATACAAAACAACCTAGTTTCTTTTCTTATTGTTAGTCGCGTGGCTCGATCATGGGGCTGCATTGAGTTATGATGTGTGTGAGCTGATTTATTGGTCTCCCACACTATAAACGGTTTATAGAATATCATTTTAATAATTTGGAAGGTGGAAAATACTCATCCACCCATTCAAGATATGTATCCTCTTAGGATGCATGGGATAATGGTTCCCCACATTGATTACATCCATGTGGCTATGAACATGATGGTGTTGGGGAAATATGGGAGTATATTAGCCTTGACCCACACTTATGAATGGGGTGTTGGCATGTCATGTCCATCAATCCTACATACATATCATGATAAATCTCAATTTGTACCACGATATGATGCATAGACCAATAAGGAGGGGATAATTTACAAAATGTGGGGAAGTCTAAATCCTCCTCAACTTTTATGTTTTTATATAATAGTTTATCATATTAATATTTATTCTGATGATCAATCCTCCATCTAGCAGATTGTTTCTATCTCCTAGATGGGTAGGTGGAGGGAGGTAAATTTATGCTTGAATACAATAAAATGATGGAATATTACCCATAAGTAATTCTTCATTGAGTTGTCTATAATTTTTTAACTAAGCCTCATATTCTTATAAACATTTCCCAATAGAGTGTATTTGTACCCCTGTATGTGGTGAGTGGGATATAGGCAAAAATTCTATTTATATTTGGTATAAATGAATCAACATAGTGGTAATTCATCATCCAAATATTGCAGATTCTAATTACATTAATTTTTTGTGCATGTATCCACAACATGACTGGTAACATCAAATTCCAATCAAAGTAAAACATCAATATTGGGACCATGTTCATTTTTATGTTGATCTATATAATTTTATGCATTGATGGTGATGGTGTTAAATGAGGTATACCATGAAATATTAGTAACAACATCACTCTTTAGGTAATTTGGTAGTTCTGTACAACTTCCCCCATTGATAGTTTCATGAGTTTATTTCCTTTTTCCTTTGATCTAGTGGGGTTTTCTTATTATATAACCCTGGTGGGGTTTGGCTGTTGTTCACTAATTTCCCCCTATATTTTCCTACAAACTGTGAACAAAAGGTAATTTCTATTCATTTTTGTTGAATGTGTGCCAAATGAAAGGGTTGTGTCTCATGATACATAGAACAGTTGAGATACCGGCAATTAGTATTTTCCACATAACATGGAGAAGTATAATTCCAGTTGAGATAAAAATACCCACCCCTATATGATAGGATTTATTTGGGGCTATTGTTGGAACTTTTTGATCCAGTTGATGAAGATTTGATGACTCCCATGATTATGTTTGAGATAAAAAATCCTACATACCTATGAGCTAGGGTTGGATTAGAACCACCTATAAATTCCTTGGTACCATATTGGGGTTTTATGATATTGGGGTGGATTCTGTATACATATTCCCCTTCATTATGGGATGGGACTTCTTTTCAATGGCTTCAAATGAAATCTATCTAATTTGGTGCAAACTTATTCACTCATCGGCTGAGTGCAATGGCATCTTTTGATGGAAGTTAATCTGTATGTGGGGATGTTGTGAAATTTGTCACATCATCTTTTAGGCGAGAGATGTATTCCATTTTTTTGTGATACCAAATGTAGGTTTCTATTAGAAATTAATCCTTTTTGATTATGAAATATTTACAACCACAAATAAGGGGATCATCATTATATTGGATAATTTGGTCAAGCATTATCTGGTCTCTTGATTAATCCATTGAATGTAGAATTGTAGGATAATACATATTAAGATCATTTATATTCTAGGGAAGTAATGAATTGAAACAAACAAATCTCACTCCATATCTAGATATGGATGTTTATCAAGGATTCATCGATCACTTATTGAAGGTTTTTTTTCATTGGCAGAACACATCTTCCTGGTTGTGGCTATACCTTCTCTGTCTCAGGTCTAAGGACATATATATTTTGGCTATATCTATCTCACAATAGAGATTTTTTATGACCCATATGTGAAATTCATATCCTAGATAAGGTAGGTATCTATATTTTGACCTTTGAAATGTGTCCCACATGTTCTGACATAATTAGGGAATACAATCATTTTCTGTAAAATTAGGGATTTCATAAACATAAGTGGATATGGCCCAAAATATGGTTTAGATATTATTTCTAGATAACTCTCTCCATATAAACTTGTTGACTTATTCTCTATTAGAATCATTTTCCTCCACCAGGTCAATACATATATATATCTTCCTTTGGTCACCAACTGAAAAATTTGGGGTGTCAGATATATTTTGTAATGCACTATACGGTAAACTATTATCACTTTAGGAACAATCTATACAAAGGTGTCGTGAAAAATGAAGTTTTTTCTGGGTGATATATTACCCTTGGGGGTTTTTCCAGGGAATATATCAGAATTAGATTCACTAGGATATATAACAATTCTATAATGAAAAACAATATCAATATAGTTTCACTTATGAATAAATTAATTTTCAAATATGTTTTTTCTTTTTCACAATGGTTATTAAGTGGTGTTATTGGAGGTGATGTTGTGAATAACTATTTAAAGTAAGTTAACTAAAATACATGTTGTAAAATAATATTTTTATCAGTTTTCTTGTATATTATGAAATAAACAATGTTAAAAAAAATATAGTATAATAAATTTTGATTCATCCCCAATATTATGAATAAAAAAAATAGAGCAATTAAAAATAGAATAAATCTAACAAAACAGACATATAATTGAAAATTAAAATTAACAAATCATTTTATAAATAACCTAAAAACAATAAATCATGTAAAATGAATTCCCCATTTAATTTTTAAATGCCTCATGACTTGTGCACTATATGGCTATGGGCCATCAAAATGATACAAAACATTAAATAATGAATTTAACATTACTTTTTTAAGAAACAATTGAAATGTTATGGAAAAATTTATAAATAAATATAATATTCTATAACATTATAATTTTCCAAGTTGAAATTATTTCATACGTAAATCATAAAATATATTTTTCACTTCATTTACACCATTTTTATTATGACACTATTTCAATGGAATTTTAATTCAAAATATAAATTTTTTGAAATATATCAAAAAATTCGTAATTGTAAATGAAAAGACACATAAGATTGTTCAAATTTGAACTTTTCCCTCTTCTTTATTGTCATACCCCTAAATATATATCCTGACTTGTTTGATAATAGTATGAATAGAATTAATTTTATTCACTATAAAATAATAAAATATAAAAATATTCAAACTGATTTATTCAATACATTCTTAAAATTTTATCTCACTCCACCCTGGATAGAGGGTTTCCAGTATAATTTCATCACTATTAGAAAAAATAACCCAACATCATATGGTCACTAATATATAAGGAAAATTAATATGAGTTGTAAATTTGATATATGATATATTATGCTTTGGGTGAAAAAATGTTTCGTACACTAGAATATATTAAACCATAGAACACTGAATATTGGCATTCTTCAGAATTGTTTCTTCTAAAAACAAATTCTATCTATGTTGATCAATGTCAAATATATAGGAGTAATAAATTTTGGGTCCATATATCCATATACATTTGTCTTCACACGATTTTTTAAAATTTTATATAGATACCCAAAACAAAACAGACATAATCATAAATTCCCATAAAATTAATGGAATAGAGAAAAATTGTTCATCAAATTACATAGAAAAGTTGGGCATAATGTTTATGCGCAATTGATCTCCAACTATAAGCTCCAAGATATTAATTTTCAGAATCCTCATAGTCAGTACACCCAAAAAACATCATCATCAATTGGAATCTTATATAGTTCAAATAAAAAAATATTATGCTAACAATATATTTAGCCTTGCAGAATTTGTATCTGAAGTAATCACTCATTGAATTTTGAGTTTTCTATATATTTATTAACAACCTTTAAGGAAATCCTATACAAATTTTAAAAAATATATAAAATTTAAATTCTGAAAATAAATTTAATTACAAAATAATTAAAATATAACCTATATGCATACATATATGGTATTATGTCAATGTAATCTAGATGGGAAAACTCTAAAATTAATGATACTTTTCAAAACTATACAATCATCTTCAATAGAAAATGGTATTTTCTCTAATCTATAATTAATATCATGTATATTGACCCTACTATGATCTATCTCAACCTAGAGATGTTGAATGGTATCACTAATAGAAAATATCATACCATATACAACAATTTGATAGGGGATCATCGACATATAACTCAAAGTAACATATAATATGTGGAGGAGGGGGTGTATGGTATGATGATAAGGACAATGGTATTGGGGAAGAAATGAATGATTATGTTAAGAAGGATATGTGTGATATGATGGAAGATGTGGAGGTGTCTGATAAATAAGAAAGCATTGTCCTTACAGTTATGCAATCATTGAATATACATAATCTCGAATCCTTTCATCCATTATCACACGAATATCATGAAAATCTACTTTCAATGATTCATATTTTTATAAACATGCAGCATTGAAGAATCATATGAATTTGGAAAAAAATTTCATACCAATACACCTACTGTGTATCCATATATAGGACCCATATTTTTGAGCTATCCCAATGTTATTGCTAAGATATACTTTCTACCATCAGTAATAATGACCCCCTATGTGCTTTTCTCACCAAGATTTCCATGTATAGAATATTTCAATAAATCATCAATGAATGATAACATAAAAAGATTAGATTTAAAAAAATTAAATATATGAATTAATCAACTATCAATCTTCTTATCTACAAATCTAAACTCTTCTATAAGATAATAATATTTTGTTATCATCTGAACCCTCATTCATTCTTTATGACTATCAAGAAGAAAGAGGGAAACCACTACAGACCTTTTAGACCGAGCTCTTGGTTTTTGAATTTTTTATTCTAGCATATCATCTTATAATAAATCATAATATACCTAAGAAAATGTATAAATTTATACATTCTATTTTTAAACTCTTTATTATTTATACAAAATTATAATAAATTATTAATTTTGAATCAATAAACCACTAGTAGTATCATTTATATAAAATAAACTTCTAAAAAGGTAACAATGTACTAACCAAAAACTACCCTCATCATCCACATTCTATATATCTCATACATGTATCATCATCAATAAATTGATATATATCACATGTATTTTGTTTTTTCTATCCTAAAAAGGATCTTTGATGTGAGGGATGATTTAAAATCCATAAATCTCCTAAAATACAGTGATAAAAATTTCCTCATGGATCTTCTAGTATCACCTATATAATATTTCCTTTGATAATAATCAGAAAATTTATATTACTCTAAACATTCAAGATATGTAAAATAATAACAAACATGCTTTCTGATATATTCTCTTACAAGTGTGATAATGTCACATTTTTTACACTTCTCTAATCATCAAAAAATACTATCATTTTGTTTAGACTGTACTAAATATAATTTATTGATTTGTTTTTAATTTGGACCTCTTGGAATATCATTACAATAAAAGTATATTAGTATCCATATTCTTGGCTAAAGGAAACTTATAATTCTTGAAAATGTGTGGTAATGTTTTTACCAACCCTCGAATACCACCCTCCACCAATGGAAGTAGATATCATAGCTAAAGATGGACGAGGAGGATCATCAATATGTGCATGCTTACATTCATCACCAGGGGTATGAGTATGATCATATCTATAAATATTTGATAGATAATTGGATCATAAATCATTATCCATAAAATCAATGAAACAAGAATTACTACAGAAATCCCCAAATCCAATAAATATATAAAAATGCTAATAAAAATTTCAAAATTATCAAAAAAAGGTAAACTAAATCAAACATAACACATTTTTATTAATTTTTGTTATAGTTATATAAAATGATAACCTTATTAATGAGAGAAAAAATGAAATAAACCAAAGAAAAATATAATATATTAATGACACGGAAAACACTACCAAATTAAACGAATAAAAAAATTAAACTTTTTAATTTAATTTTTTGTTTCAATAATGAAAATGAAAATAAAATATATATCATATAAATTTTTAAAAAATAAATAACAGTTAAAAATATGTTACCTATAATATTTGGTGTTTATTAAATGTTTGTATTACCAAATTCCAAGATAATGATTGTTCTGACTGGAACAAACCATGTATATGATGTGCTAATCAAAATTATTTATTAATAGTTCCATAGAATTGGGGATTTCACATAAATGAGAATATTCTTTAAGTTTATCATCACCAATATTCAATTTTCCTTATAAAACAATATAACAATACATATTACACTGATTAGGACTTAAAAAATATGTTTTTCATGTGTTTCCATGATAAAAGGACATGTTCTGTATTCTAATTTATTCAGAAAAATAATTTCCATTCGACATTCATTATATCAGACACTATTATTACTAATAAATGATTAACAATTAAACAATGTAACTTGAAATTTAATGTAATCAACCACCCATAACTATTCAATGATTATAAAATATTATTTTGATGCATAAATTGGGTTTTTGTCATTAGAACTTGAAAAATGGATTTCCTATATGAATGAAAGGGTATAGAGACTGTCATCGTGATGAGTCATTATGTTTATTTTCATAGGGCAATGCTAGATTTTCAGTAATTCAAGGTGGGGAGATAGGTGATCAATAAAATAGAAGCTGGAGAGGGGAAATTATGTTTGGATGGGCGTACAGGTCATGTAATGGGCATAGTATGCCTTAGGGCCTTCATGTATTGTATTGGCCTTAGGGTCATGTTGGACCGTGTGCCTTGGGGCTACGGTTCATGCAGGGGTTCACATTTAACCCTTAAAAGGGGGATTATCCATAATAAAATAAAAATGTCCTTTGGGCCATTCGGGCCAGACCATGTTATCAAATATAAACTTGAACCACCCACAAACCATCTCAATTTTTCTGATGCATCAGATTTATTTAGTAAAACATCTTTAAACCAAGGAATTAAGGTTTTTTAATTCCCATTAAAACCCAACTGGGAATAGGAATTTTGGTAATACTATAGTAATACTATATTAGTGGAGGAAATATAGCAACTGTGACACTATATTTGTGGTGGTCACTGTAGCAGCATCAGGTACTGTAGTAAGGGGTTACTATAAAATTACTATTCATAGAATGGGTACTGTGTAAAAAATTTCAGGACTACTGACCGTGTAATGAAATTAATTCCAATTGGGCCTTTGGTCCAAATATATTTGATGTAACAAAGTGAGTAGTTGGGTAGGTTCTCCATTGGGGGATATAACATGCCATTCAGGCCTATATGTGTGCGGTGTGTGTGTGTGTTTGATATAATTGTACCCCTAGGATCCTAATATAATATTAATGTACCAGATTTTTCTTTTCACCTATCATCAATTTTATATTCAAGACATTAATCCCCTTTCAGAAATAATTAACTTGTTCATGAAGAGACATTGGGAAACTTGTGTATTGTACTATAGACAAAGAGCTTGTAAAAGACCCTACATCCTCGTCAGAAATATACATCTCACCAATTAAAGTTTCAAGTTGATATGGATTGTTAACATAACCCTGAAATATCTTCTTATAATTTTCAAATGGATACATCCAACATAGATATAAAGGTCCAAAAGTATTTATTTATCACACCAAATTAACAATTAATGTTACCACGTTATAAATAACCATAGAGAGGAAAATAAAATTTCAATTGAAAATTTATATAAACCTATTCATTCTCTAATGTTTTAAAATATTTCAAATCAATCACCTTATTAAAAATGGAACTAAAAAACAACATACCATCATGATATCCATGATTTTATGGGTGGAAAATACTCCATTCAATATAACTAGTAGGAGCTGTTGCATCCTGATGAGAAATTCATGATATTTCAAACCTGCCAACTTCCAATCATTTATATACATAAATTTTTTAAAAAATCTAATAATAACCATGAAACACTTTGATAATAATAAGACAATGAAATAATATAATTTTCACCCTCTTGGATATGGTATGACAAGGGGGGGTATGAATATTCACCTTCCATCGAGACTGGGTTCCAACACCAAATGTGTTTCTATTGAAGGTAAATCCAATATTGAATTCAACCATTCATTAGTATTACCATTAATATATATCAATTTTCTGATCAAACTATCACATATTTTCTTCTCCATGTTCATGAAATCAATGTTCTATTTCACCTCATGATATCTTCAATATGGTATCTCTTAAAAATTGACTATTTCTTCAAAATATTTCTATCATTACTAATTTTTTCTATTTCTAAATGTTACATCAATGATTTACACCGTATCAAAATACTATTCTGTGGATAAAGGATTTGGAACATTATAAAATTTATGTGATCCATTGAATGCATTTTTAAATCATATATAAGAGTGAACCATAGAAAAAATGATTTTGATGACCCATGTAAACTATTTTACTTCCATCATGATGTTGACAATATGAAGTCATTTTGAAAAAATTATATATGATTTATGCCCCGTAACATTTTATCCACGCACATTTCCAAATACTAGGAATTAATATATAGTAAACATAATCATTCCATGTAGTTGAAAATATATCATTTTATAAGAGTCATACACCCTTATTCCCCCCTATAATACATCCAAATCACCAATTAATTGTGATAGTAAAACATAAAAATCATTTGGTAGGTGTTTTATTTTAGATTTCATTAAACACAAAATGACATATTTTCGGTACATAAAAAATTCAAAAGATATGTTTTAAATTACCAACAAAATAGTCCATGAACTATATGTACTAATAAGGCTTTGATATAGGCTCATTTCATATGTTCACAATCTATGTTTGAGTTTTATAACTTCATTTCCAAATTTAATAAATGAGTGATCAATTTGGATTCATTGTAGAAATTTATAAGGTTTATGTATTTATTCATCACATATCTACTCATCAACAAGTAATATTATCCTTTTTTTCATCATGTGAATTTTCAAATAAACCATTAAAATAAGGAATTATATGAAGATGTGAAAATACCTTCACTAGGATCTCTGTAACTACCAAATCATCCTATAATTTTTTTCACCTTATATTTTGAGGTCCCACATTTAGGACACCCTTAACAAAATTTGCATTCCATCATATATAGTAGACATTCATTTGAGCATGCATGTATTGTTTTGTAACCTAATACCATTGATCATAATATTTTATTTTAGATATAATTTTCATATATATGTTCATTGTCTTTATGGATAATATCATTTAACAATTATAGAAACTCTATATAACTTTATTTACTACATCCAAGTTTCTTGTTGATGTTAATCAGTCTTAAAATCGAGGATAAAACCATAAATTCCCTAAAACCTAAAAATAATGGGTTCTCGAAATCTCCATATAAATGATCTATTTTCACTTCATTCTAAATTTTCTCTACTTAAATACCACAAATAATATAATCAATTTAATTGGACTTATCATCACACAAATCATCATCATCAAGAGTTCTAAAATTCTTCCCAGTTCCACCATTCCAAATTCAACTGTTATAACCTAGATTAATACCATGAAAAATTATCCGATTTTTTATCACTCCACATTTCAAATTCTTCTTGTTTAAAAAATTTAACAATTGAAAAAAATAATTTTCATTGTTTGGAAAGTTATGTTTATAAAATTCCAAAAAAGCATCAACCCCTTCTTCATATTAGTCACTTATTCTAAGTATAGAAATCCAACTTCAAATGATTATTATCTAAAATAAAAATATAAAATATATACATTTTCATGATAAAAAAATTTCAAATATATATCAAATATTTCATAATTTGATTGTTAAAAAATTTGAAATAGCAGAATTCTTATTTGAAATGAATAATTATAAAATCTAGTAAATAATAAAATATAAGTTTAAATATAATTCGTTAATCATAAAAAATGCATGGGATGTAATTTAAAACGCTATATCCCCAAACAATATATATTTAGTCCGCACTAAATCATCATATCAAAAATTATATGATTCCACCACTCAGACACAAAACATTACTATAGTGTTTTGGAGGAGTGATTTGTGAAATATTTATTCATTCACTCAAATGACCATTTATAAAAAATATCATCATTTGAATGGTTTTAAAAATAATAAATATTAGATTCATATAACCATATAAACATGATTCATAAGTTATGGTTACAAGGTACCCACACCCACCACTCACTAAATCATACATTAGCTTGTATAAATCACTATATATTATATTAATGTTTCTGTTAAACATCTCATAACTTGTAGAAGTTTTATCTAATCCCTAAATATAATGTTAAAACATTAATACCATAGAAGAATCATTTGTATCTTTAAACCCTTCATTATATATGATATATAACTCCATGATTAAAATCCCATAATAAAATAAAAATATATCTTCCATTTAGAAAATCTCAGAATCAAAATAAACAATAATTTTGGTAAATATCATAATCAATTTATGAGTCAAAAAATTGAATGTGTCTATTCATAATCAATACCATGAATTTTTTTACAAATTTTTTTTATTCAAAATAGAAATAAATAATAAAATTTGAAAAATGATACATGATTAAAGAATTAAAAAAATGAAATAGAAACAAGTGAATGAATGTAAGAAAATGAATTGTTGGGATTCAACATCCATGATTGACTTGAAGGGAGGATAAATTTAGTATTATTAAATTAGAGGGGAATATAGTATTAAAAAAAATTCAAATGAAATTATATATGATGATGGATATCTGAGTCCACCAAATCGAGGAAACGAGTGTTCACCCTTCTACGAGGGAGAAAAAAATCTGATTTCATGAGTTATAGTATCATCGAATTTATTCATACCACATATTCATAATATTTTAAATTGTATATGACATCGGTTATTAGTTAACTACCATTATAAAGTTGAATTATCAGGTAAATTATTATATAACTGACGTAATGAAGTCGGTAACTACCATTACCATGATGGATATTATATTAACTAATGATAGTATTCAAAATTCCTCGATTTTTCATATTAGATCAGTAATAAATGTTTTGATAATGTATGATATACACATTTATATATTGGAATCAAAAGTTCCAAATTGTGTGATAATGTATCTTTTTTGAACATTATTAATTGTAACTTCTCTAATTATTGTATTAACATGCTTAAAGTGTAAATCTAGTATATAAGGGTAAAAATATTATAATAATAATAAACTACACTAAAACATGTCTTAATCTTATTGGATTATATATTTCATAAAATGGTAAACCTTGGGAAAATTGGGGACCTCATGGAGAAACTTGGCTGTGAAAATAACATTTTAGAATAACTAATTTCAGATACAATGAAATATGACAGTTACATGTATATTTTTTTTAAAAGTTATTTGGTTATAAGACTGATCACATAAAATATAAATAGTAATTTTAAATCTAAAAATATTAAAAACATCATGATATTGTATTAATATTATTTATACATTAAATAAATTTATTTATTTATGAATTAATGATGATGTGGATATTGCTTCCTTAATGAATGATTCAAATAAATGATATTATAAATATTAAAATAAATATAATTTAAATATTTTTATACCATCCAATAATTTTTTGGATTCTATTGACATATTATCTATGATTTAACTTATTTTATTCTATGTAATCTTGTTTTTATGACATTATAAAAATAAATTACTTTATAGTGTCAAATATGAAAAAAAATGAGTTTTTTTAAAAAATACTATATTTTAAAAGATCTAATAGTTCTAAAAATATAAGATATATCGTAATGAAATATAATGTTAATAATGTCATTAATGTTCCACTTATAGTTCCCATTTAATTTTATAGTAAATATAGTTACCATATATTATGAAAATAGAAGAATACTTGGTAAGATTTAAGGTTTTAACAAAGGGTTAAAGATAAAAGAAAAGGTTAATGTTGTGTTATAAATTTTTATAAACTGGTTTGTTGAGATATTTTCGATCCATATGCATATTATCTTATATATAAATGAGTTTGGGACCATTTTAAATCCAAAAATAGCTTTACAATAAAATAATATTTCAAATCATCCCTAAACTGCCCATCCTCCCTCTTATAAAAGGAAATCATCTCTACGAATTTACTCAAACCACTAAAGGACCTTATCTCATACAAATTAATCTCAAATAATCATTCAACATCCCTCCTTTATACATATATGCCTTAAATTTCACATAATTCAATTCTAGAAATCCTTTTGGCTCAAATCAAAAGAGGATACATGATTTAATGGTAAAATGTTCCCTCAAGTTCTTTTCTTTTATTTTCCTTCTCCAATACCCATGATATTCATATTTTATTATTAAATTAAAAAGACTATATATTTAATAATCTATTTTTTTATGACAATTATTTTAACTTCACTTATACAAACCTCTATCTAATGAATACGAACATACTGTTTCTGTGGACGGTGAACTAGTGCCTCACGAAACGATGATTATTCAATTTTCCCCTACCACCACTCATGGTGGAATTTATTATGTAACAATATTAATATATGATATATATTATATTTATATTTTATATATTATTATGTAATTTTTATTTAAAATTCCATAATTATTAAATAAGATAATTCATTTGTGAAAGTGCGGACTATCGCCCCCTCAAAATGATATGATTCATTCATCCATACAGAGAATGTATAAAAGATGGAATTGATGAACATATGTAACATATTGAAAATTTGATTTTATAATGTATTTATATTAAACCTATGTATTATTTAGTTACCTTTCCTTTAAATATGTGAAATAAATGAATGTAGCGTTCATGCGTACGCACAACTTATCGTCTCCATTAATGATGCATTTAATTTCTTATCTCGAAATGTTCTAAACTATTATAAATACATATATAATATAAATAAATACAAATATACTAGATATATATGAGAAATATGTTATGAATAATATTTAGGTGATGATGGACTTTTGGATACATGGATAGTTTATATCAAAAACAAGTTCATTTTTGACTCAAGTATAGAATATCGAAGAAACCACTAATATGAACATAAATAATTATGTAATTTTTATTACATGATGATAAGTAATATAAAATTAAAAATAAACATGAAAAAAGTTTTGAATCAAATAGAAATTTACCAATGTTTATTATTTAGGAATATAAATAACAAACGAGACCAGTCAGACTCAATGTATGGAAACTTCATAACCCAATTTCCATTATTTGGGTTAATCTTATACTCCTTGATTATAACATGTTATGATTATGTATGAAATAGATTTTGATATCCTATAATGTATTTATACATTATTTATTTGAATTTATAGTGAATACACATAATCTATCTATTTTATTAACAAAATAATCATTGTAAGAAAATTTCTAGACTCAATTTCCACTCATTGGGCTTTAAGAATACTTCATTATATATTTTATGCCAAGATTATGTGAAAAATAATTGTTTATTTTTTAATGTTGTAATTTCCACTCCCATTTTTGTGTATATAATATTTCTACACATAATCACCCCGTTGATAAATTTTTATGTCATTGATACAATATATGTAAATGACAACATCTCAATCTCTTTTAATTGATACATATTTTTATATTGTTCCCCATTAATATCATATAAAGTGTATATGCAACCCTTTTGAAATTTTATATCATGAATTTTTATATTATCATGATATTTAATGTTTTTATGTTATTATTTAATATTTTTATTCAAGTGTTACTAATGTGTTACGAGACTCTTTCACTAAAACATCATTTTAAAAGTTTTAAAGATTTATTTTAACAAATATTTCTCATTAATGTCCATGTTTTTAAAATAGTTTAATGTTTTAATTTATTTGTAATATAATTTTTTAAAATAATATTTCTTTAAATGTTTTAAAGTGGAATGGGACACTTAAAATCAAAAATCACTTTATTAAATGTTATAAATGGATTTTGATATAGATTGAATATTACAGTATTTGTATTTATTTGTTGGATGGATGAGTGAAATGTTAATAATTTTGGTATTTTAAGTGTTTCAGATATGTTATGGTATATAGGCATTTGACGGGTGGTTACATGATAAACCAAATATCGGTGGTTCCATGATAATCATAGGGTAGGAGAGCACGAGATTACACACCAATTAATTAGGAAATGTTACAGAGGTAAACGATAATGTTTCACCAAAGATATTTTGGGAATATAGTCTGATGGGTATTCCCAACGTAACTCCATATATATCTATGAATGCTTTAATGTTTTAATGTTATGGATTCCACGTGTTTTCTTTTATGATTCTTGAGTTCTATGTGTTAATAAGAAATCCAACGATTTCCTGAGATATGTTAAATAGATTATTTTTATGATATAAATGTTTGATTTCATTGATTTGTAAGTATTAAATGACTAATGTCTTCTTTCCTTATTTTATATCCCTTACTGTGTTTTTTATTCTCCTCCAATGTTTTGGAAATGATTTTCATAGGGTATAAGGAAGGGTATGATAATTGAAGAATTTAATATGATTTTTATGAAGAAATGTTTTTTTTTAAATTAAGGTGTTTTATTATTGAAATTTTTTTGGATAGAGTATAGGTGTCTTGTTTGTAATATTGTAGATGTAATGTAATAGATATAGCCAGATTCTCAAAAACTATAATCCAAAAAAGATCTTCAATGTGAATTCTGGACATAATGAAAGATTGTGTAATGTTTAAGGGTGGGGAATTATAGTTGGTACCAGAGGCCGGTTTAAAAATCTTTAGTGGTTAGGGTTTCATTTAATCATAAATGACACAACCATAATGGTTAGAATATTAGAAAGAGTTATAGTTATTATAGAAAAATTGAATGATTTTATGATTACATGAACAAGTATATCTTAGTATTTACCCTCTTCATAAGACGATATATGATGTTTTGAATGATATACAACCCCAGAACATTTTGGTTTTAGAGATAATGGCTAGATCTAGATGGTCCCAGTGTAACAATGGATGTGATGGAAAATATGGTGGTTTTTTTTAATATGCAACTGAATGAAATGGGAGAAACAATGATAACTCTTATGGTTATTCTCAAACAACTATCTGGAGTTATTATTGACCACTTTAACCTTGTTTAATTTTTTAAGGCATCGTATATGCAAGAAACGAATCCCTATAGAAGTTTAGGATATATTAATAAATGAATGTATATTCAAAAACCTATGTGTTAAGGACATGGAAAGAAAAACCAAGGAAAATGATTCAAAGGAATGGGAAGATTTTATAGATGGGGTAATGAAGGTCATAAAGAAATAACCAACCATTGAAAAATATAGTATTAGGTGACTAATGGAATGGTAAAGATTTTCATTCCATGTGGTCTATTGAATGTTCTAAATGCGGGGTGAATGGTCAGTACTCAAATCGATTTCCTACAAAGATGGTTTGGGAATGGGATCAGCAGGTCTGGAAAAAATATATGTTTACCAATATGAAATTTCATTCTAATTGATGATGAGGAAACTGAAAATGCCATATTAATGGTATGGATTATTTATTAGTTGTTGTTGTGATATTATTTAACATAGGATGTAATTCATTATTTTGTTTTTAGGAAACATGTATTAGGGAATAAGTTGAGAAAAACATGGATAAAGGATTGCAATGAATGTTGGATGATTAAGATGTCTACATTTTGGGATGCCAAATATGAGGTATGAGATAACCTTTTATGTTAAAATATTTCATCATTCTTTTTGATGAATTTATCTCATTTTTGGGAATTTTATAAAATTATATTGTTTTTTACAATGGACAACACGTAGACTATGTGAAAAATGTTGCACTGGAAAATGTTCCAGAGTCTAACCCATAACCAAAGTGCGACTTGGATTTATCACCTACCACTAGCCTACATGATTTCCAAAGATAGTAGGACTTATTATTTTTAGTAAAATGACTTTATTGATCATGAAAAAATTTATTTTTGGAACTTATGTTTTATATAATGGATATACATAGTATTGGATAATGATTTGGTGATTATGTGATAAATTTTATTTTGGGAGACATTTTCTCTTTTGGGATCACTATATTCCTAGGGAAAAGAGAATACTATGGGATTTCATTTGAGGAGTAATTGTGGAATTTTAATTTGGTAGATTCAATGTTTTTATTATGTACTAATGGTGATTTGAGTTATTTATGGAAATGATTAACCAGTCATGGAGAATATGTGATTAGGTTAATTACTTTTCAGTATGAGACTTTAAGAGTAGCCGATGTTATATGGAGACGAATTTTAGGATTTATTGAGGAATACTTTGTGATCAAATTATTCTGAGTTCTGTGATTCAATATTATTTTTGATTATTTTCCAGAATTTCAAGGGAAATTGTTTATTTAATGGTATTTGTTGAACATTGGGTATTTTTTGTTGAATTTTGTAGTTTAAAGTATAATTTCATTCTATAATATATTTTTCTTTTGGGGTTTTTTATGATCAGGTACAACCATTTTTGGTTTTGGTTAATATCTAAATATAGTGGAAATATATATTTCATATTTTGTGGATTATGTGATTCTCTAGAAGATGATACTAATGCATCAGGTGTGACCAAGTTACCTTGAATAATTATTTTAAGAGAAAATATAATTTTGTGGGAGATATTTATTAAAGGATGAACCTCTATATGACAAGTAGGTATATTTCTTGATCTTCTTAGTTAAAATTATAAATAAATTCATCAACATTATGATAAGAACATTAAATCCAAAACACTATCTTTTTACTACTCTGAATTGGAAATCAATAACCATTTAACCCATCACATGTTTATGGTTTTAAGATATTTAAGTTTCTCCTGATCATGTTTCTTATCACCCTCCATCAGAACATGATGTATATTTTCACTTTCATATCCATGTTTTCTTATATGGAATCCTATTATGTGTTATCTTGGGTGACATTTTTACTTCACTTTATTTATTTTAAAGTGATATATTTATTGATTGTTTTTCTGATGTGGGATTTCTAATGATGTTATGGAGCCCAATTTTAAAATTGCGGGGATGGAATTTCCAAAAGGGAGGAAGGGTGTAACAACCAAGGTATTTGTAGAATAATAATTTTTCATATCTATTAATATTTATAAATAAGATTTTAATTTTGTATTTAAGGGGAATCTTTTTATGATAGAGTACTCAACACGAAATAATGGGTTTTCCGAAATCTTACGTTTCACAAAGCATTGAGTTATAATTAAACATTATTATTATTATTATTTTAAATGGAAGTTAATTCCCATCCATTGGAATGGAAAAAATGAATATCATCTACTAATAATTGAAATATGGATTAAAAATATTAAAATAATGATTCATTGGTTGTCAAATTTTTTATAAATTGAAATAAAAACCAATTGAATATAATGGATGAGTTTTTATAAAAACCCATTTAAAAGAGAATAATTGTGTTTCGAAAATATTATCACTCATTATTTATTAATATTAAATGAAAAATATATTTTCTATATTAAATTTAATATTTTAAATTCATATTATATATTTTCTAGATATGATATAAAAACCAATTCATTTTTTGGTCAAAAGAAGTATTTTTCTAAATATGCTGCTTTATCGCCTTTTGATGGAGAACCATTTTTAAATTTAATTTTTTACACCATTATTTGTTCTATTTGACAAAATAGTTTTTTTAATAATAGGGGAACAGAAATTTACATTTGATGAGTTTTTTATATTTTCGGATAGCTATCATGTTTTGATGAATAGTAAAAATATGCTTAATTTTATTGCAAAAATAAATTTTTCCATCGAGATAATTTATAGTTCAATATAATATTATTTAATGTTTTTAAAGTATAAATGTAATATCTTTTTATCATTGTAACCAATTTTTGACATTGTAAGTAATATTACATTGAAAATAGACATAAACACATGTTAATCTTTTGATAGTTATTCTTCGTAAAAACCCGCCTTTTGGTATTGACAATAAGAATTGTTTTGAAATTAATTACTAAAACTAATGCATTTTTATTTTGGAAAAATTTATTCCATATTTGGAATTATAATTTCAATATTGTTTGAATATGTACCTTTAAATTTTTTGACACTATGAATATTAACTTCAATAATTATATAATTTAACATGGTTAAAGGGTAAATTTGGTAAATAAGGGTAATATGTAATATTATAACAATATTAAACTATCCGAACAGATGTGATAATATTATTAGATGAGATATTTTGGAACTTGGTCATCCTTGGGTCGATTTGGGGACCCCATTTAGCCACATGGGTGTAACAATGACATTTTATAACAATTACTTTAAATTAAATAAAATACGACATATACATGTATCTTTAAATAAAAAAAATTATATGAGGTTATATAGGTGATATATTTGACTATAGATATTAATTAGAAAGATAAAATTCTTTCATACATCATGCCATTTTTGTAAAAAAAATTAATCATTAAATATGTAAATGTAGTTATGACACAATGATGATGTAATGATTGCTTCATTAATTAATGATTCAAATAAAGGATATTATAAATATTAAAATTAATGTAATTTTAATATTTTTATACCATCCACAAATTTAATGGATTATATATACATATAATATTTTATTTAATGTGTTTTTAAGGAATAAATTCATTATTAATTTAATAAAAATCAATTACTTTATAGTGTCAAAATATATAAAACTGGGTTTTTAAAACATATTCTATTTTATTAATTGATATAATAGTCATAAAAATCTAAGGATAGTCCAACTAACGTATATAATGTGAAAAATTTAATTAATGATCCACTTATTATTCTCCTATTATTTAATTTTAAATATATTTACTATATATTATGAATATTCTAGAAGACATGGTAAGAGTTATTGTTTTTAACAAAGGATAAAGCTAAAAAATAAGGCTAAATTTGTAATCTAAACATGGATAAAAAAATATTGGATGTGATTTTTTAGTCCCAGAAGCAACTTTTCAATCAAATAAACAAGTTTGGGACTATTTTTAACCTTAAATCATTATATAATAAAAATTTATTTCAACACTTTCCTAAAGGTAACCTCCCCTTCTTATAAAAGGGCATCACCTCTACCAATTTATTCACACCTCTAAAGCCCATTGGATCATCAAAATTGAACAAAAATAATCTCCCGACATCCCTCATTTACTTATCTAATCCCTACATTGGGAATAAATCAAATCAAGGAATATTTTTATCTCAAATCAAGAGGTTACTCGATTTAGAGGTAACATATTCACTAAAATTATTTTCTTTTATTTTCATTCTCCACATCCTTTGCTCTTCTTATTCATTTATTACATAAAAAACCTGTATAATCAATATAATAGGATATTTCTATGAGAATTATTATAACTATACTTACACAATCATGTATCTAATGGATATGAACATATTGTTTCTGTGGACATAAAACTATAGCCTCACTAAACGATGATTGTTCAATTTTCCCATACCACCTATCATGGTGGCCATTAGGATAGAACTATAGTTATACATGATGTATAATATATTTATATTTTTCTGATTAATCATTAATTTTTATTTATAACATACCTTTATGCTTTCCATTATCTATTAATATGATAATTTCATTTGAGGACGTGTGTATTCCCGCCGGCACAATGTGATAATACTCATTTATGCCATCCATAGAAAGTATAAATGATGGTGTTAATGAAATTATGTATCATATATAAAATAGGATATTATATATGAATTATAATATACATATGTATCAGTTAGTTTTCTTTCCATTACATATGAAAAATGAATGAATGTAGCGTTCATGCATACATTCGGCTTACCATCCCCATGAACATAGCATTTCATTTCATACCTCCAAATATAACAAAATATTATAAATACATATATAACTGTTCTATACATAAATAAACTGGATATAAATGAGGCTCAAATCATGAATAATATTTGGGTGATGATTGACTTGTTACTACATGGATAATTTATACCAAAACAAGTACATTTTGACTCAAGTACCGAATATTGACAAATTGACTGATATGAAATTAAGTAATTTTTTATTATTTTAAAACAATGATAAGTACTATAAAATTAATAAAAAACAAGAAAAACATTCAAAATAAATTACTAATTAACATATGTTTATTATTTGGGAATATAAATAACAAATGAGACATTTTAGAGTCAAGGTAAAGGATCTTCTTAACCAAATGTCCATTATCTGGGTTAATCTTCTAGTTCTTGATTATCTCATGCTATGATTATGTGAGAAATAGATTTTGAAAACATATCATGTATTTATACTTTATTTATGTGTATTTATAGTAAATAACCACAATATATCTATATTAATAACAAAAGTATCTTAGTAGGGGAATTTCTAAACTTAATTTTTACTCCATGGGTTTTATGCATGCTTCATTGATTATATTATTCCAAGATTATGTGTAAAATAAGTATTTTTTAAAAGTTTTAATTTACACTTAAATTTGTGGGAATATACTATTTCTACACATAATCACCCCAATTATAAATTCATATATCATTGATACAATCTATTTAATGGACTACGTCTCAATATCTTTTCATTGCAACGTATCATGATATTTTGCACCTTTAATATCATAAAAGGTGAATATTCAACAATTTTGACATTTTATTTCATGAATTTCTATATTTTAATGGTATTTAATGTTTTTATTATGTTATTCTTTATTTTTTTATATTCCACTGTTTCTCATGTGTTACAAGACTCATTCACTAAAGCATCCTTTTAAATGATTTGATGATTAATTTTTATAAATATTTCTCAATATTGTCCATGTTTTTTAAATGGTTTTAAGAATTTTTTTATATGGAAATTAAGGTTTTAAAATGATATTCATTTAAAAGTTTCAATGTGGTATGGGACATTTTTATTCAAAACATCATTATTAAAAGTTTTAAGTGGTTTGGGAAATAGATTGATTGTTTCGGTATCTTGAAATGATTTCTCATGAATGATGAGTGAAATGTTTATAAGATCTATATTTTATGTGTTATTATTACGTAATGGTACATGGTTATTTGAAAGGTGGTTATGTGATAAAAAAATATGTGTGGTTCTGTGATAAACCAAGGGTGAGTGAGCCTAAGATAGCTCTCCAATGTATTGGGTAACATGACAGAGGTAAATGTTACGGTATCTCTTATAAGATTAAGGTATTATAATTTCATGGGTATTACAAACGTAACAAACTATATTGACATGAAAGATAAAATGTAGGTATGTAATAGATTCCTAAGTTTCATTTATGAGTTAGTATTTCTATGTTTTATCAAGAATTCCTATGATTTCATAAGGTATGTTAAGAGATTATGTTTTATGATTGAAATGTATGATTTCATTGATTTTTATGTATTCATGGAATAATGTTTTCATTCCTTATTTTATACCCCTAACTGGTCATTTTATTCTAATCCCTAGAATTTGAAACGTTTTTTAGTGTATAAGTATGGTAATGAGAAAATAAGAATTCAAGAATATTTTTATAGTGATTTTTTTGATCAAAAAGTTTTAATATTATTAAAAAATTAGATTGATTCAAAGAGTCTAATTTGTAATATTGGAGATTTAATGTAATATTAATGGCATAATTCACTAAAAATATAAACCTAAAAAGATCCTCAATGTTAATTCATAAATTAACTCAGGATTTTGTAATTTTTATGTTTGGGGACTTATGAATACATGTTGAAGCGGCGGTATGATCCCAGATCAAATATGAATTCAAAATGTATTATATTGACAGACCTACAAAATTGGAGAAGGGATGTGAGAATTCTCCAAGACAGCCTCTGGATGACGACAGTGTGGTCCTTGATCTGTAAAATTGGAGATATTTTCAGGAATATAAAAAGCTAATAGAATATGATGAGTAGGTTCATCGGTAAAGAGATGATCCCAACATGAGGTGATTTGTAAACTGTGATGACGAACCTCATTTTTTGAAGGTATATAGTCTCATTCTCATACCATTAGAATATACTTCCTGTCATCATTGAAAATAATATACTCCTATCTTGAGTTGAATGAATAATTAAATTGACGAAACCTTGTTTTAGATGGGATATAATCATGGTTATGTGCCTCATCCTTTACCAATATATTTTGATAATCCTGCAAGATGAGGGAAATAATTTGATATTATCTAGACTGTCCACCTGTTCATGTAGATCAAGATTACTTTATTTTCTTGGATATTGGGATAAGGATATAGGTATGTCCCTGTATCTGTAGTTTTGTCAATATTTGTTGGAAAATATCTTCTTTCATTTCCATAGAGTAATAAAACATTAGTATATAATGTATTGGGATATAATATTGAACATTCTAGTTCAACAAGTTTTTTGGAATATGACATTGAATAATGTGGGGATATAAGACCACTCTTTACTCATTGTTCCATTAGGATATGAAGAAGGGATTCAAAAATGGGGTAATTTATATTTCCCTCTCATATTCCTTCTTTAATAATATACAATAAATGATGATCTAATTGGGTAGAGATATATGCCTGATCACTAACCACTTTTAGCATATGCTTGCAGAATTTTTCTGGGGTATAATGAATATGAGCTCTCTCCCTATGATGTTTAGATTTCCTTTCCTGATGGGATCTCCTTGGTTTTTATATATGAATTTAAATGCTGTTGACCTATTGGGTATCACCCTTAGTAGTCAAGTCAAAAGCACTAGTGGGTTCGTATTGAAAATTGATGGGTACACGTGTAACACCCTAGGTAAATAAAGAATATGACATTTTCATATTTATCCATATTTTTGAATAAAATATTAATATTTATTTAAAGGGGACGCTATGCTCGATGGCGTGCCCAATACGCAACAACGGGTTTCTTGGGAATCATATGTTCACTCTAATAATAAAATAATATTATTTTAAATGGTAGTTAACGTCTAGACATTGTAATGGAGGGAATGAATGGAACTAACTACAAAATGATTATATATTTTTGTCACATATTTTTACTTTTATCCAATAAATGTTAGAGGTTTATAATGTGAATGAATCCAATTTTAAGCGTAAATATTCTAATATTCTTTAAAAGGTCGATTAACCACCTTTTGATGGAGAATTATTTTTAAATCCAATTTCTGAAAACATCATATGTTATATTGGACCAAATAAAATTATTCTTTCGAATCGGGACATCAAAATTTACATTGTGTAATTTTTTGGTATTTTTCCGATAACGTTCATTTTTTAATGAATAGTGAAAAATGTTGTATTTTAATTCAAAACCTCTTTTTAATATAATTTATTTATATGATTAGATTATATTTTGAATTGGTTTTAAAGTCCAATTATAATATATTTTTACCATTTAATCAAATAGTGGTCATTGGAATTAATTTCACATTGAAATTGGACTTAAACTGGCGTTAATCTTTTAATAGATATTGTTTCTTAAAAACACGCTATTTGTTTTGACAGTGGGAATTGATTATTAAATTAATTAATTCATCTTATATGTTTAGAATTTTATATAATGGAAATCAATTTTGAATTCAGAATATCAAATATATCTTAGGGTTAATTTTTGTTCATTTTCTAAAAAACATCAATTTTTTATGAATAGTGAAACCACTAAGTGATAGTAAAAGAAACTGATTTTTCGTTTAAATTAAACTTTACCACTTCTGTGATTTGAATTTCAAAAATACGACATACAAGGTTTTCATTAAGAAGTAAAATGTGGTTCAACGAGATTAAAATAATTTTTTTATGAATAGTAACTTTTAAGTTTTTAATCGCGATTAGAGGTAATTAGTGTAATTTAAGGTAAAAATAATGTTTTAATAATATTAAATGACCAAGACACATGTCCTACCCACATTGGATGTGTCATGGCCGACCAAGAAAATCCATGGGGCAACTTGGGGACCCCATGGAGCCACTTTTGTTGGAAAATGACATAATTAACCTTTTATTTAAAGTTAAAATAAAAATGTCACAAGCATGAGTTGTCTTACTAAAAAAAGTTTAAATGGGGTTATACTGGTCATATTTTTGACTATAAATATTAATTAGAAACCTAAAACGATTTACTACATCATGATTGTTTTTTTATAATTTTTAGACATTAAATAAATTAATTTATCTATGACATCATGATGATGCAACGATTACCTCATTAATAAAGGATTTAAATAAAATGAAAATATAATGTTAAAACAATTACATTAACTTGTCAAATACCTATTGGATGAGTATATTTCGAACCCTTACCAACTTATCCTTGAAATAAATCAATGTGGGACCTTTAAAATCCGAAAATCATTTGAAAATAAAGTAACATTTTGTAACTTTCCAATAGTGCCCCTCCTCTCCTCTTATGAAAGGCCCCCCCTCTACCACCTTACCCACACCTCTCAAGCCATTGGATCGGACAAACCTGGCTCATTTTGTCTCTCTACATCCCTCTCTTACTCCTAGAAGCCTCACTTTGGGCAGAAGTCTTCCCAAGGAAGCCTTTGAGCTCAAATCAAAGAGAGATACCTGATTTTAAGGTAATGTCTTCACTTGTGTTCTTTTGTTTTATTTTTATTCTCCAACCCCATAAACTCTTTTTATTAATTTCTTTTGTAATAAATAAATTAGATTAAATATAATAGGATGTATTTATAAGAATTATTAGTGCTACACATACACACAACTACATCTAATGGTTAAAGAACATATTGTTTCTGTGGATGGTGAATTTCTGCCTCACAGAACGATGATTGTTCAATATTCTTTTAACACCCTCAAAGGTGGCCATTAAGATGTCACTATATTTATATATTATATATGATATGTTTATTTTTTACTTATGCTTATGTATTTTTTATTTATGGAATACCTTTATGGTTTCCATTATGGTTAAATGCGATATCCTAATTTTAGGAATTACGGACTACAGCCCCCTCAAAGTGATTTGATTCGTTAATACCATATGTGGTACGTATAAAGGATAGATTTAATGATATTATATATGATACCATACTTAAATTATAGTACTATTATGTATCATTATGTTTTAAGTCCATTAAATAAGACATAGAAATGGAGGTAGCATTCATGCGTACGTAAGGCTTACCATCTCCATGAATAGTGCATTTCATTTCTTACCTCTAAATGTTATGTAATATTATAAATGCATGTATATAATGGATATATATGATATATATGATATCTACATAATGAATATAATTCGGTATATAATATATATTTTACCACATGAACAACTTGTAATTATAAAGAGTTTATTTTTGACTCAAGTAGCAATGATATACAAAAAGACCATTATTAACTTAAATAATTACGTAGTGTTCATAGCATGGTAGTAAGTTATATAAATGGAATAATGAACTTGAAAAAGGTTCTTAAGCAAGTATAAATTAACTAATTTTTATTATTCATGAGGTTAAAGAACGATCGAGTCAAGTAGGACCCGAGGTAAGGGATCCTACCCCTCTCTTTCTTTTTAAATACACTCTTTTATGTCATTCCTTTTATGCTCATATTTCTTATGATTGGGATGTTATTTTATATTAATCTTACTATACTTTTTATGTTCATATTATTAGAGACTCTATTTTTTCTCATCAATCCATTTTGGAAGTTTTAATTGGCACCGTTACGCTGCCGAAATTTCGTAAGGGCTTTTTATCTCGCTTTGTGTTTTCGTGAGATTCATGCTACATTTGCCAATATTTCCTTTTGAGTTGGATATTTACTGTACATTATTCTACTCTTTGTGTAACATACTTTCGTTTATTATTATTTACATGACTGTTGTATAGTCCTTCTTTCATGGGGTGTACGTTTCGGAAGTTACCCAAATCGGCAAGGGAACCTTTCACCCTCCTATTTTTAAAAGACTTCATTTGTTATGTCTTTTAATTTTATTCTTATTATGTGGGGATATGTTCTTCTATATCCTTATTTCCATAAATTTTATGTCCGAGGGATGAGACACCCTTTATCTCTCTCATCAAGTCTTTTTCTAAAATTTGATGTGACACCGTTAGGCTGTCAAGGTAACTTCTTAACCCAATTTCGATTTATTTGGGTTCAACATGTAGTTATTGAATATATAATCCTTTGAATATGTATGAATGAACTTTGATTATTTTACACTTAATATCCACTTATATTGGGTGTATTTATATTTTTCACACATAATTATGAGATTGATTTATCCTTAATTTAAGGATAGCATCTTTATAATGGATTTCATCTCAATTTACATTTCCATTGAGACTTCATTGTTTTTATGCACCAATTCACTCTTATATGGTGTATATACTATCCTTTGGAATATTATAAACTTAATGCCTTTATTATTATGATATTATAATGTTTTGATTAAATGTTATTCCTCAATTATTGTATTCAAGTGTCTCTCATTTTGATAAAAACCCTTTAACTAAAATATCGTTTTAAATGTTTTAATGATTTATTCTTATAAATATATCTAATTAATATCCATGTATTCAAAATTATTTTAAAGATTTATTTATATGGATATTAATGGTTTAAAATGTTAAAAGCTTCAATGTGGTATGGGACTTCATCTCAATCTTTTTTCATTGAGGCATATTTTGCTTTATACACAACCTCCTTTTATACTATGTATAAACCCCTTTGACTTTTATGTTTATCCAAAAGAAATCATGTTTATATGAAGCATTTTACTACTTGACAAAAGGGAATGTTATTGTCGTACGTATGTGGCGACAATGAATTCTCTGCTGCCATGACTATTATTTGAGTTTCGGCTTCCTCTACAAGCCATAATTTTTTTAAAATGAAATATAAATACCATGTTTTACTTTTCTTTTATTTTTGTATTGAAAATGGTTTTCATAATGTTTTTATATCATTGTGTTGTATTGATATCTTGTGATTGAAAAGTGGAAATTATATGTTTCATTTATGCATGTTTTATGTGATACGATTATGTTATTGTACTTGGACATTTTACGGGTGGTTACCTGATAAACCATATTACGGGTGGTGCCGTGAATACTAGGATGGGTGGTTACATTATAACCTCCAATTCATTGGGTAAGGAAGTCGGACATATGGCTATTCCATTAAGTATGTGTGGATGTCAACCGTATGGTTATTCCATTTATGTATGTTTATGTCCCAAGTTACCTTTCTATGTTATGTGTTATTTATATGGGTTTATGGGAATATTTTGGTTACAAAAGGGTAAGTAATGGTCTTTTATTCGGTGAAGAGTTTTTACTACTTCATAAAGGTGAAAAGTATTACTTTGGTAAAGAATTCATGGTTTACTTGTTGTTTTGAAAAACTAACAGTTTTCCTTCTCTGTGTATCCTTTACTGGGGTTTTCATGCTCATCCCAAATTTTTGAAATGTTTTCCATAGGACTTAAAGATGAATAGGGTCATGGATGGGATCAAGGAAAGACATTCTATCTAAAACATGGAACTATACATGATTCTTGTTTTTTTTGATTTTTTATGTTATGGAGACTTAGTAGAAGTGAATACAATGTAATCTTTTGAGATGTAATAGTTTTGTACTAATTATCTAAAACTCTAAACCTGAAAAGATCCTCAATGTGAATTATTCATTTAATTCAACATTAATTAAGGTTTAAGGCCAGGGCCTTATAGTTGGTATCAGAGTTCGGTTTAGATAACTTTAGAGGTTAGGGTATTATCTAAGCATAAGTGACATTAGAATAATGGTTAGAATTATAGAAAGAGTCATAGTTTTTAGATAAAGTGAATGAGTAAGTATATCTTAGTGTTTATCATCCTCATTAGTACATGAATATTTTGTTGATATACTCACACTGACAGTTCTGGTTTTAGTAAATGGATGGATCTAGCAGGCACCAAAGTGACAATGGGTTTGAAGGAAACTGTGGTGGTTCTCTGATTAAGAGACCGGATGAAATGAGGGATTCAATGAGGAAACTCATGGTTGTTCTAAACCAACTATCAAAGAGTTATGATCAACAACACGAACCATGGTATGTTCTGTAATGCATCATGTACAAGATGAAAAATCGATGTGGAAGTTCGGGTAATAATTATAAAGGTAACCATTAGGGTTTACATGATCCTTACTTTTGAAGTAATTATGGGTTACTATATGTTATGATGAAATATGAATGACTTGGGATAAACATGAGGTTAAAACATGTTAGGGTTATTTTTGGAGTTTTATAAAAAGGACAACACGCATACCGTGTGACAACCAGTCGCGTCGGACAAAGCTGCAGGAATCGAACCCACAACCAAAGTGCGACTGGTATTTATCGCCTACCACTGGACTACGTGAAGTCCCTGGTTAGTATGACTTTTTCTTTTTAGTTATATGATTTTATGAATTAAGAGTAAGTTGATTTGGGGTTATCTATGGAAATTATTAACCTATCATAGAGGATATGTGATTAGGTTAATTACTTTTCAATGTGAGATTTTAATTGCAATTGCTGTTATTTGGAGAGAAGTGTTAATATTTACCTTGGAAGAATATGTGATTAAATCCTTCAAATATTTGGGTTTCAATCTATGTTTGGTTTAATTTGAAGACTTTTATGGACAAATTTTTTATTGAATGGTATTTGTTGAACCTTGGGTTTTGTTGGACAAATTTTGGAGATTAATAATAGATTTTCTTTTTATAAAGGATTATCCTTTTGTTGATTATCAGATCGTGTACTAACCTTTTTGGTATTGTTTTTGGTTAAACTCTAAAGACAATGGATGTATATAGTTATCTTTTGTGGATTAGGTGATTCACGAGAAGTTGATTATAGTACTCTTAATGTGAACAAGTCTTCCTAAATACTCATCATTTGGGGAAAGTATGAGTTTGTGTAAGAAATCTAGTAAAATTTGAAAGTCAACATGACAAGTAAGTATGTTTCCTTATGTTTTAGTTAAGCTCAAAAATAAATTCCTCAATTAAAAGTTAAAAAAAGGTTTTCCATTAACATTCTCTACTGGGGAATCCAATACCGTTTAACCCATCACAAGTTTGTGGTTTTCTGGTGGTTAACTTTCTCCTAAACATGTTTTCTATCACACTCCCTCAGAACATGACCCTATGTTTTTCTTCCATATCCATGTTTTCATACATGGAATCCTAGTATGGGTTAACTCGGGTGACCTTTGTACTTACCTTTCTTTTTATAATGTAACAGTTTAATTTACTCCTTTTCCGATGTGGGGCTTTCAATAAAGTTTCTGAGCCCAATTTTAAAATTGCGAGAATGCAATTTCTAAAAGGGGGAAGGATATAACACCCCAGGTAAATAAAGAATTTGACATTTTCATATTTATCCATATTTGTGAATAAAATATTAATATTACTTTAAAGGGTCGGCTATGCTCGATGGCGTGCCCAATACGCAACAACAAGTTTCTTGGGAATTTTACGTTGCACTCTAATAATAAAATAATATATTTTTAAATGGTAGTTAATGCCTAGCCTTTGTAATGGCGGGAATGAACAGAACTGACTAAAAAATGATTATATATGTTTTTCACATATTTTAACTTTTATTCAATATGTGTTAGAGGTTTAAAATGTGAATGAATCCAATTTTAAGCGTAAATATTCTAATATTCATTAATAGTTCAATTAACCTCCTTTTGATGGAGAACGCTTTTAAAATCCACTTTTTGACTATTTCATATGTTATATTGGACCAAATAAAATTATTCTTTAGAATCGGGACATCAAAATTTACATTGTGTAATTTTTTGGTATTTTTCCGATAAAGTTCCTTTTTTTAATGAATAGTGAAAAATGTTGTATTTTAATTCAAACCCTCTTTATAATCTAATTTATTTATATGATTATATTATATTTTGAATTGGTTTTAAAGTAAAATTATAATATATTTTTAGCATTTAATCCAATAGTGGTCATTGTAATTAATTTCACTTTAAAATTGGACATAAACTAGCGTCAATATTTTAATAGATATTATTTCTTAAAAACACGCTATTTGTTTTGACAGAAATAATTGATTATTAAATTATTTAATGCAACTTATATGGTTAGAATTTTTTTAAAATGGAAATCATTTTTGAATTCAGAATATCAAATATAGCTTCGGGTGAATTTTTGGTAATTCTTTGAAAAACTTCAATTTTGATGAATAGTGAAACCACTTAGTGGTAGTTAAAGAAACTAATTTTTCATTTAAATGAAACTTTACCACTTCTGTGATTTGAATTTCAAAAATATGACATACATGGTTGTCATAATGAAGTAAAATGTGGTTCAATGGGATTAAAATAATTTTTTGGCGAATAGTATCTTTTATGTTTTTAATCGCGATTAGAGGTAATTAGTGTAATTTAAGGTAAAAATCATGTTTTAATAATATGAAACGACCTAGACACATGTCCTAACCTCATTGGATGTGTCATGGCCGACAACGAAAATCCATGGGTCAACATGGGGACCCCATGGAGCCACTTTGGTTGGAAAATGACATAAATAACTTTTTATTTAAAGTTATAATAAAAATGTCACAAGCATGAGTTGTTTTACTAAAACAATTTTTAAATGGGGTTATACAAGTCATATGTTTTAGTATAAATATTCATTAGAAAGATAATAAGCTTTCTTACATCAGGATAGTTTTTTTATAATATTTATACATTAAATAAATTAAATTATTTATGACATCATGATGATGTATTGATTACATCATTAATAATGGATTTAAATAAAATGAAAAGATAATGATAAAACAATAACATACACTTGTAAAAGACCTATTTAATGAGGATATTTCTAACCCTTACCACCTTATCGTCGAAATACATAAATTTGGGACCTTTAAAATCCGAAACGCATTTGAAAATAAAGTATCATCTTGTAACTTTTCAAGAGTGTCCCTCCTCTCCTCTTATAAAGGGCCCCCACCTCTACCACCTTACCAAAACCTCTCAGGCCTTTGGATCGGCCAAAATCTGATAAATTTGTCTCTCCAAATCCCTCTCTTACTCCTTGAATCCTCAATTTGGGCCTAAGTCTTCCCAAGGAAGCCTTTGAGCTCAAATCAAAGTGAGATACCCGATTTTAAGGTAATGTCTTCACTTGTGTTCTTTTGTTTTATTTTGCTTCTCCAACCCCCTAAACTATTTTTATTCATTACTTTTATAACAACTACAGTTTATTAAATATAATAGGATGTTTTTATAATATGGATTCTAACTAAACTTACACACAACTACATCTAATGGTTAAAGAACATATTGTTTCTGTGGATGGTGAATTTCTGCCTCACGAAACGATTATTGTTCAATATTCTTTAAACACCCCCAAAATTGGCCATTAAGATTTCACTATATTTATAGATGATATATTATATGTTTATGTTTTAATTAAGATTTTTTATTTTTCATCTATGTCATACCTTTATGGTTTCCATTATGGTTAAACGCAATATCTTCATTTTAGGAAGTGCGGACTACCGCCCCCTCAAAGTGATTTGTTTTGTTAATACCATATGTGGTATGTATGAAGTATAGATGTAATGATATTATATATGATAACATACTGGAATTATAATACTATTATGTATCATTCTGTTTTAATTCCATTAAATAAGAAATAGAAATGGAGGTAGCGTTCATGCCTACGTACGGCATACCATCTCCATGAACGGTGCATTTCATTTCTTACCTCTAAATGTTATGTAATATTATAAATTCATGTATATAATGGATATATATGATATATATGAAATCTAAATAAATAAAATAACTCTGGATATAATATATATTTTACCACATCAACAACTTGTAATTATAAAGAGTTTATTTTTGACCAAGTTGCAATGATCTACAAAACGACCATTATTAACTTAAATAATTACATAGTATTAATAGAATGGTAGTAAGTAATATAAAAGGAATAAATAACTTGAAAAAGTTTATTAATAAAGTATAAATTAAGTCAATTTTATTATTCAGGAGGTTAAAGAATGATCGAGTCAAGTCGGACCCGAGGTAAAGGATCATGCCCCTCTCTTTAATTTTAAGTACACACGTTTATTTCATTCCTTTTAAGCTCATATATATTATGATTGGGATGTTATTTTAAATTAATCTTACCGTACTTTTTATTTTCATATGATGATAGACCCTATTTTCTATCATCAATCCATTTCGGATGTTTTAATTGGAGCTGTTATGCTGCCAAAATTTCGTAAGAGGCTTTTTATCTCACTTTGTGTTTTTGTGAGATTCATGATACATTTGCCAATATTTCCTTTTGAGTGGTTTATGAAATGTCCATTTTTCTACTATTTGTGTAACATACTTTCGTTTATGAGTATTTACATCAGTTTTTTTATAGTCCTTCTTTCAATGGGTGTACATTTCGGAAGTTACCCAAATCGGTAAGTGAACCTTTCACCCTCCTCTTTTTAAAATACTTCTTTTGTTATGTCTTTTAATTTTCATCTTATTTTGTGGGGATATGTTATTATATATCCTTGTTTCCATAAATTTAATTTCCAAGTGAAGAGATACCCTTTATATCTATCATCAACTCTTTTTTCTAAAATTTGATGTGACGCCGTTAGGCTGTCAAGGGAACTTCTTAACCCAATATCGATTTCATTGGGTTCAACATGTAGTTATTGAATATGTCATCCGTTGAATATGTGTGAATGAACATTGATTATTTTACACTTAATATCCACTTATATTGGCTGTATTTATATTTCACACACATAATTATGAGATTGATTTATCCTTAATTTAAGGATACCATCTTTATAATGGATTTCATCTCAATTTACATTTCCATTGAGACTTCATTGTTGTTATGCACCAATTCACTCTTATATGGTGTATATACTTTCCTTTGGAATGTTATATAATGAATCCCTTTATTCTCATGATATTATAAAGTTTTGATTAAATGTTATTCCTCAATTATGGTATTCAAGTGTCTCTCATTTTGTTAAAAACCCTTTAACTAAAATATCGTTTTAAATGTTTTAATGATTTATTCTTATAAATATTTTTCATTAATATCCATGTTTTCAAAATGGTTTTAAGGATTTATTTATATGGATATTAATGGTTTAAAATGTTAAAATATTCAATTTGGTATGGGACTTCATCTCAATCTCCTTTCATTGAGGCATATTTTTCATTATACACAACCTCATTTTATACGGTGTATAAACCCCATTGACTTTTATGTTTATCCAAAAGGAATCTTGTTTATACGAAGTGTTTTACTACAGGACAAAAGGGAATGTTTTTTTCATACGTATGCGGGGACAACTAATTCTCCACCGCCGTGACCATTATTTGAGTTTCGGATTCCTCTACAAGCCATACTTTTTTTTAAATGAAAAATAAATACCATGTTTTACTTTTATTTTATTTTGGTATTGAAAAGGGTTTTCATAATTTTTATATATCAATGTGTTGTATTGATATCTTGTGATTGAAAAGTGGAAATGTTATGTTTCCATTATGCATGTCTTCTGTGATACAATTATTTTATGGTACTTGGACATTTTACGGGTGGTTACGTGATAAACCATATAACGGGTGGTGCCGTGAATACCAGGATGGGTGGTTACGTTATGAGCCCCAATGCATTGGGTATGGAAGTCAGCCATATGGATATTCCATTAAGTATGTGTAGAAGTCTACCGTATGGTTATTTCATTTATGTATGTTTATGTCCAAAGTTACCTTTCTATGTTATGTGTTCTTTATATGGGTTTTATGGTAATCTTTTGGTTACAAAAGGGTAAGTAATGGTCTTTTATTCAGTGAAGTTTTTTTACTAATTCATAATGGTGAAAATTATTACTTTGGTAATGTATTCATTTTTTACTTTTTGTTTTGAAAAACTAACAGTTTTCCATCTTTGTGTATCCTTTACTAGGATTTTTATGCGCATCCCATGTTTTTGAAATGTTTTCCACAGGACCTAAAGATGAATAAGTTCAAGGATGAGATCAAGGAAATACATGCTATCTAAAACATGGAACTAGACATGTTTCTTTTTTATGTTTTTTTATGTAATGGAATCTTAGTATAAGTGTCTACTATTTAATCTTTTGAGATTTAATAGTTTTTTCGTAATTCTCTAAAACTCCAAACCGGAAAAGATCCTCAATGTGAATTATTCATTTAATTCAATATTAGGTATGGTTTAAGGTCGGGGCCTTATCACACGAGTCATCCTATGTGACTCAAGAACTATTTTTGAGCCATGGTCAACACCATGATCCACCTTATAAAGGTAAAGAATGTTTTTATTTACATAGATCGTGGATAGGATCCCAAAATGGTTAGTATCGGGGATAAGAATCACTAGATCTATCACATTCTTCACTAAAAAAGTTGATTTCGAGGGATTTAGTGCATAGATACCGATATTTACAATCTAAATGATTAGGATCATACCAGGAAGGTGGTATTCATGTACTATCAAATTTACCACTAGCTGCTGGAGATGATGGGTTAGTGTTTCCACCTTGTGATATGTGATGGTTTTTATCATATATTAGGTTATAGAATAATTTCTTGATGATTGAATGGATTGAAATTTGGGATAATTTTGTAACTATGTTGTCTATAACCATAAAGGTGATAATAAACTAGTCCATTGACCAATATTGCATCTCATGTAAATTACATTCCTAATTATCTATGCACGGTGAATCCTATAGTTTATTTTAATTGTCATTTTGTCCAATTTATTACAATAAAATTTATAGAATGGACCAAAAATGAGAAAATTGATTATATATTTTCATTAAAAATTACATGTTGGGAGAATCATTTTTTTCAAAGTAGACAAGGAATATAATGACTTAATATGTGTTCAACCCACCATTTTTTAAAAAAATATTTACATTGGGTACAGTATTTTTTTGGGGGGACCATACATGGAATTAAAAGGGTGTAGTGGGAACTAGAAAATATATCCTTTTATATGATTGACATAGATAAAAGATTCATATCAGATTCATCATTTTTGTTTTAATGAAATTTTGGATGAGGTCCGACGTTTGATTCTGGGTGTATGTGGAGGGTGGGGTGCAACTAAATTTTATCATATGTTCACATTGGATTCACCAGTTTTTTTAATAACACCTAAAAACTCTCACATTAGTGAATAATTAAATGCGTTCCTTCTAAAGGCAGGTGAAAATTTGTGATTTCAAGCCCAATATAACATAATCGCTCAGATTGATCGAGAGTAAGGAAGGTCGGACTCATCACACCAATTTGGATATAATTATTTAGTACAAAATGAAAAACATATAAATTTATGAAATGTTTAACAAATATTTCCCAAATCTTGATATGAGACTAGTTATTCAAATAAAATGATCAGGTGTTGACTCCCTCTACACATTAGAGGTTATTCAAATAGTGAAGACCATCAGTATATATATATATGTGTGTGTGTATCATTATATATCTATTTACCATTATTACATAACATTGGGGAACAAATAATTCTTTAAATCCCTATGAAAAGTAACTCTAGAGTTTATAAATGTCTAGGAAGGAAATTGGTGTTCAAAAATTGGGATTGAACATTATAAAGGTGTCCTATGAATCTTGTGTTAATAGTAATAAAAAAATGAAGTTCAAATAGAAAAAAATTTCTATTTAACATAATGTTGGAAGGATTTATATGTTTGGATTTAATCACTAGGTACAGATCTCTTTTCTTGTAATGTAATCCTAAAAATCCTTTTTATTGAAGTTATAAGAGTTCTTATAGTTAACTCAGTTTGTATGGGGATTATACACTGATGTTTCCCTAATTGGGGAATTTTCATCATGTTAGTTGACAAATTGTAATAGGTCCCTATGGTCAAAGTGTCAAAAATTGGTGTGAGAAACAAGAAATATAAAATGATCATACATAGAGCCTGCAGGATTTGTACTTATGCATTAATGAATCCCTGGTCGAATGATCGGTATGGTTTTTGGGACATAGGAAAGATCCCAATGTATGCTTATTATAACAGTAATCATAGTCCTAATTTTTCACTTGGGTTATTAATCCATAGATGGATGATGAATTACAATATACACATAAAAGGTAGGTTATATAGAGTATCAAGACACATACACCATAGTGGACAACAAGGAGATATATCCAGTTCTAATACTCTGATGGATAAAGGGAGTAGTCCATATAAAGTTGTTTTATATTACATGGATGGAATGAAGTTCCCATAATAAATATTTGGTTTTATGGGTGTATATATCCCCACCCATCATGTTCAAGTGGTTTTAGGGTACGTGTCCGAGCATGGATTCTAAACAAAGTGAACATGTCTAAGGATGTATGATTGACATGTCTAAGGATTCCTATCAGACCAGGTTGAAATATCATAAGATGTATAAACGTATTTCAATATTATAAGGATGATATGTATAAGGATGTCTTCCAAACATGTATAGAGGGTTCACATGGACTTACTGACATGTCCAGATTACATTTTCTAACCCGGATGACATGTCTTGAGGTTGTCACATGATCTGGATGAGATGTCCAGAATACTTTCTCTGCCCTAGATGACATGTCCAAAAGTTATCACATGATGGATAATATGTCTAGGGGTCGACATTGGATCAAATATAAAATTTATTAGGGAAGTTGTTTGATCTAGATGACATGTCATGTAGATATTATGTGATCTCGATGACATGTCCAAGGTACATCACATGATCTTTTAATGGTCCATCTGAAGCACTTCACATGTTCATAAAAAATATTTGTATTTTTCTTCACATGAAAATTCCATAATATTGATTCATTATCATTTATATTTCATAATATTCATTGGGAATTTTACTGTTGAGGTTTTACTTGATCAGGTTGACATGAAGAAGTTCATCTATGTGCACGTGTCGACTTGCCATAAGTCCTTCACATGATTCGTTGGATGACCATGAAAATCACTTAAAACACTATATAATACCTTAAATAATTAATTATGCATTACTAATGGAAGACTCTTGTGGTTGTGTTGATCTCCACTCTTGAAGACCCACACTAAATTCTGCCCTAAGTTTTTCTTTATTCTATATAGGTATTTTATTGTTATCACCATCCAATATAAACAATTATGTGTACTATTCTAAAATTACTTATTTTGTATTGAGTCGGTATAGGGGAGTTCACATAAAATGATTCTCATGATCCAACTAGGGGTCATAAATGATTTTATCATTATTTCATCTGATAAACAAAGACCATATAGTCACTCAATAATTATTATATTTCGAACCAAGAGGTTTTGAATGGGATTTCGCATGATTTAGTCAATGTGTTGAAAGAACCTCATGATATCAAATCAGTATGTATGACATCTATCAAGACATCTATTCTCCTATAAAAGAGAATTATTCACAACATATGACTACTTTTCTAAGGGGATTCATGAAATTTTGAATTGATCTTGTGAATTGCACAATCTTTTTATGTGAAAAATAGTGTAATATAACTTCATAAAAATCTTCTTCCTTTTTCATCTTTTATTTAATATGTATTTGGAGTTCGTGTATTAGTTTTACATTAAGAAGTTTCCTTACCAATCATAAAATCCCAAAATATTTCTCCTGAAAAAGTTCAAATTCTCAAAGGTCTTCACATGATGGGGAATTAATTTCTCCATGTATTCTTCGTGATCATCAACAAATATCAGGAAATGTATATGATATTCATGTTAAAATCATCACAACTCACTTTCATGTGATTATTATTTTGTTTTGTATTTTACTAGATAAATTTTAATGTGTTATCTAATACATGTAAACCATTGTATCACATGATCAATTGGAAATTTTGAAATTCCATTTCATGATAATGGTGACAAGCTAATAATTCCATTGTGGGACATTGTTGTACATTCACTAGGTATTACTCATGACTGTTAATATATCACATGAATTGTATAAGAATTTCATGTAAATATCAATCTAATTGCATTTAGTATAAGGTTTTTCCTTTTTCATCTTTTATTTGAGAAACAAATTGTGTTCTTTTAAATATTTTGTCATCAGTCTAATCACACGATCCACAAAAATTCATTTTGGAACCACTTCCTGATCAATTGGACTATTTGATGTGGCCTCACATGATCAGATGGGATAATCCGAGGGGATTCACTTGATTAGAAGTAATATTTTAATGTGACTTCATATGACCAAGAATAGATCACACAAAATGCATGAAACATTCTCCAAAAGGTCCCAGGGTTATGGGAAAATGATTGTTATTGAGGGTCACATGATTCATGTGACTCATTTTCTTATAACCTCTACATCCACATCTCTTCCACAATTATTTGTGTGAAAATAAACCCTATGATTTGATTTTTTTCATATACCATAAATTTTCTGATACCCATTTTAGAGTAATTAATAATAACATTAATTTTTTTATATTCCAAATAATAAAAATTCTTAACCTTCAATTTTTTATTTACCCAATTTCATTTATATGGAATATTTCATCCATATATTTTTTCAATACTATAATCTAATATATCTACCAACCTACCAAGATCCAATCGTCTATATTAAATAAATTAATTATAAAATCCAAATAAATAAATAACTATTACAATAATAAATTTTAAACACTTCACTAAATGAAATATATTTATTTAATGACAGTATTATGCCACTTATTCTACTTTCTGGGTGCTTCATTTGACCCATAAAATCATACTCTAATCCCTAATGTGAGATCCATTTTATATTTCATTGAATCCTTATAGTATTGAAATAAAGATTTAGTCCTATAAATATCCATGAAATGATCCCATTTTTACATCTAATTGTTAAATATATAGATATTTTGATGTCAATGATTAATGTACTGTCAAAATACTTTAATTATTTACAACTAGATGTAATCTCTCATTGAAATTTATAAATTAATTTTATTATTAAATTTTCATAATTAACATATTATTTAATTTTTTCCTTCTATCTACATCTTACATTATCTGGTAATTAGACACATTCTAATGTTAAAGAAAAGCATAATTTTATTCATTCAATGAAATACAAAAACTATAAGAAGAAGATGCATGTACAGACAGACCCAAATAAAATAAAAGAATCATGGTGTTCTAAAGTATTCGATACCAAGGACATCACCTCTAATGATGTTAACCACTTATAGTTTCAAGCTAGAAAAGTCATGAAAAAAAATTACATGCCAAGAATATCAATCAACACAAGTTAGTACGCAACCTTGATTCCATCCCTCTGGACGTGTGAAACTCTAATATCATCACCCAAAAAACATTTTCACATCCTTACAATATAAGTAATATACTATGAAGTTGTACCATAATCAGGAAAAGAATTATATAAGAGTAAGGAATCTGTTTTAGAAATTGAAATATCTTATTTCATTTGCTTACAGATGAACATACACAATAACTTGGTCATTTCCACTGCATATAAGGAATTACCATGCTCGAGTCTGATAGAAAAATTCAATATTGTTCACCCCTAACAATCATGAACAATTCCTCCACTATGAAACCTTCATGAAATAGAAGTGACATCACTATTAAGATTTAAACCCTTTGAAGGAGGATTCCATCAAACCCAATTTCCCTAAAGAGGATCAGCAGGTCCAGACATCTGAGTATAAGAATATTTTTGCTATGAATGAGCCTCTCTCCATTTACCTAAATCCATGATGAATCCAGAAGGCATATTTTTAATTATTCAAATTATAATATAGCTATTTGAAAAAATATTATCAAAAAAAGATACATGTTTTTGGGTTTCCATATACAGCCACACCATACCAGTAGGATTACATCTTGAGAAGATATTTCCATACTCCCCACACCTTATCAATGAATCAAATGATCAGGAAAAGTTAGATTTTTCATAACTAAAGATGAAAAAACTGTGAACACACCCCTGAAAACTCCAAAAATAATGATCCCCATCACTATTAAAGAATATATTATTAAAAAATTATTCTTTAAGACAAACAATGCAAACACATCCTGAAACAGTGGATATCCCACACCTTTTAAAATTTTCATCAGTAGAAGCAGCACCATTCCTAATCCACCAAAATTGGAAATTATATTTCAAGGGAATAGACATAACCTAAAGGGTATTATTCATAGGATTAACTAGATTATATACATTGAGTATCATACAATAATCTTTTATTGAGATAGATCTAGAGGAAGAAGGACAGAAAAAAATTATCATATTTTGAGAATAAAATAATTTTGTTGCCAAGGGACTTGTGTTTTCTATAAAAAACGGTACTAATTAAAGCTGGGTGTTGACATGCTTCCTTGAAGGATATGATTAAAACACAACAAATCTGATATCCAATTAATTTCCCACTCCATTTGTGGTTCCAAAACAAAATTTTACCCTTCCCAACCAGCCATCTAGAGTGTGTCTTAATGGTATTAACATAGGAACCCATCTCATTCCATAAAGTAGAACCATGGCCATCCAGAATAATTCTATCTCCCACAGAATTTTCATGCATTGTTTTACCCCAAATATTTTGTAGTTCTTGGATATCCCATACTAGTTGGCAATCATAAACCTAAGAGTATCATAAAGGCATCAGATATTAATCCCCACTTCATTCACATGACGATCCATTCTATCCACAGACACCCAATTAATGTTACCTTTGGATTTAGGATCCCATAAAAATTTTACATGAATTATATCAATATTCATTATGAAACCCTTAGGAAACATAGTATAAGATAGTGCATGAATATGAGACTCAATAATAACACTGTTAATCAAAGTAATTATACCCCCAAATGATAGAATTTTTTTCCAGTTGATATTCTAGATCATAAATCTACTGATCAAATGGTATAAATAATAAATTCAATGTCTTATATAATATAGAGTATCCCCTAGATATTCCATAGGTAAATCAACCTTCTGCATATTCAAACAATTACCCAATGTAGATATACATCTTGAGGTACATGTTCTGGAAAGTTAAAAATAGATCTTTCTCTTGTAAATGATTTGACAACTCCAAATACAATATTCATCCAATATTAAATTCAAAACAATAAATCAAATACTTTAAGCATTCATGAAAAGTATAGTATCATCAGCAATAAACATATGATACATCGAATGTGATTTTATACCACTCTGATAAGGATGAATAAAACCGTTATTAATTCCCCTATAAATCAAACTAATGAGAACATTCTGAACTAGGACAAAAATACTTGTAGAAATAGATCCCCCCAATGATGGCCTCTACTAGATTTAATGAAACCATGTGATTTAGCATAAAAGATACATCCAACCATTCATAATAATAACAATGAAAAAGAATATCAATATTCCATGACGAAAATCCCATACCTACCAAAACATTGTTGATGAATCCGCATTCCACAAGAACATATGCTTTATTCATATAATTATTAATGGCCACATTAGAACCCCATGTTTTAATGTTGATATCCCTAACCATTTCATTTTCTAATGCTATCGATCCCTGGATACTTCAACCACTCACAAAACTATGCTTCCCAAGAGATATCCACAGGCGTAGATTGATAGATAAACATTAAAAATGAAGACTTGCAAGAATCCTATAAGACACATTACATCTTCTTATAGGGAAATAATGGAGGATAAAAGTAAAATTTCTATTATTAGAAACAAGAACTATTTTTAGTGGATCTAGTAGATCAAGACATCATCCCATCATTGAAAAAATTAGTAATTGCAGTGATAATGTCATTATTAATAATGTACCAAAAGGATCTATAAAAATAAACATGAAAGAAATCAGGCCCAGTAACACTATCTGGATTGATCTTAATCATACCATAAAAAATATATCCTTCTTGAAGAAGGGAGCCCATATCATCCTTAAAAATATCTGAAACACAATGTGGTATACCATCAAAAAGGTTGTATGAAACCCTAGTATTACCTTAAGTCATGTAAAAATTGGGTCCAGCAAGAAGATCATTGTGTTTGGAAAAAATCATATATCCAGTCAAGATTCTATCATAAGAAAAATATCCATTTTCAAGTAAAATATTATGCATAATAAACCCTATCCTTTAATTGATACTGGCTTGAAAATATGTTATATTTTTTCTCCCTCATGCAACCATTAAATCATAGATTTATCCTGAAATATTTTCTCTTATATATGAATAAAATCTACCAAATAGTCTTTCTTATTAGAAATATATTTATTTTTTTCATCCCATTCCTCCTACAGACAACGTTCAAGTAGTTCATCATATTCCATGAAATCATCTAAATTTTTCTCTAGATGAATGATAATCTTAGACAATAATTTTAATTTTTTTCATGAGATTCCTGAGTTTAATCAAAAAATATTCAATAAATGGCCCTGAATAGGTTCTTCCCAAGAGAGTTTTTCCAAATCATGGAATGGAGAATCATCATTCCAATGTCGTCTCTATCTAAATATCTCAAAATTATCATTTTCAGAATTAATAGAAATCTATGAAGGAGAATAATATGAAATACCTCACATCAAATTCTTAACATCACTATTAGCATAAATGGAGATAGAATGGATGTTACCCAAGCATCTGATGAAATGACTCTAAGATCTATTTGATCCCTTTTGATTATTACACCATGTAAATTTATCTCCATGATAACTAAGATCCACAATTTTTTGACGGTCATAAAAAGTGTGAAATAAATGTTGGATCATATAGGAAAACGACCTCTATCAATCATATCATCAGGGTCAACTATGATATTAAAATCATAGGAAAAAAACCATTTAACATTACCAGGATCCAAATAATTATGATTGTTCCATAGCAGAAGCCTGAGTTGAAGATCAAAACACCCATAAATGAAAGAGAAAATAATTTGATCATCTCAAGATTATATAATAGTAATTAATTGATCGTACAAAAGAATAAGATCACCCTCAAGACTTCTATGCCAAAATATCTAGATATGATGATTATCTTGGTCTGCATGCATAAATCCATGCATATGGAACCTTCCAAAAAATCATCAACTCGATCTGCAGGTTGTTTATGTTCATGAATACCCATCAAATAAATCTTATGAATTGATACTTCAGACGAAATGAAATCTGACATAATCATGATACTAAAACATTGGGTATTCTATATAAAAATATTAATCATTGAAACCAAAGAGATCTAGGATTGGAACCAGAACAAATCACCTTCAAAATATAGGAATAGAACCTCACCTTTTGTGATTTAGTTCATAAAAAAGAGTCATATCTATTAGAAAAAAAATAAATGGATATTAAAGATAAAAGAACTCCCTTTATATTCAAGGTGAAAGGAACCACTTCACCAGGGATATTAAAAAATGTATAAACCACCAAATAATTTGGACAAGATGTAAAAGGAGGAAACAAATAATCATCAGTAGAAAAAGTAGCCGAATACCTAATGAAATCTAAATTATCCATCTTTTTTATAAAAACCAATCTATTACTCAAATTGTAAAAGAAATGGATTTCCAAGAAAATATGGAATCAGAAATCAATTCATACCAAAATACTTAGAAGAAAGGTTACACATGAAGGGAAAAGAAATAAAATTGTCAACCTAACATTGAATCAATTGACATGGGATATACTCTACAATATCGAGATAGGACACCCAAAACATTGACATTTGTTCATTCACAAAAGTAGATATATGATCCATTTCAACAATGATCTGAAAATCTTCATGTATCACTTAAGAGGATACATCAATATCATATGAAAGAATATCTGAATCAATTATATCATTCTTATCCTGTCATCGAGTCTTTTCAAGCCTACCACCCAGACCAAGTTTTTGAAACATTCTTGGATGAACTCTACAAAGCGTCTATAAAAAATGAACATTGATATAGAAATTAGAAAAAAATGCAGAAAAATAAGATAAACTATATATTGGTTCCCTGAAAAAGAATCTTCCACACAAATAACATGTTTTTCTAGAATGGAATGAGACAAATTCAATTCCACACAAATTATAGACAAAAATATATCCACACATGATTTGGTTATGACATCTAAGAATAAGAAGCCGCCAATATAATCCACCATCATCTTTAAGAATCCTTTATTTTTAATGGGAAGGGGAAGTCCCGATAGATTGATCCCAATAGCTACCTCTGAGCTCTCCTTTTCCCGTTTAGTATCTAAAGACGATCTTGATAAGATATAGTTTCATCAGAAAGAAGAACAGGGAGAAAAACACCTTGTCTGTATAAATTCATCCTAGTAACCTAGTACGAGAAAGAAAGATATCCTATGAATTGTTAAAATACTCACTAAAAACTGAAGGCCCCATGAATTGAAAAACCATGCGAAAATAGAAAAAGGTGGTCGTGAACCCACAAAACGGGAAAAAAAATATCCAATGAAATCAATATTAAGCTTCCTCAAATGATGACATAGAGAAATACAAACAAATGTGTGATCCTTAATTAAGAACATTAGTATGATCCAAAAACAATTCTAGAAAAAACATAAGAACAGAAGAATCCCTAATAAGAATAATATCTCTAAATGACATGTTGGAATTCACACAATTTTATGATACCAGATCAGCAGCACCTGGATAACATCGATTATTAGAAGTTACTAGATCAAAAACCTCATGGGAAGATGAATGTATAGGGGAACCATCCATAGAAAATGATGATAATTTCACTCTCATCGCAAATAAGTTATACACCTTCTTCTAATGTAACAATTTCAAAAAAAAAATTAGATCTATGACCAACCTTATTTTGTTCATGTGTAAGAAACACATTTCCTCCTTCATTATTAACTCCCAACACTCTGTGTTATTTAGACACATTTCAACATTTTTTATTTTCAAATCCCACCATCCATTAGAAAATAAATGATAAATTTTGATTTGAATAATTCGTTTGTTCCTCTACACTTAGTCAACATCGTTAACCAAATAGAAGGATACTCTATTCCATCTAGAATACTAAACCAATAATTAATAGTTTTTAACATTATTTTATAGAATATATTCATGTTAGAAGTTGGGTTTCCTTATACATTTTATCTTTTTTTGAATATTTCATCATTCTAAATATGAAATTTCACCATGATGATCATTTTCTAATATCATTATGCACTCTATCATCATTGGTCCAACTATTCCAAGGATTTTGGTTCTTTTTATAGTCATTGAGATTAGCTGGATCCAAATCTAGTGTTTCATTTCCATTTCTAGGTCATAAAAGGTCTCTTACCTAGTGGAATATCTTAGCCCTTTTGGAAGTCTTGTAGATTATTTTTTCACAAGTCTTGATTCATGACACTTAAATAATTTAGTTCATCTGAGTTCCATAGTGCAATCAAGATGATATAAATAAATTCATATAGAGAAATCTATTATGGAGGTTTCATTTTAGTAGTTTTGTGAGGATATGAATTTTTAGGGCTTAGGGTTTGGATTCTATGTTTCTAGATATTATTATACCCCACCACTAAAAATATCATTGTCCCATGATGAGGTTATCAATTACTCTAGACTTTCAAAAAAAATTCATTGATTGTTTTTTTAGAAGTACTTATGTTAGCTGTTTTTTAGGTCCCTTTGAAGTGCTATTATCATATACTTCTTCATGCTTGTGGACATAAGATGTATAAATATTTATGGTACGAGTGATCGTTTTACTGATAACTATCTAGGGACTATAAATTTACTTTGGGTAGTTTGGATATTTACGTGATGGATGTTTGATGTTATATTTTTCGTTAGTTCTTCATAGGGTGTCATAATTCTATGTATCTAAAAACACTTCAACAGTTGATCTAAAATTTATTGATGGTGATTGGGTGGTTGGTCATCAATGATTGACTGATAGTGAAAATGGAGTTTCCATTGTCACCTAACTAGTAAGTGTGATATAGAATATTTTAAGTACTAAACCTATAATTATATGAATGATGGCCTTAGTTTTTAAGCCCTTATTTGACCCATTTAACATTTGTATAACTTTTATTATTTATCTATGGAATATCCAATGGGTTCCCATGTCCCACCCATGAATAGTTTTTCAAGGATATAACTTTTCATTTTTGGTTATAGATTTTAATTGGTGTTTCAATTAAAATGTTCTTGATTTTTTTGGGTTTTCATGTTTGTATGGGTAGGGTTGTAACATCACAACAATTTGGAATATATTATTCACTAAATATATACTATGTATAATATATTGGTTCACACATAACGCTAAACTAAAATGTTCCACTATATATGAGTTCATTATTATTAACAATATATATGATTAAGGAGATATATATTTAAAAAATATTTTAATCAATTATAAATTCATATTAAATTTTATTAAGAACACTTAATATTTTAATTGAGAATTTTTTAATAATTTAAATTTTTATTTATATATTATATTTCATTTAAAATAAATTTTCATACTTTTTATAATTTTTATTTTATAAATTGAAATTCATTTTTAAACTTCAAATCACTGAATTATCTGATAGTTATTTTTTCAAAAAAATATACACTAATTAATTTTTCTTGACTAGTGAAGAATACTGATTTCACTAATAACATCACTGTTTTGAATTTATTATAACAAAATAATGAATTAAATTTTTAAAAAAAAAATTAAAATATGAATCTATAATGAGAAATGATTAATTTTCAAATAATATGTTGAATATATAAAACCCATGTTTGTCAGTTTCGAAATATAATAAATATTATACTTCAAAAACTATTTTTATTAATATGTATTAAAAATACAGTTTCATTAAATTTATAATTTAGATATAAAAAATCAATTAATAATTTAGATGAACGGGATTATATTATGTAGTATTTTGAATTTCATTTTTAGGCATAAAAATGTGTTTAATAATGTTATAGGTAATCACAATAATATAGGTAAAAGGGTTTTTTTGTAAGGATTTGTTTTATAAATGTTGTGCAATTTTAATCATATAAATAAAATTTATATCTTATATAAGGAATTTTAAATCATTTTTCAACATAAAAAAAATATTATCACTCATTTATTTGGTAATTAATGTTATATAAGATTGATAACACTAAAGGGTGATGATAAATTATTTCATATGAAATTGTTTTTCTATACATTATGTTCAGTAATTTAAATTTAAATTTTATATTATTTATGAGTTAAATTAAATTATATATAAATATATTTATGTTTAGGAAATTAATATATTGGAATAATGGTTACATTATATTTCTATATAAATATAAATTACTAAGGTAAACACTAGTAACAATGTTATTACCTGAAATAAAATAATTTAAAAATGTAAAAATAGAGTGATAAAAGACTTGAAACATGTTTGAATCATCTGTGAAAATAATGGGTGGAGGATTTTTCGACCTTATATCAACCCAAAATTCTATATTTTTTTATTTTACATACATTGAACAGTTTTTACAGATTCAGGATAGAAAAATAGATAAGTGGGATGTTAACTGAACTTTTTGAAATGTATTAATGAATATAAGGGTAATATTAGGGTTATATGGTTAATAGAGTGGGAAATTAAAGAAAACAGAAACAAGATATTTTATATTTGTTCATATAAAAATTATTCTACCTCTAATATTCACCCAACACATGAGAAGATACTAATGGAACCCACTATAAACAATTTAATGTCAATTACAATGACTTTTTCTCATCGATGTGATAATATGATTACAATGCTTTATCCCCTAGTGGATTAAACCCAACATAATCATGCATTTTCTTACCTAGATACACAACTTGAATAACCTTATTTTTCCCATATAGGGACACCAAAATTCATTAACTTTTATTGTGTTTCACAACCATACTATAAATCCCTATTTTCCATTGAGGATTAAACCCAAAAAAAATCATTTCTATACGATGAATTACAACATGACGGTTGAATATTTGTTGGAGAAAAAATCAATAGAAAAACCTTAAATGGGTAGTATATGATATTTAAATTATGCACAGGAAAATATGATTGGATTAAGTATTCCTATAATATAAAATAAATAGATTCAGTTTGAGAGATTTCAGGATGTAGTGAAATCTCTAGAAATAAATTATAAAATAGATAATGTATATTGGGTTGATTTGAGGATAATCAAAGATTGTAGTCCCTATAATGATCAATAATATCATAAAATGCCTTCTTAAATGATCAGTATAGTTTGAACTGAATATATTGAGTTCATTTATCCCGATATAATTCAACACCGGTAGCTCATTGCAATTACTCTTTCCCAATACAATTCCATTCTTAAATGATCATGTAAAGAATAATCACAAGGAAAAAATCATTAATATTGTAAATTAAAGTTATGATGTATAGTTATAACATGTTATCGTAATTGATAAAAAAACAAATGAATAATTATAAACAAGATTAATATCCCTTGGAAAAGTCACAAAAATGATGCAAGACAAAGAGTTTACATTTGATGAACATTTAATGTCGAACTCACGTTTTCTCAATAAACCAACATCAAACCTAAACCCATGTGATAATATTTTTAAGAAACTATTTATAATCTATTAAAGTTGATTTAGAATAATTAATATTTTATTATATAACAACAATAACATTAATTAAATCCATTATAAACATGCAGGAAATGGTAATGTGTAATGTTATATAAAATATAAAACATTTAATGATTTTAAAAGATCCTTAAGAAAATAAAAAATCCATATTTCTAAATACACATATGGGATTATTATGTGATAATTTTTGTTGTTTATTCAAATAGGTAAATCTATATATATTAATCAATGAATGGAAATTCATGTACCAGATTTCATATAATAGATTTTAGATATTGGTAGACAACAAAACAAATATTGTTATGGACATAAAATAAGCCTTTAAATATTAAAAAACCATTTTCTCCATTGTAATTATATTTATATCAACTCAATATATGTTTATATAATTAATACAATTCTTAATCAGACTTCTAAATAATCATATATCATCAAAATGTAGTGGAATTATTTTTTTATAAAAAATCATAAATATAAAGAAATATTAAAGAAACTAAAAGTAATTTCATTAATTCCCTGAAATAAAATAAGGTTATTATTTTTAATAATTAAATTTATCTAATTTTTAATATTTTTAATTACAAAAGTATCATTTAATTTTTAGTTATTTATTGAATGTATTTTCTTAAAAATCATATGATAAATTTACTCATGGTAGGTTCTATAGTAGGTCGAAATGATATGCTGACACTTTCAGTTGAATCCCATATTTTAGGTACATTTTTTTACGATGTTATGGGACATAGTCAGGTGATATTTTCAGTCTAATCAAATATGGTATATAATATTTTTTGTTGTTGTTAGGTGAAACAGTTTGGTAACAGGGTCATTTTACTCCCATATGACAGAGATATCTTGTTTAAGTGGTAGGTTGAAAGTATTGGGAGACTTCTATACCAAAGGTTCAGGACTTCATAACATTTTATCAACATTTCCTTATTACTCCCATATAGTAGGTTCTATGTTTGTAAAAATTTTCAATTTAGATATTTTTTTAAATTTTAGTTATAAAATAAGTAATAAAATTAAAAGGTCTCAAATGACTTATTTATCCTAGGAACACTTCATAAAACATATAGGTAAATTTATAAACTTTAAAAAATTAAAAAATAAATACATTTTAAGGAAAAAAATTATGATATGATCATGATTATTCATAGTCTCCATAATACAAACATTTAAAACTTTATAAAGAAAACCAAATGAATTTTGTAAATATAAAAACATAAATTTGGTAAATGATACACTCTAAATGTTCCCTCATTTTTATAAATAAAAAAATAATGTTTAATTTTAAAAAACAATCTCCCCCCTTCTTTTAAATTATAAATATGGTAAAGATGTAGTAGAAGAATTCTCAATTTCAATGTAAATCATAAAATAATAATTCCCTATAAATGAAAAACATGAATATAATAGTGTATTACATAAAATTGTTAAAAGTTGATATATAAAAATATAAAACAAATATCCACCAATAAAAAGACAATTTTCAAATCATTTATCATGAATCAACAGTTCGACGAGAAGAATTTAGAAATATGTTTTTAACAATTTATTAGAAACCCTTCATAAATAACCCTTATATGTTTACTAAATTTTTAGACAATAGTTTAATATTTTCTATTATGTATAATATATCATAAAATAGTTATATAACACACAAATATGGACATAAGTTAAACAATAAAAATATGAATAATTGATTCCATATTTATCTATTTTTTTGTAAATTTGAACATTTTATCATAGAAATCATTCCGAATATACCAAATTTGAGGATTAAAGATTATTCTTGATGACTGTAAAAAAATTTATAAAATAAAAACCTAATGTTTTTTATGATTAAAAAAAATAATTATCTTAATTTTGATTTATTGGGGTATTCATTAAATAAATATATTTGTATTCATAAATAATAATAAAAATTAGTTTCCAACTTGATCGAGAAAAACATAATGCAAGAACAATATTGAAGGAAAATTCAAAAAATAAAATAAGTTTTTAAAACCATTAGTAGATTAGTAATATATTTCAATTTAAACAATATGAAATTTGAGAAAACTGCCCCATCTCAATTTCAACTTCCTTCTATCTAGTAAAATAAAAACAATTTAAGGATAATTTAAAAATTCTCTAAAATACATTGATTTAATGTTTTGAATACTACACAGAAAAAAATTATTTATAAAAATATTCAATAACATAAATTTACAGTATGAATAAATAGTTAAGAACAAGAGTAACTAACCCTAAAATGATGATTTCATTTCAAAATAAAAATTTCAATATTGTATGAGAATAATCCTAGTTTTAGTAGTGGGTACTTCACAAAAAACAATCCATAATGCCATAGGTATCCATGAAACATTTAATAAGATATTAGAGGAATTTTGAATGTAAATATATTATAATATTTTAAAAATAAATTATAAGTTTCTAATAAAATAATATATTTATAGTTTCTATAAGAATATTTAAAAAAATTATGTTTTTCTCATACAATAAACATAAAAATACAAATTTTCACTAATGATTCAAAAATATAAATATTGATGTTGTATAATGCCAATATGATACTATATAATCATTAAAAGAAAGAATGAAATAATAAATCATATACATTTTATGGTTCATATTTAATAAATCTCTAAATAAAACTATAATGATATGTATGTCGAACATTGGAATCATAAATTATATATTACCAGGGTATAAAATTTGATATATTTTTTATGAATTAGAATACATACATTTAGCTTGTGAAGAATAATATGGTTTAGATAGTAATAAATGAAATGAAATTTAGATATTAAAGTCCTTTTAGGAAGAAAATATTATGTAAAATTAAACGGATAATGACAAGCATAATGACCATAATATCCACAATTAACCAATTATCTAATGAAATTCTAGCAGATATTCCAGGCAAAAAATTATTAGAAATCATAATATGAACAAAATAATCAAAACTACGTCTACTATATTAATCATCACATATATTTAATTAATCACTATTTCCTATATTAAAATTTAAATTTGATTATTATAAATTATCTATTAAATAAAAACTATTTCATTTATTACTTTATCCAAATCATTTATCAGTTAATCATTTTTTTGAAAAAAAAAATCAAAATCATCACAATCTTTTTCTTGTGTGGAAGAAGATGTGTTTGTATGATTCTAATTCCTTCTTTAAGATTCGTACATTAATCCAAATATTTAGTCATAACATCCAATAATGAATTAAATCAATTTTTTTGATCGTTATTATTCATAAAAATAAATTCCTTAATCCCATCATTTTAATATGTAAGAAACAACGATGAATAATCAATTCTTTTTATTTAAGAGATAATTCGTTTTTCTTTTAATTAACACTTCTTTATTAATTTTTTAGTGACACATGTGTATAATCCATTTTGTTTTATATTATAATCATATGAATCATATAATTCAATTAGATGTTTAATGATGGACTCATCATTTTTATAGTTGATATAAGAAAGAGAAAGTGAACCAAAATAACTATCTTTTATTGTACTTGTCACACATTTATTTCCATATCTTCATGCATGTTATCCCTGATCACATGAACCAGAATGTGGAGGTAAAAATGTTATCATATTATATTTCTTACGAATTGAAATATAATTATATTTATTTATACATTCATCCATTTTGTAAGAGATTTCATAATCACGTCTTGAAGACAGTTTTTTTTAAAAAAATTGACCTTACCCATATTTGTTTCCTTCTTTTCACATTGTAATTCAAGATTGATAATCCGCTTTTTCCAACACTCATAAAAAATTACATCTTTACTATCATTAGAATTATAATTACAATTATTATTCTCCATATGATCATCATTGTGATAGTGTTTCTAAAAAACCAATTTGTATCCTCTCTTCCTTCTATAATAACCATTTGAAACATAGGATGCTTCATTTCTGTCACAAATTTGTAACTCAAAATCGTAAGAGTAAGTAGATAAATTGTATTTACAATAAATTCCTTTCTTCTATGAATTTTATTCTTCATGAATATTTTTTATTTCCATATAAATTTTTTAATAGTGACATGTTAATCTCGTTAATATGATATTCCTTGAAATTAAAACTTTTATCTATGGTGACATTTTTATCATGACATTTAATAGAAATTTCTATATGAAATATTCCAACATGAATAAGATTTTCAAGAATTTATCCAAAAATAAAGCAGTAATTTATAATACATATGAATATAGGGAAAAATTATTTTCACTTTTATCGTGACCCATTTTAAATTATTTATACTTATCTCTCAACATACCCAACATAGTTCTAATATGTTTATTAGAACAAAGATGTTTAACTTGAAAAATTATACAAATTCCAAGAGCAATTGATTGTGGTAAAAAAGACTAAAAAATTTCCTTTTATTACATAGTATAGGATATTCATCACCTTTTAATTCATAATATACTTTACCAAATAATTTCTAACCAATGTTTCATGTTCACATTCAAAGAAGCTTGAATAGATTTCCATGATCTTCCAATGATAAATACAATGTCTATTTGAGTAATATTCCATTGGAAAATTACAATATCAATAATCAGTACCTTCTAAATGAGTTGGGTTTTGAGGTATCCCTCTACACTTAAAACTAGTTCCTACCATCTTAAAAAATTTACATCCCCCATGATGGACGTGTAATGAAATGGTCAGCTTAAATTATTTATAGAGTTATGGGAACTCCTCTGATACCAATTATTGGTTTGATTTTAACATAAAAATATAGACTCGTGGGGGATTAATTGGCCTTTAAATTTTTTTTTTGAGTTTAAAGGTTAATATCGGATATATAGAGGTAATAAAGTGATCATATAATGAAACTAAATAGAATTGAGTTTTATAGTTGTTCTAATCTAAATGATCCTACATCCACTCATCACCCCTCTCACAAACTGAGAGTGTTGGAACCCCATTTAAATAATATAGTGGAATATTACAATGACTATTTCCCACATAGATTGACAACCAGAATACATAGCCTTCTTCCCAGTGGATGCTTAATCCAATAAAAGTATCCTATTTTTACCTTAAGGTACAACCTAAATATCCCACATTTTCCCCCTCGAGGAACAACCCAAATCTTAACTATTGTATGGTAGTAAAAAACAGATTATAATACCTTTTACCCCTATAGTGTAAAACCCAATATAGAAGATCATTTTCATTCCTAGAGTAACATCATGAACTACCTTCTTTCCCCTATAGACATAACCCGTTGCCTATTTTTTGTTTGGGTATCACAACATAAAATACAAACCATTGATGGATGTTATAACCAATTACAATTACACAAAAATAAATATGATATAAAAATGTATATCTATGAAACCAAATGAATTGATATAGTGTTTGAGTGTTGATCAATAAGTGAAGTCCCCAACCAAAAAGGATTAAACAGTTCAAGACCAATTTCGCGATATATAGGATCGTCAATGTTTTCATTCCCAAAATATTTCCATTATGTAATCTACCTCATCCATGATAGACCATTATTTATCAATCTTTATATATTGAATTTATTTATGTATAAAATATTAAACACTAGAATCCCATCGAAATTCCCCTTTCCCGCTAATATTTCATTATTAAATGTCCATTCAAAGCATACTTCAATGGGGAACATCATTAATAATTAAAATGAAATCCCTTCATTATAGTTATAACATGTTATTATAATTAATAAAAAACATAAAAATAATTATAATGAACATTAATGTCACATGGAAAAGTCTAATAATGAATTCTTGATAAGTTGTTTACATTTGATGTACAATTTAATGTTGAACTCACATTTTCCAACTAAATCAATGTAAAACATCAACCAAGGTGAGATGAATTTCCTCTAAAAATCACACTCTATCTTCATAGATTAGAAATAATTGATAAGTAATAATAGAATAAATAAAAAATTATTTATATCCAAAATAAACATGCAGTAATTCAAAAAGTGAAATGTTTCATAAAACATTGCATATATATTAATTTTACAATATATTGAAGAAAATACATAATCCAAATAGGTAAATACATTTATGGGTTCGTGTATTATATTTATTCTGAAGATTAAAATATGTTAATTAATATTGTAGAAGTTTCACAAGGAAATTCATCTATGTCATTTCAATTAGGCGATTCTAGAAATATTTACACAACATAACTTATAATGTTACAGACATAAAATGGAACATAAAACTTGAATAATCAATGAAATCTGATGTATAGTTATATTTCGATAATTTTATTATATTTATATAAAATCAATAATTTGATTAATCGCAATCATACATCTCAAGATATCATCAAAATATAAAATAAAATTCTATTTGGAAAACTACTGAATTCTAACAGAAAAATGCAATGAGTTTAATAACATTTCTTTAATTCTTAGAGATCGATTCAAATTTCATTTTCATAAAATGAAATTAAAGAAAAGTTATTAATATCACTGAATTTTTTCTGTTAGAATTCAGCAGTGTTCCAAAATTAATTTTATTTTATATTTTCATGTCGTTAGGTGGCATAGTCAGGTGGTATGGTTAGTTGATTCCCATATAGTATGTATATTTTGGTTCATGCTGTATATTGACATGATCCGGTGACTTCCATATGTTGTGTATTTTTTCATGTGTTTAAGTGACACCGTCAAGTGACACAGTAAGATGACCCCCATACACTAGGAAAAAAATTCATCATGTCAGGTGGCACTATATGGTGACATAGTGAGTTGACTCCCATATACGATGTACGTTTTGTTCAAGTCATTGTCTGACACATTTAGGTGTCTTCCATATAGAGGGCTCCATAATTTTCCATGTCTTCAAGATATGGTAAAGTGAATCATATATGGTATGTTCCATACATTTCCATATTTTCAAGATAGATTTAATTGATTCCCATAAGGTAGAGTCCATAATTTTTTAAATTTTAGATTTCTAGGCTAGTCCAAATAATTGTTCCATAATGAGTAAATTTATATTATATTGTCTTAAATGACTAATTTACCCTAGGAAAAAATCGTTAAACATTTATTACATGTCATGATATATAAAAAATGAAAATATATAAAAAAATTGAAATAAATATAATTATATGATCATGATTAATTATACTTTTAAAAATTCAAAATAGTAAGTCCTTTAGTAGAAAAACAAATAAATATTTGTAATTATTTAGGCATAAAGTGATTAATGTATCAACTAAATATGACCCTTTAATATTTTTATTCCTTCATTGAAAATTAAAATTGTATTCATAGAAGTTATATTTTCTAAAAATATAAAAGGATAGTAAATACACCACATTTATACAGACATTATAAATCCATAGAACTACCAAAACAGTTCGTGGGTATCTCATAAACCCTATTCCCATTTTTTATAATCTCCTTTGTTTCTAAAATAAATATAAAAACAGCATTATGGTGATACCACATGAAGAAAATATAAAGGGATATGTAATATTTTGAAAGTATCACACTTAATTATTTTGTTCTTCTACCAATTTAGTATATTTTATCCATGAAATTATGATAACTTCAGTATTATAGATATATGGAAAAGTTATTATTCTAAAGAAATATTAATTTTTAACCTTCCACAAAAACCATTCAAAAAATGAACACGTCTTCATGCATATTGGAAGATTACCACCTCAATGAATGAAGAGTTATTTTTTTAATTACTACAACAAATGGATGAATTTAAAATTTAATTTAATTTATAAAAATGATATTAATGACAATAATAATAATTTTTAAAGATATTCTAGAAAATTAAATAATATTTATTAATAATAAGTGATCATTTTATATATAACCACCTATAAATGACAATTTCTGGCACCATTATTAATTATAGTGTATTTTGGGAGAGGCTATAGAAATTTATAAATTCTATTTTAATTGAATATTAAAAGACATAATCCATAACAATTATTGATATCAGGAAGCTATGTCAGAACAAATTTATTCATTTTCAATATTTTTCAATTGTTTTAGAAAAATGACTGAACCACTATGAGTAACTACTATATGGAAAAATTATTTATTATATAAATTGAATTCATTAATAAACTCACCTTATAAAATAAAATATTAACGTAAATTGTTAATAGTTTTTTTTGATAAACTAAATTTTATTACTATATAATGTAGGAACAAACATTGAATGTATCATGAATTGATTTAAGAGTGTTTGGATAAAAAAATTTATTACTGAGATTTGTTGTATATTCACCACTTATTTACAGTTATTGTGTTTATATGGGACATGTATAAATTTATTTTATGTTTTATTAATTTTATGTGATTTAAAATCCATATCACATTCTATTTTTCATCATCATTTGATTCAAATTATTCCCATGTTATTGGAACCTTTTTTTACTCAACCCCTACATGTAGTTATTATCCTATGTTATAAAATTATTTCTTATAATCATGGTTTATTCCATAATATTTTATTTCAAGGAACATATTAATAATCAATGGGGAAAATTACTTTTTAGTTCAAATATTTTACTTTAACGAATTTCTTACTCAAAAAGTATATCACTGTTGAGAGTAATTTTCATCCACTTCAAGGGTGGTTTCCCATCATTGTCCATATTTTCTTTTTCATACAACGTTCTCATTTATATATGGTAACCAAATTTTGTGTTATCTTATGTTGTATTAATATGTCCATTTACCTATTTTCAGAAGTGAGTTTTATTAATCCATTTTACAATGCGATTTCATAATAATGGAATTTTTAAAATATTATAAGTATTTAATTTTCTTGTTTGTATATTTATATTTCACTCCATATTATCATTTTAAAACCATTAAGTCTCATTAATGTCTTTATTATTGAAGATTATTTTTAAATTTATAAATTTATAAAATGATTTCAATTTATTTATTCGGAAACATACTTTTGAATGGGACTGATGACTTCACCGTTTATGATTATGTTGATTTCTTCCCATAAATTATTTTATGGTTTCTTTTTTTCGTAATATTAAATCTTCTTTATGAATATTCCTTTTGATTTTTTAAATGTAATTTACACATTTATTTAATTAATATGTATTTCATAAATAAATTTAAATATTTTTATATTTAATATATTGACTTTAAAAAGGAAATTTTTATTTTAAAATGGATTTAGAACGATTTTGTTTTCAATAAAAATGTTTTCATGTGTTTATATTTGCTAAAATAATGTTTTTGAAAGAATGTTTTTCTTATATTTTAAAAAAACATATTGTTCTAAGGGAAATTATTATTTTTCTATTGTGCTCATGTATTTATATTTAATGAATACATTTTAATGTATTTTTCATGCCTCTCAAGAAATGGATTTTCAAATTTATTTTTCTAGTGATATAACCAATGATATTAAAATATTATTTTCAACAATATGAAATTCCTCAGAGAAATTTATGTTTCATGGATATAATTAAAATTCACCATCAATATTATTTTTCTCGATGTCTTATGAAATGGAAAATGAATGTTTTTTAGGAAAACCATATATTTAAAATAGGTTAATTAATTTATAACCGAGGTATTAATGTTTCCATGTTATAATGGAACACATATATATGGATGAATATTTTTCCAATGGTCATGATCAAATATTTTCCTCCAGTGCATTGGACAAGGATTTATATATCATGAGATAAAAGTGGAAAGGGATTATTGATGCTCTCTATATTTGGGTAATCAGAATGTGATTCCTTCACCACAATGTTATGGTAATAAAGTAGTGATGACTACAATACAATGTTATATATACTAGGTATTTATTCCCACTCCACTATGTTTATGGGAATCAGGTAGTGATTACTTCTCTACCATGATATAGGAAATGTATATTCATTCTAGCACATGTATTTTATGATTTGTAAAACTATTCAAGTGACATATTTTACTATTATTCTTCATTACCAAGACATGTCATATCATTATTATTATTATAATACTCTATTTATCATGATTATTATATCATGTTTTCACAATACTATTTCATGTTATAGTTTTTCTATTATGATATTATGTGTCTTTCTATCAAGACTTATAAACATCTATTATGATTAAATGTTTGTATTAGTAAATTATTTTTCTATTTTCATCTGTTTTCCCTTATGTTTATTATCTAACCCCTGATGAAATGATGATGATCTTTCCCATACTGGGAATTTCACCTCAACCCATTATTATATTGATATTCCTCATGTAATAAATATGGTAAGAAGATATGGGAAGTCTAGACGGGATTAATGTAGTGGCAACCAATAGAGAAATATATTCATGTATTGTAAAATTAATTTTTATGTATATAGAAAAAAATGGCCCTAAATTTTCCATTATTTGGATTTTGTGACTACCTTTTAGTATGAATGTTTACCAAGTGGAAATAATGTAAAATAATGAAATCTTACAATAAATCACCTTGTATAAAATTAACCCTGTAATTTATGTTTGTTAGCACTAGATCTGGTAGTGTGGTTCTAAGGAGGCTCAATTAGTATTATAGTAGTTTTTTTTGGGATTAGCTTCATTTTTTTTATTATGATAATATGAAATTAGTATAAACACAATGGATAAGTATTTGTATATGAAAATATAATTATGATTTTTATTTTAAATATTTTTTGGATTCCTAACAATTGCATCCCTATGTAGATATTATATAGTGGATGCAATTATAGCTCAAATTATCCTATTGGTAATCACCTTGAAATTGATGGTTTATAATTGAATTGATGATAGCATAATGCATGATGAGTGGACCCAAGACTGAACACATGGATAGACACTTATAGGGTATATGCTTCGGGGAATTCCATTCTCTTTTTAAACCAATATAAAGGATCTGAGCACATCTTTAAGGTTTGGTTAGATATCCTATTCGGAGATAGAAAATGCGTAAAAAATAATGATTTATATAAATTTATAAGTATATATAGATATGTAATTTATGATCTATCCATTTAAGTTAGTAGTTACCCTTTCTATAAATTTATCAAATTATTTATTTTTATATCTAACATACATTATTTCAGAAATTCTTGGAGCAAGGAGAAATCATGTTAGCAGTGGATACGATAGACAATATGGTGAGGGTTTTAATAACCAACCACATGGGATACAAGTTAGTTTTGAGAATATTATGGTAATGATCACCTAAATATCCTAGGTTATGATTGACTATGTGAATTTTTTCGAACTCCCAATCACTACAATGTGAAGGATATACTTTAATAAGAGATTATTTGATAATTATGATGGGGGGGAAATGATTTAATTTCATTTTTCAGATTTTTTTTAAATTATAATCCAAGGTAACATCTCAAAGGAATAATAAAATTTTGAATGTGAGAAATGATAGCCCATAAAATTATTTATTTTCCCTGATATTTTATGAGATTGCGAAATGGAATGTAAGATATTATTGTCTTAACTACTACACAATTCATATATTAATTCTACAAATACAAGGAGTTTATGAATTATTGAAATCGATGCCTCAATCAATACACTATTCAAGATTATATGATTCAAAAACCATATAAAGAAATAGAATAAAGGAAATGATACCCAATCCCAACAACTAATGTGGATCCGAAGAATTATTGAATATATATCATCAATACTATATTTTTGGAAAACATATTTTATTATAGTTTAGTGTGTCAAAGATTCTATATAAGGGAATTAAATCACAATCCCAATTATTTTATTAAAAATTAAAAATATTTTTTTATTGTATCAAAATTTTTAGTTTATGAGGAAATGACTTGTGAAAATATTATTATCATTTTATTAGATGAAAATAATGTTATTTTAGAAATGGATTGGTCTTATCTTCATTGATGAAAGAATTATTTTAAATAAGTAAATAACATTTCATATCAACCTATTATAGTATTTAAATTATTGATTTTTTAGAAACCCATTTAGACGTAAATTTTATAATATGGTTATTTATATCAAATGATAATAGACACTTATTTCAAATGGGTGGAGAAAAACTCAACATTAGGGATTGTCCAACTCTATGGAGAGAGTTATGTTTCCAATAATTTAAATGATGATATCTATCTAGAATGTGTATCTTAAGTCACGTCTAAATTCATGAGAGATAGTTAAATTAATGAGTATTATCTATAATTATTGTAATATAGTTTATCAAAATTGGGGAGAATATAAAACATATAGATTTTGGAATAAATTTTTCTATAATTGAATTCTTTATTCAAAAGTATTTTTACATGAAACACCAAACTCAAAATATTCGTAACATATTAGATGAATAGTAATTGTAATATTTATGAATAATTAAATGTATTGTAAATAAAGGGGTTGTAATTAATTAGAAATTTATACACAATAATATTAAGAACACTTATCTTTTTATATCCTATGTATTCTTTTAAATCAGAACTTTTAAATTTTGGAATTTAATTTTTAATAAATGGAATGATTTTATGAACACACCATGTAGACATTTCTTTTTGGTAAATATTTGAGGTTTTTGATAAAATAACTTATTATTTTATGAATAGTAATGAAATATCGATTTTTCTAATATAGATTGTCTTATAAAATTATCTAAAGAAAGAATGACATAAATGTTATTGATCAGTTTTTCATATAAAAAATAAATTCTGAAAAAATAAATCTTTTAGTAATAATTTTTCTAATTTATAAAACCCTTGATTAATGTTTTCTAAACATATTAAATATTTTGTTCCAAATAATATTCTTATTAGCTAATATTAAAATCTTGTTTTCATCACACATAAAAGTTGAATAAAAAATTTGTATTTCATATTTTATGAAAATATTTTAATAATTCTTAATAGGTTAAATTTCATTTTACTCATACATGAATATTTATAATTATTAAACTTAATTACTATGATAATGATAAAAGTGTTATTTTTAGAGGGTTGTTTTTTTAATTTCATGTAAATTTTTTATAACAAATTTAATTGGATGATTTTTTATGTACGTAGATATGAATTGTAAACATAAATAAAAATATGTCATCATAGATTTAATTAATGAATAACGTTATATAAGATGATGAATAAATAAATGTGAAAACAAATTTTTTATAAAAAAATCAATAAATTAAATGTTTTAATATAAATGATAATTAGAAATTTAATTAATTTATTTGGTTCAGTAATTATTGTTCATGAAATAAGTTAGTAGAATGAATATTAACACAATAATCTAAATAACAAAATACCAGGGTAAAAACATGTTACAAGGGAAAAGTTAAAATATGAAAATGTAGAGTTAAAATAAAGAAAACATGACAAAGAAATGTTTAATAATTTGGGTTGGAGGATTGGTAGAACATATATAATACCAAATTAATTTATGTCATACATTTTGATCCATTGGACATGGAATAGTATAATTCTTTCACAACTAATGTAACAAGTATTTACAAAATTTTTATTTTCAGCAATTATATAAAGAGGTCATGTACACCACCTTTATCCACCAACTAAAAAGCCCTATATATACCAAAAATAATCCATAGAATTTACTCATCCATATCACCATGTTCTATAAGCCTTGGATTTCCAAAAAGACCAATAATTGGCACTATATTGTGTTTCTAAAGGGAGAACATCCAACTGGATATCTAATGTTCTGAACATGACTCTCTTAATTATTTTCTTATTCAACCCATAAGATTCCAATATTAAAAAATTCCTGATTAAATATAAATTATTTATAAATTTAATTTTATTATATTAATTTAATGTAAATTTTATACATTTATCCAAAAACTATTCAGAAAAAAATATGTGATAAGGTTTATTTGTTGGATACAATCTCGTTGAACAATGTGTTCTATTTTTCCATTACATACTAACATGGTTTACATTAAAAAGATATTTAATGTGTAATGACAATATTTATAAATATAATGTTATTAAATAAAATAATATTTTATATTTTATTTGTTTTATAAATAATAAATGGTCATAGTAATCCTAATTCCATTAAATGGAAATATTGAGGAACTATTCTTAAATTTTTTCTATTTTAAGTGAACTTATAGAACTATTTAAATTTTGGGATAATAAAATAATAATATTATTAAAAAATAATTATCTCTTGATATTATGAAGCTATTTTATAACACATTTGATCACAAAATGAACAGATGAAGTTTTCAAATAATCGATTTACTAGCTTTGTGTAAGTTTCATTATAAATAACTATTTTACAAATAAAAAACATTTGATTACAAATAGACCCTAGAAATTATAAATATGATTCCACAAATATTAATATTGTTTTTAGTAAATTTAATTTCATTATACATGATTTTATGTTCACGCAATGAATGAATCAAGAACCAATCTAAGGGTTTTTTCATCTCAATTATTTAATAATTGAATATGAATTGTATTCACTACTTGTTTAATTTTAGGGTGTTTATTTCTTGAATGAATTTATTTATCTCATATTTTTTATTAAATTTAAGAGAATTTAAAATATATCTCACAATATATCATTAATGGGTTTTATTAAAATTATACCAATGTCATAAGAGTCTTTTTTATCTCAACTATCTTCATTGAGTTATAATGCTTGTCCTTGAACTTATTTTATTACATTATTGGTTGATTCCAACAGAATGTTTTATATTGGTGGAATTTCTTTTTCTCAATAGTTATAATAAATTTTAAATTTAATTATTTAACCTTGATCAATTTATCCCTATGAAATTATATCACTTTTTAGAATAATTATCATCTTTTTTAATGATGGTTTCCCCTCTTTATCTATTTTTCCATTCCCTACAATGCTATCCTAAAATATGGAAAACCAATTATGTGTAATAAAAAGTGACCTTAAAATTACCATGATCATTTTTAAAAATTGAGGTCTTATTAACAATTTGTTTTATTTTGATTTCAATAATTTTATTCTCCAAATATAATTATTATATTTATTTCAATTATGTACATATATTTTCCAATAAAAAATTTCATTAAAAACATTTAATTATTTTTCAAGGAAACATTATTGATCTTCATTTTTAATTTTAATAAATTTAAAAAAATTACAGCTTCATATTTTTTGGAAAATGAAATTACAATATTCCATGTAATGTAATATTTTATTACAACGGTGAATGTGTTTTATGAAAACTATTTCATTATTTGATTCACTATAATATGAATTCTTATTTTGAAGCATGATTCCAATATTTTAAAATGGCTTTACAAAAAAAAATTTATTTATTTTTTCTATATTTAATAGAAAATGTCATAATTTTAAATATAAATGAATTATTTCAAAATTGATTACTTTATTTTATAAAGAATTTTAAAGGCTAATGTTTATGAGATTGTACTTTTTAGGTGATTTTGTATCATCTCTATGATCGTTTTTGAGTGCATATCTATCTTATAATTCAATTGAGATTCAAATATTTTTTAAATGATAATTATTAAATAATTGATCAATATCATGTATTTATCTTTATATAAAATAATTTTTAGGAGTTTTCAATCCATTCGAAAGGGTTACTCCCTATTATTTTTCCAATGATTTATCCAATGATATTCAAAAGATAATTTTCATCCATTTTGACATACATAATTTTGTGTATGTTACAATTGAGATATTTTTAGGACACTATACAACATATTGAGTTTTACGTCCTTGAAAATGTTATTTGATATTTTAATATAAAATAGTTACATTTCAATGGATAGATAAAGTTATATCTATTGTATGGATATTTTCTTATTCTAACAGAACACATATGTATGGATAATAATTATTATGATGTTTGGGGTCCAATTGTTCCCTCCAGTTTAATTATTAAGAATTTATATATAATGAGATAATTATGGGACATGGGTATTTATTCTTTCTCTATAATGGGATTTATAAAGTTATTCCAACTCCATTATGTTCGGGGAATTAGGTAGTGATGTGTTTTCTATAATTTTTGCAGGATTATGATGTGATTCATCCCCCACTATATTTATTTTAGTAAGGTATTCATAACTACTCTAATATAGGAATATTGTAGTTATGGTTTCTCCCATAGGTTATGGGAAACATGAAGGGTTTCATTCTTTACAATGTTTCAATATTTACACCTTGTTCAGTGTTTATTTAACTTTAATGCTTAATTTTAATGAAAATCATCAACTTTATATCTATAATTATACTATATGGATCATGCTTATTCTATCATTTTTAAAAACTCTTATTCCATGTTATATTTTATATTTATTTATTTTAGTTTTTTTTATTGTCATAATATTTGGAAAAATAATATGGTTCCATAATCTTCCAATTTTTTTTTGTGATCCTATTTCACTCATGCTTCTAATGTAACACTTGATGAAGAGTTGAAGATTTTTTCCTAATAGAGTGTTTAAATAGAACAGTTTCATATTCTTATAATACAAAGGTTAGGAAGTTGAATATATCTTCTGGGATATCCATAAGAGAGTCTATTATGGATCAATTATTGAGAAATATTCACATGTGACATAAAATTTTGTTTTTTATTTAACTAGTTCTAAAAGACACTAAATCTTCTATTAATGGAATTGTGGGACTATTTGATGAGATGAAACATTTAACGTATAAAAGTAATGTAATATACTATTATTTTTTTCTTAGAATATCTTAGTATATATAAAATCTTGTGTGTATTGTATGTGTCTTTATCACCAGACATGCATGTATGAGTTTAGGGAGCATCAAGGGTGCATGCCCAAGAACAATCTTATGTCGATAATTAGTTAAATTAGGGCATGATTTCATTGGGATCTAGGTTCCATGAGAAACCTACATAGTAATATGTCCCATGCATAATGAATGAAAAAAAATTACAATTTTTTTCTAAAAATATGGGAATCCTAATTAATTTGTAAATCTTCCCATTTCAAAACCTATTATTCGAAAAACATCTCCTTGAATAATCTAATGAATTTTCTCATCCCCTTGACCATGGTGAACAGACAATAAATGTTATTATATCTCCATTAATTTACTTCAAAATAACCTTCTCTATTACCCCCTCATCTTGTTTTTTCCCACTTACATTTTTATTCTTAAACTCTCATGGCCATGGCATCTAGAATTTCATCTCAGTTGATTCTAAATAGGGGTTTTCCTTGATTTAGTGATTGTAATGACCTATTAATATCTTATCTATCTTCCTCAAGGAGGAATATTAAATTCATATTCACTTTACTTAATTTTTGATATGTTACTCCATGTACACGACTTAACTGATAGTACCACGAGTGATTGATGTTTTAATCATGGGTTTTAATTGGAGTTAATGTTTTATCATCCAATTTTTCTAAATTTATTGATTTCTTTATAATTTTTCTTTATTTGAATGTGTTTTATCTATATCCAAATTCCTAAACCATATTTTCACTAAATAGATAATTAAAATGAGTTACATATATTTTCAAATGAGATATTTTTTGAAAACATTGAGTGGAATTTGACTTAATTATTACATATCAATTATAATAAATTTTAATTATATTTATAAAATTTTCTCATAGAAAAAGTCCATGTTTACATACCATTATTGGTACTTTTTCTTTTATTCATGAACACAATCATGATTATCGTTTTATGCTATAAAATGATCTTATATGGGTTTCAAAGATGGAATTTAATGTCTTGTATCATGATTTTTAAATGTTCTGCACTCTATCTTTTATGACTTGGAAGGTGGTTTCACATTTATTTTTCATTTTCCCTTGGACACATGCCCCATTGATTTTTTTATCATTCTCAATGGAATATAAATTGATATTAATAGACATTCAGGGATTAGGGGAAGTTTTTTATCTTGATTTTTTTATTAATGGTGGTATTCATTCCTTGATATTTTGTAGTGAGCATTGTTTTGACACACATTGCAATCTTTTGAAAAAATTAGGGGAAATACGATATTTTTCCGAAATATGATTCTATGTAAAAAAGGTAAATTAACTTATAATATAATCTCATTTAATTTTTCTGACCACTTTGTTTGTCTAGGAATGGTGTTCTTACCATAGGAATGCAAATTTGTTGGAATATAAGCCATTCAAATTTTCACCAAATATCAAATATTTCGTTAATTAAATTTTAATATATTTATGAGTTTTCATTATATGTTATCTTATAAATAGATAATGATATGATGCTTTTTCAATGTGGTTTAGTTTGAAATTGGGGGGTTTTCCTGGGTGACTTAAACCATATATTAGGCGTCGTAGGTGAGTTTATGTTCCTTTTCATTTCATTTTATATTTTTTTTATTCCTTTTTCATTTTCCTTTATTTGTTATTTATTTTATCCCATGAATTTTTTTATATACCCCATGGGATCTAATCCATTGGTGGATTCATTTAAGATAGGGAGCGGGATTGAAGAGAGTGAGAGAGGGTGAGGGGGAGACAACATTTATGATATAAAGTCCCAACAGATTGTCTTGTAACAACAACAGTTCACAGATCTGAGTGAACTCTCAATAGTCTCTACCTAATAGAAGGCCCGTTTATGAAAATTGACTATAAATCTGCATATTTTTATTGATTTTATTTTCCTAAATCCTTTTTCGATGGTGGAAATTGTGATGGGTTCGATTTGTGGCATTGATGGGGAAATCAGGTATTTTAGTCTATTTTGAGGATTTCTTGTTTAGGGAAATCTGGGAAAACAACATGTGGTTTTATGAACATACTCTATGTGTTAATTGTATTTGGGAAATATTGGGTTTCATGGGATAAATTACATGTTTTGTTGGTACATTACATGTAGTGGGAGTCTAGGTTGTGGCTTAGTAATTGTCCATACACCCTATGTGGATGTACTTTTCCCTGTGGAAGTATACGAAAAAACCCCTTGTGGGTGAATTATTTGTTGGAATACATATCCAAAAATATTGAAAAGTATGAGTTCATGGATTGGGATCCCATGTGGGGTTACACGTTATGTACTTGAGCATTTTAAACATGGTGTGGGGCAGATGTAAATGGTTATGAACCCCGACGGCATACAAGTCATATACTGAGAGGCACACAGTGTAATTTCGGAATATAAATGATTATTAGCCAAAGTTACAAGCCTAGGGTGGATTTTTTCACTATATAACACGTAAATAGGGTGCATGTTTTCTACTCTTCACACAGTATCTTTTTTTATGTTGTCATCAAAAATTCAGAATTTGACGTGTGATTGTCTATTCTAATCATTATCCAGGTATATCGTGATAGTCATATACCATCATCATTTATTGGTCTTCAAGATGATTTCTTGTGTTGTAAACATTTTGTAGATGGATTTCTTTGAGGTCTAGTTTTTTAATTCTCAGGGGGTTTGGGTTATGATCTATAAGCATTGAGGGAGAGTTGTGAGATAATTAGATGGATTTTACTTTTGAATTCATAGACAGTGATGTTAATGGTTCTCCCAGAATCATCTTAGAATCCATTATGTGGTATTTTTTATGTGTTACTAGATCATCTCTATGTTTTTTGGATATTTGTTCAGGGTTAGTATTGTTGAGGTTTTGTTCCTCGTTTCGTGGATTATAGCTTTGATAGACTTTGTTCTTGTTTCCCACTATGCTTTGGTAGTTATGATTGTGTGATGATGTGTTTTTTTATTTGGTTATGTGTTACATTTTACGACTACATAATAGGATAGGTACTGATCAGGTGATTATGGGGTTTTCTAGTGGAGTATTGAGGATTCTCATGTGGCATGGTAATTCTAGGGCTACACTTGTGGGATAGTTAGTACACATGGATGGGTTGTTCTTCAAGAATTCCAAATGTTGTTTTCTAGCGATGGTATTTTACCTGAGTTTTAGATTTTTATGGGGATTCTATTTGTGACCTATATTAAGGTGGTCGCAGGGACTATTGTGATTTACCCTATCAGTGGTATTATTCTTTTTGATTCCCTTTAGGAATTTCATTGACTAAGGATCAGTAAAAGGATTGTACGGGAGGGTTGGTATGTTTATATACTAGTAACGTCTTCATATTTTGGATGGTCTAGAGGAACACATAGAATTATTTATTTTCATTGGTGTTTCCTTTTTTCTTTTTAAATATTTTTATCTAGTTATGGCTTGATAGAAAGTCTATAATATGGGAGTCCCTAGTAGGACATTTCCTTGTGAAGTGACCTTGGAGTCTGTGGGAGCCTCGACATTCAATTCCTTCTATGGTTGGATACTAAGAGACTATAGTTGTTGTTTTTTTAGATGTAGATATCCATGGTTTTTAGTGGGGCCCAGTACATTGATGGATGTGATTTGATCCCAACTACTAAATTGGGTATTTTGATTGTGGGTACATGTTTGGATATTCCCAAATTCTATTTTCCTTTGGATATGTTATTCGAGATAGTTTCTGCTCTTTCATTTGAAGAAGATAACCTTGGCCTTTTTTCAGATCATGTATTGGACTAGTGATTTCATATAGTCATATTCCCAATTTGATATCCATTGTTATAACGGCTTTAAAAACCATGGGATGATCAAGATGAGTTCAACCCTATTGTTTAGTATTTTTGGTCTAGATGTTATATTATTTGGATGTAGTGTGATCTATGGTCTAGAGTGGGTTAATGTGACAGTGAATCTACCATGTCGTGGGTAGATGGTATCCAATAGGAAATTCCACTTGTAGTGATAATTATGTTGTGTTCCCTATATATGGGTTTTATAATGAGGACCTCATTATGGGACGGATTGATATTCTCTAATTTCAACGCATTATGTCTTCTACAAAGGGTGTCGTGGATATCTATCACTAGTTCATTCATTCCATAAGAGTCATGCAACCATGTTGACACACTCTTTAGTGTTTATATTCCTAGGATGAGATCCTAGGGTATTCCATTAGTGCATATCCTAGTAGTGGACCTTAATGGTTCTTTTTTCTAGATAATGTTCTTGAAGTTGTTGTTATGGAAGCTATAGTACAAAATTCTTTTATCAGGGGATATATTTTTGGAAGATTTCACTCATGTTTCATTATAGACCCCACAGTTGGTTATTTTATTTGATTTTCAAAAATTATTTATATAGTTATTTATTTCTTCCTGCTGGTGATAGTATTAGATACTCTAGGAATTATTTTTGTTCATTGAATTTTATTGAAAATAGATTTATAGGATTACTGTTTATGGTGTCCAACAATGATTTATTTATCACCCCTATTTGTGAACCTTGATGTACTATAAAACCTGATTTATGATTTCAGGTTGGATAATAAGATGTGTGATGTATAGGGTTTAGGCCCTATTTTTCTTGATCGAGTGGAGTCATTATTGTGGAATATTAGTATCAGGCTACTGTTTCTCAAGTTTTGTAGAGACTAGTTATGTGGTTTGGATTATGGGGGAATTATATCATTTTTAATTTGTAATTTTACCAACGGGAGACCAACTGTTATTTTTTTCATGATTTGATCCAGTATGACTATATCATACATTACCTTTATTATTTCATTCTTTAATTTTATTTATTTATTATGATTTCAATTATGATTATCATTTTTTTGGGATGATTTTGGTTATTTTTTTCATTGTTATTACACTCTAAAAAATGGAATAGTCTCCCCAATTCAACTTTTTACCCTCCCCACTCGTCAATAGAATATATCATTTAGAGAAGTATGCATGAGGCCTTGTAGTGAGCTATATTAAGTATCATGTCAGATATCCCAGGGATGGTTCTTTATAAAATGGTATCATGAGTTTTTTGTTTTATTATTTGGGGTTTTAACCGACAAGTGGTTTTTGAATGAATTGGAATTTTTGAATGAAATCAAACTAATGTGTCTTGGAAAACTATACTAATATGATGTAAAAGTTCCTATGGAATTTGATTACTTTTATGGGACCCATTTTTACTATTTTTGAGATTAACCTAATGATGATGCAGTTGATTTTTTGGATTTATTTTTCATTATGGATTATGTATTTTTTCCTTTGTAAAAGTGGCCAGTTTTTTTGCAACATTCAAATAAAATTGAATTTATAGTAAAATTGACTCCTTCCATGTCATTTTATTGGTTATATAGGTACAGTTGTATAAAGTGTTTCAACTACTCATATGTTGTTCTTCTATAAGTAATTGGTGGAATATGGCTCAATTAAAATACACGTATTTTTAATTTCTTTTGGTAGGTCATCTCAACCATGTGAAAATATATTCTTTGATGACAGAGAAGCATTACATTCATCAAGGGATTCATGGAGACCCTTATGGGTCATTATTGGTCTCTAAATTCCCTATTGGTGGTTCATTGAGGGAAAGGATCCTTGGGGGTTGTATGGATATGTTTTTAGTATCCCTTAGGTGGTGGTTCGTCTAAAGTACTAGGATCATATTCCTTGGGAGGGAGCTATTCTATCCCAGTGTTTTCTATTGGGTTTTGTGTTGGGTCCCATTTTCTTGTTATCAATAATGGATTATGTGGAAATAGACATTCATCGTTGGTAAATAAATGGAATTCTACTATCACTAGGGTTTTATTAGTTTTGATGATACCTAGTTTTTGGGAAGTTGAGTGCTATGAATGAACCATATCGTATGGATGTATTTATAGGGAGTATTTGGTTGGACCCATTGACCTGGTCATTTTGGATGTTCCTTGGGTTACACTGTGAGATCATGATCGGATTCTCATACCTTTCGATAGAATCCCAAGTGCAGGGTATCCATTTTGTTGATCATGGTCTATGTGAAATACCTGATTGTTTATGAATATTGATTAGGGTGCACTAGATTTTTTTAACCGAACTATGTGAATAGAGTACTATGTAATATTAGGTGTGTTAGCCTAGTTTTGGTAGGACATGAACCATGGGAGTGTGAGTTATATTGAAATATTAAGAGAGGTTCAATGAAATCATTATGGTTGGGGTGCATAATAGAAAGTTGCTGGTCATGAGCCTCGTTTATAAAATTTTTTGAGCAAAGAGATTGTTGTTACTCGTGGTATAGGGAATTCAGTATTTATCTTATGTTGGTGATCATATTTGGATGGATTGGACATTAACATTCATTACATTAGATTATATACCTAAAATGGTTCATGAGGTTATTCATTTGGGATGTTAAGTTATTATACAGATACTCTATTGGTGGAGAGTATCTGGTTAGTCACTGGTGAATGTCTCTCATGTACGGAGAGTGGGGATGACACTATTTGACTAGTCATGGGTTTCTCAAGATAGGGAATGTTATGCCATCATTTGGGAGGCATCATTGATATATTTTTTCCTCTAAGGCTTTTTAATTGAAGTAATTGTGTGTGTTGGGGAGTTTCTGATGACCCATGTCATTACAGTTTGTGAAAATTAGGTGAAATTTATATTCTTATTCCCAAAATTCATTTTTGGGAAAATGTTATAATCAACTATAATATGATAAGATAAATTTTTTCCAACATCACTATTGGTTACATATTTGGGGGTTTACCCTAGGTAAGATTTTTTGTTGAAATCAAAGAAATTTAATTTTTTTGAAGAATATTTAATATTTACTTAATTAATATTAATTGATTCATGTGTATTTGTTTAGTTGTATCTTTTTAATGAAGTTTAATGAATGAGATTTTACCTCCTTATTGGAGTCCATAAAGGGGTTTTTTTAAGAGAGGCATAACCATGTGTCTGACACTAGGGATAAGCCCCATTTTATTTTTTTTATTTTTATTTTTATTTTTTTATTCATTTTTTTGTTTTATTTTTTCTTAATTATTTTCTATCTTATAATGTTTCATAAATCCCCATGTGATCTCCCCATTTGGGATGTTTGGATGAGAGGGTGAGAGGGAATGATGGATTCCCCGTCGTGGACCATAGACCACACTAGATAGTCATATTGAAATTATGGATCATAGATCAATTTGAAGCTTAAAATGTTTCTGATTAAAGGTATTTATGTCCTATTTTTTCATAAATTTCCATGGTTTTAAAAATTTTATGATGTAAATTTATTTTAGCGATTTTCGTGACCTCATAGGGGTCGATATGTAAATATTATGTAGAAATATGATGATTTGATTCATTTCAGATGCATTTTATTTGGGGAATGTTGTGTACAGAACATGTGGTTATATTAAAAAAATTATTTTATTCTACCTATTCTGGGATGATAGGATTATAGGAACTGTACACATTGTATGTTGGGGACACACCGTGTATTGGGATTCTAGTGCATGGCCTAGCACATGGTCGGATACCTCATGGGTAGTACTGTTTCATGTCAGTATACATACTAGGTCACCTTATGGGGTTCTATAAATGTTTTCAAGAACTCTAATATGGCTTAACCATATATTTACCCAATTTTTGGCCTCTGTGGGGTTACATTCCATATACTGGTAGTACAAGCCTTGTACTCCGGTGTTTTACATACTTTCTGTGTTTTACGTACATTGGAAGGAAGCCATGTGGGGTTATATTCCATATTAAGAGAGTAAGATTACATATAGTTTTAGAATGTATGAAACAAGAAACATATCAAAAAAAATATGGGGAGGATTCTATGAAAAAATTCATTTTCTAGTGGTACATGCCATATACATTTCATGCCATGGCATGTCTACTTTTTTTTCACCGTAGGGTCCGAATTTCACTTATGATTACCCCATTCTAAATTATTCCCCACATAGATCACAGTGGATATTTCCTTTTTGAATTTAAAGGCCACCAAGTGGGTTTATAATATTGTGAGAATTTACTAGGAGTATTTCCATGATTTTCGGAAGTAAAATTCATTTAGGGCATGGGGAGTGAGTTGTGATGCCCGGGGAGGGTTGTGATATCAATAGTTGTCTTTCTATTATAGAATATATTTTTTTTTAGTTTTCTTTTTGATGGATCACAGAGGGTGGAATTGAGTAAATTATCTGAGGTGATATGAGATCAAACCTATATCCCATTACACATTTCTCAAGGATATATTTCTTTAGGTTTATCTACATCATTTGAGAGGTAGTGATGCTAGATCCAATGGGAACAATTGGAGTCATTGAATAAAAGTTACTGATGGGTTACATTGTGTTTTTGTGATGAGTCTGAGTGTCTCTTGAGGATTCCCTTGTGGTATAGTTATAGATCAAGTGATTAGATATTTCCTTTTGTCGGCTATTGTAGATTCTCATGTGGCAAGTTGATTTTTAGGCGACCCTTGAGGGGTAGTTTTTACTATTTGATATATTGTTTTCTATTATGGTCAGATGAGATTTTATTTTTGTTTTATTCTCCCTATATTTTTTCTTCGGTTAAGGATACTTGTTGTATCATTCTTTAAGGTGGCCATAATGAATGTTTGAAATTAACCTATTTTTAGGCTTGTTATTTTAGAATACATTTGGCAATGATAAATATTTAGGATCAATTGGAGGCCACTAAATTTTTTTTGGTTGTTTCTATATTGTTAGTGTCCTATAACATGGATGAGATAGATGAACCGCTCTTAGGGTGTCATACTCTTTTTTTCGACTCAATGATATTTGCTAATGTTTATGTGGATGTGGTTCATGATAATGGGAGCAGAAGGGGTATCCCTATTTGGAATTAATCTACGGAAATATCTTGAGGGTCTGTGTGATCCTAGAGATTGGTTTGGAACTACAGTGCGTCATTGATAACATATAGTGTCCGTTTTTTGAATGTTGGGATCTATGTTTCTAAGAGAGGCCCATTTATTTGATGGATGAGATTTGATCAGTGATACTAGTTCAACTTGTTTGGTGGTGGGATTTATGATTGAATCATCCCATGTTCATTTGGCCTTTTTCCCTATTTTTGAGGTAGTTTATACTTTGGAAGATGGATTGTAGTTGAGTTTTAATGCCATGGGTTCCAATGATAGTTTCCATGAGTATGGATGGACATATGGTCTCTAGTGTATCTCCCAAAATTCCAAAGGCTATTATTAAGACGTGATGGCCTTTGTGATTCAGTGGGTAGACTACTGTGTGACACAGTGGAAATGAAAAAAAGATAAATAGCATAATAAGTATTTATATCAAAAAATCGATAAATGAACAAGAAATAAATGTATTAAAAATTAAATATGGAATATCATATACACATGAGAATGATAATAAAAATTATGTGTCTACAAAAAAACCAGACTATATATACATATATTTACAACAATAGCTTTATCAAAATTAAAAATGTCCAAAACTTGTCCAGCTATCATCATGAGCCTCATCATGGTCATGATCTCTCAAATCATAAGCACCAAACAAGAACCTGTAGTAGATAAATATACATTAACAATAACTAAAATAATATAGTCTATTTGGTTACCCAATATTGTGCAAGCATGGTATAAGATTTAATCTTAGTAAGAAACCACCAAAAGGTCTATTCCATCTGTTTAGTGAATCTAGAATGATTATAGTGTGTAGATATTAATAGAATTCGTAAATGAAAAACTGAATGAAAACATCATATATGGAACAGGTTCTCATGTTATCATCAAATAATTTAATCAAATTATTTTATGAAGTAGATATTATTTAATAAATATGTCCTAGGACTTTTAACATAGTTTTGTGTCCCCCGTGATGATATGTAATGAAACGATTCCTAAAAATTCCATCCATAAACTGCATAACAATTCCAAATCCAAGATTGTTTGTTTGCTTAACAGACCCTTCATGCAATTTATTTCATTCATTATTCCTTTATAAAAAAGGGACCATCCCTATAATTCCTTATTTGGAAACAAGGTATCCCTCGATGTTTATCATGAACCAAACACCTTACAACACCATACAAGGCATTCCAAATTTTTTATCCATGTATCACTCTGGGTGTGGTATAACATCATTTCCACTTGGGTCTATCCTTAGTAGTCCATTAAACGAGCATAAGTATAACCCTTTCCATATATGATCGAATTATACACTCGAGTATGTCCTTAGAAAAACATAAGGATTCCTAGTATCACTCATTAATATAATTAACACCCCCATGAGTTCTTCCTTGTAAATCCACAAGGGAATACAAGTGTCTCTTGGTAATAATCATAGTAGAAGCCTAATAGGTTCATCCATTGAATTAATTTATGATCCAATGTCCCACCCAAGTAATATGAGCTTTCAATTTAATTCGATTATATCAAATATCATCATCATAGTCAATTCAAAAAAATCGTCTTAAATTGTGGCAAAAGTATTGGTTTATGCTTAGAAGTTATTGCCCCAATTTTACTCACATAGTAGTTTCATTATAAAAATAATATCATTATAAAACAACCAATACATGAAAAGTGTCTAGGTACATAGATTCCATTAATATTTTTCTTTCAAATAAATTTACAATTGATGTTACAATTAAACTAACATATCTATTTAGAATTCATGTTACAATTTTATTTACCATTCAATTCATCAATTAAAAATTCTATATTGAACATCCTAATAATATGGGTAAAAGGAACACACAAAATGTTATCCAAATTAAAATTAACCCATTGATGTTATTATAAAATAAATAATACACCTAAGGGGGGGGGTTCTAATTCATGGTTCAGAAATGCTATTAACTTATCAATGTGTTTAGTTAAATGTGTAGGTTACATCTGTGAAATAATTTCCTGGATTAAATTCCAATTCAAGGGTTTCACTAGGAGAATTTTTCATGTTTCACAACTTTATACCTATAAAAACATGGACATTGAAATAAAATAAATAGACCATCTATAGTAGGTCTATAGTGGATACTTTGTCCAATATCAAATCCTTCTTTGACGAAAATTGAATTGAAATCAAAGAATGAAGGAAGAACCTATAAATATAGAATATTATCGTTAAAATAAATATTAAAACCCATACCAATCCATATGATTAGAGACAAATAATTAATTTATACCATATTTATGTTGATCCTATAATTCAAACAACTCTCGATTTTGAGCTCAAATGAAGAGGAACTCCCACTTCATTAGATAGTCAACAAAGTGGTCTCTTAAAAGGTGGATTTTCTATGTGGAAGGATAAAATAAAAACATATTCTTGATATAATAATTAATTAGGAAAAATTGATAATTCCCTTGATTTCAGGGGTTGTAGGGTTTTTTTGAATTATTTTCCATATCGTGTTCCAACCATGCACCCTATGCTATAGGAAATGGCCATATCACATGGTTTTCTCAAACAGTTTGACTAACCATGCACAAAACATTTATCATACACTATAAAAAATTAAAGAGGGTACCTAAAGGATGTGTGACACGAATTTCATTATTTACCAAATTGTTTGATCTATATTTTCCCATTTCCCTGCTTGGCACAGTTATAAGTTACTATACGGCATGCACAACACTGTTTCTATAAGCCATGAGCCAAGGCCAATTCACCCAAAAGATGTGTTGTAGTCTCAAAACCATATCTATGCATACATCCACCTCCATTAATGTAGATTTAATTCAAATGATTCCATATTTAAACATTTAAAATGAATAAAAATAAATTTAATTAAAAGGATCTATACATCACAAAAGAATCTGGTTCTTAAAAACGTCCTCAAGTAAAGTGATTCATGCTAGAATTCCATTCTAAAAGGTTGTCAAGAATGTTTGGGAAATCATTAGACACTATGCTTGTACATCATCTTCCAAATCTAACTTCATGTCACGTATGATGTCTTGAATCAATAGAAGCAACACTAGAGGAATTCACCCGCCTTAGAGAATAGTCATACTTTGATCTACAGTACGAATCTGATGAATCTCAAAGGAAGAATATACTAATAACACAACCTATGTAGGATAAAAAGAAAGAGACATTTCTTAAATATTAATGACACATCTAATATATCTTTAAGACATCATACAAGGATTAGTGCCTCCAGAGAAACAACAAATGATAGGCTATTAGCATGACTCTATCTAGAATCTGGAAAGGTCGGACATACCATTGTGATTTTTTACACTTTAAAATGATCCTATTGTGTCCTTGCATAGGTGAACCACATAAAAATACCTGATCACTGGCCTAAAACTCTAGAGGACATATACGATGATCATCTTCATATTTATGGTGAGACATTATAGTGTCCATCCACTTTCGATCAACTAAACCCGCTATGTAGTGTCCTGAATGAGATGAGGACAAAGAATAACTTCATCTCCTATCTATAACCATCACATGTGTGATTATATGTCCTAAAATAGAAATCCATATAATCAAAAATATGAATAGTATCTTGAAACTTATTTTTTAGGTGCTAATTTAACTGTAGGTATTTTCCTCTCCCATGAACTCCCAAAATCCAGGACACAAGCTCACAACATTTTCTCAAGATAATGTATCATATGCTCCGAATTTCTATCTATCTGGGGATGTCATTTCTTTATCAACCGAAACTATGAACATAATGACATCTTCAGACCCATATATAAATGATAGGTGAACTGATAATGCATATATGAAACAATATGGCATGGGACCCTGTGGTGTCGCACTATCTCATAGATACAAAACCTCCCAATATCATCAACTAAAAATGTATCCTTGAAAGGTATTAAATGATAATCCACAATAATCCTATAAAAAACACCCCAAATGGATTCATTACCTTGAGGTGAACTCATAAAACATATCATAAAACAGTCATGACATCATCTAATTTCCACTCAGGAATGGGTAGATTTTGTAATAGTTCATCCAGTCACTCATGTTTCACCATCATATATTGATTGGTGGAACATCTCATGACCAAACTAAATATATCACCTTTCTTACCCAACCACTAGTGATGGAGATGTAGATCTTCATACATCGTGGTGATTCTTGGATGAACATCCCTAGAATAATCATAAAAGTATCACATCCACTCCTCCTGAAATTCTTCTGAAACCTATATGTGACCATGGATACGAAGAATTTCAACCTCACCTAAAGTCCAACCCAAAGGAGGGACATCACCTACCACACACCAAAATGGAAATTGGACCTCTGAATTTGATATTTTTCTAATCCACACTCTCTCCAAAAGTTTATAGGTAGAAACTAAAGATTAAGGGAACATATGTGCCTAACATTTCTTCACTTCCATGTTCAACCCATGAAATAAAGCCAATAGATTACCCTAACTATTGGATTGCAATTCTACCAATATATGTGCCCTCGTATTCAAGGGATCGGAAAATGTATTTCATTTACCATTTTTATAGGAACTATCTAAATTGAGAAATATATTTATTCAAACAAAAATTATTGCCATAGATTTGTATCCAGCTGTGTAAATATATTCATGAGTCCTTTATGGCATGTGTACACCGAAAAACACTCTCCAATTAAGTAACGTCTCCAATAGTTAAATTGATGAAAACTACATCTTTCAGGATATCATGAATTGGGTTATTCCTCTCTTCTGGCCTCAACTTCTTTGAACCATAAGTTCCAACTCTATCTCCCTATATAATAGTGGTTCTAAGCCTGATACCTACTACATCTATGTAATATTTTTATGTCACTCCTGGATCATAAAAAATCTGCCACGATGCTGAGTTAAATCTCTTGTTCATCTCCTAAAATTACATCTCAAAGTTTTATGAATATAAAAACATCATACCCTTTTTATTCAATCCTGTGAAAACCCTTCTAGGTGTTAGGAGTCTAGTATAGAAAACCTATAATATCTAGCATGTGCAAAGAAGATCTGTACCTCAATGTGGTTCATCAAATATTCATAGGAAATTTTACCCCTCACAATATATATGTAATATGATACTCTTATCTTTGAGATATTGCATACCAAGGAGTGAATCCAATCCATCTAGAAATGGAAAATTGTGATCATTGTATATCACTAATTGTATCTTAGTCTATTCAATATGATTTCAATATATTTGGTTGGGTAGTTTCAATTATGATAATAAACAATGCAATCATCCAGGGATACCATGAAAAATGTGTCCATGTAAATATGGAACAATCAATCATTAATTCATTGAAGACTGCTGACACATTCATGAGACCGAATTCCATAACAAAACACTCATATAGACAATACATTCTATGAATGGGTGTGTGTGGAATGAATAAAGGTATAACATGCACCCGATGATAAAGAGAACTCATATTAATCTTTGAAAAAACCCAATCTCCTATGATTTGGTCCTAGTGATTATCTATCCATGGTATAAGATACTAGTTCTTAACTATCAAATGGTTCAATTTCATGAAAAAAACCCTTAAACAGATGGTTCCATATACCTTTTTCTAAAAAGTTACTAACAAACCCGACAATGAAGTCTTGGTTTATATAAAACCATTTACCTTTAAATCCTCTAGTTACCTCTTGAGCACCTTCATCTCAATAAAAGTTGTCTTGTAATGAAAAATGAATAGTACTTCATCTCTTGTAACTAGTTTGATAGTGAAATATAACATTCTAACTTGAGTTACTCCTAAAATGTCTCCATGGAAAACGTTTTATAAAGATCAACCACTAGAATGAATACAATCTAATGTGTTCCAGGATCATATAGATATAAACTCTAAATATGGGCTATCGTTACACCTAGACCGTGATGCTTGAGTCAATATCATATTGATTGTAAATAACATTCATACTTGTGAATAATGTCTCCACCCTATGGTTGTTTTAAAATCACCATATGATGACAGAAATCAACGAAATCATCAATGTGAACCAACAATTACATCCTGAAAATAATTTACAAACCTATCATTTTAAAGAAAACAGCTCCAAAATGATGTGAACCCCATATATATCATGGGGAAATCCCTGAACTGAGGTTCATCCAACACTCTAATCCACAACAGAGTTTCAATCATCATAAAAACATCAGATATTTGAACATAATTTCTAAGGCTCTTCATAAGTGTAATAGATATATATCCATGTGTTACACCTGAATCAAAATGAGCTAATTATATAGTAGAGGTACCTGAATAGTACCTATAATAGTATAAGGTCCCAAATTATTATCTTCAAGGTCTATTTTTACTATGTATATTTTTACTAATCATTGTCCTTGTGATACTATATGGATTCAGTGAGGAGATCCAATTCAAAGTCAGTGTAAGTGTATGGTCAGACTACCACATCCATGACCACCACCTTGTCCTATCCAGTCTTCCTTACTAAATCTTAATTTCTGAAAAGTTTTTTCTTACCCTGCTCCCATATGATTATCCCATATATTCCCTCGTTAAAAATTTTATTGAGGAAAATATCTACTAGAGAACAAATTATTACCCATATTTCCACATGATCATCATGCATCTGGGTCCCTCATATATTGAAGACTCATATGTCCTAGTCTACACCACTAGTATCCCCTCACATAGAGACCTAATTTGGTGTTCTAGATAATAATGTTACCACATGGAAGCTCCAAATGACGTTTCCTACTGCATGTCAATGTAATGCTAGATCTAGAAGTTGATCGACCCCATATTCCTTCTGAACCCTCTCTCAGGTTATGTTTTATGTTTGGCACCTTGTCCACAATTCCAGAAATGGAATTCATTTGAATGAAATTCGCATATGATTTTATGTCATAACGAAGACCATCCATGAATCACAGGATCAATATATCTCATCACCCAATAGAATAGGTGGATGTAGTTGGAGATCTATAAAATGGATCGAGTATTTTATAGCTTATAATGGTCCCGTCTGAATTGTCATGAAATATGAGGCTCTATCAGACCTCAATGTATTGGGATAGAAGTATTCATGGAATACCATATGAAAATCCTTCCAAGGAAAAATTTAAGGATGATCCTTCTTAGTAATTAAATCTCACCATCTCTTGGAGGAATCATGTAAGACATATTTAGCAAGATTTCACCTCTTCTTGGGAGTCATCTCAATATGCTCTATCATTGATATAATGACCTATACCCATGACCCCACATCTATCAATCTGATATCTCTCAAAAACATGGGTGGATGATGCTTTTGGAACACATGCATCATCTCTTCCATTGTGTCTGTAGTTTTTAGTTCTCCCTAAATGGTCCACATGAAGCACATAATGCATTCATGGAATTGTTCACCAACACCTATGTCTACTACCACTACTATTGCCTCATCTAGAATAATATAGGATCTGCTAGTAGGCCCTGACCCCCACATTCAGAGTAAGATGACTCCCACCCTCCTTGTGTCCAATTAGAGTACGTCATAGTGGAATTACTATATAAATTCAAAATTCACACATCAGATCAAGATAGTTATCAATTTATGTTGATCAAAGAAGATATATTGAAATTTTATAGGTACAAGCCTTCCTATATAGGAACAAACCCCTCTTCTAGGTCATTCAGTCTGGTATTTGTTACATATAAATTTTATAAAAACAAGGGTTACATCCTACTTACAAATACTAAGGTCGGATCAAGGGAATGTTCAATTCTATAATAAATTTCAGTTTCCAATTAATTTTCATAATCACATCCCTTTTCATATATTTCACTTTTATATCATATTTATTTTTAAAAGGATGAACCAAATTCCAATCCATAAGGAAATATACAACACATGAACAAAACTATAGTTCTCATCTAATTCACACCACAAAACATTCAAAAAATATCTATCACAATCATAGGTATATTTACCATGACACATATAACACATCAAGAAACAAGTAATGCATCCTAAATGGAAGGGAATAATTCATGGAAAGTGATTCTCATAATGTTTATAAAATGATGCAAGAGATGGAATACCCTCATCTCATTGGGATGAAACATAAAATAACCCACTGTCGTATGAATAATAAAATAAAAATTATTGTGCATCAGCCAAAGGTAGAACCAAATCAACTATAATAGAGAAATCATTGAAAATAATAATAATTTAATCTGAGGAAATATGGATTTTTCCTACAAAGAGGTTTTCTACACCCATGAACAACTCATTAAAAACTCATTCCTTCCTATCGATTTTTATTGCCTCAAAATATAAAAAAAATATTTTCTCTAATACAACCTTATAACGTCCCGGTATCGAGTGCCCTGAGCTCAATTGGCCATATAGCCTGAAGCACATAGCCCAAAGCCCAATGGAACCAGCATGAAATGAGGGACAAGATGTGTCAGTTAGGAGACTATTCACACATAACCATGGTGTATCACAGTGGTAATAAAATATTATATAAGTAGAAGTTATAGTAAATCAATAATACAAAGGATAAATAAATAAGTGAGGAATGTATAAACAATTCCAGAAAGAATCTCATGTATAGACTATGATGATGATAAATTCCATATGCCTATAAAAACCCCAAAATCATCTTACAAAACACTAGTAAAATTAATGTTTAAAATTTCCACAAATATATAAAACTATTTATCTAGAATCGTGAGCCTCAACTTTGTCTTATGATCCTTTTCTCCTATGAAGCGATCATGAACATATACCAGGGCACATCACCACATCCATACATGAAATCATATATTTTGGAGAGTACCCAATAGAGGCCCACAAATGGTTTGAGATTTAATCCCAGAAAGAAACCACCCAAACTTCTAATTCCATACAGCGAGAGTATATATAATGATTATAGTGTGAACATAGTAATATAATATTTAAAAGTAGTACTAAAAGTATACATATGATATGGTCTAGGTTCTCAATATATGATAAATTCATTCAATATATTTCATTAAGATGGGAAACTCATTTAATCAATATGTCATATGTCATAGAACAAATCATAACATCTCTCATATGTATATGTAATCAAAAAATTATTAAACATTCCATCCATAATGGTTAAGACAAGACTGAATCCATGCTTGGGAACTGTCTAGGTATACCATTCATATCATTAATTCCATTAATTATTAATTTATGAAACTAAATCCTTAATTAGAATTTTTTATTTGGAATCTAGGTATCATTATAGGTATATCATGAACCAAACACCTCAATAGCCTATCCTAGTGATTCCTAATTCGGATTCCTAGTATCTCTCTAGGTGTGTTATGATATCATTTCCACTCATGTCCACCCATGGCAGTCCACTAAGGGAGCCTTAGAAAAACACATGGAATATATGATCAAATTACCTAAATTGAATCTATCCTTGGATATATATAAAGATTCTATGTATCACTTGATCAAATAACACACAGGCCCCCATGAGTTTATCCTTGGTATTCCACTAGGGCATTCTTTTTTCACTTGGTTAAAAGAAAGGTAGAAGCCAAATTAGTCTATCCACGATGATCATTTATTATCCCATGTGTCGCCCAAGGAATATAATCATTCAATGTCATTAAGTTGTATTATGGTTTATCTCTATATTCAATTCAATTCAAAATCCCCTTAAGGGGTAATATTGTTCATGGGATAGTATTAAAAGTCAAGGACCTATTTTAGCACACATTGGAATTTTATTATAATAGGAATCTCATTATTAATCTACCAATACCTGATACATGTATAGAAAAATGGATTCTATTTACTTTTCTCAATCAATTTTATTTTTAACTGATATTACATTTCAACATACATAACAATTCACAACTCAATTTAAAATTTCATTTTCCATTCAATTCATCAGTTAACAATTTATTATTCACTATCTTTAGAAAAGGGGTTAATAGAACACCTAAACGGAATTCAAATTCAAATAAACCCAAGGTTGTACAATTAACTAAACAACACACCTATATGTGGTGGTTCGAATTCATCTTTCATAACCTCAATACATTTATCAACAAGTTTTGATAGCTACGTAGGTCACTCCTATCAATTGAATTAACAGATTCAATTCCATTTCAATGAATTCCCTCTAAGAATCGGGTGTGTTACACAACATTATGTATATGAACACGTTGGATTTTATGGGAAGGCATGATAATGTTTATCATAGTTCTATAGTCAATATATCATCTAGTATCAACTCTTGATTTGACCTAGAGTGAGATAAAATTGACGAATGGATTAAGATCCTACAAATAGGGCTTATTACCATACACTGAAAAGGTACAAATGATACTAAAATGAAAAAGGATGGTACCAATGTAAATAATATCTTACCATTGATGATCCAATGAAGTAAACAAATATCAATTCCCCACTCTAACGAAGAACATCTCCCACCTCCTAGGATAATCACCAAACTCAAATATCAAAGGGTATATTTAATATTTTTTAGGAGAAAATTGAGAATTAGGTTTAATATAAGAATTAATTTTGGGTAAAAAGGTAAATTTACAAATATTACATGGTGTCATGGTCTTGCCACATGGTTTTCCAAACTGTGCACCCACCATGTGCCCTATGTTATTGGAAAGGGGAACATCACACAGTTTTCTCACACGGTCTAAAGAAGAATGCACAATTTGTGTCTCAGACACTATAAAAAACTGAAGAGTGTTATGCATATTCATGCACCTAAAATCTCATAGTTTACAAAATAATATGGAGTATCGCTTCTATTTATACATCCTATAATAGTTATAATTAATTTTGCATCCTTCTCCACGCGATTTCTTCTAACCATGTTCCTAAACAATTATCAACCAAAATCTAGGTTTTGGGCTATAAACCAACCCTATACCCCCCATAATATCTATTCCCTAAAAGGAAATTCACATTAGGACATAATAAAATAATATTACTAAAAAAATTGATGTAATAATAAGGATCTATACCTCTTGTAATATCATGGTTCTTACATGATACCCTTGGGATATTTTGGATAAGGATTTGTAAATGAGTTTGGATCCAGTTCTCTCCCCTATTGGTTGTTTATTTTTTTAATTTTATTAAAAACCCAATGGATTATTTGGAAAAGTGAACCCATCGAGTTATGTATTTTCTATAGGCAGAGATTATATAATTTTGATGGAGTGGGATATCAGTTCTTTATTTGGTCCCATGGGCAATATATCAGTCAAGCTCATGAGGGGATGGGATACCATGTAGAAGAACATGTGTCAACCCCATAGTGAGGTGTTCCCATGGGTCAGTTTATCCATTTACTACTATTTTTATCCTGATTTTTTATGAAATAATTTTGAGATATTATAATCTCATTAATATGTGGAGTGGAGATCTATCTCGATTTTAATCATTCCAATAGAGTTATAGTTCTTAGTAGATACACTTTTTTATCGTTAGATGTCTTTGATGAGATCATGGGTTCTGAAATTCATTTATGTACTTAAATTATAAATTTTTGCTCCATTTTGGTTAGGAATCCATGATTGATGTTCTTATTAATCAATCCATGGTTTTTTATTATTCAATAAGAGGAAAGAGAGGGGTAGATTTAATATAGGTATTATGCTAGAACCTTTAGCTGACTATTTTTTTCAAGCTTTATATTGCCAGTAATGGCTCGGATGGAAATATCACATTATCATCCACTTGGTATGGCATAATTTTTATAGGTTCACCATTGGTCTTTCTTAAAAAGATTTGTATATAAATTTATTAATGTGAAACTAGGTGTGCATATATACATGATGTCTCCTTTTAGGATGGATTACAAGCTACGTGATTGATGGGGATAAAGCTCTATTTTTCATTTCAAATATATCCACTCACGTGGCGTCTCCAGATTTTCCTAGTATTTCTCATTCATTATGGAGAATGATTATGTGTTTTGACTTGATGATGTATGTAGAACATTTTTTTTCAATCATAATTAATTTTTCTTTGTTCAAACTATCTTGTCATCAACTATTGTATTTTATTCATAATTTTAGTTTGTCACACCCCTGGCCTCATTCTTTATTGATTTAATTTAGTTTTTTTTCATTTATATTCAGAATATATTCTTTTTTATGTATTAGTTTAGATTCCAGAGAGTATTTATTTTAGATTCTAATGTTTTGGGTGGTTTTTTCCTTTATCATTATTTGTGTGAATGTTATGTGTGTAATATTACATGGTAGAGAGTTTTGGCCACCCCTTGTGTTTCTTCTCTGTGGGATGTGTTCTTCCATCGGTTTACCCACATGAGTTAGAGGTGTTTTTGGGTGAAAATGGTGATGTATGGGGACTTCATCCATGGGCCATGGTGAAGGTTCCTAGTTAGGTTACCCACACATCCTATGTGTGCACAAGCTACACTATTAAGAAATATGGTAAAACAAACCATGGTACCTTTGTGTAAAACCCATGAAACTCATGATATATGGGAATTCTAAAGTGGTTATTTTGTACATTTCTCTATAATTTTAATTGGGGTTTCATCCTTTGAATTTTTCTACTCAAACACCACAACATCAGAACTGCCTCTAACACTTTTTGGCTCCATCATGCCCCTCCAACTAGATTTCAAGGTGGTTTCAGGGTTCTTCGTCACCCATGTTGAAAGGCTAGGGCTCCCCTCTTCTTCTCCTTTGGTTTTCATCCATTTTCAATTTCACTTTTATTCTTATAATATGGGATTATAGGATATAGGTACCTAGGGTGGTGTAAAATATGATGGTCTTTCAATCTTAGGGTTGTGAGTCATGATAGAAGTGTCTTTCTTGTGGATTTCCTTAAAGGAGACATGCTTCTCCCACTTGGGGTAGGGGTTTCACTCAATTTAAAGTTTATAACATTCAATTTTATTTTTTTGTTTCTAAATACATTATAATTGTGCTCCAATTTCTTGTGAGGTGTTGGTGCAAATTTTAGTGGTTGTTTGATGATGGTAACTTGGTAAAAATGAATTTTCAAGGATTTATTAAATTAATCATAAGTGTATATGATTGATTTTTTTTTGAAAAACATGCTCATTTATCATTAGAAATGATTTTTTTTTATTTTTATGGTGTGTATATCATTTGTTATGTTTTGGTAGCTTATTTTATTTTTTATTTTTTTCTTATGTACGTGTTATGATGACATTCATTTGTTGGTGTACTATGTGTAATGAAAGTGGTGTCTATTTTAATTGGATCTTGATTAACACAATGATTTTATAAATTTTTTCAATTGGATGTTGAAATATTAATATATTAATTGGGGGAACACAAGGATAGTCCCACAAGTGAAAGTATTTATTGAAAATAAAATGATTCCCTTTAACCCCAGATTTCAAAAGAACCCTTACCGTATCCCTTTTTCCTTTTCTTTAGATCTCACCTTCCCAAATATATTTTTTAAAACCTATATGTGTTACAAACGATTTCTTTGATTAATAATTAGTTCAGAATGTGGTTCCAAACTTTTACCTTAGTTTTCACCATGTTTGGATGTTTGGAAGGTAGTTTGGTATTTAAATTATTTAACAACCCATTTGGAACCTTTCACGAATGTTGTATGTTTTCAACATGGTTTTAAAAATATGTTTGAAATCATATTTGGTGTGATGGCCCGATTGTTATTTCGTAATTTTTGGGAATGTGGTTTGAAAATTGATTGATGTGGTGGCGTGGTTCTCAAGTGTGAGTGGATTTTTGTGATATAGAGACTTCTATGGTGGATCCTCTAAGGAGAAGGTCATCACATAGGTCGTGATAGTGTTTGTTCTAGGAAAGCATTGTGTATATGGGTTATTGTTTTATCCACACATTTGAGGACCACCACATTCTATGTGTACTGTTATATTGTAATTCCTAGGTGTCACATATAGTGTTGATTGATGGTTTCATTTTGAAAATGATTTTACGGGTTGGTACTCTAATGTTCTGGTTCTAGAAGCCTCTTAGAGGCACCCCATACCCAGTTGGTCACATTGCCTCAAGCGCATTTCCACAAATTCCAGATGTCGCTGACTGGTAGCGAGGTCCATGGGTGTGATAGAGGGGAACGAGTGCCCTCATTGGAAGAGTACACAATAGAAAAGAGAAACAATAAACAACACATACAATAGATAGAATGGTATACAATCCATACACAAGTAAACAACAGAGGGATAAAACAATAAACAACTGGAGAAAACATATATATAAATGATACATGATACATATGTCTTGGAAAGTATCCAAACTAGTCACAATGTTTTAAATACAAATAGTACTAAAAAAAGTTCAAAGAATGCTAAAGGGATCCTTAGCATCACAAGCCTCGGCTTGGTCCTAGGCTCTCATGCTCCATATACAATCAAGTACCTGAAGTCGAAGGGCACTTTCCCTTGTCTATAACGGCAACAATATAATCTGTTTGGGACCAAAAGAATGTCCCAAAGAGGGTGTGAGACTAAATCCCAATATGCAACCACCAAAAAATCTGTGTCTAATAGTAAGTGAGTATATGGCAGGGAAAGTACAGTAAACAGTAAATAGTAAGCAGTAACCCGGATGATAAACAATAGAAAACAAACCACAGATCAACAAGAAATAGAGAAGGAACAGTTAACCACAAAAGGAATCACTATGGGAAGTACTCACAGCCATCCCCTATGGTCCTTTCAAAGAAGTACCAATAACCCTCTAGGCAGTACACTCAGCCTAACCACTCTGGTTTATTCATACGAAATTGTAAGACTCTCTGAGGAAGAACACTCAGTCAATTCCCCTTATAGTCTAGGGTAGTCAGGGAATCTCTGAGGTAGATCACACGGTTTAATCTTCTTATAGCCCCATGGACTATAGACTCTCTGAGGAAGCTCACTCTGTAAATTCTTCCTAAAGCCTCAGGTCTATCACAAAATCTCGGAGGAAGCTCACTCGGTCAATTCCTCCCATAGCCTGGATTCGTTTAAAGAAATTAAAAAAACAAATACTCTCTATGGAATCTCACTCGGTCTATCCTCATGTAGTCTATAATATCCACGACTCTCTGGGAAGCTCACTCAGTCTATCCCCTATAGTCTATAATGTCCAAGACTCTCTGAGGAAGCTCACTCAGTCTATCCCCTTATAGTCTATACCACCAGGTTCTCACGGCCTTGTGATAGTCAATGTATACTAATGCTATAAGGCTAAAGTAAACCTACAAAGCTACTTGGAAAACCAGTACACAACATAACAAACATGTCGTGGAACAACAATCCATCCTACAGTCACAAGGAATGGAAAACAGTTATAATGGCCAATAGGATGAAAAAGACCAAAAGGTTGTAAAGAGAACTAGGCATGGAAAATCATCCAAGAACAACAATTATCCTTATACATAGCCAAATTACCTCTACACAAGCATACAAGCAAGGCAGGAAAAACAACCGGGGAAAATATTAAACATGTGATACCCTGTTCGCAGGTATTGGTAGAAATTGCACAAAAAACTCAAAGACTCTGAATGGATAGGCACAAACCACCTACCTTGATACTAGGAGATCGATATACTTGAACCCAGAGGCTTGAATCTCCTTATAACATCATAGATATATGAAAACGAAAAAAACATTCAACCCACGATAGCATGAAAAAGGGTAGGAATTGGAAAATGAATCTCTAGGAGGAGGAAGAGATTACAGTTTTGGTTCTAACGCAATTTACGGTGGTTAATTAGAAGAACGAAGAGAGGGTTGGGGGCTCGGAGATGGTCTGTGGTCGTACCCTCACTCTCGGTTGAAGAAACTGGATAAGAAGACATTTCTCGGGTTAAGACACGACCCCGGTCTGTTTAATGAAACAAAGAAAGTACACAACGTGTTCTTTTGGAGTACACGACGTGTACTAGGGTTTATTGTACTCCACATTAAGCGGCCTACACATCACCCCTACATGGCCGTGTGTGTGGCCTTGACACGGTCAGCACACGGCCTCGAGGGGTATCAAAGTACACGATTTGTACTTATAAATTACACATCATGTACTTGAAAAATTTCTAGAAACTCTTATTTTCACAAAAACTCTAGAAAAAGGAAAAACATACCTGAAAAAGAAGGTCTGGATTATTACAAACTTCCCCCCCTTCAAGAAAGTCGACCTTGAATTTCCCTATAATGGCATAGAAGAGTAAACCCTGAACATCTCTGGCCACTGAGATCCTTCGTCGGCCTCCCTCTCCCAATTCTCGTCCTGTACTCGCCAGTGCTGCCATAGAACCCATACTAGAGGAACATACCGGTGACTGAGAACCTTCGTACTGCGATCGAAAATCTAGAGAGGATGCTCCTCAAACGATGCATATACTTCAAGTTCAACCTCATCGGGTTGAAGAACATGAGATGGGTCTGAAAATTAATGTTGGAGTAGAGAAACATGGATGACGTCATCCATAGCTTGGTACCTCTATGGTAACTCCAACCGATAGGAATCTGGCCGAACTATATCAAAAACCTCAAATGGCCTGATGTACCATGTTGAAAGCTTACCCTATCCCTGAATCCTCTTGTGTCCCAGGCTTGGTGAGACCCGCAGGAAAACCCGACCCCCGACCTCGAAATCCAGAGGTCGTCTCCACTTATCAGCATAAGACTTCTGTCGAGACTGTGTCATAGCCATCCTCTTCCGAATCAACTCTATATGCTCTGAGGTTTCTTGAACAAGATGAGGTCCTAGAAAAGATACCTCTCCTGCCTCCAGCCAGCATAAAGATGATCGACATGGCCTACCATACAAAGCCTCATAAGGTTCCATCTGAATAGTCACCTGAAAACTGTTGTTGTAGGTTAACTACACAAGAGGTATAAGCTTATCCCAAGAACCTCCAAAGTCCAGAATGCAAGCTCTGATCACATCATCAAGCACCTAAATCCTACACCCAGACATGCCATCTGTCTAGGGATGTTATGTTGTACACAGAAGTACCTATGTTCCCAGAGCCTTCTGAAGCCCCTTCCAGAACCGAGATGTAAAACGAGCATCCCTATCTGAAACGATGGAGTGTGGAACTCCGTGAAGACGTACAATCACTCAGATGTACAACTGTCCAAGATCATCATCATTGAATGTCTCCTTGATCAGCAAGAAGTGAGTGACCTTCATGAGTTTCTCAATGATAACCCATACAATGTCATTCCCTCGAAGTCACCTAAGCAACCCTATAACTCAATCCATCGAGAAATCGTTCCACTTCCACTCTGGAATGGGTAAATGCTGTAGAATACCTTCTGGTCACTGATGCTCCGCTTTCACCTGCTGACAAGTGGAACTCCTCAGGACAAAACCAGAAACATATCTCTTCATACCTGGCCACTAGTACTGGTGTTGTAGATCACGATACATCTTGGTGATGCCAAGATGAACTACCCAACTTGAGTAATGAAAATCCTACATAATATCCTCACGTATGTTTTATGGAACCCATACCCATCCCTGAAAATCTATGATCTCATCCTCGTCGACTATCCTTCTAGGAAGAGGGTCATCTCCGGACACACTCTCCTGCATGACAAGGCCTTCTGAGTGTGATAGATAGATCATCCGTACCCGATCGATAAGATTAGAGGTTACAGCTACAAAAGAGAGAAAAATCTTCACATGTCTCTCGTGCACCTCCAAATGCATTTCAGAGAATAGAGACATAAGCTTACACTCACAACTGGCCTCCTAAACTGCATCAATCTGAGTTCTCCTTCTCAACGAATAAGCAACTGCATTGCCTTTCCCTAGTTTATAGTCATGCTCAAAGTCGATGGACTAATGATACTCGACCCACCTGTGCTCTCTCATATTCAGATCATGCTGAGTGAATAAGTACTTGAGACACTTGTGGTCCCTGAACACCACAAAGTGTTTTCCTAGACGATAATGTCTCTAACAGCGTAAAGAATTAACAACCGCTTCCAAGTCCAGATCACGTGTTGGGTAATTCCTATCGCGTGGCCTCAACTACAGAGACCCATACGCAAAGAATCCATTTCCCTTCATAAGAACAACTCCCATCATGATACCTAAAGCATCACAGTAAATAGTATAGCACTTTCCTGGCTCTAGAAATACTAGTATTGGTGCTAAAGCCAACCGCCCTTTCAACTCCTGAAAGGCCGACTATCTAGAATCTGAACATAATAACTTATCCCCTTTCTCGGTCTAACCTGTCAGTGGTCCTGCTCAGCAAGAAAAGTCCTGTATGAATTTTTTGTAGTATCTATCCATCCCTTGAAAACATTGCACCTCAAAGACATTCTTCAGCTTCTCCGAGGAAACTACTGCCCACACTTTCTCTGGATCTGTTGATACTCCTATCTCTGAGATAACTTGACCCATGATGTGAGTATGATCCATCCAAAAGTGGCAATTTGTGAGAATAACATATAACTGATGCTTCCTCAGTGTACTCAAAATGAACTCAAATGGAAAGCATGGTTGTGTGGAGTGTGAGAGTACACCAATATGTCGTCCATGAAAACCACTATGAAGGAATCCAAGTACGGATGGAACACTCGGTTCATTAGTTCCATGAAAATTGAAGGCGCGTTCGTGAGTCTGAACGGCATAACCATATACTCGTATAGACCATACCTGCTCTAGAAAAATGTAAGAGGTATATCAGATGGTATAATGTGAAACTGATGATAACCGGACCTCAAATCGATCTTCGAGAACACCCGGGCTCCTCGAAGCTGATCAAAGAGGTTATCAATCCTAGGAAAGGGATATCGGATCCTGATTGTCAACTAGTTTAGATTTCGATAATCCACACAAATTCTAAGGTTACCGTATGCCTTCTTCACAAACAGGACATGCGGATCCCAAGGAGAAGTACTGGGTCTGATGAAACCCTTCGCCTGTAACACCTCCAACTGCTTCTTGAGCTCCTATATCTCAGGTGTAGCCATCCTATAAGGAGGAATGGACACCGGTGCTGCTCCTAGCATGAGCTCAATCTAGAATTCTACCTCATGTTCCAGAGGAAAACCTGAAAAGTCATCTAGAAAGACATATCTGAAATGATCCGCCCCTGGAGGAATTTCTAACTATGAAATCCCCTGGGAATCCAGATATATACCGAAAATTTGGGTTGTAAATCCTCCTAGATCATGTTTCTCCATTCCTTCTCGACTTGCCTGGACATCCCACTCACATCTATACAGGAAGGATCCACCCTGAGGTGATACAAAAATCACCATGCAGCAATAACAATCAACAACTAACTGGAAGGGAACTAGCCAGTCCATTCCGAGAATGACATCATAGCTCGTCATATCTTGGAAATAGAGGTCCCATAATAAGGGAAACCTTGCATCCTCAAGAGGGCACTCTATGTACGGATGTATTCTAACTGCTCTAGTCCCCAACGGTGTATCTAGTGTCAAAGTATCAATAGAGGAAAAGATGCAGAGCCTATGGCTCTCCATAACCGTAACAGAGATAAAGCATTGCATATCAACAATATCAAAAAGGGATGAAGATAAAACCAAGGCTATTAAGATCATTCCTCAAACTGTAGAAGGGTCAGGATCCTACTCCCGATCAGTCTGCTCCAAAACAAATGTATGGCCTTTACTGCAGCCCTACCACCCAGGATGACCACTCTGAGCTGATCCACTCTGTTGTCACTGGTAACTTGGTGACTGACCACCATGGCCGTGAAATCCACCTCAGTCCAAACGGTCGGAAGAACTCCAGTTCCCAAACTGGTGAGAAACTGGTGATGGATTTCCAGAATGTAGGGCCATATAAGAACCCCTACCACCAGTAGTACGTGGGAAGATCTGAAAAAAATTCTAAAGATAGACCATCTTGATGCAATATCATCACTCTATTGGGTCTCTCTAGCATTGAGGCCTAGTATGTCTGCTCCTCTCGCATTTGTAGCATACTACAAGTCTGCCCGAAGATACATTCAAATTACTCTGATATCCTCGAGAATAATCTCTACGGCGCTTTCTGATATTAGTAGGAGGAACACTGACTCTGGATGTCGAACCTCCCTAGCTCACTGCTCCAAAATCTATCATATTTCACTCAGTGATCAGCGCCTGGTTGACAATAGAAGTTATTAAAGTCAACCTGGTGATTTTTACATGGGAATGGATCTCCTTCCTGAGATCATCCACAAACTTCCTAGCCACGAACAACACATCACATGCTAGAATCGGCGTGAAAGGAAGCATCTCGGTAAAGCAAGACGAGTACTCTATAACCTAAAGAGTACCCTGCTTCAAACTCATAATCTCCTGGGATCAATCATCCCTCAATGTCTTCGGGTAGATGTAATCCTAGAAGATGCATCGAAACTCATCCCAAGTCATACCCTGCAGGCGTCTTGACTGTGAGATCACCTCCCACCACCTCTTGGAAGAGTCTCAGAGCATATAGGTTCTGAGATTCTCCCTCTTCTCTAGAGGTGTCTCTAGATGATTGAAAATTGTAAGCATGGCCTCTATACTGGATTCTACTGCCTGAGGTCCTCCATACCCGGAGAATGTAGGATGATTATGCTGCAGGAAAACCCACGTCAACACTACCATCAGTGGGGCTGGAGGCGGTGCTCCTTGGAAGGTCAATATCATCCTCAGAAAAATTTTCCTAAATTGCGCATTGGCTCCTGCAACAGGTAAAACTGCTAATGCCAAGGCTAGCACAATAGGAGGATCTTCCGGAGGTCCCGGATCGACCATATATATTGTCTGATCATCATCTAACAGCTGACGTACAATAAGAGGAAGTCTTGATGGAATGACTCTGAATGGTCAAAAGGACACCTTAGATGAGTATTATCAAAGACAGAACACAAGAGTATAGGAGGGAAACAGGAGAAATAAACATTCACGTTTTATGAAACATTACTACACGACGTGTATAAAAACTACACGGAATGTTCTCCAAAGCCACTCACATGGGCATGTACTCCTATTACAACTGGTCGTGTAATGCCCAACACACACAGCGTGTTGTCCCCACACATGGCGTGTACTTGAACTCTTTCTCCCCTGACTAAGTCTCTTTACACGGCCATCCCACACGGTCCACTTAATCGTAGTCTACACAGAGTTTATGACCACCACATGACATTTACTAGAAAAGGTTTCAACGACCCATGTTGTTAGTTACGCAGTCGGCTACACGGTTCACATTAAATGGTGTGTTCCATGGAAACACATCATGTACAAGATGTTTTTCCCCGACCTGTGTTTTTCGTGACACGAACGGGTACATAGGATAGAAGGCACGACATGTGAAAACAAGACATGACATGTATGGTAAAAGTTTATCCGAACATGTTGTTAGTCACACTGGTAGACACATGGTCAACACATCACAGCATGTTCATGAAGATTTCCCACAACCCCTTGTTTCTTCCCACACATTCTATGACATGTTTTAAAAACTACATTGTGCGTATTAATAAAGTACACACCATGTATTATGGATTTTTCTGGGATGTAGCTCAGAAACTACTTTGAAACCCAGAAAACACAAAATATAAGAGTTAAGGTGCCAAATTCTGATCTGTGAGGGGCCGTACACCCCGCGATTCAAAGCTCGGCATCTTGTACAAGTTGTAACTGGGAAACCAGACAATGTTCCACCAAATTCTAGTCCATGAGGGCTTATAACTCCCTAAGAACCAAGGTTTGGAACCCATTTTAGAAAATTACTATACAAACAAATTATTTATCAAACATCAGAGATTCTATCAAATTATTTATCACAACAACATTCATATTCAACACAACATCTATCACAACAACATGAAATTGCTAGTGCATCCTATATGACATGGCATGAATTTATGGAATGTGATTTCTAACAAGTGCATATGTGATGCATTAGATGGAATACCCTCATATCATTGGGTTGCGATAGAAATAGAACCTTCATAACAACAACAGTAACAACAGAAATCATGTGAGGCACTCATGGTGCAATCATATCAACTGTAAAATTGAAAACCAGTAAAATAGAAATAAACAAGGTCGTATGACTTTTCCTTGTACATGTATTATATACTCATTGATACAACTTATTACCAAGGACCTATACCATCGTGTCCATGGCGATAGTCTCCAAAATTTATGTCAAGAGAAAAGATTTCCTCTGATACCACTGTGTAATGTTCCGGTTCTGGAAGCCTCCTAGAGGTGCCCCGTACCCGGTTGGTCAAATGACCTCCAGTGCATATTCCTGAATACGAGAGGTTGCCAACATGCAGCGAGGGCCTTAGGTGTGATGGTGGGGAAACTATGCCCCCATTGGAATAGTAAGTAGTGGAAAAGTGAAACAATAAACATAACATACAATTGAAGAAATGGTAAACAATCCATACACAAGTAAACTGCAGAATGATAAAACAATAATCAACTGGAGAAAACATATATATAAATGATGCATAATACACATGTCTAGGAAAGCATCCAAACAAGTCACAATATTGGAAATACAAATAGTTATAAAAACATGTACAATGAAATATTAATGGCTCTACAGCATCACAAGCCTCAGCTTTGACCCATGCTCTCCTACTCCAAATGAAATCAAGTACCTGATGTCGATGGGCACTTTCCCTTGTCTATAACTACATAAATATATTCAATTTAGGCCCAAAATCTTGACCCAAATGGGGTTTGAGACTAAATCCCAGTAGGTATCCACTTGAAGATTTATTCCTAAAAGTCAGTGAGTATAAGGAAGGTAAGGTACAACAAATAGTAAATAGTAAGTAGAAACCAGGATGATACATAGTAGTAAAAAAACCACAAAACAAAAATAAATAGAGAAGAAACTACTAACTCCAACAGGAATCACTCTGGAATGTACTCACAATGATCCCCTCTTGTCCTATCCACGAAGTACCAACAACCCTCTCAACAGTACACTCAAACTTACCCCTCTGGTTTGGTCAAAAAAAGTAAAAGACTCTCTGACAAAGCATGCTCAGTCAATTCCCCAAATACTCTAAGGGTATTCATGGAATATCTGAGGTAGATCACACAGTCTAATCCTCTTATAGCCCCAAGGACTAGAGACTCTCTAAGGAAGCTCACTCAGCCAATTACTCATATAGCCTCTGGTCTATCACAGACTCTATGATGAAGCTCACTCGGTCAATTCCTCCCAAATCTTGGACTGGTTTAAAGAAATTCAAACAAAATAAAGACTCTCTGAGGAAGCTCACACTGTCTACCCTCCTGTAGTCTATAATATCAAAGACTCTCTGGGAATCTCACTCAGTCTCTCCCTTATAGTCAATAAAGTCCAAGACTCTCTGAGAAAACTCACTCGGTCTATCACCTTATAGTCTATAGCACCATGTTCTCATGTCCCCATTCCCATTAGTGCATACTAATTATATATGGACAATGTAAAACTATAGAGCTACTTGGATAACTAGTCCAAAACATAACAAAAATATCAGGGAATAGAAATCCATCATACGGTCACAAGGTATGGAAAATAGGTATAATGGCAAATAAGTTGAACAAGACTAAAAGGTCGTAAACAGAAAAAGGCATGATAAATCATCCACACACAAAAATTATCCTCATAGATAGAAAAATTACCTCTAAATAATCATACATGAAAGGCAGGAAAAAGAACAAGGGAAAATAGTAAACACGCAATACCCCGTTCACGGGTATTGGTAGAAATTTCACATAAAACTCAAAGACTTTGAACGGAATGGCACAAACCACCTACCTTGATACTAAGATATCGATATAGTTGAACCGAAGGACTAAATCTCAATAGAATGTCATTGATCTAAAAAATCACACTAAATTTTCAACCCACGATAACATGTAAAAGAGGAGGAATTGGAAAACAAAGCTCTAGGAGAAGGAGGAGCTTATTGATGCGGTTCCAACGCAGTTAACAGTGGTCAATTAGGATAACAGACATAGGAATATGGGTTCAGAGAAGATCCGTGGCCATAACCTCGCTCTCGGTCAAAGAAGCTGGAGAAAAAGATGTTTCTAGGGTTAAGACGCGACCCCGATCCATTTAATAAAGAAAAAAAGTACAAGACATGTACTTTTTAAGTACAAGGCGTGTACTAGGCTTTTCAACACTGCTCATTAGGTTTCCTCCACATCACCCCAACATGGCCATGTGTGTGGCCATGAAACGGCCTACAGACTGCCTCGAGTGACATCAATGTACATGGTCTGTAGTTATAATGTACATGGTGTGTAGTTCAATAAATTGTATAAACTCCCCTTTTATATAAAACTCCAGAAAAAGGGAAAATATTCCTGAAAAGAAAGTCCAGGTTCTTACAGGTACCCCCTGGATTATCTGAGTGGCATGGTGGGACGTGCCGCTGGATTAGGAAGTTACAAATACTAGTTATTTATTTACTATAGAGAAGCAGTACATTCTATCAGATGATTCAGAAATTATTACAACAATGGATTAATTCTATAGATTTTTAGAAAACATTCATGATTATTATCTATTTGTGCATGATTTATTTCAGATTGGTTTTTTTTTAGACTTACTAATTTATATCCACAAGTTATATAATAATTACCTTTAGTGTATCCCTCTTAGTTTACCTTGTATGGACTCTTGATTTGTAGCTGGTTACAAAATGGATTTAAAAATGGAATGTAATTTTGAAAATTGGAATGTCGTGGGAGTGTTAATTTCAAAAATGGAATTATGGGAAATCTATGTTGGATCCATTAAATTTGTAGCAACCTAGTTTCTAAATGTATTTAAAATTAGTGTTTATAGACAATTTCTAGAAAGTAAAAGGATTAATTATAGGGAAATTTCTTGCAGACCTACTGTATTCTCACACCCTACTTTTACCTCTTGTCATCGGTAGAACTGTGCTATTTTTCATGATCATGTTTTTTGTCTGATTTTCCTCAGTTCATGTATATCTTGACGTTGGTTGTTACCAATAGAGAACATGAAGACCATGTCAGTTTTTTGGAAAAAAATCATGCTTTATTTGCTTCATTCAGTTGTTTATTTATATGTTTTATCTATTTATTTTTTTCATGGGTTTTTTGATTCTTTGTTCTCTATTTTATCCTTGACCCTGGTTTTCTATAGGACAGGAAGTTCTCCCTCTATGATTATTTAAATAATGGGTACTATTATCAATCTTGGGATGATACATATTGCCTCACGGTCCATGTCTCAGACCTTATTATGGGCTGGGTCGGATGAAATCCTAGCTTGGTTCATAAAAAAATTGTATCAGAGTAGCCCCTTGTTGTTTGGTGTGTCACATAGATCAGAGAAAATGACTATCAGGACTCAATTGGTTTGTGTGGAAAGAGCATCACAGACACATTTTCATTATGAACTATGAGTTTCCTAGAGTGGACTAGGTTTTGAGCTTTCCTTTTGGTTTTTTGTGAGTGGATATGGAATGAAAATTGCGGTATACCGATGATTCATGGTGGGATTATGCAGAGTAGTGACCCATGGGGAGCCTAGGTGTAGGATTGAATATACTCCAAGTGATTTCTTCATTCATGGGACAAGGTCAACTAAACCATGTGGATGAGTCTTTCATGGTCACTAGTTCCCAATTTTGTGTGATTCATTATGATTTGTGTGTTGGTTGGGGTTTTATTGGGTTGGTTAAATTTTTCAATGAAAAATTATTTTCAGGAATGGATGTTTTGAAAAAGTAAAATGGTTTTGGGGATTGGTTTTTTTTTAAATAATATACTTGATGTGTGAGTGTGTTTTGGAAAGTGGGTATTGGTACATCTAAAGTGTCCTTAGGGCCATATAATTTTGAAAGGTGAATGGGAATTGTGGTATTGAAATTCTTTTAGTTTCTTTTGTGAAGTTTGGATCATGAGTTGTTTCTTTTGTTTGAGTTGTTCCATATGGTGTTTTTTTTGTTTATTTTTGTACCAATTTTATATTTTCCTTATTTTTATATTATGATCCCTAGAATGATCCCCAACATTTCTTCTGAATCTATTTTTTCTTTTGTCCTTTTCCAAACTCTCAGTGATGTGGTGGTATGAGTTATTTTCATTGATTTTCTTTTTATCTATAGTGACCACGGTCTCTTAGAGGCAACAATGTTTCTTGATGAATTCAATGGTTTCTTCAGGCCATTGTGAACTCCTAAGTTTATGAGGGTCAGTGATTTTTTGAATTAATTTGATGGTCCAACTTTATATTGATAGAATGTGATAATACTAGAGACATATCAAGATTGGATGAGTTGGTATGTGTATAAGACCACTTTTTTGATTGTTTATAGATAAGGATGTGAAGATGCGTAAGGTAGAAGAGCCCACAAATGATCATCAAGGTCAGTAGATGGTGAAGGCCAATAATGAACACTTCAAAGAGATGGTTTCCCTTTCTTTCATGGTATAATCAATGGATCAATTAATAGATCCTCTTATTTTTTGGGTTCTTCATCTATATATCAAATAAAATGTACTCTTATATAATGAAATTATATTTTAGAAGCTAGTGGATGAAGTGTTTGTAGTTGAGTTGGTTTCTGAATAATAGGATGTATGAAATCTAATATATCATTCTACTCATGATGTTTATCCATATGGAGAGAGGTGTGTGGTAGAAGAACGTATTCGTGAGGTGTCACATATAGAGATTCTGAATTCTATCATCACAGACCTGCGATTCTTGTGCTTCTAAGGCGGATTGTTTTTTTATTTCAATCCATCTAGTAAAAATTCTCTTAAGGTATGTAATTAATGTATCATCATCAGCCATATGGAGAATGTTTATAAGAATTATCTTCAAAATATTATGTCTCTATCAGAATATGTTACTTCTTGAATTTCAGGTAGTGTATGCTTCATTCCTCAAGGATCCATCCCTAGGCCCTTCAGTGAAGTCTACATATAGACAGGAATCATTGGTTGTGCGGTTGTGGCCCATTTTTTTGTCTCCAATGTCTGTATGGAATGGTCTACATCCTCTATTATAGTTTTCAAGACTTTTTCATGTTATCTTTGTTGTAAAGGGACATTTGGTTTTATTTTATTTATAATTATGTGGTTTTGTTTTATGGTTATGTGTTTTTAAATGATTATCATTGTGTGTATGTTTTGGTTTCATTTTGGGTATGTTGTGAAGATATGTTCATCTTTTGTAAATAGTGATTTTCTTAAGATAAATGTGTGGTATTAGTCTTTATTGGTACATTCATTATATAAATATGTTTCATAATGAAATTGTAGAGCATGCTTGGGTTCATTTTTCTAGCGCCCTCTATGTGTTTTCCCTATGATGGGGTATTTCTTTAATGTAGGGTGTGATAATTTTGGTGCCATCATGAGGGTGAATATTTGTAGTGGGGAGAAGATTTCTCTTCTCCCCAGAGGTCATTCATTCCCTAGAATCCATTTGTAAATATTATAGTAATGGTTTACATAAAATTTTATTGTTTCAATCATCCTCATTCAGATTTGAGTTCATGTTTTGGTTCTTAATCAGATTGGTGACTTTTTTTAAGATGGAATGTTTTTTTGGTGGGGAGAATTGTGACAACCCGACTTCATTTATCATAAATTTATTTTATTTTTTACATTCAATTTTATTTTTATATTTTCAATAGAGGTTTTGGGTAGAAGTTCTATCCAGTATTTATTTGTGTGTTGAATGTATTGTGTGGTTTTTGGGCTTATAAATGGTTAATTTTAAAAGAGTGGGGAGAAAACGGAATGTTGGGGTGTTTTTGACACTCCTAGTGTCACTTCATAGTGAGATGAATTTTTTTTATAGTTTATCCCCTTGAGTTAGAAAAGTTTTTTAGGGAAAGATGTTATGTTTGAGAACCTTTTCTAGGATGAACAATTAAGGTGAACAACAACTTTAAATATTAATACTATGTGTTCAGGGGTCACACAGTTAAGGAACATGGTTAAACTAACAATACAACCTAACTGGGCATACCGTAGAACTCTTGATAGTTGGGAATTGCTCGGTTTTTTCATAGTATATTAACCAGGTGAACTAACCATGAAAGCCACCCAACGAAGAGAAATTTTGACATATATCTATATTTTTAATTGAGGTTTATTCACTTTTCGTTCCATATACAAACCTCATGACCCAGATAGATCCCATGGGAATTTTTAACTACTATACTATCCACTAAGTGGGGTTAAAGGTATTATCATAGTGATTCTTGAACTATATTGAATGGGTAGAACTCCCCTCTCTTATTCATTTGGTTTTCTTCCATTTTCCTTTTCTCCTATAACCCTACTGGCCATTTTTTCCGATTAGGATACCTAAGGTGGTGTACAATTGAGGTTTGTGGGTAAAGATAATTGTGTCTTTCCATTGGATTTCATCAAAGGTGACCTAATTTTTCCACTTGATGTTGGCATTACCATATATTTCCTTTACAAAACACTATATTTTATGACTTAGTGTTACTAAATAATTTATAATTATTTTTCTAATTTTTTTTTTGATATTTAGTTGTGGTTTGATGTTAGTACCTTGGTGGAAAATTAATTTCTATGTATTTATTAAATTTATCCTATATGTATATATAGAAAATGTATTTCATAGTATTCCAATTGATCAATATAAATTAATTTTGGTATTTTTATGGTCTGTTTTGGCTTGGATATGTTTTTTCTTCTTAGTTTATTTGTGATTTCATTCTTATATTCGAGTAATGGTAACATTCGTCAGTTTGTTATATATCTGTAAGGTAATTTTAGTTTCATAAAATTGGTTCTTGATTACCTATTTGGTTTTATAAGGATATTAAATTTGATTTTGGAATGACTATGTCTGAATGCGGAGCAAAGATGTATATGAAAACATATGTTAATAGATTTATTTAAAAAAAATACTTGAACTCTAAATTTTGAAATAACCTTTTTCGTTATCCTTCATCATTTCTTTTTTCCATTCCCTTCTGAATTGGATCATATATAACCTTATGTATTCAAAATGTTTTATTTGTTGGAAAATGATATCATAATGGGTATTCAAATGTATCCCACAGTGATCGTCCATTTTGAATCGTTGTAATGAATTGTTGAATCTAAATGTGTAATGTACCATTTGATACAATTTCCAGTATTACATGATTTTTAATTTATTTTAAAAAATGATTTGAAATATTAAGTATTTCGAACGTCCAGTTGGTATTTTATATTCTATGGTAAAGTTGATTTGATTTGCATATGATTTTATGGACTATTTTTCAATTGATAATAGAACATAGTGAGGCGAGTACATCCCTTCTAAATCTTATGATGAGAGGGTCATTGGATTTGTGCTGTCCATTTTAGGGATATAAAAAAATATTGGTTTGAATTTATTGGTTTTCACTACACAATTGAGTACCTTCCTATTCATAGTGTACTATTTTCATGGGATTCCTTAAAATCATCTAGGGAGATGAGTTATGGTTTTTATCAACACTAAATTGATGTGTTGGTACCCCCTGTATTTACTGAAAGACTAGTTGGGATGTTCCACTAAATTGTCTAGTTTATAGTGGTTAGTTGGTTATTGGCTATGGAGATACACAATACATAGTCTGTGAGTCCAAACTGAGCATTTCAATGGATTTGATATATAGGTGCATTAGAAATTCCCGTGATTATTATTTGTTTGTACTTATTTTATTTCTACTGTATTTTGGAAGTTTAGCCTAGCTAATTTCTTCAAGATAGTTATATTTAAAATATTACATTTGTATCCCTTGTGGATTAAATTTTTTGGACAATTTTTTGGAAATTGGTATCAAACAGCATTTAAAAATGGAATAATGTTTTGAAAAGTGGAAGGTGGAGTCTGTTGTTTTTTAAAAGGGATTTAATGGAATATTGTGCTTGGTTATTTAAATATGTAGAAACCTATTTTTTAAATTTATTTCAGATTAGTGCTTGTGAACTACTTTGTAAATTTAAATGTCTAAATTATGTGGTTATAACCTCCTGATATTTTTTTGATCACACCCTATGTTTTCCACTCATCTTCGGTAGACCTGATGTATTTATTGGTCTTAGTTTCTGGTTCAATTTATCTTAGAGTGTGTTGGTCTTGTGGTTAGTTGTGAAATAGAGGTCTCATAGGGATATTGTCATTTGTGTTTTGGATTTTGTTTTTAATTACTTTATAGTGTCATTCAGTTGTATTTTGATATTTTATATGTATTTATTATTATCATGTTTTATTGGTTTTGTGGAATCATATCAATTAGATTTTATCCTGGTTGTTTTTTTGGAATAAATCTATCCCACTCTGATGTTCTTTATTCACTTTTCTAAAAGAAATATCACGATGATCGAGAACACCTCTCAGAATTGTTCATGAACTAGTTCAGCTGATTTGATATATGGAATCCTGGATTGGTTCATAACAAAATAGTATTAGAGTAACACTTTATTATTTGGGGAATCATGTGAATTTGTGATTATGTCAATCTGGATTCGAGAAGTAGGTGCTGGAAGAGCGTCATGAATTATTTCAAGTTATTAACATCCTGTTTCTAGGGGTAGTATATTTTTTGAGTTTTTCTATTTTTTTTGTAATTGGATAGGTAATAAAAAAATGTGGAACGATGTTTCATAGTAGGATTTCCTGGAGTAGTGACCCATGTGGAGCATGAATTCTTGGATTAAGATACCCCTAGTGATTGGTGATTCCTTGGGGCTTTTTTCACTAAACCATGTGGCCATGTCTTTCTGGGTCACTAGTACCCTATATAATGTATTTCTCCGTGACTTGTGTATTGGTTTATCATTTATTGGTGTGGTACATTTTGAGATGAATTTTTTTTCATGAATGCTTGTTTTTGAATTGAAAAATGGTTTCAGTCAATGATTTCTTTAAAAAAATGGAACTTTTTTTGTGAGCTAGTATTGAAAAGTGGATTTTAGTACACGGGATGTGGCCTTAGGGATAAATAATTTATGAAGGTTGAATATGAATAGTGGGTTATGGAAAGTTGGTTTTTGTTTTTGTTTTGATGTTTGGTTCATGAGATGGTTTATTTGGTGTGAGGTGTTCAATTTCATTATGTTTTGGATGATATTGCCATCGGTTTTTTATTTTCCTTTTTCTTAGAGTATGCTGAATAGAATGCTCCCCAAAGTTAAAAGTGAGTATATTTCTACTTTTGGCCCTTCTCATACTCTCATTTAAGTCAAATAGATGAGTTATTCTGGAATGTTTCCAATATTATGATGTGATCAGAGTCTGTTATAGGTTTTGTAGTTGATTGGAGAAGTCGAAGTTATCTTTAGATCATACTGAACTCTTAAAATTCTGAGAGTCCATTTTTTTGTTTTTTGTGGGACCCACTACAGGTTTATGGGATGTGATCGTCTTAGAATCATTACATGTTGGTATGACATGGTAATTTTTATAATTACACTATTTTTTGATTGTTTATACCTGAGGAGGTGAAGACGAGGAAGGTGGAAAAGCTCATGAATGTTCAGCAAGGTCAGCGGATGGTCAGGGACAATATTGACCACTTCAAGGATATATTTATCTATTCTTTATATGTATTGTCATAGTATTAGTTGAGATATATTATTTTATGTTTGGGGTATTCATCTAGAGTTAAAGAAAGGAGTACTCCCATCTAGTGATGTTCTATTTGAGAAGCTATGAGATGTATATTTCTTAGCTGATTTAGTTTTAGGAACATTGTAAGTTGGACATCTGGTATATATTTTTTCTCAATATGTTTCCACAATTCGAAGTGGGATTTTTCCATAAGAACTTATTCTAATGTAGTATTTTGCAATAGTTCTGAATTCATTCTCATCAGACCATCTATTCATGTGTTTCCAATGCATTCTATTTGGCCATTCGAAATCACTATTTCATAATCCTCCAATGTTCAACCATCAATGTAGTCTTATAGGTAATAATATAAACATTTGTAAGAAGTATGGTTTGTATATAAATACTCGATCAGAGTATGTTAGTGCATAAATGTGTGGTAGTGCATGCTTCATTCATCAAAGCACCAAACATAGGCCCCAGAGTGAAGCTTTCATATTGTTAAGAATCATTGGATATAGGGTTTTCACCAATCCTTTTTCATCTAATTTCATAAATTAATGGCTTTTATTGTGCCTTGTATTTCTAATGATTGTTTTATGGTTTCATTGATGAAATATGACTGGTGTTTTCATTTTCATTTTTATTTGTTTTCGTGTATTATAGATATGGGTTTTTAAATGTGTGTGTTTTTGGATAAGTTTTGGCTTCATGTAGTTACCATTTTGATGACAAGTTCATATTATGAAAATATTTTATTTTATTTTGCGATCAAGATTTATTATTGGTCTATGGTGATGTTCTATTGGGAGGTGTTTTTTTATTAAGGAAATGATGGATCGTACATGAGTTCATTGTTTGTTTTGAGATCCCATTATGGGTTTACCCAGTGTTAGGGGTCTTTGGATCCTGGGGGTATTTCTAGTTTTTGTATCATGGAGAGTGTTGATCCTTGTGGTTTGCATAAACATTCCATTATCCTCATAGATTCAATAATTTTTTTTTTGGTTTTCTATTTTACTAAATAGGTGAGACTTTGGGAGTATGTGGTATACTCTAGGTTACTAATATATTCAGCTTCATTTGATTCTTAGTATGAATTTTGTTTCTCATTATATTTGGTGTCTTTCTGGGGGATCAATGTTTTTGGGGATGGGATAATTTTCACCCCAAAACCTCGGTTTTCATTTATTTATGTTGTTTTATTTCTTTTTGATACTAGATCTTTTTTATTAATGTATTGTTTGAGGATCCAGTAATTATTTGATATAGTTTGTGGGGATTTGGGTTTTTTGGACCTATTCATGTTTTGTATGAATGGTATGGGAAAACAATGGAATGGTGTGATGTTTATGACACACCTAGTGTCACTTCTATTTTGTATTTATTTATTGGTTGATTTATCCACTTGAGTTATATGAGTTTTGGGTGAAATTTGTTATGTCTATGGAATTTTTTCAGGGTACAGGATTAAGTTTCACGATTTTTTTAATGATGCATCCTAAATGTGAATATGAATAATGGTTTAAGATCATTTTGAAATTAACCATGCATCATTTTTTTGATGACCATGAAACTATTGAATGTGAGGAATTTCATGTTTTGTGAGCAGTTTGTTTAGCCTTGCAAGATGACCCTAAATCCCACAAAAAGATGTTTATTTATTATATTTACCAATATTTTAAATTTTTCATTCATACCAAGGATTTCATGATTCAAAACACAAGACCTGGACACCTCCAATGGAGGTTCTGGACTCCTTCAAGCTCCTCCAATTGGGATTGAAATACTTTTCTAGGAGATTATTCACTTGGATTGAAATGTTATGCTCCTCTATCATTCATCCTTGGTTTTCATCCATTTCACATTTCTCCTATAATCCTAGTGGAAATTATTGGATGATTTAGAAGAATATAGAGGTGGAAAACTGGGATTTCCCATTCTTAGGATTGTGATTAATGGTAGGAGTGTCTTTCGGGAGAATTTTATCAAAGGTGGCATTTTTCTTCTACATGAGGTAGGTGTTTCAATTCATTACCTTTTCAGTACATTATATTTGATTATTTTGTGTTTCTATGTAATTTATAAATATGTTTTGAGTGCATGTGATGTGTTTTTTTGAGTTTTAGTGGTGTATTTATGTTGGTAACTTGGTGAAAAATGAATTTTCAAGGATTTATTAACTTAAGAATATGTGTATTTATATGCTATCTATTCGAAAAAATTCCAATTGATCACTAGAAATGAATTTTTCTATTTTCTGCGATCTTTTTTCTTTTATTATGATTTTTCATATTTGTTGATTTTTGATTTGGTCCCTATATGTGAGCTATGGTGACATTCATTAGTTGATATTATATGTGTAATTTAAGTGATTTATCTCTAAATTGGTTCGTAATTAACATGATTGTTTAAAATATTGTGACATTGGATATGTGAATATCCATGTGTGGATGGGGTGATCACTTGGAAAATAACACATATGTTAATGGATTTCAATTCAAACAAATTCCCTAAAACCCTAGATTTCAAAAGAACCATTTCTACTCGTTATTCCTTTATTTATCTTTTCACTTCAAATTTTATCTTTTTATCCCCATATGTGTTATAAATTAGATCATGGTTTCAAATTGATATCGTAGTTTGGTTTTGAATTTTTCCTTTATTTCTCACTCTATTTAGAACTTTGGAAGGTGGTATGGTATCTAAATGTTATAAATTTCCTTTTTCACATTTATAAAATTTTTTATGTATTCAACTAGTTTTTGAAAACATATTTGAATGATTATGTGGTGTGAGGGCTCGATTCATATTTTCTTGTGTTTGTAAAATTAGTATTGAAACTCGTATGATGTGATGGTACAGTTCGCACTTGTGAATGGCATGTGGTGAAACATGCTCCTATATAGTGTTTCTGCCGAGGAGAGGGTCATCCCATTGGTGGGTTCAGTTGTTTTATAGGTAATTAGGTTGGCTATGAATAATTGGTTTTATCAATGCATGTGAGTACATATACATTCACTATATACTACCGTAATATATTTCTTAGTTATCATTTAGAAGGTTGAGTGATATTTTCTTATCAACCTTGACTAGATTGGTTGATACACCCTAGATTAGATGATATTAGAGGATGTGACATTGAATTGGCTATATAAGAGCAACTAGTTGGTTATTGACTATGGAGCTGAACCATACAAAGATTAGTGAGTCTGAACTGAGTCTGTCCTAGGACATCATCTTTTGATAATTTGAAAATTCTCTTAGTTGTAATCTGTATTTTCCTGATTTTTATCTAATATATTTTTCAATATAATCCTTTCAATTTTCCACTCTCTAGTTCTATTTTCATTATTCATATTTTATCGATCATAGATTATATTATTTTGAATCTTGACTAGTATTTGGTATCCATTTTTATTTATAAATGCAATCTAGTTTTGAAATGTGGAAGGTGGTGTTTGTGTTTTTTTCAATATAATGTATTTCTAGAATGATCTATTTGGTTTTTCATATTGATATAAACCTATTTTCTAAATTTATTTCAAAGTACTATTTTTGGAATTTTTAGGGACTGCAAATGTATGGATTCTATGTTGACTTACTATTGATATGTTGTTTGCTCACACCCAACTTGTTCCACTCAGTGTCTATAGAACTGAGATATTTTTAAATTTCTTGTTTCTATATCATGTTTCCCTAATGTGTGTTATTCTTGTGGTTTGTGGTAACCAAGAGTTCATGTGGATATCATGTCAGTTTTTGTCGATCTTTAGACATTCCATTGTTTTTTCTGTTGTATTTTATTATTTTTTATGTATTTTTTGGTATCCAGTTTTATAGGTTTTTTGTGTTCTATGTTTTAGTTTTGATTGAATTTTTATTGGGATTAATTCATTCTCCCTATGATATCTTTGATTTCTGACGTTCCTTCACACCCTAAGAAGATCCAGAATTCCTGTCATACATTGTCTCATACTGGTTCAAATGTCGTGTTATATGGATTCAGATATTGGTTCATGAAAATTTATATATGATTATATGATGAATTCCATTTATTATATAATTATTCTATTTATGTAATTTATCATAAATTATCTAAGGATTATCCTTGGTCTTGGAAGTCTTCTGTTATGTTTTCTCTATTATTTCATATTTAATAGAAGATATAGTATCCCCACTGTACCATTTTGAACCTCACCACTAGTTGGCAGCCTCTAGAATTTACAGAGACATGTTGGATGCCTTTTTTAATGCCATATTCACTGACATTTTAGGTCTCCCTAGGTAGATTCATTATAATACTGATTTATTTTGTAGAATTCTTCCACAATTACTATTACAATTTTACTCACCACTAAATTCATGTAATGAAAAAACATTTGTAGATACATTGGAGATCCAAATATGAGAAAATCATTAGGCATGATGAGACTCTGTCTAGTATAATGCATTTTTTTCTTTTGAAAATTATTATTACCCATTATTCTGTTTTTCCTTATCTCAACCATTGTAATTTATTTGTAAAAATATGCGGATACTTGAGAACTACAATGTAATATTCAAACCTAGTTTACCATAATAAATTCATCTTTTTCATTCAATATTAATCTTTAAATTTCCATTCAAGAAAGGCATGTTTAAATTTATTTTTTAAATGAACCAATTATTTAATGGATCCAAATATAATTTATTTATAAAAAATTGATTTTTCATATCCATATGTTCAAACTCTATTTTCATAGATTAATCAATGAATGTTCTCTATGGTTCATTTGGTGGAATCCAGTTAATATTTTATTCTCACACCAAAATATACACACATAGTTTTTTTATGTAGTTCTTATGATTTATGATGGATGTTCTGGTTATTTTCCATGTTTTTAGTGGGTAATCATGAAAATTTTGTTCTGGATTTTCAATGTTGATAAGTGAATAAAATTTATATTGGGAATAGTTATTGGAGTTTTGGTTTGAATTTGTATGACACTATTTGGTTATTACAATTTAAGTTCAACTTGTATATCAGGTATCCTTAACTATTCATTTACATTTCTATTATTTAAATTAAATATTAGAATTTTTAATGATTTCTTTTGAATATATTTTGTTGTTTTTATGGTTATTATGATGTTTATGGGATGTTTAAAATTATTTATTATATTTTTACTTCTTTTCTCTGATGATGATTTCTAAATCCCATTATTTTCCATGTTTTATCTTATGATATAAAGGGATATAATGTAGGACTTCTAGGTGGAGAGCCTCATTATGTTTTCAATTATTACGGTCAAATAATTTTAAAATATTTATATTTTTTATTCTATGAAGATATTTGTTAGGTTGTGGGGATCATGAAAACTTCATGGGCCTTTTAATGGGCCAACTGTAGTGATGTTGTAGTTTAACTTGAGCTAGTTCATTACAATTTGAGTAGTAAACTGTATTATAGAGAAACCCAAAGTAAAGTATTGATTAAGATGAACAATATTTAGTATTTATTTTTGTTGTTGGTGTATTTTCTTATCGGGAGGCATGTACATGTATAAAATCAAACCTCAATCTGGCTATTTGAAAATAAACAATGTATTAGAGAAAAGTGGTCCTTTTAAAAGATCATTAATCCAAAAAAACAATTATAGTATATTTGGAATATTCATTTCTACTTTATCAAGATTTATTGGATAATTTTCTGCCAAATAAACATTTAAATGTCTTCTGAATCTTATGGATGACATCATTATTAAGAATAACATTATGAATTCATGTTAGGATCCATATTTCATTATCTCAATCATAAAATTCAAAGTCTCCATCACTATACCAAATAAAGAAACATTTTTTTTGTCGTAGAATTAAACATATACATTTCATTCTTATAAATATAGAAATTGGATAAAGTCCCAAATATATACTTGTGTTACACATAAATTGACCTAGCATAACTCAGTAGATAAATTAATTTATTCCGCAATGTTATATATAGAAAAAAACCAGTTAAGATTATATTCGCAACCTATACCTAAAAGACTTTTGAAAGGCTATATACAGTCATATTTTACCATGATTCTAATTAAATGTCATTTTCATCCATTCCACCAAAACAGTTTTTTGTATTACTATGGGTATAATCTTTTCCAACCAACCCACTTTCTTTCTAGAATATTTTTAAACTCATATATATTATACTCACCACAGTAGGGATAAATCACTAAGATGGGTTGATGAAGGATTGTTAATTAAAATTATATCTTTAAAGATTCATTTTTTGTAGTTAGTAATAATTATTATCAAGCCCTTTCTAAATATGAAATAATTTAAATCTCATGAAAAAATAAATATAACTTGTTTTATCCTAAATAAGAAATATACAAGGAGAATATAATGATAATTTGTTGATGTTCCTATACTAAAAATTAAACTATTTATATAATATTTATTTTGGACTAACTATCCATATAGGGTAATGAGAACTAACTTTTGATGTATCACTTCCCCTATTCATATATTTAGATTTAATCTCAAAATAATTGAATGATTTTATAACCTCAAATTAAAACAAGAGTTATTATACCATACTTGGTGCAACTGTATTTTCTATCTTCACCTTGTTAATAAAATATATATCATATTTCATTACATTGAAAAAGTATTTCAATGTGTGAAAAAATATATCCTATATCATTAATGAAATTTCTCACTAATTTATTTTTCTCTCTTCCTACATTTATGTACTATTCTCTATCACTCTTCTTATTCATAAATCTCAATTGGAATCCACCATTATCGATAAAATATTATAAATGTAAAGGATCATAAGAATCTATTTTTTAATCGTTGATTATTACACATGTCATTTACATTTAATGGATAGTCATATACATATTATAGAGTAAAATATAATCTCACTATCTCAACAAAAATTGTTCAAATTTGATGGATTTAGCATTTCTAATAAACAAAGGATAACAACAAAACTGTGAAATGTTTTTGATAATATTGGTATAATATATTTGAATATAATATCCTATAATAACAATGATGTAATAAAAGCTTTCAGACCTATTTTTATTCCATTTTTTCAATTTGATAAATGAATCCTAAATTTTTTTGGAATATTGGAAAATCGAATATTGTAACCTCTAAATTAAGTCATGATTAAAGATTATGATTATAATATAATCCTATTTATAAAATTGAATATCCCAGAAATCAGTCATAAGAGGAAATGGAGTCTATTAACTATGGTGTAACATAATGGTATAATATCATTACTATGTTGGTAATCCATGTAAATCTTATTCAATTTTCACATTACATCATTTAATGTTGATTTTGTGATGAAACATTATTTTCCAATCTGAATGCACAAACAATAGGAATTAACCTTATAGTGTATTCCCCTAAAAATTTTATAAACATTAATATATTTTATATCAAATAATATTTAAAAAGCATGAATCATGGTACAAATAAAATACACTAAGCTATATTTTTATCATTTGAGAAAAAAACTCTTCAAATTCTTTTAAAAATCAAGATATTGTATATAATCATTATGAATTAATGATTTATGAATATATTTCATAACATATACAATCTAAAAATACATATCTTTTTGTGGACAATATTTTATATTGAAATCGTTGATAACCAATTTCTTTAACAAACACCTCCAACTAAGAAGATAACCCATATCAAGCATCCCCACCATCAGAATGAAATTCTCTCAAAATGTATTACATATATCAATAATCAATCAATATATGTCTATTTATTTCATGATCATTGTGAAAAATAATAGTTAATTGAATGGGTTTCAATAAAAAAAATTATTAAAGGCATGATCCTTCAATAAAACATCTCTTTACTATAAAATAATACATCTAAATCTATCTCGAGATATATATCATTTAATAACTATCACAACTCACCCATAATAAATCTCTAGAAATTTATTAGTAAACATTTTGGTAAACCCATTGAGGATAATGATGTATTTTTGTAAATAAATATGAATGATTTTTCAGTTCATTTAAGACAGTTCAGATTCTTGGAAATGATTATACATGATAATTTGCATTATGTTGAGTTATTTTAAATTTATATAATAAGGATTTGAGTTTTTGGTTTTTAAATATTTATCAAAGTACTTGTTTTAAAAAATAAACATCTGTCATGTATGTATAAATTCTCATTACATATGAATAATCCTAAGTATTCCTAAAGAATATAAAAATAAATCTAAATTTATAATAGAAAAATAAATGAAAATTTGGGATATATCAAAATAAATTGAATCAATGGAATATGAAATTCAATGTTTTTACAAATGCATAAGATTGTCATCATATTTATAAAAGATATTTAATAAAAATATTTTTCTATGTAAGGATAAATGTTTCTTTTATAGGAGTATGTTGAATGAATATAGGGGTAACTTGAGCCTAGACTAATTTATATTTTTGTAATTGGGATCTACATAAGTATAACACATTTAGATTTTGTGAAATATTTGTATTCAAAATTATTTATTCTTTTCGATATTTTTCATTTAGGAAATAGAGACTAAAGGTTGTGTTATATGAAAACAACAAGTTATTATGTCTTCGTACAGAAAAAAAAGTTGATTCTCATCTATTTGAAACACATAGAATATTTAACTTTACATGAAAAACAATGTTGGTCAGGTGTTAAACATAATTCTATGTACCTCTAAAATCATTCATGACAAGCAATACAATATTTTTTCAATCAATAATATACTATTAATATTATTATAAAAATATTATTATTTTCCCCAAGCCATTAGAATGGTTGTTATTAATAAGATTAACTAAATAAGGTTAACTCAAGTTAATGATAATAATAATTGGGTCATCAATTAACTAAAATAAAAAATAAACACATTTTTAAAATATATAAAATCATTTGCTGGAAATTACATATTTAGGAAAAATTAATTAATTTAATAAAAAGATTATATTTTTTTATACAATATTTTGTTAAAATATTTATATATTATTTTATAAAACTATTTAGGGATTATATTATGTATTTTGAGACAACATATAATAATAATTCAATTTTATGAATAAAAAGATGTTATATTCAAAAAAGTAGTTTAGGTCTCTTTTGATATCCAAAAAATTTATATATAATTTCTAAATCACTTAAAAAATTATTCTACGAAGTAATCTTACATTTTTAGTGGAATATAAATATTTACAATGTGTTAATTTTTTTGAATTTTATGAGAAAACTCATTTTTAGAACAAATATCGAAGACTCTAAATTTTATTTGAAAACAAAATTTTCATGCCATATCATTATATAGTTAAATTATATTAATAATTGTTTTAAAAGTTAATTTATAATAATTTTAAATCAATTAATTCAATTATGGTCTTTAGAATAAATTTCACATTCAAATTGGATAGAAAAACAATTCAAACATATCAATATTTTAATTTAAAAACCCATTTTTAACACATTTGCAAGATTATTTTATAAATTAAATTATTACAATTATATGTTTGGAATTTGGAATAATTGATTACATATTGTTATTCATCATACATCATAATTTCTAATAATTTCAAAATAATACTGACAAACAAAATGAGTGAACGTAAAAAAATTAATTACAATAACTAAGGTAAAAATGAGTTTGTTCAGTGGTAAAACATTAACTTAAGTGAACAAATTCCCTAAAAACATTTAAAAAATAATTTTTTTGGCCATATATAGACCATATACACCCTTTTATTTAAAATTATATATTATATCAGTCACGTGATCTAAGGGAGACTTCTCAATAGTGTATACCTTTATATATTTACAAAAATGCCTCTCCTCCAATAAAAATGTGAAATCACCCCTAACTAAATCACTACTCCCTAGCCCTTAAGATCATTCAACCCCTACCAAAAAATATCATAACATCCCTCCCATCATCTATTTATCCTCTCTTTGGTCATAATTCCATCCAAATAATTCCTTTGGTGAAAACCAAGAGGAGTTACCCCAAGAATAGGTAACGTCCTTCCACAAGCTCATTTGTTTCATTTTCATTCTCCAACCCCTCATATATTCTCATTAAATTATTATTTTAAAACATGAGTAATGAAAATATTATGATATATTGTTTTTATAATGTTTTCCCCACATTTACACACACATTCATCAAATGGGTGTTGAACTTATCGTTAAAGTCTACGATGGACTACCACCTCACAAAACTATGTCTTTATATTTCCATTACCCCCTATCAAGGTAGGGAATTATGATGGTCATAAATTTTTATAGGATACACATAAAATTATTGATTTCATTATTCTATTTTATTAATTTTAAACAATATAAATTCCTTCTTTCTATTATGTGGGAATATAATAACTTCATTTGTGGACTACCGCCACTTCAAAGAGATGTGGTTACTTAACAATTTTCATGGAATGTATTAAAATTGTTTTAGTGAATTTATATTATTTTTATTCTATAATAATTCTATTTTAATGATAATATATATATTTACATATATTTCATTTAATTTCTTCTTTTCAATATGACATGAAAATAAAAACAATGTTATGCGTAAGTACGGCCTTTCGTCTCCATGAACGTAGAATTACTTTTAATATTTTAATATTTTATAGATTATAATAAATATATATATACTAAATATATATGATATTTATATCGTGTTTTGAAATATTTAAATATGTAAATCATGATCTATGAAAGAGGATCAAGAAAAACAAGTCATCAAATATGAAAAAAGTGGATATTACATGAAACAGAACATAAAGTTGGAATTTTTATTAACTGAGTTATATAAAGAAATATAAAACCATATATGGTATTATATATATTAATTAGGTTTTTTTAATATTTTTAATACAATTATATTTATTATATAGTTGTTTGTAATGTGCATGAAGAATGTCATGACTTAATGTAAGTGTTTTCTCATCCCACTTTTATTTTTGTGAGACATATTCTTTATTCCAAAATAATTTATTTTTTTGCAGTGTACATAAAAAAATATAATGTATTCTAATATTCATATACAAAAAATTATGGGTATTTACATATGCATTTTAGTATCTTTATTTTATGGTGTTTATTTTCTTTAAAATTTACCAAATCAGATTTGTATATTTTCTCTCAAGTTGCCTTCTTTGAGATAAAAGCCATTTTATTAAACTGTATTTTTTATGGACTATTTATAAATCCATTTTATGTTTCATAATATTAAAATGACTATTCCCAATATATTTTAATCTTAAGGTAGAATTATTATTCCATAGGGTTATTATTCTCAGTTCCAATAGTGAAAACAATTTATTGTTAAAATCTCAGCGATTATCAAGATTGTTTATGATTATTTTTCCATTTGTCAAGTATTATGATAAATATATCAAGAATTATAATGGATTTATTTCTCATCTAGTTATTCATGATATCATCATGCAATTTATCCCTTTTCCACTCATTGTTACTTGAGATATTTATGAAAATGTTTTTATGAAAATAGGACTTTATTTCTCATTTTGGTCTTGAATTTCTGCTTTTCAAAAACCATGTTATCCAAATGGGTTTTTTAAATACATAAAAATATTTAATTATATTTTCTCAATCATTTTTCAAATAAATGTATTTTTAGTAAATTTCATTTTTTAATAATATATTTTCAAAGAATGACTATTTTTCATTTAAAATGATCCATGTTAACTATCAAAAACCTTCAACATCTACGTTGAAATAATTTGATATAGTTTAAAACACGGTAGGGATATTATCCAAGGAAACCATTAAAATTATTTATTTTATGGGTTTATGTTATGAAAACTTATTTATTATGAAACTGGTTTGTCTTCCTTTTGTTATATTACAGCAAAATGATTATGAAACCTACTACAATTCCCAAGTTATTATATGATGAAAAATATATCAAGCAATTATCATTTTATCATGTTAAAAATGATTAAATATTTATAATACCAATTTAATAAAATTGGTAATGGTACTATTTTTAGGAAACCCATCTCTTTTTATGGGCCATGATATGATGAATATTTGGTTATATTGTGGCACGTGTAGGTATGACATAATTATGTGACGGGTGGGACCTATATCTCCATAAAATGAATTCGGAAAAGATAAAAATTTTATTTGATTAAGTCATTCATTAGAGGGAATCAAAATCTTGATAAAATAAGTCACATGAGAGGGAATATTAAGATCAAGACAATAGGGTATATGAGAGGGCATCACCATTATGAAACAAGATGGTACACTTGATAGAATCCTATTCCTAAATAAATAGGGTACATGGGAGGGAATCCACGTACATAAACAAGATGGTGCACAGAGGAAATCCAAATCCCAAAACAAGATGGAAAAATGGAGGTAATGCAAAGCCCAAAACTAGTGGGTATATGGGAGGTAATCCTATGAATGAAATAAGATAGTACATGGGAAGACATCCCAAGACAAAAACAAGAGGCTACATGGAAGTTTATCCCATTCATTAATCTTATAAATAGGTTATTATCCCAAGAATGACATGTTTTTTATGTCACAGTAGGAAACCTTCACAAAAGATTTCATATTCTTACTTATATGCCAAAATTCAATCTCTTATTCTATTGTAATTTTGTTATAGATTATGCACTTCATTCCCTTATGATTACTTTGTTATGAAATTATAATATTTATTCAATGATTCATTATTATGACCTTTTATATTTAGGGTATGATCATATAGTATTATGATCATGTTCTCATAACTTTATTCTAATTTCATACATACATATCTCCCTTGTTAAACCTTATTGAGCATCTGATATCACCCATTTATTATGTTTCCACTCCTCAGATAATCATGTATGGTTTTAAGTATGAATACTAATTGGTTAATATCATTAAGGGATATTCTGAAGATCGAAAAACATTTTCGATGATTGCGTTTCTATGTTTCCAAATACAATAAACTATTATGGTTGTCTATAATGAATTTTCATATTGTGGTGAATATTCATTTAAAATGATGTAATATGCATGTACATTATTCTTGGGTCTCTATAATTGGTATCAAATGAATTGTTTATTCATCCTTTTGAATATTGTATGATAAAACATTAGTGAGATACCTAGGAATATTTCTATTGATATGTATAGGTATTTCTCTATGGATAAGCCTAATAATGAGTTAATGTAGATGATGATATCCAAGAATTTTGCTAAAGGGTTGAGCGAATAGTTTCTTTATAAATATATTCTTATTTGGATAATATAAGTGGGCGTGCATCTAGAAAAAATGTATATTAGGGGTAACAACATTGAAAAAATGCATTGTTATAAAATCAGTCGGGAACTTGTTCATGAAAATTGGCTTTATTGCACACCGGGTTTGATCATCCTGAGGATATGTTTTGGGAATTCACAAACACTTTAAATATCATCATTATGTATTTTGATAGAATCTTTAATTGAAAAATATATGATAAACCAATGGTTTTTCGATTTAAGAAATATATTTCATGATTTAGAAATCATGTATGTAATGTTTCATGATTATTTCATTTCTTTATATGACAAGGGTTTCTCACGATGTACTTTTGTGTTTTTAGTCAGTGATTTGAACATAGAGGGATAATTTTTTATATAGAATGGAATTTAAAATTCATGTATGGAATGAGTGGGAAACTAATGTTTATGGATTCTAGAGTGAAGAAGATTTTTTCTATGACCACACCTCCTTATCAGAGTAGGAATCATTTTATGTATCCAAATGTCTAGAGGATGGAACAATATTTTATTGAATCCTTTTTTAATGAAATAACCATCTTCATTTAGTGGAATCAATGATCAAGTAAATTATAATAAATTTTTCTATTAAAATAAAATGATATTTTTCATTATCCATTATTAAGATATCAAAAAAACTATATTGGGAACTTATCACTTCGATGTTGAAGAATAATTGATGGGGGTACATTATCAATAATACGAGGAAGCAGGCTAAAATTTAATCTCTGTATCTGGATAATGTCAGGAACTAATTTTCCTTTAAGTATCTACCTCCTATTATTCTTAGAAAAGGGTGATTAAATCCTACCATCAATCATTTAGTTATTGAAGGAAAATTATGATTTAATTATAAGTAAGTGGTAAAAATTATGGATAGAATATGATTAGATTTAATTTATTCTAATAGTGTGGAAGGGAACAAGGGGTAAATTTTCATAGGGAAACAAATAAATAATTTCTACATGGAAGGAATGTTTATCGAGTGACTGAATTCCATGGAAATGGGAAGAATGTTAAAGCTCCAATGAATTCACCTCCATAATTCATTATTTCAATTGTAAGGAGTTTGGAAATTGTTTTTCTATGTGCTTACAACCAATAGTTATTGATGATGGTCAATGTAATCAATCTATTAAGTCAATAGATAAAGATAATCCTTATATAATCACAATGGTTGATGTGATTCATGATAATAAGGAACATTTTCACACCCCTTCTATGATTATAATTTATTGTTTTGTTTTGTCTAAATAATCCTTATGAAAATATTATTGTTTATCCTCTAGTGTAATTTCATGTGATGACCTCTCTCTACATGACCTCTGGAAGAATTAAATGATATTTGATACTCTATAATCACCATGATGAATCCAAGTTTCTATTGAAAATGGGTTGGTATAAAATGAGATCTTATGTAATGAATAAAGGGTTAGTTATTTTTTTGGTTTATAAAGTTGGCCATTTATGGATTGGATTTTGTTAAAATTAGATTGTGGTTTAAGAGATTTATGTATTATCTCATCATGTAAGGATTTATACCTATCTGATAACCTATTAAATCTAATTTTCATTGATGATAACTAATTATAGTTATAAAGAATAATAGTTTTACTTTTAAATCATAAAATACATTGGTGCATTAGTAATAACAAGTAAACCTTCATTTCATTCTGAAATATTTGAAGTGGAAATTTTAAAATTAAAAAAAAAATAGTAAGATTTTGTAAAATAAATCATGGAATAATGTATGTATATTCTATTGTTTTAATTCATAAAATTAAATAAAATTTCTTTGAAATTAAATGATTATCTATTATTATCATTTTTTATGATATCAATGGCCTTTCTTAAGCCATGTTTGGTTTTGGATTTGTGATCACCAACCTTATCCTATCCATGTTCTCTATCAAGCCGAATAATAGCATGATGGTTATATTTTTATTCTCTTTACTTGTTACCCCTTCCACCAATGTTCCCCTATGCTGAAACCTAGTTATCAGTTACATTGTCTAACCATTCTGGTTCCAACATTCCATTTTTAAAGGATGTTTAAATTTTTTATGTGGGTTTCTATTGAAGAAAATTTCAATTATTAAACCCTGGAAAACCCAGATGAATTTCTAGGGATAAATTAAATTTATGTGGGGAAGAATGTAACATGCAAATATTTTTTTAAATGATTTTTTTAATTACTATAATCATATCAATATTTTCTATTTCATTTAAAAATGTATATATTTTTTAATATGAATGAAAAATGTTATTATTAAACTATATGAAAAACAATTTAAATACAAAACTACACTAAAAAATAGTTTATTTTCTAGTTCATGAAACACTATGTTTGGATTGTGTTACACACAATTTCATGTTCCTTAGATAACATTCATGACATACATGACAGCGTTTTACCAAACAGCAAAGTATAATTAATAGTATTAATAAAATATTATAGTTTTCGTATTATAATTGGAATAGTGGTTAGGAATAATATAAATTACATATGGTTGAAACATATAACTATGAATTATTATTTTGTGTCCATCTAATTATAATTTAAAATAAAAGCCTATTGAAATTATATAAAATAATTTCTGGAAGTCCATATTTATGCAATAAAACTTGTTTTCATTAATAAATTAATTAAATCAATTTAGGTAATAAATTAATCATTTATATATATTATATTTATTAAATTATTTTACTTTCATATTATGTGTTCTCTATACAATAGATAAAAATAAATCTAATTTTTCAAATTAGAAGATGTAATTTTAAAACACTAAATTTTACCCCTTGTAACAGAGAACCCATTTTAAATATACATTTTCAAAATTATAATTTTTTTTAATATATAATTATACTTTATTTAGGTGGAATATAATATTCTTCTATTGTTTAATTTTTGGTATTTTTCTATGATGTTTCAATTTTTGATTAAAAATTAAAAAAATTAATTTTAATTGACAAAATAAATATCATATAATTTAATTATATATTTATATTTTTTTATTAATTGGTTATGAATTTAATTTTGATAAATTTAAAAATATATAGTAATTTTTTGGTCATTTTAAATAATTTTACATTGAAATTAGAGTTAACAACAACTTAATATTTTGAACATTTTCATTTTGAAAACCCATTGTTCCTCCATTATGTGAGACTTTTTTAAAATTAATTTCAACCACATATTTAATTTTTTTTATGAAAAATATATTCAATTTTTGGATTTACGATAATTTATAAATTTTTAGTAATTTCAACTTAATTTTTTCCATAAATAATAATGAACGTAATTAACAATAATAATGGCTATTAAAAAAATGGATTTTTATATTGTTAAACATTATTATACAGGGACAAACACCCTACAAACATGTCTAAAATCTATTTTAGAGATATATTTAAAATAATTACCCCTCATATATAAAATAGACATTTATTTGGGAGACATGATGTATGAGATACCTCTCCATAGCTTTTACCAATCATTATTTATAAGAAGACGACTGCTCCATAATAAATGGTCACCCCCTGCCCTCAATTAATCACACCTATAAAGCCAATGGGATCTTCCAAAAAATCCCAAATATTCTATGAAATTACCTAAATTCATCTTATAATTCTACCTTTTGTAAGAAATCCAACCAAGGAATCCCTTTGATTCAAACCAAAAGGACTTACCCATAGAAGAGGCAACATCCTTCCACAGTCTCTTTTATTTCATTTACAATATCTACGATCTAAAATATTTATATTAAATGATTGTAAAATAACCAATGTAACATAAATATTACGATATTTTTTAATAAATGGTTATACCTACATATATAAATGTTTCCATCAAATAGGTAATTAACTTATCATTTGTGTGTATGGAAGACTACTGCCTCGCTGAACATTGTCATTATTTTTTTACTCTACCACCTCTCATGGTTGTGAATTATCATGGAAAAAATATTTTAATATGATATAAATGATATTTATTATTTCATTATGAATCTAAAATTTATTTATTAACCATACCTGCATGATTTCATCTTTTTGAAAATATGATAACGTTGATTGTGGATGTGGGGACTACCTCATTCTTAATGTGATGTGATTCATTCACATGTTGCATAGAATGTATTATGGATGATTATAGAGAATTTATAATATATATATGACATAATAATTCTAATATGACAATAATATATGCATATATATACATATATGTAATTTAATTTTATTTATCAATACAATAAGATATTAGAAAAAACGTTCTTGCGTACGTACATCATATTGTCTCGATGAACGGGGTGTTCCATTTCATATTTATATCTGTTATATATTATAATAAATATTTTTATAATTAATATATATGATATTTATATCCTATATTTCATTCATTGAATAAATAAATAAATATATATGTAAGAGGATCAAGAATAACATGTTAAAATATATACAAAAAACAAAGCGGATATACCCCAAAACATAATATTAATCTAGAATTGTTATTAAATGGGTAATATAACGTCTGTAAAATATAATATATGTTTTTATATTTAATAATATGGTTCATTTTTAGATTAATAATATACTAATATTTATTACAGAATCTCAAGAAATTAACAAAGGGTTTTATTATCTAACTTTTATTTTTGTGGGTCTTACGCCTTATTCACCATTCATTTACTATGTGTGTGGTATATAATGTACATGAATGGATTACATAATTAATATAATTACAGTTATGGTTATTTAAATACACCTTTTAAGATTGATATTTTATGGGGATTATGTTTTTAAAATTTAACAATAAGTTAAGTAATTTTTTTCAAAACTTTTTTTATTTGACATACAAACCATGTAATGCACCTATATTTTTATATGTAGAGTATATTATGACCATTAACATTTTATATCATGAATAAAACACTTTTCAAGATATATTATTCTTCATTTAATTTTAATTTTTCCTTTTATTATGATTCAATGTTATGAAAGCGGTAACTTTTTATTGCTACCTTTTTATCATTTACATGGATTGTTTATGATTATGCAATCATTGATGAAATATTATTATGAATCTATCAGTAATTCTCATCAAGTAACTTATATTGTAGTAATTCAGGATATTTTCATTTAATGTTACCCTTTTTACACTCTTTGGTACTTAATATAATTAATTAAATGTTTTTAAAAAATACAATAATATTTCACATTTCAGTCATATATATGTGTTCTACATGAACCAAGTTTTCTAAAAGAGTTATTAATTTTTTTATGGGATAAATTCATATGTTTTCAATTTGGTTATATATTAAATTCGTTTTTATAATGTTAAAGGTTATAAAAATTTATTTTTAATGAAATATTAGATTCCTTTTGAAATGATCCATGTGATCATTAAATATTGTTCCCCATATTAGTTGAAATCCTTTGATATAGTTTATCCTTTACTAGGGATATTAGGCAAGGTAAAAAAATTATTTTTATTTTACTGGTTTATATTTTTATCACATGTTGATTATGATAATTTTTTGACCTTCCGTGGGTTATAACATGATAAAAATATTATCTAACCTTCAATAATTCATGAGATATCCTGTGAAAATATGGTTATAAAACAAGTCTCTATTTCATAAGTTGGGATATGATGAAATGGTTATAGTAAACATTTAATTTCAGGGGTTATTATACGATGTTTATGAAACCCATCTCTTTTTATGGGTCATGATATGATTAATGTTTTGTCACCATTTTCATCATGATTGTATTATTTCATTATATGGCTAGTAGGATCTATATCACCCTCCAATACATTGGGGAACGAAAACTGTTTTATATGCTCAAATGGTATAAGAGATGAAATCATATGACTAAAATAAGTGGGTACACAATATGGAATCTGAAAACCAAATCAATAGGTTACACGAGTGGGCATCCCAAGACCAACACAAGGGGGACATGGGAGGGCATCCCATGCCAGAAACTACAGGATAATTTGGAGGGTATCTGAAGCCCAAAATAATAGGACACATGGGAGGGCATCCCTAGAATGGAATAATAGGGTACATGGGAGGTAATCCCAGTATCGAAATAAAATGGTACATGGGTGGGCATACCAAGACTAAAAAAAGGGCATTCAATAGAGGTCATTCCCTGATTGAAACAAGAGGGTACAGGGGAGGAAATCACAAGACTAAATTAGGTACAATAGTGATTACAAAAATATGAGCATGTTATTGTGGTCCTAGTAGGTATCCTTAGCATAGGAATTTATATGCTTATGTTTATTCCACAATTCCAATCCTTATTCCTCAGTTATTCTCACTTGTATTATACTCTTAATTCTCTTATTATTCATTTTATATGAAATGCCTATAATTATTCCATGAGTATTTATTATTATCTTTGATATCCATGGAATGATATTTTAACATTAATAACATTTTCTCAAACTCTTATGCTCATGTAATGTTAACATATTTCACTTGATTACCCTTACTGCTAATTTTTTTCACCTCGTTCTTATGTTTCCTTTCCCATGGTTATAGATAAACTATTTAAGTAGGAGTACTTAGTGGGGATGATATTTAAATTATATGTTTAAAATCATTCCTAATGTTAGAAGATTATGTTTACATGTCTCATAATACAATAATCTATTACTGCCCTCGGGCATGTATTTTTGTAATACAAGGAATTATTATCTAAAATTATGTAATATCCAGGAATGTTAAGATTGTGTCACTAGGATAAGAGTAATACATTTTAATGAATGAATAAATATAATCCCATATATGATTTAAATGTGTATTTCAAAGGCTATAGAACATTAATCTATTATCACATAAGATGAAAATTTTATTTCAAGATGAATCATTAGATATTATTTATATGACGTTTTTCTATGGACTAGTAGTTAAACATCGCTATTCTTAATGGATCAAGCTATGATTCAAGAAGAGATTAATTTTAATATTTTAAGAATTATGTTTCCTAGTGGGATAATTTTTTTCAATGTGATGTTATTATTTCATTGGAGCATGCATATATGGAAAATATGATGTTTTTTGAAACATAGAAGATAGATGATCTAAATATATTTTTTCAATTAAATAGGGAAAATAATTAGAATATACTGGAAATGTGTTATATGAGGAATAAACAAGAGGATATTTTTACTATCTTTGAGAGTAAAATCATGAGAAAGAATAATAAAGAGAATATAATTTGGAATATAAGTATCATGTGGAATATTTTAATAATATTTTCCCAAATTTTAATTATGTTATATTATCATCGTGAATATTTTTAGTTTTTGGAATGAAAATAAAATTTGAAGTATCCATGAATTTTGAGATAACATGATTATATTATTTTGAGAATAAAGTGTGGGAGATAACTCTTGATGTTTATTTTATAAAATTGTAATAGGATCACATCAATATATCAACTACTTTCACATAATTTCATACTGACTATTCATCAATAATATTTCTTTGTGATATTGTGTAACAAGTGGATGATTGTTTAAACCAATGGTTCCAACATTGTAGTGTGTTAAAGTACATACACTTTCTCAAAAATTAATCTTGTTAATAAATGAGTGTTTATTTTTCTAGAGATAATTTCTAATTAAAAACTAGATATATAGTCATCCACAATTGATTATAACCTCATTAAAACCGTGTTTTTCATCTATTATTTATTGTTGTAGATTTAGTTTGATAGATAAGTATTAAAAAATTATTAAGGAATGTGTGGGTTGAAAAAGAAAATATATTTACAATAATTCACCCTCCTACCCAGTCATATTCGATCACATTTTTATGGTATCTTAACAATTTTCTACAAATCCATTGTATACCCTCAAATATCTCATTTGAAATTATTAAAGATTATTAAAACACTATAAAAAAATTAGTTGGATCCTTTGAGGGAATGAGGTTTCAAATTTTGAAGGAATTAATATTACACTATATTATAAATCATGAACATGATTTCTATGAACCAACTATTAATGTTTTCATAGAATTAAGAGATATTCTTCCATTGACATTATTTCTCACGATGAATGCATAATGTTATTGGATTGATGGGAAAAAATAATTATCTTTTTTATAAGATAATGAATATACAAATGTTATGAAATTTAAAATTCCTATACATGTCCAGAAAATAAACCATAGTATTTATGAAATAGATAAGAATTTTATAAAAGAAAATATGTAATAAACATGTAATAATAAAAGAAGATAAATATATTAATAAATTCCATATCAGAGTTAATATGACTTTCTAAATAGTGAAGGATATGGTGATAATATTAAAGGATCTACAGATGACAAAAAATTATGTCAATTAAAATATATAATAATACATTAAGATGAATCTATTGATATGTTCCATATCAAGGATAATATGATTGTATGAAAAATTATAGGATATGGATAAACTCTTTGGGAAACTACATATGACAATAAATTATTGGTAATTATTCCTGACAGGTTCTATTCTAAAATTTAATCTCTTAAGGATAAATATATTTACAATTTCACAACTGATTAGTTCCACATCACTTTAATTTCATTGGAGGTTATAGGAGGATATTCTCTGAAAAATAATTTTCAAAAATTAGAAATAATGTTCATTTAACGCTTTAAAAAATTTAAATATTGATGATGTCAACATGATTTCTAATGAATAATTTAATATTCATGTATTTGATGAGATCATCTATCTGATTTCAAGAAACATTAGAAGAGGTAATGTTAAGTATAAAGGTAAACTAACATTTTAATTTTTATTAGTGTAAAAATTTGTAACATTTATACAAAGAATCTTTTGACAATATAAAATAAAAATGAAGAAGATGATGCAACTAAGAGTTCCTTCAAGAAAGTTGTTTCTTTCGGGAGAGATTAATATCAATTAGAAGATAATTATAATATCTCCCAAATAAATTTACAAGGAACTTTCTACCTTTTAAAGATGGTACTTCTGCTGAAAAAAAATAATAGTGATGAGGAACCTCCAAAATATACTTCAAAAAAGTACTAATGATTTATTATGGTAAAGAATGTGAATCCATAAGGTATTACACATTGAATATTGTGTCATTTTTATAATTAATAAGTATAATTAATCAAGGAATAAACCATGAAAATACATATAAACTAGTGAATATAGGAGAAAATATGTGTAAGATATGAAATAAACCTTTTTAAGGAAATACATGATAAAGAAAAAATAAAACCAAATTTGAAAATAATTTTATAGTCAATTAAGTGGAGAATATGAAATTATCATCCTCCTATACTAAAATTTTGAGTTTGATTCTATAAAATATAAAATTTTTATATAATGATATTAAAACCAATGAAATAACAAAAATTAAAAATTAAAAAATAGAAAATAAATTCCATTTTTTTCTACTACATTATATATATATACATTAGAACTATATATTTAGAGAATTGGGGATTATATTATATATAAATAAAATTTATTTCATTTTAAATGATAATTTTTCTTATTAATTTACATATTTAAAAATCAATCCACCATTTTTTAGTCTAATACTAACTTCACAATAACCCATACTCATCAATAATTCATTAAGAAAAAATTTGAAAACAAAGGGTGAAAAAACAATGTTTGAAATGTTTTTTAAAACTAATAAGAATATTATTTTTTAAAATAATTAAAATCTACATAATGTATTTTTGTTATTAAATACGGTGATCTTTATAAAAAAATTTAAAATATACCATTTCAAACAAAATTTTGTTTTCCAGAAACACTTTCTATAAACAAGTATAATTTTAGAACATTCTCTAATAAATCTCAAAATACTGAATATATTTTTCTTAAAAAAATAATCATTTAATAATCGCACTTTAAATAAATAATCCCATATTGAAAATCAAACATTTTATTAAATAAGTTTAACAATATTCTATTATGAAATTCAATGATTTTCATCAATCTCAAAAAGAAATTCTTATGGTATATGAGAATTGTAAAGGGCCATATAGGGCACAACCATCAAATTGGGGACATTGTCTGTGGAATTATATATATACTCTTTATCCCACATATATATTTACAGTCCCCATGTTCTAAATTTTAATGAATCATTTTTCATATATTTTTATTTCTCAAAAATTACAATAAATCACTATTTTTCAAATTCTCAACATCAGTGTAATAAAAAATGTGAAAATAAATAATAAATAGATAATAAATAATAAATCAACAAAAAATTTTGTTATAAAAACACATTTAGAGAAAAAGGAATAAATGTATGTATATGATTTAATTTAAAATTCAAGAAAATTAATATTTATATTGAAATCAATAAAAAATATACTTCTCAAAATAAACAAGGAACATTGATAATAAAAATAGTTTATGTCAATAAAATACATTAAATATAAAACAAATCATTTAAGAAATATAGTTTTTGAGGTTTAGTTATTTTCTAAAGGTTTACATGATTTATCAAAATTATGGAGGATTATGTTTATTTAAATATACAATCTTTTGTATAAAATAATAATTCTAAAACTCCTTAAATTCATGATGATAAAATATTTATTAAAAATTTTAAATGTTTAAATACCATAGGAAAAAATTGATTGTTCTAGAAGCATTAAAATAACAACAACAATTTAAAAAAACATCCAATGAGTGGGAAATTTACTTTCAATATAAATGAATCTTATTATATTTTTATTAAAAAAATCATATTAAAATGTTAAATTATATGTTCTTGAAATATTTCCCACTATAATAAAAACATTAATAATATAAAATATTATTAAAAATGTTTCCTTTCCAACAGTATTTTAGGAAATGAAAATAGTTTTTTTTATTTCAAAACATTTTCCTCACTTACATAAAAAAACTTCTAATGAAAACCCTAAATTTATTAATAAAAAAACATATAAATTAAATATAGTATTGTTTACTAAGAACAATAATATGATATTAGATCAAAATATATAATAATAATTAAAAAATAATTATAAATATGGTTTATTGTTAAATTACTATTGAAAAAGAGACAGTATTAGTTAGTTAGTTAAATTCTTCTTTAACTACATCCCATTATTGAAGTTATCGCAAAACCTATTGAACATTCATTTAATAACTGCCTCTCTATTAGTAACTCTAAAAAACACAATCATTATCCTATCATTCTTTCTGTCTACAACTGCAATACACAAATTTTTTTTTGATTAGGCTTAACCGAGCATCATTGATTGAACACTAAAGGCGGATCCTATAGATAAAAATAACATAAAGAGTATCTGATATATATATATATATATATATATATATTATTTTCTTTAATATTCTTTTGGGTTCTCATTAAATGCTGGTAATTCTAACTATAAATTGAAATAGTTTCACATTTTCTGTTGCACGTCCACCAACTCTCATCACATGGAAAATGGTTTACCATTATTTATAATATATTTTTTTCCAAATATTCATCCATACACCATTTCAAACATGGATTATATTTTTATACAACATTTTGATTACTCTAAAAAAGTTATAGTCATGGACGAAGAAGATGATTTAATACTATTATTAGTAATTGATTAGCATTTTAGGCATCCTAAAATATCATAAGGGCCTCTCTGTGTTTTATTTTCTATACAATAGATTGATCATAGATATAGAAAATAGGCCAAATGTGGGATGATGTCATATTATAGGATTAGTATGTATATATGTCTTTATTGGGAAAACTAATAGTGACATAAATTATCATTATGGTCCTACCAGATACATCCTATCATTGTTCATCAAAACATTTGGGAAATTTTGGATTATTTATAAATATATTCTATCGATTAACCAGTAATAGTGTTTAATAGAGGTTGAGGATTACAAGTGGAAGAGGTTATATTTGTGTGATGTCATGGGTTTAATTTTTAAAATTTAAGTGTATGGTTTTTAATCTATGATCAGTACTTAGTTTATTCAATACCATATTGGTTTTTTATTAGATAGAGATTTCATATTATATTCCAAATTATTAATCACCACTAAAGTCCAATGTATTTTATTCTCACTTGTGGCCTCCCAAACTGACTCGTATTTTAAATTCTATGAATCAATTTTCTAGTACATGTAGTGACCTATGCTTTCAACATGGCTATCTTATGGACACCAACTCTCGAATGACCACATTCTGCTTCCTAGGATCATTGTTGAAAATTAGAAGACCAATTATTTTTGTTTGCATGATCTCTGCATGTGATTATGGTAGTCAGGAATTTTTTGAAATTATGTATATAATGTTAATTTGAAACAAAATTATAAACTATGAAAATCAATAATCAAATTATATTTTTAGTAATTATAATTTTGTTATAATTTATTGTTATTAATAAAATGATATCATTATTGGTATTTATTAAAATTATTATAAAATATTTATTATGTTTTATTAATGAGATACTAATATTCACAATATTGTTATGAAATGTCCTAGAGGGGTCTATGTCATGAATCCCCAATCCAACCTCAAATATCCCCAGGGTTCATGAATAGCACTGAGTCGGCATATCAAAAACATCAGAGGCATTGTCTATGTACCTGAATTCCTGAACACAATGATTAAAGGTAAAACACTAACTAATAAATGCATGAAAACCACTAATGATAACACAACCAGAGTGGAATAAAAATGTAAAGTACAATAGAGTGACCTGGGCCGTAATACAATCCCACCAAAAAAGGAATAGTATGTAACACTAGTATTGAATCTCTTCTGAAGAAAACCATACATGAAGGGTAGTGGATGGGAAGATTCTTGAATCCATAGAATTATGAAGCATTGCCCTGATTTCATCAGGCCCAACCTTTCATAGATAACCTAGGTCTCAGTCAAAATGGCAGTCATCTACACAAGACACGACATGTGCAGGAAAAGCCCATGTTGGGTTGTGTAAAATAGTAATCAGCTAAATTCTCCCAAACCACAATGAATAGAACACAAAAAAAATTAAAAAATAAGTATTTTTATCTCACACTGGTAAAAGTCTAATACTTGGAAAGATATTTTACTAGACTTAATCACATAACACCCATTATAGATGAGACACTTAGACCCAATAAGACACTAATCCCCAATGATCCACCTATACCCAATCACTCTCCTAACCCTGATAAGTCACTTAGACCCAATGAGTAACATAGACTCGATGTCATGTAAACACAAAGTCAAATAGTCTCCACGTCATAGCTAGCCATGAGTTTCTACTCAAAACACACATATCCTGTTAAAACATTGTCATCAAGCCAATGTTCATATGTATACTTCCAAAAACCCCACATAGTGTATCTCAAAAGATTTTCCTGGCCGTAAGAGTCCCGACAATACAAACGGATCATCAAATTGACCCAAGGTTTGAATGTTATGTTCAATTTAGTGGAAAGGGTTTGGTTGCGTACAGCTCTGATCAGACCCAATCGGACTGACCTAACACGACCCGACTGGGGTCCACCTGACCCCATCCACTGGGTTGACCTGGCTCAATTGCTTTGGCCCAGACTGGTTGTGCTCCTCCAACTTTTTTATCATGACCCGCTTTATCGGCCTGCCTTCTCAGGCCAGCCTGCTAGAGCAGTCTGGTTCATTCCACCAGGTATGTGGCATTCCCCACGTCCATGTCCATTCATGGCAGGGTGACTACCACATTTGACATGGTTGTCTACCGCTTGACCACCCTACAGTAGTTGTCGCATTGTCCCAGTACAGTGGTCTAGCTAGACTGTGTCCCCTTGGACATGTGACGTGGCCCCTACCACATCCATTGAGGCATGTCGTCAACCTATTTCCAATTCCCCATAACTGTTGTTGTGGGTATCTCTATTGTCATCTGTCAAGATAATGAACGCTTCTGCAAGGTGATTCTTCCTCCATTGTCCCTTAATTGGTGTGTCTCTACTCTCACCATGGTGGCCCATTTTTAGAACCAAGAGTATCCTTGAAATCATTGACATGTGGTATCCCCTTTCGTGGTCTCCAAATCATCTTGACATTAGTCCGATGATCATGCTACATTAAAAACCTCCCTAACAGAATCTGATGCAACCATGGGATTACATCAACAAAGAACTCAATATTGGGAATTGGGAGTTAGTCTATGATCCCCCATATGGTATAATATCCCATGTACATTCTTGGTAAACCATCATTAAGTACATCTATATACCATACTACTTCCACTCTGAAACCTCAAGTGGCTGAGCCAAGCATGCTGGAACCTAGTGCTCTACCTTCACTTGCTGACAATTGATGCAACAATAAACGAACTTCCCCACTTCCTTCATTATCTCCATCCTCAATAATTGGAATCAGATAGCATGGTATATATTTTCCACTCAAGGTTTCACAACCAAATAAATGGTTAATAACACCCTCAGAATGTCTTATCTCAATGCCACCGGTACCATAGTGTTCCCTCTAAAAAAGAAGAAGTTCACCTCACTTATTGAGTATCCATCAAGGGCATTACATGGGGATAAAAGTGCATGATTGGTCTCACAGTAGACATCCCCTAGCATCCCCTCTCTAACTCAATGTAATAGTGTAGGTGTGAAAAAAATCTATTGAAGTTAAGTTTCACCATCACTATCCATGAAGGATAACTGTATCACGGTTAAATACTTTGACACCTTACTGAGAAACTACAAACCATATCTCCAGTTGAGTGTGTGTACTACAACATTCCCTTTCTCGAGAGGATATACAATCTTGATGTCATAATCCTAGAATAACTCTATCCACTAACTCTGACAAAATTTTAGGGGCTTCTATGAGAAGTTATACGTGAGTATTTTCTGGTCAGAGTGGATAGTAAAGTGTTCACACATTAATTTGTGTCACCACATCATCATGGGTAATACCACTACTTCACGCTCGAGATAATGGGTAGTTTATTTCTTGCTTCCTCTACTATCGAAAACCATAGTCAATTGAGAATTGTCCCTACATCAGGAAACAACCCAGTCTAGTTTCTGATGCATCGTATAACAGTATATACCAAATTCCCTCCTATGGCAGTATCAATATGGGTGAACATTTCAACCTCCGCCTCCTCTCCAAAAAACTCAATGGGAACTTCTCAGTCTACAGGTTGAGATTTCCCTTCTATGTCAAAGATGAAAAGGGTGCTGCTACCTAGAAACAATCAGGAACAAACCTCCTATAGTATCAACCCAAACCCAATGAACTCTCAACCTCGGTAACACTCCTGGGTGGCTACCAAGCATGCACCACTTCTATCTTCACTGAATCCATTGCAACTCCAGCCTCCAAAATGATGTGTCCTAGAAAGTGGACCTCCTAAATCTATAATTAACACTTTGAGAGCTTCCCATAAGTCTAGTGCTCTCATAGGGTACCCAGTACTATCCTATGGTGTGTCCTATACTCCCCCTTGGACGTAGAGTACACCCTGAAGTAATAAATGAAGACCATAATGAACCAATCATGGTATGGATAAAAGATATTATTCATTATCCCCACGAACACTATTGGGGAGTTGATCACACCAAACGACATCTCTATGAACTCATGGTGTACATACCTATAATTCATGGTTACCTCTGGTACATACTCATCTCATACAAAAAGATAATGATAGCCTGACCTTTGGTCTATCATCAGGAACCACCTCGCTCCCTTTTTCTGATCTAAGAGATAAGAAATTCTCTAAAATGGATATGTTTTCCTCACAATCACATAGTTCAGGTTTCTGTAGTCTACACACAGTCCCAAGATCATGTCATCCATCAAGGAGAACAAAATTAGGACCACCAAAAGTGAAAAACTAGGCCTCAAAAATCTCTTCATCTGCATTTCCTCTCATTATACCCTCAAATAAGGAAGCTCCTCAACATCCATCTGTTAAGATAGTGTTGATATCAATGACTTCCTAGGGAATAGATGGATTCTAATGTCAACCTCCCTGCAAGGAGGTAATCTCAAAACATCCACTGGGATGATATCCTATTAATCATCCACCACTCTAGTAAATTGAGGGCTCCTCTCATACACTAAACTGAGGATAGGGCTATAAAACCTTTGATTGATCGGCTTTACCCTCCTCTATGAAAATCCATCCTATGCTACAGGAATTCACATTTCACTTGTGAAGGAAAACACATTCCCATACCTATGGCCACACCACACTCTACACCTAAAAAAATCAATCTTATAATGGCCCAGGGATAACCAGTTCATACCTAGAATGACATCGTAAGGCCTGGGCACTGCTACTAGGAGATCCCAACCGAAGCTATTTCCTTGATGATTAAGCTCACACCACTCAAACCAGTGCATTATTATGGAATCCCCTCTCAAAGGAGTCTCTAAGCGTAATGATTGATCCAATGTCTCCATCATAATCTACATGCTCTGAACAATGTTTGTGGAAAAGAAATAATGACAATATCTTATGTCTATAAAAACTAATGTGTGGGTGGAGAAGACAAAAATCATACCACTAATCACCTCTGACCATGAAGATCATAATCCTCTATATCCTAATGGTGGGACTACCCCTGGCCACTGGCTCTCTGAGTACATGGTAGACCACCTGGTGGTGCTCGTGTTATTACCTCTAACCTCTACTCATCACATGCTTCTCTTCCCACTCCCCAACCATGTTATCCACCTTGTGGACCTCCCTAATCATCTCTCTTCCTCTAACACATCAGTCCCTTGACTGTCTTCTTTTAATCTATATGGCATGTCGGTCAATCACAAGCCATGTAACCCTGACCACTTCATGAGTAGACCAACCCATTTTTCATCTCACTCCCTCTATCGTGGGAGCCTTGTACCACCTACCCCATGTTTTGGGGTCTTCCCTTGGTAGGTGTGACTCTCTTGGGTCCCTGTGTCAGCTTCCTACTACCCACTACTGATGACTCTATTACATAGTGTCTACTAATTTCTCCTACTGTAGGCGCCTACTTAGCCACGAATCCCTCCATGAGTAGAACTATATCCAACACCCCATCCTAAGTAGGGATACTAAAAGATACAATGGAGGCCCACATCTCTCAGTGTAGTCACTTATCCAAATATCGAGTCTTGAAGAAATGTTATCTCATGATGTCTGTGGAGTAACAAGAAAGCTCGATAATCCTCACCGAGTACACCACTAATTTTTAGATTCCCTACTTCAGACATAGGTCCTCCAGGATGTGTACTGAGAAAAAATTCTCCATAAATATATACTCTCTAAAAAGGCAATCAATTTCCTCCCAAGAGGGGTGTATATCATCATGCATTTGGATCACAAAGCTCCACCACAATCCCACTGATCTCTGAAGTAGGCTCGTGGCTATGACTTCCATCTGGTCGAGTGGTGACCTCACATGTCGGATGACATATGTGACCTCCTATACCCATTCCTCAACTATTAGGGGGTCGGTATCACCTATGATCTTATGAGGACTCTTCCTATAGAACTCAAGAAATGAACTGATCATGCATGTATCCTCTACCAGTAGTGTTGGTAGTAACTTTTGTTCAACGGGTGGTGGTATCACAGGTGCACCACCCAATGGGGCTATCTCTGGTACATGTCCCTTTACCGACACATCATCTCTATGAATTCTATCCTCATGGTCACACAATGGAATACTGGATGGTAGTATATTTGGAGGCATCTTGAAATAGATCAAGATGAACATTGATTAATAGAATATACATGGGGAGCTGACTCAAGATGGACATGAGGAAAAACTCAAGAATCCCATATGATGCAAGTAGAATTTATTTCCATCCAACCAGTGTTTTTATATACCGATTCAAAAAGTAGGTGCCAGGAGTCTTGGTGTATGGATACGTCGGCCACCATATAAACACAAGAGTCCTTTTTAGTGAGATGAACTTGGAACGTTTCACACTGTTTTCCCAAACTAAACTCACAAACTCTCAGTCCCAAATAAAAACCGAACATCCTATTACACCACTGTGTCATGTCATTTCCCAGAGGGATTCATGTCGTGACCCCCCATGCCCACCTCCAATAGGCCAGTGGTTGGTGACTAGAGCCATGTAAAAATATATCTAACATGGGAGACATTTCCAATATACTTTTATGCATAAGCACAATTTTGAAAGGTAAAACACTAAGTAACTTTTGTATGGAAACCACATATGATAACAGCACCCAAGTGAAATAGAAAAGTTATATACATTAAGGTGAAATAAGGTAGAATAAAATCCCACTAAAGAAGGAAGAGTACATAACACTATTATTGAAGTTTGTCTACAGAAAACCCTACCAGAAGTGTATGTGAAGGGCAACTTACTAAAGAAATATAAGTATGCCTCATATTTTTGATTTCAATAGGAACCGTAAGTCCTTGACCACGTAGGTCCTTCTAAAAATGTCAATTGTCTACACTAGACATGACACGTGAAGGAAAATCTAGTGAAGGGGTGAGTAAAACAGTACTCAATAGGATGCCCCAAAACCAAAATGGAAGGAACACAAATTAAAGGACAAAATATGTTTTTCGCTCACATAAGAATAATTTTAATTTATAAAAATCAAGATTACCATAATTAATAACAAAAAACCCATATCGATGAGATACATAGATGCTATGAGACACTCAACACTAATGAGTCAGTTATACCAAATGAGTCACTTAGACCCGATGAGTCAGTTATACCCCAATGAGTCACATAGACTCAAAGTTAGGTAAATACCAAGTCACAAAGTCTCAATGTTAGAGCTAGTAATATGATCTTGATTGTAGTTCCCTTTTTCCAGGAGAACCTACTATTCATGAGAAAGTTCATATGTTGGATTGAATGAAAACCCACTTAATGTATGATAAAAGGGCTGCCTTATAGTGAGGGTACCATTTCCACAAAGTATCATCAAACAAACATATGGATTGAATGTAATGTGTAATTTGGTGGAATGTGGTCAGTGGGGATCGGGACGGGGCAACGCCGGTCAGATCGACCTGACCCAGGTATTATCAGCCCTACCTGCCAAGCCTGGCCTAACTTTCCAGGTCGACCCGGTTCGTTGGGTCAGGTCGGGACCTACTGGGCCCAGCCCGCGCTGCCGGCCAGACCCGTAGTGCCGGCAAACTAGCCATGCTATAATAGGCCAATTTACTCCACCCAAAACACAATAGGTTCTACATCCCTCCCCATTCAACGCATTGTGGCCAATGCATTTGATGTGGTGGCCCACAATGTGACCACCCCCGATGGTCCATCTAGACCACTACCCCTACCGCATACACCGACACCTGTTGTCGGCTTTCCATCCATGACCCCTCTCTATCACCCTGTAGTAGTTGCTATGGGGATCTCCACTACTGGCCATAGAGCAGGTAGCAGCCGCTTCTGGGTGGCCGCATCATTGCGCCCCACCACTGGCACCAACGACCATACTTTTGTGGGTTGCCACCAGCACCGTGGTTTCCCATTTTTTGAACTGTGAGTATCCTTGAGATCCATGGGTTTAAATCTCCCCTTAAATGGTATCCAAATAATATTTTGATTTATTTGGGGTCTGACAATATTTGAAACCTCTTTAAAATATTCTGACACAACCTTGGGTGTCTGTTGTTGTAGAACAAAAGATTGTGAACAATGGAAAAGAACGAAGAACACCCTAGGGATGGATGTGGATGTCGTTCATTCAACCATCATTCGTCATGTTAGAAAAAAAGGGGAACAATAATAGGATAAACAATAGGTTGTTATCCCCTTCAAACTCTTATGTAGGCAACCCATCCCACATGATCCATTAACCAATAGATCAAATTTTTCATGGGTCGATTTGAGGTTGAGTTTTAGAATGAAATAATGGGGAAAGAAAATTCACATAGATAAAATATTAAACCTCAACCTGGGATTTGATCATTCTTTTTCATGTATTAGTTTAAATTAATGATCTAGTGAAGAAGGATATCAATCCATGTCTCTGTCATCATTAGTGATTCATCTTCATCGTAGCCCATCATCTGCCTAAATTGTTTCTCCAGAAGATATATGGAATTCTCTCGGATCCTACACTAATCCCACATCCCCATTAAACTATTAATTGAATAAGTGTATTTCAACAGTACTGTCTGTAACACACCAATCTTCCACTATACGTTTCACTTTGAATAATACAATAGTGTGTGTCGTATGCAACTTCGAGTTCTAACACACCACTACTAATCAAACTAGCCGGTATGAATAGTAATAACTACTTTTTGAAATTTTATATATTTTATCTTTCAAAATGGACTTCATTTTTGTATTCCTAATATCAAAATTATCTTTGGGTGAATGTTTTATATTTTTTTGAAAACATTCAATTTTCGATGAATAGTGAAAAATATTGAGTTTTAGTTTAAAATCGAATTGTTTTAATAATTATTTATTTTATTTAAATTTATTATAGGTAAAAATAGAAAAATAATACCTATATATGTTCAATGTAATTAATGGGAGTCATTTTGTAATAATATTAGATATATAAGATTTTATTGAACATTTCACTATCTTTTACCCACCTCATAGGAGTATTTGAAAATTTTAATAAAACATAATTTTACAGCTTCTGTGAGTTGAATTTCAAAATTCTGAGAGACACGGTTGATATCAGTAAGAAAAATGTCATTTTATTAAATAAAAATAAATTTTTGTAAATAGTATCTTTTTTACTTTTATTTACCTCGGTTAAAATTAAATAGGGTAATTAAGGGTTAAAATGATATTATTATTACCCTGACACAAGTTCTAATTCTATTGGATAAGTATAATTCAACCCAAAACAACCTTAGGAATAAAATATGAACCTCTTTGGTCCACTTGGATTATATTAGGAAATTTATTATTATTTTATATATTGAAGAGTTAATAGAGTTAAAATCACTGTTTAATAACAAAAACATTTATAATAAAGGGTTATACATAATATAAATTAGACTAGAAATACTCATTAGAAAGTTAAAAATATTTCCTAAATAATGGTATTTTATTTATAATTTTTAGACATTATATAATTAAATTTATTTATGACACAGTGATGATGCACTAATTACTGTATTAATGAATGATTAAAATAATTGACATTATAAATATCCCAATTAATGTAATATGAGAGTTTTTATAAATTAAACTAATTTTATAGGTTAAAATGAAATGTTAAGGATGGTAAATGTATTTTTTTCTATGTAATAATGCTGTTATGAATTTTGAAAAAACAAAATACCAAATAGTGTCAAAATTGACATAAAAGAGTTTTCAAAACAAATATTATATTATTAATTGATATTCTATTACCTAAAATCTACGGATCAGAAAAAGGTCTTAAAATATATTATATATGTCATTAATTAACCACTTGAGGTTCTCTTGGATGTTTACAGTATGTTTATTAACCATATAATATAAAAATACAAGGAGACATGGTAAATGTCGAACTATTTAACTAAGAGTTAAATCAAAAATGATAAAGTAAATATAGTTACACAAACCTGTCTAAAACCTATTGGTTGAGTGTTTTTTAGACCAATACCAACCTTATCTTTTAAATAATTCATTTTTGAGCCATTTGTATAGAACATTATTTTAATATAAATTAATATTGCTAGCTATTCCTAAGGTTCCCCTCACCCCTCCTATAAAAGGTAACCCCCCCTTCTCTCTAATTCACACCTTCAAAGCCATTGGGCTCGAACATACCCAAACCAAATACCCTCTCAAATATCCTACCTTCATCTTAGAGGTATTACTTTAGTAATAATGACATCCTATGGAGACCTTTAGATCAAATAAAAAGGAAGAACCCTAAAAAGAGGTAAATATTTCATCACATCTTTCGAGTACCTTTCATCTTTCGCTTCCTCTTTCTTTGTTGGTTTACATTATAAAACAAAAACTCCTATATATTTTATATATTTTGATGTTATTATAAATATGGTACAACCATATTCATTATTCTATACATCTTTTGAATGACATGTCCCCATACGTGCGTACGTACGCCTTACCGTCTCCACGTCATGGTGTAATTGTTATTCAATACATTATTATTGTTATGGCTATAATAATTATGTGTAATTGATGTAAATAAAAAATATAAAATGACTGTTAGTCTTTATATATGATATATTATCCTATTATATATTATTTTAATATCAAAATAATGATATTTTATCTTGTGCGTAGGTAGGGATTACCGTCTCCACAAACACAATGAGATTTATTCCCCATCGTATCCATTCAAGTCTAATTTTTTTGAGATGATTAAAAATAATATCTAAAGACATAGTATCATTATACATATGAATATGATACATCATATACATAAAAAAATTAGTTATGTTACAAATCCTATAAAGGAAAATGAATCAGTTAACACCCGAAACGACGATAATACTAAGATATTATTAACGAAGCAATGTTAAAAGATCATATATGACATCATATTAATGCATATTATTATTTTATAATTTAATAACAATTATTTACCCATTATACAGGAGGTTAACCAACCCTTTACCTAGGAAAATTACTAGTTATGGTTTAATTTCACAATCTCTTCATTATCCGTGGTTGTTTATATATAATTATCTATTGGGACCTCTTTATCCTCCACCTCCATGTTTCAAAAAAATGTATTCCAAAACGTTTTTCCTATTTACTAGAATATGGGATAAGGTCATTTATCTCCTTGTTTGACTTTTATAAGATGTTTATAATGTATTCTTTCCGTCGTTTTCCAGACAATGTCCTTTATAACCTTTTCGACAAAATTAAGGTAAGAATGTATTTTTTTTAACTTATATAGAGGGTGTAGAAATTGTTTTCCGTTATAAAATTGTTGAAGCTTCCTTTACATGCTTATAAGAATATTTCCAAAATAAATGTTTTCTATTAAACAATTTCAATATAGAAAGTGGCATTTCGTTCAAATAGTTTCATTTCATCTATGTCAAGATCATTTGATAAATTTTCAACTTGTTTGATGTTGATTTATTATGATACAAATATTCCATATTATATTGAAGGTTTTGTGATATGATTGATTATGGATGTGTTAATTTTATACCATTCATGGATTATGGATAAAGTGTTGACATTTTGTATGCTTGTTTAAATAAGAATGAATATATTATGTTTAAACCATATCTTATGAGGAATGCATTAGAGTTAGAATGGGACAGGTGGAGCCCTCTATATATCCTCAATGATTTGGTAGGTCTAATGAGACATACTGGTGTCTTGTAATAAGGCCTTTACATAATCAAATTTTTAGTCATCGCATAAGGCCTTGATTATGTGGTTATTAAAGTCTGGAATTATTCATTCCATAATTAGGAAAGTGGCTATTGATATTTCATGTGATTATTCAACTAGTAAAATATCCTTGGGAATAATTAAATGGAATTATTTGATTTTATATTTTCCATATTATGCAGATGTTCATGTTTAAAAGGCTTTGGTTTTTTTCTTATACATTTCCTTAAATGTTTATGCTTATTTATGAAAGATTCCACTTTATTTTTATCCTTACTGAGTATCTGAGCTCACACCTTTTTATGTTTTATTTTTTCCAGGATGGGAAGAAGTATATTATGACAGACTAGTAGGGATAGCCTATGGGATCTCATTATTGTCTATGAAAACAATGTCGTTATAGTTTTCCATTTTATGATGTAATGTAAACCATATGACTGTATCTAGTAATTCTATGGATACTAAACAAATCAGTATTTTGAGACTTGATCTTTTGTGATCATGCCAATGATACGTAATAATGCACTGCCTCTAGGTAACTGGGGTTGGGGCATTACAGTTGGTATCAGAAGATGTTTAGTACAAACCTTGGAATCTTGATTTACAGAAACTCTGATTAGAGGACATTACCCTAAGATAGACATTGATAATTAGTATAGAATAACATCCAAGAATTTTGGTATTTTAGAGATTTTGTGAGTTTTGAAAGCAATAAATCCTTGTATGCATACGAGTAGGTAGAGGCGGTTCTCGCATAGATGTATCTAGGGGTAAACCCGAAGACACTACTTTAAGCTAGACTCGAATGGGAACTGGTGCACAATAACGGTCATTGATGCACTCTTGGTTACGACACTCCTAGGGGACATGCTTAGGATAATTATCATTTTCATTACAAACCATTATGATGGTTTTATGAGTATATACTTCCGTAAAAAACATTTTTATGATTATGTATTATATCCATAAACGGTTCAATTTATGATAAGTGTTCTAAAAGTTTGTAGTTATGTATTTCGATTAATAAACTAATCTAGTTTATTCTATTATTTTGAAATGGCTCCTAGTGGAAGGAATGGAAATTGTATCAATGCATGCACTCCGTGTAGGAATTTAAATCCTACTCAAGATAATTATTGTGGAGCTAGTGATGCAACTGATGCTGATTAGCTAATCACCATACTTGGACAACTTACTCAAGTTTTGAATAATAACTGTACCCATATAGAGCACCCTGATATACAGCATGGAGGATCAATGTTAGATATCTTAATTAAGTAACAACCACCAACATTCAATGAGGGTAAAAATCCACTAGTAGCCGATCAATGGATAAATTCCGTAGAGATGATATACCACACCTTGGGGAGTAGCGAAAGGGAAAAAAAGTTGTCACGGCAGTTTACCGCCTCACTCGAGATACTGATCAATGGTGTTCATTGATAAAAAACACAAAGGAAGATGATGAATTATCAAATATGGAATTGAGGGAGTTTAAATAAATTTTCATATAAAAATTCTTTCCTCATCTCCATCGAGTGGATATGGAAAGACAATTTTTGAGTCTGAGGCCAAAGGAGGATGAGAATGTCGAAAAGTATGAAGCTAAATTTACTGGGATAGAAAGGAATGCTACTAATTATATATGTAACCCAATAATTAAGATTGATCGTTTCATTGATGGGTTAAAACAATTTCTCCGTCAAGCATTAGTCTCACAATCATTCTCTCTGTACAAATAGTTTGTATCATGTTCTATCAAGAGAGAAAAATTATTCTCTATGTCCTAATACTTTAAAGAAAAGAAATAGAAAAGAGATCGACTGAATAGTATGGTAATGGAAATAAGGGGAAGAAGGGAAAAGTTGAATATCCATCATGTAGTAAATGTGGGAAGAAACACCCAGGTACTTGCCTGAAGGGAATAGGAGTCTGTTACAACTATGGTGAAAAAGGCCACGAAGCTCATGATTAAAAGGGGAAGAAAGTGGATGTCGATGTTGAAATCTACAATTGTAGAGAAAGGGGTCATTGTGAAAATGAATGTCTTAAGAATCAGGGGAACTTACCTTAGAGAAGGTCATGGGATCAAGGCCAAGTTTATGCTATCACTACTATTGAGGTTGAAGCTTCGGAAGACGTTGTGGCAGGTAATTTAATGGTTTCCTCAAGTTTATCCAATGCTTTATTTGATTTGAGATCATCACATTGTTTCATATCTTCCATGTTTTCTATGAAAATTTTATATTTCCAATTTAATTTAACAAGGGAGTCATCAGCAAAAACTGAAAAGGGATGTATCACTACAACAATGTTTTTGTGAATCAATCCCTATAAGATAATATAAATGGTAATTATCTACCAATATCATAGTCATGCAGATGATTGAATTTGATACAATCCTCTGTATGGACTGGCTTTTAGACCACGATGCAAAAATTTATTTTATGAAGGAGGAGGATACATGTTTTGATGATGATAAAGAGTACCGTATCTTTAGAGTAGAAACGTCACCACCTAATTATTATCTAGATCTGTCCTTAGTAGCTCAACTAAATTCAATTATTGGGGAGAAATAGAATGAAATAACGTAGGGTGAGGAATAAATGTTCAAATATAGGATGTACCTATTGTGCATGAATATGTTGATGTGTTTCCTAATGATTTACCTAGACATCCTCCTGAACAAGAAATTGAGTTTTCAATTGACTTAATTCCTGGTTCAAGGCCCATATCGAAGACCCTTATAGAATGGCCACTATGGAATTAGTGGAAATAAATAAAACAACTAAAGGGATTGAGTAATAATGGATTTATTCTCCCTATTTATTCTCCATGGGGAGCCCCTGTCCTTTTTGTTAAGAAGAAATATGGATCTATGAGGTTGTGTATTGACTACAATGAGATCAATGCTACAACAATAAATAATAGATATCCCCTACCTCACATTGATGATTAATTTGACCAAATTCATAGAGTTGAATACTTTTCAATGATTGAACAACGATATAGATATCATCATTTGTGTTTGAAGAAGAATGAAATTCCGAAAAAAGAATTTTGAACCAGGTATGGGAATTATGAGTTTACAGTAATGCCTTTTGGATTGACTAATGCACCCTCAGTCTTTAGGGATCTATTGAATAATGTTTTCAAGTAATATCTTGATGAATTTGTAGTGGTATTTGTTGATGATATATTTTTATACTCCAGATGCTACGAAGATCATGAAAATTACTTGCACATTATTCTAAAGACTCTTAGAAGACACGAATTATATGGGATTTTTATCAAGTGTGAATTCTAGCATCAGGAGATTTCTTCTCTTGGCCATATTGTCTCTAAGGATGGAATCAATGGTGATTCTTCTATGATAGGAGCAATCCATGAATGGCCAGCACCGATAAGTATAACTAAGGTACACAGTTTTATTGGTTTAGCAGGTTATTATGGGCGTTTCATCCTGAATTTTACATGTTTGGCTAACCCATTAACAAAGCTCACACTTAATTGGGAGAAATTTGTTTGGATAAAATAATGTACATAATTTTTTGAACAATTAAAAGGAATATTAGTCAATGCTCTTATATTGACTCTACCATCAAGATATTATTGGTTTGTTATTTACAATGATGCTTCAAAGAATATAATTGGTTGTGTCATTATGCAGAATAATAGGGTTATTTCCTAAGAATCACGACAACTAAATATTCATGACCAAAACTATCTTACACATGATCTTGAGTTAGCAGCTATAATATTTTCTTTGAATATATGGAGACATTATTTCGATGGAAAAAATGTGAGATTTATACTAATCATAAGAGTTTGAAGTATATTTTCTCATAGAAATAACTCAACATGTGGAAAAGATGATGGCTTGAACTACTCAAGGATTATGATTTCATAATACACTACCACCCGAGGAAGGAATATAAGGTGGCAGATTCTTTGAGAAGAAAAGATCATGGAGTATTGATCAAAATTAGAGTTGAAAGGGATCCTATTTTTATGGATCTAGTAAAGATGGATATGGGAATAACCATGGAAGGGGAAATATCAATTCTTTTCCAAATGGTTACAAAACCATATTTACTAGAAAGGATTAAAATTTCTTAGGTTGATGATGAGTAGTTTTAAAAGGAGATTAAATCTATGAATGATGTGAGATTGAGGAACTTCGCATATGAACATGAAATTATAACATTTGTGAAGATACATTGTGTTCCCGATATACCAAATCTAAAAAAAGAATTGTTTGATGATGCTCATAGCTCCAATTTCTCTATAAACCCTGGGAGCACCAAAATGAATATAGATTTGATGGAACATTTTTGGTGGGACAACATGAAGAGGGTGACTACTGATTTTGTGTTAAGATGTATGGTTTGTCAAAAAGTGAAGGTTGGAAGGCAACAGTCTGGAGGGTTCATGCAACCTCTTCCCATACCTGAGTGGAAATGGGATGATATCACGATGTACTTTGTCATGGGGCTACCATAGAATCATAGCAGGTTCGATGCAATAAGAGTCATTTCTTATTGTCTTACCAAGTCAGCATTTTTTCTTGCTATAAGAGAAGATTTACCACTCGAATGATTAGGAATACTATATATTAAATAAGTTTCAAGACTTCATTGAGTACCACTATCGATTGTTTTGAATCATGATCCCCGTTTTACATCCAGACTTGGGATAAGTCTTCAGAATGCCCAGGATACTGAACTTTGTTTGATCACAGCCTACAACCCTCAAACTGGTGGAAAATCATAACGGACTATTAAAACCATAGAAGACGTTTTGAGATCATGATCACATGACTTTCAAGTCATGTGGGATCAATATTTACCTCTGTTATAATTTTTCTAATACACTAGCTTCCATTCAAGTATTCAGATGGAACCATATGAAACATTATACAGAAAGAGATGTTGCACACCAACCTATTGGGATGATGTTGGTGAAAGAAAACTCGTAGGCCCAGAACATGTGGATGAAATGATGGAAAATGTTATGTTAATCTAAACCCACATCAATGAAACTCAATGTAGGAAGAAAAGAAATGGAGATAACCGAAGAAAGGACTGGTAATTTCTGTTAGGAGATCATGTTTTCTTAAAGGCATCTTCATGGAAGGGTGTTATATGTTTCGATAAGAAGGGATAATTGTGTACCAGGTACATCAAACCTTTCGAAATTCTAAATATAATTGGGGTTTTAGATTACCGTTTAGAAATGCCACCATGTCTCTCCAAAGTTCAAGTTGTAGTCCACATATCACTATTCATAACATACATGTCTGGACCCATGCATGTACTCACCTATGAGAAATTAAAACTGGAACATGATTAGTCTTATTGTGAAGAGCCTGTCAAGGTTCTTGTACATGAGAACAAGTTTTGAGAAACCAGATGACTTGTCTGGTAAAAGGTCTATGGAGAAACCATAAGAATAAAGAGGCAATGTGAGAACCATATGAACTTACGATAAAGAACCGCCAGAGTCTTTTTTATGCAGTAACATTCTATAATTTTCGAGGAAGAAATTATTTGAAGGAGGGAGAATGTAACACACCAATCTTCCACGGTACGCTTCACTTTGAATAATACAATAGCGTGTGTTGTACACAACTTCGAGTTCTAACAGACCACATCCAATCATACTAGCTGTTATGAATAGTAATACACAGTTTTTGAAATTTTACAAATTTTATCGTTACAAAAGGACTTCATTTTTGGATTCGGAATATCGAAATTAGCATCGGGTGAATTTTTTATATTTTTCTCACAACTTTCAATTTTTGATTAATAGTGAAAAACACTAATTTATATTTTAAAACCGAATCTATATTTAAATAATTAATTATATTATTTAAATATATTTTAGCTCAAAATAGTTACATAATACCTATATATGATCAATGTAATTCAATGGAATAATTTTGTAATAATATTAGATATATAAAATTTTATTGAACTTTTAACCGTCTTTTACCCACCTCCTAGGAGCATTTGAAAATTTACTTAAAACATAATTATACTACTTATGTGAGTTGAATTTCATAAATCCAAGAGACACAGTTAATATCAGTAAGTAAAATTTGGTTTAATAAGATGAAAATAATTTTTGGTGAAAAACTACTTTTTACATTAATTTACCACGGTTAAAAATAAATAGGTTAATTAAGGTTAAAAATGATATTATAATTACCCTAATACATGTGGTAATTCTATTGGATAAGTATGATTCAACCAAAAACAACCTTAGGAATAAAATATGAACCTCTTTGGTACCCTTGGATTAGATTAGGACATTTGTTATTATTTTATTCAAAGAAGAGTTAAAAGAGTTAAAATCAAAGTTTAATAAATAAAACATTTTCAATAAAGGGTTATATATAAGATGAAATCTACTATAAATATTTATTGTAAAAATAAAAATATTTCCTATATAATGGTTTTTATTTATAATTTTTAGACATTATATAATTAAAGTAATTTATGACACAGTGAAGATGTTGTAATTACTGTGTTAATGAATGATTAAAATAATTGACATTATAAATATCCTAATAAATGTAATTTGAGACTTTTTATAAATTCCACTAATTTCCATGGTTAATATGACATTTTAGGGGTGGTTAGATTAATTGTTTTTTATGTAATAATGTTGTTTTGAATTTTGAAAAACAACATACAAAATAGTGTTAAAATTGACATAAAATTGTTTTTAAATAAAATATTATATTAGTAATTATTATTCTATTTATAAAAATCTATGGATCAGCCAAAGGCCTTAAATAATATTATATATTTCATTAAAGAACCACATGAGGTTCTCACGGAAGTTTATTGTAATTTTATTAACCATCAAATATAAATGTACAAAGAGACATGGTAAATGTCAAACTATTTAACAAAGAGTAAAATATAAAAGATAAAGTTGATATAGTGAACCAAACCTGTCAAAAACCTATTTGTTGTGAGGTTTTAGACCCATCCCAACCATAGACATTAAAAATTTATTTTGGATCCATTATATATTAAAAATGATTTTATTATAAAATAATATTTTTAGCTTTTTCTTAGGTTCCTCTCACCCCTCTTATAAAAGTGCACTCCCCCTTTCACTCTAATTCAAACAATAAATGCCATTTTTCTTGAAAAAACCCTACCCTAATCTTCTCTCAACAATCCCACCTTAATACTAGAGGCATTTATTTAGTCACACAGACATACTAATGAACCATTTTGATCAAATCAAAAGTAAGAACCCTAAGAAGAGGTAAATATTTCATCACCTCTTTCAAGTTTCTTTCTTCATCCACTTCCTCTTTCTTTGTTTTTTCCATTATAAAATAATAAATAAAATATCTTCTATATTATGTGATGTTAATATAAATATGTTACAACCATATTCATTATTCTATCCATCCTTTGAATGACATGTCACAATACGTGTGTACGTACAGCTTACTGTCTCCACGTCGTGTTGTATTTGTTATTCAATACCTTATTATTTGGATGGATATAATAAAGATGTGTAATTGATGAAAATAATAAATATAACGTGATAATTATTATTTATATATGATATACCATCATATTATATATTATTTTAATATAAAAACAATGATATTTTTGCTCGTTCATACGTACGGATTACCATCTCCACAAAAGCAATGAGATTCATTCTCTGTCATATCCATTCAAGACTAATTTTCATTAGATGATTAAAAATAATATTTAAAGACTTAATATCATTCAGAATATTAATAAGATACATCCCATCCATAACACACTTTACTTACGTAATAGAGCATATAAAGGAAAACGAATCAGTTAACAACTGAAACGACGACAATACTAAGATATTATTAACAAAGTAATATTAAAAGATCCTATATGATATCATATTAATGTATATGATTATTGTATTGTTTAATAAAAATTATTTCAGCATTATACAGGAGGTTAACCTACCCTTTTACAAGGAAAAGTACAAGGTAAGGGTTAATTTCAAAATCTCATCATTATCCGAAATTGATTATATGTAATTATCTAATGGAACCTCTTTATCATCAACATCAATGTTTCAGAAAATTTTATTCCAAAACATTTTTTCTATTTAGTAGTCTATGGGTTTAATTCATTTATACCATTTTTTTACTTTTATGTGATGTTTATAAAGTAATATTTCCATCATTTTCCAATTAAGGTCCTTTATATCCTTTTCAAAAAAATTGTGGTAAAAATGTCTCTTTTTAACTTATACGGCGGGTGCACATATTTTCCACTATTATAGCAACATTGAAGCTTCCCTTACTATCTTATAAGAATATTTGAAAAAATATATGTTTTCTTTAAAATGGATTCAAAATAAAAAGATGCATTTCTTTTAAATAGTTTCATTTCATCAATGTCAACATCCTTTGATATATTTTCAACTTTTTTGAAGTTTATTTATTAAGATACAAATATTCCATATTGTATTTAGCGTTTTGTAATATGTTTTATTGTGGATGTGTTTTTTATACCATTCATGGTTTATGGATAAATTATATAAATTTCATATGCTAGTTTTAAGATGAATGTTTATGTTATGTTTATACCTTTTCATATGAGGAATGCATTGGACTTATTATGTGACAGGTGGAGCACCCTATAGCTCCTCGATGCCTCGGTATGTCTCACAAGAAAAACTAGTGTCTTGGAAGAAGGCCTTGAAAAAATCTTATTATTTTTCTTGGCACAAGGCATTGACTATGTGCATATGAATATCTGGCATTATGCATTCCATCTTTATGAAAGTGTCTATTGATAATGCATGTTATTATTCGACTAGTAGAATATCCATGTGAATAAGTAAATGGAATTATTTGATTTTAACTATCCCATATTATACATAAGTTCATGTATAAAAGGATTTTTTAGTCTTATACATTTCCTTACATATTTATGTTTATTTATGAATGTTTCTGCTTTATTGTCATATTTACCGAGCATCTGAGTTCAGCCCTTTCTATGTTTTATTTTTCCCAAGATGCGACGAAGTATATTATGACTGACCTGTAGGGATAGTCTCTGGGATCTCATTATTTTCTATAGAAACAATAATACTGTACTTTTCCAATTTATGATGTAATTTAAACCATATGAATGTGTGTAGTACATACAAGGCCACTAAACTAATATGTCTTTCAAGACTTTATCATTTGTGATCATGACAATGATACATAATAATTCACTGACTCTGGGTAACTGGGGTCGGGGTGTTACACTGTTTCACTATGTTCCATCATCACCACACTACTTCATTTAAGAAGGGTAATAGCTGCTTAGTCCTTGCATCATAGTGCCACTACGATGCGTTTAAAAATAAAAATATAATAATCTTTATTTTTATATAATTTTTCTTAAAAAAGTAAAAAAATAAAATTTTACCGCTGAGATGTGCCTTCTAATGTTGGGGCCCACATAATGTAAAGTCATTATTCCAAACAGAAAGCTACCCTCAAATTTTACTATCTAGGCATTAGTTTAGATGTTATTAAAACCACATATGCATGCCTTAAAAACATTTCTTGTAAATTCTAGGACATTACAAATATATTTCCATATTTTAAAATTTTCTCATATAATTTTGGAATTAAACCTATTACATTTCCAACATATCTTACATAAAATTAGTAGTTCGTGGTTGATATCATTATATTATATGCCATAATAGTTATTTTATTACTATAATTTATAATTATCATTATTTTATTTTCAATTTAATATTAATATGATACTAGTATCAAATTTTATATTCAAAATGAAATATATTCATATCTCATTTATATAACCTCGATATATATATATATATTTAAAATTTATCAAAATATTATATTGTCATTAAAATTTAAAAGTAAAAATATTTCCTAAAATTATTATAATTCAATTGTTATCATATTAATTTGGAATTATTTTTTATATACTATAATATTTATATTTATCTATTGAGTTTAATATATATAAATATTCAGTAAATATAGAATAATTATGTTTCTCATTAAATGTGAAATTTATATATGAATTTATATTAATTATATAATTTCCACTGATATACAATTCATTTTATTAATCATTTCACTAAATAATTAATATTACATTTAAAACGATAACAAATTTAGAATTGATTCATTTTTAATAAAAATTATTCATTTTTTTATTGGAATAATAATAACCATTAGACATAAAGTTGTATTTTCAAGACTTGAATATTTTATTTTAATTTATACCACTATTACTATGTTTATATTGAAAATAATTTAATTTTATAAAATAAATATCATGTAAAAATACATTAGTATCTTTGTTGGTTTCTGAAATGAATATTTTCAATTAACATTTTTTTCAAAAAATACACTAGAATCTTGGGATGTTATAAAAACATCAAAATTATAGGAAATATATTTTCATTGATGATATAAATTGTATTATCACACATAGGTATGAAAATATTGATAGGTTAAAAATTATAATTATTGAATTTGAGAATAAAAGGAATAAATAAAAACCCATTTACTGTATAGCTTTCATAGGAGTGGTGAAATCTATAAGAAATATGAGAAGAAAATTAAATCCACCAAGAATTTGAATGGATTACTGAAGTATCAAAATTTAATAATTATTGATCCTAAAAATATATTACATTTATTAAATATTTCTAATGGTGAACACCTCAAATGAAAATCGTGTTTTCAAACAATATAGGTAAAAAACTATCTGGATTATTTAAAAAATATTTTGAAGAGGTAAGACTTTCTCATATCTACAGGGATAAAAATAATAATAATATTTCATCACTACACCTAATTATTTATATAGTAAATCCAAAATAGTGTATAGTAAAACCCATAAATTAGTTCTATGAAATTTAGTTTATACAGAAACCCATGAAAGAAATGAAATTTAACAAAGATGAATATTTCAAGGATACTGAGGGTGTTCTGGTATTTTCGGACAAATGTCAAATACATTTGTGTAAAATACGTCTCAACATAGAAAAATGAGGGAGTATGAACCAATGGTGAGACAATATGAGCTTAGAAAAAATCATTAGTTATATCAATTTGATAAGAAGATTGAGGTGATGAATAGTTTTTTGAATATAAAGGATGTTTTTGGAAGATGTGATCAAGGACACAAATTGGATGAATGCATTAAATTAATACTAGATTAATTTAATCCAATTCATATATATGAGTATGTTCAAAAAATAATCAATTTAGACAATAAAAAAAATTTGAACGTGATTTCAAGGAATTCAAATCTATGAAGCCATAGATTAGGGATGTTGGTTTATAATTATATATAAAAAATGATAAAAACCCTGAGTAATGTTAAAATATTTTTGGAGATTTTTTAGCTTTGGAAATTATGTATCATTGAAACTAAATAAGTTGAAATAAAAATAAATTAGTTTGTAATAATAAAACATCATAAATGTATTATTTGTTAAGAGGTTGATGAATAATAAATTTATTTTATATAATTTTTTATTATGGAAATAATTTCATTTTTAGAAGGATTTGATGTATTTGGAAGATTCTAAATGATTTAATGGTAAGATCAAAATGATAAAAATTATGTGGTAACCTATTTCAAGTTAGAGATTCCTAATCTGGATGTTACATAAGTATATAAGAGGGAATATAATAATTGGAAATATCTAGAAAAAGAGACTAGGTAGGATTATTATTAGAGAGGATATACTGTGAAATTTTCTAGTCTTATAGGATGTTACTCTAACCATTTATAAAAATTTCAAATGGGAAAGATGGTAAATAAAATCTACAAGGGAGTCAAAATACAACCATCAATACAATTGGACTTGGTTCACATATATTTCCAGAGAAAAATGGTAAAAATTCAAATAGTGTAGCTACGTATTTAATAAAAATTATTGATGAGTTTTACTATAATTTACATTTACAATGATTTTGTATACGGAATTTCAGGTGTTGAATATGTTTAAATGTTTCAAAAGTGCAGCTAAAAACAAACTAGTTTTTCATTAAAGGGTATAATATTTGAAAATATGACTCAAATATTTTTTATCATTATAACCAAACAAACATGGAGTAATACATGAAGTAAGTGAAACTTACACTAAATTAAAAAATAGAGTAACGAAAATGAAAAATTCAAGAAATTTTATTATGTCTAGCTAAATGCCAACTGAGCATCACACATAATGTTATTTTTGATTAAATACTATCATCAAATTATAAATATAAAAAACCTTTTTTTGATTTCAAAATTAATATATTAATACATATTAAATTTGGGTAAAACATAATCCAAATTTTAAATACATTATAATTTATGGGAGTCTATTCTCAATTAATAATAAAAAAATAAGTGGTGAAAAAATTGATGAGATTTTGAATAAAGTATATTTTTTGTATATTCACCAACTAAAAGTTTATTTATATTCATAAATAAAAATTATTATATGATAATTTCCTACAAAATTGAAAGTAAATGAAATGAATATGAGATCAAGTGGTTAGTTATAGATGATTTTGACTGTGGTGTTATCACTAATAAACTAGCTTCACAATTTGAAGAAAACAAAAAAATTCTTTATTATGATGGAATTTTTCATATTATTATGATAAGTCAATATATTTATCTAGTATAGAGACAAATATAACACTATGGATGTATGATAATGTTGGTAATATCATTGGATATTAGATTCATGGGTGAAATTAACTACAAAAATCATATCATCTGGCCATACTTTTTTTTAAAGGATGAACCCCAAATAGTTAGCGAGTCAGTTGACCACAAAAAATATATTGAAGAAAATAATGAAGAACATACTCATATTATGAATAAATAAGAAATGGGTTATTATCCTTAATCCTAAAATGATGAGCATCATTAGAAAAGAATTGGTTTATAGATATAATTTATTTTAAAAAGATGAGGTTTCAAGGAATAAATATATGTTGTGTTTTATAGGGTATTCAAAAATTGAATATATTGAATTATTTTAACCATTTTAACCCATATCTATAATTAAGTCTATAAATATCGTAACTTTTTTTGTTTTATAATGAATTTTTGAAATCTACCAAATATATGTATGTTTTTAAATTCTTAATATTTAGATGAATGAAAAAGATTATATAGAGAAAAATGATAAATTTAAGCTTGATGATGAGTGAATAAAGGATCATAAATTTAATAAATCATTATGTGGGAATAAATAAGGACTATGATTTTGGTATTTAATGAAATATCAATATTTGAGTGGCTTGAAGATTAGGAAAAATGGAAAACAACATATATATATATATATAAGCAAGTCAAACAATAAATCACTCATTATGATTGCATATGATAATAATATAATATTTTTATTTATTATGTAAGAGTATATGAACTTTTTTCTACAAAAATAAAGAAAATATTTGATATTTAGTTACCTACTGGGAATGAAGTGTCCTTGGGTTTTTAAATTAACCATTGTTTTATTTATATCAATATTTAAAAATTACAATATACTATTTAGATAATTAAATGGTTTAGTGTGGAAGAATATAAAGGATATTACACACCAATTAAAATGGGAAAATACTTGATTAAATATTATTAAAGGAAGGTTATAAATTTAATTTATTTTAGAAAGATTATTTACGGACTTTAGTATTTGAATCCCCCGATGATACTAACGGTTTTACATACCATAAGGCTAATCACTATTTAATCCAAAGGATCCACATCTCTTGTAATACAATAAAATTAAATTATAATTTAAATTTACTAATAATTATGAAATATTTTATGAGAGGAATGGGTAGATATAATCACTAGATTTCAACGATATTGAATTGGTTTATCGTATTAATGGTAGAATTTACACATCTCGATAAGAATTCTTCATTGGTGGATGATGTGTTACACGGAATTATAAGAAGTAATAACTAGTAAAATTGACATAAAATGAATATAAGAAAGTATTTATATTACAATAATCTAAAAAATTTACTATCATTAAGTCTCAACTTTCATATATGAATTTTTATTTGTAGTTTCCACGGATCATTTTCTATAATAAAAAATATGCAAATAGTCAATCTAATAATATTTTCAAACATTAACTTAAAAATAAAATTGATAAAAATGTATCATTTAATGAAGGTGAAAGTGGTAAATTTAACATTTAATTTAAATTTTATCCATCCAATGATTATATAGATAAAATTGATAAAACAACTCTCATATTTGAGGTTTTTATGGTGTCGTAACTTCACATTTGTTTGAAATAAAATCCCAAAAATATTGTGGTATGTTTTTATATTTTCCCCAATGTTTGGTTTCATTTATTTAGCATAATGGGAATGATATAATCTATATGTGGAAGTACATCATTAGCTATGAATTTATTTTAATCATTTTATTGAGTTTTGTATAAGATAATTCATTAAATTGTTTAATGAAAATATCATAAGAGTGAGTTTATTAATTAGTATAAAATGGAAATTTTGTTATATCAAATAATTGTTGTTTAAATTAACATTTCTTGTTTTCGAAAATGATATATCTCATTTATTCATAGAGTTAATTTATTCAGGAATCATTACATTGAGTAGATATTATACCAACCATTTCAAAACCCATTGTTATTATTTTTAATATGTGTGATAAATGTGGTTTCCACATTTCAGATTAATTTGTTGGGGGTGGGTGAATATAATATGATAGGAAATTATTTAATTTGATATAAGGTGTTGAAATATAACATTTTCAAAAAAAACCAAAATGGGATATTGTTAAAAGATTAATAATGATGTATAATTTCATATCAATACACTTGTATTAGTTTTCATTTCATTTGTGATGGTTGTGATGATTTCAAAAAATTATCGGTAGTATTATGAGTTGAGTGAATACAGATGAAATTGATTTTGAAGGTTATTAGTTATAGTTTTTTGGAAATTTAACAAATTACTTGTTGTGTAATAATAACATTCACTTATAAAGAGTAAATTGAAATAATATATGAATAATCTAGATTCTACCTAATGTATAGAAGCATAAACTTGATTTTAGAGATCATATATAAGTTTAAACTTCTATTATGATATAATTACATTAATATATGGAATATTAAATCCAAATATTCTATAGTTACATAAATTTAAACCTATTTTTTGAATGGTATATATGAAAAGTAGGAATTATGGTAAGAATAAATCATAATTGAGAAAGAGTGCCCAGAAATTTTCTACATGTTAGTTAATTCTGAATTGAGGTATATAACATTAGAACTGAGCTATGGAATATTAATCCATACTTAAATATGACAAAAATATGTTGTTTTGAATGTTTAAACTATTGATTTTAAAGGATATGTAAGATAATTCAACTTTCATGTACAATTTAAAAATTGTATCTTGGTTAATGGAAAGAGGTAAATCGACGGTTCAAAAAGAACTAAATAAAATATCCTTAGGAATAAGGATATAAACTATTATTATAATCTTCTAGATGAAATGGGTCTCCATATAGAGTAGTATTACCAAGATAGGATCCATATGAAACACATCCCAGTAACATACCATTCCATCTCAATGAGGAATTGAAATCCCTCATTAAAGATACTCTAAATGCTTCTAAAATCCAACAAGCTTACAAATTCTAAATTCCAAATGGTTTCCATTGTTTGAATGGGTTCCCAATGGGTTTTACATATATCATAATGATATATCATCATAAATATGTTATCAGAGCTATCAAATATTTTTTCATACGGGGGATCTTATCGAGAGATGTTTGTGCTACCTTACTCATTCTTATTTGGAATATTAAGAACCCCACTTCTTTTGATTAGTTTAGGTCATTCAGTTGATGAAACATCTCATAAAATTTTTTGAAAAAATAATTAATGAAATAATTTACCCCTTCATACCTCAATGTTTTTCATTGAAACAACATGATATTTTCAATAGCTTGAATATCTAAGGAGAAATATAATTAGTGAATAAAATCATACAATATCTTAATAGGAAATTGGTTAGATAAAATATAATGGATAAGATTCATATCCCTCATGTTTATGAAAATATTAAGTGTAAATTTATCATTAAATCCATGTGACTCAAAGTCTTCTCTAAAACATTACATGATATTTTCATTTGAAGCTACGCTTCACCATGGTTCTATCATTCTATGCGAGATTGATTCACATGAAAATAAAAATCTACTAGATTTTTTTTAATATTTGATCCCCTCTATCATTACCTCTTCATTCATTTTCATAACTCTCCAAATATAATCCTGGGATATTCTTCCAAATCAGAATTGATTCTCCCTTAAAAATGAAGTTATGGAACACAAGGAATTTCTCAAATATTTTTTATTGATGAGATTATTTTATTACTGATGTATAAAAAATCATCGATAAGAAGCTTCAATAATATTATGGATTGTTATGAGATGTGGAGTGGAAAGTTATTTAATCATTCCAAGAGTAGAATGTTCATATCATTGTCATGTGCTGCTTCTCATGCTGCTATTAACGAGGAGAGGATGGGATTCAAATACGGTTGTCTACCAATAAATTACATTGGCTCCCCAAGCTCAACTAGAAGGGTCATGTTGTCTCACTTAAATAACCTACTTTATAGCATTATTGGGTGATTGTTTACAATAAAATCCATCTCCAATCATTTATATGAAGAATCACACTCATCAAATCTGTTTTATCTTCCATGTTCAATAATATTTAATCTATTATTAATTTTCGTAATTATTTTTTTTGATGCATTGAAATTAATATAAAATCTATTTTCAGGGCTCTCAAATGGAATGAAAATTCCACTAGGCTCGTTAAAATGTTATCTCCACAACTATCATAGTGAGAGTTATGTGTATTAAAAGAAATAAATTTACAATGAATTGTTTTCATGAATAAATAAAATGGGTTTTCATTGAATATGAATCACTTTAAGAAACCATTGTGATGAAAAATATGGTATGCATCCATATTCTGCTTAAAATATATATTATTTATCATACTTGTTGTCATGATGCACTCATATCTTGTTATGGATGTCACTGGATTACTCAAGGTGTATTATCAGTCATGGTGGGAACCTATTTTGGAAGGATAACCGTATGAGACCCCTTTAGTTCCCCCATTATCCATATTCCAACATATCATTCAGAGTGTAAAAAACATTAAACATATTTAACATTAGTTTCCTCTTCAATTCACAGAGGATCCCCATTAACACTATTCCAATAGTGGATGAAGAAGACTGGTGCTTTTTCTCTACAACCATCTAGGGCCTATTCAACTATATGGACTACTCAAATATTCTTCATTATTAATTATTAGTTAATCCATTTAGGAATAATTGTTAGGATAAAATTTCCTCTATTAATATATCCTTCCCCATTTTTCGTGTAATATTAAATTAACATCATATTGAAGTGGATAATCAATGAAAAGGTGTGCATTTGGATTACAAGAGATCATGCTTCATGAACCCTCACTCAAATCAATGGAGAAAATATTTTTACATAGTTATAAGGATTGATTTATTTGGGAACTTCTATGGAGAAGTATATTGATCACTCCTATCATTGGGTCTATTGAAATATTTCTTGTTTCTTATATTGCTGGTTTTTGGATTACGGAGATCAGAACGTGGGGAGATGGGAGGCCTGGGAAGCCAGATTATGGACTAATTTGGAAGATAGAAATGATTAAAAATAAAATGGTAGGCCATTAATCCCCATATTCCTAAATAAGAATGTTCATAAGTATATTATTGAAATTTATCTCTCCTAGAAGATCTCAAATTCATTGACGATCTTCTTTATTTTAGGTAAAATCAATCCATACATTGATTAGAATAGTCATTGAATGGCCTAGATCACACCATTAGAGTGAATTAAGATAATTTTTAATTGTTCATGTGTTTATTGGATCGTGGGAGGAGTTGAAATAATTCTTGAAGAACATGGTTTATTTTATATTCCTATTAGTGTCTTGTACAGTGTTAGCACCCCCTTCTTCACTGATGAAAAAACTAATTAGCGGTATTTCCATCTATATGTAAAAAAATAACAAAATATTTTCAAATAATATGGTCTCCAATTTATTATAAATATACATGGAATGTATCATAGTATCACACTGGTCATCATATTTCATTATTATTGATTACATATATCATATATCTCCTATAACTAATATCCTCTAGGATTAGCTTGATAGTAATAGAGTAGTGGAAATCTTGTATAATATTAGACATGATTCCTTAGTTTTTTTATTATTTATTTCTTAATATCCTTAACTCATGGATAAATACTTATCACATCCAAGAACACATAATTCCTCCATCACTCCAGACCCCATTGCCTCTCTTTTATTCTTTATTAGGATTCTTGTTACTATTAGAATAAAAAATATATTTTAGATATAGGTGTAAATTATATAATTATTTTTTTAATAACTTGTGATTAAACATCCTACTTCTTGATGCATCCGGATATAATTCATGTTAACAATGGAGATGTGATTTAAAAAAGTATTTTTCAATGTGAGATCTATATTTTAACCATAATGTTATTTTTCAATGCATGTATACATTCACTAAAAATATGTTACATGTTTCATTGGAGATAAATGGAATATAGATGTGTATATTTATAAATAATTAAATTAAGGAGATAATGACTATATCATTGAATTATATTGGTAAATTTTTGAATAATATGATTTATTTCCTCACCATGAGTGTAAAATAAAGAGAACAGCTCAGAATAATCCAAGATAAAAAAGAAAATTTTTTTAATATAAATATCATATGGAATAGTTGAATGAGATTTTAAATACTCAAATTATATAATATTAGAATCATAAATATTATGAGTTTTATAATTAAAATAAAAGTATAATAAATTTCAATAATTAAGAAAATATAGTGAAACAATTATAAGAAAAATGCAAGGGAGACAACCATAGAAATTAACTTTATTGAATAGAAAAAACAACATATCTATCTATTACATCTATAATCATACGTTTTTATTCATTATTTTTTTAAAACAATTATGGTTTTTTAAAATAATTGTGTTCTTATTTACATGTTATGGTGAAATCGTTATAGCTTGTTTAAGGACATATCTTTTCTTATTGCTTACTCAAGATAATAAACAATGATTCATGTATGTTTATGTGTGTGTAGGGGATAATAAACACCATACACTGTAAATATTCATCCACATTGAAAGTAAACCTCCATAAAAATATATTATATCATTTATTATTAAATTCCAAAATGTGAGGATGGAAAATAAGTACAAAAAATGTCTTTGGGTGTTTTTTATTTTAAACAAGTCTCAACAATGATTCACCCCAACCCTCTCAATGTTGAACATGTCATCATGTTATCCTAAAACATTTTATTTATAAATATATTCCCATTATGGTTGTTTAGAACTATCCCTATGAAACAAACCCTATGATTACAAATTTTAACATTGCTACAGGAATAAATAACTCAATGATACATAAATTTTGTGGGAACATACCTTCTCATGCGAATCCTAGTATTCAATAATACCTGAGAGAATAATCATAATGTGATAATAATTATTGGTATATAATTATGGATTAACAAAAAATATTGGGTAGTCTTCAGACATATAAATTGTAAAATAATTTTGGGTGTGAGTGTATTTTTCTACACCGTTATCTTGATGGATATATTTGAACTCCATGAGTGAACTAATGCTTCTGAAAACACTATTTGGATTATTCATTTATTATAACTTCCATGAATTGATCTAATGTGGAAATATATTTTAATTTCACAATTGCTAGTTATAATTTATCCTTGAAAATGTGGTATTTAAATTTAATTTTCTTTATTATCAAATGATAAATTTATATTTTCTATGTTTGAAAATATTTCAATTATCACATGTAATCTCAACAACATAAAAAACGTAATACTGATGACACCAGGTTTTTTTATCATATATAACTATTTTATATAAACATAGGTGGTGGGATTATATAAATTTTTATGTATATTAGTATTATAAAATATTATATTTTACTCACCTAATAAATACTTAAAAACTTATAGGGAGTACCTCTAAATGTTTATATTTATCATCTATCAGAAAATATTAGTCGGTATTTTTATATCATACTAGATCATTCAACTTTGTTCCTTTACAGAATAATAAAAAATACATTGTTCTATTAATATATATAAGTATTTATTTCAATACCATCATGTATTTTGAAGGTATTATTGTTATATAATGTCACCTGACAAATAGCACACAAAATATGAAATTTTATAGTTGTTATGTATAATAGTCACCCAATGTTTTGAAAATTCTTCATGTTGTCAACTAAAATTAAGTATTCATCATGGGAAAACATTATCCATATTGTAAATAATGTTTTTTGGGATTTATTTACTATATTAAAAATATTTCAAATAATTCTTTATAATATTTATATTGGGAAATAAATGTCTCAATATTTCCTTGAGTTATATAAAATATAAAGAAATAAAATTAATTCTCTAATCATGTAAATCTCTAAATCTATCCTCACGAATTTAGAAAAAAATAAAAAATTATTTTCATTTATCCATTATAAATTGTTTTTTGTATATATATGATCACCACAAATATTTATTCTCATTTATTTTTCATATAAGAATTTTTAACAACCCCACCTCAAGAGAATATTTCATATTTATTTTTAATTAATCCTAAAATACCATACTACTAATGGTTTGTTCAATCAATATACCCCATTCATTAATCAAGATGATTTTTTATTATCTCATCTATGAGAAATTCATTCAACTATTTAATTTATAATTATACTTCAAGGAATCTGTTATGAAAATCAAACTTTACATCCATTTAAGAATAAATTGAATTTATTTTGTACATATATGTCCAAAAATAACATGAGAATATCCAAACTACATGTTGGAGAAATTTTTTAGTCAAATTTTATGGATGTAATTCGATAGTACCCCTTAATGAATTAATGTTAATTCAACAATTGTACATTATTTATTAATATTTTGGGAAAAAGATCTTGTTATATCAACATTATATTATTATAACAATAATAAAATATCCCATTTATTATTTTAATGAATTAGTTTTAGATATTTCTACATAGATTTCATACAACTATCATCTTGAATAAACTAATCAATATTTATTTGATCAACATAAGATAAAATTATTCCTTCTTATAGAGACTATACTCTTAATGTTTTTTATTAGACATGAATCATAAAAATAAGGGTATATTCATAAATTTCATCTGTATTCCTTAGTTTCCATATTAATGAAATACCTTATCCATAATAATTATCATCAAATTATACGATTGAATCATCTTCTATATCAGGTTCTCCCCTAAACTTCTCAATTCGACATCCCAATCCTCAAAAAAAAATTATACATATTATTAAACATATATATTCATTCTCCACCAAAGTGACATTTTTTCTGTCAATAAATTTTACATGAAATTGGATGTTTCATATTTATACATTAATATAGATGAAAAACACCTACATTCCCTTGATATAAAAAATGATAGTGGTTATTCCCCTTGCTACTAATGAAACATTTATTTCTAAATTTTTTTAAAAAATATTAAGAATTAATTTTATCCCATTCTATATCACATATGGGGGATTCTATTCAATAGGACATATCATTGATATAGTTTTGAAATAGAAATGTTTTATTACGACTTCCTTTCAAAATTATTTTGATTTTTCATTTGTAGTTACAATCCTTCAATCGATGTGTTTTATTATTTGATTTCTTCATATTGTTGTTATATGTTGTTGATGAGATCTTATAACTAAAATGAAGTTAAAAATCACAGATTAAATGTTTTTGGGCATATAAGAAGTACCTTGGAGGGATAATTAACAAAAATGTTGTATCTATTCAATGGATAACACATATTAGTTTTCAATATGTAAACATACTGACCAACATAATTTTTCAATCGAATGTCCAAAATAGAGAAGCAAAATCCAAGAGTGTGTATTTTTAATGTTAAATTCACAATTCCTTAAATTATTATTAAACTAAGAAGATCCCTCGATAATTTATATTAATCAGTGATAATTTTTATCATATTTCAAATCTTCCTCAGTTACATTCATTGAGTATGAATGATCCAAATTTAGAATCACTCTAACGGTGATCCATGTGCAGTATTTAATCTCAAAAAGACATTGATGGAATATTTTTGTTCTATTGTAGTGAATGAATCAATTTTTCATTGATCATAATAATAGTTTAAAGTTATTTTAGTCTTAAAAGGATTTATTCTGGTTCATGAGTATATGAGAGTAATAATTTTAGATAGTTGTCTATTGTGCACAAATTTTATCATTTCTCAATTAACACTACACAATAGACATAACTATGTTTCTATAGATATATAGATTATGTTAAAAAATTATTTTATTTCATACTATGAATTAAAAAATATAGTAATCATTACTAAACCCCATTACATATAATATTATTATTATTTTTATTTTTATTTTATGGTGTATGTGAACCAGTGCTCTGATTAATAATAAATATTTGTGTTGAGAATTAATATTTTCACCAGAACAAATCATGGTATTCTAAAGTACATCCCATACATTTAACAAATAAAAACATTTATTCATAAATAAATATTATATTCTATTCTTATATAATTAATATTTATTAAATATTTAATAAATAAAATAAATATATTTTATTGATTATCTTATGACTAAATGTTTATTAAATTTATAATATCAACCAAACATAAATTAAATTAATCATTTGAGTTGTGAATAATATTAATTAAATTAATAAATTGTAAATAGAACTTAATCTTGTTAAATAGAAACATATAATGTGTGACCCTCTATGATTCTTTCTCGTTATCATTAGGTGGGTTTCCCTAATGTTTATGATTACTGTCTAGTAATAGGTTAGGAAACCCAAAAGGAAGAACATTATGTCACAATGTGGAAACAAATATGAATGCTTATCATTTAATATAATCCATTTTACAAATTTCTCATCATGATTGTTAACCATCCATTTCTTCAATATATGTGGATATACCCCTTTTCCAGAGTATCAGAAATAAATTTCATTACAACATAATCATGTTATTTTATGATATTAAAATATTTCAATCAGTGAGATGAGATACCAAATTCACCTAATTTGTAAGGGAAAAATCATTCTTTCACTTATCATTTTTTAACATGTCATTCATGATGCACCCAACTTACCCAACTACTAATGAATATATGGTGTCATTATTTTATTAAACTTATCTTAGTGCATCAGTCATGAAATGAATTTATAATAACAATCATAATTTCTAAGGACCATTATATTTTAATTATAATTTTTTACAACATATACCATTCACATTAAATTTATATTATCTAAAAAACCCTTCATATGTTTTAGATGATATAATTTTTAAGTGTTTTATTTTGATTTTATAATTTATTTGGTGTTTTCTATTGTAATGTGATAGTTTTGGATATTTTATGAGAATTTCAATAAGTATATAAAATATTATACTTGAGGCATTAGAAAAAATATAGTAATGTATTCATAGGGAAATCAGTTATGCCAACCAAATACATGAAAGAAACTACAACATAAATTGGTTATGTCATGAAATAGGGTATTTGGAAATTTCCTACATCAATGAATTTCCTATGAGAACAAACCACTACATTGATTAAATGACACTGTGAATAAGTTAGGTAGACTAATTAAATACATGATTTGGATATGTGGTCAAATCCCTTATGTGGTTTTAAACGACTACATAATTCATTCAACTACATAAAATTTATCATCATTAGTATGAATTCTTCATTAAAAAAGTTATCTATCTTATGAAGGCCTATGAAATTTTCATATGTAGAAAAATAAAATATATGAAGAATGGTTACATGCATTCATTTGAATATATGAATTTGAAATACTAGAATATAGTAACATAGTGATCCAGAATCTGGTGCATCATTTTAAAACCTTCTATATCATATCATTGGTGTACTTTATGTAGAAATTAATGATATCATACATCTATTAAATATTGGATTATCCATTATGAAAATAAAAATTATATGAATATGCATGTATCTTTAAAATAAGATAGTATAAGTAAAATTAAATGGTTAATACATTTAAAGATTGATTTCCATGAAAATGACAAGTGGAATTTTCTTCCAAGATAATATTTTGTAGTTATGGTGATGTGAAATTAAAAGAGAAGTTAAAATGGAATATTAGGAATGGATTATAGATGAGAATATACACAAGAATAGTGTTAAATAATCAACAATCTGTCTAGTCTCTAAAATATCACTTTGTGCTTTTTTTGTAAAGGTGAAGAATAATATTTTAATAAAAAAAATGTGCTATCAAGATCATATTTGCATTGTTTGGAAGACTCACTGTGAGATTATAATTATTCTTAACATCTCCCCTAAAGACATGTTCTCTTCTACCTTTTTTTTCTTTCTATAATATACTTAATTTTTAAACAATTTTTTATTCTTTCTCTAATTATGGATGTTCTAGAAAAAATAACCATGATTTTTTGTGTTTGTTAAGCTATGATGGAGCCTGGATGAAAGATCAATTTATTACAAAAAGTGATGCATTCATTCACATAGTGATGATATCCCTAGGATATGGACTAGAATTCCAATAAAAATGTATTGGCATTGGGAAAATATCTATCATCTTAGCGTTGATATTAAACCCAGTTATAATATAAAAACTAATGCTTTGAATGAAATAATATTTGGAATAGATCTTTATGTGTTTAATAATGTTTCAAAATGTGGCATGGGTCATGAAATTTGGTCAAAAATATTATTGGATAAAGAATGAAAAACAATGGGATACCTCTTAAAGATAATTGTAACGTCCCCGACCAAGAAACCACTACACAGGTGCTCCTCGTCATGTGGTTACATGACCTTAAGCGCACCTCCCCGTATGCCAAAGGCTACTGACTAGCAGTGGGGGTCTATGGAGTCAAGTGGGGAGACTATACCCCCTTATCAGAGTAATCCACAACAAAAATAAAACAAATAGCGGAAACAATATCCAATAAACAAGGAACATGTATAAAAACCATTTCCAACAATAAACATGCCACGTCATACTACAAGTGGAAGAGTGAACAAAACCCAAAATAAAGACAACATCCAAAATCCCAAAAAAATGGTCCCCACTCCAAGTTCAGATCCTCCACCAAGTGATACTCAAGACCACTCAACTATCTAGCAAGTACCTTTTCCCTTCTCCTGGCCTACAAACATGAAGTCTGCTCAGGTACCAAAAGGCGGCCTGAGCAGGGTGTGAGTATAACTCAGTAGGCCACCACCAATGGTGTCTACAAAATATCCAATATAAACAAGTAGTGCATTCAAAGGGATAAGAATGATAGTTATCAGGTAATTACTTAAGGTGCCGTTAACAAGTTCAGAGCCAAATCCATTCCCATTTCCATTACCATTCATTTACTACCAATCATCATCACTTACCATTTCATCTCATTTCCATGGGTTAATCACATACATTATGTTACATGGGTCTAAGGACAACAATCACATGCAAGAGGGTAAAAACATCCTTATCCTATCTCACTAGGACTAACTCCCTCATAACAACCATAACCTCACCTCGAAGCCTCTATCCGGGTGGATACAACCGTTAGGAGAATAGACCCTCAATCCCATTTCCTAAACCATGCATTTAGGGTGGAGTTCAGAGCATCGGTCTTCCCTCGACCCGTGGGCGTAGATCCTCATGACATACCCCACTCTACCAAGCCTTGTGCACATGATTATATAAATTAGTTACAATCAACCATCAAACCATTTCCCCTTGGACAATACATTCACAATAAACCACACGGGAATTCACATCATGCCTTAACCCATTAACACATTATCATTTCACATCATTTAACCATTCACCCAATTCCCATGTGGTATGCCTATCTCACTAAGCATTCAATATTAAACCCATAACCTATCTCATTATGGTCTTAAATCAGTTTACAAATTAATCCATTTAACCCGTTAATCATTCCATGAATCAACCATTCATGACAACATGTTTATCAAGGCTTTACAATTTATTACAACAAGTTCACTTGTTTAACCTCAATCCCTAAGACAGGGAAAATCTGGCACATACCATGTACGACCCTAATTAGGTCAGGTCATTCTCAACACATCCCATGGAGATCGTGAGAGTTCCCACATACCATTTCAAACACCATTATTACCAAACATGCCATGGTTATTCAAAACATAATCATAGGGAAACAAGAACACAACTAAACATGCACAAAATACCCAAAATAACCATGGGATATAACTTGTAGACCACCTACCTCGAAACCGTAGTTGAAAACACTCTCAATCGAGTCCATTATCCTTGATCTGACCAACCTTTGGAGCTTCAAACTAAAAATCACCCAAAATATAGGGTTATAGAGCTTCGGGACAAGAGGGGGGAAGATACAAACCCTAAACCAAAAAGAGAAGCAAGGATGGGATTAGCCTTACACGGAGCTTCGATCCGAAACCAACGGTACTTTAACAGTAAAAAATCGAAGTAGAACCTCCCTTGGGAAGTTGGTTCAACCATGTTAGTCACTTGGGATGAGAGGGGATGAATGGATGAAAATCCTGAGTTGGGATTTAAAAGCTCGAAGTTGCGATTTTGTAATTTTTCCCAACATTACGTGGCCGAATGGTTTGTAGGCACAGTTTGGAAATCCGTGCACAAACTGTGCACATGCCACTATCCGGAGGAGGTGGGGTCACTCAGTTTAGGCACATGGTTTAGCAAACCGTGTGCAAACCATGTGCAGGCTTCTATACAGAGGAGGAGGGGTCACACGATTTAGTCTGGGCAGGCCGCACGGTTTACCCTAGCCGTGCGCAGGCCATGTGCCCTAGATTCTCTTGCCCATATTTCCTTTATTTTGTGCCCTGAGCCCCCAGTACACCCCCAAGGCCTCTCACACTATTAGGAATCATTAAAAAGCTGAAAAACAAAGGGTTCCACTAGAAACACAACCAAAACATACCTTTCTAAAAACCTGGATCTTACAACCTCCCCACCATATAATGGTTCGTCCCCGAGCCGAGTTCCCAAGCCTCATTGATCCACCCAGAAGTGTTCGGGCCACTGAGCCCGCATATCCAATCCCCGCTCCCATGTTTCTTTCGGAACCATCCCATGATGCCAATGTACTCACAATAATGGCACAAACTTTCATTGCAAGACCTTTTCACTATGATCCACCACACGAACCGGATGTTTCTCAAAGGACCCATAAGCCTCAAGATCCAAATCCTCAACATCAACCACGTGAGATAGGTCAGGGTGATACCGTCGAGGCTGCGACACATGAAACACATCATGCATCCCACCATACTGATGTGGAAGATCCAATCGGTAAGCCACTGGTCAGATCCTTTCCACGATTTCAAAAGTTCACACATACCTGGGGGCCAAATTACTCTGCATTCGAATCTGATGGTGACCCAACCTTGGCATCACCAGAAGGAACACATTATCGCCCACCCCAAACTCAAGAGGTCTATGCCTTAGATCTACATACGACTTCTGTCTACTCTGAGCCGTAGCCATTCACTTCCTGATCGACTTATTTTTCTATGATGTCTCCTGCACGAGACTTGGCCCCAACAACTTAGATTTACCGGCCTCTTTCCAACACAACGGTGATCCACATGGCCTCCCGTAGAGCGCCTGAAACAGTGCAATCTGAATCATAGCCTGAAAATTGTTGTTTTATGAAAAATAAACTAATTATAGGTTCCTCTCCTAAGAACCACTAAAGTCCAAGACACAATCTCTTAACATATCTTCCAACACTTGGATCATACGATCCGACTGCCAATCCGTCTGCTGGTGGGAAGTCGTACTCAAAAATACCTATGTACTAAGCATCTTCTGCAACCCTTTCCAAAAACGCTATGTGAAACGCAGATCTTGGTCCTAAACTATGGTTCACGGAAAACAATGCTACCACACTATTTCCCGAACATACAGCTCACCAAACTGTTCGACTGTATAGGTCTCCTGAATCGGTATGAAATGAGCCACTTTCGTTAACCTATCCACAACTACCCATATTGCGTCATTCTACAGCGACATCCTCGGAAGACCCATGACAAAATACATTGTCACATCATCCCACTTCCATTCCGGAATGGGAAATGGATTCAACAAACCACCTGGACATTGATGCTCGACCTTCACCTGCGGATAGGAAATGCACCATGCCACAAAGCCCGTAACATGTTTCTTCATTCCAGGCCACAAAAACTACCTTTGGAGGTCACGGTACATATTGGTCAAACCAGGATGCACTGCACACTTTGATGCATGGGACTCACGCATTAACTCTTCTCGCCCCCTCTTTGGCACAACCACATGATCACGAACATGAACAACACCATCCACGATGACGGCCAAACCAGAAGGAAGATCCCCACCTTTAAGCTTTTCCTTCATGATCAAACACTCGTGACCATCAAGATGAACCTCCTTAACTCGACTCAAAAGTGTAGAATCCATCATTATGGAAGCAAGAGTGACCTGACCACTCTCCTCAGGCACGTCTAGGTGCATTTCTGCAAACAAAGCCATCACCTTCCACTCATTTTTGGACTCCTGAACCATCCAATTCTGAACCTTTCTTCTCTGAGCATCAGAAACATTGTTTACCTTTCACAGCGTGTACACCAACTCAATGTCATAAGACTGGATATATTCTACACATCATCACTGTCGTAGATTCAGATCATACTATGAGAAGATGTACTTTAGACTCTTATGGTCCATGAACACAGTAAACTGTTCTCCCAATATATAGTGCCTCCAGCACTTCAAGGCATACAATACTGTAGCCAACTCAAGATCATGAGTAGGATAGTTCCACTCGTGGGGTCTCAACTACCTTGACCCATAAGCCACAACCCACTCATATTGCATCAACATAGACCCAAGTCTAATCCCAAACACATCACAAAACACGAAGTACTTCTTACCTGGCTCAGGTAAGATCAAGATAGGTACGGTCGTCAACCGCTTCTTCAACTCTTGGAAGGAATTCTCACAAGAATCAGACCACTCGAACTAGATTCCCTTCTTGGTCAAGCCCGTGAGTGGTGCTGCCAATCGTGAGAAGTCCTGAATGAACCTTTGACAATACCCAGCCAAACCCAGAAAACTCCAAATATCCAAAACACTCTTGGGCTTCTCCAAAGATACAACCACCTGCAATTGATCTGGATCCACTGACACACTTTCCTTCGATATGATGTGACCCAGAAAATGAACATCACCTATCCAGAATTGACACTTTGATAGCTTGGCATATAGCTGATGCTCTCTTAGCGTAACCAAGATGATGTCAAGATGTTGGGCATGATCGTCATGAGTTTTCGAGTACACTATCATATCATCAACAAAGAGGACCACAAACCAATCTTGATAGGGATGAAAGATTCAGTTTATCAAATACATAAACACTACCGGTGCATTGGTCAAGTAGAAAATCATTACAATGAAATCAAACAACCTGTACCGACTCAAGAAAGCTGACTGTGGTATGTCAGAAGACCTCACCCTCAACTGGTGATAACCCCAACTCAGATCAATCTCATAAAACACCGATGAACCCCTCAACTGATCAAACAGGTAATCAATTCTAGGACGAGGGTACTGATTTTTCACTGTCATTTGATTCAAATTCTGATAGTCAACACACAACCTCAACGACCCACCGGCCTTCTTTGCAAAAAGAACGGAAGATCACAAAGGAGACATACTAGGATGGATTAACCCCTTACACTCCAACTCCTCATGTTTAACCTTCTGTTCCTGGAGTTCTACCGGTGCCATTCGGTATGGTGGAATAAAATCTGGCTCCACTCCTAGAAGTAACACGATTGTGAACTTGACATCCCTCTTGGGTGGTAACCCCAAGAAATCCTCAAGAAACACATCCTGAAACCAATCCACCAGGGGAGGAAAATCAGATCGTTACCCTCCCTCATCATCAAGCATTTGACATACCACTTGATCCATGAGTCCACTCACTTGTTGACAAAACGGCCCCGCACGCCTTTCTCGAACATCCCATTCTCCATGGTGGACATAAGCGTCAACCTCAAGTGAACTGAATGATACTCTACGGCGATAAAAATCTATGTGGGCCTGATGCAACACGAACCAATCCATTCCCTAGATTAGGTCAAACGCTGACATCTCAAGAATTAACAAATCCCACAGAAAACGATACCCACCATCTTCCAAGTTACATCCCTTGCACTGATTGATATCCACCACCCACACTCCCAACGGGGTGTCAATTGACATAACTCCACACAACCTCCCAACATGTAAACCCAATGCTACCATAAGTTGAGTAGAGATAAAAGAGTGTGTCGAACCTAGGTCAAACAATGCACTTGAAAAAGTAGAAGCTACAAGGATCGTACCTCGAACAGCTGACGGTCCAGCCTCGCCATCACCAGGCGCAACCTGAACTGCCTGAAGCTGACTTTCCACTCTACCCTAGGCTCCAACTTAAATACCATGTGCCGCACTTCCCTTCTGGTGTGAGCGATCTTTCCCTAGAGTTCAATATCCACCGCCCCTGCCAGTACGGCTCGTGGAGCTCCAACTGCCTGCCTGATACGGGAAAACTGATCCCCTTTCCATACCCAGTACCTGCTTTTCATCATCATCCTCACCCACCTACCGAGGGTTCCTGCAGAACCTCTGCACATACCCCATCCTTCCGCACGAACGACACTCAAATAGGGTTCTAGGACAATGACCATGCATAAGCCCCGTCCTACCATACTGATAGCATTACACTTTATTCCCACTCTGAGAGGATGACCCTCTCTTTGGACCACCTTGCTTGAAACCTTCCAAATGATGCTTATGAGCTTCGGAAGATGCACCACTTGTCTGCCCTGCTGGCACGACAAGCCCACCACACGATGCTCCATTCAGGATCCCTTCAAAGATGAGTGCCTGATCCATCACCTATGAAAACTTCTTCAAGTGGAAGATATTCACTTGAGACCTGATGTCATGTCTCAACCTATCCTAGAAACACCATGGTATTGCAGCCTCATCCCAGGCTAACATTGGGACGAAGCGTCGCAAATCAGTGAGGCGCCTAGATAGACCATCTACGATAGCGATCCCTGAGTCTGGCACATAAACTCTGCAACCCGCTCCTGCCTCAATCTCTCTAGGTAGAAGTGCTCGAGAAACTTTTCTTGAAAAACCTTCCACGACATTCCCTCATCCTTCTCGATTTGAGCCTGAATGTCCCACCAATGCCTTGGCTGGCCCCGAAACATGTAAACGACCATCTTTACTCGCTTTTCAACAGGGGTCTCCAGATGGTCCAGTATCATCTAGACAGACTCTAACAAGAACTCTGCTGCTTATGGCCCATCCTTTCCAGTGAAGGTCAGAGGGTGCTACAGCTGGAACTCCCTGGTCAGCTAAAACATGCTCAATTCAACCCAACCTAGGTCGTAATCCATCATCTACATAAGGTGATCCAGGTTCTCCCAGAACTGGTCTTCTCCACCTTCATTGATCACCACATATTTGTGCTCTTCTACCAGAGGAGTTTTCTCAGCGACATCCTCCCGCTACCCAAATGGCAACGGACATTGTGGTGGCATCTCACTATATTTCCAAACACGAGATTTATCATGCATACCTGAAAACATTCATTGCATCCTCAAAGATCTCTTTACTAGATACAACAACCCATTTTCATATGTGAATTTAACAACATTAACACCTCAAATTCACTGCCCCGACCATCTCTACTGTGGTCCATGGTCTACATGGGGGTAAAAACTCATGCACTATCACCAAACTCACACAACATTTTACACATCATTTTACACTTAGTTTCAAACCCTTATGTTTCATTAAAAATCATTTATCCACTTGTTTTATTTCATGCTTCTCATTATTTTTTGGTTTCATGAAATGCATAATGCACCCTAACTTCCTGCCTCACACACTCATCCCGTGCATGTTCCTAACATGATGCATGCCACCTATCTTCCCAGGTGCCTACAATGATGCCTGAATGAAAATCCTTGTGCTGTTAAATCAATGAGACAAATATCATAAAGTAGTCACATCAAACCACATGTGCATCACCCAACGGTGAAACATCATCAACTGTAACAACACACAACCAAGAACAACATTTCCCACCAAGGGTGACTTGGGTTTCCCCCCGTACCTGTGTTAGATACTCCCATGCACAAGCTCATTACCAAGGCCCAACACATATTAACCCTTGGCTACCAATACCAAATAAAAAGACCTCAGAGAAAGAGATGAAAGACCTCCTTTGATACCACTTTGTAACATCCCCATCTCGGAAGCCACTACACCGGTGCTCCGAGCCAGGTGGTTACATGACCATAACTGCACCTCCCCATATGCTGAAGGCTAGTGACTAGTAGCAGGGGTCTATAGAGTAAAGTGGGGAGACAATACCCCCTTTTTATCATAGTATGATGCAATAAAAATTTACCAAATAGAGGAAACAATAACCAATAAACAAGGATCAAGTATAACAACTATTTCCAATAATAAACTTGCCATGTCATATAACAAGTGAAAGAGTGAACAAAACCCAAAATAAAGACAACGACCATAATCCCCCAAAAATGGTCCCGACTCCAAGTCTGTATCCTCCACCAAGTGCTACCCAGGTCCACCAAACTATATAGAAAGGACCTTTTCCCTTCTCCTGACCTAAAAACATGAAGTCTACTGGGGTACCCAACGGCGGCCGGTGTAGGGTGTGAGTACAACTCAGTAGTCCACCACCAATAGTGTCTACAAAATATTCAGTATAAACAGGTAGTGCATGCAAAGGGATACGAATGATAATTACCAAGTAATAACTTAAGGTTCCATTAACAATTTCATATCCAAATCCATTGCCATTTCCATTACCATTCATTTATTAACAATCATCATCACTTTTCATTTCATCACATTTCCATGGGTTAATCACATACATTATGTTACATGTGTCTAAGGCCAACAATCACATGCAATAGGGTAAACACATCGTTATCCTATATCACTAGGACTAACTCCCTCATAGAAACCATAACATCACCTTGAAGCCTCAGTCTAGGTGGATGAAACCGTTAGGAGGATAGACCCTCTGTCCCCTTTCCTAACTCGTGCATTTAGGGTGGAGCTCAGAGAATCTGTCTTCCCTAGACCTATGGGCATAGATCCTCAAGTCATACCCCACTCTACCAAGCCTTATGAACATGCTTATATATATAAGTAACCATCAACCATAAAAAACATTGCCCCTTGGACAAGCCATTCACAAAAAACCAAACGGGAATTCACATCGTGCCTTAACCCATTAAGATATTACCATTTCACATCATTTAACCATTCACCCAATTCCCACGTGTTATGCCTATCTCACTAAGCATTCAACATTAAAGAAATAACCTATCTTGTTACGGTCTTAAATCAGTTTAAACATTAACCCATTTAACTCGTTCATCATTCCAGGAATCTACAATTCATGCCAACATGTTTATCAAGGCTTTACAATTCATTACAACAAGGTCACTTGTTTAATATCAATCCCTATGATGGGGAAAAGCCAGTACATCCCATGGACGGCCCTAATTAGGTCAAGTCATTCTCAAAGCATCCCATGGAGATCATGAGAGTTCCCACTTACCATTTGAAACACATTTATTACAAAACATTCCAAGGTTATTCAAAACATAACCAAAGGGAATCAAGAACACAACTAAACATGCACAAAATACCCAAATAATAGGGGGATATAACATGTAGACCACCTACCTAGAAATCATGGTTGAACACACTCTCAATAGAGTCCTTAGAACTCGATCTGACAAAACTTTGGAGCTTCAACCTAAAACTCACCCAAAAGTTAGGGTTTTAGAGATTAGGAACAATAAGGGGATAAGATACAAACCCTAAACAAAAAAGAGAATCAAGGATTGGATTAGCCTTAACAGTAGCTTCAATCTGCATCCAACGACGCCCTAAATGGACAAGAATCGAAGGTGAACCTCCCTTGGGAGGCTTCGGTCGGCCAAGTTCATCACTAGGGGTGAGAGGTGATTAATGGAGGAAAATCCTGAGTTGGGGTTTAAAAGCCCAAAGTGGTGATTTTGTAATTTTTCCCGACATTATGTGGCCGAAAGGTTTGTCCACACGGTTTGGAAAACCGTTCGCAAACTGTGCGAATGACACTATTCGGAGGGGGGGTCGCACGGTTTAGGCGCACTGTTTAGAAAACCGTGTGCAAACCATGCGCATGCTTCTATCTGCATGAGGAGGGGCCGCACGATTTATCCTGGGCAGGCAGCACAATTTACCCTGGTCATGCGCTGGCCATGTGCCCTGGCTTCTCTTGCCTAGATTTCTTTTTCTTCTTGCCTCGAGCCCCCAGATAACCCCCAAGGACTCTCACACATTCATGAAACATTCAAAATACCAAAAACAAAGGGTTTAACTCAAAACACAACAAGAACAAACCTTTCTGAAAACTGAGATCTTACAATAATCCTACCAAGAGAATGTATGATACATTCAGAATTATGGAAGTGCATTGAATTAATAAAATGTATGGAATATGTAATTAAGTCTAAAATAATGTCAATTATTTATGAACCCCTATTAATAAATCATATCATTCATTAAAAATCATAAAAATATACCATTAAAAAGTGGAAAGCCCAATATAATTCGGCAACCTTTTGAGGTAAAAAATTAGTAAAAAAATATTATTAGTACACTTATGATAATAGAGGATGAGATATGATCAAAATTTAGAGAACATTGTTTTTTTATTTAGGATATTTATTTTCTTAAATTTTTAACATAAAATAAACACAACAAATAAAAACAAAAACAAATTATTCAGTCTTCTAACTAATATAGAAAAAATTATTTTCCCACATATAGTAATATTTCTCATTTTTCAATGATGATAAAAACAATTATTAAAAAAATTAAAGGTTTTTAAAATCCCATAATTAATTGCCAGAAATATGATTTAAATAATAATGACGTTAGATGTTATAAGTATACGATGATCAACCACAACAACCCAGTCTTCCCTCAGTTTCAAGTAAAACATACATATTATAAGAAGAACTTTAAGAATTTTTTATATACTAACTAAGAGAAGAATGAAATGAAAAAAATATAGAGTTATTCTAAATATTAAAGGGATGATGCATCCCCAAATTCATAGGCTTAAATTTATAATCAAAAAGAAATTATATACTTTATATTACACTTTGATGAGGAATATTATTTTTATCCTTTTCGGTATGAACATAAAATTGTATCTAAATATAAAAAAATATCAAATAAATAAATAAATTAATATTTATCCTTGTTTTAAACAAAATATGTAGTCCAGAAAAAGAAAAAAAGTTCCCAAAATAAATCAAGCAATTTTTTTTAATAAAAATGATGAATTATATAAATAATATAGTTTTGAAAACCATGATGGAAAATACTTCAGAATCATGTATTTCACATGGAAATAAGATTTAATTCATACAAAAACTTCCATGCCTTAAAATATCTTGAAAGAGTTTTCAAAAAATCTTAAAATTATTTAAATCAAATCCTTGGAAATAATAATTTCTCGGAAAATAATTTTTAAATATGATGTCAAGGATAATAAGCATTGACTTAAAAAAAATTTGTGCCTACATCTAAGAAAGAAACATCTCAAAAGTGATTTGTTTTACTATTTAGAATTACAGAATTATACTCATAATTATAGGTTAAGAAAGGCCACATTTTTTTTGAAATGAAGCACAATTTTATTTTAAGAATCTTTTCCAAATTTATTTCTAGATTTTTTTGAAAGTAAAAAATTATTTGCGTACAAAAATCCTTAGTATCTAACATTTCTCAACACAAGAAAATATGGTTACCAAAACAATTTCATATTTTATTTGTATTTTGAGTTAAATTGGTCTATAGAATCAACGAGAAATTGTATATGGATAATAGATGATCCATATATATGAGTGGATAATTATTATGTTTCCCTTACAAATCAATAATTGATAGAAGACATGTCATGTAAAGACCCGGAAATTTCAAAGAAATTTTTTTTTCTTAATTTCTTTGGATTTTACATGAGCGCAGTTTCTGACTGCGCCTGATACCGAGGCCCGGTGTGCCCAGAATCATTTTCCGAAGTTTAGCTCGGGTGCATTCAGTGAACGAACGAGCGGGTTTTTCAATCTTTTATACCGGGGCTCGGAATTGAAATCCGAGGGCACCGATGAAACTGCAATGCCAGTAATTGCTTAAGAAGACCCTTTCTGGTGTTGTATTTTCTCGAGATGAGTTGTTTAAAAAAAGTGAGGGATACGAATATAATTGTTTACAATTATATTTTCATTTCTTGTTAAGTGGATTAAGGGTTCTGTCACAACACTTTATCCCACTCTTAAGTGGTTATAACCTAAGTAAGGGAGTTAGGGGTGGGACCCACTTGTAGTTAACTACCCATGATAGGATTAAAGGTGAGGTGGGGCCCACACTAACCCCACCCATTCACATTCCTTAAACCTCCTCTAACTCCCACATTAAGTGGGTGACCTCTCTTATTCCATAACTCACTCCAACCCCCCTTGTGACACACCCTCTAATTAATGATGCCAACTCTACTTCATTTAATTTTGATAAGCTCAAGATTAATTATGTTAAGTTAATTCAACATTTTGAAATTATTTGAAAATGCATGGGATGGGTAATAAAATAAGAAGAGTCATATTTTATTAGGGGTTGGATGGTTGTGTGGGGAATGGGAGGATATAAAACTCGTCTTTGTTGAAGAATGCGAAGAACGTCAAGAACCCGATGAAGAACGATGTCACCACAATGAGTGAATGACGTGCCATTCTTCTTCCCTATCCATAGCCCGTGAGAGGCGCCTTCATCGATGAACGAAGACGCGGCACATCCTTCATCAGGCGAACGCTGACGATGCTTACAGAGCCTTGATCCGCGATGCCGTCTTCCGCGACGTCCCTTTCCGCGACAAACCTCGTTCGACGAAAACGCTTGAGGAAGGGGTTTATTTTGAGAATATTAATAATGTCATGATTGTTTTCTGTCTAAAACAATAATGTGGATCAACTCATTATTAAGATGATCTGCTAAAGTTTTTGTTTGCAGGTTTGAAATTTCGTTTTTATTGCGGAAAAACCGTAGGGGATTTTTATTGTAGGTGTTATTCGTGAATTCTTCCATCGTTGTTCCTCAATTTAAATTGTACCGCTTGCTATCAATTAATGGGAGGGGGTCATACCGCACAAACATGGTAGACCCTCGTCCCTTATTCTTGTGTTGTTGCGGTTCGAAGGAAAGTGACGCGGTGCTGTCGCACCGCGCGGGATCGTGCGGCAAGGATAAGCGGCGCCGTCGCGCTGCGCCGATGAAATCGAACAAGGTCGTGGTACCATCACACCGCTCCGAAGAATCACAAAAACACCGCGGCTAGAGCGGGGCTTCGGCAGAGGGGCATCGCGCTATCATGCCGCACTGGAGGGACCAATGTCGCGGCGGAGCAGGCACCGGCGGCCGGTTCCGGGCTGCCGGCGTCGGAGCAGGGGGACCGGCCATGCCGGTCCCGTGGTGGCAGCAGCTGGCCGGCCAGAGCGGGTCAGCCGGTCAGAGGAGGAGCTGGGGGTTATGACCCCCGGCTGGCCGGACAAGCAGTGGCCCCCCACATGGGGGTCGTGGTTACGAAACAGGCAGGGGGCAGCGCCCCCCCCCCACTGCACCCCAAATGCTCGGTCGTTATGGCCGAGCCACCTGGCCAGCGCCAGCGCGCCGGGCTGCGCTCGCCGTTCCGGGCAACGCCCAAGAAGGCCGGACCCGGACCCGGGTCAGGCCGACCCAGGGGTTCTCGGGCCGGGTCGGACCGGGCCCCAAACCCCCACTTTCGGACCTTTTTCGGTCTTTTGCCCATATCTTGTGCTACAGACCTCCGATCGACACACCGTTATCTGTGATGCGATCCTTGGATCGAGATAGTCATTTCGGTATATTACAATCAAGGTTTCGGAGAACTTTGTGTATGGCCAGGTTGGTTCGGATACGAAACCAACCGGACCCCCAGAGCGGAAACGCTAATATCTTAAGCTTCAGACGTCCGATTGACGTGCCGTCAAATTTGTTGGATTCCTCTTGATGAGACGGAACATTTTCCATACTTGGCATGGGTTTTGGTTGCAGTTGGATAATGGCTGGGTTGGATTGTACCCGAAATCCAACCGGGCCCCTAGAACAGAAAAGCTGATAACTTTCAGACAGTATGTCTGTTTGACAAACTATCAGCGGTGTTGGTGATCAAGATGAAAAACGGTACCTATGAGTATACACTATGAGAGTTCGGGGTACAGTAGAGATACAACCAGGTTGGTTTGCACACGAAACCAATCAGGCCCCTAGGACGGAAAGGCCAGTAACTCACAGAACTGGCGCCTGATTTACAGGTTGTCTATTGTGTTGAGACCCCTATGACGAGGAGGTCCTTTGAGATACTTCTTCATGGGACTTTGAGATACTTGGAGTATCGACTAGTAGATTGTAGATCGGACCCTCCCAAAGAGGAGCATGGGGAGTACGGAGACTGTGTAGGTGACTGAGACCTGACGACTACTTGACCGACTCGACTTGGAGTGAGTTGACTAGCCCAGTGGACGGAGAACTACTTTGTTTGGGTGCAGACCCATGGTGGATGGAGCACTACTTTTTTGGGAGTAGACCTGCGGTACTCGTCCAGAGAGTACCTCTGCAGGCTATTAGGGGGTGTGCACTACTGTGTTTGGGTAGCATATCCCGGCGGGAAGCACTTCTGTGTTTGGGTGGCTGGCCCGCGGTGCTCGGCAAGAGGAGTACTTCAGCAGTCATAGGTTAGTGACCAGTACCTCAGAGTCGTGACATGATCACTGTACACTCCAGAGATGGGGCTCTTCATCAGTTATGGTTTCGATAATGAAAATCCTGGTTTGATCTGAGTCTATGACCTTTGTGTTTACCTCATGTATGAGATGGGTCACTTGATAACATAGGTATTTCTATAGGCATATACCTAGGTAGTGGTTATTCGTTGATTTCATAACCATTGTTATTCCTCATGACTGAGATGGGTTACTTGATAAATTAGGTATAATTATGGGCTTATACCTATTTAAGGGTTATCTATTGAGATCCTTATTGTGGTTATCCTTGTTGGTTGTAGTGATACCTTTAGGGTCTTGAGGTCCCTACTGAGTATCGTATACTCACCCCTGCACGGGTTATGCATGCACCTCGTTGTGTTGGTTGTAGAAGACGGACAACACTGGCAGAGGCCGAGTATTCGAGGACTGGACGGTACCCAGAGTTGGACCTCACGACGAGTCAGTACCCGGAGGTGGACTTCACGACGAGACGACACTCGGAGGAGGTTGACGGGTGAGATCTTTGTGGAGGATATCTGTACCTACCCTTCAGGTGGGATCCATGGAGAACGATCCAGGAGCTGCACTATCTATATCTACCCTTCAGGTAGGATCCAAGGAGGACAACCTAGGAGTTGCTTCATTTCTTCCACCTGTTTGTCTTTTCTGTTGTACTTTTGTTCCGTTGTAGCTATACTTTCGATTGGGTTTGTATTTTGGCCCAGTTACTTTTAAGCACTTCCTTTTTTTACTTAGTGTATTACTACCTCTTATTCTTTATGTTGTTTTGTTTACTTTTATAAAGTAAATGCATTCCCAGTTATCAGGAATTATGCATTTGGTTCTAGTCTTCATCCCCTGGCCTATGGAAGGTGGGCTTGGGGTAGTCACGACACGGGCCCCAAGGATGGGTCGGGACAAATTGGTATCAGAGGAGTCGTTTCTACCGCAGAGCTTATAACTCTAATATTCCCTTTATGTGAAGCAATAGTGTTAAGGGTACCGAGTGTGGTCCTCATTTCAGGGAGTTCAGTGTTGGTGTGGTGGCTGAGGTATCCGTACACCTGGACCCTGGCTACTGATTTCCGACTTTGTGCATGAAAACACTGATTGCGTGTGTGTTTCCAAAAAGTTTAAAAGTCAGTTCTAACCAGGTCAGCTCACCAAGTATAAATTTTTTGACCCTGTCGCGTCTGTTCATGATGTCTCCACCCAGAAAATCAGTTGGAGTTCTGAGATAGTACTCATAGACGGCCCACCGAGCGATGAGGCTCCGGTGCGGGGCCCGATTTTCTATGTTGGCACCCTCGGGGGGTGTACCAGTAGCTCCACCACTTTTTGGGCAGCAGATTCTACCAGTAATACTAGCGAAGAGTGCATGATGGAAGAGCGCATTACACAAGTTTATTTAGTAGAGGCCTCTGAGGTTACGAGGCGGGGTAGATTCCCAAACAGGAGAGGACTGGCTGGAGGCGATTGCTAGAGTTTTCCGCCTAGCTGAGACATTAGTAGAGTAGATGGTGGACCTGGTTACTAGTATTTTCTAGTGAGTGACCATGAGGATGGTCCGCATGGTGATGATGCTTCGGTATGTGGACCGATGCCTGAGATAGTGCCTTCGGGTAGTGTGCCAGCTATACATCACTACCTGTTGGTCAGCAAATACAACCGGCGGTACCGGTCGGTGACACATGTAGGCTTACTGCCTGAGACGTGTTCCAACATCAGATACCCTCAAGTTCCGAGGTGAGCCCGACTCACAGGCAGCTGAGGACTGGCTTGAGGAGGTGGCTGAGAGTTTTCTAGAGCTTATACAGCTTCGGAAGAACGACGTTTCGGTAGCTGAGTATTCATCGAGGAGTACCGAGCATTTCGGGTACTCGATGAATACGTTTTGATCAGTGTTATAGTGCTCAGACCTCTAAGCGTGGTGTGTTTAAGGATATACAAGACATCACTTTTTCCACTATGCATTCCTACTCACGTTAGGGTGATAGAGGGAACCTTGTGGTTAAATGTTCTTTGGTTGAACGAATACAGCTAGAAAATGTTAGAAGTTGGAACACATCGAACTGGTGCTAGTCTTGGAGACTTGGGGGTGTAAATGTTTCAAGAAAGAGTGTTAGGGACAGATGAGTCTGCAGAGCAGCAGATGTGGTGGCAGAGCTAGGAGAGCAGCATGAGGTCGTGTACATTTTAACATGTTACAACCACCCTCTTTTGTTGTTTCCGCCAGGCTCAGGGAGCAGGATGGCTGGGGAAGAGAGTAGCTGCTTGCGGTCAAGGAGAGTGACCCAATGGCTCTAAGAATGATTCGAGGGACAATATGTGTCCACTATTAGCTGTTGTGGTAACAGATGTTGATACGAATAATTCCTTCCTTCCACGAATCTTGTCCCAGAACTAGAGTTTACGATTAAGCCGTTGACTTGACCCTCATGTGTGGAGATACCTTGGGAGGAGACTCGATAATCACCCTTATGCCGACAGTGTGGTCTGACCCTCGAGGTGAGAGTTTCAGTTGGAATCTCTTGGTGGCAGCATCGAGGCCTTACGATGTTGGTCTGGGTATGGATTGGATTCACAGTTCATACTTAGATTGTTTGTATTAAGCCAAGAGGTTGTGGTTTACCTACAACATTGGGACGGGTTTTCCTTGGTCGGCGAAAAGGAAACCCCAGGAAGCATAAGATAAACTCATTAATAGGAGGATGTATCTGATCACTCTTGATTCGGCCAACCTTACGCTCGTGGCGGCAGGTTTTTTGTGTTTTAGTTATAATCGGGAAAGGGAGACCTCTAGAGTTCGAGGATGACGATAACGACCTAATAAGAGTCTCAACTCGACGAGGTTTATGGAGATGAGGCCAAGGCGGTAAGTAATATTTGAGGTTCAGTGGATCTTTTTCTGTTCCTCAATAGGGTAGGCGAGGTGGCTTATCGTTTGACCCTTCCACCTCAGTTGCACCAGGTGCACGACGACTTCCACGTAACTCGACTGGGGAGATACGTGCTTGACCCGACGCATATCATCGACCATGGGGAGCTGGACATTGGCGATGTGGTGAATTTTGAGGGGTTTCAGTAGAGTTTGAGGATCAATAGGAGCGGTCCTACGAGGGCGGTCGATTCCTCTTGTGCGCTTTCGCTGGCAGCACAAGAACCTCAAGGTGGGAACATGGGAGAAGGAGGCTCAGATGCGTGCTCAGTACCACTTTTGTTTCACTAGTTTGTTTTATAGAATTACGAGGATGTAATGCTCTGAGGTGGGAGTAATGTAAAGACCTGGAATTTTCAAGGAAATGTTTTTCTCTTAATTTATTTGTAATTTTACATGAGCGCAGTTTCTGACGGCACCTGATTCTGAGGCCAGGTGTGCCCAGAATCATTTTCCGATGTTTAGCTCGAGAACGTTCAGTGAACGAACGAGTGGGTTTTTCTATATTTTGAACCGGTATTCGGAATTGAAATTTGAGGGCATCGATGAAATCGCAGCGCTCGTAATTTCTTAAGAAGACCCATTCTGGAGTTGCGTTTTCTCGGGAGGAGTTGTTTAAAAAAAGTGAGGGATAAAAATATAATTGTTTACAATTATATTTTCATTTCTTGTTAAGTGGATTAAGTGTTGTGTCACAACACTTAATCCCTATCTTATGTGGATATATCCTAAGTAAGGGAGTTAGGGGTAGGACCCCCTAGTAGTTAACTACTTGTGAGAGGATTAAATGTGAGGTGGGGCCCACAAGAACCCCACCCCATCACATTCCATAAACCTCCTCTAACTCCCCCATTAAGTGGGTGACCTCTCATCTTCCTTAACTCACTCCAACCCCCCTTGTGACACACCCTCTCATTAATGATGCCATCTCTACTTCATTTAATTTTGAAAAGCTCAAGATTAATTAAGCTAAGTTAATTCAACATTTTGAAATGTTTTGAAAATGAATGGGATGGGTAATAAACTAAGAAGAGTCTTATTTTATTAGGGGTTGAATGGTTGTGTGGCGAATGGGAGGAGATAAAACTCATCTTCTTTGTTAAAGAATGCGAAGAACGTCAAGAACCAGACAAATAACGTCTTCACCGCAAGGAGTGAATGTTGTGCTATTCTTCTTCCCTCTCCGCGGTCGGTGAGAGGCGCCTTCTTCAAAGAATGACGACGCACCACATCCTTCATTAGGCGAATGCCGACGACACATACGAAGCCTCGATCCACGACGCCGTCTTCCGTGATGTCCCTTTCCGTGACAAACCTCATTCGATGACAACGCTTGAGGTAGGGGTTTATTTTGAGAATATTAATAATCTCATGATTGTTTTCCTTCTAAAACAAGAATGCGGATCAACTCATTATTAAGTTGATCCGCAAAAGTTTTTGTTTGTGGGTTTGGAATTTCCTTTTGATTGCGGAAAAACCGTAGGGGATTTTTACTGTAGTTGTTATTCGTGAATTCTTCCATCATCGTTCCCCATTTCAAATTGGACCACTTGCTATCGATTAACGGGAGGGGGCCGGACCACACAAACACGGCTGACCCTCCTCCCTTATACTTGTGTTGTTGCAGTTTGAAGGAAAGTGACACGGTGTCGTCTCCCCGCGCGGGATCGTGTGGCAGGGATGCGTGGCGCCATCACGCCGTGCCGATGAAGTTGAACAAGGTCGCAGCGCCGTCACACCGCACCGGAGAATCACGGAAACACCACGGCGAAGCGGTGCCACGGGGGAGGGACGCAGTGCCATCACACCATGCCAGACGGACCAAGGCCGCGGCGTAGCTTGGACTGGCGGCTGGTTCCGGCCCACCGGCGTCGGAGTAGGGGGACCGGTCGTGCCGGTCCTGTGGCGGCTGCGGACGGCCGGCCGGAGCGGGCCGTCCGGTCAGAGGATGAGCTGGGGGTTATGAACCTCGGCTGGCCGGACAATTAGTGCCCCCCCCCCACATGGGGGTCGCGGTTACGAAATAGGAGGGGGGCAGCGCACCCCCCCACACCCCAAATGCTCAGCAGTTACGGCCGAGCCACCTGGCCAGCGCCAGCGCGCCGGGCCGGCTGCCCAGGCCGGGCCGGGCCGCCCACGCCGGACTGGGCCTCGCCCAGGCCTGGCCGGGCTGCGCCTCAACGGGCCGGACCAGGACCCTGGTCGGTTCGACCCAGTTCAGGCCAACTCAGGGGGTCTCGGGCCGGGATGGACCGGGCCCCAAACCCCCACTTTCAGACCTATTATGGTCTTTTGCCCATATACTGGGCTACAGACCTCCGAGCGACACACCGTCAGCTACGATGAGATCCTTGGATTGAGACGGTCGTTTCAGTATATTACACTCAAGGTTTCGGAGAACATTCAGTACAGCCGGGTTGGTTCGGATACGAAACCAACCGGGCCCTCGGAACGGAAAAACTTATATCTTGAGCTCCGGACATCTGATTGATGTACTGTCAACTTTGTTGGATTCCTCCTGATGAGGCTGAACTTTTGGAAAACTTCTCCTGGGTTTTTTTTGCAGTTGGATAGTGTCCAGGATAAAATGTACCTAAAATCCAATCGGGCCCCTGGAACAGAAAAGCTGATAACTTTCAGACCGAACGTCTGTTTGACGAACCGTCAGCGGAATTGGTGATCACGATGAGAAACGGTCCCTATTGGTATTCCCTATGCGTGGTTAGGGTATAGTAGATATATGGCCAGGTTGGTTCGCACACGAAACAAACCGGGCCCCGAGGGCGAAAAGGCTAGTAACTCACAGACCCAGCGTCCGATTGACGCGTTGTCTGCTGTGTTGAGACCCCTATGATGAGGCGGTCCTTTGAGATACTTCTTCGTGGAACATTGAGATACTTGATATATCGACCAGTAGCTTGTGGAGAGGACCCTCCCGGAGACGAGCGTGCAGTGTACGAAGACCGTGTAGCCGACTGAGACCAGAAGTCTACTTGACCGACTCGACATGGAGTGAGTCAACTAGCCCAGTGGACGGAGCGCTACTTTGTTTGGGTGCAGACTCATGGTGGATGGAGCACTACTTGTTTGGGTGCAGACCTGTTGTACTCGTTCGGAATGTACCTCTATATGCTATTAGGGGGTGTGCACTACTGTGTTTGGGTAGCATACCCCGGCAGGAAGCACTACTGTGTTGGGGTGGCTGGCCCGCGGTACTCGACAGGAGGAATACATCAGCAGTCGTAGGTTAGTGAGAATTACCTCGGAGTCGTGCAGGATCACTGTACACTCCAGAGACGGGGCTCTTCAGTAGTTACGGTTTCGATAATGAAAACCTAGTTTGAGCTGAGTCTATGACCTTTGTGTTTACCTCGTGTTTGAGATGGGTCAATTGATAACTTAGGTATATGTATGGGCATATACCTAGGTAGTGCTATACATTGATTTCAATACCATTGTGTTTCCTCATGATTGAGATGGGTTACATGATAACTTAGGTATATGTATGGGATTATACCTATGTAAGGGTTATCTTTTGAGATCCTTCTTGTGGTTATCTTTGTTGGTTTTAGTGAGACCTTGAGGGTCTCGGGGTCCCTACTGAGTATCATATACTCACCCCTGCACGGGCTATGCCCGCACCTCGTTGTGTTGGTTGAAGACGATGGGCAGCGCTAGCAGAGGCCGAGTGTTCGAGGACTGGCCAGTACCCGGAGGTGGACCTCACGACGAGTCAGTATCCGGAGTTGGACTTCACGACGAGACGACACTTGGAGGAGGTTGACGGGCAAGAGCGTTGTGGAGGCTATCTGTACCTACCCTTCAGGTAGGATCCATGGAGGACGATCTAGGAGCTACGCTATCTGTACCTACCCTTCAGGTAGGATCCGAGGAGGACGACCCAGTAGCTTCTTCCTTTCTTCCAGCTGTTTGTCTTTTATATTATACTTTTGTTCAGTTGTAGTTGTACTTTCTATTGGGTTTGTGTTCTGGACCAATTACTTTTCAGCACTTCCTTTTGTACTTAGTGTATTACTTCTTCTTGTACTCTATCATGTTTTGTTTACTTTTTTAAAGGCAATGCCTTCCCAGTTATCCGGAATTATGCCTTTAGTGCTAGTCACCAGCCCCTGGCCTATGGAAGGTGGGCTTGGGTAGTCACGGCACGGGCCCCGAGGATGGGTCGTGAGATGTCAATTCTTGTTGAAATACCAAAGAAAAAATAATTTCTGTTTTATTATTTGTTAATACATGATTATTCCTCTCTAACTAATTTATTTATGTGGTATGATTGAAGGTGAATCCGATAAGTATTTCAATACATTATTTTGAAGGTTATTATGTATATTTCCCTAGCATGTACTGTTGTTTTATTAAATATACAATTACTAAATTTATAGAACCTATAATGGAGAAAAATTTTAATCTATATATTAATTTCCTGAGTAGACCAATAGTGATCTGTTTAAATGTTTAAGCAAATGAATTATGGATACGGCAGAGAAGAATATTACACTATAATATCAATTCATTGGAAAAAATTTCTAATGTTTATTTATTTTTATATTTACTTCAACTAAAATTGAAAAAAATGAATGTTTCGGAGTCAGGCCAAATGTGAATGAAACAAAAGTTATGTTTTAAAATAATTATTGATCTTGTTACTTCAATACCCTTGAAATACATTCTTTTTTGAGAGGGTGTCAGTGGTTATAAATGCTCTTAAATGTATTTTTATCCACCATACATTTAGGTTGGTCCATCCATTAAATTTTCTATAAATCATGATTGAGGCTTATAGATCCATCTCGGAAGAGGGTATCTGAGAAGTTTCATTCAATATAGACTCCATTACGAAGGAACATGATTTTTTTCAGTTCATGTTTGGGGATTATTTTTTCCAGGATAGGCCACCTCTAACATAATTTTAGAAATTTATATCTTACAAGGAGTTGGGATATCTACCTATGGTGTCATATATAAATATAATGGCCCTCTTGGTGGTCCTATCATCAATTAAGGACTCTTTAAAGGTGTTTTATCAACTCGAATTAACAACATGATGATGTCATTTCTGTCTATTCCACTGGTCAATGGAGCTCCACTTTGGGTGTTATCCTCAAACGGTGATCCTTTTTGTTAGCCTCTCCAGGCTTCCTCGTCATTTGTTCAACATGAATTTCATTAGAGAAATAAGATAATGAATGGGTTCTTTTCATTTCACGGATGTAATTTCACTATGCCTTCAGGAAGCTTCAACGGATCACAATTGTGTGATGTTGGTCATATCCACACGCCCTCCTTCAAACTACTTTATCTTTGTGGGGGAATGTATTTCATGGTGAAAACATTATTTTTCAGCTCATTCACCTAGTTTTGTATTAAATCTCATTTACATGGTCACACCTCATTCAAGTTATTGAATTATAGATCTTATTATAAGCCTCATCATACAAGAGCTAACTAATTATGTGTTTCTTCTTAGGTTAAGATGGTCTCTCATCAGTAGGTCTTTAACCATGAGGTATTGACTATGGTTTCAGAGCCGAAGAAGAATGTTTTTGATCATTAGATTGTGATGTTAGGTTGATGTTTACCAGAGAATGGTTCACATAGAATCATGGATGTTTTCGATTTTGGGAGATACCTCTTCTTTGGACCCACATTTATCTACAACTATTTGATTATAAATTCCACCATTAACGATCACTGGTTCTATAGAATGCTCAATATTGTCATTTTCTGTGATACTTTCCTAGTTTATATATTGATTATAATACATATATTCATCCCATTAATTCTCTGATTTTAGGATAGAATCTTATTTGATGAAATGATGTTGTTTCCTCATCTCTTAGCTCATTTCCCTAAATGTATAGCAATCCAGGACCTCAAGAATTTGACCAATACCTCTCATTAATTGATTTAATATATTAGTGGTTCCATTATCTCCACTTTTGGATCTAGATAATTATGTACAGTTACATTGCGATTTTCCAAATCCAATTAGTGGTGTATATACTATATCCCATTTCAAATAATTATCCATTAATTCTTATTCACATTCAAATTGATATTGGATGATTGGGGCATTAATTAATCATCATATTTATAAATTATAACCATCATTATATGGGAGACATGAGGAATTAGATCTCAAGTGAAAACATATTTTCTATATATATAAATTTTTCATACTAATTCCTCTATTGTAGTGGATTTAGAGCCCAAACCGAATCACTACAAAATCAAATAATTCGCTTTAGAATTTGTGTTTTCATGATTTCATGAATACAAACCATACAAAATATCACATCTATATTTTTTCTAAGAGAATATTGTCTATGTAAAATCTTGAGTTTTGTGACCAATATATTTCTTCTAAGGCCACCTTTGGTGATCATTTCTATTTTATCACATTTCATTACATAAAATGTGGTGCTATGGAAATGGAATTTATATGGACTAACATAGGATCATTCAATCCAAGGTAGTGAATGTGGCTCATTAGGTGAGATTTTAACACCACATTAGATCACATTGAGATAAAAAACCATGGTATCTATCCCTAGAATGAAATTATTGACTCTCCACTTTTGTATCCATCAATAGGTTGATAGAAATGGGTTTATCATGTTTCAAATGTACATGGTGTTATAACCAAAAGAGAATATGTTGCACATGGACTATTCTAGACAATGGAATATCTATCCAGCATTCCTTATTCTAGTTTACTGATTAATCTATCTATAATCATGTTAGATCCTTATGAGAATAATCTCCAATCCTTATTGATATCAGCTCTAGAAGTTCTATGAACAATACATTGTTCCTTTATATTCACTGGTTATCCAACACCAGTTTTGAGAATGATATCAATATATATTTGTATAATCCCATGTTGTAGAATCAAGGGATTTGATTTAAAAATAAAAATAGGTAGATAAAATAAGACTTATATATAAGAAATAGTATTAACCATCTTATTTTTTGGATTCGGAATAAGTGGAGGATTATATTGAATGAGATGAGGAATGACTTGAGGAGAGATGGGATGTAGATCAGTTCACATAACATGTTTTATAAAAAAGCCTTATGGAAAATATTTTAATAAATAATGGGTAGCCCGCGAATGGTCCATGGATATGTGACTTAAGAAATTTGAATAAAACAAATAAAATTTTCATTCCTATATTAGAAAAAATAATGAAACCTGCAGAACTAAAATTCACATGGATGATATATCTTTGTGGAATTATCAAAATGATAATGGAGGTGTTTAGGTATCCTATATTATGTTTCATATAATGAAATTTATTCATCCCTAGAGGATGGGTATCTAAGTGTAATTTGATATGTGATTGATTATATTTATAGTATAGTATCTAAACCTATCAATTTATTCACAAGTTCTATTCCTGATGAGGAAGTGGTGTGGGAGATTTTACACAACCTTATTCTTAAATATTCCCCAAGACATAATGGATTTCCCATATCTATTATTTTGGAAAATTTTGATCTTATCAATGAGGATCTTGTGGACATCATTCAACATGTCTTCGATGGATGATAACTCCCCAGGGTGGTCTGTGAGACAACATTGGTTATTGTTATGAAGGATTTGGGATCCAATATACCTTAAATTTTTTTGACCAATATGTATGTACAAATTTCTAAATGATGATATTTATAATATCATCTGAAAATGAATTATAATCAATTTTCATAAATTGATATTTGAGGAACAACATGGATTCATTACACGATGATATACCAAAGGTACAATTGTTTTTGGCTCGGGAAATGATTAGTGATATCCATATTAAAACCCCTTAACCCAAAATTTATACCCTGGTTTATATGGATAAGGTGTATGATTGAATGAAATAAGGTATCATTATCATGGTTTTAAAATGTATGGGATTTTTTACCTCGGTGGTTGACATAATTTTTAGGTTCCTTACCACTCCTTTTATTTCCTTTACTCTTATAGGAATTACATTTCCATTGTACTAATAAGTATGAGGGATTAAATAGGGTAAACCCTTATCACTTAGTATCTTCTTTTTTATTTGATATACCTTTAGTATGGTTTTTTCTCGATGGATTAATAATAAAACAATTTTCAATTTACACTAAAGGACTAACATTAATAGTATCTCTCATTTTCTATTTGATGATGATATTATTATCTTTGCGATTGGGAGAAGTATGTTCATTTGAAATCATAATAAGGAATTAGAAGATTATGGTAAATGGATCCACATAGTATCTATTGGGATACAAGATGTGTTTTTATTTCAAAATGTTTTTTAGTAGAGGTATAAAAATACAGGGAGGATTCATGGAATTTTCAGCCTGAATTTTCCCATGGAGTATTTGGGCATTTTGATATCCCTATGTAAAGTGTCCATTTTCTACTTTGATGGGGTGTATGAAAATATATAAACATATGAAAATAATTATAATAATACGTTTCACTCCTTGGACGTTTGGATTATCCTAGTTAACATTATTTTTTGTCCATTCCCATGCATCTTTTATCTATTTTAATAATGTTCAAAAAAATGATAAGAGACATTATAATATCATTATTTCGTTCATATGTGTTACACTCATTGAGGGTAATTATTCGTGGTCCTCATAGGATAGTATAATGAAAATAGTAGAAGAAAGAGGTATCAACTTAAGGAATATCTACAAATCCAGGAAATAAATTAAAGAAAATATGGCATGTGATACTTTGGATTCGGGTTCATGAAAAAACCCAAAACACCCTGAGAAGGGAAGGGTGAATTAGGGTCTCAAATGTTTTTTTTAAAAAAGTGAATTATCTATCTCCAACATTGGTAGAAACCTGTTAAACCTATATGTTGAGAATGAATATTAAATAACCAATCATATCAATGTCTCACCACATAATTTTTACATGGTTCTCCATTTAGGTATAGTCTAGGGAGCATATTTCATTACTGTTTTGGCCGTACCAAAATCCAAAAAACATCTATAGTTATATAGTACATAAGTTTAGGAACATTCACACTATACTAGGTATATTTCTATTAAAATATTGTAGGGATGGATCCTTACATCCCCTAGAACACATCCATCGACTCCCCCTAGCTCACTTACTTGGTACAAATCCAAACATATTTTAGGGAATTATATATCCCATTATCTTTAATAAAGAATACACCCACAACTATATATAGATTATTTTTTGATGTCTAGTTTCTTCCCGTAGATGAAATCCATTTTTCAATGAACTGTTAGTTCATGAAATGTTCCTTTGCAGACTGTATTTATTCCTCCCAAAATAATAGTACACCACATGGTATGATTTCTTCATTAACTATATCTTCCAATGAAAAATACCTCTATTTTTATGGACCACCTATCCTTCATAGACCACCCCTACATCATGAACAGATTATTTCCCTATGGACCGCCTCTCTTCAGTGAACAATTCCACCACTATGGACTACATCCACTAACATTAACCATTATTTCATCTACTAAAAAACACTTACTATGCAGTTCATTCATCATTTGTAGGCTACAGAGTCCTGCAAGACCTCATCCATGAATTATATTCATGGATCACCTTTCCTATCACGGAATTATCCTTTTGAACATTATCTCCATCGCAAGGTTGTCTTCCTATGATCCACATTGGACCTCACAGAATTCCTCCCAAATTTCTATTCAAAAATCCCCCTAATTAAATAATTGATAATTAGTCATCATATAGGAAAATAGATATGAAAATATCTCTAATATTTTTTACATCATCGTTCAATGTGTCATAGTTATCACTTCATATTGTGCTCCTCCCGCGAACTGTTTTCTATCTGTGGTCCACTGAGCGCCTTTCTTCCTTCAAGGTTTTCATTCTCTTCCAAAAAAAAATACCATTAATGAATCAAAATATCACCACATTTTTTCTCAAATTATGATCCATCCCAATATCGATTTTCCCCTAAAAACTACAAGACTTCCATGAACCATTTTCCCTAACCAATCCACATACCAGGCTTCGCGGTCCACATAACACTACTTTGTAGAAATCCCATTCTATGTAATACCGTTGCGGTCTGAAAACTATGCTTTGGGGTTTATATACTATTCACCAATACATGGGAATCCTTCATTTTCATAAATCAAAATCCAGATCTTGAGGTCCAAAAATTTAGAAATCAATGGTAAATGATGCGAATTTCAATACTACTATCATCTTAAACTATAAGATCCCTATACTTGAAAATTGTATGTTCTTCAATGTATGAATTATAAAAAAAACATACTCAATTTAGAGAAATGGAAATCCTTGGTTCCAATAGTATCCCCATTTTGTCTTGTTAGAAATTTATACATAAATTCAATGTAGCACCAGCCGCATTCAGAACCCGATACTCATGATAGAAATCATCCAATGCTCTAGGTTTGCATGAGTCATGCTTGGTGTGGAAACCAAGATTTGAAGATTGAATTGGGATCGCATGTCTATACATTTCATTTTGTAAAAACACATTTCTCATAAAATTTGAAATTCTATTTATGTTCTCTATTCATCATTCTCCCCATTTGAACCATGGAATTTCTTCAAATTTCTTCTCAATTATTTCTCCTGAAGTGACATTAATTTGAATTTGTCTATTCTCCAAGAAAAAAAATAATCCAAATAAAATATTATTTGTACATTAGAGAGCTTAAAATGAATTCCCCCTGAATCATATATACCCCATAAATGTGTATCATTTCCAAAAATAGATTAAATAATTTAACACAAAAGAGGATATGAGAAAACCAGTAACCTCCTCATGCATTGGGATCTGGTTGAATGCGTAGGTCCAATGGAGGTTTCTCAAAAATAAGTGCTAAAATTCTTGGTTACAATGTTATCCACATGATTATTAGTTCTAACATGATCCAACTTACACATTCCTTGTTCTAATTATTCCTTGGTGATGTGATATATTATTTCAATGTGTTTTGTATGATAATGCATAATAAGATTTTTTGCAAGATAAATCTCAATATTGATATCATAGTGAATCATCGTTGGTTGTTTGACCTCATAACCAATAAAAGTCAATTGCAGCATCATCAACAGTAGTTGAGGGTGCATATTTGTAGTAGATATATGCCCAGCTTCAATAGTATAGAGAGAAGTTATTTCCTATTTCATACTCATCCAGCCTACACATTTCGTTACAATAAAGAATGATCCACCAATTGAGCACTTTATATCCACCAAATCTTGTTCCCAATTACAATCCAAAAATGTGGATTGTTCATTATATCTTCCTATAGAATATTATAATACATAATTTCTAGTCCCTTAAATGTACCTCATCATTTTTTAACTACTAATATATGTTCTTTTTTTAGATTATTATGATTTTATGCCACTAAGAATGTTTGAAATACGATATCTAGCTATGTTATATTTAACTATAGTAAGCTTTAAATTATTCCCATATACATGGTGGGATCTACAGAAGTCACATGTTCGTGCATTCTATGTTTAGTTACAACTGCAATCGAAGTCGGCATTGGTTTGGAGTCATGCATGATGAATTTATTCAGAAACTCGCTTGAGTACATTTCCTAAGAAATAATGGTGTGGTATTTTCCCTTATTAAAATGTATTCCCATGATTTGTGTGATTTCACTGATCATACACATTTCCAATTCAGATTTCTTTTGATCAGAAAATTCATCCATCGATCTATGCCTACATCCATAAAATATAATATCATCAACGTACAATAGTTTCATGAACTGATATTTTTTAGAATTATTCACATAGAGATTATGATCTACTACACTAATTTTAAATTTAGTCATCTTTATTAAAAAAACTATTTGAGAGATCCATACTCATGGTACAAGCTTCAGACTATTGAGATCCTTCTGTAATATGCAAACCATCATTTCATCATTACCAAGAAAAAAACCCATGGGTTGTACAATGTATATTTCATCATCGAGAACCCCATTTCTGAAGGATTTTTAGACATCCATCTGGTACACGGTGTGCCCTCATTGAATTTCCATGACAAAAAATATATTTATTAACACTAGTCTGACCACTGAATAAAAGTTTTCATCAAAATACATACCTTAAATCTATGTGTTGCCTTTACACAAAAATCACACTTTATTACTGATCACATTTCCATGATCATCAAATAAAATTGAAAAAAATACACTTTTTACCAATCACATTGTGATTTTTGGGTCTCGTAACAAGATCCCATGTTTGGTTCTCATCGATCTGATCCAACTCTTCATTTATGACATTACCCCATGATTCATCTATTACAACATCTTCATATTAGTGTGGTTACACAACCAATAAGAAGATTGATTGTGTGTTATTTCTCATTCTCTTTGTCCATGTGGGGGCAGTCCTATCCCCAATGTTGTCAAATTTATTAATTTCTTCTCTTCGATTTTGTGAGTGAAGTTTAGAATAATTTTATTAATTTAGGGATTCCTTTTTTGATTACTCTTTTAAATAAACATCGGGTTCTGAAATATGAATTTTTTCCAGTCATTCATCTGATTTTGTATTTGAATCTCTACCATGTCCTAGATTTTCATCATCTTTAATCACATTAGCATAAGATCCCATCAAGGTGCTTGTGGTATTATCATCGATGATCTTAATATCAGTTCTTTCCAAAATTCATATATGATTACTAATGATTTTTTTTGAGATTTTATATTCATTGAATATACAAGGAATGTTCCTTCATCTGTATCATCACCACACATCCCTTAATTTCATTCATTGTTTCTTAAGAAACATTTACATATGAAAACATGAAAATAATTAAAATAGGGATTCCATCCATGTAACAACACATATACTGCCTTGATATCTTCCATGTAATGCCCGGTTCGATTTTGATTATACCATTCAACTTGAACATCCTATATCCAGTAATTGTGAGGTGCACTTCCTTCTATTAGCATGGTCCTATCCATATTATTCACTTCTCAATTAATATGATCACCAAATAAAATTTTCTCTAGGGTCCTCACAACATCTACCTGATATTTTATTACATGTTTCTCCAAGTTAATTTAAAATTCCATGGATTTTTATTCACCTACATTGTCAGATATTAAAACTTTGATTGCCCATCTAGTATCATTATCAACAATTCAGAGATACATTTTCATTGAATCAAGAGGATTCCATTTTTCGTGTATAACCATCACATAATCCATTAACTTATATTCATCACTAAAAAGGAAAAACTACAATTATCAATATTTTCTAGCAACATTTACCATACCACAAACACCTATATAAATATGATAACGATGACTGGATTCCCATTTCTGGTTTTGCGGATGATAAATGTAGACCAACATCCCTCCTTTGGACGTGTCACAGTTATTTTCCTATTTATGCTTCAGAATGGGGATATAGATGTACATATTTAGTTTCGGTATCTATTCCATGAATTATTGATTAATATTAGCCAATATTTGGTGATATAAGTATTGTTCTTCATTATATGTGATGTAGAAAATGTTCCCTCTAATATCAACATGATATATCATTCCATCTATACATTATCATTTAATATGTAAAATCAAAATCTTTCTTCTAATAGTGAAATCATTTCAATTAAAAATCACCATAAATATTGAGTCACAATGTTTACCCAATCATAGGAGATTATGACATTGACTGTCTACAAAGAGAACAGTAGTTTACTTCAGCTATCCATTAGCCAGTTTAGTACATTCACTTCCATTTATTTTCAAAGAACTATCATTGCTAAACATTACTATTCCATCAACCATTTCTTTCTAAATATTTAATAGGTCTGCATTTCCTTTTATATGGGATGACCATCTGCTATCACGAATACATGTGCTACTTATATTTGAAGTTTTGTGGTTGATATCTGCATGGTGGGATATTTCAATTTTATTCTTGTCCTTCAATGAAATATTGGTTTATTTGAAGGATAAAGATGGTAATTAAAATATTTCTTCCATGTTAACAGATTCATCATATTGGTACTATTTATCAAGAGGAGAATATATTTGGAAAGAGAAACACTATATGGTAGACGAGTATTAAATTGTATCTGAGTTCTATATACATTTATCATGCCTTACGTATTCCTGAAATGAACATATTTATGGACAATGTTAGAAAATGAATACAATATACATAAAAATTATTTCTTCTATCTAATGTAGGATATGAATTTTTTCTCTTTTTCTACTCAATCATAACCCCTTTTTATCTCTCTCCAATTAAATTGTTTCCCATGCATGTGGATCCTAGATTATTCTAAACCTTTTCTACTCTATAATATCATCATTTATATCTCTCCATCATCTCAACATCTAAGAATCTTCCAAGCTATATTTTATTCTTTTCTTATTATAAAATTGATACACTTTAAATTTTACACGTAAGAGTAACATCTTTTTCTTAAATGTAATCATCATTCTTGGATGTATCCTTTAGTCTAAATGAAATATAATTGATAAAGTTTCCATTATCTTAAATTGTGAGCTTTAGTTCTGCAACATCTTCCATTATTTTAAGTATTGTTGGCTATTAATTCAATACTTCTTCCAATCCTTCAATTTCATCTTCAAGATGATGAAATTAATATGATTATTCCTTTACAACTTCTCTCCACTTTTGGGATCTATTTTATTGATTCTTTATTTTACCAATTGAATCCTCAAGTTGTAGATTGAGATCAAAATTACGAATCCATTTACCATTAGTAGATCTATCTTTTGATGGTTATATCTATTCAAATATACACATCATAGATTTTTGGGTTCAAGATTTAGGCTTTTGTTCTTATTCCTCAAAGAAATCATTATCATCACCATCATATACTTCATAGAAAATAATATTTTTTTTTGTTTCTTTCTATAATTGAATTTTGTTTTTGGGAAATTATTTTTTGAGTCCTTTATGAGTTTACATCCTCACATTCTTCATCATCAAACTTCCTTGAGCACCGATATGAAATTTACCCAACTCTACAATAATTAATTCATGACAATGGTACCTTCCCTTTAATATCGATTTCCATGCCATTAATTTCTTAGTAAATAGAGAAAAAAGTTTCTTCCTCATTAAATTAATTAACACAACCTCCTAAAATCTCAATATTGTCAATGGATTTGGAATATCTTTGAAAACATGACTCATTTAATCCTATATATTAACAACCATTTTATATGCTACCAATCTAATCATAAGATCATGTCAATAATTTTTCAAATGATATCATTCCTCATGGGATGAAAATTTAGATTTTTAAAAAGGTGTGTGTTTTCTGATAATTTTGATTACAATGTAAATTTATTTTATTTGTTCCCTATGAAATCTAATTTCTATTATAACTTGAGGAATTCGATTGAAAAAGTATCTTCATATCCTCTTGATGTATCTTCAGAACATAATACCTACTTTGAAAACATGATGTTTCACCTCCTTTACTTTGTTATCACATTCATATTTTTTTCTAGATTCTATAACATATATGGTTATAAGGTATAGCTCATCGCATTTAGATATATTTTATCAGACAGAGTTATAGTGAGGGTATTTTTCACTTTATAATCTTCATCAAGAATATTCATATCTGAATCAGTCATAGATAACCCTATTGTATTAGTGACCTATATTCCGTCTGCATTGGAAAAAAGGAATTTTATTCCAATACATCAAAGATGAAATTTCTTCTTGTTCGTAATTATTTGAATGTTACTACCATAAAATTGAGGAATACCCTGACATTAACTATATATTCCATGACAATAATGGGGAATTGATTTAACACTAGTATCCTATAACCATTGATAACACTTGAAAGATCTGAAAACAACCTGAAATGGGAGGGGTGAATCATGGGGTCAACATTTTCTTCAAAAGTGATGGATCTTGTTACCGTGTTGGTAGAAACCTATTAAACATATTTGATGATAATGAACAATAACCAAATTGTCACACGAATGATTTAACACAAAAATTTCACATGGTTGACCAGTAAGTTCTTTTACAAGGAGTATATGTTGATAGTGTGTCATTCGTACCTAAATTCACTTAACATCACTAGTTTTAGTGTACAAAATTTATGACATAATCACATTGTTCTAGGAACACTTCATTTACAATATTGAAGGGATAGCTCACTTCTTCCCCCAAATCACATTCGTCAAATCCCCCTATCTCAATGACAAAAGAGGAATACAAAAAATTTATGTGGACTTGATGTTCCCTTAATCATCATTAAATCATGCATCCCCAACTATAGAAAGATTCTCTATTGATGTTCTGTTTATTCCTATAGACGTAATCCACTATTATTCACACTGTTAGTTAGTGAATTGTTCCTCCATTAACTGGCCAACTTCCTCCGTGAATGGTGATGAACTATAAGGAACAAGTTATCCAAAGACCACCTCTTCCTCTTAGAACTACCTTCAATTCAATGGACCTCCTCTCCTCCATATACCTACTTAGCTTTGCAAAGAAATTATTCCTCCATAGACCTCCTCACATCAACAAATTTTTCCTCCTCTATGGACTATATCCTCTTCTTTGAAATGTCTCTTCTTCAACAGACGAAATGTTCCAATGTAGATCCTTCTTCCTTTGGGAGTTAAAATTCCCTACAAAACCACTTCCAAAAACATTTTTATAGGCCATTTTTCCTTTAGTGGAATCCTTCTTGTCAACATTTTCTCATTCATGGGGTTGTCTTCTAATGATCTAATTTAGACTTCACAAAATTACTCCCAGATTTCTAATAAAAAACTCCCTACATAATGATGGAAAAGTAGTCCTTTTATATATAAATCGATATGAAAATATTTCTAATACAGTTTACTTAAACACTCATTGCGGTACAGTCTTCACTATGTACTCTACTATTCCCGCAAACCGTTTTCTGTCTATATTCCACATAATGCCTTTCTTCCTTCACAGTGGTCGATCTCTTACGTGAAAGAAACCGTTATCAAATCACCATGTTTTTTTCATAAATGATGAACTATCCCATGAACTGTTTTCCTCCCACAAACTAAAAGACTTATATGGACCATTTTCCCTATCCAATCTACATACAGTGCTTCGTTGTCTGCAAAGCATTGCATTGTAGGAATTAAATTTTTGGTACTACCTCTACAGTCCAAGAATTATGTTTCTCACTCCAAATATTTTTCACCCCTATTAATAAATAATTTCCTTTACAAAAACAAAATCCAAATTTTGAGGTCAAAAAAATGGGCAAACACTAGGAAACCACGTCAACTTCAACATTATTTTCATCTTGAATTATAAAATCCTTGTCATTGAAATCTCCCTAATATTCCATGCGAGGATACTCAACACACACAAACCATACTATATTTCTAGAAATGAACAACCTTGGTTCTAATAGTCCACCATAGGAAAATTTTATCACGCATAATTATAGTTTTATCTTAAATATTATTAAGCGTCACTTCTTTGTGATCTAAAAAATAATTCAAAAGCATATTCCAAATATTAATTATCATTATGAAAGGATTATAGGTTCTGGTGATATATGTTTTTGGAATCATTACAGGGAAGGATAACTACTATATCTTCCAAGGATTCACAAAGGTAACGAGCAAGAATTTTATCAATGGATATTACCTTCCAATAGTAATCCCATATAGTATAAATCACATATATAACAGTAGTCAGTAAACAAACTGATACAAATTCATAATATTATAAAAGGATAGTAAATTGAAAATAAGACAACATGTATTGGAAAATATGAATCTAATCGATCCCATAGAATGACCATGCTCATGAACAAGGTTGAATAAATATATCATAGTTTCAATAATAAGAATATTCATTTTGAAGATAAAATTATATGTAACCTTGTGAAAATATAAGTGACAGATGAATGAAATAAGAGGTATATTTACGAAGTCATTAACCCTTAGGACCATTAGTAATATTATAGTTGTAACTGGAACATGACCATTAAATATTAACGTGGTCATTAGGAATATTAATATGAAAATTTCAATCGTACTTTCACCAATGAAAGTATGAATTAAATTTATTTATCTTATAGATGCAAATATGATATATATTTTAATGGAATTAGTGAATGATTATTTTAAAAATAATTAATTTAGTTTTGGTATTTTTTTGATTCATAATTGTTAATTTATAATTTTATGATAAATATTAATATTTGAGAGAAATTATATTTTTATAAAATGAATTCAAAAACAATTTGTCTTATAATTTTACGAGAAATTTATGAGACTTTATTTCATTTTACATAGTGTCATAAATTATTTATAATATTAAAATAGGGATTATTCGTGTAAATGAAGATTTTATATAGAACATTAGTTTCTCATAATTAAAAATTTCTATTCATAAAATGTGGTCCATTATTGAATTATTCACAATGAAAATTTGTTATGGTGAATATTTGGGATTTTTTTAAAATAGTTTAATTTTTCGTTAAAAGTTAAATACGTTAATTTAATGTGTTTAAAAATATATGAATTATTGAGTCATGGAGGATGTATAGATTAGGTAATATCCCATTGATTCAAACAATCCAAAACCTTTGACTTTATTTATTCATAGTAGTCAACTCTATTGATTGTCTTGATCCAAAATAATAAAAAAAATGAATAAAATAATCAAAAAGACCCCTCTCCTCGCACTATAAATACGACCCATCACCACCCCTTCTCCTAACACATTAAAATAATTTAATTGGGACTAAATTATTCCAAAATAACTTCCATAGACACCTCTCCACATCCATGAGATTCTAGTCTCAAAAAATACCATACTCTACTTCCTTTTGAAGGTCCTCAAAGAGACAATATAAAAGTGGTAATATCCGGAACCATTCTATTTTTAATACATTCTTTCTTCTACCAAGTGAATTCATACAATATAAAATGTTTTATGATAGTCCAGTATCATATATATACTATAATTTATTTTCTTAATGGAATATGAATCATCAAATATCTTCTATTGTTCTTTTATTCTAAAAATTAAACCATTGACCGTGAAGCTTAATTCATTGTCTTCATAAATTATGAGTTTTTAATTTATATTCTACACTCATGGATGGTCATAAATCCATTAAATAGGATAAACCCAAATAAAACATGTATATTTTATGGTTTTTAATATTCTATAACTAATATATGCTAATAATATTATATAATAAAAAAATAGTTCATAGTGATTGAAAATAAATCAAAATAATTAAACATTTTTCATTAAAATTTCCTATAAAGAATCGTTAAAATATATGAAAAATTATATATAGGAACATTTAAAATTCTTAATGTATATTGTTACCACATAATTAAACTTTTGGAGTTTTTGATCCGACTAATAAGAACTCCCATAATTAAAATCAATGGAACCAATCATAAAATACTGAATCAAACACTCCATAAACATTGAAATTAAATTTTATAAATATAAGGACATGGCCTTAAACATTACATAATCTTGAATTAAATGTAAAATTTACATTGGGTATCTTTTCTGCTTTAGAGATTTAGAGAATTAGACCGTAACTATTACATTACAGTTCAAAAATTACAAGGTTGACACTTATACTCAGTTTCCATTTATTAATAAAATAAAAACTCTTAGAAAAAGAGTCATGTCTAGTCCCATGTTTTAGACATCATGACTTTTCCTTAATCACATCCTTTATCCTATTCATATTTAGGTCCTGTGAAAAACATTTAAAAACAATGGATGGTCATAAAATGCTTAGTATGGGTTATTAAACCATGAAAAGAACATTAGTCCCTCATTGCATACATAACATAATACCTTTAACATAAATCATGATATGATAAGATTTATGAATAACACATAGAAAACATAAATCATAAAGGAAACTTGTGGCATCCATATCATACATACATTGTATCTATCATAGCTACATAAAGAGTTACATTTTGAATACCCATCATAGAATATTCGTTAAATCTCATAGAAAAAACATACATGTTTACCTCCGTCACATTACCCAATGCATTGGGGAGCTATCATGGGCCCATTCGCCCGAGGATTATCACCAAACCACTAGTTTATGGAAACAATTCCCACGAACCATAACATATTCATAACACATAAAACAAACATAAAGGAAATATAACATTTCCAAATTTCAATCAAAATATATCATTTATATATATTGACATAAAAACTCAATTATAAAAACTATTTTCAATACCAAAATACATAATAATTATTTATTGTATTAATTTTCTTTTTAAAATCATTAAGGATTTTTAAAGAAGCCAAAAGATCAAATAAAACTCATGTTGGTGGAAAGGTCATTGTCCTTACATATGTTAAAAAAACACCATTTTTTAGTAAAAATATTTGTAGTGAAAATATTACTTTGGAATAAAAGTACATGTAAAAGGTGTTTATACAAAGTATAAACTAAAATCATGTATTAAAAAAAAAATTGCCTCAATGAATGGAGATTGAGACGAAGTCCCTTACCTCGTGTCCAATTTGACCCATTCATTCTTTAATCTCCTGAAAAATAAACTAAAGTTATTTTATACTTTCTTAAGAAACTTTTTTAAGTTTATTATTTCACGTATATCACTTATTACCATGTTATAAAGATTATGTAATCATTTATGTTAACACCATTTGTTTTGTCGATATTTGATACTTGAGTCAAAAATGGACTTCTTATAATTACAAGTTGTTGACATGGTCAAAATATCATTATATAGAAAATGATTTTCATGATTTAGATATCATATATATCCTGTATATAAATGTTTTTATAATAGTACATAACATTAGGAGGTAAGAAATGAGATACACCGTTCATGGAGACGGTAAGTCGTACGTACGCCTAAACGATACTTTCATTTCTAGTTTTTATTTTAAAGATATAAAAAGCTAATGATACATAGGAATATTATAATTACAGTATAATATCATATATCATATAGTTAACTCTATACTTTATATATCCAACATATGGCATTAACGAGTCATGTCACTTTGATTGGGCGGTAGTCCGCACTTCCTAAAATAAAATTATCGTGTTTACCCATATTGGAAACCATAAAGGTATGCTATAAAACAAAAATACATAAGAATAAAGAATACATTAAAATAATATATATCATATATAAATATTGTTTCATCTAAATTTCATCAATTAGAGGTGGTAGGCGATAATCAATCAATCATCATTTTGTGAGGCATTAGTTTTCTATTCACAGAAACAATATGTTCTTCACCCATTAGATGGAGGTGTTTGTAAGTGTAGTATAAATAAATCACATAAAAACATACTAGTATATTTAGGATACTGTTTTTGTTATAAAATAATGGAATAAAAAGAGTTTAGGGGTTGTATATTTAAAGTTAAAAAAGAAGTTAAGAGAAACAGTTATAATTAATTTTGGTAACTCTCTTTGGTTTGAACCAAAAAGATTTCTTGAAGATCCTTATACCAAAGTTAAGGATTCAAGGAGGAGGAGGGGGATATTGAGAGATTATTTGAGCAGGGTTTGGATGATCAAATAGGCTTGAGAAGTGTGATGAATGAGTTAGAAGTGTTTTTCTTTTATAAGTGGGAGGAGGGATCTTTAGAAATGATTGCATTTATTATTTTATTATAAACATATAATCGGTTTATATACATAAAAAACACATTAATGTTGAATATAAGATGAATAATGTTTTAAATAAAATAATCCAATAATAATTTTACAAGTTATGGATGTTGTTTTAATATTTATAATATTATTTATTTAAAAAATTTATTAATGCGGTAAATATTTTATCATTATTGTGTCATAAATAATTTAATTTATATGATGTATAACAAATATAAAATAAATACCCTAATTTAATAAATATTTTTAGACTTCCTATTAATATTTATAGTTGAAAAGATAAATTATATAACCCCATGTAAAAATTGATTTACTAAAATATATTTTTTATGTATTTTTTTCTTTACTTTGAGTAAATTAAAATAAAGTGTCATTAACACTACTAAGTGGGTCCATGGGGTCCCAAAATAGATCCAAAAATGTCTATTTTCTTCTATGACTCATAAAATAAGGTTAGAAAAAGTTTTAATGTAATTTTGTATTATTATGTTATTTTGTTTTACCTTGAATTAAACTATTTACCTTCAACCGCGTTAAATAAAAGTCAAAAGTTAGTATTTAAAAAATTTTATTTTCATCTTATTTGAACCATATTTTTTATAAAAATAACAACCAAGTATGTTGTATTTAAAAAATTAAATCCATGGAAGTGATAAAAGTTCATTAAAATGAAAATGTCAATTTTTACAACTACTTAGTGGTTTCACTATTCATCCAAAATTGATGTTTTTTAGAAAACTACCAAAAATTCATCCTAAGATATATTTGATATTCCAAATTAAAAAATGATGTAAATTTTACCAAATTTAAAAAATATAAGCTTAATTAATTAATTTAAAATTAATTCATGTTATCAAAACAAATAACATGTTTTTAAGAAACAGTAACATTCATAAGTTTGATAATTGTTTATGTCCAATTTCAAAGTGAAATTAATTTAAATTAACAAAATAGTATTAAATAGTAATAACATAATATAATTAAACTATAAAACAAATTATAAAATAATCTATCCATATAAATAAATTAGTTTAAAATTCACTTTTGAATTAAATTACTGCATTTTTTCACTATTAAAAAAATGAATTTTATCAGAAAAATACCAAAAAATTACCCAAAAAATATTAATGTCCCAATTCTAAAGAAGAATTCTATTTGGTCAAATAGAACATATAAAAGTGACCAAAACTAGATTTAAATATGGTTCATCATCAAAAGGTAGTAAATCGCCGTTTTAAAGAATCTTAGAGTATTTATACTTAAAATTAGATTAATTCAAATTTTAAGCCTCTATATTTTATAGGATAAATGTAAAAACATTTAACAAGCATGTAAAATCATATTTATTTTAGTTCTATTCATTCCCAAAAATACATCAACTAGGCGTTATGTACAATTTAAAATAATATTATTATAATATTAGTATGTAACAAATGATTTCGAAGTAACCTATTTTTGTGTATCAAGTACGCCATGGAACATAACAATCCATTTAAAGTAGATTTAATTTTTAATTCACAAATATGAATAATAATGGAAACTTTCTTATTCGTTATTTACCTGGGATGTTACAATAAATCATAAAAAATTCCAAGAATGAAAATAATAAAATAATACTTAATCAAAAACATGTATAAGATGTTTATAATTAATTAATTGATGGTTTTATATTTATTATCTATGATATTAAGTAAAAGTAAAAAAATATTTCAGAAATAAGCTATAGAATTATTTATTAACCACCATTTTTCCTTCAGGTTACACCTTCTCTCTCTTTACCCCTTTCTAATTATTAATTATTCTTAATTAATCCTTCTCAATTATATGATTATGTTCCAAACATATTTAACTTGATATATTAGTCTCTATTTTATAGTGAAAGACATGTTTTATAAGTTTCTCTTTTTTATTTCTCTCAATAAGTAATGTCTATTAATGATAACATCCAAATTTCTTACACTTTTTTCAAGTACACTCTATAATATGTTTTAAGCCCCCTCTATTTTTCAAAAAAAAGTCATTTTATCGTTAATAACTATATTAGTTCATTTCTTCTTTCATTAAAACAACAACAAATTTTCATACTTAATGTCACATTCACACTTTCCATTAAACTTCAAAAAAATTTCTCATTTCAAAAGTCTCATAATAAAATTTTTACATGTTTTAAGATCAGTTGGAATAAGATATCCTAATCAATTCCTATTTTCCCTTATAAATGTACATGTTTTATTTAAATACATTTTTTCATGGACACCGTTATGATAGATAATTAGTTATTCCCATTGACTTGATTATGATTCCCATTTCTTTATATTAGTATGATTTATTTTTATTACTTTTGTTTGATTCATCATGTGTCACACATATGAATGATCATGTAATGATGGGTCCACCAAGATAGCACTCCAATAAATTGGTTAATGTTATTCTAATGAGACAACATGTTGTGTTATAGAGTGACCCTAATTCTTATATGTGTCTTTTTTCACAAAATAATATAGTCTTGGTAGTTATCCTTGACTTGCGTGTTTTTCATGTTGTATGTTACTACAAAATTCCCATGATTACAGGATTACATTATCACATGTTATAAATTTTATGATTTCATATGTTTATTCATGTTCCATGACTTCTTTAAATCATTCATTTCCTTCTAACCCATATGCTATAAATTATTCAAATTTTTATTCCCTTGATGTATTTTTCATCTCATCCCTTTTGTCTATGTATTACCATCTTTATCCCATGTAGTTATATAGAACTAATAGAGTTAATATCTCATTATGGAAAATATATTTTATTTTGTTTCTGTGAATTGTAGATATGTACCTAATCATACAAAGGTAATAGACTTTAATCTCCATGTATAGTATATGACGGTTAAATATAATTAATATTATGTAATAATAGGTGTAAAAGTCTAGGGTGGCTATCATTATTTTCTGAGCACTGTCTCGTTTTTTTTGATGCATGATACTAGAAAACCATATTAAGAACTGTAGGGAGAATTCTATCACCATGTATATCCTAGATTGAAATGTAGGTAATCAAAACATAGGATATATGTTTCATTTAAATGTTACCAAAAAGGTACAGTGATTCCTTTTTATATCCTTATTAAATATATATTAATTCCCCCTAATTGTACTTTCCATTTCTTTATTAATGGATGGAAATAGGATAACTGGTTCCATAAATCAATTATATAAGGAATGTGATTATTTTCCTAATGAAATTCCAAATCTAATGGGAACATGAGATCCATAATTCGGACAGTACTGGAATAACTGGATCATGTTATGAATAATAACCTGAATCACATGGAACACCATCCTTACCCTAATAAATAACATTTTTTGGTCAAATATACTACGAGAAAAAATTCATCATGTCATTATTAGATATTCTAATCCCCTCATCATAGAACAATGGGTTAACAACATTGAGAAGATGTCTTATGTCATCCAGTGATCATAATAAGAGAAATTCATGATGGGGGTTTATAATTTTGATAGAGAAGTTGGTCCACGATGGAAAATATTCAAGAACACAATCTCTATGGGGAAATTGATCCCATGGAATGAGAATAATTTTAGAAAATATTTTTCAATGAATATTTTTCCCAAACACACCATCTTAAGATTGAAGGGGTGTTCCTCAGACTTAACAAAAAGAAGGGTGAGTGTATCATGGCATAAGAGAAATACATTAAAATGCATTCAAGAAAACACCTTTGGTATTCTCACGAACACTAAAATAAAGGTGGATCAATTATTTATCAAACAAATGCTGAATCTATGAAAATATTTGGAAATTTGAGACTTTGATAGCTTTGGGGAGACTGTTCATTATGACCATATGGTTCAAATAGAGATCAATAAATCTCAGTGGCCTTAGGGTCCTGAAGACAAAAAAAGGATAAAATAGAGTTTGATATTAGTGGATTAATAGATAATAACCTGATACAAAGAAAATACCACATCCCACATGTCAAAAATGAAAGATGAAGCATCATGGAAACTATTAAGGGGAAACAAGAGATGATTCAAATGTAAAATATAGTGTCATCAAGATAATTATTACCAAACAGATTTACATAATCCCACCAATGTGGATAATTAATGGAATGTTCAAACCCACAATTAGAACATAGTGTAGTGTTTCAACTGCAAGGAATATGGGAATTATGTGATCCAATTGCCTAAGTAATGGGTTTTTAGATGAAATCAAAAAGAACTTACATGGATACATGGAAGAGAATATGTTATCACTACTACTAAGGTTGAGCATGAATATTATGTAGTGAATGTTATGTTGGTAATTAATTCAAAAATAGATAATATAATATTTGATTTTTGTTCTACACATTCTACCATATCATTCAATATTAGGTGAACTATTCAAACACTGCCCCAAAATATAGAGGTTGATTTATCTATGAGATCATAAAATGGGGAAATTATTGAATTAATAATATATATCTCCTCCCTAATTAATTTTTGGGGAGAAAAAATTCCAAAAAATATTATCTTACTTCATTTGATGATGTTTGATTCCAATTTGGGTATGGATTGTCTATCTTTACATAAATCCAAAAACAATTGTCAAGGAATAGAGATCACTCTTCACATCATGAGGAATTCCCAAATTAATTAATTGTTTAAGTAAGAGGAAGAAACAACCTTATAATCATCCTCTCAATTTGGGATATTATTGCATTATAAGAAAGTATATAAATTTCAACTGAATGGGAAAGGGGACAGAAGCCTTATCGAAACATTCCCATAGTTTGGGAATAACCTGATGTGTTCCCCATAGAATTACATCATCTTCCTCTTAACTCTGACGTTAAGTTATCAATTGAATGTATTCATTGATATATTCTAATATCGAAGACTCATTACCAAAGGTCCACTATTTAGTTGAATGAAAATAAGAATCAATTAAAATAAAATATGGAAAAAAATTATATGCCTCTGTGCTTCAATATATGGTGCCCAAGTCCTATTTATCAAAAATAATGATGGGTCAATGTTCCTATGCATTGATTATCATGATATATACAATATCATGATATGAAAATTTATCCCCTAATATCGATATATGTCTTGTTGGATTAGAAAAGAGGGTATATATATTTCTCTAAAGTGGACAATCAGTCTAGATATCACCAATTAAAGGTAAGGAATGAAGATATTCCCAAAATTGTCCTTTGAATGATGATGCACTCTATGAGTTCATAATGATTACTTTAAAACACCTAAATACTCTAAGAATATTAATTAAAATAATGAATAGAGTCTTCATAAATTACATAGAAATATTTTTGGTGGTATTTACTGATGATATTCTGATATATCTTCTAAATAAATATAGGAACATGAAGAGAATTTGAAAACTATGTTAAAGAATTCACAGTGGGATAAATTATATGAATTATATAGTAAATGTGATTTTTTAACGGATGAAGTATCATTCTAGGTGAATGTTATCACCAACAAATGAATTTTTATTGACCCCTTTAAAACAATCAAAATTAGGGGTAGCCTAGCCCAATATCTGAATAGAGATTCATTGTTTCCATGGTCTATATGTGTATTCGAAATGAATTTTGAATGACATATATTTATTTTAAAACCCACTAAAATAGAAGAATTAGAAGGGAGAAATGTTTTTCTACACCACTGAATGTGAAGACTACTACAAAGAGTTAGAATAGAGGCATTCCTCAGCACCTGCACTCACAATACCAACATGTGGGGAACACTTTGTGATATATAGAGATGATTCAAGAATTGCATAGGATGTTTATGGATTTAAAATGATAAATTGATATCCAAATCCTAAATTAATTTAAAAATTCTATAGAAAAATTATCCCTCGCATGATCTATAGTTGGCAGATGAGATCATCACATTTAAAATATAGCTTCAGTAATTATATTGGGGGATGTTTGATATATATACAAATAGTAATAGCCTCAAATATATAATCACATATAATTATCATAATATGCCCCAGATAATATTTTGAGAGCTCATTAGGGATTATGACAACTCAATCCACTATGATCCTGGAAATGAAAATAATGTTGAAGATGCTCTATATAGAGCGTATCGTGAAACTTTATCAATGATGATAATTGAGGAGAATATAATATTTTTATAATTATAATGGATTTAAATGAAAATAATTAATGAAAGAACATCATAAATCCCATATCAAATGATTTATCAACTATCCCTTAGGAAGAAAATAAGGGATGCTCAAAGAAATTATCCTAAAATCTAGAAAAATGTTAAATCAATTGAAAATGGGAAATCCCAAGCATTAAACATTGATAAGGAATGTATCATAATGATTGGGTCCTGACTATGTATAACATTCAATCCAGATATAAGGATAGAGTTTTGGAATGATTCATATAGCTCAACCTTCTCAATTAACCTAGGGAGCACAAAGATATATAATGATCGCCAACATCACTATTTGGGGGATAGTGTGAAGTAGGATATCAATTCTTATACATCAAATTTCCTGGTATGTAGGAAATAGTCTGATGAAAGGTATAAAGTTTAAAGGGGTAATGAAATTGTTAGCCATACCAATATGATATCAAGAAAACCTTAACATGGCCTTTTACTAGACTTCTAAATAAATACAAAGAAAATAATTTTCTATGTATTCTTTTGGATCATCCTATTAATACATCTCACATTATTTCATTTCATGAGTAAATCTCACCCAATCAACTTACACAGATATATATCAGAGAAGTTTTAAGTATTCATAGAGTACCATTATCAATTTTATCTGATTGAGATTCATGATTCACTTTTGTGTTATTGAAAAGTCTCCAACAAGGAGTAAACACAGTGTCAAACTCAAATACAACCTATCAAACTCAAACTCATGGCCAATATAATCAAACTATTCAAAAACTAAATTACATATTGAGATCATGTTTTATGGACTTCATGGCAGGATGGGATAAATATCTACCTCAGATCAAGTACTCATACAATAGTAGTTTCCACCTGAGCATCCAAATGGATCATTATGAATCCTTTATCGAAAAATATACATAAGACTAATAAGTTTCAATTAAAATAATGAACATATGCTCCATGGACCAGAAATTGTAAAAAACCAATAGAAAATTTGAAACCCATTCAGCAATGTGTCATGAAAATTGAAAGATTATAGAAAAACTATATAGTAAATCATCAACATGACCTCGTTTTTAAATTTAGAGACACTGTATTTCTCTTCATATATTCATGGATGATAATTATATGATTTGGGAATAAACAAAATCTGAGTCCTATTCGCATCATCCCATTCATTAATGCTGATCACGTCAAAGATATGTCCTATCAACCAACACATCCACCTACCATGTCTCATGTACCTGATGCATTCAGTGTATCCCTTATGAGATAGTAAATACTAAATCCATAACTTGTATTTAATTAATTTTTGATATAATTGTTAAAATAGCTCCCTTATTAGTAGTATCCATTGCATATCTTGGACCATAAAGGTAATGTTCTATGTAGCAGGGATACTCAGCTAGCCATAGTACTATGATGGAACCATAAATATATAGATTTGACATGTGAACTAGAGTAAGCGATGAAGGAAAAGTACCCTCAACTATTTTAAACTTACTATGTCAACTAAATTTTTATGGTGAAATTTCATAAGGGGGAAGAGTGTAACAAACCATAAATTTATCATTAAAAATTACCTCCTTATAATTATGAAATATAATATAATACACTCACATTAAACATTTAACCAAAAAAATATTATAATGCCAAATATTATAGAGGGACATTTTGTAGAAAATAATATAATAATAATAAGAAAATTTTGTTTGAATAGATCCAATAGAATGATCAGTCTCATGAAACAGTATATAGAAATAAAAAATAATGATAATATAAAAATATTTATTTTGAATATGAAATTATTTATTACCTCGGGAAAATATAATTGATTGAACAATTAAATAAGAGAAATTTATAGGAAGTAATAAACCCTTATGACTGTTAGAAAAAAGATGGTTGAAATACAAACCTGAATTTTGGAAGATAAATTTGACCATTTGGAATAGTAATCGGGAAATTAGAGTAGTAACCCTAACCTATAAAATTATTAATAAATTTTAACTATATTATATATGAAAATATTATTTATTTATAACCTAGAATAAGAGAATACATTATTTAAAATGATAGGTTATGTGTTTGAATTTTGATGAAACCTAATTGTTGATTTATAATTGAATAATTTATATAATGTTTTAAATGGAATTTTTTTTTCATAAATTGTATTAATAAATTAATATTTTTTTCATGTAATTTTTTTATAATTTTTTGAGACTTTAGTTAATTTATTAAAGTTTCATAAAATTATTTAAAATATTGACATTGGTAAATTTCAACTAAATAATGATTTTATTGAAATATTATATATCAAATATTTAGAAAATTAATTTCCTAAAAATAGATTCCATTTTTTAAATATACTTGTTGAAATTTATTTGGGTAAATTTTCCGGATTTTTTTAAAATTGATGAATTTTTTATGAATTGTGAATGATGGTAATTTACGATATTTAACAAATATATAAATTAATGAGTCATCTATGATGTATAGATGTGGTAAGAACCCGCTGGTTTGAACTATCCCAAATATTTTAATCTATTTAGTCATACAAATAGACTCATTAGATATTCGTGAACCAAAATAATAAGAAAATGACTAAATTAAAAAAACCCTCTCCTCCCATTATAAATTCAACACCTCACCACCAGTTCTCCTCACACGTCCAAATATTTGAATCATGTCAGTCACGACCCATCCTCGGGGCCCGTGCCGTGACTACCCCATGCCCGCCTTCCATAGGCCAGGGGCTGGCGACTAGCACCAAGGCATAAATCCCGATAAAAAAGAAAGTCATTCCCTTTACAATAGTAAACAAACACAACAGAGTACGCAAAATAAGTAAGCACTAAGTAATATTGAAGTACAAAAGTAAGTGCTGAAAAGAAAGGGGGCTCGAAATACAAGCCCAACAGTAAGTACAGTACAACTGAAAAACTAGTAAAACAACAGAAAAGTATAGAAGCAACCACTGAGTCATCCTCCATGTATCCCACCTGATGTTTGGGTACAGATGGTCTCCTCAGCACATCGGTTTTGTCCGTCTACTCTGTGTACGTCTCACCAAGTGGTCCACCTCTGGGTATCATCTGGCTCCTCAAGTCTCCACCGAGATTAGTGTCGTCTGTCATCTGCTTCCAACACAATGTAGTGCGGGAAAATCCCACACAGGGGTGACTATACGATACTCAGTAGGGACCCTGAGACCCCTGAAGGTCTCCCAGAATCCACGAAGTATAAAACATAGAAGAGAGATACAATCACAAAGTATCAACCAACCCCACTAAGGTATATTCCCATACATATACCTATGTTATCAGTCTCAGTTCGGCTCCAACTCTTGAGGCCAAGCACAACTCAGTCTACACAGGAAAGAAGTCAATCACATCGATGATAATGATGGAAATTCAAGACTCAGCTCACACAGGTATACAACTCATGAAGAGGGGTGGAGATGATTATGTGTAGCCTCTAAATAATCTCCTATGACAAACCCAAGTAGGATCCTAGTACTGAAGTCATCACTGCCAAACCCATGGAGGATCCATGTACATTAATCATCTTCATCGAACCCACAGAGGATCCCAGTACGGTAGACATCTCAGTCACACCCAGCTCTACAGTTCCCACACATAGCACACTCGATTTCGGGAGGGTCCGCTCATCGAGAAAAGTGGTATGATACATCAACTATCAAAAACTCTAGATTTGATGTATACCGAAGTTACGTCTCATCAAAAGGAACCCAATGCGACAGACCGCGCGTCAATCGAACGCATGGTCTGAGAGTTATTGGCTTTTCCGTTCTAGGGGCCCAGTTGGAATTACGCTCATTCCAAACCCGACCGTTTTCTGATCGATGCGCTGTCTGAGGCACTGGGACCCTCGCAACATAACCCTCCTTTTATGATACTCTATTTGAGTTTCTCGACACCGTCGGTTCGGGATGTTGCCCCCGCCCACACCCGCAAAGGTTGGCCGACCCGCAGCAAGCCACGGGCCGTGCCAGCCAAGGGCTGTGCCAGCCACGGGTCATGCCAGCCAGGCCGGGCCGCACTCCACCGAGCCGGGCTGACCCCCTGCTAGGTTAAACCCACCAAATCGGGTCAGCCTAACCTGCCAGCCCACTGGGCTTGACGTGCCGGGCCCGATTCACTTAATCGATAATAACTTTAAGACCGTGGGTCCGATCAATGCGTCGTCTATGGCACTGGGACCCTCGTGACGTAGCGGTCCTTTTGAAATACTCTAATTGAGTTTTGGACAACTTTAGAAAACGTCCTGGTTTGAAATGAGCGTAATTTCAACCGGACGCCTAGAACGGAAAATCCAATAACTCTCAGACCGGGTGTCTGATTGACGTGTCATCTGTCGCCTTGGGTTCCTTTTGACAAGAAGGAACTTCGGGATACATCAACTCTTGGATTCGTGATAGTTTATGTATCGACCCCCTTGTCTCGGGGATCCGACCTTCTCGGAATCGAGCATGCTATGTGCAGGAACCCTAGAGCTGGTTGTAACTGCGACGAGCGCCAAAATGGGATCCTCCGTGTGTTCGACGACAATGATTACTGTACTTGGATCCTCCCTGGGTAAGGCAGCGACGAACTTTGTAATAGGATCCTAAATGGGATCAGCAGAAGAGATGATTCAGAGGCTACATCCAATCATATCCACCCCTCTTCGTGACTTGTATACCTGTGTGAGCTGAGTCTTGCCTTTCCATCATTATCATCGATGTGATTGACTTCATTCCTATGTGGACTAAGTTGTGCTTGGGGTCAAGAGTTTGGATCTGAACTGAGATTGAAAACTTAGGTATGTGTATGGTCATATACCTAAGTAGGGTGGTTGATAATTTGTTATTGTATCTCTCTTCTGTGTTTTACCCTTTGTGGATTCTGGGAGACCTTCGGGGGTCTTGGGTTCCCTATAGAGTATCGTATACTCACCCATTCATGGGGTTTTCCCGCACTACGTTGTGTTGGATGTAGATGATAGACAATATTTATCATGGTGGAGACCTAAGGTGATGGACAGTACCTAGAGGTGGAACACATGCGAAGACGTACACGGAGCAGAAGGACGGACCCGAGGTGCCGAGGAGACCATTTGTAAACACCCTTCAGGTGGGATACCTGGAGGACGACTCAGTGGTTGCTGCATTACTTTTCTGCTATTGTAAAAGTATTTTACTTGTACTGTACTTACTGTTGGCCTTGTATTTCCATCCCCTTTCTTTTCAGCACATACTTCTGTACTTCCTTATTACATAATTCTTACTTCTATTGTGTACTCTGTTGTGTTTGATTACTATTATAATGTCAATTCATTCCCTTTTTATCGAGATTTACACCTTTGTTCTAGTCGCAATCCTCTGGCCTATGGACGGCGGGCATGGGGTAGTCACGGAAGAGGCCCAAACGACAGGTCATGACAATGTCCACATTTTTTCTAATACACATCCCAATACACTTCCCCGATCCAAGAGATTTTTGTATCAAAAAAATTACCAAACCCTACTACACTAATGAGGTTATCAAAGAGACAATATACAAGAGGTAAAATCCTGCAACATTTTCTTTTTAATTATTTCTCTCTTTTACCCAATCCTATCATCCTAAATAAATGTCACATGGTAACTATAGTATCATATATATATATAGTAATTTTATTTTTTAAGGAAATATTGATCATGAAATCCATTACCTTCTCCTTTTTTTCTAAAAGTTATAACATCATCAGTGAGGTGTCGATTCACTTCCTTCGTCGATGACGAGTTTTCTTTTTCCATTATTCCCTTCAAGGATGGTCTAAAAACCATTATTATGGTAAAAATAGATCAAAACTAGTATATTAAATCATCTTTAATGTTATGTAACTAATAGATATATATATATATATATATATATTAAATAATATAATAAAACTAGTTCTTGATGATCTAAAACCCATCAAAATAAAGTAATCCTTTATAATTTTGATTTTATTGAATTGTTCATTATAATACATGAAAAATATGATATATCATACCATTTAAAATTATTGAAGTATATAATCACCATATAATTCAACATACATATTTTTTCTTTCATTTGAGTAGAACTCACATAATTAAGCTCAAGTTAACCAATCATGAAACCCATAAATGAATGTTCTTAAAATTCTGAAATTAATTCTTTTATATTATAAAAAAGGCCTAAATTATGTTAATTAAGTTTACTAAATCAAAAACATGTAAAAGAGATTATAAATTAATTAATTATGGTATTTAATTTATTTTAAATAAATTATGAATAAGTTTATAACACTAATAGATATAATATAAGGGATTACCAAGGAACAAACATTTTATACTTCAGATTAAATATTCTTTCTCTTTACTGCATTGTAATTATTAATTAATCTTATGTAATCATCCTAAAATTATTTTATGTTCTAGATATATAAAACTTGCATGATTCATCTTTATTTTATGAAGAAATGAATGTTTTATAAGGTTCCTATTTTAATTCCTCGTGATAAAATAGGTCGATTAATGGGAACATCAACATTTCATACCCATTTTAATGTACACTCAATAATTTATTTTAAGAGACCTTTTTTTGGAAATCACTATTCTAATAATGAAAAACTATTTTAGTTTATTTCATTTTTATACAGACAATTATGACTGTTTCCACCTTATTTACCCTTATATTTTCCCTAAAACTACACAAATTTGGCTCATTTAAAATGTTTCAAAAATAGTATTTTTACATGTTTTCACTTTTGTTGGAAATAATTTCCCATCACCAATGACTGTTTCTATTATGAAAAACCATGTATTATTTAAATCCACTCTTTCATGGGAAACATTATGGTACTCCTATTGGTCATTCTATATGACATGCTTATGTTACCCATTTGTTTCCATGGGTAACCCTAATATTTTATTCTTCATATGTCAATCATATTTTTGAACATGTAATGATGGTTGTACCAAGATAGTGATCTGAATAATTGGGTAATGTTTATCCTACTAATACATAATGTTGGGATTGGGTGTAAACAACAACATTTTATGGGAATTTTCCACCATGTCATATAGTTTTAGCATATATCTTTGACTCATGCTTTTGTCATGTTGCATCTTGCTACAACATTCCAATAATGCTAGGATTACATGATATGACATTCTATATGTTATTCTTCTAAATGTTTATTAATAATCCATGCATTTATATTTCATCATGTATTCTATTCTATCCCATTTGATATGATTTATTTCATTGTTTATTCCCATACTATGATTTTTAGGTCATTAATTTTGCCTATGAATTTCACAAGAAACCCTTGCAGTTCTAGGAGATCAAATAGAGTTTAGAGATCCTTATAAAACGTATGTATTATTTTGGTTCCATGTTTTAAGATTATGTACCAAATCATCCAATGAAACTTGGATTTGTGACCCTAGGTTTTTATTTATTAGTAAATTAGGCTTAAATCATGTAATAATATGTGTAAAATCATAGGTTCTATATATGACTCTTGGAAATTTCTTTTATCAGTGTAGCTTGTATCCAACCCTCAACTAAGCTATTATTAAAAAAGAACAATAGTATATATTTATTAATATCATTCTAAATGATGATATCATAAATTAGTTTTTTAAACTCATTGTCATGGTTCCTTCCATCCAAGGATTATAGTTCCATGACGCATGAAAATATTGATAGCGACAAGTGGGGAGCTATACTATGGTGTTGTGATTTTCCCATGAAGTATGACTTCCATGTTTGGTGAAACATAGAATATTAAATATCCATATAAAATAAATTTATAATTAAATAAATTCTCTCACTTCTTAATATATATGTTTCATTAACTACATTGAATAATTATCTCCTCATTTTTTCTTCCATAGAAATTGTAAATCCATTATTTGGGGAAGCCTGATTATTTAATTGATTTTGTTTTACTAGTTTATGCTACATAGAATTTTTATGAATCTAGTTTCATGGATTTTGATCTAATAAGAAGGAAAAAAATGTTAGAGTGATATTATTGGTAGTGTAATGTTTCTACATTTGGAATTCTCCGAACATGCCTCATCATGAGGGAAATCTGAACTCTCGATTGGATTTGGAAAACCATTACTGTAACCAATGGTGGATTTGAGAGTTCTCATGAAGCGATGGGATAAGTCTCCATCACTACATGTAAATTTTGGGTATATCATCCCCTTCATCAATTCAGGGACCAATTTTACAAGGAAACTATTTTAATAGGTTTTTTTAAAAGTAGTGGTAATTAAATTAACAAGTATGGATCATGTAATAATGTTTTCATATAGAGAGGAGGTGATATATATAAATTCAGTGGGGGTAATTTATCATGTTTTTTTAGATATTATAGACATTGGGATTCACTTTTTATGGAGGTATGTGCTATGATCCATGGTATATAGGTTTTTCACCATTGGAATATCCTTTAGAGTTGGTTGAAATAGAATCTCTAATCATCAATAACTCATTTAATGAGATGCATTATTTCCCCTTGTCCATAATTTATCTTATGTGGGGAATCATGAACCTTTTTCATAATCGAGCAGATGTATGGTATAGATTCTATGATAAGAAAAAAGTCATTGGCTTACTTTCTTCATGATAAACTCTATTTTTAATCATTATTATTTCTTACTGTATGGGATACCTTCCTACCAAATGGGTTTATTTGGTGAGGGATGATGCAATTGGGATTCATTATTACCATCCTACATGAACATTTATAGTTCTTGTGACTTTAAGGCCTCTCTAAAATGAATTTATACTTATTTAGGATGATTCTAATTCTTATTTTCCAAGAATATTTTTTCTTCATCTAGGAAAGGTCAGTAAAATGGTGTTGATGAAAAGAGGAATATGAAATTGAATGAAATTTATAGAACAATGTTTTGTGAATATAACATGAAAAACCATTTTGGGATGAATATGTTGATACAACGTGTTTTATCATATAAAGTTCTAATTTGGTGTATCTTAAAAAATTCCTTATGAGTTATGGAATATTAAAAACCAAAATTTTGATACATTAACATATTTGGATGAATGTTTTATATTATAAATATCAAAGATTATCATAGTAAATTTGATCCAAATATTGGTCATGGATTCATATTTGGATATTATACATCTTCTAAGAATTATATATTTTTCATAAAAAATATCAATGGTTATTAAAGAATCAAATCCTGTGAAATTTGATTAATCAGATCCTTTTAAACAAAAAATTTATCATATTGATGAGATAATGGATTCTTATAGAAATATAATACCATATTATCTCTTTGGCCATGAAAGGATGATTGTTTGCAACATTGTTTTCTTGATCGAACTCTTGAAAAATGGATACTCGTAAACCTTAAATTGTCCTTCATACATTTTCAAGAACCGTTACAACCATACCTTCGAAATTATTATATGATGTTTATATGAAGTGATTAAAACTATAATAAGTGTGTAAAATATTCTATATTTTCTCCCTATTATTACAACTAGAACATTATACTAGAGAAAAATATTTATTAGATGAGAGTTCAGTTTTAGAGATTCTAGAATAATTATACCAGCTCAAAGGGAACAAGGAATGTGAATTAGTTGATAGAACCTCTTGATATCCTATTTCTGAAAAAAATGTATTATGAGAATACAAGATAATAATAGTGAGATCACTATGAATATGGATATACTATTAGATAGATGGTATAACTAAGATGAAGGTATATAATATTAATATACCATTCCATTAGTAGCAAAACAATAAAGCATTGGAATTATCCAAGACTATGGAACACATATGAATGTAAAATTATATCATATTGCAGTAAGATGAAAATTTTAAATGGTTTTATTATGGAAGAATCTTATATAGAACAAACTCAATGTTTTTAAAATAACTATTTTCTACATCAATTATTCAAAATCAATAAATATCATTATGGACAAAAACAATAAACTAGATATTTTTTTGAATGTTTAATTTGTTTCTATTATCAAATTTATTTTTAATAGTATTAGAATATCAAACTATTTTCAAAAAACATTTAATTTGGAAATTAATTTAGTTCAGATAAAGGATTATTAAGTGATTTTTGGTTCAAAACAATTATATAACGTTTTTTCAATAAACATGAAAAAGGAATTTGGAATAAGAATGATGGGTGAGTTAAATTATTATATATAATTTTAGATATACAAAACAGAATATAGTGATGTGTTAAATCAATGAGTATACATAATAGAATTAAATAAAATGTTTCAATAAGGTAGTGGTAAAACTCATAAAAATCATATAATTTATACATAAATTCTTACTTGGATGAATATGGGAAGCTAGTTGACAACAAGATATATAGAGGAAAAATTGGTAGTCTAAATTTTTTGACATCTATTAGACTAGACCACATGATTGTACTATAATTATGTTAAATAATAAATAAAACTCACAATTAATCTCACTTAAAAACATGAAAAATAATTATAAGGTATAAAGGGAACAATCTCTATTCCCTCAATATTTATTAAAACTACAAAATTTCTTATGATTTCATATTTTAATTTTGAATTTGGTGGATGTAAACTATATATGATGAGTACTTCATGAACCTGCAATTTTATAGATAAATCTATGATATCATTTGGTAGTAGGAAACCCAACACTATTACATTGTATACTATATAAATAGTGTATATAGCATATAGTAGCTTTTGTGAAGATATTATATTAATGATACACACCTGGTTTGATTTTCGATTAAATTACTAGTATTCCTCAATGAAATTTCACAAAACTACTTCTATTAATTTTCCAATGAATCTAATAAATCATTCATGAAAAAAATAATATAGACACAAGAAATCATTTTTCGATAGATCATGCTCATAAATTTGATATTACTCTTGAAGTTATACCTACAATGAAATGGTTACAAAATATTTTTATAAATCTATTTGAGTGTGATAATTTTGATTTAATTAAAACATAATTATTGTTTTTGGATATTTAATACGTTTTTATCTTATCTATTTGATTTTTTAATTTAAGCATTATATTTTTAATGCTTCATTTTAATTCTTTTGAAAAAATTAATAAATTTATTCTTTTTTGAATTTTAAATGAATCCTTATGTGTTTTAGAAAACTAATTCTTTTTCCTTTCTTATTCCACTATTTTATTTTTTTATGTTAGAGTCTATCACAAAATATTAAAACCCTTAAACACACCGTTGTTTCATCATGTCCTTGTATTTGGAAACTAATCAATCCTCAAGACTTTCTCTCTGGGCATACGTTTTTTCTCATAAAAGTGAAACCATTTATCTTTTACCTCCTATAACTATATTGATGTTGTCTTGGTTACCTATTGACTACCTCTATTATTTCTACCATACATCTTCTATGGGTAAATCCACAAATAAAGATGAGGGATGTTCTGATACTTCTAAAAAAAATGCCCGGTGGTGAGATATATAGAGTTCTTGCAAGGGAATCCAGAGATGTGTTATGGATAAGACAAACTGAGATGCAACCGAAGATTTAAGTTTAGTTATTAGTTTGGAAGTTCATTTTTTTAAATAATTAAGGTTTCTTGTTTTAGGAAGAAGTGAATTAGTACATGAAGAATATGTAGTTTTAATTTGGTAGAACATAAGACATTTTATTATCTAGTGTCATTAGGAAATCCATGTTCATTTAACAAGTAAAAATGTTTCAAATATTTAATTTTCAACATGATGGAGAGTTTATATTTTTGTATAATCCAGTTTTTACATGTGTAGTGGGATAAACTAATGTCCTTAGGTTTCTATTTGGAATATTTTATTTTGATAAAGATACTATAAAGGATTTAGAATATGGATGAAATGTGTTTTGTAAGAACATTATCTCAAAAAATTCCCAAATATATGTTTAAATAAAAAATGTTTTATTTAATGACATGTACCACCTATATATCCTAATTAAATAATATAAGATAAATCTTCCAACATTTATTATTTTTTACAGATCAATTACTGGAAGTAAATGTTATGTTAAACTATTTTCCCAGTAGTAGGCTTATCTCTCTATTAGTAAAGAAGAAGGAGATGGATGTCAATGCGGAAGAGACTATGAAATTACATAAAATTGACAATCGTTAAATTGTTATTTTAACAACTATTGAATCTAATGAGATGACAATTAAAATTGTTAAAGATATGTTATAATGTAATGTGCAACTTTGGGTGTAATGCCCCAAATTATTATAAATAAAATTTCAATTGTGATTTAATTAAATGTCATATTATGTAATGTCGTTATAAAAAACACATTCAATTATATGATTTTTTTTTATCAATTTTAAAATAACGTTAATAATATTTATATTTAATAATATATTCATTGAGAACTGATCGCATGAATAGTATAAATATAGTGTTTTAAAATTTTCAATTCACACAGACAATGGGTATGATGACCTCAACTAGTAGGATAAAACCATATGAATCCCATTTATTGGTGCTTCCAAGGGAGATATCATCATTGATATTTTCCCTTAAACCATCCTAAGATTATTTTCATCATCTTAAGGAAGAGACAAACTTTTTATGGGATAAGTTCAAGCTCATCGTAATCAAGGCCCAATCCATGTATGTCGAACCACCATATGAAAGTCTCACCATTATGAACATTACTCATAATGCATTTTTTGGTGTACTTAAGGGATATATATCAGGACTCTATAAATATGATTTTATATATATTTTTTTGTAGAATAAAGAATATATTTTTATCCTGTTATTTCTAATTTATAAAGTAATTATTTATTTTCATACAATAAATAAAAAATATAATATTTTGGGTAATATTAAAATTAAATATAGGAATTTACATTGATGAATTAATGATATTTTCAGGAAAATATTATTTTTTAGAAATGTTATTATTAAATAAATTATATTAAATATAACTTAATATATAATTTTCATGATGTCGAATTTCATTTTTATAGGTGTTCAAAAACTATTACTATCAAAGAAGCTATCATTTCCAAATAAATATTGATTCTAATTTTAGAGGTGACTAATCACATATTTAGAAAATTATTTACATAAAATTAATTATCTTTTGGTAATCATATTGTTGAATGTATCCAATGGTGATTTTATCATAATTTTTTGAGACAAAAAAATTTTCAAGTACAAATTAAATACCATATAAATATACTATGTGTTTTCTGACATCATAATGACCCAAAAAGGGATTATATAATTACTATAAAATTTATTAAACATATAATATCAATTTTACATTTAATGTAATTTGATATTAGGTTTATTGGATTAATTTTATAAAGCCTTTAGGAATCCTCCAAAACCATTAATATATTTTCATGTTTCAAAATCATTTATTTAAGAGTATGTCTCCCCTCCTCATAAAAAATGATATATTTTTTGTTATGTTAATCCTATATACTAATAAAATAATTATGTAAAATTATCTGGTAGAATCCATGATATAAAAATCATACGACTTTTTGTTTTTGTTTTTTTATATAATCCAAATTCATTGCCTAGGAAATGATAGAGTCCACCGTAGTTCCCCTATATATACCAACTCATTAACCCATTTATTTTAACTAAAAATTCCTATATCTTGTCATTTATCAACACAACTCTATCTAATGTTGTCTCATGGTTTCCCCAATCTCTCATGAAGAACATCCCAAGAATTTGTTGTCGCACACTCATTGAAGGGATATTTACATTCTCTTCCTTATTCAAGATTCTTTATTAGCTTATTCCTTCTATTTACAATTCCAAATGTTGGGATATATCATTATCGGTACCCATAAATACACATTTATTTTCCAAATTATGAGATACCCATTTATATCTCATAAACCAAATTTATATTTTTATGTGACTTTATTATGCCACCTAAATTTCCACATGATTTTCCATGCCAAAACAACTGTGTTGTAACCAACTAACCCTCCTTATATAAAATGTGTTCCCCTTATTATAATTATAATGATTAGAATTGGGAATTACATTGTTTTTATTCCACACTCCTATATCATTGAACAAAAATACTATGATGAATGATTCTATGTTTTATGATATTTTTGGAACACTTAAGAATAAAAATAAAATGAAAGTAATGGGTGCACCCAGAATTATATAGAACACAAATTCTTTATGTAATGTATAGTATCATGTATTGATGTGTTGGTACATAGAGATAACCTAATTAATTTTTGGGACATTTTCCATTATGAAGCCTTGGAAGTTATCCAAAACCTATGGTTATAATGATATGTTTTAAGTTGTTTCCACATTTCCCTTATTTCCCTTGGGATTATCATATAAATAACAACTCATTATTTTCTGTATAATTCTCACTTCAATTAATCCACATTTTTATACCTATTCCATAAATTATATTAATAGATTCCATGTTTAATCCCTTGCATATCTTTATATATAACCACCGTCTAATATATATCCCAAGGTAATCCTATTTATTTTTATGTGCAGGCTTGTTAAGGATGTTTTCAATAATGATAATGCTTTTATTATATTTAATTGTTATCTAATGTACCAAATTTCTATGGAATGTAGACTTATAAAAAATCATTGTTGAATTAAGTGTAATCTTATTAAAAAAATCATGAATTAATGTGTTGTAAGGATCATGTTAGTTATAGATTTTATCAAAGGGAAACATTGGTTTTTTTTTATTTGGATTATGAATCACTAGTGAGAGATAATGGGATAAGACTAACAGAAGATAGCATCCCTAAATATTGGTATAAATAGAGTATGTAGTTTTTCAAGAAAGTACATCAATTTCTTTATTTTACTAGTGGACTTCGTTTTAGAATAGATTTATGAGGCATATCAAATCTGACAAGGTGCATCAGGCCTGATTCGGCTTAAAATCATACACAACATTGATCCTGATTGTGAACCTAGTTTGATACTCCCAAGAAATATGATTTGGTAAATTCATTAGATCATTGCAAACCATTTTTATATGACCAAAAAAATTCCATTACGTGTATGTTTAAGGGAATAGATCATTGATAACATACATTAAAGTTTAAAAATAAATAATTTAGGGAACAAATGTATGTTATATATTTTCATGTTAATTTAATTAAATTCCCATCTATGAGTCTAATAGTTTAAAAATAATCGTCATTAATTTTCCATTTATTTCATCTAATTTTCAAAAATAAAAGGAATTAGTTAGATAACGAATGTGAAAGAAAATGTGATGACTAGACCAACGATATTCCTTACATGATGGGAGCGGTAATGAAAAAAATATTATGATGACACTATCTCATATGACACTTGTTTTAAATAGAATCATGGATCATGAGGAGTGCCCAAATTCCCATAATAAAAAGAACTACAATTGGAGGGCCTCTAGCATTTAATGGATTATCTGATCCCTCAATCACAGAACTATAGATTAACTCTATTGAGGGGATATTATCTTTCTTTTAGTTTTCTAAACAAGAGAAGGTACTATAATATAATTATTATATGGAAGAATAAGCTAATATGTGGTGGTCTTAGATCAATAATATGAAACATGAAGGAGAGTTCAAAGCGATGGGATGGAAGTTTTTCTGTAATATGTTTTCGATAAATATTTTCCTCAAAAAATCTATCCTAAAAAGGAGATGGATTTCCAGGACCTCAAGAAAAAAACAATGAATTTATCTTGAAGTATGAGGAAAACTTCATGAGACTCAAACCATACACTAAATACATTGTATTTTCAACTGAAGGCATGGTTGGCCTCTTATTTGGTTGTCTAAAATCAAGTCTTTGAAAATCCTTATAGATCTGAAATGTTGATAAAATTAATGAAATTGTTTAATGTACCCTCAATGTTAAGATGGATATGAATAACTCTCAAGAGTATGCTAGGGATAATAAGTGAAAATTGGTGCTTAATTCTTGCATCATGATGGATAATTCAAATTTTGATATGAAATTTCAACATCCTGCATTTCAATGGTGCAGAATGAAGGAATCGAAAAATTTTATAATGGGGATAAAGAAATTATTTTGGTGATGGATGAAAGGAAATGTAGCTAGAAATTACTAAAATAAGAAACCAACTATTGCATTGGAAGAGAGTAATGATTCAAAAAACCCTAAGTGTATTATTCATTGCTCTAAATTGAAGGAACTAGAGAATTTTTCATATTAATTCCCTAAACCAGGGGTTTTTAGAGATAATCATCAACCACCTAGGTAGAATGGGAAATACTTTTCCATTATAATTGTTGATGTGGATTTGGACATTGATCTTATTAATGGTATGCTTTTTTTGAGTAATGAATAGATTACTTTCATTTTTATTCCGATTCTACGCAATAATTAATATCATGAATGATTAGTGGATCTATTTGAAAACCCCCACAAAGAATGGATGTTGATATTTCTTCGAAAATGGAAAGTGGTTAAATTATTATATCTCATGAATATAATTCCAACCCTATAAAATCTTCATAATAATCCTCCTAGTAAACCTTTTCAAATGTCATTCAGTGTAATTTGATCGAATTCAAGGTAATTATTAGATATCATTATATGTAGGCAATATAAAATTCAGTGAGAAGGAAATCATTCTCTATATTGTGAATCAACCCTTGATTTTATACAAGCTTAAGGATGAGGAAGAATCATCATTATCTCCAACATCTGAACCATAAATATTATTTCCCTATCATAAATCATAGCTACAAAAAATGATCAATTATAAGGGAAGAATCATCCTTAAATACATTACCATTTTAAGAGAATGCGTTGATTCATTTCATGAGAAATTTTTTGGTCTTCCTCCTAACTAAGAGGATGAATTTTACTTAAATATTATACGTTGGGTGTTACCAATATCTATGTCTTCGTATAGAACTTCTATTGTGGAACATGAGGATTAGAAAAAAAAACTATAAGTTAATATATACAAAGGATTCATACACCCAATTGCTTCACCATGGTGTAAAAATGACTTCTTTATCAATAATAATGATCGTTCAATGCACTGACGTATTAATTATCAAGAGCTCAAAATGATCATGAAAAAGTACAATTATCCTCTACCATGGATTGTTGACTTGTTTGATTTTATATAAGGAGGATAGTGCTTATCAAAGGTGGATCAATGTTATGGATATTATCATGTAAGGTAGAATAAGGAGTATATCCCCAAGAAATCATTTTCTATAAGGTACAGTCACTATGAGTTCATAGTAAGGCCTTTCGATATCATGAATGCTCCATTAATATTCATGGACCATATGAATAGGGTCTTTATAGATTATATAGAAAAGATTTGCGGTAGTCTATATTGATTATAATCTAATCTTCTCCTAAAACAAGGCAAAGCATGAGGGGAACATGAGTACTATTATAATGACAATGAAAAATTATAATCATTAGGAAATGTACACCAAGTCTGTTTTTTGGTTGAACGAATTTTCATTCATAAGGAATATCATCACATGTAATGGGATATCTACGGGTCCTTCCAAGATAGAATCAATTGATGGGTGGCTGAGGATACCATATGTGATATATATCCATAGTTTTCATGGATTATTTGGGCAATATAATTGATTTTTGAGAAACTTATCATGGTTATAAAATCCTTTAACCAAGATATGATAGAAGGGAGTCAAGTTTTCTTGTAAATATTAACAAGAAGAGAGATTCAAGGTGTTGAAAAAGATTCTTATCAATGCCTCTATTATAACACTATCCTCAACTGGAGAACTATTCATGGTATTCTACGATACATTGAATAATGGCTTAGGATGTGTGTTAATGAAGATTGAAGAATTCATTACATATACTTCAATGTAGCATAATGTTCATGAATAGAACTACCGAATTCATGATATAGAGTTGGTTTTATTGATATTATCTCTAAAAATAAGGCATCATTACATCTTTGTGTAGTGTTATGAAATATATAAGGATCATAAATGAGATAAGTATATATTTACATAGAAAGTGAAGAATATGCGCCAAAGAAGATAGTTGGATCTGATCAACTACTATGACTTCCCAATTCACTACCATAATGGGAAAGAGAATAAACCTGAATATTACATATATAGAATGGAACCAAAAATTATATCACTTATGTGAATTGAGAAGGATCTAAATCTATTAAATTTTGAAAGGATGAACATGGGAATCAAAAATGAATAAAAATCATCAATCCATTTAAAAAATGATTTATCAACCATCCATTATAGAAAATATAAAAGATACAGAAAGAAATGTTGAACGAATTCAGAGGATAGTGGAAGCTATATGGAAATCAAAATCCATGGATATCACTGATAATGAATAAGGAATTATGAGATTTGGGTCCATACTATGAGTACCATCAAGTCATGGATTAATGAAAGAGCTGTTGGATGATGCATATACATCAACCTTCTTCATCCACCAAGGAAGAAAAAAAGTTCTATCGACATCTACAAAATTGTAATCTTCACACAATTTGAAGAAGTTGATCATAGAATATAGATCTATATGTCCTGAATCCGATAAATTGACATAAAAAATAAAATATCAAAGTGGGTGATACATCCATTACCCATACCAATATAGAGGTGGAAAATCACCATTGACTTTGTCATTATTCATCTGAAGACATTAAGAGAAAATAATATTCTATGGGTTGTGGGGGATCATCATACAAGGTCTACACACCTCATTTTAATTCAAGATGATTATTATTGGATTAAATTGGATAGATATAATTCAGATAAGTAGTATGGCTACATGGTGTATCACTATTGATTTTATGTAATCTAGATATGAGATTCAAATCCATGTTCTAGAAGATTATCAAACATTCTATAAACACTATTTTGAGCTCTAGCACATTTTATCACTCTCATACTAATGGAAAATATGAGAAGACTCTCTAGACACTTGAGGAAATGTTGAGATAATCCTCAATTGATTTAAAATGCAGATGGGACCAACACCTTCATCTAGTTGAGTTCTCTTACGACAATAGTTTCCCTAAAAAATGGATTCCTATGAATCCATTTATGGGAAGAGGTGTAGAGATCCAACATTTTGAGATGATGTTGGGGAAAAAATCTAGGTCTTTATATGGTCACATACATCGTAGGAATGCTTAAGACCATTCAACATCACTTCAAGATTTTATTGAGTCAACATAAGAGCTATATCAATAATCATTGATGAGACTTATAGTTTCATGTTAGAGACATGGTATTCATCAGTATAATTACATGAAATAAAGTCACAACATTCGGAATGATGGTTAAATATAGTCCAAGAGACATTGGTCCCTTTGAGATCTTTGATCGCATCGAAGATATTGCCTATGGACTCGCACCCCCAACTAAATTATCTCATGTACATGATTTATTTCATGTATCCCTTTAGAGAATGTACATACTAGTCCCCACACATGTACACAATATATAGGTGGTACCATTTTAGAATTATATCTCATTTGAAGAGCATCCAGTGAATATATAAGATCATAAAAGCAATGTTCTATGAAATAAGACAATGCAACTTGTCAAAGTATTACGGAGATAACAAAATTTTAAAGAAGCACTTTTTGAATAAGAGTATGTGATGAAAAAAAGTTACCCACATCTATTTTATTGTGGGTGAAGAAAACATAGATCTTGAAATTTCATAATTAAAGAGATTGTAACGACCTGAAATGTTAAAAATAATATTTCCCATCTGATTTAATTACAATTTTAATTATGTCCTACGGATGTAGAAAACACCTACACTTCTATTGTTATATTTTATTTGTTTAAGAAGAACATTACAAATAATTACCGTTGATAATATTTCCATGTAACCATAATCACATGATTATTATAAATATTGGGTTTTATGAAATCCAATTAACATAGACAAAAGAGTTTATGGCCTCAACTGGTAGGATCATGGCCTACAAAGCCCATTTATTAGAGACACCAAGAGAGATCATGTCTCTATAAATTTACCTCATCCAATACCAAGATGATATCCGATAACAAAAGCATGTTCAATACTTTTTACTGGATAATTTCGATCTCATCGAGATCACGAACCATACCATGTACGAAGAACCACCCCATGAATGTCTCACCATCACTCACCATACTCTTAGGGTGTTTTGTGTGGTATTAATGAGATATTTTTCAATACCATATAAATATTATTATGTAAAATATTTTTTATAGAACAATTAATATATTTTCATCTGACCATTGTAACATTATAAATGATTATTTATTTTGATGGAATAAAACAGAAATTGTATTTATTTGGATAATTTTAAAATTCAATTAAAGAATTTATTTTGATAAATAAATGAATTTTTAAATAAATAATATAACAATTAAAAAAATATTACTTTTTTTTAATAAATATTTATAATTATAAAAATTTAAATTCAAATATAATTATTTAAGGGTTTGAAAATTGTTATTGTTAAAAAACCAATAATTTATCAATAAATTTTGATTCTTATTTTAAAAGTGAAAATATAAAACAATTATAAAATTAGTTGAATTAAATGAATATTATTTAACAAATAAAAACAATTAAATTATCCAACCGTTAATTTTTCGAATTTTTCTTTGACAGATGAATTTTTTAGTAAAACTTAATTACCATATAAATATATTTTATTTATTATGATATCATAATGACCCAAAAGTTATGTAATAAATACTATAAATGGTATCCATGAACAAATATAATACCTCGATTTTAAATAATTTATTTTTATGTTTATTTCGATTAATTTTTTAATGCTATTATGAATCCTCAAAAACCATTAATATAATTTATAGTTTTAAAACCATTTCTTTATGTGTGTGGCTCACCTCTACAAAACGAATGGTATTATTATAAAAGTTTCGACCCTAACCATCTAAAATAATTAAAAAAAATCCATTTGGTTGAAAACATGGGAAAACTGTTGGAATGTTTGTAGTTTTTTTATATACTGTCCAAAACCAATGTTTGAGAAATGATCAGGAATTTCCCACCATTTCCATATATAAACCAAACCAAGATCCAAATTTTATACATAAAAGATCGTTGAGCCCAACCTTACCATTCCCTCTCATATCTAACATTCTCCCATGGTTTACCCAATCACTCCAGATGATCATCTTGAGCATTTGGCTTCCGATACTCGTGTAAAAGATGCTTCAATTCTCTTCTTTATTCGTCATTATTTGTTATATTATGCCTTAATCTTCCAATTAATAGTGTTTGTTGATTTCTTCCCAGGTCTCTATTACTTCTCATTTCATTTTAACAATAATAGAGTCCCATTTTTCCTTATCAAAACATTTTATGAATTTTTAAGTGATATTTTATGCTACCGAAATTTCCCTGTGATTTTCCTTGAAAATGTAATTGTGGAGTGAATACCATAGCCATTTCCAATCAAATTTTTTCATCATTATACACTAATACATGTTTTAATTAGGACATAAATGTGTCTATTATGCACTAATTGATCATGGAATAAGATATTATGTTGAAAGAATCTATGTTGTGGGACCTATATGGCACAATTGAGCATGAGAATGAAATGAAAGTGATGGGTGCATCTGGAAATATTTAGTTCTTCAATTATTTAGGTAATATTTTAAGTCATGAGATTTCATGATGTTATAGGGTTGGAAATTGAATAATTTATGGTACTTTATCTGTCATTATGTTTTGGAAGTTATCCAGGGACTATGTATAATATGTAGTGTTTTATATTGTTTCCACATTTCACAAGTTGCCTTTATAATTATACAGCTATATCATGTCTCAAAAATAATGTTTATGATTATAAATCATTTCACCCCCATTTATATTCTTATTTTATAACATGTATTACCTTATTCCATGTTTATTCCCTTACAGGGAATTATATCTCACATGTTTATTATGTATGTTCCCATGTTATGCCATGCAGTTTTATGTGTGATCATGTTAAGGAATATTTCAATAAATATTATGCTTTCCTTGTCTTAAATTGTTAGGATATGTTCTTAATTACAAAAAAAATTATAATTATCAATCAGCTGGGTTGTACTGTGTGTAATATTTTGTAATAAATCATGAATTAATGTGTAATAAAGTGGAAGGTTGTTATACATGGGTAGTTGTCTCAATACTCACCAAAATTAGTATGAGACCCCTATCATGATTATACCTGATATTGAACTACACGGGTATGTACTTACTTGATCAGATCATTTGTAGAAATAATTAAGTCCTGTTATGGGGATCAAATTTCGAATGACAATATGTTGTTGTTGACATTTCTTAATTAGTTTATCATCTTGATTCATCTATTGAGAATGTTTATAGCACTCTTTGGGTAAAGCCCATTGAAACTGTTCCTATTTTTCAGTTTCAGTGAACAGATCAGAATAATAAGTGGAGATCCATAACATTGATAAAATTCCTCTTGTAATATATATTAGTAGATAGAGATACCAGGATGTGATTATGGATTATTTTAATATTTATCACTCTCTAAAACCTATTTAATCACATCATCTTGTGAATGTGTATTCATATTTGGTTATTAAGTCTTCCAGCAGTTCTGAAATGAATTCCATTTCTTTTACTATCATGAGTGGGTTTGATTATATCATAGTTTACTCTAGTGATTTGAAGAAGGAAATGATATCCTCTAGGGATGATATCATACATATTAATGAAGTTTTGGAATCAATAGATGATTTGGACATGTTGGATGTGATAAAGGTGTCCCAAAAATATTTGATCAAATATCTTCATATACTTCCCTCTTTGAGACATTTTGGTTTTCAGATAAGTGAAAATTATCATGAGGATATCAAATACCATGTGAGTGGATTGAAAAATATATATTCTACCATGTCATTTCTCAATTACCTCATTGACCTGGTTGGATATCAAAGAAACATGATTAAACATATTCATAGGATTTAATTCCATAAGGTGTTTCAACCAACCTTCACTTCTATACCTACACCTCATGTGATTCTTGAAATTTGGAATGTGGTTGAACAAATTCATTCAATATTGACTTCTATGTGATACATGTTTCGGTCTCATCACAATGAAATTATTACACCTATACTCATGAAATATTTATACAGCGGTATTTTGGCTGAGTTCTAAGACACTAAAGAGGCTGTTAGAATGATATTTTTTAGAAATTTCATGTCCTTAAATGACATGGAGGGGTATCTTGATGATTCTATTTGTGAAAAGTTGAAATACATCTTGAATGTTTCACAATAAATTTTGGGAATGAATCCTAGTACAATTGGACTACTAAACAAAAAATTAGCAGTGTTTTAAAGACTTTTTGGAAAATATTTATTAGCAAGTTGAAGGTTTATATGATGACTCTACAGAGTAGGATTACATTTTTTTAGAGTCTGAGGGAACACTACTAGTACCAGTTCATCCTATTTGGACTGTTCCTTTTCATTTTCTGTCCTTTTGGGTTTATCCATCTTGTAAATCCAATTTCTTTAATACCTGTTGTACCAACCCTAGTTTCATGTGATCCAATTGTTAGTACTACTATTATTTGTGTTTCACCTGATCCTATAATTTTTTAATGAGGTATACCTAGGATTATTTGAAAAGAAATATATAATATAGAATGGAATTTGAAATATATGAATGGAAGACTAATTAAACTGAAATTATCATTCGACTATATTCTAAAGAAGTTGTATTTGAACCTTCTTGTAGCTTCATATAGTACTCAGTTATCTCCTATGATCAATGATCCTCAAACAATTTCTTTTGATCATCATTAATACATCAATGGAATTCTAAAAAATGGTATGTTTTTAGTTTCCAAAATATATAGATAGGAATCCTCACCTATTGTGGATTTATTCAAATAAAATATTATCAAGAACGTTGATATGTGTGCATATGCATTATTTTATCATCGATGAGGAAGGAATCTTGAACTAACTCCTCCATAATCCTTTCAAGGTACTGAAAATATGGTAATACGACATTTGATCATTCTAGAATTTTTCAGTAAGATTAAACTAGGGTGGTATTTCGTTATCTACTGTTAGATATAAAGAAAAATATTTTCATTAAGGACCTCTAATGAAACTGGTATCTATGACTACCCGTTCCAATGATTTGAATATATCATCCGAAGATCATAAAGGAGTTCTAACCACAACTTCATAATATCTATGAGATAAATTTGAAATTGGATATAATACCATTTCTACTATGGAGATAGAAAAATCATAATTTCCATAAGTGATCGATCCCCCTCATACATCGCACTCCTCTCTCGACTACAAAATTTCTAAACACAAACCAATTTCATAGTTTGAAACTACCCATAATCCAAGTCTTTGAACTTGTGTTTTATGTATATATATTTTTAGATATTGGATGAATGTAATTTTTTATAAAAATATTTATTATTAATGAAATCCTTCATTATACATTTATTATTTTGTTCTTAGTGCCTTTTTCTTAGAATTAAAATTTTTTATTTACATGTTTATTAGAAATGGTTTTCATATTATTTCATAACTCTATATCAAATTTTTTTAATTTATTGTTTTTGAATTTACTGAATTCAACTATTTTATAATTCCAATTTCAGTCTATGAACTATATTTCAACAGTTCATAGCTTCAACTTCTAAATGATTTTTTTCACCTCCATAACCTTCCTTTTCAATGAAACAAAAAATAAAGATATATATCCTTATAAGGATATTTTTAAATGGTGGGAATAATTTCTCTAATGTGATAGATGTGTCAAAATACTTGGTGAATAAAATGTTATAAACAATATTTTAAATCAAATATACATATTACAATTTTTTCATAATTTTTTTTAAAAAACACTAAATTGTTTTTGTTTGAGGTTTATGTCGTTTTTTATCATCAATTTTTGTAATGATTTATAATACTGATGTTGTTCCAACATATCCCATGTAATTTTTGTTTTGATAATCTAAAATACCCCACATGTGTTACTGGTTTATTTTTTTTTATGTTTTTTCATTTGGTTATGTAATTAATTTAAAGATAATTTTTTCAACAACATGTTTAGAAGATATTGATAATTTTATTATCTTTGGGAAAGCATATAGGTGATGCAGTCATCTTTATGTGTAAATAAATGTGTAGATAAACTTGATACTTAAATTGACTATGAACAAAAATTCTTACATGGAACAGCTATGTAAAAAATAGGCTTTGTTGAGATCCACAATAAGATGAATCAACGACATGATCAATAATATATGTAGAGCACAACACTATGTGAATAGGATATGTGTTAAAGTCATCTACACAATTTAGAGACTTGGTGAAATCATCTACGTGTTTCTAACCTGCAATTTAATTCATTCATCTATGTCAAATTTTTTTATGTGAGTAAGAAGACAATGTGAATAAATTATTAAATGTGAAGAACACCTATAAAATAAAGATATGTGGATAAATAATACATGTAATGTATGACTATGCTGATCAATTCAGCTATCAAAATTCTAAATTAGTTGAATTCAACTATATGGTGATCTGGAATCAGCTTCATTATTTAGAAACCTATAATTTTTAACCATTTGTCTACTTTTATAGGAAATTTATATTTTCATTCAAGATTAAAAATTTTTATTTCTAATTTATGGTAAAAATAATTACAAAAAGATTCATATGCTGAGAAAATAAGAGAGTAAAAGAATATTGTAATAGTTATTGCTATTATGGAGGTCTTTATGAGAAAAAGGAGTATCAAATTTAACACCGTACAAAAATTTTATATATATGATGCGGAGTGATTAAAATATTTGTTTTTCATGAATCTTTATCGTGATTTCTTGAAGAGAACATAAAAAGGAACAAAGGCTCTTGATCTCTTATCTATGAACTCCCTAAAATATCTCGGTGTGACACTCATTTTTTTATAAAAATGAATAAGACTATTCAAAACAATAAGTAGGAAACCAAATTCATCTTTTCTATGTCCAATGGTATCACCTGACGTATTTTTTAATAATATCTTATCTATTAGAGATTTATGAACTTTTATTATTTGTATTTTCCTATTTTATGTTGCATTTATAAATGCCATATTTATTAAATATCTAAAAGTGATGGTTCATATAAAAAGAACCTTAAAATGTTGTATTTGTTATGCCAAATTAGATCATGATTGAATGATCCTATTATTGTACCAAGTGTCACCTACATGCACTCATTCGTGATGTCCTTTGGAAAATATTATTGGGGCCATGAAGAGATTATTGGGTCCATATCAGAGGTGGTTTCTATGCAAGAAAATAAGTTGTCTATGTCCATTATGTAATAGGGTAAAATTTTAGGGGCTATGAAATAACTCATTTCATATAGCACCCCTGGATCTGATGGGTTTTTTAGGTCCTGAATAGATTACTCGTTCAATTTTTTGTGGTGGGTTCTTACCTAGTACTGATAGCACCACTATGATGCATCTTATTCCAAAAATAAAAACACATCCATCATTCAGTATTATCTCCTTTTGAGTATTTGAATCTTCACATATAAGTTCTTATCTTTTCTTCTCGACAATAGGTTATGTGATTATCTTCCCAAATGGGTCACCCTCGAGAAGCATGATTTTGATTAGCAATGATCCATCAAAGGAGAAATTATATTATCCTAGGAGGAAATTTATGACAATAATACTAGGGGTCATGGTTTGATCATGATATTATTATTGGATATGGAAAAGTCCTTAGACAATATTGACTGGACTTTTATTATCAATGATTTGACAGGTATGGGCTTATCCTCCTTGTATATTGACTTTTGTTTTGGGTGTTTCACTCCTTTATGGAAGGTTGTTCGCTTTTTGGGGAGGAATTATTGGTTCTTCAATTTTTTTCATGGATTGAGGAAAGGGGATCCTCTATCCCCAAGACATTTTATTCATTCCCTTGATGTTTTCATTCACCTCATAAAAAATTCAATCATGCAAAATACCATCTTTTCCTATCAGTGCAAACCCAGATCATGTAGTATCTCCCATCATATGTTTGTGGATGACTCTATCATATTTATGAACACTGTTATGAGGTCAATTTGTAGACATAATAAATTTTTTTTGGTTTATTGTCACTATAGTGGTCAGATTTTTTCTTACAATAAGTGTCTCTTTTTCATCCTGAAGCATTGCATGGTCTACCAGATTGACTCTCTGATAAGAATTCTGGGTATGAAGAATGGACCTTTCCCCATGGTGTTTCTTTGAAACCCAGTATAACCTGAAAGGATGAGAATCCACCAATTCGATCTCATTGTAGGAAATATTATTGGTTATGTCCACATCTTGATGAATATCTTCTTATCTTTTTGAGGAAGACTCACCATTGCCAATAGTTCCATATCATCTATCACTTACCAAGTTCTCTGATCTACCAAATTTTAGAAGGATGTTATCACCATGATTGACTCTATTATTTCCTCTATCATATGGGATTATCATAATGTGGGGAGGAAGCGTTGGGAGGCATGGCATAGTCTTGTGAGACCTATAATAGAGGGAGATATTGTTGTGAGGGGATGATTTGGTCCAATGCATTGCTTGAGGGTGGAGTTTGAATGGGAGGTCATTGAGGCTTGTAATATATGAAAAATATTCATGGACTCCATGATTAGTGGAGGAAAAAATGGTTAATTTGTGATTCTAGATTCTCTTTGTTCTTTTTTTTCCTTAAAAATTTCAATCCCTTCAACCACATACCAGATGGATTGTTGGTTATGGGGTATTTCATATTGAAACCACAACTAGGTGGGTGACCACCTCTGGTTTCTTGGATTCCCCGCCACCAATATCACATTAAATAATGATATTATGTACCCAATTTCCTTAATGTTCTGTTTCACAACAATCAGAGTTTAGCCTTTTAGATGATTGATATTTTATACGATATGAACAGATGTGTTTTCACTATGTCATTTCTGCATTCCTTTTCATCTAAATATTATCATAATATAACCACTAGTGCACCTTAGCAGAACACGTGGGGATTGATATTATGGGTTAAGTAAATCCCCACCAAACTCAACATTCTTTTATGGAGAATTCATAATTGTTCTTCACCTAAGGATGAGTAAATTAAATATTCTAGTGTTATCTTGGTTTCATGATGCATGTGATGGAGGGATCCTAGAGAAGAGAGTTATGATCAGTTGTTCATCACTAGTCAATGGGCGTCTAATGTGTGTCATGCCTTTGGTTACATCATAGGAATTTCATTTCCATACACAGGGAACCATTCATTCTATCATCCTTGATTCCACTATGTGGGGATTGTAGGCTCAGAGAGATTCACCCACATAATCATTTTTTTCAGTGTGATGGCGCATTTGGATGGCCAGAACAAAGCCCGAAAATATGGGATTTAATGCTTCAGCAAGTCTCTAGTGGCTAGATTCATGTCCATTATTCTTGATATGGTTGTTTTATGTGGTAAATTGTGTGAATCTCCCTCACTCATATTGCATCTCTTGGACCCTCTTGATTCTTTCTCCAGTCATCTTGGGAAATGATTTATATTCATCACTCACCCATTAGAATAAATATTATCATTGACAAATCCATCTCTATGAATGACATGAATGTTGGGGATGTAGTCTGGGACTCTATTGGTTGGTTTATCCTTTCCTTTTCTACACACACTGGAAGAGGTAACTCTCAACTTGTTGAGGCTCTAGTGATGCTCCATGATCATCAGCTCTACAAGCTCTTGAATATTGGTCTTCCTATTATCGAAACTGATTCTATCATCATACATGATTCCATTCCTTGTAGGAGTATCATTCTTTAGCCTTTATCCTACATTTTGAGGTGGTTCAAGACTCTTATCAATAATGACATAGTCAATATAAACATTCATTGGGAGAGAAGCATGCTTTCTCATCACTTTCCCACTATGGCATAGCAGGTTATTATGATTTTCATTCCCTCATATTTTCACACCTTCTCTATTGAAGGGATGAATCCCATTATAGGGTGTGTACTGGGTTTTCCCCACATCTATCCGCTTAAGATTCCTTCTTTATTTTTTCTTTCATGTTTCATTTGGTATTCATTTTGTACTCTCAAAATTTTTTGAATAATAAAATAATGATGATGATGAATCCACCCCCCCCCCCGTCATTATTATTATAGTTGTTCTCTACCAACACATTACACACTCTCTTCTATAGGAATATCTTCTAACACATAAACATGTTGATTTACTAATAAATGTTTTATTCTTAAAATATTTCATCATAAAGATTACCATGTTTGAACTTCATTAAAATATGTCTCCACTTCATAGGAGAAAATTTACCTAATAGTTAATATTCTATGTTTCCAATTATAGTATATTATTTGACCACATAACAACAATTTAAGAGATATTTTAATCACATGTTAAGGATATCATCATAGTATGTAATTGAGATGGACTATTTGGAAGTAAAAAATTCTCTAGGACATTATCACAATTATTAAATATAGAATAAAAATAAATATGTGATAAGAAAATTACATTTACATTAACATATTATAATATACATATCTTTTAATGTAAAAATTAGTTTTTTATAAGGAACCAAATCCAACAGATTCCCAATTTTTCTAGAGCCAACTAAAAAGTCCTTATTTTTTCTCTCATGTTAATCATTGTTTTTCTATGAATGGATTAATATTTGAGTACTATCACATTTTCATAAATTGGGTTGGTAAAGAAACGTGTATGATAGGAGAATTTAATGATTAAAACATTATTACCTTGATATAATCCAACTAAAAATGATATAACCAAGTTTATAACCTTTCTTCCCACGTAAAAATTTTGTTGTTTTGAATATATATATAGTCAAATATTATCATAATAATGATAAATATATTTATTTTGGTATTACCCATAACCATGATACAACATTGTTGAACCACTCCTTAGGATGTATCAAAATACGCAACATACTCTGATATTGTATATATAGAAACCCGTGGATGTAGTAAGTTTTTTTTCATTATTACCTTATCCATTTATAAAATCCATGATCAAAATGAACTAATTTAAGACTTGGGTTTAATATTCTCGAGCACTAGTATTTAATCTTCGTTGAGAACTATAAAATCATTTAGGTTAACTTTTCCATGTACTTTGGGATAGTTCAAACGTTTAGTCGATACAATTATGATAGATATATCAGATGTTGTCCTACTATGATTTAAGCATAATTAATATCAATATTCATTACATTTCATGGAATATGAGATGAATTACTATCATTTAATCTTGTGAAATTATTTCAATCTCCAAAATCACTTCTTATTCAAATGAATGTTCTACTAAAAGGATTATATACCAACGAAAATTTGGTCTTGAAGTATTTCATCATCAATTATTCAATAAAATTATAATATATGGACAATTAATAGATTTAGAAAATGTGGGGATTTATTTTTTAGACCATCTTCGTTATAATATACATTCTATATAAATTTATACTTTGATAAATTTCATTCCTTATACTTAACAAAACTTATATGACAGAATAATTGTTTTTTATATGTGATGAAAATATCTACCTTGGAAACATATAGTTCACCAACTAACATGATTGAAGCACATGTCTCTAATTCATGTCAAAATTAATATTCTATTATCCTAACCTATGATATATTCAAAATTGATTTTGTGTAATTTGTATATCTTATTGGAATTTATTAATGTCACCAACCGTTTCACATTATGCCTTATATAAATATTAAAAAAGTAATCCATTTGGTTTAATCATATAGAAAAAAATCAATAATTAATCCTATAAATGTGGTTTCCCTGAAAGAAAATAACACAACAGAATGAAAATAGAAATATATTTTGACAAGTATAATTCTAAATGACTTCTTTTCATGATAAATGGCGTAAAGGTTTTGTTAAATAATAAACCTATCAATAATCAATGTTGCTTTATTAGTACCTTCTTATACCATACAATCCTTGTTTCTCTTGAATACTCACAATCAGTATCAATTCTTATATACATTAAAAATATGTAATACAAAAATATTTATACAACTAGTTCATTTCTTTAATATATACAATCTGGTAAACCATATATTATTATTATTACCTATAAATATTTAGGAATCATTATTCCAAATTAATGAATGTGTATCACCCACCATGTTGAACATAAACACCCATTTTCGTTATAAATTCATATGAAATATATGTTTCTTAAACTAATCCAACGAAGCAAAGTGAATTCCAGTATTCCAATTCCAACCATTGTGCATCCAGAGCATTAATATTTAGTTTATAAGTCTTATCCAACTATATTTTAAGAGAAATAATATATTTCTAGAAGTACATTTGGTATTCACTAGATTCTAATATCTTTATATCCTATTGCATAATTTACATGTATTTGTTGTTGTGTTTGATGTTCATTTATATAAAAACCCTCATTCAATAAATTGATTTCAACAACATATTTTTGTAGAATTATATTAGAATCTTATTATATCATATTTGACATGAAATAAATTATAAAAAGTAATTGGAACATGATTATTTGTTTCACTTCTAATTAAAAAAATATATTGTAAAAATATTGTTATAATGGAAATATAAAAAATACACATCATTGATATTCTTTTTCCTACCATTTATATGTTTATGTATTTAAAGAAATGTGAGTATGGGGATACCTTTACTCCACATACATGATCATGGAATAATTAGATAATATATTCATTATGTATCTATCTAAAAGTTTATTCAACCAATACATGTACACTCATCTACTTTGATATATATTCATAAACTTCATTAAATGTATATAATGAAGTGTATAGTGTTACCTTTGGATTTAAAATAGATCTCATGTTAACATTGATCTAACTCTAATGTATTTATGATGTACTTGTAGTTGAAATGGTTTGTTTGTCTAAAACATTATTAGTAGTTTTTATTTATATCTAGTATAATAGATAAATTGAGACTACTACAATTGTATAGGTACAAACAAGTCAACTAATTTTAGTTTTATTCAAAAAACAATTATCTTTCCACAATTGGATAAGAGTATTAATTGTAATGTATCTCTATTATTCAAGAGCTATTGAACCATTCGTTTAGTGTTGGAGTACCATGACAACATTTATTCCAAATGTGAAATAATGTCTTATTATGTCTTGTTGTATATTGTGGTAAATGTTTTGGTAACACATATTGAAAAAATTATTCAATACCTTAGGAAATTTTATGTAAAAATCTCTCATTTCCTGACATAGAATTATTTCTTTCTAATATCTTTCTGATTGTACTCTATAACCATCATATTCTTGTTCATTTACTACATTCGAATACATGTATTTCGTATGAATATCATTTTTAATACACAAGTGGTGAATAAAAATTTAATTAATCTACCCATAGTGGATTAGTATACTTTATTATTCAATTATTTTCAATTTATTATCTAGTGTCCATTCGTTCCTAATTAGAAGAAAATAACATCATGTTCACTCATCTACCTTTTAATCCTTTCTCTTTAAAGATCATTGTAAATGAACAAAGATTGTGTTTTATATAATTAACCTTTTTGTTAAAAAATTCCAATATATGGTCTAGAGAGATAGGTTCCAAATAGTTCATATCCCCATGGAGAATTATGGAAAACGATTCATGAGAGACTTATCCATTTTTTAGTTATTAATTATAAAAATGAGGATAATATTCATATTAAGGATAATAATATATGATTAATGGTAAAATATTTTTATCTAATGGGAATAACAATTTAATTAATTGATCAATATACCCAAGTATTTTTAAATGATTATTAATAAAATGATTTCTTTATTCCAATAAACAATAATATTGTGCATTAAAATTATTATTTTTTCCAATCATTTCATTCTCTTTTCAAGATAAATAAGATCAAATATTATAGTATACTAATCCATGTATATTTATTTTGTATCATAAACTATTATAAAATGATGGATAATATAATACATCTAACATAGTAAGAATCCTAAAAATATCCCTATTGGGAATCATTTTCACCTTTACTCACATGACACTGAGGAAAATATGATTAGGTGATTCCAGGACATGATAAAAATATTCTAATAATAATTCATCGCATAAATGATTATACCATATCATGAATATTTTTTTTGTAAGGACATACACTAGGTCAAGGAATGACCTCACTGTGTTCATTATTTTGTTTCATTTTATTTAGTAATTAAAATTGAATAATAATACATTATTTGATTATAAATTAATGAATTCATAATAATTTTAATATTATTTTCCATCCTGTAATATTTTTAAGTACCTAAATCTGCAAATATTATCCTTAGAATTTATACATTCAAGGAAAATCTTTTCAAAACTATATATATTCCCCTTAGTATGTCAATAATGTGGGTTGGTCAAGGAACTTGAATGTATTTTGTTAGGATAGACTTTTCCAACTGTTAGATTTCAACTCCTTCATCCGCTAAGTGGATTCCATAAACAAAAATTAAAAAATTTATTTCCTCAACCCATGGATACAATTTACATATAATCTAGAGAAGGATACATCACTTTATGTAAGGGTTTTAAGTCAACAAATACCTTCATAAGAACTCCATGATAAATGTATGTGTCCCAAAGAAGGACGGTCAAACACATTATTCAATTACCTTCATTCCTAATCAACTAATGTATGGCTAATTAAGAATTAATATTATGTTTAGTAGGATTTTACATTAGTGATGAATAACTTATTAATAAAACATTTTAACATAAACCATTTATTTAAATTAAATATTTTATTATTATCTATTTTAATTATGTTATCACTATCTTGCATCCTTAATATAAATAATTATATAGAAAAAAGTATCTTAATAAATAAATGAGCTTATCTTGGTCTTATTTAAGGGTTTATTTACTAATCATAATATAAGTCAACCAATGACATAGGGTAAAACATATTGTGGTCGTCATAGAATGAGATACATCATTCCCCTTATCCACTTATTCATCACTTGAGTTAGAATCATCTCATTTCTATCTCGAACCACCTCCACGCACCTTGTGATACAAATTTTATTTCATGTAGTTAGAACACACATATAGGTAAGGGGGTATAAAGGATTGGTTAGGTGGAATTACATAAATAATTATGAACATGATGTTCCTACATAATTAGTGTTGGAGGGACAACTCGAAATCAATCATATGTAATTTAATAATTAATAATTGAAAAACCATGAAATAAACTAATTTATTTAAAATCAAAGAATACAATCATCTTTTTAAACTAATGAATAACCATAAATAGAACAGATAGACAAAAGTACTATGTTTATAATTATTTTATATTTTTTATTTATTAATATGATAAACCCACAAGAATTAGTTAATTAAATATATTTTTTTATTAATTAAATTTATCTAAAGAAACATAAAAATTCTCTTGGATATACCTATAATTAAGGATTTTATAATAAAGAAATGACAAGGCCAATAATTACAGACAGTTGAGTTCCTCAGCTAGACTACATAGCATCTATAAGGTAGCTACAGAACTTGTATCACTCATGTCATGTTGACATGAATCTCGATGAAATATTTGTCATGTTCATAAGTTTTGATTCCTCGAAAAGTGTTCTCTAGTTACATTCCATGTGTTCCACTTACCTTTTTTTCACGAGACATATCATTGAAATTAGTGTGTACTTTGGATGTCAGACTACATAATGGATAATCATGCTACACTCTATTTATCTTTCATGAATTTGTCTTTGTGATCCTCTAAATTACTCAGCGGGTACATTAGAAATGGGAAATAATGAACTACATGATGTTTAAACCGACTACATGTTGTGTATTTCCTTACTGCTCAAGGATCTTTGTCTCATGCAGTTTTGTTTTTCTATTTCACCATTAAAGTTGTATTAATTTCATTACCAAACCATATTTAATTCATGATGTGTATTTCGGATATACGACGTGTAATCAGAAAATCCATGTGATATATTGGCCCAGTCTAAACGTGGTTTGAATTAATTACCCCACATATAACCACTCTGTGTAATTCTATGTATCCTTTGGCACATCTAGGTATAGTGAACATTGGTACACTATGTGTACTCAAGGTACACAAATTGTAAAAAATCGTTATCATCAGTAACTATAAGGACCTAACCATAAAACATTACCTAATTTTGAGTTTTAGTCAATAATTTCCCTTGAGTCACATTCATTGGTTTTTCAGGTTTATGGGTTTGAAGAATTAGGCCATAACATAGACATTAAAAAACCACATAATACAAAATAGAAACATTATTTTAGTATTTATTATTTTATAATATAATACTTTTAAAAAAATTTGATATTTCATTCATGTAAAATATTCTCTACTTTCTACAAGACTATATCCATTCAATTACCCATCTTTAAATCTAGGGAAAAACATTTAAAAATTTGGGATGATAAAAAAATATCTGATGGAGATAAACATTCAATTAAAACCATTATCCCTTTGAATACATTAAAACTCATGAAAAAGTTATTGTACATTAACACTTTTCACCATAAATAAGTATTAAATACAATCCATTTAAAATATGCTCACATCATACCCATTTCTTAGTCACAGGATACCCATAAAACCTATTGGAGGAATTGATAGTACATAAAATTAATAGGGTACATAATTATAAAAGTTATTATTATAAATTTAATAACCACATGGTCCAATTGAATAAATTTAACTCATAAAAATGGAATAACCATATGGGTGACTTCTATACCAAATGTATTAGAGGGATTTCATAGACCCGCCCATTGATGGGTTATCAGAGTACCACACATCATTTGTTTACAATCTAACCATCAATCATAAGATTATAAAGTAACCACCCATATAATTTTCATCTACTATTACATAATCATACCACATTAAAGGATATAATTTTCAACATGTCCCATATCAAATTTTATTGTCACTTATAAGAAAACATTTAAAGTTATTGAAATAATCAGTCAATTTTTAAAACAAATTTTAAATATAAAATACCCAAAGAAGTGAAATTTGAGTTTATTTATATTTTATAAAAAATGATCCTTATAGAAGAAGAAAAATATAAAATAGTGGTCAAGAAAGTTTAGAAGTTATTTTCATTATATAAATTAGAAAAACCTTCGATTTATCATTTGTATAGAAACTCAAACGTTCAGTACAGAAAACATAAATGAAATTATTTTTAAAAACTATTGAATGAAATTAAAAATAGACATAAAATTCATTTTATAATAATTTTATAAAAAAAATAATATCGAAATTATTGAAATGGGGAAAACATTTTGAAATTAAACCATAAAAATTTTAAAAAAATTTAAAGTCTCCCATTCAACTTTAAAAGAATAAAATCGTAGGTCCCATGATGAAATGAAATTTAAGAAAATATTTTTATTTTAATGATAAATAAATTATTGATATGATATGTCAAAGGGTATTCATATAAACCTAATAAATGAGGGTCGGTGTATAACATCAAAATACGCCTCAATGAGAGGAGATTGAGATGCAATCTCTTACCTTGAGTATTGATTTCCACATCTGTCATTATTTACCTAGATAATTAAAAAATGATAAATATTTACTAGATTGGTAATATTTTTAATGTTTATTTTTATATTTATTTCAATTATAACAATTGTTTACAGAACTATATAAAAATATAATATTACTTCTAGTTTTTTGACCATATTTAGTAGAGATGTCAAAAACAACTTAGATAGGTCTACTATTGTCAAATGGGTAATTAGTAAAACATATAAAGAATTGTATTCATGAAATAATTATGATATTCATTATTTAATAATACTTATTTTTGTAATTATTTTTCATTTTGTGATGAATAAAAAAATAATTGCATCGCTCTGAGGAGGTGGTAGTCCAAACGTATACAGATGACGTTATCACATTTTCTAATGTGTAAAACGGTAAGATAAAAAGTAGTATATTATATTTACATAATGATAGTTACATAATGAATAAAAAATATTTTTCATTTATATCACATATTTTTATTAAACACATCCTTAATACATTCTATGTAAAATATTTATAAATCGTATTACTTTGAGGAATTGATAATCTGCTCCTCCACAAACCAGGTTATCATATTCCAGAAAAATGGAAAGAATGAAAGTATGGTTTATATATTAATTATAGATGTATAAATAAATTATAAATATCACATATATATATATTATATAAAATAGTATGTCCATAATTGTTTCCATTCATGAGAGATGGTAATGGAAGAATTATTGACATCGATTTGTGAGATGGTAGTCTGTCGTACACATGAATGATTATTGTGTATCCAAGTTGATGGATGTTTAGGAATTTTAGGTTGTAACCTTATTGTAAAAATATATCTTTATGTTTAAGATATAGACATTATTAAATAATAATTACATAAAAATAATTGTTTTTTGTACAAATAAATATAACAAAAGTTCACATTTAAGAACCTTACCACTTCATAGGGTAACCACTTTTGGTTTTCACCAAAGAAATTCATTGGATTGATTTTTGATTATTCTGATTCTTCTAGGATGATAAGATGTATTTTGGGAGTAAAATTGGTTTATATTTGGATTGACCAAAATTATTGATATGTGTGAATATAGTGGGAGAGGTGGTGGCATTTTACAAGTGAAGGAGATGACAAACATTGTATTTTTAACAAGAAAGGTAGGCGTACCAATGTTATTATCTTAAAAGTGGTCACAATAACACAAAATATTTTATACTAAAGGATTATGAATCTAAATATTGCTATAAAATGGGTGTTTTACAAGTTTATAAGTCAATTTTTTAGTTAAATGTATATTTTACCCACTAAGTAAGCTTGATTTCAGCTAAATCACTATATTTAATTGTAATTACATTCACAAATACTTTTTTTCCAAAAAATAATTCTATCATAATAGATATTAAAAATTAAACTGATTGAGAATTTGGAATCCATTTTTTCTAATTTAAATCATATAATTAATTAAATTTAATTGAGAATTAATCCCACATATGGCGCGAAACAATTATTTTTTGAAGTGTAAATGCTTAAAATGTTGAAATGTTTTAATATCCAATTTTACAGTGAAATTGATTCCAATGAACTAAATTAGATTTATTCATCCATAATTAATCAAACATTACATTAAAACAAATTAAAATATAATTTATCATTAAAATAATTATATGAAAAGGATTTTTTTAATTAAAATCCAATATTTTTTGTTTTTCATCAAAAAAGAATCTTCTCATTAAAATTATAAAAAATCAACAAAAGTATATTTTGTATTATTATTTTAAAAATTATATTTATTATATCAAAAAATATTTAAAAGGTTTCAAAATTTATTTTTAAATCAATTATCCCATTATGAGGCGGTAAAATTACCTTTTAGAAAAATATTGTTTTTAAGCAAAAAACTGGATATATTCTTAACTTATGACTATAAATATTGATGGAAGAATATAAAAATATTTTTTAAATGTGGTTAAGAATAATATAGTTACTTATACTTCATCCCTAAAATATAATGTACAGGAAATAACATTTACATTAAATAATAATAATAACAATATATTATCGTACGGTATAACTCAATCAAGTGTGCAACACATGATTTTGAAGAAAATCTTTCTTGAAATTTGTATACACTATTGAATTTATAATTTCTTTTATTATTCAATTGTTTCCAATTTATTATCTAGTGTCCATTCGTTCCTAATTAGAATAAAATAACACCATGTTCACTCATCTACCTTTTAATCCTTTCTCTTTAAGATCATTGTAAATGAACATAGATTGTGTTTTATATCATTAACCTTTTTGTTAAAACATTCCACTATATGGGATGGAGAGATAGGTTCCAAATAGTTCATATCCCCATGGTGAATTATGGAAAAATATTCCTAAGAGACTTATCCATTTTTTAGTGGTTAATTATAAAAATGAGGATAATATTCATCTTAAGGATAATAATATTTGATTAATGGTTAAATATTTTATTCTAATGGGAATACCAATTTAATTAATTGATCAATATACCCTATTATTTTTACATCATTATTAACAAAATGATTTCCTTATTCCAATAAACAATAATATAGTTCATTAAAATTGTTATTTTTTTCAATCATTTCATTCTCTTTTCATGATAAATAAGATCAAATATTATAGTGTAATAATCCATGTATATTTATTTTGTATCATAAACTATTAGAAAATGATGGATAATATAATACATCTAACATAGTAAGAATCCTAAAAATATCCCTACGGGGAATCCTTTTCACCTTTACTTGCATGACACAGAGGAAAATATGACTAGGTGATTCCAGGACATGATAAAAAATTTCTAATACTAATTCATCGCATAAATGATTATACCATATCATGAATATTTTTTTGTTAGGATATACACTAGGTCAAGGAACGACCTCACTGTATTCATTATTTTGTTTCATTTTATTTAATAATTAAAATTGATTAATAATACATTATTTGATTATAAATTAATGAATTCATAATAATTTTAATATTATTTTCCATCCTGTAATATTTTTAAGTACCTAAATCCCCAAAAATTAGCCTTAAAATTTATACATTCAATGAAAATCTTTTCAAAATGATATATATTCCCCTTAGTATGTCAATAATGTGGGTTGGTCAAGGAACATGAATGTATTTTGTTAGGGTATACATTGCCATCTTTTAGATTTCAACTCTTTGATCAGCTAAGTGGAGTCCGTAAACAAAAATCACAACCTTTATGTCCTCAACCCATGGATAAAATTTACATATAATCAAGAGAAGGATACATCACTTTATGTAAGGGTTTTAAGTCAACCAATCCCTTCATAAGAACTCCCTAATAAATGTATGTGTCCCAAAGAAGGAAGGTCAAACACATTATTCAATTACCTTCATTCCTAATCAAGTAATGTATGGCTAATTGAGACTTAATATTATGTTTAGTAGGATTTTACATTTGTGATGAAGAACTTAAAAAAACATTTAAACAGAAAATATTTATTTAAATTAAATATTTTATTATTATTCATTTTAATTGTGTCATCACTATCTTGCATCCTTAATATAAATAATTATTTTTAGAAAAGTATCTTAATAAGTAAATGAGCTTATCTAGATCTTATTAAGCGTTTATTTAATAATCATAATATAAGTCAACCAATGAAATAGGATAAAACACATTGTGGTCGTCATGGAATGAGATGCATCATTCCCCTTATCCACTAATTCATCACTTGAGTTAGAATCATCTCATTTCTATCTTGAACCACCTCCACACACCATGCGATACATATTTTATTTCATGTATATAGAACTCACATATAGGTAAGGGGGTCTAAAGGATTGGTTAGTTGGAATTACATAAATAACTATGAACATTATGTTCCTACATAATTAGTGTTGGAAGGACAACTCTAAATCAATCATATGGAATTTAATAATTAATAATTGAAAAACCATGAAATAAACTAATTTATTTTAAATCAAATCATAAAATCATCTTTTTAAACTAATGAATAACCATAAATGGAACATATACAAAAAAGTACTCTGTTTATTATTATTTTATATTTTTTATTTATTAAAATGATAAACCCACAAGAATTAGTTAATTAAATATATGATTTTATTAATTAAATTTATCTAAAGAAACATAAAACATCTCTTGGATATACCAATAATTAAATATTTTATTAAAAATAAATGACATGGCCAATAATTACAGACAGTTGAAATTAATAAATATAATTTTTTGTATTCTTTAAATAATTTATTAAAATGACAAAAAAGTCATTAGTCTATTAATATAATAATTTTTTAATGGTGAAATTATTTATTTATTATAATTAAATTATTTGTTTTATATGGATACTACATGGTGTGTATTTATCATCTATTTGTAGTGTAACTTGAGTCACGCATATGTAAAATAAACTCCAGGGCTTCGGTGAGTTCCTCAGCTAGACTACATAGCATCTACAAGGTAGCTGTAGAACCTGTATCACTCTTTTCATGTTTACATGAATCTCGATGAAATAATTGTCATGTTCATAAGTTTTGATACCCCGCAACGTGTACTCTAGTTACATTCCACATGTTCCGCTTACCTTTTTTTCACCAGACATGTCATTAAAATTAGTGTGTACTTTGGATGTCAGACTACATAATGGATAATCATGCTACACTCTATTTATCTATCATGCATTTGTCTTTGTGACCCTCAAAATTACTCAACGGGTACATTGGAAATGGGAAATAATTAACTACATGATGTGTAAACCGACTACATGTTGTGTCTTTCCTTACTGGTAAAGGCTCTTTGTCTCATACAGTTTTGTTTTTCTATTTTAACATTAAAGATGTATTAATTTCATTACCAAACCATGTCTAATTCATGATGTGTATCCCAGATATACGACGTGTAATCGGAAATTACAAGTGATATATAGGCCTAGTCTAAACGTGGTTTGAAGTAATTTCCCCACATATAATAACTCTGTGTAATTCTATATATCCATTGGCACATCTAGGTATAGTGAACATGGGTACACTATGTGTACTCAAGGCACACACAATGTAAAAAATCATTATCATCAATAACTATAAGTCCCTAACCATAAAACATTACCTAATTTTGAGTTGTAGTAAATAATTCCCCTTGAGTCACTTTCATTGGTTTTTCAGGTTTATGGGTTTGAAGAATTAGGCCCTAACATAGAAATTAAAAAGCCACATAATACAAAATGGAGACATTATATTAGTATCTATTATTTTATAATATAATACTTTTAAAAAAATTGATATTTCATTCATGTAAAATGTTCTCTACTTTCTACAAGACTCTTTCCATTAAATTACCCATCTTTAAATCTTGGGAAAAACCTTTAAAAATATGGGATGATAAAAAAATATCCGATGGAGATAAACTTTTAAGTCAAACCATTATCCCTTTGAATACATTAAAACTCATGAAAATGTTATCGTAACGTAATTCTTTTCACACTTAATAAGTATTAAATATATTCCATTGAAAATATGCTCACATCATACCCATTTCTTATTCACAAGATACCCATAAAACCTATTGGAGGAATTGATAGTATATAAAAGTATTAGGGGACATAATTATAAAAGTTATTATTATAAATTTAATAACCACTTGGTCCACTTGAATAAATGTAACTCATAAAAATGGAATAATTATATGGGTGACTTCCATACCCAATGTATTAGAGGGCTATCATGGACCCACCCATTGATGGGTTATCAGAGTACCACACATCATTTGTTTACAATCTTACCATCAATCAAAAGATTATAAAGTAACCACCCATAAAATTTTCATCTACCAATACATAATCATACCACATTAAAGCATACAATTTGCAACATGTCCCAAATAAAATTTTGTTTTCACATATAAGAAAACATTTAAAGTTATTGAAATAATCAATCAATTTTTAAAACACATTTTCAATATAAAATACCCAAAAAAGTGAAATTTGAGTTTATTTATATTTTATAAACAAGGATCTTTATAGAGGAAGAAAAATATAAAATAATGGTCAAGAAAGTGTAGAAGTTATTTTCATTTTATAAATTAGAAAAACCTTTCATTTATAATTTGTATAGAAACACAAAAGTTTAGTACCGAATGCATAAACGGAATTATTTTTTAAAACCGTTGAATGAAATTAAAAATAGACATAATTTTTTTATAATAATTTTATATACGAAAAATTAAAATAATATCGACATTGTTGAAATGGGGAAAAAAATTTGAAATTAAATCATAAAAATTAAAAAAAATCTAGAGTCTCCCATACAACTTTAAAAGAATAAAATCGTAGGTCCCATGATTGAATAAAATTTAATAAAATATTTTTATTATCATGATAAATAAATTCTCGATATGATATGTCAAAGGGTATGTATATGAACCTCATAAAAGAAGGTGGTCGTATAACATCAAAATACGCCTCAATGAAAGAATATCGAGATGCAATTTCTTACCTTGAGTCTTGATTTCCACTTCTGTCTTTATTGACCTAGATAATTTACAAATGATAAATATTTACTAGATTGGTAATATTTTTAATGTTTATTAATATATTTATTTCAATTATAATTTTTTTTTACAGAACTACATAAATATATAATATTACTTCTAGCGTTTTGACAATATTTAGTTGAGATGTCAAAAACAACTTAGATAGGTCTACTATTGTCAAATGGGTAATTAATAAAATATATAAAGAATTGTATTCCTGAAATATTTATGATATTAATTATTTAATAATAATTATTTATGTAATTATTTTTGATTTTGTGATGAATAAAATAATTATCACATCGCACTGAGGAGGCGGTGTTCCACATGCCTACAAATGATGTTATCACATTTTTCAATGTGTGAAATAGTATGATAAAAAGTTGTAAATTATATTTAAACAATGATAGTTAAACAATGAATAAAAAATATTTGTCATTTAGATCACATATTTTCATTAAACACATCCTTAATATATTCTATGTAAAATATGTATAAATCATATTACTTTGACGAATCGATAATCTCCTCCTCCACAAACAATGTTATCACATTCCAAAAAAATGGAAAGAATGAAAGTAGGTTTTATATATTAATTATAGATGTATAAATAAATTATAAATATAACATATATATATTATATAAAATAGTATGTCCATAATTTTTTCCATCCATGAGAGATGGTAATCGAAGAATGAATTACATCGATTTGTGAGATGGTAGTCTGTTGTACACATGAATGATTATTGTGTATGCTAGTTGATGGATGTTTAGGAATTTATATGTTGTAACCTTAATATAAAAATATCTCATTATATTTAAGATACAGACATTATTAAATAATAATTAAATAAAAATAATTGTTGTTTATATAAATAAATATAACAAAAGTTCACATTTAAGAACCTTACTACATCATAGGATAACCACTTTTGGTTTTCACCAAAGAAATTCATTGGATTGATTTTTGATTATTGTGATTCTTCTAGGATGATTGGAGGTATTTTGGGAGTAAAATTGGTTTATATTTGGATTATCCAAAATTATTGATATGTGTGAATATAGGGGGAGAGGTGGTTGAATTTTACAAGTGAAGGAGATGACAAACATTGTATTTTTAAAAAGAAAGGTAGGTGTACCAAGGTTAATACCTTAAAAGTGGTCTCCATAACACATAATATTTGATACTAAAGTATTATGAATCTAAATATTGCTATAAAATGGGTGTTTTACAAGTTTATAAGTCACTTTTCCTGTTAAATGTATATTTTATTTACTAAGTAAGCTCGTTTTCAGCTAAATCACTATATTTAATTGTAATTACATTAACACATATTTTTTTTCCAAAAAATAATTATAACATAATAGATATTAAAAATTAAACTGATTATGAATTTGGAATCCATTTTCTCTAATTTAAATCATATAATTCGTTAAATTTAATTGAAAATTTATCCCACATATGGGACGAAACAATTATTTTTTGAAGTGTAAATGCTTAAAATATTGAAATGTTTTAATATCCAATTTTTCAGTGAAATTGATTCCAATGAACTAAATTAGATTTATTCATGCATAATTAATACAAATTTACATTAAAAATGAAAATATAATTTATCATTTAAAAAATTATATGAAATGTAATTTTCCAATTAAAATCCAATATTTTTCGTTTTTCATCAAAAAACAAATCTTCTAATGAAAATTATAAAAAATCAAAAAAAGTAAATTTTTTATTATTATTTTAAAAATTATTTTTATTATATAAAAATATATTTAAAAGGTTTCAAAATTTATTTTTAAAACATTTGTTCCATTAAGAGGCCGTAAACTTACTTTTTAGAAAAATATTGTTTTTATGGAAAAAACTGGATATATTCTTAACTTATGACTATAAATATTTATGGATGAATATAAAAATATTTTATAAATGAGGTTATGAATAATATAGTTACTCCAACTTCATCCCGCAAATATAATGTATAGGAAATAACATCTACATTAAATAATAATATTAACAATATATTATCGTATGGTATAACTTAGTCATGTGTGCAACACATGATTTCGAAGAAAATATTTCTTGAAATTTGTATACATTGTTGAATGTATTGTATCTTTTAAATTTATTATTTTTATTAAATTAAATTTTATTAATAAATAGTAAAAATTATAATTATATCATTACAAGGTTAGTTAAAAGAGCCCTTTTCACGTCCCAATGGCATCTCGCATTATTCTTTACCTATTATTTGTCTTTTGAGAAAATGAATGCATAAATGATGATAATTAATGTAATTATTGAATGTTATTAAAAATGGATAGAATAAAAAATACATTGGGAATTAAGTATCTAACCAATATTTAAGATAAATATCAACAATCAAATATATAAATATAAATTTAAAATGTGAATGTTATTGTACAACCTGATAGACCCTGACAAAATAGATGCACCATTCGGGGTGAATATCCTTATTTTTTCAATGACAAGGATAATTCACAAAATTTTAAAAGACAGAAATGTTATTACAAATAATTTATTTCATAAAATATTGACATGAGACAGCCTGAAACACTAAGAGATGATATTTGGACTAAATTATTATAAATAATATATTTATGACCTGATGAAATTGGTACTGGGTAATGAAAAAAATTTAGATTACGATGTTGATTGTACATTATCCACAAGTTGGATTAACTTTATTTCATATTAATGATCCATGTGAAAAATCCATCTAGCCCTAACATTCAGTTTCACTTTTTGATATCTGAATAATGTTGATTTATTTTCAAGTGCTAGTGCGCAAAATTAATAATATTTCTTTATTTGTGTTAATTGAATAAATATCCTTCTTCTTGAAGGGTTTATTCTCATTCTTTAGTAGATGAAAGGAATAATTGAATATTTATATTCATTTTGAAAAGATATTCTCAATTATCTATTAAATCTACATAATAGACAAAACCATTTATTTATAGAGAAAATGTTAATGTTTTAATTATTTAATTTCTTTTTGGCCCATAAATAATATAATAATCATTATCAAACCCCAAGACATATAATAATAAAAATATAATTATTATTTTTATTCATTGACATGTTATAACTTGTACATCGATATATATTGTTTTTCAGTCTAGAAAATTAATATTTATCACTAGACCTTATTTTCACCTTCTAGAATTCCTTCCATACATTTTTAAAATAATAAAATACCTATTTATCAAAATCCATTCATAAATAAATATTTTATTCAAAAATATTGGAAATTAACTTTTATTTAATATTGAAAAAAAATTAATATATGTTATTCCCAATATTTTATATTATAATTATATTGATTTATAATATCATTATAACATGACTTGAAATAACCCTAGATCATATGATTAATAACTCTTCCATTTGATAAATTCAAATATAATTAAAATTGATAACAACAGAGACACTTATTGTGTTAGAATCTATGATTTTTAATGAATTACATTAAGTTTTCTTTCCTAAAGACAATGATTACTTTCTCGAAATGGTTCAAGAAATCTATATGAAATAACTTATCATCATAATATCGAAAACCACATATAAACAATTACAAATTAATATAATTCATTTTTTACAATATCTCATCAAGCTGGGATCACATCTATGACATCAACCTAAATACATGATAAGTCATTCATTAAATACCTGAAATAAATTTCATTACACCATGTCTATCAAATTTAATGGGATAGTTATATTTCTATAAAATAATCAATATATGAACTTTCATTAATATCTATGGGAAATATCCTTCCTTATAATATCAGTTGATAACATGAAATTCATGACACAGCCAGTATTACATAATTACCAGAAACATATTGTGTCTCATTTTTTCATTACATATAAGTGTGAAATTCATTAAATGTGTTAATAATTATATCAAAGTCGGAGGACCATTACACATGATCATATGTTCGAATATCCAATGAAACATAAACTTATGGAATTATTAATGGATGACTTGTTCTCACAATTACCCAATATAGAAATTAGTATGTGTAAAAATAACGATAAGTAGTCTCATCCACATACAAGTGTTCTCACATGACAATCATCTTTTTATTTTCCCTAGTATAGTATGTTCTCCAACCATAGAAAAATATTTTAAGAGATATTTTTGTATCATCCCAAGGAACTAATCATAGTGGAAAACTTATATGACCTATTTTGATTCAAAAAATATTCTTGGACATTATACCAGTAATTTTATAGAGAAAAACAATCAATATGTGATATGTTATTTATAATTGTATTCACTTCATATAATATAAATTTAGTGAAAATAATAATGTCAATGGCCCCAGAGAACCAACTCCAACATATATTTTGTGATTAAATATTCCAGTTGAGTATTTTGAATTGTTGCACCATTTTAAATTAGGAACTCCCAAATTTTATTCCCAATCATCTTTTCAGTTAACCTCTAGAAACATATAATAGAAAGACAAACATAAACTTTTTGCTTAATTACCATTATACATTCCATCCTACAATATTCAGGAAAACATTTTATGATATGATTTCATCCATTTGTTTCACCTGGTGTGATCATCCCACAAACATCAACATTAACCAATTCATGAAACCATATCAATTTATTACCTTTCATATTATACATTGAAAAAAACTATTTATTCTATTAATTATTATATTAATAAATCATTTTATATTTTAAAATTTATAGTCCTCTTAATAATTTATTATAGAACTAATCATAAAAATTACATTATTATTATTAAAAATTAAATGATAAAAGTATATAAAAACACATTTTAAGTAGATTAAACATTGACTTGGTTTGTTTTGTTGAGTTAAATGATGAATATTGAATAAACAACCATCATAGATGGACATGGAATTATAAAATTATTGTTTCCTAATGAAAATTAAGGGAAATTAAAAGGGCATATAACTGATGGTTGGTGATTAATAATGAAGAGGAAAATAATGGAATAACCATGAATGAAATATATTTACCATGCTTCAAAATATAATAATATAAAAAAGAGTATCTTTGTTTAAAGTCTATTTTTTATCATGTGAATTTTATGAGATACACAATGATTCTCAAAATGATAGTGAAATTTCATGGTATGAGGATAATTAAATCTAAATATGTATTGATATGAAGATAAAATAATTTTTACTTCTAGCACATTCTGATTTTGGAATTATGAATAATGGTGTGATGATTTAGTTAACTCTAAGTATATTTGGATTTGTAATTTTATTAATTCCAAGGGTATATTTTTTCACTTTTCTTAGGTATGGTCATGAACCAAACCACATATCCCCTGAACTAAGTCATTATAGCTCATGGTTATCATAAAATATCATGTCTTCCTTCCCATAACATCATAGGATATTACTATCTATGGTAAATTATAACACCATTGACTATGCCCAAATAATAATATTTATTTTTCTATGTGATTATTCTCAATAAAACACACAATATGAAAATAGATATTTCATTACTCATCCTGACACTACTCTAGTACATGCGCAGTTAACCTTTGAGTTATAACTAGGTACCCTCCCAAAAATAATAGTTTACCATTGTAAAATTAGAACTAAAATTTGGACTATTTTTCATTGATTTCATGTGGTATTACACTCCCCCCTTTAACGCATAACATCCTTATATTTTTACCCCACACCACACATCTAGTAATTTTCTCTGCATGTTAGGCTCAATAGTTGTTCTTATTCCATTTTCCACGGCCTCACTGACCTTTTCTATTACCTTGTTCATCTAACCCCATGTGTCTCCTATAATTCCTTGGTTTCCCTTAACATCACATTAAGTTATGATTTTATTTATTTTTCAGTCTAATTTACTTATTTATCTTCACAAGTGATTGATCCGTGAAGTTTTGAAGTGGGTATTGCTTGTTTAATGTATTGATTCTTGGTTAGTAATAATTGTGTGGTGTACCTGTGCCACATACTCAAGTACTTATGGGGAAGCTAGAATAACCGGTGCATGGTTTGGCCACATATGTATCCAGACAATGTGATGTGTCTCAATCATCCATAAAATACAAGATTACAAATTTACCCTCCATAAATTTACAAACAAAGTGAAACCCTCTTCCCTTGTTAGGTTATACTACCCCTAGGTTATATACCTCTCAATTTAACCTCTTCCCTCATTTTGTTTTATCAATTCACGATTATTCAAGTGAAATTATTCAATGTAAACTCTTCATTGTATCATTATTTAAATATTTATTCCCTTTCCCCTCTTGTTTTTTACCTATCATGGTCAAAATAGAATACGTTGACTCTTTCATTATTTTTAAAAGTGAGTTATATTTTTTAGGTCTGCTGAAGGTATTTATTGGTATAATAAACATTCTTCTATCCCACTGAGTTAAGATATCATTTCTTGTTGTAAAATATGTTGGAATTAATTTAGGCGGCCCATTGAATAGATATTTATGTTACGAACTTTAATTTTACAAATTATTATGTGTTGTTCCTTTGATTCAAGGTTTTAAATCTATTTTCAAAATTTATTCACTATAAGATCCTATATAAATTATCAGTTGGTTATTTTAAATTTAATGATGTATGATTGTTTTTTTAAAATATTTTTTGGTAACCTAGATTTATATATAATGTTCATGATTCCATATTATCACTATGAATAATATTATATACTAATAAAACCCTTGATACATTCCCCTTGTATTTTTTTCAATGTGAATGTTTTTATTCCATGTATTGGTTAATACCCATTAGAGGGATAATGTTTTTTGTATATACATTTTTAATGGAATTGTGATTGTTTCTTATTAGTGCGTTAGAGGTGAGGATGTGAATTTTTTCTAAACAGTATGATATATATATATATACATAAATTTTAATAGATTATCTATCACACCACTATTTTTAAAAAATGGGTAACTGTGGGTGTTTATGTGGGAAGCCTAGTTACACATGTTTCACTTGTTTCGAATCAACACCTTACTATTCATCCCGAGATATATTTCATTCTGGTTATAGTATTTTTTACCTTATCTAGGCTATGTATGGATATATCAATTGTTTGGGAATTTTTTTATTACCCGACACTGGTCTTCTTTATTAGTTATAGTATAATTATACAAGATTGTCCCAACAGCTCCTAGGTTCCCATTATGATTGCTTTTGTGTGTGTAATCTTATCTATTTCATCTTAATATTATTTTGGAATGGAATTTAAAACTATCCTTTTTTTCCAATTTTTTTCAATTTTAACTATTCCTATATTATTTGAATGGTTTCATAATAGCTTTTTATTTAAAAATATTTTAATTTAAAAATAAAATTGAAATGTTTTTTGAAATATATCTCCCGATTTAATATTTTGTAAATAAATAGAAAACATAATTTTCATATAAATTTTAATACATTATTTAATGATTTTAACTTACGGTTGGTATTCATAGACCGTCAAATGGGTTTTTATAGCGATTTATAGCTCACACCTATTATTATTTTAGGTTTCTTATGTTCTTCCATGTTTCATTGGAAGAACATTTATTTCCATCATGGTAATGGATTTAGGCTTGCGAACATGCTTTAATCAGGGCATGGAGATTTTGGTTGAAGCCTTAGTTATCTTAAATTATTTTCGATATCTATAATATATTTTTCATTTTTCTATTTTCCAATATAAACTCAATATCGTGTTTACTTCCAATTATCTTGTATATTGCATTCAATTGATGTTGTATTGTTTAGTTTCTATCTATTGTGTTCATTAGTGTCATGTGTGATATTCATTTTTCTTGTCGTAGATTATTATTTTTAATTGGCAATTGATTTTTTTATTTGGTGACACATCCATCCACCATATGGAATTTTCATTGTGGGGTTCCTAGTGGATTATTTTTATATTTTATGTCTATTTGAAAAAGTCCATAATGTTTGATATTTTATTCCCTTTGAACTAGTTTCCTACCCATGGTTATGGGGAACAATCCTTGGGCCATGCCACGTGATTACTTAAGTACCTAGATCAGGAAAGAAATGAATATGGTTCAGGAAAAAATTGTATTTGATCTAATACCCAACATTAATTATAGAGACACTATGTATAAGGTGAGGGGTCTATGAAATGGGTTTTTTCATTAATGGAAATGGAGGGAGAGTGTAGTACATCTAGAATAGTAATAATTACAAGAGAAAAATTTATTACCCATGTCAACAAGGTGTTCCTTTTTTAAAAATACTACATGATTAGACTCCACAGTTTAAAGTGTGTGTCATGTTGTAGTGGTAAGATGGGTGACCTCATTGGAGGTTTCCCATGGTTTCTTTGATGTAGGAAAACATACACTAAAGGAACATGTGTTAGATTATTGGGAAAGCCATAAGTATTTATGTTAATATATGGGGTGATAACTTGTGATGTTATGGGAAGGTAACTATAGTATTATAGGAATCCCATTATATTAGATGAAATAGTTCTTTACTCGTGGAGGATAGGTTATGAAAACTTGAATCAAAGACTATGACCTTGAGAATTAGTTATTTCACTTTTTTCTAGTATTATTTTTTGTATTATATAGATAGGAGATAACATAATCATAATTCATGTTTTTATGTAAAACCCTGATATTTTATGATATATTTCTCGATAAGTAATTTAATTTATTGATATCTTATGAAAAACACAACCCTAATTCTAAATGATCTATAATATGGTATACCATTATAACATTGCTCTTAAATTTAGTGAATGAGTAGGAATAACCACATCTTGTAAAATATGTATAAATTATTTAAATAAATAATATATATTGATAATATGAACGCATATTTCTTTGGAAATCATTATATGATTCAAAAAGACATTTCTCCTCAAAAATGGTTTTCATTTGTATCAATGAGATAATAAAAAATTTAATTTATACTATTAAAAAAATTATTTTATAAAAGTAACATCACTTTTGAAATCATCTTGTAAAATTTATCTTAGATTAAATTTTTGATAATTTTCATATAAGGTTAAATTTTTGATGACTATTGAATCATGTAGATTTTTAATTGAAAATGTCATTTCCATTTCATGAATTTTTAATTAGATGTTTTTAAATTAGAATAAAATATAATTTATTTGATTAATATTATGGATAATAAATAAATGTTAATTGTAATAAATTTTGTGTTGGATCCTGGTATAAAAAATTAATACTTAAGAAAGAAATTTCTAGAATGTTGATTTTTTTTCACATTTCGGGTTGAATTTTAAATTAAATAATCCCACTTATATAAATTGGATTTTATCAATTGGATTAAATATTTAGAATCATAATTCAAATTTAATTATGTGGCCATATTAATTTTTTTCTCAAATTGAAGAGTAAAAATTGTTAAAAAAAATTAACTATTCTTAATAAAATATTTGTTTACTTAGGGTGGAAGGTGCGTTTAACTAAGAAATAAGTTTATGTTTTCCAATTAAACATATATAAATACTATTTTATCGCCTTTGTTTTACTTCATACTATCCAAAATTTGAATATTTATCCATTTTCAATCTTTTTACTTTAGTATGACTTTATTATATTTTATTTTCTTTTGATATTTAATGTGTGTCCTCTCCTATACATGTAAAAGGATAACCTTGCTTTCTCTTTTCTACACCACATTGAACCATATTTATAGAAAAAAAACAACCCAATTATCTTCTAAACATACCTAATAACTATTTAATGTTTTTGGTCTTCCCATACAACTATTCCAGGGTATGTTAATAAATGATCTAAATAGGACATACCGATGAATAGGTAATAATCCAAACTGCCCTCTTAAAAAATATTTATTATTATAAATAATATAAATCAGTTTCATTCATTATAAAATAATAAATTATATATCATAAATATACTTAATTGTTAATATTTTTATGGATCCCGTATTATTACCTCTCCTTCTCACCAAATGAAATTTGAATGCATCACTTCTATGTATATGTGGGCTACTGCCTCTATGTTGTAATGCAATTAATTCTCCAAAACCAATATTTTTTGATGGGTTTTTAGGGGTTTTTTATTTTAATTATATTTATGATATAATTATTCAACAAGATTATAATATAATGTTAACCTTCTTACTTTCACATCCATCAAAAAATTATAACTTCACTCATTGGTACATGTGTAAAACCCCCTCCATGATGTTAAATATTTTTTCATATTCGAATTACAAGGGTGATAATAAGAATATATTAAATGATCATATATGATAAATATGATATAATAGAAATCCATTAATTGAGAATTATCATTAAATGTTATTTTGTATCTTTTTTCAAAATTTAAAAACAATATTCATGTGTGCGTATAACCTATCACCTCTATGAATGGTTTAATTAATTTTTCTATATATATATATATATATTTAATGGATGATTCCATATATATATATAATATGTGATATATATATAAATGATGTATATAATTTTTAAGATGATTGAACCATGGTCAATATACATGTATCAGAACAACCAAACTTAAATTCCCCTGAAGAAACAAAACTGTGACCACTATAAAATGAGAATTTAAATAATGGATTATTAATAAATAAGTATTTAAAATATATTATTGGACCATATATGACAATATCAACATGTAATATATATTTTTAAATAATTATAATAATTGGAAATATATTAAATATGAGATTAGAGTGATTTGAAAGAATATCAAACATGTAGTATTTGTTTTTTTACAATATCAGGGTTTGTCATGATTATGTATGAATAAATTTTTAATAAAGAAATTTAAAAACCTATTTCTAATGAATCACCCTGAACTTTATTCTCCTATGGTTATTTCTATAGATTACATGTTTTATTTTTCTTTTTCCACTCATTATGAACTCAAAATTCAGAAATAACTTTTTTATAAAAAAACTTCCATTATTTCTCTCTTAGGTTAAAAAATAATTCACATCAATATCTATGTTTTCTAAAAAATCAATACTTATTTTATGATATTATCTGATGATTTATTAATTTCATTTTTACCCATGATTGAATTTTTATAAAAATGATTTAAAAGATATATAAATGTCCTTTTATAAATGATTTACCTTTTACTTTTAACAGAAAATCAGAAAGAAATAATTGTTTTATCATACATGGAATAAAAATAATTCCCCACCATCCAGACTAATCAATTATTTTAAGTATCCATTATAGTTTTCCACAGATCATTCCAGAAAAAAATATTTACTTAATATTTCGTGATTTTTTATATTTTAAATAAGATATTTCAAAATGAAAAGTTTCATTTTCTTAAGAAATTTTCTACTGATCAATTATTGAATTATAAATTTTTAATAACATATTTTACTGTTACATATTATTTACTAGGGATATTATATGATTATAATATCCACTTTAATTTTTTGGATGTCTTATGACAATGATGATGAATTAGTGATGATTCTATGAAACCCATTCATTCCAAAAGTTTAATCATTTTATTCTTAATCCTTTATGAAGCTTGGTTAATTTTCATTGGTTACACTATGTTTAAATGAGGAAATGTTTATGAAATATATTTACATTCAATGTGTTTTGTAATGATTAATGTTTTATGATCTTTTTAAACTCCTTATATGATTTTCATTTTGTGATGTATATGAATGAAATTATATATCCCTCTAATTATTTGTGTAAATATGGTTATCTCATTAGATACTAAGGACTATATTGTGTAGTGGACCCAGTTCAGTAAGATATTCTATACACTATGATAGTCGTAGGATGGATCCTTGACTGTGGATATGATGGAATGAGTAGTGAACCCAACCCACAATGATAGTCTTGATAGTGACCCCTGATTAAGGAAATGATTTTCTTTTCATATATATAAGATATAAAATTATGTCTTATTACTATTGCATGTTATCCATGAAAATATACATTTATTCCATTATGGTTTCTTTCTTATGAAATTGAAATTATTATTCAATGTCTCTTGATTTTAATCTATAATATGATGGGTATTCATTTCCAATGGAAATCTCAGGTTCCCATACACTTATGCTCATTATATATTTATGTTATCATTGATTTATCCTTTTCTTTCTGATAAATTTTATTAGAGTTCACCCTATATTAGGTTTACTTTCCACAAATTATAATTAATGGTCTTAAGTGAAATATTTCTATAAAAATTTTATCTATAAATAAATTAGTGGGAGTTGATGTTGATCACTTATGTTTATATTGTTTGTGTATCTATGTTCTAAAATACACTATACCTGTGTGGTTATCTTATGGATAATAATGTTATTTATTTATTATTCATCAAATAAGTTTTAATATTAATTGGTGAAATTTAGGGGTCGCTATAGTTGGTATCAAAGGAGGGTTTTGATAGTATTTGGAGATAAATATTAAGGAATCTTTTGGAAAACCCTCAAGATAAGTCTAATTATAGTTGAACATCCAAAAGATATGGTATGGAATATATTATATTGTTCCTAGACAAAAAAAAATCCATGTCCCAAGTGTGTAGGTGGTTGTTATTTTGGCATAGATTCATCCAGGGATAATATCTCCAAAATGATTTAGTTGAGTATATCTAAACCATCATTTTAACACATAGTTTGTGTTCAATTACCTCATGTTACATCCTAATACCCTCTTTCAGGTATTTAATTTTTTATTTCATATTTTCCTTCTAGATTGGATTGATCTATGGACTCCAAGGGATGGTGAAATTTTGATGAGAAAATTGAGATAATGTTCAGGTATGGTTGTTTTTTACCATTAATGGAATCCATGAATAAATGTGTTATAGATTTTCATGGCTATCCCCATCTTTATAAAATTCCTATGTTAGTTTTAGGATTTTTTAATGAATCGATTTTTTTTGAGAATTCAGAAGAAATATACGACATGTCACGGGATTCAAAAATGTATAAGTTATTCAGGTTATACGTTGTAGATGTTTTATAAATCATGAAAGGAGTTCACACTGTGTAATGGTTACATGACATTTAATATTAAAATATTATTTTTTAACTAAACTATAATGGGTTTTCCAGTATATCTAATCCCCATGTATTATAATACATATAATAAAATAACATGTTGTTTATATTCACAGGTAGGGAATTCAAGGCACTGTACGAGTTATATTTAAATCCATTCATCCAAACAGCCTTTGGCTGTCATCCAAAATGGATTATTCGGGTATTTTGTGAGTCTCTATTTGATCCAAAATGGTTTATTTGGTGATGGATCATTGTGGTGGTTAGTATGTGCCTCTATGAGTGAGTAAGCCTTTATCCTTCTTCTTTATTATGACCATTGTCTAATCATTGTGTTTTTTTATGTTATTTATTGATACATTATGATGATTCCCCTTATTTCCATATAGATCTATTATCTGATCTTGTTCTAGGGGACAATCCTTATTGGGTGTGGTCTGGTGGGTGTGTTTTCTTGAATTATGTGTCATTTTTCCTCTCCACAATTTTTTTGAATTGGATAAATTATATGATTATTATATTGTTTCTAGGGACACTATTTTTATTATTATGTTCTTATTGTTTTTGGATCCTTTATGGGAATGTTTGGACAAAAATTTGAGGTAGGTGGTTCTGTCTCTATCTTGTGTTGGTGAACAACATTTATCTTGTTTCACGAAAAAAATTTTCTAATTAAAATCACATGATATGACTATTTTATATTCGTGTGTGGAATTCAATTTTCCAAAAACGTAGGTTTTCCCCTTGTTTTGGGTAATTGGAAGTGGTTTTAAAAGCATTTTGAAAGGCATTTATGAAATGTTTTTCATAAAATTATTTGATTAAAATCATTTGATGAGCTCGTTTGGAATATAGAGTACATGGAATTCCTGGGGTACTTAGGTGGAAGGTATTATAAAAAGTCTCATCCACTATCAGGGGATCTTCACAAGGGGTTTATATCTTCTCTCTGGGCCACATCCTCATGTGACTTTTTAGACCTGTTGGGGGTTCATTTTCTTGGTTGTTCCTCTACCCACTAGACTCGATGCATATTTCTAGTGGATTATTGCATACTTAACTATATATTTTATGTATGATTATCAATTTTATCCTGTCCTAATGAGATCCTTGGTATGATGCTACCCATTATTTTTAGATGATTTGGGCTACTTTCGAATTTTAGTATTTTGTTTTACTTCCATGGATTTGATAAGAGATATTATTCATGATTAGATATGTTTTTAAATGATATGTTTTTGGTGATATTTTGTTTTTAAAATTTTTGAAACTGATTTAACTTCATTATTTGGAAATTTGGAAAACTGTAAAATTTCTATATATTCACATGAATTTGATATAAACATTTTCATACTATTATCATTCATTTTTTTATAATATTGTTTATCATGAAATTATTATTGTTTAGAGAATGGATATGGAACACCTATGTGAGATCCTATTAAGCTTGTTATCTCACAACATGTGTACCTCTTCAGTGGTGTATTTAATTGGTTATGACTTTCAAGAAAGAGAAAGGCAAGGTGTCATAGTGAGGTGATGATGTTTTTCGCTTGCCAAGATGTGTAATTGGTGTTGAGAAGGTGGGATTCTTTCCATGAAATCACATGGAATAGTTGTTTTTCATGTTTTTGTTGTCTATGTGGTTGTACACAAACTTGGGGATTTTTTCAACCGTTGATTTAGTTAGTTTTTTTTATTCATATAATTAGGTAATATGTCCATCATACATAGTTTTCTATGTTTTTTATATGTGATATGATATTGTTTTTTGTTGGAGGAAATAGTTCATTTTATTTTGGTCTAATGATCTGATGTTATTTTCAATCACACGTGGATTAGGAAAGACCTTTGTGTATGTGATGAGTTGGGTTAGGTACCTGTTTGAAAGGTTATTTATGCTGGTTCCTCATAAAATGGATGTAGAGTAGATATATAACAATCAGTCATTGTCTTGGGATGTCTATTAAACAAAAGATTTCATTTTTAGGACTTGAGAGGTATTCAGTGGTAACTCAATGGCCATTTCATGCCATGATGAGACTCAAGTTTCCATGAGATGTTGGGATGTGTGTATCTTATATTGAGATCATGATGTTAATATCAATATATTATTATGGTTTATCTATTTTTAACAGATATTTTTCTCTTGTCTGGTCATTTATTTAATTTTGGTGTGCAGCTGTATTCCTTCATGATGTGTTCTGTGGGTTCCTCAGGATGGTATAACACATTATCCTCAAGGGAATCCTCGGATGGAACATAAATTTATAGATTCTATAATTTGAATATTTTATGTTGTTTGATATAGTGTTCCAAGAGTTCAAAATGAAATATTTGAGGTACAAAAAAATTGTAATAGGAAGAAAACAATCATAAGACTTCTTTCAATATTACCCTTTATCCTCTAAAGGTATGAATGAACCGAAATAGGAGGATAAGTATAATTAAATGATCGATTATATCATTGAATTCTTGGAAACACCTATGAAATCATGTTGATGTTTGTAGTGTTCACATTTGAGGGTCTTCACATGCGTTGGTTGGATTTCATGGTATAATAAGATAGAAACGTGGGTTTATAATTTAAGGGTTTTGAGACTCTATTTTTGCATCATTTTTTCAATAGTTTCTCATGATGTTGAAATATCTCTAGTTTCTATCATTATAGTAGGGTGATCATGTGTTTTTTAAATATATCAATCAATTTTCTATGATGGTATATTTTTTCACAATAAGTTTGCAATGAATTTCAAGTTATATGCTCATAATTACCTATAAGGATTACAAACAAATATCATATCATCAGTATTTATGCTAAGCCTTTTGACCTATGTAAATGAAGTCGACCAAGAAATGATGGTTGAGATGAATATGGTAGGAATGGTCTGACATTCCACCCCTTCTCTTCAACCTAGTGTGAGCATCATTTTTTTTAAATGAAAAAAAACGAAGTAGAAGAATCATTACTGGAGTGGTTGATGTAGTAATCAGTTGGAAGACACTTCGGCACATCATGTTTGTTCTATTGGTGTTACTCGCAATTTTAATCAGTGTGGTATGTTATGAAACACATGGAACTCTTTTCTTTTACCTACTAATAAGTGTAACAGCTGTAGATGTTATATTCACTGTAGTTCTTCTGTCAGGCTATGTCTATTCCTCTATATCACTAGGGATTGTTGGACTCCATAGGCTACTGGGTTAAAGTAAAAATTTTTTAAAGACTGCAGTGATCTAGCCATATACCTCAGTAATGAATCTCCTTCACAGACCAGATGTGTTTCTAGAATTTGTAGAAACAAGTCTAGAAATAGTGGGAGGTACCACTTATATTGCATCATCAGTAGAGATTAATTTATTTGAAACTATTGTGTCCCACACATTTATGTTGGGATGTTTTTATGATATTTGTAACCTTCCAACAAAACTCATTTATATTTTTATAGAGTTGGTGGCACCTCTTGGGTAGAAAAAAGATATTATGTATCACTGTCATTCTTGGGAACTATTGATAGATGAAATAGAGCCTGTAAAATATTCTCTAATTCATTATCTGGATTTATGTCATTTCATCATTATGATGGTTTGGATTATTTATCATCATTCTGAGGTTGATTTTTATCATCAGTGTCTCACATTTATATTTTTTATGGGATCTAATGGTTGTTTTAGGTATAGTGGGATCTGATATATGGGTGTTTAGGACCTTCCCGCGTATCTCATGAGTTTATTTTCTTCATTTTCAGTTGTTCTAGATGAAGTGACTTCTGTGGTTGATTATCCCAACAATTAATGGGGATTTTCGGACATTTTCATAAAACATTTCTCCCATATTCCTCTAGATAGGGTGGTAGAGTTTTTGATTGACCTATTTGATGGAATGAAGATGATATAGAAACATTATAATCACATTGAACTAGAAGAGTTGAAAGTGACCATGATTTAGTTTGAATACCAAATGGAAATGTGTTTTGTTTGTCATAGACTTTCTCAATGGGATGACCCATTACACTATTCCATGAGTGTAGATGGTTAACTCTGGTTGTGTGTGGACTATTAGATGTTGAACCTATTAACAGTTAAGAACATGTATCCTTTTCCAAGTTTAAGATGATTTTTTTATCACATAATGGGAGAAATGTGGTTTTAGAGGATTGATCTTTAGTTGTGTAATGATTAGATCAGATTTTGGGCGTGTGATATACTAGAGATAGAATTATATTGTAGGTATATCTATTTAAGAAAACTTGTTGTGTCATTTTTTATAAATATGTCTCCTTTAGTTTTCACGTATTTGATGAATCGGATATTCCATTAGTATCTAGACACATTTTTGTTAGTTTTCATTCGTGATGTTATAGTTTATTCATGATCCAATCATGAGTATAAGAGCCACGTGAGTTTGTATTTTTATATACCGAGGAGTATCCATTTGTATGGAATGACATATAAATGAATTTTTTAGATCCTAGAAGTGAAATTATTAGGGAACATGATTTCAATTCTTGGATCATCAGATTAATCTTAGAAGGAATAGGCTATCATGTCATAGGGAATTCCATGAAGTGCCTTCGATATTCAGATTATACTTGGCCATTCTAGATACTACTTATAGTTCTTCATGGATTACTCATAGCTTTTGTCACCATTGACTGCTATTACTAGTTATGGGTTGAAATTCACATGGAATGGAAAAATGTCATTCTTCTATCGATGAGCTGAGTTGACATTCTCTATTTAATCCCCTTATGATCATAATTAAGCCCTATAAAGGGGATTAAGTTTTCTATGATGATTTAGGAACTATTTTCTCTTGTGTTCTCATGAAACCTGGCCATGTGATAACTTATAACTCTTTTCATCATTAAAAACTCAATAAGTATTACGACACTCATTATATATATCTTTTCACAGTTATGCATGTGCTTAAGTGTTGGAGACAATATCATTTTGTAGATATGTTCACAATATTTTGTATCCCTAAGAGATTATTCTATATATTTTCCCAAAAATACATGAATCTTAGATATATTGGGTGTGCCAAATACCTTCATATTTCTAACATCAATATCACCTACACCTCAAGGTAGCTTATTTTCTTTATAAACACACATAGCAGGAATGTTCCATCACAATCTGTTATATACCTGACAGAAGAGTGGAACCTTGTGAGGATTTTTTCATAATTTCATCTAAATACTCATTAATATGAATTAGGTATGGTTATGAATAGTGTTTAGTTATCATCATGTCTCATGTAGTCTATTATATAGAATTAACAGTAGGATGTTGAGTCCAGATGAATTCAACAAACCTTGTATGGTGCAACGACAATGTCTAGTTTAACTCTCTCTTCAGATGGTATTCTCAGTTTTGTGTATCGTTTTTTCATCCCATAACCTATGAAGATCATTGTTTTTTTTATCATCATAGATATTAATGGGTTATTCTTCTAGGTTCAATGAATATGAATTTTGATATGAGATAGAAATTCTGGTGGATAGGAATGAAGCATGACATTTCTGAATATGTATCGCACTATTAATGAAGCCAAAAGATAAATGATTATTTTTTAAACCATATGGTATTATCCAGCCTCATTCGGTACTAGTTTGTAAATGGGATATGTTATGGATGGTATTTTTTTTCCACTTTCCATAGACTTCTCATGGGTGGAATTTTATCCAGGTGGTGATTAATTTGTTGAAAATGTCAACTCATTCCACTCTAATCAGGGACACCAGTAATGGTAAATATTTTGGTAAGATATATATTCATGAAATTTTGAGATAATATGGGGTTCCTTCATACATTATTTCTGATATGTATCCTAGGTTTACTAAAAGGGTTTGGAGAGGTCTCTATAAGGAGATGGTGACTCAATTAAGGTTCTTTATAGCATATCATCCTCCAACAAATGGTCACATAGTTCATGTTATTCAGGTCTGGTAGGATATTCATCATGTCTATGTCTTGGATTTTTTTGGATCGTCGGATATCCATATTCTATTAGTTGAGTTTTCTAATAATTTATTTTCATCTATTAGAATGTCTATTTTTAATGATTTGTATTGTCTCAGGTGTAGACAACCTCTTTTTTTTGGAAAATGTTGACAAACCTTATTTGGTGGGACAAAGGATGGTTTTGGAGATGTGTTAGAGGATTATGGATATACGTTGTCATATGAATATGATATAGAGTAGAAAACAATGTCATTTGGATCAATTGTGTTTTCCTTTAGAGTTTTTCTTTAACTATCCAAATTGTCTTGAATATTAATACACATGAGGGTCACCATCATTTTCGAAAATATAGGATGTTTGATGTGAGATTTGATGGAAAATTTGTGGTAATTTAGCTACACTGGATGGTTTCTTATCGACTAGTGATTCTGAAATAGTTTATTATAATTCATGATGTTTCTTACATATTACAGCACATGAAATATCATCTAGATTTCACCCATGTTCTGTGTAGGGAATATATTGAGTTAGATCCTATTGTTTTCATTGTTTAATATTTGGTTGAGATCATTGAAACCCCATTTGAAAAAATTTAATGCGAAGTCCATTAAATTGGGTAGAGTGTCATAGTGGCGTAGATCATATTCTCATGATATGTGTGATTGTGATTTTTTTATAAAAGTGGAGTGGCTCATAACCTTATGAGAATTCATTCTTCCATTCAACTTCCATGGGATGAAAAGTCATATGGTGGGAATGTGTATCATCATGTTACCCACTTTCAGGTAAATCCCATCCCTTTTCTTATTTATCTTAAATTGTTTTCTTTGAGAAACTCGGATGGATAAAGGAAATTTTATGAATAAATGACTTAAATATCAAGGATGAATATTAATTTTACCAAATGTAATTTTTTCAAAAATGTGTAATGTGTTCGCAAGGTTCTCCCCATGTTCATAGAGTGACCTAGTCAGGTTGAGGTTGTTGTAAGTAATTTGATGTTTTTGAATACTACAACTAAAATATGAACCATGTAATGGGTTTACACAACATGTAAGTTGTGATAGGAAGATTTAATTAACTGTTTACACATTGTGAATGGTTTACATGTTATGTGATGGTTACACAACATGTAATGTTAAGCAATTAAATTTTTAATTGGAATACAATGGGTTTTTGATGTATGAGATCCTCGTGTATTGCATGATGTGTAAATGGAATAGATGCTGACAAAATTTAATTAGGAGTTTTTTAGGGGATTTTAGGATTTTTGTTTTGTTTTATTTATCCACAACCAATTTGGATCTCAACCTAGAAGGATTCTCCAACAATTTTTTGAATATATACTCAATTCAGATTGATTTCATTCAATGATTTAACAACATTGAAATTTGTTTGTGTCTCTCTAGTGTGTTATTATTTCTTATTCTTTGTTTCTTTTATCATGGTAGTGCCATTGTGTTTCATTATTGGATTCATCAGCCTACAGTGATGTTTTATATTTTTTTACCTATTGATCTATTGTGTGATCTTTTTAAGGTTACATACGATGATGGTTATGGTTTGTAAGTTGTGAGTTCTTCATATATGTTTTGTTTCCTCATCCCCAACAACTCTTTTTAATAAAATGGAATAATTATAATAAGTGAAGATTAATTATACAGATTCTGGTTTTATTTTTGTGTTCTACTTGTTGTTGTATGCATTGTCGGCATGTGTGGACCATGTTTTCAGGTAAGTTGTTCCCTCTCTATCCTATATTGTAGAAAATAATTTTCTTTGAAATTTATTTATTAAATGGATTTCTATGATATGACTGCCTATGTTTTGTTTGTGGAACTGGGTTTTAAAAAAAAATATTTATCCTTGGTTTTTGGTAAATTGAAAGGGTTTTGAAGGCATTGTGAAATCAGTTTATGAAATGGATTTGAAAGATTGATTTAATGAAATTTGTATGGTGGGATGGTTTTGGAAAATAGATAACATGAGAGGAATTGGGAACATATGTTGCTAGTTTAGTAATAGGTCTCATCCACTGGCATGTGATTTTCTCATGGGGGTTATCTCTTCTCTCTAAGACTGATGTTTTAAATACCTCTTAGGCTGATTTGAGCATTCACATTCATGGGTTTTCCCATGAATTCATCAATTGATTCCTCTGTCTACTATCTTGATGTGTATGTGACTATCTATGTTAGGAATGAGTGTCCAGGAAATCCTAACATTTCTTTTTCTATGGCATGTTGTTAGCCATTATTCTCAACTGATTTCATTTAATTTTGGTATATAATATTCTGGTGTATTGGTGTTGATTTAATATTATATGTGATGTATTTTTTAATTTTTTTTGATGTGATGTGTCTACTAATTTGTTTTGTTATAAAATTATTTGAAAAAAATTAACCTGAATTATTTTAAAATGTTAAAAAGGGTAATTTAAACTATTTTTCGATGTATTTTATATAAAATTGTTAAATTTAAATCGTGCCTTATTCAGTAAAGTTGAGCATGCATAGAATACTTTTCGTCGAAAATATGTGGAAAACTCGGGTCAGACCCTAATGACCATTTAAGGTCAAACCTTTAATACATCTTTGGTAGTGAATTGAAATTTTTTTGTCTTTAAATATAGGGAAAATAAAGGAACCATAGTGGGAAGGTGTGGTTTTCTTTTAGCTGGGATGGGTATCTAGTTGTGAGATGGTGGGAGTCTCCCCACGTTATCTTATGGACTGATATTTTTTGTTTTGGTAGTCCATGTTGTTGGAAGTTGTAACGTCACCAACCCGAAAGCCACTAAACTGGTTCTTTGAGCCCGGTGGTTACATGACCTTAAGTGCACCTCCTCGCACGCCAAAGGCTTCCAACTAGCAGCATGTTTCTATGGGTTCATGTGGGGAGACGATACCCCCTTTTTATCATAGTAAGCCACAACAGAATAACCAAATAGCCGAAACAATAACCAATAAACATAGAACATATATAACAACCATTTCCAATAATACATATGCCATGTCATACTACAAGTACAAGAGTGAAAAAAGCCCAAAAATAAAGACAACAGCCAAAATCCCCAAGATGGTCCCGACCGCAAGTCTGGATCCTCCGCCAAGTGCTACCCATGTCCACTTACCTATCTAGCAAGGACCATTTCCCTTGTACTGACCTACAAACATGAAATCTACTCAGGTACCCAACGACATCCTGAGCAGGGTGTGAGTAAAACTCAGTAGGCCACCACAAACGGTGTCTAAATAATATCCAGTATAAGAATGTAGTGCTTGAAAAAGGAACATGAATGATAAATGCCAAGTAATTTATTAAGGTTCCGGTAACCAGTTTAGAGCCAAAGTCGTTATCAATCCATTACCATCCATTTATTACCATTTACCATCACTTACCCTTAAATCACATTTACATGAGTTGATCACATACATTATGTGACATGGTTCTAAGGACAACAATCACATGCAAGAGGGTAAACACGACATTATCCTATGTCACTAGGACTCACTCCCTCATAGAAACCATATCCCCACCTCAAAGCCTCAGTCCGGTTTGATGCAACCGTTAGGAGAATAGATCATCAGTCCCCATTCCAAACTCATGCATTTAAGGTGGAGTTCAGAGCCTCAGTCTTCACTTGACCTGTGGGTGTAGAGCCTCAAGTCATACCCCACCCTACCAAGCCATGTACATATGATTATATATAAGTAACCATCAACCTTCCAACCATTTCCCATCGGCAAACATCATTCAAAACAACCCACATAGGAAACCACATCAAGCCTTAACCCATTAACACATTTCCACTTCACATCATTTAACCATTCACCTAATTCCCATGTGTTATGCCTATTTCACTAGCATTCCATCCTAGACCCATAATCTCTCCCATTATGGTCTTTAATCAATTTACACATTAACCCATTTAACTCGTTCAACATTTCCAGGAATCAACCATTCATTCCTTTCCAATAACCATAAGATTATTTTCCATGTCTAGGTGCATCACCTAACTTGTTTCCCAAGTTCCACCAATTATACCAACATAATCATCAGGGGCTCTAAATTTTATTACAACAAGGTCACTTGTTAAATTAACAATCCCTAGCCCGAGAAAAGCCAGCACATCCCATGGATGGCCACAACTAGGTCAAGTCCATCACAACATATCCCACGGGGATCATGAGGGTTCCCATATACCATTTTAAACATCATTCAAACCATACATTCCGAGTTTACTCACAACATAACCAAGAGAAACAAGAACCCAAGTAAACAATCTCATAAACCCAAAATAACCATGGGATATAACTTATAGACCACCTACCTCGAATCTGTGGTTGAACACACACTCAATCGAGTCCTTACACCTCAATTCAACCAACACTTGGAGATTAAACCTAGAACTCACACAAAAGATAGGGTTTTAGTGTTTTGGAACAAGAGGGAGATAAGATACAAACCACAAACCATGAAAAGAACCTTGGAGGATATTATCCTTACTCGGAGCTTCAATCTGCAACCAATGGCACCAAAAACGCCTTAGAATCGAAGGAGTTTGATCTCTTAGAGTCCTTGGGAGGCTTGGTCCACACCTAGGGTGAAGAGGAGGATATTGGAGGAAAATCCCGAGTTGGGGTTATAAATCCTAGAGTGGCAATTTTTCAAATTTTCCAACTTTTAGTGGTCGCACGGTTTAGCCACTCGGTTTGGAAAACTGTGCGCAAACCGTGCACATGCCAATTCTCGGAGGAGGGGGAGTCGCACGATTTAGCCGCACAGTTTGGAAAATAGTGCGCAAACCATGTGCTCACTTCTGTCCAAAGGGCGGAGGGTCGCACAGCTTAGTCGGTGAAGGCCGCGCGGTTTGGATGACCATGCACAGCCTGTGCGCCTAGGTCTGCTTTGCCCAGACATCCCTTCTTCCGCGCCCCGAGCCCCCGGAACACCCCCAAGGACTCTCACACTTTCAAGAAACGTTTTAATGTCCCAAAAGCAATAGTTTAACCCATAACACAACAAAAACATACCTTTCCAAAAAAAACGGTGATCTTAAGACCTCCCCACCTTATACTGGATCATCCTCGAGCCGAGGTCCCAAGCCTCATTTCCCGACTGAAGAGAATAGTTTGGGCCACTGAGCCCATATATTTGATTCCTTCTCCCAAGTTTCTTCCTAAACTTTTCCATGCTTCTATAGTACTCGCACTAATGGAACAACATTTACTCAAGAGACCTTTTCACTATGATCCACCACACGAACCAAATGCTCCTCAAAGGACGCATCTACCTCAAGATCCACATCCTAAACATCAACCACATGAGATGTGTCAGGGTGATACCTCTGAAGCTGCGACACATGAATCACATCATTCATCCCACCAGACCGTTGTGGAAGAGACAATCGGTAAGCCACCAGTCTGATCCTCTCCATAATCAATAAAGGTCCCATATACCTGGGTGCTAACTTGCCCTGCTTTCGAATCTGATGGTGACCTATCCTTGGCAACACCCGAAGGAACACTTTATCGCCCACCCCAAACTCAAGAGGTCTACGCCTCTGATATGCATATGAATTTTGTCTACTCTAAGCCGTATCCATTCGCTTAATGATCCACTTAACTCTCTCTGAAGTCTCATGCACAAGACATGGCCCCAACAACTCAGATTCACCTGCCTCTAGCCAACACAACGGAGATCTACATGGCCTCCTACAAAGTGCCTCAAACGGTGCCATCATAATCATATCCTGAAAACTGTTGTGTAGAAAAACTCAACCAAGGATAGGTGCCTCTCCCAAAAACCAACAAAGTATAAGACACAAGCTCTCAACATGTCTTCAATCACTTGGATCGTACACTCCGACTGCCCGTCCGTCTACGAGTGGAAAGTCGTACTCAAAAACATTTGCGTACCAAGCGCCTTCTGCATCCCATGCCAGAAACACGACGTGAAATGCGGATCTCAGTCCGAAACTATGGTCAGTGGAACACCATGTAACCACACTACTTCCCGAACATACAGCTCACCCAACTAGTTGACTGTATAGGTCTCTTGAATTGGTAATAAATGAGCCACTTTCGTTAACCGATCCACGAACACCCAAATTGCATCCTTCATACGCGGCATCCTCGGAAAACCCACGACAAAATCCATTGTTACATCATCCCAATTCCATTCTGTAATGGGAAATAGATGCAAAAAACCATCTAGGAGTTGATGCTCAGCCTTTACCTGCTGATAGGTAAGGCACCGTGCCCCAAAGCCCGCAACTTCCTTCCTCATTCCGGGCCACCAAAACTGCCTTTAGAGATCACGATATATCATGGTCAAACCAGGATGCACTACCCACTTCGAGGAATGGAAATCATGCATTAAATCTTCCCGCATAAACTTTGGAACAACCACATGATCACGAATTATATCAACACCGTCCACGCCGACGGCCCAACCGGAAGGTAGCTCCACGCCTTAAAGCTTTTCCTTCATGGCCATGCACTACGGATCATTAAGCCGAACTTCGTTAACATGACTCAAAATCATCGACTCCATCATTATGGAAGAAATAGTGACCTGACCATTCTCCTCCTGCACCTCCAAGTGCATCTCTGCAAACAAAGCCATCACCTTCCACTCAGTGATGGACTCCTGAACCACCTGATTCTTAACCTTCCTACTCAGAGCATCAGTAACACTATTTCCCTTTCTCGACGTGTATACCAACTCAAAGTCAAAAGACAGTAGATATTCAACCCATATTTTCTGCCGAAGATTCAGATCCCACTTTGAGAAGATGAACTTTAAACTCTTATGGTCGGTAAACACAGTAAACCATTCTCCCAAAAGATAGTGCCTCCAGTACTTCAAGGCATACACTACTCTAGCCATCTCAATATCATGAGTGGGATAGTTCCACTCATGGGGTCTCAACTGCCTCGACCCATAAGCCACAACCCACTCATCCTGCATCAACACAGCCCCATGTCCGATTCCAGACGCATCACAAAACACGGCATATTTCTTACCCGGTTCAGGTAAGATCAGGATAGGTGTGGTCGTCAACCACTTCATCAACTCTTGAAAAGAATTCTCACAAGCCCTAGACCACTCGAATCTGATTCCCTTCTTGGTCAAGCCTGAGAGTGGTGCTTCCAAGTTAGAGAAATCATGAATGAACCTTAGGTAATACCCGGCCAAACCCAGAAAACTTCGAACATCAGAAATACTCTTGGGATGCTCCCAAGATACAACTGCCTGCACTTTCTCTGGATCCACTGTCACACTTGCCTCCAAGATGATGTGGCCCAGAAAATGATCCTCACCCATCTAGAATTGACACCTTGATACATTAGTGTATAGCCGATTCTCTCGTAGCGTACTCAAGACGATGTCAAGGGGTTGGGCATGATCGTTGTGAGTTTTTTAGTACACTAAGATATTGTCAACAAAGACAACCAAAAACTGATCTAGATAGGTATGAAAGATACGTTACATCAAATCCATAAACAATGTCGGTGCATTGGTCAAACCGAAAGGCTTTACCACAAACTCAAACAACCCGTACCGTCTCTAGAAGGCGGTCTGTGGTACGTCAGAAGACCTCACCCTCAACTGGTGATAACCTGACCTCAGATCAATTTTATAAAACACTGATGCACCCCTCAACTGATCAAACCGGTCATCAATTCTAGGAATAAGGTACCGATTCTTCACCATCATCTGATTCAACTTTTTATAGTCAACACACAGCCTCAACGACACATAGGCCTTCTTTGCAAAAAGAATGGGAGATCCACAAGGAGACGTACTAGGATGGATAAACCACTTAGGCACTAAATCCTCAAGATGAACCTTCTGTTCTTGATGTTTTCCCAGTGCCATTCAGTATGGTAGAATAGAAAATGGCTCTGCTCCCGGCAGCAACTCGATCGTGAACTCAACATCCCTCTCGGGTGGTAACCACGAGATATCCTCAGGAAACAAATCCTGAGATCGATCCACCATGGGAGGAAAATTAGGCTATTCCCCTCCCTCACCATCATCAAGCAAGAGGAATGCCACGTGATCCTGATTCCACTCATCTATTGAAAAAACGGCTCCGCACGGCATGCTCGAACATCCCATTCGCCACGGGGGACATAAGCGTCACCCTCAAGCGACCTGAACGATACTCTGCAGTGATAACAGTATATGTGTTCCCAATACAACACCATCCAATCCATTCCCATGACTAGGTCAAACCCTGACATCTCACGAACGACAATGTTCCATAGGAAATATTATCCACCAACTTCCAAGGCACATATCTTGCACTGCTTGATATCATCAATCCGTACTCCCAACAGAGTGTCAATTGACATAACTCCACACACACTTTCCATAGGTAAACCCAGAATACCACAATTTTATCAGAGATAAAAGAGTGTGTGGTTCCCGTGTCAAAAAATGCACTAGAAAAAGTAGATGCTATAAGGATCGTACCTCAAAAAGTCGACGGTCCGGCTTCGCCATCACCCAGCGCAAACTGAACTACCGAAAGCTTACTTGCCCCTCAACCCTGGGCTATAGCCTGAACACCCTACGCTGCACTGCCCTTCTGGTGTGAGCGATCTTTCCTATGAGTTCCACGTCCACCGCCCCTGCCAGTACGGCTCGTGGAGCTCCAACTGCCTGCCTGATAGAGGGAAACTGATCCCCTTCCCAAATCTGGTACATGCTTCCCACCATCATACTCGCCCACCTGTCATGGGTTGCTGCAGAACCTATGCACATGTCCCATCCTGCCACACGAACGACACTCAACTGGAGTTCAAGGACACTTACCACACACATGCCCCGGCCTGCTGCACTAATAGAAGAACACCTGATTCCCACTCTGAGAGGCTGACCCTCTCTTCTGACCACCATGCTGAAAACTTTCCAAACAGTGCTTCCGACCTTCAGAAGATGCATCAATTGTCCACCCACATGGCACAAAAAGCCTACCACCCGAAGCTCCCTTCATTTTCCCTTCAGAGATGAGTGCCTGATACAACACCTATGCAATCCTCTTCATGTGGAAGATATTCACCTGAGACCTGATCTCATGTCTCAACCCATCCTGGAAGCATCTTACCACCGCTGCTTCATCCCCTGCTAATACTAGGACAAAGCGTCTCAAATCAGTGAAGCGACTAGAATAGTCCATCAACGATAATGATCCCTGAGTCAGGCTCATAAACTCTGCAGCCCCTTCCTACCTCAACGTCTCTGGGTATAAATGCTCCAGAAACTTTTCCTGAAAAATTTTCCACGGCATTCCCTCATCCTGCTCGATCTAAGCCTGGATGTCCCACCAACGCCTAGCATGGCCTCGCAACATATAAACAGACAGCTTTACTCGCTTCTCGACAGGGGTCTCTAGATGATCTAGTATAATCTAGATAGACTCTAACTAGAACTCCACTGCCTCTGGACCACCCTCTCCGTTGAAGGTTGGAGGGTGTTGTAGCTGGAACTACCTAGTCAGCTCAAACATGCTCGGTGCACCCCGCCCTGGGTCTCGATCCATCATTTTCATTAGGCAATCCAAGTTCCCCCTAGAACAAGTCTTCTCCACCTTCATTGATTACCACATTTTCTTGCCCCTCTACTGGAGGAGTGTTCTCATCGACATCCTCTCATTGCCTGACTGACACCCGACGTCATAGTGGAATCTCTCTATAATGCCAAGCACGAGATTTTGAATGCGTACCATAAAACTTTCACAACATTATTAAAGGATATTTACTAGATACAACAACCCATTTTCAACAACATCAATACCTCAAATTCACTGCCCCGACCATCCCTATCGTGGTCCATGATCCACATGGGTTAAACAATCATGCACTACCACCAACTCACGAAACATTTTTCAAGACATTTTCCACTTCATTTCAAACCCTTAAGGTTTCATTAAACATCATTTACCCACTTGTTTCATTTCATTATTCTCATTATTTCTTGGTTTCATGCAATATAGAATGCACCCTACTTTCCTGGCTCACACACCCATCCCGTGAGTGTGTCTAACACAATGCATGTCACCAATATCCCTAGGTGCCTACAATGATGCATGAGTGATAACCCTCGTGTCATTAAGGAAATGAGCCAAAAATCATAAAAAATCACATCAAACCATATGTGCATCACCCAAAGGTGAAATATCATCAACTGTAACAACACACAACCAAGAACAACATTTCCCACCCAGGGTGGCTTGGATTTTTCCCCCGTACCTGGGTTAACTACTCCCAAGAACAAGCTCATTTCCAAGGCCTGACACATCTTAACCCTTGGCTATCAATCCCAAATAACAAGACCTCAGAGAAGGAGAATAAATACCTCCTCTGATAGCACATTTTAATGTCCCCGACTCGGATGCCACTAAACCGGTGCTTCGATATGGGTGGTTACATGACCTTAAGCGCACCTCCCCACACACCAAAGGCTCTCGACTAGCAGCGGGGGTCTATGGTGTCATGTGGGGAGACTATGCCCCCTTTTTTATCAGATTAAGCCACATCATAATAACTAAATAGTGGAAAAAATAAACAATAAACATGGAACATATATAACGACCATTTCTAATAATAAATATCCCATGTCATACTACAAGTGAAAGAGTGAACAAAAGCCCAAAAATGAAGACAACAGCCAAAATCCCCAAGATGGTCCCGACCCCAAGTTCGGATCATCCACCAAGTGCTACCCATGCCCACTCAGCTATCTAGAAGTACCCTTGCCCTTGTCCAAACCTGCAAACATGATGTATGCTCGGGTACCCAACAGTGGCCTGAGTAGGGTGTGAGTACAACTCAGTAGGCCACCACCAATTGTGTCTACAAAATATCCAGTATAAGCAGGTAGTGCATGCAAAAGGAAAAGGAATGATAAATGCCAAGTAATTTATTAAGGTGCCAGTAACCAGTTCAGATCCAAAGACATTGTCATTCCATTACCATCCATTTATTACTATTTACCTTCACTTACACTTACATCACATTTACATGAGTTGATCACATACATTATGTTATATGGGACTAAGGAAAACAATCACATGCAAGAGGGTAAACGCGCTGTTATCCTATCTCAGTAGGACTAACTCCCTCATAGGAACCATATCCTCTCCACGAAGCCTCAGTTTGGGTTGATACAACCATTAGGAGAATAGATCATCAGTCCCCATTAATAACCCATGCATTTAGGGTGGAGTTCAAAGCCTCAGTCTTTACTCGACCCATGGGTGTAGAGCCTCAAGTCATACCCTACTCTAGCAAGCCATGTGCACATGCTTATATATAAGTAACCATCAACCTTCCAACCATTTCCCATCAACAAACATCATTCACAGTAACCCACATGGGAAACCACATAATGCCTTAACCCATTAACACATTAAAATTTCACATAATTTAACCATTCACCCAATTCTCATGTGTTATGCCTATCTCACTAATCATTCCATCCTAGACCCATAATCTATCCCTTTATTGTCTTTAATAAATTTTAACATTAACCCATTTAACCCATTAATCATTTCGATGAATCATCCATTCATTCCATTATAATAACCCTAAGGTTAGTTTCCTTGTCTTGGTGTATCACCTAACTTATTTCCCATCTTACAAAAATTATACCAACATATTCATCAAGGGATCTACATTTTATTACAACAACTTCACCTGTTTAATTAACAATCCCTAGCCTGGGAAAAGCCGGCACATCCCATGGATGGCCCCAACTAGGTCAAATCTGTCCCAACACATCCCACGGGGATCGTGAGGGTTCCCATTTACCATTTTAAATATCATTCAAACCATAAATGTCGAGGTTATTCACAACATAACAAAGAGAAACAAGAACACAAGTAAACATGCACCTAATCCCTTAATAACTGTGGGATATAACATTTAGACCACCTACCTCAAATCTGTGGTTGAACGCATCCTCAATCAAGTCCGTAGACCTCGATACGACCAACCCATGGAGTTTCAACCTAGAACACACCCAAAAGATAGGGTTTTAGGGTTTCGGAAATGAGGGAGAGAAGACACAAACTCCAAACCATGAAAAGAACCAGGGAGAAGATTAGCCTTACCCAGAGCTTCAATCCGCAACCAACGGCACCAAAAACTCCTTATAATCGAAGGATTTTGATCTCTTGGAGTCTTTGGGAGGCTTGGTCCGCACCTAGGGTGAAGAGGAGGAGATGGAAGAAAAATCCCGAGTTGGGGTTATAAAGCCCAGAGTGTCAATTTCGTAAATTTTCTAACATTAAGTGGCCTCAAGGTTTAGCCGTACGGTTTGGAAAAATGTGCGAAAACCGTGTGCACGCCACTGCCCGAAGGAGGGGGATTCACATGATTTAGCCGTACGGTTTGGAAAACCATGCACAAACCGTGCGCTTGCTTCTTCCCAGTGGAGGGAGGGTCACACGGCTTAGTCTGGGCAGGCCACACGGTTTGGCTAACTGTGCGTAGGTCATGTGCCTTAGTCTGCTTGGCCTATATATCCCTACTTTTTTTCCCCAAGCCCCCGAAACACCCCCAAGGCCTATCACACTTTCAAGAAAACTTTTATTGTTTTCAAAGAAAGAGTTTTCTAATGACCCAAAAATTTTAAGGACTATTTTTTTTTAAATAATTTATAATTTTATGAGTCTATGGATATTGAAAACACTTGATTCTGAGGGCCAGTATGCCCGGAATAAATTTCCAAAGTTTAGCTCGGGTATGTTTAGTAAACGAATGATCAGGATTTTCTATATTTTTAACCAGTGCTCAGAATTGAAATCTGAGGGCATCGGTGAACTCGCAGCGCCAGTAATTGCTTAAGAGGACCTTTACTGAAGATGCGCTTGCACGGGAGAAGAAGTTAATTTTTGTGGATTAATTGATAGGTGAATAAAATTGTAGAACAATTTTATTTTTATATCTTAAGTTGTTAAAACCTACATGGGTATGTTAGGGTGGGACCCACTAACATCCTAACAACCCACGTGTGGATAAATTTCAGGTGGGGCCCACACGAGCCCTAAACCACCACATTTCCCTATCTCTCATAAAATACCCATTTAAAACATGTTAAATCCCTTTAATTAAGTAACTCTTCCTCTCTCCCTCTTTATTTCATGCCATAACACACATTAATTAATTAATTGAAACTCCTCATTAATTAATTAAGTGTTTGAATTTTTTAAATTTAAATGCATGGAATGATTTAATAAAATAAGGGAAGCCTTATTTTATTTTTGGGGTTGGCATGTTGTGTTGAGATTTTGGGGAGAGAGCTCTAGTTTTATTTGAAGAACATCATCCTCAATGAAGAACGTCAACTCTTTGATGAAGAACATCGACTCAGCGACCCCAGTTTCTTAGTCCTCTTCTTCCTCCACGACAAGGGAGGAGACACTGATGTGGGAACTCACCAAAGACATCACGCATTTCAATCTTCTCTTAGTGACAAAAAAGGGGAGACACCACTTCCTCCTCGGACGCACTCCCTCGACGTCTACGAACCCTCATCCCGCGACACCAACACTCGTCATCTTTTGTTGAGGTAGGGTGTGTTGATTCAATTTTATTGAGAATTAAATTTTTCGTTGTGTTTCATGAACGTTGTGCATTCTTGGCCATGTGATACCATCTAATGTGGAGGGCGCGGGATGAACAAACACGGCCCGCCAACCCTTCACTGGAACTTTATTCCTTTGGAATTGGAAAACGGAGGCGGAGGAAAATCACAGCACCGTCACGCCATGCCGGGATCGGGATGAAGGGAACCGGTGCGCCACGCCTGTTGTTCAGAATAAACCACATCCAGCAACGCGGGCCGCATTGGTGGAAGAACTGGTCGACTCGTCAGCCGGCCGGGTAGTGCTAGACCGCGGCGCCAGGAGGGAGCCCCGCTGGAGGACCGTTGACCCACCCATGTGGGGCGCATGCACAGAAGACCGGCTGGTCTAGCCGGCCTGTTTGGGGAAGGGAGGTGCCGCCTGGCGCCGCTGGTGCAGATTACCGGGGGGGGCATGTGCCCCCCCCCCCATGGAGACCGCTCGACTTTGGAACTATGACTCTTTCAACAAGATAGTCCTTTTTTGTTACTCAAATTGAGTTTCGGATGATTTTGGATATCAGCTGAGTTAGAAACAAGTGTATTTCTAACCGGGCGCCTGGGACGGAAAAGCCTACATCTCTCAGATCGGGCATCCGATTGACGCGCCGTCTATTACGTTGAGTTCATTTTGACATGACATAACTTCGGTATACATAAAATCTAGACTTTGTGATAGTTGATGTACCGACCCTCTTGGCTCGTGGAGCGGACCCTCCTGGAATCGAGCATGCCGTGTGCGGGAACCCCTGAGCTGGCTGTCACTACAGTGACGATGACGACTGTACATGGAACCTACGTGGGTTCGGCAGTGAGGAGGACTGTACTTGGATCCTCTGTGTGTTCAGTAGTGATGAAGATTCTACTTGGATCCTATGTGGGTTCGGCAGTGATGGTTACTGTACTAGGATCCTACATGGGTTCAGCAGCGACGACTTCGGTACATCGATCCTACATGGGTTTGGTAGGGGAGATGATTCAGAGGCTACATCTATCATCTCCACCCATCTTCATGAGCCATATAACTGTGTGAGATGAGTCTTGATATTTCAATCACTATCATCGATTGATTGACTTTCTTTCCTGTGTGGACTGGGTTGTGCTTTCCTATGTGGAATGGGTTGTGCTTTCATGTGTGGACTGGGTTATGCTTTCCTGTGTGGACTGGTTTGTACATGGGCTCCTGAGTTGAAGCCTAACTGGAATTGATGACTTAGATATATGTATGGGAATATACCTAAGTAGAAAAGGTTTATACTTCATGTTTGTAACTTTCCTTTGTGGTTTATCCTTTGTGGATTCTGGGAGACCTTCAGGTGTCTCAGGGTCTTTACTGAGTATCATATACTCACCCCTACACGAGCTATTCCCAGACTACATTGTGTTGGATGTAGATGACAGACAACACTGATCGAGGTGGAGTCTAGTGGAGCAGGACAATATCTGGTGGTGGAACACTTGGCAAGATGTAAACGGAGTGGACGGCCAGACCCGAGGATCTAAGGAGACCATCTGTACCCACCATTCAGGTGGGATACCCGGAGGACGACATAGTGGTTTTTGGTTTACCTTAATTAAACTATTATTTCTTTACTGTTGTACTTTATTTTCAGTTGGGTTTGTATTCTGGCCCATTTACCTTCCAGCACTTACTTTTGTACTCAGTTTACTTTGTGTTTACTTTAGCTTGTGTTCTTTGTTGTGTTTTTTACTTATATAAAGGCAATGCCCTCCCTTTTATCGGGATTTACACCTTTGGTGTATGTCTGCAGCCCCTGGATTATGGAAGGCGGGCTTGGGGTAGTCATGGCACGGGCCCCAAGGACGGGTCATGACAAATTGGTATCAAAGGAGTCGGTTCTACCGCAGAACATATGACTCTGATAATTTCTTCCTTTGAATCAATAGTGTTAAGGGTATTGAGTGTGGTTATCAGTACAAGGAGTCCAGTGTTGGCATGACAGTCGATGTATCCATACACCAGGACCCTGAATTCTGATTTCCAACTCAGTGCTCGAAAACACTGATTGCATGTGTGTCTCAAAAGTTTTCTTTGGGATTACTTTGTGTCAGCTCACAAGGTATACTATATTAACCATGGCACACCTGTTTCTTTTCAGGATGGCCCCACTACGGAAGCCAGTTAGAGTTCCCAATTACGTGTGAGATGGTAGCCCACCGAGCGACGAGGCCTTGGTGCAGAGCCTCATTACAGTGGAGGCACCAGCGGTTCTAGTACCCGCTAGGCCACTGATACAACCAGCCCCAGCGGCGGAGAGTGAACGCCGCCTGAGTGCACTGGACGAATTTCAGCGACATAGGCCACCCAGGTTCAGTAGAGAGATGGACCCTTAGGCTACCGAGGATTGGCTGGAGTCTATTGTTCAAGTCTTCATATTGGTAGCGACACCAGCAGGTCTTATGGTGATCCTTGATGGGAGTCTCCTTCACGCAACTGCAGGTAGATGGTGAAGCCAGATGCTCCATGTGCACGACGAGGCATCACTACTTTGGACGGACATCCAGAGCCTCTTCTGCTCAGAGTTTGATCTTGGAACCCTCCATGTGGTGTGCATTCAGGAGTTACTACTGCTACAGCAGGGCAACATGACCGTAGCTCAGTACTCGGCGAGATTTACCGATCTCTATCGCCACTCCACCAACAAGTTACGAGACTCGTTCTTCTAGGGCCGGACCTTCAAGTAGTGACTGAGGCATGAGATCAGGGCTTCGATGATGTCCCTCACCATTCCGATGCAGGAAGGAGTACTTGAGTGAGGCCTTCTTGTAGAGAGCTTCCATGCTGAGTCTACACCAGCAGCGAGGCCTACCACAGGTTGACACGTAGTGGACTCTTCTACATTTGGCAGTAGAGAGATGTCGCAAAGGTCCAAGCGGACCAGTCCATTAGGTGGGTGACCTCAAGATACTGGTTCAGAGGTGTGGGGAACATGCACCAGAGCTAGTCATATGAGAGGCAGGCAGTGCTATTCATGCGGCGGGTAGGGCCACATGGCTCGTGATTTCCTGACCCGCCATGCAGAGGAGAAACAGATGGTTGAGGGACCACCCAAGCAGAGGCAGAGGTTCGACCGTGGTGGTCCGTTAGGAGAAGTCGGACGAGGTAGAGGAGCCGGTTGAGCAGTGGGGGTTGGGTGATGCATTGAGTCTCTACCACCACCACCACCACCAGTAGGTCCACCTCGACCATAGGGAGCTGGCGGACAGAGGCATGCTCAGCTTCAGGAAGTAGAGTCTTACGACCAAGGTGCACCTGAGATGATTTGAGGTACTATCTATGTCTACACCACCCTTATTTAAGTTCTTATAGACACAAGAGTGAGTCATTATTTTATTTCCACTTCCCTTGTTCGGAGCTCAGAGATTCTGATGAAGTCGTTGGCTCGATCCCTATGGCTAGAGACTCCAACGGGATTAGACTCGACGATTACGCACTGGTGCCAGTATTGTAAGCTTACTCAAGGAGGTGAGATCTTCATCTGGAATCTTCTTGTAGAGGCGTCGAGGCCTTACGACGTCATCTTGGTCATGGATCGGCTATCTATAGTTCATGCTCAAATCGACTATATTAGGCGCAAAATGCGGTGTGTCTGCACAGATGGGAGCAGGTTCACCTTCACCGGCGAGAAGGGAGCCTTTGCAGCGCATGATGGACTTACACAGAGGAGAGGGTAGTCAATCACACATCAGTTGGCTAGTCTCATGTAAGAACCCAGTTTTTGCTGAAAAATACTTTGGAATAATTTTGATACTATTCCATAGCAGTACCTTCAGACGGCGTGCGATTCCGAGCCCCGATGTGGCCAGAATTAATTTTTTAGTGTGTTCACACTGGACATGCCAAATAAATGGGATAACTCCTAAACAGAGCTTAAGATCAGATATTTGAGTGCATGAATGGGTCTGAAATAGGGTGGTTACTCTAGGAAGGACATAAACCATGTCAGCGTGGGGCGTTTGGATCCCTCGCTCGCTATCAGAGCGTGGAACGGATAAATTAAATAATTAATTTATTCATTTAACGTCTTAACTCAAGTATCTCTTAAACGGTGGCTCAGAATGGAAAAATGAGGGCACTGTTGAGTCTATAACATGTCGTTTACTCTAGGAGGTGTGTAACATTCGCAGGCGCGGGCCGTCTGTGAAAAATGGCCCTAGGGGCGTTTTTGTACTTTGGTGGCTTCAGACGTTCAGTTTTATAACTTTAGAATGGGGTATCGGATTAAAATTTCGAGACAACCGTTGTGCCTGGGAGATGGTGTTTACCCCAGGGGGGGCTTAATCTTGATTGTGCCAGAGGTTTTGTACGTGGGTGCTTTCGGGGGTCGAGTCTTTTAATTAAAGAGTTTATTTATTTAAACTCTCTCATCCCCCCTTCCTCCCCATTGAACCCCCCTGGTGAAACCCACCTCCTCTCATCCTTCTCCTCTTCCTCTGATCAAGGTGGTGCATTGTGCCAGCGGCGGATCGCGTGGGAAGCATCGGCCAAATCCCAATGATGTACGATCTTGTTTATCGTTTCGTTTAAATTCCCTAACCTACTTTGATTTCAATTTGATACGCCGAATGGCTGCTTAATCATCGAGTGAAACCCATCGTTGCGTAGAAAATATTCTGAGCTTTCCGATTCATCTTTCTTTTTTAAAATCTAGGTTTGGAGTTGTCTGCAATCGATCACCGAAGATGGGATGTTTAGCGGGAATTTTCGGTGGTTTTGGGGCATTCCAGCGAGGTAGCTCGACGGTCCGGAGAACCAGCGGGGCGGAGCGGCAGGCGGCCGGCTGAGGTGGAGCGGTCGGGGGATGGGGGCTTCGGTAGCCGGGCGGTGTTCAAGCAGCTGGGAAAGGGCCTCGTCGAGGGCTATGACGGACATCAGGGGAGCGCCGACCGCCTGCCTGCGGGGGTGATCCGCAGCGCGGAGCGGAGACCCGGGTCGCGCTGTGCGACCTGCGGCCAGACCAAGACCCGCCAAAGGTGGGTCTCCGTGTAAGAAGCGACTGGCCTTCAGTCCGGTTAGCGGGATAGTGGACCGCGGGTCAACGGCCGGCCTGTGCTGCTGAACTGTGGGCCGGCCCAGGACGGGAGGACCGGCCGGTCCAGCCCAAGGGGCTTTGCCCCTCAGTTTTCGGATGCCCGTATTTTCTGCTACGGGCGTCCGTTTTGCGTGCTGTCAAAGAAAACACAGACCTCACATCAAGGACGACTTTTCTATATGGTTTAGGGAATTTTTAATTCTAGAAACGAGGGGCCTCAGGGGCACGATGCGTCTTTATGTGAATTGATATTTTTTCGGGGGATCTTGTTTTGGATGGTGCGGACGCGTTCGACGTCCGATTTAAGCGCTGTCACTGGCATTGGGATCCTGGAACTGTGGATGAGATTTCCAGGGTGGTTTCGGGCATTGAGGCCGAAGTTGAGGTATGGGCCCCATGGCCCGTCTTTCGAGCTACGTGTAGTTTTTCGTGACTTTTTTTCATTGGACGTTCGTTCGGGGCGTGTGAGCAGTCATTTTTGGGTGTTTTTCCAAGGGAATTGCATTGGCGCATTCTTCCTGCTTTAATTCTGCATGATGGTGCGGGCCCCGCGAGGGCTGTTTTTGGAGTTGGCGGTGATTTCTGGCTTCATCACTGGGTGTATGTTTTGGATAAGTAAATAGTTCGTCTTGTGTACTTTTTCAAGAGGATCGCAACGATACGATCCGTTCATTGTGTTTCGGGACCGGGATGCGGGTCCCACATAGCAGCACTCGAGTTCAGTGCGCCAAAATGCATCTTTTTCTCTGGATATTTGTTGCTCTCAAGTGAGCACTCTTTTTGATGTGTTTTCATGAGGGGATCGCAATGGTTCGATTCGCCCGACCATTTTCGGGGCCGAGGCTCGGGATCACGGGACGCCGTTTGGGCATAAGGCGGTGTTGGTGACTTTTTTGTCGGATATCCGTTTGGGGCGAGTAAGTAGTTGATCTCTCATGTTTTTCTATGAGGACTATAATGGTGCAATCTGTTGGGATGTGTGGAGTCTCCTTTGAGATCTCATCAAATGTTGAAGCATGAAAGGTGTACCGATGGTGGTTCTTTCCGCGATGCATGCAAAGAAACCTTGGCGCGTGATTGCATGCAAGCTCGTGTGAGTGAAGTAATGCTTTTATATATGTGGTTGGTCATGCCTCATCCGTTGAGGAAGAAATTTGTAGTTGTTATGTTACGCCTTCATGTTGACATTGGGTGTCTTGTGCACGATAGCCTTTGCTCTGGAAGGTGGTATACTCTAGGAGTATACGGGAACACTTGGAGGTACATGTGGTTGTTTTTACCAGGTAACATTTTTACCCTCGGTTGGTGTTGACATGGGGCCACACTTCGTGTGGGCCCCATGTGCATGTCGTCTTCTACTTTACGTACATTTCACCTCTCGTGATGTAGAGGGTTCCTCGGTTCTCGTTTGTTGACCAGTAGGGTTGAGTTTTTCCCTGGTCCTGTTCTCACCTTTTGACCAGAAGGGTTGAGTTTTTCCCCTGGTTCTGTTCTCGTTTGGCCGGCTGAGATGGTTTGGTTCCTCTGGTTCTTCAGATTTGATGGGTTTCAGAAATGTTCCCTTTCACTGGACTGCGACACCGTTTGCGACTATGGGTGTTTTTATAGTGTCGGTGTTTTCCAACTTTCTGGGATGAGTTGTCCTTGTCCGCTTCAACAGTGACTCAGCGGATTGGAGCATGATCACCTTGTGAGGCCTGCAGAGATTCTCCTGTCACTCCGTGTTCGATGTTAGAGTCTTGTGGATTTGGTGTGACCAACACATTACGTAGGCACCAATCCTCTACCCAGGATGTTGTTTCCAGCAGGGATGACGTTGTTTCGAGCAGGGCTCTCCAGTTGTACCATCCATCAGGGATGTACAGTAAAGCGATGGTCACCGAGAAATACCACCCATTTGGGATGGCCAGAGCAGTTCCAGGTTTACTTCCAGTGGGGCTGGGCAGTGGACCCCGATGTCGTGCTTACCTCTAGCTGGGCTGGGCAGTGGTCCCCGATGGAGAGCTTACCTCCAGCAGGGCTGGGCAGTGGTCCCCGATGCCGGGTTACCTATAGCTGGGCTTGGCAGTAGTCTCGTCGACGACTTTAGCCGTATATCCCTCCATTGGATTACCCTATTACGTGATTGGGAAATGTGGCACCCGTCGACTCTTTCCGAGTCTCTCTCCAGTGGGAACCTGTCGACTTCCAGGGACCCTCCAGCAGGGCTGGGTAGGGGGTCGCCTGTCGACTTTTACGTGACCTCTCGACTGTGGGGAAGTGACGAGATGTGGTTTGACATACCCCCAAAACTCTCAAGTACGAGGGGAGCTTTCTCCACCAAGTCACATCCTTCCGATGTGACCTAAAACCGTGCAGGCGAGTCAGTGTCACCCAAAGCGAATAGATTCTTGGTGCAGTGATTTGAGTCAATTGACATGCGGTTCAGGGAAAACCTGAGGAATGATGGGCATTGATGGTGTTTACTTCTGGGATTGTTGGAAACTCACTTTATTGGGCTGAGATATGGGATGTAAATCCCCTTACGACCCCTTTCGGGCTTCTTGATTAAGCATAATGATATGTATATAGCTTATTCCTATACCCACTTCTTGGGTTCGGTTACTCTCCTTCCAGGTGAGGCGAAGACACGTGGGGTATGCCAATTTCTTTCCGTGTTTATCTTCTCATGGTTGGAAGAGTATACTCTCTATCTATAGGTATCAAAGACTCGACTAGAAGTTCATCTTTTCACCATTTCCAGCTCCTTGGGTCTAGACGAGTCTACTTCCTTCCTTTTTATGGGTTGAGCTGGACTCTTTACTGTACTCTTTACTGCACTTTCGGTTGTACTCCTTTACTTTTCACTGTTTTCTCTACAACTCAACCTTCGGAAATTCCTTTGTTTATCCCTTGAGCCTTCGGGGTATCCTACTGAGTATTTTTATACTCATCCCTTCTTGGGATTTTCTCGCACTTGGTGTTCCCTTGCAGACGACAGACAGTTTGGTCGTGACTTCAGTACAGCTTAGGAGTTCGAGAGCTTGGACCGCGTGCGGTGGTTGTAGTAGGATTCCAGGTTGGGGACCCTTCCAGCTATTTTTCTTTTGTTTACCTGTTCTCGGGTTGTGGAACCCTTTCTTTTTGGGCGCGTGTTAGCCCCTTTTATTTTCCAGTTTACCTTTGACACTTTGGTTTTTACTGTATAGAGGTCCATGTACTTTTTTGGATTATGTATAGAAGTTTTCTTTTTCATTACATGTCTTTTCTTTTACTCTGCACTTCTGCATTGAGTGTGCTACGTGCGTGTGTACTGGTACTTAGGCAAAGTCCTCCCCGAGTTGTTGTGTCTACGGTGCTTGTCTCTAGCCCCTGGCCTTTGGAGGGGGGCTTGGGGTAGTTGTGACTCGAGCCCAGGTAGGGTCGGGTCGTGACATCTCATTCTCGGAGCAGTTGATGTGCCGAGTCCTAGTTTTTCTGTTTTGGTGGATCAGTTCGCAGACGTTTTTCCTGAGGATGTTCCAGGACTACCTCCTCGAAGAGAGGTAGACTTCTATATTGATATGTACTATGGGAAAACCCCGATATCAACACCAGGATATCGGATGGCTCCCGCAGAGCTTCGTGAGCTCCGTGTATAGCTGGAGGACTTGCAGGGCAAGGGATTTATCTAACCCAGTGTTTCACCCTGGGCTTCTCCGATATTATTCGCCAAGAAGATGGATGGGAGCATATGACTATGTGTCGAATACCATCACTTGAACCAGGTGACCGTGAAGAAAAAGTATCCACTTCTGAGGATTTATGACCTCTTTGATAAGCTCAAGGGAGCATGATGCTTCTCGAAGATAGACCTCAGATCAGACTATCATCAGCTCAGAGTTCGAGATGAGGATGTGGAGAAGACGACCTTCAAGTGTCGGCACGACCACTATGAGTTCTTGATTATGACTTTCGGCATAAGAAACACTCTAGAAGAGTTCATGAGTCTCATGAATAGGATCTTCCAGCCTTACCTCGATCGATTTTTCATAGTCTTCATCGACGACATACTAATTTATTTGACTACTGAGGAGGAGGACGCCTAACACTTGAGAGTTGTACTAGACACACTCTGAGAGCATCAGCTTTATGATAATATCTCGAAGTGTCAATTCCGGATTTGAGAGTTCCACTTCTTAGGGAATGTCATCTCTAAGGCGGGAGTTTTTGTGGATCCTACGAAGATCAAGGCAGTACTTGAATGGGAGCCACCCAGGAGCGTGACGGAGGTGCAGAGTTTCCTAGATCTGGCTGGGTACTATCGAAGATTTGTGTTAGACTTCTCCAGAGTTGCAGCACCGCCTTTAGCATTGAAAAAGAAGGGGAAACCCTTCTTGTGGTCAGATAGATGTTATCAGGGCTTCCAGGAGTTGAGGCAAAGATTGACTAGTGAACCCATCTTGAGGCTATCGGAGTTGGGCGTAGGGTACGTAGATTACTGCGATGCATCAGGGACCAGATTCGGGTGTGTCCTGATGCCGGAGCAGGCACTGATCACCTATGGTTCAAGACAGTTGAGGAAACATGAGTAGAACTATGCTACCCATGACCTGGAGTTAGTAGTAGTGGTCTTCACCTTGAAGATGTGGTGGCACTATCTGATGGGCGAGAGCATTAGAGTCTATTCTGACCACCAGAGTCTCAGGTACATATTCTCACAGAGGGACCTAAACCTGACATAGTGTCAATGGATTGAGTTCCTCCAGGACTATGACTTTGAGATAGTCTATACTCTTGGAAAGGGGAATGTAGTAGCTGATGCTCTCAGCAGGAGATCATGCATTCATATACTTGGAGAGGCGACAGAGCAGCTAACCGCGTTGCAGATATCCTTTGTGGATAAAGATGGAAAAGCCTTTCTACAGTTGCTCACAGTCACTCCTCCACTACTACAGCAGGTCAGAGAGGCACAACGTGGGGATGTTGACTGTGATATGTGACGTGCTCAAGTTTCCATAGGGCAGGCGCCTGATGTATTTATTGTAGGAGCAGAGCACATCATCCTCTTTAGTGGGCGTACCATGCTACCAGTTGCATTACAGGAGGAGGTATTGAGAGAGTATCACACTTCCCCTTTGGTGGTACATCCAGGATTATCGATGTTTTTCCAGGATCTTAGATGACAGAACTGGTGGTCGGGTATGAAGAAGGTTGGGGCAGAGTTCGTTTCACGATGCCTCACCTGCCAGCAGGTGAAGGAAGAGCACTTGGTACCAGCAGGCTTGGTACAACCCTTAGAGGTCCCTGAGTGAAGTGGGATGAGAAATCTATGTATTTCGTGACAGGACTTCCACCTACATCCATAGGACATGAATTTATCTGGGTGATCATCGACCGAGTTACCAAGTCGGCACACTTCCTACATATTAGAGAGCAGGCCTTAGTAGCGATCTTGGGACGCCTCTACGTTTTGGAGATCATTCGACTTTATGGTGTTCCATCATCTATCGTATCCATTCGAGGCGCTCGCTTTACTTCCTGGCTTTGGAAGGGTTTCTGGAGGCTTTTGGGATGCGGCTGCGCCTGAGCACCGCCTTTCACCCTTAGATGGATGGACAGACGTGGAGGACCATTCAGACACTCGAGGAAATTCTCCATGAATGTTTCCTTGACTTTGGTCGTAGTTGAGAGGATCACCTACCCTTGGTGGAGTTTTCGTACAACAACAGCTACCACTCCACCACTGGGATGGCACCTTACGAGGCATTGTATGGCCAAAATTTCATATCACCTCTGTGCTGGACTGACCCTGGGGAGTCAGCACACGTAGGACCAGAGATGGTTCATGCTACGATAGAGATGGTGCAGATCATCCAAGAGCTGATGAGGACTGCACAGAGCAGACATAATTCATATACTGATAGGAGGCGGAGACCACTAGAGTTTTCGGATAGCGACCACGTTTTCTTACAGGTCTCACCTCGATGTGGATTACAGAGATTTGGCCAGGCGGCAAGTTATCTTCAGGCATCATCGGAACATTCCATGTCCTCAGCAAGGTAGGCGAGGTGGCATATCGCCTGGCTGTTCCACCTCAGTTTCACCGAGTGCACGAACTCTTCCACGTATCTCAGCTCAGGAGATACGTGCACGACCCGACACACATCATTGATCACGGGGAGCTGGACATCGATGATGGGGAGACTTTTTCAGATGTCCCGGTGGATATTGAAGTTCGACAGGAGCGGGCCCTATGTGGATGGTCGATTCCTCTTGTGCGCATTCGTTGGCAGCACGATAACCTCCAGGAGAGCACATGGGAGCGGGAGGCTCAGATTCGTGCACAATACCCTCATTTATTTTCTTATTTTATGATGTAGCATTACGGGGACATAAAGCCCTGAGCTGGGAGTAATGTAAAGACCCTGAAATTTCATGGAAATGTTTTTCTTAAATACATTGTAATTTTACAAGTCTATGGCTTCTGACGACAATTGATTTTGAGGCCTGGTGTGCCCGGAATCAATTTCTGAAGTTTAGCTCAGGTACGTTTAGTAAACGAATGAGCGTGATTTTCTATCTTTTGAACCGGTACACGGAATTGAAATACGAGGGCACCGGAGAACTCACAATGCTGGTAATTTCTTAAGAGGACCTTTACCAAAGATGCTATTGCACGGGAGAAGAAGTCAACTTTTGGATTAATTGAGAGGCGAATAAAATTGTGGAACAATTTTATTTTTATATCTTAAGTGGTTATAACCTACATGGGGATGTTAGGGTGGGACCCACTATCATCGTAACTATCAATGTGAGGAAAAATGTGAGGTGGGGCCCACACGAGCCCCAACCCTTTACATTTCCATAATTCCCATAAACTCCCCCATTAAAACTTGTTAACTCCCTTTAATTTTGTAACTCTGCCTCTCTCCCTCTTTATTTCATGCTAGCACAAACATTAGTTAATTAATTTAAACTCTTCATTAATTAATTAAGTGTTTGAATTTTGTAAATTTGAATGCATGGTATGATTTAATAAAATAAGGGAAGCCTTAATTTATTTTTGGGGTTGGCATGTTGTGTTGAGATTTTGGGGAGAGAGCTCTAGTTTTATTTGAATAACTTCTCCTCAACAAAGAACGTCAACTCTTCGACGAATAACATTAACTCGGTGACCTCGGTTTCTCAGTCCTCTTCTTCCTCCGCGATAAGGGAGGAGAAACCGATGCGGAAACTTGCCAATGACATCATGCTTTTCAATCATCTCTCCATGAAAAAAAGGGGAGATTCCACCTCCTCCTCGGACGCTCTCTGTCGATGTCTACGAACCCTCATCCTGTGATTCCAACACCCGCCATCTTTTGTTGAGGTATGGTGTGTTGATTCAATTTTATTGAGAATAAAATTGTTCGTTGTGTTTCGTAAACCTTGTGCATTCTTGGCCATGTGATACCATCTAACGCGGAGGGTGCAGGCTAAATGAACACGGCCCTAAAACACTCCACTGGAACATTATTCCTTTGGAATTGGCTAGCTGAGGCGAAGTAAATACCACGGCGCCATCGTGCCCAGTCAGGTCGTGTCGTGCCGGACCGAGTCGTGCCGTGTCGAGCCACGCCACATCGGGCCAAGCCGTGTCCCTTGGGGCCAACTTGAGTATTCCCTTCGAACCGGTCTGACACCCCTACTGGGTCGGACCCGTCAAACTGGGCCATCCCGACCCATCGGCCCACTAGGCTAAACGGGTCGGGCTCATTATTCACTTAAATGTGAATATCTCAAGGACCGCACGACCGATCGACACGCCGTCTGCGGAAATGGGACTCTTTCGACAATACAGGCCTTTTTCATTACTCTAATTGAGTTTTGGATGATTTTGGATATCATCCAGGTTAGAAACGAGCGTATTTCTAACCATGCGCCAGGGACAGAAAAGCCTATATCTCCCAGACCGGGCGTCCGATTGACGCGTCGTCTATTGCATCGAGTTCCATTTTATGTGACGGAACTTAAGGATACATCAAATCTATACTTTTGTGATAGTTTATGTATTGACCATCTTGTCTCGTGGAGCGGACCCTCCCGGAATCGAGCATGCTGTGTGTGGGAACCCTAGAGCTGGCTGTGACTGCAACGATGATGATGACTGTACTTGGATCCTACGTGGGTTAGGCAGTGAGAAATATTGTACTTGGATCCACTGTGGGTTCGGCAGTGATGAAAACATCACTTGGATCCTACGTGGGATTAGCAGCGATGGTTACTATACTAGGATCCTACGTGGGTTCGGGAGCGACGATTTCTGTAGTTGGATCCTATGGGGGTTCGGCAGGGGAGATGATTCATGGGATACATATATAATATCCACCTCTATTCATGAGTAGTATACCAATGTGTGATGAGTCATGATTTTTTAATCATTATCATCGATGTGATTGGCTTTCTTTCCTGTGTGGACTGGGTTGTGCTTTCCTGTGTGGACTGGGTTTTTCTTTCCTGTGTGGACTTGGATGTGCTTCCATGTGTGGGTTAGGTTGTACTTGGGCTCCTGAGTTGAAGTCGAACTAGAATTGATGACTTAGGTATATGTATGGGCATATACCCAAATATAAATGGTTGATAATTTATGTCTGTAACATTCATTTTTGGTTTATCCTTTGTGGATTCTGTGAGACTTTCGGGGGTCTCGGGGTCCCTACTATGTATCGTATACTCACCCCTACACGGGCAATGCCCGCACTACGTTGTGTTGGATGTAGACGACAGACAACACTGATCGAGGTGGATTCTAGTGGAGCGGGACAGTACCTGGAGGTGGACCACTTGGCGGGATGTACACGGAGCTGACAGCTAGACCTGAGGAGTTGAGGAGTCCATATGTACCCACCCTTCAGGTGGGATATCGGAGGACGACTCAGTGGTTGCTGGTTTGCCTTACTGCAGCTATTCTTTCTTTAATGTTTTACTGTATTTTCAGTTGGGTTTGTATTCTGGCCCATTTAATTTCCAACACTTACTTTTGTACTCAGTTTACTTAGTGTTTAATTCAACTTGCATACTCGGTTGTGTTTTTTTACTTATATAAAGGCAATTCCTTCCCATTTATCGGGATCTAAGCCTTTGGTTCTAGTCACCAGCCCATGGCCTATGGATGGCAGGATTGGGTTATTCACGGTATGAGCCCCAAGGATGGGTCATAACAAGTTTAACCCAGAACACAACAAAAAAATACCTTTCTAAAAATCGGGATCTTACAGAATTGTACATGGAGATTTGTTCTAATATTGAGCTGTTTAGTTTCCTCTATTTGATTTAAGTTATGGTATATTTTTATAATCCACTATTTCCTATGATTTATTTGTGTTCCATGTTGTTGCTTATTATTGGGAGAAATTATTCCATTCGTTTTTTATGCATGTGTGCTAGTTTCCAACCCTTTGGGATCAGGGACACCCTTAGGGTATGTTTCGGGTCTTGTCAGGTACTATGTTAAGAGGGTATTGGGGTTGGTTTGTCACACATCATACCCATTTTGACACTCATAATTGATATTCTTGGGTTAATTCACAATTTCAATATAAATCATTATAAAGGATTTGAATTAATGATTCCCATTAATGACATAAGTTAAACATAAGCACTAATTTATTGAAAAGATGGTGTCATAATTTATAAATCATATGGAATATTTTCATGAATATTTAATTTATCACTATAAATATTGATAAAATTTTGTCAGTATAGTTATTTTAGTTTTATAAATGGACTGAAGATAGAAAAATAAAGCTCTGGTGGGGAAAGATATGTTCAAATACTGATGTATCTTATTTGAGTTTATTTATTTGAATTCAGTTATATCAGGAAAAATATACTCAAATATTAATTTATTTAATGAATGATTAGATGTTGAATTATTTATGAAAACTCTAAATTTTATGATTATATAATTTCATGTATTTTATTATTATCTAATTAATGTTTGTTGGAATGTGTTTCTTGTAAACATTTTTATTAAATTTATAGAGTAGTTTTCTATTATCTTATAAGTGGAATTGATTTTTTTAGAAAAATAACACTTCAATTTCAATGTAAGGGAAGAAAAATTTGATATTATAAACAAATTTTTTATTTAATTTCAGTGGGATGAAAAATATGAAAAACAAATGGAAATTACATCCATTATTTGGGTATTGAATCAAACTTAAAAAGGGGTGTTTATCACATATTTAGGGGATAAACTCATTATTAAACATTTGAATATTTTATTGGAGGTTGTTGATATAATTTTAGATGTGATGCCTAGACTTATGAAAATTCATGATGCTTGGACTCATACCTAGTATTATAACTATTTCAAACACTATATTAAAATAGAAACTATCGAGTTCCAAAATTAAAGAAAAAACTACAGGGGAATCAAGATAATGCATTCGTTGAGCTTAGAATCTCACCATGGGGTGAAAGTTTTCTTTTTTGTGAATAAATATTGATCAATGAAACTATTTATTTATTATTGAGAACAAACCATTATAAAAATTAGGAATACATAGCCCCTTCCTCATATTGACGAACTGTTCAATAAATTACGTGGTGTATGATATTTTTCAATGATTGAACTTTGACCGGGTTATTATAAATTAAGGGTAAAAAGTGAATACATACACAAGATAGGAATAAGTATGTGGTATGAACAATGTAACTTTATAGTGACTCCACATAGTCTTTATAATTCCCATGTTATCTACATGGATTTAATGAAAAGAGTCTTTAAATATTTTCATGACCAGTATGAGGTAGTATTTATAAATGATACTCATATATTTTCCATCATTATGGAATTCCATGAAGATAATTTGATGATTTTAATTAATAATATAAATAATGATGAATTGTATGAAAAATTTATGAAGTGTGAATTTTTAATACAAAAAGTTTCATTTTTTTGTCATATAATGTCATGAGACTCTATTTTTGTGGATCCATCAAAGACGGATGTTATTGAATGTTATCAAATACTGAGTACTTGACTAATATTCATATTTTTTTAGTATTCTTATATTTTATTGATTCATTATATATAATGTTTATAGGTTTCCTAATCTACTCCCCATGTTAACTCAAAAGGGATAAATGTTCTTTCAAATAGATGAATTTGTGAAAAATTTAATGGAACCTAGGAGAAGCTTTGTTTGTACATATTTTCATACACTAACCTATATTTGATATGGTTTTCTGATGTACAATGATTCATTAATGAATGGACTAATCTATCTCCTAATGAAGAATGATATTGTGATATCTTATGGAAAACACAAATTTAAGGTTCATGAGAAAAATTACCCCATTTCTAATTTGGTTTTAGCTAAATTAATTGTTTCATTAATGATATGGGTGAATAATATTTATTATTATATGTGTGACATAAATTCCAAACAAGAAAGATGTTGTTTTGACTTGAAAGGATCCCGCTAGATTATCTATGATGGGGACCCCAAAATATCCAGTATTTCTATTTGTGTGAGGGATGTTTATATAAATATTAATGGATGGGGGTAAATATTATATTTCTTAGGTGAGTGTTCTACCATAAATCCATGTGAACAATAAAGTGGCACAAAAGGAATATCAAGAGTTGTAAAATAAGGTGATATGTATTCACAAGTTAAGTCATGATTGTGAATAAATGATAAGTTTCAATAACCATGTATGTGTCCCATCATTCCAATATTTTAAGGAGCTATTAGTTGAATCTCATATATCAACATTTTCTATTCATCTTTTAGTATGTATATGTATAGATATCTAAAAGATAGTTTCTGGTTGTAAAGCATGATGTGAGATATGAAGATTATGTATCTTGGTGCATGGTATTTCAACAAGTTGTGGTTGAGAGGCATAATTCTAATGGGATATTAAAACCATTTCCCATACCATAATAGAAATTCTAATACATCACAATTGTTTTTTCATTAGACTATCAAATATATCTAAAGGATATACTATTATTTGGGTTGCATTCGATCACCATACAAATTCAACACTTGTTATTTATCTAATAAATTATTTATCTCATGATCCTATTACTGTAATCTACATTATAGAAGTTGTAATAATTCATCTAGTACCACATTCAACGGTATCTGACCTTGATATGAGGATTATCCTGAATTTCTCATGATTTCTTTATCAATATCCAAATTAACCATTCCTATTCATTAAATCCTATAATCCTCAGAAACAAGGTCACTATAATAGAACTACTAAAACCCTAGAGGATATAATGAGGGATTGTTTGAAGTATTTCAAGGGTTGTTAGGATCAACACCTTCCTCTTGTAAAATTCATTTACAAAAATAAAATTCACTCAAGCATTTAAATGGAACCTTATGAATCACACTATGGAAATAACTGTAGAAATCCAATATTATTTGATGATGTTGTATAGGAAAATCAATTTATACCAAATTCAGAAAATAAATAGCCATTAAATTCAGATAAATTCAACATCACATCAAGGCATCATGGAGTTGACGTAAATTTTATACTGAAGATCATAAGTTGAATCATAAATTCAAGGTTAGTGATAATGAATTCCATTGAATTTACATAGATAATAATGCTATGAGAATAAATAATTTATTAAATTTGATAACTTTGTATGTTGGATACATCAATATTCTTCTTCAATTATGGATCGTTGTATGTGACTTTGTGCCTCCACCAAACCTCTCTTTATGTTCATGATTTGGTCAACGTATCTCACCCAAGAAAGTTAAAGAATGATCTATCACATGTAAAAAATCATATGTTATATAATTGTAGAATGATATATCATATTAATAATTACTAGTGTAAATCCTGTATCACTAAGACAATGTTCCATATTACATGACTAGTCACCTCGTTAATGTTCTCTATAAGAATATGAATTTTAAAGAACCTATATGGGAACCTAAGGCTATGATGAAATAGATATAAACCCATTCCTTTTATTCAAAATTATTGAATATAAGGGGATAAATTAATATAATGTTTCATATAATATAACTCCCTAATATTTTATGATATATTAATCTTCATATAAATTTAATTTCTTGGTATCTTTTGATCCATGCAACCCCCATTCAAAATTAAAAATAATATATTATGAAATTATAAACTCGTTGTTAAATTGGGGGGTATGAATATTAGTAACAAAATTATAAAAAATGAGTATAATGGTTTTATATTATGAATTTGTATTGATAAGTAATACTCATATTTTTTGTCGAGTCATTATATGCTTCAAAAATACATTTTCTTCTAAAAACGATTTTTACTTATTTTATGAGTAAATAAAATAATTATTTTCAAAATCAATAAAAAATATATTTCATAAAATTAACTTCATCTTTGAAATTATCCTGTGATAATTATCTTGGATTGAATTTTTTAAAAAATTTTGAAATGTTTTATTTTATAATTATAAGTAAAAAATACTAATTTTTATTTTAAATTTTATTCTCATTTCAATAGCATCAAATTGTAAAATTGATTATGATATTATTTAAAATTTGAACTAGTTTACTTATTTTATTGATGTAACCAACTATGTTCATTCGATTAAATTTTATGATTTATTTTTCGTTAAAATAATTATACATAAGAAGGAAATTTTTTCGCAAATGATTTTTACCACATTTTGCAGGATTAATATTATATAACATTATCCAGATTTTGTATTCTGAAATTGCTGAAATGAATTTAATATTTTTGAATCATCATGTATAGATTTTTTATCGAGGTAAATATGTTTTTTTCATATTTAGTAGTAAAAACAACCACAAAAATTTCATCATAGTTAACGTTAAAACATGTTATTGGATTGGGTTAACAAAGAGATAACGGTATATTTTTCTTTTATAAGTGTCTAAATCCCATTTTATGGAAATATTTGGACCTCATATATCCCTAATTTTAATCGTAGTTTATATGGGATCAAGTTTATTATGTTTTTCATTCTTATATTTTAATATTTTATGAACTTTCATGTGTGTCCACTCCACCACTTATAAAAATATACCCCTCTATTGTCTTCATTACCAAAAATTGAGAGATATATATGAACCATAAATAATAAATAATATTCAAAAATTCCATATCTACTATTTAGAGATTATATTATTCATAAAATACCATAAAAAGGTCCTTTATATAGGATATAGAGGAGGAATAGAAAAGAATAAGTAACCATCCTACTCGGCCAAATCTAAATTATATTTTCTTTTGGATCCTATAAATCTAAAATATTCACCATAAAATAACAAATTCATTATCCTAAATATAAAAAAACTTATCATTAATATGTTTTTTCCATTTTTCACCATATTTTATATCAAATGGGAAGTGAATGTATCACTCGTATGTACGTGCACATTACCGCCACCACTTAGCAATATTGTTCACAATCAATTTCTATCATTCAAGGATGTTTATTATAGTGGGTTTAATACTTATTTATGATAATTAATATATAATTATTTATCTATAATTAAAATATTATATCTAAATTCTTTCCTTCCCACCCTTGGAAAACAAAAGTTTCACTCCTACGTACGGGTGTACTACCACATCCATGATATGATATGACTCATTTATAATTTCTACTTTATATGGGATGTAATATGAATAGAATTAATTATTATATATTATATAAACCATATAATAATAATTATTTTAATTTGAATAATATTTTTCCATTCTTTATTTACATCTATTGAAAAGTGAAAAAAACGTCCAGGCTTACGTACGACCTTTCGTCTAAGTAAAAAGTGTAATTGATTTTTATATTATTAAATTTTTTGGATGGATAAATATATATATATATATATATATATAATTTATATGATATTTATTCCATTATTTAAATATTAAAGATGATTGAACCATTTTCAAATTACATTTTTTGAAACAATTGAACTAAGATTCTCATGTAAACGAAATACTTAATACATCGTTGCAATGATTTCAGTAAGGATTTATTAATAAATGGGTGATGAAATATAATAAGTGGTTCATATATAAAATTATTAATTTGTAAACGATTCTAGTAAATAATTATTTTAAATTTTAATTTATTCCACATGTTGTTAAAGCGCATTTGATGTATGTTGTTCTTGGAAAAAGGGATTCATGTTACAATCTCATTATTTATCTGGAATTTTTATGATTTTTTTATTGATTTTGTTTTATAACCTCTATCTCAATAAATCAAATGAATTCTATTATCTTATGGTGATATATAGATATTAAATATTTTCATTTCATTTGACTTTATATACGAACTCAAGAGACATAGATAATGATCAATATAAAAAAAAATTATTTCTCTCTATTGTTGAAATCCATCTTCCCCAATGTCAATGTTTTCTATAAATGTATTCACAAATTATTTTCATATATTTCCTCTTATTTCACAAACTAATTTTAACCCATGAATACCTTTTTAGGAAAAATTAATAAAATATTCTTCTCATTATCCAAATGAGGTGTTTTTTACTTTTTACAGAAAATTTAAAAGGAACATTTCTTTTAAAATACAGGATGTGGAAAAAAATTCTATACAGTTATGACTACTCAATGATTTAAGTATCCAATTACATGTTTTCAACTGAAATTTTCATTTAATTTTTTTTCCTTAATATTTGATAATTTATTATATTTTAAATAATATATTTCAATGCAAGAATGGTATTTTCACTAAGAAATATTCTAGTGATATTTCAATGGAATAGTTAATATATGATAACATCATTTTATATTTCTTATTATTTACTATGGATACGATCTAACAATAACTCAAAAATTTATTTTCATTAAAACATATGATGATTATGGTTTATAGATGATTTAATGAAACATGATTCCTTCCTTCATGTTAAGTATGCTACAATGAAATCTTTATGAATATTTTTTCTTTTCCATTGGTTATACTACGATTACATGTTTATGAAAACTATTTTTTTTCCATATTTTAGGTTTTCAAAATAACTTTATGGTATTTTGGTGTCTATATGCATGATTTTTATTATGTGACATGTGGGAAAAAATTATATTTCCCTCCAATCCATTTGATAAACATGTATATATCATTAGATAATGAGGAGTAGAATTAGAAGTGACCTCAGTTCAATAAAGGAATATATCCACTATGATAGTCTTTAATTTTAGAAATGAATAATGGTATGATACAATTGGGAGTGAAAAATATATATGTCTTGGTAGTGACCCTTTACTAAGGAAATTTTTTTATATATTTCTGTATAAGGCAAAAATATATGTCTTATGCCAATGTTATGCACTCTTGTCTCATGTTCCTTAATTCCACCATGATTCATGTCATATGAATTATCAATCATATACTATGATTATTGATTATGATATTTGATATGATAAGTATGGTTTTAAAATTTTTTGGTCATGTTATTATACCCTTAATATGATGATATTCTATGGTTAACATTGATATCTTATTTTTACAGTTACCAAGCATCTAAGATCACTATTTATTAATTTTCCTTTACCCTGGTTATAAAGAAGGGTTTTCATTATAATATTTTTGAGACTCTTTAATGTAAATGAAGACATAGTCGAATATAATATAGATATGTTATTGGTCATTTTTTTATGTATCGGTGTTTCCAAATACAATAATCCTAGAAAATTAAGGAATGGATTGTTTATTACGTATTGAATATTCATCTAAAAATATGTAATACTTTTGTGTAAAAAATGGGTTTCTAAGGTTTGTAATTAATAGTTTCATTATCACCACCATTTAAGGAGGGAACTCAATTTACCGGGGTAGTATCAAATGTTTAAATATAAAAATCAAGATTTGTTCTTATATTTTTTTTGGTTGTCCATCTTTATTTTAATATTAGTAATTGGTAATTGAGGAATTGTAGTATATTTTTTATGAAATCCTGATTTTTTAGTGAAATTGATAAGGTCATGGAGTGAATATTGTTATTATGGAAAATCTAGAAAACATTTAAATGACTATGAAATAATATTTAGGAGACTTCTAGTGAGTCTCTTATGGTTTAGGAATGGTATGCCAAACCATGCATGAAACCAATGCATAGTTGTTACCTATTTTTAATTTTTTAATTTATTTTTATTTATTATTCAAGATTCCATTATTCAATTTTTATAATGTTTTAGTATTATTTAGGATGTTTATTATGGGTTATATATGATATTTTGGTTTATTTAAATTTTTTTCTAAAATAAAAATTTTAGGTTATTTTAAGAATGTGGTGGAACATTAAAAATGAGTTATAATTTTTTGTGAATATTCAAGGTTTGAAATAAAATGGGGGACTATAAGTGTTCAATTTGATAATGATAACTTTTTTATATTAATTTACATATTTTAATAGTATTTTATTGGGAATTTTATAATAATTTAATTTCTATTGTTTCGAAAATGTTTTTAATTGGATGATTTTATTAGGTTAAATTTTATATAGTTTAGTGGGGTTTAAATGATATTTATATAAATAATGGATTTAATAATTTTAAAAAAATTGATTAATTTTATTATATATTTATGTTTCAAGGAATTGGTATTAGTTTAATATTTATTTTTATGTTTTATTATTTTACAATTTTTTATATTTGGTTATGAGGAATTATCAGATCTGAGGGTTATTAAAGTGGTATTTTGAGGATGAAATATTAATTTTTATAGTATTTTTTGTGTCTGAATCTATGTAATATTATGTTATGTTTTTTTGTTCAACATTATACATTATTTACCCATAATTATAAAAAATACATAGGGAGTTGGTGGTGGTTCACTACATGTAAACCTTATGGTTGATCCGTCTTTTATTGAGATTTTTCATTCATCTTTCAAATATGTAGAGTTCTGTATAATTCCTATATAATAGTTTCTTCAAGACTTTCTTTGAGAGTTTTAGAAATATATTCCACACAATTTCCTTCTTAACCCAATTTTTTTGAATTTAGGTGAATGGTTTTAGAGTATTTAAGAGAACATAAGCCAGCATGAGATCCTTAGGTCTCCTAAGGTAAATATAATAGCCTTTATACTTGATTACACATGTCGACAGTGATGGAAGTCTATCTCTTAATGTGGAGTTTGATAACCCATATTTTGGAATGTTTCAGGGAACATTTAATTTACCGGTACTTCCTTAATGCTTTGAAAATATCTAAGGAAATTGAGTTTCTTTACCTCTGTTATGGTGATAGATCAGGGATGGAATATTATTTTCAATTAAAATTATTATTTACATATCTTCTTAACATGGACATGTATGAATATTTTAATTCCTTATGTTTGGAAAATATTTATTGACTATCTATTTTATTATTAGTGTCCTCTTTGTCCTAGAAACCTATTTTAACATAGTGACGTATACCATGAGGACTGAAGCTGACTAATAAGGGGTGTTAGAAGAAATCAATGTGTCTCCATATCGTGGGAGTAGTGGAGGATGCTCTGGTAAAATGGATTATAAGAAATACATGTTTATATTGTTTGGACTGGGCCTCAAGTACTTTTATTGTCTATTCACATTGTGAACTTATGGGAGAAGAAAATGTGTGTGCCACCTTTATTGTAGGGTACGACATAAGAATCCTTTTTTTTGGATGATCATAAGAATTTTGGAAATCACTATCCATAGGGACATCATTAGAAGTTATAAATGTTAGTGTCATGTAAGAGAATCTAATAGAAATACCACATTTCTAAAGATCCTAAGGTTGAACTTACTGAACCCCCCATTGATGCAATTTATATTTTTGGTCATCCCATGTTTTCTCATGTATTTTTCTATTTCTTCTTTCTCACTATGTGATATATCATGTTTTCTTCAAAATGTGTAAATTTTGGATGATATTTTTTATCGATCTATGAGAATAAATTTCTAGTGGAATTTTATTATTATCAATATGAATTTTGATGATTGTGTAAGGTTGTTTTATGATTGTACATGTCTTCATTAAATTTTGAGTTTCAGTATGGTTTTAGTATTCAGCCTAAGCATTGAATTTAAGGTTTTTATAAGTATTATTAATATTATGTTGAGACCTCCATTGAGGAATATTTTGGTGATCTATGTGAAAGCCTCTTTATCTACCCTATTATAGTTTTTATCTAGGTTTTGGGTAATCCCATTGCATTTTCTGATCCCAACAGTTTTTTAGAAATCTTTTGTCCATAGTTCATATCGTGGAGGCTATAAGAAGATAGATCATGATAGAAGAGGATTTCCTAATTTATTTATCCTCATTTTGGGGTGATCCTTATTTTTCATATCTTTTGAGATAGAGTTATCATTTCCCCTTAATTAGTCATAAATTCACTATTCATAATATCATAAGTGGCTCAATCATCCCGATTCATTCATTTGAAGTGAATTATATTTCATAAATTGGGAATACATTTTATGAACAATTTTTTATTAATGATTTATCGTTTTCTTCTTTGATGGATAATAAAATTTTAATGTATTTTCTTCTCTTTATTGTCCCTTTATTGGGAAACCTGAACCTCTAATCCTTTTCATGATCAATTTAAACTCCATGTTATTTTTAAGGAAATAACTTTTTATGGTGGAGATAGTTATTACATAGTGGCTTATCTTTACTCAATTATTTTTGAGTTTCCTTAATTTTTCTCTCTTCATGGGTGAAATTTCCATTGAATTTATTAATTTTTATGTGCGTAGTTGATGTTTCACAATTATTCATGTGGTTACTATGATCCATGAATCCTACCATTGAAAAATGTTCTAGATTGAACATGGATGCTCGCATGGTTGGCCCAAAGTTCGGAAAACTCTTTAACCAAACTATGTTTTATACGTAGAATATTAAAAAAATTAATTATTTCCCTTATACCCTATATGAATATACCAATAAATCACACAACTCTTCCACTATTTGGTTCACATTACCCCAAGGTCCTATCCCTCTTAAATTCATCTCTTCTATTGTTTATTTTGGTATTCTTCTAGATTAAATCCTCAATTGTCTTGGTAAACTCAATCTTTTCACTTAATTTCCTATGATATTTATGTTATCCTCTTATTCTTTGATAAAAATACCAACATCAATAAATGGTTTGTGATTTCCCAATTTTTATTTGGATTTGTGTTATTTTTAGGGTTCATGAAGGTTCGTCTTGGTTCATTAGACCTTCTTGTGTCACGTTGAGGTGAATTATTATCACCAATTGTAAAATTATAAATATTTATTATTTTTGGTCCTTTACAGAGATATTTAAATTTTGAACATTTATTTCATGTTAGTTAGAATATTTTTTTAGGTTTTTTTAAAGTGTTATCAACTATAACTAGTATATGTTATAAAATAAAGTGGGTTTCTCTTTGGATTTCATGATATGTGAATGGAGTTTAATATTATTTCAATATATAAAATCTTTTCTTCAAATTTATGAATGATAAGTTCTAATAAAAATGATTGTATAGTTATTTCAATTTGATAGTTTTGATTATAATGGATATTTTAGAATTAATTTTTTTTGTATCCAACTTCTGTGAGGAATGATATGATATTTAATAAGAACATTAAAAATGTTTCTTTAAAAATAAAAATTATTGAAAAATACCCAATTTATTTTTCAATTGGTAATTTTTATTGATGAAATTAATTGGTAGATAAATTTCTTTGTGGATTATGTATATTTATGATCCTGATGTAATTATGATAGTTTCTTTTGATGTTTGAGAGGTGATGGTGTGGATGTTTTTGTATATAGTAAGATATATATATTGTTTATGTCACCTATATATTTTATTCATGATTATCCAAGGTTTCTTAGGTTGGATGCCTTAGAACAGATGATTCACATGATTAGAATTATTCTCTAAACAGTGATCGTGTGATAGATTTTATTCTGCATATAATATTTTCAACTATGTTTCGATACGTAGTGAAATGTTAGGGGTTTAAGAATGTTATTCTTACCTGATACCAGTTTTATTTAGTAGTTCAAATAGCCTTTTCATATAAATCTCAATAGATCCTAAGTTCCCATTATGACATGTTTTTCATGTGATATATTTTTCATTATCTGGTAACGTAAATTTTACATGACTCTTTTATTTGAATGGTTTCATAATGGGTTTATCATAAAAAGAGTTTTCAATTATTTTTATAGAGGAATATTATTTTTGGAAGATGATACCATTTTAATTTTTTTAAATAAAATAATAACTTAATTTTTAGATCTATTTTCAAAAAATGTATGATATGGTTTTACATTTAATGCGTATTCATGCATTGGAGGGTAATTTTATTCTAGGATTTATAACTCACATAGATAAATATTTTATTTTTCATAAGTTGTTTCATGTTTTTTGGGGATTAACTTTGGATTGCAATTTAGGTATGGGATCAAAGTCAGGGAATGTAATTCCCAAAGAACATGGAGATAGTGTTTGGGGCCTTATTTTATTTCTTTAATATTAGTTATCATTGATGTATCGACATTTTGGATTTTTTTTATATGCACTATTTGTTGTTATTAGATTTTTCCTTTTTACATATAAATCTATTGATATTTTATTATGTTGTTTCTATATTATATATTTGATTTGTATTTTTTGAGATGAAGTTTTTTATTTTTTTTTAAATTGTTACTTCATTTATGTTCTATCTTCTTATATATTGATACAACCATATAATGTATGACATGGTAATACTAGGATTTTTGATTTCAACTTATTTTATTAATAATTTTTCTCTAGTGTAAATCATTCCTATTGAGTTGTGTTTAATTACATTGGAACTTGTTGTTAGCCTAGGGAAATATTGAATTGACATTGGGCTTTATCATAGGACATCTTGAGGGCTCAAATGAGAAGTGTCATAGAGTTATTTCATTATAGGGTTTTTTGGGACCATTGGAGATGTTTCATGGTTATTTGAGGTTATTTGGGTGAAATTATGAAGAAATTAAAAAGTACAAGAAATTTCCACATGTTATAGGATATTTTATGTAGTAATAAATAATTATTTAGATATATTGGAGGAATTTTGAGCTTAAATTACACCATAGTAATGTTTTAGAAATGTAGATTGGTTTCCACATATACATTCCTATAATTACTTATTTAATTTTATGTTTTAATGTCACAAAAATATATATGAAATTCGTGATAAAATTGAATATAAATTTTCTACACCATCTCAACTATTAAGTACTATTCTCAAGGTATTTTGATTCTAAATAATGAGTTGAGGATATGAGATATATCATAAGATATAAAATCAGGTTTTCTAAATAAAAGGATGCCTTTCATACAGATACACATCTAAACATCTACAATTATAGGAATACACATTAGTACAAGGATTTAAGAGATTGAAGTATTTTGGTTTAATTTACACAAGGGATTTTAATTCAATCACTAAGCCAATCATATAGTTTTTATAATAAAATTGAGAGGAAAACTAATGATATATAGTTTTTTATTGAATGGTGATTGAGTGACTGATTTCATTTATTTCTATCCATGATTCTTATTATATTTATTAATATTCATATTGTTATACTTAATTTTATCATTCTATAATTGATAATTGTCTATTAAATAATTAATTTCTATTTATTACTTGACCTAGTAACTAGATATCATTATTGATCTTGGAAGAAGTCTATGTACAAATTTTTAAACATGGTTTTGGGTCACCTATTTATTAAATGAATTAAATTATTTGATCATAACAACATACAAGTTTAATGATTACAAAACAAACCCCAGCACAAAGTCTTTTTAGACACAATTACGGAGATGACATGATCATTAATTAATATCATTGGAATTTTAATTATCAGTTGATCCCATATTTTTAAAAAATTAGTATGGTTTATTCATTTACATTTCAGTATTTTTGGTTTTTTATTATTTCAATTCATTTAAATTTTGATTCAAATATTTTGAATAAAATCATGGTACTAGGGACTATTAGTCTCTATCGGTTCAACATCATATTTGCTGCATACTATTCCTTAGTAATAAATGATTAAAGGGAAATATTTTATAATTTATTACCATTATCCTTTTAGAATTAATAAATCCTCACATTCAACTATATAACATTTTAGTGGTATTACTTTTTGGTAAATGATCACATGAATGAATATGATCATGTAATATACTAGGTATACAACATATACATGTATGCTTCAATATGAATTAAAATGATTTTTAGTTGTAATGTATTATATGTTTTTTCATGAATTTTTTCATCTTCCCTACTAAGAAGAAAAATATCTTATTCTCCACTTAAATGATATAAATTTTCAATTGTATTTTATTAACATCCCTATTAAGTTGACATTTAATTTAAAAAAAATCATATGTAATATAATGTGATATCTAAATTCAAATAAAATAATTTCATATAAAAACATGGGACAAGGATGATGTATTATTGAAAAATTAACATTTCTCATGTCATTACCTCTATTCTTTCCTTTGATATAAACAAATATTTTCATGTATTATTCATTGAAAAATGAAATAGACAAATATTATAAAGAATTAATCATTTAAAAATCATAAAACTCCATTTTTATCATACATTAATTCCTGAAATAGATTAATTATATACATCATGTGTAATTTACACTCACAATAAACAATTCAAACTCTCGCTTGATCTATTAACCTAAGATAAATTTTCACTATGATATCCATTCCATTAATTTTTTTAAAGAACATTACATATTAATACACATATTTTTATTATGATTATGATTATATTATTCTGTATATGATTTATCCTTTTTTTATCATATCATAATATTGTTTTAAAATTTTGTCATTCCTCATGAGTCCTAAATATGTTGTTTTTAACAACTTTTAATCTCCATTTTCACACTAATTTTCTTCTATTATGACCAAGGATTGGATTTTTTTCATTTCTATTTAACCAAAACATATCCATGGAAAATATAGCGTGGGTATTACATTATTCTTGACTTTCATGGATACTCTAATCCCAAAAGAACCTATTTAATTTGGAATAAAAAAAATTAAGAGTTCCCCAAATTTTGAAAATAATAATACCTACCAGAAAGCCTTATGTATCCATCCAACAGCATGAATTTCCTCTATACTAACATTCACATGATCAATGAATTCACTAATGGATTCAGTTTTTAGAGTCATGAAATCATCATATTTGTTCCAAAATACTAATAATATATCCTATTTTTATTTGATTCCTATGATTATATGTTCAAAAGTTCCTCCAATTTTGGATTTAAATAATTAAATTATATTAAATTACTGTATATTATATTGTATAAAAAAAACCTCTTGGGAATTGATAACATTTTCAATGACATCCATCCATTTTATCCAATTTCATGTGTGGATTGTTTTACATTTTTAGTAAAACATCCTAGATTGAAGTCATTAGAACATCCCATATATTTTTAAAAATGGTGTTATATCTGATTAATTTGTAGATGATGTTTATTCAAATAAAAGGTCATAACATGCAATTAATGTAACTTTTTTTTTTAAATTCTTATTGTGAATGAATGAAATAACCTATTATGGTTATTGAAAACATATAATTTTTTTTAATTATTCACTGTTATATTTCAAAAATGTATGAGAATTATAATATTTGACTAAATATCCATTAAATAGTTATTATATTATTAGTATAAATATAGGGTTATTGTAAATCAAATTGACACATAAAATTTAATAAATGAAATCAACTAATAAGATCGTCCCCTATGACTCCCATTTATAATATAATCTAAAGGAGATAGATGACTGGTATTTTACATTGAGAAATCACAAGATTATATCAAACAACTACATTATGAGAAAAAACTGTTTAAGTGATATGTTCAAGATCATCTAGATCACGACCCAATCCTTTTATTCTGAACTACCCCCATGAATTTTTCTTTATCGCACACATTATCCTTAGGGAATTTAATGGTCTATTAATGGAATATATATCATGACCCTAATACTATGAATACTTAAATTATAAATACTAATGGTTATATTCCAATATTAATTTTTATTAGTTTACAACTTATTTTTATTTTGTTGTTATAAAACAGAATTTGTTTTTTCTAATGTGTAATTAAAATTATTATATCCCATTTTGATGAATTCAAAAAATTTAGAAATATAAGATATATTAATAAAATAATAAATATCAATAATATTTATTAATAATTAATAATAGGTAAATTTTCATGAAGTAAAATGTAATTTTTATATGGGTTTAAAAACTATTATTGTTGAAAACCCAGTAATTTATCAATAAATGACGATTCATGATTTTAACGTGAAAATTGTAACGCCTTGAGCCCAAAATCCCAGAACAAGTGACTTATGTAATTATATTTGAATCATTACAATAACTAAAATTCTGAAGGACTGATCAGCTCATCAGCCTTTAAAAACAAGATATATATATATATATATTCCACACTTATTATATTGGAAATAAAAAACAAAATATAACCACGAAATTTAATTTTTTTTCATTCAAATTATTAAAATATTTCATCCTCATCACATTAGGAAAAGGTTAAAAAGAAAATAATGATATTATTTTCTAATTAAGAGTTACATATAGCGTAATATTTCTTGATTTAAATATAACAATCAACAAGGAAAGGTGGATAACTGAACACTCCCACCATTTAATCAATAATCTGGGAATAAAATGAATCTATAGATTTTTTCATAGTGAAAATAATTTGGATAATAAAAAATGAATTCATAATGAAATTATTATTTTTTACACATCATGAATATAGAACATGAACCATTACAGTCAATAACTTTCATATGACAATTTGATCTTTATGGGTAAACCCGATTTAATTTGGCCACAGTATTCATCTAATGAGACTACTAATGCATCGAGGGGATTTTATATATATGTTCCCCACACATTTTTCATGTCTAAATAATTAATTATATATAAATATGATCTATTTAATTCGTTAAAATATTAACCATATCAACAAGTATTCTAATTAATTAGAAGATATAGATTTAACATTATTTCCTATCAATGCAAATATCTTTCTATATAGATATTTTATGTAATACATGGTTAAGTATAAACGATATAAATTTTATGTATTTCATTTAAATCCATATAAAATAAGTAGAAATAAAATTATATATAATAATAATAATTAATTTCACACATGACCAAAGTGTTACATAATCAATGAAATATAAGTTTAACCCAATGATTGAAAATTGAGTTAAGAAATCACTACCCACAAGTAATTCATCAAATAATATGCCCCATAAAATAATAAAATTTAACATAAAATAAAATATCATGAAAATAAATAAATGATATAATTTTCCAAAGGGAATATTATACACAACACAAAATTAATATGTTGTGAAATAGATTATGTATCACATAAGTAAAAGTTAGACGAAAAGAAAACCCTTACCTTTCATTTTCTTCTGTGTAAACATCCTTTAACCTCATGTATAATTGTTTTACAAACATTATTAACTTATAAAATAACCTTATTAATATTTAAAATATAATATATTACAATCTTATAGTGCCCCATTACCCATTTGTTAACAATATTCCATTATTTTCACTAATTTTGGTATTAATTTCCTAATTTATAAAGTATGTTTTGACCCATTACTTATTGTTCCTATTAATTAAATAATTATTTAATCATATCAATAGTTTAAACCATGATTTAAATATCATATAAATACATTATATATGTATTTATAATAATTCATAATACTTGGAGATAATAAATGAAATTCACAGTTCATGGAGACGGTAGGTTATACGTATGCATGAACACTACATTCAGTTTATATTAAATTAAAGAATTAAAATTAAATGATATATATTTATATTAAAATTACAGTATCATATTTATTTAGTATATGTCAGATATTATTATTAAGACCATCCATTACACATTCCTTGTATAACCTGAACTAATCACATCATTTGAGGATGCGGTAGTCGACACATCCTCAAACGATGTTATCAAATTTACACAAATGGAAAGTATAAGTATGTGTTTTAAAAAAATTAAAAAAATAAATACTTAATAAATATAATATATAAAATATTTAAATATATTACCATCATAATGAAAAACTATGAATGTTGAAAAAGTTAAAATGATAAATCATCATTTCGTGAGGTGGCAGTCCACCATATATAGAAACAGTATGTTAGTTACCCAATTTGATAGAAGTGTTTTTCATTGTAGTTATAAGAATTAGAATAATTAAATTGCATTATATTAAGGATACTTGTTTTATTATATAATAATTAAATATTACAATCTTAGGGGTGGAGAAGGAAAATAAAACTAAAGATCTAAAGGAAAGATGTTACATCTTTTTTGGGTAACTCCTTTTGGTTCTCACCAAAGGGATTCCTTGGATAGATTTATAGAAAAATTAAGGATTCAAGGATTATTATAGAGTGTTTTTTAGAAAATTTGGTAAGGTTTTGGTCAATATAGTAGGATCAATGTGGCTTAAGGAAGTGAGGGAGGATGTGTCAATTTATAATGGTGGGGGAGATTTTGTAATTTTTAGAAAGTTTAATTTATAATTAGTTAATTCCCAATAACAATACCTCCTAAAGAAAATATATTATAAAATAATATGAGATAATTTTCTTAATCTAATTTACGAATATATTTAGGAAATGTTAGGGTTTCATTTTAATCCTTATCACTTTGATTAACCCTTAATTAACCCATTTTAATTTTAACTATGGTAACTAGTTTCTCTACACTAAAAAGATTTAATTTACACATAAAAGTTTCAATTGGACCATTGTAGTACCTTTTATGATATATTTGACCATATTTCACCCCCTTTTACATAAATAATATTTCTTTTGAATTTTAATTAAATTAATAAAATATTATTTGGATAAAATATCATAATTTTCAATTTTGACACTATTGGTAACTTTGAGTGTAAGAAAAAACATAAAGCCTTTTAACTTCAAAGAAAACAACTGACCACCCCACTAACATTTCATATTTACCCATAATAATCTTTTATAAAAGTAATTAAGTATTATTATATTTATTTTAATATTTCTAATATTTTTTAAAAGATTGTTTCATTAATTCATTAATTACTGTATCATAACTGTGTCACCATTTAATTTAATTAATTAATTCCTAAAATATATAAATAAATTTATATAATTAATATAAAATAATTATATATCAAATGGGTATTTATAGTGGAATATTTCATCTACATAGAAATATATAAAAAATATAGTACTTATTAAAACATGAGTGTGGCATATTGGAATTAACATAAAATAATTTACAATAAATGACATAAATTAATCAATCTGGAACTCAAAAAGAATATAATTGACCTAAGGATGCTTTTGGTCAAAAATAACTCATCCAATAAAATTATGACACATGTTAGGGTAATTAATAATACTTAAAATATTATTTTCACCCTTAATTAATTATTTACCCTTAAATATGGTGAATAAAATATTACAAAATTTACTATTCATGTGACCAATAACAAAAGAAAAATATTCGAATAATTTATATTGTTTTATTCCAAAAATGAAATCCATTTTGTAAAATTCAAAACACATAAATTCAAGTAAATAACTCTAAAATTAATCCAATTAACAGAATGAGTAAATAAGTTTTTAAATTGAAAAACCATAAATGATTTATATGTTTATGTATGAAATTTCAATGTGATATTGATTCCAATGACCTAAATTGGTTAAATTGATAATAAATGATCTAATTATAATTTAAAAATAATTAAAAATATATTTTTACACTATAAATTATTTAGAAGAAAAATCTTTATTCATTTAAAATTTAAAATTTTATCATTATTCATCAAAACATGAAACTTGTCTGAAAAGTTACAAAAGTTAAACCAAAATAAATATATATGTTATTATTTTAAAAAAGAATTTTTTTCCAAATATAATATATAAAAGTAACAAAAATTAGATTTAAAATAGGTTCACCATCAAAATGCGGTAAAACTGCCTTTATAAAAATATAGGTTTTATCTGTAATATTTGGATTGTTCCTAACATATTCCAAAAAATATATATTATATGACTTTATAAAAACATTATTTTGAATATATAATATCTATATTTCATTAATATCACCCACAAATAGTAATTAATTTAATTTTTTCAGATAAAATTACTTTTTGAGTATTAAATTTGTTTTTATAAAAAAATTCTTATTATACTTAATGGGTTCTTAAATTCATTTCTAATTAATTTTTAACCAATGAATTCAGCAATATATATTAATAATTTAGTAAATAAAATTTTAACCCATCATATTAATTGTCGAGTTATATCTTTTTATATTAAATATTATTATTTTAATAATATATTTTTATTCTTTATAACTCGATTTGCGTGTAAAAAATAGAAATAATTTTTTTTGTGTAGAATAAGATTAAAAATGTGTTTCAAAAAATAAGAAAGCTAGAAAGAAGAATAAATTTCATCAAAAATGGAAATATTATAAATTCTTGGGTATTTACATTTTCTCCTCCAACAATATATTGTTTCCTCTCAATTTGAAATAGAAAATCAATGTTTTACATGGAAATTATTTTTTAAGAAACCAACATTGTAAATGGGATTAATAAAACATCCTCTTAATAAAATAAAAAATGATGTGTGAAGTTCACCATAAAACTGGTATTTCTAGTTAAAAAACATTAGAGAAATCATTGATAATGATGTGAAATCTAACCATGATGATCTGGTAGAGAGTGACATACAACGTGATCATGGGGGAGTTTTTATCCACAAAAACAGTAAGAAATGGTGTGAATAAAGGTCGTTGATATCATAAAAATGATGATACTGGGAAAACATTTTTGTTTTAAGGCCTCTTTTTTTGATCAATGAAATTATCTCACACTCTATGAATATAAGTATATATATATTTATATAAGAATAATCTTTTCCTATTATTAAAACCATGAATTATTTATATATACTCTTATAGTAGAAGATGTATCATATAGTTATGTAATAAATAATCCTATAAAGTCTAATATAACGATAAACGATTTCATTAATGGTTAAACAATAAAAAATATTATTTTCCCGTAGTAGAGAATCCTATCCAAGGTAGGTAGTATTACTAAATTTTCTATAACCATATTAGTCATCTTTTTATCCAACATAATTATAGAAACCTATTAAGTCTTAACATTCCCTCACCAATCTATTTTCCATAAAAAATAAAATTTCCAGAGAATCACTTTTCTTGGATACCTATAGTAATCAACATATGGTTTTAAATCCTTGATGAAAATGTATTTAAATATAATCCTTACACATATCATAATACTAAATACCAAGATATCATCAACCAAATAATTTTAAAACATTATTCTAAGATTCAAATACAAAAGAAAATTAATCAATACACTTCGGTTGTGGCAATAACATATACATGACTATGATCCCTTTTCGTTTTCAGAGGTATATTCCCTTGACAATTTGGGAATATTATTTCATAGTACCCCACATCCCTGTAGTTATAAAACTGAATAGTAGTGGTTTTTTCATCCCCTTTCATTCATTTTCCTAGTTACCTTTCCCTATACACATATAACAAACTACCAATCTGTTAAATAATTTCCTTGGGTTATTCATTCCAATGTCATCACATGTAGAAAAATACTTTTTTCATTATTCTCCTTATCTTTTATTATCTCTTCCATTCTCTTTATATATTTTTTCCCTATGAATCCATAAGTATTTTAGAATTATTTTAATGTGTTGATAGCATATAGAACTACTTCATTGTATAATAAAAAATTATACTAAACCTGAACACTATAGATATATGTCTCAAGTCCTTCAATGAAATGTTCAATTCATCATTATATCTGTAGTATACCATGCCAAACTTATAAAAGTATCATCATAATTCTCAATACATTCTCCTTATTTCGATTAAAACTATGTAAGTTTTCTTCCTCTCACTTTTTTTATCATTAAGGAATTAATAGTCAAATAATGTCTCCTTAAATGTTCACTATTCCATGAGTTCTATTTATTCTTGCTCCTCAATATTCTAGAATAACAACAACCATTTATCCGCATACCCCTTGAGATAATTTATTGAAAGTTTCATATTTTTCTTTTCACACATCCCCATGCCATAAATATCTTCCCTAAATAAATAATCCATTGTTCAGATGCAATTGGGATTGTTGTCCCACTAAATGATTGGGGCCTTTATCACGTAAAGTGATTCAACATAAAAAAATATCAGTTTGGAATATGTAGATATTTTAGAGAAGGTTTATTTTCCTTATCCAGATCATCCTACCTATGTATAGTCATAATTTTATCCATTCCAAAACCACCTGTACTGGATTACTCAATAGGGAAATATCTACATTTTCCTTGTGTATTGATATCTTTCGTCCTCTTAGGATCAATTTCTAAAAAATGGAACGAACTGGATTAGATCATATCACAATGAAACATAATTTATAATCCCATAACAGCATAAATACTTCACATAAATAAAAAAACATATATTCACATAATTTCATAATCCTAAGAATGTTTTATTTGGGGATATCATTACATTTAAATACTCTTAATGGGTTGAAAATAAAATGTGAATTATTCTAAGAAAATCCCTCCAGATTGTCAAATTATGTGCAAGGCATGATTTCATGAACCATTTTATACCATATTAGGCTCGACACAAGTTTATAGAGTTGTTAACTTTAGGTACATTTATTCCTTCACCTTTTCCACATGACATATCCAAACAGGGTAATATTTCAACCACATAATCTCTACCTTACAAAAATTATAGGATGATGAAATGTACTTATCGTCAAAGTATATATTATGGTTATGTTACCAAATCTATGATTTCTAAATGTACTTTCATTGGATACTGTTAAACTTACTTTAGTACAAACTAAAAAGCCCCAACCCAGAATCCCAAAGCTGGTGATTTCTTTTTATTTAGTACAATTTTCAAAAATCTAACCCTTATTTTAATGACTCATATTTTCCCAATTATATTTTTAGAAAATTTCTTGGAAAATTATCAGACTATGAAATGAAAAAACATTTTATTCCAAGGCCTGGTGTGCCTAGAATGGTCCATCAAATAATGTTGTGTTTTTAAAAAGCAATCCCATGTAGTTTTCATGAAAACACTACTAGAAAAACAGGTATTCGCGACGGGTCATTTGCGACGGGATCCCGTCGCAAATGTCTTGTTGCGACGGGGGCCCGTCGCAAATGGCCCGTTGCTGAAAACGGCATCACAACAACACTTATTTGCGACGGGCCCGTCGCTAAAACCGTTTTTTTGCGACGGGTATTCTTCCCGTCGCAAATAGTACTCCGTATATTTGTAAAAAACATTTAAATTAGTTTTTGCGACGGGTCCCGTCGCAAATACCGGTTGTGACGGGCCCGTCGCAAAAACTATTTGAGACGGGCACGTCGCATAAAGTATTTTTTTTTTTAAAAATAACAACTATTAATAAATATAATAATAAAAATATTTGCGACGGGTCCCGTCGCAATACTATTTGCGACAGACATAGCATCCCGTCGCAAATACTCTAAAAAAAATAAAAAAAAATAAATTATTTTAATTAATATAATAATAATCCAATAATAATTCAAAAATATAAAATAATAAAATATTAATAAATGATTTTAATTAATATAATAATAGAATTATAATTCACAAATAAAAATAATAAATTATTTTAATTAATATAATAATAATAGAATTATAATTCAAAAATTAAAAATAATAGAATATTAATAAATGATTTAATTAATATAATAATATTAGAATTATAATTCATAAATAAAAAAATATTAATAAGTTATTTTAATTAATATAAAAATAATATAATTATTTTACATTCAAATATTAAAATAATTCAAGTAAAAAAATATAATTAAATTATAATATTATAAAATTTTAATATATATATATAATTTAATATTATAAAATATAAATAATATTATTATTCATATTAATATTATTATTTAAAAATATAATATTATTAATATTTTATAACGATACAGAAACTACGAATAGAAAAAAATCATATTTTGATTTCACAAATTTTATAACATAAATACAAACTCTAATCTGAAGGAGGGGGGAGGGGGGATCTGCAGATGGTGGTGGAAGAAACTCCATCCCTAAAACATGAGTGAGTCGGCCCATGTACTCCATCTGCTCCTGATGCTGCTGCTGCCACCGACTCGTATGCTTCTCGTACAGCTGCTGCTGGCGTCGACGCTCCTCCTCATGCTGTTGACGCATCTGCTCCTGCTCCTGTCGGAGACTCTCTATTAGTGCAGTCTGAGATCGCAACTGATCCTCATACTGTGTAGTAGAAGAAGATGCACGAGCTCCTCTCGAGCTGGATGCCGACATCGCAGCACTGCCATAATAATCTCCGGGAGTCAGTCGAGAGCCGATACCAACTACCCGGCCCTTCTCGAAGGCATACTGGGTGGCCTGCATCCATGCCCTCTCATCAAACTGACGGCCAGTGGTCTGATCTGATGACTCGGCCTGACTCTCAGGCCGGGCCTGTGACACTGCGGCCTCATATGACTCCTATAGTTGCAATTTAAAATTAAAATTGTGAATATATTATATGCAGTTAATTTTTAAACTTGAAAACAAATAATACTGACCACGATGTGATGCTGACGATCACCTCTAAGTTCCCCAATAGCAGGATCACTATACATCCTCCGATATACGTCGTACTCCGTAATATCGGGGTGCTCGACAGCCTATAAGAATAAAAAATAAACTGTTAATATTTATAGTTATATAAAATATTTATAAATAATGTACGTACCAGATACTGTCTATGAGTACTGAAAGAACGACTCCCAGCTCGATGAGTCACCTCATGTCTCCCCCGATTATGCCTCCCCACCGATGATCTCCTATGAAAGGCAACACTCAACCAGTGCGCACATAATCCATCCCATACATGGGATGAAATGTACTCTGGTCGGTGTGCTCTACATGATTCGTCAAAATCTGACACTCCTGTTTTCTTCATGGTAGCTTTTCTTAAATTGTGCAAAAACGGACGAAGGCGATCACGCATGGCCACCTCCCATTCCTCATGGATGGCATCACGCATGGTATCCTCGATCGAATACCATAAACCCTACAAATAAATCAAAATATTATGTTAGAAATGAAATAATTTTCAAAATAAAAATTATTTATTTACGTACGTACCAACCAATGGCCGAACATGGCCTGCTGCACATCAATGGGAATCTGCTCTCATGTGGTCCACGACTGAGAGAAATAGTTGCTCAAAATAGCGATGCCCTATCCGACTGCTATATGCGAAAAACTGTAAAAATAATAAACATTTATTATGTGAATAGATTAATGAAATCCTAGTCAAATCCACAGGTAATCACACAGGTTATAACACCTCCGTGTGCGTGGATCAAACCCAAGACGTGGACGTCGCTCAGGGATGGGGTCAGGAATCATCAATCGTGCAAGACCGCGCCCCCTCTGTGTAATCCCTAGACCGCCTGCAGGCTGAGGGTCATCTGCCAGCAACTCATCCGCATTGAAAGGCAGGTCAGCATCCGCCAACTCACGAAATGTGGCATCGTCCATCTGAAACAGAAAATTTTAATGTTAGCAAATAATTGATAATTACTATTATATATACATATATACATATTATGATTGTATATAAATACAATAGAATTATATCAGTGTTCATCTTCATCATCATCTTCATATATGTCAATGGCATCTTCATATTCCTCCTCAACATCATCGATATACATTCGAGTTAAAGTTGCTTCATCTCTTACCATTTCAAATTCATATGTTACATCATTAACATCATCGTCATCACAGACTCTTAAATGTGGGGTGTCGTCATCGATACTCATGTCTCTTTGTAAAAAAGATTTATTTTGAGTACTCTCTTGAAAAACTTCAATTCTTTGCACATCAGTGAAAGCACATTCACGTTGACTAAACTGATTGTCTTGAATTTTGATTTTTATTACACTCCACCAATCAGTCATGTCTCTTGATGTAGCACAGTACATTGCGTAATAAACTTGATATGCCTGTTGAGACAATAAGAATGTTTCATTTACTGCGAGAATACTTTTACATTTAATATCGATGATTCCATGAGTCGGATGAACATGCACGCCTCTCTCTGTATCCAACCACCGACATTTGAACATGGTTATGTAATGTTGTCCAAGATAACAGAGTTCAATGATTTCATCAAGTGTGCCATAAAAGTCAACTTCATTTTCTCGATGATGAGATCCTCTCAAGCTAACTCCACTGTTCATTGTTTTTTTCGATTCCCCATATGCATGTGTGTGGAATCGAAATCCATTCACCACATATGCATTATAAGTTTTAACAAGTTTGGAAGGTGGGTTACTCAATACACACAGTCGTTTGTCAATTTTATCAGCATGTCGAGACACCTGAAAATTTGTGAAATAATTACCAATATAGTAAACTATACATTGAATGAGTTGCTAAAAGATAAAGAAAATATGTTACGAGTTTTTGAAACCACTGAGAGAAATTTTTCAGTCGACGTTCTTCGAGAGCAGCTGCTGTAATTTGTGGAATTTGTTTCTTGATATGATTATCATACAACCTATAAAAACCAAAGTTATTTACTATAACATAAATGATAGAATAAGTGATATAAACACTTATAGTACAATTGATGTCATCTCTTCACAGTTGAGCAGAACATACGTATGAGCTCTATGATGTTCATCATCTGAAAGCCAGCGTTCATAAACTCCACCAAAACCAAGCTCTAACTGGTTGAAAACAGATAATTGATTGTCGATTTCATCAATATTCCTCTCGTTCCGTCCCATTCGGTTGTGTTTTGAAGGATACTCAGATTCAAAATAATGGGAGCGGAAGAAAGATATTTCCTCTTGCAAATAAGCTTCTACAATAGATGCTTCAACAGATGCTTTGTTACGTACTTTTCTTTTCAATTTTTGCATACATCTTTCAAATGGATACATCCATCGAAACTGTAATGGACCTCCACATTTGGCTTCATATGGAAAATGTAACATCAAATGTTCCATTGAGTCGAAGAAAGACGGTGGAAATATTTTTTCCGGTTTACATATAATTACAACAACATCTTTTTCAAGTTTTCCTAGAGCATCATAATCTGCCGTAGCCGCACAAATTTCCCGAAAAAAACGAGACATGTCTGTTATGTAATCCCAAATCACAGAATTCAACAGACCTCTTAATCCAATGGGTAGAAGTCTCTCCATTATAACATGACAATCATGACTTTTTAATCCAGTAATATGACCATTCTTTACACATCTACCCAAATTGGATGCACAGCCATCTGGAAGTCTCAAATCTGAAATCTACTGACAAAATAATAAACGGTTTTCTTTAGATAGTGTATAAGCTGCTTTTGGTTTCAGTAACCTTTCTGTTCTAACATTCTCAAATAGTTCCAATTCTGGACGCCTGCAAATTTGGTCAAGATCTAAACGTGCATTTACATTGTCTTTGCTCTTTCCTGGCGTATCCAAAACTATATGAAACAAATTATCAAAATAGTTCTTCTCAATATGCATGACATATAACATATACCGGACCAACAAATCAGACCAATATGGAAAATCCCAAAATATGCTACGTTTAATCCAATTGTGTTCTTTCCCAAAATCAGAAATTTTCTGTTGGTTTATTGTGGGACCAAATGTGATGGGAGGTAATGAAAATACAACTGATTTTAACTCCGAACCTGATAGCATTTTTGGAGGTTCATCCCTTTCAACTGTTCCTTTTCTGAAATGAGATCTGTTTCTGCGAAAAGGTTGATCAGCTGGAAGAAATCTGCGATGACAGTCAAAATAACAAGGTTTCTTTCCATGAATGAGCATAAATGCTTTTTTCTCTCCCATACAGTAAGGACATGATTTCTTACCATGTGTACTCCAGCCAGATTACATCCCATAAGCCGGGAAGTCACTTATTGTCCACATCAATGCTGCTCTCAGTATAAAATTCTGTTTCGTTGCAACATCATATGTACTGACACCGGTACTCCACAATAAATTTAATTCATCAATCAATGGTTTCAAATAAACATCAATATTTTTCTTCGGATGTCCGGGAATTAGTAAAGTCAAAAAGATATATGGCTCCTTCATCAACATCCATGGAGGTAAATTGTACGGAGTTAAAAAAACAGGCCAACATGAATATTGACTACCATAAGATCCAAACGGATAGAAACCATCAGTGGAAAGGCCCAGTTGAACATTTCTAGCTTCTAAAGCAAAGGATGGATGCACTCTATCAAAATGTTTCCACGAATCACCATCGACTGGATGATTCAAGCTTTTATCGGTTGAAATATTCTCTTTATGCCATGACATCATTATCGTTGTATTCTTAGACATGAATAAACGCTGAAGTCTGGATGTAAGCGGAAAATATCTCAACTGTTTTACAGGACTCAAACCAGACTTCCTGTGTTGTCCTTCTTTATATCTCAGTTTCCCACATGTGGGACAACTATCCAACGACTCATTTTCCCCAGAATATAAAATGCATTCATTTGAACATGCATGAATCTTCTGACAAGTAAGTCCCAAATTTCGAACCAGCCTCTTACTCTCATAGTAATTTACAGGTAAAACATTTCCTTCGGGTAACAGTGTTTTAAGCAAAGAAAATATCTGGTCAAAACAGGTGTTTGACATTCCGTTATCTGATTTGATAGCCATAAATTTTGCAACTGCTTCTAATTTTCTCATCTTGCAGTCAGGATATAATGCATCCTCAGCAGACTTCAACAACTCATAAAATTCAGACGGTGCCAACTCAGGATTTGAAGCTATATCAGTCGGAGTTTTTGTATGTTGAACAGATGAACCTGCAACATCATGTACTAAATCTTGAAACCGGGATGGATCCGGAATCAAGTTGGTATCACCTGCTCTGGAACTTCGTTCACCGTGTTGATACCAAAAAACATAATCTGGTTGAAAACCAAAACGCAAGACATGTTCTCCCACTTTGTCAAACGTGTCAAATGTTCTCAATGCACATTTTCTACAAGGGCATTTTATTTTTCCTTATGAAACAAATTCTGGATTTGATGCCGTAAATGATAAAAAAGTATCCACACCCTCTACATATACTGGATTTAAACCAGAACCGTTTGGATTTCTACGTTGATTTATCCATATGCAGTCACCTAATAATGATTGTTGACGACCTCGTTGTTCCATATTTCTCTATAAAATATAAAAGCATTACTGGTTTTGAATAATTTATTAGAAAAAACACTAAAGCTAGGATAATTATAGAGTTTAGATCATACACGACTGATGCAAACTTTTTATGGAGATAGACCTGAAAATTGACCCTTTAAGAATTAAATATGTTGAGAATAAAGCAAAACATGTTACAAATATTGATAATTTTAATATTATATAAATTTTTTATTATTTTCATAGTACTAATATTATTGGTAATTAATACTAATTGTTGATAATTATTACTAATTATTGGTAATTATTGATAATTATTGGTAATTATTGGTAATTATTATTAATTATTGGTAATTGTTACTAATTATTGGTAATTATTTCTAATTATTGATAATTATTACTAATTATTGGCAATTATTACTAATTATTACTAATTATTCCTAATTATTGGTAATTAGTACTAATTATTACTAATTATTACTAATTATTACAAATTATTGGTATTTATTACTAATTATTACTAATTATTACTAATTATTGGTAATTATTGGTAATTATAGGTAATTATTGGTAATTATTACTAATTATTACTAATTATTGATAATTATTGATAATTATTACTAATTATTGATAATTATTACTAATTATTCGTAATTATTACTAATTATTACTAATTATTACTAATTATTACTAATTATTGTTAATTATTACAAATTATTACAAATTATTACTTATTATTGATAATTATTACTAATTATTGGTAATTATTGGTAAATATTGGTAATTATTGGTAATTATTACTAATTATTGGTAATTATTACTAATTATTGGTAATTATTACTAATTATTGCTAATTATTACTAATTATTGGCAATTATTACTAATTATTACTAATTATTCCTAATTATTGTTAATTATTACTAATTATTGGTAATTAGTACTAATTATTACTAATTATTACTAATTATTACTAATTATTGGTAATTATTACTAATTATTACTAATTATTACTTATAATTACTAATTATTGGTAATTATTACTAATTATTACTAATTATTACTAATTATTACTAATTATTGGCAATTATTGGCAATTATTGGTAATTATTACTAATTATTACTAATTATGGATAATTATTGATAATTATTACTAATTATTGATAATTATTACTAATTATTACTAATTATGGATAATTATTGATAATTATTACTAATTATTGATAATTATTACTAATTATTGGTAATTATTAGTAATTATTACTAATTATTACTAATTATTACTAATTATTACTAATTATTACTTATTATTACTAATTATTACTAATTATTGGTAATTATTACTAATTATTACCAATTATTGGTAATTAATACTAATTATTGGTAATTATTACTAATTATTGTTAATTATTATGAATTATTGGTAATTATTGGTAATTATTACTAATTATTACTAATTATTACTAATTATTGGTAATTATTAATAATTATTCGTAATTATTACTAATTATTCCTAATTATTCCTAATTATTGTTAATTATTACTAATTATTGTTAATTATTACTAATTATTATTAATTATTACTAATTATTACTAATTATTGGTAATTATTACTAATTATTACTAATTATTACTAATTATTGATAATTATTGGTAATTATTGGTAATTATTGATAATTATTACTAATTATTGGTAATTATTGATAATTATTACTAATTATTGGTAATTATTGGTAATTATTGGTAATTATTGGTAATTATTACAAATTAATACTAAGTATTGGTAATTATTGATAATTATTACTAATTATTGATAATTATTACTAATTATTGGTAATTATTACTAATTATTGCTAATTATTACTAATTATTGGTAATTATTACTAATTATTACTAATTATTACTAATTATTACCAATTATTGGTAATTATTACTAATTATTACTAATTATTACCAATTATTGGTAATTATTAGGAATTATTACCAATTATTGGTCATTATTGGTAATTATTGGTAATTAATACTAATTATTGTTAATTAATACAAATTATTGGTAATTATTACTAATTATTGGTAATTATTGGTAATTATTGGTAAGTATTGGTAATTATTACTAAGTACTGTTAATTATTACTAATTATTGTTAATTATTACTAATTATTGGTAATTATTACTAATTATTGGTAATTATTACTAATTATTGGTAATTATTACGAATTATTCGTAATTATTACGAATTATTGGTAATTATTACGAATTATTGTTAATAATTACGAATTATTGGTAATTATTACTAATTATTGGTAATTAATACTAATTATTGGTAATTATTACTAATTATTGGTAATTATTACTAATTATTACTAATTATTGGTAATTAGTACTAATTATTGGTAATTATTACTAATTAGTACAAATTATTGGTAGTTATTACTAATTATTGGTAGTTATTACTAATTATTGGTAGTTATTACTAATTATTGGTAGTTATTACTAATTAGTGGTACTTATTACTAGTACTTGGTAATTATTACTAATTATTCCTAATTATTACTAACTATTGGTAATTATTACTAATTATTGGTAATTATTACTAATTATTGGTAATTATTACTAATTATTTGTAATTATTACTAATTATTGGTAATTATTACTAAATATTGGTAATTATTACTAATTATTGGTAATTATTACTAATTATTGGTAATTATTACCAATTATTGGTAATTATTACTAATTATTGGTAATTATTACGAATTATTGGTAATTATTACGAATTATTACTAATTATTACCAATTATTACTAAATATTACCAATTATTACTAATTATTACCAATTATTACTAATTATAACCAATTATTGGTAATTATTGGTAAATAATACTAATTATTGTTAATTATTACTAATTATTTGTAATTATTGGAAATTATTGGTAATTATTGGTAATTATTGGTAATTATTGGTAATTATTGGTAATTATTGGTAATTATTGGTAATTATTGGTATTTATTACTAATTATTGGTAATTATTACTAATTATTACTAATTATTACGAATTATTACTAATTATTACGAATTATAACTAATTATTGGTATTTATTACTAATTATTGGTAATTATTACTAATTATTGGTAATTATTACTAATTATTGGTAATTATTACTAATTATAGGTAATTATTACTAATTATTACTAATTATTTGTAATTATTACTAATTATGGGTAATTATTACTAATTAGTACTAATTAATGATAATTATTACTAATTATTGGTATTTATTACTAATTATTGGTAGTTATTACTAATTATTGGTAGTTATTACTAATTAGTAGTAATTAAATGAATAATTACCAATAATTAGGCATAATTACCAATAATTAGGAATAATTACCAATAATTACGAATAATAACATTACTAGTATATTTTATTATTAATATTAAAATAATATAATTTTATAATTTATATACAATTCTCCTTTCATCTGTGTGTTTTCTATCTCCACATACAAATAATACATGTGGAGACAGCAAACACACAGATAAAAAGAGAATTGTATATATATAAAAAAATATATTATTTTAATATTAATAATAAAATATAGTAATAATTAAATAATGTTATTATTCCTAATTATTAATATTTATTCTTAATTATTAAAAATTATTACTAATTATTCCTAATTAGTATTAACTATGACCAATACTAATAATTTAAATTTATTAAGTAACAAAACAATGTAAACATAATTAAATTACAACTAATTAAGAATAATTAAAACTAATAAAAAATTAAAAATAAATATTAAATTAAAATTAACATAAATACCTTGAAAATTGATCTGCTCTGATCGTTCTTCAAAACTTTAATATCGACTCCGGAAAAAAAAATTAACTTGAGAAAAACTGAACTTTAGAAATAAAACTTTGAGAGAAGAAGAAGATGGAATTTGAGAATGATTTGAAAAAAACGGATGGGGGTATTTATAGGTTAGATTATTTGTGACGGGTCCATTTGCAACGGGACTCCCGTCGCAAATAATACTATTTGCGACGGTACCCGTCGCAAATACCTTAGCCATCATTTATTACGGTCAACGGTTAAATAGTTATTTGAGACGGGTCCCATCGTAAATAACCACCTGTCGACACACTAGTTGTGACGGGGGAATATTCCCGTCGCAAATACCTTTTACCGCCGCCGGTTATTTGCGACGGGAATATTCCCCCGTCGCAAATAGGTTTCCCGTGATTTGGCGCGCAAACCGCGCCAGTCCTTTTGCGATGGGGAAAGCTATCCCGTCGCAAAAGGCTACTTATTTGCGAAGGGAAAATATTCTCGTCACAAATAAGTTTTTAACAGGACTATTTGCGACGGGAATAAATCCCGTCGCAAATAACCCGTCGCAAATACCCCATTTTCCCGTAGTGAAAGGTGGTATAATTCTTAATTGGGTTCGAGAATCAAAAATAAAAGAGAAATGTTATGTTTAGGCTGGTGGATTTACCAACGGCACAATATAAGTTTAGTTGACGTGAGCCTCTACTGAGAAAAAATAGAAATAGAATAATCAAAAATAAAAAAATTAAATAAAATTATTATTTTTTTAAATCATTATAACTCATGAACAATGACTCAGATAGAAAATTTGAGACCACTATGGAGCTTATGATGGAGTTCTTTCCTTAGGAAGATCCTAACATTGGTTGGCATGAGTTAACTATAGAAAATTGTTTTTTGGGGCATGACCATAATTATAATAATTAAATAAACATTATTTTGTTTTCAAAACCATATAACTCATAATTGAAAACTAGGATTGGAAATCTAAAATTACTGTTGAGCTGATGAGGTTCTGCTTTCTTTAAGAGTGGCCTATCCTCAACCTATGTGATTAGAGGGTAAATGCTAATTTGGAATTTTAACGAAAAATATAATAAACATAATAATTTTTATATTAAGAAAAAACGCTTCCCTATAATATAATGTCAAGCCAGCTATTTAATTTCATAAATGAAACATCCTAATGATTCTATAACACCAGTATAAGAGAAATGTTATTCCATTTCATTAGTGAAACGGCATAACGACCGGGTGACTCAGTGTAACAGAAATACTGAAACATATTTCCTCTATTCAATTGATTATCATAGAATTAGTATTGATGGCATGATCTTAAATTTTCTCTGAAGCTCCGGAGGAGTGGCATTGGAAAGCGGTGAACGATGATGAACGAATAATCGCTACAACTTCCTTCCTTCCCCTTCGAAGGATCCTGTCAGAGACGATAGTTGCGAATCAAGAATTGACGAACGACGGTGGAGCTAATCCATTCATCGTCAATGGGAGATAAAATTATAAGGGTTCTATTCTTTTTGTGTGGGATTCTCTGTTCTATCTTTCAATACAACGAATGAGGATCAACCTAGTAATAGGATGATCCATGGTAAATTTTTTCTTATGGGGCATTGGATTTTGCGTGGAGGGAGTTATGGGAAGTTGTATTCACATTTTTTACCCATCATTAAAATAATAACAAGGATAGATCACACCAACACAAACAATGGTCATGATCCATCATTCGTGTGTTCCTTGTGAATTCTTCTTCTTCACCCCTTTTATTTTCTAATTCATGATGTAATGGGAACCGTAGTCCAAGAAGGACAACCATAGTGGCGACAGATGGTTGTGGCCCAGAGGGCCATGACGGTGGTGGAACCCACTGCAACCACCATGGGAGGTGGACCAGGGACACCAGAAGCATGCCGTCGCGGGGGAAGATGTTGCTAATAGACTGTGGTGGTGCAGAACTGCTATGCTAGTGGGGCGTCGTGTCAGGAAGATGACATCATGGATAATGGGTTGTGGTAATGTGCAACCGCGACACCAGTGGGGTGTCATGTCATGTCAGGAGACCCATGGTTGTGCTCCAGGTCACTGCCTACATGTGGTTCGTGGGACTACATACAGATGAAGTGGTTTTCCACATGACACAGCGCAGATGCTGGGCCTGCCGCATCTGGGCTGTACCAAACCAGCCAACCAGCACGAACCAGGCTAAGGGGAAATTGGGCTGCTATGTAGAAATCAGTCTTCCAGAGTGTTCCACACCAACGGAGGATCATGCTATCGAGTGGCCCAGATTCCTAGACCCACAACACATTAGGCCTAGACGGACTAGTTTTGGTTGGGTCAGATGAATCTGGTCGGACCGTTTTGATGGGGTCAGGCCAGACCTAGACCCAACCGACTACTTTTCAATAAAGTAGGCATAACATCCAAATCGTGCATCTAATTGACTAGTTGTTTACAGTGTTGTGACCCTTGCAACTTGATTGTCCTTTTGGAAAACTCCATGTGGGTTTCTGTGGAGTTTGATATATGAATGCTGTCTTGAGTAATATATTCTCCTGGAATCAAGTTTTTTCTGAGCTGAAATCATATGGATAGCTGTGATGAGAAGAAAGTGGCCAGCAGAACTTAGTGGCCTGATATAATACTGATCCTTTGGGTCCTATCAGATGAGCGTACCTCAGGGTCCCAGCAGATGAGTGGACCTCATTGAATTGGAAAATGAGTGGACCTCAATGGCCTAGTTGACGATTGGACCTCAGTGGCCTAGAATATGAGCAAAACATAGTGGCCCAGTAGACCAGTGGACCTTAGTGGCCTGGAAAAAGATCCAACCATTGTGGCCTGACAGACCTCAGTGACAATTTGCGAACCTCGGTGGTTAGATATATGAGTGGAACCTTGTGGTCCAGAAAACATTAGGGACTCATCAGGGATGATTCCCTCAGGAGTACAAGATGTTCGGCATTACAACTGATCTTCATACTTTCTATGCTTTGTCTTATTCCTGTGTGAGCTAAATATAGTGACTCTATTAACTATAATTCATAGAGGACACACTTCATGTACCTATTTCAGAGTTTTCATTGTGTATTTTTTTGTTATACCTTTGCGATTTGGGGTCTCTACAGAGTCTTGTTTTACTCAATCATGTACTGGCTTCATCCACACATGTCATGTCTTGTGTAGTAGATTGATGCTTTGATAGTGTTATGGGTGGACCAGGTCTAGTTGATGCTTAGGGTGACTCGACAGACGAGAAATTCTTCTGCGACTTCAGACAACTGTGTCTGTACCTACCCTTTAGGTTAGATTTTATACGGAGGATTTCTAGAGACTTTTACTTTTACATTTTTCTTTTAGATTGTCTTCTATTCTATCCACATTTACCTTCAGTTTTATACTTTCATACCTTTTTTTACATAGTGTATTCACCTTCCAGTGTCTATGGATTTTATTTGTATTCATTTGTGGAGGTTCATAGGAAAATTTCTCTCATTTGATTAAGATTTTCCTACTCTACACTAGCCAATAGCCCCTGGCCTATAAGAGGCAAGCATGGGGTTGTCACAGAATGGGCCTTTTGGGCTGGTTCATGATAGACTGGTATCATCAGAGGTCATTTCTACCTTAATTACCCAAATTATATGAGTTCGTTTTGGGTCAACATTGTTATGTGTTTTGATGTCTTCTTTTACGCCATGGAATCAAGTGTTGGTGCGGTGACAGACGTATTTATACACCAAGACCCTGAATTCTACTATTGAACTCCATGTATGAAAACACTAATTACAGGGAAAATGATGGTACATGCATCATATATGAATGTGTGGAGTTTCACATGTCCTTCTTCAGTCATCTCACAATGTATACTCTATTGATCGTGGTACATCTTGTTTTGTTACAAGATGCTTCCATGGAGGGAACCATCTAGGATTCTACCATGGGATCATGAGGATGACCTATGGGGTGATGATAGGGGAACATGGGTTCATACTAGAGACTACAACACTTGGTCTTTTACTAGCTATACCACCACCTCTAGTGTATCACATGGTACTTTTAGAACCAGCGGATAAAATGCACGAGATGAGTGCACTTCACAAGTTTCAGTGACAGAGACCCCTCATGTTATAAGGTGAGCCTAACTCACATGAAGCTAATGACATTATTAAGGTGGTGAATGAGTTTTCCATCTAATCATGACACCATTTGATTAGATGGTGGTCCTATAAGAGAGCCTTCAATGTGGGTTAGCAGGGCGATAGTGGGGTTTAGATTTCCCGATCATACGATGAGGTGACTCATCCATGGAAAGATCTTGAGAACCTTTCTCAAATAAGGGTCTCTCGCCATAAAATCTAATGGATATCTGTTCCAATGATCTTCAACATATTCTAATGGATGACAAGTCAGTAGTAATGTATTCATCAAGGCGTACCGACCATTCTAAGTACTTGATGAATACAATACGACTAGTCTTTTAGGGCTCAGACCTTGGCGTGAAGTGTGTCTAAGGACATCTGATACAACACTATTACTATGTGAATTCCTACTTTTTATAGGGTTATAGATAGAACCTATGTTGTTGAATGTCCTTGGGATGATTAGATACAACCACTAGATATTAGCTGATGGAATGCAGAATGAAAATTTCAGTCTTAGAGACATGAAGATGTGAGACATTATAAGAAGAGGTCCCATGATAGGTGATCTAATTCTAAAAGCTCAGTGGGTGTGTCTAGTCTTCCAAGAAAGAGGTAATTCTTTTCAAAAGATGTCATGGTACATTTCGTTAGAAAATATCCACCCCATTGTTCTGATAGTGAAATAGTTGATGGGCCACTGGGAAGGATAGAGTGATAGGAAGAGATGAACCTAAAGGGCGGGAAACATGGAAGAGGAACCAGGACTGCAATATGAGGTGGTATACATTTTGACATGTACCCACAACTACCCCTACGTGCTCCACCCTTACCTCAGGGGGCTGGAGGAAACGGGAAGGGATATTGACATTCTGTCATGGAATATGACCTAAGGGATCCATGAAATAATTCAGGGCATGGTATGTGTCTAATCTTAGCTTCCATATTAACCGACATAGGTTAAAATAATTCCTTATTGTCATGAATGTTGTTCAATACCAAGTGTTTCTGGTCAAACTGTTGACTTGACCCATATGTTTCGAGATACCTATGGAAGGATACTCGATAATCGTACTTATGTCGATAGTTTCATTTGACCCTTGAGGTTAGAGTTTTGAATGGATCATCATGGTGGAAACATCGAGGCCTAAAAATGTTAGTATGGGTATGGAGAGGTTATCTATAGTCATGCTCAGATTGACTATTTTAGGAAAAATGATGTGATATTTTTGCAACATTGGAATGGGGTATTCCTTGGTCGAATAAAAACGATACCCAGAGAGTATGGAAAAAACTCATGCATTTGAGGGTGCATCCAATCACACTAGAGTCATCCAATCTTAAAAATGTGGATGTAGATGTTTTGAGTTTTAAGTTCATAGAAATAGTGGCAGAGTACGAGGATGTCTTTCTAGAATATGTTTCTATGATTATCTTCTCCTAGGGAGTTGGACTTATGTATCATTCTATACACCGAGATTTTACAGATATTATCATCAGTATATCATATGGATTTCACAGTGCTCCACAAGATGAAGGTGTCGGTGGAGGACTTGCAATGAAATGGCATAGTAAGACACAGTTTTTTACGTTATGTTTGGATTAACCGAAAGTTAATAATGTTACTATGGGGAATGAGTATCCACTACCAATGGGGTTGATGATAAAATTAATCAGTTGAAAGGGGAAGCCAATCACATGAATGGAAAGGTTCCCGTATGATTTTCAATATTTAAGAAATTGTTTGACTAGCATCCCAATATTTATTTTCCTAGAAGATAGAGTTGAGTGCATAGTATTCTATGATGAATCAGGTATCAGACATTTTTATGTGACGATTAAGAGGCAAGAAGTTATTTCCTAAGGTTCGTGTTAGTTTTTACCACAAGATAAGAACTACATGACTCTTGATCTTGAGTTGTAATTGATTGTTTTTTGTATTGAAGATGTGGCAACAGTAGCTTTTGAGAGAACATATTATCTTCTATTCTATCCACAAGAGTCTCAAGTATATCTTCTCTTAAAAGGAATTGGACTTGAGACCAATACAATGTTTTTAGTTCCTCTAGGACAATGAATTCAATGTATTCTATACACCTATTAAGGGGAACATGGTAGAAGATTCTCTCAGCAAGAGAGCCATTTTGTAGTTGCTGAATGAGGAAACAGAGTAGTTGGCCCCATTATTATTATCCTTCATCGATAGAGATGACACATATTATCTCTAATCGGTGGTTGTTACCCCTACACTCATAAAGTGATTCAGGGAAGAACAACCCAATGATATAGATAGTGAGTCTTTATGTGCTAAGGTGTCCATGGGGAATTCCCCTAATAGATACCTGAAAGGTGGGGAACATTTCATTCCTTTTTGAGGACCCACAGTAATGGTTGTGGATTCCTGTTGTTGAAAGATGCATCCGGATATGAATGTTGGTGTCCTGGAGGACAATGGGGGAGATAGAACAGGTTAAAGATAAAATTTCCTATTGATATAAAAGTTGAGCACTTGACAAATCAGTTTTGTGGTTTGTCAACACATCGTGTTGATCCCCTGTGCTTGTAAGGGATCTCTTTTTTTTACTTGGAGTGATAAGAAGGGGTGAGAAAAAATATTGATGAACATCATGACTTGTTTATCAAGTTTGTCTAGGGGACACAATGCCATCTGGGTGATCGTTGACTAACTCACCAAATCATCCACTGGCTAGATTATTAAAAACAGAGTCTCAGAGAGAGATTATAACACCACTGGACATAGGAAATTGTTCAACTCCACATAGTCCCATAAAATATAGTCTCTGGTCAGGGTTAACACTTTTTTCCCAATTGTGGATGGCATTGTGTTAGGATTATGTGACTTAGTTGGGTTTGAGCAGGAATTTCCTCCCATAGACCGAAGTCCAGATAGAACAGACCATTCATGTCCTTGAGAAAATGATACATAATTAGATCCATGATTTTTGTTGCATTTGGTAGGATAAACTACCTCCGGTGGTGTTTTCATACAATGACATCTATGACACAACCATCGGTATGGAATGGTTCGAGGCCTTGTCTGGGAGACCCTATAAGCCGCCACTTTGCTGGAACGAACATAGAAAGTCACCGATCATGGGCCCAGTGTTGGTGTAGGCTACTACAGAGAAGGTGAAAGTCATCCAGGAGCATATTAATATTGCACAGATCTATTTGATTTACTATGCTAATAGGTGACAGAGACCCTTGGATTTTGAGGAGACCATGTGTTTCATTGAGTCTCTCCTCTACATGGGATACAGATATTTGGCTGGGGTGAGCTGGACATTGAAAATGGGGTGGATTTTACAGAGTGTACGATGTAGATTGATGATCAAGGGGAGATGGCCTTCCTTTGGAAATTGATTCCCCTAGTGCATGTTTGGTGGCTACATCGTAATCACTAAAATAGCTCGTGCGAGAGGGAGGCTCAGGTCCGTACTTGTATCATCATATTTTTCAAAATCCCTAGGTATGGCTTTCGAGGTCATAAATACTTATGGTGGGGAAGATGTACTAACACAGATTTCCTTATTTAATTTTTAGAATTATTAGGTGAAAAATCTGAGACCATGAGCTAAGACCACATGCGATTAAGAGGCACGGTGTACCATAAACGGTATTTCGAATAATGTTATGTTTTTATCTTGTGTGTAGTATAAGCTTCGAAAAAATGTAAAATAGCAATTAAATGGTTGTAGGGATCAGAAATATGTGGGTGCCATTGTGATCAGGATGGATTGTTTACCATAGTCACGACATCTATTCAGTAGACACGAGTCCCTCGTGAGAAAACTTGAAAATTGAATAACCATAAATAAAATAAATAATTTTTTTTAATATATTTAATATCATTATAACTCATGAACGGTGACTTGGATTGAAAATTTAGGTCCATTGTTGATCTTTTGAGGGCGTTCTTTCCTTAGGCAATGCCTAACTTTTCCCGGCGCAAGCCAATAGTAGAAAGTAGTTTTCATGATGTTAATGTAATTAAAATAATTAAATAAAATTTATTTTATTTTAATGTCCTTGTAAATCATAAATGGTAACTCAATTTGGAAATCTCAAACTACCATTGATCTTATATGGGTGTGTTTTCCTTAGGCATCACCTTATCTCAATCGGTGCGGCATTACGGTAATAGTGAATTTCTGGGCATTTTAATGAAAAATTAAATAAACATAAGAATTTTTATTTTATATAAAAAATTTCACTACAACGAAATGTCAAGACAACTATTTCATTTCATAAATTAAATAAAGTTAAAATTATACAACTCTAGCATAATATAAATGTTGTTTCATTTCACAAATGAAACAACATAATGATATTGTGACTCATCGTAATAGAAACACTGAAATACATTACACTATTTAATTTTTTAACAGATATATGATATTGGTGGCACTATCCGAGATTTTCTCTGATGCTCTGGAGGAGTGCCATTGTCAAGTGGAAAATGGTGACAAACAAAGAATATCCACAAGTTCTTTCATTACCGTTAGAAGGATATCATCATCAAAGAGAGTCGAATATCTAGAATTGAAGAATGGCGGTGCAGAGACTCCATTCTTCGTTGACAATTGATCTGATTCCTGGTAGGATTTTTGTTCTTTATGAGTTTGATTCCCTATTCTTTCTAAAAAAATGTTGATTAACCCACCAACAGGTTGATATGTGGGTCATTTGTTCTTGAGTGATTTGGGATTTTGTATACAGGGAGTTATGTGAAGTTGGATTCATGTTTTTTTATCTTTTTTAACATTTTAAAAAGGACAAATCATGGAAACATGAACAAAGTTATAGATCATTTTTTCATGTATTCATTATTTATTCTTCTTCTCTACCAATTTTATTCAGTTATTCTTGACGTAATGACAATTGTGGTCCAAAAATTACCACATTGGTGGAGACCAAAGGACATTGCAGTGGTGGAACCCACAACAACCGCCATTAAAGGTTGATCAGGTCATTCAGTGGCAGGCCACAGTGGAGGTAGCCACAGATAGTGGGATGTGGTGGTGCAGAACTACACCACCAGTGGGGAACTGTGTCAGGAGAAGGAGGCCATAGAAAGTGGCCCACGAAGGTGCAGAACCATGGCACCAGCAGGCCACCATGTCATGTTAGAATAAAATCAGATGGGACACGGGTCGGTGTCAGCATGTGGCCCGTAGGAACGCATTCAAGGGAGGTGGCAGCTCGACCTGGCCACACAACACAAGGCGGACACGGTGCCTGCCACATCCATGCTAGGCCAAACTGTCCCGCCTGGACAGGCCGGGTTAGGGGGAAACCGAGAAGCAAGTGCAGGCTAGGTCGGAGGAGGATTGGGATGCCAAGCTACACTAATTTCACAATGGTCCAGGTCCACTAATCTTTGGGGCTGAGCTGGACAAGGATGGGTGGGTCTTGTATGATCTGGTGATACATGACCCATACCCAGGCATCCCCTATTCAATAAAATGGACATAACATCCAAACCGTGCATTTGATTAATGAGATGTTTGCGGCATTGGGACCCTTGCGACAAGATGGATCTTTTAGAATAATCCATGTAAGTTTCCATGGAAGATGAGATAATACCATTCGATTAAAGAACATATTCTCCATGAATCATGTGCACTACAAGCAGAAATCATGCAGTTGGATATGACAAGAAGGAAGTGTCATGCAATCCTCAGTGGCCCAGTAAATGATCAGACCTATGTGTACTAAAATATGAGAAGCGATCAGTGACCTAAAAGATGAGTGGACCTCAGTGGCTTAGTAGACGAGCAGTTCTCAGTTTCCTAGAAGATGAGTAGACCTCAGTGGCCTGGCAGATGAGAAGACAACAGTGACTCGGTTGACGAGTGAACCTCAGGTGCCTAGAATACCACGATGATGAAAAACAGACCTTAGTGACCCAACATACAAGTGGAACTCAGTGGCCCGGTAGTTCTCAGTGGCTCAACATGTATGATTCCCTTAGTAGTACATGATCTTTGACATTACAAATGACTGTTTTACTTTTTATACATTAGGTTACACCTTGGAGAGATGACTGTAGTGACTCTCCTGACATTACTTTTTGGAGGTTAAACTTCACATGACTCTATTGAAGTATACCTTCTGTGTTTCGTTGTGGTATATATTTGTGTTTTGGGGTCCCTAAAAAATATTTTTTTACTCACCCCTATACGTGATTCGCTCACACATGTCATGTCTTGTGGAGACGATTAATGCTTTGATTAAGTCTTTGGTGGACTAGGTCCATATGGTTCTTAGAGTTACCTGAATAAAAAGATGTGCTTCTGCAACTTAGTACAGTTGTTTCTATACTTACCCTTCAAGTAGGTTTTTCTATTGATGAGTCCTAGAGACTTGTACTTTTACTTTTCTGTTTTAGTTGGGCTTCTATTCTGGAAAAATTTACCTTCATTTTTCTTCTATCATAGCTTTTGTTTGTTTACATCCAGTATTCACCTTAAAAAATCTATGGATTGGAGTTTTTTGTGTGTGTAATGGTACTTAGGAAAATTTCTCCCACCTGTTTGTGATATACCAACTCAATTATATTTACTATCCCTAGTCTTATGAGAGGAATGATTGGGGTAGTCACAGCACGGGCCATGGGGGACGGGTCATGAAACTGATTGAGAGGCTTGTTTAGTAGTCTTAAATATATACATACAAACAAGGTTCAATTAATCGTTTGAAATTATAAACAATATATAACATATGATGTTAATTTTTATCATTAAACATATTCAAACATTTCATCTCCATCACCATGGGAAAATATAACAAATAAAAGGGTGATCTCAGATTACTAGTTAGAGTTAGATACAGAGGAATATATCTTCAATTAAATAGATTAATTAAAAATTTTGGTTAGATAACTGAACACAAATTCCATTTAATTAAATTAACTTATAATGAAATGAATCCCTTGGTTTTATCATAGTGAAAATCCATTGGACAATTAAAAAATATTTCTAAACTAAATTCTTAATTAATGGACTTCATGTATCTTCAACACGAACCCCGACCATCAATACCATTTGCAAGACATTTTAATCCTTTGTGGTAAAACCCACTTAACATTTGAAAATTATTTGTCTCAAGAGACTATTGATGCATCTAGGTGATTTTATATATATATTCCACATCCAATACTGCATCCAAAGAGTTAATTTTATATCAAATTTATCTATTTAATCCATTAACCATGATGCCTTATCAAAAAGTTTCAATAATGAGTAAAATATATGGATTTAACATTTTTTCCCAGCAATTAAAATATATTTCAATGTAGACATTGTATATAATGTACGATTTAAGAGAAATGCAATTGATTATGTTAAATCATAGTAAATCCACTTAAAACAAGCGGAAATAAAATAATAGATATTCAAATATAATTTCATAAATAACCTTATCATGACATAATCAATGAAATATATTTTTATCCTGATAAATGAAAATTGAATTATGAAATCCCCTACCACATGTATTTAGTCAAATCATATACCCCATAAAAGAATAAAATTTATAAAGACAATAAATATGATGAGAATAAAAAAAATTCTGTATAATGTAAAATGGCATCATGTACACCACACAAAATTAATAAGTGTTGAATAAATCATTTATCCAACAAAAATAAAAGTGAGACAAGAATAAAACTATTACCTTGGTTTTTCTTTTTGGATAGCATCAGTTATCCTATTTTATAATGGTTTAAGATCATTATTAACTTATAATAGAACCATATTAATATTTATAATAACATATATTAAATTCTTATAACATCCTATTACTCATTTGTTAACAATCTTCCATTATTTTCACTAATTTGGGTGTTAATTCCCTATTTTTTTAGTATGTTTTGTCTTTTTACTTGTTGTTACTATTAATTAGATCATGATTTAATCATATCCACAATGTAAACCATGATTTAAATATAATATATATCCATTAAATAAGTAGTACTAATAATCTTTATTTTTTGATTATATGAAATAAAATGCCCTATTCATGGGGATGGTAGGCAATTGGTATGCATAAACACTACTTTTATTTCCTTTTCATATTCGATGAAAGAAAACTAAATGAAATATATATATATATTATAATTATATTATCATATTCATTTCAACTATTTCACATATTATTTTAAAAATGATAATTTATATATTCTATGTATATAGTGAATGAATCATGTCGCTTGGATGAGAGGGATCCCACACTTCCACAAATGAAGTTATTGTATTTAAAAAAAATGGACCGAATACATATATATTTTGAAAAGTAATTAAAAATGAAAAAAGGATTAAAAATATCATTTAAAAATATTTTTTTATTTTTTACATCATAATACTCTACCATAGAGGGTGGAAAATTAAAATTAACAATCATCATTTCATGATTTGGTAGTTCTTTGTACACATAAACAGTATGGTTGATACCCATTAGATTGAAGTGTGTTTAATATTAGAAATAAACCTTAGCATAAGAACATCACAGTACATTTTAGATACATTTTTATATACACATTTAATTAGAAGAGTTTGGGGGTGGAAAATGTAGAGACCCTAAGCTTGACGTACATAGACATTACATTAATTTTGAGGAATACTTAGTACATAATAAAAACACACACACAAAGATCGTAATAGTTTAGTGTCTTTGGAAACTCTGAATATAATCTTCTAATCATGGTGAAAGATCTTAAATATCTCCCATAAAGATCTTCCTTTTTTTTACCTAAAACCTTTCTTTACATCCTGGGGAAAAGAAAACATAAAAGGGTGAGCTCAAATTCTCAGTAAGGGTAAACAAAAGAAATATCAATCACATCATATTCATAAGAACATAACATTTTGGAAATCATAACCTGCAAAAAAGAGCAGAATTTCATAACATGGGATAAATAATAGTAGTGAAATGAAATACAAATAATCATAACTTAAAACATGAAACTTTGTGGCATACATACATAATCATAGAGAATCATATCCTATTAGTCAATACTCATTGCCAAGACTATCTTAGTGGACAAACTCCATTTCTGAACCGAGTCACCCTCATTTCATTCCTGTTTCACTAAACCGGTAAAACCTACCGTTCCAGCCATGTCTATCTCATGAGATATAAAATCTATACCCAATGCATTGGAAGGAGATATAGGTCCCACCCATCTTATAATGATACCGTTTATATGTGTGCCACAAAATCATAAACCATGCATCATAGCATAACCCAAGTATTAAAAATGGGATTCTTAAACAACATGACATCATAAAACTATTCATATAAGATAAAGGAATTCATAAAAATATTTCCATCACAACATAATCAAATCCATGTATTAATAGTGATAGAAACAGAACCCTATATTATCTTAGATGGAAAATAATTTTGATAAAACACTTGAACTCCATTCTTGAGGAAAAAATCCTTTCTACTTCAAAAACACTTTTCCTTTCTTAATATGTCATACAATTCTAAACTAAAAGAAGTTGATTAAAAATAAACTTGAAAATTTGTAAAGGAAGATTCTTGGAAATATTGTTTTAAAAATCCATTCATGCCGTATAAAAAAACATTCTTCTCGTACTTTTGTCAGAAAAGCCAAAAAGTACCTCATACGAAAAATGAAAAAAGATTCCTTTCATATCTTTTACTATAAACTCACCAAAGGGAAAAAAATGGATTTAAAAAATTGTAGGTGGATGGAAATAATACTACATATTGAGGAAACATGGATGTGGATGATAAAATACACCCTAGTAAATACTAAAGTATAAAAAATCTCAGAAAAAAATGAGATTGTGATATTTTCCCTTACCTTATGTCTGATATGCTTTGTACGTGTCCCAACCTCCTGTATAATGATTTAAAAAATGTCATTAAATTTTTAAATAATCATATTCATTGTTATGATATCATATATGGTTCACTTATGACTTTATATTACTCTTTCTTTTGTAAATTCCATGTTAAAGAATCGTTTTGGGTAAAATCGTTTCATTTATCGTAGGTGTTTAGACTTATTGTTATTGACCTTATTATTACTTATAACATGATTTACTTACTTCCAGAATATAAAACATGATTTATATATCATATATATTCAGTATATATATATATATATAATATATAGATAAATGAAATGAAACACACCGTTCATGGAGACGGTAGTCCGTACGTACGCATGAACGCTATTTTCCTTTCCTTATTGTCTTGAATGGAGGTAAGTAGATGAAATATATATATACATAAATCCAGTAGATTTACCATGTCATATATTTCATTATTATTCATTATATATACTTTATAATCATTTTGGAATGGTTAACATTGATAATGAATCTCAATGCGTCGTGGAGACGGTAGTCCTTACGTACGCACGAGCAATGATATTGTTCTCATGATCGTGAACTTGTGTTGAAGTGTATGTATACTATTTCAGTATCAATATAACTTTATAATAATAATATATAGTTACTAATTACACCATTATACCCATCCAATTAAGGTGGTGGCAGAAAATAGATTACACCACGGCGTGGAGACGGTATTCCGTACGTACGCAAGCGCGGTGATTTCCTTTTTCCGTAGGATGGATATAAGGTTAATTAGAGTTGTTTCATATTTATAATAACATATAAGTCTACAATAAATACTTATGTTATTACTTTATCATGAAACAACTAAAGAAGAAGAAGTTGAAGAAGAAAGAAATTGAAAAGGATCGGTAATGGATATTACCTCTTTTTGACGCGCCTTTTCTTAACCTCCACTTAAAGAACTAAGGATGGTATTTGAAGAAGACCAGGACCTCTAGGATGATAATAGGGAAGTGGATAAGAGATTTTTTGAGGGGTTTTCCGATCTTGAATGCTCAAATTGGTGTGAGGAAGAGAGGGAGGAGGTGCCCTTTTATAAGGGAGGAGAGGGGCACCTTTGGAATAACTAAAAATATTATTTTATTATAAAGTCAATTTCTGTTTTAAATAGCTCCAAATTGATTTATTTATAAGATAAGGTGGGTATGGGTCTAAATACTCTCATACAATAGAATTTAGACAAGTTTAGGTATCAATTTTAACCTTATCATTTAGATTTAACTTTAAGTTAGATTATTTAACTTTTACCGTGTCTTCTTGTTTTCTTACACTATAAGGTTAATAAACTTACTATATCAAGACGAAAGAACCCCGAGTTGTTTATTATTAATATATCTATCCTTATCTATGTCATTTGGCCGAAACTTAGATTTTTAAGAATTAAATAACAATTAATAATATAATATTTGTTTTAAAAACTAATTTATTCTCAATTATGACACTATTTGGAAGATGATTTTTATGAAATTCATAACAGAATGATAAGTTCTAACCAAGTTACTTATATCCACAATAACATGTCATATTAACCTAGAAAATTAATTTAAGTCATAAAAAGTCTCAAATTACATTTATTTGGGCATTTATGACATCAATTATGTCAATATTTCATTAATAAGACAATTACTGCAACATCTTTGTGTCATAATAAATGATAATTATTTAATCCCTAAAAATTCTAAATAAATTCCTATGATGTAGATAATTGTATTAGATTTCTGGATACTATTAATGTTAGAAGTTTCATGAATTTTATCACTAAATTAAAATTATTATACTTATAAGATTTAAGAAGGTGACATGTTGTCACATTCTTTGGTTTTAATAATAATTAAATTATTTTTATGGAAAAAAGTCCATATAATGAATCTAATCCGACCCTTAAGTTATATGGGTCAACCTTTAGCCATCAAATAGGATTTTTCCAAGTGTTTGGGTAATTTAATAATCTTATATTTACCCTTAATTACCTGATTTACCTTTAACTATAGTAAATAAAATTTACCGTAGTTACTATTCACAATGCCTAAAAATAAAAAGTAGCTTATTAACATAATTTGGACCCACTGATTCCAAATATGGAATCCATTTTTTAAAATTAAATACACAAAAGATGCAGAAATTAAATTAAAATTAATCCCATTGTCGAAAGAAAACAGGTTTTTCTTTAAAACTTTGCAAAAGATTGAATTGTTTTAACCTACGAATTCATGGTAAAATCAATGATAATGATATAAATTATATTAAATGGTAAAAATATATTCTATTTATACTTTAAAACCATTCAATATTATAATTTTACCACATAAGATATTATGATGAAAAAAGTTGTTTTAATTAAAATATAGCGTATTTTTATTATTCATTAAAATATGAAAGTTATCGGAAAAATATCAAAACTTTAGCTAATGAAAATTTTTATATCCTGATTCAAAAGAAGAATTTTATTTTGTCAAATAGAACATATAAACATGTCAAAAACGAGATTTAATGTGGGTGCACAATCAAAAGGCGGCAAAACTGCATTTTTTTAAAAATACTTATTTTACCCGAAAAATTTATTTTGTTCTTATACCATGTTCTAGAAAATGTGTAAGATGAATAATAATGTTATAAAATTCAAAATTTAGTTAATACTATTCATAAAGGCTAGTTCATGACAACATTATAATAATATATCATTGTTTATTAAAACCCTGTATTGCGTACAACACACGCTATCGAGGAAGGTCGTGATTGCGTGTAATGCAAGCCAAGTCAGGGTTGCGTGTTGTGAAAGAATCCTTTGCTGTTTCGTATAATAGAATCCAACCATATTTCATTTATACATTGAATATATATATATATATATATACTCAATGTTGCGTAGAATAACTATTATCAAAATTGTGTGTAACACGATCCATGAATAGTGCTGCGTATACTGCAAGCTAATACGGTGTTGCGTATAGCGCAAGGTAATATTGGTGTAGCATACAACACAATACATTAATGAAATTAAAAAAATATTTTTCATAAAATCTCAGGGTGTTACATTCTACCCCCCTTAAAATGAATTTCTCCCTCGAAATTCGTCGGGGTTATAAATGGTTTACTACTCGAAAGTTTGTTTAATAGAAACCCGCATCGTAAAAAGAAATACCAAAACATGGCTTTAAAAACTAAAGTATGAAGTGTAACGGTTACCCGAATTAACTAATCACTGGGTTTCCACATAGGAGAACATAGGTGAAAATATGGATATGGAATAGAAATCTATCCATCATGTTCTGATAGAGAGTGGTAGAGAACATGGCTATGAAAAAGCCAACAATCGCAAAGCCATAAATTTGTGATGATCTAGGGTACCATCTGATTCATCAAATATAAGAGCACTAGGACAACATTTTTGGTTTTCAAGATCATTTCCCTAAAGTTGATGAAATTTGAATTAGAAGAAATACATTCGTGATTTCGGTATAGTCTCACCGTTGGTCGTTCATTGGACAATTTCCACTTCATCTCTTAATGAAAGGAAGTTGAATTTGTCATTCATGATGTGTTAGTAGATCATGTGATAGAATGATGGGTCATTCTATCTGTCTTAAACAAAAGGTTAGAAACGTTATCAAAAAGTACATAAGTCCATCTATAGTGAGATTTATCATATATGGTTCCTAAAATGGACTTATACTTCATATATCATACTACTTAATATAATAAAACTAGTTTATACTAAACAGGGACTTCCTGTAGGCCAGTGGTAGGCGATAAAGGCCAGTTGCACTTCGGTTGTGGGTTCGATTTCCACAGCCTTGTCCGACGCAATGGGCAGTCGCCCATCCTACAGGTTGTCCTTTTTCTAAAGCTATATTACTATAACATCCCATCAACAAAATCAAAAAAAAATTTATCCATAAACAATACTAACTTATGTCCAACATAATCAATTCCAATCTTTAGGCTTATCTAAAATACTTCAATCCAAGCTCATATTATAAAGAAAATGATCACGTGAATGCCATCATTTATCCCCCATATATCATAAGATATATCTTGTTGGTCAAATTACAAAATATGTTAATACCTTAATCATGTATTCTCTTGAAGAATGAATACCTATTAAACATTAGTGGGAACATGAATGCTGTCAAAAGTTAACTCTTTCCACATACCAAAATCCCAAAATTCTATAAACTCAAACCATGATATAACTATTTCCTTATATCAGTCATGAGCTCATGAATACTATCAAACATTTAATTTTCTCCTTATCCCTTCATTATGCGAATATCATGTACATTCCAAAAATATCTGAATAACCTTTCATGGATACTGGTAACATTAATCATACACTTTCAAAACTCAAGGAAAGACAACAGTGTAACAATCCTTAGATGTCTCTTTATTCCATAGTACCATGAGATTACTTATACAACATTACACATGATAAACATGTAATCATTCCACTAAATTCTTAAACCATTGACCGAGCTTCAATAGTTCTTTCATCTCACATATCATTTGTAGTCTATTTATCATCATCAACATAAATACTACCCATAAGACCATACTAATTCACTTCATGAGACATTCCCTTAGGGCATTGGTTTTCATAATGCCCGTACATTCCACATTTAAAACATTTAACCATTGTTGATTTCATAGCAATACCATTATCCTCATACCTGGTGTTAATTGAACCTTTTCCTTTGCACTTACTGGCTTTGTGTCTATATTTTCCACACCCAAATCATCTTCCAGTTCCTTTGAAACATTCTCCTTGATGCCTCTTCCCACATGATTTACATAGGGGAAATTTAACTTTCTTTCCTCTATGATCATCATGAAACTCCATCTTTCTCTTATTAGCCGAGTTAGGAAACATACCAAATTTTACTTTATTGATCATATTAAGAGATTGCTGATTCGGCATAATAATGATATTTGGACTTCCAAATCCCATTTCATTTGGTTGCTCATGAAGAGTATCATGCCATTGTCCATCATATCCTCCATTATCGTGAATCATCTTGTTTCCAGCCATTTTCTAAAACCCAAAAAGAATAGTGTGAGAGGAAAAAATAATAATAAAGGGGGAGTAACTTCAATATCTAACATCTTTGGTTTAATCTAACATCGTTACCATAGTTCTAGGACTATATCTTATACGTATACTTATCCTTAGGGACATCCCTAGACATGCCTTGAAAATATCTCTAGGGATCTCACTAACGTTTTCGCATCCTAGTTTCCAAAGGTTGACTAATCCTTTCCTCTGATACCAACTGTATAGACCCTAAGCTTGACGTACATAGACATTGCATTACTTTTACGGAATACTTAGTACATAATAAAAACACGCACACAAGGACCATAATAGTTTAGCGTCTTTGGAAACTCGGAATATAATCTTCTAATCGTGGTGAAAGATCATCAATATCTCCCATAAAGATCTTCCTTTTTTTTTACCTAAAACCTTTCTTTATATCCTGGGGAAAAGAAAACATAAAAGGGTGATCTCAAATGCTCAGTAAGGGTAAATAAAAGATATATCAATCACATCATATTCATAAAAACATAACATTTTTGAAATCTTAACCTGCAAAAGAGAGCATAATTTCATAACATGGGATAAATCACAGTAGTGAAATGAAATCCCAATAATCATAACATAAAAAATGAAACTTTGTGGCATACACACATAATCATAGAGAATCATTTCTTATTAGTCAAGACTCTTTTCCAAGACTATCTTAGTGGAAAAAGTCCATTTCTGAACCGAGTCACCCTCGTTTCAGTCCTGTTTCACTGAACCGGTATAAACTATCATTCCAGCCATGTCTATCTCATGAGATATAAAATAATTACCCAATGAATTGGAGGGAGATATAGGTCCCACCCATCTCATAATGATATCGTTCATATGTGTGCCACAAAATCATAAACCACACATCATAGCATAACCCATGTAATAAAAATGGGATTCTTAAACAACATGACATCATAAAACAATTCATATAAGATAAAGGAATTCATAAAAATATTTCCATCACAACATAATCAAATTCATGTAATAATAGGGATAGAAACAGAACCCTATATTATCTTAGATGGAAAATAATTTTGATAAAACACTTGAACTCCATTCTTGAGAAAAATATCCTTTCTACTTCAAAAACACTTTTCCTTTCTTAATATGCCATACAATTCTAAACTAAATGAAGTTGATTAAAAATAAACATGAAAATTTTTAAAGGAAAATTCTTGGAAATATTGTTTTAAAAATCCATTCATGCCATATAAAAAAACATTATTCTCGTACTTTTGTCGGAAAAGTCAAAAATTACCTCGTATGAAAAACGACAAAAGATTCCTTTCATATCTTTTACTATAAACTAACCAAAGGGTAAAAAAGGGATTTAAACAATTTTAGGTGGATGGAAATAATATTACATATTGAGGAAACATAGATGTGGATGATAAAATACACCCCAGTAAATACCAAAGTATAAAAAATCTCGGATAAAAATGAGATTGTGATATTTTCCATTACCTTATGTCCGATATGCTTTGTAAGTATCCAAAACTCCTGTATAATGATTTACATAATGTCATTTACTTATTAAAGAATCATATTCATTTTTATGATATCATATATGGTTCACTTATGACTTTATATTACCCGTTCTTTTGTAAATTCCATGTTAAAGAAGTGTTTTGGGTAAAATCGTTTCATTTATCGTAGGTGTTTGGACTTGTTGTTCTTGACATTATTATTACTTATATCATGATTTAATTACTTCCAGAATATAAAACATGATTTATATATCATATATATTTAGTATATATATATATATAATAGATAGATAAATGAAATGAAACACACCGTTCATGGAGACAGTAGTCCGTACGTACACATGAACGCAGTTTTCCTTTCCTTATTGTCTTGAATAGAAGTAAGTAGATGACATATATATATACATAAATCCAGTAGATTTACCACATCATATATTTCATTATAATTCATTATATATACTTTATAATCATTCTGGAATGGTTAACATGGATAATGAATCTCATCGCGTCGTGGAGACGGTAGTCCGTACGTACGCACAAGCGATGATATCGTTCTCATGATCGTGAACTTGTGTTGAAGTGTATGTATACTATTTAAGTATCAATATAACTTTATAATAATCATATATAGTTACTCATTACACCATTATACCCATCCAATTAAGGTGGTGGTAGAAAATAGATTACACCACGGCGTGGAGACGGTATTCCGTACGTACGCACGCGCGGTGATTTCCTTTTTCCGTAGGATGGATAGAAGGTAAATTAGAGTTGTTTCATATTTATAATAACATATAAGTATATAAGAAATACATATGTTATTACTTTATCATGAAAAAACTAAAGAAGAAGAACTTGAAGAAGAAAGAAATTGAAAAAGATCGGTAATGGATATTACCTCTTTTTGACGCGCCTTTTCTTAACCTCCAATTAACGAACTAAGGATGGTCTTTGAAGAAGACCATAACCTCTAGGATGATACTGGGAAAGTGGAGAAGAGATTTTTTCAGGGGTTCGCCGAGCTTGAATTCTCAAATTGGTGTGAGGAGGAGAGGGAGGAGGTGCCCTTTTATAAGGGAGGAGAGGGGCACCTTTGGAATAACTAAAAATATTATTTTATTATAAAGTAAAGCTCGGTTTTAAATAGCTCCAAATTGATTTAGTTCAAATATAAGGTGGGGATGGGTCTATATCCTCTCATCCAATATAATTTAGGAAAGTTTAGGTATCAATTTTAACCTTATCATTTAGATTTAACTTTAAGTTAGATAATTTAACTTTTACCGTGTCTTCTTGTTTTATTACACTATGAGGTTAATAAACTTACTATATCAAGCCAAAATAACCCAAAGTTGTTTATTATTAATATATCTATCCTTATATAATTAATTTCGCCGAACCTTAGATTTTTAGGAATTAAATAACAATTAATAATATAATATGTTTTTAAAAAACTAGTTTATGTCAATTTTGACACTATTTGGTACATGATTTTTATGAAATTCATAACAGAATGATAAGTTAGATCCAAGTTACTTATATCAACAATAACATGTCATATTAACCTATAAAATTAATTTAAGTCCTAAAAAGTCTCAAATTACATTTATTTGGGCATTTATAACATCCATTATGTCAATATTTCATTAATAAGATAATTACTGCATCATCTTTGTGTCATAATAAATGATAATTATTTAATCCTTAAAAATTCTAAATAAATTCCTATGATGTAGATAATTGTATTATCTTTCTGGAGACTTTTCATGTTCTAAGTTTTATGTAGTTTATCACAAAATTAAAATTATTATACTTATAAGATTTAAGAAAGTGACATGTTGTCACTTTCTTTGGTTTTAATAATAATTAAATTATTTTCATGGACAAAAGTCCATAAAATGAATCTAATCCGACCCTTAGGTTATATGGTTCTACTTTTAGCCATCGAATAGGATTTTTCCAAGTGTTAGGGTAATTTTATAATGTTATATTTACGCTTAATTACCTGATTTACCTTTAACTATAGTAAATAAAATTTGCCGTAGTTACTATTCACAATGCCCATAAATAAAAAGTAGCTTATTAACATAATTTGGACCCACTGATTCCAAATATGGAATCCATTTTTCCAAATTCAATACACAAAAGATTCAGAAATTAAATTAAAATTAATCCCGTTGTCGAAAGAAAACAGGTTTTTCTTTAAAACATTGCAAAAGATTGAATTGTTTTAACCTATGAATTCAAGGTAAAATCAATGCTAATGACGTAAATTATATTAAATGGTAAAAATATATTCTATTTATACTTTAAAACCATTCAATATTATAATTTAACCACATAATATATTATGATGAAAAAGTTGTTTTTAATTAAAATATAGCGTGTTTTTACTATTCATTAAAATATGAAAGTTATCAGAAAAATATCTTAACTTTATCTAATGTAAATTTTTATATCCTGATTTAAAATAACAATTTTATTTTGTCAAATTGAACATATAAACATGTAAAAAACTAGATTTAAAGTGGGTGCGCCATCAAAAGGCCGCAAAACTGCATTTTTTAAAAATACTTATTTTACCCGAAAAATTTATTTTGTTCTTATACCATGTTCTAGAAAATGTGTAAGATGAATAATAATGTTATAAAATTCAAAATTTATTTAATACTATTCATAACGGCTAATTCATGACAATATTATAATAATATATCGTTGTTTATTAAAACCCGGTATTGCGTACAACACACGCTATCGAGGAAGGTCGTGATTGCATGTAATGCAAGACAAGTCAGGATTGTGTGTTGTGAACGAATCCTTCGTTGTTTCGTATAATAGAATCCAACCATATTTCATTTATACATTTAATATATATATATATATACTCAATGTTGCGTAGAATAACTATTATCAAAATTGTGTTTAACACGATCCAAGAGTAGTGTTGCGTATACTGCAAGCTAATACGGTGTTGCGTATAGTGCAAGGTAATCCTGGTGTAGCATACAACACAATACATTAATGAAATTAAAAGAATATTTTTCATAAAATCTCAGCGTGTTACAGAAAATGAAAATAAAACTAAAGATCATAAAAAAAATATATGTCACCTCTTCTTTGGGTTAATATTTTTGGTTTATATAAAATGGATTCCTTGGATGGATTCATTCCAATTTTCAGGAATATAGGATGAATATAGGGTACTGGGGAGATTATGTTACTTCAGGGATTGGTCAGGATAGATGGATCAATGTGGTGTGTCGAATTGAGGGAGGACGTGTCCTTTTACAATAAAGGTGGGGGTACTTTTGGAATTTCCAAAAAGATTAATTTATCTTAAATTCAATATCAATCAAAATACATCCAAAAGGGTAATATGTTCTAATATAATAAGATATAAGGTTATAATATCATCCAAAAATAAATTTTCTATATTTTTTGGTGTCCTTTTAATTATTATTATTTTTTATCCAATAACTATCCCATTGTAATTTTAACTATAGAAACCAACTATTTCCATAATAAGAGGATGTAATTTTAAAATATAAAGGGTAAATAAGACCATAAATATCCCATCTATGATAATTTAGACCATATCTCATCCCCTTGTCATTTATTAAAATATGTAATGATGTTTAAATAATTTAATAAAATATTATTTTCATAAAATATCCCACCCGTGAATTTTGACAATATTGAAAACAATGGCTTTATGTAAATACAAACATAAATATTTCTTCTAAAAAATTCACTTTACGAGACCCTAAAATGTCATATTCACCCATAAATTTTTTTATCACCTCAATTAAGTGAAATTATATTTATTTTATATTTCTATTCACATTTAATTTATTTTTTCATTAATTGATTAATTACTATTTCAAAATTGAGTCAACATTTAATTTAATGATATATTTATTAAAAATTATAAATAAGTTACCTAATAAATATAAAAAATTATCTTTAAAATATCTATTAATAGTTTAATATACCCTATAATATTATATTTATATATAATATGTAATACTTATTAAAACAAGAGTTTGACATATTGGACTTCCCTTAGAATAAAATACAATAAAAGCCATATATTCATCCCACCAACTCGAAGTTTCCATGAAATCGTTCAAATGATGATTTTGGTCCAAAATCATTCATTAAATAATATTGGGACAAGTCTTAGGGTAATAAAATAATAATTATATTATTATTTGTACCCTTAATTACTTGACATAACATTAACCTGGGTAATTAAAATATTACAATATTTACTATTGATGTATCATAAAATTATATATATATATTTATATAATTTAAAATAGAGGTTTAAAAATATTGAATAAAATTTAATATTTTCACATCATAAAAAATTATTTAATTAATTTAAAATCTATCTCATTGAAAAAACAGGTAAATATATTTTTAATGTTAAAACATTCAAAAATTGATTTTTTTATTTAATCTCAATATAAAACTGATTTCAATTACCCTAATTGGATTAATTTCTCAAACACAATCTAATAATAATTTAAAACCAAGTAAAATATTAATTTAATGCAATAACTTATTCAGAGTAAAAAAATATCAATTAAAATTCATTATTTTATCAGTATTCATCAAAATAAAAACATGTAATAAAAATACCAAAAATTCCAAAAAAAATATTATTATTATATTATTATTTAAAATAATAGGTATAGTTTTTAAAATATAATATATAAAGGTTTCAATAAATGGATTTAATATTTTTTCTCCATCCAAAGGTGGTAAAACTGACTATGTAAAAATAATGATTTTATGTGTAATATTGGGTTTGGTCCTATTTTATAACAATCAAATATGTTCTATGAATGTCAAATATATTTTATTTAATATATAAAATATATATTTCTGTAATATCCTAAACCAATTTAAATTAATTTAATTTATTAGGATAAAATGCACTTGTGAGTATAAAAATTGTTTCTATAAAAACATTCCCATTATATGAAATCGGTTCTTGTATTCACTTAGATTTAACTTGTAACCAATAATTTCAACAATATATTTTGTTAAGTTAGTTAATACAATTCATAACATCCAACTTAATGGCTCTATTATAAAATATTATATTAAATTATAATATTTTAATAATATATTTCTATTCAATATAACTCAGGAATGCATGTAATAAAAGCCAACTCATAAATTTATGTACTGTAATCCAAGCATGGAGTTGTGTATCCATCAAGATGGAAAAAATTATAAAAAATTTAAATACTGTAAATTCATTATGTGTTAATAAAATCACATTTTTTAGAAAACTATTTTGATAAAATTATTATTATTATTTGGAATCATCACATCAAAAATATATAGTAGTGAATTTTCTTTTATTTTCCATGATAGTTGATCTATTGTCTAAAACATAATTATGGTATATATATATTTCATTATTAAATCATAATGACCCAAAGGTGATGTAATAAATTATATAAATTCTATCCCAGAAAAAATATTTGTTTCCTATACTAAATAACTTGTTTTTTAGATTATATGATTAATTTCAAAAATCCTTTATGAATTCTCCAAAACCTATATTATATTTTTATATTTGCAAACCATTTAATTATAAACATGACTCACCTCCACATCACTAAGGTTGATATTTTATTTATTTATCCCCTTGAACATATTAAATAAAAAATGTCTCATATTTTATAGAAGCCATTGGAAAACTATTGTAAGGTTTGTGGTTAGGATTACATTATTAGTTAGTGCCCAAAAACTATGATTATTAAATAATAAAGTAATACACACCCTATTACTATATAAACCCATCCAATAACATAATAATCATCACTAAAAACCTTGGATAACATCCTTACTCATCCATAACCTCTCTAGAGTTTTCCAAATGTACCAAGAATCTCTCAATAATCTTTATCCATGCTTTTGGAGTCACCCACTCATGGTAAGGGACCTAAATATCTTCCATTAAATTTAATAACATTATTTTAAATTTTCCCTTTAAATCTCAATTTTTTATTATTTTATAAAGATACCACTACATTACAATTTAATTCCTAAAAATTCAGTGTCATTCATCTATTCTCATTATAGACTTCATTTAATCCATTACTATACAAAAAATCACTAAGGGGTCTTCACTTTCACCTCTTTAATATAGCACATTAATTATGTAATTAAGTTTTCCTTCAAATTATTATTGATGTCATATTATCTACCACATCTAAATTAATTTCATTGTTATTTCCAATTTCTGTGTTACCACTTTCACTCTCATTAATCCATCCCAAGATTCATTATGTACTCCCACCACACCATCGAAATCTTCCTTCAATTTTTCCATTCCATGTTTTTATTCATGTACCCTCTTTATCATATACCTATTAATTCACAAATTATAATTTTGAATTATGTTCTTAAAAATCATTAATACTTTACTTTTTTACATCGTGGTGATAAGAGACCATATTGTCTCTCATTAATGAATCTTAATGTACTGTAGTTAGGATTTTGAAATGTCATTATGATTTTACATGCCCATCATTTATGTGGTGTATACCCATTCCCATTTCCACTAAATAATAATCAATTATTAGTACCAATAATTCACTTATTTGTAAATTTCTTGTATATATCCCCCAATCCATAATCATGGAATTGAATGTGATGAAATATTTTCTTATGTTATATGATAAATGTGTAACTCGTATGCATGTACATATATGATTATCCCAGATAGAGATCCAATGCATTGGGTAAATATTTAGTTTTACAAGCATTTATGGTGAATTGGGGGTTTTCCTAAGAATATAATTTTATGAAAAATTGATCGTCAACCATGAATTACACTTACTAATTCATCTATAAATTTGCTTCCCCATTCCCATTAACATTTATGTTATCATGATATATCATGTGTCATTATTATTGTTTATGATTCTCACCCATTTTATGTCCCATTTAAATTATTATTGTCGAAAATGTTACACTGTCATTATGTTATAATTTTTATATTCCCTTAATGGGCTTTATATCCCATCACTTTTTTTATGTCTCCATGTTATCCCATGATGTTTTAATGATGATGTAAAATTATGATCATGTTAAAGAAGATTTCAATAATTCCTATATTACCCATCTTTTAAGTTGTCATATAATGTACCTAATTACAAAAATACTCTAGAATGATTGATCTTATATGTTGTATTATTTGTATTATTATATAATAAATAATGAATTAATAAACAATAAAGAGATGAGTTGTCATAGTATGTATCCAAATAAGGTCTAATTATTTTTGGGACTATGATATGGAAACTCTTATAAAATCATTAGTGGTAATAATAAAAAGATGAAAAGACTAAAAAATTATGGTATATAATAGTGTATATTTTTTCAACAAAATACATCCATGTATGAATAAAATAATTGAATATGGCTCTGTCATAGAGGTTCATATGGGTAATAACCCTTAAAAAAGCACATTAAGTAGGATGTGATCATGACCTTGTGCAAAAAAATGGGCCTAGCTGGACAGCTGGATTGACACTCCTTGGGGATATGACTTGGTAAATTCACAACATGATTATGAAACATTAGTGTGGATAAAAAATTCCCTCTGATTTAATGTTAGTAAATATATCATAGATAAAATAATATTGAATCCTAGAAATACAGATGTTAAGGAAGCACATTTCATTTATAATCTATTTAGTTAATGTTATTGGATTCTCATTTGTGGGTTTAATAGTTTAAAATTACTCATCCCTTGTTATTCCTTTATTCATTCAAATGGAATTACATAAGTGGAATCGATTAAAAAATCATGAACAATTATTTTATAACAGCCCAAATAAGTTGGATAACACGATGGGAGGTTAAGTGAGACTTGTGATTATAACAAACTTGATATCAAAAAACACACTTAACAACTAACTAGTAATTAAATGTTTAACGACATTAAAGAAGAGGAGGATGACATATCATGAAATTTCATCTAATAATGGTGATAAAGGAAACAAGAACCATTTTTTATTGTGTATTTTTTTGAATGAAGCATCAAGGGATATGTTACAATGGTACTGGGAGATATTTTATAGGTGGAAAAATAGGGCATAAAGTATCCTATATACATTGAAAATTTAATACATAGATTTATGGGAATAAATTCCAATAAAACACACCATATGCATATCTTTTTCATAATCATAAAGAAGTTGTGAATTATAAAAGATGATGTTATATTCCATGAGCTAACAAGATTGATAAGCACCAATAATCCCGAACAATAAGGGAACAAGGAAGATCATATACAGTGATGAGTTATGATGACTGAATTACATGTAAACTATACTTGAGAGTTGTGTATTTCATGAGGTATTTCATTTCATATCATATTGTCATAGCTCATAAATTTTCTAAGAACATCATGAAACCATCCAACATGGTTTGATAACATCATTGAAAGTTTAAATGATTATTGTGTCATTTGTTGAAGTTAATGGGAATGTTCTTCTTGAATATATTTTTATTCTTCCTTTATTGGAATTAAATGTTATCATAATTATGGAATTATTTACATTTTATAACTGATCATAAATTTCTAGGAGAATGAATTCACCCTCTGTATCAGGAAATAAGATTCAATTCTATGAAATTGTAAGGTGGAAGATGTATTTTCTTTAGAATAATCATCTAAATATAGGATATAATTTAACTAAGAGTAATTGAGTCAAGGTCAAATGATCGATATTATGAAAAAAATTATCCCTACAGAAATTTCAATTTTAAGGGAATATGTTGATGAGATTCTTGAAAAAATGCAAGGGTTCCCTCCTAAACTATTCGTTCAGTTCATCAAAAAATCATACACATAGTCCAAGTGACATCCCTATGTAATTTCATCACCTGAAAAGGGATATCTCTAGACCCTTAAAAAATTTAAGCAATTGAATGATGTCCTTGAACAACTATTTTGATAGAAATATAGTGTTTCCATGTATTATATTGTTACTATCATTCATTTTTGTGAGATTTATATTGTTTTACAAACCCTATAACCAAGATAACTCAAAAGATAGTAATTTTTTTATGTAATTAATATTAATTGAGATTCGTGGAGTTGAAAAAGAGTCTCATCACTGTGTTCTAGTTATAGTACACAAAAGTGGGGAAATTTTGGTTGTACATGTCTATGCTCTGAAGAAGATCACGGGTTGCGCACCAATTCATAATGAAAATATGGTATCCTATGCCTTAAGGAAGTTGAATGTTCTTGAAAAAAATTTCCAACAGAAGATTCATAGATGGATTTAGTAATATTCATATAGAAAATTAGGTGGGATTACCTCTTTGGAGAGAAGTGTGAAATATATACAGATCATAAGAGCCTCAAGAATATATTCACATAGAAAGTGATTAATATGGTTCTGCGAAGATGGCTAGAGATCATTATAGACTATGAATTTTCAATCCATTAAAATAATAGGAATTAAAATAATTTGGAACAAGATCTATATATAAATTATCAATAAATGTTTTCATTATTTTGAATTAAGAAGGACCTAATCATCTTATACAAGGGAAGGATGGATAGGATGATTATAAAGGAAAAACATCGTCAATACTTTTAAAAATGATTTCTCAACAATACATTCATCATATGATAAACGATTATCCAAGAGTTGATGTAGAAATTTTGATGAAGTTGGAACCTATATGAGAAGGTAAATCTGTAAAAGATTAAAATTGATGAAAAAGGAGTAATATGATTTGGTACCTAACTATGTGTACCATGGAATTTCATGTAAAATAATGATTAGTTGTATAATTCTCATAACATAACCTTCTTCATCAATATAGGGATCTCATTGATGCATCACAATATTTGAGATAAATATTAGTAGGACAATATGAATAAGGAGATCATGGAATAAACATCAAGGTGTATTTCATGTGAGGGTGTGATAGAAAAAAGGATTAAATACAAGGGGATGATGAAACCATTACCCAATAAAACAAGGAAATGGGAATGGGAAAACAAAACCATGGACTTTGTCTATGGTCTTTTGAATACATCAAGAGAATATAACCCAATACGTTTTATGGTGGATCTTTTTACAAATACTAGAAAATTCATTTCAATTAAAGAGTAATTACCAATCAATGAACCCACAATGATAAAAATTAAAAAGTGGTGAGGCTCGATGGAACACTAATTCAGATTGTATGTAATTGAGATCCAAGGATTACATACATATTTTTTAAGAGTCACTAAAATTTTATTAATACTGAGGTAAACATATGTGTGTATTTTCACCCTCAAACTGAGGTCCAATCTGATCAGACAATCCAGATACATGAAAAAATGTTTAGTCTCTGCTCATTAGAAAACTAAGGGAGACGAAAACAACATATTACCTAGGTCCTGTTATCATAAAATAACAGTTTCAATTCAAGAATCAAAACTTCTACCTATGATGCCCTTTATGGTAAGAGATTCATAACACCTAGAAGATAATATGATGTTCAGAAAATAAACTACTAGGTCCATAAATTTTCATGGAAATGGTGGAAAATATCATGTCCATTCATAACAAAATAAGGTTTTTTAATAGTCAAAAAAATATATAAATTGACAATAATTTATGAGACTTATATAGGGAGGTTATGGATCAGGTATTCCTCCATTTATCTCTATGGATGAAAATCATGATTTTGGAAAAGAAGGGGAATCTTAGTTTAAGATACATCATTCCTTATGAGATCCCTGATTTCCTAATTGGTGTGTTCAACAGGCTATAACTCCAACCAACCATATCTCAACTACATTATGTGTTCTACGTATCCTTACGTAATAAGAATATTCCTGACCCATTACATGTGTGTAATCACAGGCAGTACCATTTGAGAATGATTTTTTTATATGAAGAGTAGTCTATGAATTTATAAGATCATAAAGACAATGTTATATGAAAGTACAAAATGATCCTAGTAAAAGTTTTATCGATAAACCAAATGTTCGAATAAGAAAAGTGGTGAATGGAGGAGGTGATTAAATATAATTACCCTTAACTTTTTTGTGGTGTGAAACCAAAAATCAAAGGGGAAATTTTAAAAGGGTGAAATATTATAATAATCTAAAATTTTATAAATATAATTACACTTTTGATTGAATTATATTCCCTATTATTGTAATATTAAACACATGCACTTCATTGGTTGTATATTATACTATCAAATTTAAAAACAATTATGAATCATAATTTTAGATAAAATAACAGTTGAATACTTCTCATATGATTTGTATAAATAGACGGTTGTTATAAGAAAATATATGTACCATTAACATAACATCATTTAAGTTGAGTAAATATATTTATTTAATTATATAAATATATTAGTAAAACATTTCAAAAAGTTATTCTCATAAATATACAAAAAATAATTTATTTAAGAGCATTACCTCTTCATTGAGAGACTTCCCTATAATATCTTATTAAGAACCCTTGGGTTGGACTTTTAAGAATACTAGAACCTCTATAACAAGGATATGTAACTTTAAAATATATTCATTTGGTATTATTTCAAGATAAGTTTCTCAATAATTATTAAAGAATAGATTAGAGGAGGTGAACTTTTATAGGCGTTAGGAGTGGAACTCTTATAAAAATATATTACATTAAAACATAATAAAGTCACATTCAAGTGAATGTTAATGAATTGAAACCTAAATTTAAATCTATTATAATTTATGGTTTAAATTTTATAAAAATATAAAATTTAATCATGTTTTGTTTTTATTTTAAACCAAATATTTTATTTTATTTCCATTTTTACCCTTTTTTATATTAACTAAGGTGAATTGTTTACCACAGTAACTATTAATTATGAAAAAATGTGACCTGTATGATAACAAAATTACGGAATTGAGATTAAAAATAACATTTTTTTAAACACTATTTTATATATGTTCATACATTAATTATAAAATAATCAGGGAAAATTAAAAGAAATTAGTAATAAGAATTATTAGCATAAAAATGAATTTAATCAAATTCCATTCATAGTAAAAACCAGTAGATGAATGTAAACATAATTTATTGAATATATTTTTTTAAAATTTAATTTACATTTTTCATCAATAATGATCAATTCAATTTTATAAGATAAAACCTCATTGCATGCATATTGTCAGTTTTTCATAAAAACATCACTTTTTTTTCATTCAAATGATTTTATTTTCATTTATATCCAAATTTAGACCAGTGAATTATTTTAATATATTGTAAACAATAATGGTTCATTACATTAATGATCTAAATAAATTTTAAATAATTCAAAAGAAACTATTACAGAAAATATTTCAAAAAAATTCATTATGGTATATATTATTTCTTAGTAGTGTGAAATTTTATATATGAAAACTATATTTATTTTTATGACCATATAATATGCTTCATTTAATAATTTATAATAATTATACACATATATGTATGTTTTTGTACTTCAAAATATATCAAACACCTCAAAATTATTAAAGAGAAAATGTATTATAAAATGTATTGGTGTCATATTCATTCTACACAAAATAATTTTACACATATAATTATATCACTACTGTATAAAAAAAATAGTATGCATCTGCCTCACAATATACTCTGTTTCTCAAATTCATTCTCTAAATTTATTATTCTCTTAAAGAACACTAAATAATTGACTTGTCATGTTTTTAAGCACTTTATCTCTAAAAATAAATGATATCTACCAATAGTTCTTCCAAATAAGGATCGTGATATATTGTTATAACCATTTATTTTAGCACATTAGAAGCATTATTGATTTACATACCCAAAATTGATACGAGGACCCCATCTCAAACTTGAGAGAGGATGTGAGGTAGTACCAAAGGAAAAGAATAAATTAAAATCTTATAAAGAATCTAAAATGTACCAATATAACATTGGATTATATTCCCTTTACATCCAAATAACACAACATTTTACAAGTAGATATGTATAGTTACTCCTTATCACAGAATTTGATATCTTAATCTCATAAATATTTATCAGAGTATCCTTTTTTGACTATGAGCTACAATGATGTGTTGATAAGTGTATCTATTCTTCTCTTACATTTCATTATAAACATAACATCCAATATTTTTTTATCCAAAATGATTATATCATGTTGGAATACATCAATTATTTCCATATATGGTTTCATAAAAATCCATATGACTTACCAAGTGAAAGAAATTTTTACACGAATAATTGATGATATAAAGGTGTTGATACCATCATATTTTTAAATCCATACTGAGAACACTTATATTATCTTCTAGGTTTTAATTTTCCTCTCCTACTCACAATCTATTCAATTATGATATGTAGTTATAAATAAGAGCTCTTTATTCCATGATTATAGAAGAATTTACCAGAACATTGAGGTAAAACTCAGATCCAGATCATATATGACTATGGGATGTACTCCATGAAATCTTGTTGGTCAATTCCTCCACTCAAATAGCTAAACAGATGCTATTATCCATCTATTTTTCCACCAAATTTGTGTAGTGATTAATGTATCGAAGGTACCGCTGGACTGGGATTGGATTTTTGTTGGAGAAGAATTATGGTGGAAGTAGGAAGTTGTCTACAATTCGTGGAGTAACTACAGTGTCTCACGTGGTTGTCTTTGGCATCTGGCCTCAATGTGTCATCGTAGGTGTCAGTTCAGTCAAGTGCAGATGTTGGAGGAGAGGGGTGTTAATTATGATGGTCATGGTGTGGTCCGGTCTAGTTATTCCAAAGAGGAACATAATTAATTCATGCCGATGGGGCTCAATCCAACTTCAGATAGCCATATGGAATCTGATTCATCCAAAATGTATGTTCTTCATGCGAATTTGGAAGATAACCCAATGGTAGTGGATGTTTTTGGCCACCTGAAATTGGACTTGGGTGTCAATATTTGGATGCAGGCCCCTAGAGCTGAAGAAGAACAATTTTCATGTTTAGTGGACATAGGACCAGAGGAAGTATTCTTTGGTAAGGTTCAAATTTCTTCGGATGGTGCTCCTCCATATGTGAAGGGCCAGGTTGATAACATAGTTGAGGCAGAGCTGACTAGAACTGGAGTACAGGATGGTTTTTTTCTGAATGATGAAGTCCATCCAGACTCTATTGACAAAGGATTGAATTAAATTTTGTTTCTACAGAGTAGGTCTGTCTTCTACACTACTGGAAAACGGGGCTATACCCACGGTTTTGTACAAAACCGTGGGTATAGGGGTAAAATGGTGACCTATACCCACGGTTTCACAAAACCGTGGGTATAGATCACCTATACCCACGGTTTTGCACAAAACCGTGGGTATAGATTATTTTTGAAGACCTATACCCCCGGTTTTACAAAACCGTGGGTATAGATGTTTTTTTTTGAAGGTGTATACCCACGGTTTTGGCCAAACCGTGGGGGTACAGTTTTCCAGAAGACCTATACCCACGGTTCCTCAAACCCGTGGGTATTGGGGTTTATTTTTTTCAAGACCTATACCCACGGTTTTCAGAACCGTGGGTATAGCTTTCCCGCCATTAGGCGGGGAAAAAATTATGCGGGACAATGGGAAAAAATTGGCGGGAACATGATTTTTATTAATATAAATACAAATATAAAATTATATGCTTAAATGACAGTAATATTTCGCAGCTGAGTCGGTCCCTTCGTTCGGCGCTTTGAAGCGATTCTTCCTGAAGCCCGGGATCGATTCCCACCGGCTTTTAATTTTCATAATAGAACTAATATTAATATACATAGAAAGATGTATAAATATAATACCGAATTAAAAGATAGCTTGATTGGTCGTTTCAGCGGTGCGGTCGGGGATATCTAGTGAAGTGCGGGTTCGATTCCCGCTGGCTTCATTTTTAAATTAAATAGTCAATGTTAATATATATATATATGATGATATGTTTATTATTAATGTATATGAAATGTAGCTCAGTTGGTTCGATGTAGCGGTGTGTTTAAGGATTTCCCGTCCAGCGCGGGTTCGATCCTCCCAGACTGCATTTTTAAATTATATAATCTATAGTAATATATATACGATAATATATGTATAAATAATGTATTGAATTGATGGCTCGTGTGGGAAGTGGGTGTTGCAAATTCGCCTGCTGCTGTGCGAGGTCTGGGTTCGATTCCCAGCAGATTCAATTTTTTGAAAATTAAATCCCCACGGTTCTCAAACCGTGGGGTCACTGCATTGCCATCATGGCCACCCACTTGCCACGCTGCCACAAACCTATCCCTACGGTTTCTACAAACCGTGGGTATAGGGTGACCCCCCTATCCCGACGCCGTTCCAGCCTGCGGTTCGCAAAACCGTTGGTATAGCCTATACCCACGGTTTTGGGGGCTATACCCACGGTTTTGAACCGTGGGTATAGCCCGTTTTTCCAGTAGTGCTAGAACCGTGATAAGGAACTAGGGGGTCAGATGAGTTTAGTGTTTTGGGTTACCTGGACCCAAAAACGTTCATATCAAAGGTTCCATCCTACTTGAAGGTTGTGTGATCTGGAATGAAGATGGTCACTAAGGTTAAAGAGGGAAGGGTGAAGTAATCAAGCAGGCTGAGCACCATCAAGGAATCCCTAGTGATAAATCTGGGCAACCGCATTGATGGTTTGGATGCCCAAAACCCATTTTAGTGTCATGATGGTGTTGAATCAGGTGATGACATTTATATAAAATTTTTTGTGGATAGTTGGGAAGGAATGCAATGGAATGGACTTCATTTTCAAAGATAGAATAATGGAAAAAAGGGTAATTGAGACTCTGGTAAATGCATTGTGGACAAGGGGAAAAATCAAAGGTTCATAAATACTATTCTCAGTTTCCAAAACTGATGGAAAAAAAGGTCGACAAAGAAGAGTGTAAGAATGGAAGGCCATTCCCTATAAAATTGAAAAAATTAGATTATTAATCAAGACTCAGATAATGAGGAAAAGGTGGAAGAGACAAAGGAGGAAGGTTAGGAAAATGGGGAAGGTAAGTATCTGGCTCTTATTATATAGTCTAATGAGGATCTTTCCTTAAATCCATTCCTGCTGAAGGCCACAGAGGAAGAGAAGGACATAATTATAGAAAGACTCTCTCGAGTTGAAGCTAATGAGGAGAAAGAGGCTTGGATAGTTAAACAAGATAAAATCATGGCACACAGTTTCAATGAGGGGAGGATTAATGTGGACGAGTATTATCACACATGGGACATGATGGCTGGCCACATTGAAGATCTACTCCAAGAGGATCTGAACATGATGGTGCATTCTCTTTTATGGAATCTCTACATGGTAAGTGGCAACGACAATTTTGGCCTCATGTTTATTGATTTTTTAATTTCTTATGGAATTTAATTTACTTTGTAAATCTATTTTGGTTTCACACATATCCACAAAAGTGTTTATCGGAATAAAAAAAATTAGACATAGTAGTAATTGTCTACTATCTAAATAGAATTGTTCACTTTTGATTTATTGTGGAGTCCCATGATGAAATCTATATTTATGTTTTCTCATTTCCACTCATGTATAGATAATTCTAGTAACGTACCCATATACTTCCATCCCTAAACATTATCTTTCGAGAATACAAATCATTGAGACTTATACTCTATAATATATCCCTTCATGTTGTCACACAATAAGTTCTTTTTAGGATACTATTATATCATTACACTTGCTATATGAATAGAAAATGATTATTTAACTGCTTCATATAACTACACTTTCATCAATTTATGTCTTTCTGGTCACTTTTTTTAAACCATATCCTCCCATAATAGTCATAGTAAAACTCAAGAACTATCCTTACCATCTTTTTTAGTTCTAAATGTTCCTTCAAAGACTTCTTAATCTTCACCTGAATAAGTGGTTGAACCTTTATTTGTGAAATACATTATCATTTCCCTTTTATTATGATGTAATGGTCCATCCTTGGTATGTTTATAACTATTGGATCTCATTAAATCCTATTAAGGATAATGCAGCATGGTCCTTCCAACTCAAAGAAAAACACACTTTATATATACTCCCATTGAGGAAATGTGTTGACAAACTATAATATTCAATTCGTTCTAATTATCTCCTCAAAAATATTAGACTCTTTATGTGAATATATAATTCTTGAATTTTTAATCTATATATGTTATATAAATTTCACCACGTATATAATGAACCCATATATTCATAGAAAAAGTATCGCTACAAGTTTAAAATCATGAATAATGTAACTTCAATCATGAACATTTAATTATAAAGAGTTACGATCTACTACAATGCAATTCTATATGTGAACACAACCCAATCCATTATTTTATTCATCACTATATATCTCAAACCATTATCCACTACCGATTAGTATGAAAGTAAGTGTATTGACCAAACACTTCTTCAGTAACTTGAAATGATCTGTAAATTCATTTTTCCATTACAACCTACCCCCTTTCACCAAAACATAGTAATTGGATTTGATAAGATTGTGAAATTTCTCAAAAACACTCTATATTACCTATCCTACATAAAAAACTATGGATTTTATTTACTTTAGGTGGTCTTAGAGAATATTCAATAACTTATATCTTTTAAGTATCCACTAATATCCACTCACTCGTGATCACATACACCATGAATGAATAATTATATAGTTATAATTCATATTTAATAAATTTGGATTATAAATTAACTTTACTAATTGTCTTCAACACAGTTCCTAACTGATATTCCTTCTCATCCTTACTCATAGAATATTATTTAATATCCTTACTAAAGAAAACAAAAACTAATCAAGGAAATCTATAAAGACTCTATTTATTTATTCCATAAATGTAACAAATATATTGGTAATTCCAACTGGAATCACTAAAAATTAGTAGTGTCCATACCATGTATTGAAGGTCATATTATATATATACATCAATTTTACCATAAAAAGTTAATATTAAATTTTAGGAAAATTCATGAATATTATTGATCTCTTAATAGTTGATCAATTAAATCCTCCATATAGGGTATACAATATATGTTCTTTAATGAAATCAAGTCATGTTCTCAATAATCAATGAAATGACGCGTTGGACCATCTCTCCTTATAAAAAATAGAATAGGTTCACCCTCATGTGATGCACTTGGCTGAATAAATCCCATATCAATACTCTTTTCGAGTTTTTTCATCACTTTTTATAACTTAATTAGGTCCATTATATTAGTAGTATCTAAAATAGTCATAGCACTCAGTATGATTTCTATTTCAAACTCAAAATCATGATTCAAGGGAAGACTATAAATATCTTTAGAAGTAAATAAACATATTCCCACACAATTGGAAAATCATTAATATTTAGTTTCTCACAAATAATTTTATATAATTTGAACCCATGGATAGGTTGTAATACAAATAAAATAGAATTAGTTTCCATCGGAAGTTCATATGTACCCTAGAATATATAGACCACCATAGGTTCATTTGATATATCAAACATCAATTCCCTTGCATGGAAATTGATTTGGGATCTATATAGGGAGTGTTCAACCATTGCAAATGGGACATTGAATTCAACTATATAGAGATAAAAATTTGTACTAAGAACATTTTGACAAACATTTTGAAAAGAGGATCTATATAATTTTGATTTTATCATCATAAAATTAATTTTTTTCACCGAAATTTCAATATTTATTAATTAATGATTCAAATTAACATTCATGTATACTTTTCATGGATCAAGGGAATTCATATAACTATTTCAAAATAATATACTTAAATATTTGATTGTACCTATAACCATATTAAATTTAACAACATATATTCAACCCCATACAAGAAACCTAAAGGATTATCCTAAGCATAATACATTTTTAATCAACATTACCAACCATATAATTATAAAATACATTCCTTACATATCATAAATTAAGATACCATCTAATTAATCATTAACACATTAGGTTCACTCTATAGGAATTAAATTTCAACATATTTTTTTAGTTTCATAGTCATATTCTTCAAAAAATAATATCCAATTATAATCATACTCAACTATAATAAAAAATGAGGTGACCTAACGAAACATACAAATGTATTTCATCATTTTAGATGAAAACATAATTTATAATACCAAAATCCAGTCCCAAGAACCACAATGGTTTAGTTCATTTTAACACTATACACATAATAAAATTATTTCATAAAAGATCATCAACATCACTTTGAACCCACTACTCTTAAAGTACCCTTCTTAGTCAAATTCTACATAGAACCATTCATCATAACACTAGGAAATGGAAACATATGAAAGGTTGATCATATATTTTTAGTAAAGGTAAGCGTGGGAGTTATCAATAGATGATCATAAATAAATATAAGACAAATATAAGAATATTAGAGCAAGCCCATAACATACAAAGTTCAAACCTAATGAGTCATATGTCATAAATCATTTTAAACTCATTAGAATTTTAAAATACATGAATCATAAGAGTGAAGAATCATTATTAATAAACAATGATACATGGGAGCATATCATAAATATATGAACATGTTAAAGGAATTACAGAACAATCCTAACCATATGAAAGCATTTACTTAGTGGAGACCTGTTTCCTAGAATATCATCACATAGTGGAAAATGTCCCAAGTTGGAATGGGTTCACTTATCATCATATTTACATTCTTGAAATAGGTTCGCCTCCATCCTCATTCAAATTATCTGAAAAAAATATAAGTCATTGACTAATGAATTATCTAGCTATGTAGTTATAGCCCCACATGTTATATAATGACAACCATGCATATGTCTTCCAAAACATCGTAAAAACAGTCACCATTTTATTATATAAAAACCTATAGAAACAAAATTGGTTTTATAAATAGTTTTTCAAAACATAATTAGTTTTCATCCAAAGAAATAAAATGGACCAAATCATAAAATATTTTATCACAAAATCACTGCTTAATTAACCCATGTGATAGAAATAGATTTCCTATTATCATTATTGAAACATCATAATCATACGCCATATATATAGAATAATAGATGGTATCAAAAGATAGTATCCCATGTGAAGAATAAATATCCTCAAATTATTATTTCATAGTCGGAAATATCATTAAAAGAGTATTTGAATATTTCTATTAAAATTTCTAATATATCATTTTCATTCATTGTATTTTAAAAAATATCCCTTGAAAATTAAGAAAGATAACTTCATTTAAAATAATTGTGGAAACATCTAAATTAATATTTAAAAAAATAATTCTCATGATGGAGGTAAAAAAATTCATTCCATATACATTTAAAAATAACAATCTTTTTTTTACTTTTGTCAAATTTAAAAAGTGTGTCGTACATAAAATATTTGAGAAAATTACTTTAACTAATTTTTAATGAAATTAAAAGTATTTAGATATAATATTTATAAAAAATATATTTAGATAAAAAAATCCATTAAATTTTTTTAATAACATGTACCAGGATAAAAAATATCATCGACCAAAGAGGAAATTAGGTACACTTTTCATCAAATCATTTTCAAATACTTTTATGCATTAGAGATCATAAAATAGTAAAAAACATGGAAACTATGAGAATAAAATTCTTTGAATAAAATGTATGGGGTTTCAAGTATAATTATTATATTATCTTAAACCATTGAAATTTAACATAGATAATCTCTAAATGAATTTAGAGTGTAACAGAAAACTTTACGACATTGGTATTATTTAAATCCATTCCCCTTTAAATGAAATAACGTCAAATGAAACATTAATGACACGAAACATAAATAGGTTAATTTTACAATATATATAAGGGTTAATATATACACCATATAAATAAAATTAGATGAATGACATTAAAAATATCATAGAAAATAATATTGATATGAAGAACACTTTATTTTTTCACATTCGTCATATGTGCTCTTAATCTCAAACATTATAAATTTATATTTACTAAAAGTTAATAAAATAACAATATTCATATTTTTAATACAACATATTATTCCATTAAATTGTCAAATTACCCACTTATTAACAATTATCCATTAACTCAACATTCTAGGTGTAAACTACTATGTTTTCAATGCATATTTTGGTTTCGCGGTGTTGGAGTTTGTTCCCAAGATAGAAAATATATATACTTTATGATTAAATTTGTTCTTAGTTATTAAAAATTCTAAAACTGATTATCAAATCATTAATTTTTCTCCTAATGTAACATATAATGTTACGATTTCTTAAGAGTAGTTTTTTCAGCGAAAGATCAAAGTAGTTTTGTACTGTGATGAGAACATAGATGTGGCAGAAAAAAATTCTAAAAAATAAGTTCTATAGTAGGTTAAAATAATTTTAAAGGGACTAAAATTATACAAGTTATCAAAGTTGGAGACTCATTGAAAATTGTGATAACATCAATGGTGTACACTATTAGTAATTTATAGGTTATGAGATTACAAGAACAAGACCAGCTAGAATGAAATCCACATTAATATGCTTGTATATTACAATTTGTGGGCATTTATAATGGTATAGATAAACGGTTATTATTATTTATTCACATTAGGACTCACGTGAATATATATATATATCATAAACTTTGGGAATATACACTTGTTGTGATGTTGGATATGTTGGGTGTGTAATGAATGACCTCTCATTGATGAATAATATGAGAAATTATTTTCGTATTCTATTTTTTAATGGAAGTTGATATTTAAGTCCCTCTTATTAAAAAGATAAATCCAAAATAAATCAATTTCTTTAGTTTTATATTGGGGATATTGATTTATATATATTCAAATAAAGAGACACTAATCATATAGGTTTATGGCACCTGCATGAAACATGATTGATAAAAGATATCAAGATAAAGTGATTATATTTCATGTTGAGTGTTCATATGTGGTTTTTAATGTTTCAATAATAATTTATTCCTATATGGGTTCCTTGGAGTGTTTCTAGATATTACCATTAGACTTTGGTATGCCGCCAAATGGTTCTAATAAATGGTCTTAGTGCGTCACACAATATGTGCATCTAGAACCTCAGATGAATATTAATATTATTTATTATTTAAATTGTGGAATAAATATAGTTCACATGCATGGTTTATTAATTAGTCATTTTGGCTCGATTACATATACTCTATCACTAGTTATTTGAGATATTATTTAATGATTATAATATTTATTATATTATTATTCTCTATTTTGTGATCAAAAAATATATTTTTTTCAATATAAGGTTGTGATATTTAATTATTAAATAAATATTCTGTATTCATGGTCTAATTAATATTCTGGAGGAATGGAAGACTGAGTTAAAGATCGGGTGAGAAAAAACATATACAGAATAATATTTGAATAAACAATATTTTATTAATTTGGATTTTAATGTATATAAAGATAAAATATTATTATTATTATTATTTTAGATATGAGGTTCTGTAAGGGATTGAGGGAAAATAATTCGGGGTCATGTGCAATTATTATTTTATTACCCTCAAATTATTTAAATCTAATTATATCATTTTAAGGAGTTTACATTTTGGATATTTTTCACAATAATATCTATAGAATCTCTCTAAACACCATTGATAACTCCTTTATCATATAATTATCTCAAGTATATGGAGTGAACATATTCCACCAGCAGCAATGAAAATCCTTCATGGTGAATTTATTGAGGACAATAATGGAAAATAACCTAATAATTAGGATATGTCATTATAGCACTTGGATATTCATATTATGATATTTATATGTTAGTGGAAAACATGTAGATAAATTCAAGAGGGCTTATACAAAAAAAATCTTACTTGTTTAATGAAGGTAATATAAAAAGGGTATTTTAGAAGATCAAAATCTATATAAATGAAAGATATTAAGAGAAGAAAATACTATCATCATATCAAATATAAATGAATTGTATATCTGACATGAAAATATCCTCTCTCAGTTCCATGTTTTCATTATTCAATATTATATTGAAAATTGTCAATGTTAATGATTTTCAAATCAGGTAAAATATTAAGAATGGTAAAATGGATTGAAAAAACTTTTTTAGTTTCACCAATATCTTTTGTTATTCCCAAAACCATCATGTGGTGTCAATGTATCACCTTTTAAATCTATAATTATTAATTTTATTATTGATTTATATTCATAATAGTAGTTGGATATTTATTTTCAAAATTTATCTATTATTAAATAAATTTTAATTTACATCTTTTTGATATATTAATCATCACTATTAAGAGATTAATTTTAATAATGAATTATGAATAGATGTATATTGAATATGGATTACATCAGGAAGCACATAGGTTCATTGATGGTAAGACTGTATTACACGATGAGAATCGAGAGTAAAAATTACGTACTAATGTGTATTGTATCATGATGTTCAACATAAATCAAAACATTCTTAACAAAAACAACATGCAATGTATTTATTTGACACCATGTGTATAATGGTCTAATATATCTCACAACCTATCTGATTACATAAGGTTTGGAATTAATGACCTTAATATAGTATACATGTCTTATTAGTGAAATTCAATCAAAATATGTGGTAAAAAACAAGGTCAAACCCATGTGAGAATGAAAACCTAGAGAAATAATGAATTACACAATGTGTATCTCACGTACATAGAATGTAGTTCATTATATCTAACATTTTTTGTAAACTCTGATTTATATGGAATGTTTGTAGGACACACAAAATGAAGGATACATGACTTGTATCTAGGTAGTACATAATTTTTAGCCACGCATCTGAAAAACCCATCGATCCTTTTGGTAGGTTTCATAGACACATTCCGTATGAGATATTTAATGTGCATCTTGTTAGTTCAAATCCTTTAGTCCCACATCCAAATTACAAGTGGAGTCTTTCAGTGGGTTACAAAGACACATGAAAAGAGTGATACATGACATCTAGTTGGTATGTACATGTCGTACGGTTTGGATGAGGTACATGTCAATGCCCTGGGAGTTTTCCCTGGGTACATGACAATCGAGGTCCCTCATGTGTAGAACATAAGTACATGATGTGTAGTCTTTAAATAAAGGATTGAACCAAATTACACTAAATTACCAATTATAGAATGAGAAACATATTTATTTCATAGGAACATTATTTGTTTGTCAATTTAGTAATGGTTTTAATGAATTTAAAATGATTTATTTATTTATAACAATAATCCATAATTATAGGTTCTTCTATTTATTATTTATGAATTTTCTAAATGATGGATATATCTATGAGGTGATTGATGGACCTTGTGAGGACCAAGAATCCGGTGGGCAATCCTAGTGTCTAGCTCGGAAGGACACCTCAATGAAACATCAATATATTGGAAGAGGATATCAACATGAAGGAGCCTCCAAGGTGCCATGGCAGGCCATATAGGCAACCCTTTCTTATGAGGAGACAGTTACAACTGGGAGATCAAACATGGACCATCAAAATAGGTATGTAGTGTTGGGTGATGATGACTGCCAAGCTAATATGGATATAAACAAGAATGAGGAATCACATGAAGATGACCACTTGGTAGATGTGGGTGAGTCCCAAGAGGATATGGATCATGTTCTGTATATCCCCACAGAGCCCAAGGAAGTGACAATTGCAGAGGAATATCTATGATCATCCTCATGGAAGGGAAAGTTCATTTCTACTGATTCTGATGGCTTTATCAAGACCAACTGAGGGGCGACGTAGGAAGGAGTATTCTAACCTACCTAGTCCACCTATCACGACTTTTGCAAGTAAGAGCAAGTAGCTTCCAATGGATCCTATTACTATGAGTAATTCAGATGCAATGGTCAACTCATATAGAGACTCGGTGTCTGCAGGTGGTGAGGCTTGATTCCCTTCAATTCCCCTAGTGAAGACGAGGGATCCTAAATAGAAATGTGAGACATGCTCTATAAGGCCCCAGCCTTAAACCTTACTTAATCTTGAGTTATTACAAGATTACACATTTAGGATCTTTTCAGGATTAGAGTTTTAGAGAAATAGATCATGAAACTTGCATTACATTCCACATTTAAACAAAGTGGTTACTTAAAAGACAGTATTCATTCTTCCCATCAAAGGAAACATATTGAAAATAAAACATGGATTCTTTCTTGACACATCCTTGACACTATCATCACATCATGTACCTTTCCCTTGACCTCTGAAAAACATTTCAAAAACATGGGATGAGCATAAAAAGCTCAGTAAGGGTTATAAAAATATGGAAAGGAAACTTGAGTTCATATATACATAATAATGAAATCATACTTTAGCCATAAAACATAGGCACTTTAACATACCTCATCAAACCATGAATAAATAATAGAAATCATAAGACATAAAGGTAACTTGAGGCATTAATAACATTCTTACGTAGGGAGTAACCCTCTTGGTTACGTTTGGAATACCCATCACAGTATATTCCCTAAATCTCTTCGGAGAAGCCTTAACGTTTCACTCCTTCGCGTTACCCAATGCATTGGAGACCTATATCAGGCTCACCCGCCCTTATTTTATCACGGAACCACCCATCTTCATAATAATGCCCAAGAACCATAAAATAATCATATCACATTAAACATGCATAAAGGAAACATAACATTTCCACTTGTAAAACACAAGATATCAATACAAAACATTGATATAAAAACATTATGAAAAGAATTCTCAATACCAAAATAAAAGAAAAGTAAAACACGGTATTTTTCTTTTAAAAAAAGGTATGGCTTGTAGAGGAAGCCGAAACTCAAATAATGGTCACGGTGGCGGAGAAGTCGTTGTCGCCGCATATGTACGACAAAAACATTCCCTTTTTCGTTTAGTAAAATGATTTTTATAAAAACAGATTCCTTTCGGATAAACGTAAAAGTAAAAGGGGTTTATACACCATATAAAAGAAGGTCATGTATAAGACATAATATGCCTCAATGAAAGGAGATTCAGACGAAGTCCCATACAAAGATGGTATCCTTGTATTAAGGATAAATCAATTACATAATTATGTGTGAAAAACTAACACACCAAATATAAGTGGATATTAAGTGTAAAAGAATCAGAGGTTATTCACACATATTCATAGAACGACATATTCAAGGAGTACATGCTTATCCAAAATAATCAAAATTGGGTTAAGAAGTTCCCTTGCAATAATTAGACAGCCTAACGGCGTCACATCAAAATTCAGAAAAAGAGTTGATGAGAGTTAAAACCGGTATCTCATCACTTGGACATAAAATTTACATTAATAAGGATATATAAGAACATATCCCAAATTAATTATTATGTGAATTAAAAGACATAACAAAATAAGTCTTTTAAAAAGAGGAGGGTGAAAGGTTCCCTTACCGACATGGGTATCATTCGAAACATATGCCCCATGAAAGAAGGACAATACATCATTGATGTAAATACTCGTAAATGAAAGAATATTACAGAATGAGTAAAATAATGTTCAGTACCTACACCACTCAAAGGAAATTGTGGAAAATGTAGCATAAATATCACGTGAATAAAAGTGAGATGAAAAATCCCTTACGAAAACTCGGCAGCCTAACGGCGCCACTTAAAACGTCCAAAAATGGATTGATGAGATCAAATAGGGTATCTCATCACATTACAATAAAATGTACAGCAAGAGGAATATAAAAGAACATCCCCCATAATAACAAAGAGGAGCTTAAAAGAAGTGACATAAAGGGGAGTACTTAAAGAGAAAGAGAGAGGTTAGATCTCTTACGAAAATTCGGCAGCCTAACGGCGCCACTCAAAACACCCAAAATTGATTGATGAGAGAGAATAGGGTCTCTCATCATATGAACATAAAAATTACAGTATGAGTAATATAAAATAACATCCCAATAACAAGAAATATGAGCTTAGAAGGAATGACATAAAAGAGTGTACTTAAAAAGAAAGAGAGGAGTAGGATCCCTTACCTCAAGTCCAACTTGTCTTGTTCGTTTATTTATATTCCTGAATAATAAACTTTGGTCAATTAATAATTGCATATGTACCTCCTTTATAGATTATTATTCAGTTAATATCACATATTATAATGTTATAATAATTGTTTAATAATGTTAGTTCATATCAGACCTTTTTGCCGATGTTTGGTACATGAGTCAAAAATGAACTTGTTTGAAAAAAGATTGCCCATGTAGTTATAAGTAAATAATTTCTAGAATATTATTAATGATTAAAATATCATATATATCCAGAAAATATTCATTTCATAATATTCCATATCATTTGGAGATAAAAAGTGAAAAGCACCGTTCATGGAGACGGTAGGCCGTACGTACGCATGAACGCTACTTTCATTTTTTGTCATATTAATGGAATTAAAACAAAATGAGAGAGATATATATATGTTATAATTCCAGAATGATATCCATAATTTTAATTTAATATATTACATATATATCCATTATATATACGTACTTATAATATTACATAACATTTTGAGATAAAAAATGAAATGTACCGTTCATGGAGACGGTAAGCCGTACGTATGCATGAACGCTACTTCCATTTCTATTTCATATTTTAATGGAATAAAAACATAATGATACATAATAGTATTTTAATTCCAGTATGGTATCATATATAATATCATTAAATATATCCTTTATATGTACCACATATGGTATTAACGAATCAAGTCACTTTGAGGGGGCGGTGGTCCGCACTTCCTTAAATGAAGATATCGCGTTTACCCATAATGGAAACCATGAATGTATGCCCAAAATGAAAAATAAATAAGATTAAGGAAAACAAAAACATATTATATATGATATATAAATATAGTGTCATCATAATGGCCACCTTTGAAGGTGTTAAAATAATGTTAAACAATCATCGTTTCGGGAGGCCGAAATTCGCCATCCCCGGAAAAAGTATATTCTTTAACCATTAGATGTAGGTGTGTGAAATTATAGCTCGAATACTTCTTATAAAAACATCCTATTATATTTATTATACTGGAGTTGTTACAAAATAAATGAATAAAAAGAGTTTAGGGGGTTGGAGAATCAAAATAAAACAAAAGGACTCAAGTGAAGACATTACCTTAAAATCAGGTAACTCCCTTTGGTTTGAGCTCAAAGGCTTCCTTGGGAAGACTTCTGCCCAACGTGTGGCTTCAAGGAGTAAGAGAGTGAAGTGGAGAGACAAAATGGGTAGACGTTGGCCGAGCCAAAGGCTTTGGGAGTGTGGGTAAGGAGGTAGAGGTGGGGGATTTTTATAAGAGGAGAGGAGGGTCACTCATGGAAGGTAAAGAAAAGTCACTTTATTTTAAAATGGTATTCGGATTTAAGAGGTCCCAAATTGATGTGTTTCGAGGATAAGGTGATAAGGGTTAGAAATACACTAATATAATAGGTTTTGGACATGTTTAGGTCTTAGATATTACATTATCTTTCCATTTTATTTAAATCGTTAAATAATGAGGTCATCGCTGCATCATCAAAATGTCATAAATAATTTAATTTATTTAATGTATAAAAATTATAAAAAAAATACTATGATGTAGGAAATATTTTTAGCTTTCTAATTAATATTTATAGTCAAAAATAGGATTTTTATGACCCTATGTACAAATTGTTTTAGTAAAACATTTCATGTTTGTCTCATTTTTACTATAACATTAAATAAAAATATATTAATGTCATTTTCCAACCAAAGTGGCTCCATGGGGTCCCCAAGTTGACCCATAGGTTTTCTAGGTCGGAAATGACACATAAAATGTGGTTAGGACATGTTTCAAGTTCATTTTATACTATTAAAACATTATTTTTACCTTAAACTACACTAATTACCTCTAATCGCGATTAAAAACTTAATAAGTTACTATTCACCAAAAAATTATTGTTTTCCCATTGAACCACATTTTACATCTTAATGACACCCATGTATGTCGGATTTTTTAAATTCAAAACCCAAAGATGGAAAAAAATCATTTAAACAGAAAAGATCACTTTTTATAAGTACCACTTAGTGGTTTCACTATTCATCAAAAATTGAAGTTTTTCAGAAAAATCCCAAAAATTTACCCTAAGCTATATTTGATATTCCGAATTCAAAAATGAAGTCTATTTTAAAAAATTAAAAACATATAAGTCACATTAATTAATTTAATAATTAATTCCCGCTGTCAGAGAAAATATCGTGTTTTTAGGAAATAATAAGTATCAAAAGATTGACAGTAGTTTACGTCTGATTTTAAAGTGAAAATTAATTCCAACGACCGCTATTGGATTTAATGGTAAAAATATATTATAATTTCACTTTAAAACCAATTCAAAAGATAATCTAGTCATATAAATGAATTAGATTAAAAAGAGGTTTTAAATTAAAATACAACATTTTACACTGTTCATTAAAAAAATGAACTTTATCAGAAAGATACCAAAAATTTACACAAAGTAAATTTTGATGTCCCAATTCTCAAGAAGAGTTTTATTTGGTCCAACAGGATGTATAAGAGTGAACAAAACTATATTTAATGATGATTCTCCATCAAAAGGTGACACGTGAACCTTTAGTGAAAACTAGGGCATATATGCCTAAAATCGAATTATTTCAGTATTTTATGCCTTTATCTTTTATTGGATAAATGTAAAAACATTTAAAAACATATATAATAATATTTTAGTTATTTCTATTTATTCCCACCAATAAAACGGCTATATGTTAACTACTATTTAAAATAATATTATTTTATTATTAGAGTGCAACGTAAGATTCCCAAGAAACTCGTTGTTGCGTGTTGGGTACGCCATCGAGCATAGCGTCCCCTTTAAAGTCATATTAATATTTTATTCACAAACATGGATAAATATGAAAATGTCGTATTCTTTATTTACCTGGGGTGTTGCATCCTTCCCCACTTTTGGGAATTGCGTCCTCGCAATTTTTAAAATTGAGCTTGGAAACATCTTTGAAAGTCCAAATCGGAACAAGAGTCGGTAAAACAATCACTTTAAAATAAAGGAAGATAAGTACAGAGGTCACCCGAGTTAACCCATATGTAGAAAAACATGGACATGGAAGAAAAAGCAAAGGGTCATGTTCTTGAGAAAGAGTGATAGTAAACATGTCTAGGAGAAAGTTAACCATAAGAAAATCACAAACGTGTGATGGGTTAAACGATATTCGATTCCCCGATAGGAAAAGTTAATAGACAACATTTTTGTTTTAATATACTTTTTATTGAGGAATTAATTCATAAGTAAACATAATCACTTATCATGTTGACTTTCAACTTTTACTAGATTCCTTAATCGAACTCATATTTTTTCCAAAAGACGAGTATTTTGGGAGACGTGTTAGCATTAAGAGTACTATAATAAAATTCTAGAGAATCACATAATCCACCAAAGAGAACTATATACTTCCCATTTCTTTAGGATTTCACCACAACGAAAACCAAAAGGTTAGTACAAGGTCAGATAATCCAGAAAAGGATAACCCTTTAAAAAGAAAATATATGCTAAATCTCTATAATTTGTCCAACAAAACCCAAAGTTCAACGAGGACCATCCGATAAACAATTTGTCCATAAAATTCTTCAAATTAAAGCAATATATGATTGAAACCCAAATATTTGAAAGATTTAGTCACATAGTCTTCCAAGTTAAATCGTAACATTTATCTCCAAATAACATCAGTTGCTCCTAAAGTCTCGTATTGAAAAGTAATTAACCTAATCACATATCCTCCATGATAGGTAAATCATTTTCATAAATAACCCAAAATCAACTAACTATTAATTCATAAAATCATATAACTAAAATGAATCAGTAAAACTAACCAGGGACTTCACATAGTCCAGTGGTAGGCAATAAATACAAGTCGCACTTTGGTTGTGGGTTCGATTCCCGCAGCTTTGTCCGACGCAATGAGTAGTCACACGGTCTGCGTGTTGTCCTTTTTCCAAAACAATATAATTCTCAAATAATTCCTCAAAAAGGGATAAAATCATAAAAAATAACCATAACATAATTTAACCTCAATTTATCTCATGCCTTTCACATCAATCATAACATATAGTAACCCATAATTACCTCAAAAGTAAGGATCATATAAACCCAAATGGTTCTTTATAACTATGTGCACAAAATAAAAGATAACTATTCCTTGAATAAAATTTGCCTGTATTAAACATCAGGGTTACAAATAATATAAAAAGTCTTTAAATGTAACCCCATCATCAAAAGAGACTTAATAATCTTAAGAATTTCACCATAACTCTTGAAGCCCTTATATGTTGAAATCTTACTCATTCAACATTCTTCATGATCCATTAACCATTCCTTTCCAACTTATTCTGAAATACCTCTTTCCTACAAACAATATCATGAATCATATCCTAAGATTCCAAAATAGGAAAACAATAGTCATGAAATAAAACATACCTTTGATTGGTCATTGTCAGTTTCTTCATCCTCAATTGTAATGGCATTAGGTATTGGTAAATGAACATTTGTACGCTCTTGGTGATCCCATTCATGGAACTTCTTCATAGGACATGTGTTTTCATAATGAACATGCACACCACATTTAAAACATTCAAATGATCCCTCAGAAAGAACTTCTTTCCCTTTCCTTTAGTCAACTGGATGCTTCCTTTTTCCATGGCAGGTTCTTGCTTTATGACCTTCATTTCCACATCTATAGCATTTTCCTGTCCCTTTGAAACATTTTCCTAGGTGTTTATTTCAACATCTTTGACACATAGGTTTTTGAACACACTTACCTTTATGATTATTACCTGTACCTCCATAGGGATTTGTTTCTCGCATATATGATGCCTTAGAGAAATCACCAAGGTTTAGGTGGTCAATCATGACTCTAGATAGTTGGTTGAAGATAATCACATGATTTCTCATTGCAGCTCCCATATCATTCAGTTGCTTGCTCAAAAAACTGTTACAGTTTCCTTCACATCCACTGTTACTTTGATGCCTGCTAGATCCAACCATTTACTAAAACCAATAAGGTCAGTGTGTGTATATCAAATAAACCATCATGTACTAATGAGGAAGATAAACACTAAGATATACTTACTCATTCACTTTATTTGAAACTAGGACTCTTTCTAAAATCCTAACCATTATGGTAATTCCACTTATGCTTAAAGAATACCCTAACCTCTAAAGTTATCTAAACCGACCTCTGATACCAACTATAAGGCCCCAGCCTTAAACCTTACTTAATCTTGAGTTATAACAAGATTACACATTTATGATCTTTTCCGGTTTAGAGTTTTAGAGAATTAGATCATGAAACTTGCAATTACATTCCACATTTAAACAAAGTGGTTACATAAAAGGCAATATTCATTCTTCCTATCAACGGAAACATATTGAAAATAAAGCATGGATTATTTCTTGACACATCCTTGAATCTATCATCACATCATGTACCTTTCCCTTGACCTGTGAAAAACATTTCAAAAACATCGGATGAGTATAAAAAGCTCAGTAAGGGTTATAAACATATGGAAAGGAAACATGAGTTCATATATACATAAGAATGAAATCATACTTTACCCATAAAACATAGGCACTTTATCATACCTCACCAAACCATGGATAAATCATAGAAATCATAAGACATAAAGGTAACTTGAGGAATTCATAACATTCTTACGTAGGGAGTAACCCTCTTGGTTACGTTTGGAATTCACATCACAGTATATTCCCTAAATATCTTCAGAGAAACCATAACGTTTCACTCCATCGCATTACCCAATGCATTGGAGATCTATATCGAGCTCCCTCGTCCATATTTTATCATGGAACCACCCATCTTCATAATAATGCCCATGAACCATAACATAATCGTATCACATAAAACATGCATAAAGGAAACATAACATTTCCACTTCTCAATCACATGATATCAATACAACAAATTGATAAAAAAACATTATGAAAACCATTATCAATACCAAAATAAAATAAAAGTAAAACATGGTATTTTTCTTTTAAAAACGGTATGGCTTGTAGAGGAAGTCGAAACTCAAATAATGGTCACGGCAGCGGAGAATTCGTTGTCGCCGCATATGTACGACAAAAACATTCCCTTTTGTCGTTTAGTAAAACGATTTGTATAAAAAAAGATTACTTTTGGATAAACTTAAAATTCAAAGGGGTTTATACACCGTATAAAATAAGGTTGTGTATAAAACAAAATATGCCTCAATGAAAGGAGATTGATACGAAGTCCCATACAATGATGGTATCCTTGGATTAAGGATAAATAAATTAAATAATTATGTGTGACAAAATAACACACCAAATATAAGTGGATATTAAGTGTAAAACAATCAGAGTTCATTCACACATATTCATAGAACGACATATTCAAGGAGTACAAAATTATCCCAAAAAATCAAAATTGGGTTATTAAGTTCCCTTGCAATAATTAGACAGCCTAACGACGTCACTTCAAAATTCAGAAAAAGAGTTGATGAGAGAGAAAAAGGGTATCTCATCACTTGGGCATAAAATTTACATCAATAAGGATATAGAAGAACATATCCCAAAATAATAATTATGTGAATTAAAATACATAACAAAATAAGTCTTTTAAAAAGTGGAGGGTGAAAGGTTCCCTTACCGACATGGGTATCTTTCGAAACATACGTCCCGTGAAAGAAGGACAATACATCATTGATGTAAATACTCATAAATGAAAGAATATTACACAATGATTAAAATAATGGTTTGTACCTACACCAATCAAAGGAAATTGTGGAAAATGTAGCATAAATCTCACAGGAATAAAAGTGAGATGAAAAACCCCTTACGAAAACTCGATAGCCTAACAGCGCCACGTAAAACTTCCAAAAATGGTTTGATGAGATCAAATAGGGTATATCATCACATTAAAATAAAATTTACAGAAATAGGAATATAAAATAACATCCCCAATAATAACAAAGAGGATATTAAAATAAGTGACATAAAGGGGAGTACTTAAAGAGAAAGAGAGAGGTTAGATCTCTTACGAAAATTCGGCAGCCTAACGGCGCCACTCAAAATTTCCAAAATGGATTCATGAGAGAGAATATGGTCTCTCATCATATGGACATAAAAATTACAGTAAGAGTAATATACAATAACATCCCATTAAAAGAAATATGAGCTTATAAGTAATGACATAAAATAGTGTACTTAAAAAGAAAGAGAGGAGTAGGATCCCTTACCTCAAGTCCAACTTGTCTTGTTAGTTTCTTTATATTCCTGAATAATAAACTTTGGTCAATTAATAATTTTCTAAGTACCTCCTTTAGAGATTATTATTCAGTTAATATCACATATTATATTGTTATAATAATTTTTTAATAATGCTAGTTCATATCAGACGTTTTTGCCGATGTTTGGTACATGAGTAAAAAATGAACTTGTTTGAAGAAAGATTGCCCATGTAGTTATAAGTAAATAATTTCCAGAGTAGTATTAATGATTAAAATATCAGATATATCCAGAAAATATTAATTTCATACTATTCTATATCATTTGGAGATAAAAAACGAAAAGCACCGTTCATGGAGACGGTTGGCCGTACGTATGCATGAACGCTACTTTCATTTTTTGTCATATTAATGGAATTAAAACAAAATGAGAGAGATATATATTTTTTAAAATTCCAGAATGATATCCATAATTTTGATGTAATATATTACATATATATCCATTATATATATGTACTTATAATATTACATAACATTTTGAGATAAGAAATGATATGTACCTTTCATGGAGACGGTAAGTCGTACGTACGCATCAACGCTACTTCCATTTCTATTTCATATTTTAATGGAATTAACACATAATGATACATAATAGTATTTTAATTCCAGAATGTTATCATATATAATATCATTAAATATATCCTTTATATGTACCACATATGGTATTAACGAATCAAATCACTTTGAGGGGGCGGTAGTCCGCACTTCCTTAAATGAAGATATCGTGTTTACCCATAATGGAAACAATAAAGGTATTACCAAAATGAAAAATACAAAAGCTTAAGGAAAACATAAACATAATATATATCATATATAAATATAGTGTCATCTTAATGGCCACCTTTTAAGGTGTTAAAAGAATGTTGAACAATCATCGTTTCGGGAGGCCGAAAATCGCCATCCACGGAAACAGTATGTTCTTTAACCATTAGATGTAGGTGTGTGAAAGTGTAGCTCAAATCCTTCCTATAAAAACGTCCTAGAATATTTAGTATACTGGAGTTGTTACAAAAAAATTAATAAAAAGATTTTAGGGTGTTGGAGAAGCAAAATTAAACAAAAGGACTCAAGTGATGACATTACCTGAAAATCGGTTAACTCCCTTTGGTTTGAGATCAAAGGCTTCCTTGGGAATACTTATGCCCAATGTGAGGCTTAAAGGATTAAGAGAGGGAAGTGGAGAGACAAAATGGGCAGAGGTTGGGCGAGCCAAAGGCTTTGGGAGTGTGGGTAAGGAGGTAGAGGTGGGGGCCTTTTATAAGAGGAGAGGAGGGGAACTCTTGGAAGGTAAAGAAAAGTCACTTTATTTTAAAATGGTATTCGGATTTAAGAGGTCCCACATTGATGTGTTTAGAGGATAAGGTGATAAGGGTTTTAAAGACACTCATCCAATAGGTTTTGGACATGTGTAGGTCTTAGATATTACATTATCTTTCCATTTTATTTAAATCGTTAAATAATGAGGTCATCGCTGCATCATCATGATGTCATAAATAATTTAATTTATTTAATGTCTAAAAATTATAAACAAAATACTATGATGTATGATATAATTTTATGTGTTCAATGAATATTTATAGTCAAAACTCTGATTTGTATAACCCCATGTAAAAATTGGTTTAGTAAAACATTTCATGTTTGTCTCATTTTTAATTTAACTTTAAATAAAAAGATATTAATGTCATTTTCCAACCAAAGTGGCTTCATGGGGTCCCCATGTTGACCCATGGGTTTTCTTGGTCGTCCATGACACATCCAATGAGGTTAGGACATGTGTCAAGTTCATTTCATATTATTAAAACATTATTTTTACCTTAAACTACACTAATTACCTCTAATCGCGATGAAAAACTTAATAAGTTAATATTCACCAAAAAATTATTTTTATCCCATTGTACCACGTTTTACTTATTAATGACAACCATGTATGTCAGATTTTTTAAATTAAAAACACAAAGATGGAAAAATTTCATTTAAACAGAAAAGATCAGTTTTTATAAGTACCACTTAGTGGTTTCACTATTCATAAAAAATTGATGTTTTTTAGAAAAATCCCAAAAAGTCACCCTAAGCTATATTTGATATTCAGAATTCAAAAATGAAGTCTATTTTACAAAATTCAAAACATATAAGTCAAATTAATTAATTTAATAATTAATTCCCGCTATCAGAGCAAATAGCGTGTTTTTATGAAACAATAAGTATCAAAAGATTGACACTAGATTAAGTCTGATTTCAAAGTGAAATTAATTCCAACGACCACTATTGGATTTAATGGTAAAAATATATTCTAATTTCACTTTAAAACCAATTCAAAAGATAATCTAATCATATAAATAACTTAGATTAAAAAGAGGTTTTGAATTAAAATACAACATTTTACACTATTCATTAAAAAAATGAACTTTATCAGAAAGATACCAAAATTTACACAAAGTAAATTTTGATATCCCAATTCTTAAGAAGAGTTTTATTTGGTCCAAAAGGATGTATAAGAGTGAACAAAACTATATTTAATGATGGTTCTCCATCAAAAGGCGATAAATGAACCTTTAGTGAAAACTAGGGCATATACACATAAAATTGATTTATTTCTGTATTTTATGTCTTTATCTTTTTTTGGATAAATTTAAAAACATTTAAAAACACATATAATCATATTTTAGTTATTTCTATCCATTCCCTCCAATACAATGGATACATGTTAACTACCATTTAAAATAATATTATTTTATTATTAGAGTGCAAGGTAAGATTTCCAAGATAATCGTTGCTGCGTGTTGGGTATGCCATCGAGAATAGCGTCCCCTTTAAATTCATATTCATATTTTATTCACAAATATGGATAAATATGAAAATGTCATATTCTTTATTTACCTGTGGTGTTACATGCTCCGCTGGAGACCCTCAGCAAACAAATATCATCGATTTTGGAACACATGGATCTTCTTTCTCACTCAGATGAAGAAATTGGAGAGGAAGATATGGATATGAAATCATTTAAGAAGACAGGGAGAATGATTCATGTGATCACTAATATGAAAAAAGAGAGTGGATTGATATGCAAGCTTGTATTCTGCTCAGAGGATTCAATATGTAAAATATTGACATGGAGGAATTCACGAAATCTTGGGACAACATGGAACTTCATTATGAAGGCATTTTGAATGACTCCCCTGACGCCCAGGGAAATTCTATTCCCTAGATATTGTTTAGGGAAATTGATTCTAATCGGCTAAAACTGTTCTTCAACAAATCTATTATTTATTTTGGTGTTTAATGTTGTGAGGGTTCTCAGTATCCCCTTAATAGTGTTTTTTGAAAATTAAAAAGTAGTGTTGATGATAAAAATACCTCAATTTCGTTTTAAGTTGGATTATCCTTAGACTACTTATTTCAAAATCGAACCATAGTTCAATGCTCTTAACTAGACCATCTTGCGGTGACTTCAATTATCGTGAAATTATCTCATAATGTTTTGGGAGGACATACATTATTTGAAATCAAGGGTTAACATACCACATATGAATATTTAGATCTAATATACAATGATTGAAAATATTATTTTTATGGATTTCAATATTTCGGAGCCCCCATAAAAGGTTGTACAACTCTTAGTTAATGCAATTGGTATTTGGAATGCCTCCCTGAAAACATTGAAATAACTTATGAGGCCCATGTATAGGTTATTCCATGGGTAATAATGATCTTTTCCACCATAATTTCCAAGTAATATGATATTTAGAAGCTAATGGTGGGGCATATTAGATTTTGATAAAATAGTGGTATATTAACTAAAATAGATTAATATTAATTATATACTTTTATTAAATAATGTACTAAAATTATAATATACATATATTTTTAAATAATAGTTAAAATGAATTCAAAAATAATATTTTGATCCATAATTCATAAGTATAACCATCTCACAGGAAAAAAATCCCATGAGTGGAAAAAAATATGAGGTGTTATCCAAATCCATTAATTGAAATTAGATATTATTGAAGAACATATTAATAAAGATTATTGAAAAGTGGCAAGTGAGGATTAGTTTTATATCTATGGGAATCATTTTTCTATGATACATTTGTTCAATGATTTAATCTATCATCCTTCAATAATGTGCTTCTAATAAAACATGATGAAATCGACGTGAATAAAATAATGTCACAAATTTGAGATATCTATCAACAAAATGAGAGAAAATATAGATAATATATCTCAAATTATTTTTTTAATTGATTCTTTGGAGAGTGTGTTCCATCTATTCCTTGGGTTTTCATGATTATTATATATATTTTATGCTTATACATATAATGGATTAAATTCATAGATGTTCTTTATCTATATCATACTTTCTTTATAAAAAAGTTATTATCTACTCTTGCTTTTAATTATAACATTATAAATAATGATATGAGAATTCTGGAACTTCTTACATTGGATCGTGTGGTTGATAACAACATTGGGTGTGAAAACCACACAAGCTTTATCATAAATAAGAAAATTAATCTCCCAAACACCATCCTTATAAGGATAGGTTGAGGCTTTTTGGCTACCAATGGAGTGTGGATGGATACTCTATACATTTTAGATAACCAACATTCATTTTAAACATGAATTATATTAGTATTAAGAGATTTTTATTATTTTATAAATTTTACTAAAAAAATTATATATTCTTACTTCCAAGATATATAAAGTTTATTTTTAGATATTCGTAGAAAAATGATTCTTCATTTAGAAATATAACATATTGTATAGTATGATTCGTTTTAATAATAATCTATGTATTAAATTAAAAAATAATGTATTACAAAATAATAAAAAATTATATTCATATAATTCATATAACACTAAGTTGTGGAATCAACATCTAGGTCATGTATGTGAGTTCAATTTTTTCATTATGTATCAAGATTGTTATATAGACACTTTTTAACTGAAACATCTTGAATAATATCATGGTTAATTACAAGGGAGAATGTCCCAACCACCATTGGGTGGATAGGTTTAAAGAACCAAAGAGCTTCTAGAATTTGAACAAACTAATTTCTGTTGAGATTTACTTTTAGAAGATAAACGAGGTTATTATTAGTTCATATATTTTATAGATTAGTTTAGAAGGTATTTAAATGTCTTTTTAACATGGAATAAGTCTATGTTCATGGAGATATTCAAGGAATTAAATAATGACATAGAAAATCAACATGTAATGAAGATAAAGAATATTTTATCAGATCAACGCGTTGATTATCTTAACAAAGAGTTAATCATCATTCTATGGGAGTTTGGAACTTTTCTCAAATAGCTCCACCTTATACACCATAGTAGAATAGTTCTTGTTATATGAAGAACCATACCATTCTAGAAAGGACCTGGTCAGTGATGACTCATGTAGATCTTCCATTATCATTTTTTCTGTTTGTATTACAAACTATAAAATTCACACTAAATGGTTTACTAACTTAATTGGTGAATGGATCTCCCATTGACATAAATAGAAGAGTGAAACATGTCATATAAAATACATGTTTATGGGGTTTCGATGACTTTACTATGAAAATATCATGCAATAGATATATGAATTTCAATCTTTTCGATACACAATTTACCAAGTTCTAACTAAATTGGGGAAAGGATTTTCCTATGAGATTTAGAGTGTAGTGAAAAATGTATTATCACATAAATGTGGTGGGGTCTAATGAAATCTCATAGGCTCTCTCGAGAAACAAACTAATTATTCTAGGTATAATGTATATCTTTATAGTATAACCTAAGGAAATAAAGAGATATTATAAATAAAAACACTTATACAGGAAATTTATTATCCCAAGAAAAGGATTTTTTATTGAGAGGGTTCAAATAAAGAAGAATAATTTTTAGAGATTGATTGGATTTGATGAATTTAAGATAAAGATACACAAGAGTTGGTACATGAAAAAATTTCATAGGCTTACATGGAAGAAGAAGTTCTTGAAATACAAGTACTACATATGATCACTAGAAAGGTAAAACAACTATAGGGATATATTTTTCTATTCATAGAAGAAAAAAAATATTTTTTTATAACAATGAGCCTCTCTCCTTCAAGATGGAAGTATATATCTCATAACCATAAAAATGGTAATAACCTATGAATTTTGAATTGGATTCGGTGTATTAGAAGCATGTTTGGGTTCTGGTCAATCGTCTAGTGGATATAATGCATGTTATTGAAAATTGGTAGCGAATAAAAATTTGGATATAGATGTTAAATAATGTGCATAAAACTAAATGATATAAGATAAATGGTTTAAACAACCTCACGTAATTGAATATGAATTTTTTTTATGGTTTCAATTTTTATTTCCATATGAATTCATCATGCTATAGTGAATTACCATGGCTAAGAGATTTTGAAAATGGTTGTTTGAAAACATTATTTAATTGGAACCTTTATGATTATAAATATATATATATGACTCAAATAGAAGGTTTTTTTATTCTAAATGATTCTAAAATGATATGAAATTTGTGGAGATCTATCTATAGATTGAAGGAAGAATCTAGTTAAAGGGACACTGAATTTGATAAATCTATAACAGAATTTGGTTTCATTAATATTAAATTTGATACAATTACTTTAGTGGGAATACAATCATTATCCTAATAGTATATATTGATGAAATAATACTAAATTGAAATGATAGACAATTCATATAAGTAGTTAAGGACTGAATAAAAAATTACTTCTTCGTGAAGGACATAGGTGAAGCACCATATATTATAGGGATGAATATCATTATTGATAGTTCTCATATGAATCATGGGATAATTCTAGGATCATAAATTGACCAAATACTGAATATATTTATTATAGAATAATCCAAGAGGCCATTCGTTCTATTTATACATTATATATATTTTTCTATGAATATAGGTCATCATACACAATTGGATAACGTGAAATGAGTATGTTATCAAGATAATCGTATATAGGATCAACCATGCATGGATGGTTATGTACTTGACTTGAGGTTTCCAATTATTTGAACATGGTAAGAAGATATAATGATGAACTAGGTGATCAAAAAGGGTCTTATGTGAAGGTTATCCTTATATATTTGAAAAAAACTAAGGATATATTCCTAGTGTATAGAGAAGACGATGATATTTTCAAAAAGGGTTATACAGATTCAATTTCCCAAACAGCTTATATTGATTTTATTTCACAATCAGGGTACTTTTTCAACATCAATTAAAGAGCTATGATGTGGACGGGTTTAAAGATGCCGGTTTTGACTGATTCTATAAAAGTACTTGAGTACATGGAGGCTAATGATGTTGTCAAAGAAGACTTTTCGAATATAAATATTATTTTAGTGTCTTGATGTGGTACCTAATAGTAAGAATATTATCATTTTATAATATGATATTACTATAGTGGTGGGTGATGAAAAAGAGAAAACAACACATGAAAAAAAAAGAACACACTCTAACTATCACTTCATGAGGGATTATTTGTAGAGGGTTGTAGTTATAGTATGTTGAGTTTTTAAGGAATAAAATGTGACGCAAACCTTGAATAAATATATATCTCATTAGAATCAGGAATATCATGTGAGAACTAGCTGAATGAATGTTTTTAGTGATTTTTATCAGTTTATGTGAGAGTCTATTAGAGAATGTCTCCTATGACTAAATTCTATAAAATTAATGATTACATGTATTCAACGTTTTTTAATATTAATAAACTTCATATTAGATCATGACTATTCTTCTACATAATATATAATGTGATAATGTACAAAGAGTAGTTTCCTTTCAAAAAGGCCATAGATGTTCTTGGATATGATGGTGACCAAGAAGTTACAAGAATATATTATTAAATATATGTTCTTTGGCTAGATAAAATCATTTTATGTGACATAAATTATATATGATATTAGTGGTGGAGACTCATATAACATTGAGAAGCCTTATTATGTTGCATGCCCTTGGTAATTTCTATTATAGGATTTTATATGAATGAGGCCTATTAGTAGGAAATCCACACTTATATGTGTCATTAGATATTCATATGTATCTGAATTTATAATTGTCATTAGATTTTTTTATTATTATAATCTCATGTTATGGCTTTCATAAATTTCTTTATTTCTTAAACTCTGATGACATATGAACATGATGAAGTTGGATATGTTGGGTGTATCAAAAATGACATGTCTGTATTCAATAATGTGAGAAAAGATATTCCACACATGTTCTTTAAAATAGGTTTGTGTCTTATATCATTTAAAAAATATGATAAAGACTTAACAAATCAATGGAATTGGTGTTCAATCAGCATGTTCAAATTTCATAATATCAATGAAAGATGCATCGAACCCACGGGTCGATGGAACATCCATGTAACCTTCTAGATTAGTGATATCGAGATAAAGGTATTATATTACACAGTGTGAATTTGTTTGTTGTTATCAACATTGTGACATTAATATCCTTCTATAAGGGTGCTTTTTCATGTTGTATGATTCCCAAATTTTAATTTAGCCGGCCTTGAATAAAGACACAAAGAATGTTGTCAATCGAATCACAAACTAAGTGTGTCTCTAAAATCAGTTAAATAATATTATTATTTAATATTTAACATGGTGAATAAATATTATTCCAAAATTTGGTTTAATAACTGTTCATATTTTCATGATCACATATGTTATGGTACTGTTTATTTAAGGTAATATTTTTTCCACAGAAGATTCAGTAAATTATTGTTTCTATTTGGTGAATATAATATTTATTTATTTATTGGAAAATAATGAAATTATATTTATTTTATAAATAATTCAGCATAATTAAAGGTTAGAAATATATAGGGGAGTAATGGTGGACCGAGTTAATTATATTATGGGAAAATATATATATATATATAATATTATTTGAATGACAAATTTTCAATTAGTTGGTGTGTTTATTGCATGACTTGAGATAATTAAAATATTTTAATTTTTATTATTAACTAGGGGTTGAAAAATGATTAATAAAATGTAATTATAGGACATGTATAATAATTATTTCTAACCCTTGTAGTGTATGGACCAAAATATATTATTTTATAACGAGTTTCCATTTGTTTTTTTGTTTTGGACAACAACATCTATAGAATTTTTCTCAATTATATAGAGAGATCCCCTATATAAGAATATTATGATTTATGGAGATAGATAAACCATTATTAAAACATAATAGAATATTTCTTGAAGCTATTATTAAGGTAATCAAAGGATAACTATGCAATAGTTATGATCTTTCAACCTAGCACCCTGAGATTCCAATGGTAATGTCCTGAGGTTTGCGGAGAACATTTGGTTTAACACTAGATGGAATGTATAAATGAATCATAAAATATAAATGAAGTAAATTAAAAAAAAGTATATTTAAAAGATCAATATCTATATCAAAGAATGATCATAAGACAAGGTAATCCTTTCTTATAAAAAAATATAAATTTATAATACATTTAACATGAAATTATCCTCAATGAGTTCTATGTTTTCTGTATGTCAATATAAAACGTAAGAATTTCATTATTCACAGTGTTTAGGTTATATAAAATGTTTTGAAGGATCCATGATATTGAAAAAACATATACAATTCCATAGTCCCACTAACTGCTTCTATTGTGACTAAAACGTTCATATTGTTCCAGTCCTTGAACATCGATAATTTTTTTCAAATAAGATGACATTTAATGATGTTATAATTATAATATGAATTCATTATATACACATTTTTTGAAAATTCATATATTTTGAGGAAGAAAAATTAATTATATCACTTTATAGGGACAGTAGTAAGAACCTACACATGAGTAATGTTTTAATTTTACAACTAATGGAATTATAGAAGTGTAAATAATAATATATATTTTAAAAAATATAAAATAATTAGTATCTTATTTATATTCACTAAATCCATCAAAATTAAAATACTTGTACTGATGACATGAGAGAAAAATAACATTGATTAATGGATGTGGTATTTATCACATACACATGAACGAATTAATCATTTCTCATATGATGGTAAGAAAGTTGGAAATGGTTGTACCATTAAGATAAAAATATTCAATATCATAAAAATATCAATTTCATCACATTAATATAGATATATAATTTTCTTATGATGTATAATAATAAATTTTATTAGAATAATTTGTTGGATTGATTACCTATTCTTTGTGAAACCTCCATTATATATCTTTTTAAGGACACATGGGATAGTATATTAAGAAAACCATCACATCTATAATGTGTATCAAGAATTTTAGAAGGAACTGGGGTTGGAAAAAGTGAGTGGTTTGTTCCAAACTTCTTTTCAATTAATTTTTTTCTCCTTATAATGCACCAATGTGGCACAATTTATGGTAGATCCCCATGAGGTCACTGACACGCACTCAATCTTCTAGTTTACCAATTATAAATTCACATATATAAAAATAATTTATAAATTGATATGGAGTTATAGTTTTTATTGTGAAATGAAATTAATATAAATGAATATATATATATATATATAATTATAGAAGACAAAGAAAAATGTAATAAAATAAAAAAATACATTAGATGAAGAAAATGGTTTCTCTCGTGGTTTTATTGTGATGTTATCATTCTTATTAAAATAATTTCCATAATTATTTCAATCAATGAACAGATCTAGGTATTTTACTTTAATAAATATTGTTTGAAAGTCATTAGAATTCTTAATGACCCATATATGAATGAATTATCTATTCCACATTGATATATATTCCAAAATCCACAATTTGAATGACATAGATGTCGATGAGAAAGTAAATGACTAAACGATTGGGAAGAAGACATAAATATAGAATGTGGGGAAACCAAACACCAAAATAATTATGAGCACTACTAAAATCATAGAATAAAACCTGATATAAAAGAAATCACAATAAACTCAAACAAAATCACTTCCCCAACAAAAAAAACAATGAAGGATAGTTCTCCACAAACATGGACATTAAAGAAGAAAAAAAAGAAAAAAAATGAAAACAGATGAAAATAACAGAACAATAAATGAGATTAAATAATATAAATTTGAAATATAATGAACTTTTACATGAGTTACAATAAAAATTATCACTTTAAAATGTCTATCCATTTAAAATGGTTGAGGATTTTTAAATTTATAATGATACTGGGGGAAATATTTTCCTCTAAATTCGACCTTTGAATGATTGATAATTTTTGACAAAATTAAATTGAAGACTTCCGAAAATGTGTATTTAGTAATATATTTACCCAGTGTGTTTCTCATTCTGCAATGAAATATAATAATTTTTTTCTAATAGTTTAAGAAGTTGTTATTTTTTTACTCTGGAATATTATTCTGTATATGTTACTGTTGGAATTCCAATATTTCAACTTCCCTTGAATTTATGAACTTAGAGGTGGTAGAATTAGGCATGGACAGAATTAATGAACTTGTTCGCCATCCTCTTGTATATATATTTGTATAATTTGATCACAATTTTGATTTCCCTCTATGATATATTGGTCCCTCATGAAAGTTTATCAGATCATAGAATATATTTTGAGTTCCATATTATGAGCTGTTTTTGGGCTTCATGATTTTTAATAAATATTTGGATGTAAATGAATGAAATGAATCCATTGATATATTTAATCTATTAAAAATAATTTAAAAATCAAAATTATTTTATAAAATCTATGGTTTTAAGTAAATAAATAAATAAATATTTTTAAAGATAAATTTTTTTACCATTTTAATAATTAAGTTCAAAATACAACTAAATCCCAAAAAATAAAAAAATTATAAAATAACACTATTTGGGGATTAAAGTAATTTAATTAATTTGTAAAATATGTGATAATTTCAGCTTCATCACTCTCACACACATATCCATTTCAGTCTAAGACAATCAGCAAAAATTCAAGTCATAATCCACATAATAATAAAAAATGAGAAACAAATTCCTAAATAATTATAAAGAATAATTCCATCATATATATTTTATAAAAAATAACTTTACTTTTCATCCCACACAATTAAATTCAATCAAAATAAAAAATATATCCATGGAAAAATCACAACCTACATCATATTTAATTTTAGGTCAATCTTCACTCAAGATAGATTAAATCGTCATCTATGCTTGTATGTGGAAATTTCATGTATCAACATATTCTTCTAAAAATTATTATATCTCCATAGAGAAATTCATGAAAATATATTCAATCATGATGAAAATTTCTAAATGATTTTGTATGTATTAGTGTTGGAAGGTAAAATCATATAAAAATTTAATTCTAAATATAGGAGGTTAAACGGTTAAGTACAATGCATGAATATTCAACTGAAATCTCATGAAATCATTCAGTCAATTCCTTTAATAATTTTGAAACACCACACCAAACTATATTTTTTGACTTCATACATGATTTAAAACGTTATTATAATTAATCATATCATGCAAATTCTATCATTTTGGTTTATTTTTTTATTTTCATTTTCATTTTTTATTTTTTAAAGGTGGTTGACCTAAAAGTTGAATATAATTAATTACTGACAATTCAGGACCCAAATTTATTATAGGTAAATGAATAAAAAATAAATAACAATTACTAAATCAAGATGATGTCCTATTGTTAAATTTTTTTATATTTCAGTATATTTATTTGGAGAACTGGATGATATAAATAATGCGCCACAAAAGGATAAATCAAGATAAATTATCTCTAAATCCACTATAAAAAATAAAATATAACACATAAAACCATCGAAACAATAAATCATATCCATAATAACACACATAAAGAACCTTCCCCGCACTCATTCATGAAATATCCATGTAAAAACACTAATAGTACAACAAGGTAAGGAACAATTAGTTTTAAACATGATTTAAACCTATAATAAAATTCATTGATTATGTGGGATAAAAAGGTTAAATATAAATGATGTTATTAACTTAAAATATTTCTAAAAATAAAAATTCCTTAATATTTTCAAACACATTCTAGTAACTCCATTTTCTAGGAATTGAAAATTAGGATTTTTCATTCCCACCCGAAATCCATGTTTCCCTCAAGAAATTGTGTGAATTATAAAGAATATGTAAAAATGGTTTAGAATACCTCCAAAGACTATAAAATTAATTCCTGTCATTTTTCATGGTCATGAATATCAAAAATACATTAATGTTAATATAATTATTTAAAATCCAATTTGATGAAGATGTTTTCACATGGACAATCCTTTAAAACCCATTTTTAAGAAATCATGTCAACTTTATCAAAATCAAATTAAGTATGAAAAATGATATGATTAATATTTTATGTTAAATGTTCCTAAAAAAATTTAATAATAAAAAAACCACTAAGCATGTGTGAACTCCCCACCCCACTCAAAACTTATCTACCCCTCATTTCAGCTCTACAAAAAAATAACGGTAGTTAATCAAAGAGAAATAATGGTACCTTCAGAAGTTATTTTCTAGGGGAATCCCTCATTTATTGTTATAGATAAATTCAATTAGACTTAGATAGAAATAAAAAAACATATTAAATATATAGAAAAATAAATAAAAATTATAAATATGATAGATCACTGTTTTGACCCCCCAAGTGGGTGAAAGGTTTTTACTAACACTTGTTAGATAATTTGAGTTTATTAAATACAATATGATTGTGGATGAAGTTTATATAAAATTAACCACAATATATGATATCCACAAAATACATAAATTTATTCCCAGACTTATTGATCACAAATAAAATGAAAATAGCCTCATCACATAGATTATATGAATGAGATTATTTGAGGAGATGAAGGGGAGGAAAAAAGAATATAGCGGGCTCCCTATTTTGTTCAGTTGGATGAGTGGGTTTCCATATGGGTCAAAATAGTACAATAAGATGAATATTATATTGTGGTTTTAGTTTATAAAATGGTACCTCAGAATTTTTTTTATTCCATATTTTTCATATGAAACAAGGTACACCTTTACTGGATCCTTTATTTTCTCCTCAACACTGGAAACTTATTCATCTTTTTCATCTAGGGTTTGTTTTAATGGAACTTAAGGTACAAACATAACATAAACAAGATTTTCTTGAATTAAATATGAATAATGTTTGAATAAAAATAGGATCATAATTTAAATCTCCATAAAAATAATCATCTTTAGAATATTTTTTCATAAGCAGACCTATTATGAATTCATTTGTTTCTGAGGGAAGTGGATCATCTAGTATTGATTAAAACTCACAAATATATTATTTAAATGTCTGTAGAATATTAATTTCATTATATTCATATTTTCATCATTTTTTCGTCCATATAACTTTAACTTCTTTTTTTATGGTGTTCAATGAAGCTAATAACATTCTCTATACTTCCAACATCTTGAAATTGTCATGAAATAACCAGGGAATGTGTTCCATTTTTTTATATTAAATTTGAATAATTAATGTATAATAATATTTAGATATATTATTACTAGGAAATTAATATGAATGTAATCCATCTCCATCTAAAGAATGAATTAAATTCAATGAAGATATTTTTTTAGTTTTTGTATTTTTAATTTTTTTTAATGAATAACTTTATGTAGAAGCTGTTGGAATCCATTGAAATAGTTCTAAATTTATTGTAATATGTTTACTATGATCCTCTATTAAATTAAATTATTATTCTTTAATATTTTATATATTGTATCAACATAGTGTCGATCTCAAAGGGTCCACTACAACACACTAAACATTATTTTGTCACTAAAATAAATTAACTAATATAAAGCGTAACAATATACTCATATAGAATGGGTTATTAATTATTATATTATAAAATTATATATATATATATGATAATATATAACACATAAAAATATATTATAGAACACAATGAAGTTAGCAGAAGAAAATGGTGGCCCTCTAGAGTTCATATTCATGTATTTATTCTAATTCTAAATATATTCCTCATTATTTTACTCAATGATAATATCATGCACTATCACTCTAAACCATATTGTTTAAATAGAATTACCCTACACTGACACATCTTCATAATGGATTAATTCCTTTTACATAATTTCCAAATCCAAAATCCACCATCTGAATGAAATATATATAATCAAGAATGAAAATGATTGAATGGGGATAATGAAGATATTATTAGAGAGAGCTAAAAGAATGAACACTACAATAATTTTAAACAATAAAAATTATTAGAATATAACATGAGAAAAAATTAATGAATAATAAACATACGCACCACCACATATGCCATAAAAAAGTGAAGGATATTTCTCCGTAAACATGGAGCTTAAAGATGAATGGTGGAAGAAACACAAAATATAAAAATTTAGAAAATATGGGATGAAGAATAGTGATAAACTAAAATGTATTGAAAATATAAATAAATTTTATAGAATATAAAATTTACCTTTTCCCCTTGGTAATGGGTATCCTTTTGAAATTAGAGATGTGGTAAAAATTTATAATGATACGGGAGGACAAATTACCCTCAAAATTTGACCTTAGAATGACTGTTCATTATTTATTCACTAAATTACCAAACTGGGAGAACATGTCTTCTAGAAAGTTGTTCCTACATGTCTCTTTCAAGAATCCTTAAAATATGAAAAAAAAATTCTATTGATTCAATGAGATTTGATAATTTTTAAATTAAAAATCATTCTATCGATGTGAAAGTATGAATTCCAATACATCAATTTCTGTTTATTTTTTCCATGAATGAGGCAAAATATGGATTTTCCAAATTTAGTGAACCTTTCCAATGATATCTATTATAGTTATTTTTCTACATTTAGAAAAAAAAAGTTGGCCATAATATGATATATATGGGTCCTAAAAATTCGTCAAATATATTCATATATTTCAATCACTAGATCATGAGATGGTTTTGGGCCTCAAGATATTGGATTGATATTTTACTATAGTCTAATAAAATATAGAAAAATAAATATGTATAAAAATGGAATTTTAAATTTTAAATTACTCTATAAATAGTAATTTCAAAAATTATAGCAAATAAATTAAGTATAGAATCCAAAATTTAACAACTATAGATGTTCATCTCAAAATATCACTAAAACCAAAAAAAGGTGACAATTGAAAAGAAAATAACAATATAGTGGGATTAAAATCATTTAATTACCAAATATAATTGTTATAAACATTATCTTCTTTTATTGGTGTTTTTAGAGGTTTGTGGCTCAAGAATGTGTGATAAAGAGAGGAGAGTGTATTCCCTTTTATAAGTGAGGAAAGTTATACCATTGTAAATACATCAAACATTAAAATATATTAAAGTCATTTTAAAGTCAATGTGACTCCAAGAAAAACCATGTTCAATGTTAATAAATGGAAATTTCTAAATTAGTTTAAATATAAAATTAATCAATATTAAATTACATATTAAACCAAATATTTTTATTAACACCCTCGTTTACCATTTTTTCCTTAACTAATGTGAAACATTTATACCATAATTATAATTCATTTTGAAAAAAAATTTAAAGTGGAATCATAAGAAGAAATTAAATTGTTATTTCAAATTTTTACAGTTTATTATCAAATAAAATTTCTATATTTAAAATATTTCTTTTAAAATCAGTATGTAAAATACATTGAAACCTATATTTTAGAAAATGGAATTTTAATGATAAAATTGAATATTGGTTAATTTTTTTTTACAATTAAAAATCATCATATAAATGATATATTATTCTTATTAATATAATATCATCAAATTTTAACAAAACCATTCACCATTAACAATAAAATTAATTTATTTAGATAACATTGCAATGTATGTAGAAAAGTAGTTTTTAAAAAACAAAAATTTTTTACTTGAAGTGATTTTATATTTATTTATAATGGATTTAGAATAAATTAATTCAATTTATATAAATGTAAAAAATAATTTTTCCTAATTTTAATACTCTAAAAAAATTAAATAAAAAATATAGGACAAAAACAATGCTCACGAACAATATATTTTGAAAACACTTCATTAGGATCAATAGTTTTCCATATTTAAATTTAAAAATATTTATTCAAATTATATTTCATTTAAATACCATATAATTTGATTCATATTATAATTTATTTTCATTATTTGAATAATTTAATGGATTCATTCTTCAAAAATAAAATAAACATATGAAATTTATAATATGGAAAATCTATTTTAAAATTCAAAGGTGTTATAAAAGCAGTTGGGGAACATCTCGTAATTTGGTAATATTTCATGAATATTTGATGCATGAGAATCATGGTTTTCTAACTATACACCATTACACATATTGTAAGAACTCAGACCTTCCTTTCAGGTATGTTTTTCTTTTTCCTGGTGTTTTTGAGAAAAAAGTATTTTTTGGAAATTTTCTATGTACATGAAATGTACATTATGAGTACATGCTCTGTACTTCCATACCGCAGTAGGCCATGTGCTATCCATGTAATAGCCACATAGATGGTTGGGTGAGAGTGACTTGGAGGCCACTTAAAGCATTATACAGAAAAGTTGAATACATGCTATTTACTTTTTTTCATTAAATGCACTGGGGTCACATATAATCACTAAGACAAACTTCTTTTAGGTAACGTTCGTCCGAGAGCGCTGAGTTGATGTGGATAATTGACGAGCCCTTGATCCTCTGTCCGTCCTCTGAATCGAACATTTTTTATTGCATTGGAATCACATCGGTGATTCCTCTCTTCTATTGGATTCTCGTTTCATGTATTCTCTTCTTTTCTAAGTTATCATGGGTGGAATGTTAAAGGCATTTTTGTGAATCTATGGTGTTCTATGTAGGTTCAATCTTTGAGGTTCAATTATATTGGTCTTCTATCCCCGAGGTAGGTGGTTTGTGCCTTTCTGTAGGATGTCTTAGAGTGATATTTGCAATTTCATCCAATACCCCTGAATGGGGCATTGTGTGTTTATATTTGTAGCCCTATTGTTTCTCTGGAATGCAGGTATGCATGAGTATATTATTTTTATTGTGAATAGGGTGAATTATTGTTCTTTCTATGTATTTCCATGTTGTTTTTTCATGTTTTGAACTTTGGGTCATGTTTCACTGATACACAACTGTTACATTCCCATTCCTATTATGGTAGGATAGTGTGACTGTTGTTCTATTATGCTGATATGTTTTAGAATGCTAGCCAAGTAGTTCTTGAGGATTACTTGGGCCGTTACGTGATGCTACACTTTCTTGACTTACACAAGGCCGTGAGAACCAGGTTTATAGACCAGAGAGAGAATTGATGTTGAGGGATTCTCCAGAGTGTATTTATAATTATACAATGCGAGACCACTGGGGTAACTGACGTTGAGTGATTCCCGAGAGTTTTTGTAGTTCCTTAAGGTGGCCCACAGGTGGAATTGATGTTGATTGGTTCTCTAGAGCGCCTTTAGTACGATACGAGACTATAGGGGGAATTTATGGTGTGTGATTCCTCAGAGAGTCTATACTTTAGTTGAGCTAGAGCAGTGAGACTGTGTGTACAACCCAGAGGGTTTCTTGTACATGATAGGTATCACCTGAGGGGATAGGCTGTGGGGATATCCCAGTGGGTTACCTATTGTGTTATTTGTTTTGCTGTTGCATGCAGTTTACTGTTTGAATACATACAACTATGGATTGGTTACTTCTTAGTGCTTTCCTTTTTACAACTTTTGATACATTTACCTGTCATATACTCACTGACTATTAGGCAAAGATCTTCAAGTGGTTGCCTACTAGGATTTATCCTCACACCCCATTTGGATATTGATTTTGGGCCCAAACAGATTATATTGTAGTAGGTATAGATAATGTAAATCACCCTGATAATTTAGGTACTTAACTTGTTGTGAAGCAGGAGAGAATGGGACCAAGCTATGGCTTGGGATTCTGATGAGTTTATCTTCTTTCATTTTCACTTTGGATTAGAACTTTTGTATTCCAATATTGTGACTTATTTTCCTTCTTTCCTAGACTTATGTGTCAAGCATCATTTTATATATGTGTTCTCCAGTTTATACATTCAGTCTTCTCCAGTTACTATTGTATGCTATTATTACTGCTTTCGCTCTTGTATGTATTGGTTTACGTCCGCTTCATACTCTCCTAATGAGGGAATAGTTTCCCCACTATCACACCCAGTGACCTCTTTTCTAGTAGGTAGTCTCTAGCATTCTAGGAAATTCTCTTGAGGCCATGTGACCATCCAGGTACGGGGCACCACTGGGTGGCTTCCGGAATAAGGACATTAGAATGTTTTATCAGAGGGTTTATTTCCTCTTGATTTTCTATTTGGAGCCTTTATCTAGGGATTGAATAGAATTGGTACTTGGTAAAAAGATTTTCCCTGGAGTTGTTATCTCGTGTACAAGGAAAATCCAATCTACCTCATTATTTCAATTTTATTCGTTTGCAATTTTACAGTTTATTTGATATCACCATTGGGTGATTCACATGTTTTGTGTAGTTACCATTGGTGTTATTAATGTTCTCTTTCTATCACTATCTGATTAGATGAGGGTATGTCATCCCATGCATCATATAGGAACTTGTTAGAAATCACATTCCATGAATTCTTTCCTTGTCATCTAGGATGCATTAGTGATTGCATGTTGTTGTGATAGGCGTTGTGTAGAATACTCATGTTGTTGTGATAGATTCCTTGATAGAAATACCTATTTTTTGAAAGGGTATTGTTTTGTGTATAGATTTTCTTGAATGAATGTGAAACATTGGTTCTTGTGGTGTTATGGGCCCTCATGGAATGGAATTTGGTTAATCATTTCCTTTTTTCCATGTTATAATTTGTATAAGGTTCCAAACATTGATCCGGGGGAATATGCGCCCTCACGGATCGGAATTTGGAACATTCAATGCTTGTTTCAGTGTTTTTTGGTGTTCGAAGTAGTTTTTGAGGATTCCTATATTGAAAAACCTAGTATACACACCATTTAATGTTAAGTACATGCCATGTGTTCTTCTACACAGGAAGAAAAACGTTTTATTAAGCACACACCCTGTACTCTATGTACACGCCGTATATTCTATGACCATGTCGTAGGCCATGTGGACAGAGACACGAGATGGGAAAAATCTATAGTGAACACACCATGTCTCTTCCCTACACATCATGTCGTGTCGACCATGTGCCACCTGTGTCACTAACAACATGAGTTGGTCGAGTCGTGTCTAATACACATCGCGTGTCATCTAAACACGCCGTGTAGTCTGACCCAGATACTCGGCCATGTCAGAAACAACAAGGGTCAGTGTTATTCATTCATGTACACATCGTGTCCGTCCGAAAAATTCCATGTTGTGTCAGGCCGTGTGTCTGGCTATGTCATTAACAACACGGGCTAGGTGAAGCTTGTACAGTACACACCGTGTCTACCTTGAACATGTCTTGTAGTCTTATCTTGGGAGATTCGTGTGGCTTAACCATGTATAAGGACGCGGGGAGGAGAAGAGGATTCAATTAAAGGTCATGTGTTTGGAGAACATGTCGTGTGTTTGGGGTGTTACATGACCAATTAGGGAAAGAGTATATGCCCATGTGAATGACTTCAGAGAACACATTATATAGGAAATGTAGGAGCTGTGTATTCTTTTTTTTTTAAAACATGAGTGTTTTATTAAACCTGTTCTCGTATTACAATCCTTTTTTCCGTCCATGATATCTTGATCTAAGGTGTGTGATTGACCTTTGTAGACTCATACAACCAAGGCATCCTCTGGTTGTATTCTAGTTTCCAGGTGGTGATTAGACACCAGACCTGGCCAATCGGGGAAAACATGAAGATCATCCAGTTGTGTTAGCCTTGGCACCAGCTGTTGTACCTAACGTAGGTGATGATGCGTAGTTCAGGGAGGGCTTCATGAGAATGATGAAAACCTTTTTGTGAGCTCCACCTCCAACCCCTTCGATGGCTGATTTGATGCGGGTCTTCCAACAACAGCATCTTCCCACAATCTCAAGGGAAGGAGGAACTTGGGCTGCAGAGTCATGTATAGAAGCCTTGCTGACGATCCATAAGCTTCTGGAGACACCTATAGATAGGAGGGTGATGCTCCCAACCACTACGCTTCAGGACTCCGGCAAGAGGTGGTAGGATGTGATCTCGTAGGCGGTACATCAGCAGGTTATGGATTGGGAGAAGTTCGAATGTATCTTCTATGAATACTTCTATTCGGAGACCTTGAGGGCTGACGGAGCTCGGGTGTTTATGAGTCTGGAGCAGGGTACTCTTTTTATTATGTATTATTCCTATCATTTCACTAAGACTCATCAGTTCACACCCTTACTGGGAGGAGATGGGTTATTCCTGGCAAGGAAGTTCAGGGATGGCCACAGACAGGACATCTGCTCTTAGGTGAATATCTTCAGGTTGAATTGCATCACTTACATGTTTAACCATGCACTGATGACGGTGCAGAATCTAAGGGAATCCGTAGTTTTGAGCTTGGGCGGCTTGACATCCAGAGTTAGTGGTGCTCCAGCTAATAGCCAGAAATTCCATAGGGAGACTACATAGGGAGATCCGAGTAGGCGGGATGCATCTTATGGTATCTAGGTAGTGTGCTCTCAGTGCGAGAGAAGCGGGCATAATAGGACGCCGTGCTAGAGAGACCTGATGGATTTCTGATCTTGTGTCAAGTTTGGACACCTTCAGAATTTCATTCAGGTCTTTTCACCTGTAACCGGGGACTGGGGTTCATCTATGACCCCCCGTACATGAGAAGCTCCACCAGTTTATCACCAATCTGGGAACTAGAGTTCTTTCGGCCATTCATCATGAGGTGGAGGTCATGGCCATGGTGGTTATTCCCCAAGCTAAAAGTGACCACACGGTGGATCAACATACATTAGTTAGACAGGGTCACAGAACTGTGGAGATGGTCAGGATTTTGTAGTGGAGCAGACCCATCAAGAGCAAGATCCCAGCCCCTCTACTGTTTGAGGTATGCTCCTGGTTTCCTCAATTTTATCTTCATCTCTTTTTGATAATGGTACTATGCATAGATTTATATCTGTAATTGTTATGGAGAGGCTTCGGCAATATAACTTCTCTTCTGCTGATGTTTTGACACTGGACACTCTGTTGGAGACGAGAACACCTTGTGTACGTCAGTGCAAGGAGTTCCCTCTTGAGGTGGGTGGGTGTCAATTCCTTTGGGATCTCTATGTCCTAGAGATGATAAGATATGATTTCATTCTTGGAATGGACTGGATAGTCCCCTTCCAGGATGTCTTCGATTGTTATCGTCGTAGGGTGAGTTTCATATCACCAGAAGGTGGATCATTTCTTCATAAGGGAGAGTGGGATGTCCAGGCGATCATATTGGGTCTAGAGCATCATGGGTTGGGAGAAGTTATAGCCCAGATTTCTAGTCTGTATCTGGATGACCAGGGGACCTCACAGATGGACTTTCCCCCAGTGGTGGATCGTTTCAAGGACATATATCCATATGACTTTTCATTTTTTCCTCCAGAGCGTGTGGTAGAATTTTCTATTGAGCTTGTGCCATGAGCGGCACCATTGTCCATTCCTCCCTATAGGATGGACACACCTGAGTTACTGGAGCTCAAGAATCAGTTGGAGGTGTTTTAGTAAAAGGGTTTCATCTGACCCAGTACTTCTCCTTGGGGTTGTCTTATCCTGTTTGCAAAGAAGGTGGATGATACCCTCAGGCTCTGTGGGGACTATCGAAAGTTTAACATGTTGACAGTCAAAAACCGATGTCTCTTTCATAGGATTGATTATCTCTTTGATCTTCTTAGAGGATCATGGGTGTTCTTGACGATTTAAATGAGGATTGGTTATCATTAACTACGCGTTCGTCCATCATAAATACCTCTTACATCCTTCATGAGTAGGTATAGTCGATACACGTATTTTGTTATGTCATTCTGTCTCATGAACGTGCATATAGTTTTCATGTCACTGATGAACTGAGTGTTCCATCCATACTTGTATTCCATCGTGGTGGTCTTCGTGGACGATATCTTGGTGTTCTCACATGCTCGACACGACCATGCCACGCATCATGAAATCGTATTGAGTACACTAAGGGAGCATTATTTATATTCTAAGCTCTCATAATACCACTTTTGGATAGATCATATTCCCTTCTTGGGACATGTTATTTCAGAAATAGTAGTATCCATACACCCAATGAAAGTGAGAGTTATTGTTTCCTAGGAGTAGCCAAATAACGTCTTTGAGGTGCGGAGTTTTCTATGTCCGGCTGGAAACTAGAGACATTTAATTCAGGAATTTTCACACATAGCAGCACCAGTGACGGGCCTAACTAAGAAGGGTGTGATGTTCTTAAGGTCAGATTTAGGTGAGTCAGACTTTTAGGAGCTGAAAGGGAGGTTGACTTCCGCACTGATACTAGTCTTTCCAGAGCCAGGAAAGAGATATACTATTTATTGTGATGCTTCCGGTATCAATATGTGAGATATACTTAAGCAAGAAGATAGATTCGTTTCGTACGGGTCTCAGCAGTTCATGACACATGAGAGGAATTAACCGACCCATGATCTTGAGTTGGCAACTGTTGTTCATGCCTTACGTTGTAGCATACATTATCTTCTATGATAGCACATTGTTGTTTTCATCGTCCAAAAGAGTCTCAGTTTCATCTTCACTCAGCATGATATGAATTTGAGAAAGAGTAGGTGGGTTGAGTACCTACAATATTTTTACATTGAGGTTGCCAATACACTTGGGAAAGGCAACGCAGTGGCCGATGCGTTGAGTAGGAGGTCTCAGATACATGCTGTTCAAGAGGCCACCAGTGAGTGGCATCTTATGGCGCTATTCTCTGAGATGCATTTGGAGGAGCACGACAGTCAGGGAAGAAATTTCCTTCTCTGTTGATGATACATATACTCTTTTAGATCGAGATCGAATGAGGCACCTATCAGATTTTGAAGGCCTGGTACTAAGGGAGAGTGTGTCTGGATAGGAATGTATACTTTTATGGACCATAGGCAAGGTTGAGATCTATTGTTTCCAGGGATGCGTATGGGTGCCAGCAGATATATGCGAGGAGCTAATGTAGTACTTTCATTTCTCAGTTTGGGAAGCTCATCCTGGTGTCACCAAGATGTATTGTGATATACACTCTCATTATTGGGTGCCAGGTATGAAGGGGGGCATTTCTGGTTTCGTCCTGAGGTGTTCCACTTGTCAACAGGTGAAAGTGGAGCATCACGACTAACATGGCTTTTATAGCTTTTACCCATTCCTGAGTGGAATTGGAATGATTTCGCGATGGACTTCAGGACTAGTTTTTTGAGGTCACCTCGAGGGAATTATGAAGTTTCGGTTGTCATCAAAAGACTTATGAAGGTTGCTCACTTCTTGCTGATCATAGAGACCTTCAGTGTTGATGAGTTGGGAGGTTGTACATTCGAGAGATTGTATGTCTACATTGAGTTCCACATTCCTTTATTTTAGAAAAGGATGAACATTTTACTTCTTGGGACTGGCATGGTCATTAGAAATCTCTAGGAATACAGATACTTTTGAGTGCAGCATACCACACCAAGACAGATGGCCAGTCTGAGCGTATGATTCAGGTGCTTGAGGACATGTTCTGAGCATGCATTATGGATTTTGGTGGTTCTTGGGAGAATGATATACCTCATGTAGAGTTTTCCTACAACAATAGTTTTCAAGAAACTATTCAGACGGAACCTTATGAGGCATTGTACGGTAGGCCATGCCGATCTCCCATATGTTGGCTAAAGGCAAGATTGGAATCTTTTTTGGGACCTCGTCTTGTTTAGGAGACCACAGACCAGATTGAGATTATTCAGAAGAGGATGGTTATTGCACAGTCTCGGCAGAAGTCTTATACTGATCAGTGGAGATGAACTCTGGAGTTTGAGTTCAGGGATCACGTTTTTCTATGTGTCTCACCGAGGATGGGAAACTAGAGGATTTGGAGACAGGGTAACCTTTCGGCGAGGTACATTGGTCCATTTGAGTTGTTGGAGTGATTTGGGCTAGTTTCCTATTAGTTTCAGTTACTTTAGAGGTACTGAGATATGCATAATAATTTTCACGTCTCTCAACATCGATGTTACTTTTGAGACCCATCTCATGTATTTCAACCTGAAGAGGTTGATCTTGATGTGGATGCGTCATTTGAGGAGCATCCTATCCAAATTTTGGACTGCAGTATAATGGTTCTCTGTGGTCGGTCTGTTCCCTTTGTACGAGTGTCGTGGCAGCACGGGCGGGTGCAGGACGAGACATGGGAGTGGGAGACCAATGTATGAGCACAGTGGCCAAAACTGTTTGGGGTTTCTTCTTCTACACTGTGCTAGGGAAATTTAGGGATGAATTTCTTTAAGGGGGGAAGTTTTTATGAACCCGAACCTTCCTTTCAGGTATGTTTTTCCTCTTCCTGGATTTTTTGAGAAAAGAGGAGTTTCTTGAAATTCCCTAAGTACACGGCGTGTACTTTATGAGTACATGTCGTGTACTTTGTTTCCACAACAGGCCATGTTCTAGTCATATAATTGCCACACACACACCATGTGAGAGTGACTTGGAGGCATCTTAATGCAGAGTATGGAAAAAGCGAGTACACACCGTGTACATAAAAATTACGCATTGTGTACTTTGTTTTTTTTCCATTAAACGCATAGAGATCATGTCAAATCGCCAGAATGGTCTTCTTTTAGGTCCCATTTTTCTGAGATCACCACGCATCTGTGGATTTTCAACAAGCCACTAAGCCTCTGTGCATCCTCCGAATTGAACACCGTTGATTGTGTTGGAATCACATTGGTGAGTCCTCTCTTATGCTGGAACCTCATTTTATGATTTCTCTTCTTTTCCATGTTATCGTGGTTTGAACGTCTTAGATGTTTTCGTAGATCTACGACATTATAAGGATGTTTATGCATCTAGTTTCCAGTATACAAATATTCTAACCCCGAGGTAGGTGGTTTGTGCCATTCTGTAGGATATCTTTGAGTTATATGTGCAATTTACCCCAATACCCATGAACGGGGTATTGCATGTTTACCGTTTTAGCCCTATTGTTTCTTTGCAATGCTGGTATGCCTGAGTAGATGATTTTGACTGTCAATAAGGTGAATTTTTGTGTTTGGATGTATATCAATGTTGTTTTTTCTATTTTGACCTTTGGGTCCTATTTTCCTGTTATGCTATTGTTACTTTCTCATGCCTTGTATTGTAGGATGGTGTGACTATTGTTTTTTTATGCTGATATGCTGTAGAATGCTAGCCAAGTTGTCCGTGAGGTTTACTTGGGCCGTTATGCAATGCTATACTTTCTTGAATTACATGGTGCTGTGAGAACCTGGTGTATATACCATTGGGTGAATTTACGTTGTGAGCTTTTCTAGAGTGTCTTTATAATTATACTATGCAAGACAACATGGGGAATAGACGTTGGGTGCTTCCCCAGATTGTTTTTAGTTCCTTGATGTGGGCTACAGGGATAATTGACATTTACTGCTTCTCCTGATCGCCTATAGTATGATAGGAGACTATATGTGGAATTGACGGTGAGTGCTTCCACAGAAAGTCTATACATTAGCTGAACCAGTGGGGTAAGACTATGTGGGATTCCAAGAGGTTTTCTTGTACTTGATAGGTAAGACCAGAGGGGATAAGATGTGGGTACTTCCCAGAGGGTTACCTGTTGTGTTATCTTTTTGGCTATTGCATGCTATGTAGTGTTTGAATGTAAAAAACAATGGATTGGTTGCTACTTAGTGCTTTCTGGTTTATTACTTTCTGTACCTTTACCTTCCATATACTCACTGACTGTTAGGCACATATCTTCAGGTGGTTTCTTACTAGGATTTAGTCTCACGCCCCGTTTGTTTCATGATTTTTGGCCCAAACAGATTATATTGTTGCACATATAGATAAGGGAAACTTCCATTCTACTTCAGGTACTTGATATGCTAGGGAGCAGGAGAACATGGGACCAAGCTATGGCTTGTGATGTTGAGGAGTATATCTGCATTCTTTTTCACTTTGGTTTATCACTGTTGTATTCCAGCATTGTTACTTGGCTGGATTTTTTCCTAGACTTATGTATCATGCATCATCTTATATAGGTGTTCTCTAGTTTTTACTTTCAGTCTTCTGCGATTACTGCGATATGATAATATTAATGCTTTAGCTCTTGTTTATATTTGTTGAGTTCCGCTGCGTACTCTGGAAATGAGGGCATTGTTTCCCCAATATCATGCCCAAGTCCCATGCTACTAGTCTGTAGTCTCTATCATTTTGGAGAATGTGCTTGAGTCCATTTGACCAACCAGGTACTGGGCACCTCTAGGTGGCTTCCGAAACTGGGACGGTACCCATATTTATCTACTACAAAACTACATCTTATTTAGATACAATAACATGGAGAATCACTTATAACCTAGTGTTACCTATCATCATAATCATCTTATTTTAGTTTGTTTTTTCATCATCAAACTTTCTATGTGAAACAGGGAAAAAACCCCTTCAGATCACTAGCATAATAGTACACATCCGCCCACCAAGATACTCAGGTTTTCCTCTTTGTTATCAATCATGTTCAACATGTTATCAATACAAATTTCACATTAAAATACCATTCCCAAATCCTATACACACATAAAATCCTACAAATGTGTTTCAGTTTTCATTCATAGATCAATAAACCAGTTATGATTTTCATAAAGAAATATCAAGAATTTTAATGAGGCTTTCCCCATGAAGTACATTCAAAAATGCACTTTTTAGACCAAAAACCTAACAATTCCATTTAAAACCTGACTTTTCAGCCTCAAAACCATTTAATAGATAATTTAATGAGTCATTAATTTAACTCAAATGATACAACATGAAATACATAGGAAACCCATCATTATAAGAAAAATCCCCAACATTCCTTTAAGAATTCTTTATAAAAACATCATTTATCAAAAAGAATAATTCAACCATTAAAAAGAGGTGCAAAAAACAATTTTATGAAATATAAAATTTACTAAAACCCCTTAAAAATTCAGGTCAGACATTCAAAACCCACCCATTTCTATAAATATGTCAAACATGCCTTCCGTTGAAAACAAATGCCAAAGCACCTTAAAACCCCATTCTCAGTTCATTATAAAATCCAAAACAAGATTTAAACACACTTAAATAACCCAAAAAACATTTATCCACATGCTTAAAAGATTTATCATAAGCCAAACCAATCATTATTATAACACCTTGAACAAAAATGAGCCAACCAAGAATTTTCTAAAAAAACGAGGCATGCACCATTTAATAAAACAAACTCTATTTAACATTAAAAACGGTATAAATCAATATTTTCCTCCAAATTTTTTTTAATGTAGTTAAACAATGTCATAAAAATCAAAACCCGTATGTTGAAACCATCATAAAATTTATTTAAAATAGCGTTGTGCATGTTTATGAAAAACAACTCCATTTTACACAAAACCGGGCATAAATTACCATTTTATAACCCCAAAAAGATTATCCAATGGTTTTACTGAAACACTAAACATGTATAAATGGTGATAATATCAATAAAAAGATGAAACATAAATAATAAAGGGCATGATAATGGGACAATTTACATCAAATCCTTGGTGGAATGGAAACATACAACTAAAATTAACCGTGGTGAGTTTATAAGCCCCAAACTGATGTATACTTGCCCGAAACAAACCGGAAACCCATAAAATATCATTCAAAAATAGAACCCTAGGAATTTAATGACCAGGTTTGAAGAAAGAACCATGAATTAACAGATGTAGGATGAGGAATAAGGGGAAAGGAATAGGAAACCCCCCTTGATAACTTGAAAACTCTTCATAATCCATTAAATATGCACCCATAGAGGAGAGATAATGGCTTGGAACTTCATGAAGAGTCTTATAATGTCTGGAATAACCATGGCAATAATATTTTTTGGAAAAAAAGTATGAATTGATTGACTTATGAATGATACAAATTACCATTGGAAAATCTAGATGATTTGATAAACATTTAGAAGGTTTTCCCTACTCTGTGACTAGGATGAGCTCCAAAGAGGTCAAATGGAACATGGTGGTGTGTCTAGGTCTTGTGGCCTAAAGTGGGATGTGGAATAACAGAAAATTGATAAAAATTAAATATATATAAACAAAATAATTATTTATTTTAAAAATGGAAATTGGCCCACAAACTAGCCCAATACCGAATTAAATAACCCAAATTCACCATGCTTATGAATTTTTATGTGGCCAACAAGGATATGGGGGTTTGAATATGTCAAGGGGAAAAATTGGTAGGTGGAATGGTTGAAAAATGCTTTAAATAAAAAGAGTTATCAAAGAATAAATATTTGTTTTTAAATTTGGAAATGGGCTCACAGTTTGTCCAAAATCCTGCAGCATCCACCCCTTCTCCAAAAACTCCAAAAAAGAAATGGGCCACCAAAGCAGTATTATAATACATAGATTTCACATAAAACCTAAAAATTCAAAGAACCTAAAATCCAAGAAAATAATCAGTATTTACAAAGAACCATATCAAATCAAAGACATGAAAAATCGGGTTTCACAATTCTCCCCAACATTAATGCTTTCTGCCCCCAGAAAGCCATCACACATTATAGCTAAAAGATCAACACCTAAAGATTACTTATCCACATGCTCCAACCTCTAAAGACAAGGAAAGACCCTCCAAAATCAATGTAAATTAATCATCTATCTCAAAAAAATCACCCACTCACAACCACTTCCTAAAAAGCAACGGAAAGATCAAGCCACCACCTCCACAACCATGCCAAGAACCTGATTATTGTGAAATCTCCCAATGAACCCAAAAATCACCCAAACCAAAGAGAAATCATGGAAAAAAAATATTCTAGTGGAGTCTGTAATGGACTCCCAACCATTATGAAATAAATAGTACTCGACAAATTCAATGGAAAATCCCTATGAGTCCCGTGGTGGTTTTCCCACCATTAAGAACCAACGATCAATGACCAAATGAGAATTCAACATGAACTAGGAATGGGTATCTCTAACATAGTCCAACTAAAACTCTCCCACAAAAACCTACCAAACCATGTCAATGGGACCAAAACACGAACATTTAAACCCCCTACTCTGGAATGGAGGGGAAAAGAATAGGGAAAACAATTTCTACCTGGATCTATCCCCCCACCACTCGAGGAGGGGAGGGAAGGGGTCCCAATCATTTGGCCACTGAAACCACAAAATATAAATAATTAACTACCCAAAAATCTCCACATATGAATAGGTAAAACCAATATGGCTTCCGATTTACCCAGGTGGTCCACATAGGGACATTGATCGGAAACCCGCATCCATGAAGGCCCAGCTGTAGACATTGTGTGAGGGCTAAGTCCACCACACTCATTTTGAAAAGAGGAAATTCATAGTGATGAGAAACCACAATAAAGACATTTAAAATACCTTACCACAAAAGTGGAGGAAGGTTCCTAGTCAGGCTCCCCACACCTTGGGAAATTTCATGACAACGTGAAAAGATTCACTCCAATGTATATGGCTGGTGCCCTTATTTTTGAAGCATCTTCTGCACCGTAGTCAGGTTCTATGGATCACAACCCCCCACAAAACTCACTTTCTCAACAACACCATTCATCTAAATAGGAACTCATAGATACATAGAACCATTCTATCTCTCTCTGAACGAGGATAATAATGGACAAGGAATATGGCAAAACACATCAACTTCACCGAAAAAAACTTCATTGTCCAAAATAATTATCACGACCGGTAAGAAAGTTAAATCAATCCCAAATATCTCACTATTCCCACAAACTGGTCGAGGAATCATTCCAAGAGGTGAATTTAAAATTTAAAATTAATACTTATGTTCATAAATAGGAAAAATTACCAATGGGGAACTATCATGACCACATCATTACAACCAACACATCTTGAGAAACCCAGTGAGAATTACTCCAAAACCAGGCCACCAACAAGATCCCATCTCAAGACACAACAAGAGTATGCCTTCCAGATAACAAAAAATCATACTGAATAAACCAAACCTCTAAGACATTGAAAAAATATCCATATAACTATCAGTTTATAAACAAATGCCATAATTTTTTTTGTTGAAAACACTTTTGAAGAAAAAACAAACATGGTGGATTTCCCCATTCACCAATGGTGTTTCATAAATTCTCACTCACATGGACATTTACATGCCACCCCAAGCACCTAACCACCATGACATATAGTCCAAACATCTATATATCAATAAACATAGGCATGTGAGAACCCATGAAAACACCATAGGCTAAAACCAAACAACATAATTCAAAAAATCATAATCCTTCTTATGGAACAGTAACCATCAAGTCAAAATGAATTTTCATATTTCACAAAAAAAACAATAATTTATCTAGAAAAATTTTCTTAAATAGAAACCCCTTTTATTTTTTAACAACATTCAAAACAACCAAGATAATCTAAACAACCCATTGCCAATTTCTAAAATTCACCAAGGTAACTTTTCATAATATGGTTGGTCATTGAGACTAATACAATTTATAGGAAAACACCAACCACTCAAATCCAATTTTGAAAACTAATTCATTAGATTTAATCAATTTTCAACATCCCAAAACACCCCATTCAAAAAAATATTCAGAATCTTCATAAAATTATTCACACATTCAAAACATTTTATTTCAACAAACCACAAGTTTAGATTAGGGAAAATACAATAAAATTAAATCATTTCCACTTCCTCCCCAAAATTTGTTTAACAAAAAACTACCTTCCTAAACCATTCTCGTATTTAATTTTTTAAAACCCATTTTCCACATTTCATAATCCAATCCTTCCATTAAAACCCATTTCCAAAATTCTCATACAAGTATCGTAAAAAAAATGAGAATTCTAGAAAAGTCCAACAGACCCATAAAAGGGAACTAGTATCAGTGGGTGACTTGAAAATAGGGTTGTCGGCCATATGACAAACACAACACCAACATAGAGTGACTTAATAGGACCATTCCCCAACATAGCATGGATTTATAGTCTTTGAGAGCTCATGGAGGCCTTTAGTGGGACTCCCCTTTTCATATCCCAACACTAAATAATCAGAAAGAACAAAAGACACTAATAAAACCAGACTTCTCTTGGAAACCTGAGGATCGGAATGAGAAAGATTTCATGAAATTCATTCTATACATACCCCTAAAATCTCAAAAAAATTAATCCATCTACATGGATGTCCAAAAAATAAAATGGGCATGCTAAAAATCAAGGTCTTCTAAGAGGTGACATCATCTGATACAATTTTATCAAGAACTAGTCTAGGTCATCCCTAAACCAGTCACCCGGGCTGCTCTGCGACATGTCCCTATAGGCGTTCCTGATCTTATTGAGATGAATACAAGTTTTGATGGCATCTATCAGTGTTACAATGTAACAGCCCAAGATTTTATAAAAAAAATATTCTTTTTAATTTTATTAAAGTCTTGTGTTGTACGCTACACCAAAAGGAGCTTGCACAACACGCATCCTTGACTTGCCTTGCATTACACGCAATCACAACCTTCCTCGATAGCGTGTGTAATACGCAATACCGAGTTTCACTAAACAACGATATGCTATTAAAATATTATTAAAACTAGCCGTTATGAATAGTAGTAACCACTTTTTAAAACTCTGTAAATCTTATTTTTCAAAATGAACTTCATTTTTGGATTCGGAGTATCGAATTTAGCCTAAGGTGAAATTTTGGTACTTTTCGGATAACTTTCATATTCTGATGAATAGTGAAAATTACTGAATTATAATTAAAAACAACTTTTTTAATCGAAATAATTAATAGTGATAAATCATTAATTTGAGTGGTTTTAAATTATATTTAGAATATATTTTTACAATTTAATACAATGTTGGTCATTGGATGTAATTTCACATTTAAACCAGACATAATCAAGTGTCAATCTTTTGATAGATATTGTTTCTTAAAAACACGCTATTTGTTTTAACAGCGGGATTTAATTATAAAATTAATTAATGCAACTTTTATGTAATGAATTTGGTAAAATATACTTCATTTTTGAATTCGGAATATGAAATATAGCTTGGGATGAAATTTTGGCACTGTTCTGAAAAACATCAATTTTTGATGAATAGTGAAACTACTAAGTGGTAGTTAAAAAAACTGAATTTTTCATAAAACTTAATTTTACCGCTTCTGTGAATGGAATTTCAAAAATCCGAGAGACACGGTTGATGTCAGTAAGTAAAATGTGGTTCAATGAGATGAAAATAATTTTTGATGAATAGTAACTTTTTTCTTTTTTTTACCGCGGTTAATAGTAAATAGGGTAACTAAGGGTAAATATGATATTAATATTACCGTAACACATGTCCTAATCCTATTGGACAAGTGTATTTCGACCAAAAACAAACTTAGGAATAAAATATGACCATTTAGGCCCACTTGGATTAGTTTAGGACATTTATTATTAATTTATTTAAAGAAGGGTTAAAATAGTTAAAATCAAAGTTTAATAAGTAAATCATTTTTAATATGGGGTTATGCATAAGATAAATTCGATTGTAAATATTCATTAGAAATCTAAAAAGATTTACTACATGATGGTATTTTATTTATAATTTTTAGACTTTAAATAATTTAATTTATTTATGACACAACAATGATGCAGTAATTACCCTTTTAAGGAAATATTAACATAATTGATGTTATAAATGCTCAAATGAATGTAATTTGAAACTTTTTATGAATTACACTAATTTTCTAGGTTACTATGATATATTAATGTTGATTTAATCAACTTGGTTCGAACATATAATTCTGTTATGGCTTTCACAAAAATCATATATCAAATAGTGTCAAAATTGAAACAAAATAGTTTTTAAATCAAATATTATATTATTAATTGTTATTGTATTCCTAAAAATCTAAGGTTCGGCCAAATGACTTAGATAAGGATATATATATTAATAATAAACAATTTGGGGTTCGTTTGGCATTTTATAGTAAGTTTATTAACCATATAGTGAAAGAAAACAAAAAGACACGGTAAAAGTTAAATTATTTAACTTAGAGTTAAATCAAATTGATAAGGTTAAAATAATACCCTAAACTTGTATAAATCCTATTGGATGATAGGAGTTTGACCCATCCCCACTTTAGCTTCGAAATAAGACCCTTTGGAACCATTATAAACCGATTTTGACTTTAATATAAAATAATATTTTGAGATATTCCTAAGGTGCCCCTCTCCTCCCTTGTAAAAGGACACCTCCTCCCCCTCCTCCTCACACCAATTTGAGCACTCAAGCTCGGCCAACCCCTGCCAAAATCTCTTCTCCACTTCCCTAGCAACATCCTAGAGGTTCTGGTCTTCCTCAAAGACCAATTTTAGTTCCCTAAGAGGAGGTCTCCAAAAGGCGCTTCAAAGAAGAGGTAATTACCGTTACCAATTCTTTCATCTTTATTTCTTCTTCCACTTCTTCTTCTTAGGTTGTTTCATTATGAAGTAATAACATCAGTATCACTCATATACTGATATTTTATTATAAGTATGAAACAACCCTATTTCACCATCTATCTATCCTACGGAAAAAGAAATCACCGCGCGTGCGTACGTACGGAATACCGTCTCCACGACGCGATGAGATTCATTCTCCATGTTAACCATTTAAGAATGATTATAAAGTATATATAAGAAATAATAATGAAATATATGACATCTTAAATCTACTGTATTTATGTATATATATACATATTTATGTCATCTACTTACTTCCATTTCAAGACAATAAGGAAAGGAAAACAGCGTTCATGCGTACGTACGGACTACCGTCTCCATGAACGGTGTTTTTCATTTTATTTATCTACCTATTATATATATATATATACTGAATATATATGATATATAAATCATATTTTATATTCTGGAAGTAAGTAAATCATGATATAAGTAATAATGATGTCAAGAACAACAAGTCAAAACACCTACGATAAATGAAACGATTTTAACCAAAACGCTTCTTTAACATGGAATTTACAAAAGAACGGGTAATATAATGTCATAAGTGAACCATATATGATATCATAACAATGAATATGATTCTGTAATAAGTCAATAACATGATTTAAATCATTATAAAGGAGGTTCGGACACTTACAAAGAAAGTCGGACCTAAGGTAAGGGAAATATCACAATCTCATTTTTATCCGAGATTGTTTGTTCGTAAGTATTTACTGGGGTGTATTTTATCATCCACATCCATGTTTAATCAATATGTAATATTATTTCCATCCACCTAAAATTGTTTAAATCCATTTTTACCCTTAGGTGAGTTTTTTAGTAATACGTATGAAAGGAATCTTTTGTCGTTTTTCGTACGAGGTACTTTTTGACTTTTCCGACAAAAGTACGAAGAATGTTTTTTTTAACTTATACGGCACGAACGGATTTCTACTGTTTTATAAAGCCTTATTTTCATGAATCTTCCTCTAAAAGATTTCATGACTATTTTCAATAAAATCTCTTTCTTTTAAAATTTCATGATGTTTTGTGAAAAGAAATTAATTTTGAAGGAGAAAGGATATTTTCCTCAAGAATTCAATTCAAGTGTTTTATCAAAATTATTTTCCATCTAAGATAATAATGGGTTCTGTTTCTATCCATATTTTTACATTGATTTGACTATGTTGTGATGGAATTATGTTTATGAATTCCTTTATCTTATATGAATTGATTTATGATGTCATGATGTTTCAAGAATCCCATTTTTGTTACATGTGTTATGCGATGATGTATGTTTTATGATTATATGGAACACATAAGAAAGGATTCATTATAAGATGGGTGGGACCTATATCTCCCTCCAATGCATTGGGTAAAGATTTTATATCTCATGAGATAGACAGGGCTGGAATGGTAGGTTATACCGGTTCAGTGAAACAGGACTGAAACGAGGGTTACTCGATTCAGAAAGGGACTTTGTCCACTAAGATAGTCTTGGCAATGAGTCTTGACTAACAAGAAATGATTCTCTATGATTATGTGTGAATGACACAATGTTTCATGTTTTATGTTATGATTATTGTTATTACATTTCACTGCCATGATTTATCCCATGTTATGAATTTATGCTCTCTTTTGCAGGTTACGATTTCCAAAATGTTATGTTCTTATGAATACGATGTGATTGATATTTCTTTTGTTTACCCTTACTGAGCATTTGAGCTCACCCTTTTATGTTTTCTTTTCCCCAGGATATAAAGAATGTTTTTAGGTAATAAAAAAGGGAAGATCTTTATTGGAGATGTTGAAGATCTTTCACCACGATTAGAAGATTACGTTCCGAGTTTCCAAAGACACTAAACTATTACGATCCTTGTGTGTGTGTTTTTGTTACGTACTAAGTATTCCGCAAATGTAATGTAATGTCAATGTACGTCAAGATACGGGTCTCTACAGTTGGTATCAGAGGAAAGTTTTAGTCAGCCTTTGGAAACTAGGATGCGAAAACGTTAGTGAGATCCCTAGAGATATTTCTAAAGTATGTCTAGGGATGTCTATAAGGTTAAGTATACGTATAGGTTATAGTCCTAGAATTGCGCTAACGATCTTCAAATTTAACCTAAGATGTTAGATATTGAGGGTACTACCCCTTTATTATGTTGTTTTCCCTAGCATGATTTTTTCCTCTCATACTATTCTTTTGGGGTTTTAGACGATGGCTGTAACCCGAAGGAACCGTGTTAATGCGGAATGTGATGGGCAATGCAATGATTGTCCCCCTGAGCAACCAAACGATATGGGAGCCGGAATGCAAAATCTTGTAGCCATGCTCACACAACTTTCTCAAGCTATGAATCATGCAGGACTTCCAAACGAGCAAAGGAAGGAGCAACATTCTGTTGAATCCTTCATGAGGCAGCGTCCACCTTCTTTCAGTGGGTGTACTGATCCATTAGTTGCTGAACAATGGATTAGTACTACTGAAAAGATATTTTCAGTTCTTCAATGTTCTGAACATGATAAAGTCATCCTAGCAGTGTATCGTTTGGAAGGAGATGCTGATCAATGGTGGAATCTTATCAAGAATACGAGGCCAAGAGATGAAATTGAGTCCATGGAATGGGACGAGTTCAAGAACTTGTTTTTCAGTAAGTACTTCCCTCATATTCTTTGAACGAAGATGGAGAAGGAGTTTCTTGAACTAAGGCAAAAGGATGATGAATCTGTTGGTATATACGAAGAGAATTTTACAAGACTTGCAAGGTATGCATCTGGCATTATCATCCAACCTGAAAGTAAAGTTGATCGATTTTTCAGTGGCTTAAAACCAAGTCTTCGAAGGGCATTAGCTATAAGAGACTTCAGTAGCTATGAAGAAATTGTGTGTTGTGCTATCAAGGTAGAAATGGAAGTTGGTGTTACATATCCATCTCATGGGTTTGACAAGAAACGAAAGATGGAGTTCAAGGAGAAAACTCAGAATAATGGTGAAAAGAAGATGAATGTTTCCTTATGCACAAAGTGCGGAATGAAGCATGGTGGAGATTGTCTTAAAGGGACTAGAAAATGTTTTAAGTGTGGAAAATAAGGTCATCGAGCAGCTGAGTGTCGAAGTAATGGAAAAAGGGATTCTAATGAATTGAATAAAGCAAACACTGCAGAGAACGCACAACCAACACTTCAATGCTTCAAGTGCAAGGAAATGGGGCATTATGCTAATAAATGCCCTAATCCAAGGGTTAGTGATGATCGACATGAGCAACCGCTTAAGGAAAAGGACAAAGGGATGCCACATGCGATCACTATTGGCAATGTTGAATATGACAACGATGTGGTGGAATGATTAAGTGTTTATGTAATGGGATTCCAAAATAATGTTGTATCTTGGAATATTGGAATATTTATGTATTGGTCTAATGTGGTATTCAAAGTGATTGAGATATTATGCGCATAATGAAGGGAAAACGATAAAATGAAATGTTTAACAGTATTCATGAGCTCATGATTGATATAAGGACTAAGTGATATCATGGTTTGAGTATATAGAATTTTGAGGATTTTGGTATGTGGAAAGTGTTAACTTTAAACTGCATTCATGTTTTCACTAAGGTATTCAAGAGAATGCATGATTAAGGACTTTGAATGTTTGGAATGTGACCAACAAAACATATCTTATGATATATGGGGATCAACGATGGTATTAAATCTCTGGTAATCATTTTCACTATATTATGAGAGTCGACTGCAGTATTATGGATAAGCCTAAAAGATTGGAATGGATTATGTTGGACATAAGTTAGTATTGTTTGTTTTTTTCGATATTATTGATGGGATGTTATATAGTTTTGGAAAAAGGACAACCTGCAGGACGGGCGACAGCCCATCGCTTCGGACAAGGCTGTGGGAATCGAACCCACAACCGAAGTGTGACTGGCCTTTATTGCCTACCACTGGCCTACAGGAAGTCCCTGTTTAGTAGAAACTAGTTTTATTATATTAAGAAGTATGGTATATGAAGTATAAGTCCATTTTAGGAACCATATGTGATTAATCTCACTATAGATCGACTTATGTATATAATTTTTGCTAACCTTTTGTTTGAGACAGATGGAATGACCCGTCATTCTATCACATGATCTGCTAACACTTCACGAATATCAAATTCAACTTCATTTATTTAAGAGATGAAGTGGAAATTATTCAAGGCATGAACAACAGTGAGATTGTACCAAAATAAAGTAAGTATTTATTATAATTCAAATTTTCAACTTTAGGGAAATGATCTTGAAAACCAAAAATGTTGTCCTAGTGATCTTTTACCTGATGAATCAGATGGTACCTTATATCATCACAAATCTATGGATTTGTGATTACTGGCTTTTCCATAGCCATGTTCTCTACCACTCTCCATTAGAACATGATGTTTAGATTTCTCTTCCATATCCATATTTTCACCTATGTGGAAACCCAATGATTAGTTTATTTGGGTAACCGTTACGTTTCATACTTTTGTTTTTAAAGATTGGTTTTGATATTCCTTTTTACGATGTGGGTTTCTATTAAAGAAACTTTCTAATAGTAAACCATTTATAACCCCGACGAATTTCGAGGGAGAAATTCATTTTAAGGGGGGAAGAATGTAACAGCCCAAGATTTTATAAAAAAAATATTCCTTTTAATTTTATTAAAGTCTTGTGTTGTACGCTACACCAAAAGGAGCTTGGACAACACGCATCCTTGACTTGCCTTGCATTACACACAATCAAGACCTTCCTCGATAGCGTGTGTAATACACAATACCGAGTTTCACTAAACAACGATATGTTATTAAAATATTATTAAAACTTGCTGTTATGAATAGTAGTAACCACTTTTTAAAACTCTGTAAATCTTATTTTTCAAAATGAACTTAATTTTTGGATTCGGAGTATCGAATTTAGCCTAAGGTGAAATTTTGGTACTTTTCGGATAACTTTCATATTCTGATGAATAGTGAAAATTACTAAATTATAATTAAAAACAACTTTTTTAATCGAAATAATTAATAGTGATAAATCATTAATTTGAGTGGTTTTAAAGTATATTTAGAATATATTTTTACAATTTAATACAATGTTGGTCCTTGGATGTAATTTCACATTTAAACCAGACATAATCAAGTGTCAATCTTTTGATAGATATTGTTTCTTAAAAACACGCTATTTGTTTTAACAGCGGGATTTAATTATAAAATTAATTAATGCAACTTTTATGTAATGAATTTGGTAAAATAGACTTCATTTTTGAATTCGGAATATGAAATATAGCTTGGGATAAAATTTTGGCACTGTTCTGAAAACATCAATTTTTGATAAATAGTGAAACTACTAAGTGGTAGTTAAAAAAACTGAATTTTTCATAAAACTTAATTTTACCGCTTCTGTGAATGGAATTTCAAAAATCCGAGAGACACGGTTGATGTCAGTAAGTAAAATGTGGTTCAATGGGATGAAAATAATTTTTGGTGAATAGTAACTTTTTACTTTTTTTTACCGCGGTTAATAGTAAATAGGGTAATTAAGGTTAAATATGATATTAATATTACCCTAACACATGTCCTAATCCTATTGGACAAGTGTATTTCGACCAAAAACAAACTTAGGAATAAAATATGACCATTTAGGCCCACTTGGATTAGATTAGGACATTTATTATTAATTTATTTAAAGAAGGGTTAAAATAGTTAAAATCAAAGTTTAATAAGTAAATCATTTTTAATATGGGGTTATACATAAGATAAATTCGATTGTAAATATTAATTAGAAAGATAAAAAGATTTAATACATGATGGTATTTTATTTATAATTTTTAGACTTTAAATAATTTAATTTATTTATGACAGAACAATGATGCAGTAATTACCCTTTTAAGGAAATATTAACATAATTGTTGTTATAAATGCTCAAATGAATGTAATTTGAGACTTTTTATGAATTCCACTAATTTTCTAGGTTACTATGATATATTAATGTTGATTTAATCAACTTGGTTCGAACATATAATTCTGTTATGACTTTCACAAAAACCATATATCAAATAGTGTCAAAATTGACACAAAATAGTTTTTAAATCAAATATTATATTATTAATTGTTATTGTATTCCTAAAAATATAAGGTTAGGCCAAATGACTTAGATAAGGATATATATTAATAATAAACAATTTGGGGTTCTTTTGGCATTTTATAGTAAGTGTATTAACCATATAGTGAAAGAAAACAAAAAGACACGGTAAAAGTTAAATTATTTAACTTAGAGTTAAATCAAATTGATAAGGTTAAAATAATACCCTAAACTTGTCTAAATCCTATTTGATGATAGGAGTTCGACCCATCCCCACTTTATCTTCGAAATAAGACCCTTTGGAACCATTATAAACCGATTTTGACTTTAATATAAAATAATATTTTGAGATATTCCTAAGGTGCCCCTCTCCTCCCTTGTAAAAGGACACCTCCTCCCCCTCCTCCTCACACCAATTTGAGCACTCAAGCTCGGCCAACCCCTGCCAAAATCTCTTCTCCACTTCCCTAGAAACATCCTAGAGGTTCTGGTCTTCCTCAAAGACCAATTTTAGTTTCCTAAGAGGAGGTCTCCAAAAGGCGCTTCAAAGAAGAGGTAATTACCGTTACCAATTCTTTCATCTTTGTTTCTTCTTCCACTTCTTCTTCTTAGGTTGTTTCATTATGAAGAAATAACATAAGTATCACTCATATACTGATATGTTATTATAAGTATGAAACAACCCTATTTCACCATCTATCTATCCTACGGAAAAAGAAATCACCGCGCGTGCGTACGTACGGAATACCGTCTCCACGACGCGATGAGATTCATTCTCCATGTTAACCATTTAAGAATGATTATAAAGTATATATAAGAAATAATAATGAAATATATGACATTATAAAGCTACTGGATTTATGTATATATATACATATTTTTGTCATCTACTTACTTCCATTTCAAGACAATAAGGAAAGGAAAACAGCGTTCATGCGTACGTACGGACTACCGTCTCCATGAACGGTGTTTTTCATTTTATTTATCTACCTATTATATATATATATATACTGAATATATATGATATATAAATCATATTTTATATTCTGGAAGTAAGTAAATCATGATATAAGTAATAATGATGTCAAGAACAACAAGTCAAAACACCTACGATAAATGAAACGATTTTACCCAAAACGCTTCTTTAACATGGAATTTACAAAAGAACGGGTAATATAATGTCATAAGTGAACCATATATGATATCATAACAATGAATATGATTCTGTAATAAGTCAATAACATGATTTAAATCATTATACAGTAGGTTTGGACACTTACAAAGCAAGTCGGACCTAAGGTAAGGGAAATATCACAATCTCATTTTTATCCGAGATTGTTTATTCGTAAGTATTTACTGGGGTGTATTTTATCATCCACATCCATGTTTACTCAATATGTAATATTATTTCCATCCACCTAAAATTGTTTAAATCCATTTTTACCCTTCGGTGAGTTTTTTAGTAATACGTATGAAAGGAATCTTTTGTCGTTTTTCGTACGAGGTACTTTTTGACTTTTCCGACAAAAGTACGAAGAATGTTTTTTTTTAACTTATACAGCACGAACGGATTTCTACTGTTTTATAAAGCCTTATTTTCATGAAGCTTCCTCTAAAAGATTTCATGACTATTTTCAATAAAATCTCTTTCTTTTAAAATTGCATGATGTTTTGTGAAAAGAAATTAATTTTGAAGAAGAAAGGATATTTTCCTCAAGAATTCAATTCAAGTGTTTTATCAAAATTATTTTCCATCTAAGATAATAATGGGTTCTGTTTCTATCCATATTTTTACATTGATTTGACTATGTTGTGATGGAATTATGTTTATGAATTCCTTTATCTTATATGAATTGATTTATGATGTCATGTTGTTTCAAGAATCCCATTTTTGTTACATGTGTTATGCGATGATGTATGTTTTATGATTATATGGCACACATAAGAAAGGATTCATTATAAGATGGGTGGGACCTATATCTCCCTCCAATGCATTGGGTAAAGATTTTATATCTCATGAGATAGACAGGGCTGGAATGGTAGGTTATACCGTTTCAGTGGAATAGGACTGAAACGAGGGTTACTCGATTCAGAAAGGGACTTTGTCCACTAAGATAGTCTTGGCAATGAGTCTTGACTAACAAGAAATGATTCTCTATGATTATGTGTGAATGACACAAAGTTTCATGTTTTAAGTTATGATTATTGTTATTACATTTCACTGCCATGATTTATCCCATGTTATGAATTTATGCTCTCTTTTGCAGGTTACGATTTCCAAAATGTTATGTTCTTATGAATACGATGTGATTGATATTTCATTTGTTTACCCTTACTGAGCATTTGAGCTCACCCTTTTATGTTTTATTTTCCCCATGATATAAAGAAAGTTTTTAGGTAATAAAAAAGGGAAGATCTTTATAGGAGATGTTGAAGATCTTTCACCACGATTAGAAGATTACGTTCCGAGTTTCCAAAGACACTAAACTATTACGATCCTTGTGTGTGTGTTTTTGTTATGTACTATGTATTCCGCAAATGTAATGTAATGTCAATGTACGTCAAGATACGGGTCTCTACAGTTGGTATCAGAGGAAAGGTTTAGTCAACCTTTGGAAACTAGGATGCGAAAACGTTAGTGAGATCCCTAGAGATATTTCTAAAGTATGTCTAGGGATGTCTCTAAGGTTAAGTATACGTATAGGTTATAGTCCTAGAATTGCGCTAACGATCTTCGAATTTAACATAAGATGTTAGATATTGAGGGTACTACCCCTTTATTATGTTGTTTTCCCTAGCATGATTTTTGCCTCTCATACTATTCTTTTGGGGTTTTAGACGATGGCTGTAACCCGAAGGAACCGTGTTAATGCGGAATGTGATGGGCAATGCAATGATTGTCCCCCTGAGCAACCAAACGATATGGGAGCCGGAATGCAAAATCTTGTTGCCATGCTCACACAACTTTCTCAAGCTATGAATCATGCAGGACTTCCAAATGAGCAAAGGAAGGAGCAACATTCTGTTGAATCCTTCATGAGGCAGCGTCCACCTTCTTTCAGTGGGTGTACTGATCCATTAGTTGCTGAACAATGGATTAGTACTACTGAAAAGATATTTTCAGTTCTTCAATGTTCTGAACATGATAAAGTCATCCTAGCAGTGTATCTTTTGGAAGGAGATGCTGACCAATGGTGGAATCTTATCAAGAATACGAGGCCAAGAGATGAAATTGAGTCCATGGAATGGGACGAGTTCAAGAACTTGTTTTTCAGTAAGTACTTCCCTCATATTCTTCGAACGAAGATGGAGAAGGAGTTTCTTGAACTAAGGCAAAAGGATGATGAATCTGTTGGTATATACGAAGAGAATTTTACAAGACTTGCAAGGTATGCATCTGGCATTATCATCCAACCTGAAAGTAAAGTTGATCGATTTTTCAGTGGCTTAAAACCAAGTCTTCGAAGGGCATTAGCTATAAGAGACTTCAGTAGCTATGAAGAAATTGTGCGTTGTGCTATCAAGGTAGAAATGGAAGTTGGTGTTACATATCCATCTCATGGGTTTGACAAGAAACGAAAGATGGAGTTCAAGGAGAAAACTCAGAATAATGGTGAAAAGAAGATGAATGTTTCCTTATGCACAAAGTGCGGAAAGAAGCATGGTGGAGATTGTCTTAAAGGGACTAGAAAATGTTTTAAGTGTGGAAAAGAAGGTCATCGAGCAGCTGAGTGTCAAAGTAATGGAAAAAGGGATTCTAATGAAGTGAATAAAGCAAACACTGCAGAGAACGCACAATCAACACTTCAATGCTTCAAGTGCAAGGAAATGGGGCATTATGCTAATAAATGCCCTAATCCAAGGGTTAGTGATGATCGACATGAGCAACCGCTTAAGGCAAAGGACAAAGGGATGCCACATGCGATCACTATTGGCAATGTTGAATATGACAACGATGTGGGGGAATGATTAAGTGTTTATGTAATGGGATTCCAAAATAATGTTGTATCTTGGAATATTGGAATATTTATGTATTGGTCTAATGTGGTATTCAAAGTGATTGAGATATTATGCGCATAATGAAGGGAAAACGAGAAAATGAAATGTTTAACAGTATTCATGAGCTCATGATTGATATAAGGACTAAGTGATATCATGGTTTGAGTATATAGAATTTTGAGGATTTTGGTATGTGGAAAGTGTTAACTTTAAACTGCATTCATGTTTTCACTAAGGTATTCAAGAGAATACATGATTAAGGACTTTGAATGTTTGGAATGTGACCAACAAAACATATCTTATGATATATGGGGATCAACGATGGTATTAAATCTCTGGTAATCATTTTCACTATATTATGAGAGTCGACTGCAGTATTATGGATAAGCCTAAAAGATTGGAATGGATTATGTTGGACATAAGTTAGTATTGTTTGTTTTTTTCGATATTATTGATGGGATGTTATATAGTTTTGGAAAAAGGACAACCTACAGGACGGGCGACAGCCCATCGCTTCGGACAAGGCTGTGGGAATCGAACCCACAACCGAAGTGCGACTGGCCTTTATCGCCTACCACTGGCCTACAGGAAGTCCCTGTTTAGTAGAAACTAGTTTTATTATATTAAGAAGTATGATATATGAAGTATAAGTCCATTTTAGGAACCATATGTGATTAATCTCACTATAGATCGACTTATGTATATAATTTTTGCTAACCTTTTGTTTGAGACAGATGGAATGACCCGTCATTCTATCACATGATCTGCTAACACTTCACGAATAACAAATTCAACTTCATTTATTTAAGAGATGAAGTGGAAATTATTCAAGGCATGAACAACAGTGAGATTGTACCAAAATAAAGTAAGTATTTATTCTAATTCAAATTTTCAACTTTAGGGAAATGATCTTGAAAACCAAAAATGTTGTCCTAGTGATCTTATACCTGATGAATCAGATGGTACCTTATATCATCACAAATCTATGGATTTGTGATTACTGGCTTTTCCATAGCCATGTTCTCTACCACTCTCCATCAGAACATGATGTTTAGATTTCTCTTCCATATCCATATTTTCACCAATGTGGAAACCCAATGATTAGTTTATTTGGGTAACCGTTACGTTTCATACTTTTGTTTTTAAAGATTGGTTTTGATATTCCTTTTTACGATGTGGGTTTCTATTAAAGAAACTTTCTAATAGTAAACCATTTATAACCCCGACGAATTTCGAGGGCGAAATTCATTTTAAGGGGGGTAGAATGTAACAGCCCAAGATTTTATAAAAAAAAATATTCTTTTTAATTTTATTAAAGTCTTGTGTTGTACGCTACACCAAAAGGAGCTTGCACAACACGCATCCTTAACTTGCCTTGCATTACACGCAATCACGACCTTCCTCGATAGCGTGTGTAATACGCAATACCGAGTTTCACTAAACAACGATATGTTATTAAAATATTATTAAAACTAGCTGTTATGAATAGTAGTAACCACTTTTTAAAACTCTGTAAATCTTATTTTTCAAAATGAACTTCATTTTTGGATTCGGAGTATCGAATTTAGCCTAAGGTGAAATTTTGGTACTTTTCGGATAACTTTCATATTCTGATGAATAGTGAAAATTACTAAATTATAATTAAAAACAACTTTTTTAATCGAAATAATTAATATTGATAAATCATTAATTTGAGTGGTTTTAAAGTATATTTAGAATATATTTTTACAATTTAATACAATGTTGGTCATTGGATGTAATTTCACATTTAAACCAGACATAATCAAGTGTCAATCTTTTGATAGATATTGTTTCTTAAAAACACGCTATTTGTTTTAACAGCGGGATTTAATTATAAAATTAATTAATGAAACTTTTATGTAATGAATTTGGTAAAATAGACTTCATTTTTGAATTCGGAATATGAAATATAGCTTGGGATGAAATTTTGGCACTGTTCTGAAAAACATCAATTTTTGATGAATAGTGAAACTACTAAGTGGTAGTTAAAAAAACTGAATTTTTCATAAAACTTAATTTTACCGCTTCTGTGAATGGAATTTCAAAAATCCGAGAGACATGGTTGATGTCAGTAAGTAAAATGTGGTTCAATGAGATGAAAATAATTTTTGGTGAATAGTAACTTTTTACTTTTTTATACCGCGGTTAATAGTAAATAGGGTAATTAAGGGTAAATATGATATTAATATTACCCTAAAACATGTCCTAATCCTATTGGACAAGTGTACATAGACCAAAAAACAAACTTAGGAATAAAATATGACCATTTAGGCCCACTTGGATTAGATTAGGACATTTATTATTAATTTATTTAAAGAAGGGTTAAAATAGTTAAAATCAAAGTTTAATAAGTAAATCATTTTTAATATGGGGTTATACATAAGATAAATTCGATTGTAAATATTAATTAGAAAGCTAAAAAGATTTACTACATGATGGTATTTTATTTATAATTTTTAGACTTTAAATAATTTAATTTATTTATGGCACAACAATGATGCAGTAATTACCCTTTTAAGGAAATATTAACATAATTGATGTTATAAATGCTCAAATGAATGTAATTTGAGACTTTTTATGAATTACACTAATTTTCTAGGTTACTATGATATATTAATGTTGATTTAATCAACTTGGTTCGAACATATAATTCTGTTATGACTTTCACAAAAACCATATATCAAATAGTGTCAAAATTGACACAAAATAGTTTTTAAATCAAATATTATATTATTAATTTTTATTGTATTCCTAAAAATCTAAGGTTCGGCCAAATGACTTAGATAAGGATATATATATTAATAATAAACAATTTGGGGTTCTTTTGGCATTTCATAGTATGTTTATTAACCATATAGTGAAAGAAAACAAAAAGACACGGTAAAAGTTAAATTATTTAACTTAGAGTTAAATCAAATTGATAAGGTTAAAATAATACCCTAAACTTGTCTAAATCCTATTGGATGATAGGAGTTCGACCCATCCCCACTTTAGCTTCGAAATAAGACCCTTTGGAACCATTATAAACCGATTTTGACTTTAATATAAAATAATATTTTGAGATATTCCTAAGGTGCCCCTCTCCTCCCTTGTAAAAGGACACCTCCTCCCCCTCCTCCTCACACCAATTTGAGCACTCAAGCTCGGCCAACCCCTGCCAAAATCTCTTCTCCACTTCCCTAGAAACATCCTAGAGGTTCTGGTCTTCCTTAAAGACCAATTTTAGTTCCCTAAGAGGAGGTCTCCAAAAGGCGCTTCAAAGAAGAGGTAATTACCGTTACCAATTCTTTCATCTTTATTTCTTCTTCCACTTCTTCTTCTTAGGTTGTTTCATTATGAAGTAATAACATAAGTATCACTCATATACTGATATGTTATTATAGGTATGAAACAACCCTATTTCACCATCTATCTATCCTATGGAAAAAGAAATCACCGCGCGTGCGTACGTACGGAATACCGTCTCCACGACGCGATGAGATTCATTCTCCATGTTAACCATTTAAGAATGATTATAAAGTATATATAAGAAATAATAATGAAATATATGAAATTATAAAGCTACTGGATTTATGTATATATATACATATTTTTGTCATCTACTTACTTCCATTTCAAGACAATAAGGAAAGGAAAACAGCGTTCATGCGTACGTACGGACTACTGTCTCCATGAACGGTGTTTTTAATTTTATTTATCTACCTATTATATATATATATATAATGAATATATATGATATATAAATAATATTTTATATTCTGGAAGTAAGTAAATCATGATATAAGTAATAATTATGTCAAGAACAACAAGTCAAAACACCTACGATAAATGAAACGATTTTACCCAAAACGCTTCTTTAACATGGAATTTACAAAAGAACGGGTAATATAATGTCATAAGTGAACCACATATGATATCATAACAATGAATATGATTCTGTAATAAGTCAATAACATGATTTAAATCATTATACAGTAGGTTTGGACACTTACAAAGCAAGTCGGACCTAAGGTAAGGGAAATATCACAATCTCATTTTTATCCGAGATTGTTTATTCGTAAGTATTTACTGGGGTGTATTTTATCATCCACATCCATGTTTACACAATATGTAATATTATTTCCATCCACCTAAAATTGTTTAAATCCATTTTTACCCTTCGGTGAGTTTTTTAGTAATACGTATGAAAGGAATCTTTTGTCGTTTTTCGTACGAGGTACTTTTTGACTTTTCCGACAAAAGTACGAAGAATGTTTCTTTTAACTTATACGGCACGAACGGATTTCTACTGTTTTATAAAGCCTTATTTTCATGAAGCTTCCTCTAAAATATTTCATGACTATTTTCAATAAAATCTCTTTCTTTTAAAATTGCATGATGTTTTGTGAAAAGAAATTAATTTTGAAGAAGAAAGGATATTTTCCTCAAGAATTCAATTCAAGTGTTTTATCAAAATTATTTTCCATCTAAGATAATAATGGGTTCTGTTTCTATCCATATTTTTACATTGATTTGACTATGTTGTGATGGAATTATGTTTATGAATTCCTTTATCTTATATGAATTGATTTATGATGTCATGATGTTTCAAGAATCCCATTTTTGTTACATGTGTTATGCGATGATGTATGTTTTATGATTATTTGGCACACATAAGAAAGGATTCATTATAAGATGGGTGGGACCTATATCTCCCTCCAATGCATTGGGTAAAGATTTTATATCTCATGAGATAGACAGGGCTGGAATGGTAGGTTATACCGGTTCAGTGAAACAGGACTGAAACGAGGGTTACTCGATTCAGAAAGGGACTTTGTCCACTAAGATAGTCTTGGCAATGAGTCTTGACTAAAAAGAAATGATTCTCTATGATTATTTGTGAATGACACAAAGTTTCATGTTTTAAGTTATGATTATTGTTATTACATTTCACTGCCATGATTTATCCCATGTTATGAATTTATGCTCTCTTTTGCAGGTTACGATTTCCAAAATGTTATGTTCTTATGAATACGATGTGATTGATATTTCTTTTGTTTACCCTTACTGAGCATTTGAGCTCACCCTTTTATGTTTTCTTTTCCCCAGGATATAAATAATGTTTTTAGGTAATAAAAAAGGGAAGATCTTTATAGGAGATGTTGAAGATCTTTCACCACGATTAGAAGATTACGTTCTGAGTTTCCAAAGACACTAAACTATTACGATCCTTGTGTGTGTGTTTTTGTTATGTACTAAGTATTCCGCAAATGTAATGTAATGTCAATGTACGTCAAGATACGGGTCTCTACAGTTGGTATCAGAGGAAAGGTTTAGTCAACCTTTGGAAACTAGGATGCGAAAACGTTAGTGAGATCCCTAGAGATATTTCTAAAGTATGTCTAGGGATATCTATAAGGTTAAGTATACGTATAGGTTATAGTCCTAGAATTGCGCTAATGATCTTCGAATTTAACCTAAGATGTTAGATATTGAGGGTACTACCCCTTTATTATGTTGTTTTCCCTAGCATGATTTTTGCCTCTCATACTATTCTTTTGGGGTTTTAGACGATGGCTGTAACCCGAAGGAACCGTGTTAATGCGGAATGTGATGGGCAATGCAATGATTGTCCCCCTGAGCAACCAAACGATATGGGAGCCGGAATGAAAAATCTTGTATCCATGCTCACAAAACTTTCTCAAGCTATGAATCATGCAGGACTTCCAAACGAGCAAAGGAAGGAGAAACATTCTGTTGAATCCTTCATGAGGCAGCGTCCACCTTCTTTCAGTGGGTGTACTGATCCATTAGTTGCTGAACAATGGATTAGTACTACTGAAAAGATATTTTCAGTTCTTCAATGTTCTGAACATGATAAAGTCATCCTAGCAGTGTATCATTTGGAAGGAGATGCTGATCAATGGTGGAATCTTATCAAGAATACGAGGCCAAGAGATGAAATTGAGTCCATGGAATGGGACGAGTTCAAGAACTTGTTTTTCAGTAAGTACTTCCCTCATATTCTTTGAACGAAGATGGAGAAGGAGTTTCTTGAACTAAGGCAAAAGGATGATGAATCTGTTGGTATATACGAAGAGAATTTTACAAGACTTGCAAGGTATGCATCTGGCATTATCATCCAACCTGAAAGTAAAGTTGATCGATTTTTCAGTGGCTTAAAACCAAGTCTTCGAAGGGCATTAGCTATAAGAGACTTCAGTAGCTATGAAGAAATTGTGTGTTGTGCTATCAAGGTAGAAATGGAAGTTGGTGTTACATATCCATCTCATGGGTTTGACAAGAAACGAAAGATGGAGTTCAAGGAGAAAACTCAGAATAATGGTGAAAAGAAGATGAATGTTACCTTATGCACAAAGTGCGGAAAGAAGCATGGTGGAGATTGTCTTAAAGGGACTAGAAAATGTTTTAAGTGTGGAAAATAAGGTCATCGAGCAGCTGAGTGTCGAAGTAATGGAAAAAGGGATTCTAATGAAGTGAATAAAGCAAACACTGCAGAGAACGCACAACCAACACTTCAATGCTTCAAGTGCAAGGAAATGGGGCATTATGCTAATAAATGCCCTAATCCAAGGGTTAGTGATGATCGACATGAGCAACCGCTTAAGGCAAAGGACAAAGGGATGCCACATGCGATCACTATTGGCAATGTTGAATAAGACAACGATGTGGTGGAATGATTAAGTGTTTATGTAATGTGATTCCAAAATAATGTTGTATCTTGGAATATTGGAATATTTATGTATTGGTCTAATGTGGTATTCAAAGTGAGTGAGATATTATGCGCATAATGAAGGGAAAACGAGAAAATGAAATGTTTAACAGTATTCATGAGCTCATGATTGATATAAGGACTAAGTGATATCATGGTTTGAGTATATAGAATTTTGAGGATTTTGGTATGTGGAAAGTGTTAACTTTAAACTGCATTCATGTTTTCACTAAGGTATTCAAGAGAATACATGATTAAGGACTTTGAATGTTTGGAATGTGACCAACAAAACATATCTTATGATATATGGGGATCAACGATGGTATTAAATCTCTGGTAATAATTTTCACTATATTATGAGAGTCGAATACAGTATTATGGATAAGCCTAAAAGATTGGAATGGATTATGTTGGACATAAGTTAGTATTGTTTGTTTTTTTCAATATTATTGATGGGATGTTATATAGTTTTGGAAAAAGGACAACCTGCAGGACGGGCGACAGCCCATCGCTTCGGACAAGGCTGTGGGAATCGAACCCACAACCGAAGTGCGACTGGCCTTTATCGCCTACCACTGGCCTACAGGAAGTCCCTGTTTAGTAGAAACTAGTTTTATTGTATTAAGAAGTATGATATATGAAGTATAAGTCCATTTTAGGAACCATATGTGATTAATCTCACTATAGATCGACTTATGTATATAATTTTTGCTAACCTTTTGTTTGAGACAGATGGAATGACCCGTCATTCTATCACATGATCTGCTAACACTTCACGAATAACAAATTCAACTTCATTTATTTAAGAGATGAAGTGGAAATTATTCAAGGCATGAACAACAGTGAGATTGTACCAAAATAATGTAAGTATTTATTCTAATTCAAATTTTCAACTTTAGGGAAATGATCTTGAAAACCAAAAATGTTGTCCTAGTGATCTTATACCTGATGAATCAGATGGTACCTTATATCATCACAAATCTATGGATTTGTGATTACTGGCTTTTCCATAGCCATGTTCTCTATCACTCTCCATCAGAACATGATGTTTAGATTTCTCTTCCATATCCACATTTTCACCTATGTGGAAACCCAATGATTAGTTTATTTGGGTAACCGTTACGTTTCATACTTTTGTTTTTAAAGATTGGTTTTGATATTCCTTTTTACGATGTGGGTTTCTATTAAAGAAACTTTCTAATAGTAAACCATTTATAACCCCGACGAATTTCGAGGGCGAAATTCATTTTAAGGGGGGTAGAATGTAACAGCCCAAGATTTTATAAAAAAAATATTCTTTTTAATTTTATTAAAGTCTTGTGTTGTACGCTACACCAAAAGGAGCTTGCACAACACACATCCTTGACTTGCCTTGCATTACACGCAATCACGACCTTCCTCGATAGCGTGTGTAATACGCAATACCGAGTTTCACTAAACAACGATATGTTATTAAAATATTATTAAAACTAGCTGTTATGAATAGTAGTAACCACTTTTTAAAACTATGTAAATCTTATTTTTCAAAATGAACTTCATTTTTGGATTCATAGTATCGAATTTAGCCTAAGGTGAAATTTTGGTACTTTTCGGATAACTTTCATATTCTGATGAATAGTGAAAATTACTAAATTATAATTAAAAACAACTTTTTTAATCGAAATAATTAATAGTGATAAATCATTAATTTGAGTGGTTTTAAAGTATATTTAGAATATATTTTTACAATTTAATACAATGTTGGTCATTGGATGTAATTTCACATTTAAACCAGACATAATCAAGTGTCAATCTTTTGATAGATATTGTTTCTTAAAAACACGCTATTTGTTTTAACAGCGGGATTTAATTATAAAATTAATTAATGCAACTTTAATGTAATGAATTTGGTAAAATAGACTTCATTTTTGAATTCGGAATATGAAATATAGCTTGGGATGAAATTTTGGCACTGTTCTGAAAAACATCAATTTTTGATGAATAGTGAAACTACTAAGTGATAGTTAAAAAAACTGAATTTTTCATAAAACTTAATTTTACCGCTTCTGTGAATGAAATTTCAAAAATCCGAGAGACACGGTTGATGTCAGTAAGTAAAATGTGGTTCATGAGATGAAAATAATTTTTGGTGAATAGTAACTTTTTACTTTTTTTTACCGCGGTTAATAGTAAATAGGGTAATTAAGGGTAAATATGATATTAATATTACCCTAACACATGTCCTAATCCTATTGGACAAGTTTATTTCGACCAAAAACAAACTTAGGAATAAAATATGACCATTTAGGCCCACTTGGATTAGATTAGGACATTTATTATTAATTTATTTAAAGAAGGGTTAAAATAGTTAAAATCAAAGTTTAATAAGTAAATCATTTTTAATATGGGGTTATACATAAGATAAATTCGATTGTAAATATTCATTAGAAAGCTAAAAAGATTTACTACATGATGGTATTTTATTTATAATTTTTAGACTTTAAATAATTTAATTTATTTATGACACAACAATAATGCAGTAATTACCCTTTTAAGGAAATATTAACATAATTGATGTTATAAATGCTCAAATGAATGTAATTTGAGAATTTTTATGAATTACACTAATTTTCTAGGTTACTATGATATATTAATGTTGATTTAATCAACTTGGTTCGAACATATAATTCTGTTATGACTTTCACAAAAACCATATATCAAATAGTGTCAAAATTGACACAAAATAGTTTTTAAATCAAATATTATATTATTAATTGTTATTGTATTCCTAAAAATCTAAGGTTCGGTCAAATTACTTAGATAAGGATATATATATTAATAATAAACAATTTGGGGTTCTTTTGGCATTTTATAGTAAGTGTATTAACCATATAGTGAAAGAAAACAAAAAGACACGGTAAAAGTTAAATTATTTAACTTAGAGTTAAATCAAATTGATAAGGTTAAAATAATACCCTAAACTTGTCTAAATCCTATTGTATGATAGGATTTCGACCCATCCCCACTTTAGCTTCGAAATAACACCCTTTGGAACCATTATAAACCGATTTTGACTTTAATATAAAATAATATTTTGAGATATTCCTAAGGTGCCCCTCTCCTCCCTTGTAAAAGGACACCTCCTCCCCCTCCTCCTCACACCAATTTGAGCACTCAAGCTCGGCCAACCCCTGCCAAAATCTCTTCTCCACTTCCCTAGAAACATCTTAGAGGTTCTGGTCTTCCTCAAAGACCAATTTTAGTTCCCTAAGAGGAGGTCTCCAAAAGGCGCTTCAAAGAAGAGGTAACTACCGTTACCAATTCTTTCATCTTTATTTCTTCTTCCACTTCTTCTTCTTAGGTTGTTTCATTATGAAGTAATAACATCAGTATCACTAATATACTGATATGTTATTATAAGTATGAAACAACCCTATTTCACCATCTATCTATCCTACGGAAAAAGAAATCACCGCGCGTGCGTACGTACGGAATACCGTCTCCACGACGCGATTAGATTCATTCTCCATGTTAACCATTTAAGAATGATTATAAAGTATATAAAATAAATAATAATGAAATATATGACATTATAAAGCTACTGGATTTATGTATATATATACATATTTTTGTCATCTACTTACTTCCATTTCAAGACAATAAGGAAAGGAAAACAGCGTTCATGCGTACGTACGGACTACCGTCTCCATGAACGGTGTTTTTCATTTTATTTATCTACCTATTATATATATATATACTGAATATATATGATATATAAATCATATTTTATATTCTGGAAGTAAGTAAATCATGATATAAGTAATAATGATGTCAAGAACAACAAGTCAAAACACCTACGCTAAATGAAACGATTTTACCCAAAACGCTTCTTTAACATGGAATTTACAAAAGAACGGGTAATATAATGTCATAAGTGAACCATATATGATATCATAACAATGAATATGATTCTGTAATAAGTCAATAACATGATTTATATCATTATACAGTAGGTTTGGACACTTACAAAGCAAGTCGGACCTAAGGTAAGGGAAATATCACAATCTCATTTTTATCCGAGATTGTTTATTCGTAAGTATTTACTGGGGTGTATTTTATCATCCACATCCATGTTTACTCAATATGTAATATTATTTCCATCCACCTAAAATTGTTTAAATCCATTTTTACCCTTCGGTGAGTTTTTTAGTAATACGTATGAAAGGAATCTTTTGTCGTTTTTCGTACGAGGTACTTTTTGACTTTTCCGACAAAAGTACGAAGAATGTTTTTTTTAACTTATACGGCACGAACGGATTTCTACTGTTTTATAAAGCCTTATTTTCATGAAGCTTCCTCTAAAAGATTTCATGACTATTTTCAATAAAATCTCTTTCTTTTAAAATTGCATGATGTTTTGTGAAAAGAAAATAATTTTGAAGAAGAAAGGATATTTTCCTCAAGAATTCAATTCAAGTGTTTTATCAAAATTATTTTCCATCTAAGATAATAATGGGTTCTGTTTCTATCCATATTTTTACATTGATTTGACTATGTTGTGATGGAATTATGTTTATGAATTCCTTTATCTTATATGAATTGATTTATGATGTCATGATGTTTCAAGAATCCCATTTTTGTTACATGTGTTATGCGATGATGTGTGTTTTATGATTATATGGCACACATAAGAAAGGATTCATTATAAGATGGGTGGGACCTATATCTCCCTCCAATGCATTGGGTAAAGATTTTATATCTCATGAGATAGACAGGGCTGGAATGGTAGGTTATACCGGTTCAGTGGAACAGGACTGAAACGAGGGTTACTCGATTCAGAAAGGGACTTTGTCCACTAAGATAGTCTTGGCAGTGAGTCTTGACTAACAAGAAATGATTCTCTATGATTATGTGTGAATGCCACAAAGTTTCATGTTTTAAGTTATGATTATTGTTATTACATTTCACTGCCATGATTTATCCCATGTTATGAATTTATGCTCTCTTTTGCAGGTTACGATTTCCAAAATGTTATGTTCTTATGAATACGATGTGATTGATATTTCTTTTGTTTACCCTTACTGAGCATTTGAGCTCACCCTTTTATGTTTTCTTTTCCCCAGGATATAAAGAAAGGTTTTAGGTAAAAAAAAGGGAAGATCTTTATAGGAGATGTTGAAGATCTTTCACCATGATTAGAAGATTACGTTTCGAGTTTCCAAAGACACTAAACTATTACGATCCTTGTGTGTGTGTTTTTGTTATGTACTAAGTATTCCGCAAATGTAATGTAATTTCAATGTACGTCAAGATACGGGTCTCTACATACAAGTAGTTTATTTCACCCAAATATTCCTAATAAGTAAAATAGCAGAAATAATGGACAACATAATACACATTTAAATAAGAAACAACATCATTTATATGAAAAAAAGGAATGAAAAACTGAACAATACCACTAAACCAACCAGACCTGATGAATAACTTACTCCATTTGACATATCTAGTCACTCTCCAACATATGGATCCCATGTCACTCAATGAAACTGAACCTAAGATGAAACCTACACAAGGGATAAAAATAGACGAAAACTATAGGCATGAGTATTAAAACTCAATAGGTTAGCCTAATATTCTATTACAAAAGAACATCCACTTAAATTAAAAGAAACATAAACATGATGTTTGAAATAAAATATATAAAAGTATTTATTCTAATAAGGATCCATGATATGGATGTTTTTAGACAAAATATTTCAATTTTTAAACACAAGTATTCTAGAACCATTTCCTAATATATGCATCTTCAAAATGAAAACAATTTTCAAGAGGGATACATTAAAGAGTGAAAATTTAAAAACACACACATGATACTGAATTCCTCATCTAAACATATTTTATTCCAATAGTGAACATCAAATAATCAGTGAGCACTAGTCACGGGACCCCCCCAAGGAACTAGTTAGATGTGAACCCCAGGTACCTCATATATCGATGAAAGTAACCACAATTAATATTCATTATCATGAACACAAGACACTAGTAAGAGAATAGTACATTACCTAGTGGTTGACAAAATCATCATCATTATCATGGTTTACATAGTGTTTTCATCGACAAACATTCTACATGAAACATGGAAAAATCCCGTTCAGATCACTAGTATATTATTACACATCTGTCCACCTAGATATACAGGTTTACCTCTTTGTGATCAATCATGTTACACATGTTATCAATACACATTTAACAGAAAAATACCAATCCCAAATCATACACACACATAACAACCCACAAGCAAGTTTCACATTTCATTCACGGATCAATAAACCATTTATGATTGTCATAAAGTAGCTTCAAGAAGTGTAATGATGGTTTGCACATGGAATCCATTAAAAATGAACTTTTTAGCACAAAACCCCACCTATACAATATAAAAAAATTCATCCCCCCAAACCATTTAATAAATCTTTTTCATGAATCATCAATTGATAACAAATGATATGACATTAAATACAGAGGAAAATCATCTTTATAAAAAAAATCCCAAATTAGACTTTAAGCCTTCTTCATAAAAATATTTATCAAAACGAACAATTAATCCATTCATAAATAGGTGTAAAAACAGCGTTGGAAAAAACATAACATTTACATAAACCCCTTATCAATTCATGTCACACATTCAAAACCCACAAATTTCAGTAGAGATTCTAAACAAGCCTTCCATTAGAAACACATGCCAAAGAACTTTAATAACCCATAATCATTTCATTATAATACCAAACACCATATTCAATACCACATAATGAACCCAAGAACGTTGATCCAAATGCTTCCAAAATTATTATAATCCAATATAATCATTTTTATAGCACCATGAACTTACAAGAGGCAACCGTGAACTTTCTTGAAAACAACTCATACAACATTTAATAAAAAACTCAATTTTAAATTAAAAAGGGTATAAATCCAAATTTCAATGCCAAAAACATATTACAATAGTTAAAAAATCTCATAAACATCACATAACATATGTTAAAACCATCATAACATTTATTTAAAAAAGTTGTGTGCATGTTTATATGAAACAACTCCATTTTACACAAAACAAGGCATAAATAATCATTTTTCACACCAAACAGACTATCTAATGGTTTTAAAGAAACAATAAACATATATATAAGGTGATAATAGAAATAAAATGATGAAACTTAAATAATAAGGGATGTTCATGGGAGAACCTACCTCACAACCCTTGTGGAATGGAAACACGCATCCGAAATCTCCCATTGTGGGTTTATAAACCATAAACCTATGAATACTAGCCCTAATAAACATAAACCCCACAAAAAACATACCAAAACACAGCCATAGGTATTTCATGACTGGGGAAAAAATAGTAGGGAAATAAAGGAAGGAGGGTGAGGAAGGAGGAGAAAGGAAAAAAGAAAGTAAACTTGAAAAATAAAAACCTCATTATCTTACCTTATATCGACACCCATAGAAGATATGGAATGGTTTAGAACTTCATAAAGAATATACTAAGGTCATGAATGACCAGGGAAAGAATATTTTTTGGATACATAGTACGAATTAAATGATTTATGAATGAGACTAATTACCTTTTGAAAATCTTGACCATTTGGTAAACATTGAGAAGTGTTTTCCAAATCCGTGACAAATATGAGATCCAAATAGGTAAAATAGAACGTGGGGGCTCTACCAGGGTTATTGGTCTATGCTGGGATGTGGAATCACCGAAAATTATTAAAAAATAATAATATATTATATATAAAATTTATTTTTTTTAAGTGGAAATTGGCCCACATGTTGGCCCAATACCTGATTAAATAAACCCAATTCACCATGACTATATATTCTTAAGTGATCCGAAATTATATGGGGGTTTGAATATGTCATGTTAGGAAAATTGTAAAGTGGAATGGGTGGGAATTGCTGAGAAAAATGAGTTAAAATAAATATTGTTTTTAAACCTAGAAATTGGCTCATAGTTTAGCCCATATCATGAAGTAACCACTCATTATCCAAAAACTCCCAAACAAGAATTGGGGAACCAAAAGTAGGACGATTAGAAATATATTGAAATTAAAAAAATAAACATTAATCTCAATAAAAACCAAATAAAAGGATCAGTATTTTCGACAAACCATATCAAGACAAATTCTTGTCAACCCATGAGTGACAGTGATAAATAATCCCAATAGATAACTGCAGATTGGCTTCCTTTGATATATAAGAACATATAGTGTGTGTACTCAAAAAATTAAATGGATAAATCAAAAAATCTCATATTCCTAATCATTATTTGTAAACCAAAACACCACGACATCAGATCACACTTGTTCCATACATTAACAATGGAATAAGTCATTAAAAAATAAAACTATGTCTCATTAAACATTATTCATGGAAAGGACAAACAAACCAAGTCTCGGCCACTACCCTCTAACATATGCAGGGAATCATAACAAAGCTAATATCATGTACCATATTTTCTCATGTCACCACCCTATCAAAAATGGTAATCTATCAACACAAGTATTGAACTATTTCACATGCCACTAATGTCTCACTATGGGTGAGGTTTGAAACATCTTTATATACTACATTTTATACTATCTTTCATACCACCACACTCCCACTATATATGAGGTATCATAGATCATAATGTTTGTATCTCATACATGATATGAGGTATCATAGATCATAATTTTTGTATCTCATACAAACATCATGTATCCAAACCCTCTCACTAATGGTAACTTCTTCTACAACCCTCTCACACAGAGATTTTCCACATAGAATCATCATTGACAAATACCATCTCACTCATGGTGATCCATGTGAGAACCCACACAGAAAGCATGATGCCTCACATCAAATCACTTAATAATATTATAGATCGCATTCAAGGTAAATTCATAGATAAAAATCAGTTGAAACATAACCCCTAGTCCATTTCCCCACTATTAGGTTATGCACTTCTAGTACACAACTAGACAATAGCCAATAACACAACTCATCTTAAATCTCCCTAACTCACCTCAATAAACATAATCATGCCAAGACATGCCAATATATATATATATAACATCCCATTGTATTTTTAACTCCCTTCTACTAGAATAAATCCACATCTTATCTCATAGGTTAATCTTAGGTACACCCATGTGTAACACCCATATTGGGCATCACCCTGTAAATAATTCAACCTAAAACTAACATCATCATCCCCTTAAGTGTGTTTATCCCACAAATAAAACCTTAAGGTGTAACAAACTACTGAGGGAATGTATGAAACCACCCATTTATAACATCCATATTCTCTAAAGAAAGTAAAAAATATTGACTAGAAAGTTCCACTTCATGAATTCTTATAAGAAAATAAAAACACCACCATTCTCTAATAACAAGTAAACCCCGACCGATAAAACTCATCAAACCCCCATAAGTCATGTCATAACTAGCATCCATCAAAAATACAAAAAAAAACTCTATACAGAGTAACCATTTTTACCGAAAAACATAAAAAACTAAAACCTCAATCAAAAGATTGACATTAATCCCATAGAAACCACATCAGCATCTTTTAACCCATAATAAGTGGCTTCGTGGTCCATAAGGTACACCCAAATCACTTCCCACATGATACTCGAAAATACACTTGATAGAACATCCCTAAAGGCCCTATCACCTAACACACAACATATTATTCATAAAATCTTCTATCTGGGCCATTCATTACTATCTACACAACCCCTTATCACTATGGGGTCCATATGACCCAACAAGAGGATGTACCCCTTGGAATCATAATAGTTGAGCTACTATAAATACCCCAACAATGAATGACACACTTAATTCATACTCGAGAGGATTCAACCTAGTGTTCCATAATTTTTAAGACTCACCCAGTCCATTTAGAGTATTCTAAAACCTTGATCCTTCGACACATGTATACAACTCAGATACAAACACATGACATATAGTGAAATATGGATAGAACGACTTGCCTTGACCTCATAGGATTTAACTCATCTAATATATTGGTACGGGTATTCCTTTCCTTCATAAAATTGTGAAATAATACAAAAAACAATAAAATAAGGTTTTCAATTAAATAATGGTGAAATTGTTTAAGAAATGAATCATATATTGGGGATTTCATTAGATATTCTATTGGAGAACTCTTGCTTCAAATACATCATAATTCTTGAATGATATTGTCCTATAGGATACTATGGAAGACTAATAGTAGGTTGGGAAAATAATAGTAGGGTATTGGGGTTTTGGATTAAGAAAATCATAAAGGGAGGAGAAATTCCCCTTTTAGAAAAAAAAATTACTTTCAAACCGGAAATATATAAAACACTAAATGGTCATCGGGTATTAGGTTGTGGTTTAGCAGGTCCCAAGTGGAACCCAATATATACCTAACTTTTTCCAACTTCATAGGGTGCCTAAATGGAGGCCATTAGGTGCCTAGTTCCAATATAAGTTGAACGTGGCCATTTTCTGTATTTCAAGTACCGTGTGAAACTTCATTGGGTACCAAGTGGGTTTATTGTTTTTGTAGAATAACAAAATACTTGACCGAAACACCTAAAGAAACCTTGTTAGCCCTTCAAATACCAATTAATGCGTAAGAAAACATATATTTGTCTCAAATCATGGTATTCTGATATTTCTCCAAATTCGTAAAACATCCCTACTCTAGGGAAAAATATTATTTTACCCTAAAATATATTTCCATGTAAGTCCACATGTAATTACGATATTAATTATCAATGGAAGTATTTATTAATCATCTTCACAATTATCTTGATAATTATTTTCAAATAAAAAATTATCAAATAAAAAATAGGGCAATATACATTTTAATGTAATCCCAACTGCTCCTTTATCAATAATTAAATGATTTTAATATTCTAATGTGTAAGATAAAACACAAAACCTTCATATTGTAATGATATAATCCCATATCAAAAAACAACAAGTAAAAAAATATCTCCATTATAAATAAAATAATATATTACGAAGTCTTTATATGAGTCTTAATCCAACCATGGAAATATTATTTCAAAAAAATTCAGTCCAGCCATTAAAATTAGTCATCTATTCAGTTCAATGTTGTAGAAAAAATAAACTTCCCAACCATATACTCCCAATATAACCTTCCTACCATCGTGAAAGAATATAGAACTTACTCATAAGTTCATTTTCATATACCATCACACATTACAAATAAAATAACACAACATATACTTAATAAAAATCATACTCACCATATAAAATATAAACACATCTTTTGGAAAACTAATAAAAACACTCATTTTGAATAATTTCAAAATTAGAAACATCAAATACAAAAATAAGGGAAACAATATTTACCATACAAAAATATTAAAATAAAAAACTAAAACATACCCTATTATTTTAAAACCCTATATAAAATAGAGAATTTTATATCATTTCAATGTATTTCAGAGAAAACCCTAATTAATAATTAAAAAGATGGATAAAACCCCTAATTAAACTATAAATTAATATTTTTAAATTTTTTTGATTTAAAACCCACATATTAATATTTATTATCGATCACAAATCCTGAATCATAATCACTGTTTGAAAATCTATAAAAAAAGGAAAATACGAACCCTTGTTACGAATTGTTTAAATACACCTACATATATGAAATTTACATTGAATTTCCCCAAACCCTAAATTTTATAATTCTTATGAGATGACTACACAAGCTATATCACTATTATTTATCCAGAAATAATCATTAATACATGAAATGTAGAATCTTTTATCTATGGTAGATTTGGCTTGACATGAGTTTATATCATGAACCCCATTCTAGTGTGGAATGAATTATTTTATTGAACACAAATCTTACATTACATTTTTCTTTGAAAATTTATAGAATCCATAAAGTGGGATGTACTATGATATGGTTCACTATAATAAAGGGTGAACAATTATATTTTATCAGAAAATATGAGAAACATAATTTATAAAACTTCTAGAAGAGTAAAACCTCAATTAAAACTAAAAGATAATAATTAGTTGAAATTATTTATTTTAAAAAAAGAATTTTAATTCCATACATATTATTTATAAAAAATATTTGGTTTTTATAATACTAATGAATTGATAGGAATTAAATCTGAATGGTATGTCATTTAAATTAATTATTGTTAAATGGAATATTTTTTCGAATAAATATTTAATAAAATTTGGGTGAATTTTTTATCCATAATTAAATCTATCACTTTTAAGGTATTAAAAAAATAAAATTTTTCATTGTGATGAAAATTTATTTATACTCATTTTATTTGAAACTAACATTTTTTATGATTAAGAACACATATATTTTAAAAAGATAATTTTTAGAAAGAAATTTTTTTCAGTGTATTTTATGTTTTTATTTTAAAAAATTATACATAAAATTTTGAAATTTTAACTTTAAAAATTAAATTTTATTTTTCTATTTAACATTTCAAAATTTCCATCATGTGATTTTACTATTTTTATTAAATGGATAGTTATTAGGTGAACACACCTAATATTATTTTTATAAAAACTATAACTTTTATGACATCATCATCATGAAAGAAATGATTATAAAATTTATGAAACATATTTTGAGATTAAATATTTATTTTACAATAATAATAATTCATTTAAATTATAATTTATTGATTTTAGAAACTTATGATTGAAATTTTGGAATCAGATATATATTTTACTCTAATAAATAACTAGTTGTAATATTTTCATTCAATTAAATATTCCCAGGATTCCATTTGGTTTTTTATTGGCATTAATTTCATGAAACCATAATTTTTTATATATAATACAAAAAAATAAATATTATTCACAATTTATTTCTTAAATAATTATAAATTAATATTTATTTTAAAATTTATATTTTTCTAAAAACTATTTTTCCCACCATATACATATTATACAAGAATAAATATTTATCACATTATGAAATAGAATAAAAAAAATGGATTTATTTTTAAGAATAATCCATTTCAAATTTTATAAAATTTCCCACCTAATTTTTATTCATAAAAATATGTTCTCATGGTAAAAAATTTTACAATATTAAAGAATAAAATAATTTTAATGTGATAAATAAAATGTTAAAGACCTAAAATATCCAAAAAAACATTTCTTAAAATTAATGTATGAGTACTTTTTACTCATAAACTCATTATAAAGTTATTATCTTCCAAATTTAAATCAACCATACTACAAAATTAATTTGAATTTTATGTTAAAAAATAATTATTTTTGATCCACATCACTTGAAATTACTTTTATCATTATATTATAGGTCACTCCATTCACTTATAAAATGTCACCTCCACCACCACTTCAAAGACACTCCTATAATTATATCCCGCCCCAATAATAATCCCTATTTTATCCCTTCAATATTCAATTCCACATTTTTTAGTTTCTATTCCCTGTTGGTTTTCTAAATTCTTTCAAAAACCAATAAGGTTTCCAAGAGGATAGATGATTCCTCACTCAAATTAATAACATTACATCATTATTTTAAATGTATATTCTTTACCAATATCATTTATATTATTTCATAACTCTTTAATAATATTTAAATAACATCATTATTCTTTTTTACTAAAGATATTATAATAAAACAACTTCATAATATCATAAATATATTTATTAGAGCATGTTCTTGTTTTAGTTGATTTTACCACCTAATTGAATGACCAATATATGTTGTTTTCATATAAGGTTATGGAAACATTAATATTTGTTTTTTATGAAATTAATAGGTAAATAATTTTTATGGAATGGTAATATTAAATTTTGAATCATTATTAACATAATAAATTGTATTCTATGAAAAATATCAAAAGAAAATAACATTATAATTTTTATCTTGAGAAACGACACTAGAAGCAACCATGGAATGAACTGTAGACCTAAATATTAAAATAAAAAATTATATTATGCAACCATTACTATTTTAGATATAATTAACTAATAAACATGAAATGATAATTGAGACCATTAAACTGTAACAGACAGGGAATGGTTAAAACTACTCAACACAGATGCTCAATATCAACTGAAAATAAGTAATTTCATTATACTAACTGAATATAAAATTTCATAATAAAAGGTAATATATAATAATTTGGTTCGGAATTAAATTATAAATTATTATTAGTTTTTTATATAAGATGTTAGAGGAGACTATACTATGTAGGAAACCATGGTAAGGGTTTCATTATCTCAATTTCAGTTCCTTAAGACATGATTCATATTTTACACCATGTTTTATATTATATTGAATAATTATATACCAATATACATAATGTTTAACAAAAAGATTTTATTTCACATATTTTTAAATTACATCTCATAGTCTCCCTTTTAGTATATTTTGATAAATGTTCTACTAATGTTGTAGGGCTTTATATGACTTATCCACATTTTCATTAGGTCATAACCTATCTACCTTGATTACTACCTTCTAATTTTGTTTTATTCTTCAATTTAATAATTCTATTTATCATTTTATCTTTTTCCTAAAATCCCAACTCCAGTAACATAGATACAATAATTCCTTTTTTATATTGTCACAAGATACAAGGGAGCACTTCTCAATGGATCGATATGTTTAGTAGTATTGAATAACTAGATGCTTACATGATTCCAATATTACGCGGGAAACATAAAAACAAAAAATAATAAATATTCTCACATCCTTGATATTATTAAAAATATAATTCTCTGTACTCTTGGGAAAGGAAGATAAATAATAAGAGATCATATATTATTAGTAAGGGTTATATATGGAGGAAGATATCATGAATAAATAAGTAATAATCATTTTAGTAAGGTGAATATATGAAAAAAATGACATTTAATCAATAGCATGATCATGAAATGCATCCATAGATCATATCAATTTATTAATACAATGAATAATAATAACATAATTCTCAATGAATAAAATAAATAATTTCGTATGCAATAATCTTAGACATCATGATATCATTATCATCAAGGAATATTACAAGATGTTTTAATCGATTGGTAGGTATAGACCAAAAAACCATTTAATATGTTAGGACAACTAAGATTTCTCTTGAGACTTGTCGATGCATCCTTTGGAAATCTATTATCAGGCCCACCCAATACATTATATCCAATGAATTTCTCTTATCTTTAACGGCTAATTTAATACACAATAAATATCCCATATAAAAAATATCCCTAGTGAGTAAATAATAATGAAAATTTGAATTTTCAATGTTAGTGAAATTAATTTTATTCTAAAACAATTATATGAAGAAATGGTATACAGTTTAGGTAAAAATCACATCCATGATTCATATAATATAGACGTTTAATATGAATTTAACATCCAATAAAAAATGATCATAAGATATTTACTTTTTCAAAATAAATTCAATGAGAAAAATTAAATAGGGGACAAAATTTGACCATCAATTAATCAAAAATTTATATTTTCAAATGGATTAATGTGTTTTGGAGAATAACAAAATACTGAAGGTAAAAAAATAAAATATTTCACAAAAGTGTTTTTTTATCTTTTAAAACATGTATAATATTTAAAATGAGTGTAAAATTGACTTGATTTCGAGAATATATTTTAACACCATATATGAAAAAAAGAATCATTTATTCTGTCATTTTATATTTCAAAAAATTATCAATTGTGGACTCATTAGAAATATTCCTTCTAAAAAAGTGAAAAGTCAATTAAATCATAAAATTGACATAATAAATAATTTCAGAAATTAAAAAATACAAACATAAAACAATTTTTAAAAATATAGACATGGAAGAATATATACATGTATATTATTCTTCTCAACACATTACAACAATGGTTCTTCATAGGGGCACTGTTATTCTATTTTCTATTTTTATAAAAAAATTATTTGTAGGAATAACAATTACTTCGTAGAATTTTCATAATTTATAATCAAGTAGTTTATCCTTGTTTGTTGGTTTTGATTTACATATCATTATAGTTTATTCTATGAATAAAGGTGGAATGGATTTTTACAATAATTATGTATAGGAATTCGGAATTTTTCACAACCCAAATGGACTCATGGATATGGGATTTTATTTCAAAACAGATAACAATTAAAACAATAAGAACAAAAGACAATGAATTTGGTATAGTCTAGATCACTTTCTCTTTATCCTTTAGGGTACTGATTCATTTATCGGTCTTCATTTATAAACCTTACTTGTTCCCTGTAAGATAATTCCCTTATGTTGGTGACCCTTAACTGGGAAGATATTATGATCAATAGATTCTTAATTCCTATTATAGAATATTATCTTCAAGGTTTCCTCCCAGAATTCAAAAGCTCCTTAGATCAGTTGGATTTATGTTCCTCTTTAGTAGGGTTATCCAGTTGTTTTTATTGATTGAAATAAGACATCCAACGTTGTATTTCTAAAAGGCTACCCACCTTAAGTATATAAGACTAAAAAAAGATATTGAAATGGTGAAGAATATTCTTGATGAAATATGGGATGATTATGCCTTTTCCCTTTTAGTATAAAATAAAAATTGATGGCTAAAAAACTGTTGGTGATTGAAAGGGCTGGCACAGACAAATCTCTGGTTCATTAGATTATAGAGGGGGAATAAAAGAAGAATGTTTTCATGGAATGTATTAAGTATTGTATTGTCTCTTGACAGATAAATTTTATGCTCAAGGATGAAATTTTTATAAACAATCTTAATGACAAAGGGACCCCTATAGATTTTCCCTTCTAGAATATTTTGGCATACTCAGACTCGTCTAATGAGTTGAGGAAATATGGGATATTTGGTGACATTGGTTTTCTATGTAGCATTAATATTATAATGAAATATATTGATAATTTTACCCTGCTTTCAATCCCAAAATAACATAATATTAAAGAATATATTATCATATCAAACCAATAAAGAACATAAAGACCAAATATTATTGTAGGCTCCACATGTTTCCTCATAAGATGCTATCAGGGTTTATATGGTTCAAGAAATTAAATATTTTTTTCAATTTGGTGTGATATTACTAGGGTAATATTTTCATAAAAGGTTTTTTGTAATTCCAAAATTAAAGGAACTTTATACATTTACCATGTACCACCCAATGTGTCTTTGTAATTTCAATTACCAAACTCATTCCTTCCATCTAACTAAAATACATAGGATGGTTTTATCAATACATATTAATGTGGAACAAAATAGATTTTTCTATTGGAGGATTATACAAGGAGAATTTTAATTTCTAATGTGATGGTTGATATCGATAAGATGAATATTGTAACAAAAAATATAGTAAAAATTAATATGGATAATTATTTTGATCATCATGGGTATGGATTTCTAATGATGGTCATGATACCTTCTAGAATCTCAGAATGGGATTGGGATCATTTTTTTAGATGCTATCAAACATAACTAATTTCAATATCCATAATGGGCAAGGTGTTTGGTTTCATCAAATATGAATGATGCCTTAGGAAGGGTTATCTGATTTCACCCAAACTCTTTATTTTTGATTTGTATGAACATTACTAGAACATTCATCACAATATAAAGGATGATATTATCTTACCTTTCATGAAGTGGTTCAAGAATGTAATGATCTCCCGCTTAATATTTAATGATGATATACTGTTTTTTATTAATGGCATGAAAATCACCACTGATGGTTTTATTAATTTTCTATACCCCTATGGATTATTTATTGGGATGAAAATCAATAAAGGGAATCATAGTGCGTTCTTGTCTGAAAAATGATCAAGTAGGAATTTTAAAATCATCCCTGACATTATCGGTATAACAATGTGTTCCTTCCCAATGGAGTACCTTGAAGCACCCATCTCCAATGGAATAATCTATAAAGTTTTTTTTTCAGTGATATTATCAAAATATTTACATGGTGTAGTATTAATTGTAATAATTTTTTCTATCATTTTTATGGAGGATAACATAATAAAACAGAGCTCTCGCCTCAATCCAAATCCACGTATAGTCGATCATCATCGAGACAATGTATTATATTGATAATACTGAGAATATTATGATGGTTTTTTGATATAGAAATCATAGAGGAAGATGTCACTGGGATTTATGGGATAGGTTAAAGAAACTAATCTTGGTTATAGGGGTCAACTTATGTAGTGCTACATGATATATAAAATCCATGTAGGAAAACCTCGAGATGACATTATCAAGGGAAGTTCCTTATGGGAAAGATTAAAGTGACATTGATACGATGAAAACTGGTGCGAATGGGATAATATAATATAGAATTTTTATAACATTGTGAAATTAATTTTGGATTTGTTTGGGGTACTATAGGATAAGCTGATATGGGTAGTGTATTTTAGTGTTGTTAGCTATTTTAAGGATAAATCTATTGGGACCAACCCCCAATTCATCTCAGGTTTTCCACTTCCTGATATTTAATTTATAGAATCTGTAATCGTAGATTTTTTCACCTATACAATGTTGGATGATGATCCCAAATCATAGATGTGTTTATTTATTTGATGAATGTACATGATAGTATTGATTCTTTAGACTCATTATCTGTTAATTTTTAGTAAGACCATTCATGCATGGTCTAATGAAAGGCATAAACCAGATGAGTTGGAATCAATGATCTGGTGTATATAGATACCATTGAATATAATTTCTTGGTTTGGTATTTAAGTAACCATCTTATCCTTATGGATGAAAACATCTTAAATAAGTTTGTTTAGTTGGATTCATGTTGTCAGTGCCATGGTTCTTATAGCTCGAAAACAACACGATATATCTTCTTTAGGGGTGATTGGGACAGGTATTTATAAGGATTTATCATGATGTAAATAGAGATTACACTTCAAGGGGAATACATTCCAAATTTTATTTCATCATGGATTCAAGCCATGGGTCAGAATGGTGTTGAAGTGAAAATTTGAGTTGTGATCTTAGGTGGGGAGTTCTTGATGATCTGGAATATGAGGAATTCCATGAGGTATGGTAGATAGTCTTCTAGCATGGTAATTAATGTCTTAGTGATGTCCTAGGTGGTGGATCATGGGTATCTTGCTGAATGTGTGGTGCCACCAGTTTCTTATATGTGATCCTCTTGAGGATATCCCTTACTTTATATTGAAGAGGTATTATAGACATGGAATGTTTGGTTATATGGTGTCCTCTAAGCTCAAGGATAATATTAAATATGTATGGATCATGTGAGAACAAGTTTATGTTAGGGGTATCGTAGTTTGAGATAATAGGTGTTTAGTGATTCTTGGATTCAATATTTTTTATAGCCCATTATCTCATTAAGATAGAAGTGAGGGCCAGGTATAATGGTATTTGGATTTGTGGGATTTAAAATAGTAATACATCAATGGTTGAATCTGAATATTATAGTATATTGGGATTCCTTTCAATGGTAATTCCATACCATGATACTTTTCTTATCTCATCAGGGAATGCAGAATTATTGTTGACCAGTCATTGAGGTCAAACACGCACTGAGATAATGGGATTTTGAAGCCGCTGCATTGTACAATACAAATTGTTATAATGGGAGAATTTTAATATATAATTTTATTGGATCTATCTTAAAATATGTTAATAATATTATTAGTATTGATTCTCTCATACTTTTCTACCATTTATTCATTAATCACTTGTCCATTTTTTAAAAAAGGAAATAAAAAATATGATTCTGAGAGAAAAAGAGATGAAATATTTAAAAAAAAATATAAAACTCCATAAATATCTAGAGGATAATAAAATATATTTAATTTATAAAGGATATATTATGTGATTCATTAATTGATAACTAAATGAAATCTGAGTAAACTAATATTGTAAAATAAATTATATCCTCTTGGTAACCATTAAATTATTACAAATTAAATCCAGAAACATGAATTGAAATTATAATCATCAAGAAAAAATTTATTTTAATGTTCTAAATGTCAAAGGGGTATTATATAAACACTAATAATGTAAGGAGGTTCATTATACCAAATATTTCATAATAGAGTGGTAATTGAGATGAAATCCCTTAACAATGGACGTATCATATATGTGAGAGTTATTCAATGAAGTTATTCTGTATTAGAAATGTAAATTCACAAAACCAATGAAGAAAATCAACATAATAAATTATGAAACTATTTGAAAAATAATAATGGCATAATAGAATCATTAAAGTATAACTATAACCCAATGAATTGAAACTGAGTTAAGAAACCCCATTACCATAATTTTTTTACTTTCCTAGTATAAGATTTGAACCTCATGTATTATAAATTAGGATTTATTATAGTCACATTAAAAAAATTTACATAAATAAATACTATAAAATACCCATTTATAACATCTTATAAACTACTAGTTATCAATTTTTTTTATTTTCATCGTTTCGAGTGTTAGCTGCTTTTGTGTGTGTCAATTTTCCATTCATCAGTTAATGTCCTTGTGTCTTGATAATGGATATGCCATATGAATAATTTTTATCAAGACATGGAAATAATAAATATTCATTATATACATATTTAAAATCAACTTTGATAAATATTAATGAAACACGTATGAAGTCACATCGTTGATATGGTAGGTCGTACGCACACATGGGTGACATTGTCACATTGTTAATAGGTGGATGGGTATGAAAGAATATGATATATTATAATTTAATAAATAATATTATATCATAATTATCAAATATATAATAATTTTTTTCACTATGAAAATCCATGTGAGGAGACAATGGTAAACTAAGTACATCAGTTCGCAAGGCGGTATTCTACTGTACATAGGAGTCATGGTTTCATTTCCAATTTGACAGAGAAAAACATGGATAAATATTAGAAAATAAAAAAACCTTCATATATTGGAAATAATTTTTTTATATATTAATGGATATGATATAATTTAAGTAGTTAAATGAATAAGAAAATTGAAATCACTCAGTGAAGAAGGCTACCATTTCATTGAAATATCTCCATTAGATCTGCTCTTAACAGACCAAGGGTTGGTATTTTTGGAATACCAAAACCTCTAAAATATGTATAATAATTTTTGTAATATTTTTTGATATGTTATGATTGATATATGTTGGTCCATCTGGTTTATATATGATAGGACATGTGGTTTTGTTTTATCGTAAATGAAAGACCACAAAAGGAACTAAAAAATATTTAAATAGAAAACCAAATTGATTTTTCTTGAGGAAAAATGTGGCATATATTTATAATATAATATAATAGATTATTTGAATTCATTCAAAAAAATATGGATAGGTTTAATTGGTATTTTAAACCATAACTTTTGATTTAAACCATACATAAATAAATTTTAACCATACAACCATTATGAGTTCTAGAATATTCTGTTTTATAATTTTAATTATAATGAAAAAATTGGATCTCAATGGGACATTTGGGGGCCTTTTAGACAATTTATTATCCATATTTTCTCAAAAACTATTTTTTATTTCAATAAAATATAATAAAATACTATTTTTAATAAACTATCATGGATATGTTTTTTGAAACTATTAATTAAATTTGAATTTATTGACTTCAATACAATGATGGAGTTAGAATATAATAATGTTCACCATTAATAAAAAATCATTATTTAGATTAAATTCTATTTTGTTCAATAATTAAACTCAAAAACATTAGTTTTTAAAATTTTAAAATTATTTTACTATTATTTTTCTACTACATCAAAAAGCTCTCTATTAAGATCGTGTAAACATGGAAGATAATTATTTCATGGAAAAAAATTTAAAAAAATTAAAACCATAAAAGAATTACATTAAAGATAAATTATTATATTCTTTCAACATGTATATATATTTATATATTTAGTCTCATATATTCCACGAGAACATATTTTATATTTTATTTCGATCAATCTAGTCTTTTACAATAATTGCATAAACATTTTCATTAGTTACTTATTATATAAATATAAAATCAGTGTCAGTCCATAAAAAATCAATAATACTTTATATATGTTAACCACGTGGGAGAAAATCATTTTTATTTTAAAATATTATCATTATGCAACCAAATTTGTCTTTTCCAGTGCTATGTGAGAACTATGTCGGCACTGAAAATGATTTTTATATTATCATAACACTATTTATAATTTATTTATTTTAAAAAAATTTATGATATTTTTACTATATTATCATATTTAATCCTTCAATAATTTTAATAAATTTTTTAATAAAATACATCTCTTGGATATATGAAAAATGTAAGTGTTATTCCATAATAACTGTATTTTTTACTATTCTATAACAATTTAGCTGCTTCATAAAAATCAATAAAATTAATCATTTGATTAAATTTAAATAATTGATCTTAAAATTAATTACATTTCTTAAAATTAAATTCTTATATATGAAATAAATTTCTTTTAATAATAAGTTTTACTACACAGTGCAAAATAGTTTTTGAAAATTAGTATTTAATCCTAAATACAACATATATCAATATCCAACGTAAAGATGATTCCAATTTTATTAATTATAATTTTTATAACTAGATAATCCTTTTATTAATTTAATATCATATTCATTGTATAATGGAAATTTTCAATGAAAATAGTTTCTAGTTTTACAAATTAAAATTATTTTTACTGTTCACTGGAAAATCAATTTTTTTAAACATACAAAAATTTCACCCTATAAAATATTGATATACAGATTTAAAAAATATTATAACTATTGAAAAAAAATATTTAAAAATTTTAAATCTTTATTTTATAATTTCATTGTTGCGTGTAATGCATACATTTAAATTGGTTAGATTTATTTAAAAAGTCATATATCATAAAATCTCGGGGTGTTTTATTTAATCCCTTATAAGAAATCACCCTACAAATTACATCGCTCTAATACAATCAACTAAGGATAATACAAATAGTATCCCCAAAAAATCACCCATAATGCCATTAAAAAAATATGATCCCTACATTTTTGGATTGATACAGATTAATGTGACCAATATTTTTTATCCAAAACCTTTCACAAAAAAGGAAACATAGGATCACTTACAAACCATTGGAACTATTAGGTTTAATGTTTTAGATTATTAGGATAATGTCTTACATAAAAAATACCCATCGCTATAGGATAATAATATTTCCCTCCTGACCCATCTTTATATATACTATAATAGGTCATCAACATCATCTATACCAAACAATTATATACATAATTCATTTAACATAATTTTTCATAACCTAGTGAAAAAAACATAAGAATTGTTAGCTCAAATTCTCAATAAGGGTAAATATATTAATTAATAAATTATTTTCATTAGTGAGAATAAGTTATGAATAATTCATTGATGGAATAATCAAATTTCATGATCCTAACATAAGAGAAATCATACCCATCCATACTAGGATCATTATACATAAAACATAACATAAGGATTTAACAATGATCAGAATCACAGGGTTAAATAAAAATGATCCATCAGATGTCAATATTGATCAAATGAAAAATCTATAACCATTGAATAAAAAAGTCACATTTTTGTATCTTGGATCATCGTTATCATAGAAACTTTTACAGAATCCCTTTTATTTGAAGAACAATACGGTTGACTTCCAATATAATTCTCCAAGAACATAATCATTAACCAATTCATTGGAGAACTATCTCGGGAGACACATAATATATGTAATACTTCTCAGACCCGATGGTATATGGGAACACCTAATATAAATACTTTTAAATAATATTATCATTAATAATGTACATAGAGCTTATATTTCATCATAAATATTATAAAACCACATTTACCCATTTCATACATTTATTAACTCCTGGAGAATAAATTTCACAACTAATATATCATAAAAAAAATAATACAAGAAGAAAAATTATAAGGATTGTATCAATAAAACATATCCCCATTAAATTATAATTAAAATAAATGGTTCTTGTCATTTATGAATTTAAATACAAAAAAATTATATTTAAAAATATTCTTATCAATCATACCATATTTACATTATAAAATCAATTTTATATAAAAAAATATCCATAATATTAAGAAAAAAAGTTTATTTAAAATTATAAATTTAAAATTTTAAAGCATTCTTAATGTAATTTGTGGTCATGAATGTGGGGATATACTCATCAGGATGAGTACATTAAAAAAATTCCTTTCACTTTTTAAAAGAAGTCTCAAAAAGTATATTGTTTAAAAAACAGGAAGATTTCAACATATTTTTTTAATATAATCCTTGTTAAAAATGTGTTTCAAAAGTTTTTTTATAATCTTAAAAACTATATTGATGAATTTTTTTAGAACAAAACAAATTCCTGACCACTGAGATAGATACAGTCATATTTTATTAAGAACATTTTCTCAATCATTTTAAGTACCAAAAAGAGGAAAAGTTGTACTATTTATTTAAAAGATCTTGAATAACAATATGATGAAAAAATTTATTTTATTTATTATATATGGATAAAATAATATCTTTTAATGATAATTCAAGAAAAAAAAATCATTAATAAAATGATATTGATATATAATTCAATTAGCACAACCATAACATCTGAATCAATTGACCCATGAAAGAAATAACCTCAAAGTAAACATTAAATACCATTAATATTAAGATATTAATAACATAACATATCAGGTGGGTAGTAGATAAATCTCATTAAGTATGATATGTTTATACAATAAAAAATGTATAAACAAAATCAACTATAGATAAGAATCCCATACAATGATGATAACGTCTAAGTGAAAATTAATAAATGAATAGATTATATTTATCGAATAAAAATCCATATTAAAGAGTGTAAATACAACATATGATAATACAATTTCATTACACACATAATCTAGATCACCAAATACATTAAAAATTTATTATAACCCAATGAATATAAATTGAGTGTTGAACTCCTACACCACTAAAACATTTCATGAAAAATTCACTTGAATGGAATAAAAGAAATTAAATCATAAATAAAATGAATTTTTAAGTGTTCATGATATTAATTTTGAAATTGGATGTACATACACCTTATAAATGAAATTAGTTTAATTACATTACCATATGCATCAATAAAGGGAAATTGAGATGAATTCCATTAACATATGTCTTGACTTCCTTCGTACGCATTAAAGACATATTTATAATAAATATATTTTTATTATAAATCTATAATATATCCATAATATAATATACAATACAAAATATGATTTAATTATAACCTTTTGTTGCCCATTTTTTAGAAATTCCTTATTAAAATCACATTTTGGGTAATAATAGCTTCATTTATCATATATTTTTTGCTTTCATATATTTGGTAACTTTAATTTGATCACAGTTAAATGATATAAATAAGGTAAAACATGATATTACAATCATATTTATTTGTTAGAAATGTATTTATTTAATCAATATAAGTTAAATATATAAAATTAATTACACCGTTCATAGAGACAATAAGTCGTATGTACACATGAACACTATTGCATTTTTCTCTAAATATAGAACAAAATATAATTAAATATTAATTAAAATATAATGAATAATAATTATCATATATATATATTATATTAGAAAAATATATCTTTATTACCATGCATTAAAAAATAAAATCAATAACATTTCACATCATTGTTTGGAGGTAGTAGTCCAGAATTATAAGTGATAAATGTTGCTATTTTCCATAGGATTGGAAGGAAGAAATTTATATGAGATATTTTATTTCCTTAATTATTTTAATGTTTGAAATATCACATATATCTATAAAATTTATCCTTACCATCTTCCAAAGAATCTAATAAAAAAATTCACATCGCTTCGCAAGGCGGTAATATGTTATACACACGGGTGAGCTTAACTTATCCCCCAAAAGAAAGTAAAGTAAGAAGTTATATGGGATATAATAAATATTAATGATTAATAATTTCATAAATATAATCTTAATAAATTAAATCCATCATTATATACATATATTAATATGTTTTTTTAATACTAATTGTATTGGTCCGCGAGGAGGTAGTTCATTGTACGAATCACCTATAATTCTATCTATCAATTTATGGATATTGAGATAGATATATGTAGTGATATTAACATAATAATATATTATTATATATTAAATTATTTTTATATTATAATGTAAAATTTTATTATGATTTTATTTTTATGAAAAAAGAAATAAAACAGAAATGCTCCATTAAGAATTTAACTTATTCCCAAACCACAACTTTAGAAATACCCCATGATTTATCCTAGATGGATTTTATGATAAAAAAATTATTATATTATTAAGGTAGGGAATTTATAAATCTCATTGGGAATTTATTGGAAGAACAATTGTGTTTTGGATGTGTGAATAGACTAGGAAATGTGGTGGCATTTTACAAGTGGGGATGAGGACACACATAGAATGAATGAATTACAACTAAATTTTCACATACCTCAGGAATCCATTATCCCATTATCAATCATTATAAGATATGAGGTCAAAATATTACTATAAAAAAGGAATTAGAATAGTTTTCTATCATTTTTATCCCTTATATTTTTAACATAACCCCATGGTAAACATGTTTTTCCCTTAATCATGGTAATTAATTTGTATTGTTTTACTATTCATTATTATGAAAAAATTTGTTTTCATCATTAAATATTATAAATTATTAATATTAAAAATATTGAATCCATTTTTCCCAATTAATCTAATATATGTGTCATAATTAAATTTTATATTATACCCACATACATATAGAAAAAAGGTTTTTCAAGAAATGTATTTTTTAGGCATATGATGATCATATATTACCTATATGAAAAGTAATAAAAATTAAATGGTTTTAAATTAATTTATTTAAATTTATAATCTATATATACTATTTAATTAATTACCCATTAGGGGTTATTTTTAATTAATTCATATTAATTTTTTTTTTCACTTTACAAATTTTTTCTGCAAAATGTGTCTTAATCCAGAGAAGAAACTTAAACTAAAATCCAGTATAGAAAGATTAAAATGTAATTATGTTGATTATATATATCTAAATAATTCATATTTTAATTGAAATATTTTTAAAATGATGATTTTAATTTTATGTTACTCAGTTTATTGAAATGATATGACATTTTAAAAAAATAGGTATTTTCACAATTCACCGAAAAATTAATGTTTTATAAACAAATTCCCAAACTCAACCATAATGTAAATTTTATATTATGATTTGAATAATTAAATTGATTTTTTATAGTTAATTTTCCAAAATCATGATAAACTAATTATAATATTTTCCTATAAAAAATCAATAATTTTTTTTTAAGATAACATATTTTTGCAGAATAAAAATACTTCACTCAAAATTCAGCGATTATTTGCTAAGAATTTATAAATAAATGTATATTAATTAGGATATATATATATCATGAAGTACTTATGTTTATCCAAATAGAATAATTTAATAGCTAAGATATAAAAATAATATATATATACATATAAACGGATAGTATACCACGGTTTTGTGAAACTCAGTTCTGCATGTTATGCCATCTATTGAAAAAATAGAATTTATTTAAAAAGAAAAATGTTGCATTGTATCATAGTGCAAAATTATAATAAAATCTTAGTGTTTCATGTCTTATATTCTATCAAACATAATGTTTTTATTTTATAATATTTGGGTGTTATATTATCACCCCTTTAATAAAATACATCCTCTAAATTTGAATTTGAACATGGTAAATAGTAGTTGGAAAATTGAAAAGTCATTTTTTGGAAAACCAAATTTATAAAGGTTTCAAAACATCATATTGATTTTAGATAAATGGATATTTTATGGTCTTATAGAATGAGACATATTAGGCTACGAAATAGTAAAACTTTAGTGGGAAGTAAAGAATGAAAATGGAAGGAAAATTAATGGTACAAATAATTACGTAAATTTATCAAGAATATTGATAACTATAAATCGATTGATCATGAGAATGTGAATTACTGAAAAATCATAAATTACTTTGGTGACAAAAGGACCGTCATTTTCATTTAAAATAATGGTAACACGATAAATCTTTTCTTTCATGATCCATTTAATAGGATTGATGAATTCATTTTCGATTTACACTATAAAATTTGGAAATATACATAAATGATAGGTATAATTTCATCTTCAAGTAAATTATCACCACAATAAATACTTTTCTCTAAAACATGAGTATTCAAGATGAGTTTTTCTTTCATGGTGAACTAAAATAAAATCTAATGGATCACATAATCCACTGCAATTATAATCAAATATTCTTATTTTCTTAAGAAATAGACCACAACTAAAATTGTCATCATAATATAACATGTTACGAAAAATTATAGTGATCATTTTCCAAAATAATATAAATCTATTATTAACTAAATTGACTTTCAAACAAATGGATATTGATATAATAAACTTCATGTTTCAAAAATCAACATAATCATTATCTTTCAAACCATTAGAAAATGATTTCATACTAATAGGAAATTAAATATTCTAGTGGTAGGTACATCACCCTTGTCACCATTCTGGTGTGGGTTCAATTACCATGGAATTATCTGATGTGATGGGTTATCGCCGAGAATTCATGTATTCCATTTTCAAAAAAGTATATCCTTATAAGATTCCTAGAAACATCAATAAAATCAATAAAATTAACCATAATAATAAAAGTCATTATAAAACATGAAGGATATAAATACAATTAATCCTTTAAAAATATAATTCCTCCTAAAATAAAAAATCATGTTAATCCGAGGGGATACATATACCCCAACCCAATAAAAGATCTTAGAAAATTTCATTAATCCCCTTATACTATTATTACTTGAAACCTAAATAGTGTTGTATAAGACATTGAACATTTGATTAACCATAAAAATTATAATTTCATTATTTAATCTATTACTCTAATATTGACCTCTCCTAAAAAAATAAAAATATACAATTTTATTTAAACACTATAGTGATACAATCTCTAACAGCCCTAAACCCACATACCCAAATTTCGTAATAAAAACTGATCATTACATTTATATCTTGATATAAAAAAAATTCGACATAAATTTAATCATATAGAACTATTAGCAACATATGTTAATAAAATATCCTATACTTGCAGATTGACCTTTAGGATATGAGTATGAGTGTATTAGGGAATACTATTATATAAAAAATACCTATGATTTTAGGAGATTTTTCCCACTATACCTACCTTCTAAAATTTCATATTTTATCATAAACATCATCCATCAGAAAAACATATAGAAATAATTCATTTTCCATCATTATTCATAACTCGGGTAATGGATACATAACAAGGGATATCACAAATTCTTAGAAAGAGTGAACAAAATAATTAAAAAAAGATTGTAATTAGTAAGAATGAGATGAGGATAAGGGTATAATGACATAATCATATGATTTACCAAGAAATTGTAAACCCGTGATTTAATCCATAAATATTAATATGAATTATAAAGAAAATATAATAATATCTAAAGTTATCTAAACCCTGATATGATACCAAGTATAATATCCCCAAAACCCCACTCCCAGATCTAGTGCTAAAAACATGATTTTATATTTCTGTATTGAATCCAATAAAGATGACGTAAATTTTCATCAAAATTATTTATTAAAAAAATATTGGATAACAAACAAAACCATTGACCATTTAGGTCTAGAGTTTTATAGTAATAGGAAAACCCCTTATATAAATAATATGCATCACTTCATGAGAATATTTTTTTCCATTATTCGATGCTTTTAAAATTCAATAAAAGATCATCAACATAATCCATTTATAACCCTTATATACATAATTTATTTACCATCTTTATTCATTTCTCAATGAAAAGAAAACATATAGGGGGTTAGCTCAAATTCTCGATAATGGTAAATATAAGTAGTCAGAAATTATTTTCATTAGTGAAAATATGATGACCATAAGGGTAGATTTAAATAGTTATATTATTTACAACAAAATTTTTAACCCCTGATGTAATCCATAACTCTTAATAAGACTTGTATTGAAAAGGTAATAATCTCAAAATATTTCAAAAAACTACTATGATACCAACTATAATGGCCTTAAACTGGCACCTCGAGACTCGGTTCTAAAAACTTAATCTTTAAATTTGTGGCTTGATACCAATTAACATGACCAAATTTTTTCAGAATTAACATAACAATTAAAAGAAAATATTCAATCAATTACATAACCGTGGCCCTTTTAGTGTTATATTTTTTTGTATTAGGACAAACATTTACATAAAAAATACCCATGACTTCAGGAGAGTATATTTTTTGTTATACCTACTTTTCAGATTCAATAATAGTTAATAAAACAAATCCATAAGAAACCCTTCTAAACAAGATTAATTTACCATCATTATTTATATCTTATTTAATGGGGATCAAAGTAATAGAGATCTCAAGTTCCCAATAAAGTTAAATAAAAGGATAAAAAATGATTGTCATTAGAGAGAATAAGAAAATCATAAGTGAATGATGACATAGTCATATGATTAACCTTAAAATCATAAAACCATGATGTAGTCAATTAATCTTAGGATGACTTCCCAGGATTAAATCAATGTCTTCAATGTTATTTAAACCCTAATATGATACCATATATAATATCCTTGAACAATAATTCCCAAATCTAGTTCAAAAAACAAGATGTTAACATTTATATATTGATACCAATTAACATTGCCTAATATTTTCCTTCAAAAACATTTAAAACAAAAGGAAATATTTGATCACTTACAGACACATAGACCTTTTAGGTAATAAATTATAAATTATTCAGACAAACTCTTATATAAATAACGCATATGGATTCAGGATATTATTTTTTCCACTATAACAAGATTTCCAAATTCCATAATATATCATCATCATTATTCATATGAATCCCCTATAGACATTATTCATTTACCATCATTACTCCAAAAATAGGGAAATGTAAATATAAGAAGGTTAATCTCCAATTCACAGTATGGGTAAACCTAAGCATTAAAAAATAGTTATCATTAATGGAAATAAGATAAGAACAAGGGAATGTTTTCATAATCTATGTGCATGATCAGGAAATATGAGAAATAACACACATCAATATCTTGATCATCAAACATTAAAGTTGGATTAATTCTTTTAAAAAAAGGATGTTTATAGTATTCACTAATCACATTCCATTTTAATTCAATACTGATCAAATGAAACATAAAAACCAATAGAAATCACAAAGAAAATGTAATGGTTCATGAATTATCAGTCCATTAAAAGTGAGATTTTTTTATAGATAATAGGTTTAAGAGGAGGATCAGAGGGAGTATGAAGGTTTTTGGGTGTTGATTGATGATATTAGGGATCATTCATGACTTGAATGTGCGATTCACATTGTGTAAAACAATTACTTGTTTTGAAAGTTTTTCTCACAGTGTGTATTGAATTGGGGTAATAGAAATAAATTAAAATTAAGAGGTGATGTGTCGTCAATTGAAACCGAACCCAGAGGATTACATGATGTGAAAAAATAATTACACCTCATTTAATACCCTGATCCATGGTAGTTTTGAAATTATTTTCCAGCCAAACCCACATTAATTCATCCATGGTTTCTTCTTCGTATCATTTTGGGTGAACCCTAGGCACCCTGAGGTGTTCTTTATGTGATGCTTATCACTATTTGATCTACTAGTCCTTGTACCTTTTTATTGTTGATATGTGGTTGATATGAGGTCATTTCTCCTCTTGTTCTTATTTGTTTTCTTACATTCTTCTCCTAGGGGTTTTTGGGTGGGGTTTCTTGGTTTTGGGGTGTTTTCGGGTTAGGTTTCTTACCCCCTGTTGTAGTGTTGGTTAATCATCATGTTTCTAGTGGAACATTTTTTTATATGTGGTGTTTTCTTCTCCCTACAGTGTAAAGGAAGTTTAATAGATTCTTTTTGGTAGGATTTCCCTAGTTTCTACTATTGTGTGTCATGCAGGAGGGGTTTTCTTTTTTATCATTGGATTGTGGTTGTCAAAAAATTAATCAAAGATAAAGTAATGGTTAATTTTATTATAATAGTTAAGTGGTTTTTGTCATCATTCTTTTACATATTTCATATTATTTGTGTTATTGTTATTATTTGGGATTGAAGCCCTATTGAAAATTTTGGTCATTGGGGGTGGGTTATTTCTCTTAATATATATGTTGTGGTTTCTTATTTTGTGGTGATTTTTGTGATATCATCCTATTTGGTATTTGGTTAATTACTTATACTTTTCTAATGAAGTTTTAGCCCTATTATTTGTGATTATATTATAAAACCCCTAAAATAAAGAACAATTTAATAGAATCCCCTTCATAAATCAGTAAAATTATGATCTATATGTGATGTGGTTGTTATTCTGTACTTGTGGGACAGTAATGTGGGGTTATGGAATGTATGGGTTATAGTTTTTAGGCTGTTATTTTGTAGGAGGAGAGGTGATAGTCTGTGGGTAGTGCTTTTTCGGCGGTGAGGTGATTTTTTATGGGATGTGCTTTAGGGAGGAGAATTGATATTTTTTGTGCCACATTTTTTTTCTATGACGTGAATAAATATTGAGAAATTTTTGGAAGGTGGTTTATTATTTACTAGATTCAAGAGTAGTGATGTAATTTATTAATGTTTAATTAGGATTTAAATGTCATGGGTTGGATTGGTTAATGAGATGAAAGTTGTTAATGAAACATTAAAAAGAGGGTTTAGTGGTTAAATGTGGTTGATGGTAAATAATTAAAATAATGGAATTTTTAGATTGAATTGGTTGGAAATGTGAACTAGTTTTGTGGCAAGATCTGTGGTGTTATGAATTTATTGGTGGAAGAAATAATGACGGTGCCATGAGTTGGTTGTTTGATTATGAACTCGTAGGTTGGGATTGATTTTTTGAAACAATATATATACTTGTATCTTCCTTTTTATTTCTATAATCACCCCATCCACATTTATCACTGTGTTTTGAACACCCACATAGTCAAGTGGGGGGTGTCTTTCCAAACATCCCGATAGGAGGATGGATGGATTTCCACCCACCCTTCCCTGCTTCTTCTTCCATGTGAGTTAAGAATTGCACAGGCTATGATGGTCAAAACCCTGTTAGTGAATTAGATGGTGGTATTGGTATCCCAAGTGTCTTCGATATGATTGGTGGATATGGTATCATAGGTTTCTTCAATATCGTTTTTTATGCGGTGTCCCATGTGTATTCAGGATGAGTTGTGATGTGCATTCCCAAATGTCTTCGGAATGAGATGTGATTAGATGCGAATTATTGTGTTGTGTTGTGAGTCCCAAGTGTGTGCAGGCTGGATGTGATGTGTTTTATACCAAATAGGTTGGAGTTCCATGATGTTTTTTGGGTGTGAGAGCAGTTAATCTGTGGGAAATTGGCATGGGTTACCCTATCATAAATCATTTTTATATTACATTATATTACATGACATGTTTTATTTGTTGAGATTTACTTTTTGAGATTGGGATGGTTAGAATACCTTAATAGGTACTATTTGGATCCATTTTTTTCTCACATGTTCATTAGACTGCTTATTTTACATATAAAAAAGAGGTGTTGTTTTTCCTACATGCTATACTTTTATTCTCACCATACATATATAAAAATTATCTATGTTGTCTAGGAGTATTTATATTCCGTGGTGGACCTTACTAGGTCAGATCCTTGATAGTTTTTGTATCTCCGATTTTTCTAACTTTTGGGTACATACATTTGTGACCTCTTTCTACATTAGTTTTATTTTTTACATGCATGTGGTAAGGTTTGGGTTTTCTCTTCTCTATTATGTCTTAGAGGTATTTTGGATGTTTCATTCTAACTCTGGATCTTGTTTCATATAATGTGTAATGCCTCCCATATTGTGATATTTGTACACCCTTGGTGCAATTCATTGGCCAAGGGCCTACTGGAGGCAGGACTAAGGGGGTCATTATCCAACTTTCTTCATTTATATTCCAGGAGGGGTATCCTTAGATGGAGGGATTAATGAAAATATTTTATCAGAGGTTATGGTTGAGATATTGGATGTAGATTGGAGTTTGGAATAATTAGGATTGCATTGGGTGGTATGGAAACAGTTCCAGTTGACCATGGTACAAAACAGAGGCTAGATATACTAGCTTGGACATGGGTTTTTAGTTCCCCCTATGATATAGTGAACATACTCTAAGAATATTGAAAGGCCAAGTGATATGGACTACCTATTAGGGTAGATAACTAGTAAATGTACATGCATCATAATTACCTTTTTTGTTTTTGTATTGGGTGATTTTTTAGAAAGATAAAAAGATCAAATTGTGGTAAATAAGTTAAAATGAATTCTAATGAAATTATATGCCACTTAGGTTTAGAAAATCATTTTTTTTCTTTCATCTATTGTCCTTAATTTCATTCCACATGTGGATTACGTAGTTGAGGTTCATCTTGATGATCTAGTTGATCGTCATAGGGTTAATCCAGTTGAAGAGTATGATCAGTGTTAGAGGTAATCTTTAACGTTCCAGTGGATTTATTTGGGGAACTACAATGGTAGTGTTTCAAGTTTGGAGATAGGGAGCTGGCTAGAGGATCTTGATATTGTTTCTAGTTTCATATTGGTGCCAATGGAGTACTGAGACCCTTTGGCAGTCAGTTATATGTGAGTACATGTGCGTCAGTGGTGGACACTATATCTGGAAGAGCATAAGGAGGCATATGTTTTGTGGATCAACTTCTAGAAGGGGTTTCAACTAGAGTTCCTTTCATCGACCATGATGGTAATGAATATGTAAGAGACTCTTTCCCTTTAGTAGGGGATAATGTCAATATGAGAGATGAGAATCAAGTTCATGTACCATCTTCATTTTACCCAATAAATTTTCTACATGAGGATTCACATGCGAGGCATTTTGTTGAGGGACAATATCCTTTTATACAGCATTCAATTACACCATTAACATTTTCAATTTACCTATTTGTTTCAAAGAAGGAATAGTTGATCAAATAGATGCAATAATTATGATTTTTTCCAGGATAAGGGATTCAATAGGGTTCATTAAGAGGAATATTTCTCATTGGTGGGTCTCAGGTGTCAGGTCCTTCGAGGTTTGTACTAGAAGGGAGTCGACCCTATTATCTTTCATTCCAGCATCCTTTCGCTAGTGGTTTCCATGATTTTAATAGGATCATTGTGAAAGTATGATTTGGTTTTGGGGTTCGTGTCCATCGCTAAAGCTAGTGCCCTGTGGTTCCCCGTGATTAACTTGTGGAGGTGGACATGTTTATTTCTGGCCTTAGTAGCAGTTCCCTTTTAAACAGTTTCTGTAGCTGGGGATGTAGGAAAATTCTCTATCAAGTTGAGATGGACCAAGTACATGTCAACCACAAGATTTTCAATATTTTTAGGGACCATGACCTTTTCATCACCCAAGATGTGGTTATCAGCAGATGTTCAGAGGATCTAAGAATGGTTAGTTTCACTTAGTGGAGCTAGTAGTTTCAGAGGGACCATAGATCATCAGAGATTCGATTACTTTGTTTTGTATTGTTATTTTTACTTTTATAATTCAATAACATTCTAGTCCTTTGTTGAACGCTCTCTATCCCATTCTCTCAGACTAGATTTATAGAGGCTCTATGTTCCCCTAGTATTTACTATTCTAGTTGGAGGCTTATTAGCTTGTTGGATGTGTGTTGGGGGTTTAGACTGTGGGCAGGGCAGCATCACACTTATGGGGACCACTTCATTCTACTGATATATCTATATGATGTTATCCACAAAACGACTGGTTGTATTTTATAGGTGTTGTTATCGACTGATTCTAGATGACATTCCTATTTTCAAATGTGGATGGTCATAATTTGGTTTCCATTGGTCATTTGAGTTTCTAGATAGGAAAAGGTGTTTGGAGTCACTTATTTCCTTGTTTTTTAGTTGATGGTGGAATCATTGGATGCTAGTATGGATTAGGTTCCTAGGGTCATTGGAGAGTCCTTGTATGTTTCTACCAAGGAGGTTGTGATGCTACCACCTCAACATTATTTTTGAGTTCAGAATAGACTTGAAGAGTGACGATTCATTGATTTTGATGGATCCTTATCAGATCAAACCTTTTGAACTCATGGAGTTTAGGATTTCGACTGATGATCTAATATAGAAAGGATTCATCCAGCCAAGTGTGTAGTCGTGGGCTTCTCCAGTGTTTTTTATCATGAAGGTGCATGATGTTTTGATGTTGTGTATAGACTACCAAAAGTTAAATCAGGTTACGTTCATGAACTATTAACCTTTTCTAAGAATAAATGATTTTTTTGACCAACTGAGATGGGTGTGTTTGTTTTCTAAGATTGATCTATAATCAGGATTACACCAGTTGACTATGAAGGTGGTTGATATCCTAATGATTGACTTGAAATGTAGGTGTGGGCACATCGAGTTTTGAGTCATGTCATTATGTGTTACGAACACACCATCCCTTTTCCCGGGGTTTATGAACTCCATTCTCTATGAGTTATTGTATGGTTTTATTATCATATTTATTGATGAATTTTTAGTCCACTCGATGTCAGATGAGGATAACAACAATCATCCTAGAAAAATCATCTACATCATTCGCCACCACCAGATCTATGGATGGTTTTCCATGTTTTGGTTCTGGATGTGAGAGGTTCTTTTCCATGGGAATATACTGTCTCAGCAAGGTGAGGAAGTAAACCCATTGAAGTTTAAAGTATTTGTTTCATGGGCTACACCCATGTGTGTGGCATTGGTTCACAATTTCCTTAGTCTCATATTCTTTTAACAATGTTTGTACCTGATTTCTCTCAATTTTCATCCCTATTCATAACTCTTCAAATGAAACAATAAGATTCTGTATGGAGTTATCTATATCAATTAGTTTTCGACTACATTAATCAGAAGTTGGTTAGTGCTACAGTTTCCAGGTAATGTGATGATGTTTGATGAGTTTTGTGAGAAATTTTGTCAGGTCTTAGGGTGTATCCTCAGACAGTTGTGGGAAGTGATATCTTATAGTTCTATGTAGTTATGGACCCAGGATCATAACTATGTCACATATGATCGGATGCTATTGGAAGTTGTGTCTATGCTAAATTTGTGGTGACATTACATCATTAGGGAGCCTTGTTTCTTCTTCACGGATCATAAGACTCTGAGGTATGTCTTTTCTCATCATGTTCTGAAAATTCCGTAGTGGATTTGGATAGAGTATCTTTATTATTATGATTTTGAAATATTCTACACCTCACTAAAGGGATGTGTGGTGGCTGGTATTTTGAGCATGAATTCATGGAATGGTGTTGTTAGGGAGTTAATGTTTTCTTAGAGTGAAATTTAGGAGTCTTTAGCCTTGAACAAGGATACAATGGTGGATTTTGGTAAAAGATATTTTTTAAAAATTATGGTGTAGATTTCTTGGATTTAATTGGCTGAGGAGTCTTAGTGTGGATGATCAGATATAGAGTTGATGCATGATTGTGTTTGATATGGAGGTGCAACAAAGGGTTGGTGAGAACCAGATGTTCTTTCATGAAAGGTTTTTTATTTTGATAGATATTCCTCATGGATTACATCGCATGTTTCAAAAAAAACTTGTGTCATAAAACTACTGATTAAAAAAATGTACCATTTCCTGAGGATGCAGTTTCGGTGGCCCGAGATGAAATGGGGAGTGGTTCAATCTGCTAAAAAGTGCATAGTTTTCTAGTTGTTAAAGGATGAATATTATGTTACTTCTATTTTATTCAAACCCATTGATTTTCTAGAGTCAAAATAGAATAAAATATCAATGGATTACATCATAGGGTTTCCCAGAGCTTAGGGAGGAAGTGATGATATCTGGGTGATAGTGGATTGGTTGACAAAATCATCACACTTCATAGCGATCATGGATTCACGAGTAGTTGATAACTATGCTAATAGGTATATGGATTATGTGATTTTATTTTATGGATTTTTGATTTACATTTTATCATATCAGGATTTAGGTTTTACCTCACGCTTTTTTATGGGATTACTGCATGCATTTGACACTCAGTTATTCCTTAGCACTAATTTCCACCCTTAGACAGATGTGAAACAAAACAGACTAACCATACATTATAGGATACATTGAGGTCATGTTTATTAGACTTGGGGGATCATGGATATGGAACCTTCCATTGGTGGACTTTTATTATAATAATAGTTGTCATTGTTCCATTAGCAAGGTCATGTGTGAGGTTATATACAGAATTCAATGTCATTATCCGTTATGATGGATAACAGTTAGGAAGATAATCATTCTGGGTCCCTATGTGGTGCAGATAAGTAAATAAAATGTTCATCTCGTTCATGATAGGATAAAAGCAGTGATGGGCCAACAATAGTTTTGTTGACCTCACCTGTTTTGATAATCCCAATTATGTGTTCATATATTATGCTATTCTCAATTACTGATGATTTACATTTTAATTCATTCAAATCAGTGATCAAGTTAATAATAATGTTTAAATAATATCTGATTAATGTTAATCTCGATTATCCTTATACAAGCTTTGAAACAATTCTAAGTTAATTAGATATGGTTTGCATGATAGCCAGAGCTACCGATAGCCAGAGCTACCGATAGCCAGAGCTACCGATAGCCAGAGCTACCGATAGCCAAAGCTACCGATAGTCAGAGCTACCGATAGCCAGAGCTACCGATAGCCTAACCTACCGATAGCCAGAGCTACCGATAGCCAGAGCTACCGATATCCAGAGCTACCGATAGCCAGAGCTACCGATGCACAAAGAGCTACCGATGCAAAGAGCTACCGATGCAAAGAGCTACCGATGCACAAAGAGCTACCGATAAGAGCTACCGATAAGAGCCACCGATAAGAGTTTGAAGAGCTACCGATGGAAGATCCCAACACCGAGTCAACCGTACATGTCTACAAACAAACGGCTACCTATAATGAGCTGCGGAGTCAAATCCTATATCCTCGACCCTATTTGATTATTATACTAACGGTTACATTTGTTACTTTTGATGCATTTAATGTTATTAAATGATTTGTGTTGCCATTTCAGGAAACCGTACCAAGTATGATCAAAAAGCATAATCATTCCTCCTCAGAAAAACAAAAAGAAGTGGCATAAAAAGGACATCGTGTATGTATCAAAAGTAGTGAGAGACACTAGACCAAAAGGAGATCAAGCACGCAGAACATACTGGCGATAAAGCTAAAAACATGCGAAGAAAAACTGGAGAACTTGCACTCACGAGACTACTACTACCAGCCTCCAGAACATAGAGCATACATCGAGCAATATATGCTAAAGAAGAACCACAAAAAACTCATCATTCTTTGAGCCGATAAGCAAGCTGAACCTAGAAGTCAAGGAAGCAGATGGTACTCTGTTTTCCAGACAAAAACCAGAAGAAGACTCAGAATGAATTCTAATCAACAAAAGGAGTCGAGAGCTGCACGAAGATCACTAGAGCCTTTTCTAATCTCTAAATCTTTATCTCTGTGATTTACTTTTTTCATTATGAGAAGTGTGTGTTATCTGTTGTATTTTACACACACAATGTCTCCTGAACCTTAACTGGAGGATTTGAAAATCCTCACTCACAATCTTTTCATTCTTTTTCCCACTGTGGATAGTGATAGAGGTTTTGTGTGACCTAGACAGCTAGTTTCTATTGTTTTGTTTCCCACAGATAACAGTGGTAGAGGTCTTGGACCTGGACAGTTGTAAACTGTTGAACCCCGATCCAGGGTGTGGATCATCCATATATAAACTTTTGAGAGGACTAAGTCTCGACTTGAGACTGAACCTCTTGGTTAACTCCTCTGTGTTTTTAGTTAAAGTTTATATCCATACAATACATATCTATTTCATATTCCGCTACTATTTCTATGAAATATAATTTATTTTCAAGGCTACTTTGATAGTTAAACTCGTAAGTGTTTATATTTATTGTAAACCAGTAAGTTAGTTTCAAAAGTTAAATTAATCATAAGATTAAGTTAACTGAGAACTAATCAATCTTTGAGAAACTAATTGAACCTTTATAATCTGTATAAATTCACTACAGTTTAATCTGTTTTTGAAATTGGGGGATTTTAATAGAAATTGTTTTTAGCAAAAAATTTAATTGGAACTCGATTCACCCCCCTCTTGAGTGTCCACTCCGACCAACATTTGGTATCAGAGGGTTTATTAATACCTTCTAAATTACTCTATTTTCAACTGTGATTTTAGTTGTATTTTAAAGTTCTTAAAATTTCTGTTATTTCTAAATTTTTATCTCTTTAAATTTTGTTTATAATGGATAATGGACTTGAGGGTGCTGCTACTAACCGGCCACCTTTCTTTAATGGAAATAACTATGCTCAGTGGAATATTAAAATGAAAATTCATCTAGAAAGCATGAGTTTTGATATTTGGACTACTATTGAATCTGAATATAACGTTCCCACTACTGATAGATCTACATGGGATGAACCTGCAAAGACTGCTTACAATAATAATTGTAAAGCTAGGAATGCTCTGTACTGTGCTCTAGGAGATGAAGAATTTAATAGAATTTCTGCATGTAAAACTGTTTTTGAAATTTGGGATACCATGGCTGTTTCTCATGAAGGAACAAATAATGTTAATGAAATGAGATTAAACACTTATACTATTAAATATGACAATTTCAAAATGAAGCCCGATGAACCTATTTCTGACATGTATCTCAGGTTCAATGAGATAGTAAACACAATGAGCTCACTCGGAAAGATTGTTCCTGCAAAAGAACAAATTATGAGAATACTGAGATGTTTTCCAGATAGATGGAGAGGTACATCCGTTTCAATTAGAGAATCCTGTGACATTGGAACACTGCCTGTCAAGGAGTTAATTGGTAAGCTGATGATGTATGAAGAAGAGCTTAATGTAAATAAAGAAGAAGATGAGGAACCCAAAAGAAAATTTGTAGCATTTAAAACTACTGCCTTTAAGAGTAAAGACAAGGATAAACTACAAATGGAGACTGGGAGTTCAATGAGTGAAAATTCAGAATCTGACAGTGATGCCGAGATGGCTCAAATAGCCAGGAGATTCAAAAAGTTTTATAGGAAAAAGAAATTCCTTAGGAAAACGAATTACAAAGGAAAGTATAATCAACAAGGAAAATGGAAAAAGGATTGGAAGAAGGCTGACAGGACTGATGAAGTTGTCTGCTATGAATGCAAGCGAAAAGGACATATCAAAGAAGACTGTCCAAAGTTAAAATTCAAAAAGAAATATGATTACAAAGACAAGAAGTACAAGAAATCCCTGAAGGCTACCTGGAGTGCTTCAGAAGACAGCACTAGTGAAGCATAATCCTCAGACTCTGAAAGGAATCGAGCCAACATGTGTTTCATGAAAAATACTTCTGAGGTAACATCTGACACATCTCTTTTAAATTCATATTATTCTGGAGATTATTCTGATTCAGAAAACATGTCAAAATCTGAACTATTTGAGTAATGTGATATGTTGGAAGAAACCTGTAATGAGCTTAAAGACAAATACAAAGGTTTAAAGAAACAATATGCTTTAAGTGTTAAGCATAAATCTGATCTTGATATAGAAAAGGAAAAGAATGCTCAACTACTAAAGGAAAATACAGAACTGAAACTTTCAAATGAGCAACTTAGAAAGGACATAGAAAAATTCACAAATGGAAAGGATGTGTTAACTCAAATGCTAGGAAAGCAAGTTGCACCTAGATATGCTACTGGTTTGGGATACCAACCTGGACAGAGACAGTTCACCAGAACCCGATTTATTCCTAAGTCTGAAAAAAATTCTGCTAGTTCCAGTTTTGGAAATTCATATGCTTCAACAAGTTGTTCACATGGTTATAGACCAAATAAAGTTTATCTTTCAAAATCTGTTGTTTCTGTTAATTGTAATGGACCCATAAAACAAATTTGCGTACCTAAGGCCCTGATTGCTAACCTATCTGGACCCAAGAAAATCTGGGTACCAAAGTCATTTCCTGTTTAAATCTATTTTATAGGAGACCTGCTTGAAGAGATGTCACAAGAAGATATGGTATTTAGACAGTGGGTGCTCAAGACACATGACTGTAGATTATTCTTGCTTCAAGAGCTTAATAAAGGTTAATGGAGGTCATGTCACCTTTGGTGACAACTCTAAAAGAAAAATCATCGGCCTAGGCCAGATTGGTAACACTGACTCAGTATTAATTTCTAAAGATTTATTCGTTCATGGACTTAAATATAACTTTCTTAGTATATCTCAATTATGTGACGATGGTTTCAATGTCAAGTTTGAAAATGACTCGTGTGATGTTTTTAACTCAACAAAATCTTTAGTATTTTCTGCTCTAAGGAATGAAAATGTTTATGTTGTTGATTTAAATTCTTTATCCAAACAAAATATTTCTTGTTTGAATGCTTTTCATAAAGAATCTTGGCTATGGCACAGAATATTAGGACACTGCAACATTCACTCACATAGAAAACTGGCTAGGAAAAACTTAGATAGAGACTTACCTAAATTAGAATTCCCAAATGAAAAATTGTGTAATCCCTGTCAAAAGGGAAAACAACACAAAGTTTCTTTTAAATCAAAGGAAGAAGTATCAACTTCTCAAACACTTGAGTTGGTTCACATGGATTTTTTTGGACCATCAAGAGTTTCTAGTCTAAATGGGAAGCATTATGTCTATGTTCTTGTAGATGACTTTTCTAGATATACTTGGGTATACTTTCTAGCTCACAAAAGTGAAGCCTGTTCTTACTTTGTTAAATATTCCAAGTCTGTAGAGAACCTTAGTGGACTTAAGATTAAGACCCTGAGAAGTGATCATGGTCGTGAGTTTGAAAATCATGAGTTTGAATCTTATTGCTCACACAATGGCTATAGTCACAATTTCTCTGCCCCTAGGACACCCCAAAAAAATGGTGTAGTAGAAAGGAGAAACCGAACCCTTCAAGAAATAACTAGAACCATGCCCAATGAAAATGAACTGCCTATTTACATTTGGGCTGAAGCTGTTAATACAGCTTGTTATGTTATCAATAGAGTCTTGATCAGACCTGTTCATAAGAAAACCCCTTATGAGTTGTGGAACAATAGAAAGCCTAAGGTTAATTACTTCAGAGTTTTTGGTTGCAAAGTCTTTATACTTAATACTAAAGATAATCTGGATAAGTTTTCTCCCAAAAGCGATGACGGAATTTTTCTGGGTTACTCTATTTCAAGTAAAGCTTATAGAGTTTTCAATAAGAGAGCCAAATGTGTGGAAGAATCTGTTCACATCAAATTCGATGAAACTGATCGACATGAGCCTAAAACCTCTCTTGAAAATCTTGAAGAAGATTTGTCTATTCTGGACCTTAATGATAAATCTAAAGAACCTGTTATAAAAACATCCAATTCTAGACTTTCTCCAGAATCTGGTTCTGTTGAACCCAAACCTATATATGAACCTGAAGTTTCTAGTCCAAACATTACCAAATCGACTAAGATTCTAAAGAATCATCCTTTAGATGCTGTTGTTGGTAATCTTGATAGAGGAACACAAACTAGAGCTTCTCTAAGGAACCAGGTTGAACATCAAGCTTTTCTGTCACAGCTAGAACCCAAAAATATCAATGATTCTATCAATGATGAATTCTGGGTAATAGCAATGCAAGAAGAGTTGAATCAATTTTAAAGAAACAAAGTCTGGGAATTAGTTGACAGACCCAAGGACACCTTGACAATAGGCACATAATGGGTTTTTAGAAATAAAGTAGATGAATCAGGAAACATAGTTAGAAACAAAGCTAGACTAGTTGCACAGGGATATAGTCAAGAAGAAGGTATAGACTATGGAGAAACTTTTTCACCTGTAGCTCGACTGGAAGCTATTAGGATCTTACTTGCATATGCATCACATCTGAATTTGAAGTTATATCAAATGGATGTCAAAAGTGCATTTCTTAATGGTTTTATAATTGAAGATGTTTTTGTGCAACAACCACCTGGATTTACAAACCCTCATTTTCCAAATCATGTTTGTAAACTTTCTAAAGCTTTATATAGTTTAAAACAAGCTCCAAGAGCTTGGTATGATAGACTCATCAATTTTCTTATTTCAAAAGTTTTTACTAAAGGGATTTCTGATCCAACTCTTTTTATTAAAAGAATTTCTAAAGATGTTTTAGTTGTACAAATCTATACTGATGATATTATATTTGGATCTTCTAAACACTCTTTATGTACTGATTTTTCAAAAAGTATGCAAAATGAATTTGAAATGAGCTTAATGGGAGAGCTTAAGTATTTTCTTGGTTTTCAAATTTTTCAAACTAGAGATGGAATTATTTTAAATCAAGGTAAATATACAAAAGATCTTTTAAAACATTTTGGATTGGACAGCATTAAGGAAAATGATACACCTATGAGTACTACCTGTAAGTTGGATACAGATGAAGCTGGGAAACCAGTGGATCAAACCAATTACAGAGGTATGATTGGGAGATTACTTTATCTTACTGCTAGTCGACCAGACATTATGTTTAGTTTATGTATGTACGCTATATTTCAAGCTAATCCTAAAGAATCACACTTACTGGCTGTTAAAAGGATTTTTAAATATCTTAAGCATACTGTACATTTAGGTTTGTTTTATCCAAAAGGACAATCATTTGACCAAACTAGCTATTCAGATGCTGAATTTGCTGGATGTAAATTAGAAAGGAAGAGCACATCTGGAACATGTCATTTACTTGGGAAATCCTTAGTGTCATGGTGTAGTAAGAAACAGAACTCAGTTGCATTGTCTACTGCTGAAGCAGAGTATATAGCTGCTGGTAGTTGCTGTGCACAAATTCTGTGGATGAAACACACTTTATTGGACTATAGATTTGAGTTTAAACATGTTTCAATCAGCTGTGACAACACTAGTGCAATAAATATATCTAAGAACCCTGTATCTCACTCTAGAACCAAACAAATAGATGTAAGACATCATTTTCTGAGAGATCATTATCAAAAAGGTGATATTACTCTTGAATTTATTGGCACTGAACATCAATTGGCCGATATTTTCACTAAACCTTTAAGTTCTGATAGGTTAAGTTACATTAGGCACGAGCTGGCGATGATCAATTCTCACCGATGTTGAAATTCTCACCGATGATCAATTCTCACCGATGTTGAAATTCTCACCGATGATCAATTCTCACCGATGTTGAAATTCTCACCGATGATCAATTCTCACCGATGTTGAAATTCTCACTGATGATCAATTCTCACCAATGTTGAAATTCTCACCGATGTTGGAATTCTCACCGATGATCAATTCTCACCGATATTGAAATTCTCACCGATGATCAATTCTCACCGATGTTGAAATTCTCACCGATGATCAATTCTCACCGATGCAATGTTTTAAAACTTCTGTCTGCCGCCTAGAATATGAATCATTTTATTTTTATGTTATTTTACTTTATTCATTTATTTATGATTCCTACATGATAAAACTAAGCCTAAACCGCTTCTCACTCCACCAGACCCAAAACCTTTCACCTTTGAATCCTAACTCCCTAATCGACTGAGAACCCTAAATCCGCGATGGCAAAAACCAAGATTCCTACCAGCAGAGATGACAGTGTAGAGCCTAAAACAAAGAAGCAGAATGTGCAGCAAGAAGCTCGTGGAATTAATGTCAGAACTAGGTCGGGAAAGCGACCAGTAAACCCTCATTTGTAGAATAGAGATATTGTGATTGAAAAGGAGCTACGTGTAGATTGGATACTACCAAGCAAGTCGTTGGTGCTTGCAATTCTGGAAGATCAGAGATGGGTAGATTGTTTTTCAAATAACAATGGTCCCTACTACCTGATGTTAGTGAAACAGTTCTACGAATTCATAAGCTTCGAGAAGTCTGAAAATGAGAATCGGGTAAGTTCTTTTTTAAATGGAAAAGAAATGTCGTTTTCTTCAGTAGAGTGGGCAGAATGTTTAAAATTCCCACATGAAGGCGTATCTAGGTATGTCTCCAGAGAAATTCCACCTACCAGTAACATATTTGACTATGAGACCACTTTAAAATAACTAACAGGTAATGGAAGTCAAAGGCAAGTGGTTGCTACTGAATTGGATGGAGAGAACAGACTACTTTTCAAATTTGTTAAACATGTTTTGATACCGAGGAGAGGAGATTTTTCTAATCTGAGATATCAAGATATTTATCTTCTACATCTGTCAAGACATGGTGTGAAAGTTAATCTGTGCAGACTTCTGTTGAGTCAAATGGAAGACATGATTAGGCCGAAATCAAAGACTAATGCTTTATTCTTTGCCAAAATGATCTCTGTGATGATAAAAGTGAAAGGGATAGCTGAGTCTCAGGATGAGACAGTTGTAGTTAAGAATAACTTCTGTATCACTACTACAGTTTGTAAGTACATGAAAATCAATTGGAACCCGTGGAAAGGAGAATGAGTCAGTGATGACCAGAAGGTGTATGATAAATTTAATCCTGTGGATTATCCTTCAAGGCCAAAGGATAAAAGAGATCCAGGTTTAGGATCTGATGAAGAGGAACCCAAGTACAGTGATGAGTCAGAAGAAGAAGAAGAAGAAGAAGAGGAAGAAACTCCTATGGATATTGGAGGAGATCCAGACTTGCCCCCAAGTCCTGTTACTGAGTATGTATACTCAAGAAAAGGAAAAGTAGAGGAAGTGTTATCTATTCACGAGGAAGACCAGCCAGTTCCTCAGCAGGAAGGAGAAAAAAAGAATGTATCTGAATCATCTGATTCTGCTAGGTTGAGTCTTAGTCCATTGATTGAAAACTCAGTTGTGCCTACTGATGAATTAGAAAAAGAAAGAGAAGAAGTTTTACCTGTTTCAGAAAATCTCCTTACTGCTGCTGAGATGGAAGTTGTTGTGGGAGATTCTGATGAAGAAAGACCAGCAGAAAATGTAGTTGTTGTACATAAGAATGCACCCATCGAGGGGGTGCATCATTCCAATCTTGGAAATGTTACAGTGGCTATTGAGATTGAAGACTGGGTAGATGACCCAGGTTTTATAGTCTGTGGTTTGGATTATCCTGATTTGGATAATGAAGTATCCTTGAATAGACCAAAGATCAGCTATGACATCAATTCTGAGTTATTACCTGATGATGTGGTCCGAGTACATGATTTAGATGTGCTGAAAGAAAATCTCAAAGTCAGTTTTGTAGAGGAAGTAAAGACAATGTAATCTTTTTTAGATTCCTCGATTCAATCATTCATGAATGATTCAGTAGTCAGCTTAGCTTCTACAAGAGTATCTACTACAGTTGCTCCTACTGATTTTGTTACAAAGTCTGATCTCGAATCCCTGAAGCATTAGCTGAAAGAATCCTTCAGTACCTCAGTTACTGAGATGAAGCACTGTTTTCGTGAAGAGATGAAGTTGTTAGAACAATCTCTTGAGCTTCCTCTTGGTTTCAATCTATCAAATTTTATGGGTGAGCTAATGGAAGCAGTCAAAGAGTGCCAGACCCAATCTTCAAGAATAGAATCAAATCATGAAGCCTTAAAGAAGTTTGTTACTGCTTCACATTCTTACATGAGCTCAAAGCCTCAAGCAGATAATGATTTAGCCTATGTGAAAAGTGTTGTAAGCCAAATGGTCTCAGTATTTGAAGATTTCAAATCTTCTATAAAGGATCATGTTAAAAATCAGGACTCTCAACTACAAACTCTGATTAGTTGTTTAACCAAAAGTTTCAAAGAAACTGTATCCTTCTCAGTTGGTCCTCTAGCTTCAAAGCCTGCATTTGATTTGAATCAATTACGAGCTATGATGAAGAAGGAGCTTGGTTCTATTTCAACCAGTGGCTCTGTGGACTCATCATATCTAAGCCGAGTAGTGCTCTCTACAAGAGATTCAGTCAGGGAAATAGTTACAATCATCCACAACCCTATGAAAGAGGCCTCTGCCTCTCAGGAGGAAATCAAGAACAAGGTGGATTATTATTTAAAAAGGATTTTTACCAAGCAACAACTCACCCATCATTTCAAGCTGATGTTGGAAAACATGAAGTTACCCCCTGTCACTCAAGCCTTCCGAGAACAAGTGAGAAAGATAAGACAGCAGACTCCTGCCTCAGAAAAATTTATGGAGAACAAAGATGATTTTATATCTGCTATGGAAAGAGGGGGTGGAATCATTATGGATTTCAGAAATCTGTTGCTTCCCTTTTTGCATGTTGATGCCAGACCAGTTATTGTCCCTCCTACCTTGCCTGCCTCTGCCTCTACTGAGTCTCCAGTCCAGATGACTCCTGCTCAGGCCATCCGAAGCCTCACACCTATGATCACTCAACAAACATCCCAATACAGGCCAGGCACTGTATCAGTGGCTCATCCTCCTGTGATCATTTCTGGGATTCCCAAGCCCTCACTCACATCCTCACCACCTGCCTCCTCTTCTGATCCAAAAGGAAAATCTCTTGTTGATGATCCGGATTGCTGAAGTGGCCAGGCTATTTGATAAGAATTTTTTCTCTTCTTTTCTATTCTGTTTATGTAAGTTTTGTCTGGTCTAATACAAATTATTTTCTTTACACTATCTCTGTTTTTCAGTTTTCTCTGTCTACTTTCCCACTTTTTGATTTTCACAAAGGGGGATAAAATTATAAAGGGGGAGAAAATATAAAGAGAGGGGGGGAAATATCAAAGGGGAGAAATTTTGAGCCTTTGATGCTATTCTTACATTTTCTTCTTTGGTACCAATTCTTTCAAATATTATCTCTGATACTATAATATTTAATACTAACTATGATAATTTTTGATCTATTTCATTCTATTACTATTTCCTCTATTTCCTCTGATTGCTTTCTTGGAGAAATTAGAATATAAACGTTATATTCTCTTATACAATATTCTCACTATTTTTGGTCATATCATAAGTTGTGATTATCAAAAAGGTGGAGATTGTTGACCTCACCTATTTTGATAATCCCAATTATGTGTTCATATATTATGCTATTCTCAATTACTGATGATTTACATTTTAATTCATTCAAATCAGTGATCAAGTTAATAATAATGTTTAAATAATCTCTGATTTATGTTAATCTCAATTATCCTTATACAAGCTTTGAAACAATTCTAAGTCAATTAGATGTAGTTTTCATGATATCCAGAGCTACCGATAGCCAGAGCTACCGATAGCCAGAGCTACCGATAGCCAGAGCTACCGATAGCCAGAGCTACCGATAGCCAGAGCTACCGATAACCAGAGCTACCGGTAGCCAGAGCTACCGATATCCAGAGCTACCGATATCCAGAGCTACCTATGCACAAAGAGCTACCGATGCAAAGAGCTACCGATGCATAGAGAGCTACCGATAAGAGCTTCCGATAAGAGCCACCGATAAGAGTTTGAAGAGCTACCGATGGAAGATCCCTACACCGAGTCAACCGTACACGTCTACAAACAAACGGCTACCTATAATGAACTGCTGAGTCAAATCCTATATCCTCGACCCTATTTGTTTATTATATTAACGGTTACATTTGTTACTTTTGATGAATTTAATGTTATTAAAAGATTTGTGTTTCCATTTCAGGAAACCGTACCAAGTACGATCAAAAATCATAATAATTCCTCCTCAGAAAAACAAAAAGAAGTGGCATAAAAAGGACATCGTGTATGTATCAAAAGTAGTGAGAGACACTAGACCAAAAGGAGATAATGCACACAGAACATACTGGCGATCAAGCTAAAAATGTGCGAAGTACAACTGGAGAACTTTCACTCACGAGACTACTACTACCAGCCTCCAGAACATAGAGCATACATTGAGCAATCTATGCTAAAGAAGAACCACACAAAACTCATCATTCTTTGAGCCGATAAGAAAGCTGAACCTGGAAGTCAAGGAAGCAGATGGTACTCTGTTTTCCAGACAAAAACTAGAAGAAGACTCAGAACGAATTCTAATAAACAAATGGAGTCGAGAGCTGCACGAAGATCACTAGAGCCTTTTCTAATTTCAAAATCTTTATCTCTGTGATTTACTTTTTACATTACGAGCAGTGTGTGTTATCTGTTGTATTTTACACACACAATGTCTCTTGAACCTTAACTGGAGGATTTGAAAATCCTCACTCACTATCTTTTCATTCTTTTTTCCACTGTGGATAGTGGTAGAGGTTGTGTGTGACCTGGACACCTAGTTGCTGTTGTTTTGTTTCCCACGGATAACAGTGGTAGAGGTATTGGACCTGGACAGTTGTAAACTGTTGAACCCCGATCCAGGGTGTGGATCATCCTTATATAAACTTTTGAGAGGACTAAGTCTCGACTTGAGACTGAACCTCTTGGTTAACTCCTCTGTGTTTTTATTTAATGTTTATATCCATACAATACATATCTATTTCATATTCCGCTTCTATTTCTTTGAAATATAATTTATTTTCAAGGCTACATTGATAGTTAAACTCGCAAGTGTTTATATTTATTGTAAACCAGTAAGTTAGTTTCAAAAGTTAAATTCATCATAAGATTAAGTTAACTGAGAACTAATCAATATTTGAGAAACTAATTGAACCTTTATAATCTGTATAAATTCACTACAGTTTAATCTGTTTTTGAAATTGGTGGATTTTAATAGAAATTTTTTTTAGCAGAAATTTTAATTGGAACTCAATTCACCCCCCACTTGAGTGTCCACTCCGACCAACAAGTTTTATGAAAATCATATGGCAACGCCCTTGGAGTTCGAGGTTGTCGACAACATGTTTTTGATGGAATACGCCGGGCGTGGGCGGCATAGGGTTGAAATATGTGGTAATATTTATCCTATTTTTTAGACACATTGAGGTGTTGGGTGAGTTGTAGAGGTGGTTTATCATTTAGAATTTCCACCACAGTTGGATAGGATCTATGGTTTCATATTTGACCCTCATCTTCGATGGTATCTTCATGATGAACCCCTTGTTAATGAATGTGGAGTGTTAGAAATTGAGGATGATATGTTGTTTGTGGATTGACCATTAGAGATCAAGGATATCCAAGAGAAGGCACTATGTGAATGGACCATTCTATTGGCTCTTATTTTGTGGATGTATGGTAGCCCAGGGGAAAGTACAAGGGAGTGAGAAACACATATTTTTTTCCAGTACCTATCATAGTTTTGATTCTTATTTTCTCTATTTTTCTTTTTGATGTGGTGTTTCGATCCATTTTTATGAGATATGATTTTTTCCTTGGTTTGTGATGTTTTTCTTATTATGTTTGATGATATCCTAACATGTGAAAAGGGGAGGACATAATTCATAATCGCGACGCGTTAAATGTGATGTGATTAAACCTGTGCAGGAAAGTTAGTGCCACCAAAAGTAGATAATTTCGTGACCTAGAGGATGTAATTCATTGATTCATGTGTTCATGAAGATGTTGTTCATTGGTTGTAGCAGTTGTTGGATTGTGATTCATAGGGGTTGTGATAGTTGTGCAATTTTTGTGTGGAAGTGTGGTGGTGTCAGTGGAAATGGTTTTTAGTTTTTCTTTTTTGGTGATGGGATTGTTTGAATTTTTTGTGGTCGTATGGTTTAGAGTATTTGGATGGGGTAAAGTTTGAGGCATGATATGACCCTTGAGTGTCGGCTCACTGGGTTATTGTTGGGACCCCTATTTCTTCTAGGAATGGATTTGAATTCTATAGGGTGATAATCATTTGAGAGATATGTGATGTAACGTTATGTTCATTAATGTTATATTGCATTCATGGTATTCATTCTGTTAGGTGTTCATAGAAGGCTCAGAGGAAGTTTTAAGATGTTTGGGTATTGAGAGCTGGAAGGAGTGAAAATTCACGGCATAAAAGTGGGAATTACACTATGTAAAAAAATTACATGATATGAATGTGAGTATCATGAAATGTAATGAATCAGGGTTAGAAAAATAAAATAATGAGGAAACGTATTGTTTTTTGAAACTGACCCCTTGGTATTACACACCATGTAATACCACAATCCAGTGTTATTTTAAAGATATTTTATGGATGAAACATATTTCATTCAAAAGTGGTTTCGTCATCCTCTCATTTTTCTGAAGACTATGCTCCTAAGGTGTTCTTCAATCCCTCTTCATCCCACTTTTATTTTTTGATCTTGATGTCTATTCATTTGAAATCCATGGTTGATCTGTGGTGATTTTTCCAATCATTCTCATGATTTTTAATTATTTTTCTATCAGGGGTTCAATACAATGGTTTTATATAGTATGGGGAACATCTGGGTTGTGTTTTGAATACCCTTTCTTGTGGTGAGTGTATATTCGAATGTTTCTTCTAAAATAGCAGTTTTCTTGTGGTTTCTTCTTCACCCTGTGGTGTGCACTAAGTTGAAAACATTCCTCAAGAATGGATTTCCATAATATAACCTTATTATGTATCATAAAAGAGGGATTTTTTTTACCTATTGATTATAGTTGTGTGGGATAAATCAAAGATAAATAAATGGTTAAACAAATTTAATGTGAAAATTGGGATTGTTCACAAGATTTTAGAGCATTGATTTTGATTGATATATAGTGATTGTTCAGTATTGTTACCCTAATGAAAATTGTGGTTTTTAGGGGATTTTTTTATGCTAGATATATCTATTCTAGTTTCTGTTTTGATTGTGATTGTTGTGATATAACCATAAATGTAAATTGGTGAAATACTTATACTTGGACAATGAAATGGATTCCTTGGGATTCTGGTTTGTGTGATTATCCAACTAAAATGAAGTAGAATTTTAAAAAATAAACTATATATATCTATTAAAAATTATCCAGATGTGATGTGGTAGTTTGGTCATGCTTCTTAGATGGTGATGTGTTGTTGGGGCATGTGGGTCTGATAGATTGGGTCTGTGATTTTCGGGAGGTGAGGTGATAGTTTTTGGGGCCTTCTTTTAGGTGCCGACGTGGTAGATTATGGGCCCTGATTTGGGGAAAGTGAAGTGATTGTTTATGGGTCATGCTTTTGGATCGATGTGGTGATGGAATGTTTAGTTATTTGTAAAATGTGGTTGTTTTGTGATAAATTCTCAAGTATTGATGGAATAAATGAATTTTTAGTAATATTTAAAAATGAATGGATTTTTTAATGTAGATGACACTGGTAATTAAAATATTAAATATTGGATTGTGTGGTTAAATGTGGATGATTCTAAATAATGAAAGGAATGAAATAGTTAAATGGAATTTGATGGAAATTTCAAATGATGTTCTTGATTGATGTGTTGATTTTTTCATATTGAGGTGGGAAAAAAGTTATAGTGTCATGAGTTGGTTACCTATTTGAGAACCCATTGGTCTGTCTTGAGTGTTTGATACTATATATATTCTATTATCTTCCTTTTGATTTCTATATGCACACCATTCACATTGAGTACTATGTGCCTAACATATATATAGTCATGGGGAGTGTGACTTTCCCAACATACCAGTAGAAGGATTGATGGATGGACAACGGATCTTCCCTTCTCCCTCTTTAATGGGAAGTTGGTGTTAAATAAGTAGTGATGGTTAGAGGTCTCTTAGTTCATTAGATGATAATAGTGATATCCTAGGTGTCCTGTTGATGTGTGGTGTTTTTCGTATCCTTGTTTTATTCAGGAGGATTTGTGATGCAGTGTTCCATGAATCTTCAGAGTGAGTTGTGATGTGCTTTTCCATGTGTCTTTGGGATTAGAGGTGATGGGATGTGATGTGATGTGTTGTGTAGTGATGACCTAGTGTGTGCATGTAGGATGTTTTTGTGAGGCCCAGTGTATGTGTGTGGGATGTGTTGTGAGTCACAGGTGTCTATGGGTGGTATGTGAAATTTTATATTTGGAAATTGTGGGAGTTCTATGATGTTTTTCATTGGGGTGTGAGGGCAGAGAATCTGTGGAAAGGTAGTGTGAGTTACCTTATCATCAGTGTGCTTTATATTACATTATATTACTTTTTTGTGTTATTTTTTCATATTCCATGTTGAGATTCGGATGGTTAGTATAACCTGATATGTTTTTCTGGTTCTACTATTTTATTATAGGTGGATTAGAACGATTATTTCACATGTGAAAGAGAAACATTGTTTGTCCAACTAAATAGAATTTTATGATCACCCCATTAATATAAAACTATTTTTAGGTTACCATGACGATTCTACAGACTGTGTTGGGCCTTAATATCTCATATCCTTGATAGTTTTTATGTCGTTACTTTAGTTTTACTTTTGGGTACTTACTTTAGAGACCTGTATTTGTATCAGTTTTTTAATGCATGTGGGATGGTTTGGGATTTCCCTTTTGTATGATGTATTGTAGTTGTTGTGGATGATTCATTCTATATCCTGATATTATTAATAATAAATGGTAATAGTTCCCATATTGTGTGATTTGTGCACCCATGGTTCTGGTCACTGACCTATGGCCTACATGAGGTGGGACTCGGGGGTAATTATCTCACATTCCCCATTTCCATTCGATGAGGGTTATCATTGTAGGGAGGGTCATAATAGAAAACATATTGGTATCTTGTAACAACATCACCATAACACCTTTATAATTAGAATGGACATATGACCAAAATATAATATAATTATCTAGAGAACATAATCATTACTGAATGTATTGGAGTGATATCTTGGTGTTCCCATCATATAAGCTATATCAAGCTCACTCAGATCAATCTACGAACAACCCTCGTGTATAATTTCCATGAACCAATACATTAATAAAGAATATAGAGCTTAAAATTCATCATAAATATCATAATACATCCATTATTCATTCTATAACATTTTTAATCCATGAAAAAAATGTGTTTCATGAAGATCTATTGAAAAAATCATAATCCATCTAGATAGGAAATAATGATGTTATGAATATGAAATATCCCTATTAGAGTATAACAATAAAAAAGATATTTTGTTTTTAATAAAAATACCATAAAAATGTATTTATAAATTTGTTTTTGAAAATTACCTTTTCACATTAAAAAATTTTAAAAGATAAAAATTCAAAAATATTAGAAGAAAATAAATTTTAACATAAATTTTTAAAATTCTAATGAGGTCTTCATTAAAAAAAATGGCCATAACTTTGTGAATGTTTTGTTCCTGCTGAGTTTGTTAAAAATTATCCCTTCCACAATTTTGTAAGAAAAGTTAAAAAAATAGATTATTTGTAAAACAAAAATAAGATTCCATTTAATTTTTTAAAAAACACAAATTATAGGTACAAATTTATTTAAAAAATCATTTTAGAATATTATAAACATTCTTGGGAACATTTTCAGAAAACATTGTTTTAGAAGAAAATGGATTTCTGATTAAAAAGTTAAATAATGATGGATTTTTATAAGAATATTTCATCACCCATTTTATGTAACAAATAAAGGAAAATAGTAATATTCCATGAAATGTTAAAGAATAATAATATTATAATAATATATATACTCTTATCATAAAATGATCATATAATTTCCCTCAATTGAAATTCTACCATAAATGTTACCGCTTAATGTGAGATTGAATCATAAATCTCTTACCGCATTGGATACTTTTCAATTATAATCCCATTGAAAAAAACATCAATGTAAGCATTAAATAACAGAAATCATAATATATTTGTGATATATAATATCAAATTGGGAATAGATACACCTCATAAAATAATACAAGTGCAAAAAATAACAGAAGTCCCACATAAATCAATTTGATATCGGAAACCCTTACAATGAGCATAACGCCGAAGTGAGAATTAATCAATGATTGGAATATATTTATTAATGTAAATATAATAATATTTTTAATAAACCATAATGTAAATAAATCAGTATTCTTGATATTAAATGTAATAGTGGTTCTATATACACCATTTAAATGAAATTAGGTGAATAAAATTGAAATTTTACTCAAAGAAGGGAAATTGAGATGAAATACCGTATCGTATGTCCTTACATCCATCATACATGTTCGAAGCTCTAGTATAATAAATATAGGTTTATTTTAAATATATTCCTTATCATATTTATACATATCATAACATATATGATAAACTTATGTCCTTTTATTACTCGTTTATAAACAATTCCATGCTAATATCACATTTCTGGTAATAAATGCTATATTTTTCAGGTATTGTTTTGTTGGTATTTTTGGTAATTTTACACTGATCATGGATAAATAATCTAAATAATTTAAAACATGAAATAAATATCATATATATATATTCATTATATATTAATTTTGAGTAATCTAAATTTGATAAATATAGAAAATGAATTACCTAATTCCTAGATACAATATATTAGACAAATACATGAACAGTATTTCAATTTTAATGAAGGATGGAACAAAAGGAAAATGAAAATTAATTCACCTACACATAATAATTACTTATTAATTTATAAAATTTATATAAATAAAATTAATCCTTAATAAAAATAAATTAAAAAATAAAATGAGAATCATTTCACATCATTATGGGGAGGTGGTAGTCTACATATACACATGAGCATCATTACTATTTTCCAATTAGATAGATCATAAAATGATATATGTAATATTATATTTCAGGAAGTATTATTTATTCATAAAAATCAGATATATTCATTAAAATTTTCCTTCCTTCGATGTAAATCATATGGAAATAAATTATATCACTTCGTTATGTGGTACTTTTTCCTACACACGAGTGTTGTTATCGTATCCACCCATAGAATCCAAATTAAGAAGTAATAGGTAATATAATTATTCAAAAATTATAATAATTTCATAAATATAATATAAATATTTTATTTAAATCATTATATCTAAACTTTAATTATTGTTATGGAAAATGAATTACATTGGTTTGTAGGGTTTTAGTTCACCGTACACATGATCATCTGTTTCACTTCCAATTTGATGTAAGTGGATATGTATATATATTATTAAATAAACATAATGACATGTCATTATATATGATATAATTTTTTTATTATATTATTAAATTAGAATTATATTTTACTTAGGTGTAAGAAAATATAAAACAGAAACCCCTGGTTATGAATTTTACCACATCTCGGACCACCTATATAGGATTGTACCTAAAGACATCCAAAAATGATTATATAATAAAAAAGGATTAATGTAAGAGTAGAGGTATGTAATGAATTTACATGGGTATGAATTGTATGAATCAATATTTTTTTAAATTTTGAGGAGTATAAGATATGGGTGGACTTTAATTCGTGGGGGAGATGACGCACTTGGAATTTTTGAAATAAAATTACACCTACATTTTTTCACATGACACGAAGCTCCAAAAATAGGCCATTTTAAAAAATAATTAGATATATGGTCAAAATATTACCATAAATTTTAAATAAGGATTATTGTTTTTTTCATTTTTGACCCTTATCTTTTATGTTTAACAACCAGTATACCAATTAACTTAATCGAGGAAACTAATTTTTAATTTTTTACTATTCATGGTGGAAAAAAAATTATCTTGACTATATTAGATAATATAAATTGTTATTATTCTAAATAAGGGATATATTTTTAAAAAATTTAATCATAACTATGGTATAATATAGTTTAATATTCATCCAGTAGATGTGTCAAAAAAATATTTTTCAAGAGATGTATTTTTCAAGTGTTTGATGGTATTGTTATAATTATTTGAATAGTATTAATAATTAAATTAAATTAAAAAAATATTTATAGATATTTAATATATATCTCTAATTTATGTCATTCCTTGTTTTGGGTTATTTATTATTAATTATAATTTAGAAATATTATACACTATCAAACGTTGTTAGAAAAAATTGATTTCTATGACTAAGAAAAAAAATATACTGATATCCATCAGAAAGATTATAATAATGAAATAAGAAGGATTATATATAATATTATAATACTTATATCAGTCTAAATCATATTAAAATCATTATTAGTCTTTCAAATTACTTAATTTGTTGTAGATAAATAAAATTTTCTGAAAAAATCAGTGTCTCTCAAAATTCATTAAAAAGTTAATATTTTTTGAAATATCCCAAAATGTCAACCAATGAAAAATTTGATATACCGGTTTTAAATTTATATGTCATTTAATCACATAATATTTGAAATATTTCTATAAATTTAATATAATATTGTTTAAAAAATAACAATAATTTTTTTTAAGAAATCATTTTTTTGAGTATAAAATTACACTAATAAAAATGATTGATTTTTTAATAATAATTTATCAATAAATTTGAATTCAATAGGATATATATATAAAAAAAATTATATAATATTATTCAAACCCTCTAATTTAATATCTATGTTATAATGGTCATATTTTTAAAAAAATATTTATATTATATCACAGTTCGTTAAAACATGGTGATGCATGTTACCTAATATTTCGAAGAAGTTGAATTACATTAACAAAGAAATATATTGTAATGTATAATGGTGTTACAATATCATCTGTGACTGGAATTACATTTTTTATGTTATCTAAAAATTGTTCTTATATTCAATTATCAGGGTGTTACATAACTTCCTCATAACATTTTTATGTTATCATTTAGCTTCCTCAAATTTTTTGTTTAGATTGAAAACATTGACCATATGAGTTGTATTATTTTATGGTAATTAATATCATGGATACATATTGTCCTATTTTTATTGCTCATAAAATAGATATGGTTTGAAATTTATGGAAAATGCATTGAATTTATGTTTGGGATTTGGTATTTACATCCTTTAGAAAGGTACTTGTAACACATCCTTAACATGAGAGAGATTTGGTTAAAGAACCAAGTCATAAGAAGCCTATCGGGTACAATAAATAATTTCTAATGGACCACTATATATATCTTTTTTATTTCCCATCTATAAAAATATTATAACATTTATTCAAGGGGATGCTCATATTAATACTTTTTCACCAACATTGAACTCTATATTTGATTAATCATATTCATCGTAACATTTTAACAACGTTGGGAAACCCTCTTGTGTTTTCGAAAGGATATAAACTTCTCGATCATTTAATCATCTTGATTTAGTCCCAATATAATACTTTCTCCATCTTCATATCAACATGTTGAAGTTCTACACTTCTTTCGATATAGTTGATCATATGTAGTCATCTTAAATCAGGAGTGAAACCTAATTTTAGAAGAAACATATACCAATAGAAGGTGTTTATCCAAAACACATTTAAAATACTTATAATAATATCAAAAATGTCTCCAAATGTTTTAATGGTACACTTAGACTGACCATCATTCTATGAATGATATGAAGTACTAAAACTCAATTATATATTCAAAGCATAAGGAATACCTCTCTAGAATATTGAGGTAAACACTGGATCTTGATTTGAGATAACTAGAAGTGGTAATTTATAAAATATAAACACTTAAAAAATTTATAACCTATTAATACATGAAAGAGGAAAACATTATCAATTAGTGATAAAATGCACAAATTTTTTAAAGTGATCAACTATAACCCAATGATAATAATTCCACTTAGATGTTTTGTAGAGAATGATGATGAAATCAATGATAATGTTTCCCCAATTCCATTATAGAAATGGTAATGATTATAAATTCTCCTTGTACTTATTTCTCTCAGCCTTAACTTGATGAAACACCAAAAATTAATATATATACTCAGCAGTACCCCATTTCAAATTGTCCTACTATAAATACTCTTTCAGATCTTTATAAATATTCATACTTCTAGGGTGAAAACAGAATTATTAATTATGATCATTATCCAATAGATCCTTCTTCATGTTTTTTATTAATGGATTTCATACTCAGTTTATAAGCCTTCTCATTACATTATGATCAAGGTTGATTTGAGGTACATTCCTAACCTTCTTCTATAATTAAACACAATTGTTATGCACCATATTAACCATCTCAGAGATTGATGGTTGTGTAGTAACCAGGTTTTTTCTAGGGGCACAGAACCCTTTAATAGATTAATTCTTATTCAAGGAGCTATTATAAATGTATAATGAGATCATAGATGTTACAAGGGTGTAAGAGGATTCTTTAAGAGCTCAAAACACCAACAAGTGCATGAAACAACATGGTCACATAGTTTTTTGAAATTGTGCCACCCAGTCGCCACATTTTCTACTAATTGTGTTATGAGTTTCTGTTCATTGTTGAGTTAAACACTATATTCCCTAACATTGAAAAAAATTCTACTTAACTATTTGAAATAGCTATATTTTTATAGAGGGAAATTGCATAGTTATCTCATGGTTTCTCAAACCATGTGCATGAACTATGTAGGCCCCATCCTTAAAAAGTAATACATGCACCATTGTCAGGGGGTTTGGCTCACCATGTAACCAACCCTTGTTACTAATGTAAGTTGTGAAAAATGACCATTTTCATTAAATATATTTTATCTTTAACCCCCCCCCCCCCTCTTATTTTTTTTCTTCTAGTGTAAAGAACCTTCATTATTCTCTCATGAAGACCTCTTGAAGCCTTATCACCAGGTCTATTGATATCATTTATTCCTACCCTTGGAATGAATATATTTTCATCTACTAGATTCCTCTAGTTATGTACTTAATAGTTTAACCTCCTCTCAGTATACTTCTTTTTATCGATGATGATTTTTTTGTGAGTTCATGTGCCCTATTTTCTCGGTGTTGATATTTTATTCATTTTTCTCCCAACCCTTGCCAAACTCTGTGTTGATACATAATGGGTCATCTACTATAGGAAAAAGGTAGGTGGTCTGGGACTTTTCACAAAGAGTATTATCTTTATATTTTCTCATCATTTTGTGCATGTGGATTTCAATATCCATTTCCCTTTAAATAAAAATTAGATTATTATAATTGTTAAACTCATCATCTAAATCCATAATTAAACATATTCTTCATCATTGGTGTTTATGACCTCAATAATGACCACCCATCTTAGTGTGTGTTATTTTTTTATTCCTAATTAAAAGTTCTGTAATTACCTGAGATATTATTTGGGTGTTCTTGACTTGACCTTTTAGAATGTTGGTTTTTCATGCTAATAAATTAATATTTACATTATAAAATGGAAAGTACATATGTATAGATATCACTTTCCCATGTAAATGTATTTAAATTTATAATCTCCTCCATTTCCTTATTACAATTTGTCACGTATGAAGAAAGGTAATGGAAATAACTTAATAAATTATAATTGGAATGAGTTTTTAATGAACTAGTCTGAGTAACAATATTTCTATCATGTTCATATTTCATATGGACCTTTCTCATCTTTATAGGAATGGTCAGACTTAATCTAGGTTTCTATTCTAGAGGGAAAATCTTGAGCACTCCTAGGGTGATATTATGATTCATTAAGCTGGTTTACATAGGTGAAAACAAGAACAAAATATGGTCCCTACCTTATTATGTGAATTCCTTGGTGTTGTAATAATTATTCAACTAAATATTTTCTAGATACTATAATTCCCAGTATACACTCCTTCGAATCATCTTAACACCTTCAGACACACAGTGCCATGGATTCACCCCATTAGGTCCATTCGTGCTTAGAAAAAAGGTCATTATTGATGAGATCCATGGACTCAGTTACACTTCATTAAAATGGAATTACAGGGGTTTACCCCTTAAATTGAACTCAAACACCTTATTAATAGACTACATGAGTTACCACAATGAGTTGGTTTGACCGCTGAGGTCGCAGATTCCTTAGTTTTACCTTAGATCCTCTATTATTATTATTTCCCTTCATTGTAATACTGATAAAATTTATATACAGACCCTCTATTATAAAACGAACAATAATTAATTAAATGATTACAAATTCAGATCCACCTGTTGAGGCTGAAGCATGTATAGGTTCTTCACATTTCTATTCGGTTTTACATTTTATATACCTATACACTGTAGAATTTATATTCATAGATAGGTTTTGTATATATTTGATTTGTGGTGTCCTTTTATGATTTATCTACCACCTTATCTAACCCCCCATTGATACTTCATCATATTATATGAACACAGGTTATGACATGGGGAATCCTCAATCATAGGACACATGACTGTTTTATATGTATGTAAGCATGATAGAAGATGATTGGGCCAATGATAGAGAGGTTGGGATATTATTTCATATTATATATTTTTTATATAATTTATATTACTTACTTCTTACTTCCATGTATTCATGTTTTAAATTAAGTATAGGCATGACATAATCATCTTTATATGATAGAGTTTATAGCTTCTGATGATTATAATTATTTCTTGGATTCTATCCTTGCTTTTGATGCATTATTCATTAATAATATGCCACTTATATTTTCCCATTTATATTACCAATTTTCTTAAATATTACTAGATGTAATTTTCACTCTAATATAACATCACAACCTAGGACCCTGCTGATAATTAGTATCCTCTTGAAAACAGGGAGGTGTGATTGAGGATATGTGGCCAACCTGGCTCAGAGCTCTTTTGAGTGGAACTTGGGATGGGACGTCATAAAGTTGTATGACATGATTTCATTTCTCACCATACATATATGATTCAATATATATGAGATGTGTAAAATATTGTAACATTGTTATATGTAATTCATGGGAGTTTCTACCCAACATTCAGGGTAATTTTCATATTGCACGGGAATTTCAAATTAGTGTTTTATATTATTCCTATTATAGTTGATTGGATTCCACCATTTAGTGAAACATTTGATATGTGATGTTTTTATTATCATTATAATGGATTAAATATTCTCTTTCAACTAATATAGAATGGTTCATTTCTATAAGCATCATCATAGGAACATTGAAATTATCATTCCATGCATATTCCATACCATATAGTATCATTTTATTTCATGCATTGACCATGCTTCTAGTGACTATTGAGAGTTCCTGGGTTGTGATATAGTTCTACTCCACTAAATATTTCTATATGGAAGGGGAATTTTTTGTTTAAAATGTTAACACCAATATAAGTTGATTTTTACCATTTATATTGATGGTTGAATCGTAATTATCCAATTCCAACCCATGAAGGCTATGTATCATAGGCTAGTTCTGATGGGTTATGGTTATGATTAAATGACTAATAAATTAATCTTATTAATTTTATTAGAATTTATAAATTTGTAATTAGTAATTCATCAAAACAATCCTTTGTAATTTACCAATTACATACCCAGAGTAAATTTAAAAGGGGGATGGTTGTAATTAAATGGTTATGTGTTTTAGTTTATAAAGTGTTTGGACATTTTTTAGCTGGAAAGGATGATCAATTTAATTTTAAATTATATGATTTATAAACTCACTAGAGAGAATAAAATATAAATTACGATTTATAATAGATATGTTTACCTATAAATGAGATGTAAAATACCAATTTCAAGATTTTTTCTTCCTTAAATTGCAATTGACCCTCTATATACCTAAACCCATATATATAAAAAACCCGAATGATTAATAATAAAAAATCTTTATAAGATGTTTTGGGGGATATTATATTGGGAGGTGAACCCTTTTTCATTAATTTATACTTCTATTAGGGATCCTATATTCTTTCAAACTATTTAGGAGGTTTGTGCTTAGTATTTGTAGAACTATTCCACCACGATGTCCTCAAGTCATGTGCCATGAAGGTGGTCACTACCATGCTCTGTATATGGTGAGACCTAAGCCACCAATGTTTCCTCTAGGCATGACACCAATATATCCCCCTAAAATTTACAAACTCGTAACTGACACAATATTTTGAGGGACTTTCCTATGCCTAATTCAGTCTATAAAGGTTTCTCCACGATCAACACCAATAATATCTAATCTTATTTTTATGTTCCAATTGCAAAAACCACCAATATTTTCAAGGGATTGAGTTCTTTAGTAAAATAAGTTATTTTTGGAATCCATTATCTATATCTTTGAGAATCTAGAGACACCATCCAGAGCCTAGGAAAAAACAATACACCTATATGTTTTGTGATTTTTCCAGACACTGGTGGGATTGGATTACCTAGGATGGTTGTTGCCTATTCATGGTTTTGGGAAACATCGATACTAACTTTTATTGTTACTTTTACTAATATTTTGAGAGCTAACAAATATAATGAGTTCATAAACAATGATATGGTTGTTATATCCATCATGGAAAATTAATCAGGTTTCACTTAGCTTTAACTATTTGCGCTACATCTTACTAGTGTTGAAAAACTGAAAATGAGGCGTTTTAAGGATGGTAACATGTATACGATCATCACTCTGTAGATTTAATATCGACTATGTAATATCTATAAGATCGTAAATAAATATATAATTACAATTTTTAACATGATTCAAGATAATTATATTGGCCATAGAGGGTCTATATTGAGATAGTGTAGCAGAACCTCCAACTGAAGGAAGCATAGCCTTGAGGTTTCTCATCAAGGTAGTTGGAGATAGAATATCTGAATTAGTAGAATTGTGGTATTCCATTAGTCTGGATATTAAAGGCATGTAACACCATAGTGTGGTATATATCCATTGGATTTTCAGGATTACATTTATATTGGCCATCTTTATTTATTTTTCTAGTCAATTCTATCTTGTTCTACATAAATAGGACCCACACTGAGCATCCTGATCTCATAACCCAACTCACGATCCAATGAGTCACGACCCATATAACATAATTTCATGAATATTAACCTCATATATTTACCAATTTAATGTCAGACCCACCAAATAGAACAAATAATCTCACCCACGGATAGGCTCTCACCACAACTACCCACCACACTAGTCTCATCTCAACAAACCACAAGTATCTACTCATTCTCCCACCGTGCTATAATAAATTTCATCAAAAAAGCTACGTATTCAAATTCTCCTTCCCATGAAACCAGACATGATACCTAAAATTATCAAAGTGATTCATGTGTAAAATTCCCATAGAGTTCCCCATGAATTTCTATACAAACCCACATGGTTTCCACATACCCATGCAGTCTGGTAAAGTAGGATTCCACTATAATAATATATAGTAAAATATGCTATAGGTTATTTTGGACACATTAAAAGGCCAAAATTCCATAACAATGATCCATAAGGTTCTATCATTCAATTGGAAGATCATAAATATCCCTAAATTACCTCTTCAGAATGCAATTCTCTAAAAGAGTTGTAACCCGAGAATCAAATTCCCATACTAACTCACAAATGATTTCTATACTTTCCACGATAGAAACACTACATTATCATTAACATACCTTGATAATATCCACATAAACTATAATAAAAAAAGAAATAAATAGTAGTATAGGTGATCTGAATGCCATAAAAATGTTATATGAGTAAAGGTGGTATATGTTGTTGTTAACAATATTAACATCTAAACCAGTCATCTGAAAATATTATAGGAAATCTCATGTATGTTATGTGAATCATCTATGCATACCATGATTTTTGAACATTTTCCCTTACAAAATTTCCAACAACTTAACCTAGGCCTCTTTCCTGGATATCAAGAGTCATAAATCATTAATCATTAATTCAAAACTCCATGTTCCTAATCCAAGGTGAAATCATCAAACTGTAACATCAAGTACCTAGAGAAACAATCCAATACCATGGAAATATATACTTCATGTCAGAATAAGAGTTATCAAGACACATACACAATATCCATCTCAACCTTGAACACATTCCTAGAAAACTTGTATACCATCTAATGAAATCATAAACAAATCGCTGATTTAATTTTTGATAATATCAACACATAAACACATGCTCAAATATCATTATCTGATGGCCAACCAGAACCATTTGATATAGAGATCCATAATAACTTATTTGTGCCTCCTTACTCACAAAAGTATACTGATTATTGGAGGGGACATAAAACATTATTTAGGGAGAAAATTCCATCTATATCATGGTAATTAAAAAAATTACCCAACATACCAAACATAAAAATAAATAAGAAAAATAAGAATTCAATCACATACATTACATTTTCATACAAACCTAAATTTGGACACTCACTAGCCCAAAATGAAATAAAAAATTAACAAAATAAAATTTTATTTAAATTATCCATAATTTTATTAGTGAACATCATATTAATCCACTCATAACCATTGAGTTACCTCATACTAATCCCATCGACATCCTTCCCTCTGACCTAAAATGGTGACATTAATTCTGCACACACACTAAGAAACCCACGCATTGGGTTGGAATACAATTCAGTAGGGTGACCCCATGAACCCCTAATATATTTCATCATATGAATTTGTATTCATGAAGGATACAATACATAAGTAGACGTTATTATTGTGTCATTATGAACTATCCAAGCTGCCATGACACCTGATGATATATAATTTTCCATCATTACATTGAGTGCTAACCATCCCACCTCAACCCGGACCATACCTACTTTGGAAACATGATAGAATCCATTCCCTAACATGACCCACAATACAAATTCTCAACCCATACTTGGAGAAAATAAGTAGAGTAGTGTCACAAATGTTGACCTGATACCCATAGACATTGGGCAAGGTTGTGCATCCATAATCCTCATCCCATCCCATATGAATGAAGGGAGGTTGATCTGTCTCATATCATGTTATATCTTGACCTAAATATCAGTGTATCCCTTGACCAAATCATACTCACGGAAATGTCCAATTCTTGAACACTGACCACATAAAAACCTATAAAGGTCAACAAACTAATACCCTCATTAGGACATTATCACCATAATGACACATTGTTATCCTCTCTGGGGGGGTCTAAGTACACAAACCTATTCCTACAGACACTTGAGAGGCTTTACAAGAACACCAATAAATCGTAGAAAAATATATTGTTGTAAAAAGACTCTGAAACATCCCAATATGAGCTAGGTAGGTCTCATTGCCACATGAAAATTAAGATAGGAATGAATTCTACCACATATCTCTTTGTATGATCCCAGGTCATTAGTCATATAAGACCATGCCCCTCACTATGAACACATATCAACTCACCCATCTATGGATCCAATTTTTACTCGAGACCTATCATAGTCACAAATTGATGAATCTATCTCAATCTCATCACCCCTAAATAATATAAATACCAAAATTAATTTTTTTCACCCAAACCACCTCGCCCCATCCATGTCCCTATCATTCTCATTAACACTCCTGGTTTTACTAACTAGGGATTTTCCCAAGACATCTAGTCTACCAAAGAATCGACATGATAGTTCGGACAAAAAATTATAAAAAACCGATAAAATAACCATTAAAAGCCTCATAAGACTCCTCTCACTCCAATACCACATATATAATTTCATCTTTATATTAGATAGAGTTACTCAATGTCCTCAAGAGTTGCATATATATATATATCCCATAATCACTCCCCCCAATGTCTATCATACATTCTCATTATCCCCAGGATCCCAACAGAGGATATCTTTCTTTTGAACTCAAATATCTCGACCTCCTAGAGGTATTTTTTTCATCTAACTCCAATCCCTATCCCCATAGAGACATAGTTATCAGGTGATACAAATTTACCATAATGCTCGAGAGAAATTAATTCAAGCATTGTAGGATTACTTTTTATATCTATTATAACAAGGGTATTAGTTGTAGAAAAACCCCATGATCAATCACCATGTAGTATAAAAGAATAGACACCCATTAATAGAGATGAATATGAAATTTTATTAATTGGTCTATAAACCTAGATATATGATTTTAGCCATCAACGTGTTCTTTCGACCCTTATCCATTCCAACCAAGGCTTTTCCATGATCATGGGAAACTCTTTCATGCCAAGAGACACCAATAGATAATTATATTCCTTAATAATTAATTTGAAAATATAATTAAATATAAAAAACATATCTAAAAACTCATTACGCATCATATTCTCAATAATTCATCAACCAACGTGGTGCATCTCTTTCATGATATATATGGGAACCTATTCCCTGAAAAATTCCATAATAAAACACCAATTCATTTGGTTTATTTATCCCAGTTTTTTTTGAAACCTCATAATAAATTATCTATGGTGATTTACGTTCCCCAAAATAGTTTATGATGTCTTTCATAAAACGTCTTAATTTCCCCATTATGCAAGTCGAATAAAATATACATCGATCATGATGATTTCAACATTGATCTTGTTGAAATAAAAAGAATCCTAAACAAAAAAACATCTAAAATATCATATTTCAACAATATTCCAAATTATAAGGGAGATATAGGAGAAACTCACCAGAAAATGTTACAAAAAAAATACCCCAACTGAAGGGGTAGGCGGGGAGGTAGAAGAGTGGAGGCATCAGTTGAACAAAGCTCCCTAAATGTGCGTCTAACCAAACCAAAACGTGACCATCACACTTTAAAAATAAATTCAAAACACCCTTCTATATAATGAAATATAGTTTCATACAATAGATTCAATTTTATAGGTTTTAAAACCCCTTTTTTAAAATTCATTTTTTGAATCCCCACTTCACATCATCAAGAACCAACAGTAGGCACTCCCTACAGAATGACCACTCTGTTCGACCTCGGTCACCCTCCTAAACACCCAGAGTTTCCACCAAAGCAAAAAACCCAAAAAAAAAATATTTTTTTGGAGTTTTAAAACCTCAAACACCATTTTATTCTCAATTATGAAAATATAACTTCTACAATATAAAAAATCCAAAATCCTCTTAAAAACATAATGACAAACAATCCAGTAGATTTTATAATAATATATTATCATAAATTGAGTTTATGAGTGATTTCTTGACTTCTCTTCACCTTGAAATCATTTTTTTAGAAATTTGGATCAAATATCTTTAAAAATTACTTTTCCTTTCATATTAATTAATTTTAATATACTAAAAATTTCCACATATTTTTATAAAAGGACTCCTCACCACCACATAAAAGACACACTTTAAACTATAAATTCCATATATATTATCACACCCACAAAGTATTTTTTATGTATCGATATTTTATATTTGTTCTTCTTGATATTACCTTTTATTTCCATGTTTTTTTAAGGAAAATGGTGTTTCTTGGTCTGGGAAGAGGGTTGTGAATTGTCGATACACAATTAGCAATAATTATGTGTCATCTATTTGCTAATTGTGTAGTCCAGATAGTGGATCTTTCACTGTAATATCGATAGGATCATGATCTTTTTCTAGCCCTAAATAACTCAGGCATCCTCCCCTACCCTGGGGAAAAAGGAAACTCAATCATGTAACATTTTCAGAAAGACCGTATGAAAAAATTGTACATCCTTACAGATCATTATTTTTTAAAATTTCATCTTTTTCCTCTACATGTTTGACTCAAATTCCCAGTCATTCCCCCCATTCATATTTATATAGACCTATTTATGACCCTCTTAATTCTCCTCTCCTTTTTGGATTCAATTTTTATCTAATTTGAACGCGGATCATTAAGGAAACTTAAAGCAAGTCCCTCATCAACCTCTTCATTGGTCTCTTCATACCTTTCTATTGGGTTTTATTCTCTGCATTGTTTCAATTGACATATAATGGGATGAATATGATAATTTTATCATATATATTTATTTAATTGTTGTTTAATTTATATTTTAGAATATCCTCCCACTTTTTCTTATGTTTCTTATCCTATTAGTTTTGATTTTAATAGGAATGGTATGTGGTTCCATGTTGTATTGTAATTTGATGAGTTAAATAAAATTTCCATTATCTAAAAAATATAAAAAAATATTTTGTGTTAATATTTTTGGTGTTATAGGGTTATGGGTGAGAGTGAAACTCTTGAAATGGTTTACCCCTTCAAAAATTGTTTGAAATGTTTTAATGTGGCATGTTATGTGCTTTTATTTTGAATGGCATTGGGAATGCTTGGTAAGAACATAGGAATTCCAAGAACCTAGGTGGGTGGGATAAGTACTAGTTTATAGGGTGAGATGGATGGTATTTCAATATCTTAATCGATGGACTTCTATATAAAAATAACTAAACACAATGATGATGATGTTATTGTAGTTGGTACCACTTAAATTTTCTAATGACCACAGTAGTGGATCTTGCATAAGGATATATTTTATTAATTGATCACTAAGAGTATAAGGATATTGTAACCCATGTGTCCAAGCTTCTTAGTGGTTGGAATAATGTTTTAATACTATTATTACCATATTTAAGTTGTTTTGACAGTACACATCTTTCATTCAAAACTGAAATGCATTTTAAAAACCAAATTTTTTTCCATTCTATAAAATTTGGTATATTTATTTATCTTATATAGGATATGCTTGGAGACCATGTTGGGATCCTAAGGTAAAAGATAGATCACAAAATAAATATATCCATTTATTATATATATATATATATATCATTTTTTCTGATCTAGGTAAGGGAAAGGCCTACTATGGGAGCAATTATAGGTGCTTTTGATAGTGGAATATTCTTGGGAAGATGTTCATGGTGGTGATGTGGTGTGTGTAATCCTTTATTCTAGGAGGATGATTTTTTCCTTTTATCAGTCCAAATTTCCATTATTAGTTTAATTTACTTTTGACTCAAGATGTATATTGATGAACCTGACTCATCTATTTTTATGTCCTTTGTATCCTTGTAATGACATCAGTTTTGAATTTTTTTTATTGTATTATTGGTGTTAATATAAGGGTGTCTTGTTTTATGGTATGGATTTGGAGTGTGTTTCATGGGAAAATAATTTAAAATGTGTTATTTTATTCACATAAACTGGTTTCTAACCTGTGGGAATCATGAATTCCCTATGGTCCATGTCGCGGGTTGGGACGGGTGTCTAGTCCAATGGAAGCCGTGAAAAGTTCATGGAAAATTGATATCAGAGCCAGGTTTTTAACTTCATTTGTTTCATGTTAATTGGAAATGTCTAGATATATATGATATAGTATTAATGAGAATTTAGGTATGGGTTGAGAGTTGGGTGTCTGGTAAACACACCTCATTATCGACCATTGGTTTCCTAGGGTTGTCACCAAAACTACTTTGACTTATTCATTAAGTGTAATGAAAAGGTTTCAAACTACACATAGACCCCATGGTTGGGAGGTCTAGTATTATAAGTTACTTTTATCACTGTTGTTCTTATGATAACCTTTGTGGTGTTTTATTATGTTTATTAAAATCCCTATGTGAGGATGGTACTGATGGTTCCATCGAATGTTTTGTTGGAATGTGTAGTAATGTGCCTCCTCAACGACTTCCCATATAACCATGGGTGGTTGACAGTGATATTTCTCCCTCATTATTATATCATTGATTAGTATAATAAAGGGATCAATCTATCTGGTCCAAATATTAAGGATAAATATCTAGTCATGCTCAAGCTAAGGAATTTGAAACTTGTTTCGGAAGAGATGAATCTCAAGAGTTCCTTAAGACTAAATCTTATTCCTTCCATGTAATCTTGAACTATTGGGTGAAACATGTTGCATGTATATGTCTCTCTTATATAACATTGTAGAAATATTTGTTGTGATATTTATGTGCATGTATTATTATATGTGTTTATCTATGTGTGTTTCGTTATATCATATCGATTTTTATTTTTGTTCATCTTAAAATAATTCCAATATAGTTTATAGATTACCAGGAACTAGTTCCATGATTGTGGGGATCAAGAATGTGCCTCAATTCATGTCTTGGGTCAGTTTTGTATTGCTTCAGATGGAATCTTAGACCGATTCGTGACATATATTATTCCATATTGATTTACCTAATGAGACTATTCTATTATGAGTTTCTTTTGGCCCCTAAATATTTTCCAAATTCCTTCAAAATAAATAATGTTTTCAATTGGATAGATGGTTTCTTCTTTGTAAATATTAATATATTATTAATAATTTTCCTTTATCTTCCACACATAAATCATATAAATTATGATTTATCACTTTAATAAAATCTGAATAACATCATTAGACTACTTTAATGATGATATTATATTAAACACACTTTATAATGATACATATATACTGATTATATCATGTTCTTATTTCGGTATGATTTACCACCAAATGAATGATGCTATAAATTTTTTTCAATAATGGCTATTGAAACTTCATCACTATTAATATATTATATTAACAAGTAAATAATTATGTTTTGTAATAGTGTGGTCATATAAATGTTTTAATGATTATTTATATACCATATTTTATTCTTAAAAAATTACACATACAAACATATTTAATAATTTCATCTTGAGGAGTCATCCTTGTAACATCAAAGGAATTGACTTGGAGCTTAATAAATAATTGTAAAACGTCTATTATAATAACATAAATATTCTAATTTTTTGACATAACAATCATGGAATGGTAATTGAGGTCATTATACCGGAAATGATGTTGAACAGTTAAAACAAATATCTACTGATAATCAATATTAACTAAAAATAAGTAACAAATATATCATAAATGAATATAGAATAATTATTTATAAGTAAATATAATCGAATAAGGTTTTAAATACATGAAATTTTGTAGTTTTTATACAATAATTTATAGTGAATCTAACTATATTGTCATTCCCACCATGTAAAATACCAATAGAGGGGGGTTAATCAGGGTATGACATATCCAAACCACTACCCCTTAGGGTCTTATTTCGTTATTAAAAAAACATGATTCTCTCTATTTCTCATAATAGTATATGTACATAAATTAAAACATGCAAATAACACCATAATTTTACATGGTTTACCCTCACTAGAAAACATCAAAGGAGCATACAACTGCAATGTTCTATTTCACCAAATCCAATAAAAGTGCAATGCTTTCTAAAAATTTTGCAGTAGACTCATTATCCCACTAGGATTACAACCAATCACAATTTGAAAGCTAACTTATCCCTCAACTAATGTGTACTAACTTATCCTTTAGAAGATCCACTCACTAGTAACAAACCTATAGGACTCTTCATTATAGCTATTGAATGCATCCTATACTGTATGAAGATTCCCTATTTATGTCCCACTTTCATCTACTTATAAATATTAAGTTACAACAGATCACTAGGAAATACATTTTTCAAAATCTTCACAATACTCACTACATCGTGAAGCTTCTTATTTTGAAAAGCTCAAACTAGCCTTAACGAAGTACACCTCCTCTCATGAAGGTAAATATTTTCCAAAGATAAAACTAGCCTTTGTGAAGCTATTTTATTTACATAATGCACACTTATCCATTGTGAAGAACGCCTCTTTCTAAAATCACTACTAGCCTTCATGATGTTCCTTAATTTCATAAATCTCAATTCTACTTTTTGAATTCCCTTACTATCACAAATATTACTTACTTCATGAAAAACATTTGTGATTCAAGAGAATTAATATTTTTGTTTAGTCCCGCTACTCTTCTCAAGGGTGTAGAGGCGTACTTATAGTCATTTCCCACCGACTACAGAATCATCTGTCCATGTCAGTACCACTTCACAGAGCTCTAATTTTTTCATTTTCAATGTTCAGTTTTTTTTGATGCTCCATGGAAATTTTATGTTCACAATTCTCTTTTTAGTCATAGAGGACTCCGTCAAAGCCTTTGTTCCACCATGATGCTTCTTCTCTCGAAAACACAGATCTTCCGTCAAAACAATTTTGACGTCGTCATGATATTCACCCATGGCTTTCATGAAGCACATCATAATAATAGATATCACTGTAATATTTGTTTGATCCTTCTCATAATACTATAATTGATTTCCATATTCTTTAACCTCATTCCTTTTTCATATTTTTATGAGATCTTCAAGGAAATCCATATTTCATAATGCCCAAACTCTATATTTTCATCCCCCAATATATGGAAAACACATGATAATGGAATCACCTTATATCACTTCTTTTTTTACAACCTCCACATCATCCATTCCATTATCATGGTTCTTTTTTGACATGGATTGTCAAAAATATCTCTGGAACATGATAATTCACTATTAAAACCGAGCTTGTCAAAAAAACCCAACCAACCCAAAAAATGATGCAATGTTACCATGAGTCATTTTTTCCAACACATTTGGGAATCCAAGGTAATAGTTTCATTATCTAAATTTCAATTCCTTGTTAAATTTTTCCTGTTATGAACTATGAATTTCTTGGATTTAATAGTATCGGGGTGAGTGGAAGCAGTATGTGGGAGTCAGTCATTGATGGAGGTATAACAGTCACTGGCAGACAACATATATAATAACCCAACCTTAAAAAATTACATATTATTTATTTTTAGACAAAAGCATAAATTCCCACATAGAGAGTATCTTTTCAGGTTTATAGTTTTATAGAAATCATACATATAACCAGCATAACATCCCAGAATCATACATGAGGATTCCACTAAAACAATATCCATTTCGTCGAATAACAATAAATTTAGGTAAATAAAACATGATTTCATTGAAAAATATTTTTAAAAACTAACATGATTTCCTTATTACTATTACACTTCTATATAACCTGTGATTTTTTTTAAAATCTTGGTATGAGAACAAATAGCACAGTAAGGGATATACAAAAAGGAATTGTTAGTCAAGTGATAACATAAAAACCTAATAAAACCCATTTCATAAAAAAATATTATCATGTATATAAACATCATGTAGTTTCATTGGGACATATTTACCATATCACTCTTACAACCACCCTTACACACAGAATAACCATTCAGTCAACATCCACATCCGGAGTACCCAATGCATTATAGAGCTATAATGGGGCTCACTCATCATATCTAATGCTATAATGGGATCAACCCAACATATCATGAGCTAAAATGGGATAAACCCAACATAACTCTGTCCGAGGAAAATATAATAATAATAATAAATCATCATGAAATAAGGAGATACCACTCATTTCATATAAATGTGTAAATATATATATAAACAATCCTTTTGAATTACATAAAATAGAATTTAAAATTGATTTTAAAAGGAATGTCCCTTTCAAATATTATTGTACTGAGAAGTAATATTATGAAATGGGTTAGTTTTTACACAATAAATACACCTAATAAAACATAGTTTTATAAAAATATTCCCATATATTATCTCAATACCACATAATGAATAAATTAGATGGTTAACCCAAATAATGGAAATAGGGTTAAGAAATCCATTACATTGGGTCTGTATTACTTAAAATGTGATTAAACCTCATTTATAATGGTTAAAAGTGTGTTATTAATACCTTATAGACGAATAATAATTTTTATAACACCTTATATGATAATTTTATATAGTATTTTGACCGTTTAATTTATATTATTCTATTTATTCCATTGTTCTAAATGTGTCCTTTATATGACTCCCATAGTCGGATCTTAAGGGATTTCCCTGTTGAATGAAAGAGAAACTCCAGAAGTTAAATGTGATTTTATTAAAAAAATTCCAAAAAATGAAATGATTCCATAATTAATTTTGGATATATGATATGAGAATGAATCATTTGATAAATCATTAGTCATAATCATTAGTTTATTTTGGTGAATTTTGATCATTTCGAACCACTTTTTCATTAATTAAAAGTATTCATAATCACTTGTTAAAGAACATAATATATCCTCTAATAAATATATTTCATTACTATTTAACCATATCAATTTTTTTGATCAGATTTAATGGAAGTAATAGAAATTTATGACACATTGGCCATAATGTGGGTAAATCGACACATCTCAGACGATGTTTTTATTTTGAGAATAAGAGGGATGCGATAAAATTAAGTTGGTGAATTTTCTATATACATGATGAAATTAAATTATATATATGATACTATTTTTTCATGACTTTTTAATATGGGGATTTTAATAGAGTATAATAAAATAAAAAAATTGAAAAGAAAACAAAAGAAAATGAAAGAGGATCCATACCTCTTGATCACTTCTCCTTGAGATACTCCTTAAGGCCTTTCGTATTAGACATTTAGTAAGAACCGTTGGTCCTAGACTTGGGGATGTGCCGTGAGAATAATATATGGAATAATTTAGAGAATTCACAAATCTTGAAAGGATAGAAAGGAAGAGGGGGTGAGGTTAGTATTTATAGTGGAGGAGAGGAGGGAATTTCAATTATTTTAATCATTAGGATAATATTTTTGCTCAAGAAATTGAATAGTCTAGATTATTGGGACCAAAAATAGTAATCTATTCATGGATTTTTGAACCAATTTACATTTAGAACATCCATGACTCAATCATGATTCATTTATTCATTTATTCTTCATATTTCGTAAATAACCGAATTTCACAATTCACCTAAAATTCATGTATTTGAGAAAAATCCATAAATATCACCCCCACTAGTTCTTGATGAGTATAATTAAAAAAATAAATCCATTTTATCAATATAATATTCTAAATATTATAAATTTAATCTTTAATTAAAATCCTAATTTATTCGAAAAATAGAAAATATAAAAACTATAACAGATTGTATAACCCCTTGAAAATTTAATTTAGGTATCGTTAAATTGTCTTATAACTATCAAATAAAAATTAATGAATACATTTAAGGAAAATAATTATTCATTAAAATTATATAATTAATCATAAAATTTTAATTCAAAATTTATAACAAACAGAAATACCAACACTTATATAATGATCATAGTATCACTTATATGATTCTGTTTGATTATAAATTCATGGGTGAGGTTATTATACATTTGGTAGATTTAATATTAACAAGGGTCATATTACTATTTATAAGGGTATGTTACTATTCATAAGGGAATGTTTCTATTCAAAAAAATTATTTTGGTCCAATCAGACTCCAAATAACTTAATGATCGCAACCGTGTATGCCTATTTATCGAAATTCAAATCATAAAAGTAAAAAAACCACATTTAACAGTTAGTTTTAAAATATCTCCTTAAAACAATGCTTCATTATGCAGAGACACTATTTTTCATAAATTATATTAAATTTATCTGTAAAATCTTTTGGTGTTACATCATAGAGTGATGACGGTGGGGAGATGGTGTAGATTTGTACAGATGATGTAGGGATTTAATACATGGGAATGAGTCTCCATATTTATATTCTAGATGTTGCGAGATATTAGTGACCAATGGAAGATCCGATTATGCACAGTTGATGGAGTGATAGAGGACAAATGTTGTAGATATTCACTAGATATGGTCGTTGAGGAGAATAACATCTGATGATCAATGGTTTGACAGTGTGGATGGTATAATCAATACCCGAAATCCATCACATGGAGGCGGGTTTTTATTATGGCAGCGGTTTAAACTACTGACCTATGCTTTTACAGAATTTTAAAAAAACCACTGCTATATTGGGAGTCATCATTCAATACATTGTGGTTTCTTCAATTTAGTGGCGGTTTTTGGGAACTATTATAGAAAAAACATTTCGCGTCGGTTGGTGTGGATTTCGCTATAGTTTTCCCAGAAATAATGAAAACATTTTTAGTAGTAGTTATAACTACTGCCAACAAAAGATTCATTTTTTCTTCGAGAAAATGTTGGGAAAACCAAAACAACTGTTACTAAATGATAACAGAAACTAAGAAGTTTTTAGCAGCCATTAAAATGTCTGCTGAATTATACTGTGCATGTATTTTTAGTCAGTTATAACTACCATATATAATAAAATAAAAAATTACAGTGGAGGTTTAAACCATCGTCATATATAATCCACTTACTAAGTGGTTATTTAAACTGCTACTATTAGTTGATTTAAAAATAAAAATATGCTGCTTATTCTACCGCCAATGTACCAGTACACTGAAAAACCATTGTAAAAAAATCATATAATGCATGGGATGTGTGGGGAACATATAGGAATCAGAATACATATACAATTCACATATATATATATATCCACATACATTCCCATCCTATGGGTTCACAACAAGAGTTCCAAAAAAATCAGAACATCACCTCCAATTTTCATATAGCACCTTAGATGGGTGGGGTGCATATAAAAAACAAAAGAAAAATACAATTGTTATATATATATATATCCACACACATTACTATCCAATGGGTTCACAACAAGAGTTACAACCAACTAAAAACTTCACCACAAAACCTCACAACCAACATCAATTTTATAACCCTACTAAAATCATAACACAATTAAAACAATCCCAACGACACCATTTCAATCTACCTTTCTTTTCAGGTTGACATTGCCCCAAAATCTTTAATCATTATAAGTAACTGGAACAGAAACCGGCTCTGTGGCTTGCTGTCCTAGAATCTGGCCATGTAATCCAACGGTGTCATCCATAGGGAAAACATAAGAATCAAATGGGAAAACTATCTTCTCTTCAGTCAGATTCCATAAATCAAAAATTTTAATATTTTTCTCCATACATGCATTATGTCGATATTTTTTGAACATGTAGTAAGTATAAAAAATGTGTAATAAAATTACTCACATTAAAATTCATACCTACAATAGTCACCCTCCAGTATCCTCGTGAAGAACTGGAAGTGTCGCCCCACTACCTCATTGGCATTCCTATAATTTAATAAAATAAAATTATGTTCAGAACATATATTTAGAAAAAAGATTATACTGAAAAAAATTAAAAATTATAACAGATACATAGTATTAATAAAATATATACATAACAATGATAATGAATGACGTCACAAATGAAATAAGTTGTTTCTAAATAAATTCATAACTGTACATACAATCATTTTTCCCTTCAATAATGTTGGTTTCCAACAATATTACATAATCCACTTCATCGACCCTTTCTAGACTAATATTTTCAATATCATGATGGAAAAATAAGTCTTCTTATTCATATTGATGAGATTCAATATCAGAGGTCCAATCCTCTACTCCATCTCCCATATCATACAAATCCCTTTTTTTAAGTTAGAAACTACACTCCACCCTTCATCCAATACATAATTCACAAAATATACAATTTTCTTCTATGATGATAAGATATAAAGATCATTCATTTCATGATCACAATCATCCAACAAGTGAGATACGTTTTCAAAAGTATATTGGAAGGAATATCTTTTAACAACTATGATAAAATCAATCAAATTGCATTTGAATAAAACAATTGAAAAATTCCCTTAGTTGTTTAATTCAATAATATCAGTAAACATTCCATAGTATCTCAAATCCTAAAATTTAAATATACCGCAATTCTATGTTTTCAAATCCTCTTCTCGACCGACTGTATGAAATATAAATCCATTCACATTGTAAACATCAAACTTTCATACCTTTTTTGAGGTCCTCGAGCAAGAAACATCAAATATCCTAACAAATCTACACGATTGTTAGTATTTATGATCTAAAAAATAAATATACATTATTAGATTTTCAATATATATGTTTCAATATAATATCTGTATTTACTAAAATATTAATGGACTTACACATCATGCAAACCATTCTATAAGATCTTTGGTAACATATTTCATTATATATATCTCATTTCATGTTTGGAATCTCATCCGTCTCTTTGTTTGTATACTCAACTCTACAATAAATGGATCTACAATTTCACTATTCACCTGTTCATATCATTATGCCTGTGATAATTCCATTTCTTTTAGTGTATCATTTGAGGTCCTCCAACTGATCATCCAACAATAGAAAATATTTTTCATTTCCTATGTATTTGAGATCGATTTGATTTGTTGTTCACAATTCCAAATTGATTAAATCAAGTCTCATTATAATCCAAGTATGTAGAACAAAAGGTAACCCACTCCTCTTTCAAATAGCCTTCAGAAATAAAGCCTTCAGGTGGAGATTTATTTCTCACGTATGATTTCAAATGCCCAAGATATCTGTAAAATAAAATAAAAAACATAATTATGTATTTAATTAAGTGCCAAAAATTGTTTAATTAAATGAAAAACATATAAATACATTACTACTCAATTGGATACATCCATCGATAATGTATGGGTCTTTCTAAATTAGATTCCTCAACCTAATGAAATGTCAAATGCACCGTGACACTAAAAAAATGGAGGAAAGATAATCTCCATTTCTCAAAATGACAATACGAATATCTATTGAAGGGTTTCAAGATCAAACAAATGTAGATATTTCTCATATAGTTGTCTGAAAAATGTGCAGAATTTGGAGTTGAACAGTAGTAACCTTGTCATGTAAAAATGTACCCAATGCTAGTGGTAGTAACTACTATAACAAAATATGTGAATCATGACTTTTCGATACATGTAAACTATAATTATTTAAGTCAACACACCATGATATGTTACTTGAATACCCATAAGATACCTTCACGTGCTTTAAATTCTGAAGGAATGTATCTTTATCCATATTTTTCATTTCCCAAATTTTCATATCATATTTTTCATTCTCATATAGACAGATAACACATTTTATGTACATTAAAAATTTGTCTTTCTAAGCATTTAAATGGTCCTCTGACATTCCATGCTCATTATGTAATGTAAAGATCAAATTATCACAAACATTATTCTCAATATGCATCATATCAAGATAATGCAACAACACATTAAATTCAAAATATCGAAGTTTAAAGAATATATTTTTTCCCTTCCATTGTTGAGTTTTGATTTCACTTATTAATTCACCTTTAAATCATTTTCCACTATCAATCAATGTATGTACCTTCCCAAATTCTATTTCAACATTTCCATTTTGTTCATATTTTTCCGAACATGTTAACAACTTTGGAGGTGGTCTTTGATAAATGAAACCATTGAATTTTGACATGTTCCTCCAAAATCTATTAGATTCATCGAGAAATATTTGTTGGAACAAGAATCATCATTTTCTGCTCTGAAATATATGTTTGGGATTAAAATAATATTTTCAATTAGGACAATCCAAAACCGTGAAAATGATCCAAAAAACTAAATTCCCAAATCCATGGAGGTCGCTAATGGTCCACATTAGAGAATCATGCATTTTGACCAATGTTTTTGAAGAAGCATCATATGTCTCAACACTGTTTCTCCATAAATACTGTAATTATTAAATTAAAGGCTATAAGTATACCTCAATCTCATTTCCAGGCATTTTTATTCCAGGAATAATCATAGAAATGTTAAATTACATTCCTTGTATACACATCCACAAAAAAATATTGTATGGGATCCAAACAACTAGCCAAATGCCATAACTGGTACTCAAAGTCCAAAATGGGTAGAATATATTAAAAAAAATCCCTATCAAACATTCCTAGTATCATATGAGAAATATAGATGTAATGAATCAAATTTCATCCATGATTTTCAATCTCATGAATGTCACATTAAACCATTATTGATATTAGCTATAGAATTCCACTTCATGTGTTCGATGGTTTTATATGACATTGATAATTATTGTAGTCACTGATTTAATGGAAATTAATACAAAATCATTGCAGGTGTCTTCCTTTTCATCATCTTCATTATAGAATTTTGATTTTGATTTCCAACATCAACCATTGACTACAATCTAGAAAAACAATAGTTCTTCAATCTTGTCTAGTTGAATCCTTTCTCCAATAAATCATACAATCATTAGGACACAAATTTATTTTTGTATAATTTAGACAATGACTGTTAACATCTTCTTTTATATCATAAAAATACTTGGGTATGTTACCTTTAGGGAATTAATCATGCAATAATTCCAAAAACATGGACATTTCATTATGTGTAATTCCACATAGGCATTTGATATGGTACAACTCCAGCAAAAAAGAATGTTTTGAATATTTCCAACATCTATTATACAAATATTTATTTCCATCTTCAGCAAAACTATGAAATGCATATTTCTTCTGATTGAACCATTATCTTACATTAGTCTCCACATAATCAATATGAGGATCCAATGATATGTTGAAATATTTATAGGGTTGTCCTAAAGTCTCAGAAACATCACTTTTCACTTTTCTATTTGTATCACCCTCCACTGGTTGTTATGATATTTTTTTATGTTGATGTTGGTGTCTTACAATGTCAAATTCATCATTTATAATTCTTTGAATTTCATTTTCCATTGTTGACGAAGTTGGAAGATTATTTTTTGAATTAACATCAGTGTTCAACCTTTCTGTAATTTTTGATTCATTATGCCAAATCCAAAAAATATATTGAACATGGAATTTCATCAATATAAAGTGTTCATAAACATCATCTCTCTTCGACCGTCTTCTAAATTTACATTTTGGACATTGACATCTTATTCTCCCTTCAAAAAATTGATTGGAAATTGAAAAATCTAAAAACTCTTCCAAACCTTTATCATTCAGAGGTGTTTTTCTTGGTAATGTGATAATGCTTTTATCCATGTATATCAAAATGTGACAATTTAATATTAATAAAATTACAACACATAACTATTACTGTATAGGGAAAAAGATTAATATATACTAGTTCAAAAAAATATGAATATGTTAAAAAATATTTTCCAATATAAATACATATGGTAAATAATGAATCATTTTAAATGGGATAAATGAAATCCATAAAGTCTAGTTGTGAGTAAAATGATGTGTAATAGTGTCACATTTTTTTAAAACCCATTAATAAACCCAAGAGGAAAAATAAATGTCAAAATCCATTTTTTAAACAAATATTCTTTAAAGAAATCATTGATAAAAGTATCAAAATATAATCTCAATAATTTATTTGAAGACCATCAAGGTTCACAAAACTGTTAATCTACTATCATGATACTCTATTTTATTTAATGGATACATTTTTTAACATTTTTTCATGGAGTTAATTGGTGGATTGATGATGATAAAGGATATGTAATCTAAATTGGATAGAGAGGCCAGATTCTTTAGTGGATTCTGTTGGGATTGTGTTTTGTGGAATAACAATTAATTTTTTCAATATTGATGTTATAGGTGTAATTTCATTGTTTATAATATATCCTATCAAAATTTATTTAGCTAAAAGGATGATAAACTGGATTTTAGTATCGAGGGAATGCATTTATGTAGAAGTGTTCATGGATCTACATTAGTACATTTTGATTTAGAATAACTAGTTACAATTATATTACGAAGAGAATTATGAGAACATTCATATGTTTTATACTAAATTACTGAAGACATAAAATGTATATTCACTCTATAGTATATCATAATTCATAATCCGCATCATATGTAAAATCATGGTTAAATATAGTGTTGTTAAAGGCATGCGCCTTAGGGTGGATTGGCAAGAGGTGTGGTGAGGTGTAACTGGAGTGCCTCGTCATATTTGAGGTGAGGTGACCTCCCTAAGGCACACCAAAGGAGTGCGCATCATGCATCATATAAGGAGGTTCTAAGGTGCAAGGTGGTGTAAATACATGCACCCTTGAAAAAAACACTCAACCTTTCTAAAATTCACCAAAATTTCTTATGTATTGGTATTTTTCACAGTTTCTATATTAACATGGGAATAAAATTCATTGAAAATTATTCATATTAAGACATTTATGAACAGTTGGTTTAAATATAAATTCAATGGAATTGTTTTCAAAAAACAAAAATATTTTACAATCCATAGAATCCATAACATGCATATCACAACATGTCAAAAGAATTGAGAAAAAATAGTCAAAAATAATGAGGAAATTAAACAACCCTTGTTATTACACCCATTTCTATCCAATTCAATTTAATCTAGTTAATTTAAATCATTATTTATTTCATATAACCAACCAACTATAAAATCAAAGCATTAAAATTAAATAGATCCATAAGAGGAGAGGAGAACAAGGATCCCATCCCTACTGTTTTTTGTATATAGTACTACACCAAAAAATGGAAAAAATGATGAGGCCATAACAATGATATCACTAAGGTAAGGGCATGATAAATCAAATAATAATTGAGTAAGAGTTAGGAATATTAAATGGAAAAAAACTTATACCTTAAACATGACCAACTACATTAGAAAATACATTGGGAACCAAGATTTAGAACATGCCAAGAATCATTAGGTGAGAGGACTCATGGATAGGGTAGATGAATCCAAGGCTTATGAGTAAGGTATTTTTGTTTCTAGGCACAAAAGAAACATGAAATATCTATGATAAATGAAATCATGTATATTACTTTTCACCAAATAGATTCTGAAATAACACTGAAAATTATTGTCGTCAATATAACATTTCAATTAGCATTTAATATTGTTTCAATTATAGAAATTGGGATAACCTATAAAAACCATAGTTTTATATAATTTAAATAAAATATTCAATCTACATAAAATAGATATTAAAATATTTATCTATGATTTTAAATGTACATTTTACATTAATATCATTTTTCACATAATTTTGTAAATAATATTATTATTTTGAAGAACTTGAAAATTTTACAAACTGTTTAACCGACCAAGAGTGTGGATCAACCACAAGGAGCCAATAAATTAACCAATAGAAGGTGCTAGAAATCATAATAAATAACCATACAACTGTATTAAGAAGAAAGCGGTTTCAAGAAGAAATAAACAAATTTAATGAAAGAACCAATCATCCATAAGATGAAACAAACATAATGAATGAAGGAATAGGTAAATATATGAATAAACCAACCAACTTCATAAAGGACCAAGTGCCTAAAAAATAAATCAACAAAACATAATAAGGAACAAACATACTAAATAAAAGATCCAACAAATTGTAAGAAGAAAAAAACCTGCCCATTGAATGAACCAACAAACTATAAGACGGAACCAATAAACCGTAATAAGGAATCGACTGACCATACCATGTAACAAAATAACAACATATTGGATAAGATAAAATTATTAATGAGATAAAAAATTATCAATATACCATTATTGGTTAGATCATAACTATATGGTAATCATGATCATGTAATAAATAACTAATGAAAAATGTCATGGATTCATGAGAGTTGATCACATTTCATGATAGAAGGAATTGTAATCTCAGATGACCAAACATATAAAATAGTGTAAGATTATAGAAACATAATATAATACAGATGATTTATTGATCGTTATATAGGAATTTAAATGTGTGGCATAAAATGGTTACATATAAATAATCATAGTAAATCCTAATATATGGGATCTGATATCACTGCATTTTTTCCCAAATACAGTTGAGTATTCATTACCACTTGATTCCTATAACATAACATAGAATACATAATTACCTAATATCATGATATAACCCAATATCATTAATTCAATACTCACGAATATGTATATAATTACTAATATTTACACAATTCTAGGGACATATTCAGAAAGAATTAAAAAGAAAGCACATCTGAAACCGAACCAATTTAATTTTAAATATCGTTATTAATGCCATACACACCTCAAAAACAATTGATTTTTTTTACCTAGTCACACAATTCATAAAAAATAATTAAGAATCACATCAATAATACTATATTAATTTATTAATGTTAAATTATTGAATCACCTACCACAATATTAGAAACATCCAGAATATTTTGGAAAATCGCAACCACTCCAAAATGGAAACCAATAAATGCAAGATCATACCACAAACATCAAGATTGAAACTAATGAAAAAAGATTCAACCCACTTCATAGAGAAATACCTAAGGTCATACCACAACTACACCCCAATGGTATACTGACTGGCGCCGAGGGGGGCGAAGGTAGTGACCAAAAATCAGGGGCGGTGAGGCGCGGTGAGGGCCAGAGAGACATGTCGATGGGTATCAAGGGGAAGGAATTGGATTAGGGAGGTGAGGTTCAGGACTCCTAGGAATTTGGGGGTCCGAGGTTGGAGGTCCTGGGAGAAGTGTCGGGTTTATCAAAAAGAAAACAAGTTTAGAGGATGTTTTTAATAAAACATCACTAAATTATTTAAAAAAATAGTGGTGGTTTAATAAACCACCTCTAAAGGCTAATTATGTTATAGTGACTATTTTGGAAATCAAAGAAAAAATATGTAGGCGAATACATTCTAGATAGCATTCATATCTACTTGGGAAATGGTGGGGGATTTTAGAAAGACACACTCCAACATTGACCGGATGAAGGGTGTGGATGGACCTATGGGTTTGGTCCTTCATGCCATTTATTAAGGTCTTTGTATGACTTTGGATATATGATCATGTAATGGGATAATTATACCCTGAAAAAATATCTTTATGTTGAGTTTATTAAAAATGAGTGATTTCACGATAAGTTTTTAAGAAAAAAAATTAATTTTTTCTCAACACAATTTTTTTTCATTATGTCATAACCAATATTAAATGATATTGATACTCTATGTTTCTAATATTATTCTATTTACAAAATCAATATGGTAATTTCTCTTTTCTCTGGGGAAATTACTTCTTTGCATCCATATATTCCACTTCTATGTATTTTATTTCTTATAAGAATATGAGATATGATTTTTTTAAAGTGAAAATCATAAAATAAAAAATATAGATGTGTCAGTTAGTATAAGAATATGAATATATTAAAAATAATTCTTATACATTCTAATGGATCATTATCTCCCATATTAATATTTTTGATGTTGTTTTAGGAATTTTTTTTGTCTACTTCAATGAACAATTAATGACATTCTATTTTTCCATTATATTTAATTATAAGTGTATCCAAATAATATTTTTAACAGTTTTCATCATTCATCATTTTTGAAATTATTTATAAATGTGTGAAATGATTATCTTTTTTAACATTATATAAAAGAAATCATTTTCTCAATTGCATGTATGTTCTTTTTTTATTAATATTCATGTTCATGTTTTCCTGGGTTTTCAAAGTATCTTATATTCTAATTTGATTGGGATATTTTCATTTCAAACATAATGTTTAATGTTTCAAATGAATTAAAAAATATTTTATTCAACCTATAAATATTTTACCTTACACTCCATATTTATTTTATTTAGAATTATAGTATGTTGTATTAATAAATTTCCAACTACATATGTTATGTTTTCAAACGAACATACAATTGGACACCGACTAAGCCGACCACAAGAATAGTATAAAAGAATATGCAACACATGGGAACTGTTACAATCACCATTCAACATACCAATCTTTAGGTATCTATAATGTTATTTCTACATGATCCACAACATTTCATAAGCTCGAAACTAAAATGAAAACCTTAGGTCTACACGTACACCAATATTCTTGTGTAGAGTGTGAGAATATAAATCAGAAGGGTCTCACCAAGAAACCATATTATTAGAGACAATAATAATGTGTATTAATGATGAAATGAAATATATAATTATATATTCACACCAATTATTCATGATGTAACTATGCCTCAATGATACTTTATGACATACACATGCTTGTCGGGTAAATAGGTACAAACCAAGACACCACAACCCGAGGCAAACTTGCTTTTATGCCATGTCCAAATCCAATCACGATATTATGCACCATACAGATTCCCAACCCATAAAAGATGATCTAGTGTTGTAGGTTTCAAAAACATCAGCCCAATACCCACATACACTTGTAAGGGTCATGCGTTCATAAGCCTCAATCGATCACTTTTCACAAAAGGGAGGTCCACTGGTCTCATCTTGTATCACACCACAACCCCTCCCCCATAGTGGTCCTCAACCAATATATACTCTTTGAAATTTAACATTCATACACATAAACCCATGCCATATATAGAATGTCCCACGAACCAATACCATTACTAGGGATCTTTTATCACACCTACCCATCCTCATCGACTCTAGGGAGGTTGAAGAACATCAACCCATCCCCACAGAATGTAGAGATATCCGTTAAGAGTACCATCCCAAAAAAATTACTCTAGCGACTTAACATCATATTAATCCATCCTTTAATACTATGACGAGTTTCAATAGGCACATTAAATACAATCATGGTATGAAATCTATCACATAGCTCAAAAAATGATCCCGTGGAACTAGTCACTCGAGAACTAGCCCCTCATCTTGAACACATATCAACTATCCTATCTTGGAATCCATTGGGTTCTATAGATGCATCATGATCTCATGTCAATACCATGAAAATATCATCACCCATTTAGGACAACAAAACATAAATGATCTTCTAACCCAGACCTCATGACCCAGTCAGCGTCCCCTTCATTCCCCATAAAACTTTTGGTCCCACTACCAAGGTATTGTCCCAATAAATCAATCAAACCAGACCCCAGTCTCAATTTGAGGGACCCAAGCCCAAAAAACCTCATTTAAATTCATGTGATAATATTTTATGTAATCATCTCACAGTAAGTGCACATTGGACTCACCTCTAACCTCAAAAGGGGTTTCCTCAATTTTCTTGATACTTACATAGGTATCACGAATCACTACCCAGCCTTAATATTTTCATGCATTCCCAATATACCAACGATCCCAACATAAGCTGTCCCACATCTGAAATCACATTCCAAGACCTCGTATATGTCTCTCAACACTATAATTAAAATGGACTCCCTTAAGTTTCTTAGTTATTGGGCGATACCAAATTACCATATTTATAATATGTATTTAATTCAATAACTAGACACCTAAAAACGTCATACCTATTTTACCTAGGGAATAAATGGTCCATAATCCCAATGCCCAGGCCCTATGGAATATGTAGGAATGCACGCCTTTGTATATAGATATATATGAAATTGTATTAAAGGATCCACCGACTTGGATTCTAGTGTTAACACCTCACCAGCCTCCATCAAGAATTATCCAAGACATCCAACCCCCATTCACTCTCTTGATAACAATTATCATTGGAAGAGACACCCACAATTAATTGTTAAAAATTGTAATTACTTATAAATTTATTTAAATTTGAATAAATTACCAAAACTAAGAGAATATAATTTTTTACCTAAAACTTCCAACAATGGGGTGATATAATTTCCTGAAATGAACTAAAACATATTCCATGAATATATAATAAAATAAAAACCCATTATATTTGATGATTTCCCCGAAAATCACTAAAACCCTTAATAAATTCATTGAATGATGTACCTCCATCAAAATAGCATTAGACAATGTGAATATAGAATATTGGGTCCTCCTCTATACAAATCTAGGAAAATTCCCATTAATAAAGTTGATTTCCACAATGATCTCTTTGAACTTTTTATAAACCCTAACCCAAAATTTGAAATAATGATGAATAACCCCCAGAAACTAAATCGGAATTGTGGTAGAAGATAAACTCACCCAAAAAATCATAAAAACAAACCCCAAAACCAAGGCGATATGATCGGTTGAATAAGATGGGAGGTGTCAGATGAATGGCTCCCCACATGCATACTTCTAACTAAAAAAAATTACAGGTTGAAACCCTTTAAAAATTTAAAAATAACATTTTACGTCATGAACCATATGTTGACCCCATAAACTACATTTCCAATGGGCCCTAATCCCAAAAAGTCTCACTCTACAGCTCGATAATTCCCTTCCTCCTCAAACACCCTCTCAAACAACCTATATGTCTGCCAAACCCCAAAACCTGTTTAATAACCCTATCTATGGATTTAAAAACCCGCTAAACCCCACTATAGTTCTGTATTCTCAAAATTAACTATCTAACATGTGAAAATTCAAACTCATTCACCAAAAATAATGAATTTAAATCCATATGGTATTAAAAAACATTTCCTAAAAAGTATTTATGAAGGATATGTTGACCTCCCCACCTATAGATTTTATTATTTTTCAAATTTGGATCCAATTTACTTATAAATTAATTATATATATATATATATTATATAAAAATTATTTACAAAAATGTCACACATCTCACTTATAAAATTTCCCCTCATGAACCCCTTCGAAGACATACAAAATATTATAATTATCCTCTGTGGTCTTATATATATTTTTCCTTAATAAACTTCTTACACATTTCATATATCCTTCTCACCAAATATTTCACAAATTGCTTAAAAACAAATAATGTTTACAAGAGGATATATGATTCATCCTTTGTAAATAATAACTTCTTTCCAATCATTTTAACTTATATTCTTTTTAAAAATATAATAAATTATTATTTATCTATTTAAAAACATGTAAATAAAATCTTTATAATTATTTAAGTATGTAATTTTAGTAAAATAACTTCATAATAAAATTTATCTATTGATTATAGGTTTGGGACAGTTCGACCGCCCACATGAATAATGCAATAAATGTTTATCATTATTGATCATGGATACCTAATTATTGGTAATATATTATATTTAAAATTAAGTAATTAATTTTTTCTATAATTATATTATTAATATTTTAATTATTATTAATATAAGACATGTTATTTTTTAAAAATTACTAAAACAAGCATGTTATGAATCTCATATTGAGGAACCTTGCTCAAAATATCCATGGAAAGAACCAAGAAATTCACCAATAATTATAAAATTATATTATTGTACCATTAAAATTATAAAGTTCATTAAATCATGAAAATTAAATGATAACTAAGACAATTATACTGAAACATATAGGGAATGATTAAAACTAGAAACTACTGATGGTCAATATTAACAGAAACTAATAAAAATATATGAAAGAAATATAAAAGATAAATATAGAGGGAAATATACTTGAATAATATTCATAAATAAATGATTAATCATCCTCATATTATGATAAATATGGTTATAGTGCATAAAGGTAAATGGGAATCCATAGTAACTTTCTATTTTTCTCAAAATCAAATCCTTGAGACATGTTTTATATTGTGCACCATTTTTTCATTTATATGGTGTAATTAAGTCCCTATTATCTTAAGGTTTAAATAAATATTTTGCCAAGTTATTTCAATGTAAAATTCATAAACACGGTTTTTTATTGTTTTGACTAATATAATTTTAATGTTGTATTTGTTTCGTTCACTCAACATACTTTTGATTGGGTTATAAACCATATTCCTTGATTATGATCTCCATTGTTTCTTTTATTTTTTCATTTATATATTTTATAAGATTTTTTATATTTTAATATAAGTAAATTTAATATTATGATAAAATTATTATTATTTTATAAACTTCATTATCAATAAAAATAAGATATGTAATTTTTATAAAACCAGAATAATCAGAATTTTTTTTAAAAAGTTAGTTTGTATAAAAATGATATTGTTAATTATAATTCTTATCCAATATAAGGGATATTTCTATTTCATTTTGATATTATTTATAATGTTCCATTAAAGTTTCATGATTACTTTATAGAATAATTAATCCCATTTTATATTTATTTTTTCATCCATTACAAAGGATAAAATAATCTTTTTTAATTTTTTCAAACTAGGAAATTTTTTTACTTTCTTTAAGAAAATGTGAAATAAAAAATTTGTTTACATTTACTAAATGAAATTATTTTATCAAAATTATCCCTCTTAAATTTTGTCAAAATTCCATTTAAAATTTTCACAGATTTTCAATGTAACATATATTCAAATTTTTTGTGATTTTTTTTAAAAAAATAACAGTAAATGTTTCAGAAGAATAAATTAAGGGATTTCATTCCACTTATGTATACTTGTTATTCTACACACCAAATATATTATATTTATCTTTATGTATTTTTATGTCATCAATATTTTTATTATTTTATAAATACTATTTTATTAGTTCCCATTTCACACATTAAAATGAATTTTTATTTATATTTATATGTTTATTTATTGTATCCTTTTTATGAAATATTTTTTTGCATTAATTTTATAATGTATATTAAATTTTCCTCTAAAATCTATAGAATCTATCTCATATAGAGTTATGATTCATTTACTACTTTCTAAATTCTATTATTATGAATTATTTTTTTGAAATTTAAATTTAAGTATCACACAATCCAATTCTCAAAAAATTATTCCATGTTAGTATTTAAATGTGTCATATTACTCATATTCTTTAAAAAGTGTTTTCATCTATGTTAGTATCCCTGATTTTTTTTTGAGTCGTATAGAATATTTTCTAATAAAATAAAAAAAATTATCTAAATTTCTTATTATCTTGCATTGTGGTAATATTTATCAAATTCATTTATTTATCGTGTTATTTATGTTTGGATAAAGTTATAAAAGATTTCTAATGTCATACGCAGATGAGTGTAGGAATTATGATATGATGGATGGGTCTGTAAATATATAGCCATAAAATTCAGAGAGTAATGATTTCAATCTCATGAGATTAATAGTAAGGGACAATGTAGTTAACTCAATGAACTATGTCACACTATCAACTTTTTTATTTTTAGTAAAGGCATGGTATTCCTATGGAAATTGTTTTTTAATACATGGGAATTTTACGAGTCCGCAGTTTCTAACGGCATATGATTCTGAGGCCTGGTGTGCCCAGAAGCAATTTCTGATGTTTTTTTCGGGTACGTTTAGTAAATGTACGTACATGATTTTATATCTTTTGAACCGGTACTTGGAATTGAAATTTGAGGCCACCATTGAACTCACAACATCAGTGATTTCTTAGTGAGACCTTCACTGCAGTTGCGTTCTAATGAGAGTGGAATTTAGATTTTGGGGGTTTTTAATTATGTTAATTAAAAATAATGGTGAAAATATTTTTATTCCTTGGTGGTTAAAACCTCTAAGAGTAGGTTAGTGGTGAGGTCCATCCACACATAACCTCCCTTGGGTGGATATTATTAGGTGGGGCTCACACAAGCTTCAAACCCCTTAAACCCCCCCCATTTACGTTGGATGAAAATCTTAAACTTACCTTGAATCCAAACCTCTCTTAATTTAACTGTAAATTTCCACCTTCCATCATAATTGTAACAAACCAAAAATTAATTAATTTCATTAATTATTTAATTTGAAATCGTTTTAATTATTTTTTAAAATAATTAAATAATGGGTTAGCTTAACCAATTATTTTGGTGGGCACTTTCTTTTTGGTGGAGCTTTGGAGAACCCTTGGAGAACTCTATTCTCCAAATGAAGAACACCCCACTCCAATTAAGAACAATGGAAATATCTATCTCCCTCTTCAATCGGTGCAATAATAGGAAACAGCACCATCCTTGATGAACACTGACGACGTCAACTTCTTCGTCTTCTTTCGACGTCAACAGAACGACCTCCACCTTTCCTCGACTTCTTCAATGATCGTCGGTAATCGAGGTAGGGTATTTGTGTTGTTTTTGTACCCGTTCTTCATCATTATAATTTTGGAATATGAATTTCCATTTTTTAGCATCATAAAGTGGTTGGCTCAGACCACACAAACATGGCCTGACCCTCCCTCTATGGTTGTTCTTATTTGTTGACGACGGAGGCGGACCGCGAAGAAGCCGGCGATGTAAGGCCACCGGTTCGCCAAGAGGGAGAGGCACCATCATGAAACATGGAAGGAAATAAGTGGCCCCAAAGGACAGAGGAAAAGGGGTTCGACACCGTCGCGTAGTTCCGGTGCTGCAGAACCGCGGCCAGGGCGGGCCGCGGTAGAGGTGCGCGTTTACACCTTTTCACCCCTATCTTGGGCTATGGGTGTCCGATTGAAGAACCGCCTATGGAGATGGAAGTCTTGGAGAAAGAAGGATATTTTAGAATACCCCACATGAGGTTTATACATAGTTTTAGTATGGTTGGGTTTGTTTGAACGAGAAAACCAACCGGTCCCCTGGAACGGAAATGCCAATAACTCACAGACCGGGCGTCCGATTGACGCACCGTCTGTCGCATTGGAACCCTTACGACATGTCGGTTCTTTGGGATAATCATTTTTGGATTTCTGTGGAGGCCTAGGTACGACTGATATCTCGAGGATAGATTCTATGGAACTCGAGTGCACCAGGCTCAAGGAATCCATTGGTTGATAGTGAGGTGGAGGTTGGAGACAGATCATACGGAGGTCAGCGCTCAATGATCTTGTGTGGGTCAGTGCGTACCGATCCTATGTGTGTTAGATCCTATGTGGGTCAATGCTCAGAGATCCTATGTGGGTTAGTTCATACTAATCATATCTGTATCATATACTGTGTGGGTCATTGCGGGGGTTAGTACATATCGATCCTGTGTGGGTCAGACTCCATATGGTTAGAAGCAGTGCCTCTTGACAGAATAAGATAATCTAGCTTCGCGACTAATCATCTATACATATATACTACTTCATAGCACTTTGCGACAGGAGGAGTTCTCCAGCTGTTGTGGTTTCAATAATGAAAATCCTAGTTTGAGCTGAGTAAATGAATTTTCTATTTTCCTCATGTTTGAGTTGGGATAATAAATAACATTGGTATATGTATATGAATATACCTAAGTAAGGGTTATCCATGGATTATATACATTTTGGTTATCCTTGTTGTATTTTGTGTGACCATGAGTGTCTTGGGGTGCCTACTAAGTATCGTTATACTCACCCATGCACAGGCTATGCCCGCACCTCATTGTGTTGGTTGCAAATGACAAATTTCACGAACCGGGACATAGAGTAGCAGAACTAGATGGTATCTGGAGATGGACCACTCAATGAGCTGAACACGGAGCGGACGAACGGACTTGGGGTCCTGAGGAGGCCATATGTACTCACCATTCAGGTGGAGATTCTGGAGGATGACCCAGTAGCTTCTTTACATCTTTTCTTCGGTTGTATTGTACTTTACTATTGGGCTTGTATTTCCAACCCCTTTACATTCAGCACACTCTTTTTTATACTGTAATAATTAGTGTTTTACTTCCATTTGCGTACTCTGTTGTGTTTTTTTCTTTTATAAAGGCAATGCCTTCCTAGTTTAGGGAATTATGCCTTTGGTGCTAGTCGCCAGCCCTGGCATATGGAAGGTGGGCATGGGGTAGTAACGATATGGGCCCCAGTAGACGGGTCGTGACAAATTTGTATCAATGGAGTCAGTTCTACCGCAGAACATTGGACTCTGATCTTTTTTTTTCTATGAAGAAATAATGTTAAGGGTACTGAGTGCGGTTTTCAATTCAGGGAGTCCAGTCTTGGTCTGGCGGCCGACGTATCCATACACCAGGACACTGACTTCTTATTTCCGACTCAGTGCATGAAAACAGGGATTGCATGCATGTTTCTAAAAGTTTTCATTAAGTCACCTAAACCAGGTCAGCTCACTAGGTATAAAACTTTTGACCGTGTCGCATCTGTTTCTTTCAGGATGCCCCCATGCGGATGACCAGTTAGAGCCATGAGAGTTGTACGCTCTGACAACCCACTGAGCTATGAGGCCTCCGTGCAAGTCCCTTTAACAGTGAAGCCACCAGCGGTACCACTTCTTGTTGGGACACCAATTTCACCAGCCCCAACTGTAGAGATTTCACACCGCTTGATCACGTTGCATGAGTTCCAGCGCCAGTGGGCACCTAGGTTCAGGGGAGAGATGGACCCACAGACAGATGAGGATAGGCTGGAGGATATGGGAAGAGTCTTTAGCCTAGTAGGGACACTAGAATACTTCATGTTGATGCTTGATGCAAGCCTCCATCAGGCAGCAGTAGGCAGATTGTGGAGCCTGATTCTCTAGGTGCATGACGAGGCAACACTTCTATAGACATACTTCAAGATCCTGTTCTGAGCAGAGTTTGTTTCATCCACCCTTAATGTGGTGTGGAAAAAAGAGATACTGCATCTACAACAGGGTAGCATGACAGTAGCACAGTACTCAGTGAGGTTCACCAACCTCTCGCGCTACTCCACGGATATGGTACGAAACCCATTTTTCATGGTCGGGACCTTCTACCAGGGAATCAGATGAGAGATTATAGCCTCGGTGATCTCCCTCAAAATTCTGACACAGGCAAGAGTGTTGTAGAGAACCCTCTTAGTGGAGAGTTTCCTTGTTGAGCAGTCTCCAGAAGCGAGATCCACTACTAGTCGACTTGCATCAGAGTATTCTGCAGCAAGCAGTTGACAGATGAATGAGAGGTCTAATTGGACCCGACCTATAGGTGTTCGATTGCACGACTCCGGATCAGTTGTCTGGGGAAGTAACAATACCAGGAGCAGAAGGTGGTACTCATGTGGTGGTAGGGTCACATGGCACGTGATTGTCTGACCCGTCGTACAAATGATCAGCAATTAGTTGAGGGACCTCCCAGGTAGAGGAAGATATTCGATCAAGGCGGTCCATAGGGCATAGGTGGATGTGGCCGAGGAGCTGGTCGAGCAGCTGGTGGTGGACGACGCTTTGGGGTGTTTCCACCACCACCACAAGGAGGTCCACCACGGCCGTAGGGAGCGGGTCGATAGGGGAGATCTTAGCTTCAGGCAGCAAAGGCATACGACCGTGGAACACTGGAGATGATTTGGGGTATGATCTCTGTCTAATCCACCTTAGATGTAGTTCTTATAGACACATGTTCCAGCCACTCTATCATAGCCACTTCCCTCATTCAATGCTCAGAGATTCTGACGGATCCATTGGCTCGATCCTTACGGCTAGAGACTCCTACGGGAGAAGACTCGACGATTACGCACCAGTGCCGGTAGTGTGAGATTACACTAGGAGGTCCAAGCTTCGTCTAGGATCTTCTCATAGTGGCGTCGAGGAATTACAATATCATCTTGGGTATGGAATGGTTATCTACAGTCCATTCTGAGATTGACTGTATTAGGCGCAAAGTGCGGTGTGTCTACACGGATGAGATGAGGTTCACCTTCACCAGCGAGAACAGAACCTCTGTAGCACAGGATGAACTTACTTGGAGGAGGGTGCAACCAATCACTGATCTGTTGGCATGCCTTACTCTCGGAGCAGTTGATATAGAGAGTCCGACTTATCCTGTAGTGGTGGACCAGTACACGGACGTTTTCCCTAAAGATGTTCGAAGACTACCTCTTCATAGAGAGGAAGTCTTCTACATTGACCTGCACCCAGAGACGGCACCGATATATACTCCAACATATCGGATGGCTTCCACCGAGATACGTGAGTTGTGGGTACAGCTGGAGGACTTGTAGGGGATGAGATTCATCCGGTAAAGTGTTTCCCCCTGGGCAGCCTCAATTCTGTTCACCAAGAAGGCAGACGTGAGCTTGAGGCTTTGTGTTAACTATCTTCGCCTGAACGAGGTGACCATGAAGAACATGTACCCACTTCAAGGGATTTATGACCTCTTTGATCAGATCAAAGGAGCACGATGGTTCTAGAAAATAGACCACAGATCAGGTTATCAGCCGCTCAGAGTTTGATATGAGGATGTTCAGAAGACGACCTTCTTGTGTCGTTACATCCACTAAGAGTTCTTGGTTATGCCCTTTTCCGTAACCAACACTCCAGAAGAATTCATGATTCTCATGAATAGGATGTTCCAGCGTTACCGCGAGCACTTTTCATAGTCTTCATCGATGACATTATGATCTACCCGACGACTGAGGATGAGCATGCATACCATTTGCAGGTAGTACTGGACATACTCCGAGAGCACCATGCATTATGGTAAGCTCTCGAAGTGCCAGTTTTGGATTCGAGAGGCTCACTACTTGTGACATGTCAACCTAGAGGCGGGCGTTGCAGTAGATCCATAATAGATTGAGGCAGTGCTTTCTTGGGAGCAACCCTGGAGTGTGACGGAGGTATGCAGTTTCCTGGGCTTGGCTGGATACTATCGGAGATTCACCCCAGACTTCTCTAGAGTTGCAGCAACACTATCATCCTTGAAGAGGAAGGGGAAACCCTTCATGTTGTTGGAGAGATTCCATCATATCTTTCATGATCAGAGGCAGAGGCTGAATAATTCCTCCATCTTGAGGCTTCTAGTGGAGGGTGTGGGGTACGTAATTTACTATGATTCATCAGGGACTGGACTCGGGTGTGTTTTGATGCAAGAGATATCTGTGATCGTTTATGGTTCTCGGCAGCTGAGATAGCACGAGAAAAACTAAGCTACCTATGACCTGGAGTTAGCAGCATTGGTCCTCACCTTGAAGATGTGGCAGCACTATATTATAGGTGAAACTTTTACATTTTACTCTAATCACAAGTGTCTCAGGTATATCTTCTCTAAGAAGGACATGATCCTGAGAGAGCGGCGATGGATTGAGTTCCTCTAGGACTATGACATTGAAATTTCTATAACCCTGGGAAGGGTAATGTTGTTGTAGATGCACTCTGTAGCAGGACTTAGGAGACAGAGCAGCTGGCTTCTTTACACATATCCTTTGTGTATAGAGATGGTGATGCCTCTCTACTGTCTCTCACAGTCACTTCTCCACTTGTTCAATAAGTGAGGGAGGCATAGTATGGAGACGATGACTATGAGACGCGACATGCTCAGAAATCCACAAGGTAGGAACCTAATGGATTTTATGATGGTGGGGAGCACGTCATCCTCTTCAGAGGATGTACTATGGTACCATTTTCACTTCAGATGTAAGTGTTGAGGGAGTTCCACACTTACCCTCTAGTGGTACATCTAGCAGTGGTGAAGAAGTACTAGGACCTTCGACGACAGCTTTGGTGGCCAGGTATGAAGAAGGCGGTAGCAGAGTTTGTCTCATGATGCCTCACTTTTCATCATGTAAAGGAAGACCACCAGGTGCTCGCGTGCTTGGTTCAGGCATTAGAGGTCCTAGAGTGGAAGTGGGAGGACATATCCATAGACTTAGTGTCTGTTCTTCCACATACATCTAGGATTCATGATTCTATATGGGTTAACACTGACCAACTCACTAAGTCTGCCTACTTCCTACCAATCAAAGAGCAGGGATCAGTTGAGAGCTTGGGAGACCTCTATCTAAAGGAGATAGTGCGTTTTCATGGAGTACCTTCTTCTATTGTCTCTGATCGTGATGCAAGGTTTACTTCCAGACTATGGAATGGTTTGTAGGAGGCTTTTGTGACATAGCTACATCTAAGAACTTCCTTACTTCCTCAGACTGATGTTCAGACCGATAGAACCATCCAAACCCTCTAGGACAAGCTTTGTGCTTGTGTCCTCGACTTTGGTCGCAACTGGGAGGACCACTTAACTTTGGTGGACTTCGCCGACAACAATAGTTATCACTCCGCCATCGGTACGACACCTTTTGAGGCCTTTTATGGTGTACCGTTCTGATCACCACTATAATGGACAGACCCAGGGGAGTCATCACTTGTGGGGCCAGAGATGGTATGAGCCACCCTGGAGAAGGTGCAGATCATCGAGGAGTAGATGAAAACTATAGAGAGTAGACAGAATTCAAATGCTGACAAGAGACGAAGGCCTTGGGAGTTCGATGATAGTGACCACGTCTTTCTATTGGTCTCACCTCGATGAGGTCTATGGAAATTTGGCCGAGGTGGCAAGTTGTCTATGTGTTTCATCAGACCTTTCCAAGTCCTTAGCAGAGTAGGTGACGTGTCTTACTGCTTGGCTCTTCCACCACAGATGCACCGGGTGCACGATGTCTTCCACGTATCTCAGTTGAGGAGATACATGCGTGACCCATCCCACATCATCGACCATGGGGAGCAGGAAATTGATGAGGGGGAGACATTTACGAAGGTTCCAGTGGAGATTGAGGATCAGTAGGAGCGGGTCCAACTTTCCATGACTATGTCAACGATCGTTGGCAATTGAGGTAGAGTATTTGTGTTGTTTTTGTACTCGTTCTTCGTCCTTATAATGTGGAATGTGATTTTTCATTTTTTAATGTCATAACAAGGAAGGATCGGACCCACTAAAAACGGCCCGACCCTCCCCCTTTGGTTGTTCTTATTTGTTGACAACGGAGGCAGACTGCGAAGAAGCCGGTGTCTCAAGGCCGCCAGGTCACCAAGAGGGTATGGCACCGTCATGCCGTGTATAAGGAGAGTCGCGGCCACGATGGGCCGCAACGGTGGGGCACGGTACCATCGCACTCTGCCTGTGGTGCAGAACCACAACCAAGGTGGGCCACCACAGAGGGGTGTGGTGCCATCGCACCATGCTGGTGGAGAGGAACCAGCTGGCTGCTCGGCCAACCAGACAAGGTGGGACCTCCCCAGGTGTGACGAAAAATGGAACTGACACCTTGCGCCGATTCAGTTCGGAAGCGGGGAGGGGTGTAACCCCTCAAGTGTGGCCAGCTGGCCACGCAGGGCAGCCAGCTCGCCGAACCGCTTCCTTTAACCGGTTTGGACCCTAGTACGAATCGGGTAAGGCTGGGTTGGTCTGACTGGGTCATACCAGGCCCAGAACCGTTTGGCCAGTTTACACATTTTCGCCCCCTATCAAGGGATAAGGGTGTCCGATTGACGAACCACCCTTGAAGATGGAAGGCTTGAATCGAGAAAGTTCTTTTTTCATACCCCACATGAGTTTTGAACACAGTTGGAGTATGGTTGAGTTGGTTTGAACCTAAAAACCAACCTGGCCCCAGGAAGGGAAATGTAAATAACTCACAGACCGGGCGTCCCATTTACGCACCGTCTATCACGTTGGAACCCTTAAGATATGGCGGTCCTTGGGTTACTTATTTTTGGAGTTTAGTGGTGGTATAGGTATGAATGATATCTCTTGAACTGATTCTACGGAACTCAAGCGCACTGGGTGTGAAGAATCCAGTGGCTGAAAGTGAGGTGGAGGTTGGAGACAGATCATACAGAGGCCAGTGCTCAGCAATCCTTTGTGGGTTTGCGCATACCGATCCTGTGTGGGTTAGATCATATGTGGGTCGGTGCTCAGTGATCTTGTGTAGGTCAGCGCATACTGATCCTGTGTGGGTCAGATCCTTTTTTGGGTCACCGCTCAGCGATCCTGTGTGGGTCAACGCATACCGATCATGTGAGGGTTAGATCATGTGTGAGTCATTTCTTGGGTTAGTACCAATCAATCCTTTTTGGGTCGGACTCTGTATGGTCAGAAGAAGTGCCCCTTGACAGAATAAGATGATCTATATTTGAAACTAATCATTTGTACTTCTATTCTTCTTCGTAGCACTTTGCAACATGAGGAGTTCTCCAGCAGCCGTGTTTTTGATAATGAAAATCCTTGTTTGTGCTGAGTTAATGACTTTTGTGTTTTCCTCTTGTTTGAGTTGGGTTTCTAAATAACATAGGTGTATGTATGGGAATATACCTAAGTAATGGTTATCCGTTGATTTTGTACTTTGTGGTTATCCTTGTTCGATTTTGTGAGACCTTGAGGTTCTTGGGGTCCCCACTGAGTATCGTTATACTCAACCCGGCACGATCTATGACCACACCTCGTTGTGTTGGTTGAATATGAAAAAAAACACTTATTGGGACAGAGAGTAGCAGAACTGGACGATACCTAGAGGTGGACCACTTGACGAGACGTACACGGAAAGGACAGATGGACCTGGGTTGCTGAGGAGGCCATCTGAACTCACCCTTCATGTGGAGATTTTGGAGGACGACCCAGTAGATTCTTTTATTCTTTTCTTTAGTTGTGTTGTACATTACTGTTGGGATTGTTTTTCTGGCCATTTAATTTCAGAAAACTCTTTTGTATACAGTTTTACTTAGTGTTTTACTACCAGTTGCATAAAATGTTGTGTTTGTTTTCTATTATTAAGGCAATTCCTTCCCAGTTTAGGGAATTATACCTTTGGTGCTAGTCGCCAGCACCTAGCCTATGGAAGGTGGGCTTGGGATACTCATGATACGGGCCTCGAGGGACGGCTCGTGACATGTTGACTTGATAGTGATCTTTGATTTTTTTCTTATGATATCATGTTTTATGTTATTTTCTCTTTCATATGATATGATTATGCTATGATATCTATTTATTTAGGTGAAAATCCTTATGTTTATTTTCATTAAATATTATACTTATTTTATTAGGTATGATTTTATTATAATTTCTTCTTGTACCTTGATTGTGATCTTATACCCAAATGTTTTTTTACTCTTACTTATGATCATATGTTGTTATTTATTATTCTTACACTTACTGTTCCTTTTAGATAACCCCTTCACTGGTTTTTACTTCACCAGTTTAGGTAAAAAATAGTTCTATATATTTTTTCAATAATGATACAATTTTTTTAAAACTATGTTTTCCATATTAAATATTTATTTTAATAAAGGGAATACTTGTTTTATTTAAAAAATCACTATTAGATAGGAAAAAGGGGGTTTTGTTATATAATTTCTTTTCTCATACTATAAAAATGTAAACACATGTGATATTGAGTTTATAAAAGACTCAATATGTTTTATTGATATTATATTAATGGATGGTTTTATTGTGGTTTCATTAGTCGAAATCATGATTGTATATAAAGAATATATTTTCAGCACTAGGTCCATCAGTATAGTTCTAGTAAATCTCACATATAATTATCTAGTTCCAAAGATCATGTTGTAGTATAAGTAATACTATATTCTCCATAATTAAATGATAAATTTTTTAATGAACTCTATATCAAATAAATTTCACTTAATGATCTAATGTCATAACCAGGTATTTTAAAATAATATAAAAATATTGATATTATATGCTCTATCTTTAGAAACCTTAGTATTCTTACATGGATAGAGAAGGACATTCTTTTAGACTTTCCTAGGATATATTCTTCAAATGATTAAAAATCTATATGTATATTTTTTATTATACCATTGGCGGTTTTGTGACTCATTCCATTTTAAATAGTGATTCCAATATAGTATTCCCACAGTATTAAATCTATATTAGAAATATAAATCATTGTCGAATATGAAAAACTAGTAAAATAAAATTTATCATATTTTACATGTTTTTACACTACATAGAACCTATTTTATTTTCCAAAGTCCATCTATAAATTCTTTGTTGAATTCCACATTATAAAACTAAACTATATGAATCAAAAATTCCTTAAATCGATATATGAACTTAACCACTATAGTTTAAGAAATCATATTTTCTTTGTCCATATATTTACATCATATTTCCTTACAATATTAAAATCATTTTATAGGTCAAATGAGCCTTTATGAAACTTATGGATATATATTTTGACATGATTCCCCTCTCTGATGTATAAAGAAACGATTCTCCAAAACCAATTATCCATGACATCATTTGACTATTGACACTAAATAATATAAATATTCACATTTTTAGATATTTTATTTTCAGATTATCTTATTACCTTGTGATATTTTCAATACATATTAAAATAGGTTTTTATGTAGGATTATGATGATGAATGACTCATACCAACCAATTTAACTCAATTACTTTCTCTTGATCTTATTCTCTCTTTATAAATTCTATGTAGAGTTGGGAATCCTATACTCTTATCACTATATATTGTTCTAATAAACAACTTGACATAATTTATTCTAATTTATTCATTCATATGTATATCATGGATATCGAAAAGCACTATGTTACTAATGCCTATAAAAAATCACACACTAATAACTATTTCTTCTAAATATTTGTTCAATGAAAATGTCAAAATAAATTCCAATATTCCACATTCAAATTAAACAATCATGGAATCAAATTGGATACTAATAAAATTAAAATCATTTATATGATCATCAATCAACTTTCGTTCAGTCAGGTTTATATTATACTATACAATAAAAATACATTTTTCATGTTTGTAGGCCTCTTGATTTATACATCTATTTCATAAATTGAAATTCAATATAATGAATGTTTTAATTTTTTAATATTCATGAATTTTGGATTGTTAATACATTTGGGAGATTTTTATGCTTATGGGATATTGATGTACTTATGTATTATTGGTATAAGTATTGATAATAGTTTTATTATTCTTTCAATGTATAAAAATTGGATATGACATGAAAGATTAAATATTTGATGTATTATAGATCATCATTGGGAGAGGAATGATATTACAAGAGAACTCCTTATTAATGTGAACCATAGAGAATAAATATAATGAAGTATTTTATGACAATATACAATATTCAAATGAGTTTAATAATTCATAAGAATGTACATTAATTTAGGGATATATATCACTAACAAACACTATATAAATAGATGGATTAATGGAAGAAATATACAAAAGGATTTGGGAATATATTTTACACTTTATAAGAATTTCATGACACACTAACATAAATCATAAGAGTAGGTTTTATAATTGTTTCCTATAGGAACACATTAGGCATATCCTTGTGATTATCATATCAATTTATTTATTGCATGTTATTGTCACTAGTATAATGAAATTAATGAATGAGGAATGAGGCTTGATTTGAATTGGGTCCTTAACATAATCCAATGGATTCGTATTATAGTTTCAACCATGTTATAGAAGATAGGAATATAAAAAGAATATTTTTGTACATATACATAAGTAAAATAAAAAACAATTCACATTTTTACTAAACAAAAGCATCAATATATTTTCATCAATATTATTCATATCTAAAGATAAATATTTGGAGTATTTAATCTAATGAAAATGGATAATCTTACATGTGTGAGAAATATGAGATGGTGGTTCAAAAAAGCATATTGTGGTTTGTTACTAAGAAAAAAATATAGAGGGGAAACATAAAAAAAATTAAAATGGTTATAGATGTAGTATTGGATATTAAAGGAATGCAAATAAAATGAAAAAACTTGTCATGGTTCATATATATATTTCATAGTTAAAAACATATCTTGGTTCACATTAAGATTTAAAAGATAAATGATAAAAAAATTAGATATTACAATAAAATGAAAAAAAATGTATACTTTTATCCATTACTTTGTGATTAATAAAGGAAAATCTTATGAAAATTGGTCATGATTTTTAGAGTGTTGTTTATGAAATAACTATTCATTATAAACAAAAAATATTCCATGGTTTTCAATTCTAGATCAGAGACTAAGGATAAAAAAATTATGGTTCTAGGGATCATAGTTATAAGAAATTTGATGATGTCATGCAGATTAAAAGATTATATGTATTACAAAAAAATCATCATGGTTTCTACCAATCCTAAAAAAGGGAATACAAAAAAACTGCTTCATGATTTATGGGGGAAATGATTTGGAAGTGTTTTTTAAATCTATCATTGATCGTTAAATCATCATGGGTGACATAATTACATTATACAATATTCAATTCAAGAAAATAGATATTTGAAATACCATATATTTTTATAATTAATTGATTCACTTGAGTAGGAATATTTGTATGTTATCTGGATGACATTGACTAGGGATTTTGAATACATTATACACCAAGGAAGATGATGAATTTCAAGTCCCATGGATCAATAATGATCATTAGTGGACAGATTAATATATCAAATGTCTCTATAAATGAGTCATATTTGAATATATAGAATTATGATGATGTAGTTTATATGATGAAAAAATATAGGGCCCCAAATTAGGTTATACATAATATTATAATACATAAAAAATTTATTATATTGGAGGCACTTCATGAAGGTGAAGAAATATCACATGTTCTCTCAAGATTTCAATGGTGATATTATTTTCCTTCAATAATTATCAAAATACATGTAGGATTTCAAAGCCACCTTCCTACACTATTCGCTTCTTTTTTCATCATTGATAATAGAAATCTAATATGTTCCACAAGACTTATATCATTGAACACCATAGTTGTAAATACATATAGCAATATTTTTATATGCATATAACCGATTATTTTTGTGTGATTTACACTCTTAATTTATCTAGAAATCATCATCATCATCAACATTCCATTATTGACTATATATTAATGATCTTACTATATTTTTTATAAAGGTGTTTGTAAAAATGTAAAAAGTGGGAAAAGTACATAATAGACTACACCCACTAATTCACACCCCCTCTTAGTGGTAGGTAATCACATGAACCAAGACCAAATTTTAGTATTAGAGATAATAAACCTCTCATGGATCATATTTTTATTTTTTTATGGTTTAGTTTCAATCATTATTTTTAATGTTAAAATTATCAAGTACACTATTTTGGATCCTGAGTTTATAATAAAATGAATATTATACAAATCCTATTAATTAATTTCATACAATGGGATTTGAATCATATCTATATTTATCTAATAGTTGTTGATAATTTTCATATATTTTTCTAGAGTTATATTTATATTTAATGACTTGTATTCTACTATCAAAGAATTTATAATTTATTTATCTAACAATATTGTGATCTTTTAATGTAATCTCAAGAAATATTTCATAATATTTTTTCAATTAATAATTATTTATGCACAATATAACTTTTAGGAATAATAAAAATGGGGGAAATTAGATGTAATATCCTTTTGTAATTTTCACTCATCTCAAGGAGTAATATAGTAAAATAAATAGATCTTGGGGAAGAAAAATATCCACCTAAAAATGGTTTCAGATTTGTAATAGAAGTATAATAGGGATGGAAGAGGCATTATACCACTTTGTGTATTTGACACATAAATTGAGAATGATATAATATCATGTAAATTAATTTTTTATTCATATATTCCTCATTAAAGGACTATTGTGTAAACATATTAAGGCCAAATTGAGATTACTCAAATAATGATAAGAATTTTAAAATTGAGATCACTAAAAATCCAATGATATTGTGGTAATTTGTCTAGATTCTTAAAATATAGAGGCCCATAAACATTTTTTTTCAACTTTCAGTAGAGTTTTTTCAGATATAAAATTAAAATAAAAAATATAATCAGTTTCTAGAAACATAAGGTTATCTAAATGAGATAAAATTAAAAATTAATTTTACAAAATATTTTTATGAGTAACCTTATAAAATGAAAAATAACGTAAAATGTTTTGAGAGTATTTGGAGTGATTCTAATAGAGACACTAATAAAGAGTAGAAAATTATAAGTGGATGGGTTATAAATAAGGGGAATTTTTAATTGAGAAGACCCACTAAATTCAATCTTTTGAAATAAAAGAATAATTGTTTGGTGAAACCCTACAATTTGAAAATAGTAAAGGTTATTGATAGATACTGACTTATAATGACAAGAGGCTATTTAATTCATCATTAGTGGACAAGAACGAAATTATTTTCCTAAAATAGTGGTAAAACTATTTATTATTGATGGTAAAACTTATTATATATAGAATTAAATGAATCAAGAATATTTCATGTTCTGTGTTAATGTTGTCCATGAATAAAGAACCACTACTCCAAAATTATATAGGTGTATCAAAGGAGACATGTTGTACAATCCATATTAGATGCGAATGTGAAATTCAACCTTGGTTCACTTTTGGAGACATGTTCAACGGTTGAAAAAACTAGGAACACTACGCAAAATTTTCTTACTTTGATACCAAAGTATTTTTAAATAATATAGTTATAATAGTGTTATTTTAAATATGTACATTGACTTATATGAGGAATTTTTTAAACATTCAGTAGATCAAAAGAAGAATAAGAATACACAAGTCATGAAAAAAGTATCTAAATCATAGTTTACATTTTATCATATTATATAAACATTGAGGAACAAATAGAAAGTTGTTATATTTGTAATTTGATTTATAAAATTCATATAGGGTATTTATTATACTACACATATAGATATAACCATGGGAAAAAATTTAATACCCAATAAGATTATGGGGAAAGAATAAGTGTGTATAATGACTGAAGGAGGATGATAATATATTATTGATGTAACCAATTAATCATATAATGTTCTTGAATTAAAGTATTGAATGGTTATGGTATGGAAAAGAGTTAGTGTTTAATATATAAATCTAATAAAGACTATGACATGTTAAAAAGGGTAGCCTTCACCACTCAATGACTGAAGTATGAGTTGATAAACCATTTTCTCTTATAAATGATTTAATTATTTAATTTTTTTGGAATAGAAAGGTGATGATAATGTAGACGCCAAAAAAGTTCATAACTCCTAAAGAAAGTTTTCAAATGACGAAGCGAAGTCATATTCGGACCCGAAGGCTTGGTCCGGAGGGCCCTTAAGTGTGGCGCGAAATTAAAGATGCTTTGCGTGAAAAATAGTTGGCCGCCTGAAAGGAGTCTTGGATTCGCGAAAGGACCCCGGCTCCGGCATGCAATTTTGTGCACCCGCACCCACGTGGTGCCCATTTCCGCACCGTCGTCTCTGGCACGAAATATTTTGTGCACCGCCTAGATTCCGCGACCCCAGGGGCCTATAAATAGAAGGATACCCCTTCCATTTCTGGGTTGCGGAATTCCAACTGGCTCTAGTGTGCAACATAGGACTCCCACGCACGCAATATGACATTCAGGTATTGACTCTTTTCACGAAACCTTTCCCAATGATCCTCTTTTGTGTGCAATCCCACTGGCTTCAATAAAATTGCAAACTACTCAGGGTTCCTTCATTGCGCGCAATCCCTTTCGTTGCACGCAAAGCGGTATAATTGTGCGCAACCCCTTCATCGGGTGTGGTCGTGCCTTAGGGTTCCATCGTTGCCGCTCGCGGCCAATTCACATCCCTTGCGCACAATCCTCCTAGCCGCACACAATTCATCTGCCCCAATTATGTTCCATACCGGTGTTTTGCGCACAAATATTTTCTTTGCACGCAACCCCCAGGACTCCTCGCCTTGACGCCCCTTGGGTCCCACCCTGCGTAGGCGCCTGTTGTCCTCCATACCGGGCATGTGCGCCATGCACTGTTTTCCCGTACGACCTTCTAGGCTAGTACAAAGTAAACTCAAGGTCCCTTGGGCGGTGTTTCATATTCTATTGCTTTGCCTCATTCTCCTTCACATAGGCACACCAACAACTATTGCTTCTTCACATAGCCACACTAACGTGGACCCCTCAATGGTTCACCCTGCGGCCCCCGTTCGCTATGGTCTTGATGATGCCTTGCCTCCCACAAGGGATTGAGGGTGCCAATCATGTAATACCTAGGGGTGTGGAGTGAAACCACCTCATCCAGGCTAGAGGATGTTAAACTGCCAAGCACCTCGTCCTCAACACATGATGTTAAGCTGTGATATGACCCTGTGCCTCACACGCAGCTTCCCCCCAGCTCGAACATTTTTTATGTCACTCGTCTCCATAGGAATGGAATCTTCCTCACATGGAATGATATCATCCCTCTCGGAGTGGTGTTTGTCCATGAGGGAAGGGCTTCCTCAAAGCGTAAGCCCCTGGCCTCTCTTGCAGAAGGTAGCACACATGCACCTCCGTACCTCCCCACTGGAAATTCCAGTGGAGGGCATGATAGGGAATGAGGCATCTCCTTTGCTCAGTCCAAAATCCCTCTCCCTATGAACCTTGTCGCACTTCAGGCCTCCATCCTGGGGTATGTCCCGACCCCAAGGGCTTCTCAACGTGTAAGCCCCTCTCCACTTCTCATGGACGCACCCTTTGCGACTTGGTCATCTTGTCCCTATTGGCTCTTGTTTCTCACACCGTGCATGAATCACGTGGGCTGAGATTGAGCATCGACCCGGACATCCTCATATGGGCCTCCTTAGAGCGTATTCCCCATCCCAGTGAACTACGAGGACTTTGATCTATGTTAAGGCACGGTACATAGAAAGCCCCCACAAGGTTCAACCCCACCACCCGGTTGTTCCGACCCCTTTGCGTCAATTCACCATGTTCTTGGGTCGTCTCAGAGCGTAAGCCCCAAATTCTGTCCCTCATGACGTTAAAATGTATGTCGTCCAACACGACGTTAAACGGTCTTCCTCGTCCCACATGACGTTAAACTACACCACCCGAACTACATGGACTTTGATCCGTGCTAAGGCATGATATAAAGGAATCCTCCATGAGGTTCAAGCCCACCACCCAGTTGTTCTGACCCCTTCGCGTCAGTTCGCCAACTCTATGGGCCGCCTCAGAGTATAAGCCCCATATCCACCATCGTGGGCCACCTCAGAGCGTAAGCCCCATATCCAGCATTGTGGGCTGCCGGAGAGTGTAAGCCCCATAACCACCATTGTGGACCACCTCTGAGTATAAGCCCCATATCCATCATTTTGGGCCACTGTAGAGCGTAATCCCCAAATACCCCATCTCGCATGATGTTAAACTATATACCTGAACTATGGGGAAATTGATCCATGTCAAGGCATGGCACGTAGGAAGCCTCTATGATGTTCAAGCCCCTTCACTTCAACACCCATCCTGATTCTTACCCAGGCTGCCACATCACGGTGAGATCATGCCACCTCATTCCACTCCTCAGTATCTAGGAAGTCGCCCACGTGTTGGCCCCTACATTGGAGTTCCCTTCAGGGTGTTCTTTTATCTGATCCACTCTCAATGTTCCGATCAGTCTGATCCATCCCGGCTGGACGTTAAACTCACGGCATACCCCGTGTTAAACATGGGAAGCTGAGAAAAACCTCAGATACATGCCTATGGAATCCCAATTCCCCACGTTCGATGTGGGATGCCTTGGGCTTCCGCACCCTCGAGAAGACCAATGATAAGGGAAAAAATAGAGACATGCGAATCCCCCAACGTCAAGACACGCCAACTACACCCCAGCGTGACAATTCTCTTCACCGAATGTTGCTGCCCCGACCAGACCCCTTGGAGCGTCCCGACGGAAGCATCGTAATTAACTGGTGTCCATGAAGATATGGCACTGGGAACGAGATTCACGAATACGTCTTAAATATATGAGGGAGACCCGGACTAGGTGATGATATTCGAGGAGGAATCCAAAGAAGGAGGAACCAACATTCCATCATCCCTGTTTCGATCAAGGAGCAGACGTCCCTGCACAAGGAATGGATGACGCCCGCCTTTGGAAAGCAGGAATGCGGGGCCACAAGCCATGCATCCTCCCCTGCGTGATGAATGCGTGCGTTCCCTGAAGAAAGTGTCAGAAACATAAAATGGTGAACCCTATGTGAATCTCTTCTCCACAATATGGAGACTGGTAGCGTTCGGGTGTTTGAAGATTAGCATGTCACCACGTCCGGGCACCCAGCACCAGGACGTGAACCCCGCCAAGGGTTTGGGCATTCCGGACATTGAGTACTCCATTCTACGACGTTGTTAGCGTGGATCCCTCTTACCGCCTACAGAAGAAGGAATGGCTCTAGGCTATTGTTTGTCGATTTCAATTCCTATTAGTGTCAATAGGTCCATATCCCTGCTTTCAAGAATCAGATCGCTGCATCTGGAGCTCGATCGCCACCTGCCCACCGGTGCGGGGGCAGGGGCAGTACAGACATGGCGACCTCGCATGGACCCGCCTTTTCCAGAGTTGCTCTAACCGTTGCGATTGTCGGGCTCTTAAGCCCCCTCTCCCCATCAGAGATTATCCAGTGGAGGGTGATCAATGACATTGTGCATAGGTACGAGGAGGAAGGGGTCATCCCCACCAGGGACATGTCCCATTTGGATCTCAAGAAAGTTGTGCCTCACCACCGTCGCCGCCCATGAGGGCCGCACTGGGAGCTGCTGCTCCCCACCCTGATGTTCAACCATTTCAGGAGTTTATCCCTAGAACTCCTTGACACCTCCCTTTCCTACGCCGATGAGGTAGGGGATGTCTGAGTTCGCTCGATCGGGGACCCGCTCCAAGGGTTCACAGCAAGGGCCCTCTCCAGGCCGCGTCGACACCGCTGCCTGACTCCCTGAGGCGAGGAGCAAGCAATCCATGTGCCCGCACCACCTACTTCAACCCATCTGATCTGGCGCTAGTGTCGGGCACGAGTGGAAGAGGATGCCCGCCCTGGGGCATCAACATCAGCAACCACTATGGCCCAAGCCACTGCTGACTCCTATCATTAAACCCCCGCACATGATGAGCAGGGGCAGTTACGTGCCCGACCCGAATTGAGGTACCGACCGCTCCATAGGCAGGTTGGGTTGACTCTCTTGGTCACTGGCATAGGCAATGGCCAATACGGACCAATTCGCAGTGGTTCCATCCAGCGTGAAGGCCTACTCTATGCCACCGTTCTGGAAGGTAAAAGGCATCCCCGCGACAGCAACGCCCCAGGCAGGGCTCTTCCCAGTGCTCACCGCATTGGGTACGAGGTCACTTCCCCTACCGCTGGCAGCGAGTATGGAGCCATTTCATATCTGGTCACACACCAACATAGAGGTCCTCCCCATGTTCTTTTTGACATCTTCCCCGGTGTTCCTCACACCTCGGCCTTCAATCCTCTCCACCCCAACACTATTGTGGCCAAAGGACTCCATGACGGAAATCATCCCTGCCACGAAGAGCCACCCAGGGGCAGGAAGGTGGGACGTCGTCGCCGCAAGAGAAATGCCAGGGAAGGTCGGACAGGAATCAGACCAGTGCGTTTCTCAGACTCCGAGGTGGAGTACGACTCGGCGATGGAGCCCTCCCCCCCGGCCCTATGAGTCAAGGGCAATGATAGGGATACAGCGCATCAGCCTCATACTCCCTGAATGTGAGATCCGTATGATCCCCGCCTCCCTCCGAAGGTATATCCAGGAGGACGAGGACTTGGTGTACCCCCAGGGATCAAACATACAGTCACCATCATCCTCTCCGAAAGCACCTTCCACCTCGGTCAGAGAGGACGGAGACCTTTTTGGGGTTCGATGGCGAAAGATCCGCGACGTAGCAAACCCTCGGAAAGCACCGACACTATGATAGGAGGCCTGTTTGTTGGCCCATCCTATCGTGACGTGGCAGCCAAGACACTGAAACCCTTGGAGGATGACTTAGGATTCGGTGGCCAATCAGCATGCTCGCCGTATTCGACGCTGGTTCGCCCATTGGCCCAGTGGCCTACCTCGGCACCGCTGCCAGTTCCCCAATCTCTCCAAGTCGATGAGTGGGACTATCAGGGGTTGGATCCAGAACCTAATCCATGGAGCTTCTGGATCGTCCTTACAGAATGCCACTTCCCCGAGATGTTTTTTCCGGTCGAAGGGTCGGATTTTGAAATACCAGAATCGCTCACCCTAGGAGATTTTGAATGTTTCTGCCAGACTCATTGGGTTACTTACTCTCGTCTATGCCATCAGCAAGTGCCTTATCTCGGGAGTCAAGCACACCTTGTGGATATCAATGAGCAATGTTTTTAGGTCGACCTGGACACGCTCCCTACGGTCTTGCACCCCGAATCACTTGGCCACCATAGGGACCTCCAATAACAATGCGTTCAGTGTTTTCAAGTACTCCAAAAGGTTATCAAGGAGGCCACCCCCACACATGTGTCCATGGATGGGGGCAGTACGATGCCCTTCTCTTTAGTGTAATTTTCCAATAGCCCGACACATTGGGTGGCTCTTAGGGTATGCACCCAAGTGCAGTGGAGGTCAACATGGACGATCTGTCAGGAGAAGCGAATGGTTTGGAACTTCTCGACGGGGACTCACCCCCTATGGAAAAGCCACTACTCGACCCATCCGGGAGGATTACTCACCAACAGAGAAACCTCCTAGGTCACCCACACCAACTGAGGCATTAACACTAAGCTGAAATATCGGCAAGGGTAAAGAGCATGTTGGGGCTGTCAAGCTTGCCGACCCATATACCTCAGTGCAGAAGGAAGAGGAAGATCCAGAGAAATCCAGGCTGTGCCAACATCTTGCTGAGCAGAAGATGCTGGTCGATGAGCTTCTGGCTGAACACAATGCAGAGCGGCAGCCTGATTACAGTGATCCTATGCCAGGACAGTGGGGGCAGGAAAAACTACCCCTTGAGGAGATTCTCTCAGGAAACCGTGATCATGCCATGTTTTCCGACATAGGATAGGATAGAGCTCATGGATAGAGGGAGTAATATGTTTCGTCAAACCATCTTGAGCGGCGTGATCACCCAAAGGACCCCACTCGGGTTCCCCCCGCTGCCCCAAGAGTCGCTCAACCAGACGCCCCGCGAGCTGCTGAGATTGAATACCGGATTGAAGAGCCCGGCAATGAGATTGTGGTTAGAGATCCTCATCAGGACCGAAACCCACGTCCAGACGATTTGATGGCAGCACTCATCGCCCGCTTAGAGGCCTTGGAAACTCGGCAGGTGGGAATCCCACTAGACGGAAAGCCTTACCCAGCATGGGTGGATGATATGTCATCACCTCCGGGATTTTGGAACCCCACTTTATCCTCCTTTAACAGGACATGAGACGCGCCACAACATTTGGCCCACTTCAACTCAAGGTGTGGGCCTATGTTAGGGACTCTGGCGTAGCAGGAGGCCGACAAGCTCCGTTGCTTTGTTCAGACACTAGATGGGCCAGCATTCATCTGGTACAGCCAGCTCCCTATCGGATCTATGACTAGCTGGGAGGACCTTTGTAGGAAATTACTCTACCAGTTCAGTTCCACAACCCAGAATACAAACATCGCAGACCTCTTCAGGTGGAAGAAAAGGCCCGATGAGCGAATCGTAGACTTAGTCACCCAGTGGAAGGGGCTCATGTACTCCCTTGACTTGCCGCTAACTCAGGTTAAATTACTGAAAATCTGTATAGGGAAGGTCAAGGCAGAGCTGGTTCCTTCTCTGATCAATCAAAATTACCCCGGAGGGTTCCGGGACTTCTCAAACAAGGCTCAGCGCCTCGATGAAATCCAGTAACAGGCCAGTCAGGCGCATCCGCTGCCTCCTGTAATCCCTGAAAGGAGATCTGCCAGAGCTGAGCCCGCTATTGTGTCCCAGATAGAGGCCCCCAGGTAGCTAGATTTTCTTCTATTGAGGCCAGCTCCGTAGCCCCATAGGGGCCTGCCTCCATGAGTATAGATTCCAGCCCATCCACGACCACCTCAAAATCAGCAGGCACCTCCCCATAATGCACCTCCACTGGCTAGGCGAGATAATCAGGTTCTGTATCCTTAGAATGCTCCTCCAGCCTCTCGTTAGGTCCAGCCTCCAAAATCCCCCTTTATGGACAGACGAAATCAGACCTACTCGTTTGATGAGGCCTAGGTCCCCGGTTACTTCCGTAGTGCCTTGGAGTAGAGAATCATGCGGCTGCCTGAGTGTGGGAAGATAGAAGAGGCACATCACACTGATTACCCCAACTACTGCCCTTGTCACCAAACCTTGGGGATCACCATCTAGCGATGCTACGTGTTCAAATACTAGCTCCAAGACCAGATTGACAACAATATAGTCAGGTTGGGCCTAGCCCAAGCACAAGTGGCATGTGTCTTTGTGAGATCAGATGGCAGTAGTGGCAATGGGGATGAATGGAAGTAGGTTTCCGACCGTGGGTCCCAGATGTATAATGACTGGATGGCCCGCAAAAAAGTCACTCACGCCCATGGAATCATTCGCACATGCTTGAATCAGCCAGAACCCTTAGAAGTTGTGGTTTCTACTTCAGCATCGTCATCCCAGTCTGCCTCTTCCTAGAAGAGCAAGCGGTGACGGCGTAAGAAGAAAGAACGGAACCTTCCAATGCCATCGCCATCTCGCACTCTTGGCCACTTCATGCCCCTAGAAATGGGGATCCCTATGAGAATTCGCCCGGTAGTGGATGACTCCTCAAGTGACAGTCCGGAGTATGCTCTAGTTAACACCATAGAGTTGGTAAATCCTTTTTTAACTCCCGACGATGAGGAACACCAGGTGGAGATTCCCAATGACCCTACCTGTCGCCAACATCAGCGGAGCCGTGGATACATGAATTGCTAAGGCACGATAGTTGGAACCTCCAGCCAGGCCATGCACACCATTAAGACCAGGCAGCAGGCCCAGTACAGAGCTCAGCACACCCGGCCCCTTCATCGGGTGTTGACAGGTTCACCTCTACCACTGTTTGTGTTGATGGATCAGGCGGAACCACCTCGGCCGTGTTGCGACTAGCTCTACCCTTTCACCAGCTAACCCCTGCATTCCGGTCCAAATCCGACATCCATTCTATGGGCTTCGACTAGTGAACATCAAGACGTGCCCAATACCAGTCATCCATCGGTCCAGCTGGCAGGGCCCATCATGCCTCAAATAGTAGAGCGGCCTCCTGTAAGCAGAGGCTCATGTTTGGCCCGAAAGTATGATGTCCTGAAGCACCTAGATAGAATTCCAATAAGTCTTTCTATCCTTGAGGCTCTTCTCCTATCATCTGAAATGCGTGAGGCACTCACTGAGGCCCTAAGGAGCCCACTCCAGTTTGAGACAGAGGTAGCACCAGCAGAAACCTTCCATTTCGAGGAAATTGAGAACGCCGAATGCCAGGCGGTTATCTCATTCTCCGGTGAAGATGAAGACCCCCCCCATACAGGGGCACATTCTCCCACTGTACATCGCTGGCCAGTTCAATGGCATGGAAGTCCACTGCTATTTTATCGACAGGGGTTATAGGATTAACCTAATCCCATCTCGGACGCTTCAGATGATGGGGTTGTCTGAGGATGATTTAACTCCCTCCGACCTCAGGATCCAGGGGCATGACCAGACCGAGCAAACTCCAGTCGACAAGATTCGCTTGAAGTCCCAGTTTGGAGGCCTAATTACCAGCACTGAATTCATGGTTTTCCATCAAGACACTGCCTACAACACATTGATGGGCAGGTCGTGGCTCTATCTACATGCAGCGGTCCCTTCTTCGTATCACCAATGCCTCAAATACTCCTTTAATGGTCAAGTAGGTGTGCTATAAGGAGATGCGTCTCCTTTTTCCACTTGTGAAGCCCGTTATCTTGATGATGACTATTACAAGAGCAAGGATAAGCAGATCCTGGTAGGTGAGTTCGAGCCCACTGCTGTCACAAGTGACCCCTGGGCAGGTTTGGATGATGCTTACATCTTCCCAATCCATCGGTTGGAGGCCACAACCCCTGACATGGGGCAGTGCTTTTTTGTTTTGGGTACAAGAGGAAGTCATTTTCCTAGGTCCAAGAAAAGGTGGAAAATCCCCTCATACTTCTACTCCAACCAGGCTCAGGTGATTCCCAGACCTCCTACCCTTTTATGGTATCAATACATCAGGCTCGTGGCAACGGTTGTACGCCATATGTGTCTCTTCGGCCGGGCTGGAATTAACCAGCTCAAGCCGACGCACCACTATTGTTTTGATGTCATCAAGCATGGCCCCTTAGGCCGAAGACCAGATGGGATTGGATCGACTGCCTTCATCGCTATGATCCCAGTGGCGCATGAGTCTCCTGATATTATGACCACTTCCGCCCAAGCCGGCACCACCTTCCCATCAGGGTCTAGTAGCCCCGAAGCAGCTCCCCCCATGGACGATCCCACCACAGGTGGATAAGGGGATATAGAGGATTCTCCTGCTACCTTTGAAGAAGGCATCTCTACCACGGTCGATGAGTTGGTACAGGTGAACCTTGGTACCGAGGAGGACCCAAGACCCACATTGGTCAGCACTACTATTTCCCTCGAGTAGCAACGACAGTACGTAGACATTCTTAAACAGCACCGTGATGTGTTTGCCTAGATTTACAACGAGATGCCAGAACAAGATCCTCAGGTAGTCTTCCACCACCTTGGCCTTTCGGCAAACCATCATTGGTTCAAGAAGCCTCCAAGAAAGATACACCCTTCCCACAGTGCCATGGTTGAGGCTGAAGTTGAAAAGCTTATCAAAGACAACTTCCTCAAGGAATTCCAGTACCCCCAGTGGCAGGCCAATATTGGGATGGTCAGGAAGGAAAACGGAGAGATCAGGGTCTGCATTGACTTCTGTGATCTCAATCAGCACTTTCTGAAGGATGATTTTCCCCTTCCAGTGACAGACTTGTTAATTGATTCCACGGCCGGGTTCCAAGCCATCTCCTTCATGGATAGGTATTCTAGGTACAACCTGATCCGGATGGACCCTAATGACGAAGAGTTCACTGCCTTCAGGTCCCCCCAAGGTACTTTCTGTTACTAGGTTATGCCCTTCGGACTGGAGAATGCGGATGCCACCTCTCAATGGGACATGCATTGAATATTCAAGCCTATTATCGAGACATTGGTGGAGTGCTACGTGGACGACCTGGTAGTCAAGTCTCGCCATCACTAGGACCATCTCAGGGACCTTGATAAAGTGTTGGGCTTCTTCCATTCCCACCACCTGAAGATGAACCAGTTGAAGTGTGCCTTCAGGGTCACCTCCGGCATGTTCCTTGGATTCGTTATCAGATACTGAGGCATCGAGATCGAGCCGGAGAAGATCAAGGCCATCAGCCAAATGCCTCCCTCGAGTAATATTTAGGAACTTCAAGGTCTCCAAGGCCACTTAGCCTACATACACTGATTCATTACAAATCTGGCCGGAAATTGTAATCCATTTTCCTGGCTCATGAAAAAATGCACCACCTATGAATGGGATGAAGAGTGTCAGACCACCTTTGAGGAAATAAAGTAGTATCTGTTCCAACCTCTGGTCTTGATGCCACCCATCTCTGAGAAGTCATTGTTCCTTTACATGACTGCCCTGGAATGGTCCCTCGGCGCACTTCTCACCCAGAAGAACAATGAGGGAACAGAGAACAGACTCTACTACCTCAGCCAAATGCTCCTTGATACAAAAATTATATATTCTCCCATTGAGAAGAGCTACATGGTGCTCGTATTTTCTATACAGAAATTGTGGCACGACTTTCAGCACCACGATGAATAGCTTGTCTCTCGGGTAGACTCGTTGAATTACATCCGGAACAGACCCATGTTGACTAGCTGACTAGCATGGTGGGCGGTGATCCTCTAGCAGTTTGACATCAAGTTTGTGCCTCAGAAGGCTATCAAAGGACAGTATTTAGCATACTTTCTAGTTTCCCACCCAACCTCCGCAGATCAGCCACTGGAATTTGGTTTTCTTGATGAGGCAATCCTCTCAGTTGATCATGTCATCTCATGCTGGCAGATGCACTTTGACGGTGCCTCCCAGAGCCCCACCGGTAGAAGACTCAACGATCTTAGGATCAACAGGGTGGGCCTGAGTATCATCTTCATCACCCCGGAAGAAGTCGTCCTTCCATATTCATTCCTATTGTCAGAGGGCTACACCAACATTGAGGCGGAGTATCATGCCCTCATCACTGGCCTCAAGCTGGCCCTCGAGATTGACGTGCCCCATCTGCATGTGAAAGGGGACTTCGAGCTATTCATCAAGAAGTTCAATGTTATCTATGTTGTCAGAAAGCCAGAACTCGCGCTATTGTGGGAGTGAACCCTCCATCTAATGGCTCAGTTCTCTTCTCGGCCAGAGGTCATTCATATTCCCCAGTCATAGAACGGTCGAGAAGATGCTTTGGCCAGCCTGGCTGCATCACTTGTGTATCCCAAATAGGACAACCTTATTATCCAAGTGGCGCACCAGAGAGTTATTACTCCTGTTACCCCAGACGATGTTTGTGGCCTGCGGGTGAACCATCTCACCGCTACTGCCCCTACATCTGGAGCCCCGGGTAATTTAGATTTAGTGATCAAAATAGTTTTTGATTGGAGGACACCCTTGGCTGAATACATCCAATGTGGTAATCTTCTATTAGACCGGGCCAAGTGTGATCGAATCCGACCTCGCGTGCTGCATTTTACCCTTCATAGCAGTCCTAGCCTTGAGTAGATCATTTACAGACACGGATTTGATGGTGTTCTCCTCCATATCCTTCAAGGTTTCGAGATCCCATAGGTCATGAAAGAGGTTCATGCTAGTTCCTATGGTGCCCATCTGGCCGGATCGATGTTGTCTCACCTGATTTTGTGGATAGGGTAATTCTGGCCCTCCATGATCCAAGACTGCATTAAGTTTTCCAAGAGGTGTCATGCGTGCCAAGTTCATGCTAACTTTGTTCATCTACCACCAAAGCCTCTCCACACTACCAAGTATTCTTGGACCTTTACAGTCTAGGGTTTGGATTCCATGGGACCTTACCCATTGGCGACAGTTCACCAATGATAGTTCATTCATACTGCTACGGATTTATTTTAAAAGTGGGAAGAAGCAATTCCGCTCAAGGAAGTCAAAGCCTGTTCTATCACTGACTTTGTGAGTTCCAACATCATCTATTGATTTGGAGTATCTCACGATATCCTCACTGATAATGGCACCATCTTCTGAGCAGTTGAGATGAATAAAATTTACCCCAAGTACAACATTTTCTGTAACCATACCTCCCGCTACCATGAGCAGGAAAATGGATAGATATAGGTGTTTAACAAAACCCTCTCTAACATCCTACAAAAGATGGATCGTCAGAACAAGAATAGTTGTCCAGAAAGACTCCCCAAAACCCTCTGGGCTTATCGGATGATGACACGTAATTCCTCTTAGGTGACCCCATATTCCCTGGTGTACGGAGCTGAGTCCGTCCTTCCCATCGAGATTCAGTTTCCCTCATTGCGCACGGCGGTCTACGACCAGCAAGCGCCAGATAGAGTTTCGGAATTCTGCCTAGCTGAATTTGAAGTGCTGGAAGAGAATTGGCTTTGCGCATTGCACAACATGGAATGGAATCAGAGCATGATGGATTGAGCTTTCAACAATAAGGTTCACCTCCACTCTTTCCTGCAAGGTGACTTGGTACTGGCCCTTAGAGCGCTAAGGATTCCCGGCAGGAAACCACCCATGTTGGAGCCCAAATGGTAGGGGCCTTTCATAGTCAATAAGGTCTATCCCAATGGTATGTACTCCCTGGTGACTATGGATGGCGAGTGTGTCACTCCTCCCACCAACACCAAGTTCCTCAAGCAGTATTTTTCCTACCCTATGGGGTCCCCCCTGACCATAAACTAGATAACAGTCCCGCATGACCCTAAACTACTCCCGGTACCGCATGACCCTAAACTGCACCTGGTCCCACATGACCCTAAACTACATTTGGTCCAACATGACCTCAAAATGCATGTAGTCCTATATATGGGTCCCTTTGGACCGAGTTATAAGACTTTAAAATAAGATCCTTGTGGTCCAGCATGACCTTAAACTGCAAACTCGTCCTCACTGCAAGACGTTAAACTGTAAGCTAGTTAGGCCTTCCTAACCGAGGCTGAGCCTCAGGCCCCTTGGCCTTCTCAGACCCCTAAGCCCTAGTCCTTACCCAGAGTGTGCGGTGTGGTGTCAGATTATGTCTTCATTCAGGATGGGTTACCCATCGTGCCGTACACATTCCTAGATGAAATGCCTCTCATCGTCCTACATGACATTAAACTATGCTTCTAGAACTACGTGTGGATTGATTCCAATCCTCATGGGATATGTAGGACTGCCTAAACGTCTATGATTCTGGTCCAGCCCCATCTCTTAGGAGATCACATTATCTCCAGGTCACCTCAGTCTTTTGGCATGTCCCTCCCCACGAGGGGATATATAGGTTTGGTATAGAGTTTTGGCACCATGCCCCTTTCTCCTGGGAATCCGCCATATTTTTTATGTTCTCAAACTCAGCCCCTCGGCCCTTTTCAGTGGCCTACTAATGTGTTCAGAGTACTCTGGTCTAGGACCTGGATTGTCAGATTCAACTTAGGCAAGTTTTTGTCCACTTTTCAAGCTTCATTCTCCCTTTCATTCGGGCCCCCAATATCTTTCACACCCGAAGGGACCCCCAAGATCGGCTTGGATACAATGCCTAAGGGATCTCCTACCATCACGGGCCAACACCCCTGAGGGTTTTAGACAACAAATTGATGCAAATCCCGCGTTGTGAACATTGTCAGTGGTCGATGCTCATTTGTTTGTCCCCATTTTAGGCTAACGCGATGGGATGCTGTGTTGAGAACATGGTCAGCAGTAATCATCCATTGTCACACCGACTCCTCCAGGCCCTGACTGTTGGATGCATGATTTTCATTGTGTTCCACCCCACCGTGTCAAGGCGGAATCTCGACACTCCATGCACTAACCCTCAGTGCACCTCCACACGTCAGGTGGACAAAGCTGCGTGACGACATCTCTCGGGGCTCCCACGATCTGAGTGCTAAGATTATATGCTTGGGTTTTCTCTAAGGACCACGCGCAGCTTGACCTTCACCCCATGGGAAATGAGGAGTCGCCCAGACAATGTGTTTCGGGACCAGCTCAGCTAGAAGCTAGCATCTCCTACCCCCTAATTGTTGGACCCTTGTAGGCTCCTTGGCCTGAGGCCCCTCTCCCGGAATCGCAGGCGGTGACGGTATGAGGATATGTCCTCATCTATTCAAGTATGCCTTATCGCATCGTGTGTGTTCCCCTAGGTTCAAGCCATATGACCTTAAATTGTGTTGTTTTGTCCCACCAAATGGTCATAAACTCTGATGATATCATCCCGGCCGCACGACAACAAAACATCACAACATTGTGGTAACCTCCCCATAGGGGAAATCGCGTTGGGTATCGGTCAATTACCATACCATTTGTCAATGCCTGTTACAGCTTGATTATTGTGGCGATGCCAGGAATTTCTACCCTAGGCTGGTCGTTCCAGAAACAAAAAACCATTAACTTCAAGGAAAAACAATATATATCAAATTCCGCTAAGTTTTGGTGTGAGGGATAGGCCTGTAAACCTCTTTCATCCTTTGCACAGGTACCATGTCGTGTCATGACACCCTTCGAGAACTACGTATAGATTGAATCCCATCCTTATGGGATACGTAGGAACGCCCATACCATTTTTCTTTGGGACCAGCTTGAGGTCTGCTGATTCATCGTGTCTGTCTCGCCTTTTGGACCTTGAATACAAGATCGTGTGGCGTGGTCTAGGATTATGTCCTCATTCACATCGGGTTTGCAATAGCCACCCCGTGTTCACCCTGTTATGAGAATTAACCCTCCTGTTTCTTGTCCAGCACGACGTAAAAAGGAACCTCCAAGAACTACGTATGGCTTGATTCCCATCCTTATGCTATACGTAGGAGCGCCTGGGCACGTCCCCATAGGCCCAGCCTAACATTCATGTTCGGTTCCTTGGCCTGAACACTTCTCAAAAGAGCATATGGTAATCATGACCTTTTCCTCATTCCCATCGGGTTTCGCAACCGCTTTACCATGTGTCTCCCACTTCCCTTACTCTTTGTTCTGAGCTTTAAGACCTTAAACTAAGATCCCCTCTAGAACTACATGCGGCTTGATTCTCATCCTTATGAGGTACGTAGGAACGCTCAGACATTTCATCTTGGTTCCAGCCTTAGGGGTTACCAAATCCCATCCCTCCCCACTATCGGCATCTTGGCCTGACTTCCTATGGAGTGGTGTAACTATGACATCTACCCCGAATAAGTCCAGGATTCCCCATAGTAATGTTGGGAAGTGACAGTTCTCTCCCCAGAGAGGTCATGTCTCAGAATTGGGATGATCCGTGACCAGATTAATGCATCTGCTTATGTGCCTCCACCACTATGGCACAATTTTGGGATTTTTGGATTCTTTTAGAAAAAACCACCACTCCACTTCCACACTTTGTGTGCCCCTTTATTCGGATCATCATCCTCTTTCAAGTTTGATGGGACCCTCTAACAGTATGGATGTCTGACCAGTGGTCTGCCTGCTGTAACAATATGGATTATAGACCTTTAGTCCGCCTATTGTAATAGTATGGATGATTGACCTATGGTCCTCCTACTGTTCTGGGACAATGTTCCAAAAGATTGGTCATGTTCGACGGGACCCCCTAATAGTGCGGATGTCTGACCTATGGTCCGCCTGTTGTAACAATATGGATGATAGACCTTTGGTCTGCCAGTTGTAACAGTATGGATGATTGAACCATGGTCCGCCTACTGTCTTGGGCCAACTTTCCAGAAGACTGATCGATGATATTTGAGTTAGTCCCCTTGTTGCAAACATGGTCAGCGGTCATCCCTTATTTGTTGTCCCCATTTCAGGTCAACACGATATGGATGCTGGGTTTCCGCCATGGTTAATAGTTATCCTCCATCATTGGGCCCCCCATTGTGTTCCGAATTTGGGCAACGTGATTCACCTTTTTCATCTCCCAATGTTCGGATTGATATCAATGCCCCCAGTATTTCCCCGCTCGTGTGTCAGAACACATTGAGGAGATGATATATCGATCATTCTGAGGTCCCCTCCTCTCGACTGGACTTCCCAATCCTCTGAAATCTGGGCCCGATTTCAGATGCCTGAAGCATGGTTGATGCCCCACAGTCGGAAAGAATGATAACACGAGCATCCTTTGTTTCTCAAATGGGGTGCGACCCACATGGTCTTAGGGGTGAGTTTTTATTCATTTCAGGACTATGGTTGAGCATATTAAACCAAAGGTACCTATAGATAGATTGGTCCATACATTGGATCGAAATATTGAGCAGTGAAAGAAAAAAGTTCATGAGATGGCCAAAATAGATCCCTTAAGGATCAGCGTGCTGGATTGATCTTTCCTACACTGCTACCCTTTGGCTGGTAGCCTCCATGACTGCTTCTCACTCCCTGAAGACTCTCTCTTCATCAGCAGCCACAGAGCATAGTTCGCTAGTCCTAGCTTGTGTCTGTGCCGGCTCGGTTTGATGTATGGTCATATGGTGACTCTCCTCCATCAATTGTTCTTAGGCGTCAACCAGCTAGGCCTTCAGTTGCTCCATGAACTTAGAGAATGTTTCTATGAATACCTCCTTCTAGGCCGCATGCCCTTCAAGGAGCCAGACTTCCTTCTCCACCATCAAAAATTCTTGGGTGCTCACCGCTCTTTCCCGACATTGGGCAATGTCGGTGCGCCTACCGCTTTCACATAACTTTTCAGACATGTAATCATGGACTGTCAGATGAAGGTATTGAGCGTCAGCCCCTCCGTCACCCAGGAAGCGCAGCCAGGTCTGGAGTGATCCCATATACCTTAACCAATCCATCTGAGGCTGCCTAAGAAAACACTGGATACAAATCCACCATTTGCACCATGTCATCCGTCTCTCCTCGGCCTCTTCAGAGTTTGAATCATTTATCTCCTCGGCATCAGCGAGCCGCTACACAGGAAAGTCAGCCAGCAGGTCAGCAACAGGATCTGCCTCAGGGATGCCTTCATGAGGAATAGGATTCTCAACGTCCGGGCGACCTTCCTCTCTGACCCCAATAGCGGCAGTGCCTCTGTCAGCTTCTGGCCTCGCTCCAATGACAACACCACTGATGTCCGTCGCCCATTTCTCACCAATTTTTGGGGTCGACTCAGTTTGGGAAGAATATTTGGGAAGAAGTGGTGCGTTCGCCACTATTCCACTCACGGATGGCCTAGGCTCAGCATCCTGAAGAGCCTCCAGCGTCATGATCACTGTACAAGATGCATCCTAATTAGTTGGTTTTTCTGACAGTAATCACCAGTTGCAAAGAAGGGGACTTACAGAAACCTAGATCATCAGCCTCTGCTGTTCTGGACACTACAGTAGCTATCGTGGCAGGAGACCCCTATGCGCTTGTCAGTTCGATAATGGGGGTCAGAGCCCCATCCTAACCAACCAGTGCCTCTCCTCCTTCTTCTATTGGGGATGCCTGATCAGTGCCTATGTGCTCTTGAGTGATATAGAGAAATGGATTAAGAGTTGCAGCAGATAATGGACAAGGGAGGAGGATGGATGAGGATAGTCACATACCTCGAGTATCTCGGTTAGGTCAAGATCAGATCATACAATCTCACCACTCTCCCAGAGACTCCCTTGGTAGGCCACCCCCAACGATCCCTCACCTTCAGTTTCCCCTTCTCCTTTACCTTATCCTTCATCTTCACTTTCTCCTTCATCTTCTCCTTCACCTTCATCTTCTCCTATTTCCTCCTCTCCCTCCGACTTTTCATCACTTTCTCCCTCTCCCGGTGGCATCACATCTGGATCATGATCTTGTTCGAGCATCACTTTAACCAGGAAAGGTGGCTCCGCACACCGACCCCCTTGGCGCGCGTATGTGTCGATGGCTGTTAGATATGCGTACCGCTGATGGAAGAATATTCTATCGGTAACTCGAATGAGCCCCTGACCTCTGGCAGTTGGATCCCATCCTACATTATCTCATTCCAGATGGCTTCAATGCTCACTGATTGCTGCAGAGTCATCCAGTCTGACCACAATGCCGGGAAGATTGCATCATGGGAAGGATTGAGGAGGTATCTTATCTGCTTCCTGGGAAACTCTCTGGCTGCCTCGTGTGACCCCCCTCTGGGCAACGAGGTCACAACGACACTATGCGATGTCCCCGCTACTGAGGTCCCGGCCTGCGTAGGCCTTGCTACCTGGCGCACCCCTGGTTCCCCCCGTCTAGTATCACCTTTCATGCTCCCCTGTCGCCCAATTTCCATGCGGGTAGTCTCGAGTTTCCAGACTCACTTGTGTAAAATCCCCTTAGGGTACGCGATAGTCCAGTGTTTGACATACTCGGTGGATAGGCCAGCGTCGACCCCAGTAGGAGGAAGTTTAATGATGTCACTAGAGCCATAAGTGGTGAACATTAACCACATCTAGCGAAGTACGCAGGGATTATTCTCTTCTTGGTCATCCGTTAATTCCTTCTTCAGCATTCGTTGGAGGCACCCGAACTGCTTGGCGAATCGGGACAGCACGTAAGGCTCACCGGTGATCTTCCCGTCGATCCGAGCCACGAGCACCCCGCCTCGGATGCTCTTGAAGAACTCTTACAGATCTAGCGAGCCCTGGCAATTTTCCACCATCTCGCCGACCAAGGTAGGGAACGGGGTGAAGTTTAAATTGGTGTGGTTACCGATTCGGATCCTTATGACCTCCTCGTTGAGCATCATTGATTCAAACCCCGGAAATATTCAAGAGAGATGGTCGCAGGCCATTGCCCGGAGGATGAATGGCATTTGGGAAGGTGTATCCACCATGATGAGCCACCACCCAGCCGTGAATGATCTGGAAGGGGCCACATACCCTCCAAGGCGAACCCCTCATGAGATGCGTCCCAGGATGGCATACAGCCTAGCCCGCATAGGGACCCCTAGATTACACCTTTTATTGACAGCCATGGTGACCTCCATTACCAGTGTTGTTGGGAAGACACCCATCCTTGCGTCTCGCACTGGGAGGAGCCACCCGCTCAGGATGTTGGCAAGGAACACGACATATCGGACATTTGGGTCCTGGGCGTCGATAACATGGTAGCCCCATGATTGGTATTACCCGCCTCCAGGGTCCTCCAGTACGATCTATTCCTACTCCTCTGAGCTGCGATTGGGCACCGTTTACCCCGTCCCGACATCTTGACTGTTACGTCCTTCTCCAGGAACTGGCTGAACCAGTCCTTGTAGGTGATGTCTTTCAAGAAATCCTTGACCTGCACCCTCTCCTTGGCCAGGTCCAACAGATGCCATGTCAGCATAGGGGTTCGTGATCTTTCTTCCCAGGTGTCCATTGGGGGAATGAAATCATCTTATTGGTAGCCCTCCAGTGGGATACCTCTGATGCATTGAATATCCCAGAGGCTGATGCCAACTTCCCCACGGTGAAGATGGAATGTGTTGGTGTTAGGGGGCCATCGGGTAAATAGATCCGGCCCGAGTTCAGGTTGACGGTAGAAGTGGGATTGCGATTTCCACACGACCTCTAACAGACCAATGTGCCGCAGCTTGGCCCCGAATTGGTCACATGTATGGAAAAACCAGTATGCTCAGGCCCACTCACTGGTGAAGTTGCCTCCAGACTGCAGGTCCCAATCTTGCAGCCATCCCTTACTGTCGTCTGTGATGATCTGAATGAAAGTTCATGCATAGGGGGCCAGAGAGCTCTCTGCAATAGGATCACCCCCATCAATAGTTCTAGTCCTCAGGTTCATAACATACACATCCATGTGTCTGGTCTCTCTAACAGGATGACCATTGTTGGTGTTGTTGTAACGGGGAAGGTTGTCCTCCCGGGTCACCCATGACCGCGGTGTGTCCACCTCGATGCCCGGAAATGGAACCTCCTCCAGGATGCCGATGTTCCATAGAGGGAGGTTGTTGGACAGAGGATAATCTTTCTGGGCAGAGGTCAGCAGGTTGAAGAAGGTAAGGTTGTCAGAAACAACCACCTTGGCGCCATAAACCTCTTCATTTGCCGCCATTTCAGCTCTATGAGTGGCAACTTCCCCCACATCGACATGGTTCGTGGCCATCATGAGTTCTTTGGGGGTTGGGTGAAATCTGGATGGGTTGCGCGAAATCTGAAAGAGTTGCACAAAATCTAGAATAGTGGCACGCAATTACGGAGTTAAGTGAGAAATATCCCGGGTTGCGCGTAAATGCGGAGGAAACCCAGAAGGAATTTCGGGCTAACACAGCTTGTTTTCCGGGCAGTCGCAAAGGCATTTTTGCAATCGAGAGCTCGGATCCTATCATGCAGAAAAGCTTTAGTACAGAGTAGGGGACCCAGCGTCACATTTTATAGGTGAGGCCAGGGTTCCGCGCCAAGCAGAAAGCGCATTCCGCGCCAAGCCGGAGTTTTGTGCACCGCGTGGGATTTTTCGCGCAAATTCCCCCGAAATCCACCACTTTGGCGTTTCGGCGTTTCCATAGGAATAAAATCGGTGCGACCTCTTGCCGATCAAATTCTGAGGGGGGGAATTTTTAGACACCTAAAAAGACTGTAACACCTAAAGGAAGTTTCGAAAGGATGAATATATGTCATATTCGGACCCAGAGGCTTAGTCCGGAGGGCCCGGATGTGTTGCGCAAAATTAAGGATGCTTTGTGTGAAAAATTGTTGGTTGCACGAAAGGAGTCCGTGATTCGCAAAAGGACCCCAGCTCCAGCGCGCAATTTTGTGCGCCCGCACCCGCGTGGTGCCCGTTTCTGCACCGCCATCTCTAGAATGCCATATTTCGCATGCCACCTAGATTCCGTGACTCGAGTGGCCTATAAATAGAAGTAGTTCCCTTACATTTCTTGGTTGTGGATTTTCAACCAGCTCTCATGCGCGAAATAGGACTCCCACGCGCGCAATATGACATTCAGGTATTTACACTTTTTGTGCAACCTTGCCCTGGGATCCACCTTTGTACGCAATCCCACTGTCTTTATTAAAATTGGAAACTCCTCAGTGTTCCTCTTTTGTGCAAAATCCCTTCCGTTGCACGCAATGCGGTCTAATTGCTCGCAACCCCTTCATCGGGTATGGCAGTGCCTTAGGGTTCCACCATTACCGCTCGCATGCAATTCACATCCCTTTCATGAAATCCCCCAAGACGCGCACAATTCCTATGCCCCAATTGTATTCTATCCTGGTTTTTTGTGCGCATATCTTCTCTTTGCGTGGAATTCCTAGGACTCTTTTCCTTGACACCCCTCAGGTTCCTCCCTCCATAGGTGCCCGATGTCCTCCATTCCAGGCATGTGCGCTATGCGCTGTTTTCCCATATGGCCTTCCAGGCTCGTACGAAGTAACCTCAAGGTCCCTTGGGCAGTGTTTCCCATTGCGTTTCTTTTCCTCATGCTCCTTCGCATAGGCACGCTAACAGCTATTGCTTCTTCGCATAGCCACGCTAACGTGGACCCATAAATGGTTCGACCCGTGGCCCCCCTTCGCTACGGCCTGGGCGATGCCTTCCCTCACACAAGGGGTAGAGGGTGCCGGTCATGTAAGCCCATAGGGGTATGGAGAAAACCCACCTCATCCGAGGTGCAGGACATTAAACTACCAATCACCTCATCCTCAACACATGACGTTAAAATGTGATATGACCCTGTGCCTTGCACATAGGGTCCCCCCGGCACGGACATTCTTTACGCTGCTCGTTTCCACGGGAATCGAATCTTCCTCACATGGAATGATATCCTCCCTCTCAGAGTGGTGTTTTTTCACGGGGGAAGGGATGCCTGATAGAATAAGCCCCTAACCTCTCTTGCAGAAGGTAGAACCCATGCACCTCCATACTTCCCCACTAGCAATGCTAGTGGAGGGCATGATATGGAACGATCCATCTCCATTTCTTGGTCCCAAATCCTTCTCCCTCTGTACCTTGTTGCACTTCAGGCCTCTATCCTGGATTAAGTCCTGACACCAAGGGCCACTCAACGCGTAATCCCCTCTCCACATCACATGGACACACCCATTGCGACGTGATCCTCTTGTCCCTGATGTCTCTTGTTTCCCACACCGAGAATGACTCACATGGGATTTGGGTGAGAATCGTCCATGAAATCCTCCTATGGTCCACCTGAGAGCGTAATCCCCATCCTGGTGAACTATGAGGACTTTGATCTGTGCTAAGGCATGGTACAAAGGAAGCCTCCAGGAGGATCAAGCCCACCACCCGGTTTTTCCGACCCCTTCGCATCGGTTCACAAACTCCTTGGGCTGTCTCAGAGCATAAGACCCAAATGTCGTCCCACATGACCTTAAACTATATGTCGTCCAGCATGACGTTAAACTTATATGCCTCATCCCATATGATGTTAAACCGCACCACCCAAACTATGTGGACTTTGATCCGTTTTAAGGCATGGTATGTAGGAAGTCTCCATGAGGTTCAAGCCCACCACCCAGTCGTTCTGACCCCTTCGCGTCGGTTGGACAAATCTTTTGGCTGCCTTAGAGCATAAGCCCCATATCCACCATTGCGGGCCACCTCAGAGCATAAGCCCCATATCCACCATTGTGGGCCGCCTCAGAGTGTAATCCCCATATCCACCATTATGGGCCGCCTCAGAGCGTACGCCCCATATCCATCATTGTGGGCAGCCTCAGAGCATAAGCCCCAAATTCCCTCGTCCCACATGATGTTAAACTATATACTTGAACTACGGGGTCTTTGGTCCATGTCAAGGCATGGTACATAGGAAGCCTTCTCGAGGTTCAAGCCCCTTCACTTCATCACCCATCCTGATTCCTACCTGGGCCCCCACATCCCGGTGGGATCATTCCACCTCATTCCACTCCATAGTATCCGGGAAGCCACCCATGTGCTATCCCCAACAATGGAGTTCCCTTCAGGGGGTTCTTTTATCTGATCCACTATCAGTGTTTCGATCAGTCCGATCAGTCCCCATTAGACGTTAAACTCGTGGCATACCCCGTGTTAAACATTGGAAGCTGAGGAAAACCTTAGATACATGCCTATGTAATGCCAATTCCACGCGTTCGATGTGCGATTCCTCGGGAGTTCACACCCTCGAGAAGCCCAATGATAAGGGACAGAAGATAGACATGACAATCCCCCAATGTCAAGACACGCCGATGACGCCCCAACATGACCATTCTCCTCACCGAAGGTTGTTTCCCTGACCAGACCACTTAGTGCGTCTCAATGGAAGCATCGTAATTAACTGGTGTCCATGAATATATGGCACTGGGAATGAGATTCGCAAATATGTATTAAATCTATGAGGGAGACCCAGACTATGTGACGAGCTCTGGGTAGGAATCCACGGAAGGAGGAACCGACATCCCATCATCCCATTTTCAATCAAGGATTAGACATCCTTGCAGAAGGAACAGATGATGGACGCCATTGGTAAGAGGGAATGCGGGGCCACAAGCCACGCGTCCTCCACTATGTGACGGATGAGTGCACACCCCAACTAAGGCATTGGAAACAGAATATAGTGAACCCGATGTGAACCTATTCTCCTTAATATGGAGACTGGTAGCGTTGGGGTGTCGGAAGATTACCATGTCACCAGGTCTGGGCACCCAGCACCAGGACGTGAAACCCACCAGGGGTTGGGTCAGTCAGGACATTGATCACTCCATTCTTCGATGTCGTCAGCGTGGATCCCTCTTACTGACCACAGAAGACAGAATGGCGATGGGCTATTGGTCATCGATTTCTTTTCCTATTAGTGTTAATGGGTCCATCTCCCTGCTTTCAGGAATCAGATCGCTGCATCTGGAGCTCGATCACCACCTGCCCACTGGCTCAGGGGTAGGGGCAGTACCGACGTGACCACCCCGCACGGTCCCGCCTTTTCCACACCTTCTTAGACCCCCACGACTGTCGGGTGCTCACGTCCGCTCTCCCCATCACAGAATATCCAACAGAGGGTGATCAACGACCTCATGCATAGGTACGAGGAGGAAGGGGTCATCCCCACCAGGGACAAGGCCCGATTGGATCTCAAGGCAGCTGCTCCTCACCACCATCGCCACCCTCGAGGGCCGTGCAGGGAGACACTACTCCCCACCCCGACGTTCAACCGTTTCGGGAGTTTATCCCCAGAACGCCTCGACACCTCCCTTCCCTATGCCGATGAGGTAGGGGATGTCCGGGTTCCCCTTATTGGGGACCCGCTCCAGGGCTTCACAGAAAGGGCCCCCGCCAGGCCGCGTCGACGCCGCCGCCCGACTCCCCAAGTTGAGGAGAAGAAAATCCATGTGCCCGAACCATCGACTTCAACCCATCTGACCTGACGCCAGCGTCAGGCATGAGTGGAAGAGGATACTCACCCTAGAGCATGAACATCAGCAACCACTATGGTCCGAGCTACTTCTGACTCCTATCATCAAACCCTCTCACACGATGAGCAGGGGAAGTTATGTGCCCGAACCGGATTGAGGCCCCGACCACCCCACATGCAGGTTGGGTCGACTCTCTCGGTCGCTGGTAAAGGAAATGGCCCCCGAGGACCAATTCGCGGTAGTGACATCTAGTGTGAAGGTCTAATTTGTGCCACCGTTCTTGAAGGTAAAAGGCCTCAATGCGACAGCAACACCCCAGGTGGGGCTCTTCCCAGCACTCACCGCATTGGGTACTGGGTCACTTCCCCTACCGCTGGCCGTGAGTATGGATCCATTGCATATCCAGTCACTCACCCACATGGAGGTCCTCCCCATGTCCCTTTTGACATATGCCCCGATGCTCCCCGCACCCCAGCCTTCGATCCTCTCCACCCCAGCACCATTACGGACAGAGGACTCCATGACGGAAATTAGCCCTGCCCCGAATAGCCACCCAGTAGTAGGAAGGCAGGACGTCGTTACTGCAAGAGAAATTATAGGGAAGGCCAGGAGGAAATCAGACCAGTATGTTTCTTGGACTCCGAGGAAGAGTACGACTCAGCGATGGATCCAACCCCCCAGCCCTATGAGTCAAGGGAAGGGATAGGGACACAGCGCGTCAGCCTCGTACTCCCTGAATGCGAGATCTATATGATCCCTGCCTCCCTCTGAAGGTATATCCAGGAGGACGAGGACTTGGCGTACCCCTCAGGATCAAACTTTCAGTCACCATCGGCCTCTCCGGAAGAGCCTTCCACCTTGGTCAGAGAGGATGGAGATATTTTTTGGGGTTCGATGGCGGAAGAGCCGTGACGTGGCATACCCTCAGCAAGCACTGACACAATGATAGGATGACTATTCACCGGCTCATCCTATCGTGATGTGGCAGCCAGGACACTCTAACCCTTATAGGACGACTTAGGATTCGGCGGCCAATCAGCCTGCTCGCTGTATTCGTCTCTGGCTAGCCCACTGGCCCAACGGCCTGCCCCGACACCACTGCCAGTTCCCCAATCACTCCCAGTCGATGAGTGGGTATATCAGGGGCCAGAACCTGAACCTGAGCCGTGGAGCTTTTGGACCGTCCTCCCAGCAGGCCACTTCTCTGAGAATTTTTGGCCTGTCGCAGGGTCGGACTTTGATATACCAGAAGCGCTCACCACGGGAGAGTTTGAATGTTTCCGCCAGACTCTTCGGGAACTCAATATCATCTACACCATCAGAAAGTGCCTTATCACATGATTCAAGCACACTTCAAGGATATCGGTTAGCATTGTCGTGAGGTTGACCTGGCCACGGTCCCTACGTTTCGGCACCCCAAATTACTTGGCCACCATAGGGCCCTCCAACAACAATGCATTCAGAGTTTTCAAGTACTTTGAAAGGTTATCAGGGAGGAAACCCCCATGCACGCATCCATGGATGGGGGCAGTACGCTGCCCTTCTCTTCAATGTAATTCACCGACAGGCCGACTCACTCGGCAGCTCTGAGGGTATGCCCCCAAGGGCAGTGGTGGTAAATATGGCCGATCTGTCAGGAGAAGGGAATGGTCTGGAACTTCTCGATGAGGACTCACCCCCTGAGGACAAGCCACTACTGGACCCATCCAAGAGGATTACTCACCAACAGAGAAACCTCTTAGTTCTCCCCACACCCCCTGAGGCATTAACACTAAGTCGAAATATCGGTAAGGGTAAAGAGAATGTCAGGGATATCAAGATTGCCGATACATCTACCTCAGTGAAGAAGGCAGAGGAAGATCCCAAGAAAGACACACTTTTCCAACAGCTTGCTGAGAAGAAGAGGCTGTTCGATGAGCTTCTGGGTGAATGCAATGCAGAGCAGTGGCCCGATTACGGTAATCCTAGGTCGGGACACTGGGGGAAGGAACAACTACCCATCGATGAGATTCTCGCAGGAAACCGCAATCATGCCATGTTCGCTGACAGAGGAGAGGCTGGGGCTCATGGAAAGAGGTAGTGACATGTTTCTCCAAACCCTCCGAAGCAGCATGATCACCCAAGAGACCCCGCTCGAGTTCCCCCTGCTGCCCCAAGGGTCGCTCCACTAGCTGCCCTGCGAGCTGCTGAGCTTGACTATAGGATTGAAAATCCCAACAATGAGCTTGAGGTTATATATCAACTTTTGGACATGAACCCACGTCCAGACGATCCCATGGAAGCACTCATCACCCTCTTAGAGGCCTTGGAAACTCAGCAGGTGGCAATCCCACGGGACGACAAGCCTTACCCAGCATGGGTGGATGATATGCTGGCACCTCCGAGATTTGGGAACCCCACTTTCTCCCCCTTTAATGAGATAGGAGACCCGCCATAGCATCTGGAACACTTCAACTCAAAGTGTCGGCCTATGTTAGGGACTTCGGAATAGCAGGAGGCCGCCAAGCTCCGTTGCTTTGTTCAGACACTAGAAGGGATAGCATTCATCTGTTACAGCAAGCTCCCTGTCGGATCTGTGACTAGCTATGAGGACCTTCGTAGAAAATTCCTCTACCAGTTTAGTTATACATCCCAGAAGAAGAACATCACAGACCTCTTCAGGTGCATGAAAAGGCCCGATGAGCGAGTCACAGACTTCATCGCCCGGTGGAAGGGGCTCACGTACTCCCTTTACATGCCGCTAACTTAGAATAAATTGCTAACAATGTGTGTAGGGAACATCAAGGAAGAGCTGGTTCCTCTTATGATCACTCAGAATTACCCTGGAGGGTTCCGGGACTTCTAAGACAAGGCTCAGCACCTCGAAGAAGTCCTGCAACAGGCCATTCAGGCACGCTCGCTGCCTCCTATAATCCCTGCAAAGAGAGCTTCCAGAGCCGAGCCCGCTATTGTGGCCCAAATATAGGCCCCCAGGTAGCTAGATTGTCTCCCAGTGAGGCCAGATCTGTGGCCCCATAGGGGTCCGCCTCCACGGGCACAACTTCCAGCCCAGCAGCGACCACCTCAAAATCGGTAGGCACCTCCACGTAATGCACCACCACCACCTAGGCAAGATAATCTGGTTCCTCCCCCTCGGAATGCTCCTCTGTCCCCTCAACAGGCCCAGCCTCCAGAAGCCCCCTTTCCGGACAGAATAAATCATACCTACTCATTTGATGTGGCCCAGGTCCCCAGTTACTTCCATAGTGCCTTGGAGTAGATAATCGTGTGGCTGCCTGAGTGCCGGAAGCCAGAAGAGGCACATCTCACTGATCACCCCCAACTACTTCCATTATCCCCAAACCATGGGGCACACCATCCAGTGATTCTACGTGTTCAATGACTGGCTCCAAGAATAGATTTACAATAATATAGTCAGTTTGGGCCCATCCCCTGCATAAGTGGAAGATGTCTCTGTGAGATCATATGGTAGTTGTGGCGATGAGGATGAATGGTAGAAGGTTTCTGACTGTGGGTCCCAGAATTATAACGAATGGATGGCCCGCAAAATGGTCGCCCACACCCATGGCATCATCTTCACACACCTGAATTAGCTAGAGCACTCAAAAGCTGTGGTTTCTACTTTGACATCGTCGTCCCAGCCTACCGCTTCCCAGAAGAGCAAGCGGCGACGGCGCAAGACGATAAAACATGCCCTGCCAATGTCGTCGCCATCCCGCACTCTTGGCGACTTCATACCCCCAGAAATGGGGATCCCTCTGAGACTCCGCACGGTAGTGGATGACTCCTCAAGTGACCGTCTAGGGTATTCTTCGGTTAACACCTTAGAGTTGGCAAATCACTTTTTGAATCCCGACGATGAGGAACACTAGGTGGACCTTCCCAATGTCCCTTGTCATCGCCAAAATCGGCAAAGCTATGGATACATGAATTGTTGGGGCACGAAAGTTGGAACCTCTAGCTAGTCCAAGCACGCCACTGAGACTAGGCAGTAGGCCCAGTACAGATCTCAACACACGTGACCCCTTCATCCGGTGTCGATAGGTTCTTCTCTACCACCGATTGTGTTGCTGGATCAGGCGGAACCACCTCGGCCGTGCTGCGACCAGCTCTGCCCTGCCACTAGCCGACCCCAGTCTTCCAGTCCTAATCTGATAGCCATTCTCTGGGATTCGACTTGTGAACAGTGAGACCTGCCTAGTACCAGTCAACCATCGTTCCAGCCAGCAGTTCCTGTCATGCCTCAAATCGCAGAGCGGCCTCCTATTAGAAGATTCTCGCGTTTGGCCTGAAAGTATGATGTCCTGAAGCACCTGGTCGGCATTAAATCAAGGATTTCTATCCTTGAGGCTCTTCTCCTATCATCTGAAATGCATGAGGCCCTCGCCGAGGCCCTATGGAGCCCCCTCCAGTTTGAGACAGAGGTAGCAGCTGCAAAAGCCTCCCATGCCGAGGAAATTGAGAACGTCAAATGTCAGGCTGTTATCTCATTATCCGGTGAAGATGAATTCCCTCCCACAAAGGGGCACATTCGCCCACTGTTAATCACTGGCTAGTTCAATGGCGTGGAAGTCCACTTCAATCTTATTGACATGGTTCTAGGATTAACCTAATCCCATCCTGGACGCTACAGAATTTGGGGTTGTCTGAGGATGATTTAACTCCCTTCGACCTCAGGATCCAGGGGTATGAAAAGATCGATCAAATTCCATTTGGAAAGATTCTCTTGAAGACCCATTTCAGTGGCCTAATTTCCAGCACTGAATTCATGGATGTCTCTCAGGACACCGCCTACAATTCATTGATGGGCAGGCTGTGGCTCTATCTGCATGCTGCGGGCCCTTCTTCATATCACCAATGCCTCAAATAATCCCTTAATGGTTGAGTAGGCATTCTCCAAGGAGATGTGTCTCCTTTTGCCTCTTTTGAAGCCCATTATCTAGATGCCAAGTATTAAAAGAGCAAGGATATGTAGATCCTGGTAGGTGAGGTTGAGCCCACCGCTATCACAAGTGATCCCTGGGTAGGTTTTGATGATGCTTAAGTCTTCCCAATCCATCGGTTGGAGGCCACAACCCCTGACATGGGGCAGTGCTTCGTTGTTTCAGGTACTAGAGGAAGGCATGTTCCTAGGTCCAAGCAATGGTATAAAATTAACTCATACTCCTACACCAACTAGGATCAGGTTATTCCTGAACCTCCTACCCTTGTACGGTATCGGGACGTCAGGCACATGGAAACGGCTGTATGCTATATGCGGCTCTTCCACTGGGCTGGAATTAACTGGCTCAAGCCAACGCCCCACTACTGTTTTGATGTCATCAAGCATGGCCCCTTGGGCCGATGACCAGATGGGATTGGATGGGCTGCCTTCATCTCTATGATCTCAGTGTCGCATGAGTCTCCAGATATTATGGCCACTACCGCCCATAATGGCACCAGCTTCGCATCATGGTCAGGTATCCCTGAAGTAGCTCCCCCTACAGATGATCCCACTACAGGTGGAGAAGGGGGTCTGGAGGATGCTCCTCGTGCCTTTGAAGAAGGCGTCTCTACCATAGTTGACGAGTTGGTACAGGTGAACCTCAGAAGCAAGGCCGACCCAAGACCCACATTGTCAGTGCCACTATTCCCCCCTAGGGGAAGCAAAAATAAATAGACTTTCTTAAACAGCACAGTGACGGGTTTTCCTGGATTTACAACGAGATTCCAGGACTAGAACCTCAGGTATCCATCCACCACATTGGCCTTCCGGAAAACCATCGTGGGTGCAAGCAGCCTCCCAGAAATATGCACCCTTCTCATGGTTCCATGGTTGATGCCAAAGTTGACCAGATTATCAAATCCAAATTCAGCAAGGAAGTTTAGTACCCCTGGTGGGTGGCGAATATAGTTCCGATCAGGAAGAAAAACGGACAGATTAGTGTCTGTATCGACTTCCGCGATCTCAATCGCCACTGTCCGAAAGATGATTTTTCCCTTCGAGTGACATAATTATTAATTGATACCACGACCGAGTTCTAAGACCTCTATTTCATGGATGGGTATTCTGGGTACAACCAGTTCCAGATGGCCCCCAAGGACGAAGAGTTCACTACCTTCAGGGCCCCCAAAGGTACTTTTTGTTACCAGGTTATGCCCTTCTCGCTGAAGAATGTGGGTGCCACCTATCAACAGGCCATGCATCACATATTCAAACCGATTCTCAGGACATTGGTGGAGTTTTACATGGAAGACCTGGTAGTCAAGTCTCGCCAGTGCCAGGACCATCTCCGGGACCTTGAGATATTGATTGGTTTCCTCTATTACCGCCACTTGAAGATAAACCCATGGAAGTGAGCCTTCGAGGTAACCTCTGGAAAGTTCCTTGGCATCGTTGTCAGATACCGAGGCATTGAGATCGACTCGGAGAAGATCAAGGACATTAGAAAAATGCCTCCCCATGTAATGTTTGGGAACTTTGAGGTCTCCAAGGTCACTTAGCCTACATACGCCAATTCATTATAAATCTGGCCGGTAAGTGTAAGCTATTATTCATGATCATGAAGAAAGGAACCACCTATGAATGGGATGAAGAGTGTCATACCGCCTTTGAGAAAATTAAGCAGTATCTGCTCCAATGTCCGGTCTTGATGCCACCTGTCTCTGAGAAGCCGCTGGTACATTACATGACCACCCTGGAACAGTCCCTTTGTGCACTTCTCACATAGAAGAACAACAAGGGAACAGAAAACATCTTCTACTAACTCATCCAAATGATCCTCGATATGGAAATTAGATATTCTCCCATCGAGATGAGCTGTATGGTGCTCGTATTATCTGTACAAAACTTGCGGCTCTACTTGAAGCACCACAAGCTATAGCTGGTCTCCCGAGAAGACTTGTTGAAGTACATCCTGAACCGACCCATGTTGACTAGCCGACTAGCATGGTGGGAAGTGATCCTCCAACAGTTCGACATTAGGTTCATGCCTCAGATGGCTATCAAATGACAAGAATTAGAAGACTTTCTAGCTGCCCACCCATCCTCCGCGGATCAGCCACTGGACTTAGGTTTTCTTGATGAGGCAATCCTCTCAGTCAATCATGTCGTCCCATTCTGGGAGATGCACTTTGACTATGCCTCTCAGAACCCCACAGGTAGAAGACTCAACGATCGTAGGCTCAACAGGGTGGGCCTTGGTATCATCTTTATCACCCTAGAGCAATCTGTCCTACCATATTCATTCCTTTTGTTAGAGGGATGCACCAACAATGAGGTGGAGTATCATGCACTCGTCACTGGCCTCGAGCTGGCCCTCGAGATTGACATGCCCCATCTTCATGTGAAATGGGACTCTGAGCTGGTCATCAAGCAGGTCAATGGTGACTATGTTGTCATAAAGCTAGAACTCGTTCCATTGTTAGAGTGAACCCTCCATCTAATGGCTCAGTTACCTTCTCGGCCAAAGGTCCTTTATATTCCTCGGTCACAGAATGGTCGAGCAGATGCTTTGGCCAGCCTGGCTGCATCGCTTGCGGAGCCTGAACATGATGAACTTATTATTCACATGGTGCACCAGAGAGTCATTGCTCCAGTTACCCTGAAGGATGATCGTGGCCTGCGGTTGAACCATCTCATCGCTGGTGTCCCTACATTAGGGGCCCCGGGTACTTTAGATTCGGTGATCGAAATAGTTCCTGATTGGAGGACACCCTTTGTTGAATAACTCCAATGTGGTATTCTTCCATCAGACCGGGACGAGCGCGAGCGAATCTGACGTCGCACACTGTAGTTTTCCCTTCAGAGTAGTCTCATCCTTGAGAAGATCCTTTACGGACATGTATTTGATGTTGTTCTACTCCGTTGCCTTCAACGAGTCGAGATCCCACAGGCCATGCAAGAGGTTCATTCTAGTTCCCGTGGTACCCATCAGGCCGGATCAAAGTTGTCTCACCAGATTCAGAGACTGGGGTACTTCTTTCCTTCCATGATCCAGGACTGCATCGAGTTTTCCAAGAGGTGACATGTGCGCCAAGTTCATGATAACTTTGTGCATCGCACATCGTAGCCTCTCTACACAACCAAGTATTTGTGGCCCTTTGCAGTCTGGGGGTTGGATGTCATGGGACCTTACCCGTCAGCAATAACTCACCAATGCCAGTTCATTCTGACCACTACGGATTTTTTTTCCAAATGGCCAAAAGCAATTCTTCTCAAGGAAGTCAAAGCCCATTCTATTGCTGACTTCGTGAGTTCTAAAATCATCTATCTATTTGGAGTCCCTCACGCTATCCTCACGGATAACGGCACCAACTTTCGAGCAGTTGAGATGAATAAATTGTACGCCAAGTACAACATTCTCTCTATCCATACCTCCTGCTATCACGCGTAGGCAAATTGACAGATTGAGGCGTTTGAAAAAACCCTCTCTAACATCCTGAAAAAGACGGTTTGTTAGAAAAAGAAAAGTTGGCCGAAAAAACTCCCCAACACCCTTTGGGATTATCAAACGACGACTTGTAATTCCACCCAGGTGACCCTGTATTTCATGGTGTACAGACCTGAGGCCATCCTACCCATCGAGATTTAGTTTCCCTCATTACACACGGCGGTCTACGACCAGTAAGCGCCAGATAGAGTTTCCGAAATCCGCCTAACTGAATTGGAAGCGCTGGACAAGAATAGGCTTCTCTTCTGCTCTTTCCTGCAAGGTGACCTGGTACTGGACCATAGAGCACCAATGATTCCCGGCAGGAAACTGCCCATGTTGGAGCCCAAATGGGAGGTGCCATTAATTTTCAATAAGGTTTATCCCAATGGTGCGTACTCCCTGGTGACTATGGATGGCGAGCATGTCACTCCTCCCACCAAAGCCAAGATCCTCATGTAGTATTTTTCTTGTCCTTACGGGGTCCCCCATGACCTTAAACTGGATAACAGTTCTGCATGACCCTAAACTGCACCTGGTCCCGCATGACCCTAAACTACACCCAGTCCTGCATGACCCTAAACTGCATTTAGTGCATAATGACCTCAAAATCCATTTGGCCCTATATCTGGGTCCCTTTTTTCTGAGTTCTAAGGCCTTAAACTATGATCCTTGTGGTCCAGCATGACCTTAAACTGCATACTCTTGCTTACTGCAAGATGTTAAACTGCAAGCTGGTTTGGCCTTCCTGACCGAGGCCCAGCCTTAGGCCCCTTGGCCTTCTCGGACCCCTTAGCCCCAGTCCTTAGGTAGAGTGTGCATTAGGGTGCAGGATTATGTCCTCATTCACGATGGGTTTCCCACCGCACCGTACACATTCCTATGTGAAATGCCTCTCTTCATCCTACATGACATTAAATTGTGATTCTAGAACTACGTGCAGCTTGATTCCCATCCTTATGGTATATGTAGGACCACCTGAATTTCTAGGTTTTAGGTCCATCCCCATCTCTTAAGAGATCCCACGATCTCTGGGTCACCTCGGTCTTTTGGCATGTCCCTCCCCACGGGGGGATATATAGGTTTGGTACAGGGTTTTGGCACCATGCCACCTTCTCCTAGGAATCCTCCATATTTTTTCCACTCTCAAACTGAGCCCTTCGACCATTTCCTGTGGTCTACTAATGTGTTCAGAGTACTCTGGTCTAGGACTTGGATTGTCGGATTCAACTTAGGCATGTTTTTGTCCACCTGTCAAGCTTCATTCCCCCTTTCATTCAAGCCCCCTTTATCTTTCACACCCGAAGGGACCCCCAAGAATAGCTTGGATAAAATGCCTAAGGGCTCTCCTACCATCAAAGGAAAATGCACCTGATGGTTTCAGACAACAAATTGATACATATCCCACGTCGCGGACATGGTCAGCAGTCGATGCTCATTTTTTTATCCCCATTTTAGGCTAAAACGACGGGATTTTGTGTTGCGAACATGGTCAGCAATAATCATCCATTGTCATGCCGAATCCTCCAGGCCTTGAATGTTGCTGTCATGATTTGCATTGTGTTCTAGCACATTATGTCAAGGTGGAATATCGACACTTATTGAACTAACCCTCAGTGCACCTCCACACGTCAGGCGGAAAAAGCTACGTGACAACGTCTCTCGGGGCTCCCACGATCTGAGCGATAAGATTATATTCTTGGGGTTTCTCTAAAAACCATGCACAGATTGACCTTCATCCACATGGGAAACGAGGAGTCGCTCAGACATTGTGTTTCGGGCCCATCTCACCAGGAAGCTAGCTTCTCATGCCCCCTAATTGTTGGACCCTTGTAGGCTCCTTGGACCGAGGCCCCCCTCCTAGAATCGCGTGCGGTGACGGTATGAGGATATGTCCTCATCTACATCCGGTACGCCTTATCGCATCGTGCATGTTCCCCCATGTCCAAGACATACGACCTTAAACGGTGTCGTTTCATCCCACCACATGTCCATAAACTGTGATGATATCATCCAAGACGTACGACGAAAAATGGAACAGCATTGTGGTTACCTCCCCATAGGGGACATCACGTTGGGTATTGGTCAATTACCATACCATTTGTCAACGCCTATTATGGATTGATTATTTTGGCGATGCCAGGAATTTCTACCCTAGGTCGGTCGTTCCACGAAAGAAAAACTATTCACCTTCAAGGACAAAGAAGATATATCAAATGCCACTTATTTTGGTGTGAGGGAACGACCCGCACACCTCTTTCATCCTTTTCACAGGTACCATGTCATGTCGTGCCACCCTTCAATAACTACGTACAACTTGATTACCATCCTTATGGGATACGTAGGAATGCCCAGACCTTTTCTCTTTGGGTCCAACTTGAGGTCTGCTGATTCATCATGTATGTCTCGCCTTTGGGACCTTGACTATAGGATGACGTGGTGTGGTATGGGATTATTTCCTCATTCACATCGGGTTTGCAATATCCACCCCGCATACACCTTGTTATGAGAATTAGCCCTTCTGTTTCTTGTCCGGCACGACATTAAAAGGCACCTCCATGAACTACGTATGTCTTGATTCCCATCCTTATGGGATACGTAGGAGCGCCTAGGCACTTCCCCACAGGCCCAGCTTAACTTTCATGTTCGGTTCAATGGCCTGAACACTTCTCCAAGGAGCAGATGGTAAGAAGGACCTTATCCTCATTGACCTCGGGTTTCGCAACCGCTTTACCATGTGTCTCCCACTCCTCTTACTCTTTGGTATGAGCTGTAAGACCTTAAACTATGATCCCCTCTAGAACTACGTGCTGCCTGATTCTCATCCTTATGAGGTATGTAGGAACACCCAGACAATTCGTCATGGGTCCAACCATAGGGGTTACCAAATCCCGTCCCTCCTCACTGTCGTCCCCTTGGCCTGACTTCCTGGGGAGTGGTGTAACTGCAACATCTACCCCGAATAAGCCCAGGATTCCCCATAGTAATGTTGGGAAGCGACAGTTCTCTCGCCAGAGGGGTCCTGTTTATAAATTTGGATTATCTGTGACTCGATTAATGCATCTGGCTAATACTCCTCCACCACGGTGGTGCAATTTTGGGAGTGTTGGATTCTGTTCGAACAAACCACCACTCTACTTCCATGATTTGCATGCCCCTTTAATCAGATCTTCAACCTATTTCATGTTTTATGGGACCCCCTAATAGTATGGATGACTGAGCTGTGGTCCACTTACTGTAACAATATAGATGATAGACCTTTGGTCCACCTATTGTAACAGTATGGATGATTGACCTACGATCCGCCTGCTATTATGGGCCAACCTTCCGGAAGACTGGTCATGTTCGATGGGATCCCCTAACAGTATGGATGCCTGACCTGTGGTCCACCTACTATAACAATATGGATGATAGACCTTTGTTCTGCCTATTGTAACATTATGGATGATTGACCCATGGTCCGCCTGCTGTCTTGGTCTAGCATTCCGGAAGACCGATCGATAATATTTGAGTTAGGTCCCATGTTGGGAACATGGGCAGCGGTCAGCCGTCATTTGTTGTCCCCATTTTAGGCCAACGCGATTTGGATGATGTGTTTCTTCCACGTTTAACAGTTATCCTCCATCATCGCTCCCCCCATAGTGTTCCAAATTTGGGAAACATGATTCACCTTTTTCATCTCCCTATGTTCGGATTGATCTCAATGCTCCCGGCATTGCCCCGCTCATGTGTTAGAACACATAGAGGAGACGATATATCAATCGGTTTGTGGTCCCCTCCTCTCAACTGGAACACCCTCTGCTTGGAAATCTAGGCCCAATTTAGGATGCCTGAAGCTTGGTTGATGCCCCACAGTCAGACGGAATGATAACACAAGCATCCTTTGTTTATCACATGGGGTGAGACCCACATGAGCATAGGGGTGAGTTGTTATTCATTTCAGGACTATGGTTGAGCATATTAAACCAAAGGTATAGATAAATATATGGGTCCATATATTGGATCGAAATATTGAGCAGTGAAAGCAAAAATTTCATGAGATGGCCAAAACAGATCCCTTAAGGATCAGCGTGCTGGATTGGTCTTTCCAACGCTGCTACCCTTTGGCTGGTAGCCTCTAGAATTGCTTCTCGCTCCCTGAAGACTCTCTCTTCATCAGTAGTCACTGAGTGCAGTTCGCCAATCCCAGCATGTGCCTACGCCCGCTCGGTTTGATGTAATGTCATTTGGTGACTAGCCTCTATCAATTGTTCTTGGGCATCAGCCAACTGGGACATCAGTTGCACTATGAGCTCAGAGCACGTTGCGATGAAGACCTCCTTCTATGTCACCTACCCTTTGAGGATCCAAACATCTTCCTCAGCCCTTAGAAACTCTTGGGTTCTCGCCACTCTTTCCCGACACTGGGAAACATCGGTGCGCCGACCGCTTTGACGTATCTTATCGGCCATGTAATCATGGACCGTCAGAAGAAGGCATTGAGCGTTAGCCACTCTGGCACCCAGGAAGCGTAGCCAGGTATGGAGTGATCCCATCCGCCTCAGCCAATCTGTCTGAGGCTGCCTGAGAAAGCGCTGGATACACATACACCCTTTGTGTTGTGTCATCCGGCTCTCTTGGGCCGCTTATGTATCTGAATCATCTATCTCCTCTGGATCAGGAGACCAGTACGCAGGAAAGGTAGCCAGCAGGTCAGCAGCAGGATCTGCCTCATGGATGCCTTCACAAGGAATTGGATTCTCGATGTCTGGGCGACCTTCCTCTCTCGCCCCGACAACGGCGGTGTCTCCATCAGCTTCCGGCCTCACTCCAATGACAGCACTGCTGATGTCCGTTTCCCCCTACTCACCAATTGCTGGGGCTGACTCAGCTTGGGAAGTATGTTCAAGAAGAGGTGGTACGTCCACTGCTAGTCCACTCACGGACGGTCCGGGCTCAGCAGCCCGACGAGCCTCCAATGCTGTGATCACTATACAAGGAGCATCCTAATTAGTTGTGTTTTCTAACAATAGTCTTCAGTAGCGAAGTAGGGGACTTATAGGAACCCATAGACTAAGCTTCCAGTGTTCTGGAGACTATAGGAGGTGTCATGGCAGGAGGCCCCTATGCACTTTTCAGTTCGATAATGGGTGTTGGAGTCCCATCCTCACCCACCGACGCCTCTCCTCCATCCTCTATTAGGGACGCCTAATTAGTGCCTATGTGCTCCTGATTGAGATAGAGAAATGGATTAGGAGTTGCAGAAGAGAATGGACAAGGGAGGAGGATGGATGAAGATAGTGATAGACCTCGAGTATCTTGGTAATGTCGGGATCAGAGCTGAAAATCTCACTACTCTCCCAGAGACTCCCTTAGTAGGCCTCCCCCTGTGATCCCTCACCTTCAGGTTCCCCATATCCTTCACCTTTTCCTTCATATTCTCCTTCTCCTTCATCTTCTCTTGTTTCCTCCTCTTCCTCAGACTCGTCATCACTATCTCCCTCTCCCGGTGGCATCACTTCCGGATCATGCTCTTGGTCATGCATCACTTTCACCAGGAAAGGTGGCTCCGCGCGCTGACCCATTTGGCGCTCGTATGTGTCCATGGATGTTATATATGCGTGCCGCCAATGGAATTTTATTCTGTCGATAACTCGAATGAGCCCGACCTCTGGCAGATGGATCTCGTCCTGCATTATCTTCTGCCAGATGGATTCAACGCCCATTGATTTCTACAGAGTCATCTAGGCCGACCACAATGCCGGGAAGATTTCATCATGGGAAGGTTTGATCATGTATCTTATCTGCTTCCCGGGAAACTCTCTGGCCGCCTCGTGTGACCCCCCTCTGGGCAACGAGGTCGCAGCGACACCATGCGATGTCCCTGCAACTGAGGTCCCAGCCTGCGCATGACTTGCTGCCTGGCGCGCCCATGGTTCCCCCCTTCTAGCATCACCTTTCCTGCTCACCCGTCGCCCATTTTCCATGCGGGTAGTCTTTATTTTCCAGACTCGCTTGCGTAAAATCCCCTCAGGGTACGCAATAGTCTAGTGTTTGTCATACTCGGTGGATAGGCCAGTGTCGACCCCAGTTGGAGGAATGGTAATGACGTCACTAGAGCCATAAGTGTTGAACATTAACCACATCTGGCGAAGGACGCATGGATTCGTCTCCTCTTGGGAATCCGTGAATTCCTTATTCGGCATTCGCTGGAGGCACCCAAACTTCTTGGTGAATCAGGATGGCATGTAAGGCTCACTAGTGATATTCCCATTGATCCGATCCATGACCACCCTGCCCCGGATTCTCTGGAAGTACTCTTGCTGCTCCAGTGAGACTTTTCCATTGTCCACCATCTAGTCGACTGGGGTATGGAATGGGCTGAAGATGAAATTGGAGTGGTTACCGATTCAGATTCTTATTCCCTCCTCATTGAGCATCATTGGTGCAACCCCGACAATATTCAGGAGAGATGGTCGTATACCATTTCCCGGAGGACGAATGGTGTTTGGGAAGGTGTATCTGCCACCCAACTGTGAAATATCTCGAAGGGGCCACATACCCTCTGAGGTGACCCCCCTCGTGAGATGCGTCTCAGGATGGAATACAGCCTACCCAACACAGGGACCCATACATTGAACCGTTTTTTGGTATCCATGGTGCCCGCCATCACAACTGTTGCTGGGCGGATGCCCATCCTTGCAACCCGCACCGGTAGGAGCCACCTTCTTAGGAAGTTGGCAAGGAACCCGGCATATTGGATGTTCGGGTACCGGGCCTCAATAACACGGTATCCCCATGATTGGTATTTCCCCACCTCCAGGGTCCTCTATTACGATCCATTCTTCCTCCTATGATCCGAGATTGGGCACCATTTACCCCATCCCAGCATCTTGACTGTCGGGTCCTTCTCCAAAAAATGGCTGAACCAGTCCATGTGGGTGATGTCCTTCAGGAAATCCTTGACCTACAACCTCTCCTTGGCCAGGTCCAGTAGATTCAATGTCAGCATAGGGGTTCATGATATTTCTTCCCAGGTGTTCCTTGGGGGAATGAACTCATCGTATTGGTAGCCCTCTAGTGGGATACCTCCGATCCATTGAACATCCAAAAGCCTGATTCCAACTTCCAAATGGTGAAGATGGAATGTGTTGGTGTCATGGGACCATTGGGTAAACAGCTCTGTCCTGAGTTCATGTTGATGGTAGAAGTGGAATTATGACATCCACACCACCTCGAACAGACCAATGGGCCGTAGATCATCCCCAAATTGGTCACATGTATAGCGAACCCAGTACGCCCAGACCCACTCACTGGTGAAGTTGCCTTCAGACCGCAGGTCCCAATCTGGCAGCCAGCCCTTAGTGTCATCCGTGATGCTCTGACGGAACGTGCTCGCATAGAGGGCTGGAGAGCTATCCGCAACCGGATCACCCCCAGCAATGGTTCTGGTCCTTGGGTTCAAAACATCCACATCCATATGTCTGTTCTCTCTAACAGGATGACCATTGTTGGTGATGTTGTAACGGGGAAGGTTGTCCTCCAATGCCACCCATTCCTGTAGTGTGTCCACCTCTAAACTTGGAAACGTAACCTCCTCAAGGATGTAGACGTTCCAGAGCGGGAGTTTTTTGGACAGGGGATACTCTTTCTGGGAAGGGGTCAGCAGGTTGAACAAGGTAAGGTTGTCAGAAACAACCACCTTGGCACCATAAACCTCTTCATTTGCTGCCATTTCAGCTCTACGAGCGGCGTCTTCCCCCTCATCGACTTGGTTCGTGGGCATCTTGAGTTCTTTGGGAGTTGCGCGGAATCCGGATGGGTTGCGTGAATTCAGAAAGAGTTGCGTGAAATCTAGAACAGTGGTGCACAATTATAGATTTAAGCGCAAAATATCCCGGGTTGTGCGTAAATGCGGAGGAATCTCGGAAGGAATTATGCTCTAACATAGTGTGTGTTCCGTGCAGTCACAAAGGCAATTTTGCACCCGAGTCCTCGGAGCCTATCATGCAGAAAAGCTTGAGTACAGAGCAGGGGACCCAACACCCCTTTTTATAGGAGTGGTTGGGGTTCTTCACAACGCCGAAAGCACATTCCATTCCAAACTGGAGTTTTGCGCGCAGCGTGGGCTTTTTCACGCAAAGTCCCCCAAAATCCACCGCTTTGGCGTTTTGGTGTTTACCTCATAATCTGATAGTTGCGACCTCTCACCGATCCAATTCAGAGGGGGGTCATTTGTAGATGCTGAAAAAGTCCGTAACTCCTAAAGGAAGTTTCTAAATGATGAAGAGAAGTCATATTCGGACATGGAGGCTCGGTCCGGAGGTCCCGGATGTGTTGCGCAAAATTAAGGATGTTTTGCGTGAAAAACTATTGGCTGCGCGAAAGGAGTCAGGGATTCGTGAAAGGACCCCAGCTCTGGCACGCAATTTCGCGCGCCCGCTCCCATGTGGTGCCCGTTTCCACACCTCCGTCTCTGGCGTGCCATATTTCCTGCGCCTCCTTGATTCCGTGATTCCAAGGGAATATAAATAGATGGAGACCACTTCCATTTCTGGGTTGTGGAATTTCAACGGGCTCTCGTGCGTGAAATAGGACTCCCGCACGCGCAATATGACATTTAGGTATTGACTCTATTCGTGCGACCTTTCCTCAGGATCCTCCTTTGGGTGCAATCCCAATGGATTCAATAAAATTGAAAACTCCTCAGGGTTTGTCCTTTGCACGCAATCCCTTACGTTGCGCGCAAAGTGGTCTAATTGAGCGCAACCCCTTCGTCGGGTGGGGCCATGCCTTAGGGTTCCACCGTTGCCACTCGTGCGCAAATCACATCCCTTGCACTCCATCCCCCTAGCCGCGCCCAATTCCTCTACCCCAATTGCGCGCCATCCCATTGTATTACGCGCAAATATTTTCTTTGCATGCAATCCCCATGACTCCTCGCATTCACGCCCCTCGGGTTCCTCCCTGCATAGGTTCCCAATTTCTTCCATAACGGGCATGTGTTCCATGCGTTGTTTTCCCGTAAAGCCTTCTATGCTCATACGAAGTAACCTCAGGGCCCTTTGGGTGGTGTTTCCATTTCATTTATTTTCCTCATGCTCCTTCGCGTAGGCATGCTAATGGCTATTTCTTATTCGCATAGCCACGCTAATGTGGACCCTTCAATGGTTCTCCCTGTGGCCCCCCTTCGCTACGGCCTTTCCAATGCCTTCCCAACCACAAGGGGTAGAGGGTTATGGTAATGTAAGCTCTAGGGGTGTGGAGCGAACCCACCTTGTACGAGCTGTAAGACGTTAAACTTCCAAGCACCTCGTCCTCAACACATGACGTTAAACTGTGATATGACCCTCTGCCTCGCACGCAGTGTCCACCCGGCTCAGGCATTCTTTACGCAGCTCGTCTCCACGGGAATGTAATCTTCCTCACATAGAATGATATCCTCCCTCTTGGAGTGGCGTTTGTCCACGGGGGAAGGGTTGCCACAGAGTGTAAGCCCCTAGCCTCTCTTACGGAAGGTAGCGCCCAAGCACCTCCGTACTTCCCCACTACCAAGGCCAGTGGAGGGTGTGATAAGGAATGAGGCATCTACTTTGCTCGGTCCCAAATCCCTCTCCCTCTGAGCCTTGTCGCACTTCATGCTTCCATCCTCGAGTATGTCCCGTCACCAAGGGTTTCTCAACGCGTAAACCCATCTCCACTTCTAACGGACACACCCTTTGCGACGTGATCATCTGGTCCCTGCTGCCTCTTGTTTCTCACACCGAGCATGACTCACGTGTGCTTAGAGTGAGAATCGACCATGACATCCTCTTATGGGCTGCCTCAGAGTGTAAGCTCCATCCAGGTGAACTATGTGGAATTTGATCTGTGCTAGGGCATGGTATATAGGAAGCCTCCATGAGGATCAAGCCCATCACCCGGTTGTTCTGACCCCTTCGCATCAGTTCACAAACTCCATGGGCCGTCTCAGAACGTAAGCCCCAAATGTCATCCCGCATGACGTTAAACTGCATGTTGTCCAACACGACATTAAATTGTCTGCCTCATCCCTCATGATGTTAAACTGCACCACCCGAACTATGTGGACTTTGATCCATGCTAAGGAATGGTATGTAGAAAGCCTCCACGAGGTTCAAGCCCACCACCTAGTTGTACCTCCCCCTTCGTGTGGGTTTGCTAACTCTATGGGCCACCTCAGAGCATAAGCCCATATCCACCATTGTGGGCCACCTCAGAGCGTAAGCCCCATATCCACCATTGTGGGCCGCCTCAGAGCGTATGCCCCATATCCCCCATTGTGGGCCACCTGAGAGAGTAAGCCCCATATCCACCATTGTGGGCCGCCACAAAGCGTAAGCCCCATATCCATCATTGTGGGTCGCCTCAGAGCGTAATCCCCAAATGCCCCCATCCCACATGACGTTAAACTGTATACCCGAACTACGGGGACTTTGATCCATGTCAAGGCATGGTACGTAGGAAGCCTCTGCAAGGTTCAAGCCCCTTCACTTTATCACCCATCCTAATTCTTAATCGGGCCACCACATCCCAGTTGGATCATGCCACATCATTCCACTCCAAAGTATCCGGGAATCCGCCCACGTGCTGGCCCCAACATCGGCGTTCCCATCTAAGGGTTCTTTTATTTGATCCACTCTCAGTGTTCTGATTAGTCCGATCCATCCCCGCTAGACGTTAAAATCACAACATACCCCGTTTTAAACATGGGAAGATGAGGAAAACCTCAGATACATGCCTATGGAATGCTAATTCCCTGCGTTCAATGTTTGATGCCTCGGGCTTCCGCGCCCTCGAGAATCCATATGATAAGGGACAGAAGACAGACGTGACAATCGCCCAGAGTCAAGACACCCCAACGACGCCACAACATGACCATTATCCTCACCGAAGGATGCTGCCCCGACTAGACCCCTTGGAGCGTCTCGACGGAAGCAGCGTAATTAAATGGTGTCCATGATGATATGGCACCAGGAACAAGATTCACAAATACGTCTTAAATCTATGAGGGAGACCCGGACTACGTGACGAGCTCTGAGTAGGAATCCACGGAAGGAGGAACCAACATCCCATCATCCCGGTTTTTATTAAGGAGAAGACGTCCTTTCACAAAAGAACAGATGCCTCCAGCCTTTGGAAAGCGGGAATGCAAGTCCATATGTCGCGCGTCCTCCCCTGCATGACGGATGCGCACACGCCCCAACGAAAGCATTGGAAATAGATAATTTTGAAACTCAAATAGTCTAATTCCAATGAAATTTTTCATGATGATCTTTTAATGACTATAAGGATGTATGGATTTATTAATTTAACTTACAATAATGATATCAATTGATAATAATATTATAAGGTTATTATTTATAAAATTATTATAAGTGATTTTAAGGCCATCAATATGATAACATGTTTAATGATCATGTAAGGGATAAGCCTTATATATAGTTTATAATATCTCACTCAGATTTTTAATCATTACAAAAATTAGTTCATGTCAAAGAAACTAAAATATGCTTGTTTCTTTATTAAATGTAGAGAAAAATTTTAGTGGTATAATAAACATTTCCCCATGAATAAGAAGTCCTCTTCATTCAATGGGGGAATAAAACAACAAAACATCCATGGGAGAGACCGATGAAAAATTACAATACCTTACTCTATTATTTTTCTTTATATTATGTTATAAAATAATGATAAATGAATATAATTGATGAAATGACTTTATGAATTCAAATAGTGTATAGATGAAAAGGTATTTTCATTTATTTTCATAATGATTTCATTTTTCTATATAGTTGAAAAATATTTATGATGAGGATATATTATGGATATATTTATGACAATTCAAAATTTGTATATAATTTTCCCATTCTAGTAATTAAAATAAATTCAATGAATTAAATTTTATATTATTTATCAATATACAAACAATATAGATTATATATTACATTAAATATAATGATGTTCTCATGAGATATTGATATACTCATTCATGAAGTGTCAATGATTTTATGGAATGATATAAATATTTTCCTCTATGTATGCCATAATTTATATATTATATTGAATAATATAAGTATTTGAGATAATAATGAGGGTAGGAAAGATATTAAAGGATAAATATTTGTTAATGTGTCACTTTTAGTATTAATATTGAGAAGGATTTTATAATTATTTATGTTAATTAAAATATATTCCTATGTCCATAAAAATGTATGTTCATTGATGGATTTATATCTATTGTAAACACTGTCCGAAAATGGGGTGGTGGAATGAACCATGAAAAGGTTTTATTGGATATTATCTATGATATAGAGTAAATTAAATGTTAAGATATAACAATTAAATATGATTTTTAATTATCTCATGAGAGTAATCTTGATAAAGAATCCTTGTTATTTTCATGGATATTGATGTATCCCATCTTATTATCACATTAATGATGAAGAAAGAGAATGATTAATGAGGCACTATTTAAATGGAGGAGCATGATTTGATCAAGTGGATTCATTATGTTATTTTTAAAATGTTATAATTTTTGGAGACAATAAAAAATTTGTAGATACATATACTTTAGTAAAAGGATGATGTGATACAAATTAATTATAGCCGAAATTTTTCATTAAATAAATATTGTCTTTTCAATTTCATATGATTACCACAACACAAAAAGAAGTGAAAAATGATTTATTATGATATAATATTACAATAGAAAATGAAATAAATTATAATATTCTAAATAAAACTAAATTAAAAAAATAATAAACCATATGTAAATTATTTTATTAAAAATTAAAATGTATTTATCCCCATGGAAAAACCATTGATTCTAAAAAACCGGTTTTATAAATTATATGGTTCAGTTAAATAAATAACATTTGAAATTTTAGATATGTCTGTTGTATTGATAGAAATTAATGTAAGGATTGATAAAAAAATTAATTACACCAAATATCTAATTTATAATAAGAAATTATAATTGAGTCATACATGGTTAGAAAAATAATGTACTATTTAAAAATATATATTTTTAATTTTATATTATATGATTTTATTTAAATGTTTAATTTATCATAATTGATGTATAAAATTTATTGAAATTTTTATTTTTATATATTGATTCATTTTTCATTAAATACTTTGTAATAGATATTAAATAATTCAATATTAAATGGCATATTTATCAAATAATTAGTGTCTCTATATAATATGAATTTTCATAATAATAAATTATAATTATATTTATTAATGTGTTATATTAATTAAATAAATTATAAATATATATTCAATAAATTATTCAATGATATAACAATAGGCTTGGAATCTTCACTAATCAATGGATATCTGAGGAACAACATGCTTTTGTAAAATGGAGATCAATCAAAGAGGCTATTGGGGTGGCCCAGGAGATTGTTTGGGACATCAACAGAAAGGTCGTGGGTTCAAATTTAATCATTAAGCTCGACATGGAAAAAGCGTATGACCATTTGGAGTGGAATTATATCACCCATACCATGAGGTGCATGGGGTTCTCTGAGGCTGTTATTGATATCTGCTTCTGCTACTATAGCTCGGCGTAGTACAACATCAATTTTTCTATGAAATAGTGTCGTTTCATCACGTTGTTCAGGGGTTTACGTCCGGGGGACCCTCTCTCCCCGGCCCTTTTCATTCTGTACTAAGACACCCTTAGTAGACACATTTCATTAGACATGCAACAAGGTGTTGTTTGGCCCTTTCACTGAAGTTCGCTCATTCTCAATTCCTCCCTTATTTTTTTGTGGATGACCTAATGTTCTTCATAAATGGTCGGAGCCCCTCCATCAAAGGTTTCATGAAGATCATGTACACTTTTGCCAAGTGGAGTAGACAATTAATCAACCGGGAAAAAGTGGAATCTTCCTCCCTTCAAGATTCCCAAGAAGATGCTGGAGATCCATTGAAAACACTATTGGAATACATGAGAAACAGTTTCCTTTAACATACCTAGGGGCTCCCCTTACCCCAGGGAGTATTCGGGTCCATTTCATCGAGGAGCTATCTAACAGGATCATAAACCGCATCAATAAATGGAAGAAACAGTTCCCATACTTTGGGGGTAGGATCACTCTGATAAATTGTGTGTTGTCCTCTATTCCTATTCACATATTGTATGTGATTAAGGTTCCAAGGTATTTCCTCAAATTACTGGAGTCCTCTTTCAACTCATTTCTTTGGGATTCTCATGGTGATAGAAAATGAATATGGGCCTCTTGGAATAAGCTGGCCAACCACCTGGATCATAGAGACATTAATGTGAGAAGCTTGGATGAGTCTATGGTGCATAATCCCGGTAAACTATCATGGGAGGTCATTGAGGGCTGGTCTTTATGGGGTCGCTTCATCAGAGGGAAGTATGGATTTGGCATAAGAGAAAATGGTAGGTTTTCATCTCCTCTCTGGAGTTCTATCTATGATCAGGTGTCCTTGCTCCACAACCACTCTCTTTGTATTCTTGGGCAGGGAGAGGTCAATTTCTAGGAATGAAACTAGGGTGGCAGTCTCCTTGCTTTCCCGGGCTGCCCAGCTCATAATATTTTTGTTAGGGAGGCTTCCCTCTATCCCTTATTCCTTAGGGCTATGCTGAGCCCAGCCCATGAATACCGTTTCCTTGAAATATGCATGGACGGATCTCTCGATAGGTGCATTATTAGGTTCTCTTCTTTAGGTAGATATTCAACAATGTTTTATAAGAATATCACCTCTGTGCAACCGGCCAACGACCCCTAGAGCTGTACTCTCTGGGGAAAATATATCCCTCCTAAATTCAGATTTCTTATCTAGAGAGTCTGGTACCAAGACCTTCTAACGGAAATGGAAATAAAAGTAATAGGTATCCCTATGGCCTCACAATACATCTGTTGTTCATCCACTGAGGAGTAATCCGGAATCCATCTCTTCCTCCACATCGACTTGGCCAACCATATTTGGATTGTGCTTGGAGAGTTCGTGGTCCTTCCACGAGTGGCCTTCTATTTTGAGGATTTCATCCACCAATGGCTTCACGGAGCCCCCTCCAGACATGAGGTTGATGGGCATTCAATTCTGATAGTTGTTTCTTTTGGTGTATTTGGAAAGCGCGCAATCGGCAAGGGACCATGGGTCTCATCCATCCCTCCGAGCTTTCAGTGTTAGGACCAGGCTTCTTGCCTCTGATCTGGGTTCCCTCCATAAACACCATGAGTCTATGCCTTCCCTTAGACATTTTATAGAAAAGCAACATCATCCTGACCCTCCATCCCATCCACCCCCAGGGTCATGGGTCAGATGGTTCCGTCCTCCATATGGGATCAAACTCAACATTGATGGGCTTGCGGCTAGGGCATCATGAGGGGAGGTGGGGCCATTAGGTCCAATATGGGCTTAGTAATCCTCACGTTCAACGCATACCTTGGGATGGGTGACTCTCTGGTAGCCGAATCCAAGGCAATGCATATTGGATTAGAGCTCTACCTATCTCAGGCTATCCCTCTCACTATTTTGGAAACAGACATAGAAATCCACTTTAGATCCCATAAAGGAGACACCACCACCCTGGAAGATCACTTATCTCATTCTCAAGTGCATAGATCTCATCCCTCATGATACTGAGAACCTCAAAAAGCGGCGTCAGGGTAACCGACTGGCTGATTTTTGGCTTCCAGGGTGACCCAGGAATCTTCCCTCTCAACTTTCAACTCCCTTGGATCCCTGCACTGAGGTGGTGTGGACGTTGCTCTCAGCGATGCTCTTGGCCTTCACTTTTACAGACCTATGTGATCCCATGTTTCTAGTGATGGTTCTATGCCATAACATGATGTCATGATGTTTTCTATTTAAATAAAAAATATATAATTTATGTCAATTCAATACAATGGAATGGATTATTTATTTTGAATCAAGATTTAAAAATGATGTAATAATATCATTTTTTGCCCATAAAGATAAGTTACCAAGGTCAAATATAGTTGCAAAATTAAAGGTAAAATTTGATATAAATGTAACATTAAGGGATAAAGTCATAAAATAAAAAATGATACATTTGTTTATTAGACATTTTTAAAACTCTCATTATCCTATCTCAAATATTTTTTCACTACAAATTAACTATACATGATTATTGAATAATATTAGATTATATATTGAGTATTGACCAAAATATATCACCTTATTTTCAATAAAGATACCCTTACTTTATCGACCTCAAAGAAACAATTTTTAGCTTTGTTTTAAATACATTCCAAAATTTTATCTATAATAGTCTAATCCCATTTTGGAAGCCTTTAGGTGCAAGAAGACACCTCAAATCCCTCATTTATAAGAGGCTCTGTAAGGGAATTATCATGTCTTCAACATATCCATTATCCCCTCCTTAGTCATTTTTCATTATCTTATTCATCCACATATTTTAAATCTGATATATAAATTTTATTATTTTTATATATATAAAAAAAATTTCTTATAAATTTATATTATTACAATAAAAGAACATGTTATTACTTATTTAGTCATTATATAGTGTTCCTATTTGAGTCTTGATTTCCACATACATAAATGATTCCATAAAATTTACATAATGAATGAATATGAAATCGTAAATAATATTAATATTATAAAATAATGATTAATTTAACATAATTTTATAATTCGTTAATTCTAATCTACTAGAACGTATTCATCAATAAATTCTATATTTTTATTAAAATGAAATTCACTATAAAAAGAATATTTTCAAGAATTCATCAGGAACTATATTCATAAGTTCCCTAAAATGACCCAATAATGTATAAATATTTAATAAATTAAACAATAAATAAATAAATATTCTATAAATGATGGAACCATGATAATATAGTAAGGACTCGGACCTCATAATTGAAGAACACAAGGAAAATTCAATAGTTAACACACAAAAATAAATTTAACAAAAAAGTAATATTTGGGTAATTAAGAATTAAAAATTAATGGTATTAATTATACAATATAGTTAAACAGTTTTATAAAAATGTATAAAAATCCCATATTTATTTTATATGAATTAGATGATGTATAACCAAGTGGATGTATAGGGTAAGGGTGTAACACCCCGAGATTTTATGAAAAGTGTTCTTTTTAATTAATGTGTTGTGTTGTACGCTACACCAAAAAGAGCTTGCACAACACGCATCCCTAACTTGTCTTGCACTACACGCAATCTCGGCCTTCCACGATAGCGTGTGTTTTACGCAATACCGAGTTTCACTAAACAAGATATTATTATAATATTATTATGAACTAGCCGTTATGAATAGTAATACCCACTTTTTGAAATTTTATAAATTTTATCGTTCAAAATGGACTTCATTTTTGGATTCGGAATATCGAAATTAGCTTAGGGTGAAATTTTGGTACTTTTCCGATAACTTTCATATTATGATGAATAGTGAAAATTATTAAATTTTAATTAAAAACAACTTTTTTAATCGAAATAATTAATAGTGATAAATTATTAATTTGAGTGGTTTTAAAGTATATTTATAATATATTTTTACAATTTAATACAATTTTGTTCATTGGATGTAATTTCAAATTTAAACCAGACATACACAAGTGTCAATCTTTTGATAGCTCTTATCTCTTAAAAACACGCTATTTGTCTTGACGACGGGAATTAATTTTTAAATTAGTTAATGTGACTGATATGTTTTGAATTTAGTAAAATAAACATAATTTTTGAATTCATAATATCAAATATATCTTAGGCCTAATTTTTTGTGTTTTTCTGGAAACTTTCAAATTTTGATGAATAGTGAAAATACTAGGTTACTATTTAAAAACCGACTTTTTAATTAAATTATTATTTATCTTATTTAAATTTATTTTAGGTCAAAATTGATAAATTATACCTATATATGTTCAATGTAATTCATTGGAGTAATTTGATAATAATTTTTGATATATAAAAATTTCATTGAACTTTTCACTGTCTTTTACCCACCTCCTAGGAGAATTTGCAAATTTCCATAAAACTTAATTTTACTGCTTCCCTGAGTGGAATTTCAAAAATCCAAGAGAAACAGTTGATGTCAGTAAGAAAAATTTGGTTCAATGAGATGAAAATAATTTTTGGGGAATACTAATTTTTTACTTTTATTTACCACGGTTAAAAGTAAATAGGGTAATTAAGGGTAAAAATGATATTATTATTACCCTAAAACATGTCCTAATTCGATTGGTTAAGTTTAATTCGACCATAAACAACATTATGAATAAAATATGACCATTTAGGCCCACTTGGATTAGATTAGGACATTTATTATCAATTTATTTAAAGAAGGGTTAAAATAGTTAATATCAAAGTTTAATAACTAAAGAATTTTTCATATAGGGTTATACATAAGATAAATTAGACTATAAATATTAATTAGGAAGATAAAACGATTTCCAACATAATGGTATTTTATTTGTAATTTTTAGACTTAAAATAATTTAATTTATTTATGATACAATGATGATGCAGTAATTATCATATTAATGAAATATTGACATAATTGATGTTATAAATACCCAAATAAATGTAATTTGGGACTTTTTATGAATTCCAATAATTTTATATGTTAATATGAAATGTTAGTATTGATTTAATTAAATTTCCTAGAACTAATCATTCTGTTATAATTTTCCCAAAAATCAATTACCAAATAGTGTCAAAATTGACATAAAATAGTTTTTAAAATAAATACTATATTATTAATTGTAATTTTATTCCTAAAAATATAATGTTCGGCCAAATGACTTAGATAAGGTTATATATATTAATAATAAACGACTTGGGGTTCTTTTGGCTTGATATAGTATGTTTATTAACCTTATAGTGTAAGAAAACAAGAAGACACGGTAAAAGTTAAATTATCTTACTTAAAGATAAATCTAAATGATAAGGTTACAATTGATACCTAAACTTGTCTAAATTCTATTAGATGAGAGTATTTCGACTAATCCACACCATATATACGAAATATATAAATTTGGAGTTATTAAAACCCGAATTTGACTTTATAATAAAATAATATTTTTTGTTATTCCAAACGTGCCCCTCTCCTCCCTTATAAAAGGGCACCTCATCCCTCTCTTCCTCACACCACTTTGAGCCTTCAATATCAGCCGACCCCTGACAATATCTCCTCTACACTTCCCTAGAAACATCCTAGAGGTCCTGGTATTCTTCAAAGACCATGTTTAGTGCCCTATGAGGAGGTCTCAAAGAGGCGCTTCAAAGAAGAGGTAATGCCCGTTACCGATTCTTTCATCTTTATTTCTTCTTCCACATCTTCTTATTTAGTTGTTTCATTATGAAGTAATAACATAAATATCACTCATATACTGATATTTTATTATAAGTATGAAACAACACTATTTCACAATCTATCCATCCTACAGAAAACAAAATCACCATGCGTGCGTACGTACGGAATACCGTCTCCACGCCGTGGTGTAATCTATTATCCACCACCACCTTACTTGGATGTGTATAATAATGAAAATATATAACTATATATGATTATTGTAAAGTGATATTGATTCTGTAATATTATACATACACATTAATACAATTCCACGATCTTGGGAATGATATCATCGCTCGTGCGTACGTACGGACTACCGTCTCCACGACGCGATGAGATTCACTCTCCATGTTAACCATTAATGAATGATTATAAAGTATATATAATGAATAATAATGAAATATATGACATAATAATGATAATGTATTTATGTATATATATATTTATGTCATTTAATTAATTCCATTAAATTCAAAAGGGAAACGAAAACAGCGTTCATGCGTACGTATGGCCTTCCGTCCCCATGAATGGTGTATTTCATTCCTTTTATCTATTTATAATATATATGTATATGATGAATATATATTATATATAAATCATGTTTTATATTCTGGAATTATTTAAATCAGGATATAAGTAATAATATCAAGAACGAAAAGTCTAAACACATACGATAAATGAAATGATTTTACCCAAAATGCTTCTTTAACATGGAATTTACAAAAGAACAGGTAATATAAAGTCATAAGTGAAAAATATATGATATCATAACAATGAATATGATTCTGTAATAAGTCAATGACATTATTTAAATCATTATACAGGTGGTTCGTATACGTACAAAACATATTGGACCTAAGGTAATGGATAATTTTCAAATTTCATTTTTATCTGAGATTGCTTATTCGTAAGTATTTAATGGGGGTTATTGCTAACGTCCATGTCCATGTTTTATAAAAGTGTTTTCATGTATGTTTAAAGTAATTTTTACCCATTTTTTACTTTTACTATATGGTATGTAATGAACCATTCTTTTGTTTACATTACAAGGTACTTTTTGACTTTTCCAGCAAAAGTACGAGAAGAATGTTTTTTTAACTTATACAGCACAAACAAATTTTTACGATTTTATAAACCCTTATTTTCATGAAGCTTACTCCAAAATCTATCATGACTATTTTAAAAAAAATCCCTTTCTTTTAAAATTTCATGACATTTTGTGAAATGAAAATGATTTTGAAGAAGAAAGGATATTTTCCTCAAGAATTCATTTCAAGTGTTTTATCAAAACCATTTTTCGTCTAAGATGAAATTATTTCATATGTGTATGTTTTAAGTATAATGTCTCTATGATTTACATGGTGTCACTTTCCTTATTATGAAATGATATCCATTTCTTTATATGGATTATATAATGATGGGATGATGTTTATGAAACCAATTTCATTTATTGGGTTATTATGAATGATGTATGTTTATTTTGTTGAACAAGTAAAAATGATTTCATTATGAGATGGGTGGGACCTATATCTCCCTCCAATGCATTGGGTAAAGATTTTATATCTCATGAGATAGACATGGCTGGAACGGTAAGTTAATCTGGTTCAGTGTTACAGGACTGAAACGAGGAGTGAACTCGATTCAAAATCGGACTTTGTCCACTAAGATGGTCTTGGCAGCAATGCCTTGGCTAATATGGAAATCATTACATGTGCTTAATGGATGACACAATTACATGTTTTATTCCCATGCTATGTTATCATTATTTATGTTCCATTATGATCGATGCCTTATTTACTTCCATGTTTTATGTCGTTGCCCAAGATTTTGAAGTTTAAACCTTATGTTCATGTTTTTAGGTTCAAATGTGTATGGTATGTTTTATTAAATCCATGCTTACCCTTACTGAGAATTTGAGCTCGCTCTTTTTATGTTTTATATTCCCCCAGGATTAAAATAAATGTTTTAGGTAAGGAAACAAAAAGTGGAAGATCTTTATGGAAGATGTTGAATATCTTTCACAACGATTAGAAGATTATGTTACAAGTTTCCAAAGACACTAAACTATTACGGTCCTTGTGTGTCTGTTTTTGTTATGTGTTATGTATTCCGCAAAAGTAATGTAATATCTATGTACGTCAAGCTTCAGGTTTCTACAGTTGGTATCAGAGGAATGGTTTAGTCAACCTTTGGAAACCAGGATGCGAGAACTTTAGTGAGATCCCTATAGATATTTCTAAGGTATGTATAGTTATGTCCCTAAGGATAAGTATAAGTATAGTTTATAGTACTAGAATTATGGTATCTTAAGATGTTAGATATTGAAGGTACTCCCCCTTTATTATGTTGTTTTCCCTAGTGTGATTTTTGTCTCTCACACTATTCTTTTTGGGTTTTAGACGATGTCTGGAACTCGAAGGAACCGTGTTGATCAATGTAATGGACAATGCAATGATTGTCCCCCTGAACAAACCAACATTATGGGAGATGGAGTGAAAAATCTTATTGCTATACGTACACAAGCTATGAATCATTTTGGACATCCAAATGAGCAGAGAAGGGAACAATATTCTATTGAGTCCTTCATAAGGCAACGTCCACCTTCTTTAAGTGGGTCTTCTGATCCACTTGTTGCTGAACAATGGATCAGTACCACAGAAAAGATATTTTCAGTTCTTCAATTTTCTGAACATGATAAAGTCATCTTAGCAGTATATCCTTTGGAAGGTGAAGCTGATAAATGGTGGAATCTTATCAAGAATACGAGGTCAAGAGATGAAATTGAGTCCATGGAATTGGACGAGTTCAAGAATTTTTTTTTCCAATATTACTTCCCTCGTATTATTCGAACAAAGATGGAGAAAGAGTTTCTCAAACTAAAGAAAAAGGATGATGAATTTGTTGGTATATACGAAGTGAATTTTACAAGGCTTGCAAGGTATGCATCTGGCTTTATCATCCAAATTGAATGTAAAGTTGATCGATTCTTCAGAGGCTTAAAACCAAATCTTCGAAGGGCAATAGCTATAAGAGACTTCAGTAGCTATGAAGAAATTGTGCACTGTGATATTAATGTAGAAATGCAAGTTGGTGTTACATATCCATCTCATGGTTTTGACAAGAAAAGAAAGATGGAGTTTAAAAAGAAATCTCAGAATAATGGTGAAAAGAAGATAAATGTTTCCTTATGCTCCAAGTGTGGAAAGAAACATGGTGGAGATTTTCTTAAAGGGACTAGAAAATGTTTTATGTGTGGGAAAGAAGGTCATCGAGCAGTTGAGAGTCGAAGTAATTGAAAAACGGTTGCTAATGGTGTGAATAAAGAAAAGACTGCAGAGAACGCACCAACAACACTTCAATGATTCAAGTGCAATGAAATGGGGAATTATGCTAATCAATGCCCTAATCCAAGGGTTAATGATGATCGACATGAGCAACAAATTAAGGAAAAGGACAAAGGGAAGTCACATGCGATCATTATTAGAGATGTTGAATATGAAAACGATGTGGTGGAATGATTAAGTGTTTATGTAATGGGATTCCAAAATAATGATGTATATATTATCGTGGAATATTGGAATATTTATTGGTAAATTGTGGTTTTCAATAATTTTATGGTACCGGTAACCATGGAAAGTGATTGAGAAATTTTTGTAAGCAGATGATATGCGCATAATGAAGGGATAATAAGATAATGAGTTGTTTGATTGTATTCATGAGCTCATGATTGATATAAGGACTAAGTGATATCATGGTTTGAGTATAAATAATTTTGAGGATTTTAGTTTGTGGTAAGTGTTAACTTTTAACTGCATTCATGTTTTCACTACGGTTCAATGAGTATTCATTCTTCAAAATAATACACGATTAAGATATTCACATGTTTTTAATTTGACCAACAAGATATATCTTATGATATATCGGGGATAAATTATGGCATTCACGTGATTATTATTTGACATTTCAAGTAATCATTTTCTTTATACTATGAGCTTGGACCGAAGTATTTTAGATAATACTAATGATTGGAGTGGATTATGTTGGACATAAGTTAGTATTGATTAAGGATAGAACATTTTTTCGATATTATTGATGGCATGTTATAGTAATATAGCTTTAGAAAATGGACAACCTGCAGGACGGGAAACATCCCATCGCGTCGGACAAGGCTGTGGGAATCGAACCCACAACCGAAGTGTGACTGGCCTTTATCACCTACCACTAACCTATAAGAAGTCCCTGGTTAGTAGAAACTAGTTTTATTTTCTTATGTGGTATGATATATGAATTATCGTATATGATTAACCTCACCATAGATGGACTTATGTATATTTGATAACTTTTGCTAACCATTTGTTTGAAACAGATGGAATGACCCATCATTCTATCACATGATATGTTAACACATCATGAATAACAAATTCAACTTCATTTATTTAAGAGATGAAGTGGAAATTGTTTGAAGCACGAACAATAGTGAGATTGTACCAAAATAAAGTAGGTATTTATTCTAATTCAAATTCTTCAACTTTAGGGAAATGATCTTGAAAACAAAAAAATTTGTCCTAGTGCCCTTATATCCGATGAATCAGATGGTACCTTAGATCATCACAAATATATGGATTTGTGATTGCTGGATTTTCCATAGCCATGTTCTCTACCACTCTCCATCAGAACATGATGGTTATATTTCTCTTCCATATCCATATTTTCACTTATGTTGAAACCCAGTGATCAGTTTATTTGGGTAACTGTTACGTTTAATACTTTTGTTTTTAAAGATTGGTTTTGGTATTCCTTTTTACGATGTGGGATTCTATTAAAGAAACTTTCGAGTAGTAAACCATTTATATCCCCGATGAATTTCGAGGGAAAAATTCATTTTAAGGGGGGTAGAATATAACAGCCCGAGATTTTATGAAAATTGTTCTTTTTATTTAATGTCTTGTGTTGTACGCTACACCAAAAGGAGCTTGCACAACACACATCCCTGACTTGGCTTTCACTACACGCAATCGCGACCTGCCATGATAGCGTGTGTTGTACGCAATATCGAGTTTCACTAAATGAGATATTATTATAATATTATTATAAACTAGCCATTATGAATAGTAATACCCAATTTTTGAAATTTTATAAATTTTATCTTTCAAAATGGACTTCATTTTTGGATTCTTAATATAGAAATTAGCTTAGGGTGAAATTTTGGTACTTTTCGGATAACTTTCATATTCTGATGAATAGTGAAAATTATATAATTTTTAATAAAAACAACTTTTTTAATCGAAATAATTAATAGTGATAAATTATCAATTAGAGTAGTTTTAAAGTATATTTAGAATAGATTTTTACAATTTCATACAATGTTTTTTATTGGATGTAATTTGACATTTAAACCAGACATAAACAAGTGTCAATCTTTTGATAGTTATTATCTCTTAAAAACACGCTATTTGTCTTGACGATGGGAATTAATTTTTAAATTAGTTAATGTAACTGATATGTTTTGAATTTGGTAAAATAATCATCATTTTTGAATTCATAATATCAAATATAGCTTAGGCCTAATTTTTTGTATTTTTCTGGAAACTATCAATTTTTGATGAATAGTGAAAACACTGGGTTACTATTTAAAAACCGTCATTTTATTTAAATTATTATTTATTTTATTTAAATTTATTTTAGGTCAAAATTGATACACAATACCTATATAAGTTTAATGTAATTAATTGGAGTAATTTTATAATAATTTTAGATATATAAAAATTTCATTGAACTTTTCACCGTCTTTTACCCACCTCCAAGGAGAATATTCAAATTTACATAAAACTTAATTTTACCACTTCTCTGAGTGGAATTTCAAAAATCCGAGAGATACGGTTGATGTCAGTATGTAAAATGTGGTTCAATGAGTTGAAAATAATTTTTGGTGAATAGTAACTTTTTACTTTTATTTACCACGGTTAAAAGTAAATAGGGTAATTAAGGGTAAAAATGATATTATTATTACCATAACACATGTCCTAATTCTATTGGATAAGTGTAATTCGACCAAAAACAACCTTAGGAATAAAATATGACCATTTAGGCCCACTTGGATTAGATTAGGACATTTATTATCAATTTATTTAAAGAAGGGTTAAAATAGTTAAAATCAATGTTTAATAACTAAAGAATTTTTAATATAGGGTTATACATAAGATAAATTTAACTATAATTATTCATTATAAAGATAAAAATATTTTCTAAATAATGGTATTCTATTTTTAATTTTTAGACTTAAAATATTTTAATTATTTATGATACAATAATGATGAAATAATTATCTTATTAATGAAATATTGCCATAATTGATCTTATAAATACCCAAATAAATTTAATTTGAGACCTTTTATGAATTACAATAATTTTATATGTTACTATGACATTTTATTAATGATTTTATTAAATTATTTTGAACTAATCATTCTTTTATGAGTTTCACAAAAATCAATTACCAAATATTGTCAAAATTGACATAAAATAGTTTTTAAAACAAATACTATATTATTAATTATTATTTTATTCCTAAAAATCTATGTTTCGGCCAAATGACTTATATAAGGTTATATATATTAATAATAAACATCTTGGGGTTCTTTTGTCTTGATATAGTATGTTTATTAACCTTATAGTGTAAGAAAACAAGAAGACACGGTAAAAGTTAAATTATCTAACTTAAAGTTAAATCTAAATGATAAGGTTGAAATTGATACCTAAACTTGTTTAAATTATATTGGATGAGAGTATTTAGACCCATCCCCACCTTAGCTTCTAAATATATCAATTTGGAGCTATTAAAAATCGAATTTTACTTTATAATAATATAATATTTTTTGTTATTCCAAAGGTGCCCCTCTCCTCCCTTATAAAAGAGAACCTCCTCCGTCTCTTCCTCACACCAATTTGTGCCATCAAGATCATCCAACCCCTACCAATATCTCCTATGCACTTCGCTAGAAACATCCTATAGGTCCTGGTCTTCTTCAATGACCACTTTTAGTTCCCTAAGAGGAGGTCTCAAAGAGGCACTTCAAAGAAGAGGTAATGCTCGTTACCGATTCTTTCATCTTTATTTCTTCTTCCACTTCTTCTTATTTAGTTGTTTCATTATGAAGTAATAACATAAGTATCACTCATATACTGATATGTTATTATAAGTATGAAACAACCCTATTTCACCATCTATCCATCCTACGGAAAACCAAATCACCACGCGTGCGTACGTACGGAATACCGTCTCCACGCCATGGTGTAATCTATTTTCCACCACCACCTTACTTGTATGGGTATAATGGTGCCAATAAATAACTATATATGATTATTGTAAATTTATATTGATTATTTAATATTATACATACACTTTAATATAATTCCACGATCTTGGGAATGATTTCATCGCTCGTGCGTATGTACGGACTACCGTCTCCACGACGCGATGAGATTCACTCTCCATGTTAACCATTCCGGAATGATTATAAAGTATATATAATGAATAATAATGAAATATATGACATAATAATTATAGTGGATTTATATATATATATATATATATATATATGTATTTCATTTACTTAATTCCATTAAATTCAAAAGGGAAACAAAAAAAGCGTTCATGCGTACGTACGGCCTACCGTCTCCATTAATGATGTATTTCATTCCTTTTATAGATCTATAATATATATGTATATGATGAATATATATTATATATAAATCATGTTTTACATTCTGGAATTATTTAAATCAGTATATAAGTAATAATATCAATAACGACAAGTCGAAACACATACTATAAATGAAATGATTTTACCCAAAACGCTGCTTTAACATGGAATTTACAAAAGAACGGTAATATAAAGTCATAAGTGAAACATATATGATATCATAAAAATGAATATTATTTTCTAATAAGTCAATGAAATTATTTAAATCAATATACAGGAGGTTCGGATATGTACGAAGCATATCGGACCTAAGGTAAGGGATAATTTTGCAAATCTCATTTTTATCCGAGATTGCTTATTCATAAGTATTTACTAGGGGTTATTACTAACATCCATGTCCATGTTTTATAAAAGTGTTTTCATGTATTTATAAAGTCATTTTTACCAATTTTTGACTTTTAATATATGGTATGTAAGGAACCTTTCTTTTGTTTACGTTACGAGGTACTTTTTTGACTTTTCCAGCAAAAGTACGAGAAGAATGTTTTTTTAACTTATACGGAATGAACAGATTTTTACGGTTTTATAAAGCCTTATTTTCATGAAGATTTTTCCAAAATATTTCATAACTATTTTCAACAAAATCCTTTTCTTTTAAAATTGCATTACATTTTTTGAAATGAAAATGATTTTGAAGAAGAAAGCATATTTTCCTCAATAATTCATTTCAAGTGTTTTATCAAAACCATTTCTCGTCTAAGATGAAATTATTTCATATGTGTATGTTTTAAGTATAATGTCTCTATGATTTACATGGTTTCACTTTCCTTATTATGAAATGATATCCATTTCTTTATATGGATTATGTATTGATGGGATGATTTTTATGAAACCCATTTCATTTATTGGGTTATTATGAATGACGTATGTTTATTTTGTGGCACAAGTAAGAATGATTTCATTATGAGATGGGTGGGACCTATATGTCCCTCTAATTCATTGGGTAAAGATTTTATATCTCATGAGATAGACATTGCTGGAATGGTAAGTTAATCCGGTTCAATGTTACAGGACTGAAACGAGGAGTGAAATCAATTCAGAATGGGACTTTGTCCACTAAGATGGTCTTGGCAGCAATGCCTTGGCTACTATGGAAATCATTACATGTGATTAATGGATGCCACAATTACATGTTTTATTCCCATGCTATGTTATCATTATTTATGTTCCATTATGATTTGTGCCCTATGTACTTCCATGTTTTAAGTCGTTGCTCAAGATTTTGATGTTTAAACATTATGTTCATGTTTTTAGGTTCCAATGTGCATGGTATGTTTTATTTTATCCATTCTTACCCTTACAGAGCATTTGAGCTCACCCTTTTTATGTTTTATTTTCCCCCAGGATTAAAATAAAGGTTTTAGGTAAGGAAACAAAAAGTGGATTATCTTTATTGGAGATGTTGAAGATCTTTCACCACGATTAAAAGATTACGTTCCAAGTTTCCAAAGACACTAAACTATTACGGTCCTTGTGTGTCTGTTTTTGTTATGTATTATGTATTCCACAAAAGTAATGTAATATCTATGTACGTCAAGCTTTGGGTTTCTAAAAAGGGTATCTTCTCAAATCTCATTTTTAAATTGAGATTATCTATATCAAAATTATTATTAGGGAAACTATAGTATAATTCTAATTAAGACCCCATATAATTTCATATCCTATTATAATTTCTAGGTTTAAAATTTATTCTCAAATTTCACATACCATTGGTTCAAAACATAACTGAAAGTATCCTTATAAGTGTATGAGACCTTATTTAAACTTTTATGTTGGGTATTTTTATCCTCCGTATGCATATTCATTATACACTCTTCTTAATGTAATTATATATACCATTAAGATTTATTATTTTCATTTTCTATTCAAATTAATCATATTTATAAAATCATGATAAAAATATATATTAAAATTTTTATAAACTGGTTATTTTTTATTTTCATTTGCATTCTTTACAAAAGTATTAATGGAAGATCTTTTTTAATTATTACAAAATGATATATTTTCCCCTTTATTTTATTTAGTTTTTTATATAAATTTTCATTTACATGTTTTTAAGTATTTGTAAAGTTATTTCTATTCTATTTTTTTTAAATATTTTCTTTTGTAATAATTATCCTTAAAAATAAAAATTATATTTATTCTTATTTATAAATGTAATTTTTAATGTTCTTGTAAAAAAAATTTATCAACATTAACATAATTTAATATATATTATGTTTCATGGGCCATATTTTTTAATAAATCGATCCATATTCATTCTCTATATATATTATGATCATGTTTTTGGGGAATATGTATGAAATCCATTTATTTCTCAGGGGTTAATTAATTCGTAAGGGATTATTAATGTTTTAATGTTTGTGTGACACACATATTTATGGTTTATCTTTATGTAATGGTTGGGTATTACACATCCCACCAATGTATTGGGTAATTTTTTATATCTTATGAGAGGATTATGGTATATGGGTGGTTATCCCATGTTTGAAATGATTTGGGTCATAGGTGGTTACACTATGTCCACTATGATAAAGGCATGTGTTTATCCTAGACCATTAAGATAGGAATTCCATTGATGTTAAACATGACATATGTTATGGTATCTTTACTTATGTTTGGGGTTTATTTCTGATTCATCCAATGTACTTATGCCATGTTCTAACTGATCAGGATTAGTTATACAGGTTTCCACACTACCATGTCACATGTCTTATGCTATAGCCAAATCTTTCAGTCATGATTTAGGATTTATAATCCAATTTTATGTATATATGACATATATATATTATGTTCATGTACCATAATGATTTAATCATGCCCACATGCTCATATTGTAGGTTTGAAATAATGATTTTGATGCTCAATATACCAGAGGGGGGTCAATTGTATTCATTAAGAAATTCCTTTGGAAATTTTAATGATGGTAATGTTTAACAAAGTTAAATAAGGTAAATTCAGAAGACCTCATTGTTCTACAAACATGCTAGATTCTGGAAATATTGTTCCGGAAATGAATCATCAAAAAAAGTTTACAAGGACAAAGATTCTTTCTTAAAGCAGACATGGTCTTACTAATCATAGAATACAAGTACAAGAAAGTATACAATTGTTATACATTCCTTATTAATCTAAATGCAGCAGATAACAAACTTGAAACAATACAAGTAATATGTAGTAAACCTTTTAACCCAAATTGTAGGGTATCCAACAATCATGGATAAAGTCCCCTTGATTTATACTTTCAAGAAATTATGTCTTACCCACACCAGGTTAATCCCTCAATGTGATTATTAGAGTCTGTCTTGCTATCCCCGCAAGCCTCTGAACATCAAAGTTGTCAGCACCTCTATATTCTTATCCCCGAAATCCCTCGAAGGTACTCTGCAACATTCAGAGTCACACGAAGTAATTCTGAACAAGATGTTTAGTATGCACAAAGCATGAAAGTAACTCTCTCAAGAAATCACTTCACCAGCATGTAATCTCTAGATTGATCAATGTGTTTTGAGCTCATTCAAAAGAGATCTTATTTATAGGCATGTTTTCAATGGTCGGCTCCCTCCTCCAATGGTCATATTTTTCCTCGAATTTCATAGGGACATGTACACGTGTCACTCAAACAACAGTTATTTTGTAATAGAATGCACGACATCATTTTATAACTAAAACAACAGTAAGTAAAATATTGATCCTCAACAAAATTCAATTTTTCAGAGCCCAAAGAAAAATAGAATTTGGAGTCTAAGAGAGTAATCCTTTGGAGTCTATGTTACAAGGATATACAGATTCTGTTTTTCAAAAAATTTGGAATCACAATTCTATAGATTATGGAGTCTCAACTATGATGAATTCAGAGTCTGAATTCTAAGGAATTTAAAATCTGAATTCTAACGAATTTGGAGTCTGAATTGTACGGAATTTGGAGTCTGAATTATGAGGAATTTGGAGTTTGAAACTTGAAGAATTCAGAGTCTGAATTCTGAGGAATTATGAATCTAAATTCTAAGGAATTCAGAGTCTGAATTATGATGAATTAGGGGTCTGAATTTTAGAGAATTTGGATTTTAAACATCAAAGAATTATGATTCTAAATTTCAGAGAATCCGGATTCTAAATTTCAGAGAATTTGGATTCTGAATTTCAGATAATTTGGAACCTAAATTTGGATCCTGAAAATAGAGTAGTGTATATCTATGTATTAAGATGTGAAAACGAATTTTTCACTTATGAATAAAAATAGTTAGACTGAAATATGAATAATGAAAAATAGTTAAGGATAAATTTCCATAGGGAAGGGAAATTTTCCTTAATAAGATAAAACTTATGGAAAATGAAATTTTTCCTTAAGATAGAGTGTTTGTGATTTTCAAAACATGAAGGAACGGAAAATTCATAAGGAAACCTAATTTACACAACACATATTGTGCTCCCTTATGTTCACATGACATCAAGAAACCCTAACACATCCACTCAATAACCAAATTCATAACCACAAAACCCCAACACAACCCATTCTATCATAAACAATAAAAATAAAAAAAGTCTTCCATTCCACACAAAAAAACACATCACAACACACCATAACCCATACACCACTATTATAATCAATCCTCATCATATATTCTAAACATCTTCAATATGCATCAAATTAATATCTAATTGTAAAATGAAATACCCAAAATGCATAGTATAAAACAAGGGTATCATAACCAAAAATCATTAATAAAACCTAATATAGTGATTATTTTAATATTAAATCATATTTCTATGTTCAAATGTCAACACAAAAATTCTATATTTCTACACACCCAATTTATTACCAGTATTATGTTTTTAAGAAATTAAAAAAAATTATTCTTGAAATGGAATAACAGTGAGAAATGTATTTCATAGAAGAATGAATAAATCAATTACCAACAATATCAAAAAACCATCAGTATGTATGAACAAACAAAAAATTTCATGAAACACAAGTGTTTCACCCACTCCACTGAAATTTACATTATTCAGATTTATTATCATATTTGGTAAATGTATACCATCAACCAAAAGAAAGAAAGAAACATGTAAATTTCATGATTTTACATGAATAAAGTCATATATGTTTTATATCCCCAACCTCAACCAATTTTTTAACAATCATTATATAAAAATGAGACGAGGAATCTAATAAAATATCAACCAATACCTGATGATAAATGAAAATGCATATGAATGACATTTACCCATTGAAACCAAACCAAAAAAATCCTAAAACATAATTAGTAATCTTATCACTATCTCTCAAATGGAAAATTATTAGAAGAGAATAAAAATTTAGAGAAGTCTAATTAGCCTTGTATCATAAGAAATTAATCTCTTAAATCCAAGGTTAAAATATATCAAAGGGTAGATAAAGTTATATAATGATTCACCTATGATTTATTATGGTGAAAATAAATATATATAAATATGGGATAATTCAGGATTTTTCTTGAATTTATAACCATTCCAGAAACTCAGTGAATAATAGCGTGATAGAAGTCATCACACCATAGTTAAACACTAATCTGAAAACCAGGGTGTGTTACGACAAAATAAAATATATTCATATAAAATTGTAAATTATATGAATAAAAATTATCATGGAGAATCCATGGCTACACAACTCCAACACTGAAACAATCAAGGATTACAACACAATCTTTACCCTTCTATTTTCTACCTGATGAACCCCAAACCAAACTACTGTTTAATGGAATGAACCATGACAAAAAAACATCAAATTGATAGAACCGAAGGACTGACAACCTAGTTCCCCATGTCACTATTTCAACCATAATCACTATGGGTTGTAAATTGAAGGAAAATTTAAATATTTTTTTAGGTTTTTATGAGAGTAAAATCATTACACTTGATCTTCAATTATAGTATAAATTTCACTATGGAGAAATAATAGCACAATGCTTTTAGATTTATTTAATAATATTATTTATACCAAAATGAAATTAATTTATATATTCATTTTGATTAAATTAATTTAAAATTTTAATTTTTCATTTAAGAATACAATAGTGTGAGTTTTTTAAATTTTTTAAAAATAGTTGATTTTTCCATGAATAGTTGATAATAAATATTTTACAAAACAAATTCACTTTTATGAAATTATAATGAAATAATAATAACCTGAAATATTATAGAAAAGTTATTTTTAAAATATATTTTAAATAATTAAAATATGTCATATAAGAATATACTTTTGAAAAAATATATATATGGTTAACATTATATAGAAATACATAAATTATTTTAGTTAAAAAAATTAGTTCTGATCTCTCATTAATGTATATAAAAGTTTCCATTCAGATTTAGATTCATGTTAAAGACTAATAGGTCTTGTTTTTTAGCATAATAATATTAATTTCATTTTAATAATCATTATAAAATATTTTAATATGAAACCATTTTATTCATAAAACAAACATTTTTCTAAAAAAAATTCATTTCATTTTGTGCACTTATATTAAAATTAATTTCAAATAATTCAAAAAAAATCAATATTCAAAAAATTATTACATATTTAGATTAGTATAATTAATATTAGTTAATAAGTTCAACATAATTTTATGTCATAATGAATATTAAATACAATAAAAATTTGTTACGATAATTAGGGTTAAAATGTGTTTTCTGAGGGTTATAGTAAGATATAATGGTAAAAATGAAACTTAAATATGTGTTTTTTGAAGGTTGGGTCAAAATACTCATTTTATTATTAAAGCAAAGACATCTCTTTGACTAGGTTGAAGGGGACACATTACATAGAGATATGATTCATTAACCATTACCATATTTTATAGTTGATTATTATCATGGATTAAATATTTATATATCATATTTTTTACATAATAAATATCCTTGAATTATAATATCATGTCTAATTTCTTACCTTCCAATACATTTTGAAATGGTAAAATTGCTCGGGCGTATGTGTGGACTATTACCTCCCTGAAGAACTATTATTAATTTTTCATTATAGATTGACATGAATGGTATTAAGGATAAAATTAGTTAATAAATATTATACTGATGATACAAAAAAGATTTGGTAAATTTTAATTATTAATTATATTTGACTCATTCTATCGATCAGAAAGTGGAAACATCACTCGTGCCTGCTTATAGACTATTGTCCCCATGAGGTGAGGTAATTTATTTTTTATTTCCTACATATATGAATGGTTATAAGAGAATATTTAATGATTAAATATGATACTTATTATATTATTATAGTTCAATAAATGAGGAAACAATCAGTAATATTCATGGATCCAAACTATCAAACCAAAACACACATGAAAAATGAAACAAGTAACACTTAGAAGTGACGAATTTAATAATGAATTATTAATAATCATGTGTTAAAATGTTTTAATTGGTTATTATTTGATATTATAATTATGTATATCATTCATCTATGGAATTATAATAAATATAAATATATTATACATGAGGATAAAGTCACATATGATGCAATTCAATTCCAACGGAATGGTTTATTTAATAATCTCATATTTATTTGGGATGGTTTATGTTTACGATTCCCTCTATTTTTTGTAAGAAAATTACCTGGGTTTCCCTCAAACCCACACTAAACCTGATCCAACACATACCTGAAGGACATTCCTGATCCCCACGGGCTGGTGACATGCACTCTGGCATCAAACGACAAAACAAAGGGAGTGATTTCACCCAACCTGAATGACCACATAAAATAAATATATAGATTAATAAAGGGACAAGGAATGACTGAAAAAATATATTCCATAACTTTAATAAAATAGTGTAAAGAAAACAATTGTAATAGTAGAAAAAACCCAGAAGACATGTCCCACTACAATGTTCTACGATCCAAACTACTTCTCCAAATGTTGGCATGGATGAACTCAATCCATCTATACACAGGCTACCCATCCCAACTAACATGAACCCCACTACCTCACTATGTATCCTTTCCTTTCCATGCACAAGAATACTTACAATGTTCTACACACCACCGAAGTAGTGCACAGGGTGTGAGTTAACATGCTCAAAAGGATACAACCGAGGTGTCCCATAACAAGTCGCTGTATAACCAATCTTGCATTCATATTTTAAAATAAAATATTGAATGATAAGTATTAAAGAAGTTTTATAGAAAACATGGTAAACATATCCCTTTTCCATACTTTTATACAATAACACATATAATAGTTTAAAATCATGTTTTCTATAACATTTTCCCACAAGCCCAGTCATGCATATCAAGGATAAATAAAAAATCCAATAAAGAAAAAATGGAAGCATAGTTATCCCACACCAAGGAATGCTATAGGTCTAAGAAGTAGAATACTCATACCATTAGAGTCAATCATGTGAAATTTTTTTATCTGTAAACTATGGGTCTAGGAATAAAAGGAAACCCCATGATTAAAACACCCAAAATGTCAATATCAGTCCCCTAGAACTATGGACCTAAGAAATAGTGGAAATACCTAAGAAAACATTCCTTGATAATCACAAACCAATGGAAGATGGACTCATGATAAACCTTCCACCTATGTACCCAAGGTAACCCATGTGCTCTTTTTTACTAACCCATTTCAATGACTTTTATACCATTATAACCCATTTACAATTTATTTATCAAAATATATGGAGAAACATTTTTTAAAACTCTATTTCAACAAAAACAATTATTAAAATTTAATAAATCATTTTGTAATGAAATTTTCATAGAAAAACAAGCATGTTCATTATCATAGTCTCGAGACAGAACCACCTACCTCAACTCTTGTGTCGCACACGCCCAGAATGAAATGAAAACTCAAGAACAAAACCTAACAACACCAACAGATTTCCGAGAATCTAATATAAGAAATTGTTTATTCAAATATAAACACAAAATCATAGAGGGAGAGAGGAAACTCACATACCTCAACGAAGGATGTTCGTTGAAATATAACCAACAATGAAAAAAGGCCCTTGGAATGTGATCTCAAAACCAATCTAGATGAAGATGACAATGATCAAAAGAATTGGATCACATGATATAATAACACCAGGATATGGCACTACCAGGATCATTATCAAAGAAGAATCAGAATGAAAACTTACACAGGGAGACACACCACAAATATAAATAAGATCTAGTGCTAGTCATATCAATCCAGAAGATGTTGAGTCTATCCAAAATGCACCATAATAGCCTTAGGTCAAGAGGAACGATGTCTGGAGATAAAAGGTCTGAGAAAAACTCCTAAAAATTTGAATTTAACCTAGATATAGGAAGTGTCATGATGTGTTCCCCTTAGTCACAACATGTTGTTCACACTGGATAAGTACGCTGAAAAACTCATCGCCTCGGGTTAAACATCCACAATTTAACTCATACAGGACATGTACCTCATGTACACAACATGTACAAGTTCTCAAAATCATCTCCCAATTCATGATGTGAATCCAGCTACCAGTACACTACATGTACCTATTCTGTAACCTTCAGTAAACCCAAAAAATTACATACTTCTCATGCAAGACATTCTCCTGAGAGTCAACAATATCAACTAGTTTGTCCAAAATAGAAGCATCGGGATATAGCTCAATTTGTTCCCAACTCAAAACAAGAGTGGGGCCAGGTTGATTCTTCATGAGATGAGATATCTAGAAAACATCATGAACGCACATCAAATGAATCCGCAATGATAACTACTAAAAAACATGTCCAAGTTGTTTAGTGATCTAAAATGGACCAACTTATCTTAGAGTAGACTTTCACTTTTTTTCATGCTGAAGGTCACACAAACGAGGAGAAACATTAAATAAAACCTAGTCACATATGGAATACTATAATGGAAAATACTGTCGATCTTCATATGATTTCTAGTGACTCTAGTCTGTAACCATACGTCATCGCACATCCTGAATCTTCATCGACATCTCATGAACCAGACTTGATCAAACCAAAGCAACATCACCCACCTCTTCCCAACAAAGAAGTTATATGAAAGGGAGACCATAAAATTCCTCAAAAGGATCCATTTTGATCAACAACTAGTAACTTTTGTTGTAAACAAACTCAACCTATCCCAGATGGCTATCCCATGTTCCCCCAAAATCCAAGATGTGTGCATAAAGAATATTCTCTAGGATCTGAATTACATGCTCCCTCTGGCCATCTATCTGTGGATTATAAGTTGTGATCAACATGAAATCATTCCCCATTTCATTTTAAAAACTCTTATAGAACGTTGAGGTAAATCAATGATCCCTATCTGAAACAATTGTAGAAGTCTTTGGTGTAACCTCATGATCTCCTGCACATACATCTTACACAGATCTTTCACATTAGTAGTATCTTTGTTTGGAATGAAATGACCAGACCCCATCAACAATTCAAAGACCACTCAGATATAATTTTTCATGTAGGGTGTCTATGGTAACACACAAAAATCCATAGACACCTCATCCCACTACCATATTGGCACCAGAAGAGGCTGAATTGTACCATAAGGTTGCAAGGGCTCTGCATTTATCTATTGGCATGTGTAATAGTTGAACACATAATCTGCAATGACACAATTCATACCTAGACACTAGATTCATCTTCTCTTGTCATAATATGTATTTTTAGCATGTGGATTAATGGCCCAAGAAGATCTGTAAAAATCAACAAAGACAGAAATTATCATAGGTGTTGGGATGACAACTCGCTTCCTGAAATTATGTATGACATCTAAAGAAAGAGACAAACCATGAACTATCTCCCCACCATAATGGTTTTCCCAAATAATTTAAAACACATCATATTATTTTTGACTTTCCAATATAGACTCTAGGAGAGATTATGACAACCGAAAACTGGTCAGAACCATACCTGATATATCTTCTTGAGTGTCCAAGTTAAACTGAGTGAAAATCCCCATAATATTCCACTCCTCCTTTGATTTCAGAATATCCTGTGATGGTACCTTCTTTCTTAAAGCATCTTCAACTGCATTACCTTTATCTAGAGTGTTGGCTATGATGAATTCAAACGTCTGAAGTTACTATACCCATATTCTCTATCAAATATTCAAGTAATTTTGGGAAAATATATATCTTAGACTATTATTATTAGATAAAACCATGATCTTCTATCAAAAGAGATAGTACTATCATCACTTAAGCACATGCATCACCACCATCCGCTATAAGTCATTTGTTGGATAGTTACTCTCATCAATTCATATTTGAAGAGATTTTAAAGCTACCATGAGATCATCCTCCATTTTCATGCATCCAAAACCATCACTAGATACATCACAGAACACCACATACCCCTTTTTTGGGCTCCTGTAAGATCAGAACATGAGTTGTTTTCTGAAGACATTTCAGTTCATAAAAGGAATAATGACACATTTAATCACATTAAAATTTAACTGCTTTCTTGGTAAGAGCAGTAAAAGGTGATTTTGTATTAGATAAATTCTTCATGAACCATTGGTAGTATCCAGCAAGACCACAGATGCTTCACATCCCAAAGTCAATTAAGGGCTCGTTCCAGAGAAAAATAGATTTTAGCTTCTATAGATCAATTGATAAGCCATACTGAGAAATTATGTGCCCCAAGAACATAACTTCTCAAATAATGAAACATTATTTTGAATGCTTTCCATACAAATGGGGATTTCTTATAATCTTTAAAACCAAACTCATATATTGATCATGTTCATGGTCAAACATTGAGTAAACCATAATATCATCCATGAACACTACCCCAGAAGTGTCAATATATTAGTGGAATATCTGATTCATCAAGGCCATAAAACCCACAGGAGTGTTAGTCAAACCAAAAGGAATCAAAAGATATTCATATTGTCCATACCTACTCTTGAAGGCTCTCTTTGGTATATCAGACTCCCAAACATTTAGATGATGATAACCCAACCAAATATCGATCTTTTAAAACCATTTTATCCCTTCAAGTTATCAAACAAATCATCCACATGAGGAAAATGATATTTTTTCATAACCGTTACCCATTTTAAATTCTGATAGTCCACACATAACATAATTTAACTATACACTTTCATTGAAAAGTGAACAGGGATTCCCAAGGTGAAACACTTGGGTGAACAAAACCCTTAAATAACAAGTTGTCCAATTGAATCTTGAGTTCGTTCAAATTCGTTGATGTTATACGGTAAGACAACATTGATATTGCTTGTATTTTCCAAACCAGGTCAATAATTAACTCTGCCTCACTCTCTGTAGGGAGACCAAATGATTTTTTTTGGAAAGTGTTAGGAATGTCTTGAACCACAAAAGGCATATCACCAATAGAATATACATTATTGGGCTCAAACACAATAGTAGACAAACAACTCTGGAGATCTGGGTGGGAAGGCCTTACATGACCTTATCTTGGATCCCGCTCCCCCTAAAACACACAAGAGCTCCTATCAACAGTATGAAATAAAACACGTTTATGATAACAACCAACGTAATCTCGATGAACTACAAGACAACCCAAACTAATGATGACATTAAATAGATCCATATCAAAAATGAAATAATCCCAGACCAACTCTATTGTGGCTATTGTGAATGAAAAATGAAACTAGGGTCGCTGTACTTTCCTTCATCAAAGGGGTGTAACTAACTCCATTATTAAAGGAAAAAGTTCCATTGGATGTTTAAGTATATAAAAAAAATATACATATATAAACTAAGGGGATGCACCAATATCAAACAAAGCACTGGATACTGAAGCTGCTATAAGGATCATACCTCTCAGTGTTTTCAGACCTTCATCAACATCCTTTGGACACTCATATAATTTGTGTAAATGATTCACTCCTGAGGCTTATGGCAGGATCCTTGTCAACTTTGAAGCTTCTGACCGCACTACATTAGCCTTTAGAGCTGAAAAACCTAATGAGGCTTATTCACAGCCTCACAGAAATGTTGTAGATGACCAGAATGTATATATCTATTGCACATTATTTCATCCATAGTACAAGAATTTTAGTGTGACCCCCCCCACCTTGCAGCTCTGGAACCAAGTCAGAGGCACACTTCTAGTTGAAACATGGAACATACGGTGCAGAGGAGGCTCAATGTTGATACACACATCCAACACTCATGCAATAGTTCTTCCACTATCTATTCTTCCCATACATGCCAATAAACTTATCACAAGTTTGAATAGAATATGCATTATAGCTTATTTTTCATGCCATGTCCATCTCTGCCATCATGGATCTATCCACTATCTCGGCATAGGTTGAAATATTTATCATAAACACCTACAATCTATAATTTGTTTTAAAACACTACATGTTTTTCTATACCATCATCTAGTCATTCCTTACCATGACCAGAGAAAAAGAGTCAAGATCATAAAACAAGTTATGGTAGGCTGACACTGAACACACGCTCTACTGAAATGATAGGAACTCCATAGATTTTTCCAACATCAGAGACCCTGGATAAAATTGTTGAAAAAAAGGGTTTTGACACCCTTCTAATCCAAGCCCACATGTCTATCTACCTAGACAATAGAGTCCCAAAATTTCTTACTAGAACCCTCATGTTTGAACATTGTGCACTTCACCATGATAATCTTAGGTTACTCTAGGATGTTGATGATTTGATCGACAATGTATATACAATCCTCTCACTCTTGTTTTTTATTCATACCATAAATGGATTGTGCATTCTTGCACAAGAACTCTTGTTATCTATCTCTTCCTACTTCATCTCATGGATGTACTTAAAAAAATATTTTCTGAAATTTTGGCACATCTTGATAGACTGCACATGATTCTTGTATGATAGTATCGATGAGATTTTGATCCATAGGTGCATTTACTTAGGGAACATCAGTTGCACCATCCTAAGGAACCTATTGAAGATGTATTGGAGGCATACTAATGCATACTGAAACGTAAGAATGATAGAACATAGAAATAATCCCAGTTTAAACTAAAAACTCCATAACTAGAAAATGAGATTTTAAAAGAAGAAACCATCATTAGGGACATATATCCCAACATCCCAAGGTAACTTGAGTGTCATTATTATAAGAGATAGTTAGTCACTCATCCCAACAAACCTACCAAGTCCTGACAATCATGTTTCTAGTCAACTGACATAAAAAAAAAGATTCTTGAGGAAAAACCACCCAATGATTAAAAAAATATAAAGGACTAACTAAAGTTTCCCTCAATCCCATCACCAAACCCGATACTTCACGTACCTGAAGGGCATTCCTGATCCAAATGGGCTAGTGAAAATCACTCAGTCATCAAATGAAAAAAAACCGTGGGAAAGATTTCACCCAACCTTAATAACCATAGGACATTAATATATAGAAAAATAAAATAACATCAGAATACTAACAAAATATATGCCACAACTATAATAAAATAGCAAAAAACCTATAATTATAATAGTAGAAAAAAATTACAAGTTCGAATATAAAGGACTAAAATCCAAACTTCTATTTCAAATGATTGCATGGACGAACTCCCATCATCTTACCACAAGCTACCTATCCCATCCAACACAAACCTCACTGCCTCATGATGTTGCCTTTACTTTCCCTACATTGGGAGACAAACAATGGTCTATGCACCATCGAAATAGTGTGTAGGGTGTGAGCTGATAGGCTCATTAGGATCCCACACAGGTGTTCTATAACAATTCTATGTATAAAAAATCTATTATGCTTATTTTAAAATAAAATATGGCATGTTAAGTAGTAAAGTAGTTTTATAGAAAACATAGAAAACATTAACCTTTTCCATAGTTTTAAACTAACAAAGGTATAAGAGTTTCAAATCATATTTTCCATAACATTTTCTCACAAGCGTAAACCTGCATATCAATTCTAACTCAGAAATCCAAGAAATAAAAAATATATCAATACATATCACACACTAATGAATACTATATTTCTATACAACAGACTAATCATACAACAAGAATCAATAAAGTGTACAAATTCTGATCCTAGAACAACGGACCAAGGAAGAATAATAATACCCCTTGAGTAAACGACTCTAAATGTCAACATCAGTCCCATGGAACAGTGTGCCTAGGAAACCGAGGAAATGACCAAGACAAACCTTCCTGATAATCAGAAACCAATGGATGATGGCCTCAATCTAACACTTCCTCCTAAGTACCCAAGGTAACCCAAGTTCCCTTTTTCACAAACCCATATCAACACCTGGTAAACAATTCAAAACCATTTATAATCCATTTATCCAATACTAGGGGACACCATTTTTCTTTTAAATCCATATTTTAACACACAAAACAATCATTCCAATTTCATAAATCAATTTTTAATGAAATTTTCAAAGCATAACAAATATATTCGTTATCATAGGCTAGAGACGGAATCCCTACCTCACATTTGGGGTCTCACACACCAATAATGAAATCCAAATCCACGAACAAAAACCAACAACACCAATGGAGACCCATGAATCTAATCAATGAAAATATTTATTCTTTTATAAACACAAAATTTTGGTGGAAGAAAGGAAAACCACATACCTTGAAGTAGGATTCCCACCGCCCACAACCAATGAAGGAAAAAAGACCACCAAAATGAGAACCCAAAAAAACACTTACCTAGTGAGACTTTACACAATCACAATGAATATCCATCACCAATTGGATCAATATATAAGATGTTGAGTGTCTCGAAATCACACTATAACTACTATGGTTTGAAATCCATGTTGCATATCGAAAAAATAAATGAGTAAACCTTCAGAATGGGTGACTTTAACCTGGGCGTAGGCCACGTCACGACGTGCAGTAAACGCTGGATAAGTATGCTTAAAAAAATGTCACCTCAGGGTAAAAATCATATATTTAACTCTTACATGATGTGTACTATGTTACAACATCACCTCCCCATTCAAAAAGTGAATCCAGAAGCCAGTACACTTTGTGTACCACACATACACGATGTGTACCAATTCTGCAACTTGTAGTAAACCACGAAAATCACATTTAAGGATTTTAAAACTATAAGGGAACTTAGAAAGAGGGGAAAATACATTTTGAATGTAATGAGATGTTACATTTTTTATATCTTCAATGTGTTTCTATAAATTAAAATTTTCTTTTTTTCCCACTCTCTAAGTGCTCAAAATTATGAAATACTATATTTAAGAAAAACTGCATTTGTTATCATGTCAAGAATCTATTTCTTCCAATTATATTTTATCATTAAAATGTTTTAAATTATGATTTAACTGAACTTTAATGATTTATTAATTTCATGTTTACCCAATTTTTTGTTTTTCAAAAAATGTTTTAAAATGAATCTGCTTATCATTTCCGAATGAAATTTTTTCCCTGAAGGTGTGAATGAATGATAATTTTAACACTAAATATTAATAATTAATATTATTTGGATTGAATTTTGCATTAAATTTCTCCATGGATCATCTCAATTAATGTTCCCCTGAATATTTCATACATTTTTTTATTTTAAATTAATGATTTTAAAATGAAAAGGGTATTTTCATCAAGAAATGTTACAGGAGTTTTTTAAAATTACATTCTTCCAAGTCAACACTATTCAATGAAAATTATAATTTATAAGGGATATAATTTAATGATATTATCCACCATATAACTCTCTATGGATTATGATAATGTTTTCCAGTTATTTACATGAGATATTTTAAACATTCCATATTCTATTTTTTAAATAGTAATGTTGATGTTCTTTATGGGTTGAAATATTTTATATTCATTTTATATGATTAATTCATTATACTTAACTAGTTATGGGTAGGCCATTATATTCCCTTGATATGTCAGTTGGTTACCTAATAAAAACTAGTGTGGGTATTTGGATTTCTCCTAAACATTTTTGGTATGATGTCTTGGAATAAGATACTGAAGATTAGATTATGATGTTTAAAATGATGAATTTCACCATTACGAAACAAGTATTTGTTAAACATGATATAATTTATACTCTTATGTCATTCATGGATTTTTCTACTTTTATGATATTATTTATATATAATATTTTATTTCTAATTATCCCTTCCATATTATTCATGCATTATCTATCATTTGATAGATTCTATTTTAAACAGTCCCATACAAATATTTTAAGATAATCTATTACTATGTTTTCCTTTTCTCGGGATAGAATAATGGGATCTATAATTGATTTTAGGGATTTAGTAGAATAAATAATAAATATCTCATAAAAAATTTAAGTATATATCTTGTTCTTTCAAGAATATTTTCAGAATATTTCATGTATCCATTCTTTCAAGAATACTAAACTATTCCATTATTTAGGATATGATACCTTGTAACTTTTAAAATGTAGTAAAATAAACATAAAATTTTGGTTACTAGAGAAATAGTTTTTTAGTTTGTATCAGAGGTTGCTTTGTACAAAACATGAGGATTTTATTTATGAAAACATAAATTAGGGAATATAATCCTATTAAAAAATTTGAGGATATGTCTAAGTATTAGAGAATGTCACAAAAATAATTATTTACTTAGAGATTCTGTTGTTTTCCATGAAATTGGATAATTTTTTGGATACTATAAAGTGTGTGTGGAGATAGAACATATTCAGTAAGTGATAAAAACATTTTAATGGGAATATTGGGTATTATCTTGACCGTCACTAATACACAATGAGTGGGCTTATGACTAAAAATCTCAATAGAAACTCCCCGGGGACATTCAATGATTTATTTAAAATGATCATTTTGACCCATTATAAAATATTATAAAATAATTTTACAATTTTAAGATATTCACAATGACACTAATCATAGGATTCTTAAATTATATATACATAATTTTTAAATTTTTTTAAATTATTATATCATATATAGAATTATACTACATGATTTAATAATCTTAATGATATGAGACAATATATAATATGCTATTTTTAAAAAATGCAAGAAATTAGAAAGAATGGAAAATGAATCCTTGAAAATAACGTATTTAGGTATTTTCTCTTTCCCAAAAAATAATGCTGGATCTAGAGAAGAAAAAATTATATCTATATTGGTGTCGTTGACACTTTTTATGACCAATAACCATTCCCAAAATTATAAGTTTCTTAAACCACAACATGGTGAAATAATGTTGGTCATCATCATGTAACAACAACATCCATCATTAAATGGTACACCTAATTCATTATTTGTTGACAAATGGATCGTGTACATGGAGATGATATTTATTTATTTATAAATAAGAAAAAGAGATAAAGATATCAATAATGTTAATTATCTTAAAGAAGATGTTGATTAATGTTGGTCTGTAATTATGACTAAAAAATAATTAAAGGAAATACATAGTATGGTGCAGAATCTATTTGAGGGGGTATTCATCAAAAAATACATTCCTCAGGGAAAACGTGATGCTGTAGAGGGGAAATTCCTAACTATATGGAAAAATTAAGGAGATATATTGTTGAATATAAATTTAACATTAAAATGTTAAGAAATCATTTTTAAATTTGAATATCTAATCCTTGGAGTATTATTGATCATTTATTTGATTGGGTAAAGACTCTCCTTATACAGGTAGTACACTTTCACGCTTTTTCTATATATGAGAATATAGTATCTTGCACCATCAATATAGTACAATAATTTTTGTTGTCTTGTGTTTCCTAGGGAAAAATGGAAAAATTGGACGGCTCAGAAATATGAAAAAATAAATATAGAAAATATAAATATATGAAGGGTGTAATTCACAACATCTAATAATTGTAAAAATAAACACAATGTAAGTTGATTGATTTGAAAGGGACTTTTTTTCAATTTTGTATTGAATGTTCATCAGGCCTTTGATTGCGAGGAACTGAATGAGGTAACCAATGTCCAATGTTGTGACTATAAGGATATGGATGACTATTCAAATTCATTCCCCAATTGTTCATAGAATTTTCCCTAGAAAATGACTAGGTATATTTCCCAAGTATATAAGATTAAAAAAGATGAGATTGAAGTTCCCAATGAAATAACAGAAGGTACATTGATAATATCCCAAAATTTTAATAATTATTTTTCTGATTTTTGATCTTAGTAGAATTTTATATTTAATATGTTTTCCAATAAAATTATATATTTCCATACCAATATAATTAGTTAGTTGTCAATCATGATTCCTAGTTTAAATCTTACTATAGTTAGGATATTCTAATAAGTTCTTCTTATGACACATAAGAATACCATATTTTATAACCTATTTATGGTAACTATGGTTGACTTTGATATTATTTTCTTTATGAATTTGAATTAAAGCTATAATGTAAATCATTATTGTTGAAAGAATAAGATTATAATTTTTTATAGAGATATATAGTCCCTTGTCTTCATAAAAATACAACAACATTTGAAATAGGTCGAGATCCACCTCATGTATCACTCATTAATGATATTATTAAACAATAAGAAAATAAAAAACCTATGAATATTAATGGCACACTTAGAATGGATGATATACCTGTTGTGCATAAAATACATTAATTTGTTTTCGAAAGAAGAACCTAGATACACACCTAAGCATGAAGTACATTTTTCTAATAATTTAGTCTGTAATGAAATGAATATATATAAGACTCCATGATGGATGAAAATAGTGGAATTAACTGAACCCAAGAATCAATATTGGTTGTTGTTTGATAAGGGAATTATGTAACAACCCAAACTTTTATTAATGAAATTTTTTCTAGATCTAAGGAAACGTCTTATTACATAAAACGGTTATATAAAACATATGAAATTCCTTGGTTTTATGTTTTTGGAATTTAAAATACTATTAATAATTGATACTTTTTCTAATATTGACATTTAATAGTTATCACATGATTAGTATAAATATAGGGATTTAACAAATCCAATTTACTCACAAAAAGGAATTGATATCCTCATTTAGTACAATTTCTCCACACAAAGCCCATTAGTCAGAGCTCATAAAGGAGTAGATTCACTAGTCTTCACTCCTGACCAATCCCAAGCTAAGCTTCAAGACATAAATCTTGATCAGAATCACCTATGAGTGAAGTTTAAGTTAATAAAGATTACCACTCGAGCGATGTTATCCAAGACGCCATAAAAGTATGTCACCATCACACACATTACCCTTAGGTCTTTTGTGGGTTTTATAAGGGTTTATGTAACAACACCACAACACTATGAATATGTGCATTGTTCTTGAATTGAATAAATAATATATGTTCATTTTATTATTGTAACTTTATAATTGGTTTTGAAATCACATATAGTATTTTTTTATTATATTAAATCAAGAAATCTATATGGATGAGGCAATGTATTTTTGAATTAAATAACAATTTCATAATATATTAAAACTAAATAACTTTTTATTAAATATAAATTTTCTTGCAATTTTTCTAAAATCGTAATTTTTTTTATCATTTGAAAGATATTTTTGTCAAAATCCATGAATTTTTTATAAATATTAGTTTTTATTTTAAAAGTATAAATTCATATATCTGGAAAATTATTTAGATAAAATTAATATCATTTTTGGATTCAGGATGTTAAAATTATCTAATGGTGAATTTTTCATAATTTTTTGAGACAATTAATTTTTTGGGTAAAAATTAAATACCATTTAAATATATTATGTCTTTAATGACATCATAATGACGCACTAGTTATGTGATAAAATACTATAAAATTTATATTCTACAAATATATGTTTTTCTTATAAAATAATGTTATTTTATATTTGTTTAACTAATTTTTTGGTGCATTAGTGGACCCTCAAAGACTTATAAAAATATTATAAAGTTTTAAAATTATTAACTTGAGAGTGTGACTCACCTACACATTAGCAATCCTAATATTTTAATAGGTTCCTCCATTTCCCTAATAAAATATTTTTTTCAAATCCCCCTTGGAATAACCATGGACAAAACCCATGGGTTTGTTTCTGGTTTTTAATATTTAATTATATATATTCGAAAACCTATGTTTGGGAAATATTAAAGAATTAACCTCTCTTTTCCTATATAAACACACCCAATCTCCCACTTCTCTTCACTCAAAACCCATGGAGAACGTCCCTAATTTTTCTACATTTTTCTATAATCCTTCCAAGGTTCCCCAAACTCTTATGAATCCCCCACTAAACTGTGGATTTCAAACACTAATGTAAGGGATCCTCACTTTCCTTCCTTTATTATTTATGTATAAGTGTTTAATAAAGAGCAGGGCTGATATTGTTGATATCAGAGGATATGTTTAGTCATTTCTAGGATTAGGATTATAAAACTCTAGTGAAATATTTAATTATAAGACTACGAATATTAAAAAATATCCATAAATTTTGGTGAGTATAGGGTAAGTAGTTTATCAAGAAAATACATCCATGTCTCGATGCAAACAAGTAGAGGTGGCTCTAGAACATATGTATGTAGGGGTAAAACCTGAAATCACCACATTGAGATAGACTCAAATAGGAACTGGAACAGAATAATAGTCCTTGCTAAACTCTTGGTTTGACACTCTCGGGGGATATTCTTTGATAAATTCATAAGCTTACTACGAACCATTATTAAGGGAATGAAAAAAAATCACCTACAAATATATGTTTAGATGTAGATCATGGATAACATATATTTAATACAATAAATTCATAAGTTAAGGAAATAAATGTGATCTATAATTTTTCTCTTTTAGTATTTGGATTCTCCTATTTGTGTTACCCCTAACATGCTTTATATTCCATCCATTGTCCGATAATAGGTAGACTCAGGAAAACAATCGATGAAATGATCAATGTGATTACTATTCTAATGAGATGTATAATCTGATGGGAGTAGTAATTACAAATTTTTTCATGATAATCTCCCAGTTAACTCAGTTTTTTAATAGAAACATGGGTCAAGAGGAACATCCAACCCCCCCCCCCCCACGAAAGAATAACTTGCAATCGAGAGCTTAAACAGAGAAAGGCCTCCTACTTTTATTGGATCATTTGATCCCTCAATCACCGAACAATTCATCAAATACCTTGAGAAGATATTATCCATCCTTTAATGTTCTGAAGAAAATAAGTTTCTTATCCCTGCTTACCATATAGAGGGTGAAGCTGATCAGTGGTGGACATTGATCAGAAATACGATGATTGAGGAAGTGATCGAGGCGTTGGAATGAAAGTATTTTTGAAATATGATTTTTTATAAATATTTTCCACACACCCTCCAGCTTAATATGGAAAGGGACTACCTTTCCATCAAGAAAAAATACAATGAATCCATTGTTGTGTATGATGAAAAAATCACAATGCTTTCATCATACGCCTCTACCTTTTACCTTACCCCCAAATGCAGGGTTGACTTCTTCTTTGGTGGGTTGAAACCTAGCCTACAAAAATCCCTAGAAATCGGTTACTTCGATAGTAATGAGGAAATTTTCCAATGTGCCCTCAATGTAGAAATGGAGATCGGAGAATCTCAGGGGTATCATGGGGATAAGAAGTAGAAAGTGGACTGTAATTCATTCATTCGTATGGATTATACACAATGGTCATACGAAAATTCAGCACCCCAATTTCTAAAGGTGTGGAATGAAGCACCCTAGAAATTTCCTGAAGGGGACAAGGAAATGCTTTTGGTGTAGAATAGAAAGGCACTTGGCCATTAATTACTGATAAGAAAAACCTGACACTATGATATATGAAAGGAATGATCTATTCGACCCTCAACGTATTGTTCATTGCTTCAACTGCAAAGAACCAGGGCACTTAGCAAACCATTTCCCAAAACCAATGGTTTTTTGAGGCAACCTACAGCCTCCAAGGAAACAAGGGTGAGCTTTTTCCATCACTACATCCGAAGAGAACCCCGAGAATGATTTGTTGATAGGTACGCTAGTTATTCATTCAAGAATAGGAAATGTACTTATTGATTATAGTTCTACACATTAGATTATATCTTGAATTTTTAGTAGAACTATCCCAACACCACCACATATCATGGAAGTAGAGATGTCAGTGAGAACGGAAAATGAGGCAATTATTACATCCCATGAATATAACTCCTCCGTTATCATAATTTGTGGATTGAACATCCCGGAAAACCTCTTCATACTCCCTCTAGTATAATTTGTTCAATTTTTGGCATGGATTTTCTATTTCTATAGAGATCTGACATAAATTTATGTGAGAGGGGAATCACAATATATTTGGAGAATTAACCCCAGATTCTATACAATTGCAAGGAGGAGGTTGAATCTTATTTAGCACTATCATCTCAATCATAGATATTGTAATAACCCAATGTATTTCAATGGAAATTACCTTTTTATAATTATGTCACATGAAAACACAACATAATGAACTACTATGTGATAAGTGACCTTTAAACATATGTTTGTCACTTTTGTGTTTGGAATTTAAAAAATCTGGTATACACGGTTGTAATCAGTATGTTATTTGGATTCTGATAAGGAAAATATAATTTTTGGTGAATAGTAACCTCCCCTAATGAATAGTAACATACCCTTATGAATAGTGATATACCCTAATGAATATTATCCTCACCTAATATTCAAGTTGGAAGTATGATAAACCTATATTTTAGAATAAGTTAATGAATACTTTTAAACTGGCTTTGATAATAAATTATTATTTTAATTAAATATTAAAATAATCATATTTAGAATTTTTTTTTGAAAAATGGACTTCATTTTTGGATTCTACACGTTAAAAAATTGTTAGGGTGTATTTTTTGGAATTTTCTAAAATACTTTAATTTTTTTGATGAATAGTAGAATCCTATAATTCACAATAAATGCCAAATAATGGATTAGTTGAGTCATCGATGATGTTTTATAAATTTAAGCCCACTTGGTTCGGGATAACATGATAAAATCACTATTATTGGTCTTGGAATACTTAGTATTTCTTATCTTGGGAAGAAATAATAAATTAATTATTATAATATTATGAAATCCCTCCTCTCCTCCACTATAAATAACCCTTCACTTCCTCGTCTCTCCACTCCTCTCTGGACCACTTCCAAAATCTCTCAGCCTCCTCAAAAGACCAAAACCTCTCCCATTAAGAGGTTATCAAAGGAGGAAGTCTCAAGAGGTAAATTCTCTTCCTGGTTTCTTCTTTTCTTTTAAGTTATTTTCATTTTTATTTATTTCCTCACCTCCCTTCACCATAATAATATGATAAATCCAGTAACATTCATGTACTGGAATGTCTTCATGCTATTGGTATATTTATTATCTTCTCTCCTTTCCCTCAACCTTTTATTTGAAATAAATGAAAGCACCATTTGAGATGTGCTAATTTAGCACATTCCAGGACAACAGTTTATCAATTTATATTATTATCATTAATTCTATTCATAAAACCATTTGTGTTATGGATGAACCATATTATTATACATGTAATATATCCTATTTTTTGTTCTATAATCCTTTGGTACAAATGTAATTATGTTATAAATAAAAACACATTCTTTGTAATCAAATCCACCGATTAACAAAAAACGGCTATCACTGAGGTTATATATATAATAATTTGACTTCACTCTAAGTAAACTAATTAAAATTAAAATCATGTAATCTTTTGGATATGAAATAAATAATATAACTTCAATTATTGAAAACCACTTTCATCATGAATATAATCCAAATAGGAATATATGTGAACCGATCTCTTAAAGCCAAGTAAACAAACGAGGTCAAACAATGAAATTGAACCTTATAACTAATAAAAAAGGCTATGAATGAACTATGAAGGGTTTTAATAAATAAATTAAATATAGAAGAGGTTCTGTAATTATGAATTAATAATCCTAATTTTTTTATTCAGGTCATTAATAAGAAGTGGAGAACACCACCAGATTTAATGTAAGGGATCCTCCACTTTTCACTCTTAATCAAGATTGTTCTCTATGATATTTTTTTGTGTAATACTAGGATATTGGGTATGTTTATACACCTTCCCCATACTTCCCCAATGTTTTATAAGTGATTATAAACCCCTTTTATCTCCCATCAATCCCTCTTAGTTAAACCTGATACCATGCCGATAAACCAGAATGGATTCTACCCAGACATCCTTTATTCCTTCAGGTTGCTCTGTCTTTCTTTTTAACAAAATGTAGTTGTTTTTTTGTAGAACATAAAAATTCTATTAATATTCTCTAGAATCATGTTCCAAGATCCATCTCTCATTCTCTTTCTGGGATATACATTCTTTTAAGTGAATCTCTGCTCGATACTTCCCAATATGCACACTCGTTTTAAAGGAACTTCCCAAAATTTTACCGAATTTCAAATGCACTATATCTTCTGTTTTAAGACACCATTGTCTATTTAAATTAAAAATTTTTATTATTAAACCCTTCATGGTTCAATTCTGGTTTTACATAATAGAATTTAATCTTTACTATTTTAAAATCTCTATAGTTTTTTCCTTAAAACCGCACAAAAATGTTTTAATGATAATGTCTCTCAAATACATTTCTTATGTGATGTAACTTCTATTTGTTACCACCTACCATGTTATATGCCTATAATACCTTATGAAGGTCTATGTATGTTCTAATCCTTTTCATTCATGGACACTTTAATCATACACCCATTGGTTATGATTTATGTCATGATTCAGGTACCCAATTCTTTCGATGGTACCCTTATGTTCATGTATGGTTGATTATGTATGATTGTATATGTGGTAATAATATTAATATGTCAAGAATATTCAGGAAAATTTTGAGATGGGTATGCCCAGATAGCGCTCCAATTCATTGGGTAAGGATAAGCCTCATGAGATGCGATGTGAAATGGGATAAGCAGTTAGCCTTAACCCATACTGAAATGGGAAACGGGATTGGCGGTTAGCCTTGACCCGTAATAAAGAAATGTTTTATGATTCTGCCACATTTATATGATCCCATGTTTATATGATCCCATGCTTATATTAAATGATTTCATATGTTTCATTCTTTGGATATCATTATGTCATGTCTCCTAAATCATGTGCTTTAGATGTATCCTTATGTTCATTCCTTTACTGGGATTTTTGCTCATAACTTTGTTCATGTGTTCCCCAGGGTATCCTATGTAGATGTAAGGGCTCAAAGGAAGTTTGAAGATCTTTATGGAGATTAAAGAAAGAATTTTTTTAGCCCCATGGTTTATGTTATATGGACCTATTCTTCCAAGACACTAGACTTATCGATCCTTGGCTTGTACTCTAATGATTAATTATGCTTAAAATAATGAAATGTTTTATTTAAAAGGCTCGGGTTGCTATAGTTGGTATCAGAGGATGGTATAGTTATTTTTGGGGATTAGAAATAGAGAACCTTAGTCAGAACTTTTTGCATGAGACTAAGAATAAGAAAATAGTCCTAAATTTTTGTGAGTATAGAGTAAGTGGATTATCCGGAAAATACATCCCTATCCAAACACGAGTAGATAGAGGCGGATTCGGTAGAGAGTAATCTAGGGGTAAAACCCGAAAACACCTCTTTGAGCTAGACTCGAACAGTAACTGGTGCAAGACAATGGGCCTTGCTGCACTCTTGGTTACGACACTCCCGAGGGATATGATTCAGTAGATTTATGAGGTTAGTACAAACCTTTTTGAAGGGACAAAAAGAAGCCCATAAGAATATAAGTTAACAAATATATCGAGGATAACCTAGATATAAAACTAAGGAATCACAAGTCAGGATATACTTCTTCATTATAAGTTCATAATTTTATGTTCAAAGTTTCTTTTTATGATCAATAGCTAAGTATTCAAGACCTCTAATTATAAATTCATTTTCATAGTTAAAGGTGGGAAATAGAAGAACAAGTTCCATCAACCAATGTGATAGGCAATTTGATGATTTCCCTAAGGATATACCTGATGTGATGGAAGTGGGTGCTGAAAACTTCTTTGTAGTACTTGCTCAACTGGATCGAGTTATGAATAATAACTCGAATCAGGTGGAATTTTTCTTCCTCCAAGGAAAGAACAAGTTGTTGTAGAATCCTTCATATGGAAAAGGCCTCCCATGTTTAGCGAATCTTCTGATCCCCTTCTAGCAGAACAAAGGATTAACTCCGTTGAAAAGATTTCCTCCATCCTCCAGTTCTCGGAAGAAGAGAATGTTGTACTAGTGGTCTATCTTTTTGATGGGGAAGTTGGTCAGTGGTTGACACTGATCAAGAATACAAAGTCCCAAGAGGAAATTGATTCCATAGATTGGGAGGAATTAAAAAGGTTGTTTTTTAACAAATATTTTCCTCGAACCCTTCGTCTCATGATGGAAAGAGAGTTACTTGGACTCAAGTAGAAGGAAGATGAGTCCATCAGGGCATATGAAGCAAACATTACAAGGCTTTCAAGGTATGCTTCTGACTTTGTAATGAACACCAAAATCAATGTGGATCACTTCTTTAGCGGACTAAAGAAAAGTGTACGAAAACAATTGGAGATTCAAGACTTTGAAAACTTTGTGGATATTTTCCATTGTTCCCTAAAGGATGAAATAGAGATTGGAGACTCTCAGTGGTCTCATGGGCCTACTGACAAGAAGAGGAAAATGGAGAACAACATGGGTGGTTCATCAAACAAATCCCATGATGGATAGAAGCCTATATTTCCTATTTGCAAATATTGTGGGAAGAAGAATCTTGGTGACTGTCTCAAGGGAACCAAGAATTTCTTCAATTGCGCAATGTTTGGTCATCTGGCCTCAAACTTCCAAAGGGATATGAAAAATCGCGCTAATGTTGAAGAAGAAATGAAGGTTTAGATCAACACTCAGCATGCAGTGTAGTGTTATAACTGCATCGAGCTTGGGCATTATTCGAACAATTTCCCTAAGATAAGGGTTGTCGAGGAAATCAACCACAACCTCCCAAGAAACAAGGATGGGATTGTGATATCACTACTAATGTTGTGGAGCCGTAAAAAGATGTAGTGAAAGGTACACTTGTTATTCATTCAGGAATAGCGAACATACTATTTGATTCTAGTTCTATGAATTCTTTCATATCTTGAAAGTTTAGTAGAACTATTCAAACACCTCCTCAAAATTTGAAGGGAAATATATCTGTGAGAATAGTGAATGGGGAAATTATTTCATCCCTGGTTTATATAACTCCTACTCAATTAATGTTTGTGGACTAAACCATCCAGAAAATCATTGAATAATTCCTTTATTAGAGTTTGATGCCATCTTGGGAATGGATTGGTTATCTTTGTACATGGACAACATCAATTGTTGAGAAAGGAAGATCACTTTTCATATCCTGAAGCTTCCGTCGATTATTTACAAGTGTAAGGAGGAAGATGAGTATCTTTTTGAATCATTGTCTCAAATTTGTATATTTCTTCCTTGTGAGAATTCATATCTAGCTCAAATAATTAGAAGAAAGGATAGATTCATTCTTGAAGACATGCCCATCATGAGGGATTACACAGAGGTATTCCCGGAAGATTTTCCTGGTCTTCCTCCTGACTGAGAGGTTGAGTTCTCAATTGAACTTATCCCTAGATATTTTCCAATATCAGGGACACCTTACAGAATGGACACCGTAGAGCTAGAAGAGCTGAAGAATCCGTTACAGGGGAATATGGAGAAGGGTTTTATATGCTCGAGTGCTCCACCATGGGGTTCTCCAGTCCTCTTCATCAAGAAAAAGGATGGATCAATGTTCCCTTGCATTGATTATCCTGAGCTCAATAAAATCACTATAACGGACTAGTATCCCCTTCTATGGATAGATGACTTGTTCAATCAGCTTCGTGGGGCTAGTTATTTCTCCATGGTTGACCTTCGGTCAGGATATCACAATCTAAAGGTGAGGAAGGAAGATATTCCTAGTACTGCCTTTTGAATGAGTTATGGACACTATGAGTTCATAGTGATACCCTTCGGACTCACTAATGATCCAGCAATTTTCATTGATTAATGAATAGAGTCTTTATAGATTACATTGACAAAATTGTGGTGGTGTTTATTGATGATATTATGATATACTCCAAGAGCATAGAAGAACATGAGGAGCATTTGGAAACGGCGTTAATGATCTTGTAAAGAGATAAGTTGTATGATAAGTATAATAAATGTGAGTTCTGGTTGGAGGAAGTATCATTCTTGGGGCTTGTTATCACCAGGAAAGGGATATCAGTGGACCCTTCCAAGACAAAGGCAATTGAAGGGTGGCTGAGGCCAACTTTTGTAATGGAGATCTATAGATTTCTAGGTCTATCTGGGTATTATTGATGATTCGTGAAGAAATTTCACGATTGTCACACCCAGTGACCAAGAGGACACATAAGGGAGTAAATTTTGTCTGGACACAAGAATTAGAAGACTGTTTCAAGGAGTTGAAAAAGAGACTTATGACTGCATCGGTACTCACACTCCCTTCTTGTAGAGAACTCTTTTTGGTTTATAGTGATTCTTATAAGAATGAATAAGGCTTTGAGATAATGAAAATGATAAAGTGATAGCATATACATCAAGGCAGCTGAAAATCCATGAGAAAACTATCCCACACAGGATCTGGAGTTGGCGACTTTGATCAATGCATTAAAAATCTGGAGGCATTATCTCTATGGGGAAAATGTGAGATATATACTGACCACAAGAGTCTCAAATATATATTCCCATAGAAAGAGCTTAATATGCACCAGCGAAGATGGATAGATCTCATCAAGGATTATGATTGCTCAATCCACTACCATCCCAGAAAGGAAAACAAGGTGGAAAAATCTATAAGTAGAAAGGATCCTGCATCTTTATCAATGATGAGAATTTAAAAAGACCCGATCATCTTAGATTTGCAAAGGATCGACATGGGAATCATTAAGTGAGGAACATCATCAATCATTTCTCAAATTATAGCTCAACCCTCCCTCTTGGAGAAAATAAAGGATGCTTAAAGAAAGGGTGTGGAAATTTTGAAAAGGGTGGAAGCTGTTAAAAATTGGAAATCCTATGATTTCAAAATTAATGAGGAAGGAGTTGTATGATTTGTGGCACGATAATGTGTACCATCTAATCCGTCGATAAAGAAGGATATATTGAATGATGCACATAGCTCGACCTTTTTTATCCATCCTCGGAGTACCAAAATGTGTCGTGATCTCTGAGAACACTATTGGTGGGATAACATGGAGAAGGAGATTTCAGAATATATATCAAGGTGCTTGCTATATCAGTAAGTTAATGTTCAGCAACAAAAGTCAAAAGGTATGATGCATCCATTGCCTATACCCATGTGTAAATGGGAAAATGTTACTATAGTATTTTTCACGGGTCTCCCGAAGATATTGAAGGGAAATAATGAAATATGTGTTGTGAATGACTGACTCCCCAAGACATACCATTTCATCACTATTCAGGAAGATCTCTCACTTGAATAACATAAAAAGATGTATGTGAAGGAAGTGGTGAAACTGCATGGTGTTCCACTCTCAATTTTCTGTAACCATGATCCACGGTTCAATCTGAATTCTAGGGGAGTCTTCAACATGCTTTGTGTACTGAATTAAATTTCATCATGGCCTACACCCCCAAAATGATGGCTAATCTGAAAGGACTCTTCAGACGCTTGAAGATATTATAAGAGTCTTCTCTGTTGAATTCAAAGTTGTTTAGGATCATCATCTCCCATTAGTTGAGTTCTCATACAACAATAGCTTCCACTGGTGTATTCAGATGGCTCCATATGAAGCTCTGTATGGAATGCGATGTAGAACTCCAACCTTTTGGGATGAAGTTGGAGAAATTAATCTACTTGGACCCGATCTCGTTCAATAGAAGACAGAGAAGGTTCAAGTCATCCAGAAAAATATCAACGATGATCAAAGTCGGCAAAATAGATATGCTAACGACCATCATAGGGACTTGGTGTTCTACGTTGGAGGTAAAGTCTTCCTTTGAATATCTCCATGGAAGAGATTCATACGATCCGGGAAGAAAGGGAACCCAAGCCCAAGGTATATTGGCCCCTTTGAGAACCTTGACCGCATAGGAGTCATGGCCTATTGGCTTGAACTTCCACCAAATATAGATCGAGTTCATGATGTTTTTCACGTATCACTCTTAAGGAAGTACATACCTGATCCCTCACATGTACTAAACTCAGAGGTGGTGCAACTGAAAGATGATCTGTCCTATGAGGAGAAGCTAGTAATGATTTTGGATCAGATAGATAAGGATATATGCAACAAGAAAACCCATCTCGTCAAGGTGTTGTAGAGGAACCATAAGTTTGAGGAAGTAACATGGGAACCAGAAGAGGCAATAAAGGGGAAACACCCTCACCTGTTTGTGTGAAGTGAAATTTAGGGGGAGAAATTTCTTAAGGGGTGAAGAATGTAACGACCCAAAGTTTGTAAATGGATATTTCCTTCTTATAATAATTTCCCATGAAAAAAACATAATGAACTAGTAATTTATAAGTGACATTTAAACATAATTTTGTCACTTCAGTGTTTGGAATTTTGAAAATCCGGCATACACGGTTGTAATCCGTAAGTTATTTGGAGTCCAATAAATAAAACTTATTTATTGGTGAATTGTAACCTACCCTAATGAATTTTAACCTAACCTTATGAATATTGATATACCCTAAAGAATATTAACCTCACCTATGGTGGTATAAAAATAATATTCAAGTTGGATGTATGATATACCTATATTTTAGAATAAGATAATGAATGTTTTAAAACTGGGTTTGATAATAAATTATAATTTTAATTAAAAATTAAAATATTCATATTTAGAAAATTATTTTGAAAAAATGGACTTCATTTTTGGATTCTGCATGTCAATAAATTATTAGGATGAATTTTTGCGATTTTTCTAAAATACTTGAATTTTATTTATGAATAGTAGAATCTGATAATTCACAATAAATGCTAAATAAGGGATTAATTGAGGGATCTATGATGTTCTACTGATGTAAGCTGACTTGGTTCAAGATCACATGATAAAATCACAATTCATTGTCATGTAAAACTTAATATTCCTTGTCTTTTGAAGAAATAATTAATTAATGATTATAATATTATGAAATCTCTCCTCTCCTCCACTATAAAAACCCCCATCACTCCCTATTCTCTCCACTCCTCTCCAGACTTGTGACTTTCCATTATTCTACCCAAATATATCCCCAATGTCCTACCCCACATCCAAAACCTCTCAGCCTCCTAAAAATACCAAAACTTCTCCCCTTAATAGTTTCTCAAAGGAGGAAGTCTCAAGAGGTAAATTCCTCTTCCCAATTTCTTCTATTCTTTTAAGTTATTTTCTTTTTTATTTCTTTCCTCAGCTACCTTCACCATAATATTATCATAAATCCATTAACATTAATGTACTATAATTTATTCTTCCTAGTGGTATATTTCATTATCTTTTCTCTTTTCCCCCACCCTTTTATTTGAATGAAATGAAAGCACCGTTTGAGATGTGCTAATTTAGAACATTCAAGGAAAACAGTTTATAAATTTCTATTATTATCATTAATTATGGTCATGAAACCATTTGTGTTATGGTTGAACTAGATTATAATATATTTAATATATCCTATTTTTGGTTCTGTAATCCTTTTGTACAAATGTAATTAAGTTATAAAGCAAAACACATTCTTTGTAATCGAATCCACCGATTAACAAAAAATGGTTATCACTAAGGTTGTATATATAATAATTTGACTTCACTATAAGTAAAAAAATTAAAATTAAAACCATGTAATCTCATAGATATGAAATAAAGAATATAATTTCAATTCGGGACAACCACTTTCATCTTTCATATTATACAAACTTGAATATAAGTGAACAGATCTTTTAAAGCCAAGTAAACAAACGATCTCGAACAAAGAAATTGAACCTTATAACTAATCAAAAAGGCTTTGAATAAACTAAAAAGGGTTATAATAAATAAATTAAATATAGAATAGGTTCTGTAATTATTAATTAATAAACCTAATATGTTTATTTAGGTCATTAATAACAAGTTGAGAACACCACCTGATTTAAGGTAAGGGATCCTCCCCTTTTTACTCTTAATCAAGATTGTTCTCTATGTGATACTTTTTTGTGTAATATCAACTGATTGAGTATGTTTATACACCTTCCCCTTACTTCCCTAATATTTTCTATGTGATTATAATCTCTTTATCTCTCTCATAAATCCCTCTTAGTTACACGTGATACCATGCCGATAAACCATAGTGGATTCTACCCGAACATCAATTATTCCTTCGGGTTGCTCTATCTTTCTTTTTACCAAAATGTAGTTGTATTTTATTTTATTAAGAACTTAAAAATTCAGTTTATATTCTCCAAACTCATTTTCCAAGATCCATCTCTCATTTTCTTTTGGGGATATACATGCTTTTAAGTGAATCTCTCCTGGATACTTCCCAATAAGCACACTCATTTTGGAGGAACTTCACGAAATTTTAACCAATTTCAAATGCACTATATCTTATATTTTAAGACACCATTGTCATTTTAAATTCAGTATTTTTATTCTGAAAAACTTCTTGGTTCAATTCTATTTTTATTAAAAAGAATGTATTCTTTACTATTTTAAAATCTCTATAGTGTTTTCCTTAAAACCGCATAAAAATGTTTTAATGCTAATGTCTCTCAAATACATTTATAATGTGATGTCACTTCTATTTGTTACCGCATACCATGTTATATTCCTATAATACCTTATGAAATTCCATTTATGTTCTAATCATTTTCTTTCATATACACTTTCATGATACGCCCATTGGTTATGATTTATGTCATGATTGTGGTGCCCACTTCTTTCCATGGGTACTCCTATGTTTATGTATAGTTGATTATGTATGATTGTATATGTGATAAGAATATTCATGTGGAAATAATATTAATGAAAATGTTGATATGGGTGCACCCAGATAGCACTCCAATGCATTGGTCAAGGATAAGTCTCATGATATGCGATGTGAAATGGGATTGGCGGTTAGCATTGACCCATACTAAAATGGGAAATGGGATTGGCAGTTAACCGTGACCCATACGAATGAAATGTTTTATGATTATTCCACATTTATATGATTCCATGTTTATATGATCATGTTCTTATATTTAATGATTTTATAATTTTCATGCGTTGGATATCATTATTCCATTCCTCCTAACTCATGTGCTTGAGATGTATCCTTGTGTTCATTCCCTTACTGAGCTTTTTAGCTCATACCTTTGTTCATGTGTTCCCCAGGGTACCCTATGCAGGTGTAAGGGCTTAAAGGAAGATATAAGTTCTTTATGGTGATTAAATAAAGTTTTTTAAGCCCCATGTTTTATGTTATATGTACCTAGTCTTCCAAGACACTAGACTTATCGATCCTTGGCATGTACTCTGATGATTAATTATACTCAAAATCATTAACTGTTTTATGTAAAAGTCTCGGGTCGCTATATATATTATTACACTATATTTATTTGATTATTGAGTCTAAGGGAGTATCCATACTTGAATACATTCCTATTGTGAGGGAATTCATTAAATTGTATCCTGAGAAATTTCCTTATCTTCCTCCTAGAAGAGATGTTGAATTCCTGATTGAGCTTATACCTGAGGAATTTCCAATATGAAATAATCCATAAAGAATGGATATTGTAGATCTTGTGGAGATAAAGAAAAAACCATAGGATAATATAGATAAATGATTTATATGCCCATGTGCTTCACCATGGGGTGCACCATTCCTCTTCGTCAAGAAGAAGCATGGGTCAATGCGCCATTTCATTGATTATCGTGTGCTCAGAAATATCATTATAAATAAAATGTATCCACTGCCATGAATTGATGACTTATTTGATTATCTAGGTGGAGAAAAATAATTCTCCAATGGGGATCTACGTTTGGGAATTACCTAGTAAGGGTTAATAAGGACGATATCCCCAAGACTACTTTTCATAAAAGGTACAGGAAGTATAAATTCTTAGTAATGTCTTTTGGAATAACTAAATCACAAGAAATCATCATAGACATGATGAATAGAGCCTTTAGAGACTACCTCATCAAATTTTAGGTAGTATTTATAGACGACATTCTAATATACTCCAAAACTAAGGACGGGCATGAAGAGCATCTAAGCAGAATACTAGAGACCTTGATAATGGAGAAGCTCTGTGGAAAGTAGAGAAATTGTGAGTTCTAGTTGAAATAAGTCTCATTCATGGGTCATATAATTACAAGAAATGGGATATCTATAGAACCTTCCAAGATATATTCAATTGGGGGATGGATGATGCCAATATTTGTGATGGATATCCTTTGCATCCATTGGTTTTCTAGATATTATCGCCGATCTGGGTGAAATTTATCACGATTTTCAATCCCTCATACCAAGATAACTAGGAAGGGAGTCAGGTTTACATGGACTAATTAAATCTAAGATAGCTTCATGGACTTGAAAATAAAGCCAATCACTGCACTCGTGCTCACACTACCCATAAGTGGAGAACTTTTTTATCTAATTTAGTGATGCTTTAAATAAGGGCATGTGCAGCATGTTGATGAAAAATGAAAAAGTCATTGCCTATGATTCATGTTAATTGTAATTTCATGAGAAAAACTATCCAACACATGATATTTAGTTGGATACATTAATCTTCGCATTTAAAATTTGACGACATTACATATTTGGGGAGAATTGTGAAATATTTTTGTATCACAAAAGTCTCAAGTATATATTCACACCAAAAGAGTTTAACATGCACCAATGAAGATTGTTAGAGATGATAAAAGACTATGAACACTCAATCCATTACAACCTTAGGAAAGTGAACAATGTGGCAGATGCTCTAAGTAGAAAGGACCCAACGATTCTATCATTGATGAGAATTAAAAAGGATCAAATCTTCTTAGATGTGATGAAGATGGGAATGGGAATCATAAATAAAGGAACATAATCAATCCTTTCACAACCTTTTCCCAAACCATATCTTTTGGAAACGGTAAAGGATGATCCAAATGATGATATGGAAATTTAGAAGAAAGTGGAAACTATAATAAAGGGAAATCCTTGGTGTATAATGTTAATGAAGAAAGAATAATGAGATTTGTCATAAGACTATGTGTTCCATAAAATATAGCGTTAAAGAATGAACTTTTTGATAATGCAAATAGATTGAACTTCTCCATTCACCCAGGAAACACAATGATGTATCAAGATCTCCAGGAGCTTTATTGGGGGGATAAAATGAAGAAAAAGATAGCTGATAATACATCAAAAAGCCTGGTATGCTGTTAAGTGTTGGATGAGATGAGAAAGTCTATGGGAATGATGTAATCATTTCCCATACCAATATGGAAATAAGAAAACATCAGCAAGGACTATTTTACCAGACATCCAAACACATCGAAAAAAATAATGCTATCTGGGTTATTGTGGATAATCTTACCAAAACTACACACTTCATTGCAATTTGGTAGGATTTCTTATTAGATGAATTGTCATATATATACATCAGAGAAGTGGTAAGGCTGCATGGAGTACCACTCTCTATTGTATATGATTGAGATCCAAGATTCACCTATAGGTACTAGAAGAGTCTCTAACATGGTTTGAATACTGAGCTGAACTTCAGTATGGCTTATCATCCTCAAAATGATGTCCAATATGATCAGACTATCCAAACACGTGAGGACATGTTGAGAGAATTCTCAATGGACATCAAAGGAGTATGGGATGAAAATATTCCCCTTGTTGAGTTCTCTTACAATAAAAGCATTCAATCAAGATTCCAAATAGATTCTTCTGAAACCATTTTTGGGAAGAGGTGTATAACACCAGAATATTGGGAGGATGTTGGGGATAAAAAACTCCTAGTTCTAGAAATGGTAGAAGAAATGGTGGAGAAGGTTAAGACTATCCAGCAGAACATTAATGTTCTATAGAGTCGGCAAAAGAGCAATGCTACAAATCATCAACGAGACCTAGATATTGAAATTGGAGAACTAGGATTCATCTGCATATACCTGTGGAAGAGATTTTTGATATTTGGGAAGAAGGTAATGATTAACCCAAGGTACATCAGCCCTTTTTAGATCCCTAATTGCATTGGAGTAGTTTAATATTCACTATCACTATCACTGCACCAATCTCAAGTACATGATATATTCTACGTATCACTCTTGATAAAGTACATACCAAATGAATCACATGTACTCAATCCATAAGAGGTACCATAGGAAAATGACCTATCCTATGAATATAATATGATTAAGATCTTAGATTGTAAGAAAAAATTGCTATGAAATAATACAATTCCCCTCCTCAAGATGTTGTGGTGCAACCACATGTTTGAAGAAGAAATGTGGGAATCAAAGTAAGTGATGAAGCATAGTTACCCTCATATATTTTTGTGTGGGTAAAGGAGATTTCGATGGTGAAATTTCTAAAGGTGGGGGAAGATTATACCGAACCAAACATTTATTAATTAAAATTATTGTTGGTATTATTAAATGTCTTATTATATAAAATGGTTATATAAAACATATGAACATACATGGTTTTATGTTTTTTGGATTTTAAACTACCATAAAAACGGTTATCATTGCTAATATAGTTATTGAACAGTTAACACGTGACTAATATAAATATAGAGCTTTAACAAATCCAATTTACTCAGAAAAAGAAAATGATGACCTCATCCAGTAGAATTTCTCAATATGAAGACCATTTGCTCAAACTCTGTAAGGAGGTAGTGTCACTAGGCTTCACTCTTCACCAAACACAATAGAAGTTTCAAGACGTTATTCATTAATGGAATCGCCTATGGGGGAAGTGGATTTTCATAAAGATTACCACCCAAGTGATGTTATCCGAGCCACCCAAAGAGTCTGTCACCATCACACATCCTACCCTTAGGACTTATATGTGAGTTATAAGGGGTTATATAAAAATACACTAGCACTATGATTCTAGGAATTATTTTTGTATAGAATAAAAAATATATATTCATTTTTTTTCAACTTTGTAAATGGTTTTTATTAGACAAATAGTTCTTCTAGTTAATATTTAATTTAGAAATATATTTTTCCTAATTAATGTTTTTTCAAATTATAAAATATTTTAATGAAATATTATTAATAAATTACTTTTTATTAAATATAAATTATTTTAAAAAAATTACACAAATGTAATTTTAATTAAGGTTTGAAAGATGTTTTTGTCAAAACCCACGACTTTTTGAAAAATATTGTGTTTTATTTTAAAAGTAAAAAATAAAAATATTTTGAAAAATATTTAGATAAAATTAATATCATTTTTGGATTTAGTATATTGAAATTATCTAATAGTTAATTTTTCATAATATCATGATAGAATTGGATTTTTGGGTAAAAATTAAATAACGTTTAAATATATAATGTGATTTATCACACCATACTGACCCAATAGTGAAGTAATAAAATACTATAAAAGAGAGTAATGGAAAATATATGTTATACCTTTAAAATAAACTGATTTTAAATTTGTCTGATTTATTTTATGGTTTCTTAGTGGACCCTCAAAGACATACAAAATAATTTAACTTTTTGAAATGATTTGCTTGAGAGTGTGACTAACCTCCACAAAATCAAGCAAAATATTTCAATTTGTTCTTCCATTCCCCTTATAAAATAATTTTTACCAATCTACTTTAGAAAAACGAATTGGAAAAAATCATGGTTTCGGTTGTGGTATTGAATATTTAATTATATTAATTCCAAACCCTATAATTGATAAATATTAAAGAATTTCCATCTCTTTTCTTATATAAACCCACCCAAGATCCCACTTTTCATCACTAAAAACCCTTGGATCACGTCTCTACTCTTCCCTCCTCTTTATAGAATCCCCCAAGGCTCCCCAAGATCTGAATAATCCCCTCCTAATGAACTTTATTTCACACACCCAAGACAGGGATCCCCACTTTTCGTTCATCCTTATTTATGTTTAAGTGTGTAATAAAGAGTAGGGTTGTTATAAATTATATGGCCCAGTATTTCACCAAGGGGATCCCCTAATATTTTTTTATAAATAAATATTTGTCTAGGATGTTTCACAAAGATTATAGGGTATCAATGGCATTAATATGAGGAAAAGGTATCCTCTCCTCTGAATTGATGAATTATTTGATGAAATTCATAGAGATCAAATTGTTTTTGAGAAATATTTGTTCTTGATATCAAAAATAGCTTGTAAAAAATGCATATATTCCAAAGAAAGCATTTCATTTTAGGTATTGAAAATATGAAATTAAATTTATTCCCTTAGTATTAACTACTGCTCTCTTTTCTATAACAGATCTGATTATCTTATTATTCAAGGATTCTCTCAATAATTTCAATGTTTAATTAATTTATGTTAACTTGATATACTCTAAAATATATGAAGAGAATAAGATTCATTTTTTATAATTCTTAATAAAATTAAAAAAAAATTCATCTGGAAATTCATAAAATTCAAATTATTGTAATTGGAAGTTTATTTTATTGACTATATCTACTCAAGGGACAAAAAATCTATTAATTCTTGAATGAAGAATGTTGGGAAAGAAAATAAAAAACCAACGAATATTATTATCCAATGTATATTCATTAGTTTAGAATGATACTGTTGATGATTATTTCAAAAAAATTCTTGATTAGATAACCATTTAACCAGGTTAAAACATAAAGTGGTTGTGTTCATATGATTAAAAGAATGTGGGGATTTTTTAATGAATTAAAAATGAAATTTCTTGATGCAATGTTATTGAATTTTCTATCAAGAAGAGCTGTATCTTTTTATATATTGTGATACATCAAGTGAATGACATCGATGTGCCATTGTTAGACATGATATAGTAGTTTAAAATACATAAAAATAGGTAAACATTCAGTAACATAATCATCTAACCCCTGATCATGTGTTGGTGTCCATAATATTTACATTAAATAAATGAATTAATTTCATTTTAGAAAAATTACATGAAATATATATGGATCAAAAATATTTGAAATACATCTTCTCATAGAAATATCTCAAAATGAGGAAAATTTGATGGTCATAACTACTGAAGGATTATGATTTCACAATAAACATCCATCATTGGAGTGAAGTTAAGCAGTATTATTAATTGAGTATGAAATAACATGGGGTTTTGTCTAAAATTAGGATTTTATAAATTCATATATTCCTGGATTTAGTAAATTTTTATATGGGAATAATTAAAGAAGGGGAAACATCACCTCTATTAAAGTTTTTTTTCGAACTATACATATTAGATAAAAATAAAATTACTTATCTTAATGATAAGAATATTCACAAGAAAATGGAATCATTGAATGGTGGGATATTGTTTTACATTTTATAGGAAGATTGTATGTTTAAATTAAGAAAGAGACTATGTGTTGCATCCATTACTGAGGTAAAATGTGAATTATTTTATGAATCACATAGCCTAAATATATCTATACACCCTGGAAGCACAAAAATGTATTGGGATTTGAAGGAACATTTTTATAAGATAATAAAAAACTATAAATTTCATAATATGTATCAAGATTCCTTGTTTTTCAACAAGTAATGGATAAGAAATAACACCCTAAATGTGTCATGTAACATCTTTCTATTCTCGTGAATATGTTGGATTATATTAATATTGATATTATAACGAGATTTTCATAGTATCCTAGAATTAATTCTTCTATATGGTTTATTATTTATCTCTTTACCATGTATCAACATTAACATTTTTTAATAGATGTTCTACCAATTGAGAACCTAACAAGACTCTTTATTTATGTAGTTGTAAGACATCATGGTCTACCAATTTGATTTTATCTTATCGTTATATACTGTTTACATTAGAGATATAGATGAATTTCTTGAAATATCTCGTCATTGATATATTCTTTATCACCACCTATAATCCTCAAATGTATAAGAATTCAGGTAGGACTATTCTGAAATTATAAAATATGTTTATGTTAGGCTCAATTGAATTTCAAGGTATGTCATGTTAGTTTTTAATTTTTCTGGAATTTTCATACAATAATAGCCTTAATTCAAAAATTTAAATGGTACCATATAAAGAATTATGTATAAAGTTGGGTCATGCTCAACATTATTGGGATGAGGATTGTGAGTGGAATCTTATAGGCCCCAAACCTGTTTAAGAGACAATACTTGAATTGAAACCTCCTCAAAATCAAATTAATGTAGCAGGATATAGACAAAAAAATATATTATAATATACTAAGGAATGATTTATAATTTCACCTAGGAGATTGTATAATCTTGAATTTATCTTCATTGAAAGGTGTTATAATATTTTTTTTAAATGGAAATTGTTCCCTCAGCGCATCAATCTATTCGAAATTACGGAATAAATAAAAGTTTTCATTTACCATATGAAAAATCCACCAATCCACTCAAATTTTCATGAGTTTTATTGTATATACTTATTGCAGATGTAAATGATAGAGGAAGAACTTGTGATCACCCTTAGGGAAATAGAATTAGAACCTAATTTTTCAAAATATGAAGAGCTTATATAGATTCTTGACACTATAGAACATGTGTTATGGAATTAGAAAACTCATCTAGTAAAGGCACTTTAAATAAATCATAATTTAGATAGGGAAGTTAGGGAAACTGAAGAAGTTATGTTAAATAATTAAAAGTATCTATTAATTGGTTGAAAATTTTAACATTTAGAGGATTATAAAACATTAAATACTATAAAACATTTTTCTATAGAAAATATATATGTACGAAGAATAATTATTCTTATAAATATATAAGTTTATAAATAGAAATATATTATTAATATTTTGGAAATATATGTAATATTTTTGTTCATATATTTTTTTTAGTTCTTACATATTAATCTAATATATCAATATTTCCATTATGTTTTGGATTGGTTTGAATGAAAAATTGTACTCCTTTTATTTCTCATAATCTAATTAATTCTAGTTTAGTAAACGTTATATGTTATTTTTTGTATATTAATTTTATACTTTATATAAGAAATTTTATAAAAATGATTTTTCATTTCGTTTTGTGAACTAATAATAATATTATTTTATAACACTTATACAAAGTAAATATTGAAAAAAATATTCCATATTTGTAATAATAATAATTACTATCATGTAATAATGATGAGTTAATTTTTTGTTATACTGAATAGAAAAAAAATAAAATTTTGTTATAATTGTTAGGGTTAGAACATGTATTTAGGGGTTATACTAATAGATAAAGGTAAAAATCCCACATAAAGATTCTAAATATTTTTGTGTAATATATTTGGACCTCATATTAAATTAACATAAAAATATATATCCATTTACTTTCACATTCAAAAAGATAACAATATAGTTTTTACGTCTTCTATTTAAATTCCTTGGTGTCTTTCCCATCACTTATAAAAGAAATCATACTATCCTCCATTATTCAAAAAAATTTAGAACTCTAGATTGGTAAATCCCTATGATAAAAGTATTCATATATATTCATTCATGAGATTCTGTTCTTATTATAAGTCCATCCTAAGAGGGCTTATAGTGTAAGCTAAAGGAGGTATCTCAAAGAAGAGAGAATGTAATTACCGAAACATTTAATGTTTATTTCTTAATAGTATTCCTATAAATATGATATATATATATTAATTTAATTAATATAGTATCATAAATATAGTTTGATTTTATTATTATTATGGTAAAATCATTTTTCACATCATTTCTATCAAATGCGAAATGAAATTATCGCACATGCATACCTATGGACTACCTCCAACATGTATACATATAATTTCATTTCCATCACCATATTTCATGGTTAGTTATTATTATTGATTTAATATATATATATAATATTTAATAAATAATAATTTTCGTTGAATTATAATATAATATTTGATTTATCATCTTCCCTTCCATTGGGAAAAGATAATGCCACTGGTATGTATGTGTGCACTGCCACCACAATAAACAGATGTGATTGGTTTTTAATTTATGATTTTCATGGATTGTAATAAAGATATGATTAACATAAATAAACTATATTTATGTAATGATGATTATTAACTAAAATTTAATTCTTATTTATCTTTATTTAATTCCATCTATTGAATCCTAGAAACATTGCTCGTGCATATGTGTGGAATACGGTCTCCATGAAGTGATCTAATTTATTTTTCATCACCACATTATATTAAAGGTTATAAAAGTATTTATTTGAAAAAAATAAGATAATTATGAAATGATAAAGGGTTTTTAATGGATGGAACCGTGAGTAACATGTATTGACCAAATACACCGTACTGAAATATACATGAATGATGAAACAGTAAATGCATGGAAACGTTGTATTTAATAAATAATTCATAATAAATACATGTTAAAATGATATAAGTAGATCATATATGATATTATAAAAATCCAAATATTTCTTTTATAGATTCATAATAAATCAAAAAAAATTATTTAGGACATTAAAATCATTTACAGTGAAATTTTAACTTGAGGAAAGAGTTTATTTCACAATAACATCCTTATTAGGGATTATTTATGTTTATGTTTCCATTAGAGGAATTATATCATATTTTTTTATCTAAATACCCATATATATTTTATTCTTAAAGATATATTTCTAGAAACTGCATTTTCTACTTTCATTTTTTTCTCTCAAACTTCTCAAATATCTTAAGGAATGTTTTTTTATAAAAATGAAATTGTTTTTAAATTTAGCCTGGTATCATTTTCATCCATGTCCATATTTAAAAAAACACAGTTTCGTTTAATATATTAAAATTAGATATAGAAGTAATTTTAACCCTTTTTTACTTTCTATAATAATATTTAATGTGAATCGTTTTTTTATTTCCTAAATGAGGAACATTTTACTGAATGTGTGATCTGCAAATTCTATTTAATGGTTACCACATCAATGGATTTACTTATCATCATATTTTTTTTCCTTTATATACAATAATAATTATCTATGGTTATTCACAATTAATTTTTTCATAATATTAAGGAAATGTTTATATTATTAATAAATAATTTCATAATTAAATGGTTATTTCCATCAAGAAAAGTTCAATGGAAATTATAAAAGAATTTTATTATTTTGAAACATCCTTTATTGGATATTATTATTTTATTGGGATATAATATAATTATACCATCCCCCATATTCGTCTACATTTCTTATGATCATGTTTCTCTAGTGATTTACTTGTAATATTACTATTGTTTTGAATACTAGTTTTTCACTATTAATTTGTTTGTAGATTATTTATTAAATTATTATTCATTTTGTTCATTTGATGAATTCTTTGGACATAGTAAGTGATATTTGGGAACCATTATATACCAACGATGCATCATTAGGTCTCTTGTAAAAAAAACTAGTTCTTCCATTTGGTATTCATTATTCTTATTTATATATAACGTCTTGGAACAAGGACATAAAGGTAAGATTATGATCCCCAAAATGATGAATTCTATCATTATGATATTATTATTTTATCCATGTGATTATTTGTTTGTTTACGTTATAAATAGTTTTATTACTCTTCTTATTATATTAATTAAATATATGATTTTATTTTTTACCTATGACATATTTTACATCCATTATTTATCCTGTGATAGCTTTTGATATAGAATTTACATTACTGAGCATCTGAGGTCTCCATTTTTTATGTTTTCATTTCCCTATGATAATAAGAAGGGTTATGTGAGTATTTTAGTTAAATACTAGAAAAAATAATAATTTTGTCAAAATAAGATTATGATTCACTTCATGTACAAAAATTTTAATTAAGAATAATTCATGTATATAGATTCCCAACATTACTAGACTATTCAATACATCGGCATGGGAAACCATGTTTCGTGTGACAATGTATTAAAATAACCACTGACTCTTTGTTACTATTGTTATAGTTTCATATAAATGAAAATTTTCTCAAGTATATGCAATCCAAATATTTTTTAATGATTCTATTGGTTATTAAAGGGGTATTTTACGCTTTTGCTAAAATTATGGGAGATTCCTAGTCTATTAAAATTTTCAGAATATTTTTATATTTATTAAATTAATATTAATTACTCTAAGTAAAACGATGTTTGTATCTGTTAAAAACATCTATAATTGTAATTTTATCATTATAGTTGAATCTGTAATGGGAAATTTTACCTATTGTGGGGTATAAACATTTTTTGAGTTCTAGGTCCTGGGTCAGGCCTTCGAATTGTATATATATTATTTATTTTTGATTTCGTGTTATTATTATCTACCCTCGATTCATTCCCATAAACTCTAATATGGATGGTGATCTCAATTTTTATAAAATTCCAAGTAGGAATTGGGGGAGATTGAGCGAGAGGCATTGGGCATTATCTAATAAGAGTCATATTGAGGTGACGCAACTATGGAATGTACATCCAAGCTTGAGATTTAGAGATTATTCTTTGATTTATGGTGTTATTATTTTTTTCTATGTTTCCACACTATATTCTCTTTTTTAAAATATTATTTTTTTAATATATATTATTAAGGATGGTTTATGGCCTGTAGAGGGGTTCTTTGGGATTAAACAATGGGTTTTTGGTTGTTCATCGGGGGTTACATTTGGAAAATCAATTCACATATTGTATAGATAAAGAACACACATCAAGTGCCTATCAGTGTAATGAATTTTGAAAATAATGGCCACATTGTTTAAAAGTTATGTGAGGGATTTATCTTTGATAACAACTCTATATTTTCATATTTTCATATAATCAAACATTTTGTTCACTCTAGGGTATATTTCATAAAGGTGACACTTAAAACACTACTTTATTTTCACTACTATATTATAATTAATATAAAACCAAATAAATATAATAATAAAATTGTTCTGTTTCAAAATTAATGTGATATATATAAATGAGAAGAATACACATGAATATTATAAAAATAAAAATATTTCTCTCTAGATTTTATATAAATGAAAACTACATTATAAAAATATAATTTCAATATAATATTCAATGTTCACAATCACTCAAAAAAATTATTTATTAGAATATTTTTACCCCAATGTATTAACGTTACAAGTAGGGAAATAATTTCCTAATCCTATTTAAGAGAAATATTCCCCAACCAACATAATTCATTTCATACTACATTGTTTCCATAACTAAAATAGAAAAGAGAAAATGATTGATAATAAGGATGATGAACTAAATGTTTGAGAAAATAGGTTGAACACTCAAAGTAATAAATTTAATGACTGTTGAGATTCCTCAAATAAAATAAATAAATAACCATGAAGCCAAAATAACTCAAAAAAAACTATTACCATACATGAAAAACAACCTGTTTAGTTCCCCATTTACATGCATATAAGAATCACAAAAAGCGAGATAACCAAAGATATCAAATGAGAGAGAACCTAATAAATAATATAATATATAAATTTATATTAAAAATATATTTTATGGTAAATTAAAAATAAATTATAGTCTCAATCCACTTCAAGTGACGGATAGCCATAAAATTTTTAAAAGTGGGTGATAATTATATAAATAGTCATGTGTAATAGATTTTTGAATGAAAGTGGAGTTCATGTTTGGTTTTATTGGGTAATGATCATTGTACATATAGAATTACCAGTGTGCTTCTTCAAAGTGTTTATTGTCCTAACAACTTCTTCATGATAAATCATTATGAATTCTTGGTTATGATGAATTATATCCTCATGGAATAATCATGTGATTGTGATTTTACGAGTTTCGAGTCATCTAAGGAATTCAACCATTGAAATTCACTTTTGTGTGGTTTCACATACTTAGATATAGTTTAAATGATAGTGTATAATCATGAAGTCCACTACATGATCACTACGGTGTATAAACAATTCCCATACCTTTATAATGATTTTAAGTACCCACCACATCCAAAAGATATGTGTACCTTTGGTTGGATTTTTTATTATAGGAACTACTGTACGGGAATCTAGATCACATGTAAAAATCTTCCCTCATGTGCTCCTGGTGTACTCACCCATTTTTCACAGGTGAATGTCTTAGTTGAAATACCTTATGAAATTATCCTGGGTTAAATGTCTATCCATTTTGAACACACAAAACCAATGTGATATTCTCTATATTTCACCCATGCGTAGTGGAGTTTCCTCGATTTTACTGTAAAGTAGCTCCAATCATTTGTTAGTTACCATTATACAACTTGGTCAAAATTATTAAACACATGGTTACTCACCCTTACATAGCTAAGGGTCCATTGGTTTACCCTTACACATCTACCTGGATTTCTTATCTAACTGGACACATCATGAATTAGACACATTTATGCATCTATAATTGTTTTGTTGATATAATTTTATTAGACACCATTACACATAATAGATTAACTACCTTCACCTATCAGCCACTAAATTCGTCATGGTTATAACTAAATTAAAATAGACACTGTTTGAAATGTTTACCTATCCAATATTAATAAAAAAAACATATATAAATGATTATAAAATAGTAAAATAAATGCCTATTTAAAATATAATTCCATAAAATATTGAAAAATAAATAAACTCAATATTTAAGGTTTTTTTAAATAATAAAGAATAAATTATTCTTGAAATTTGAATGCTTGAAAAGACATGTAAATTTTTTAAATTATGGTGATATATTTACTAATATAAAATGAAAAAATTGTGAAAATTTTAGATTCAACACTCATAAAACCATAAACATTATACCATTAGTAATCATAAATACTAAGGATAAAAAATTATACCAAGAAAATATAGAATACACTACATAACTCTCACAAACAATGAATCGTCATACCCCATAAATTGATCAAAATTTCCTAAATTCATACCAATAATAAAAAACCATTAAATATAATGTTAATAATCATGTGTGTGTTATACCAACCTCTTTACAATTTTGTTTCTCCCTTCACTCAAAGATATTAAATTTTGGGATTTCTCTTTCTCAGGTAGATCGGTTGTAACAAACCAAAATTTTGATTATTATTTGTTTCTTAAATTTTTTTGTTATTTTTTTTATACTGAAAAAACTATATAATTTAATTATTGAAGTGAGTATAAATAAAATAAGACAATTGGGATTCATTTTTTATAAGAACATTTATCAATATGACTATTAGTAACTATACTCTTAATTGTATGATAATTGTTTTTAAATAAAAATGATCACGATAAATTAATATATAAAAAATATTTGAAGGCCTCATCTAGTAGACTTGGGCCGTATGAATCCCATTTGTCAGATCTTGGGAAAGAGGAAGCATCATTGAGCTTTTATTTGGACTAATCCCAAGACAAAATCAAACAAATTAATCTTGAATGGAATCTCTTAAGGGAGAAGTTCATGTTGATAGAAATTCCCACTTGGGAAATGTTGTCTGAGCCGCCCCAAGATTCTACCACCACTGTACACCATAATCTTAAGTCCAATGTAGGTGTTATAAGGGGATGTGTAATGACTCATTTTTTACATTGTGTAATCCTTTTCTATAAATAAAATTTTTATTTATTATTATTGTAATATATTTGAATTTTAAAAATGAATATGAATATAGAATGATTATATAAAAGATCCATATTATTGATGAATATTGGAAATAATTTATTTTAAAATGTTTTGTTAAACATTAAATAATTAATAATGTGATATTACTTTAAAAATGGTCCTCTACTGTTGTGATTCGTAAGAAATTTAGATTCTAATAAGATAAACATATTTTTTAGTGAATAGTAAAATATGAATAGTACTATTTCCCTTAGAAATAATAATGTGACCAATGGAATACTAACCTCACTAAAATAAGTATAAATATAATCTATGCCACATCAATGGTAATGTTATATTATATCATAAGTATATAACTATTTCAGAAATTATTAGTTAAGTATTGGTATTTTTTCAGGTAAATTGTGTTTTCACACAAAAATAAAATATTTCATAATTTTAAAATAACATTAATAAAATGGATTCATTTTTTTAATTAAGATAATAAATATTAGGTTAAAGTGAATTTATTAGATTTTTATAAAATTTTTTGTTTTTCGGTTAATAGTAAATTTACAGTTTTGAGTTTAGGTGTGTTTAATGACACAATAAATGATGTAATCATTATGTAACTATTCTGGTCAATTTTCGTATAGTAATATATGTTATTAGGTGTCCCATGTGTCCAATAACATTGGAAAATACCATGGGAATGCCCATGGTTTTTCAAATACCACTAATGAGTTTTCCCTTGGAAATTAATAAAATATTCCTTCACTTTTTCTATTAATACCAATCCATTACATCATTAATTTCATTTCAAATTCCTCGTCAATGAATATATGGTATTTTTTTCCTCCCAAGGATTCCTTTCTAGGTTCCCCCAATCCCCCCAAGGTCCCAACCATAATGTTTTTGAAGTTACTCTTCAAGGTAAGGGAACCCTTCACCCTCCTCTTTTTGGTCAAGACTTACTTTATGTTATGTATTCTAGTTTCCATTTTATTATATTGGTTTATATTATTCTATATCCTTATTTCTATATATTTTATGTCCAAATTATGATAGAACCTTTCCACTCTAATCAATTGATTTTTCATAATTTTAAGCGACACCATTAGGCTAGCGAATTTTCATACAAGAAATTGCATCCATTCTTTTCTTTCATGTTTCCATTTCATGTGGCATGTCATATAAATATCTATACCATGGTCCTATTTATTTTTTATTATATCCCAATAGTGTATTATTAGTAATTTATGAGTGGATTACTCATGTCCTATCTCTTTTTAATGTTTTCTAAAACCATGTTATATAACTGTTATGCTGTAGAATTTTCGTCTCAAAATGTCTCACTTTATCTCATATAATTCACTTATTTTTTATGTGAATACATAAACCTATTTAATTTATAGGGGTATTATTAAAGACATAAAAATGATATATTTTATTCTTCAATTTATGTACATAATATCCTCATTCCATTTATTTTGGTTATAAATGACATAATGGTGTTATTTTTAATAATTTATTTAAACGTCGTGATTTTGATATAAAACCCATTTATTTTATTCTATGTGGTTTATTTATGAAATGTTTAAAAAGAATATATTCGGATAACATGAATATAAATAAATATTAAGGGTTCACCCTGATAGAACTCCAATTAATTGGGTAAATAAATTAATCTCTTTAGATGAAAATTTTTACAATACATTGGGGAATACCCTTGGTAATTTTTATGACACATTGGGGATGGACTTTGGTGATATGTTCTTGAATGTCAAAAATAATTTTTTTAGACACATATTCAAGTTATTATTCAGGTTATTTTTATTATTAAATGCCACTTCTTCAATTTCTCATGTTTTTATATATTACATCAAGTTCTTATTGATATCACAAGTAAATTGTTTTCCATATTTTCCCTTACTAGGCCTTCTACTAAGCCTTTACTTTGATGTATGTCTTCAGGTTATGAGATGCAGTAATTTACATAGTATGAAAATATGATGAATCCTTACAAGTGTATTAGGAGATTTTTTTTCTGTTTTCATGTATTATTATTTTCACATCCAAGACACTAGACTTTAATGATCCTCTATTTTGATAATGTATTGACATGTTATGTAAAAAAAATTCATGATGTCATTTTTGGTATCAGAGGATAGTTTACTTATTAATGTAAAATAGGATATGAAAATTTTAGTAATTACCATATAGAAACGTTTAAATATAGGAAAACATACTAGTATTTTGGTGAAATATTATGTAACTGGTTAATGAACAAACAAATCCCTATCTGGATACAAACAACTGGATATGGCTCTAACACAGACGTACATAGGAGTGAAAACTATGACAAGGAGTCCTAGCCTTAACCCAAGGTATCTTGGTATATGGAAATGGGTCTTAAATTACTCATTGTTTGACACTCTAGGGAAATATTCATGGTTAATCAAAATCTTTTTATGAATCATTATGAAGGATTAATATAGAACTGTAATTGTTGTTAGAGAATAATATGTTTAAGAATAATGTTTTTAAACATAAAAATACATTATGTTTAAAATTATTTGTAAATGAATTAATCTTCGAAATATGTTTTTTTTATTTTAGACAATGGCAAGTAATAGGAGTAACCGTTCAAATGGTGACCGCAATAGACCATGCTCTAACATACCTTCAATGGAAGCCGGAATAGAAGCATTCGTGAAAATAATGAACCAACTGACTCATGTTATGGTAAATAACATGAATAAAGGGTATAGACTGATCTGAACATGAAGGGAAAACCACACTATTGGGTCCTTTATGCGTCAATGATCATTAATATCCAGTGGATATACCGACCCATTGATTGTTGAATAGTGGATCAGCCATATCGAGAAGATGTTTTTTGTGCACCGTTGTTCGAAATAAGATAAGGTAACCCATGTTTCTTTCTGTTTAGTGGGAGAATCTAGTTAGTGTCAAGAACTAATTAAAACATGAGCCCAAGAGTGGAGTTTGAAGCTATTGAGTCGGGAGAGTTCATAGGGATCTTCTTGAATAAGTATTTCCCTTATTCTCTGAGAACAAATATGGAAAATGAGTTTCTCGAGCAAAAGAAGAAGGTGAATGAATCTTCTAGAATCTATGAGATTAACTTCACAAGACTTTCACATTATACCTCGAGATTTTTCATTGATCCTAATGGTAAGTTTGATATATACTTTGGTGGACTAAGACCTCATTTGTAGAATAATCTATCCAACCGAGACTATGATAAAATTGAGGAGATCGTGTGGAGTGTGATGAAAGTAGAACAGGAGTTCACTGAGATGTAGTGGTCTCATAAATCCAATTAAAAGTATATATTGACGGAGCCACGAATAGGTAGATTCTTTTTCTAGGTAAGAGGAGGCAAGAAATTGCAATGTCTCACGTGAAATAAATGTGGGAAAAGGCATTCAGGGAACTTCCTGCTCGAGAGCGGGAAATACTACAAGTGTGTAAGAGATTCCCATATTGTTTGGAATTATTGTAATGAGGTGAAGCCTCATCTTCCCAACAGTAATGTAAAGTGTAAGATGGTTCAGAACCTACCTGATGCACAATTCTATATGTGTTTCCAATGTTAGTACTTTTCCAATCACTGTCCAAAACTGAGGACATTAGAGGGGAACCACCATCAGGCTCTATAAAATCCAAGTGAGAAAGCTCATGAATTTTCTATCTTGATGGCTGATTTTGATGCACCAAATGGTGTGGTGGAAGGTACTCTTGTATTTCTCTCAAAAAAATAAAGTACTTTCTTTGATTCTAATTCTATGTATCCTTTATTTCCACCATGTTTTCAAAGAATTCAAAATCATCCCTTGAATTACTAAAAGTATTTTTATCTATCAAGACTCTTGGGGGGATTATCCATGCATCATTACTATTTGGAAACTCTAGTTTTTACTTTTTTTGAGCATAATATCCTCAAAAATCCATTTGTCGTTCCCAGGATGGAATATGTCATTACTATGGAGATAGATTGGCTTTCAAATTATAATGTTGTCATTATATTCATAAGAAATGAAATATCAGTTGTCTTCAATGGAAAACCTACGGTTATCTTCCTAATATAGAAATATCAACATGGCCTTTTTCTAGAAGAACCTCCTATATCTTTGTTTATGGATTTGATCGGTGAATAAGAAGAAGGAAATTAGAGTATAAGGATTGAAAATGTCCCAATCATTGAGGAATACATTGACTTCTTTTCTTAGGAGTTTCTCGAACCTCCCCCAAGAATAGAGGTAGAGTTATTCATTGAACTCATTCCTATATCTCATCTGCTATCGAAGATTCCATATATGATGTCAAATGTAGAGTAAGATGAATTAAATAAGCAACCCCATGATTTTTTGGAGATGGGATTTACTCGACTGAGTGTGTCTCCTTGGGGAGGACCTGTTCACGTGGTGAGGATGAGGGATGGATCGATGTGATTATGTATTGATTATAGGGAACTAAATGGGATCACAATGAATAAAAAAATAACCTCACTAAATAATTGATTACTTATTTGAAAAAAATTATAGTGCTTAATTATTCTCTAATATTGATCATCAATCTAGTTATCATCAATTGATGGAGAATAAAGAAAAAATTCCCAAAAAAGCCTTTTGATCATGATATGGGAATTATGATTCTATTGTTATGCCCTTCATATTGACTAATATACGAGCTATTTTTATGGATTTGATGAATTGAGTCTGTAAGGACCTCCTTGAGAACTTTTTTGTAGTTTTTATTGAGGATATTATGATACATTCCAAAAGTCTCAAGGAGCATGAGGATCATCTAAGGGTTATTCTGAAAACTCTATAGAAGGAGAGGATTTTTGGAAAGTTCAAAAATGTGAATTTTGGTTACAAAAAGATTCTTTTTGGGGAATATTGTATCCAGTGAAGGAATCACAGTTGACCCTGCAATGACAAAGGATTTAGTGGAGTGGCCTCATCCTACAATAATAACTGAGATTCCATGTTTCCTGGTATTACCTTAATATTATAGAAGTTTTGTGAAAAATGTTTTATGAATATCTAATCCATTAACCATTTTAACTCAAAAGGGTTCAAGTTCATCTAGACAAAGGAGTCTTCGGAAATATTCCAAGAGCTGAAGAAGATATTATTTAATGAAACTATGATTACTCATCCCTCAACTGGAGAAGGAATTGTTATTTTTAGCGATACATCTCTAAAAGGTCTTGGTTGCATCCTCTTGCAAAATGAGAAAGTCATTTCTTATGTATCTCAAAAATTAAAGACTCATGAGAAAAACTCTCCTATGCATGATATTGAGCTGGTTATTATTGTTTTTACTCTGAAGATATGGAGGCACTATCTTTATGGGGAGAAATTTGATATATACACAAACTGTGATTGTTTGAAGTATACATTCAAACAAAATGAATTGAATTTGAGATAAATGAGATGGTTGGAACTTCTTGAAGACTATTTATTGTTCTATTCATTGTTATCCTAGAAGAGAAATCAAATTCAATGATGAATTATGTAGGAAGGACCCAGTAGTTCTCTCCTTGATGAGTATTCAAAGAGATACCTTGATCTATGACATATTGAAAATGGGCATGGGAATTATAAGGGCATGGACATCATCTATCATGTCCCAAATGTTTTCTCAATGGTCATTACTAGAGAAGATCGTGAAAACTAAAAATTAACATCCTTTGTTATAGAAGATGTTTAAGGCTTTAAAGGATGGTAAGTTTTCTAAGTTCAATATTGATCAAGAAGGTGTACTAAAATTTCTTACAAGATTATGTATTCCCTCTATTTTAGAAATAAAGAAGGAGCAGATGAATGAAGATCATAGGTCTATATTCTTTATGCATCTTGGTAGTACAATGATTAATAGAGACCTTCATGATCATTATTTGTGGGATAATATGAAGAGGGGAATTACTGAATTCAGAACAATGTGCCTGGTTTGTAAGAAAGTTAAGCCAGAGTGACAACTTCCTAATGTGTTATTATAACCACTACTCATACCAACATGGTAGTAGGACAATATGACTTTGGAATTTTTCACTTTTCTCTTGAGAAATTCCAAGATAAATAATGCAATATGGGTTACAGTAGACCGTCTCACCAAGACATTCCACTCTATCTTTACTTAGGATGATTTCTCTCTTGATCAACTTTCCAGATTTACATGAATAAATTGATAATGATGTATGGAGTTCCACTTTCTATCATATATGATCATGATCCAAGGTTCACATCATAATTCTGTAGAAGTCATCAACATGCTCTGAGTACAAAATTGTATTTTAGTATGGCCTATAACCCCTAAAATGATGTCCAATCTAAAAAGGACAATTTAAACACTCAAGGACATGCTATGAACATGAAAAATGGAATTAAAAGTTGGATGGGATCAACATACCCTATTAGTTGAGTTCTCTTACAACAATATATTCCACTATAGCTTTCAAATGGAACCTTATGAATCTCTATATGGGAAACAATGTAGAACTTCTTCTTGTTTGGATGAAGCTCGTGAGGGGAAGATTCTTGGGCCTGATCTTGTGCAAGAGATGACAGAAAAGGTTCACACCATCCAGTAACACATTAAGGCTGCTCAGAGTCAGTAGAAGAGCTATGCTGGAAATTGTCAAAGGGACTTTGAGTTTGATGTGAGTGACAAATTATTTCTTCAAATCACACCTTTGAAGAGATCCATGAGGTTTGTAAAGAAACAGAAGCTCATCCCTAGGTGCATTGGAACCTATTGAATCATTGATCATGTAGGAGAAGTTTACTATAAGCTTGTGCATCTTTCAAATCTATCATAAGTTCATGATGTCTTCCACATATCCCTCTTGAGGATGTACATACCTAACCATTTACATGTACTTAATCTAGAGGTAGTACAATTGGAACATGATTTATCTTATGAGGAGCATCCAGTGGTGATCTTGGATTATAGGGATAAGTTTCTGCACAATAAGACGACATATATACGTGAAGTTGTTGTGGAGAAACAAAAAATGTGAAGCATCCATGTGGGGAAAAGATTAGTCTATGAGGTAGAGTTACCCACACCTCTTCTATTCTGAGGTTATGAGTTGAAATTTCGGTGATCGAATTTCTTAATGGCGATGAATTTAATGACCCATAATATTGAATATTATTTATTTCCTAAATTTTTGTGTTATTTTATTTTATACTGATCAAAACTATATCATTTAGTTATTGACGTTGGAATAACTAAAATGAGACAGTTGGGTTTCAACTGTTATAGGGTCATTGGTCAATATGAAAATTGGATACGATACTAATAACGTTATGATTATTGTTTATAAATAAAAATGATCATGGTTAATTAATACATAAATTAGAGTTGATGTCATAATCCAGTAGACACGGGTCATACGAAGACCATCGGTAGGAGGTTGGGAAGGAGGTAGCATCACCAGGATTTTCTCTGAACCAAGCCCAAACCGAAATCAAAAACCTTAAGATTGAACAAAATCACTTAAGGGATATGTTCTAGCAGATAGATATCACCACTCGGGCAATGTTGTCCAACCCCTCCCATTATTCTATTACCATTTCACACCTTACTCGTAGGTCATATGTAGGTGTTATAAGGGAAAATGTACGAGTCCTTAGTTACTTTGTGTAACCCTTGTGTATAAATTAATTTTTTATTTCTTGTTATGGTAAATTTGTGAATTTCAAATATCATGATAAATATTGGATAAATGTATAGAAGTTTCATATTATTGATGATTATTGGAAAAAGGTTTTTTAAAGTATTTTTTTAACTTTAAATAATTAATAATGTGATGTGATTTTCAAAAAATTGTATTCTATAGTTGTGATAAGTAAGAAATTTAGATTCTAATAAGATCAACTTGTTTTTTCTAATACTAAATTATGAATAATAATATTACCCTTAGAAATAGAAATGTGACCAATGGAATAGTAACTTCACTTAATTAAGTATATATATTATTTAGGCATCTTGAATGGTAATGTGATATAATAGAATTAGTAAATAACTATTTCAGAAATTATTAGTTAAGTATTAGTATTTTTACGAGAAAATTTTATTTTTACTTAAAAATTAAATATCTCATAATTAGATTATTATATCCATAAAATGTAGTTCATTTATGAATTCAGAGCATCAACATTATGTTCAGTTTAATTTATGATATTTTTATAAAATGTTTTGTTTTCTAGTGAATAGTAAAATTACATTTTGAGATTATGTGTGTTTAATGATATCATTAATGATGTAATAGTGAGGGAAAAAATTCTAGTCAGATTTTGTATAGTAATATATGTCATGAGGTGTCCCAAGTGTCCAATACCATGGGAAAATACAATGGGCAAGTACATGGTTTTGCAAATACCACTAATGAGGTGTCCCTTGGAAATTAAAAAAATATTCCCTCACATTTTATATAAATACCAACACATTCCATCATTTCATTCTTTAAAAATTCCTAATAAATGAATATCTCATATTTTTTGTTCCTAATGTGTCCTCTGAAGGCTCCCTCAATCCCCTAAAGGTCCCAAACTTCAATTTTTTGAAGTTATTCAAGGTAGCGAAACCCTCTGCCCTCCTCTTTTTAGTCAAGACATCCTTTATGTAAGGTCTTCTAGTTTCCATTTTATTTTCTGGGGGTATGTTCTTATATATCCTTATTTCTGTCCATTTTATTTCCAAATTTTTAGAGACCCTTTACACTCTCATCAAATGATTTTTCTTAATTTTAAGCAATGCCATCAGGCTATAGAATTTTCTCAATATAAATCACATCCTCTTTTTTCAAGTTTTCTTTTCATGTTGTATGTCATTCAAATATCCATAAAAAGATATTATTAATTTTTTATTATGTCTTTATACCTTATTATGAGTTATTTTTGTGTGGTTTACCCTTTCACCCTATCTTTTTAATGTTTTCTAAACCCTTGTTATATAATCGTTATGCTTCAGAATTTTCATCTTAAAATCTCTCTATTTATCTCAGGAAATTCTCTTTTGTTATTTATGTGAATAACAAAACCTCTTTCATTTATTTGGCTATTTATCCAAAAATTAATATTATATATTTTATTCTGTAATTTACATAGATAAGACCCTCATTCCCTTTATGTGGGTTACAAATGACATAATGATCTTGTTTTATGCATCTTTTTAAAACATCACAATTTGGATATGAAACCCATTTATTTATTCTCATTATGTTATTTATGAAATGTTTGTTTATTATCTGTGTGGATCACATGAAGATAAATGCACATTAGGGGTGTGCCGTAATAGTGCTTTAATGAATTGGGTTAATAAATTAGTCTGTAGAGATGGCATGTTTTATGATACCTTGGTGAATAACTTTTGGAAAATTTTATGACACCTTAGGGATAGACATAGGAGATATATTAATGAATGTATAAAATAATCTTTGTTTCCAAAAATTAACATTATGATTCATTTTATTTTTATTAGGATATGAATCTTATTTGATTTCTCTTGTCTTTATGTATTTCACCATGTTCTTATTGATATCCCTAGTAAATGGTTTCCCTTGTTTCCCTTATTGGGGCTTCTTATCACCCATTCCATTGATTTATATATATAGGTTATGAGATGTAGTATTTTTACTTAGGATGAAACTATAAGGAAGAATTACAAGTGTATCAGAATATTTTTTTATGTTTTCTTGTATTATGTTCCTGATTTCAATGACACTAGACCTTAATTATCATCTGTTAGTAAAATGTAATGAAACGTTATGTAATAAAAAGGTGGGATGCCATATATATGATATCTATAGTTTTGTTATCACCCTAGTTTCTCCACATCATAGTTATATGTATGATTCAATCATGTAGTATTTTGAATAGGTTGTTATGAGGCTGAGGGTTGGATGATTTTAAATGAAATACCATCAGATTATAAATTAAGAGGTTTATAATTTAAAATGAATTTATTGTATGAAAATTTTCCCTCATGAACGGTTCTAATATCTCATGTTTTTATAATGATGTATTGTGTACGATAGTGTACAAAATATTCAACACTGGGTTTCAATGAAAAATAAAACAATATGTGATCATCATAGCCTAGTCATTAAATTAGAATATATGAATAAGATTAACAAATTTATAAAATAAATAAGAACTTCATATTGAATTTAAATTTATAGGTAAATTATTATAAAATAGTCACATCAATTTTAGAAGTAATTATATTATTCAAAATACATTTTCACCAAAATTGATTTTTCTTATTAGTAAATATTTTAATTAATTTTTAAATGTATTATAAAATTAATATTAAAAAATTAAATTAACTAAGTAATAATTATATGAAGATTAATTCTTTATAGTTATTTGAAAATATTTATATTCAATTAATTGTGTAAAAATACAGATTTTTTTTAAAATTGTATTTTTATTTCAATGCATTTATAAAGTCAAATTATATTTTGTTTTGTATTAAAATTTTGTCAGTTCCTTTGGATTTAAAAAAATCAAAATATTTTTTAAATGGTTTTTATACATGAATTTAGTTAACATAATTAAAATAAAAGGGCCTTTATCCGAAGAACTATTTAAAATTATGTTTTGAAATTATAAATTTAAATTGAATTCTAAAAGTTATATTATTTGAATTATAATTTTTTTTTAAAGATTTGGAAATATGGGTTCTAATTATTATAAGTATATCCCATTTGCATTTGGAGAAAACAAATATTAATCATGGTAAATTTTTGACCACATTAAATGTTAAATGGGATTGTTGAGGGTAAAAATAAAAATCAAATGACTATAAAATTACTCTAACACTTTCCCCAATATTTTTCGATGGGTATGTTTTGTCCATAATCATTCGAGGTTTGAATATATGGCCTTTGGAACCTTTTTTTATGTGACTATGGCATTTTTAATTTTTTATTTCATGGAAAGTCAAATATGCAACACTCATATCTTGAATAAGTATAAAATTGTTAAGACGGGGTTATCTAAAAAATATATAAATATATATATTGTAATTTGAAAAATAATATATTTTCTTTTATCAGGTTATTTTATTTTAATTTCTTAGTGTAGAGATAATAACCTTAAATGGATACAAAATACTGATGAAGTAATTATTTTATTAATAAAAATATCAAATAAATATTAATAAATATATTAAAATTAGAATTATTTTAGTTATTATAGTGATAAATTGACTTTTAAAATTACTTTTATATGTAATATATTTAAGAAAATGTTTTTATTCTCAAATTAAAATTATTATCTTGTTATTATTACATTCAAATTAATTAATAGTCTTTAAAATATACATTAAAAATATTGTATAGTAAATAATATTTTAATAAATTATATAAAATTACAAAAAAATAATAAATTGGGAAACCTAATTTGGATAAGGTTTAACATTTCATCCATGATCCTTTCTTTCATTTTATAGTAACTATATTAACCCTCAAAGAGTAAAAAACAATGTTGTCATGGAAAGTGTTAAAGATGTTTAATAAGAGTTAAAACCAAAAGATATGGGAAGAAATATAGTAAAAAATTGGCTAATTTTTATTTTGTTAATGAATTTTCACCCATAGAAATATTATATTCTAAATAAATTACTTTCATTCCTATTTTTTTATTGAATATTAGTTTATATGATTTTATTTTTTTTGGAAATACCATGAGTACCCATCCAGACTCTTATACAAGGGCACCTTTTCTTCTCATTTATTCTCACTTAAAAATGATTTTTATTCATCCATGATTATCCTATATTCCTTTATATAATCAATTCAAAAATTCGAGTTTAATTATTTTGGGCATAACATCAACAATACTGGTCTTGTGGTGCTAAAAAGGATATTTTTAGAAAAAGTTGTATTTTTTTAATCAAGCATTTCTATTTTGTTTATTCTTTCTCATACCTCATATATTAGTTAATGAAGATAAAATTTTAAAAACAATATCCTCCATATATATATAATGATTATATTGTGTTATTTTTGCGAATGGGAGTTGTCTCTACTTCCATGAAATGGGAAAACAAGTTGTCGTTTGTGTGTATAGCGGTCTACCGCCTTGTGAACGGATGTAATTAATTTTCAATCACTATCTCTCAAAAAAATTATAATGATGTAAATAATGTTTATATATGATATTCATGGAATTATTATCATTATAAAAATAAAATATATCATTTAAATTATTCTAATTCCATAAACATAAAAATAAAAACATCATTTGTGTGTACATATAGACTACAATACAAAATAAACGATCTATTCAAATGGTTTAAAACCATTTTAATGGGAATTAGAACAACTTCTATAGCCTATACCAATAGTTATAAAAAATGTTGGATAATTTTCCAAGTGTATAGGATTATACCCATAGTTTATAGTGAACTATTTTTGTAGGGATAAGGAAATTTCATGTTACCAATGGTTATGTTAAAACTATTGGTCTATGTAATTACCAATGGTTTGGAAAGCCATTAATAAATCGATATAAAATTAATTTTTTACCATTTGAGTAGAAATAAATGGATTCATGATATACTTATGGTTTCTTGAAACCAAATATATATAACCTCTATATCATCTTATGTGGAAACAACCCCACCTTCTCAAACATCCAGGAGAAATTAAAAATAAGAAACAACACTTTCACCTTCCCCAATTACCTACATAAAACACTGAAATGTTGAAAGAAATTACCAAAAAATAAACAAACAATGGTTAGAAAATAAAATAATTAATGAATTCAATAATTGATAACACCTATTTAAAAAAAAATATTCATTCATAATTAAGCGTCAAACATAAAATGTCAAAAATATCAATCAAATAAGTAATGGATAAATATCTCTCTCTTTATCTTTCTTCACCATCACCATCACAATTTTCATCGTCATCATCCTGACAATCTCCATCACCATCATTATCGCTATAACCAAAAAAATCGTCATCCTTACTGCCACTATGATCATTTCCCTGTACACCATATAAAATATGCATCATCTAAATATATTTTTTTACAAAGATGTGGAAGTATCTAGTGTATGAGATGGAAATAGAACTACCATAAACTTTACAAATAAATGGTTTTCATTTTTATTCCACTAACCCTCGGTTATAAACAATTTTTTGTCCCCTTATACCTCAGACCAAGCCTATGCTACACGTGCATGAGTCGTTTTCAACTAGATACTACCAAAAATAGAACACGATTTGGGGCAATATTTAGTGGGAAAAAACATTTCCCTAGATTATATCATATCCTTCTATGGTCCACATGTCCTAATACTTGATTTAAATGATATGTTGGATAAATTTTGTCAGCTTTCTGGTCATCAAGGGCCTCCAAATCACACTTTTACAAACATAAATGGACTATTTAGTTACTAAATAGATCCTAAATTATAAATTAAAAAAAATAAAAAAGACAATCATCTATTTTTTAGTTTGTTGACCATGCATCCAACCTACTAAATTCTATTTGAGCATTAAATATTTTTTTGAGGAATGAATCCATCAATATTCAAAGCCTTCCTATCCAAGGTAATTGAATATAGAGACCCATAATTAAAAAAAAGTTTTTTAATAATGAATTTCAAAACTAATATCAAATGGATATTCACGATGATAAAATTTTATTTTTTGTAATGATTGATTACTTTGTGCATGTATGATTTGTGCTGGTTAAAAGAATAAATTTTATATAATAAATTGGGAGAATTGAGAACATTATTAAATAATTAGTTAACAATTTACCTTAAAGTGTAATTTATGTATTATTGTTTATATATATTATTTACTAGAAAATAATGTCAATGTAATTATAGAATAATGTAAATGAAATTTATTTATTGAAAAAAATAATCATTATAACATACATGTATAATATGGAAAAATGAAAATGTGAAATGTATGCTTGATGTGTTCCTATTTGGTTTAATTTTTATGATTTAATTTGAATGTTTATAAAATAGGGAAAAAAGTTTAATTTTTCATTAATAGATATTGATGAATGCGTTTTTTCTATATTAGTTTTTTAGGAAACAAAAATGTTTATTAGTTACTATTTATTTGGATAAATAATTTTAATTTTTAGTTTGCATGATACTATATGAAATACAAATTTTAAGTTAAATGAAGATTGAAATTCTTTTTTATTGAAATGGTGTGTATACAAAATTCTTTATGGTTTAGGTAATGGGAAAATATGTTTAGTTTATTTTATGTTTTAATTCTAGTTTTCCTCTTAGTTCTTACTAAATTTTTAATATTTGGTAATTATATTGTGAATTATTATTCTAATAATTTTCATGAATTGTAACACACCTTCAGTTAAGCGATAGTGAAATTATTTAATCTTATAATTTCCTACCCTATTATATTATGGTTAATATGATAATTGAATTTGTTTGTTTTGTGATTTTTGAAATTACATTAACTAATAATTTTAATAGGGATGTTATCACATGATTTTTTATATATTAATAATGAGAAAAAAATGTGAAATTCACTTATGTATGTCATAGAATATTTAGTTAATTATGTATAATAAGGGGAAAAATGTGTTCTAGTATATAAAGGAGGATTTATGTCGAATAAAACAATTTATAATGTTTTATTTAATTAGATTTATGTTCTAAAAAGTTGATTATATGGTAGTTAAAAATCCTTCAATGTGATTTAAACGGGTAAATTTACGGAATGGTGTTCAAAGGCGATAAAGGTGTCAAATATTGAATTATTAAAACTGAATCATTTTTATGTGTTGTATTTTGTTGTTTTTATAATGTTTTGTGTGTGGTGATCTGTCATTAATGATCTATAATGATTTGATAAAATCATCATGTGCAATTTTGACATGTAAAAGGTATATTAAATGATATTCTATTTTACTTAGGTTAAATACATTGTGTAATCTACCTGAGTTTTATAAAAAATTGATATTAAGAGTGTTATAGGTGACTAAGTCATGTGTTATTTTAATGGGATATAGTGAGTTATTAAATATCCATAAGAAGTTGTTTTAATAAGGGTTCAATATGGAAATTTATTCAATTTTCAATAATAAAAAGTAATGAATTTTATCCCTATATTATTCTACAAATTCCTTAGGTCCACATTTGATTTAAAATATGATTTATTAATGATTATGGGAGTTCATGGAAATAATTAAAATGGAAATATATTATAATGTTAGATGTGGTTTTTTCCGTTATAACATCATATTATTGCTATAAAATCTACCAATTTTTGTCAAAGATACTTTTACAATAAAAGACTATCCAAATATGTTCATATGATATAACCTAATAGTTTTATTATATAAATATATATTTAAAGGAATTTATGTTGTGAAATCCCTTTTATAGATTGAATAAATCATCATAGAGTTTGTACATACATTTTAATGATGCATTCAAAGGGATTAGTTTCATAATAAACGAGTTAAATATTTAATATATATGTGATTTACATTGATTATAATAAACAAAATTGTTTATAGTAAATACAACTCATTAATTTGATACACCTCACATCTCATAAAAATGATACACCTACTTTAATGTTTATAAATGATTAGTTGGGAAAATGATTCTCCGTTATGTATTTAAAAATTCGAGTAATGATAGAGAAATTATTTGTCATATTTATCAATATTTATGAATTATATACTAATTTAATATTAAAAGGGATAAAATGTTAAATAGTGTATAATGAACATAATAATGAGTTTCTTCTGAATCTCATTTTGCACACAAGACCGAGTTATACCGAACACTAATATACAATTAATATTATTATTTAATATACAAGTTATCATCTAGAAATTATATTAGGGATGTGAATATGAATAAAAAATATTATGATTAAACCTATTTATAGAATTTTTTTATGTTCATCCAATAGATTTTATAGGCATAGCTTAAGAATAAATCCAGTTTTCTTCTTTAAAACTATAATTTTTCTAAAAAATAGTTTCACTATTTTTTTAATGATGCACTTGTTTTAAAACTAAATTTTGAAAATTTTATAGACTTTATTTAGAAAAATGATCTTCATTTATAAAATATGATTATCAAAATTTACATTGAGTTAATTTTTCTTATTTTTCTAATATGATTAATTTTCGGTGAATAATGAAAAAACATGGAATGTTAATTAAAAACACCATTTCCATGTAATTTATTTATATATTTATGTTATATATTATAGTGTTTTTATTTTATAATTAGTACAATTATAAATCAATAAATCCAATTTAGTTCATTTCGATAAATTTCTCAAATGAAATTGGATATACAAAATTTTCAATATTTTGAACATGTTTTTACTTTAAAAACCCTTTGTTTCATCCCATTTAAGGGATTAATTTTAAATTCATTTCATCTACATCTTTGAATTGAATTTTTTAAACTATATTCCATATATAGAATCAAAATGTTGTACAATATCTAGTAATTCACCTTATTTTTTTACTAAAAATATGTTGTCACAATAATTATAATTAATCACACTGATGATGGTAAAAAGAACATTACTTAGTGGTTATAATTTTATCTTGATGGGGAAAATGACCGAGAAACTGGTTAAAACACATTATATGGACTAATATCGATTATATTACTTCTTTTACCACAATTAAATTCCTATTTTGGGATCATTAATTATTGGATACCTCCTGATAGTGTTTTTTTTGTATTTACAAGAATACCCCCTCTTTCTCAATTATAGAAAGGAATTAGGTGTCCCCAATTATAAAAAACTATGAAGAATTTTAGATTACTAAAATATTTATAAAATAAACTACCAATATCAATCCACTCATCCTAGAATAATATTTTTTTGGAAAAAAATCAATGGAAGTATTTTTGTACAGAACTCATTACCCAAAGAAGAGGTAACATTCATCTACGAGTACTTTTCATTTATTTCCTTCATCACCCATTAAATTATTATTATAATGTTATTATATAATATCCTCAGTATCCTCAATATAATAATTTTTTCATTAATGTTTCAACCTAAACCCACACACAATTCTATCAAATGGTTTATGAAATCATCATTCATTTGTTCGGTGGAATACCACATTGCAAGATGATGTCTTTCATTTTTTCCATTTGCACAAATTACTTTTAAAAAAATTATAATATAATTTATTTTCACATTTATTAATACTTATTAATTCTATAGTAATTAGAAATGAAATTATGTTTAATTGAATGCATAATATGCCGCATTAAGCAGAAATGAACAATAAAATATTATTATTTAATATGATGGTTATCACATGGAAATTAGAATGTAGAGTATCCACATGATTAAATGAATTATTGAAACAAAAATTTACACATGTACTTATGATTATTAATATTTTTACTGGTTAATTATAAATAAAGATATAACCATTTTTAAAATAAAAAGAACTATTTTTCTAAAAAACTATTCAAATACGGAAAAGTTTGTTTTATACTAATAAAGAAATAAATAAGTATTTTTGGATTATACTAACAAAAAATATATATAATATATTGAATTTAATTTCTTGAATTAATTTTATGTGACTTCATGACAATATATAAGAAAAATCAAATTTTACGCATAAAATAAGTACTTTTCAAAAAATGATGTTTTGACCATTTTTGATTGAACATTAATTTAATATCTTGAGTTTTTATTTTTTATAAATTATATTTGAAGAAATAAACACAATAACTAATATAAGAATATCAAAATTTATTTGGTTTAATTTTTGGTATTTTTTGATATGTTTCTTATTTTAATGAGTAGTGGGTAAAATAATTCTTTATAACAGAAAATATGATTTTCATAAAATTTATTTATAGTGTTAGATTATATATTTTAGGTTTTAAAATAATAATTAGATTATATTTTTATTATTTAATCCAATTTAGTTCATTATAATCTATTTGAAATTGAAATTAGATATTAAAACATTGTGAACATTCCAAAAAAATTTACTATAAAAATTTTCTTTATCATTCTATCATTGGAAATATTTTATAATTAATTTCAATAATTTATTCGTTTAATATTTTGAGAAATGGTTTCCATATTTTGAATCTGAATCTCCAAATTTACAAAATATGCCCATTTTCATTTTTTGGACATTATGAAGAGTTACTTTAGTAGTATTTTTTATTACCACGGTTTAAAGTAAATCTTGTAATTAAATGTTAAAAGAATATTATAACTAATATAAAAATACCCATACAGTTTTTGTAATTTAATTTTATGTGTATATTTCGACAAAAATAATACATGTTCTAAAATTATATCCTTTGGACATTAATTTGGTGTGACTTGGACATTTATATTCTTACAATAAAAAAATTAATTTTTTTCACTCTATATTTTAATGAGTACAATATTTTTATTTTGTGGTTATATAGGGTATACATTTTATTAAAAATATTATATAGAAAGTTAAATATTTTATATTTATCAGTATAATTTATTTGTAATTTTTAATGAAAAATAATTAATCTAAATGCTTTCACAATAATGATGTCGTAGTTTTTTAAAAAATAGAAATATCAAATAACTGATATTAAAAATACTAAAATAAAAATAATATGAAATTATTATTTTTATCCATGATTTTTTTAGAAGACTTTTAAATGTTATCGGTGTTTTAGAATATATTTTTACTTTATGTTATTGTAATTATATTTTTTTAAATTCATGTAATGAAGAGATTAAAAATAGACGCAATTTATATTTTAAAATAAATAATATTTTATTAAAAGATAATAAATTTATAAAAATCATAATTTCAGAAAGAAAAATATTGGGATAATATGAAAATTTTCAGAATTAACTCATTTATTTGTCATTTTCTATTATATTTCAATTATATTAACCCTCAATGTGTAAATTACCCGATTTCACTGTGGAAATTAAAAAAGATAAATAACTGTAAAAATAGAATACAATGGACTAAAAAATATTACAAACTTGTATAATTTTAGTTTTATGAATTTATTTCTATCCATTTCCATCATATATGCAATATAAACTACTTTTGACCTATTTTGAATATAATATTATTTAATATTAATTTAATATTTTGAAGATTTTCTTTAGTGACCCTCCCATCTCCTGTAAAAGTACACTCATTTTTCTCATTCCTTTAAACATTAAAACCAATTTCATTAAGCCATGATTTGCCCAAATCCATTCCAAGACTTCCTATCTTCATTCTAGAGCTCCTAATTTAATCCTAAGACTTACCTTATAGGTGTTAAGGTGTTAATCAAAGGAGATTGTCCAATGGAAAGGTATCGTGTTTAATTAAGTGTTTTCATTTTATTTATTCTACCACTTATTAAAATCATATTCAACCATAAAGAAACAATAACTCAATTATCCACAATATACTGATATTTTATTATGATAATATCATCACCTAAATAATTCTCCAATTTCATAAAATGGGAAATGAATTATTTGTTCGTGTGTATGACGAACTACAACTTTGTGAACTAATATAATTCATTTTCCATCACCATCCACAAATAATAGTTATAATGATGGAATTATTATTTTATATATGATATAAATGAAATATTTATCATTATTATATAATAATATGTAATTTATTTTCTTACTGTTCCATACACAAAAAATGATAAGTTCGTTTATTTGTACATTTGAACTATCACCTCCACAAAGTTATTCGATTCATTTTTCTTCACCACATCACATTAATGATATATATTAGTATATTTAAATTATTAATAATATATTAATGATATTATTATCAATATAGTGAGGAAAATTATAATTACCTTCTTTCCATAAATGTCATTGAAAATTTGATAGGCTACTCTTACCTACGTACGGTATACCTTCTCCGTGATTATAACATTGTTTATTTTTCATAAACATATATAAATGGTTTGATTTAAAAGTATAATTGATGTTTAAAATAGATTATTATTCCACAAAAAATATTATTTATATTATTTAATTATTACCATTTCCATTATATAAATCATTCCAATGAAATTTTGGACTCAAGTACTGAATATCGAAAAGGTACCCAATGTGAAAATAAATAATTTAGTAAAAACAATTTACATTATAATAAATGATATAAAAAGAATAATAAAAATTAAAAGGGTTCTAAATAAAGTAAATAATTAACCTTAGGTTTTTTTACTAATGTTAAAGATTATACATGATGATTCAGATACAAGGTAAGGGACTTTCTTTTACAAAAACTATTTTTAATATAAATTTTCATATAGTTTTTCCAAATCCAAAAGGATTGTTATTTAAACTATAATTCATTAATTTAATTTCATGATTTTATATCAACATAATATTTTTTTCTTCATTTACATATTAAAATGTTTTTTTTTTCAAATAAAGTGATTTTATTTATGAGTGATTTGCTTCATAAAATGGAATGTGACATCAAAGTGGAAAAGTTATTTTTCCTTTACAAATTTTTATATGTTAAGATTATGGTATGGTTATTGGGTATTTTTTATGATTATGAGTGGTTTGATGATAAAATGGGGGTGGGTTATCCTATGATAAATCTCAAGTTCATTGGGTATTGAGACTGAGTTAACTGCTAGGGTTTCCCCTATGACATTAAAGGAATATACTATAGCGGTTATTCCAAATGCAACCATGATGGTTACTCTATATGTATCCATGATAGCTATAGTAAATTTAATAGTGATAAAGAATTTATTCCACAATTTACATTTATGATTTATTTTTTCTATGGAGTTTTACAGGAATCTTATGATTTCATAATGAAATCTAAAGAGCATATGTTTTATTTGTGAAAATTAAAACATTGTGAAATTGTTTTCTTCGGTTTAATGTATTCATAGTGAATTTTTTTTTCTTATTTTATTTACCTTATAAATATTTTTGTTCTCATCACATGTTATAAAATATTCATCACATGTTATATGGATGGTTAAGAGAAATAACTTAGTCAAATTGGATATTATAATGTTTTTTTAAAGATTCCATGTTCTGTTTTAAAAGATTTATATTTTGGAAAAATGGACACTATTAAAATAGTATAATATTTTATGATTTTGGTATGTTATGTATGAATTATGCAATAATTCCTTAAAACACTAAACCTTAAATGATCTGCGCTGTGATTGAAATCCAATTCTTATCTTAAAATCACTCACTACTAGAAATAAGGGCTTTACTGGCCGCTAAAAGTCGTCGCTAAATCCCTCTAGCGACTGCATATCATCCGATAATAGGGGATCATTTTTGGCGTGTCCCTAAAGACTTTATCTCACTCCATTTGGAGAACGCTAAAGATCAAAACAGAAAAAATGTGACTTTTGATCATGCGTTCATTAGGCGACGAGGGTGTGGTTGGATGGTTTCCACTGGCTTGCTTCACCGTCCATCAAAGATGCACGAAGACCGGGGAGGGTCGGGGTCGGTTAGGGGTGGTCGTTGTGTGGTTGGGTGATGTTAGGGGGATACCTTAGGGTTGCCGAAGATGCACTGGTGTACCCGGTATGACAGTAGGTGATAAGAAAGAGGGCGGGGCTACATGGGGTGGCTGCAGCAGGCGACGAAGCGGTAGTAGGGGTGTTTCAAGGCGTGTCGAAGAAGACAAACAAATGGAGGAAAAAATCCCATGTATTTTTAGTTTAGTATTAGCATTCTCCATTTGGCAGTTTCTAATAAACCCTTTAGATAATTCCATTTGGTGGTCGTAAAAACACGATAACTAAAAGGCGGGAAAAATCCCACCTATTATTATTTCAGTATTAGTGTCCTCAAAATGGTGGTCCCTAATACTCTCCCACTATAACATGTGCATTTTCCCATAAATCTAGTAATGAATATTACATAATGATTTAGGAAAGGTCCTTAAAGATGGTTTCAATGGTCAGTTTAGATAACATTAGGGGTTATCTAACTTTTCATAGAAAATCCATGATTTATTTTTATCTTATATTTAATTTGAAATGATATTTCACTTGAATGTTACATTGTTTCATCGTCTATGATATACTAATTCATAATGGTTCACCATAGAGGAAAATGGGATGTTTTGGTAGGAAGGCACTGAGAGGAAATCATCACTCTAAAGAAGCATCTTCAGATGGTCGGGATCAGAACTGAATATTTCTTCATTTAGATGGATCAGTTGACACATTCTATAAATGGTGGTGGGATCCATGCATGAGATCATCAAGACAAACCATAGAGTAATATGTGAGTATTTATTCATTTTATGAGCAAATTTATTCCTTATTTTAGTAGAACATCAACCTAGGTGGTAGACGAAGGATGGATTAAATCCTTTGAAATAATTTCTCATTCCATGGGGTTTCTAGAAAATCAAAAGGTTAGTCTTTTTGTTTAAAATTTTGAAGGTTAATATGCTCAATAACGATCGATGGTTAGAAATATCGGAGATAATGAGAAGATTAATTCTATGGAGTTGGATTAATTCCAAAATATTTTTCTGGAGAAATATTTTCCAAAGGTGTTTTGACTTAGAATGGAAACATATTTCAAAAAATTCATTTAGGAGGAGGATTTAGTTGCTACATATGAATCCAAATTCACTCAACTAGAAAAATTTATTCCAAATTTCATCTCAGATCTTGAAAAAATTGATCACTTATAAATTTTATTAAAGAAAAATTATTAAATTTCATTGGATTCTCATTAATTCAAATGTTATCGAAAGCCTCTTTAATGTGCGTAGATAGTCCAAATGGGGCTTATCTTATTATCATGTGTTCATTAAAAACTAATATTAAAAGGAAGATGTGGTGGTATGAGAAATTTAATAATTCAATAAATATATTTCATGGTAAGAAAATAATGTTTAAAGTCTGTGAAAATTGTGATAAAAACACACTAGGGAATTCTTTTTGAATTATTTTATGTGTTTTCTATGTGAAAAAATTGGGAATAAGGCTAATAAATGAAATTAACAAGAGAATGGTATGGTTAAAATAAAATATGATATATAGTTAGTTAAATTTTCGAAATACATTGGGAGTGTTCATTATGAATACAAGTGTCAAAAGATGAACCTAAATAATGGGAAGTAGCCAGAGTAGAAGCTTAAAGGAGTGGTGAAAACATTTGAAACTAATTCATTAGTTTTTGGGCCATCAAATGAAGTTGTATATTGTAACTTTTTTATTTAATCAGATTCCTCCAATATTTTGTTTGACTTAGGGTCAAAAAATTCAAAATCATGAAATGAATTAGTAAATAATCGTGAAAACAACTAGGGTAAATATTAAGGAAAAATGAGATTATAAGAATATTCTTATCAATGTCTATGGAAAACAATTACCTGCAAACCATGTTGTTTTCCTCTAGTTATGTTTGATTTTATTTTGGGTATGTATTGGATTTATATTTTACATGTTAAGATAGACTGTGGAGATAAAAAAATTTCTTATTAGGAGGAATTATAGTTTGTATAAAAGAATGAACCCATAACATTGATAACATATCCTTAATTCGAGAAGATATTGAATGATTACAATTAATTTTATCTTCCACATATTATAAAAAATGAACTATTCATTTTAATGATGTACCAGTGGTAAATGAGTATCGTGATGTTTTTATTGATGAGTTTTCTAGTATTATACTTTAACAGGAAGTTGAATTTATTATTGAATTAGTTACTGATGTGAATCTATCTTCCTAACCCCTTATCAAATCGATCAAATGGATCTTTTAGAGTTGAGGAATAAATTATTGGAGTTTTTAGATAAAGGATTCATCCGACCTAGTACATCACCATAGGGTACTCCTATCTTGTTTGTTTAAAATAAAAATTGTTCAATGATACTTTTCATTTATTATAGAGCTTTAAATAACATCAATGTTGAGAACTAGTATCAGTTTCCTCATAACATTGATTCATTTGATCAGATTCAAGGATATTAATATTTATCAATGGTTGATCAGAGGATGGGGTACCATCAGGTTAATGTATGTGATGTAGACATTCCAAATGATGTATTTTGGACAAGATATGGCTATTATCAATTTTTAGTTATGATGTTTGGATTAATTATAGAACCTATTCTATTCATGGATCTTATGAATATAGTATTTCATGAGTTCTTGGATAATATTTTTTCTGTATTTATTGAATAAATTTTATTAAATTCTAAAATTAATGAGGAACATGAAAGACATATATGGGTTGATTTTAAAATGATAAAAGAAAATAATTTATTTGAGAAATTTAGAAATTTTTTATTTTGGTTAAAAATGATTCATTCCTCAATAACATTTTTTTTAAAAGATGGAATAACTATTGATCCTTCTTGAAGAAAAGTTTTTTAATAATTTGGAATACCGAAAAATATAACCATGATTCATATTTTTATTTGTCTATAAGGTTATTAGCAGAGTTTTATTTTAAAAACGTAACATGACTATCTACCACATAGACAATGTTAACATAAAAAGGTCCTACGTTCCTCTGGAAAAAATAATGTGATGATTCATTTTAGGAATTGAAAAAATGATTGGTGAATGCTCTAGTTTTGGAACTACCTTCCAGAAATTTAGAATTCTTCATTTACTATGACGATTAGTTGAATGTATATGGTTATTTATTAATTAATAATGACTAGGTAATTGTGAATGCATCATGTTAGTTGAATCCTCATGTGTTAAATGAACCTACACATGATTTGAAATTAGCTACTATTTTCTGTAATTAAAAATTTGGAGGCATCATTTGTATGGACTAAAATTTGAAATATATAATGACATTTAAAGTTTTAAGTATATATTCAATAAGAATGAATTGAATATGAGATAAAGAATACTGATACCACTTTTCAAAGATTATGATTGTATGAATCTTTACAACCCTAAAAATAAAATTAATGTGGCTGATGCATTTATTTGTAAAAGTAATTCGGTATAAACCAAGATACATTTAGAATGTGATCCTTTGGTTAATGATTTGAGGAATTTTGTCTTCGAAATTATGGGTGAAGGAAATAACTCTATTTTGTTTCAGATAAAAGTGTGATGATCTCTATCAGACTGAAATACGAAATCATAGAAGGAAGACCATGAGTTGAAGAAAAAGGTCGAATTGGTTCACGATGGTATTTTTTTCATAATTTAACATTGATAGACATTGTTTTTTTATTTTGGAAAAGATTATATGTGGATTTTGATTCATAATTGAATAATGGTTTGTTATGTGATGATTATAGTTCTCTATTTTCAGTTCTCCAAGTTGTAGTAATATGTAAAAAACCTTTTATATTATTACATGTGGGATGGAATGAAAATAGATATTGCTGAATTTACCGTAATACGCTTGAGTTTTCCACTTGTTAAAGTATAATGGTAGTTACTAAATAGAAAACATCACCCCTTACCAATTCCATATTGGAATGATTTTAGTGGGATTACTAAATAATTATTTGGGTAATAATGTGATCTAGGTTAGTGTTGATCGATAGAAAAAATATGACCATTTTCATCATATTCGGTACACTTTATGTCTCTGCTAATTTTCTAAAATGTTCCTTAACGATATAGATATGTTACATGGATTTACTCTCTCTATTGTATCTAATCAGGATCCTAGGTTCACTTATATATTTTTAAAAGACCTTCAGAAGACAATGGGTACTAAATTAAATTTCATTATACCTTTTCATGCTCAATCAGATGGGATGTCAGAGTGAACAATTTAGACCCTAGAGGATATGCTACATGCTTGATCAATAGATTTCCAGGTATGTTAGGATCAATATATTTATTTGGTTTATTTTTTTATAATAACTTTTTTCAATCGAGTATATAGAGGAAACCATTTGAGGTATTATATGGAAATAAGTATTGAAGTCCATCATTTTGGGAAGAAGTAGTTGATAGGAAGATAATGGGAACAGAATTTGTAGAGGAAATGGAATTGAAATTTTAGTTGATTCGGTGGCACATTATGATTGCCCATAGTTGCCATAAAAGTTATATGGATAATTGGAGGAATGATATTTCTGTTGATGTAGGTGGTTATGTCTTTATAAATGTTTCTCCATGGAAATGTGTGATGTGTTTTGGTACGAAGGGGAAACTAAGGCCATATATCATTGGTAACTAGGAAATTATAGAGAAAATCATATCAGTTTACTACCTATTGGATATAACTATGATTTTATCCAAAGTAAATTTTTTTTTCAGGATTCAATGTTAATAAATTATATTTTACATCCATCTCATGTTTTGAGTCCATAAGTTGTTCAGTTGGAAGAGAATATTTAAAATGAGGAACAAAGAGTTCATGTTCATGATTGTAGTGAGTAGGTGTTTCTGAATAAGGTGATAATCATGTTATAGATTTTTGGAAAAATCACATGGTTAAAGAAGAATCTTGGGAATCTTAAAATGATATGAGGGGATGTTATCAACACTTATTTAATAAGTGAATAAAATTGAGAGAATGAAATTTACAAATTGGGGGAATAATGTGAAAACCTATGTAATATATATATTTTTCACACGTATTAATATTTTTGAATTTGACAATAATAATAAAATTCACTGTGTTCGGTAGCGTACATAATACGCAACATCAAGCTTAAATAAAAAACTAAATATTATTATTTAATATGGTTGTAACCATATAGTCTTTATAATGTTGGGCATGAATAGGATAAACTGAATTTTTAAAATATGGTTTACACATTTATTTATAGTTAACTATCTATTGACCTATTAATTATAAATAAAGATAAAACCCTTTTTAAAATAAAATGAAACATTTTTATGAAAATCAATTTAAATGTATGTAAGTGTGGTTTATAGACATAAATATAACAATAACACTTTTTTGATTATATTAATGAAATATTTATATTATTTATTCAAAATAATGTTTAAAATTAATTTTATGTGTCTTCTTGGAAATATATAATAAAAAATTAAATTTTACACATAAAAGAAGTATTCCAAAAAAAGGTAGTTGTGCAACCTTTGGATGGATTGCTAAATTTTAGTCTAGATTTTTAAATTTTTATAAATTTTATTTTTCAAAATATACATATTACTTTAAATTTTAATATAAAAATTATATGTGGTTTAATTTTTTGTTTTTTTGATAAGTTCCATATTTTGATGTATAGTGAAAAAAGAAAGCATTTTAACTAAAAAATGATTTTTCTTAAATTTTATATAGATATATAAATAATGAATTTAAATAGTTTAAATGTATAATTATATCATGTATTTTAATTTAATTTATTTTAGGTCATTAGAATCAGTTTCACATATAAATTGGAAATGAAATCTTTTTGAACTTTTGAACATTTTTACATTAAAAACTCGTATTCTTATTCTACCAATGAGATTAATTTTTTATTAATTTATGAATTTTATATGATTGAAATTTTTGAAAATGGACTCTTTATTTGGTATCATAAGGACCAAATTTATTAAATAGATTCCTTCTACTTTTGGCCATTATTAATAGTAACAATAGTATTATTTTAAATTACCACAGATTAGGGTATATCGGGTTTTTAAAGGTACAAATAATAATATAACTATTATAAAATTACCATAAAAGTTTTCATAATTTCATTTTATAATGGTGTGTCAACCAAAATCATTATTTTTTCATAAATTTTATCCTTTGGTAGCAACTTTGTTGTGATTATGACAGTTTTATTATTATATTCAATGAAAATTCTATTTTGTCACACCTTATTTTCTAACTAGTAAAATAATTTTTATATAATAATATATTGGGGATATGTTTAAATATAAATAGAATATAGAAATATAAAATTATTATATTTATTAGGAAAATTTATTTTAAACTTTTAGGGAATAAAAACTAAAATTAATGTCTTGGACATTTTTGCAGTAATTTTTTAAATGAGAGGAAATATCAAATAAATGATATTAAAAATACAAAAATAAATATAATTTGATATGAATATTGTCATACAATAATTTTTATAATTACATTGAAATGTTATTTAAATTTTATAATTATTTTTTTGATTGTATCTTGTTGATATGATATTTTATAAAAGTCATGTACTGAATAATGTCAAAACTGAAATTACTGATATTTTAAAATAACTAATATTGTATTGGAAGATAGGAATTTTTTAAAAATAAACATTTAGGCCAAATGAATTGGATAGGTCTAAAAATTTCATAAATGACTCACTTATTTGTTTTCTGAAATTTTATAGTAACTATATTAACCCTCAATGTTTAAATTACATGATATCATAGTAAGAATTAAAAATGATAAATTTTGGTTAGTACAAAATGATAAGGATTATAAAATATTCCAAAAGATTATAATTTTCATGATAAGAATTTATTTTGACACCATATAATAATATATGGGATATAAATATCTATAGACTCATTTCTAATAGAATATTAATTTATATTCATTTAATATTTTGTATATTTACAGGAGTGCCCCTCCCCTCTCCTATAAAAGGGATCCCATTATTCTCATTTAATAAATCATAAAACATTTGGTTAAAAATATATCTTCAAAGTTCTATTAATATAATCCTTATCCACATTATAGATTTATATGATTATCTAGAACACTTCTTTTATAGTTTTTTAGGTGTTAATCAAAGGATGTTGTCTGATGGAAAGGTATCATTTTTTATAAAGTGTTTTTGTTTTATTTCTTCTTCAACATCTTTAAAATATTTTTCAATGACTATTAAATAGAATAAATAGTATCATAAATATAATGAAATATTATTACTTCAATATCATAACCTAAATACTTCTCTAATTTCATCAAATGGGAAATGAATCATGTGTTCGTGTGTATGGATGACTACAACATCACGAATCGATATAATTCGTTTTCCATCACCGCATCTCAAGACAGGTTATTATGATGGAATTAAAGTTTTTATAATATATTCATGGTATATTTATAATTATTAAATAATAATATGTCATTTATGTTATTAACTTTAAATACACTTAAAAATAATAGTGTCGTTCATGCGTTTGAGTGAACTATCACCTCCATAAAGCGAAGTGATTCCATTTTCTTCAACACATCACACAGATGATATCATTATGTATATTTAAATGAATAATATTATATTAATTATAATATAACAATTATTTAAAGACAAAATTGTAATTAAATTCATTCCAAAATAATTATTGAAAAATTTAAATATAACTCATGTCTATGTGTGGGCTACCGTCTCCATGATTATAACATTGTTTATTTTCCATAACCATATATAACTGGGTTTTTTAATTATAATTGATTAATAGAATTTATCATTATTTCCAGAATATTATTATGGATATGATGTAATTATTACCATTTAGTATCTAGACATTATATCAATGTCATTTTGAACATCAGGACTGAATATCCATGGATATGAACCAAAATAATTATGTAATATTTTTTAAAGGATAATAAGTGATTTAAAAGTAATAAATACATGAAATTTTTTCTAAAACTACTAAAAATTTAACATAATTTTATTATTTTGGAATATAATTATTGCACTTGATGAGTCGGACTCAATGTCAGGGGCTTTCTTTTAAAAATCTTATTTTGAAGTTACATTAGGAACTATTTTTCCCAAATCCTTAATGAATTATTTTTTCACATTTGTTTTACTTAAAAGTTTTGATTCTTCCTTTACATGTTTATGATTTTATTTTAAAATAATGTGATGTCTTTTATGAATGCGCGACTTTCTAAATATCAAATGTGATTTCAATGTGGAAATTTTTTTCTCCTTTATGAATCTTTTATGTGTTATGATTATGTTACGGTTCAAGGGAAATTTTATGAGTATAGGTGGTTCCCTGATAAAAATAGGCTTGTGAGCCCATGATAGCTCCCTAATGCTTTTGGAAATGATGTAGATTTACCTTCTAGGGTTTCTCTTAATATATTAAGTGAATATACTATTGTGGTTATTCCAAATATGGACATGAAGGATACTCGATATATAGCCCCGGTAGCTGTAATTCCCAGACCATAGAAATAATGAACCCATTCATTATTTTATTACATTATCATGGTAACAAGGAATCAAATCTAAATTACTAATCAGTTTAATGGTTTTGAAGAAACTAGATGCATAAATGGAACCCTTTTAACATTGGGAGTAGAGAAAACAACATATAATAAAAAATAGATAATAAATTTCATCCTTGAAAAATCAAAAAATGATCTCATATTCATAAAATGGGGAAGGAAAACAAATTAAAGTGGTGATATCAAATGATCTATAAGAGTTACATATAGTGAAATCATGAAACAAAAATAATTGAATCATATTCAATTATAAATAATCAATATGGCTTAGGGAATAATTGAAACACACATGCCATCAATAAACTAAGGATGAATTCTAAATAAATAGAATGCTTATTATTTGGATATCATGTATCTGGAACATGAATCATCATAACTTCAGAACAGATTAATTCTATGTGTAGAAACTCGTCTAATTATCTTTTGGAAACAAACTCGATGGGTATGTCACAAACTGTTTTGTCTCATGAGAACTTTTGATGAATCGAGGGACAATAGGAGGCCACCTCCTTCCCTATAAGTTTAAATATTTCTAAACAAAAGGATTAATTTCAGAACAATATGACATATCAATTTTCATATTGGGTAGAAGATACAAATTCATTAACATTTACACATTTAAGACAACATTCAAAATAAACATCGAATGTAAAAGGGTATACGGCTAACAAAATAATCATCTCCATTATAAAATAATTTGGATTTTTAAAAGTTATTTAATTTCAAATAAAAAATGATCTCAAATGGGTATTAGATAAACCACATAAAAATTTACAGGTGAACCAAACTAAGCAAGTCTCAATGAAATGAAAATTGAGTTGAAATCCCATACCACATCGTAATCAATCAAATCGCATGACCAAAAATTTATAATAATAAAATGAATCATTTTATACCATGAATATAAAGATAATAATTATATTATATATCAATCATAAGCATACATGAACCACATACATGAAATAAGTGGAGGGCTATAGAAATATCACAAAAATAAAAGTGAGAGGAGAAACCCCTAGCCTTATGCCCGAATATGTACTTCACTTGATATTGATGTCCTAAGTAATCAGAATGAATCCATTAATTAATTAAATAAGAACCTTATATACATTTATTTGGTTATTTATAATGACATTGAGTTTATTTATTGATTTTTTATGAGTTTTAAGATACAAATTTATCGTTCGAGATCATTTGTTTCCATGGTATTCATGATTGGCTTAGTTGTGTATAAGTATAGAAGTTAATGTAGAATGGATATAATTCTACATAATTTAATATATAAATAATTAATGGAAATATATAAATTTATATGGTTATGTATATCCTTTGGCCACATTGTATGAGGATGTATCATTAGATAATTTATTTTGTGATAATCATTTAGATTATTACGACAGTTATTGATCACAACGAACTCATTTTGTTTTATGATTTAGTATTATGTAAATATGTTACATTAAAAAAATAAAAAATGGTTATATTTTACATTTTACAATATGTAAAAACCAGTAAAATGGTTTCATTGAAAACTTTGAAGATGAATTCGAAGAATGAAACTTCTTCGTCCATGAAGGTTTGAAATTAGTATCTCCCAGACGATGATTTATTTTATAAAATAAGAGAGGGATGATAAGGAGATTGATGATGTATCATCCATTAACATGATATAATTATATTATATATATTATATCAGAGTTATCATGATAATTTTGAAATATGAGGTGAGTAGATATTAAGATAAGAAAATAAATAAAAATTAAATTAAATGAGAAAGGAAGAGGATTTACCTCTCGAAATTACCTCAATGAGAAACTCCTTAATTGAAAGGATTTTTTCATTTGGTAATAAAAGGATCCTAGACATGGGTAAGGACTAGGAAATAGTATTTGGGAATAACTTTGAGAATCATCAAGACTTACAGGAGTGAAGATAAGAGGGAATGGGGGTGGTTTTTATAGTGGAAGAGAGGATTGATTTCTCAATAATTTATTCATTATTGTATTGTTTTTCTCAAGATAGGAAATAATATTAATTAAAGTGACCAAAATTGTAATATTTTTATGTGATTTTGAACCAATTTTAATTAAAATAATCATTGACAAAAAAATTATTCATAAATTCATTTATTTAGCATATTTTTTAAGTTATCGAATTTCACAATTCACAAAAAATAAACTATTTCAAAAAAAATCCCTAAAATTCACCCCATACATTTTTCATTGTGAATAAAAAAAATGAACTAAATTTTAAGAAAATAATTTTATAGATATGAGAAATTTAATTTTTAATTATAATCACCAATTTCTCAAAAAATATGTTTTTTAAATTATAAATGAATTCATAATACCCAGAAAAAATATAAAATTCTCATTATATTATCCTAAAATAATAGGATAAAGAATTATTGATTTAATAATAAATTATATGAGAATTATTTATATTTTATATTAATTTATTAATTAAAAAATGTAAATAAATATTTATTACTCCCAAATATACCAATAATTAATTATTAATTTTTAAAATATTCACTTTCATTTATAAGGTGCCTAAATTCTATTTATGAATTAATGGGAGATGTTATTTTTCATAAAGTTCAAAATAATATTCATAAGGGTACATTACAATTCAGAAGGGTATAATTACTATTCATAGGGGTAGGTTACTATTCAACAAAAATTATGTTGATCATATCGGTCTTTAAATATCTTACTGAATGTAACGTTGTATGTCCATTTTTCTAAATTCAAATCGTAGAAGTAGATAAACTATGTTTAAAAGCTAGGTTATAACTATCTCCTTTAATAATGTTTTGTTTCATACAGGCTAAGTGATTCTTGCATTACAATCTATCTATTGAATTGAAATAATTTAAGAAGAAACATGCCATAAAATCATGGGATGTTATATTCTTCCCTTCTTAAAAAATTTCTTCATTGAAAGTTATCATATATATAGCCCTCTAAAAATATGTAGGTGCTTCCTCTTCATAATAAATTATGTTTCCAACATTTCATACTCTATTTTAAGGTTTCTCCGATGTACCATTACTAGTCTAGTTTTCCATTTTCCTAATTCTTTCTCTCTTATGTTGAGAACTTCAATAGGATGTTGACACTATGATAAATCATGTTCAAGTTATATTTCATCACAAGTGAGTACATTCATTGGTTCTGGAATTTACATCATTAATAATGACACGTAGAACAGATCCTGAACATTGGTTAGACTTGGGACATCACTAAACTGTAAGCTACAGTTCCAACTCATTCCATAATAATAAATGTTCTGATGTACATGGGGCTCCGTTTCACTCTCTTAACAAAACTCAATACAACCTTAATGGATATACTTTAGAAATACATGATCTCCCATTAAATTTCAAAAACCTTTTTATGGTTTTAGCATAACTCTTTATCCTAGTTTTGGATACTTTCCTGATTTATCATTACCTTTACTATTGTCTCTTCAATAAGTTTTGTGCTTGTATGTTTCCTCTCACCAACTTTTTCCCAATTGGCTGGAGTTCATCATCTATTTCTATATAATGCTTCATATGTCACTATTTGAAAACTAGAATGGAAACAATTATTATAATAAAACACCACTAAAGGTAAGTACTTATCCTACATACATTTAAAGTCAAGTGAGCATGATCTCAACATGTCTTCCCATATGTCAAAAGTCCTTTCAGACTATCCCTCAGTTGTGTGGTGATTAGAAATTTCATATGAAGATCAGTATCCAAAGCCTTCTAAATACTTTTCTAGAATTTCAATGTAAATTGGGGATCTTGATCAGACATAATTGATAGAGGTCAACCCTTTAGTGTTACAAATTTCTTAATATAGAGTCTTAACAGGCTCTCAAGTGGTAAATATTATATTATAGAAAGGAAATATGTTGATTTTTAAAGAAGATAAAAAATTACCCATACTACATCATTTTTTTAGGTGTCCTCTACAGTCTACCGACAATGTACATTGTAGCATCATCCCACATTCACATAGTAATAGGTAGAGGTTTCCTAACTCCTCTAGGATGTTGTCTCTCGACCTTCACTTATTGAAAAACTGGACACCTTGACACATATTCATCAATTTCACCCTTTATATTATAGCACCAAAAATTATCCCTTTACCTCTATACATATTGGTGATACAAGGGTTTATAGATAAAATTAAGCTATGATCATCATCTAATAGTGCCCTTTTTAGCTCAAGTATTGATGGAATTCATAACCACATTATAAATTTAAAAACTCCATCTTGAAACATGAATTCTTCCAATCTTTCATCCTTAACATCTTTAATTATCTTTTCTAGATTCTCATCATCAAATTGATATCTTTTTATCTTCTCTAGTAAAGATGGTTTAGTAATCTTTTTAAAAGGGAATGATGTTTCCTCTTCCTTAAAAATTCCCATATCCATCTATAATAGATTCATGAATATAGTATCTCTCTTAGTCCCCATTAGGATTATGTGTCTACGATCATTCCTTCTTTTCGCATCTTCCACCACATTTTCCCTTCATGGGTGGATGTGTATTGAAAAATTATAATCTTTTTGCAACTTGAGACATCTCATTTTCCTCTTGTAGAGTTATTTATTTGTAAAAATTTATTTCAATCTCTTATAATACTTATATATCTTACATCATTCACCATAGAGATAGTGTCTCCATATTTCAGAGAAAACATTATGGCTACTAACTCAATATCCTAATTTGGATAATTTTGTTCTTGCGTCTTCAACTGAATTGATGCATAAGAAATGACTTTATTTTATTTCATAAGGAAACCACCCAGTATATTATTTGATGCATCATGGTATATAACAAACCCATCATTCCAAGATGGAAGAGTCAAAATCAGATAATTGGCCTATATTCTTTTCAATTATTTAAAACATTATGTAAATTATTTTGTCCAAATGAACTTAACACCTTTATATGTGAGCTTGGTTAGCGGGTCAGCCAATCGCGAAAATTTCTGTACAAAATGCAGATATTAATCTTCTAAACCAACAAAACTATGTACCTAAGTTATGTTTGCTAAAGTAGGTTATTATTGAATTTCCTTTGTCGTCACAGAATAAACCGTGATTCCATTCCTAGTGACAATTTTGCCATGAAAGGTGACTACTTGATTCTAGAATCCACATTTAGAAGACTTCCAATATAACTTTCTTTTATAAGACTCTCCAAAACATCCTGCAAGTGGTTCTCAAGATCATCATAGATTTTTGAATATATCAATATTTCATCAATTAATACCACAATGAAATCATCAATATAATCCTTGAAAACTCTTTTGATTAGGTCCAAGAAAAAGGAGGGTCCCTTAGTCGGTCCAAATTGCATTATTGTAAATATGTAATGTCCGTACCTGGTTCGAAATGATATCTTCGGAATATCTTCTTCTCTTAGACGCAACCAATGATATCTAGACCGAAGGTCAATATTTGAAAAATAATGATCTCTATGAAACAGATCAAATAGATCATCAATGTGAGGAAGAGGATAATTGTTCTTTATTTTAATAGAATTTATTCTCTATAATCAATGCACAAACTCATGGATCCATCTTTCTTCCTGACAAAGAGAATAAGGGTTCCCCATAGAAAACACTAGGGGGAATAAATCCCTTTTCTCTCAATTCCTGTGGTTTTTTATTTAACTCTATTAATTTTACAGTGTCAGTTATATTGGGAGACTTTGATATATGTCTTCCACTCGAAATTAAATCAACAGAGAACTCAACTTCCCACTCCGGATGATTTATAAGTAAATTCTCTAGAAATACATCAATGTATTCTTACACAACAGGTACATCATTAATGTGATGATCCATAGATGATATTTTCTCTACCACCCCATGAATTTCATTTAGATGAGCTATTGAAGGTGGGTCTAGAATTGATCTAAATTATTATGTTTCTAATATACTGATAAGGATTCAAATATCATTCTAATAAATTGTTACTTCATTATTCTTACAATAGATATTTGCATCATAATTTGAAATTCAATTCATATTTAGAATTATGTCGAATTCAATCATAGTTATGATGATAAGGTATGAAACTAAAGTATATTTATTTGTCACAAATGGGACTAACTGACACATCTATGTTGCAATGATACATCCCTTTGGTTTTCTGTCTAACATCTCCTTTGTTAAAAAAAATTTGGAAATTTTAAATTTTCATGGAAAAATAAGATGATATAAAAGAATTCAGTAATCCAAAATCAAATAACTTTTTGGATAAATTCAAGTAAATTATTAAAGTACTTTTCACCACATCATTATGAACTTCATCCTACTTTTGTTTGTATAAGACTTCCTTTTCTCCCATGACCTTTTCTAAGGAAATTTTTGTTGATGTTTAGAACAATCATTTTCATTGTGTCCCATATCCCTAAAATTATATCATTGAACCTAATTTTTTTGTATCTTCCCCTTTCATTCATTATAATGGTGAACCTTTTCTTTCCACTTATAACAAATTCCCTTACCATTCAAGGATTTTCCAAGATGGTTCTTTGAATAGTTCTCACATAATGTGAATTTATTAATTCCCTTATTCTTATTGGGTGATTCACCATTGCCATGGTTATCAGAAAAACTATTCTTCTCATTATTTCCCTTAAAAAAATTTGATCTAGAAATTTATTGCTCTATTTTGATGGAACATAATACTATTTAATCATTTGATGAAAATGATTTAGAACTTATTTCCCTTCAAAGACATGGATTCATATCATCAAAGAAATTATCAATCCTATCCTATGAATGACGTATGTAATATACGACCTACCTTGATAGTCTTGTGAAATTATACTCATATTCTTCAACACTCTCGCCTTTACATTGTTTTAGTCTATAGAATTTTATCTTCATTTTAGTCCTTTTCTCATGAGGGAAATATTTTTTGACGAATACTTCCTTAAAAATTATTCATTCAATATCATCTATTTCATATTCCTCTAGGGTATTCGAGACCAAGGACCACTATTGATCAGCATCATGCATGGGACAATATTCTTCCAATAATACCTTTTAATTTTCATTACATCTTAAATCCAGAAATGTTTACTCAAGGGACTTGATCTACTAACCAGCTACCACTAGATTAGTATTCATAATAAATTATGGGGGTTTCTGTCACATGAATTGAACCAAAAGAGGTGTATCATGGTTATTTTTCACATCCTTAGTAATTTATCCTAATATAGCCACGATATTGTCAAATAAAACATTAACTATGTTGACATTTTCAGTGGGGATGTCCCTACATTTTCAATGGGTATTGTTTCCCTTTATTCCATTAGGCACCATCACTAAACAAGGGCATACACTACATTAGATTATAAATTATTATAAATAATTTTAAACTAGAAAAGCACTTAACATAAACTGAAAATTTGTACAAAGCTAATCTCATAATCATAAAAATCACTTCTATTTAATTTTAAATCATTCATATTTTTTTTGTAAATAAAATATGAATTATCATAATCATATTTCCCCTGAGTGTCAGAAGAAGGGCATAGTATGTTCCATTTTCATGTACCAGGTTACCCCAAGTCAATCCCTAAACATATTGTCAGAGCTGTTACTCCTAGGTACATCTGAGCTAGAACCACATCCACTTGTAGTATCCATGCAAGGATGTATTTCTAGGAATACCCATTAAATATATATCTTAATAAAATTATAGAATGATCTTATATACTTATCCTCAAGGTCTATCTTAGGGTTGTGCTCCCTAATCTATGATTTCTAAATCAAGTTCCTAATGTTTCTACTAAACTTTCTCTAATACCAACTGTTACTCCCTAACCCTAAAAACCTGGATCCAGTGAATTATTTTATTACATTGCCATGATTACAAGGAATCAAATCTAAAGGACATATCAAATTAACAGTCTTGAAGAAACCATATTCAAACATGGAACCCATTTTACATTGGATGATTAAAACAACATATAACACAAGCTAAAAACTACATACTTGAAATGTAAATAAATGGTCTCTTCTTTATAGCCAATAAAATGATAGAATAAAAGAGTGAACTCATATAATCGGTAAGGTTTAGATATAGTGTAATCTTGAAACAATAATAATTGAATCATAATTAATTATACATAATCTTTATGGAATTGTGAATAATTAAAAAACAAATACCATCAAAAAAGATATTTAAAATGAATCCATAGATTTTTTCATATTGAGAACCTCAAGGTATGTAATAATTGAATTCTAAATAAACATTATGATTATTTCTTGGATTCCACGTTTCTGGAACACGAACCATCAAATCATTGAGAGGTTTCAGTCTAAGGGTAGAAACCTCTCTGATTGTGTTTTGGAAACAAACTCGAAGCTTATGTCACCAAATTTTTGTGTCTCGTGAGATATATAGATGAATTGAGGAGGTATAGCTAGATAAACTCGTCACTGCATGTCCAAGTATTTATTATAAAAATATTTAATTCTAGAACAATATTCCATATCAATTTCCTTCTTGAGTATAGGATATAGATTTATCACTATTTCCAAAGTTAAAACAACATTCAAAATAAACACTATGTGTAAAAGGTTATACAACTAAGACAAAAATCATCTCAATTATATATAAATATAGATATTTAATAGGAATGAAATTTAAAATGAAAAATGATCTCAAATGGTTATTAGTTGCACAACATAAAATTTACTATCATCACAATACTATATAAGTCTCATAAAAATTGAAATTGATATGAAGTTCCTTACCACATCATAATCAATCGAATGGAATGACAAAAAAATTATAAATCATCGAATGGATTATTTAATTCCATTAATATAAAAAGAATCATGATATTATATGTAAATTTAATAGAAAAATAAAGAACATACAATAAATAATTGGTGGATAGTGGAAATATTGTGGAAATAAAAGTGAGATGAGAAAACTCTTACCTTATGCAAAAATATGTTCTTCACTTGATATTAATGTCCTAAATAATCATATTAGATAAATTATTTAATTAATTACTAACCTAAAATACATTTATTTTATTTATTATAATCATATTGAGTTCATTTATAGATTTTTCGATGAGTTATATGACACAAGTTTATCAATCAAGAGCATTTGTTTCCTTGGTTTCATGATCGGCATACCTGTGTATGAGTATAGAAGATCATATGGAATTGAAATAATTCTCCAAAATTGAATTTATAATTTATTAATGAACATAAAGAAGTTTAAATTGTTATTTTTTTCATTTGGTTATATGGTATGAGGACTAATCATTAGATAAGTCATTTAGTGATAATCATTTAGATTATTATGGAAGTTATTGATCATAACGAACACAGTTTGATTTATCATTTAGTATTCTATAAACATGTTACATAAATAAAATAAAAAGGGTTATATTATAAATTTTAACATCTTTATCAACCTATAAAATTTTTATATGAAAATATTTGAAGCATAATTTGAAGAATGAAACTTCGTCATCCTTGGAGGTTGTATATTAGATCCGGCCGAATGATGATTTCGTTTAAAAAATAAAAGATGGAGAGTAAGGAGATTGACCATGTATCATACATTAACATAATATAATTCTAGTTCATATATGATACTATAGTTATAATGAAAATTTTTATATTGGAGGTAATGAGATAATAAGATAAGAAGATAAATTGAAATGAAAATAAATGGAAAAGGTACAAGATTTACCTCTTGGAATAACCTCCTTCGGAACCTCCGGAAGGGTAAGGGTTTTTATCCTTTTTCATGAACAAGGTCCCATGGACATGGGTAGGGACTAGGTAAGAGTATTTGGGTGGAAATTTTATAACCATAAAGGCTTATCAGATTGAATATAAGAGGGAGTGGGAGGGGTTTTTATAGTAGAGGAGAGAGTTATTTCTCAATATTTTATTCATTATTTCATTATTTTTCTCAAAAGAGGCAATAGTATTGACTCTTGTGAATGAGATAACTCAATAAATGTTATGATTATTAGAACACCACAAAAAATTCCTTATTCTTGTATCCCCATGTTTGTCAATATTACTAATGTTCTTCCAATATCCTTAGATGTTGAAAATTTTATTTTGATGATGAGGTATCCAATATAATTTTTCTTTGTTCCTTCAAATTCACCCTCTTGAATAGTAACGAAAAATGGTGGAGGAACCCAAGAATAATATTCATACATAATCACATTTAGAAAAATCTAGCCATCCTCTGTCAGCTTTGGTTGAGATTATGCATGAGGATACCAGAATAAAGATTATACTAGAATGATGTAGTTTTCTGCTCCACATAACATAGGGATATGAAAAATAATTGGTTTAATAATACCTAAATGATGTATTTGGATATTCAGTCTGACAGTTAAATAATCCAACAACATCCTAGAGTCTCTTTCCTGCTATCCTTTCAGAACAGATTTTTGAGACTGATTATCCTGAAGATAAATATTAAAGAACATTATAGGTGAATATTTTTTAGGTTCACATAATAATGGTAGTGGTGTGGATATAGTATTATTGACCAGGTATTTTTGTTTAAGTATTAAAATTTTGCTTACTATGATTGAGGTAAGCATTATTTTAGTGGGGGTAACCCCTATCGACTCATTCCATGAATGTAACCAAAAACCAACGAATTTTTTTTTCTCTATAACTGTATAAATTTTTAACCAAAACCATCCATAGTGAATATGAATCCAGACTATATTCATTTAACATCAATTATAAAATGTCAATCTCCCAATACTATTATGAATAACAGGGTTTTGAAAAAATTATATTGGAACCATATTCATGTTACTATCAAGGATAATCTTTTATGTAATATTATTGACAAAGCGGAGAGATTTCACCAAATCATATATGGATTTGAAATTGGTGGGATTATCTATCAGTATATGAATGACCTTTCTCTTTAACATTCTCATATATTGAGTGGAGCTACATGCTCAATAATGTGACCTCATACAAATTTATATTGTAACCCTTATCATGGAAGCTCTGATGGGTGGTACTATGGAGCTGCATCATTTTTATGTCAATATAGAAAAAATTGCATTATTTTATAGAAATAATGATAAAAACACAATAGGAATATGATTCTAATGTGGCAAGGTTGTAAGAAAAATTACTATAAAAAACAATAGGCTAGAATTCATTAGATGAATGAGTTGAGAGTAAAATACTTATATCAGGAAAAACACCAATTAGTTAAAGAATTAGATATCCAAAAAATGAACCAATAACATTCCATAAATACTTCTTATTAGGTTTTAGATTATTTGTTTGAAAATACATATTAGGGACTAATGTTACTATTTTTTTGTTTTCATTACTTTAACCATCATGGAGAGACTCTTGATTTTTAATGTTCCTACTCGTTAATTTTTATCACCAAATGAAAAATATTTCGTGCTCAATTTTCATTCATTCCATGGGTTGTATTTTATATATATTATCATTTTTTAAACTCAATAATATAAAAACATCAATATAATGTCATAACAATTGAACGTTGAAACAAAAGTTAAAAAATTAAAATGTGGTTATCAAAATGACATATTCAAAACAACTCCTTGTGTAATGGGTAATATAAGGGTATATGAATCACTTCCATCACTATAACTCTAGAGTTGGTTAATTTGGATGAATTATTTCATCCTAGGCATGGATCATATATGAGTATAAGTAAAACATCCATCAACGTAACACTGGTGTTGTCCCATCTGGATAAATGATTTCATCTTGTGAATGTCCCACCAGAATGTATAGGCAAAACTACCATAACTGTAACACTAGAATTTCTCTATTAATATATATTATTTCCCTTAGGGCGCGAATCACAAATTGTTATAGAAATAACCACAATAATCATAACACTAATGTTGGTCTATTGTTATGACTGATTTGAATCTGGGTGGTGAGGAACATAATTTGGGGTATAGAATGTGGATTCAAATGGTCAAATGGGTTTGACCACCCTTTTGTTGTGGATTCATGAGTTTCATGTGGATAATCTATATTGAAAAACTAACTATGAGAGAATGATTGAATGCTTTAAATTTTTATTAGGCCAAATTGTCCTAGGGACTGAACTTGAATTCTATTGGAGTCATATTATGGAAACCATAAGAATTGAGTCCTTTATTCAATTATCTTATCCTTTTTGTATGCCTCATATTGGGTAGACCGTGAGGTGAAAATCATTTCATTTTCTTGGGCCTCCCTTTAAACATTTTCAACCTATCTTTCTTTCTCCTTTCCCATCCAAACACACAATTTTTCATGAATCACATGACTATTGCATCAGTGAGTTTAGGATTCTATTATATATAGAAATCGCATTATGTGTTTTCAATCAAGGGAGTTTTGTGAATCATTTGGTATATATTATTTTGTTAGAAGAGTTGGACTGATATAGATGATATTTATGGTTTGACATTTTTAACCAAAATTCTCACAATCAATGTTCATGGTATATGGAAAAAATATTTCCAAAACTAAAGGTCATATATCTATAACAAAAAACATTCACCATAGCTCCCCACGGAGGGGAAAAATAACACTCGATTTGAATAGAGAACCTAATATTGAATTATTATGTACCAGAAAATGGGGTCTACCTATTTAAGGTCAAAAATCTTAGAATAACATGTAAAATGGTTTAAAGTCACATAATGAGGACAAATTAAATGTTGGAGGGTAATATATCATATTCTGTCCATGGGAACTGAGTTCTGTGCATGGGTATATTAAATAGATGGTATCAAATCCAGTTAATTTATGGATTATAGATTGTGTAAGTAATAACCCAAGGGTTTTAAATAAGATGTGATGAGATGAAACACATATGTGGGGTCTAACCATGGAATATAATCAAAATATAGAATACTATGAAATAGTTTCAGGACATATAGGTGATAGAGAATTATCATCTTTATGATGAAGATGTCTCTGGATGACAATCCTTGTTAGGGGAACTCATGCAGAGCCATATCAGGGGTATATAATGTGTAGTGATAAAGAAGTTTCCCATTATGCCGAATTTTCTCATTACCAATATCCAAGGTAATGGTTATGTATATTCAAAAACATTTGAAATGAACTAGGTTAATGGATGGAATGAATAATCAATAAGGGTTTCGAAACCCTAAAGGCAACTCCCCAATGTGTAGACTATAGAATCTCCCAATGGGGGTTCACATGATTTATGTTCATAGTGCTTGGACCGTAGTGAATAATAATAACAACCCAAATTGGTCACAAATTCCAAATTATTCCAAATATATATTTAAAATTGAGTGGTGATGTCATAAAACACAACATAAGGTTTTAGGATCATGATTGATGATTTATATATACCCACAAGGGATTACCATGATCTATATTCAATAGACTTATTTTTTTCAATACAGGAGAGATATATGGGATTGGTGGATTATATTCCATGGAGAGATATTCCTCTATATGATAAGCTGTATGAGGAAAGCTTATGAATATCCATATCTAGGAAAATATATGCATTGTCAAATAGAGGTGTACTTTGATGTTTGATGTACTTTTTAACAATAGAGAAGAAAAGGTTATCATAACCATGTATTCATAATCATGAAATGTGGTTTAAGAAAAGGAGACATTCAACATTATTGGTGGGGATATTTTTGGTTTGAAATTTAAAACTCTCTATTTCCATGCTTCCCTTGAAAGGGGTGGAAAAAAATGATCATAAACAACATATTCTTAATAATATGTTCAGATATGTTTCCTAGGAATGAAGGATTCATGTCATTAAAAGATATTCTATCACATATAAGTCTCCCAATGGTAATATATATTGTAAAGAATGGGTAATTTTATCTTGATGTTTATTTAGGGTATTTTATTTTTTAGAAACCATTAGATGGATCTATCTCTCATGTGCGGAATATGGTCTATGTATAAGAAGCCACTAAAATTATGTTAAAGTAATATAGGATGGAACACATTTTACTTAGTTTAACACCACATGAAAAATTAAAAAATTACCATACTAATTTTTTTTTAAATAGCATAAGTATATTGATATATCACCAATGATATGATGAGGGAATTTTTATGTCATCACCTTACATGGTGAAGGTTTAAAGATGAATCTTTATTAGAAATTCCCATGTTTAAGAGAGATGTGTATTAGGATTAAATTAATTTGAATTTAGGCCCACGATATTTATATATTTGTGCCACTATATAAATTATTAGTATATTAATCCAACCCTATGCTGTTCTTTTATAAAATGTCCCATCCATGTTATAACTTATAAATAGTGGGAAGGGGGTTTGTTTTGAATTTCATGCTAGGCCAAGGAGAGGGGATATGGGTGTTAGTTTGTATCATGTGAGGATATGAATCATGATATGAATTATTCTTATAGATATTTTCCATTGCACATATCTGACTCAGATGAAAGGGAAGGTAATTTTGTTATCGTTGGATAATGAGTGAGGGAACATTACCGAAAGACACCGATATAGAACTTAATATTATACAAGAGGGTGAATTTTCATGTTTATTATTTTTAAAAGATATGATTCAAAAATTAAATAAATTTAACACAATTTTGTTTTTAAAAAAGTGACCATACTAATGATGACTAAATGGTAGGATAGACTGGGGCTATGATGAGGTAGGTGAATTCATCATTGGTGAAATTTATTGATGTGACCAATAATGGGGACCAGTTCATCACTATGTATCCTATCTATACATGACTCAAGCCACTTTTAGTTCTTTTGAAGGAATATATTTACATAGATCTAGAACATATTTTAGGAAAAGGGAATCGATATCCTTTGGGAACAAGTTTATCATTCGGTAAGGTCACCTGCATAGATATGGTTCTTATATTTAGAAATTTGTTCATTTAGAAGCGACCTCTCTATGAATTTTAAGGCCTTATAGGATAGACCATTTTTCCTACAACATTTTTTCATGATTATCATAGTAACATAATCTATAGTGATTGGTTAATACCCCTAAGCTCACACGATTCACACTCTGTGTGAGAAACATGCTTCAATATTAGAACAACACACATTGTACTTGGGTGAATGAAAGGACCATTTTCAACACATATCATTAGGTGAGAAATCCATGACATGGAGGATATCACAATTTTTAATAACTAGTGGAAAGGAATTATTAATGAAGTTTTACAACATGTACTTGGGATGATGATCATATTATTTTACATTTTATAGTGATGGAAATATTCTACATTGAGTAAAGAAATACATCAGGGCATTGGGATGTACAATTTAATTTAATTTTTTAGTGGTGACTACACCATTCCATTTATGGTTGTATGAGGATAAACATGTCTGTATAGTTTAATAAAACTCTATGGGGACATATATGAACCAACATGAAAATTATTCCAATAATATATTAAGGAACACTAGATTGGTGGCCAACATAATGTGTTCTTCTACTATGGTTTCCAAGGAGTAATCTCTATTAGAGTATACCATGTGTATGATGTATGGTCCCCCTTTTTTGTTCGATATTATGAGTATTATTTCCTAGTATCATCAGATTTATTAGATCCAATATGAGTTCTCCTTAGTGGAATGAATGAAGTTGAAATTTATTATTGAATGATCATGTAACATAGTTCTGATTAACATGAAATTTACACAAAGTGTGCAATATCTTGACATCAAGTCATTCAAAACCATACAACCACTCATTAGACTATTGATAGTCTGAATGGTGGTTGAATATGGTGGAGTGATGTGAGAGAATGTAGAACCCAATGGCCTATAATCCTTTTATCTTTTAAATAAGAAAATAGTTGGTCACATGTGTGGAGACATGGGTAATGGTGTGATAATTCTACAAAGCATTCAGATGATTGTTTGGTCACAACATCGTGTGTTTTTTCACCTTCTTTTGGAGTATATTATATCGATTCATGTTGAAATACTTAATATATAATTTTTTTCATTTCTTGATTGTGGGATTAATGGTTAGATTGAATTCCATATTGTTGATATAACCTTTTAAATAGGTAAGAGAAAAAATGGTTCCATTGTTAGCTAATATTTTATAAGGGATAATACATATGTAAATAATATTTGTCTTCACAAAGATGATGATAACCTTTATCCCAACCTATTTGAGGGATATATAATTGACTATATTGGAGAATAAATCAGTACTAGTAAGGATAGAATTGAATTTTCTGACTATAGCAGGGGATATGACACATGAGTTAGATTCCTGAGATAGAAAATGAGAACGAATATTTAGAGGTATGGAGAAATTTTTTATGGTTTATAGAAGAATTTGTCATATATCAGAGAAGAATGAAATTTATTGTTGATTTATTTTTAATATTTTTCTATTGATGGCCAAAAATATATTATCCTTCTGATCATATAGAAGATTTTGGTTTCTAATTGATGAACACCATAGGATCCTCCATGAAAATCTTAAATAATGGTGAGAATCTTTCAGCCTTCATAACATAAAAGGAGTAATCCATCAAAGACACATTAATAGAATGCTTTATGATCATTTTGATCAACATAATTAGTTACATTAACATCCCAATGTTATATCTATTCTTTCTTTTCTAACTATAATATAAGAGTGTCTCTTAAGAGGTGTTGAAATATAAGGGACATTTATATGGTTGTGTTATTAGTTGGTGATGATATTATATTTTAATGTTCTTAGTTTATGTCGATATTAATTCTTTCTTCACTACTATTTCCATTGAATATGGATACTACACTATGGTGTGAAATGAAAACAACTATCTCACCATATTCTTGATCCCCAACGGTAGTGGATTCATTAGACAATGCATCTGCCCTTGCATTTTTTGAACACATAACATAATAAAGCATCAGCTCAGAAGGGAATCCTTCCATCATCCCTCACACAAAATATAATAGGGGAATCAATTATAGTTTCTTAATATAGTATTAACAATTTATCTATATCATCTCCAACTATAAATCTCTCATGATATTTAAGCGGGACATTCGTATTTACAGGGACAATACCAAACATGGAATAAGGGCTTAGTACCCTACTTAATTATTGGTGTAACATTATTATAATATGAGTTAATTGGAAAAAAGGTCTTTAGCTAAGTAAATGTGGATAATTCCAATAGAAACCCTATTTTCATTTTTGGTTCTATATTATTTTTCCAATGGGTTTTCGGGAACGTCCATCAATATACATTTCCTATGTTTTAGGCGCATCTTTGACAAATATTATATATTCATTGATCAATAAAATATTCATTATTGTGATTTTGTTAATGGGATATTCCATAAGAAAGTATTCCAATGTATTCCATTTGAATTCCATACTTTTTATTAATTGAAAAAAAAATTATAATGACCACCCATTATGCCAATCATCTAGTTAATATTGGGAGGCATAGTTTTTACATGAGTTTATTAATGGGGGATACCTCTTTAAACTCTAGGTAGAGTCAAAATTTATAAACAAAAAATATCAATGAAATGAAATTATTTTTGATATTGGAAAACTGGTTCTCGATATATATCATTGTACTTATGATAGTGTATATATTTTTCCTGTTTCAACATATATTTTTTTGTGTGAGTAGATAACCAATCTACCAATATAGATTATCCATATATTCGATGATTGGATTCCACTATACTGATAACCTCGTCATCATCAGTGTTCTCAAGAGGTATTTCATAGGATTTTTAAATTCCTCTTGGAAATCCTCATCTAATAGTTATGTGACTTCCTTATTATTAAGCTCAGTGAAGTGTAATCACTTTTCAATGACGTTTTCTATAAATCACCTGATATAATAAATGCATCCTTAGATCCATCTTAATGAAATAATGTTTTTACGTGTTATGATATTAAGAATAAACTTTTTATTTTAAAGGTCAACTAAAATGACGTTATGGGAGACCAAAAAGATGAGAATCTTCCCATAGGTTTCACCAAAGGCAATGTAAAAAGGGGTTAATTTTCACTATTTACTTCCATAAATTGTTAAATATTATCTTCATATTTGGGAGACAATGAATATTTTTATGGTATTTAACCCCAAAGTCATCTTAATAACATTTCATAGTCTTACCTAATATGGACATAATAATATGGCACACAAAATATTAATATGGGGTGCTGTGTTCTTAAACCTAAATGGAATCACATGGTAATTATATAATCATTGGGGTTCTCTAAAGTAGTGGACTTATCATTTTTTCCCATTCATATTGGGTTTTATTCTAAATATGCATCCATAATGGAGAGGGCCTAACAGCTAGAGGTCATAATAATAAGTTCTAAAATTTGGACAGAGAAATCATCATTTTGGTAATTCTAGTTATGATCCTTGAAATTAATGCATACCTTTGTATTTTTTTCACCTTATTTACCAGGATAATGTTTAGAATACTTTTTCTATACCAGAACTCCACATTATTTCATCACTATAAATCTTTTTGACTTCATCTTCAACATGGGTATTATGATTCAGATGTATTCACTTTGATTCCTTCTCATAGCCACAATAACCTTTAGGATTTGAATAAATCATGACACTTTTTATAATAACATGGGATGACACCATGATGATTCTTCATGAAGGAGATATATATCTCTTGTTATTTGGTAGAAAATGAAGCACTAATGAAAGTAGGATTTAGGTCTCCCTCGAGTACAAGATTCACATATTTGATCTCTTCAATGATGGTATAGATTACTTCCTCAAATATTTGAGGGGAAAATATGAGATATTCTCCATCTTCTTCTATGGATTCAATTTTAGTGGGATGTAGAGATGAAGTAATTATTTTAAGGCTAAAAGAAAAAATGGAGGAATTTTTCTCCTCTATAAATAATAGGGAGGAGTCTCCAGATTTTATTGGTACTGATGTATAATCGTTAGTGATGGGGATACTCTATACATTCTCCCCTTTCTATCTATCTACCATAATAATGGTAAAAATGGGTGATGAAGGACACATTAAAGAATATATTTTAACATGAGGCCATTTATATCTTATTTAAATAATGATGAGGTAACTATGTATTCTAAAAACATTGGTGTTTGGACATTAAAATCAAGAATATTCAGGATATAATATATTAGAGGAGGTGTTGGAATCCTCACATTAGGGATATGATGTGGGATCGTTCTTATATTCGTCTACTAACAAGGTATTTTTAGATTATAAGTATAAAAATACATGGGAATCATCATCAAGGGAATTCTGGACATGATATTTTTATTATCCCTTAGCATCAGGGGTGGAAGCAGTTCAAGTATACAGAAATTTAGGGTATATGAGAGATATTATTTTATAGCTAGTAATGTGGAGGTACATATAAATATATATGGTGATGTAATTATCATTATAGGTCCTAATGATTAAAGGGAAAAATTTCCAACCAATACTTTTTTACTTTATTGGAAGTTACTACTTTTTCTATAAAACTTTATAATAAATAGTCTGATTTCATGAATACCAAAGAATATATACATAAATTTAATTTTACCTCCTCAATTTTATTAAAGGGAAGAAAATTTTTATCATTGAGTACCGGTAATGGCATAATAGTTAGAATCTCTTAAATAGTTCGAGTAGTGACTCAAGTGATATCATCCATGACGGGATGTTTTCCTTCTCTCTGGTAGAATCCTACATAAATATTATGAGGCTCATAAGATTTTAATGGAGCTATGTTATTATACAAGGTACATTTTTTCATTCAATATAATATTTGAGATAGTAATGATATGATAAATGAACAACCACAAGGTAATTAAACATAGTAATTCCTAAAAGGATATTAAAATCTATATCTTGTTAGAAAATCATGAATTCATATTCAGATATGAGATCCCTAGATTGACCTCAAAGAATGATTTTTCAAATAATATTATATTGACTCTTTAAATAACCCTAAAATGTTAAACTATAGGGATATTAAATAAGAATAACTGAGGCCCAGCCATAGAGGTTTTTTAGTGGAATTAGATTAATCCTTGATCTGTTGTTGATAAAAAATTAAGATACATCGACATCATATAATTTTTCATATTTGAACCAGGGCCTTATGTGACCCTATATAAATTTCTCATAATATTGTTTTGTAAAGGATATGTCTAAATTATATTCCACATAATCTACCTCTACATGATAAAATTTATGAGTAGAAACATCGACTTCAAACTCTTAAGGGCTCAAAGGGGCCACAACAGGTGTTTCCTAGAAGTATTTTGAAAAACGTAGGTCATTTAAGATAATGAACTTTGTTTCAAGTAAAAGTATAAATTTTATGAGTTTTATTTATTAGATAGTGGAATTTATTTCACATCATGAATATAATTCTAGGGTTTAGGGTTATGATTATATGTTTCTTATATTGGAAACTATATTTCCGGATTATAATTTAGAGATAATTTAATAATTTTTTACTTGGGTTGATTCTTCCTTACTATGTCCTAACATTGAATAATCGAGTGTTTATTTTTTAACTGTTATTCCAATGTGATCATTTTAAATTTATCACTAGATAAAAAAACACAGACCGGTGCACCTTATGAGTATGATAAATTTTCAGTATTTGGGATTTGAATCATATACAGTTTCATTTGTGATATGGCATCAATATTGAGATTTGTATTAATCAAGTCCTCCTAAAAAAAATCAGCCTCAGCACCCCCTTCCTTATGTTCTATAATTTTGGGGGGAAACTGATTTATATAAATATTTATCCCCAATAGAAAAAATATTTTTCAATTGAATCACATTAACAAAGCTGTAAATAGACTCTTCATCTAATGGGGATTCCATTTGGTATGATACTATTAGTTGTACCATTGGGGGTGCCTTTAGTTACACTATTTAGTAGAGAAGTTCGTATCCCCCCAATACTGAAGGCGCTAAATCTAAGTGGTTTTAGATTGTATTGAACAATGATATAACATTATTTTATTGTACAATATATCTTCTATTATGGTTATTCCATCTTTTTTAATTCTTACGCCAAGGAGATAGTGTTTCAAAAAATGTGGTTGAACTTGTAAAAAATAAACAAAGGACTCAACTGACTAGTTTAGCTATTCCTTAAGAATTGTGTTCACTCACTTTACTATCTCCATAGTCATAAAATCATTACAAAAATTGATATTTTATTCATGGATTCTTCTTAGTACCTTAATTTTATGGAGAGATTATAGAAATATTATCAATGTATGCTAGTGGTTTGGAAAAAATATCATGTATTCAATCTACCATCATCTAAAAGATTTCATTAATGATAAAATGTTCTTAGAGGGTGTTTCCAAACATTCAACGGTGGGAAAAATAATTTAGTAGTTTTTTTAGTTTTACCATATCTAGATACATGGGGACTGAATTATTTTTAAATCCTTATCCACAACTGCGATGGAATATCTATGGACTTGGCTATTTTAGAAGTAGTAAAATTTATCCACCCAATCTTCTTATAATTTAATCATCGCCTCTTTTAATCCCGATTGAGGAAGGAGTTTTTTATTTCCATTTAATAGGGAGAACCATATAATATGTTATAGTTTTAAGTGTCAGAGATGGATCATTTGTATCCATTATTATTTATACATTTCTTATACACTTTCTTATAATTATTTGAATTGGTATTGTCTTGAGATTGATACTCCAAATGGAATCCTCCATCCTCTATGAAACTATATTAATATCGAAAAACCTCATAGGTGCATTACCGATATTGAAATAATTTATAACTCACAAAAACATTCAATTCATTCCCCTATAAACACTTATTAGGGGAGTAATATGTTCAAGGAAGAGGTTACACCATTCCAATTTTAAATAATAATTATTGTTATATAGTATTCATTTAAAAAAATTCAGGCTGAGGAATATCATCATTCTCAATATAGAAAAAAATTGTTATAGGGGCTACCGATAGAGTAAATACTATACATTGACCATCCAAGATGAAATATTGTTATACTATATAAATTTATGTCTATCTAGGGTCTACATAAAAAACCTGAGCTTATCAACATGTTATTTATTATGGTTTCTAATCATCGAACCAAATGGATTTAAAAAACTGTACAATCAAGATATAGGCCACCAGTTCCATAGATAATTTGGAAAGTCGGATTTATGTATATGGTATGAGTAAGAGTCATGATGGTGGGAAATTTAGTTCATGTTGATTGTGTTTAAAAAATTATTCCCTTCACATTTTAGGTAATGATAAAATTTTCCCATTTAGAAAAAGAAAAGAAGATTCATTTGAGATTATTTTATAAGAATATAAAAATTGGTAAAAAGGAAATCAAAAATTAATTGGATAATATTCAAAAAAATATTCATTAAATAATTTTAAGGAAAACATGGGAAAAGAACAAAAATATTCCTCAATGAATAGTAAAACAAATTCAGTACTCTATAAAAACATTTTTTCCCCTCATGTATTTATAAGGTGATGGAAATGAAGATAATGAATTTCTTCCCTATAAATTTTTAACTGACAATAAAAACTAATTTGGGATATTATATAAGTTCTATATAATTTTTTCAATAGAAATTCAATCATAAACTATCTCAAATAAAATGAGACTATAACATAAATCCATTACCTTATGTATCATCTTTCTTCATATACATTCAACACTACAGTATAAAAAATATATATTTATTATAAATACATTAAAAACATTAAAATATATATCATAAAATATATTATTTACTTATAACATCTTATCAATTGTTAATTAAAAAATACTATTTAAAATAAATATTCTGGGTGATAACTACCTTGTTTTTTCATGAATGATTTGGTTCTGTAGTCACGGTATATATACATTGATCATTGTTACATCATCTAAATAAATTTAATTATTATATAAATAAAAATATTTTAATTTAATATATATTAATATTCATCCATAAAATCTTGACGTATAAACAATTAATTACACCATTCGTGAAGGAGGTAGGTCATACGTATGAATAAATTTTGTTTTCACTTTTCTACAGAAGAAATGAATGAAAGGTAAAGAATAATTCACCATTAAAGAATAATTATTAAATAATATATATCATATATATTAATTAAATTTTTTATTATTACAATTCATGAAAATAGAAAATTAATAACTAATTATATCAGTTCCTGGAAGTGGTAGTCCATACGTATGCCCGAGTGATGCTATAAATTTTCAATGGTTGTGAAAAAGGTGGGAAATGGTTGTTACATTATCATAATTAAAATTAAATACATTTAGTATAATATTTTAATTATTTTATAATGTATACCACATGTTTATTGGTGTTATAATAAGAAATAAAATAGAAAACACTAGGTTACGTTTTATACCACTTCGTTGGGAACTATCATGGGCTTACACCGAAATCCTTGAAAGGACAGTTTTTAAAGAAAATATACTATATGATTTGGTTAAGAAATATGAACTGATATTATGTTAGATCATGGAGGATATATAATGATGAAACATTATTAATAATAAAGGAGATGAGGTACCTATCCATAAGTGAGGAGAGGGGAACTCTTGCAACTAAATAAAGTATTAAACTAATATAAATAATGGTTCATTTTAAAATAGATAAAAATTGATATACATAGAGTATATGAAGGTTATTATATTAAATACACCCATACAATAAAAATGTATCAATTTTTTTTGTGTTTTTACCCTTATCATTTATTTTTAACCCTTTATTAACACTTTTTAAAATTATCATAATATAAATTTTTTCTTCACTTTAAGTGTCAGGAATGTTACCATATAATTAAAATTGACTAATAAATAATTACAGTTGAAATTTTGGACCATTAAAAATTTATTTGTTTAAATATATTATTTTTATGAATTTTTTATAATTTAATACTGTATTATTTTTTTATAAATTGTTATTAATGTCATTTTTGGAAGTATTCAATTAATATGAATTTGAAAACAACATGTGTCAAAATGAAATAGAATATAAAACATTAAAACATCCCTAATATGTTTTCTTGATCTATAAACCTCAGGTTACACAATAAATCACTCAAAAAAATTACTTTTATAGTTTTTAAAATCTTTTATTAGATTATTCTACTATATGCACAAGCACTGTGTCCATCTTGCATATGAAATTAAGATAATTATTTCATCAAAAAATATTAAATATAAATTAACTTCATTAGAAAATAATTCAAATAAAAAAATATAAGTGAAAAAATTTCTTTTATCACTATCATAAAATATTATAGATATTAAATGTAAGAAAGTGATATTTTTTACTTCATCTTTTACATAAATATTAAAAGGGTAAAAATAATTTTTAAATGGAAAAGGTCATATTTATTTTAATTTTGATTATTATCGATTAAATATACTTGTATAGTGGTTTAAATTAAAATTATTTAGACTAATTTCAAGCACAATCAAATTGGTTTAATCCCAAATTAACACATTTTACCATCACCGTGGTTATAAAAATATACTTTGGTTACTATTCATATTAACAAAAAATAAAAGGGAATTATTTTTGAAATTTTCACCTCTTTATTAGAAATATGGTATCCATTTTTTTAGAAAAAATTTATAAATGTGAAAATATTAATTTTAGAGAAAAATGAATAACATAATGAAAATGTTTCCCAAAAAATTAAATTTTAAATATTATTTATTTATACAAAATTCATTCATAAATTTATTTAAAATGAACATAATTTTTATTATTAATATTATATTTTAACATATTATACTTTTAAACTATATAAAAAATATATTTTTAAATTCCTCAAACAAAAATACTTTTTACATTAAAAAATCATTATTCAATAGAAAATCAATCTTTTCAAAAAAAATCCAAAACATCACCCCAAGACGATTTTGATATGATGATTTATAAAATTATACCCTTTTAAAAAATAAAAATTATAAAATATGTATAAATAAACAACAATATTCTCTCACAAAATTCATTAAAACACAATGTTAAAGAAATGGTATTTTTTAAAAATAAAAAGACTTTACTAAAAATTTAGTGCTTATTAATAATATTAAATTGATTATGAAATTTACCTAAATTTTATAATTTGGTTTATACTATTCATACCTTCCAATTCACTGGATAGACGATAAACATCACATTTAAGAATAATATTTTAATACCATAATTGTGTTTTTTTTAAATCACTGTCACATGTAATGCATTATATCAAATAAATATATTTTATTTATTGATAATTAGATCAAAATATCAGGTGGTGTTATAGTTTTGATATACATCCAATGGTTGTTTATTGGATCATCATAATGTCTATCTAAAACAATTAATACATCGGAATCATCTATCCTAGTATAGTATAGGGCATACATGACTGGCCCAATTTTCAAAAAATAAGCAATCCTTTCAATTCTGTGTCTCTCATCCAGTGTCATTGGAAAGATTTTATTAAAAAGATGAAAATCAAGTGATATAGGAAATAATCCCAACATAGATTTTTTCATATTGAATATCATTAGTATCTTTTTAATATACGCACCATGACATAGACTGAGCAGACTTGTGGATCTATCATGATATATCATAATTCTATTAAAATATTCCACTTCACCTAAGTCTTTCTTAGAGAATTATATATTTAACCATGTCTTATCTATCTGTATTATTTCTATCCCATTTTCTATATATAAATTACATTAATATATACTATTATTAATACTAATTTAATCCCACTAAACTGCTTATTGACACAAGTATCAAGTTTGTATCTTATGAAAGTAGATACATTTATAGCTTTATCAAAAAAAAAATTCCATGACGGGATGATTTATTTTTCCCATATATATATCTAAAATACTTATACATTAGTATAATTACATGGAGTCACAGACCCATCTGGTTGAGTCATATAAAAATCATCTTGGAGGATCCAATTAAGCTAAATTTTTCTCACAATCTTATTCCAAATATAATGGACATGGAATATTATTATGGAATGTATAATTATGATAGATTTAAGCATAGAAAACTGTGAATGTTTTTACTTTTTACTATCTTAATTAAATATGTTTATTTCAATTTTCAAACAATCTTTCTTTTTAGGCACTGACATGACGATCTATATCCTTTTTCTTCTTGAATACCCATTTGGAACCAATGACAATCACATCAACTAGATGATCCACAAAAATCTCGAATTAGTTTTAGTATATCGATCTAATTTTAGAAAAAATTTATTCATTATATTTGGCATCATCTATGCCACTAATTAATTTTTCACATATTAGATGATCATTATTATTGACTAATAATAAGTCAAAATTCATGATAACTGGGAAACTATATATTTCAGGTTTCTTAAAATATATTTTATTCCTATATAGTACTTTTCTCTCTAGATCCATTCCTTCTATGGAGAATTTTTGAACTTATTCCTTCACTAAAACCTGTCTATATTGATCTTATACTTCATTGGTTTCTATCTCACTCTCGTAATCTATTTTTGATTTTTTTCTCCCTCTCAAATATCAGGCAATGTCATTCCACTATAACAATTTTATATAGGGGATCATCTAGGAAATAAATAAATATTATCTTTTGGGTATCCTATAATAATACACTTTGTGCCTCATTGAATTATTTCATTTGCAAAAATTAATTTCATCCCCATTCATGTATGTGTGACAAAACATGTTTCTTTCCACACAATAATGGTATGGTATACCATCATTTTCTTTAGGTGGGAATTAGTTTAGATTATGTACTAATGTCTATAATTCATATCCCCAAAATGATAGTGAAATATTTTCTAGATTATTCACCAACCTTATCATGTCCAACAAGGGGTCTATCATCCTTTCATATACACCATTTGTAATGTCTCTGACCCTGGAGCCACTAAACCAGTTCCCCATGCTGAGTACTTACATTAACTCAAGCATGCCTTCCCAAATGCAAGAGGTTTCCGACTAATAATAAAGGTCCAGTAGGTCATGTGGGGACACTATACCCTCAAAACAAGAGTAATCCATAGTAGATAATAATTGAAATAGCATAAACATAAGAGAATAATACATAACATGGATAACAACCAAATCCCATAACTGAGTAAAATCATAAACAACAATAAATATGTCTTGCCATGCTATAGTGTCATTTTAACAAAACCCAAAAGAAAGAAAATATTCGAATCCATGAAAAGGTCTATACTCCAAGTCTGGAACCTCACCCAAACATGTCCCATGTCCAACTCATATCTCTTGCATAGGGCCCTTGCCCATGTCCTGACCTTCAAGCATGAAATCAGCTCAAGTACCCAACGGTGGACCGAGAAGTGTGTTAGTATAAATTAGTTTTCCACCACCAACAGTGTTTATAAAATATATATTAAGGAATATAGTGCATGAAAATGATAAATAAATTCAATTAAAGGTAAAATTTTTAAAAACCATCCATATTTAGGTTCCCTTAAGTTAAACCACCAAATACCCCAAGTTCATTTCTAAGACATTTAATTTAACATTTCACCCTTTATAAAGTTTTCAATGGATTAGGAATCATTAACATTATCAAGATGTTGGAATTTAAACAAGTGTTATCCCACTGGGAACCATATCACAACAATTTATAATATCCTCGCCTCGAATTTTAATTCCGGGTGGAATTAAACTTTTAGGGGAATCGAACTACATCACCTTTCCTAACCAGTGTATTTAGGGGAGGATCTAGACCCTCAATCCAACTCAACCCTTAGCGTAGAACCTCAAGTCAATACCCCACTCTACCAAGCCATGTGCACATGCTTATTCATCATTCACCACAAAACACTCTATAACAACAACATACCCAACATCATTTACAATCATCACAATAATCTCAATAAATGGGAAAATAACATTGTTTCATCAATCCATTAACACATTAATAATTTAAATTACTCAACCAATTATTCCTATTTCTCATTTATCATGCCTATATCACTAAGAATATTTAATTAATAAGCCAATTTCCTAGAATTTTCCCACTAATCCATTTAAACATTTTTCATACAAACCAAACAACCCCTTAGGCCATTACCCAACCTAAGTGTTTTACTAAAAACTTATTGCACATCCTTAAAGAATATTAACATATTAATCATGGGCCCTATGTTCTCATACAAAATCCTACACTTACTTTTGTAGCTCTATGTTTAGGGAATATAGGCACACCCCTCGAGTGGCCCCGATTTAGTCAATTCATCCTCTTTGAATACCATGGGTATCAAGAGGGGTTAAATTAACCTTTTAGACACCACTACATCACATCATGTCATGGGAATAAAGAACTATTCAAAATAGGGAAATAATAAAATCCCTACATGCACAAATCTACACAAAACCAAAGGGATATAAATTGTAGACGACCTACCCTAAATCCTTTTGCAAATGCACTCTCAAACCAATCCATAGAGACCAATCTGACCCCCCTTTTAAGCCTCAACCTAGATCTCATCGGAAAAGAGAGGTTTGAGGTCATTGGATGGAGAGGGAAAAGAAATAGGAACCCTAAATGAAAAGGAGAAGCAAGTGGGAGATTAGCCTTACCTAGATCTTCAATTCATATCCAACGGCACACCAAATGACCAAGAATTGAAAGAGATTAATCCTTGGGAGCTCTTGGTCCCTTTGGTTTGTTATTAGGGCTATAAGGGAGGAGGGGGAGGAAAATCCCTTATGGGATATAAAATCCTGGAGTGGTATTTTTGTACTTTTTTTACAGGTTTTTGGGCCGCACGGTTTACCCACATAGTTTTCCAAACCATGCACAAACAGTGCAGATGATTCTATACCAAATATCCCCCTCTCACTATTCACCTACAAGGTTTTCCAAATCGTGCACAAACCGTGTGGATGATACTGTCTAATAATTTTCCTCTTGCATGGTTTACCTGGGCTGCTCGCATGGTTAGCACTAACCATGCGCAGACCGTGCAGCTAGACCAGAAAACACATTTTCCCACTTTTTCATGTTTTGAACCCCCGGAGCATCCCTGATCCTCCTTACGGACTTTTTAAAGAACTTAATTGACCAAGATAAAGGTCTTAAATTGATATGTAAGAAAAACATACCTTATAAAGAAATATGGGATCTTACAACCTCCACATTTTATAATGGCTCATCCACTAGCTGCTCTCCCAAGAATCATTGAGTTCCCAAAGAAGCGAGATCAGGCCACTGGGCTCGCGTATCTGATTCCAACTCTCATGTTTCCTCCTAAACATGTCCATTTTGACATAGAATAGAAATCATGGGCTCAACCGTACCTTGCTGAACATTCTCTCAATGATCCACAATAGAAACCAGGTGCTCCTAAAAGGATGCATCAGCCTCAACCTCGATATCATCAACATTTATCACATGATATGGATCTGAGTGATACTTATAAAGTTTTGAAACATGGAAAACATCATGCATCCCACTAAACTGTAATGAAAGATCTAACTGGTAAGCCATCGGTCTGATTCTCTGCACAATCTCAAATGGCCCTACATATCTAGGTGCCAAATTTTCCGAGCATTATAATTTGACGGTCACTCAACATTAGAGAAACTCGATGAAACACACTATCACCCACCATGAACTAAAAGGATTTATGACGTTGATTTGTATATGAATTCTGCCAAATCGAAGATGTTTCTATACACTTTTCAATCAGATGATCCTTTTTCAGCCTCTCCTACACAATACGTGGCCCTAATAGCTCAGACTCTCTAGCCTCTAACCAACACAATGGATATCTACACAGTTTTCCATAAAGTGCCTCAAAATGTTCCATCTAAAATTTAGACTAAAAAATGTTTTTTTAAGAAAACTCAACAAGTAAAAATTTCTTTTCCCATGAACCACTGAAATTCAAAACACATGCTCTAAACATGTCTTCTAATACTTGAATTCTACGCTCTAACTACCAATCAGTATGTTGTTGGTAGGCTATACACAAAAACACTGGGGTACAAAGTTCCTTCTATAGTCCCTTATAGATGTGAAATGTAAAATGAAGATCACAATCTGAAACTGTAGTTCTTGGCACGCCATTGAACAATATTATTTCTCGAACATACAACCCCCTCAACTGGTCGACGGTATAGGTCTCCTAGATTAAAAGGAAATGGGAAACTTTGGTCATTCAATCTACCACCACCAAAATGGAATCATTTTTTTGAGGTGTCCCTAGAAGACCCACTATGAATTTCATCATGAAGTCATTCCATTTCCACTCTAGAATAGGAAATGACTATAATAACCCACATGGCCATTAATTTTCAGCCTACAGCTACTGAAAGGTAAGACATTGTGCCACCAAACGCGCCACTTCCTTCTTAATTCCCGGTCACCAGAACAGCCAACATAGATCGAAGTAAATATTAATCATGCCTGGATGCACTTCCCACTTTGACGAGTGTAACTCATGCATCAACTCTTCCTGTACATCTTCCAGCACCACAACACAATCATGAACATAATCAACTCCATCGGTGCTAAAGGTTCAACCAGAAGGAGGCTCCCCACCTTTAAAAATTTCTCGCCTAGCCAGACACTTCATATCTACCAACTGAGTCTCTTTAACTTGTCTAAAAAGCGCAGACTCAACTACTATAGATGCAATGGTCATCTACCAGTACCCCTCCTATACATCCTAATGCATCTCTAGACACAAGGTCGTCATCACCAACTCTGAACTGGATTCCAGAACTATAGGATTCCGAGTGTTCTGGCTTAGAGCATCAGTGAAACTATTCATTTTTTCAGGTGTGTAAAACAATTCAAAATCAAAATAATACAAGTACCCACCCCAACGTCACTATCAAAGATTAAAATCCCACTGAGAGAAGAGGTGTTTGAGGATTTTATTCTCGGTCAACACTGTAAAGGTTTCTCTCGAAAAGTAATGCCTCCATCACTTTTAGGAATGAACCATAGTAGTTATCATCGATTACTAAGTACGATAATTTCTTTCATGTGGACTCGAATTTCTCGATCCATAAGATACATACCCTCGTCCAACATCAACACTACCCCAATTACAATATTGGACACATCACAGAACAAGGTATACTTCTCACCTGGTTTGGGTAAGATCAAAATTAGTGTGGTTTTCAACTGCTTGTTTATGTCCTAGAAAGAATTACCATAAGCCTCTGACCAAATGAACATAACCCCCTTCTTGGTTAGGCCTGTGTGTATTACTTCCAAATGAGAGAAATCTCTAATAAAACTTCAGTAATAACCGGAAAACCCATAGAACATCGAATATTAATCACATTCTTCAGCTATTCCCGAGACACCAGATCCTGCACCTTCTCTGGATCCACCAACATGCATAACTCGGATAGGGTATGTCTGAAAATGTGCACCTCATCAATATAAAACTGACATTTTGATAGCTTAGTGCAAAGACTATGCTCCCTTAATGTACTCAAGATGATGTCAAGATATTTGGCATGATAGTCATGCATTCTAGAGTACACCATGAAGTCATCAAATAAAAACCACTACCAACTGATCTATATACGGGTGGAATATCAGGTTCATCGAGGAAATAGACACAGTTGGTGCATAGGTCAAACCAAATGCCAATACCAAGAATTTATACAACTCATACCTCTTTCGGAAAGTTTTCAGTGGTATGTCAAAATGTCTCACCCTCAACTGATGGTATATAAATCTCAAATTATTCTTGGAAAACACTGAGGCACCTCTAAGCTTCTCAAACAAGTCATCAAATCTTGGAAGAGGGTATCCGTTATTAACTTTCATCTCGTTCAACATCATATAATCGACACATAGCCTTAGTGATCTGTCAACCTTCTTAGAAAACAGCACAAGAGATCCCCATGGTTTTGTACTAGGGTGTATAAACCCCTTACGCTCCAATTCCTCTAACTGAACCTTTAGTTCATGGAGCTTTGCTGGCACCATTCAGTAAGCTGGATTGTAATCTGGCTCTTCTCCAGGCAACAATTTTATCATAAACTCATCATCTCTCTTGGATGGTAACCCTGATAAGTCCTCAAGAAACTCGTTCTGAAACAGGCCCACAACCAAAGGGAACCCTGATAGTCCTTCCTCCCCATCATCTATCATAAGGCCTACCAATTGGGTTGTCAGCTCCCCCGCCTATTGATATAGCGGACCTACACGGTCTGCTCGAGTATCCCACCCACCACAAAGGATGTATGTGCTCCCATCGAGAGAGGATAATGTGACCCTATGTAGGTAACAATCGATAAGGTATTTCCATAACACAAACCAATCCATTCCCATGATTCAGGAAAAACCTAACATATCTAGGACAAATAGATTCCACAGAAAACAATACCCTCCACCCTCCAGATGATAACCCTTACACTACTAGCTTTCCTCAACTCACACCCCTAGCAGAGTATCATGCAACATTTCTGTACACATAGTCTCTACAGTTAATCCCAACATAACTACAAACTGACTAGAAATAAATGAGTATGTAGAACCTGTATCGAATAAAGAACTATAAAATGTTGAAGGAATAATTGTCATACCTCGAATAGTGGACAGTCATGCATCACCAACCTCAAGTGTTTCCTAAACTTCATAGAGATGACATGCCCCTTTACCCTAGGCTAAAACCTTTGTACCATGCACTACACTTCTCTGTTGGTAAGGGTGATCTCTCCCTAGTGATCCACGTCCACCTCCCCGAGCCGTACGACTCATTTAGCTCAAACTGCCTACCTGATATTGGGTAACTGACCCCTTTCTTACACCCCACATCTTCCTCTGACCTCTATCATTCCCAAACTGGCACGAGTTCCTACAGAATCTTTTCACGTGGCCTAGCATGCCACACAATCAACACTCAACTGGTGGGAGGGGACACTAGGCACGCCTGTGCGCCAACCTTCCACACTAAAAATATAATACATGTTCACCACCATGAGAATATGATCCCCTTTTCTATGTATTCTGCATGCTTCCCCCTTGTTGCAATGTTCCAACGTGGCTCTACATTTTATCAGAAGACACACCACTTTCCTGCCCAAACGATTCCACAATTTCACTACCGAAATCTCCCTTCAGGTTTACTTATGAGATAATGTCTTCATCAACTACTTCAGTAAATAGTTTTAGTCGAAATATATTCACTAGATATCAGATCTTGAGTCTTATACCATCTTGGAAGAGTTTATCCATACCTGCCTCATCTCCCATCAACATCAGAATGAAGCATCTCAAATCGGTGAAACTACTAGCATAGTCCATCACCGACTTTTTTCCTTGATTTAGTCTCATAAAATCTGCAGCCTTCTCCTACAACCAGGTTTCTGAATAGAAGTTCTCAAGAAAATTATCCTAAAAATCTCCCACATCATCCCCCCTTCCTGCTCTGTCTGAACCATAATGACCAGCTAATGTTTTGCTTTCCCCCTCAGCATATAGGCCGATAAATGTACTCGCATATCTAGTGGAGTTTATAGATGGTCGAGAATAGTTTGGATGGACTCCATCCAAAACACTACTTCATCTGATCCACCCTCTCCGGTAATGGTCAGAGGGTGTTGTAGCTGAAATTCACTGGTCACCTCAAACAAGCACGGTGCAACTCTCCCTGGGTCTCATTCCATCATTTTCATAAAGCGAGAAATGTTCTCGTGGATCTGCTCCTCCACATTCCCTTGGATAACCAAGTTATCCTTCTCCGCTACTAGGGGAGAATTCTCATTAATGTCCTTATGTCTCCCAACCGTCATATGTCTTCGAGGTGGCATTTCCCTACATTTCCAAACACGAGCTTTAGAATAAAACAAAAAATATTTTATGAGAAGGTGGGTATATAGATAGGATCTTCACTAGTAATAATGAAACCTATTCACATAAACTACCCAAAATATCCCACTCGCAACCGTGTCACTACCCTCAGCCATCTCCCTAAGTCTATCATCAACTTGGTATCTAATTATCATCGTTACAAGCCTTATATTTTACACACATTCGAACCATATTCATATTCCAATTTACCCTTACCACAAATTACAAAAGTTTTAAATATTTATCAAGAACCATTTTCTAATTACTACTAGAACTTTTCGCTTCCACTTTTTACTCATTCATACCAACCTATATAGCCAAATTCAATACATTTATGTGAACATATACATCCTAACCTTTACATCTCGCACACCCATCACGTGAGCGTGTCAATCATGATGCATGTAGCTTTTATATATAGGTGCCAAAATGAGGCATGAATACCCAAACTCATACATTTTTGACATAATAGAAATATCAAAAAACTGTCAAATCACACAACAACTGCATCACCCAATGGGGAAATATCATCAAATTTAACAACACCAAACAAGAACAAAAATCCCCTCTTAGGGTGACTTGTGTTTTCCCTCATACATGGGTAAGCTAATCCCAAGAACGAGCTCATTACCAAGGCCGTACACATTACTAATATCTTTTCTACCATTCACAAATAGTAAGAAAGAGAAAAGAAATTCCTTGATACCACTTTGTAATGTCCCCGACTCAAGATCCACAAAATCGGTGCCCCAATACTGTAGTTACATAACCTCAAGTGCGCCTACTCGTATGCTAGAGGTTTCTGACTAGCAGCGATGGTCTAATAGGTCATGTGGGGAGAATATACCCTCAAAACCAGAGTAAGACACAATAGTTAATAATTGAAATAGCAGAAACATAAAAGAAAAATCCATAACATGCATGAAACCCAAATCCCAAAACATGGTACAATCATAAACAACAATAAATATGTCATGCAATGCTACAATGTCAAGTTGACTAGACCTAATAGAAATAATATAGTAGAATCCCTTAAATGGTCCAGACTCCAAGTTTGTAACCTCACCCAAACATGTCCCATGTCCAACACATCTCTCTAGAATAGGGCATTTTCCCTTGTTCTAACCTGCAACCATGAAATCTGCATGGGTACCCAATGGTGGCTGGAGCAGGGTGTTAGTATAACTCAAAAGGCCCCCACCATTGGTTTTTAGAAAATATCCAGTAATGTAGATAGTGCATGTAAATAATAAATAAAGGCATGTAAAGGTTAACATTTCAAAATCCATCCTTATTTATGTTCCCTTATGTCAAACCACCAAATACCTCAAGTTTATTTCCTAGAAATCTCATTTACCATTTCACCCTTTATCAAGTGTTCAATGGATTGGGCATGATTAACGTTCTCAACATGTGGGAATTTAAACAAGCCATGTCTCGCTAGGCACCATTTCACAATAATTCCCAATATCCTCACCATGAATCCTCAGTCCAGGTGGAATGCAACCGTTTGGGTAATAGAACTTCATCCCCTTCCCTAACTCATGCATTTATGGGAGGATCTAGAACCGCGGTCCAACTCAACCCATGGGCATAGAACATCAAGTCAATACCCCAATCTACCAAGCCATGTGCACATTCTTATTCATCATTCACCACAAAAAAGCATATCACAACAACATAGCCAACATCATTTACAAACATCATAATTGTCTCAATAAATTGGAAAATAACATTATTCCCCCAATCCATTAATATGTTCATCATTTATATTACTCCACCCTTTAGCCCCATTTCCCATTTCCCATTCCTATATCACTAAGCATATTCAAGTAATAAGCTAATTCCCAAGCATTTTCCCATTAATACATTTAACCCATTTTCATGACAACCAAACAACCCCTTAGGCCATTACCCAACTGATTTTTTTTACTAAACACTTATTTCCCATCCTTCGCACATATTAACTTATTAATCATGGGCTCTATGATATTGCACAATAGCCTAACCTTACTTAACTAGCTTTAAGTTCAAGAAATATCGGCACGCCCCTTGAGTGGCCCTAATTTAGTCGAGTCATCCTCCTTACATCCCATGGGGATGAAGAGAGGGCTCAACTAACCTTTTAAACACCACTACATCACATCATGTCAAGGGAATCAAGAACTCTTCAAAAGAGGGAACGAATAAAAACCATACATGCACAAATCTAGATAAAAGCCAAGGTATATAAATTATAGACCACCTACCTTGAATCTGTTGGCGAACACACTCTAAACCCAATCCATAGATCCTAATCCAACTCCACTTGGAATCCTCAGACTAGAACTCACCAAAAAAGAGAGTTTTGAGAGCATCATATGGAGAGGGGAAAAAATAGGAACCCTAAACCAAAAAGAAAAGTAAGAGGTAGATTAGCCTTACCTGGATCTTAAATTCATATCCAACAGCACACCAAATGTCCAATAATCAAAAGAGATTGATCCATGGGAGATCTTAGTCCCTTTGATTCATTTTTAAGGTTCCATGGAAGAAGGGGCGGATCCCATGTAGGTTATAAAATCTCGGGGTGGCATTTTTGTAATTTTTTTAAAGGTTTCTGGGCCGCACAGTTTACCCACACGGCTTTCAAAACCGTGCGAAAACTATGTGAATTCTTCTCTCCCAATGATCCGCCTTGCAAGGTTCACCTGCATTGTTTTCCAAACCATGTACAAACCATTTGGATGCTACTGTCTGAAAATTTTCTTCTTGCATGATTTACCCGAGTTGCCCGCATAGTTACCACCAACTGTGCGGCTTTCCCTGAAAACTTATTTTCCCCCTTTTTCATGTCCCAAACCCCCGTAACATCCCTGATCATCTTTAACATCTCTGGAAAAAATGTAATTGACCAAAATAAAGGGCCTAAATTGAGACATTAGTAAAACAATCCTTATGGAAAATCTGGGAACATACACCATTCAATTAATATGTACAAGGGGGAGTGGGATGGTATAAAATCTCATACTCTAAAAATATTCAATGAATAATTGATTAATATAATCTCTACCATGTTCTGACTAGAATGTAAAAATCATCTGAAAAAGATAGTTCCCAACTACTTTAATTAATTTTATGAATTTTTTAATGGATACAGAATTATACCTCATTTAGTAGATATATCAATACCTAATAAAATCATTAGTAAAAGTAATAAATTATGAGTAACCATGTAACACCCTAAGCTTCCACGGTACGTTTCCCTTTTAATAATGCAATGGCTTGTAGTGTACACAACTTTGAGATTCTAACACACCACAACCAATCAAACTAGCCGTTATGAATATTAATACCTACGTTTTGAAATTTTATAAATTTTATCTTTTAAAATGGACTTCATTTTCTGGATTCGTAATATCGAAATAAACTTTGGGTGAAATTTTGGTAATTTTCAGATAACTTTCATATTTTGATGGATAGTGAAAATTACTAAATTTTAATTAAACACAAATTTTTTAATCGAAATAATTAAGAGTGATAAATAATGAATTTTAGTGGTTTTAAAGTATATTTAGAATATATTTTTACCATTTAATAAAATATTGGTCATTATAAGTAATATCACATTTAAACCAGGATTAAACAAGTGTCAATCTTTTGATAGTTATTATCTCTTAAAACACGTTATTTGTTTTCACAGTGGGAAATATTTTTTAAATTAATTAATTCAACTTATATGTTTTGAATTTGGTAAAATAGACATCATTTTTGAATTCATAATATCAAATATATCTTAGGTCTAATTTTTGTAATTTTTCAGGAAACAATCAATTTTTGATGAATAGTGAAAAATACTAAGTTATAGTTTAAAACCAAATTTTTATTTAAATAATTATTTTATTTTATTTAAATTTAATTAAGATCAAAATATATACATAATACTTATATAAGTTAAATGTAATTCATTTAAGTTATTTTAGAATAATTTTAGATATATAAAATGTTTTTTGAACTTTTCACCGTCTTTTACCCACCCCTAGGAGAATTTGGAAATTTACATAAAACATAATTTTACCGCTTCTGTGGGTAGAATTTAGAAAATCCGAGAGACATGGTTAATATTGAGGGGTAAAATGTGGTTCAATAAGATAAAAATAATTTTTGGTGAATATTAACTTTGTACTTTTATTTACCATGGTTAAAAGTAAATAGGATAATTAAGGGTAAAAATGATATTAATATTACCGTAACACATGTCTTATTTCTATTGGACAAGTTTATCTCAACCAAAAACAACCTTAGGAATAAAATATTATCATTTAGGTCCACTTGGATTAGACTAGGACATTGATTATTATTTAATTCAAAGAAGAGTTAAAAGAGTTAAAATCAATGTTTAATTACTAAAACATTTTTAATATCGGGTTATACAAAAGATAAATTTGATTTTGAATATTCATTAGAAATATAAAAATATTTCCTACATAATGGTATTTTATTTATAATTTTTAGACATTAAATAATTTAATTTATGTATGACACAATGGTGATGCAGTAATTACCAAATTAATGAAATATTAAAATAATTGATATTTTATATATCCAAATAAATGTAATTTGAGACATTTATGAATTACACTAATTTGACAGAATAATATGACATGTTAGTATTGATTAAATTAACATTGTTTGAAGTAATCACGCTGTTATTATTTTCACAAAAATAAAATTCCAAATAGTGTCAAAATTGACATAAAAGAGTTTTTAAAACAAATATTATATTATTAATTCATATTCTATTCCTAAAAATCTAATCTTCGGAAAAATAACTTGTATTGTGATATGTGTATCATTAATGGACCACTTTGGGGTCGCTTGGAAGTTTATTGTGAGTTTATTAACCATATAATATAAAAATACAATGAGAGATGGTAAATGTCAAACTAATAAACTAAGAGTTAAAACTAAAAGATAAGGTTAATAATGTGACCCAAACCTATCTAAAATATATTTGTTGAGTTTTTTTCGACCTATCCCCACCTTAACCTTTAAATAAACTACTTTGGAGCCATTAGAAATAGAATATGGATTTATTATAAAATAATATTTCTAGCTTTTCCAAAGGAGCCCCTCACCCCTCTTATAAAAGGGAACTCCCCCTTCTCATTAATTCACACCTTCAAATCCATTTGGATCGGCCAACCTCTGCCCAAATATCCTTCCAACTTCCATCACCTCAAACTAGAGGCCTTAGTTTGATCATAAAGCCAACCTAAGGATCCCTTTTGATCAAATCAAAAGGAAGAACCCGAAGAAGAGATAATGTTTTCACCACCCTCTTTCAAGTTCCTTTCTTCTTCAACTTCTTATTTCTTTGTTATTCCAATTATAAAGTTATAACTCCAGTATCTTCTATATAATGTGATGTTATAATAAATATGTAACAAACAAATTAATTATTCTATCCATCCCTTGAATGACATGTCACCATACGTGCGTACATACGACCTATCGTCTCCACGTTGTGGTGTAATTGTTATTCAATATATTATTTTTTAGATGGGTATAATAATGATGTATAATTCATGTAAATAATAAATATAACATAATAATTATTCTTTCTATATGATATAACATCCAATTATATATTATTTTAATATAAAAATAATGATATTGTCGCTCGTGCGTACGTACGGACTACCGTCTCCACGAACGCGATGAGATTCATTCGCCATCATATCCATTTGAGTCTAATTCTCATTTAATGATTAAAAATAATTTTTAAGTAATTGATATCATTCTATATATTAATAATATACAACCTATCCATAACAAACACAGCTTACGTAACAATGAAAATAAAGGAAAACGATTAAGTTAACACCCAAAATGAAGATAATAAAAAGATATTATTAACAAATCAATGTTAAAAGATCATATATGATATCATATTAATGTAAATTATTCTTTTATAATTAAATAAAAATTATTTCACCATTATAAAATAGGTTAACCTACCATCTACCAAGAAAAAAGTACAAAGTAAGTGGTTTCTTATCTCACTCTTAATTTAGTGAGAATTCCATTGTTCACCACTTATTTATTGCATGTGGTGTATGTATACTTCCCATGATTGTATTAATTGTGTAATATACATTAATTAATGGTTATTTACATCATAATTGTATGATCCTTCTTTTTATGGGTGTATGTTTCATAAGTTACTAATCGATAAGGGAATTTGAAATTTCAATTTGCACTCATTCGGATTTAGGCATACTTCATTGATTATTTTACTCCAATATTATGTGTGGAATCACTATTAATTTGATTATGTCATAATTTCCACTCCCCTTTCCATGGATATAATTTTGATACACATAATCACTCCATTTATAAATTCTTAATTCATCTGTATGAACTTGATTAGAGTAATTTTAACTCAATCTCCATTTTTTGAGTAAAATATCCAATTCATTGGTGTTGTTTTTACAAGAATATGTATGAATGTCCTTTGATTGTTTTACAATGAATATCCTATCATATTGACTGTATTTATATTTTTCACACATAATTATGTCATTGGATTATACTTAAGCTAAGGATACAGTCTTTATGAGATATTTCATCTCAATTTACATTCCATTGAGACTCCTTTGTTGTTATACAACAATTCACTTTTATATGGGGTATATAATGTACTTTGACATAGTATATCATGAATCCCTTTATTCTCATGATATTAAAAAGTTTTTATTACCTCAATTATTTGTATTCAAGTGTCTCTCTTTTGGTTAGGAACTCTAACTAAAATATCATTTTAAATGTTATAAAGATTAATTATTCTAACTCTTTCTCATTAATGTACATGTTTTTAAAATGGTTTTAAGAATTTATTTATATGGAAATTAATGTTTTAAAATTAAAATTCCTTTTAAAAGTCTCAAATTGGTAAGGGAAACTTTGATTAAAAAATATCTATTTTAAATGGCTTCTTGACAAATAGTGTGACTTTTAAATGATTTCAAGAAAAAGCGGGATATTTCTCTCTAATAGTTTTGATGATTATTTTAATCGATGTAAATATCATTCTTTATTCTCAATCGATGTTAATCTGATACAACACAATATTCTATATTGTATCGAATGAGTTATGTTTGATTGTGGATGTTCTATTCTTATACCATTCATGGTTTGTGGTTAAACTATTGACATTTCGTATGCTACTTTTAATACGAATGTTTATATTGTGTTTCAAACTTTTTATATGAGGAATGAATTAGACTTAGTAAGTGACGCGTGGAGCCCGCTATATCTCCTCAATTCATCGGTAGGTCTCATGGGAAAAACTAGTGTCTTGGCATGAGGCCTTGACAAAAATCTTTATTGTAGTCTTGGCACGAGGCCTTGGATACGTGGTTATGATAGTCTGGCATTATACATTCCGTCATTATGAAAGTGGTTATTGATATTTTCATGTGATTATTCGACTAGTAGAATATCCATGTTAATAATTAAATGCCATTATTTAATTTTATCCATTCTTTATTATGCTGATGTTCAAATTTCAAAGGCTATTTTTTATTTATACATTGCCTTAAATTTTTTTCCTTATTTATGAATGTTTCCGCTATATTTTTATCCTTACTGAGCATCTGAACTCACCTCTTTCAATGATTCATTTTTTACAGGATGTGAACAATTATTTTAGGAATGAGCTATTGGGATAGTATGAGGGTATATGAAGACAATATGTTGTTGTATTTTTTCACTTATTGATGTAATGTAAATTGTATGAATATATCTACTGTTTCCAAAGCTACTAAACTAATAATTCTTTCGAGACGTGACCTTTTGTGATCATGCAAATATAATGTAATAATTCACCGACTCTGGGTAACTGGGGTCGGGGCGTTACAAACCACCTATTGATTTAATTGGGAATGGTCTACAAACATAATTTTAAACTAAATATAGAATTGATGCGACACCTTCAACTTTTATATTCAATGGTGATTTGTTCATTATACCATTTAAACGGTCTTAAATAATTACATGTTAATTTAGTTCGAATAAATCTAAATAACAATATTTATTTAACTTATTCATTAATTTATCAATTATATTACCTATAAGGTATTCCATAGTAGGGTGTTTTTTGATTCAAGAAAACTAGATTCGTTCTCTATTACCAACACTTGGTTCTCATAATGTAATACATAATGTCCACTATGTAAATGTTCCTTTTCGTAATTGTTGACTTGTTTACAAAAGAAGAATATTTTATTCCCAAAAATTAAAATAAAATATTCCATATCTAATATATATATATATATAATATTTTCCTATAATTCCTGATAAATAGTAACAATTATAAACAATTATTATCACACCCACCAATAATGTGAGGTGGTTGTCGTTAATAGCTAGTTCTACTAAACTAACACCATTTAGAACCTACAAATCCCCCTCACCCTGCATAAGATATTTAAATCATCTAGGATATTACATTTATATGAAAATGTGATATCCAAATGTGGTATACAGTACAAAATTCATATAAATTTAAGAGTTACACTTGATAAGAAACATACATGTAGAATCGATTTTCTTCCTTCTCACTATATTGTTTTTCTTACAGTAACCCTGCTTTACACCTCAGAAATAGACATAATACAACTCCCCCTCTTACCCCTTGATCTTCCTATTCTTAGAATAGAATCACATATTATCTTTATACTTTCACATAACCTTGGTTTTCTATTCATATCATTTCCTCTTATTCACTATAAGGAAAAAAATCATTTAAGCCTATAGTTCCTTATCAATCTAGATAATTAAGTTCACGATAATATAGGATGACTTATCCATATTGTTCATGACGAAATTAAAAATAATTTTATAGAATATTTGATTAAGTGGAGTGAGAATGAGAATGATGAACAATTCATTGGGTATTTTAAAACCTTTTAATTTCTATATGTATGATGTAGCAAATAATTTTACTATTTTAGGTCCAGAGCGTACGCCTTATCAAATATTTTATGTGAAGAGTGCCTTTGAGATATCAAATTAGTCATTCCCTTATATCCCCTCATAAATATATCATAAACAACTTAGTATTTCATATGAATCTATAATATTATGTTATTTTTAGTCCACTAAATTTGGAATTTGGAATTAAATACTATAAATCTAGTATATCCTCAATTTGATTCTCATAGTCAAGTAACTCTTCCACACTTGCATCCACATTGGGTGCATAAGAAACTAGGTACTCCAGTATATGTAACATCTGTTCCTAGTGTAGTACAATGTGTAATAACCTATACCATTCTAGAAATTTTGTGCTACTAAGAATATTTTCATTATATTTGATATTGTGTAGGGATAGTGTTGTCATTGTTGAACATTCAATTTGATTATACAAAAATTTATAGAATATTATTAGTAATTTATTCTATTACTAAAAATTAAATGATACAAATTTTATTAAATGTATCCCACTCTTTTATCAAGTCCCAACAACCCAAACCATTGGATAATAAATGTCAAGATGTATAAACATTATACTTGAAAGGATCTGTAAACCAATTACATAACCGAAGAAAGGTCATGGTATATTCCTTAATGGTAATTAGTTTGAAATGACATTTCCCAATATAGGATTTCATCTCCTTGATCCATTGAGTATGCACTCAAATACAAAAACCCTTTCTTAGTTTTCCTCAAAACATTCCTCCAATATACAACAAGTCTAGTACGAGATAGTAAGATTTATTTAAATTGATAAAGTCTAATAAAAGAATTCATATTCACTCACTGATAAAAGTAAGTTTCCAAAAAAGGGTTGGCCCACCTCTTTGTTATATGGTTTCACTCATATTTAAGCATTTGAAGGGTTAGCGTAACTTAACATTTAATAAGAAATAATATTTATTTTGCAAAAAAAATCTTGTTTTTTGAATTACATATCTTTTAAATATTAGGTGGCTTTTAATTAATGTATTAACCTTGTTATAATGAAATATTTACATTGAATCCATTTTTTTTATTTTTTATTTTCATATAAGTCCATTAATTTATGTGATATTGTTCCAAAATCCATAAATTCTGTCATGAATTGGATAAAAATATAATAAATGAATGATTTAAATTATCAGGATCTTGATATAATATTTTATTTATTTATAATATTTAAGGACCCTTTGATTGAATTATTTTTTTCCAATAAGGTTGATTGAATTGATTGTAAGAAGATATCAGTATTTATTGAGTTTATTAAAGACACTATGAGGATTTTTATGAAAACATCATCAACAAAATTTTGATTATTATAGAGTTATTCTTAATTCCCAATATATTTTCATTTTTTAATTATACATTTCACATTGTTTACAAAAGTTCGAGAATATATTTTGATGAATCTGTTAATCAATTGTTTTTTGAATTAGAAAAATGTGAGAAGTGGGTATTATTTTAATTGATTAATTGAAACAATAATTTTATAAGTTTAAATAACAATATATCAATAATGATAATGGGATTTGGGATACATTAATATGGTATTAATTTTATTAACAGAACATTTGTAAGAATTTTTTTTGTGGATTTTTGTGGATTTTGTTTAGAAAAATATACACACCATTTAAACTGAGGAACCAACTCAGTTATGTATGTGTTGGAGGATACATATACCATATGGGAGATATAACTCATAGATATTTCATGAAATTAGGGTATCATAGTTATGGTATATTCCTCCAAAGTTAGGCATGGTGGGCGCACATAGTGCATGTTCGATGCACACTTGTGTTGTGGAATGGGTAATCATGTGCACTGGCCCCATGTGGTTGGAATAGTCTATGTAGATTCCATCCCTAGTGTCATATAAATTAGTCATAGTAAAATAGTATATTATAATGATTATAAGGATGAGTGAATCGTCAATGTTGTATTAGTTTATGTGGGAAATTATAGTTCTATTTAGAATGATATGTAAAGAACCTGTACTATCTGATCTGATTAATGAATGTCTTTTCAGTCATTTTCAAAAACATATTTAACCTTGATCTTTGAAAAAGGATTTCACATGTTCAAATTTTTATATTATAATCTACAGTGATCAAACTAAGAACATGATAGTCATGGAGATGATTAAATGAGATCAAGTGATTATCTTGATTCAAAAACATTTTCTATGAAGTGTTATTTCCTGAATGAAGTCCCTCAAACCAAAGTAGTAATAATGTTAAAATGTAAATGATTTATGTATATTATTCAATAAATTTATATTTTCTATGGGAGATTATGTTCATGAAGGAAATTAATATGATAGATAAAGTGAATGAGATTTTGGGTTCAAGGATATGTTTTTCAATGATGGGGATTCTTAAAATCCATAAAGAACATGATCTATTGCATCCCAAAATTGATTTCATGTAAATTAGATGACATAAAGAAAATATTTCATTAAAATAAATTCCCATGACATTTTATTGTTTACAGTTTATTGAATTTGGATATAAAATTAACTAACAAAATTCATTTATTTATTACCTAAGGGAAATGTTACCATTATATAAATAACTACATAGTCCATATCATGTCTTGAATATATCCTACAGATTCTTCTCATAAGATACATGTCACAACCCGCCTTCACCAAGATGAGGGAAGGGGTAGCAGATTTCCCAGCCCTTCATTCTTTAAGTAAAAGAAGAGATAATGACCCCCAAGACCAACCTTCAAAAGCTCCTAGAGAGGCAACTAAGACCAAGGGTATAGATTCACATGAAAAATGGAAGGAATTACACTTTTTAATTAGTAGTATTGGGAGAGAATATAGAAAATCCAAAACAAAACCGAAAGTGGAAGTAAAACTAAAGCCAAAACAAACCATTCTCACATTCATGTTTCAAATAATAATTGCTACAATACAAGAAAACTCCAAAGGTAAATAACAAGGAATGAAAAATAGCAACATATGTTGTCCCTACATCTGAACTAGTATGGTCTCGCACAATCCTCGAAGTCCTCCTAGAAACCTAAATGTAGTTCTATATACATACGGTGAGTATACCTGTATACATAGTAGGGGAAAACCAAAAGCTCTCAGGCACAATTGGGGAGGCATTCTAATGATCATTTAGAAAAAGGAGTCAACCTATGCACCTAGAAATGAAGCTATCCACCCAACCTCACCAAGGCGCACTCTCCAAATAATGCAAGTCAAGTAATGTAATAATAATATCACATCGATATTTGGGTACCTCGTACCACTTCCCCACTGGTTACTGAAGACACATTGTACGTCAAACCTTCCCCGCAATTCTGACTACAGTCCCACAACCATACCCTACGTGCACACACCAAGGCTATCACAACCACACATCCCGCCCACAAACACATGGGCCTAAACAACCAATCATAACCATTCCCGCACACACCTAGGCTATAACAACTACTGCCACACCCGAAGACAGCTGGGCCTCATCCCGTAGGCACTTGGGAAACAACCTTGCCGCACACACTTGGGCCAACCCCCACCACATACCATGCCCGAAGGATATAGGGATATAATGGACGTTAGGACATCACAACATGTCTAAAGAAACTTTGGCTACTCAGGAAATTGGAAGAAAAGGATTTAATAACAAGCCACTCGTAGGAGTTTTGGAAAAAAACACCCTCACCCATGAAATTGGGGTGTTCGGTAAAAATTACTCATCTTGGGTTGGGAACGAATAAGATACATAAGAACTAAAATTATACATATAGCTAAACAAGAAATAATTCCAACCTAGGGGTTCCGACAGTAGCCCATACACAAGCACCCTTGTCTCTATTCATTCATAATAAAAACAATAGCTACAACCATGTCAAAACTCATTCCGGTAAAACAATTTCCCATTGAACCCATTCTTGTTTTTATATTCATGTGATTCCATTTAAGTAATTATTCAAAACTGGGAAACTAACAGGCTTATCCACAAGCCAATGAAGGAAAAACAATCAAGTAGTAATTTAAGCATTCACACCCAGTTCCTTTTTAATGTCACAACAACAAAAGAGATCTGTGAGATCCCCCAATTTACTAGAACCAAACCCAACCCCACCATACGGCCCCACACGGTTTTAGATTCACAATCCAATGATTTCACCATAACATGGGATCCCATCCCCACCCATGTCATCCAAAAATCCTCAAGAAGATAAACCACACATATTACCAAGATAGAGCAAGAGAGGCTTTAGATTCAATCACATATTTCCTTAAATGTCATTCTTCTATTTGATTAACCTGGGTAACCACACAAGGATTCTTATTCATTGGGCATCCATTTAATAAACCATGTTTTCGTGATTACCCATTTTTTATTTCACTTCCATTCAATCATCACAAAATATAGGGGTCCATTACTGCATAAGGAAAGACCACCAATAGCCATGATTTTCAGTGGAAACAAGACCATATAGTTCACAACATATAAGAAAGGGAAAAAGAGTACAACATCATCATCTACACACCCCTTTATTCATTAAAAGTCTGTTTATTATCTTTATTGGGGTTTGGTTTCATCCATTACCAATGAAACATTATCATACCCACCCCGCATGATACACAATAAAGAGAAACGAAGGCAGGGACCTATATATATGATCAATGATCGATGCTTCTCTCCACCTACCAAGAACTGGGGATGCGCGACATGAAGGGGAGGAACTCCGAGGACACCAAGAGTGAGCAGAAAATCCCCATCACAAGCGCACAAATTTCCTCATAATGGGGGACATCAAACGAACCAAGGAAAGGAGAATAATCGAACCAATAAGAATAAATAAGGAAATAATTCTTGTTTGATAAATAGGTGATATCATGGAATTATGGGATAATAATTTTGAATGTCTTTAAAAGAGGATCATGGTTTCACGACATGGTTCAGTGGTTACACACGATGGAATTAATCCCCATTTAATAATTCTCATTGGAGAGGTGGCCATAATAGTTGTGCATTAAACAGTTTCCTTTAATCTGAGGAAAACACGCAATAGGGGTGAAATTGGAAAAATATGGGTAATAGTGTAACACCAACAAAAATCCACATGTTTTGGTAAGTCAAGGGTCTCTTTAATTTTTGGTGTTTTTAGAAATAATTTATGGGACTTAAATGGCTTTGAAAGGGGGTATTAAAACACTCTTATTTCAAAAGATATGTTGCAGGAGTGGAGCTAGAAAAGGAATGAAGGGTGGGACACTGTTCAGTGAGAAACCGTATGTGATGCCATTGTCACGGTGCTACAGTAAGCGGTGCCACCGTCACAGTGTGGCTATCATGGTGTCACTGTCACAGTGCTTCCATTTCGGTGGAACACCGTAAGTGGTGCCACCATCACAGTGCCACCATTTCAGTGTGCGACCGTGACCGGGGGTGCCATTACTGGTTCCACCGCTTTAGTGGAACACCATGAGCGGTTCCACTGTCACGATGCCACCATCAAGGTGCCACCATTTTGGTGTGTGATTGTGACTGGTTCCACCATCATAGTGCCGCTATGACCGGTGCCACCATTTCAGTGGAACCGTTTGATAGAACCGAGCTTCAAGCAATTTCCTTCATGAGACCCTACCATGTTCATAACATTAGATACCTCTCAAAGTATTCTTGACCTGGAAAATTGAAACAAAACCCAAGGAAATGAGAGGGGTCTGAAAAACCACCTCGAAAGATACCTCTCATGAGTAACCCCGATCTACTTCTTGGAAATCCTCTCCCTCAAGTAACCACCCAAAATTCAAAAGTGAAAATATCTAGACATTTGGATTTGGGATTCCTTTACCCCAGTCAATATACTATCTGCTATGGGTGGAACTGACTCACCCGCATGGGTTTAATTACATCCACTCTAATGTGTCTTGATTAGGGATCAGTTATTCCCTTCCACACCGTGAAGACCCTTCACACACATACCAAGAATACGGAAAAAAACAAATTCATGGTTAATAAGGATAAATAATACATCACGAACAAGAAAAAACAAAACAGAGAAAACTCCAAATAGCTCTGGGTACATGGTGTGCATATGTGCCCCCCACTATTAGGTATTCTTCTAGAGGACACCATGCCTCCATAACACACAAACCAAGGGAATGGTTATTCCACAAAGAACCTCCTCCTCATGACCTTCAATAATCACTAGTCTCTCAACAAACGTTGTGTCGTCCTCGATATCCAGCCTTCCCTAGTCGAGGACGTGCGAATCATCATGTAGATACTGACAGAGATAAGAAACATGGAAGGCGTCATGCACTCTCAGTAGCAACGGTTGCAGCAGTAACATATAAGCCACTTCGTCGACCCACTGCAACTCATCAGAGGGTCTAATGAACCTGGTAGAAAGCTTACTTCCCCTATCGAACCTCCATTGTCTGTGCTGAGATGAGTCCTTCAAGAACATGTTGTCCCCAACCTTGAACTCCAAGGGTATCCTTATACTATCAACATATGACTTCTGCTAGTCCTAGGCCACCTTGACCCTCTCTCGTATAAGCTGAATCTTCTCTATCGTTCTCTACACCACTTCTGAGCCAAGAACACCTGCTTCCCGTACCTCCGTCCGACACGAGGTTGAGAATAAAGACCTCATGTACAATCCTTTAAATGGATCAATTCCAATGGTAGAGTGATAGATATTGTAGTAGGAAAACACTACTAGATGAAACTTCCAAGGCCAAGATCCCTCAAAGTATAAAACACATGCCTGAAGTATATCCTCTATCACATGGATGGTATGCTCTGTCTGCCCATTTGTCTAGGGGTGGAATGCAGTGATGAGGCATAACTAGGTGACAAAAGAATATTACAATCTTTTCCAAAACCAAGAGGTAAACTGGGTGTCCCGATCAGAGACTATGGACCCTGGAACTCCATGAAAATGCACCACCTCATCCTTGTACCATTTTTCTAGGGAATCCATCGCACTCGACTCACTAATTTCCAGAATGTGACCCGATTTTGTCAGCTGGTCCACCACTACCCAGTTGGCTTTGCAACCCCCTTATACTCTGGGTAGTCTGATGATGAAATCTCTCAAGATATCTCATCACTTCCACTCAGGGACATCTAAAGGGTGTAACAGACCTCCTGGGCCATGGTGTTTATCCTTCACCTACTGAAATACGAGAAACCTATCCACAAAATCTACCACTGCCCGCTTCGGCCCAGGCCACCATAACTGACCCCTCAAGACCCGGTACATCTTGGAAGCTTCAGGGTGCAGCCCTAGCGGTGATTTGTGGAACTCACCAAGAACTATCTTTCATATTTTCTCTAAGACGAACAACTTCCCATGAAACATCTTCGGATTATGCCCATATTCTAACCATCCTTCCAGAGCATTGCCCTAGTAGACATGATCGCACATCACTTCAGCCTCTAATTCTCTCCATTGAGACTCCTCCACCTGCCGTAATAGTGAGGATGAAACTTTCATCTGAAACAGACTACCTCTACCACCACCAACCCTTGCATCTAGGTGTAGGGTATCCAACTCCTCCATCACCTTCCAAGAATCTCCCAACACTCAAACTGCATCATTCTGAAAATTCCTACTCAAGGTATCAGCCACCAAGTTCCCCTTTCCAGAGGTGTATGAAATTTAGATTTCATATTCCTAAATATACTCTATCCACCTCTGATTCCGCATGTCCAGGTCCCTCTGGGAGAATATATACCTCAAGATCTTTTGATCCGTGAAGACCACAAAGCACTCCCCGAATAGGTGGTGCCACTACAGATTTAGTACGAACACAACCGTTGCGAGCTCCAAATAGTGGGTGGCATAGTTACGCTCATGGGGACATAACTGCCTAAACCCATAATAAATCACCCCTCTTATTGAATCATCACAAACCTTAATCCTTAGCTTGAAGCATCACATAATACCTCAAACGTCACCCCTTCTTCGGGGAAAATCAGCACTAGGGAACTAACTAATTTCCCCTTTAGATGACTGAAGTCTTCCTAGAACTGCTCACTCTATACAATTGATTAGTATTTCTTGGTCAAGGGTGTCAATGGCATTGTAACTCGAGAGATATTGGGAATTAATCTCTGGTAGTAACCCTCTAGACCCAAGAAACTATGAACCTACACCACGTTCTTGGGTGATGCCCAAGAATTAACAACTTCAACCTTTGATGGATCAACCACTATTCCCTGCTTGGACACCACATTTCCAAGAAAGTGCACTTCTCATTTCTAGAATTTGAACTTGGACAATTTCTCATAGAGTTGGTGCTGTCGGGGGACCTCTAAAACCATTCTAAGACACTATGTGTGGTCCTCCTCTAATTTCGAGTATATCATGATGTCATTAATAAAAATGACTACGAACCATTTCAGATATTCATGTAATATAGATTTTATGATCCCCATGAACATGATTGGGGCTTTCATAACACTGAACGACATGACCAAGAACTCAATGTGCCCATATCTTCACCTTAAGGCAGTCTTCGAAATGTAACCCTCTTTCACCCTCAAATGGTGATATCCTGACCATAGGTCTATGTTAGAGAACCATCCTGACACCATCAATTGGTAAAAGAGGTTTTCTATCCTCGGGAGAGTGTAACGGTTCATGACCGTTACCTAATTCATTCTATGGTAGTCTATTCATAGCCTGAAACCACTATATTCCTTCTTCGTGAATAACACCAGAGTGCCCCATGGTGATATGCTTTATCTAAATAAACTCATCTTCATCAGATCATCAATCTTAATTTGTAACTCCAACATCTTCGAAGGTTCCATCTGACAGGGAGCCATAGAAATCGGTCTGGTACCAGGTTTCATGTCTATTCCGAACTCAACGTCATGTCTAGGGGGTAGAGTCACCACCTCCTCAAAGAAGATATCCATGAACTCACTAAAAATTCCCAAAACATACATCATCCTTTTATCCACCGACTCTACTAACAACTTGGCTAACATATAAAGAATGGGCTTCACTCGACGGTTGTCATCCTGGTAACCCCGCTCACCGACGAAGGTTACATGTTGTCCACCAACATCTAAAAAAACGATCCTTCTTCGAAAGCAGTCAATAACATAAAATACATAGAACGACCAATCGATGCCTAGAATTACATCATACATCAGCATCTGCCACAAAAGAAGTTCCCCACTAGACTGATGTGGCCCAAACATCAGTCTACATTCTTGGAAAACATGAGACAAACCGGTCTGATCTCCAACATGTGTACTCAAAACCAGAGGTAGAAGAAGTCTCCCTACATCTATACCCAAATCATGGGCTAGACTGGGTTCAAAAAAGGAGTGTGAATCTCCTGAAACAAACAAGAAAGATGTAAGAGTGCTGAACATACATATTGTACCTCGAATGACTTCCATCCCTGCTGGAACTCGTGCCTCTGCGGTGTGTAACTGCCCATGCCCAGCTCCTCGACCCCTCAGCTATCAGCCGCCTCCCCAAACACGCTCCGTTCGAGGTCCCTGTGTAGCGTCTTGAGTTCACCCCCCCCCCCTCCCACAATATATGCTCTCGGAGGAGCGGGAGATCATTGTCCCTACTGCTGCTATTGAGGTGGGTGCTGGTCCAGCCCACCCCCACTGTACAATAATTGGTCCGAGCACTGATTCTGAAGGTTCCCATGACTACCACAGATGAATAATCCCATTCTCAGTCCCAAAATGAAAGGGTGGGGATTGGGAGTTCGAAAATAGAACTATTGGGGCTATCTCCCCACTGGAAGAAACATATAAGGCCTTGACGCTGGAGACCTACTACTGATGGCCTTTCCCTTTGGCAAGCCCAATTGTGTCCCCTCCTGTGGAACACCTCCCAGCGTGTGCATTCTATCTGCCACTTTAGCCTTCTTCTGTAATTCCAAGTATGTCGATAGGGTGAAGGGAGTAATAGTATACTAAAAAAAGATCATAGAGCCTCCTCTAAACGTCTTTCCCATGAATCCTCTTCTGGAAAGAGTATCGAGGAAAGGGAAGGAGATACTTGAACATGGTCCCCATGTCCCTCACATATATAATCCCCTTTTGAAGGGAGAGTTTCTCTTTCATCTACATAGCCTTCATCGTGGAAGAGAGAAATTTCACCAAGAACTCTCTGTCATAGTCATCCCACGTAACCTAATCCTCCCTCTTCTCCCCAAGATAGAGCATCCACCAATGACACATTGCTCCCCACATCTAGATCAGAGACAGAGGAACCCATTACTCCATAGGAGCCTGAATGAAGCTGAAATCTATCACCAGCTTCTCAAACCAGCTCTTTATCTCCATGTCCGACATGCGGCCCTCAAACATCATAAGGGTCGGTCCCCGAAAGGCACAAAGCATCCTCTATCATGGATCATCCTCCTCCTCTTAGTTAGCCCTCTGTCTATCATCCAAATCAACCTCCTATGCCTCGAATTCCCACACTACTCATGGTCATCGTCCAGTTTCCATAGTTGTAAGGTAAACAACGAATGCCTAAGCCTGAGTAGTGTAGAATATTTCTTTTAATTTTTCTTAGACTATTTATTCATTTGAAATCAACAAAATACCAAAGGAACACAAAAACACAAGTCATTATGATGCATGTAACTTTCCTAGGATCTCTTTCCTGCAATCAGTGTAGCCTTTCTTGGTCATTCGTTTGTCCTAGAGTCCCTACATCAGATCATAGGGGGCCCTAAAATATTCTATCCCAGCCAGTCTTCCCTGGCCTATTTCAGGCACCAAGATTGCCTATCATTATTTCCCTACCATCCCAGGAAATCCTCTCTATTCCTAACTTGGGACTCCATCAAATCTCTCAACCATCCCTTTGATACCATTCTGTCATGACCTACCTTTACGAAGATGAAGGAAGGGGAAGCAGATTGTCAGGACCTTCCTTCATCAAGTTGAAGGAGAGATAATGACCCCCGAGACCTACCTTCAATAGGTCCCGGAGTAGTGACTATCACCAAGTTTACAGATTGAAACGCAATATGGAAGGCATTTCCAATTTTATTTATTAGGATTGGGAGGAAATATAGTAAATACCAAAAAACAAAAAAAAGAAGTAAAAATAACGCCAAAAAATGATTCCTACATGCATGTTTCAAATAATAAGTGCTACAATACTAGAAAAATCTAAAGTTAAATACAAAATAAAGAAAAAAAACCAACAAAAATTGTCCCAACATCCAAAATTTTACAGTCCCACACAGTCCTCAAAGTCCTCCTGGAAACCTAAAAGCATTTTTATATATGTAGGTTGATTATACAGGTATACTCAGTACGTGAAAACCAAAAGCTCTCGTGCACATGTGTGGAGGAATTCTAATGCCCCCTAAGAAAAGGATTCAACCAATGAACCTAGAATGGAATCTATCCACCCAACCTCACCAAGGAAAAATCCCCAAATAACACAAGTCAAGTAAAGTAATAGTAATAGTACATCGATATTTGGGTACCCCACACCACTTCCCCTCTGGTTATTGACGACATCCTACGTGTCAAACCTTCCCTTCCATTCTCACTACAGTCCCAGTACTATACCTCACACGTGCACACCTAGGCTATCTCAAACACGCATCCCTCTAGTAAACACCAAGGCCACAACAACCAACCATAACCACGCCCACACACACCTGGGCCAGAACAACTACTTCTACACTCGAAGACTCATGGGCCTCATCCCGAAGACACTTGGGAAACAACCTTCCCACACACACCTCACCCAACCACCACCACGTACCATTCCCAAATAATCTATGTCTACAATGGAAATCAAGCCTTCACATTTATCCCATAGAATCTTGGGATACTCAGGAATGGGAGCAGAAAAGGAGCTAATAACCAGCCACTCATAAGAGTGTTGGGAAAACACCCTTCCCCATGAAATGGGGGTGTTCGGTACAAAGTACTCAACTTGGGTGGGGAATGAATAAAAAACATAAGAACTAAAATTATACATATAGTTAAACAAGCACTCATCCCAAACTAGGGGTTCCAACACTTTCCCATATGCAAACACCCTCATCACTATTAATTCATAAAAAGCACAACAGCTACAACAAAGTCACAAATCATTCCCGAAAAACAATTCCATAGTCTTGTTTTCATATTCACATGTTTCCATTAAAGTAATTCTTCACTACCAGGAATCAAACAGGCATATCCACAAGCCAAGGAATGAAAAATATCCAAGAAGTAATTTAAGCATTCTCACCGGGATCTCTTGTAAAGTCACAAAAACAAATGGGACCTGTGAGATCCCCAAAGTACTAGAACCAAACCAAGCCCCACCATATGGCCCCACACAGACATAGATATACAAACAAATGAAGGCACCACAACAGGGGATCCCATCCCTACTTATGTCACCCCAAAAGCATCAAGCAGATCAACCACACATATTACCAAGATAGAGAAAGGGAGTTTTCATATTCAATAAAATCCTTCATTAATTTTCCTTCATCGGATTGATTAACCTGGGTGACCACACAAGGATTATTATTTACTGGGTATCCATTTAATCAACCAGGTTTACATGATTAACCAGTTTTCATGTCACCACCATTCAATCATCATAGAAGAAAAAGGTCCATTAGTGCACAAGGAAAGACTACAAACAACCATAATTTTTAGTGGACACAAGACCATACAGTTCACAACATATAAGAAAGGGTAAAATAGTACAACAACATCATCAGCACAGACCTTCATTATTTAAAAGACTGTTTATTATCCTCATTAAGGTTTTGTTTCATCCATTCCTATAGAAACATTAGAATACCAACCCTTCATGATAAACAATAATGAGAGATGGACGGACCCTACATGGATGATCAACGACCAAAGTTTCTCTCCTTGTTCCAACAAATGGGGATGCGCCACATAAAGGGAGAGGAAATCCGAAGACTCCAAGAGTGAGAAGAAAAGCTCTGGCACAGACACACCAATTTCCTTAGAAATGGGGACTCCTTACGCACCATGGAAAGGAAAAAATAATTCAACCAAGAATAAGACTGAAAGAAATAATTCATGTGCGATAAAGATGCAAGATCCTGGATCTACAAGTTAAGAATTTTAAACTGCTTTAAATGCATATCGTGGATTCACCACGCGGTTGGGTGGTTACAAACAATGAAATTCATTGCAATTTAATAATTCTCATCATAGAGGTGGCCATAATGGCTACAAATTAAACAGTTTCTTTTAATCTGAGGAAAATGCGTAAGAGAGGTGGAACTGAAAGAATATAGTTAAAAATTTGAAATCGAGGAAAACCACATGTTTTGGTAACTCAAGGGTCACCTGAATCTTGGGGGATTTAAGATGTCATTTATGGGATTTAAATGGATTTTAAAGGGGGTATTAAAACACACTTACATAAAATGATAATTTGTTGGAGTAGAATTGGAAAAAGAAAAAAGGGTGGGACATAGTTTGGTGAGACACCATAAATGGTGCCAGGATCATGGTGCCACCATAAGTGGTGCCACCGTCATGATACGACTGTCATGGTGTCACCATCACGGTGCCACTAGTTCGGCGGAACAATGTAAGCGGAGCCACCATCACGGTGCCACTATTTCAGTGTGTGGCCATGACCGGTGCAACCGGTTATTTGGAACACCGTGAGTGATGACACCATCATGGTGCTATAGTCGCTGTGTAACCATTTTGGTGGAACCTTTTGATGGAACTGAGCTTCGGGCAAAGTCCTTAATGAGCCACTACATAGGACATTTCAATACCCTTCTTGAATCAACTAACATATTATATCTCTTCATAACCTGGGGAAATGGAATCATAAGAATGGGGTGAGCTAAGATTAACGGTAAGGGTAAATATAACTGATAATAAACAAGGATCATAAGTGATCTAAATATGATCATATGGGTATAATGAAGAAAATTAATAAAATCATACCCAATAATTCTTAGTTTGAAATCATGGTATAAATATTGACATAAAATAGAGCATGAATTGAAATAATAAGTTAATAAATATGATCAATTATATAATAGCATAGTCTTAAGGGTACAAATTAAACTACGAAACATATTTCCAATATAGAACATATATTAGTAGAGGGAAAATAATCTCAATTCTCAACACAATTAGTGCCCATGATTATGATAAACTATATGGTAATCATTATTACCTATATCGTGAGATATAAAATCATTAAAAGTTAATTGTATGGTGTTATAGGACCTCATCTGTCATCATCTATACAAAAATGTTATATAAGAAATAAAATATTCATCAAATCATAAAGAACCAATGAAATGAAATTGGGATTCATTTCAACGCATCATAAACAGCCCATGAATGAAAATGGGTTTCATATCCTTCTTCTATGGATTCACATAGTCAAATAAAACACATAACAAATCCATGAAAAAATGGGTATCAAAAAATATTTAATAAAACTATAGGTAAATAACATTCAATAATCATAATAATGTATATTGTATTTACACCATATTGATAATGTGTATACAATTTAGACAATATTTTGAATAATAAATTTATATATGGAATCTAGGTGGACACCCTTTATTCAATGTAATGAAATAGAGAGTGTTCACAATGAAAAGGCAATGAAATAAAATTTATTCCAACTCATGGTGGATGGGTAATATAATTGAGGTAAAAATATAATATAATAAATTCTGATAAAGAAGATGGAGGGTTTTAAAACAATATATCCTTGGTATATTAAATGAAACTCAAGTGGATTTTTAAATGGATGAAAAACATCCTTGTAAATGAATGCTTCAAATTATATCAAAGAAGATGTGATAAAGAGTTTAATTTTTTGATACCATGAGTTCAATCCCCCAAATTAGAAATATATTTCTACTATGAATCATAAATATAATCAGTTTAAATAATTTTGAATATAAAAAAGGTAAATTAGTTGAAATCCTAAAATTTCATTTACAAAACATTTTATACATTTATGTAAAATAAAAACATACATGTAAGTTCCAATATATCTTTCTAAAAGGGGAATTTAATGATTAAAAATACATTAAAAATGAATATAAAATAATGTATCGTATAAAATGATATAATGTTTTCTATTGGAAAAGTGAATCCAAAGTTAAAACATTTGATTATGAAAGGAACCATTTTAATACATTATAATCCCCATTTTATAAAAAAACATTGTAAAATGTGTAAAAATACATCTTGGTATTAAAACGTAATTTAAACAAAGATGATTATAAAAAATTATACAATAGATTAATATATTTTGATGACTCGTGCATGAAACAATACAGTTAAAACTAACACTTTATTACCTAATGATATTAGATTTTAGAAATAAATATCCCTATACATGAAACATAATTGACGACAAATTAAATGTTTGAAAAAGGGATTTATCTGGCAAAAACAAATAAAATTAAAGATTACCATATAGTAAAATAAAATGGTGTAAACTAAAAACATATGTAAAATAATATTTAGAGAATCAACATAACTAAATTAAGGATAATTGTGTTACCAAAGACTCTTAAGACTAGCATCAAACATTGTCGAAATACATTTGATAAAATGAAACTATAGTGGATTAGTATATCACATGAATTAAAAAGAAATAATTTATATAATATTAATTATATAGTAAATCAATAGAACACCATAAAAATATATCATGGTTTGTTATATGTAACATGTATCAACGAACCAGAATTGAGACCAATAATACCCTTATTACATGAGTAACAATTTTATCAAAACCCCTTAAAGGAGTGATCCTGTAATTGAACATAAAATAAAAATACTAAAATATAATTCATAATATGATATCTCAAAAATGAATGATATATACTACATAAATGAAATATGGTTTATAATACATAACATGTCTCAAATAAAAGAATTTGGGTTGAAAAGCCTTACCTTGTTCCCTTATTTTGTTAAATGAAATCTAAGATCTTGTATATCGAAAATAAATATATTAATAACATGTTTTATATCCTATTTCATATATATATAATTTTATAAATTTAAATTATAATTATTCTCCACATTTATAATAGTTTTTTATTACATATATTTATTGATTGGTGTGGGAAATCCTGATCCTTATGAACTATTTTCATACTAGGGAGGTTTTTATTCAACCATTTCACATATGTTAATATAATAAGTTCATTATAGTTAATACATTAGGAAAATTATAATTGTTTATAAATTTCATGTTTTATATCACGTTTAATTTAATCTTTATCCTAGAATATGAAATAAATAATGATTTTTTTTCATTTTCAACCTATGAAGGATGTTTTATTAATTAATCTGTTAAATATTGATGAATATAGCACAATTTCACATAATTGTTTGTTTCGGTGGTCAAATTCACCTAATCATGAACATATCATGTTTATTGATTATTATGAGGTTATTTAGTTGTAATATTGTTACACTAGTATGATAATGATACCATTTAGTTCTTATCAGTTTTATATATTAGAATTATAATGTAATTAGTAAAATAAATCATGGATATGATAATATTATATAATTTGAATTAATTATTTTAAACTTTTTATTCTTGTTTTTATATGACTGGATTTAGGATAATATTTTTTATAATATCATCAATATGTTCTCCAATTTTACATACCATAATATTAGTGATATAAAAATCATCATATTTATCCTTTAAAATCAATCTTATATACATCCTTATAAAGTATTGATGAAATAGAAAATGGAAATCCATGGTTCCATGAAGGTGGTTGTCCACACACAAGCATGGTTGAAAATTTCATTTTTCATAGAATGGTTGAAGGGAGTAATATGGTTATTGAATTAGAATCATAATAGTTATATAAATATCATAATTATTTACCTAATTTATATTATAGACCATCCTTTTAAGGTGGTTAAGTAAAATGAAACATGTTGTGTCATCAAGGTGGTAGTCAGCACAATGAATGAATTAATATTTTGTTTTTATTAATAGAAAATGGAAAAGGTTATTAATCATTCATTACCAATAATATTAATATTAATTATATACAAACTACTAATTTGATTTCATATTTATTTCAGTGACGTAATTAGAAAATAAAAATATAAATGAAATAAGTTATTTAAAAATAATTACCCATGTTGAGAACCAAGAGATTTCCTTGGATAATCCTTTAGAAATGGATTGAATTGGATAATATATTCTCACTAAAAATCAATAGAGTGATAGATAATTATAATATAATAAAAAATGGTAGGTTTTTTTATGAATAATAATTATTTGGAGTGCATGGAAGGTGTGGTGAGAGACCCCTCTTAATGGTGGTGAGAATCAATTTTTTTTAAATATTTCATCTTTATAAGAAGGGATCACAACATAAAAATGTCAACTGGATCAAAATTGGTAAATACTATAGTGTCGAAGTGATATTTCAAGAAACACAACATCTAATTGTTATAACTAAAATTCCAGATGATTTAGATTTTTTTCTCTTAGAATAATTACATATACGAATCCAGCATTTATCATGATGGCTAGTTTTTAACTAGGTTTTATTTCATTTATGCCCAAAAATATAGTGAAATATATTAGATAATTTTTACCTAATGATTCTAAATTCTAAATAAATTTAATTTGATTCAATTTATCAAAGGGATAAAATTTAATTTTAAAATACTAATTTATTAAAAACATTTATTGAGAAAATATTATATATGTTTTAAAATATACAATAAAGGCTTGTAATTTAAATATTATATATTAAAATATATAAAATTTCTAAAAAATATATGTGACCAACAAATTGGTCTTCTATTTTTTATTTTATTCTTATATGCAAGTGATTTCATAAAAGAAACGACATTTTAAACAATGTTATTTTGAAATATTCACCTAAAAATAAATTATTTTAGAAAAAATATAAAAAAAACCCTAATAGTATTTATAATTATTAATTAATAAAAAAATAATAAAATTCCATTTTTAAAATGTAGATATTAAATTATTTAAATTATAATACCTCAATTAAAGGAAATATTTTTACTGAAAATTGGATTCTTAAACATTTAATGCATATAATCTTATATCATAAAACATTATTAATAATTTAATATTGTAATAGTTGTTTAAAATATTTAAATTTCATGTGTTTTTATAAAATTTTATATGGTATCAATTTAATTTATTAATGTTATTCATTGTGATATTTTTAAGTGGCTCTTTGAAATGAAACTTTTTTTAAATATTAACCAAATATAACCATGATATAAAATTATTAGTTTTATAATTTTCCTTTTTTTATATTAATAATTAAATTATTAAATTATTTTTTATATGTAATTGTTATTTTATTTGGGTATTGCGTTAGTTCATTATTTCCTATGACACAAGCCTTTGAAGATATTATTAATTTAAAGGATCCATAATCATGATTTTTGAAAATAAGAGTCGGTGTATATAGGAGGTATGGTGTTGGACATTTGTGAAGAATTATGGTGTGTGGAAGGTGTTGAGGTGGTGGAGTATGTTAGTGGTGTTAGTTTATAAATACCCCCAACCATATCCATTTTTACATTGTGATAAACACAAATCGATTGGATAATAGAATTTGATAACCTAAAATAGATACTTGAGGAAGCCTTTTATTTGTGTGAGGTTTTCATGTGATGATCATTTTCCAATAAAAATACTTTGTGAGTGCAATAAAGAAGAACTAATTCCATGATCTTGTGATTGTAAAAAGACACATTTACTAATTTCCATGATTTTTTTAGGAAAAGTTTCACATTTTGTATGCTTTTCAATTTTTTAATGACCACATTATTTGTTAATATGTGAAGAACAATAAACACAAACATTTATTTCTGAATAAATTATAGATCTAACTTCATCTTGAGGGTTGTAAAAAATCATTAAAACATTTTCATAGAATAATTGATAACATTGAATACTTTTTGGAGCACATGTGATATCATATAAATGATGGATGTTTCATTAAAAGAAAATAATGTATGAGAATTGTCGCTAAAATTAATAATGAATGAGTATGTGAGGTTCATCCATGCTTTGAAAAAAAATTATTGAAATGACATTCTCTGCAAGAATGTGCATTATGTGTGAATGAAGAAAAATGAATAACATAAACTATATTTTTTTATGAAGAGCGTGAATTGATGTTTGAGACTAAATTTGGGAAGTGTTTAACAGGGTCTTTAAAACCATGTAGTCAGTGTGAAGAGTCAATTATAGATCATTTGATGATAATAGGAATGTGAGTGAGTTTAGGGAGTTGATGGTAAGTAACCAATGTTCATGAAGTTGTACAAGAATTTATTAGGTGATCTGATTTTTCTGTTGAGGACTATTTTATAGAAATTTAGTAGAGAGTCTATCAAAAGTAGACAAAGATATTTCCCATTAGTATATCATATTATAAGTGATGTTGAAGAATCGAGTGAGGCTCTAGAGTGTGGGAAGATACTGTTGGGATTTGTGATGATCTATTATATATGTGGTAAATTTTGGTTTCTAAGGGGAATCTAAAGGTAGGATATTGTGGGACTTGATATTGATGGTAATGAGACACTCTTTAGATGTTAACATATTCATATAGGGAAGAATCTATAATGGGGGATTAATAGGTTTCATGAAAGATTAGGTATTTTGAAGAAATGATGTAAAATCTTTCTGTGATATGATATCATTTTAATCTTTCTTATAGGGTGTGGATGATAATTTAAGATAAGTGATGAACACTTTAATCGGTCATACAGGTTGAATTAAAGGAAGAAAATTTTATAAAAATTATAAACCAGTGATTCACCCCCCCCAGTTTTACCTAACAAATCCTTCGATATTATATATTGTATTAGAGTAAGTTTACCTCTATGTATTGGAGATATTTATGTGAAATTTATATTTTTAATTTAGTGAAGATATGAGAAATATAATATTTTTATAGAAATAAAAAATTGTGGTCGGAGGATTTTTTTTGCTTCCTAACCTCTTGTCTAATTTCTTGGAAGTGATAAATATATCAATATTTGGATTACTACTTATTAATGAGGATGTGGATAAAATAAATCCAAAAAGGGAACTCTATATTTTTGTGGAAAGGACTATAATTAAATCCAGATGGATTTATTAAAATGTTATAGACAAAAGTGATGGGGCTCTAATCTACTTAGGAGATCTGGACTGATATGGGAAGTAGTTATGAAGGAAATATTTAAGTCAACAAAGATATGTTACAAACATTGAGAAGAAATTTTAAGGATATTAAAATGGATGATGATGAAAAAATTGATAAATATTTAATTAGATTCGGGGAGATAGTATGTAATATTTGTCAATTTTAAAAAATTTGAAGAGTCTTATAAAAAATATTGCTTATATATTTATCCCAAGGTTTAATCCTCATAATATAGGTAATATATTTCATTGTATTATTTTAAAAAATTCTCATAACTTATAAAATGATAAGGGATCCAAAATACAAAAAAAAATATAAAATAATATATACCCTTTAATTCTATAAGAAAATTCATGTCAAAAAAGGTCTATGTTAAGGAATCATGTGGTTTAGATGATGGTGAAATTAAAGAACACCACAATGATGTGGTTTATTCTATTTTAGGAATATGTTGAAAGGTAAAATGGAAAGGTAATGAAAATAAACCACTAAATTTCTACAAAAATATTTCCATTAACACTATTACAAATAATTAAAAATAAAATGGATGAACTGGAATCTGATGAATAAAATTAGAAACAATGAAAATAAAAAAGAGGATAATAATAAGTATTATTGAAATTAATAGAGGAATTTTATTTATAGTTTTGTATAAGAAAATTAATTATATAGTAGTTCTTCAAAATATAAACTCAATTTCATTTCTCATGTTGATAATTTCATTCATTATTTTGGCAATGATTAGGAACAAGAAGTAATAACAGACATGAACTAGAGTATGAATGAAGATATTATAACACCACTTGATAAAAATGCCCACCTAAAAAAATTAATGTTGAAGCTTGTGAAATGGAAAAAATTATCTACTAAAAATGAGAATCATTTTAGAAAATAAATATCATTTGATAATGAGATTAATTAGTATACATTGAAGGCGTATGACCTTGAGATTACGGACAATGATCTTCAGGAGAAACTATCTAAAAATGAGAAGTTTTTTTTTGATACATAATCAATGTATGTGATAGTTCAATAAGACATGAACAATAATAGAGTAGAAATAAACATTATTATTGTGGTAAAAGAAAATTTCTCTAAATATAGAGTGATGAAGGGTTCTTATTGACAATGTACATCTCTATATAAATAGTTTCAAAATAGATATGTCATCACTAAAATTGAGAAGAATCTATATGGAACAAGAAGTTAAGATAATGGAATTCTACCATATCAAATGATAAAATTATGATTCCAGTTAGACCACTCCGAAATATGGATAGTCAATCTTGGTTTACTAAAAGATGAAATTATAAATGCTTTTGAAAACATTATTAATAATGTAGAAGATCATATTTCATATGATTTATCTTTTGATATGGAAAATATTGACATAATCTCAACTCTTGTTGGTATAAAATGTCATTATGAATAAACAAGCATGAACCAATGGGATATATGGTGAAATTATGTGTAAAAATAAACAAAAAAAATATTGTATTAACCAAAACATCCATTCAATCAACTATTAAAAAAATTGGAATGAATATCTAGATTAAGTGTATGTTAGATACTAATTAGAGGGTCATAGAGATGAGATTTTTATGACAAAATTACCTTGATTAGTTCTCTAAGTTATGAAAGGGAATAAAATTCATAATGAAACATAGTATGTTTTGTACCTCTATGAATAAATTTAAGACATCAAAAATAATGATCATAAAAAGAAGGAATTATTGATAGTTTTTTCAAAACAATTGAAAATGGGAAAAAATTGGAGAAATATGAAACTAATGTTATTATTGAGGGTAAACTGGTTAATGAAGAAGTAAATGACCAATATCATATGACTTCAATTTCTAATAATGATATGGAGAATTAAAATTATTAGTCTGAATAATTTTGGCATGATAAGAATTAATATATTTATATCTTCGGTGTCCAAGATGAGTAGAATAATGGATATAAAATTAGAAGACAACAATTTACCCTTACATAGAAAGGTGAATAAGATTTTCCCACGTATTGAAAAAATTCATGGGAATAATGTGATCATGAAACCTATGAGTAATATGAATGAGAATGTGAACTCCTCCCAATTTGATATCGAAAGGAATAAAGAAAACATATAGTTGAGAGTAAAATTTCATCCAGAGTGTTATTTCATTGAAAAAATAGGCCAATCCATATTCCCTTATATATAATATTTTATAAATACATTTAGGGAATTAAACAAGGTAGGTGAATTCCTTTATGGGAGAATTTATGATTTAAAGTTGTCTAATATTTACTACTTTGTAAATATGAAATTCCTAAAAATATTTAAAAATTCTAAACATGAGGTATGAAAATCATTCTCAAATTCATAGAATGAATTATTTTTAAATATTATTTTGAAATTATAGTTTATGTTATGCTAAAAATGGGATTTATCTATTTGGCACTTGCACATTTTGTTGTATTTTTTCAGATGGGTACATGATGAATATATTTACTGATTTAATTAATTGAGTAGCTACAAAATTATAAGTCTGATTTAACTATTTTTGGAATCATAGATATGTTTTTTTGTGTAAAAATGGATCAACTTGGATATACAATCTCATTCTCTACATTTGGTTTTACCATGTAGAATTCATGTTTTTTTAAAGGATCATTGAAAAGGAAAATATGTGGTATCATCATAAATAAAGAAGATGATGAATTATGAGAATAATTTTAGAATAGATGTCTTATAAGTATTTGTTTTATTAATTTTAATTAAGGGGTCAAATTAAAAGAGAAAATATTGATATATTTTTATTTAAAATAAATCCAATGGTGGTATAGAAATTCCCTTTGATTGAATTTATTTTTTTTTCAACAAGTTTGATTGACATTAATGTGAGAATATTTCAATATGTGTTGAGATGAATGGTGATTCTTAGATGATTGTTTAGAAAAAATCCCCAAATTAAATGTGAATAATATAGAGATATTCTTAATGCTAAATACATGTTTCAACTTTATTAGAATAAGTCATAATATTTATAGAATTTAAGGAAGATCTTTTGATGATGTTGTTTATCAATCATCATTGTAATTGAGGAATGATAAGAAGTTGAGATGATTTGAAATTAATAATTGAAGTATTAAATTTGAAATTTTTATATAATAATATATTAATCATGATAAAGGGAATTGAATATTAATGAGTAGAATGTAATTTTGATCAATTATTTTTGTCTTAATATTTGGTTAAGTGTTTTTTTGGAGTCTCTTTTAATAAATATTCTAACTACTAAAACTGAGGAACCAAATACATACTAAACATGTTTTAGGAGAAGTCAACCATGTGGTACATCCATATCACAAGGGATACATGGTGTTAGTGGAGCATTTCATTGAAATGTTCCATCACATAAAGTCATCAAGGGTATACATAGACCATGACAGATATTCACGGGTGTTATATTGGGGGAAAGAAGATGTGACCAATACATGTGCATTGTAATGTGTATCTAATTTCCAACCTTGTTTTCTGCTCGATTGATCAGTGGAAAATATTTAATATTAAGTATTTTGAGGTAGGATAATTCCCCAATGTGTGATTAATATATATGGGACATAGTAGATCCACTTAAAAAGGTGTGTGATGAACCTGTGTTGTTTCATTCTTTTAATGATGTTCATCCAATCAAAGAAAATACCATATTCAAACTTGAACATTTCATGACAGTTTCAAATTCACCAAAGTTCATGGTCATGGATTTTATGATCATTCTGAGCTCATAATATCCATGGAGAGTTTTTAATGAGGTCATGAGATACACTAGATTCTTAGACTAGATTCTGTGATGTGTTCTTTTGTAAAATAATTTCCTCGAATCAGAGTAACAGTGTGGATCACATTTAAATGATGGATGGATATTATTCAATCCATTCATATAACCTAGGGGATATTATGGTCCCGAATTAAATGAAATTTAAATCCAATGAAATTGAGAGATTCTAATAAAATTTATATTTTATAAAGATGGTAAATTTCAAAATCAGCAATGCATGAGGTGAGTTGAAGAATTCAAGATGTATAGTAGTATGCACTGGAGAATAATGTTGGTTCACATATGTTGTTGATATGTTGGATTAATTTGGATTCATATATTTTTAAACACCCCCAAGCCTTTCAATTTTTTATACAAGATAACTTATGGTTTTGTGAATAGAGATAACTAAGAAGTAGAATCAGATACTTGAGGAATCATGATATTTTCAGGCGGTTTTCTTGTGATGATCATTCAGTGATTTCTAAATCCTTCAAATATAAATGAAGGATGATTCAATTCAGCGAGTTTTACCTTATGATGCGACATATTTACTAATATCTATAAAGAAACTATGTTGAGTCGCATGAACAGTAAGCCTTTCAAAGATTCACTTACCATGCACTATATTGATATGTAAAAAATAATAGAATCAAGTAATTATTTACCAATTTATGATAAAACTACTATAACATTGAAGGTTTCATGAAAATCCATAAAACGTTTGACATTAATAAGTGAGAACTTTGAAAATATTTTGTAGAACATGTAATATCATTTAAATGAGGGTTGTACTATGAAGAGGAAGACATTGAATGGGAGTCTTAACAACAACATATAGTAAAGGAATAAATGTGGTGAATATAAGATTTTTAAACCATATACGATCCCTCATGTGAATTAAAATTTACATTATTCATGAATGAATAAAACTGAATCACATGAAATATAATTTTTATGAATACTGTGAAGTAGAGCTTGAGAATAAAGTTGGGATACTTTTATAAGGAAATCATCCCTTTGTATTCAGTGTGTTGATCTACGTCTAAATCGTTTTAAGATTAGTGGTCAGTGAATGATATCAAGCAATTGATAGAAAATTTCCAAAGTTCCTATAGTTTTACATCAATAGATTACTTGATCCAGTTCATTTATAGAAGAATAAATTATCTCAAATAAGTGATTAAGATATTAGAGGACCATTAAGATCTTCCCTATTAGTGGATCACATTTGATGATAATTTGAAAACTCTTAGGCAACTCGAGAGGGAAGAAGAAATGGAGGGACTCCTTATTGATTTACTGTATTGGTGGGAACATGTGATCTCTTGTGGAACTCTAAGGTGGGAACACTATGGGAATCATTATTGATGGGAATGATACTTTCCCTAGATGATACCACCTATATATACTGAATAATATTTAACAGGGGTAATAACCCAAGGATTTTTCTTTTACCAAAAATTGTAAAATCATTATCTGTTATTATATATTTTTAAAATTTATTTCATAGTGGGGTTAAGAATTGAACATGTCGGATTGAGATGTTAATCTATTACAATAGTTGAACTAAGAATAAAATAAATAAATTACCATATGAATATATATATATATATATATATATATATTATTACTTGAAAATTAATAATTATCATCGATCCTCTTCTTGTTCCACTCATCCTCCTCATCATTTATCGTATACACTAATAAATCATTAAATAAACATTTATTCAATAAATAAATAATTAAATAATACCTTTGTAATTCAATAATTAACTTGTGAAAAAATATATATTTAATATATGTGATAAAAAAATACTGAATAATGTTATTAGTCAAAGTTGAAAATATTAATTATTCAGATTATTAAATTTAAATTAAATTAAGTTGAGATCAACATAATATAATAATGTGTAACCCTATAGGATTATTCCTCTTTGGAATTAGGAATCATTCCCTCAAGTGCAAGATTACCATCGTGCAATGGGTTAAGGCACCAAAGTGAAAGAAGTTAATGTTGTAAATTCAAAAAATACATACGATTTTAGATTGGGTAATCTATCTATTTCAGTTGATATCTCATTAATTAGAATTCATACTTGGGTATTCAACCATAATTCTACACATATCGTTCATTGATTTTCTAAAATTAACATATCTACATCACTATAGAAATGACAATTATTTTAATTATTGTATTTGAAATTGTGATTTGAGATATTGACATCTATAAATGGAAGGGAAAATCCTTACTCAACATATTCATTAATAACACACCTATCATGATATACCCACATATCCTACTTATCATGAACAAGATGTTTCTCAGGTTTCATCAATACATCTAATAGTAAAAGTTATGATATACATTAATAATAATATTAATTTCTAAGGCTCATTAAACATGCCCATCAATAGGAATATCCAATGACACACAAACATACATAATTTATATTGGCAGGTTTTTCTCATAATATCTCATCTTATTGATCATAAGGTGAAAATTTCATGTGATGAATCCTCATCCTCTTATGATTACTCTTAATTAACCATATACAAACAATAATACCATTCATAATTATGCATACAACTTTAGACCAGATATTTAAGAGATAATATCATAGGATCTCAAGGTTATCATCATAATAGGGAACTTATATGACCAATTTTTTTGTGGAAGATTCCCTATGACATTATCATATTAAATTCAAGCATAATAATTATCAATATGTGATAAGGTATATATATATATAATATTGAATTATTTGAATATATTTGGTAATTTAATATAAAATCCAGTTGGTTCTAGGGTAGTTTATCCAATAATAGTTTCATACGGTGTTGCTGATGTCATTTGAAAAGGTCAATGTTTATTGGATCTTGATCTCATGTGAATCCAAAGAGAAACATCTAATGATAATCACTATGATAAGGGATATATTTGTTATTATGTTCCATTTATGTGCTCCAAAATTGGTTCAAGTGGGAAATATGTTCCATTATCTCCATCATGATCCATTATTGTGTATAGAGGCATTGATGATTCATGTTTAGGAGTGATCCTCACGTAGACCCCATCACTGGAATAGTACTATTCAAGTGGTACTCCATGATAATTTCATTGTTTACCTTGTGCTGAAGGAACTGGGTGGGTGAAAGAGTCCTTTATTTCAATGATACCCCAGATCAAATAGTTTTAGATGAATAAGAATGTCTTTAAAAGGACTCCATTTGGATTAAGGGTGTTTTGGGGATGGAGATATTGAGGGGGAAGAAAATACACAAACATAAGTACGTGTCAATTTACCATCAAAAGTAAGAAAATGTTATTAACTAACTGCCTGGGGGAAACTCAGTAGACTTGGTTATTAAAATAATCAAAGTGGTTTCATCATTATTCTTTTACCCAAGATGGGGTGACCAGTAATTACTTATCATAACATCGGTCCACTAAACTTAATTCAGTAAATAATGAACACTGATTATTTTTTTTATCCAAAAACACCCAATGGATCACAAATCTATAAAAAAAATGCATACATGCTTACCAAATATAAGTTGTGTTGAGGTTTCTTACCAAAGAAAATTTATAACTCACATTGGTTAAGTAGATGGGTGGATGGTTTCATATCACACTGTTGGGGTGGAATATTTACCACTCTAGCATCCTCTTATATATTTTTCTCATGTTCATGAATCATTCCCAAATCCTACTATGGGGCTAGTCACACTTATACAAGATCAAAGTTATTAACATGTGATGATCTGGATTTTTGTATGTATCGAATATATACCATTAATGTGATAATTTTTATATATTAGAGGTTATATATCAATGAACCCATCTAAATGTATTATTGGTTATCTATATTTATCTTATCATTACATAAAAAAATATTTTTAGTTTTCTCTTGTTTAATTCCACATAGTTTGGTACTATATATTTTATCATCATCCCTGAATGTTATGGTTGTTTTTATTATTTGGATCATTCCCATGAAGGGGATTCAAATTTTTCCTTTTGAATAGATTAGAACCCATATTGTTCATCTCCACTTAAGGGGGAATGTTGTACCTTTTAAAGTCATGTGACAAGGACCGATCCATGAACATTAACATTGAGTTGTAAGGAATATATGAAAAACATTCAATGAATTTGTCAGTTTTGGGGCTTATGTATGAGAATCCATTTCTAGTTGACCTTGGAAAGAAATAGATTACTGAGGATAGGTTGGAATAATAAAGAATGTGGCCCTAGGATGATGTCTCCTAGAAATAATTTGACCCAATGAGGATAATATACTAGGAATCCAATAAAATATATCCATCTAAGAGGGTGCATGATACTATTAGAATTATGACATAAATAAATGTTAGACTATAGTTAATAATACCTTACTATAAAGAATGTCCAAACTCTCAATAGTATTCCTAGATGAGGGAAGGACATGAATTATCTCAATAGGAATATGACCTAATGAGGATGTAAATGAAATATTAACAATGTTGGGTTTGAACTTTATAGAGGTTTCCTACATATCCCATATATACATGAGTCAAATCCCATGTAGTTTGAGTGACATAGGATAAGGTCATGTGATGGCTTTGTCCCATGTAGTTTAACATCATTTGGTAAGGGTGTCCTCATGTAGATTAACAGAAGGTGACTATAACATTGTCCATGTAGTTTAACATCATACTACATGGATTCATGTGGGGACATTTCAATATTGGGTATGGAGATTTATCCTTGTAGAGGTGTCCTACATATCCTATAAATATTGGATTAAGAGTCAATTTAGTTCTGATTCTAAGGTTGTATATTAAGTAAAATAGTAATAATAGAGGAATGGGTGTGGAATATGCATGTGAGTCTAACCTAAGATGTTTCATTAGGAATATTTAACCTTGAAATAATGGATCTTAGGGAATAGGTCCCTTTTAGAATGAAAAATTAGGTTATGTTCTGGAACCTAATAAAGAGACAATAAATTGAGGCATCTTTATCAAGTTGATGGAAAAATCATCACATATATCGGTGACAAGATGAATAATTCATTGTTTAATAAATAAAAGATTTTATAAGATCAAAAACACCACATATTCATATTTGGAATGGATTTACATCTAAAAGGGAAACTTTTTGATGTAATCTACTGTATATAAGTTGATGAGAATGGTAGGGGGTATGGAAGGAAATAGGGGTATAAATCATGTAAGAAAGTATAGTGTATTTGTCCATAAGATAATAAATTTCTCTCATCTTCCTACTTTTGTCTAAACCTAGGAAGGGTATGGAGGTATCGCCATTCAATAAATAATAGGGGCTTACTCTAGCCAGGATTCTAACTCCTTGACCTTATTTACCTAGAGTCGGTGAATAATTACATAACATTGGCATGATCACAAAAGATCAAGTCTCGAAAAACTGATTAGTTTAGTAACCTTGGAAATACAAGATAAATTCATAAGTTTTACATTACATTTTAAAATAAAAAACTATGACAACATAGTCTCCCTAGGCCACACTCATATCCGTTATACTATCCCTGCAGGTTAGTCATAATATACTTCTTCGTATCCTGAGAACAATAAAACATAGAAAGGGGTGAGCTCAGATGCTCAGTAAGGTTAACAATATAGCAGAATCCTTCATAAATAAACATTGGCATTTAAGGTAATGTAAGACTAAAACAAAACCCTTTTAAACTAGAACTTCAGAATAATATGGAAAATATAAAATCAAATAATGTCGTTTACTTCTTCACATGGATATTCTACTAGTTGAATAATCACAAGCAATATCAATAGCCACATTTATAATGATGGAATGCATAATTACATACTTCATAACCAGATAGTCAAGGCCTTGTGCCAAGACTACAAATAATATTTGGTCAAGGCCTTGTTCCAAGTCACTAATTTGTCTCATGAGACCTACCGATGTATCGAGGAGTTATAGCGGGCTCCAACCGTCACTTACTAAGTCCAATGCATTCCTCATATGAAAAAGGATAAACATAACATAAACATTTGTTTTAAAACTACAATACCAAATGTCAATACATTATCCATAAACCATGAATGGTGTAATAATAAAATATCAACATTCAAACATATCACAAAACCTTCAATACAATATTGATGTTTTCTATCATAGTAAATCAACTTCAAATAAGCTTAAAATCCATCAAAGGATGTTGACATAGATGAAATCAGAACTTTTTTTATAGAAATATCTCTCTCTATTTTTAATTCTTTTAAATGTCATATATTATAAAATAAAACATTTATTTTAAAAATAATATTATAAGCTTGTAATGGAATCTTCTATCATGTTATAACAGGGAAAATAGTGGCACATGTTGTATATGTTAAAAAGACATTCTTGCCTTAATTTTTCAAAAAAGGTCGTATGGTACCTCATTTGGAAAATTACAGAATTATTCCTTCCAAATAAACTTCTAAATAGTCAAACAAGGGTATAAATGACTTTAAACCATTTTCTAATAAATAATACAATTTTTTGGAATACATTTTTAAGAAACATGGATGTGTATGATAACGAGGTCCCAGTTGATACATAGATAAAAACAGCCTCAGTTAATAAAGTGATTATGAAATTAACCCATACCATGTACTTTTCCTTGGTCAAGGGTAGGTTAACCTCCTATATAATGGCGAAACAGTTGTTTTAAAATTATAGAAGAACCACAAGAATTAATATGATATCATATATGATCTTCTAATATTTCTTTGTTAATGATATTTTAGTAGTATCAGTGTTCCGGGTGTTAAATGATTCGTTTTCCATTATATTCTTGGTCAGGTAAGACATGTTTGTTATGGATAGGATGTATTTGATTCATATATATAATGATATTATGTTCGTAAACCTTATTTTTAATCATAAAATGAAAATTATTCTTGAAGGATTACGATGGGGAATTAATCGCATCGCGTTCCTGGAGACTGTAATCCGTACGTATGAAAGAGCGACAATATCATTCTTTTGATATTAAAATCATATATAATTGGATTGTATATCATATATAAAGAATAATTATCATGTTATATTTATTATTTACATCATTTATACTCATTATTATACTCATCCAAATGATGATGTTTTTTAATAACAAACTACACCATGACGTGGAGACGGTAATACGTACGTACGCACGAATGGTGACTTTTTCATTTATAATATGGATAGAATAATTAATATGGTTGTACCATTTTTAAAATAACATTCAATTATATAGAAGATACTGGATTTATTATTTTAGAATTTAAACAACAAATAAAGAGGATGTGTAAGAAGAAAAGAACTTGAAAGAGGTGATGCAATATTTACCTCTTCTTTAAGTTCTTCCTTTGACATGATCAAAAAGGAAACATAGGATAGCTTTATGACTAAAGGAAGGACTCTATGATTAAGGTAGAAATGTTGGGAGAATATTTGGTCAGGTTTGGGCCCATAAAAATGGCTTTGAATGTGTGAATTGGAGAGAAAGGGAAGTGACCTTTTATAAGAGAGGTGAGGGTCACTTTAGGAAATGCTTGAAATATTATTTTATAATAAAATAATTCTAGGTCTCTAATAGCTCCCAAATGAATTATTTAAAGTCTAAGGTTTTTATTGGTTTAAAATAGGTTTTATAAAGGTTTAGGTCATCATATTAACCTTATCTTTTAGATTTAACTCTTAGTTAAATAGTTTGACATTTACCATGTATCGTTGTATTTTTATATTTTGTGGTTAATAAACATACTATAAACATCCAAGAGAACCTCAAGTGGTTAATTAATCACATATATAATATTATTTAATCCTTTTGGCCAAGCCTTAGAGTTTTATGAATAAAATACCAATCAAAAATTCAATATTCATTTTAAAAACACTTTTATGTCAATTTTGACACTATTTGGTATTTTGTTTTTGTTAAATACATAATTTGCATTATTAAATAAATAAAAATTCATTTAATCAATCATAACAAGTTATTTTAACCTCTAAAATTAATGGAATTCATAAAAAGTCTCAAATTATAATTATTTTGATATTTATAATTTCAATTATGTTAGCCATTCATTAATAAGGTAATTACTGCATCATCATTGTGTTATAAATAAATTAAATTATTTGAAGTCTAAAAATTATAAAAAAACTACTTTTATGTAGGAAATATCTTTATCTTTCTAATGAATATTTATAGTCAAATAATATTGTCTGTAACCCTATATTAAAAATGTTTTAGTTATTAAACATTGAATTTAACTCCTTTAACTATTCTTGAAATAAAATAATAATAAATGTCCTAATCTATTACAAGTGGACATAAAGGATAATATTTTATTCCTAAGGTTTTTTTAGTCAAATTACACGTATCCAATAGAATTAGGACTTTTTTTAGGGTAATTATGATATCATTTTTACCCTTAATTGTAATATTTACTTCTAACTGTGGTAAATAAATGTAAAACGTTACTATTCACCAAAAATTAGTTTCATCTTATTAGAATACATTTTAATTACTAATATTAATTGTGTCTCTTTGATTTTTTCATTTCAACCTATAGAATTGGTAAAATTATGTTTTATACAAATTTGCAAATGCTCCTAGGTGGTGGGTAAAAGATGGTAAAGAGTTCGGTAAAATTTTATATATCTAAAATTATTATAAAATGACTCCAATGAATTAATTTTAACATATATATGTAAAATATATCTATTTTGACCTAAAATAAATTAAAATAAAATAACTAAATTTTTAAATAAAAAGTCGGTTTAATCCAATAACGCAGTGTTTTTTCACTATTCATCAAAAGTTTAATGTTTTCAAAAAAATACCAAAAATTCACCCTAAGCTAATTAAATATTCCGAATCCAAAAATGAAGTCCATTTTGAAAGATATAATTTATAAAATTTCTGAAAGTGGTTATTAATATTCTTAATGGATAGTTTCATTGGTTGCGGTGTGTTAGAATCTCAAAGTTGCGTACAATTCAAGTTATTACACTATTCAAAGGAAAACGTACCATGGAAGCTTGGGGTGTTACATTCATGCCTCATTCAAATAATTTCATCCTCAAAATTTTTATAACACTACTACACAAAATGATTGGGGTGGTTCTTAATCATATGTTCCTCTGGTTCCTATGTTCCCTCTTCCATCTTATGGTTTCTCCATAGAACTTTTACCAGATGAGTCATTCTGTTTCTCATCACTTGTTCTCTTGTATCACGAATTTTGACAAGCTCTTCACAATAAGACATATCAGGTTCCAGTTCAATTTCCTCATATGTGAGTACATGTGTTGGGTCAAACATGTATTTTCTCAATAGTGATACGTGGAACACATCATGAACATTAGAGATACTTAGAGGTATTTCCAAATGATAAGCTACCACTCAAATTCTTATAGAATTTCAATAGTTTTGATGTACCTGGGACTCAATTTACCCTTCTAACTGAAACATATAAGACTCTTTTCATGGAGATACCTTCAAGAAAACATGGTCTCCAACTTTAAATTTCAAATCCTTCCTTCAGTTATCAGAATATCTCATTTTCCTACATTGGGCTACTTTGATGTGGGTTTGGATAACCATCAATTTTTCCTTTATTTCCTCAACAAGTTCTGGGCCTATGATTTTTCTTTCACCAACATCATTCCTAGAAGTTGGTGTATGATGTCTCTTTACATATAAGACTTTATATGGTTCCATCTAAATACTTGAATGGAAACTATTGTTATAAGAAAATTCCACCAGAGATAGATATTGATCCCACATACCTTGAACGAAAAGTGAGAAATATCTCAACATGTCTTCTAAGGTTTGAATAGTCCATTCTGATTCCCCATCTGTTTGAGGGTGGTAGGAAGTGCTCAAACGATGTTCAGTATCCAGGGATTTCTGAAGACTTTTCTAGAATCTTGATGTAAAATGGTGACCACGATAAGAAACAATCGATAAGGGTACTCCATAAAGTCTTACTACTTCATTAATATATTGTCTTTCTAGATGTTAGGGTGGTAAATCTTATCTTATTGCATGAAAATGTGCAGACGTGGTAAGATGATCAATAATGACCCATATTGCATCATTCTTTCTAGGTGTCTTTGGTTGTCCCATCACAATGTCCATCGTAATATTATCCCATTTCCACTTAGGTATGGGAATATTTTGCATGAATCCTTTAGACTGTTGCCTTCTAGCTTTCACTTGTCAAAAAACCATACATCTTGACACAAAATCAGCCATCTCCCTCTTCATATTGTCCCACCAAAAATTTTCCTTAAAATCTATATACATCATGGTTCTACCAGGTTGTATAGATAAATTTGAGCTATGAGCAACATATAACTATTACCTTTATAGATCTGGTATATTGGGAGCACAAAGTCACTTCCCAAATTTCAAAATCCCATCTTCATAAAATAAGTCACTCAATCTCCATTCATTCACATTTTTAATCTTATTTTGGAACTCCTCATCATCAGCCATATAACATTTTACCGTTTCTAGTAAAGAAGGTTTGGAAACCGTTTGAAAAAGTATTCATGTTTAACCTTCCATGATTATTCAATTGTCCAGTTTCACTAGATCCGTGAAAATGGGATCCTTTTCTACTATCATGTTTCTCAAAAACGCATGATCTGTTCTGCTCAAAGCATCTTACACCTTATTTTCCTTCCTCGGGTTGTATTTTATTATGAAATAATAATCCTTGAGTAGTTCAAGCTGTCACCTTTGGCTCATGTCGCATTATTTGTGTGATAAAATATACTTCAAACTCTTGTGATCAGTATAAATCTCACATTTTTTACCATAGAGATAGTGTCTCTATATTTTCAGAGAAAATATTACAGCTGCTAACTCAAGATCATGTGTTGGATAGTTTTACTCATGAATTTTTAGTTCTCATGATGCATAGGCAATAACACTATTATTCTACATATGGACACAACCAAGTCCTTTCTTTGAAGCATCACTATAAAAAATAAACCCATCTTTCCTTGATGGTAGAGTCAAGATAGGATCACTGAGTAATATTCTCTTCAGTTCTTCAAATCATTATTCACACTCTTTTGTCCAAACAAATTTAACCCATTTACATGTGATCTTGGTTAATGAGTTAGCCAATCTGGAACATTTTTGGAAAAAACACCAATGAAAACCTGATAAACCAATAAAACAACGTACTTCATTTATTCTCATTAGATCTGGACATTCATGGATTTCTATGGTCTTTGAAGGATCAAGAGATATTCCATCCTTAGAGACAATATGGCCAAGAAAAGAAATATCTTGAAGACATAATTCACACATGCTAAACATCCAGCATAATTTATTTCTTTTAAGGGTTTTAATATTGGTGCTCATGTGATTTTCATGAACTAAATAGCTTTTGGAGTGTACCTAGATATCATCAATAAATACCACTACAAATTCTTCAAGATATTCTTTGAAAACTGTGTTCATTAGATCCCTGAAAACATAGGGTGTATTAGTTATCCCCAAAGGCATTATTATAAACTCTTAATGCCCCTACCTACTTTAAAATGTTGTTTTTGGAATTTCTTCCTTCTTCACCCAAGACTAATGATATCCAGATCGAAGGTCAATATTTGAAAACATTTGAGATCCATGAAGTTGGACAAATAAATCATCAATGCGAGGTACGAGATACTTGTTCTTTATTGTTATATCATTGATATCCCTATAGTCAATGCACAACCTCATAGACCCATCTTTCTTCGTAACAAAAAGGACAGGGTCAACCCATGGAGAAACACTAGGGTGAATAAATCCTTTATTACTGAAATCCTCTAATTGTTTCTTTAGTTCCACTAACTCCAATGTGGTCTTTATATAAGGGTTCTTCGATATGGGCCTTGGAAAAGGAATTAAATTAATGGAAAACCCAATTTATCATTCTAGAGGATGTCCAGGTAAATCCTCTGGAAACACATCATCATATTCTTATAGAATAGGTATGTATTCTATTCAGTCATTTTCTTTCCTATCCCATAATTATTTCATTCTGATAATCCCAAATAATTGACTTTAGTAGAGCTACTGGGGGTGAATATAAATCAGAATCATGTGGTTACATTTCTGATCTAAAGATAAAGTACTCTTTATCATCATCTAAAATTGTAACCTCCTTCTTCCAACCATAAATTTTCACATCATTTTCCAAAATACAATCCATAAAGAGGATTATATAAAATTAATTCATGGGTATGGAGATAAGATCAGAAGATAAATAAAGTTTATATTCCTTAATGGAAACTGATTCACAAAACTTAGTTGTAATAATACATACCTTAGAGGTTTTGACAGAAAACATCCTTGGTAAATCAAATTGGAAATATCTAATTTTCTTAGCAAACTTGGAAGATATGAAACAATGCGATGATCCAGAATCAAATAAAGAATTTTCTAAACTTGAGGAAACCATTAAATTATCTACCACCACATCGTTAGAAGTATCAACATCAGCAGTAGTTGTATAATAAACTTGGTCTAAATCCCTTGTCCTTTTCTGAGGTAAGTTTTCATTGGAACTTAATACATTCATTAGCATAATGCCCTCTTTCTCTACAATTGTAGCATTCAACATTGACATCTTCCTTCTTCCCCATGCAATCACGTGCATGGTGGACTTTTTGACCACACTTGTAACAGACTCCCCTTCCCTTCATGAAAGTACCGGGGTATTTCCTCCCACATTTACTATGGGATGGATATTCGACTTTCCCATTCTTCCGCTTATTTTTATTTCTAGAGTGTTCAACAGATATCTTCATTACATGTATTGATTTAAATTCATAAGACTTAGAGAATTATTTTTCTATCTTGATAGTACATGAGACAATATCTTTGTATGGTGAAAAGGATTGTGAGACTAATGGTTGACATAGATATGGTTTTACCCATCAAAGAATCGACCAATCTTACTCCTTCGGTTATGTATATAATATGTTTCATGTCATTCTAACCATGTAAATTTAGCCACATATTTTGCGACATTCTCATCCTCTTTTTTCCTCAAACATTGAAATTGTTTTTCCATATCCACTTGATGGTCTTGAGGAACATATTTTTCTAAGAAAATATCTTTAAAATCCCTACATTACATATTTGATAATATATCATCTTCATTTGTGTTTTGAATCAATGACCACTATTGATCTGCATCTCCCGTGAGGCGATAAAATTCCATGAAAACTTTTTCTCTTTCGATAATCCCCAATGCATGAAATATGTTCTCTAAGGAATTTATACATAGCTCAACTACTAATGTATTTGTACTCCCATTGAATGTTGGTTGTTGTTTCCTCATTAAGTGTTCTAATATTGATCCTCCACATTGTGGATCAGGGTGCCTCGTATGGGTAAGGTTATTATTCATAAACTGAGTGAGTTGTCTGAGTATGGTGATAAGATAATCAGCACCAGTTGCTTCACCGTCTCTACTATAATTATCTTGAGTAGGAGGAAAATCCATACATGGATTACATGCGTTAATAAGGTTTCCATTCCTTCCACTATGTTCCATTTCATAACAATGGAATACGGTAGATTATTTTATGAATCGTAATACATAAATCCAAACTTGTAAAACATATAACATAAATTAAATAGTTTGTGGATATAATCCATAATCATAAAAAAAATTCTTTGAGGAAGTATATACTCATAAACCATTCATAATGGTTTGTAAAGAAATGAGAATTATCATAAACATATCCCCCTGGGAGTGTTGTATCCAAGAGTGTAGCAAGGCCCATTGTCATGCACCAGTTCCCATTCTAGTCTAGCTCAAAGCAAATTTTTCAGATTTTACCCCTAGGTACATCTGTGATAGAGCCATCTCTACCTAATCGTATATTGATAGGGATGTATTTCTTAGAAAACTCATAAAATCTCTACAGTACCAAAATTCTAGGATGTTCTTCTACACTAATCCTCAAATTCTATGTTAGGGTAATGTTCTCTAATCCTAGTTTCTTAAATCTAGTTTCCATGGTTTGTACTAAACTTTCTCTGAAACCAACTGTAATATCCTGACCCTAGTTACCCAGCGTCGGTGCAATATTGCATAAAATTTTCATTATCACAAAAGATCATGTCTTGAAATAAGGACTAGTTTATTATACTTGGAAATACTGATTAGTTTAATATCCTTGTAAATACTAGATACATTCGTACGTTTTACATTACATTACAAAATGAAAAACTACAGTGAAATCTTCTCCTTATGCCACACTCATATCCCTTATACAATCCATACAAGTCATCCCTAATATACTTCTTCGCATTATAGGAAAAATAAAACATTGAAAGGGGTGAGCTTAGATGCTTTGTAAGGGTTACTATATAACAGAAACATTCATAAACAAGCATAAACATTTAAGGCAATGTAAGACAAAAACAAAATCCTTTTAAACATGAACTTTAGCATAATATAGAAAATATAGAATCATGTAATTCTATTTACTTATTCACATGGATATTATACTAGTTTAATAATCACATTAAATATCAATAGCCACTTTTATAATGATGGAATGCATAATCCCAAATATCATAACTACATAGTCAAGGCCTTGTGCCATGACTACAAATAAGATTGTGTCAAGGTCTTGTAAGAAGACACTAGTTTGTCTCATGTGACCTACCGATGCATCGAGGAGCTATAGCAATCTCCACTCGTCACATACTAAGTCCAATGCATTCCTCATATGAAAAAGTGTGAACATAACATAAACATTTTTATTAAAACTAGCATATGAAATGTCAATACATTATATATAAAATAGGAATGGTGTAAAAATAACACATCTATAGTTTAACATATCCCAAAACCTTCAATAAAATATGCATGTTTCTTATCATAATTAATCAACTTCATATAAGCTTAAAATCCATCAAATAATGTTTAGATAGATAAAATCAATACATTTTTTTCGAGAAATATCTCTTTCTATTTTGAAATCATATAAAAGTCATATAATAATAAAAGAGAACATTTATTTTCAAAATATTCTTATAAACATGTAAGGGAATCATCTATTATGTTATAAAGGCGTAAAATAGGTTCACCCACCGTATATGATTAAAAAACATTCTTACCTTAATTTTGTCAAAATGGTTATAATGTGCCTTATTTTAAAAACGATAGAAAGATTCCATTCAAACCATTTTATAAAAAGTAAAGAAAGGGAGTAAATGACTTTAACCCATGGTCTAGTAAATAGTAAAAATGTATTGGAATACATTTTGAAGAAACGTGGATGTGGGTGATAAAGAAGTCCTGGTAGATACTTACGTAAAAACAACCTCGGATAATAAAGAGATTATGAAATTAACCCTTACCTTTTACTTTTCCTTGGTCGAGGGTTGGTTAAACTCTTTTATAATGGTGAAATAATTTTTATTAAATTATAAAATAACCATATACATTAATATGATATTATATATGATCTTATAATATCTCATTGTTAATGATATTTTTGTAGTATCATCGTTTCGTGTGTTAACTGATTCGTTTTCGTTTATATGCTTGGTTAGGTAATCCAATTTTTTATGTATAGGATGTATTTTATTCATATACAGAATTATATAATGTTTATAAACATTATTTTTAATCATAAAATGAAAATATTTCTTGAATGATTATGACGGGGAAGGAATCTTATCTCATTTTTGGAGACGGTAATCTGTACGTACGCACGAGCGACAATATCGGTCTTTCGATATTAAAATTGTATATAATTGGATAGTATATCATATATAAAGAATCATTATCATATTATATTTGTTATTTACAACATTTATACTCATTATTATACCCATCCAAAAGATGAAGTGTTTGAATAACAAACTACTCAACAATGTGGAGACGTTAATTCGTACATACACATGTGTGGTGACTTTGTCATTTATAGGATGGATATAATAATGAATACGGTTGTGAAATTTTTATAATTACATCACAGTATATTGAATATAGTGGAGTTATTATTTTATAATGAAAACCACAACAAAATAGGTAGTGGAAGAATAAAATATCTTGAAATAGGTGATGAAATATTTACCTCTTCGTCAGGTTCTTCCTTTGGATTTGATCAAAATGACTCTTTAAGTTGAATTTATAACTAAAGGATTCCTATGGGATTAATTAAGGAATTTTGGGAGGATATTTGGGTTGGGGTTTTCTGAGCCAAATGGTTTTGAAGGTGTGAATTTGAGAGAAGGAAATGTTCCCTTTTATAGGAGAGGTGAGGGTGACGTTAGGAAAACATTGAAATATTATTTTATAATAAAATCATTTTATGTTTATAATTTCTAATAAATGACTTATTTAGTGTATAAGGTGGATATGGGTCTAAAGCCTCTCAACCAATAGGTTTTAGGTAGGTTATGTCATCATATTAACCTTATCATTTATATTTAACTCTTAGTTAAAGAGTTTGACATTTACCATGTCTTTTTGTAATTTTATATTATATTGTTAATAAACATACTATAAACATCCAAGATAATCTAAAGTGGTTTATTAATGACATATATAATATTATATATTCTCTTTGTCTGAACATTAGGTTTTTAGGAAGAGAATACCAATTAATAATTTAATATTTGTTTTAAAATCTCTTTTGTGTCAATTTTGACACTATTTGGTCTTCTGTTTTTGTTAAATTCATAACAGAATTATAACTTCGAGAAAAATTCATTTAATCAACAACAACATGTAATATTAACCTAAAATATTAATGGAATTCATTAAAAGTCTCAAATAAGAATTATTTGGATATTTATAATATCAATTATTCTAATCTTTCATTAATAAGGTAATAACTCCATCATCATTGTGTCATAAATAAATTTAATTATATAATGTCTAAAAATTATAAATAAAATACCATTATGTATGAAATATTTTTATATTTCTAATGAATATTTACAGTAAAATTTATATTGTGTGTAACCCAATAGTTAAAATGGTTTAGTTATTAGACATTGAATTTATGTCTTTTAACTCGTCTTCAAATAAAATAATAATAAATGTCCTAATCTAATCCATGTAGACCTAAAGGATAATATTTTATGGATAAGGTTTTTTATGGTCGAACTAAACTTATCCAATAGAATTAATACATTTTTATTGTAATTAATATATCATTTTTACCCTTAATTGCCCTATTTACTTTTAATCATGGTAAATAAAAGAAAAAGTTACTAGTCACCAAAAATTATTTTCATCATATTGAACCACATTTTACAAACTGATATTAACCATGTTTCTCATATTTTTTTATTTCAACTCACAGAAGCATTAAAATTATGTTCTATACAAATATGCAAATGCTCTTAAGTGGTGGGTAAAAGATAGTAAATAGTTTGGTAAAATTTTATATATCTAAACATATTATAAAATTAATCCAATGAATTATGTTTAAAATATATATGTACTATGTATCTATTTTTATCTAAAATAAATTAAAATAAGATTACTATTTGTTTAAATAAAAAGTCAGTATAAACCAATAACGTAGTGTTTTTTCATTATTCATCAAAAATTGATTGTTTTCAGAAAAATACCCAAAAATCACCATAATATATTTTTGATATTCGGAATCCAAAAATGAAGTCCATTTTTAAATATAAAATTTATAAAATTTCAAAAATTTGGTATTACTATTCATAACGTCTAATTTGATTGGCCGCGGTGTGTTAGAATCTCAAAGTTCCGTACAGTGGAAGCTATTGCATTATTGAAAGGGAAACGTACCATGAAATCTTAGGGTGTTACAAGTATTCCCTTATTAATAAATATTGATAGGAATAGAAGATATACAATATTGTACTAGCAGATATCACTCAGATATTCTCCTAATAGTTACATTCATTGTCATGGTAATCCAATGGCATGATTCTCCCTAGTGTTCTATTCATACAGGAGGATAATTACTTATACCCATTTTATTAATGGAATCCATGGTCAATGGGGTTAACTCTAATATAGAAGCCCAAGTCATCTACATCTGGTGGCCCTAGAGGAGGTCTCAATATAGCCTTATCAATGTTTTGACCTTAGTGCGATAAATTCATTTGGATCATTAATATGATATTCAATGGGCTATGGTGAATCCAGATACAATATGGGATGAGAGAATTAAGACCATTTTAATAAATAAAGTAGCGACACCCCATTTCACATAGGGGGTTTTCTATGATAAATGGGACGTGGGAAAAGGATTTCACTCATGAAGGTGGATCCTTCATGAATATATCATGATGAGATTCTTAAATAAAGGTCCAAAGAGGGAATGTTTTCACTATGGACACCCTTTATTAAGAGGTTCTTTTTTCTTGTTTTGAAATAGACCCAATTACCTGAGAGTGTTTTAGTGGTCTGTCTATGTCTAATGTTTCCAAAATTAGAAATACATCAACTTTTTTCTCATCCTTTTTTTAATCTCTCATCATGTGTTCCTTTTGTTATGTATTTATGAGTATTTATTGGTTAACCACTCCCTCGAAATGGAGGGTGATGTTGCAGTTCACAACCTATACATGACCGTATATGATTTAATGCCTCGTGAGGGGACCTGTATAGGATATGGGTGTTTAACAAGGCCCTATACTACAAGATAAAAATCCCCACCACTATAAAGCATTAGAAAAATCATTAGGGGAGATTAAAGATGACAACATTCTGTAGGTGACAATTCCAAGTGGGAGAATGAGCTTTGTGATGGTGTCAATGTGATATGTGCACACCATGCCTATTTCAATTTTTTCGAATCATAATTTATATTTTAAGACCATAAAAATATTCCTTTAAGCACAAAATACAATTACATTTTGAAAAGGATGTTTGTGAGTGCAATAAAAAATAATGGGGTCAGAAAAGCTTTGCAAATATTTGGTAATTGAAAACCATATGCTTGAGAGAAAAAAGGACGGATTCTACCTAAAATTAACAATGTCATGCGGTAGAAGGAATTATTTGGATTGGTGGTGATGATTTGTGAGATATTTCCTCATTAATGAGTCACTTTATCACATATCATGGCATGCACTCTAATAAATTATTCCCTATAAAAAATTCTACCTCACTATTCATCCCGTTGATCAATGTTTATCTTAATGAAAAAAATTTTAAAACATTATAAACTTATTGGACTCAACCCTTGGGAGTCTCATTGAAATTTTAAACACCTTCATCTGTCACCTTGTCTACATTATCTGATTTTACATAGGTGAATGTCGTATTTAAAATTCATTATAAAATGACCATGGTGATAATGTCTTATCATTTTGAACATAACACACCAATATCACCATCTCTCACTCACACCCTTTCATATAATACTTTTCATGGGTTTTACTTGACATAGATCCTAATATGGTTCAACTTTCTATAAAAGGATAGGTTAGTACTCTTACACAAAATCTTACTCACCCTTAAGAAAATGATGATATATGGGTTTAACATTACACAACTGAATGTATTCCTTATCTACCTCGACATAATGCTTATCAACAACCTTTACAAATCATCAATGGTTACTTAAAATACAAATATTATCTAACCTTACACATCATGGATTAACAACATTCATGAATCACTCACTCCATTCATAAGGGTAACATTAACATTACAATAAACAAAGTTTCAATGGAATGCTTGTAAAAAATTAATTATAAAAATTATTAAACAAATTAAATCAATTAAAATTAAGGACAATTAAAAATATAATTATAAAATTATTAGAAATTTATAAATCATGATTTAAATCTATTTTATCATTAATGTTAAATTTATTATAAAAATATAAAAATGTGATATTTACAAATAAATTGGTAAAATTATGGGGGAATATTTAATAAATTTCACTGAGAAATATATGAAAATATGATTTTCCAAAGAATGTAATAGGTATACTAAATTTATGATTGTTGGTATAAATCTCGGGGTGTGGTCAATTACATGGGCAGACACCCCATGTGTGGTGAATGACATGAATTAATTCGTATCTAGGCATCCTTGGTGGGGAAAATAGTGTGAAAAAGTACACATCATGTTGATTTTTTGAAATGACATGATTTGGGAACATAGCTTAGTTCCCCATGTGGGTCACACATCATGTGTGACTTTAAGGAAAACCATTCATTTGGTAGATACTTTACAAATCCTCATAACTACATGCCTAGAGAGAGGAATTAGATGTCCACTATATTAAAAATGGGTTACATTCTATGTATTTGAATAATAAATTATATTTTGGATAATATAAATGAAAAATGTGGGGTGTTGGAGGTACATTCCACATACACGAAGGTGTGCACTATGTATTTTCTCCATAAAGGGGTTATGTATGTCTTCTTTCCATGGATCTATAATTGGGAAAATGAGGATTCCATTATGGGGTTTTCCAACATTGAATGTCATAGGGTGTATCTTATTGATATCAATGTACATTGGTGGTATATTTTGGGATAGATGAGTGGTTATTGGAGGGTATTTATATAAATGATTCAATTTAAAACTCTTATAAGGGAGATGTGAAATGAGACACATTTGAGTATTGGGAGATTTATTTACTGGAATATAGTGGTATTTTTTATGTTAGAAGTAAGATATAATACATACCATCTATAGGGTAGTAAAGCAGAGTGATGGAATGAGTATTTGGATGAGATTTAGGAGTTACCATTTTATTTTTGAGTCATATTGATTCTATATACTGAGAGAACACCTTGGGAGTTTAAATAGGGTTTCGTGTTGAATAGAATAGATTTAGATAATTCTAAAAGGTCATAGTGGATTCACTTATATTCATATGAGAAATTTGAGGGAATCATTGTGTTAATATTGTGAGACTTGAAAGATCATTGGCTGATTATCCAAATGGCTTGATTATGTTGAGTAATTCCTCGAGATATATGGATAGGATTGAGGGACTAGTGCTCTCATGATAAGATGGTATGCTCATGGAATCGGATGAGATTACCTCTTTAAAATTCAATCATCTAACTAGTTGTGGAATTGAGATGGGGATTTAAAATCTGGGTCTGGCCTTGAGTAATTTGGTTAGTTCTTAAGGTGAGGATATGTGATGTTGAGAATAGGTTGCGTACTTCTGAGGCTATCCGTTGATTTGAGTGTTGGGTTTGGGAAAGAGGTCACCCCTTGAGAGGTTAATAATAAATGTTTTAAAGACATAAAAAATCCATTATTTTTTTAATTATTTGGGATTATTATGAGTCTGCAAAAATTGACGGCACATTATTCCGAGGCACGGTGTACCCGGAATGAATTTCCGAACATTTTTTAAGGAAAATTCTGTAAACGCATGGGCCACGTTTTCTCTATATTGAACCGGTTCTAGGATTAAAAATCTAAGGGCACTGTTGAATCCGTATCACTGAGATTCGCTTAAGATAAGCTTCACATCATCCGCATTAGTTCAAGAGAAAAAATTATAGTTTGGACTTTAATGAAAAATAATAAAATAACGTAAAACGTTATTTTATTTCATTATCTACATCGAATGTGTAGTGTTGGTGGGGACCAGTGACATGTCATGCCAATTAATGGCTTGACTCATCAACTTCGTAACTCCACCATTGTGAATTAAAACAATTTTAGTAATTCATTTAATGAACATCATTAAGTCCTCAATGAATTACTCATCATTCCCCCTCCTATATAAACAATGATCGGGGTGGGGTTTTCGCAAAAAATCTTCAAGTAAGGAATCTCTTGCAAATTTCTGCGGCAACATCCATCGATGGAGGATGGATGCTCAGGCAGCAATGATCTGGGATCGATGAATGTTGATGACTCCATTCAATGTGGAAGCTCCTCCCACCACAACTACGACACCTCCAACAGATCTCAGGGTAGGTTTTGTTTATTAATTTATGAATTTACCTTGATTCAATTCATTTTATTGAATTTTTGGGTAGTTTTTGTAGGGGATTTGAATATGGTTTAAAAAATATCAATGTGATGCATAAATGCACCATTGTTATAATGCTAACATAGAGGGTGTGGGCCTAAGTAACAAGGCCAGGACCCATAGCCTCTTGATTTTCATGTGTTCTGCGATGGAGTCTTGAACCAACTTGAGGTAACCTTGATTCAGATAGGCGTGTGATAGAGGTGGAATACCGAGAGGACCATTGGCACTCCCGGAAGGAAGAACAGACCACCGGAGCCCACCCAATGGCCCGTGGAAGAAGTGCTAGCACAAAATTGGTGCAGCGGCCCCTGCAGATGAGGGTGTCTTCCGAAAACCACCGAACATGGTGGGAGAGTGGCGTCACTCAGTGCCGAGGTCGTCAGACAGGCAGCTGAAAGCAGGTCGACCGTGGAGGCGGAGGTAGCATGTCGTCGTGCGCCACGATGAAGGGTCGCAGCATTGAAGTCGTGATGGTGGTGAATGCACGTACCTACCCCTTATGGGTCCCGCATGTGACAAGGTGGCCCCACCTAGAACTGCCCTCAATGGAGTCAAACTGCACCTTTAAGCCGTTGGGGAGAAACAGACTGTGTGACCACCCGTAGGTTGCACCAGCCTGCGGGTCGGACCACCCGGTGGGCCGGGCTGCTCTGCGAGATAGCGTGTCATGATCACCATGGCCTAGCCGAACTGGGTCATGTTGACCCAAACCGGGCTGGGTCGGACCTGACTCGGACCCCTCTCGGCCCTGAAACACTTAAGTTACTGTATCTTTTGAAATGGATGTCTGTTTGATGAATAGTATACGGAGCTGGATCCTTGGAGAGAGGTGTTCCTTTTGAGATACTACATAAGATTTTTGGAGAATATTAGAGTACGACTAGGTTAAAACGACCCGGAATCCAACTGGTCCCTCGGCACTAAAATTTCAACAACTTACAGACCTGTCGTCTGATTGATGTGCTTTCTATTGCATTGAAACCCTTATGACATGAAAGATCAGTGGGATACTTCTTCATGGGACTTCATGTCAATTGATTTACGACTGATGGCTCGAGGATTGGTCCCCCCATAATCAAGCATTCTCTGAGTGTAAATCTAGTGGCTTCTAGTGAGGTGGAGGATGGAGACAGATCATACGGATGTTAGTACCGAGTGATCATATGTGGGTCGCCACTTACCAATCATGTGTGTCTCATATCCTTTATGGGTAACAACTCAGCAATCTTATTTGGGTCTGTGCATACAGATCCTGTGTGGGTTAGATCCTGTGTGGGTCAGCGCTCAGCAATCATGTGCGGTTAAACGAATATCGATCATGTCTGGGTCAGATCATATGTGGGTTTAGCGGGGGTCAGTACCTATCAACTCCGAGCGGGTTGGATCTGGTGTGGGTCTTCCGTGGGTTAGTACCTATCGATCATGTGTGGGTCTAAATCTATATAGTCACCAGCAGTGCCTCTTGATAGAATAAGATGATCTAGCTTCTCGACTAATCATTTTTACTTATGTTCATTCCTTATACCTAGTTTGAGTTGAGTGTTTTTTGTACTTTGTGATTGAGATCATGCTTTGTGGTTTTCTTTTGTGGAATTATGAGAGACCTTCATGGGTATTAGGGTCCCTACTGGGTACTTTTATACTCACCCATGCACGTGCTTCGCCCTCACCATGTTGTGTCTAGTGCAGATGATGGGATGCCTTGACTGAGACTCAAAGAGCTAGGACCTGACGGTGGATGGAGGAGATTGTCTAAAATGGAGGGAATTGGAGATGTGTGTACCAAACCTTCAGGTCGGATCCGTGGTGGATGATTCCAGGAGGTGTTTTTTCTTTTTCAGTTGTGGTTGTACCTTTCATTTTGGGCTTGTATTCTGGCCCCATTACTTTCTGTACACTCCTTTACTACTACTGCTTTTACTTCATTGTAGTGTATTGTTGTGTTTTTTGTTTGATTGTTTGTAAAGGTTTAAAGGTAACCCCTTATAATTTTGTGGATATGTCTTTCTAGTGATACTCTCCAACTCCTAACCTATTGAATGTAGGCTTGGGGTAGTCACGACACGGTTCCCGAGGGACGGGTCATGACAAAGTGGTATCAGAGGATTCAGTTCTACCAAAGAACTAGGACTCTGATATTTTTAATGGAGAAATAGTGTTAAGAGTTTTGAGTGTGGATTTTAGTTCAGGGAGTCCAGTGTTGGTGCGGCGGTCAATGTATCCATACACAAGGACACTGAATTCTGATTTTCAACTCAGTGCACAAAAACACTAATTGTGTGTGTTTTGAAATGTTTTTACATTGATATCTTTTAGGTTTGCACACCAGGTATATCTTATCAAACATGGCACCCCTTTTTTTTAGTATGTCTCCACATAGACTGCCATCCAGGATTCCTGATAGAGTACATGATGACGGCCAATAGAGCGACGAGGATTCGGTGCAGGTCTCTAATACTATGGTAGAACCTTCAGGTGGTGCACCAACAGCACCACCACCCTTTCGGTAGACGATGAAAACATCCCAACCAGCAGACAGTGCACACAGACTGATCATGTTGAACAAGTTCCATAGAAAGAGTCCTATGATGCTTCAAGGCGAGAAAGATCCCCAGGTAGCCGAGGACTGGTTGGAGGCTATGGCTACAATTTTTCTCTTGGTTGAGACACTAGAAGAGTAGATTCTTAACCTACATTCTAGCCTTTTCCAGGGAACATCCTGAAGATGGTGGAGTCTGACAGTCTAGACAGATGAAGAGGAGACCCTCAACCGGATGGTCTCTGAGAGCCTCTTTAGGGCATAGTTTTTTCTAGGGACTTTACACTCTGAGAGTATTTTGGATCTCCTGCACATAAAGTAGGGCGTCTTTTCAGTGGCCCAGTACTCAGTGAGATTCACTAACCTCTCATGCTACTCCACCGACATGGTACGAGACCCAAAATTCAGGGCCCAGACCTTTGAGAAGGGTCTCTGGTGGGATATCAGAGCATCGATGATATCACTGAAGATCCCGACGCAAGATGGGGTGTTTGAGCCAGCATTGTTGGTGGAGAGTATCATAGTTGAGCAGACACCGATGGTGAGAGACACCACCGAATGATAGGTAGATGAGTCAACTATTGGAGGTTGTAGACAGATGACGCAAAGGTCCAAGTGGGCTAGACCCAACTGGGGGATGACCCCAGGATAGAGGGTCGGATGTTTGGAGCTCGTCGGGCAGAAAAGGACAGCTAGTAGGCAGAATGTGCTTCACATGTGGTGGGCAGGGCCAGATGGCTCGCGACTTCCCGACCCTCTATAATGATGATCAATATATGGTCAAGGGACCACTGGGGCAGAGGCAAAAATTTGAGCAATGATGTTAGTAGGGTGGAAGATGAAGAAGAGGAACAGTCTCTACATTAGGCGGTGGGTGGTGATTTGAGGTTTTATCGCCACACCAAGGGGCCCACCCTGACCATAGGGAGCAGTTGTATAGGGGTGAGCACAACTATATGAAGCATATTCCTATGAATACAATGCTTTGGAGTTGATTAGAGGTATGATCTGTGTCTATTCCACCCTAGTTTCATTACTTATAGACACAGGTGTCAGTCACTCTTTCATTTCCAAGACACTCATTCAGAGCTCGCAGATTCTGATGGAGCTGTTGGCTCGATCCTTATGATTAGAGGCTCCAACGGGACAGGATTCATTGTTTACACACTAGTGTCGATAGTGTGAGATTACTCTAGGAGGAAAGTGCTTCATATTGGATCTACTAGTAGCAGAGTCAAGGCCTTACGACGTCATCTTGGGTATGGATTGGCTATCCATAGCCCATGCTCAGATCAACTATTTTAGGCACAAAGTGTGGTGTGTATGAGAGGATGGGATCTGGTTTACCTTCTCCGGTGAGGATGAGTCCTTTGCAGCATAGGATAGACTATATTGGAGGAAGTTGTAGCTGATTACTCATTAGTTGGCTAGCATCACCCTCATTGGAGTTGATGTGAGGAGTTCAAGTTATCCTATAGTGGTGGACCAGTATGATGATGTCTTTTTTGATGATGTTCTGAGACAACCTCCTTGTAGGGAGGATGAATTACAAATCGACTTGTACCCCATGATGGAACCGATATCTACACTAACATATCGGATGGATCCTATGGAGCTTCGAGAGATGCAGGTATAGCTGGAGGACTTGCAGGGAAAGGGGTTCCTGAGGCCCGGTGTTTCTCCACAGTCACCCCCAATCTTGTTCGCCAAGAAGGATAACGGGAGCTTCATGCTTTGTGTGGACTGTTAGTTCCTAGACTAGGTGATAGTGAAGAACAAGTCTCCACTCTTGAGGATTGATGATCACATCGACCAACTGAAGGGAGCTAGATTGTTTTCAGAAATAGACCCCATATCAGGGTATCATCAGCTTAGAGTATGGGATGTGGACATACTGAAGATAGAATTCATATGTCGGTATGGCCATTACGAGTTCATGGTGATCCCTTTCGGTGTGACCAAAGCTCTAGCTATGTTCATGGGGCACAGGAATAGGATCTTCCAACCATACCTCGATCGCTTATTTCGGTTCTTCATCGACGACATCTTGATATACTCGGCATCGTAGGAGGAGCACTCCACACACCTACAGATGGTACTAGATACACTCCGAGAGCACTAGCATTATGGAAAGCTCTCAAAGATTCCAATTCTGGATAATGTAAGTCTACCACCTGGGACATGTTATCTTAGAGGATGGAGTAATAGTGGATTCAACAAAGAGAGAGTCGGTTATTTCATGGGAGCCACACAGGAGTGTGACCGAGGAGCGGTGTTTCCTGGGATTTGATGGGTACTATCGAGGATTTGTACATGACTTATCTAGGGTAGAGGGAACTTTGTCAACTTTCACAAAGAATGGGTAGCCTTTCTGGTAGAAAAGGTAGTTCCAGAATAGTTTTTAAGAGTAGAGGAAGAGGCTGACTAGTGCTCCCAACTTGAGGCTACGAGAAAAAGGCATTGGGTATGTAGTCTACTGCGACACATCAGGGATTGGACTAGGTTGTGTCCTAATTCACAAATGAGCAGTTATTTCCTATGGCTCATGGTAGTTGAGACCTAATGAGCAAAACTATACTACCCATGACCCAGAGTTACCAGTTGTGATTTTTTCACTGAATATGTGGTGATGCTCCTTGATGGGTTAATGCTTTACTGTTTACTCTGATAACAAGAGTCTCTGGTATATCTTCTCATATAATGACCTGAACCTGAGACATCGATGATGGATATAGATCCTCTAGGACTATGGCTTTGTGATAGTCTATACTCATAGGAATGGGAATTTATTGGTAGACGCACTGAGTAGGAGGTCTGGTCTATAGTTGCTGAGTGAGGAGACAGAGTAACTATCCGCGTGGCATATATCCTTCATGGATAGTGATGGATCATCTAACCTCTAGTCTTTGACAGTCACTTCCACACTTCTTTAGTGACATCGGGAGGCACATCATGGGGATGTTGACTGCAAGGCCAGACGTGCTCATATATAGACAAAACAAGCTCCTGAGGGGGTTTCTGAATGTGGGGAGAATGTCATCCTCTTTAGAAAATGCATTGTGGCACCAGTGATGCTTCGGGAGGAGGTTTTGAGGGAGTTCCACACATTACCTTTATTGGTATATCCGGGAGTGGAGAAGATGTACCATGTCCTCTAACATCAGTACTGGTGGCCAAGGATGATGAATGCAGTGACAAAGTTCGTATCTCGATGCCTCACTTGTCTGCAAGTGAAGGACGAGCATCAGGTACCAGTAGGATTAGCATAGTAACTTATTGTACTAGAGTGTAATTGTGATGGTCTATCCATAGATTTCATGATGGGGCTACCACATACTTCTAGCAGTCACGATTCCATCTGGGTAATAATTGATAGACTCAAAAATTCATCCCAACTCCTACCCTTCCGAGAGTAGGGATTAGTAGAGAGCGTGGGGCACCTCTATGTGCAAGAGATAGTGCGACTTCACGGAGTGTCATCGATGATTGTCTCATATTGCAACAGATTTTTTACATCTCACTTGTGTAAGGGATTATAGGAGGCGTTCAGAACTCATCTATGCTTTAAAATCGCCTTTCACCCTCATAAAGATGGGTAGATGGAGCGGACCATACAAACACTCAAGAACATTCATTGTGAATGTGTCCTCAATTTTGGCTATAGTTGGGAGGACCACCTACCCCTGGTGGACTTTTCATACAAGAACAGCTATCACTACACCATCGGCATCGCACTCTTTAAGGCCATATATGGGAAACCATAATGATCACCTCTTTTCTAGACAGACCGAAGGGATTCAGCACTTGTGGGTCCAGAGACGGTACAGTCTACCACAGAGAAGGTGATATCATCCAGGAGCAGATGAAGACAACACAAATCTGGCAGAAGTCTTATGCTGACAGGAGATGAATACCCATGGAGTTTGAGGAGTGAGACCATATATTTCTATTTGTCTCACCCCGACGAGGATTATGGAGGTTCGGCTGGGGATGAAATCCATCTCCAAGGTTCATCAGACCTTTCCATATCCTTAGTATAGTTGGCAAGGTGGCATACCATCTGGCTCTTCCCCCACAGATGCACTTGGTGCATAATGTATTCCTCCTATCACAGCAGAAGCGATACATGCATGATTAATCGCATGTTATCAACTGGGGTGAGATGGACATCGATGATGGGGTGATGTTTGAGGAGTTCCCGGTTGATAAAGAGTATCTACATAAGTGGGTACTTCCTGGGTGGTCGATTCCTCTAGTGCGAGTTCAATGGAATCTTGGGAATCTCTAAGAGAGAACATGGGAGTAGGAGGCTCAGATTCTTTCTCAGTACCCCCATTTGTTCCCCTAGTTTTGTTTTAGCTTTCAGGGATAAAAACCTCTAAGGTTGGGAGAATGTAAAGGCCCAAAAATTCAACGTAATTTAAACAAAAAAATTATTTGGGATTATTACAAGTCTGTGAAAATTGATGGTGTATGATTCTAACGCCCTGTGTTCCTAAATGGAATTTCTGAATTTTTTTAACGGTACATTCAGTAAATGCATGAGAGACATTTTCAATCTCTTGAATCGATGCTCATATTAAAAATATGAAGTCACCCTTAAATCCTTAGTGCTGGTATTCTCTTAAGGGAAAATTCACTTCAACTGTAGTAGGTCCGGGGAAAATATTAAATTTTGGAGTTTATAGAAAAAATAAAAAAATAACTTAACATGTTATTTTATTTCATTTTCTCAAGTGGGTTAACAGTAGTGGTGGGGACTAGTGACATGTGAATCCAATTCATGAATTGACTCATCAACTGTGTAACTCCACTGTTGTAAATTAAAATAGGTTCACTAATTCATTTATCAAACCTCATTAATTACCTTATGAATTACTCACCATTTCCCCTCCTATATAAATAGAGCTCAAGGTGGGGTTTTGGCATGGTTTCTTCCTGCAAAGAAACTCTAGCGATCTTCTGCGGCAACATCCATGGATGGAGGACAGAAGCTCAAGAGGCAATGATCTGGGATAGATGAATGCCAAAGACTCCATCCAACGTGGACACTCCTCCCGCTGCAACCATGACACCTCCAACAGATCTCAAGGGTGGGGTTATTTATTAATTTAAGAAGTTCCCTTGATTCTATTCCTCATTCTTGAATTTATGGGAGGTTTTTTAAGGTCATTTTTATGGTGTTTAAACAATATCTATGGGATTTAAAAATACCCCTTGTAATAAAGCTAACGTGCAGGGCATGTTCCAAACATTCAAGGCCCAGACCCTCCACAACTTGATTTTCTTACGTTATTCAGATGCGGTTTATTCCAACATGAGGAAACCTTGAATCCGAGAGGTGTACGACAACAGTGGCATCCCAAGAGGACCATTGGTGCATCCGGAAGAAAGAAAAGACCACAGGAGCTCACCCGGTGGCCCGCGGAAGAAGTGCAGCACCGGTACGGTGACACTCGCGACAGGCACTGGTGGAAGGGGGCAGCAGTCGGAAATCAATAGCCATGGTGGAAGATGGGTGCCGCTCGGTGCCGCAGTGCTTAGATAGGTGGCCAGAAGTGGGTTGTCCTCAGCAGCGGAGACGGTGGGCTGTCGCGCGCCACATTGAAGGGTCGTGGCTGTAGAGAAGGTTGGGACCCACCCCCTACAGGTCCCACAGGTGAAAAGGTGATGCCACCCGGTGTCACCCATGATGGATTCGAATGGATCCTTTGAGTCGTTTGGGAGAAGGAAACCACGTGACCCCCCGCGGGTCGAGCCAGCCAGCGGGCCAGACCGCCCGGTAGGCTGGGCTGGTCCGTAGCCCAGCAGGCCGAGCCCACTACAGCATAGCCCAATCGGACCGGGCAAGGTCAGACCCAAATCAGGTCAGGAAGGGTTGGTCCAACTAGGTTGGACCAGACCCTGACCCCTCTCGAGCCCTAAATGGATTATGTTACTGTAGCTTGTGAAACGAACATTTGTTTGACAAACCGTTTGTGTTGCTGGGATCCTTGGAAAGAGATGGTCCTTTTGAGATACTCTATGAGAGTTTTGGAGAAAATTGGAGTATGGCCGGGTTGGATCAACAACGAATCCAACCAGGCCCTCAACACTAAAAATGAAAATAACATATAGAACAAGCATCCGGTGGACGCACCGTCAATTGCATTGGAACCCTTATGATGTGAAGGATAAGACAATTACTTATTCAAGGGACTTTTAACCAGTTTAAGTACAACTGAGGGATTGAGGAGTGGTTCTCCTAGAATCAAGAATTCTATGATTGAGAATCTAGTGTTTGGCAGTGATATAAAGGTTGGAGACAAATCATACAGAGGTTAGAACTGAGCAATCTTGTGTGGGTCTGTACTTACTGATCTTGTGTGGGTCAGATCCTATGAGGGTGGGTGCTTAGTGATCATGGATGAATCAGCGGCTACCAATCCTATGTGGGTAAGATCTTATATGGGTCAGCGCTCTGTAATCCTGTGTGGGTCAGTGCATACTGATCCTGGGTGGGTTGGATCCTATGTGGGTCTTACGGGGGTTAGTACCTATTGACACTGGGTGGGTCAGATCCTGTGTGGGTCTTACGAGTGTTAGTACATATTGGACCAGTGTGGTACGAACACTGTATGGTCAGCCACAGTGTGTCATGATAGATTAAGATGATATAGTTTCGAGACTAATCATATGTAATTTTTTGCTTTACTTATACCTAGTTTGAGCTTAGTTTTTTTCTTTTTGCTTTATGATTGAGATCAAGATTTTTGGTTTTTCTTTGTGGAATTTTGAGAGACCGTTAGGGGTCTCGGGGACCCTAATGGGTATTTTTATACTCACCCCTGCACGGGCTTCGCCCGCCCCTTATTTTCTCTTATGTAAACAATGGGAATCCATGATTGGGACTCAGGGAGCTTGGACCAGACACTGGAAGGAGGAGATTGGATGAAGTGGAGAGTAGTGGAGACTATTTGTAACTACCCTTCAGGCAGGATCCTCAGTGGACAATTCCAAGAGATATTTTATATTTTTCAATTGTAGTTGTACCTTTCTGTTGGTCTGGTATTTCGACCCCTTTAATTTCAGTACAAACCTTTACTACTGCCATTTTTTCATCATGGTAGCATCATGTTGAGTTCTTAGTTTTAGTGTTTTTATAGGTTTAATGGAAACTCCTTCCCATTTTAGAGATACTACTTTCTGGTGCTAGTTGCCTACCCCTAGCATATGGAAGGTGAGATTGGGGTAGTCATGACACGGGCCCCAGGCGACGAGTCATGAAATTTCTGGCAACTGGGTGGATGTGGGACCTTGATGATTTCAATATATTATTAGGTTGACGTAGTCCCAAAAATATTTTATAACATTTTACTTGGTGTATACTGGAAATCAATGATTATATGAGATATTTCCATGTGGAAGATGTTCCTTGATAATTATATAATATATTATAATGTGTGTGATCTTCCCTCTGACTATATAATAGATTCCAGGGTTGGACACCCTACACTCCTATGATTATGATATATATTATTTTAGGGTGGGGAACCATTTTTCCCTGATGTTATATAAGATTTTATGAATGGGGAATTATTCCCCATGATTATATTTTATTGGGAGAGAATTATTTCACTAATGTGATTTGAGTTATTAAGAGGTGTCTATTTTTTCCTTCAATGAGTTGTTATGAGGAAGTATCTATTACCCTATATGTGATATGTTATATTATGAGTTGGTTATTATTCTCTGTAATGATATGTTATTGGTGAGTTTTATTCCACCAAATGGGGAATGAGATATATAAGGTGGTTGCTACTCCCCTCACTGAGATAATATATTTCAGAAGTTATTCCCCTTAATGATTTGTTATGGGGTGGACATTATCCCCTTGATGTGACATGTGATATTATATGGTGTGAACTATTCTCTACAATGAGATGTTATTGTAAAGGATTTATTCCCCCATGTATTAAATGAGATATTTTTAGGTGGGTGTTATTCCCCTGAATGAAACTTATTGGTGGGGCCCTTGTTCACCCAAAGAGTTACATAAAGGAAATGATTTTGGAAGGATTATTTTTCCAATAAGTGAATATATATACTCATATATATATATTAATTAAATTATAGGATAAGAAATATATCTCATTGATTTTTATTAATAACTCTTTGATAATTCAATCATTGGTCGAAGCAGGTATGTTTTATCATAGGTGTTACCTTAGAACCTATGTATTGAAGATGATTTATTTATTTTTTTGTCTTATTATTATTTGAATCATATAGGAATATCTTATGTCTAGGAAGTAGATTATGTCAAAAACATTGGGTGTGGCCTACTGAGAATTTATTTCTCACTAATTTTTTGGGGACTCTGGTGTAGAGAAAAAAATTATGTATACATTCAGGTGGATTATAAGATTTCCTGTGGATATTGTATAGGACCTATGTTTCATGATTGGGTTTTAACTTCTAGAAAGTGACTTGTATTTTGTGGTTTAGTTATGACTCATGAGTGGTAGTAGTGCATATTTTCAATTTTAAAACAGTTGTTTATTTTTTATATGTTATTGGTTTAATGTGAAATTAGTTTATTTATGAATGATTTTATTCTTTTATATTATTTTTTAAAATTAATCATTCATATTTGTTATTTTATTTATTAATATGGATATTATTTTGAAATTTCCATTATTTTACTCTAATATGAGGCTATAGTCTCCCCATAGTCAAATCCTAGACCCTTGCTACTAGTCGACATTCTCTACTATATGAGGAGACATGAAAGAGGTTGATATGACTCTTGTATAGTTAATATAGATAGAGACAAGCCATTTTTTCAAAAAATGGTATAAAAAGACATTATTTTGTGTTACTATTTTGGGATGTGGTATATATGGATTAGGTACATGTATAAGCTTCTAATGTACCTTGGATTAGTGCATCATGATCATCATTTTAAGTGGAATTCAAGGTAACCAAGAATATGGGATTACTATTTATTATGTTATGGTTGATGTGTTCATTTAAATATGAGGTGTCTGTTTTATATTGTTATTTATGTTTTTGGTACATGGCATGTCCAAAATTATACTATGTACATACATCATTCTTTGCATGTAGGATTCAGATTTTTTGTTGTAGGTGGTTAATATCATTGATGATGAGGGTTCATCTATTTAAAGTGTTAATAAATTACATGGTGTTTTCATATATAATTATTCGGTTCTATTATGCTAACTTGAACCACATACTATTTTTATCAGATGAAAAGTCACGTGGACCTTTTGAAGGGATTCTTATTGATGATGACTATATAGTATTTCTGTATAAGTTATGTATATTGAGCCCTAGTGGCACAGTATAGGCTTTTGATTCCGTAGTGAGATATCCATTCAGGGTAATTATATTATTAGTTTTGAAAATAGAAATTTGTTTGGCTAGTTAGAGTTTAAACAACAATATATATGTTGTTTTCCCATATACCCTCTTAGTGGAATTGAATATAAATGAACTTTATGAAAATGGATTACTAGACCTGAATCTTTAAAGGGAGATGTCATTATATACATGTAGTTGATATCATGATTATCGAGGGGGTATTCTGGTTTGTGGATTCCGGATGAGGATTGCTTATTTGGTGTGGGATGATCACTTGGCATGTGATACATGATATTTCAATGTGATAAAGTTAGAGAGGGAGGGTTGGGACATGAGTTTCATTGTGATTATTATGGTAGAAGTAGACGTCTTTCCCAATGAGTTATGACCTATATGATACATGGTTTTGGGCATAGTGGGAGAGCATAGTGCCCTTGAGAATTAGCTCGGGATATTAGTAATTTTAGAGTTATGATAGGGTAGTGGGGGAAATTTCCATGATGGTGTTAGGAGGAGATGTGATATTTGAGGGTATCCTATGAGATGGGTTAGCATAGATTTTTAAAAATAACAGCATAGGATTTTTTGAAATATATTTTTTAAATTAATATAATTTTATGTAGTTAATATTAATTTCACATGAAAATATATATATTATTATATGAAATCACTAATTTCGGATTGAGTTATACACACCACTATGTTAATCTTGGGAGACATGAAACACCAAACGTGTAAGGGAATATAACATCTCGATACATTAAAATATGTTTACTGTGTTAAATAGATTAGATATATTCTATATAGATTTATATGAATGATATACCAAGTTATCATGTGTCACATGAAACAATGAGTTTCTTCATTGAATTGCATGACACGTATTAATAAGTTTTACAGAAGAATAATGTATTTTTAAAATATCCTTATTTAATGTAATAAGATATAACCTACATGTTAAACTAGAGATTATGAATAATATTTTATAAATTATTAAAATATTTTGTTTTCACAAAATATAAAATGAATTCATTGGTTACAAATTAATAAGAAATGGGTATAAGAACCAATTTAAGGAAATATTTTAATAGAAGGCTATTTTTATACTCAAAAAACATTTTTACCCAAATAAATTAAATTAATTAAAATTTTGGAATGATATTAATGGAATATATATTTTATATATTCAATTAAATATTTCTATATTCATCCAATTGATTTGATAAACATAATATAATAAGAAACCTAATATTTTGCATAAAATCAATATTTTTGTATTGGCACTTTTATTACCTTTTAATGTTGTACATATTCTAAATACCTTTTTTAAAAATTTTCTTAATATTATATTTCAAATGAAAAATATTCATTGAAATAAATTACAAAAATTATTTTAGGGATAATTTTTTGTTTTTTTATGTTTTATTTTTTTAATGAAGAGTTTGAAATAATGAATTTTAATTCAAAGATGCTTTTTAGTATAATTTATTTATAGTGTTAAAATATATTTTAATTTGGTTTTAATGTAAAATTATATAGTGTATTTATAAATTAATAAAATCTAGGTCATTTTAATCAATTTCACAATGAAATTGAATATAAAAACATAGAAAACATTGGCATTTTTACTTTAAATGTTCATATTGTAGTCTCATCCGCATGATTAAATTTAAATTAATTTCATCCACTTTTGTGATTTTAATTTTTAAAAATGGATTCCATATTAAGAATAAAAATAATTCATCATGTATATTAATATCAAATTAGTATTTTATAAAAATTATAAGTGAATTTAATTAAAATTAATTACAATGATTAAACTATAAGTAAACTTAACAAGGGACTAAACTATAAATATAAGTGCCAAAATGGACTATAAAATTATCTAAAATCTATTTTGAATCAATAATAAGACCCTATACTTCCTTTTACCTAGTCTTTTTTAGTATATGATCCACATTAATTGGTTAAAATGTGGTTTCAATTCCCTTTAATGAAATTTACAAAGTGTCACTCTTCCTCCATTATAAAAAAGAATCATATCCTCCCATATCCTCAAAACATCAAGAAACATGGTATAAAAAGATATCATCCAAAAGAGCTCCTAAAAATCCCACCCATAATTATTTAATACATTCCTTTGGAAGCGATCCATCCAATGAATCCCTTTACTGAAAACTAAATGGAGTTACCTAAAGAAAAGGTAACATGATTCCTCAAGATATTAAGCTTAATTTCCATTATCCATACCATAAATATCCTTAATAAATGGTTATAAAAAATACCCTAAATATACTTATATTTTGGTAGGAAAAGGTTTTACTAACAATTATAAACGTTTCTATCTAACTAGTTATATACATAATGTTTATGTGTAGGGTGAACTACCGTCTCACGAAATGATTATTGTTCATTTCCCTTTTAGAAACTTCCATGGTTTGTAATTATGATATAAATTATATTAATATGATATATATTATATTATTATTATTTTATGCTTCTGTAATTATTTTATAACACATACCTTTACACTTTCCATATTTTGTGAATATGATGACATCATCTGTGGATGGGCAGAATACTACCTCCGCAAAGTTATGTAATTCATTCACACTTTGAATTGAATGTGTTAAAAATGGTTTTAATAAAAATATATTATATATATATTTATTATTATTATTATTCTGTAATTATATTATATATATATATATATTCATATATTTCATTCTCTTCCTTTCTTTCAATAAAAAAACAAATCAGTAACAATGTTCATGCATATGTATGGCCTACCTTCTCTATGAACTATGTATTCTATTTCATCTTTAAATATTTCATATATTAATGTAAATCAATATATAATTAATATATATGATATTTATAAACATTTTTACATTTTTAAAGTAAGTAAATCAAGATATAAGTAAGATGATCAAGAATATTTCGTCAAAACATTTGCAAAGAACAAAGCAGATATTACATGAAGTGAAACCTTAACCTAGAATTGTTAATTGATGAGTAATGTGGAGTCATAATAAAATAATATATGGTATTATATATAATAATATGGTTTTGTAAAATATTTATGATAAACATACTTGAGGTTTTTACGAGTACGATGAGAGTCAAGACAAAAGTTAAGAGAATTTCATTTCACTTTTTATATCTGTGAGATAGCTTCCATTTCCTTCAATCCTTTATTTTTGTGTGATTTATATATGTTCCATGAATATATAATAATAATATTATTATTAAATTTATGGGTATTTAAAAAAAATTATGATCTTTCATTCTTGGGTTTAATGTTTGAAAATGTCACGACCCGCCCTCGGGGCCCGTGCCGTGACTACCCCAATCCCGCCTTCCATAGGCCAGGGGCTGGCGACTAGCACCAAGGCGTAAAATCCCAGTAAAAAGGGAAGGCATTGCCTTAATAAAGTAAACAAGAACCTCAGAGTAACAAGCGGAAGAAAAGCAGTACACAAAACTAGAACAACTGTGCTGAAGAAAAGGGGCCGGAAATACAAGCCCAACTGTAAAGTAAAGTACAACTCGAAAGGGAAAACAGCAACTGAAAGTACAAGCGACTCCTGGGACGTCCTCCTCGATTCCTACCTGAAGGGTAGGTACAGATGGTTCAGATCCTGGATCGTCCACCACGGATCCTACCTGAAGGGTAGGTACAGATAGCTCCACAACTCCTCGGGTCCAACTGTCCGCTCCGAGCACGTCCCGCTCAGTGGTCCTCCTCCGGGTACCGACCTACTCCGTTAGCCTCAACCGCAGTCAGCACTGTCCGTCGTCTGCAACCAACACAACGAAGTGCGGGCATAGCCCGTGCAGGGGTGAGTATAAGCTACTCAGTAGGGACCCCGAGACCCCTGAAGGTCTCTCAAATCCACAATGGATAAATCACGAAGAAAGGTACAATCACAAAGTAACAACCGTCACTGCTTAGGTATATGCCCATACGTATACCTATGTTACTAATTTCCGTTCGGCTCCAACACCGAGCCCAAGAACAACCCAATCCACAAAGAAGAGTAAACAGAAAATCCACACAGGTTATAACAAGTTTATGAAATCAACGGATTACCATTACCCAGGTATATGCCCATACATATACCTAAGTTATCAAGCGACCCATCTCAATCATGAGGAATCACAAAGATCATTGACTCAGCTCAAACCAGGATTTTCATTATCGAAACCGTAAATGTTGAAGAACCCCAACTCTGAAGTGTACAGTGGTCCTGTCACGACTCCGAGGTACTGCTCACTAACCTAAGACTGCTGAAGTACTCCTCCTGTCGAGTACCGCGGGTCTGCTGCCAACTACCGGGCGCTCCGTCCGCTGAGGGTCTGCTGCCAAATACCGGGCGCTCACCCAGATAGCCTACTGAGGTACTCCTCCTGTCGAGTACCGCGGGGTTGCCGCCAACTACCAGGCGCTTCGTCCGCCGTGGGTCTGCTGCCAACTACTGGGCGCTCCGTCCACTGGGCTAGTCGACTCACTCCAAGTCGAGTCGGTCAAGCAGTCGTCAGGTCTCAGTCAACTACACGGTCTCCGTACTCCGCATGCACGTCTCCACCATCGCGGGTCTGTCGCTACAACCAAGCGCACACACTCGTAGAGTATCGCGGGTCCGCCGCTACAACCAAGCGCTCCACCGCCAAGGGTCTGCTGCTGCATCCAAGCGCACCACCACTGTCAAGTACCACGGGTCCGCCGCTACACCCAAGCGCTCTACCGCTCAAGGTAAAAAGAAGATTCAGCTCACACAGTTTTGGTAGCACTGTTCCACGTAGGATCGCTGAGTGCTGTAGTCGTCGTCGTCGAAACCACACAGGATCTTTGTACTGTCGTCGTCGCAGTCACAGTAGTTGTCGTAGCAGTAGTAGTAGCAGTCAGTCGCAGCCAGCACTAGGGTCCCCGCACACAGCAAGCTCGTTCAGAGGGTCCGCTCCACGAGCCGAGAGGCTGATACATCAACTGTCACAAGGTCCAGAGTTGATGTATCCAAAAGTTCCGTATCGTCAACAGGAACGCAACGCAACAGACGGCGCGTCGATCGGACACCCGGTCTGGGAGTTATTGGCATTTTCGTCTCCGAGGCCCGGTTGGTTTTTAAGGCAAAACCAACCCGACCGTACTCCACCGGCGTCCAAACCTCGGGCGTAGTATGCCAAAAGATTCGTCTCACTAAGAGGAACACGACGCGACTGACGGCGCGTCAATCGGACGTTCGTGGCTCAAGATATGAGCGTTTCCGTTCCGAAGGCCCGGTTGGTTTCGTGAACGAACCAACCCGGCCGAACTCAAAGTAATCCTAAACCTTGAGTGCGATATACCAAAACGACCGTCTCGATCCAAGGATCGCGTTTCCGCAGACGGTTCGTCATTCGGAGGTCCGAGGCTCAAGTTATGGCCAAAAGACCGAAACAGGTTCAAAACGGGGGGGTCCGGGTCTGGGCCGACCCGGCCCGAACCCCCGGGGCGGCGCGGCGGGCCGCGGCGGCCTGGAGCCGCGAGGGGCCGCACGCGGGGGCTAAGCCCCCGCTGATTGAATTGTCGGCGCGGCCTTATGTGCCGCGCCTTTGCAGCAAACGGCCCCCACGTGGGGGCCGGTTTTTAAAAAAGAACCGGGGGCTGCTGCCCCCCTTTCATGGAACCACCCCCCCTCTTAAATAGGGGGGTTTTACATGCTGGCCGGGGGATTAATTCCCCCGGTTTAATGCCTTCCGGCGGGCCAGCTGGCCGGCCGGTTTTCTCCAACGGGACCGGAAATTCCGATCCCCCCTTCGGCTTCTGACGCCGGCGGCCCGGTCGCCGGTCTTCTCTTCCGCTGCGGCCCGGAACCGGCCGCGGTCTCCTCGTCCCGCCGCGGCCCGGAACCGGCCGCGGTGTTCGTCGTCCGGCGCGGTGCGACGGCACCGCGCCCCTTCGCCGTGCTTTGATATTCATTCAACGCGGCGCGACGGCGTCGCGTTCTTGTTGTTTCTTCCAAGGTGCGCGCGCGACGGCATCGCGTAAGTTAAACGTACAATTATCCGCGTGGTGCGACGGCACCACGCCACCTTGCTTCCGCCCGCAAGAATAAACAACATGAACGATGGAGGGGGGTTCGGCCGTGTTCATGCGGTCCCCCCCCCCTCACGTTAAACAATAACACTTATATAAAATATTCAAAAGCCTCACGTAGACATGCGATCCACGAGCAAGAAATGGAATAAATTAACAATATTCAACAACCCCTACCTCGGGTAAAAGGTCAAAGATTTGACAACGTCTCGCGGAAGACAACGTCGCGGAGGTCGGGCGTCGCGGTCGTCGTTCGTCAAATCCGTTGACGAATAGATATGCCCGAAGAGATACGTCGTTGGCGAATCTTCGTATGCCGACGAAGAAGGTCCAAGGAGGAAGCGGCGTTCCCTCTCGTTGACACGGAGGACGAAGAAGAGAGGCGTCGTTCTTCGTCGGAGCTTGAGCGTTCTTCGTGTTCTTCGTCAGAGCTTGAAGATGAAGAAGAATCTCTCAAAAGCTCTCAAGGTGGCCAAAGCATTCTAACCCAACAAAAAGAGAGAAGAGCTTAATTTAATCAAAAACTTAACAAAGAATTTCAAAGGTTTGAAATTCAAAATGGATAACTCCAAAATTAACTCACTTATTTAATATACATGAGTTATATAATTAAATAGAAGTTAAGATATCAAGCCATTAAGAGGGAGAGAGGGGAGTTGAAAAGGTAGGGGTTCGTGTGGGCCCCACTACACTTAATCCTCCCAAGGGAGGTTAAGTGGGTGTGGGTCCCACTTCCAACCCCCTTTGGTAGGTTTTTAACAAGTTATAATAAAATTTGTTCTATACAAATTTTATTTAACTCAAACTAAAAACCCCAAAACTAACATTCAACCCGCAACAAACGCAACTCCCGAAAAGGTATATTTAAGCGAATATCGGCGCTGCGAGTTCATCGGTGCCCTCGGATTTCAATTCCGAGCACCGGATCAAAAGTTAGGAATTCCCGCTCGTTCGTTCACTGAACGTACCCGAGCCAAACTTCGGAAATTAATTCCGGGCACTCCGGGCCTCGGAATCAGGTGCCGTCTGAAACCGCGCTCTTGTAAAATTCTAAAGAAAATTAAGAAAAAATTTCCCTTGAATTTTACGGGTCTTTACATTACTCCCACCTCAGGGCTTTACGTCCCCGTAAAGATACATCAAAAACTAGGGAAACAAAAGAGGGTACTGAGCACGCATCTGAGCCTCCCGCTCCCATGTGCTCTCCTGGAGATTCCCGTGCTGCCATCTGATGCGCACAAGAGGAATCGATCGCCCACGCAGGACCCGCTCCTGTCGATCCTCTATCTCCACCGGGACCTCCGCAAAAGTTGCCCCATCGTCAACGTCAAGCTCCCCATGATCAATAATGTGCGTCGGGTCGTGCACGTATCTCCTCAGCTGAGACACGTAGAAGACGTCGTGCACCCGGTGCAACTGAGGTGGTAGAGCCAGGAGATAAGCCACCTCGCCAATCCTGCTGAGAATCTGGAAGGGTCCGATGAAGCGCGGAGATAACTTGCCGCCTCGGCCAAATCTCCGAATACCACGTCGAGGTGAGACCCGCAAGAAGACGTGGTCGCCATCCTCGAACTCCAGTGGCCTCCACCTCCTGTCAGCATATGACTTCTGCCAGTTCTGTGCTGTCCTCATCCGCTCCAGGATGACCTGGACCTTCTCTGTCGTGGCCTGGACCATCTCCGGTCCCACCAGAGCTGCAAGATTTCTTCATTTCCGAAAAGAGAAATCTGGTCTCATCCCCTGGATGAACCACATTCTTTGCCTAAAACAGTCAATCCTAACATGGATGATACTAATCCATACCAAGGATGACGTCGTAAGGCCTCGACGCTACTACTAAGAGATTCAACCGTTACTCTCGCCTCCAAGGGTTGAGTCACACTGTCGGCATCAGTGTGTGGTAACTGGGTCTCCTCCAGTAGATGTCTCACAAGTGAGGGTCAAGTCAACAGTCAAAACTGGAACCTCTTAGTAACATCACGAAAGAGGACAGGAACGAAAATATCACAAAGGTATGCGTCTTTTATTATTGCAGCTCATAATACAAGACGCTACACAAATGCAACAAGGAACCAGAAGTACAAAGGTTGTATCCACTAGTTCAGCTCCTGTCCATCGGCTCCCAGAGCTCCATGATCAAAGGCCTCGGATGCCTGAAGTTGAGCTCTCGCATGTTCACCTACTCCCTGTGGTCGGGGTGGACATCCTGGTGGTGGTGGTGGAAGAGCCTCAAAGCGTCGCCCACCACCGGCTGCTCGTCCAGCTCCTCTTCCTCGTCCGCCTCCTCCCTGCGGACCGCCACGGTCGAACCTCTGCCTCTGCCTGGGAGGTTCTTCACTTAACTGTTGATCATCAGCATGGCGGGTCGGACAGTCACGAGCCAGGTGACCAATCCCGCCACAGGAGTAACACTGCCCACTCTCGGCACGCCTGGCTCTGACTCCACCCCGGCTTCCCCGTACAACTGAGCCTGAGTCGTGAAGTCGGCCACCGGTAGGTCTGGTCTGCCTGGAACCCTGAGTCATCCGTCGGCTACCTGCTGCAGATGACTCTGCCACGTGCCGCCCTGCGGTGAGTTGTTGTGCTGGTGTAGACTCAGCAAGGAAACTCTCGATCAGAAGTGCCCGCTCCAGTACTCCTGTCTGAGTCGGTATGCTGAGGGAGATCAGCGATGCCCTGATCTCGTGTCTCAAACCCTGCTCGAAGGTCCGGGCTCGGAAGAAGGGGTCCCGTACCATGTCTGTCGAGTACCGAGAAAGGTCGGTGAACCTCGCCGCGTACTGAGTGACCGTCATGCTGCCCTGCCGCAGCTGTAGAAGCTCCTGGATACGCACCGCACGAAGGGTGGCTGAGACGAACTCCGAGTGGAAGATGCTCTCAAAGTCCGTCCAAAGTAGAGATGCCTCATCGTGCACCTGGAGCATCAAGCTCCACCATCGTCCTGCTGCTGCGTGTAGTAGGCTCGCAGCGAGGATCACCATGAGGTCTGCTGGTGTCCTCACTAGCCTAAACACTCGAACTACTGCCTCCAGCCAGTCCTCTGCTGCCTGGGGATCCGTCTCCCCGCGAAACCTGGGCGGTCGCTGGCGCTGAAACTCATGCAGTGCGCTGAGGCGACGTGCATCGTCAGCGGCTGCTGCTGGAAGCATCGGGGGCTCGGCGGGTAAAGCTACCGCCGGTGCCACTACTGGAAAAGGGCCCTGCACCGAGGCCTCGTCGCTCGGTGGGCTGTCGTCTCGCTCGACTCTCGGAACCCTAGCTGGCTGCCGTCGTGGGGCCATCCTGAAAGGAAACAGGTGCGCCACGGTCAAACAGTATACCTGGTGAGCCGACACAAAAAAATCACAAAGAAAACTTTGAAATACACACGCAATCAATGTTTTCGTGTATTAAGTCGGAAATCAGAAGTCAGGGTCCTGGTGTACGGATACGTCGGCCGCCGCACCAACACTGGACTCCCTGGACTGATAACCACACTCAATACGCTAAACATTATTGCTTCACATAGAAAAGATCAGAGTTCACGGTAGAACCGAACTCCTCTGATACCAATTTGTCACGACCCGCCCTCGGGGCCCGTGCCGTGACTACCCCAAGCCCGCCTTCCATAGGCCAGGGGCTGGCGACTAGCACCAAGGCGTAAAATCCCAGTAAAAAGGGAAGGCATTGCCTTAATAAAGTAAACAAGCACCTCAGAGTAACCAGCGGAAGAAAAGCAGTACACAAAACTAGAACAACTGTGCTGAAGAAAAGGGGCCATAAATATAAGCCCAACTGTAAAGTAAAGTACAAATCGAAAGGGAAAACAGCAACTGAAAGTACAAGCGACTCCTGGGACGTCCTCCTCGATTCCTACCTGAAGGGTAGGTACAGATGGTTCAGCTCCTGGATCGTCCACCACGGATCCTACCTGAAGGGTAGGTACAGATAGCTCCACAACTCCTCGGGTCCAACTGTCCGCTCCGAGAACGTCCCGCTCAGTGGTCCTCCTCCGGGTACCGACCTACTCCGTTAGCCTCAACCGCAGTCAGCGCTGTCCGTCGTCTGCAACCAACACAACGAAGTGCGGGCATAGCCCGTGCAGGGGTGAGTATAAGCTACTCAGTAGGGACCCCGAGACCCCTGAAGGTCTCTCAAATCCACAATGGATAAATCACGAAGAAAGGTACAATCACGAAGTAACAACCGTCACTGCTTAGGTATATGCCCATACATATACCTATGTTACTAATTTCCGTTCGGCTCCAACACCGAGCCCAAGAACAACCCAATCCACAAAGAAGAGTAAACAGAAAATCCACACAGGTTATAACAAGTTTATGAAATCAACGGATTACCATTACCCAAGTATATGCCCATACATATACCTAAGTTATCAAGCGACCCATCTCAATCATGAGGAATCACAAAGATCATTGACTCAGCTCAAACCAGGATTTTCATTATCGAAACCGTAAATGTTGAAGAGCCCCAACTCTGAAGTGTACAGTGGTCCTGTCACGACTCCGAGGTACTGCTCACTAACCTAAGACTGCTGAAGTACTCCTCCTGTCGAGTACCGCGGGTCTGCTGCCAACTACCGGGCGCTCCGTCCGCTGAGGGTCTGCTGCCAAATACCGGGCGCTCACCCAGATAGCCTACTGAGGTACTCCTCCTGTCGAGTACCGCGGGTTTGCCGCCAACTACCAGGCGCTCCGTCCGCCGTGGGTCTGCTGCCAACTACTGGGCGCTTCGTCCACTGGGCTAGTCGACTCACTCCAAGTCGAGTCGGTCAAGCAGTCGTCAGGTCTCAGTCATCTACACGGTCTCCGTACTCCGCACGCACGTCTCCACCGTCGTGGGTCTGTCGCTACAACCAAGCGCACACACTCGTAGAGTATCGCGGGTCCGCCGCTACAACCAAGCGCTCCACCGCCAAGGGTCTGCTGCTGCATCCAAGCGCACCACCACAGTCAAGTACCACGGGTCCGCCGCTACACCCAAGCGCTCCACCGCTCAAGGTAAAAAGAAGATTCAGCTCACACAGGTTCGGTAGCACTGTTCCACGTAGGATCGCTGAGTGTTGTAGTCGTCGTCGTCGAAACCACACAGGATCTTTGTACTGTCGTCGTCGCAGTCACAGTAGCTGTCGTAGCAGTAGTAGTAGCAGTCAGTCGCAGCCAGCACTAGGGTTCCCGCACACAGCAAGCTCGTTCAGAGGGTCCGCTCCACGAGCCGAGAGGCTGATACATCAACTGTCACAAGGTCCAGAGTTGATGTATCCAAAAGTTCCGTATCGTCAACAGGAACTCAACGCAACAGACGGCGCGTCGATCGGACGCCCGGTCTGAGAGTTATTGGCATTTTCGTCTCCGAGGCCCGGTCGGTTTTTAAGGCAAAACCAACCCGACCGTACTCCACCTGCGTCCAAACCTCGGGCAGAGTATGCCAAAAGATCCGTCTCACTAAGAGGAACACAACGCGACTGACGGTGCGTCAATCGGACGTTCGTGGCTCAAGATATGACCGTTTCCAATCCGAAGGCCCGGTTGGTTTCGTGAACGAACCAACCCGGCCGAACTCAAAGTAATCCGAAACCTTGAGTGCGATATACCGAAACGACCGTCTCGATCCAAGGATCGTGTTTCCATAGACGGTTCGTCATTCGGAGGTCCGAGGCTCAAGTTATGGCCAAAAGACCGAAACAGGTTCAAAACGGGGGGGTCCGGGTCCGGGCCGACCCGGCCCGACCCCCCCGGGGCGGCCTGGCGCCGCGAGGGGCCGCACGCGGGGGCTAAGCCCCCGCTGATTGAATTGTCGGCGCGGCCTTATGTGCCGCGCCTTTGCAGCAAATGGCCCCCACGTGGGGGCCGGTTTTTAAAAAAGAACCGGGGGCTGCTTCCCCCCTTTCATGGAACCGCCCCCCCTCTTAAAGAGGGGGGTTTTACATGCTGGCCGGGGGATTAATTCCCCCGGTTTAATGCCTTCCGGCCGGCCAGCTGGCCGGCCGGTTTTCTCCAACGGGACTGGAAATTCCGGTCCCCCCTTCGGCTTCCGACGCCGGCGGCCCGGTCGCCGGTCTTCTCTTCCGCCGTGGCCCGGAACCGGCCGCGTTCTCCTCGTCCCGCCGCGGCCTGGAACCGGCCGCGGTGTTCGTCGTCCGGCGCGGTGCGACGGCACCGTGCCCCTTCGCCGTGCTTTGATATTCATTCAACGCGGCGCGACGGCGTCGCGTTCTTGTTGTTTCTTCCAAGGTGCGCGCGCGACGGCATCGCGTAAGTTAAACGTACAATTATCCGCGTGGTGCGACGGCACCACGCCACCTTGCTTCCGCCCGCAAGAATAAACAACATGAACGATGGAGGGGGGTTCGGCCGTGTTCATGCGGTCCGGCCCCCCCCCCCCCTCACGTTAAACAATAACACTTATATAAAATATTCAAAAGCCTCACGTAGACATGCGATCCACGAGAAAGAAATGGAATAAATTAACAATATTCAACAACCCCTACCGCGGGTAAAAGATCGAAGATTTGACAACGTCTCGCGGAAGACAACGTCGCGGAGGTCGGGCGTCGCGGTCGTCGTTCGTCAAATCCGTTGACGAAGAGATATGCCCCAAGAGATACGTCGTTGGAGAATCTTCGTATGCCGACGAAGAAGGTCCGAGGATGAAGCGGCGTTCCCTCTCGTTGACACGGAGGACGAAGAAGAGAGGCGTCGTTCTTCGTCGGAGCTTGAGCGTTCTTCGTGTTCTTCGTCAGAGCTTGAAGATGAAGAATAAGCTCTCAAAAGCTCTCAAGGTGGCCAAAGCGTTCTAACCCAACAAAAAGAGAGAAGAGCTTAATTTAATCAAAAACTTAACAAAGAATTTCAAAGGTTTGAAATTCAAAATGGATAACTCCAAAATTAACTCACTTATTTAATATACATGAGTTGTATAATTAAATAGAAGTTAAGATATCAAGCCATTAAGAGGGAGAGAGGGGAGTTGAAAAGGTGGGGGTTCGTGTGGGCCCCACCACACTTAATCCTCCCAAGGGAGGTTAAGTGGGTGTGGGTCCCACTTCCAACCCCCTTTGGTAGGTTTTTAACAAGTTATAATAAAATTTGTTCTATACAAATTTTATTTAACTCAAACTAAAAACCCCAAAACTAACTTTCACCTCGCAACAAACGCAACTCCCGAAAAGGTCTCTTTAAGCGAATATCGGCGCTGCGAGTTCATCGGTGCCCTCGGATTTCAATTCCGAGCACCGGATCAAAAGTTAGGAATTCCCGGTCGTTCGTTCACTGAACGTACCCGAGCCAAACTTCGGAAATTAATTCCGGGCACTCCGGGCCTCGGAATCAGGTGCCGTCTGAAACCGCGCTCTTGTAAAATTCTAAAGAAAATTAAGAAAAAATTTCCCTTGAATTTTACGAGTCTTTACAGAAAAGTAACAAAATTGGTAGGACAATTTCTTCTCAGGTTTTCTTCATAGAGAAATATGTTCTGTTATGAACCTATATTATTTTTCAAGGTTTATATACTTCCATTTAACATAAAATATCATGAATATTATTATTTTTATGATATTTATACCTTAATGTAACTTCATTTTCTTACACGGGGACTTTGATTCAAGGTTACCAAGTGGTAACAGTTCATTAAAACGGTCCAATCATTTTTAGAGATTGTTAAGGATTATTATTTAATTTATGGAATATTAGGATTCATATATGAAGAAAAATCATGAATTTTAGTCTCATTTGGTTATTCATGAATTAATTGTGTATGAGTGCAATTTTTTCAACTATTTGTTACTTATAGTAATTTAAAAAGTGTTTTTATGAAATTCAATCACATTTCTCTTTCCTTTCAAAAATAAGATTCATTTTATACACAATGATTAAAAAAATTAAAAAATTATTTTTAAGATAATATTCTAGGAAAAAGGTATATAATTTTTTGATGTTTTTTAAATATTCCTTTATATATTTTCAAATATCTTTTTAAATAAAATGTTTTTCCTAAATTATTATGTTTTAAAAAGAATTTTTCAATGAGGAAAGGATAATTTCCTCAAGAAATGTTTATTAAAATATCATTCTAAATTATTTCCTTCTAAGAATAAATATTTTTGTGTTACTCGTTCTTTATTTGGGATATGATACAAGGTTTCATTCAGTTGTTTCTCAATATGTTTTATGTTTTGATTGAATAAAATTCATGAAATTTGTTTCCCATACACATGTTATATGTTTGTGAAATATTTTTCTCTTTCTTGTTTTATATACCTATGAACCCCTCTTATTTTCATAGGTTATGATTTTAATGAAATGATTATGAATCTTGTTTCTTTTACAAAGTATATTATATGATTCTATATTTATGACAGCAATTTTATTTTGTTGGTTTTGTTATGAATAATGATTATGATTTTGGGAAACTTGTATGTATGATACCATTATGAGGTGGGTGAGACCTATATATCCATATAATGAATTGTGTAATGATTTATATATCATTATATTGACTAAGACAGTCTTCGGAGTGAGCCTTGACTGTTAACATGGCAATGAGATTGAACCATGACTACCACAATGGTATGAGTAGTGAACTCATACTACAAATATGGACATGGTAGTGAACCAAGACTATCAATATGGCTTAGGGAATGGACCTAAACAACTAATATGGCCTTGGTAGCGATGCCTTGAATACTCTAGAAAAAAAATTATATGCAAATGAGTCTCCCACAATTCTATGTCTTATTCCTATGTTATTATTTAATAGATTTTCTTCTTTATTTCCTTATGATTCATGTCTTATGAATTAAAAATATTTATGTAATGATTCTTATTTACAATATTTGATATATATGGTATGAACATATATTGTTATGATCATGTTTTCATACCCATATGCTCATGTTTATGCTTACATGTCTCCCTTTTTACCCTTACTGAGCATCTAAGCTAACCCATTTCTACGTATCCTTCCCTAGTTTACGAAGATATATTTTAGACACAATATGTCTAAGAGGGATTATAGTCTGGAGAATGTTGAGGGAGATAATGTAGCTCACTCACATACTAGATTTTACATTTCCTTGTTTCTAAATGGAATAAACTAGCATGTCCTTTGGGTGTATTTTTTATAATGTATTATGTACTCTATAATACTAATATAATATCTACGTATGAGAAGTGTGAGTCTCTATAATTGGTATCAGAGTGAAGTTTTATTAAATATTCCGTGACTTGGATGAGAAACATTTAGTGAGATCCATATGAATATTTCTAAAGATATTTCATGGGATATCTCTAAGGATAAGTTTAAAGATGTGTAAAAGAATATGAAAATTTCATGTAATATTGGTATAGGATAAAGTGAGTGGTTTTCAAGAAATGCATCCATGTCTGGATTCTAAAAGAGGATATGTCTCTAGAATAGATATATCTAGGGGTAACAAAAATGAAATGGTGTGTCAAGCCTGAATTGACATAACTTGGTACAAGAGAATGGGTTTTTCTACACACCTGATATGACACACATAGGGGTTATGCTTTGGGAATTGAAAAACACTTCATGAACTATCATGAAGATCAAAAAAATAAGTTGGTTATGAATAACCTAGGATAATATTTGGGTGTTATATATTAAGGAATGTGTCATGATTTAGACATCATATAAGTAATTATTTTTTCGGATTATGTGGTCTTACACTATTATAATTGTTTCTCATAATGTACATTCTAATTTTACTCAGTTGAGGGATCTATAAGGGACTAGGTTAACGCTGAATGTGACAGAAAAATTTATGATGAAAAATTTAATGGGTTGATCACCAGAGTGATGGTTATTATATTCATGCCAAATCAGTTTTCACATAATATGATTTACAATGCATACATTAACCAACTCTTTGACACATGGAAGTAGAGAAAAAAGGAGTTCCTTGAGATTTCAAGAAATAAAGTCCTTGGAGGAATAATATTTAGTTTTCTATATGTCATGAGTGATGAACGAATCCTCCAATTAAATGTCTTAGAATAACAAGCATGTGTCTTGATTGTTGAAATGAATGACAAAAAGAAAGTGTCTACAAAGGAAAAATGAAGAGTTCGATTAATAAAATGGATGGGAATATTTTAATCCCTATTAATTCATTGAAGTTTAAATGCTATAATTTTTTAATTAATGGTCATTATGAAAATCAATGTCCAATGTGTAATGCTGAAGAACATAATCATCAAGGTGGTATGAGTAATGGTTATATTTCTGATGATGATGAGACTACATATGAAATGTGAAAGGAAATAGGAATAATGTAATAGGATGAGGTATCCATTTTAATGTATTATAGATGATTAGGAATAATTGATGTTATTATGTATTTGGATTCAAGAATTATGTTATATGAATGGTAAATTACATAATGATTGTTCAATTTGTGTTCTTTAAAAAAAATACATACTAGAATATGTTAAATGGTCCATATGGAATAGAAACGTGATTAAATGGAAATGTTAAGTTCATGGGATTCAAATTATTATGGAAAATACAACCCTTAAAATGTTTATTATAATAAAATAATATTGTTTGGATAAAGATATGTTGGATATAAATAAGTAAATTGGATGGTACTTATTACATTGTAACTAATTAAGGACATATTAAGAAGTAGTTTTTTCTACCATTAATGAAGTTTACAACATTTTTCTTGAGTTTATGAAAAATATCGAATAAACATTGGAATTAGGAAACATGCATGTTTTCAATACATATTTGGGGTAACTTAGGTTGTTACAATGTTTCAGAGGAATACATGATGATTGTATCCACATATTTGGTATGAAACAACCATGATCTACTTCTTGATATATATGGGATCAATGATTAGAAATATTTGAGAAATTTAGTCAGATTATTTATAAAATTTTGTACATCCCTAATTTTAATGGTTTATAAGGTTAACCATTTATGGAGAGGTTTCTATTAAAATATTATCTCTCTATATTATGATTATTTCATAGTTGATATCTTTTGATAAAAATTTTGTGATGAAGATAGATTGAATCACCTATAATTATATTTATGGATCTCATGATCTATTAATTACTTTGGAATTGAAAATTCTACTTCATTTCATGGAATAAGTGATGAAGTGTAATTTTATCGTGGCATAGTGATGGGTAAGGTTTTCCAGAAATCATGTAAGATTATATTTTCATTAAAATTCATTAACATTAGGAAAAAGGATCTTGAAACAAAAAATATTATCCTAGTACATTTTTTATGAAACAAATGGTCCCTTAGTTCATTTGAGATTTATGGCTTTGTGATTCTTAATGTTCTATAGACAATGGTCTCTATCAATCTCCATCAGAACAAGATGGTTAGATTTCTTTTCCATGTCAATTTTTTCACTTCCCACCTATGTTATCCTATGTGGGAAACTAGTTTTGAGTTTATATAGGTAACTATTATAGTTCCATAATTCCATTTTAAATCTATTTTTGAGTATTTATTTTTATGATGTGGGTTTCTATTAAAGGGTCTTTCAAGTATTAAACCTTTAATAACCAAGATAAATTTCAAGGACAAAATTTATTTTTTGTGGGGAAGAATGTAACACCCCGAGATTTTTTGAAATATATTTTTTCAAATTAATTTAATATTTTTTAGATATTTTTCATTTGACATAAAAATATAGAATTTGGTTAATGAAAACACATTGTTTGGATTTTTTTTATATTCAACTACAAGTTATTCTTATGCTACAGGAAATACCAAGTGCATATGGTAATTTAATATCCCGAGACATTACAATATTTTTAATATTTTAAATTTATTTGATAAATTATAAATATATTTCAATTTATAAGATATCAAGTTTTCTTCCATCACATGCAATAAATATTTTCTTCAATGACTTACATTACAATAATTACTGAATTTTACCAAACAACAATGTATTATTAAAATATTGTACTATAACAAGATATAATCAAGAATTTAATTTATAAATTATGAATATTATTTACTTAATTATGAAAATATTTTTTTACAAAAAAAATCAAAAATGTATTCATTAGTTATAATTTAATTCGATGTTGATATAAGAACCAATTGAATGATGAAATATTTTCATTGAAACCAAATTTAATAATCACAAAGATGTTTTATGCTAAACAATAATATTAATTAAAATTATATAATGATGTTAATGAAATATTTATGTTATATATTAAATAAAATATTTTTTATATTCATCCAATAGATTTGATAGCATAATATAAGAGCGAACACAATATTTCACATAATGATCAATATTTTCATAAAGGCATTTTTAGCAACTTTTAATAGAGAACCTATATTAAATCCAATTTTATGGAAATTTTACAAATATAATATATAAAAATAAACACCATATTTTAAATAAAAACATTAAATTAAATTACGGTGAATCTTTGTTAATTTTGGTGAATTTTCATTTTTTTAATGAATAGTAAAATATACTTAATTTTAATTCCAAAATTTTGTTTTGTCTAATTTATTTATATTTTAGAATATATTTTAAATTTTTTAGTCAATATATATAAATTATTTATCAATTAATCCAATTTATTTCATTTTATTTAATTTCACATTTAAATTTAATTTTAAAAACATAGTAAATTTGTTATCATTTTTACATTAAAAGTATGTATTGCTTCCCCATATGGAGGATTAAATTTAAATTAATTTATGCCACCTATGTGATTGGAATTTATAAAAATGGATTATTATTTGTAATAAGAATAATTTAAAATGTATAACAAGTTAAAAATAGTTTTTGACCAAAAATAATAGTGAATGTAAGGAAAATTATTTACAACATTTAAGGGGATAATATGTTTAACAATGGACTAACCTTAAAATTAAGTGCATAAAAGACCTAGAAACCTCTCAAAAATAAATTTTATGTCCATATTTTGACCATATGATCCATTTTCATGAATTTTGTATATTATTCGAGCCAATTTAAATGGTCAAATGTTAGTGAATTCTCTTTTCCAAAATTTAAAAAAGTGTCACTCCTCCTTCACTATAAAAAGGCCTCCTTTCCAACCACTTCCCCACACCTATCATTCCCAATTATCTCAACTAATATATTCCAAAATATATCCTAAAAATACCCATACTCATATTATAATCCTTAATTTGGTATTAAATCTATCCAGATAATAACATTACTGCTAACTAAAATGATTTACCCAAAGATGACATAACATCTTTTATCAAGATATATAGTTTTATTTCAATTCTACAATCACTAAAATCTCCTTATTCAATGAATATTAAAAAACATTATAATACTAACTATGCTAATACTTTTTAATTCTAAGTGTTTGAACAAAATTTATAAAAATATCCATCCAATTGGTAACTAAAAGATAATTAATGTGTAAGATGAATTTCTGCCTCACGAAATGATGATTGTTTGTTTTTACTTTAAAATATCATAGTTGGGAATTATATTTGAAACAATATTTATATATGATATATATTATATATTTATATATTTATTCTTCTATAATTATTTTATAACGCGTAACGTTATAGTTCCCATCTTGTGTAAATTTGATAACATCAATTGTCGACGTGTGAACTACCTCCTCCTCCAAAGGACATGATTCGTTCACACTTTACATGGAATGTGTTAAGTATGGTTTTATATAACATATAAGATATATATTAAATAAAAATTATAATTTAATTACATTATATGTATATATAAATATCTGTTTTTTACTTACATTATTTCAATACGACAATAAAATAGAAACAACGTTTATGCATGCGCACAGCCTACCGTCTCCATGAACGGGTTATTTCATTTCATATTTCTATATTTTATATATTGTTATAACTAAATATATGATCAATATATATATAATTTATTTTATGTTTTAAATTCTTGAATTATTTAAATAATTATCTATGTAATACGATCAAGAATAATAAGTCAAAACATGTATGAAGAACGAAGCAGATATTACCCGAAGTAAAACCTTAACATAGAATTGTTAATAAGAAGGTAAAATAAATTAATAATAAATTAATATATGGTATTATATATAATAATATGGTTCAGTAAAAATATTTATAATAATGATATAGTTATTCTACATGAGCTTTTTACGAGAAGAAGACAGTCAGAACATAAGCTAAGGGACTTTCATCTCTCTTATTATATCAATAAGCTACACGCCTTGTTCACCAATATTTACTTTTGTGAGATGTATATAATACCCATGAATGTATTATAAAATAATTAGTTTTAAATTTATGGGTATTTACATATCTATTTTATGATATTTTCTTCATGGGATTAAGGTTTCAGAAGTTACCAAATCTTTAAGACATTTTTGTATCAATTCTCCTTCTTTGAGACACATATTTGGATATGAACCAACATTATTTTTCAAGTAGTATATACTTACAGTGGAAGTACTATATCATTAATATCTGTTTTTTCTTGATATTTTAAGTTGAATTTAATTTCTTTTTCTTACATAGGGAGTATTATTCAATGTTACCAAGTGGTAGGTGTTCATTGAAATAATCTCAACGTTTATCGAGATTATTTATTACTATGATTTCATTGATGAAATTCTATGATCCATATCTCAAAAAAACTCATGGATTTTTTTATCATTCTATTATTCATTTTTTTAATATATTAATACCCTTTTTTCTACTATTTATTACTAATTGTAATTAAAAAATATTTTTAATAAAATTACACAACTGTTCACTTTTCGGTATAAAATAAATTTTATTCCAAAAACCAATATTTCAAAAAATGGTTTTAAAATATAATTTTATGATATTTTGTTAAGAAAATGGATTTTAAAAAAGTTTTATGGTTTTTAAATATTATCTTATATGTTTCAAAATCTATTTTCAAAGGAAAATGTTTTCAAAAATGTTTTCTATTTTAAAAACAATTTTTCAAATAAGAAAGGATATTTTCCTCAAGAAATGTTTTTAAAAGATGTTTCAAAATTATTTACATCTAAGAGGACATATATTGGTGTTACTCATTCTTTATTGGGGATATGATAAAATTTTTAATTCGATTATTTCTCAAGATGGTTTATGGTTTGATGTAATAGCATTCATGAACCCCATTTCCCTATTACAGGTTATATGTTTTTGAAATCCGTTTCTATTTAACAGATTATATGCCTATGAAACCCTCTTCATTTCATGGGTTATTATTGGATTAAATGATTATAAAACCTATCTCTTTTCCATAATTTAGGAACATATTACATATTTATGATACCCATTTCATTTCAAGGGTTATGTTGTGAATATTTATTATGATTTTTTGGAACATATATATATTATCTCTTTATGATATGGGTGTGACCTATATCTCTATTCAACTCATTGGGTAAAAATTTATATCTTGTGAGATATAATAATATGGTTTTTTGAGTGAACCTTGATTACAAATATGGTCGTGGGAGTGAAACATGACTATATAGATGGTATGGGGAGTGAACTAGTACTACTTATATGGCTATGGGAGTGAATCATGACTACTAAGAGGGTTTGGGGAGTGAACCCATAATACTAAGATGGACTTCGAATTTATGACTTTCATATCATTTAAATCGTTTTTATATACTTATATGTATTCAACAATTATAAGTTTTATTCCTATGTAATTATTTTATTTCTTATGTTCTTTATTTCTTTATGATTAATGTCTTGTGAACATCCAATCATTATGACATGATTGTTTTTTATTATCTTTTATAAGAATGTTCAGATCTTCTAATGTTATGATCATGTTCCATACCCTTATGCTCATGTTTATTCTTATATATCTCCATTATTTACCCTTACTGAGCAAATGATCATAGCCCTTTTATTATTATTTCACTAGGAAATGATGACATATTTTAGGAATGATATGTCTATGTGGGGTTAGAGTCTTGAATAACATAGTGGGAGATAATGAAGCTCACTCATGTACCATCATTTAAGTTTCCAGGTTTCCAAAGGCACTAAAATAGCATGGACTTTGGGCATCTATTTTTATATTATATTAAGTATTCCACAAAAGTAATGTAAAGACAATGTAGGGAAAGTGTGGGTCACTATAATTAAAGCCTTAGTGATTGGAAATCATGATTATAATATTTTAATTTCATATTGAAACATGTGATGTTCTATTTGAAATGTGGTATATGAATGTGAGATCATATGACAACCATACCCACCAGGGCCTACCTATCTGGTGGAAGGAAAATCCACCACTACCTGTGACCCACCTCTAATAGTCTAAGAGATAAATACAAGTGTTAGATAAGCATATATAACAAATGGGAGCCCTTAATCTTTGGAATCTATTTGTACACATACACACATCCAACTCTATGAAATATTAAAGAATTAGTCATAACCAAAACAAATAATGCATGCATATATCTATCCCATTATCAAAGTACATAAAAAGTACTAAAATCATGAAAATAGAAAATTAAAATCCCCCCAAATACTATAAAATCTTCCATCCTAGTAATATGGATGGGACTTATATCAAATGAAACTATTGGTACACCCCTTTTAGATTCTAGCTCATGAATCTATGCCTACTCTTGGCAGTCCAAGGACGCTAATGAAAGGCATATTGTTTTCATGATACATGACATATTAGGGAAGATCCTATATAGGGGTCAGTATGAAAATACCACATAGAAACCACAAAATTCAAAATAAAAGGGAGAAACTAAAAGAAAAAAAGACAACTTAACCAAAATCCAAAGGAGGAAACCCAAGATATAGAGAAAAAGAAACTTCATATTGACCACTCCATAACTATAAATTACTAGTAATATCACTCCACATAAAGTGTCAATAAATATATGTTACATCACCACAAGTACTGCTGAAAAAATTCAGATAAACTCATCTCAAACTACATGTATTTTGAGGTGCGAATCTCATAGTCATCGACTATAATCTACACAAGGATCAAAGGTATCTATCATATAGGATATCACAATCCATTATACCTATCACTCATGATGGTATTCATTTGGGAGATATAACTCATTGAAAATAGCACTCCATGTCTAAAAATAGTGCTTAGTACCATATGTCATATATCTGTTGTCTTGCACTCTGTGAAAGCTCATAATATCTCAACTGTAGAGGCCCACGCCTCACCAATGCATTCACAATTGAGGGATATTTAGCCCCATACCAACATCCACATGCATCATTGGGATGGAAAATTGAATGACCCACACATCACCACTACCACAAACATGAGGTGGTACTAAATCTGAACAATCCCACGAAACCTCTCAAGAACCTGTGCGGAGAGGAACGCACCTCACTATGTAGAGTGAGTAGTAACTCCTAATTGTGGTATCGTGGATATTATGTGTAGGGACCACTCCTCAAAACTGTGATCCACAACTGAGGGAGACATAAATCACATGGAGGACCCTCTCCTCATCAGATCTTTAAGGCATGGGAGTACCACTCCATAGATAGTAGACTCTCAACCATGTAAAGGAGAGTTCTATATCTACCTATATGAACACTATGAGGGTGTTGCACTGTGATGTGTTAAGGTAGTACCAGACTCAGGAGAACTACTTTGTGAGTTTGGAAGACTCATGACCTGGTGCGACAGGGGAGTAATATCACCATGTATAGTGGACCTATACCCTGGTTTGACTGGGTAATATTGTATCGATCTACACAATATGTATGGAAGACTCGTTCCCTAGTGAAACAGATGAACACTGTCTCCATCGATAGAGGACATTCACCATAGTGTGACGGGGTAGTATCATTATAATGTAAAATATCTGATGAGAATACTCAATTAAAACCATCATCAAGAATCACCCAAAGAAGTTTCATGCTCAGAATATATCACATTATATCTATGACCCCAAAAAATGGCCACTACCATCTTCTAGTTGAAAACCAACTCAAGATATGCTACTCATGACATCCATCCAATTACATGAAATAGATATGTTTGATGGAGAAGACTATAATGGTTGTAAAAGACATGTAACAGAAGTACATATGGTGTCAAAAGATACCATCTTGTGGTCATATCCCCTATCAGTATGTAGCTTGTATTTTGTAATATAAATGGTGTCTAACATATCTCACATAGCGTGTGACCCTCTCCGAACTACTGGGCTTGTCATTTCCCATACACAGCTGGTTGGACATCTCTCCCCACACCAACTATACCCTCATTTCAAAGAATTCCTTGGATAATTTTATACTTGGCTATGTTCCAAATCCCTTCCTAGGATTGAAAACATGTTCCGTTTTACCTTGGAAGGTACTTCAATATGGTCGTGTCCCTTGACATAGTATCCCTGACCATATCCCTCATCTACACAACAGGGGATCTCTAAATTGTTTATACCTCTAGTATATGGTGTGAATTCCCCATAGTTCTTCATAACCAAATGGAAATAAAACATAGTGTGTTCTCCACCTCACTACACTCAATTTTATGTGGAATACTAAACAATAGTCTCCAATGAGCCACCTAAAACCCCTAGTTTCCATGAAAACCCACATATCAACCCTCAATGAATCTCTAGAAGTTATAATAGGTCTCTAAAACCATATAAAATTAATAAATATGTATTAGGGAGTAAAGGTAGTAAATTCACCAACATCATAGAATAATTACGAAACATTGGGTGCATATTCGTGCTCTGAACCATCTACAACACCTTCCTAGAGAGATCACCGACAAGATTAGGGATCAGTAGCACCTCATCTTCTAAATTCAGCCTTAGTCATTTTTTATATTTTGGGGATCTCACCACCTCTATCCAATTCAAGGAAAATAATAAATGTGTGGGTTTTTAAGGTAATTAATTTTTATTTATTTAATAACTCATTTAACAAACCTCTAATGGTGTCTTCCAACTAGGTGTCCAACATCGAGAAACGTTATTTCTCACCTAGGGGAAACTGTGCATTCTGAACTCAATCATGGTCTTAGATATCTATTAAAAGTCTCCAAAAGGGATTTATTGCACTTTTAATATAAAAGAAAGTATTCAAGGTAAAATATTTTCAATATTACCGCACTGAGGATCTTTGGGCCCCAAAATCACGAGAAGACTCCTTAGGTTTCATCAGAATGATTCATAAAAATATTCCATAGACATACAAAGAATAACCCGAGTCTCTACACTATCCCCTATTTAATTATTTTTTACTATAAAATAGAAATCCTACACATAAGGATGAATATGAGCTCCCAATTGGGTTTCCCACACTATCGAGCTTCGAAGAAGGTTCACTTGTTATCAACCAACATGAACATAGGTGAACCACAATCTCAAACAAGGTCTTATATTGATAGAACCAAAATGACACATAGTAACTCAAAAAGGTACTATTCAACTTTCATCACGCTCAAATGATTGACACATTATTTAACAAAGAATGCACCATTCTCTTAAACTACAATAGGTGAAAAAAACAAAACACCATGGCCATATGTGGTCTTAGGGCCTAAGGGTACACAACCTCGCTAACCAAATAGTCCTAATCTACAATTAGATGAACTTAATCATCAACATAAATTAATATAAACGAAAGTGGGACCTAAACACTATCTACCATTGGCACTGACCATTGCAGCGGTGACCTATAGTGCCACCTGAATGTGGCTCAGATGGTGTTTCACATATGGGGGAACCAAAACTACACCAAGCGACCAAAGCCAATGAAAAAGGAACATAGTCCAACCCCATTGTAGAAAAACATAGGCTGGCCCATGGGTACTCATTGGGTATTACCTACCCCTCTATCTTTAAACCTCCAACTGCACTATATATCATAAAGCTCTACAAGAGATATCCATTATGATGAATCACATATCATAGAAATACCTATGTTCTATTATTTGAAGAAGCCAATATACTATTGGAGAGGTAAACCAGATATGTCCTTAGTTATATTTCTTCATACTCCACCACTGCAGAAAACCAAAATCTTATAGCATAAACTACTCCATGGGTCTTACTAAAAATTATTAAAAAGTCGGTTGTGTCCTCCCACACATGATCTCAACCTTAGCTTCTTAAAATCAATCCTTAGAGAAGGGAAAATCTATAGCATAAGAAATAAACACTTCCACACAAATTGTTGGAATCCCTATAATTATGGTGGGTATAGAACCAATTCAAATTGAGGATAATATCATTGGACCCCCTCTGCTATGAAAATATTTCATGTGAGGAATTATACCACTAGATATTGGCTATATTGTCTAGAAAATTGTTTATTCATTGATCCTTTTTGTATGAGCCTCTAGAATAAGGGTCCATCAAAAAAGGAACCTCTGGTATCTTCATTTCTGACCCCATCACTCCTGTATAAAAACACTCCCTAAACACAAAAGTCAAAGGATCTAGTCTTCCAAACATTGATACTATCCTCTTTGGGAGGCACTGAATCACCCTCATGACATTATTACACATCACATGAATGCATCATGGTGGGGGCAGTGTCCATATTTCTCATGATTATGAATATAATTCAGTTATAATTATCAAAGGGATATACTAATGCCCCCATCACCCTAGATAATCCTAGTGAAAAAAGTAGAAATAATATAGTACCTTATAATAGTGTATAAAAATTATATTGAAAATGTAGAAATGACACATAGAATACCTCTAATAATTCTTATATCCTCTAGGTCATAGGACTCTACCTCTTACAGCTTCCCTCCCCCTTATCCTCTAACTCCCTGAGCCTGGAACAGACCCCCTAGGGGTGGTAGTGGTATCAAATCTAACATTATTCCACCTCATGCTGATCACCTTGATCCTTCTCCATGTCTATCATCATGAATAACTCCTTTATCGTACCATGATCTATGTCAGAGCAGTCTATCATCCATCCCCCACTCATAATAACGATGAGTTTGAGAATCTCTTGCATGATTTCCCCAACCATCACAATCCTAAAATCTCCCATCAGTGTGCTAATTAGATGCTCGATGTGACTCTTGATCTATAGACACATGTGTTTGAGTCTAGTAATTGGTGTGCCTCCTGCACCACAAACCTATTGACTGACATCTACTAGCTATTATTGATTACATGATCCCAGGATAATCAATACTATATCAATCTGTCTGACCCACTTCTAGGAAGATCCCTTTCACTAGTGCTTACCCTAGTACTCTTACAAAATAGGGAAGCCACCAGGGGACCCTTGCTACATGTATGTCTCTATGGGGGCCGTACCTAAAGGTATATGAAAAGAAAAATGGATCTCAAACCATATACAGGAAGTATCATGTAAGGAATTACATTTCATTGAAAGTGTCTACAATGGACAGAAAAATTACCAAATAATTGTATTTGATCAAATATTTGATATATGATGAATAATTTTAAAGAGAAATTAATTTTTATTGTTGATTCAATCATATACAATTTTAATTTTAATATGGTTCTAAATTATTTTTGTCATGAGTAAAAGAACAGTTTATTGTGGAGTGGTATTCAAGTTTCATAAAACATGAATTTTTTCATATTGGAAAAACACATGAAATCATCACGGATGAAAGAACATAATTATGAAAAAAATGAAAGGAATATTCCTAGATAAATTATTGAGTTCATCAAAAATTATATACTATATACCACCCATAAAAAATTTCAGGAAAAGGAATTAAGAATGTATATCAGGGGATTCCTTGAAAATATAGTACATAATATCTGAAACATTTGTGGTCAGAGTATAGTTGATTCACTATGGTCCTACAAAACATCCCTCAAGGTCAATGTTGGTATTTTTCCCAAGAGAGTCATTTTTGGTATGTGTTTACAACTGCCTATAAAGTTACTAAACTAAACCTAATGGGATATTTAGAAACAAAACCTAGAATTTATAAAAGATTCTTTGAAGAATTATTCAAATGATGGAGCCTTAAGATCTAAATATAGAATAATTTTGGGAACTTATTACTATAAAAGGAATGGATCAAACACCTCCATGATAGAAACAATTAGATAAAATGATTCTATGTTGGTGATAAGGTGTTTCCATTCTCATTCTATAGGAGTCTCGTTCCATGATGGATTTGTTCCAATGTAATTTTCCATTCTTAGTGTCTAACAAATTTCTATTTGGTAGAGTTGAGATTAGACGATCGGAAATTCAAAATCTCTCCAAGGTGAATATGTAGGAACATAAGATATTTCACTATGATTTTTATATGGTACCAATTTATTAATCAACACAAATGGATATTGAAAATCATTAAATACATAAGTTTGACTGTTTATTTTACACCTGTGTAGATAGTTATATATTACGTATTCTATCAGTTATAATTTCAAGCTAAACGTAATTCATATTGGTGTCCAATATATTTATGGGGGATCGTACAAGTATTTTAGGATATATATATAGTTACCCCAATTTTTTTTATTTTTTTTATTATTTTAATAGTGAAAAAAATCATAATAATATGATTTTAAATTTCAATTTCTCCTAAAGAAAAAATCATAGTGTAAACCAATGATACATTTGTTTGAGAAGTAGGTAATGGATTGTAATTATAAAGGAACAAAGAAGAAAAAAATTAAAACATTAGAAAACAATAATTTTGACCATTACTATATTTATCCAATTCACAATAGAAGATTAATTTATTTATGAGACTCTATGAATGTATTTTTGATAGCTCATCCATACTTGAGTAAAACTATTTAATAGTAAATTAACTTGAGGTTATCCTATAATATCAAAGAACATGTTTGATTTAGTTTTCAATTAAACATGAGTTAGATAATCCCGATATTTGACAAAATAAGTATTTACTTCCAACATTGACTACTATACAATGTATTTGGAAATTCATACTCTATTGGTATTGTATATTTCATAGTTTAGATTGGCTCATCTAACAAGAGAATTTCACTAAAAATGTATGAGAAAAATCTGATATGTTCATGTTGATAAATTGTATTGAATGGTTTGTGGAATTATGAACTCTAATAGAGAAGTAGAATATGATGTATCTAAATTTAATATAGAAAGATTTATGATTTTTTGAAATGGATCATGAAAATATGCATATTAGGAAAAATTAATTGGTTATTGCACCCCTAGATGAAAATTTAATCCCATTCAATTATATCATTTTAGAATGCCAGAACCAGGACCATTACATGAGAGGAATTGGGACCCTTGTAAACATATGGAAAATTTCTATTTTAAAAGTGATGGATACATCAATCTGATATATTTCAAAAAAATATGTACATTATAAATTCTTCAACTTTAATTCATTTTAATAATTACAAAATATCAGTGATTTTATCATTATTTATAAATGTAATTTACTAAAAAAATTAAATTAATAATTTTTCATAGATTATATCATTTGGTGTTTAATTAGGATTAAAACTAAATATGTTTTTTTTAATTTCAATATTTTTCATAAGCAATGTATGTCCCATAAAATGAATGAATAATCTTATTCAGATTTTATGAGTACACAAGTTCATACATTTTAATGATATATAATGTGATGTTGAAACGGGTTTTCATCTATGAATGAAACCACTAAAATGTTTAAATTCCCTGAATTATCCACCAAGGATAATGAATAATGAATTTTTTAAGTTATAAAAGTCCGGAATTTTCGAAATCAAATGGATCATACATGAATACATATGACTAATTTTAATACTATATAAAATTACGTGCAATAACAACATGGGAAATATTCATTGTAAGGACTCTCAAATCAGAAATGTATGTAGTAGTTTTCACAATATAAGATACATTTATAAGACACGTGTGGAAGTATGGATGAGTCCTAATATACATAAAAACACATTTCAGAATGTTTAAAAGTTACTATATGATGATAAATAGAGAATTGAATATGTATCAATGAGTACAAACATTTGTAAGATTCATTTTCTATTATATATGGATAAAGTTATATGTCATAAATAATGTGTTAAAGTGATGTAATCTATAAAATGTGTCCTAAAATACATCATGAGGAATCATAATGAACTATAGTTATAGAGATTATATCTAGTGGATGTGGATAATATCCAATTCATAAGTATACTAATGAAATATGACATTAAGGATACATATAATTATCAAGAAATAATGGGATGAGAACTCATAGATAATATATAATATGTTAGGAGAATGAAAAAATCATATGGGTTCCAGGGAACACTGCATCAGGAACTATTCACCCATATGGGCCTTCGAGCCATTGGTTTGTTCCTTAGGTCCTGTAAGGCCTTCGGGACACCTAAGGCCTTCAGGAAAGTTTTCTCTCAAAGACTTCAGTCCCCCTCAAGGACTTTAGGTGACCCCAAGGCCTTCGGTCCACAAGAAAATTTAGATCCAACTAGTAAAGATTACAAGGGACCAGTCTTTATAGGAAGATTTTGAAGAGGCGCATTCACTAGAGCACAACAAACCCGAATAGGAAGGTTGAAAGGGTGTGGAATTACAATCGGTACTGGGCATCTGTAGTTCTACACAGGACAGATAGCCAACCAACCTTACGAAGATTGAGTACTGATATCACGACATTTGATGGGGAGGGGTAGTCTTAAGATTCCTTATCTGGACGATTTACTCTAGACCTAAGAGTCATGTGATTGTCTCTTAAGACTTCAGGCCTTTTAATAGATCCCCCTTGTCACATTAAAGAGGGATTAACAAATAAAATTTGAAGGCCTTTATGCCATTAAGGAAGGTAACAATGTACCTATTCAATCATTCAGAGGGAATATTTTACATCCACATAGAGATATTCATCCAACCAGAGCATGAAAATGGAATCCTGTCTTTATATATTTACCAACCTTTTCTTCCCCCCAATTAAATTTGATGAAACTAACTATAGGGTGTATTTTGAAGGTTTTCCTATATTGTTTATTTTTTTAGTACTTTCAATTTTTATACTTATGACATATAGGACAAAATATATTAAAGGAAAATATAATTCCCCCGCCCCTATACTATATTAATTCATTCACATAATGATATATTCTATCATTTATGATATTATAGAAGTTTTTTTATGGTAGACAGTATTATATTTCCATTTATTATGGTATTTCAATTCCAAAGTATATTTTTATGTACACATAATCCTCATGTAACTTTTCTAATCTCATATTATGAAGTGAGGTAGGGTATTTATTTATGAGTAATAAGATGTTTCTAATAATTGGGTTAGTTATGTTTACTAAGTGTTGTGATCATTTTATTATGTATTTTATCAAAACACAACTAGTTGGGAAATTAGATGTTGTATTGAATGGTTACTGAGATAACATGAGTGTTCCATTTATTAAAATTTTAATTTACTTGATTATGTGGGGGAATTTCTAATATTACACTACTATTTATATAACTGATTTCAAAAATTAATTTGCTTTCATCCAAATACACAAATATTAATATATTTTTTTCCAACAAACATTTTACTCATGCACTCACATAATGAATACATTGAAAACCCTACCTCTCTAAAGAAATCCCGAGTAACATTACAATACATTTTACTTGGGTTAAAATTTTTGTTGTGAGTCATGTGAATTTTTCCATATCAGTGTTACATAATATTATATTGGATCATTAATATGAATACCTACATAACATAAAATGGAAACACCATAGGTCTTGTAGCCTCAAATTAAATCAATAATTTCATTGATAGTATTTTAACTTATTGCGTTGACCAATATATATTAAAATATTTAGATGTGTCCTTAGTTGTTTTAAGAAACTATGCATCATATCTTTGGAATTCCCATTTTTCTTGTAAATAATATATTAGTAAGGAGTAAATAAAATTTCCTCTAGAAGCCATGGTGCTTAAATTTTACGTTGATTTGAAGTTTTCTATCCATATTTATAAACCACTTTCCAATGATAATATTCCAATTGAATTATATTCTCACAATGTTAATCATTGAATTATTTTTGTTGTGAAACAGCGAGCCTATAAATGATGAAATTATCACTAAAAACTACAAGGGATACAGATCATCTATATCATTGAGATAACTATTGCTTTTATATTTGGAATAATCAATATTTTTGTTTATATGGTATTCACCATGGTTGAACCTCTTGAAGTGAATTACAATATTACATCCCTTCTGACATATCACCTTGGAATGATAATTATTTTTTCTAGACAAAAAATGGGATCCTAATGGTAGGTGATCCTCCCAAAATTAAACCATAATCATTAGGACATCTGATAATAGGATACAATGGATGCATTTTTATCATTGAGGATTCCCTCGACCTTGATTATATAAATTGTATCAGTTAATGTGTATTTTTTATATCGACATCACTATGTCTCATAGTTGATGTAGGAGAGATTGGTTGAGAAACAAATCTCTATACCAAGTAGGATGTGCTTGTGTTTAAGATGATGCAACACCCACACTTCAATATTTTGTTGAAAAAATCCTATAATTAATTATATATAGTTCATATATCATAAGTGATAACCCTGTCCTTGTATATATTGACTTGGTAGTTTTCATTAGGGCTTCCTCTATTATAGAAGTCATTAACTACCATGAGGATGATCTAGTGGTCAATTTTTTATAAGACCACCTATAGAAACCTAATTAATGTTCGATATAATAGTTAAAATGTATTTAAATATTTATATAAATAGTAAAACTTTTAGTAAATAGTTTATCATTCTCAGCTATTTTTTGGGTATTAGAAAAGTGTTTATTTCCATGCAGCTTTGTATAGATAATCTAACAAGGAATATAAATTTTAGCATACAATGTTCCCTTATAGATGAGTAGATTGGTAAAATTTTATAAAAACAAAATTCCAATAATATAGAGATATATATTGGATTGATTTTCTTTAAAAAGTTAGGATATGAAAATAATTTAATTTGAATGTAAAAAGTTTTAGTCAAATGGGATTCATTTCAAACATTTGTTTCATTGAAATGAGAAGCTTGATTGGTTCATCATATAGTAATTGATCATTGAGCTTCATAATCTGTTCAGTATACTAAACACATATCACATAAGATAATAAATTAGTCTTGGAAAATCCCTATAGATAATTCAAAAATAATTATATGTGTTGTGAATCATGAAAAATAGATATATCATACTAGTCCATGATTTAGATTATATATATCATTGACACTTTTTTGGAATTTCAACTCTTTATATATACTTACAATGTGAGCCTAACCCATGGTAATTAATCTATATGTCTTTTTTCTAAGACTTCTAATTTTTTAACAATATTTCTATTATAGAAAATAATCACTTCGAATCATTCGAATATATGAAAATTCAAGAGGTGCATATCCCTAAGAGGTAATGATGCGGATAATTAGGGTGATGTGTCCAGTAACAATTAATCCTTTTAATTTTTCGATATTATAGAAAATAATGAGGTATACTATGAATTAAAATGTCTCTAGATAATAGGTAACATTGTTAGTTGTTAATAATGTTGAAATCTAAATTTGGGAGACCTATCAGTATTCTTGTGTGGAATATCAGGAAAATTTTATCTGGATGTGGATATGATATTGCATGTAGGATGGTCAATAAGAAAGAAAAAAATAGAGAAAATAAAATTGCAATTAATTTTTATAAATAAAGGCTCCACAGTACCAAAAAAAGTATAACACTACAAGGGAATACAATAATGTGAAAAAAAATTCTATAATAGGAAAAATAGGCGAACTAATTTAGAGGGAAAACATTTAACATATTCAGGGTAAATATAGAAGAAAACTTTTTGAAAAAATTATCAACATAAGTGGGATTGTTAAAATCAGAACATACCAAAGGAAATTGATGAAATTAAACAACCAAGAGTAACACTAAATCAAATAATATGTTAGGGATAGAGGATTCACTACATAGTTAAGAAGAGTATGAATATATTTTTTCACCCTGATAAAAAAAAACCTAAATACCTTTGTTGGGTAACAGTATTCTAGTGGTGTGGCTAGTCAATAAATTTGAGGAAGAGGATGATCAATGGTTGGTGGGATGGCCGCATTGGAAACGCATTAGAGGAGTAGGTGGGGAGACCACCTAGGAGTAGCATCAGTGGGGAGGGGTGTTTTCCTCATTGGGTGGTAGTGTTAAGGGTGGAGGGTCACAAAGATGAGAGCTCATGGTGGGGAGGTCGCGTTGAGTCGTAATGTCAGAGGAGAAGGGTCACATATATGAGAAAAAATAAGGTTGATAGGAGGATGGTGGAAGAGAGGAGAACTCCCAAGTGTATTTTCAGGGGGCCGCATAGAGGTGATATGGACAAGGTGATCAACCCTATTTCCATGGTTTTTATAAAACTGTGCCTTAAAATAACCATATAGAAATAGTTTTAACTATGTTGTTTTTATAAATTAATCTATATCCATAGTCCTATAAAATTTAGGCTATAGGCCCATAGTTATTGATAATTATTCTAGTAGTGGTATATGATGCATGTAAAAAAACTTCCTTACAATCATTTTCTACATGATCTAAGTAAATAAGAAAGTTATCAGAGTCATGTTCAATAGATACAACAGGTACCACACCAACACAGGAGTATTTGGCCTGAATTCTAAACTTGAGACACATTAATAAAATCACCATAAATCCCAAACTATTTTCATAGCTGGAAAACTACTAAAGTCCTAAGGAATAATATCCTCTAATACCAAACTATAATGACCTGACCCACCTGAGCCTTCTTGGCAGGATGACGGCCAATCTGCCACTACCCTAGGACTGACTCCAATTGAATAAGGGATGGGGACCTTCACCAAGTAGAAATATCTTATACATGGAAGTCCGTATCCTATTGTACACATACACACATAAAAATATAAATCAACTTGAAATATTCCATAGATAATAATTGCTGAAATAAGAAATTCATGTATATATATATACAATAATAAGAGTGTAAAAATAATAAATACAAGAAAATAGAAAAATAAAACCCCCAAAAAACCCGAGAAATTATCCAAAATACTGATAATGAGGGGACTAATTTCAAATGCAACCACTTGTATACACCTTGGTCTCTAATTTTTGCTAATTTCTACTTGCTCAAAGTCCTCCAAGGACTCCATAAATAGGATGTTAATATTGAAAAGACATGAAATTTGTTGGAATATCCTGTGTGGGGGTGAGAATAAATATACCCAGCAGGCACCTCAAAAATTAAAATAAAAGTAAGTAACTAAATGTAAAGAGTTCACTAAATGTAAAATCCAAAAGAGAAAACCCAAGAGAGAGAGAAAAAGAAACTTATTCTCCACTACTACTTTCCCAGAAATGAAAATTCATCTAAGTCCACATTGCTTATCAATCAATATATGTATAATCATCTCAATGAATCCTATAAACATCTAGATATTCACATCTCAAACTCCTATCCATGTGAGGTACTATAACAACCCATCACTTGACTTCACATTAATACATGATTTATTACATATGATTAGACTTAATGAAACCCAAAATGTCAAAGAGTCTAGTGTATTTGAGAAATTAACTACATTAAAAAAATTAAAAGAGGAAAAATCATCTTTATTAAAAAAAATCTTAATATACTGACATATAAAACTTTAGGGGATATCTTGGGGAAATATATAAGAAAGGGGTAATATATAAAGACCAGTAATGGAATAATAATTCAATAACATGAAATAAATAATACATGTTATAAAATAGTCATATTAATGGTATGTAAAAGTAAATATAATAATAAAAATGAATGATAGGACATGATATAGAATGATAACATGAAGGCGACATGGGAAATGTGGAAATAATATAAAATACTGCATCATAAACATAAGTCAAGGAAAACAGGAATTACATCATGATAAACCATGTCCCATAATGTAATTAGGATCACTCCCAATCCCAACATTATTTCTAATGATACTAAATATGATTCAATGAATTGGAGTGTTATATAATTTCTGGCAGACCCATCTGTTTCATTTGATTCTCATGCTTATGTGTTCCACATTGAACGTACAACATGGATCCATTCGTCATCATATTTTATTTCATAATCAATGAATGTGTAATATATACATGTAATTAACATGTCAAATAAGTATAAGTGTATAAAGGTGAAAACCCTTGCTAGTAAATGGGTATGGTATTCACTATACAATTATTTTTTCATGGAAAACTGCGGTGAAATTTTGGCAGCATAATGACATCCCATAAGAATTAATAAAATGGGTTTAAGAGATTGAAAGGGGATATCATCATTTGGAAATCAATTGTTTAATAAATGTTACATGTAAATACATATCCCAACATTAGTAATTGGAAATAAAAGGCATATAATAATAAATAAATTTTATAATAAGGAGAATGAGATGATCCCTTACTTGAGTGTCTGAAACCAAATGATTGAGAGAAGCTTCTTGGGTTCATGGGGAACAGTGGGAAGACTCTAGAGAGGGTAGGGTAGAGTAAGGATATCATACAAGTATTTTTAGTGAATATAAATGTGAGCTTCAATGGTTTTTTTATAGTAAATGAGTCAGGATTTCGTTATCATTTCTCAAACATAGGTTTTGGATTCTATATAATAAAATTACCAAAACCAAAAACCATCCCATTGTTTTTTATTGTTTCTGCCCAGTGGGAGTGGTTTTAAATATTATATATGTACAACATCAAAATAAAATAAAATAATACCCTTGATTATGTGTAAGGGAGTCATACTCTTAAAGAAATGATTTTGAAACATTAAAATATATTAATTGTTTTGTAGGATTCCAAAATTCTTTATTAAATTAATAAAATAAACATGAAATAAATTTATTTTAAATAGAAAACTTATATGTGGTCTTGTATACCCTTTTTATAATACATTAAATCATTTTTGGGTCATTATTATGTCATAATACCCACCGTATATTTATATTGAACTTAATTTTTACCCAACAATTTTATTATCTATGAAAATAATGAACAAATCACCATTGGATAATTTCAATGTAAGGATTCCAAAAATAATATTCATTTTATATAAATAAATTTTTATATATTTTCATTTACACTTAAATTTTTAAATTATATTTATGGAGAAATACTGGGGTTTATTTTTATAATAAAAAATTTTAGACCCTTATAAAAATTAAATCAAGCTTTATATAAATTATATGATCATTTATTTTTTATAAAAAATATTTAACAATATTATTTTAATAATATATAATTTTTTCAAAATATCCTATAATTCAAAAAATTAAATTACATAATTGAATTTTAATATTAACAAAAATTACTATTTTTTATTGTATCAAAATATAAAAACATTTAAAAGTAATAATAATACGATGAAAATATATTCATTTATACATAATAATTTACCTCATCGTATTAATTGGGTATTCATACATATCCATTTAATACACAAACAAATTCCTTATGAGTAATGTCTGATATGGTGAGACGTTAATGGGTTGGTTCAGCGTACTTTGTTTGGGTCGTGATCTTGTTGAGCTTGGACATATCTCGTAAACAGATTCTCTCACACTTATGTTGATGAATCTCATAATGGGCATGGTCAAGGGAAAAGAACAATGAAGTTGTCTCACTCAGAAGCTCTGATAAATGGTCTTTATATGGTACAATCCTACTAGATGAGGCCATCACATCCTTTTTTTGTGTCAAATGGATGTCTAAAACACTACATTTATACTAATCATTTGATCATAGCTCAATGATTATGTTATCAATGGTAATGATTCTTAATATTTATTTAAATATTTTAATATATAATAAACCAAATAATTTCATTTATTTTATATAACCATATTACATAATAATTCCTTTAGTTAAATCACAAGGGAATTATTATTACTATAATAGTTCGGTTCATTACAATCATCACCACATAAGAAATTTCTCCCTCAATGTTTTCCTTTCCCATACTAAATTATCTTTTCCCATCATAATTTTCATCCATAGAAATTTGACATGGTGAACTGTCTTGTTTGATAGAACTTTTTCTCTATGATTTAATATCTTTTTCATCTACTCCTCAAATGAAATATCATTCTCCTATGGTACCACATATAGATTGAAAACATGTATGGGTTTTCTAGTGTACTCTCTCTAGATGAATATATGAAATAAAGGATGTAATTGATATGCGTTAGGTGGGAAATCTAGTAAAAAATCCACCACTAAAATTAGATCAATGATCTAAAAGGGACCATTGTATCTTGTACTAATATTTCCTCTCTTCAAAATCTCATAAATTTATTCCATGATGATTTGAATATGAATACTATGTAACTAATATAACACTCTAGGTCTTGTTGATGATTGTCAACATACCTTGATGTGTTTCTGAATGCTCTTAACCTTTTCCATTATTTTCCTGAACATTTTAGGACCTAATAGTTTTCGTTCCCCAATCTCATCAAATAATGTAGGTGTTTTTCACCTCTTCCCATAATGGTCTTCTAACAGATCCATTTAGATGGTTAAATGGTAACTTTTATTGTATGAGAACTCAACCAGGGGAAGATATTGATCCCATTATCTATTGAAGTCAATTGATCATTATCTTAATATGTCATTCACTTTTTGGATAGTCAGCTCAAATTGGACAACTGTTTAAGGTTGATATACCATGATGGAGCTCAACTCATTCTTCCAATCATATTAGAGACTCTTATAGAACCTAAAGGTAAATCTTAGATCGAGATCAGATATAATTTCTAGTGGCTTTCCACATAGCCTTACCACTTCTCAAATTTTAATCCTTACAAGTTAATGGAGTGAGAATTTATCTCAAATCACATGAAGTGTGTGGTCTTCATAAGTCAATTCAATATAAACCATATATCATTATTTCCACTTGTAATATTCAAAAGACCAGTGATAAATTCCATTGTGATGTTTTCCTATTTCCATGTAGGTATTGGTAATGGTTTCATAATCCTGTTGTAACCTTTTCTCTCTACCTTCATGTGCTAACATTGAAGACATATTCATGTATATTTTGAAATATAATTATTTATGTGGTCCCACTAATAGTTCTCTTATTTATCTTGATACATCTATTTTCTTATTGGATTGATGGATAAGGATGAGCTATATGCATCATCCAATTCCTCTTTCTTTGACACTTTATATGATGGTAGACATAGTCTTGACCTAAATCTCAGAACTCAATCATCATTAACATTGATTTCTATCAATTTTCAGTTTCTTATATTTTCCACTTTCTTCTAAATTCCCACTTCACTTCTATTCGAATCCTTTGTCATTTCCATAATGTATTGTTGAGAAATCATTTCTAAAGAGATTGATGATGTTCCCGCCTTTATGATTCTCATGTATATCCTCATCAAGACTAAGATTCCCACATCCTTCTCGATTCTCATCAATGATATAATTGATGGATCCATTGAACTTAGCGCATCTTCCACTTTATTCGATTTCCAAATATGGTAGTGAGTTGACAAATCATAGTTTTTTATTGTCTCCATCCATTTTCCTTAGTGTGTATTTATCTCTTTTGGTATGAAATGTACTTGAGGATTTTGTGATCTATATATATTTCACACTTCTCCCCAATAATATAGTGCCTCTATTTTTTCAAATGAGAAGATAACAACAGTCAACTCCATATTATGTGTTTTGTTGTTCTATTTTTTATCTTCAATTACCCTAAATCATAGGTTATGACTTTTTCATTTTGTATTAACAGAAAACCCAATCCCTTCTTTGAATCATTGCTAAATTCTATGATTTGTTCCCCACTTGTGGGTAGTGTGAGAATGGGTTCAGTAATATGTTTCTTTTTCAAATATTTATTTTTCTCTTTACAATAATCATTCTAATAAAACATCACTACCATATGAGTTATCTTTTTTAGGTGATTTCAAAATCAAGATAAATTTATCACAAATCATACAATAATACCAAGGTTATCAAAGGAAACTATAGATATTTGACACAAGTGTTGGCATCTACCATCCATAAATTTCCCCTTTCATGGAATGGTCCATAAATATCTAATTGTATGTGATGGTATTCCCCAAGAATGAGACTTCCATCAACCATAACTAAATTTTTTTATTCTTGGAATTAATATTCTCATTTTGTAAGGTCTTTAGCAAAGTTCTCAAATGCTCCTCATGATCCTAATTGGTTTTGGAGAATATTATAATATCATATATAAATACTACCAAATATTTTTTGAGGTAATCTCAAAGTACTCTATTTGTAATGTCATTAATGATTGTTGGAGTATCAGTGAGTCTGGAATGAATTACTATTAACTCATAGTGACAATACATTAAAATAAAAGCAGTCTTTAGGATATCATCATTCTTCACCCTAACATGATAACATCATGATAATATATCCACTATAGAGAAGTATTTTGTTACATATATCTAATAGAACAAGTCATAAATCTATTTAATATAGTACATGTTGTTTATCGTGATCTTATTGAGCTCATGATAATCAATGAAAAGGAACATTGACCCATCTTTCTTCTTAACTAAGAGGGCTAGAGCTCCCTATAGTGATGCATATGGGAATATGAAGACTTTCTTCAAATATCCCTATAGTTTTTTCTTAAGCTCCTCTAGTTCCATAAAATCCATTATATATTGATTTTTGGATAACGGTAATGCCCCATGTATAAGATCAACTGAATATCCCACCTCTCAGTTAGGAGGATGACCACGAGACACCATGGAGAATACATCATTTTATTCCCTCAAAATGGGAATGTATTCAAATATGATTCTATCCATATACTCAATAATATGATCCAAATAAAATTGATCATAGGGAAACAATATTCATTCTCTAGATGTAGGAACAATAGATGATTCAACCTCCTCCATGAACATGTATAAAATTAGGGGTCGATTCATGATACAGATATTAATTTACTTATGTGGAAAATTATATTGTCTATATATATGGATATCTAATCTGTAACACCCCGAGATTTTATAGTATATTATTTCTTCAAAGTAATTCAATAACTTGCGCTACACGCAACACCGAGTTCGACCGCACCACGACTTATCAAACTAGATGTTCAAAAGCAGTTATGAATTATATTATCTGAATTTTGACTTTTATATATTTCATATAAATTTTAACATTAATATTATTTGTTTTTTATACAAAATATAAGATCAAATTCATTTTTTCAGATAAAGGAAGTATTTTTCAGAAAATGCAATTTTACCATATTTTAATGGAAACTCTTTTTAAATCCAATATTTGACACTTTTATATATTCAATTTGAAAATAAAAAACATATTCTGCATAATCGGGACATTAAAATTTATTTTCGTTAAATTTTTGGTGTTTTTCTGAGAACTTTCATATTTGGGGGAACAGTGAAAAATACTAAATTTTAATTGAAAACAAATTTTTTAATGAAAATAATTTAGAGTGTTCAATTATACATTGGAATGGTTTTGAAGTATAATTAGATTATATTTTTATCATTTAATACAACATAGGTCATTATATGAATTTTGACATTTAAATTGGACATAAATATAAGTTAATCTTTTGGTTGTTTTTACCTTTTAAAAACCAACCTTTTGGTTTTAACAATGGGAATTAATTCTAAATTAATAAATGAAACTTCTATGTTTCTAATTTGGTAAAATAGTCTTCATTTTGTAATTTGGAATATCAAAATTAGCTTAGGGTAAATTTTTTGTTCTTTATTAAAACATTGAATTTTTGACGAATAGTCAAAACACTATGTTATAATTTAAAACAGAATTATTATTTAAGAAATTATTATTTTATTTAAATTTATTTATGTCAAAATAGATATAAAATACCTATAAAATCTCAATGTAATTCATTGAAGTCATTTTAAAATAGAATTAGATGTATAAAATTTTATTGAACATTTTATACACTTTTACACACCTTCTAGGCACATTGGAAAATTTGCATAAAACATAATTTTACCACATCTGTGAGTTGAATTCCAAAAATCCTAGAGATATAGATGAAATTTTTATGTAAAATTTCATTCAAAAAGTTGAAAATGGTTTTTGGTGAATAGTAACTAATGCCTTTTATTTACCATTGTTAAAAGTAAATCGTGTGATTAAAGGTAAAAATAAAATTATAATTACCCTAAAAAATGCCCTAATTCTATGGGATAAGTGTAATTCTACCAAAAATACCTTATAAAGAAAAAATGATCCTTTAGGTCCAATTGGATTAGATTAGGATATTTATTATTATTTTATTTAAAGAAGAGTTAAAAGTGTTAATTTCAATATTTTTAACTAAAACATTTTTAATATAGAGTTATAAATTAAATAAATTAAAATATAAATATTCATTAGAAATATAAAAATATTTCTTACATAATGGTATTTTATTTATAATTTTTAGAGATTAAATAATTAAATTTATTTATGACACAATGAGGATGCAATTATTACATTCTTAATGAAATATTAACATAATTTATATAATAAATATTAAAATAAATATAATTTAAAAGTCTTGATGCCATACATACATTTTTTATGTTAATATTACATGTTAAGGTTTATTAGATAAATTATTTTCGAAGTGATAAGGTTTTTATGACTATCACAAAAACAAAATTCCAAATAGTGTCAAAATTGACATAAATTATTTTTAAAAAATAATACTGTATTATTGATTGATATAATGTCATAAAAATATAAGTCTTGGAAAAAGGGATCACATTATATTATATATTTCATTAATAAACCACTAGATGTTTTCTTTTATGTTTAGAGTATGTTTATGAACCATATACTTTAACAATACAATGAGACACGATAAAAGTTAAACTATTTAACTTAGAGTTAAATCTAAAAGATAAGGTTAAAATGGAAACCTAAATTTGTCTAAAAAAAATTGAATGAGATTATTTAGACCCATTACCGGATTAGCCTCTAAATAAATTCATTTGGATCCATTATAAATGTAATATTATTTTATAATAAATTAATCTTTTAATCATTTCCAAAAGTGACCCTCACAACTCTTATAAAAGGGTACTTTCCATTATCTAAAAATCACATCCCCAAATCCATTTTTCTCGGAAAAATCCTTCCCAAATATCCTTGAAATATACCTCAAATAAAACTAGAGTCCTTACATTAATCCGAAATCTAACTTAAGGATCCCTTTTGATCAACTCAAGGAGTAAACACCCAAAGAAGAGGTAATAATTTCTCCACACTCTTTCATGTTATTTTCTTCTTCCACTTCCTCCATCATTGTGGTTTCCATACCAAAATAATATATCTAGTACCTCATACATACTTTTATGTTATTATAAATATGGTACAACCATATTTGTTATGATATCCATCTTTTAAATGAAAAAGTTACCATATGTGCATACTTACGGCTTACCGTCTCCACGTTGTGGTGTAGTTTGTTATTCAAACAATTCATTATATGGATGTGTATAATAATGAGAATAACTGATCAAAATAATAAATATAACATGTTAATGATTTTTTATATTTTATATACCATCCAATTACATACTATTTCACCTTCAATATAATGATATTGTCGCTCGTGCATATGTAAGGATTACCGTCTCCACGATGCGATGAGATTCATTCCCATGTTCACCATTTAATGATAATTATAAAAATATATATTTCTAATAAGAATGTATAATATGACATAATGATTCTACTGTATATATATATATATACTTACATATATCATATTCACTTGCTTCCGTTCAATATGATATGAAAACGAAAATAGCGTTTATGTATACATATGGCCTACCGTCTCCATAAACGGTGCCTTCCATTTCATATAACTAACTTTAATCAATATTTATATTCTAAATATATATGATATATAAATCAAGGATTATATTCTGGATTTATTTAGGTCATGATCTAAATTATACAATCATTAATAACAAATTAAAACATGTACGATAAAGAAAGGGATTATTACCCAAAATGTTAGTTTAACCTGGAAATCCTTATTAAATGGTTTGTATAAAGTCATAAATTAATCATGTATGATATAACAAATATGAATATGGTTCTCGTTTTGGTATGATTTAATAACATACTATGGTCATTATACAAGAGGTTAAACATACCCTCGACCAAAGGAAAGTGAAAGGTAATGGTTAATTTCAGAATCTCTTAATTATCTGAGGTTGTTTTTATGAAAGTATCTATTATGAAATATTTATTATCCATGTACATGTTTCATAAAAGAATTTTAAAAGGGATTATTTTTAAGATACGTTGTTACTAAAACATGATTTTAAGTTTTTTAAAGATTTATTCTTCTAAACCATTCATATTAATGTCTATTTTTTCAAAATGGTTTTAAAGATTTATTTATATGGACATGAATGTTTTAAAATGTTAATTCATTTCAAAATTTTCAAAGTGGTATGGGAAACTTTGATTCATAAAGGTATTTAAATGTCTTAATTTTTAAATTATGTGACCTTTAAATGGTTTCAAAATAGAAAGAGGTATTTCTTTAAAATAGTTTTCATTTAATCTATGTCAACATCCTTTGATAGATTTTATACATGTTGAAGTTTATTTATTATGATACAAATATTTCATATTTTATTGAAGGTTTTGTGATATTCTTGACTGCTTATGTGTTATTTTTATACCATTCATGGTTTATGGTAAAATTTTTAACATTCCATATGATAGTTTTAATACGAATTTTTATGTTCTGTTTAAACCTTTTCATATGAGGAGTGAATTGGACATAGTAAGTGACGAGTAGAGCATGCTATCGCTCCTCAAGGAATCAGTAGGTCTCATGAATCAAACTAGTGTCTTAGAATAATGCCTTGAAAAAATCTAATTTTTAGTCTTGTAACATGGACTTGACTATGTGGTTATGAAGTCTAGCGTTTTTCATTCCATCATTATTAAATTAGCAACTGATATTACATGTGATTAGTCAAATAGTAGAAAATCCATGTGAATATGTATATATAATTATTGGATTTATCTTTTCCATATTATTTGAAAGTTAATGTTTTGAAGTTTTTTGTTTTAGTTTAATACACTTCCTTAAATATTTATACTTATTTATGAATGTTTTCGCTATATTTTTATCCTTACTGAGCATCTGAGCTCACCCCTTGCAATGTTTTATTTTTCCCAGGATGTGAAAAAGTATATTATGACTGACATACAAGAATATTATAAGGTATTTTAATGTGTTCAATGGAGACAATATTGTTTTTGTTTTTTATTTTTTAATGTAATGTAACGTTCATCTATGTAATCTTTTTTCCAAGACTGGTAAATTGGTCAGTCCTTCGGGACATAATTACTTGTAATCATGCCAATGTATTAAAATAATGCACTGGCTCTAGTTAACTAGGGTAGGGGCGTCACAATTTGCATCTGAGAAAGTTTAACAACAACCTTGAAAATAGATTTAGATAATCTCTGATTAGAGAAAATTACCCTAAGATACACATTGAAGATTAGTATAGAAGAACTTCCTAGAATTTTGGTTTTGTAGATATTTTTTGTATTTTCCCAACAATACATCCCTATTTTGATACTAAAAGGTAGTAGTGGATCACACAGAGATATACATAGGAGTCAAAACTCTGACAAGGACTTTCAGGCTTGACCCAGCTTACCATGGTACACGATAACGGTCCTTGCAGCACTCTTGGTTACAACACTCCCAGGGGATATTCTTAGGATAATTCACATTTTCATTACTATCCATTATGATGGATTTAAGGGTAAATACTTCCTCAAAGAAAACATTTTATGATTATAGATTATATTTATAATCTTTTAAACATACTTTAGGTATTTTACAATTTTGGAATTATGCATTGCAATTCATAAACTAACCTAGTGTATGCCATTGTTTAGAAATGGTGCCTCGTAGAAGGAATGAGAAACTCAGCAATATGCATGATCCAATGATTAAGGAGGGTTATATATTTCATGGAATTAAGCCAACATTTAGAAGGAAAATAGTGTCCCATGTATTCTCATCATATAAGAAATTTTATCATGTGTTAATAATATAAGTAAATAATTCTCTGATTCATATGGCTTTGAAGGGAAGTAAGAGAAGAAAATGATGTAAGAGAGAATGATGGATAAAGGAAATAGGGGAAAGAAGGATTTTCCCATATGTGACAACTATGGAATGAATCACCTCAGTAAATTCTTGAAGGGAATGTGTGTTTGTTATATGTGTGGATAAAAAGGACACCAAGCACGTGATAGAAAGGGCCAGAAAAATGATTCAAGTGTACAATGCTTCATCTCCAAGGAATTGGGACACTATGCGAAGTAATGTCAAAAACATCAGAGTATACCTTAAATGCTGCAATTAGATTATAATCAAGTTATGATACTACCGAAGATGAAGATGAATGATTAGAATTATTATGTTGTTATTAATGTATTGAGTCATTTGAGTATTGTATAAATGATGTACATGTTATAATAATTATAGAGTATAAAAGGATTGTACTGCAGTATTATTTCATTAAGGACTTGAGATTGTGTGGAACCAAGATAAGTGACTCAATAACAAGTTAATTTTTTTTAGAAAATATATGGTTGAGATAAAGATAAACCATAATATGGTTATGATAATGTGGTATTGATTTTGGAATAATATATGATTGATTTGGATAAATTATATTGAATATTCTTAACTACCTTGAAACAGAATAATGATTTGTATATTCCATCATTGTTGGAGTTTACAACATTTTTGGATGGAAGGATTATATCCAGCATTCTATATGGAATAAGTGGTCATGAATTTAATAAGTTTTTATGGTAATTCAGGGTGTTATAGTGTTTTCAAAGAATACATGATGGAGGTATTCACATGTTATTACATGGAAAAAATGTTCTTCATTGTGTTTACCTTCCTTTTAAATTTTGGGCAATGAGTTTGGACAGAAGTATTTTGGATAAGTGTAACAGTTGGAATCGATTAAGTTTAATATTTGATACTATTTTTATGGTTAAATGATTTATTGAGATTACTTTCGGATTGTTATAAAAAGGACAACTTGGAGGTCTGGCAACAACCTGTCGCGTTCGGCAAGGTCTCGAGACTGGAACCCACAACCGAAGGGCGACAAGGGTGGATCACCTACCACTGGCATATATGATGTCCTGGTATGTATAATGTAGTTTTTTAATAATGTTAAAAATTAATTATAAATTAATTATGTTTTGAACCCTATACGATTGGGATAAATGGAATATTTTTTAATTCTATTATCTTTTGGAGTGAAAATGAGTTTCTGATTAGATTTTGTGGAAGGATGATTCTCTAATTGTCAAGTATATTTTTTCCTCTAATTCTATGAATAAAGTAATTCGTAAAGAGTATTTAAGGGCTCTCAAAACCAAAAATTTGTTATCCTAATAACTTTTGCTTTGTTGCACTGATGATATTTTAAATCATCATAGATTAATGGCTTTGAGGACCTCAATTTTACACTTCTTTGTGATTGATGACGGCAATCACTTCCTATAAATATTTACATTTAACCTTCAATTATGTGTATCTAATTGCTACCAATTTTTCCTAATAGAGATCATAATTTGGTGGTGATTTTTTCATTTCCCTTTCCATCTTATTAAGACAAAATTTTATTAAACTAATTTCTGATGTGGGTTTTCTACAAAGGTATTTTTCTATTTGTTAACCTTTTAATTTCAAATAACATTTTTCCAAATGCGAGGATGAAATTTATTGATGGAGTGGAGAATTTAACACCCCAAGATTTCATTGTATGTTATTTCTTCAAAGTAATTCAAGAACTTTCACTACACGCAACACCGAGTTCGAGCGCACCACGACATAACAAACTAGCTATTCAATAGTTGTTATGAATAGTATTATCTGCATTTTGAATTTTATGTATTCGATATAAATTTTAACATCCATATTATGTGTTTCTTAGGCATAATATAAGAACTAATTCATTATTTCAGATAAAGGAAGTATTTTTCAGAAAATGATATTTTAATGCCTTTTAATGGAAAACCCATTTTAAATACAATATTTGACACTTTTATATATTCAATTTAACAAAATTAACTTTTTCTTCATAATAGGGAAATGAATGTTTAGTTTAGATAAATGTTTGGTGTTTTTCTGATAACTTTCATATTTGGGTCAATAATGAAAAATACTAAATTTTAATTGAAAATAACTTTTTAAATCAAAATAATTTATATTGTTCAATTATACATTGGAATGGTTTTGAAGTATAATTAGATTATATTGTTATCATTTAATACAATTTAGGTCATTATAAGTAATTTCACATTTAAATTTTACATAAACACATATCAATCTTTTGATAGTTTTTACCTTTTAAAAACTCTTCTTTTGGTTTTGACAATGGGATTTAATATTAAATTATTAAATTCCACTTATATGTTCTTAATTTGGTAAAATATACTTCATTTTTTAATTTGGAATATCAAAATTATCATAGGGTGAATTTTTTTTATTTTTATGAAAACATTCAATTTTTGATGAATAGTGAAAGCCACTATGTTATTATGTAAAACCGACTTTTTATTTAAATAATTACTTAATTTATTTAATTTTTTTTAAGACAAAATAGATATATAATACCTATATAAGGACAATTTAATTCATTGGAGTAATTTTATAATAATATTTGATGTATAAATTTTTTTTGAACTTTTTAACCTCTTTTACCCACCTTCTAAGCGCGTTAGCAAATTGGCATAAAACATAATTTTACTGCTTTTGTGAGTTGAATTTCAAAAATCCAAGAGACACAATTTAAATCATTCCATCAAATTTGATTCAATAAGATAGACATAATTTTTGGGGAATAGTAACTTTTGACTTTTATTTACCATGGTTAAAAGTAAATATGGTAATTAAAGGTAAAAATGATATTATAATTACCCTAACACATGTCCTAATTCTATTATATAAGTTTAATTATACCAAAAATACATTTTATATAAAAGATGATCCTTTAGGTTCACTTGGATTAGATTAAGACATTTATTATTATTTTATTTAAAGAAGAGTTAAAAGTGTTAAATTCAAATTTTATTAACAAAACCATTTTTAATACAGGTTTATACATAATATAAATTCAACTATAAATATAAATTATAGAGATTAAAATATTTAATACATAATGTTATTTTATTTATAATTTTTAGAGAATAAATAATTAAATTTATTTATGACACAATGATAATGTAGTAATTACCATCTTAATGAAATATTTAAATTTTTTATATTATAAATATTAAAATAAATATAATTCAAAGGTTCTTAATACATACACTAGTTTTCTATATTAATATGAAAATTTCGGGGTGATTAGATAAAAAACTCTTATGTGATATAGTTGTTATGACTTTCACAAAAACAAACTACCAAATAGTGTCTAAATTGATATAAATTATTTTTTAAAGAAAATACTATATAAATGGTTGATATAATATTACCAAATATCTAAGGTTAGGAAAAAGGGATTAAATAATATTATATATTTTATTAATTGACCTCTTGAGGTTTTCTTGGAAGTTTAGAGTAAACTTATTAACCATATAGTGTAAGAATACTAGAAGACACAGTAAAAGTTAAACTATTTAACTAAGAGTTAAATCTAAAAGATAAGGTAAAAATGGTAACATAAACATGACTAAAACCTATTGGTTGAGAGTATTTAGACCCATGACCACCTAAGACTATAAATAAAGTTATTTGGTGCCATTACAAACCGAATATTATTGTATAATAAATTAATATTTTAATCTTTTCCAAAAGTGACCCTCATCCCTCTTATAAAAGGGAAGTTCCCCTTCTCTCAAAATCAAACCTCCAAAGCAATTTTTATCATCCAAACCCTGCCCAAATTTCCTCTCAACATCCCTAACATCATCTTGGAGTCCTTACATTGATCCTAAATCCATCATATGAATCCCTATTGATCAACTCAAAAAGGAAACACCCGAAGAAGAGGTAATAATTTCACCACCATCTTTCATGTTCTTTTCTTCTTCCACATCCTCCTTCTTTTTTGTTCCCATACCGAAATAATAACTCCAGTACCAACTAAATAATGTGATGTTATTATAAATATGGTAAAACCATATTCGTTATTCTATCCATTCTATAAATGAAAAAGTCACCATACGTGTGTAAGTACAACTTACCCTCTCAACGTCGTGATGTAGTTTGTTATTCAAAAACATCATTATTTGGATGGGTTAAATAATATGTATAACTAATAAAAATAATAAATATAAAATCTTAAGGATTCTATATATATCATATTCCATCCAATTATATACTATTTCACCATCAATTTAATGTTATTGTCGCTCGTGTGTACGTATGAATTGCCGTCTCCACGATGCGATGAGATTCATTCCCACGTTCACCATTCAACGAGGATTATAAAAATATATATCATTAATAAGATTGTAATATATAAAATAATAATGGTACGGGATATATATATATATATACGCTTACATATCTCTTTATCACTTACTTCCGGTCATTGTGATATGAAAGTATAAACAACATTTATACATACGTACGGCCAACCATCTCCATAAACAGTGCCTTCCATTTAATATATCGATATATTATGAATATTTATATTCTAAATATATATGATATATCAATCAAGGTTTATATTATGGAAGTATTTGAATCATGATATAAATTATACAATCAAGAATAACAATTTAAAACATGTACGATAAAGAAAGCGATTATTACCCAAAATGATAACTAAACATGAAAATCATTATTAAATGAGTAGTATTGTCACGACCCATCCTCGGGGCCCATGCTGTGACTACCCCAAATCCTCCTTCCATAGGCCAGGGGAAGGTGAATAGCACCAAAGTCTAAATCCTGATATAAGGGAAGGCATTGCCTTTATGTGAGAAAACAAACACCAAAGAGTACAAAAGCTAAAGTAAACACTAAGTAAACTGAGTACAAAAGTAAGTGATGGAAAATAAATGGGTCAGTATACAAACCCAACTAAAAGTATAGTACAACTGAGAAAAGAAATTACAATAGTTGAAAGTAGAGCAGCAACCACCAAGACGTCCTCCAGAACTCCCACCTGAAGGGTGAGTACAGATAGTCTCGTCGACTCCTGGAGTCCGGTTGTCCACCCCGTGTACGTCCTGCCTGATAGTCCACCTCCGGGTACCGTCGCACTCCATAAACATCAACCACAATCAGCACTGTCCATCATCTACAACCAACAAAATGTAGTGTGGGAATGGCCCATGCAGGGGTGAGTATACGATACTCAGTAGGGACCCCGAGACTCTCGAAGGACTCCCAGAATCCATGAAGGATAAACCACAAAGGAAAGATGAAATCACGAACTATCAACCAAATCTACTTAGGTATATGCCCATACATATACTTAATTCATCAATTCCAGTTTGGGTCCAACTCACGAGCCCAAGTTCAACCCAGTCCACAGAGGAAAGTACAATCCAATAAACACAGGAAAGCACAACCCAATCCACACAAGATATCAAAACAATCATATCGAAGATAGTGATTGAAAGTCAAGACTCAGATCACACAGGTATACACTTCGTAAGCTAATAGAGATGATCATATGTAGCCACTGATTCATCTATGCTATCGGACCCACATAGGATTCAAGACCAGCTAAGCTATCAGACCCACAGAGAATACAAGACCAGCTACTCTGCCAGACCCACACCGGATACAAGTACATAGGTCAATACTGTCGGACCCACACATGATACAAGAATAGTATTCTTCACTGTTGAACCCACGGAGGATCCCAGTATAGTCATCGTCACTATAGAACCCATATAGGATTCAAGTACAGTCGTCATCGCTATCGAACCCACGTAGGATCCAAGTACAATCGCATCATCTTCACAGCCGCACCTAGCTCTAGGGTTCCCGCACACAGCACGCTCGATTCCAGGAGGGTCCGCTCCATGAGCCAAGGGGTCGATACATCAACTGTCATGATGTATATGGTTGATGTATCCCAATGTTCCATCTCGTCAATAGGAACTCAACGCGACAGACGGCGCGTCAATCGAACGGCCGGTCTAAGAGATATTGGCTTTTCCGTCCCAGCGGCCTGATTGGTTTTTAAGCTAAAACCAACCAGACCATATTCTAGCTGTGTCCAAATCATGATCGGATTAATCCAAAAAAACCTCCTCACTAAGAGGGATCCAACAAAGTCGGAGGTACGCCAATCGGACGTCCGGAGCTCAAGTTATAAGTTTTTCCGCTCAGAGGGCCCGGTTTGTTTCGTGGTCAAACCAACCCGGCCGTACCCAAAGTTTTTTTAAACATTGAGTTTAATATTCCTAAATGACCATCTCTATCCAAGTATTACTATGCAACTGAAGGTGCGTCAATCGGAGGTCTGTAGCCCAAGTTATGGGTGTTTGAATGGATCTGTCTGAAAATTGAGGGTTCAGGCCCGGTCCGACCTGGCTCGATATCCCCTGGGTCGGCCCGAACCGGGTCGACCCAACTCAGGTCCAGGTCTAGCCCATTTTGGGGTGGCCCTGCCCAGTAGGATCGAGCTGGCCCGGCGCTGGTGGCCCGGCTCGGCGCGGGCGGTCCGGCCTAGGATGTGCAGCTCTGTGCTGGCCGAGTGGGGCGCAAAAGGGGGGTGTCGCCCCTTGCGCTGGCCGAGGGTTTCAACCCCGGCTTTTCTGGAATGGCCGGCCATTAAGGCCGGCCTTGTGCAATCTGCGAGACCCAAGGGATCCCACCTCCAAGTGGCGTCGGTGGCCGGTTTGACCACCCACCCCTTTGAGAATCCATTGCGGCCTTAGACCGCAGCTTTTGTCTGACCGGCGTGGCGTGATGGCGTCGCGCCCCTCTGCCGCATCCCACTCCTGACCACATCTTCTTTTGGTCTCACTGGTGTGGCGCGATGGAACCACACACATCCACATTGGCCCTCTCCGACCACGGTCCCTTTTCGTTTCTGTGCTGTGCAATGGCACCGCGCAGGCTTCGCCGCAAGTTCAACAAGGATCAACAAATTAAAGGGGAGGAGGATCAGCCGTGTTTGTGCTGCTCGATCTCCACCCATTATGTCAATAACAAGCGGCCAATTTATTTAACGAAGAACGTTAAATTAATCATGAATGTAAATAACCCCTACCTCGAAACAAGTTGTCTAACGATGATCGTCACGGGAAATGAAGTCGCGGGGTGAAGCTCTGTATACGTTGATGGAGAACGTCCGAGGAAGAAGCGACATCTCCCTTCCTTTGTCGCGGAGAGATGATTTTATGGAGATTTTGATGGCGAGTTTCCGCATCGGTGCCTCCTCCTTGGTCATGGAGTAAGAAGATGATGGAAGAAACCGAGTCGCCGAGTCGATGCTCTCCCTCAGATAAATAGCGCTCTTTGTTGAAGTGGGGGCGTTCTTCGTTGAAAAAGATGAAGTTCTTCCAAGGGATAAGATCTCTCCCTCACCCAATATCCTCACACACTATCCAACCTCATAAAATATTGCCTCCCCCTAATTTTATTATGTTTTCCATGCCATTTCGAAAAAACTCAAAATTCAAAAACTAAACCATTTAATTAAATGAGATTGAGTTGTCAAATTAATTGGGGTGTTATGTTGGCATGATTATTGAGGGAGAGAGAGAGAAGAGTTACTCACATTTAATGGGAGTTATGAATTTAAGGAATGTCAAAATGTTACTCACAATAAAGAGGAGTTAAAGGAATTTGAATAGGTGGGGCTCATGTGGGCCCCACCACTCTTTTAACCTCTCAAAAGAAGTTAGCAACCTAGTGGGTCCCATCTCAACTCCCATACTTAGGTTATAACCACATAGAAATGAAATAAAATTTGTAACACATATTTTATTTCACTCTTCAATTAAACCACTTTTTTATAAACAACTCCTTCTGAGCAAACATACCTCCAGAAAGGGTCCTCCTAAGCAATTACAGGCATTGAAGTTTCATCAGTGCCCTCGGATTTTGATTCCAAGCACCGGTTCAAAAGTTAGAAAAACACATTCATCCGTTCACTGAACGTACCCGAGATCAACTTCGTAAATTGATTCCGGAAACCTCCAAGAGAGCACATGGGAGTGAGAGGCTCAGATGCGTGCTCAGTACCTTCTTTTGTTACCCTAGTATATGATGTAGCTTTATGGGGATGTAAATCCCTAAGGTGGGAGTAATGTAATGACCCGTAAATTTCAAGGAAATTTTATTTAAAATTATTTGAGATTTTACGAATACGCAGTTTATGACGAAGTTTGATTCCGAGGACCGGTGTGCCCGGAATCAATTTTCAAAGTTTAGCTCGGGTACGTTCAGTGAACAAACGAGCGGGCTTTTTCTAACTTTTGAACCGGTGATCGGAATTAAAATCTGAGGGCACCGATAAACACGCAATGCCGATATTTTCTTAAGGGGACACTTACTATAGTTGCGTTCGTAAAAGAGGGAAAGTTAATTTTTTGGGGTTTTTTTAAGAAATAAAAAAAATTGACAGAACAATTTTTCTTACTAAGGGAGGTTAAAGTCACCCATGGGTCGTTAAGGGTGGGGCTCATATGGGCCCCACCCCAATTTGTCACAACCCGTCCTTGGCACCCGTTTCATGACTAACCCAAGCCCGCCTCTCATAGGCCAAGGGATGACGACTAGCACCAAAGGCGTAAATTCCGATAAAAGGGAAGGCATTGACTTTATATAAGAAAACAAACACCACAGAGTACACAAGCTATAGTAAACGCTAAGTAAACTGAGTAAAAAAGAAAGTGTTGGAAAGTAAATGGCCCAGTATACAAAACCAACTGAAAGTGCAGTACAACTGAGAAAAGAAAGTACACCAGCTGAAAAAGTAGAGAAGCAACCTCCAAGACGTCCTCCGGAACTCCCACATGAAGGGTGGGTACAGATAGTATCATCGGCTCCTCGGTCCAACCATCCATTCTGTGTATGTCCCACCAAGTGGTCCACCTCTGGGTACCATCCAGCTCCACAGGAATCCACCTCGATTAGTGTTTTCTGTCATCTGCATCCAACAGAACATAGTGCGGGCATAGCCCATGCAGGGGTGGATAAATGATAATTAGTAGGGACCCCAAGACCCCTGTAGGTCTCCCAGAATCCACGAAGGATATGCCACAAAGAATAGATTCAAACATGAGATAACAAACAACCCTACTTAGGTATATGCCCATACATATACCAAAGTCATCAAACCCAGTTCGGCTCCAACTCTCAAGCCCAAGTACAACCTAGTCCACACAGGAAAACACAACCCAGTCAACACAAGAAAGCACATCCCAGTCCACTCAGGAAAGCACAACCCAGTCCACACAGGAAAGCACAACCCAGTCCACTCAGGAATGCACAACCTAGTCCACACAGGAGAGCACAACTCAGTTCACTCAAGAAAACACAACCTAGTCCACTTAGGAAAGCACAATCCAATCGACACAGGAAAATAAGTTAATCATATCAATGATAATGATTGAAAATAATGACTCAGGTCACACAAGTATACTACTTCTTAAGAGAGGTGGAAATGATTAGATATATCCTCTGAATCATCTCCTCTTCTAATCCTACGTAGGATCCTAGTACAGAAGTCTTCACTACTGAACCCACAGAGGATCCAAGTATAGTATTCATCTCTGCTGAACCCACGGAGGATCCAAGAACAGTCGACAACGATGTTTAACCCATAGAAGATCCTAGTATAGAATTCATCATTGTCGAACCCATGGAGGATCCCAGCATGGTATATGTCATCGTCGAACCCACAAAGGATCCCAGTACGGTAGACGTCGACATCGAACTCGCAGAGTATCTGGTCTTGTATCCTGTGTTGGTCTGACAACTTAGCTGGTCTTGTATCCAAGGTGAGTCTGACAGCTTAGATGAATCAGTGGCTACATCTGATCATCTCTATCAGCATATGAAAAGTATACCTATGTGAGTTGAGTCTTGACTTTCAATCATTATCTACGATATGATTGACTTGTTTTCCTGTGTGGATTGGGTTGTTCCTTCTTGTGTGGATTTGATTGTACCTTCCTGTGTAGACTAGGTTGAACTTGGGCTCGAAAGTTGGAGACGAACTAGAATTGATGACTTAGGTATATGTATGGTCATATAACTAAGTGGTGTTGGTTGTTACTTAATGATTGTAACTTTCATTTGTGGTTTATACTTCATGGATTATGGGAGACCATCGAGTGTCTCAGGGTACCTACTGAGTATCGTATACTCACCCCTGCACGGGCTATGCCCGCACTGCGTTGTGTTGGTTGCAGACGATGGACAGAACTGGTCGTGGTTGAGGCTTATGGAGCGGGATGGTACCTGGAGGTGGGCTATCAGGCAGGACGTTCACGGAGTGGACGGCCGGACTTGAGGAGCTGACGAGACTATCTATACTCACCCTTCATGTGGGAGTTCCAGAGGATGTTTTGGTGGTTTCTGTTCTACTTTTCAGCTATTGTACTTTCTTTTCTCAGTTGTACTGTACTTTCAGTTGGGTTTGTATACTGGCCCATTTACATTCCAGCACTTACATGTGTACTCAGTTTACTTAGTCTTTACTTCATCTTGCGTACTCTATGGTGTTTGTTTTCTTATATAAAATCAATTCCTTCCCTTTTATCGGTATTTACTCTTTTGGTGCTAGTCGCCAGCCCCTAGCCTATAGAAGGCAGGCTGGGGGTATTCCGGGCACGGGCCCCGAGGACGGGTCGTGAGAAATTAGTATTAGAGGTAAGGCTGGAAGATCCTGTTCATGAGACTCATGAACACTGCTGGAGCGTTGGTTATGCTGAAAGGCATAACCAAGAACTCATAGTGGCCATACCGACACTTGAAAGCCATCTTCTGCACATCCTGGCCTCCCGCCGCGCCGCCACACCGCCCCCGGCTACCTGTGCCGGCACACCTCAAACCAGCTGCATTGCTTGGACCCCCATCTGCTCACCGCCAACCCTTCCTACACTGCTGAGGAAATTTAAAGGTCTGATGAATCCCAAAGATAACTTTCCACTCTAGACAAATCCCATTATACCTCGTTGAGGTGAGACCCGTAAGAATACATGGTCGCCATACCCATAAAGCTACATCATAAACTAGGGAAACAAAAGAGGGTATTGAGCACGCATCTGAGCCTCTCGCTCCCATGTGCTCTCCTGGAGGTTCTTTTTCCACCCATTAAGGTGGGCCTTGTGCAATCCACAGGACCTGGTTCCGGCCGACCCAGGGTGTATCGGGCCGGGTCGGACCGAGCTCGAACCCACTATTTTCGGACAGATCTGTTCAAATGCCCATAACATGGGTTACGGACCTCTGATTGATGCACTGTTAGTTGCATAGAGATCCTTGGATCAACATGTTCGTTTAGGTATATTACACGCAAGGTTTCAGAGAACTTTGGGTACGTCTGGGGTTGTTTCAACAAGAAACCAATCAGGCCCTCAGAGCGGAAACGCTTATAACTTGAGCTCCGGACGTACGATTGACGTGTCATAAACATTTTTGGATTCCTCTTACTGAGAAGGTTCTTTTGTATTACTCCAATCGAGGTTTTCACATAGCTAGAATACGGTCGGGTTGGTTTTATCTTAAAAACCAACCGGACCCCTGGGATGGAAAAGCCAATATCTCTCAGACTGGGCGTCTGATTGACGTGCCGTCTGTCGCGTTGAGTTGCTATTGATGAGACAGAAAATTGTGATTCATAAACTCTGGACTTCATGACATTTGATGTATCGACCACTTGGCTCATGGAGCGGACCCTCCTGGAATCAAGCATGCTGTGTGCGGGAACACTAGTGTTGGCTACGACTGCGACGACGATGAGACTATAATTGGATCCTACATGGGTTCGGCAGCGATGACGACTGTATTTGCATCCTACATGGGTTCAACAACGATGACGACTGTACTTGGATCCTCCGTGGTTTTAGCAGCGACGACAACCGTACTGGGATCCTCCATGAGTTTGACGATGATGACTATTGTTCTTGTATCCTGTGTGGGTCCGGTAGTATTGACCTCTATCCTTGTATCCAGTGTGGTTCCGGCAGAGTGGCTGGTCTTGTATCCTGTGTGGATCTGACAGATTAGCTGGTCTTGTATCTAATGTGGTTACGATAGCATAGATGAATCAATGGCTACATCTGATCATCTCTATCACCTTACGAAGTGTATACTAGTGTGAGATGAGTCTTGACTTTCAATCACTATCTTCGATACAATTGTTTTGCAATTCTGTGTGGATTGGGTTGTGCATTCCTATGTGTATTGGATTGTACTTTCCTGTGAGGACTTGGTTGAACTTGGGCTTGTGAGTTGGAGCCAAACTGGAATTGATGACTTAGGTATATGTATGGGAATATACCTAAGTAGAGTTGGTTGATACTTCATGATTTCATCTTTCCTTTGTGGTTTATCCTTATTGGATTCTGAGAGACCTTCGAGAGTCTCGGGGTCCCTACTGAGTATCGTATACTCACCCCTTCATGGGCCATGCCCTCACTGCGTTGTGTTGGTTGCAGTAGACAGACAGCACTGATCGTGGTTAAGGCTTGTGGAGCGGGACGGTACCCGGAGGTGGACTATCAGGCGGGACATACAAGGAGTGGACGGCCGGACTCGAGGAGCCGATGAGACTATCTGTACTCACCCTTCAGGTGGGAGTTCCGGAGGACGTCTTGCTGGTTGTTTCTCTACTTTTAGTTGTTGTACTTTCTTTTTTCAATTTTACTGTACTTTTAGTTGGGTTTGTATACATGCCCATTTACTTTCTAGAACTTAATTTTGTACTCAGTTTACATAGGGTTTACTTCATCTTTCATACTTTGTGGTGTTTGTTTTCTCACATAAAGGCAATTTATTCCCTTATATCAGGATTTATGACATTGGTGCTAGTCGCCAGCCCCTGGCCTATGGAAGGTGGGCTTGGGGTAGTCACGACATGATCCTGGAGGACGGGTCCTGACAAATTGGTATCAGAGGAGTATAGTTCTAGCGTAGAACTCAGGAATCTGATCTTTCTTCTATGTGAAGAAATAGTGTTAAGGGTATTTCATGTGGTTATCAGTCCAGGGAGTCCAGTGTTGGTGCGGCGGCCGACGTATCCATACACCAAGACCCTGACTTCTGATTTTTCGACTCAGGGCATGAAAACATTGATTGTGTGTGTGTTTCAACAGTTTTCTTTGTGATTACTTTGTGTCACCTCACCATGAATACTGTTTTAACTGTGGTGCACCTGTTTGTTTTCAGGATGGCCCCATGACGGCAGCCAGCTGGGGTTCCGAGTTTTTTGCAAGACGGTAGCTCACCGAGTGATGAGGCCTCAGTAAACGGCCCTATTACAGTGGAGGCACCAGTGGTACCTATACCCACTGAGCCACCGATTCCACTGGCCACAGCAGCTGAGAGTTCACGTCGCCTGAGTGCACTGTACGAGTTTCATCACCAGAGACCACCCAGGTTCCGCGGAGAGACGGACCCTCAGGCAGCCGAGGATTGGCTGGAGGCTGTTGTTTGAGTTTACAGATTGGTAGGGACACTAGTGGATCTCATGGTGATCCTTGTAGCGAGTCTCCTACACACGACAGTAGGTATATGGTAGAGCCTGATTCTCCAGTTGCACGACAATGCATCACTTTTTGGACGGACTTCGAGAGCCTTTTCCGCTCAGAGTTTGTTCCATCCACCCTCTCTGTGGTGCGCATTCAGGAGCTACTACAACTGCGGCAGGGCAGCATGACAGTAGCCCAATACTTGGAGATTTTTATCGACCTCTCGCGGTACTCCACAGACATGGTACGAGACCCATTCTTCCGGGCCCGGACCATCGAGCAGGGACTGAGGCATGATATCAGGGCATCGGTGATCTCCTTCAGTATTCTGATGTAGGCATGAGCACTAGAGTGATCCCTCCTTCTAGAGAGCTTTCTTGCTGAGCCTATACTAGTAGCAGGACCTACCGTAGGGTGGCACGTAGCGGAGTCTTCTATAGCAGGTAGTCAACAGATTTCACAGGGGTCCAAGTGGAACAGACCATCAGCTGGACGACCTCAGGATACTGGTTCAGAGGTGCGGGGCACACGCGGTAGAGCCAGTCAGTCAAGAGGCAGACAGTGCTATGCATGTGGCGGGCAGGGCCACATGGCTCGTGACTACCTGACCCACCCTGTAGAGGAGCAGCAGTCGGTTGAGGGACCACCCAGGCAGAGGCAGATGTTCGACCATGGCGGTCCGCATGGAGCAGGCAGATGAGGTAGAGGAGCTGGCCGAGTAGCAGGTGGTGGACGACGCTTCGGAGCTCTACCACCACCACCACCTAGCGGTCCACCCCGACCACAGGGAGCTGGCGGACAGACGCAGGCTCAGCTTCAGGCTATGGAGGCCTACGATCACGGTGCACCCGAGATGATTTGATGTACTATCTGTGTATACTACACCCTTGTTTTATTTCTTATAGACACAGGAACGATTCATTCTTTCATTGTCGCTGCCCCTGTTCGGATCTCGGAGATTCCGACGAAGCCGTTGGCTCGATCCTTAGGGCTAGAGGCTCCTACGGGAGCAGAATCGATGATTACGCACTGGTGCTGGAAGTGTGAGCTTACTCTAGGAGGCGAGAGCTTCGGTTGTGATCTTATTGTAGTGGCGTCGAGGCCTTACGACATCATCTTGGGCATGGATTGGTTATCTACTGTCCATGCTCAGAATGACTGTATTAGGCGCAAAGTGTGGTGTATCTGCACCGATGGGAGCAGGTTCACCTTCACAGGCGAGAAGGGAGACTTTTCAGTGCAGGATTAACTCACATAGAGGATAGGACAAACAATCACTCATAAGTTTTCTAGCCTCATCCTAGGAGCAGTTGATGTGTGGAGTCCGAGTTTTCCTGTTGTGGTGGATCAGTATGTGGACGTTTTTCCTGATGATGTACCAGGACTACCTCCTCGAGAGAGGTAGAATTATACATTGACATGTACCCCGGTACAACCCCGATATCTACCCTAGCATATCAGATGGCTCCCGCTGTGCTTCAATAGCTACGGGTACAGCTGGAGGACTTGCAGGGCAAGGGATTCATCTGACCCAGTGTATCACCCTGGGCTTCCCCGATTTTGTTCGTGAAGAAGGCGGACGGGATCTTGCGACTGTGTGTCGATTATTGTCGCCTGAACTAGGTGACCATGAAGAACAAGTATCCACTTCTGAGGATTGACGACCTCTTCGATCAGCTCAAGGGAACACGGTGGTTCTTGACGATAGACCTCAGGTAAGGCTATCATCAGCTCATAGTTCGAGACGATGATGTGCAGAAGACGGCCTTCAGTTGTCGTTATAGCCACAATGAGTTCTTGGTTATGCCTTTCAACACAACCAATGCTCCAGAGGTGTTCATGAGACTCATGATTAGGATCTTCCAGCCTTACCTCGATCGATTTGTCATAGTCTTCATCGATGACATATTGATTTACTCGACCACTGAGGAGGAGCATGCCTACCACTTGCAGGTTGTACTGGACACACTCCGAGAGCACCAGCATTATGGTAAGCTCTCAAAGTGTCAGTTCTGGATACGTGAGGTCCACTTCTTTGGGCACGTCATCTCTGAGGCGGGAGTTGTGGTGGATCCTATGAAGATCAAAGCAGTGCTAGCTTGGGAGCCACCCAGGAGCGTGATGAAGGTGCATAGTTTCCTAGGTCTGGCTGGGTACTATCGGAGGTTTGTGCGAGACTTCTCCATAGTTGAATTACCACTTTCGGCTTTGTTAAAGAAGGGGAAACCCTTCGTGTGGTCAGATAGATGTCAGTAGAGCTTCCATGAGCTAAGACAGAGATTGGATAGTGCACCCATCATAAGGCTACCAGAGGAGGGAGTAGGGTACATAGTCTATTGCAATGCATCAGGGACCGGACTCGGGTGTGTCCTGATGCAGGAGCCGGCAGTGATCTCCTCTGGATCACGACAGTTGAGGTATCATGAGCAAAACTATGCTACCCATGACCTGAAGTTAGTAGTAGTGGCCTTCGCTCTGAAGATGTGGCAGCACTATCGAATGGGTGAGCGCTTTACAGTCTACTCTGACCACCAGAGTCTCAAGTACATCTTCTCGCAGAAGGACCTGAACTTGAGACAGTGGTGATGGCTCGAGTTCCTCCAGGACTATGATTTTGAGATATTATATACTCTTGGAAAGGGAACATAGTAGCCGATGCCATCAGCATGAGGACGGGCATTCAGCTACTTGGAGAGGCGACAGAGCAGCTAGCGGCGTTGCAGATATCCTTCGTGGATAGAGATGGGGCAGCATTTCTACAGTCGCTCACAGTCACTCCTCCACTTCTTCAGCAGGTTAGAGAGGCACAATGAGGGAATGTTGACTGTGAGGCGCGATGTGAAAAGATATCCTCAGGACATGCACCTAATGTATTCTCTTTAGGAGGAGAGCACATCGTCCTTTTCAGAGGATGTACCATGGTACCAGCTGCATTACAGGAGAAGTTGCGGATAAAGTTTCACACTTCCCATCTAGCGGTATATCCTGGAGTAGCGAAGATGTACCGGGATCTCAGACAACAACACTGGTGGCCGGGTATGAAGAAGGTTGTGGTAGAGTTCTCTTATTGATTCCTCACTTGTCAGCAAGTGAAAGCAGAGCACCAGGTACAAGCAGGCTTGGTACAGCCCTTGGAGGTCCCGGAGTGGAAGTGGGACGGGATATCTATGGATTTCATGATAGGGATTCCATGTACTTCCATAGGTTACGACTCCATTTTGGTGATTGTCGACTGACTCACCAAGTCGGCCCACTTCTTACCCATCAGAGAGCAGGGCTCAGTTGAGATTTTGGGACGCCTCTACATTCGGGAGATCGTATGGCTTCATGGTGTGCCATCGACTATCATCTTCGAACGAGATTCTCACTTTACTTCACAGCTTTGGTAGGGGTTTCAGGAGGCATTTGGGATTCAGCTACACCTAAGCACCGCCTTTCACCCACAGAAGGATGGTCAGACTGAGAGGACCATTTATAATCTCGAGGAAATGCTTCGTGCATGTGTCCTCGGCTTTGGCCACAGCTAGGAGGATCACCTACCATTGGTGGAGTTTGCTTACAACAATAGATACCACTCCACCATTGGGATGGCACCATGCGAGGCAATGTACGGACGACCTTGCAGATCACCTCTGTGCTAGACAGACCCCAGGGAGTCAGCACTAGTAGGACCTGATATGCTCCAGGCCATGATGGAGAAGGTGCAGGTCATCCAGGAGTGGATGAGGACAGCTCAGAGCCACCATAAGTCTTATGATGATAGGAGGTGGAGACCACTAGAGTTTGAGGATGGTGACCACATTTTTATATGGGTCTCACCTCGACGTGGATTACAGAGATTTGGTCGGGGCGACAAGTTATCTCCACGCTTCATCGGACCATTCCAGGTTCTCAACAGGATAGGTGAGGTGGCTTATCACCTGTCACTTCCACCTCAGTTGGTTCGGGTGCACGATGTCTTCCACGTATCTCAGCTATGGATATACGTGCACGACCCGATGCATATCATCGATCATGGGGAGCTGGAAATTGATGACGGGGCAACTTTTGCGGAGGTCCTGATAGAGATCAAGGATCGACATGAGTGGGTCCTACCTGGATGGTCGATACCTATAGTGCACATCAGGTGGAAGCATGGGAACCTCCAGGAGAGCACATGGGAGCAAGAGGCTCAGATGCGTTCTCAGTACCCTCATTTGTTTCCCTAGTTTATGTTGTATCTTTATGGGGACGTAAAGACCTGAGGTGGGAGTAATGTGAAGGCCCTTAAATTTAAAGGAAAAATTTTTCCTTGAAATTTACATGTCTTTACATGTATAAAGACATAAATGAATCATGTTGGATATAATTAATATGAATATGGTTTCAGTTCTGGTATAATTTAATAACATATAAGGGACATTATACAGGAAGTTAAACGTACCCTCGACCAATGGAAAGTGCATGGTAAGGGTAAATTTCCCAATCTATTTATTATCCATTGTTGTTTTATACGTAAGTATATATTAGGACATATTTATTATCCATTTCATTTTTTCATTAAAGAGTTTTCAAAGGGATTATTTTTAAGGTAATTTTTTACTAAAAACAATTTTAAATGTTTTAAAGATTCATTCTTTTCAACCGTTCTCATTAATGTACATGTTTTCAAAATGGTTTGAAAGATTTATTTATATAGACATGAAAGTATTAAAATGTTAATTCATTTAAAAAGTTTCAAATATGTATGGGACACTTTGATTCAAAAATGCATTTAAATTTCTTCCTTTCTAAATTATGTGATTTTTAAATGGTTTCAAAATAGAAAGTGGTATTTCATTCAAATAGTTTTCATTTCTTCTCTGTCAACATCCTTTGATGGATTTTAAACTTGGTTGAAGTTTAATTATTAGGATACAAATATTTCATATTTTATTGATGTTTTTTAGATATTCTTGACTATGGATTTGTTATTTTTATACCAATCATGGTTTATGGTTAAATTATTAACATTCTGTATAATAGTTTTAATTAAAATGTTTATGTTATTTTTAAACCATTTCATATCAAGAATGCAATGGACATAGTAAGTGACGGGTGGAGCCTTCAATATCTCCTCGATGCATCATTAGGTCTCGTGATACAAACTAGTTTCTTGGCACAAGACCTTGACAAATTATAATTTGTATTCTTGTCATAGGCCTTGACTATGTCATTATGAAGTCTGGCATTATGCATTTGATCGTTATGAAATTATCTATTGATATTATATGTGATTATTAGACTAGTAGAATATCTATGTCAATAAGTAAATGGAAATATTTGATTTATCATTGCTATATTAGGCTGAAATTTAATTTTAAAAGGATTTTGTTTCTGTTTTATTCATTGCCTTAAATATTTATGCTTATTTATGAATGTTTTCTCTATATTTTTATCCATATTGATCATCTGATCTCACCCCTTTATATGTTTTATTTCTTCCCAGATGCGAATGAAATATATTATGAATGAACTGTAGGGATATTCTAAGGGATATGAATGTGGTCAATGGAGACAATGTTGTTCTTGTTTTTCATTTTAAAATGTAATGTAATGTTTATGTATATAATCTATTTTCATGACTACTAAATTGATCGATCCTTCAGGACATGATTCCTTGTAATCGTGCCAATGTCTTAAAATAATGCACCGAATCTGGGTTACTGGGGTTGCGGATTTACACAATCCATACCCAAAATTACATAAAATTCCCACAAAGAGAGTATGAAATGGTTTGCTGGAAATTTCATCACACAAATAGTAACAGGGGAAGAGTTATGTAATTGGGATACAATAATTTCCTCATTTTACATTTTCACAAACATCTCTACTTCTTTTCTTTGTGGTGGTTATTTAATAGATATTCTAAATATTCATAATATGAATGAATGTGTAAAACTATAATCCAAAAGTACATTCTATATTAGGGAAATAATAAATAGTATACCTATCACCACTTGATTTTTGAGATCCACATCAAAGGTTGGGATGGAAAAAATATCATCATTACTGCCTTGGAGGATGTTGCTTGTCTCTGAAAACTCTTCACTTAGGGAATTTGTTTGGGAAGTTCCATGGTTCCTATCAATGGATGTAGTGAACAATGCATTGATGTTTGACTGGGGCATTAATCCCTTCTGATGAATTAGTGGGTATATCCTATTTTTAATCACTATATTGGTCTCCTTCCTTCACAAACCAACAACATTTCATCACCCCCATATAACTACTACAAAAATGGGGAAGGGAAGGGTTACCCTTTTATCAGCGCTAAAAAAATAACGGTCAAATGGGACCCCTTTATCGGCGCTTTTTTTAGCAGCGATGATAAAGGGGATTTTATCAATTCTTTTTCCTACTCGTGATAAATTTTATGTTTCAAAAAAATCATGAAAAATAAAGTATTGTATATAAGTATATTTATATTAATATAAATATCATATATATTTTTTAAATATGCTTTAGACATGTATAATTAGACTATTGCATTTAATATAAAAAAAATTAGTGAAAATGGATTTAAAATATTTGAAAAAAAATTAATAATTAATAATTTTATAATTATTATTGATTTAAAATATTTTAATAACAATTTAATCACAAAAAAAATCAAAACAATTAATCAAAGATTTAAAAGAAGTTGAAAATGTAACTCTAACTTCAAAAGGCCATATCTTTTGATATAGGTGTCTGTTTGAGCTATACAACATATAAAATCAAATCCTGTGATGAGATCTAAAATCTAGTGACCAAAGATAAGATTCTCTCACATTTTTCAAGGCCAAAAAAGGCCCAGAAGGCCTCTAAAACTGAGTTTTTAGTCGGGATACCCCGATTTGTTAACATTCAAACAAGTATAACTTATGATCCAGATGCTTATTAGGGTTGTACCACATATCATATCGAATATTGTTTCATTTTCTTTGATATCACTGGTTGTAGAGTTGAAACGGGCTTCTAGATTATATGTTATCGTACTTATAACATTATATGGATTTTCAAATACACATATATGTATTTATTCATAAATATATATATGTGTGTCTGTGTGTGTGTGTGTCTGTGTGTGTTGTATATATGTATGTATGTATTTATTTAATTAATTATAAACATACAAAATAACATATTTCATAAATGTATTTAAAAGTAATCTTATAAGTATATATTAATATACAAATTAATATACGGAAAAAAATTATATATATATATATATATATTAATATATGAATGAATATATATATATACTAATATATGAATAATTATATTTATATGAATATGAATCTAAAGAAATATACGAATAAATTTAACTATATATATATATAAATATATATATATCATTTAATAGAGAAAAAATGAAATGCTTTGTGGTAAAGGTGCAGCCGCGAAAGGGGGAGGTTGCGGGTTCGAGTACTAGTGGAAGCAAAGGGGTGTGCACATGTGAGGATTCGTGGGAAGGGAAGAATGTGGGAGAGTGTGAGGGGGTGTCCACCTATCACTGATAAAAGGGCGTCAAGGGTTGTTAAAAGCCCCCCCCCCTGTATTATATAATTCTATTTTATTTTTTATTTTAATTTTTTGTCTTTTATCATTGTTAAAAGAAGTGTTGATGAAGGGGTCTTTTATCAACTCTTTTTTAGAACTGATAAATGGGAATTTTATGAGCACTTTTTGGAGTGCTGATAAAAGGGAGCCCCCCTATATCAGCACTGATCTTTAAAATTCTTTTTAACGATGTTAAAACCCATTTTGAGCACTGATAAAGACCATTTTTGTAGTACTGTATGCAATTTTCAAGGTGATTCTTTCCACACATTTGACAAGTGTTATGTTTAAATTTAATAAATCCATTATATTTATCAATTAGAATACCAAATTAAACTCCATGTTTCACTTATTATCCTCATTAAATCCTTGCGATTCTCAAATATTTATCTCAACATTGAGGGTACATAGGAATATTTCCTCATATCTATCAGGGTATTAGATCACTAGAGATTTTTTTAGACTGGGGTTTATCCCACCAAAGAAGTTGTCAACATTGAATTTTGGGGTAATGGAAATGTTGATGGTGTATTATCAAATTCTTATGATGTTTTCCTTATATTCCCTAATAGATTTACTGTCTTTTTTTCATGAGGGAAAGTAAATACCTTTCCATTTTAGCACAGAGAGTGTGAGGAAAATATTTATCGAAAAATATTTTCAACAATTCCACCCATCACTTCAATAACTTCCCATGGATTTGTATTCATGATTAATGAATAAAAACTGATAATATTATCCTATGATAAGATTAAAATTTAGTAGTAAATTCTCTTGTTCATAACATTGAAGGGTGGAGATGATCTTCTCCATGCAGTTGATCCAATTTTATTAAATTAAGGGATTAGATGATCCATTGAAATTATGAGGCCATTGATACAAAAATGACTCAATTGTAGCTTGTTCATTATTAGGGGGATTTGGATGATCTTCCAGATCCAATTCTCTATTCAGATCCCGGTTCATTTGTGAGAGTATCATCCCAAAGATCATGATTCATGCTCCCATCGTGTTGAGCATCTCATTCGGGGAGTCATAACATTGCTCATCACATTGATTATATACCGAATAACTACAATTTCTGTCTATTATCTAGAATAAATTGAAAATTATGGATTACCATTTATAAAATATTAAAAAAATAAATTAGAATACAATTACATTAATGAGATAACTTATATATTACATTATTTCCTACACATATGAATTTCTAGGTTTCAAACTATACAATATATGATCTATTTGCTAACATATTTTTTAATGGTAATTTTTTGTTTTCTTAATAATGGTTCACAAAGAGATTATGAATTTAACAAATCATATCCCTAGGGAGTTTCAAACTAGGTGTATAGTAAGGATTGTTATCGTGTACCAGGTTATGCCGATTCAGGCCCAACACACCTTGTCAGAGTTGTTACCACAATGTACATATGATCCAGAACTATGTCCCCAAGTATTATCTAGAAAGGGATGTATTTTATTGATAAAACAACTACTCTATAATTACATGAATTTAGGGATTTTATCTTAAACATAATCTAATCACTAATGGTTTTTATTGATTTTTCCATTCCAGATCAAAAAAATAACTAAACCTCGCTTTGATATCTACTGTAACAACGGTTCTCAATAAATAGAACTAATAAATGATTTATTACATTAGACTACACATAATACAACTTTAATGATTTTGAATTCTAGTATCTCTTGAAAAAAGGTACATTAAATAACAATTTAAAACAAAAAAATCATCGTCATTATTGAAAACATCCTTGTCATGCCCAAACATAAATCTACATGGGATAACCTAGGGAAAAACATTAGAAAGAGGTGAACTATAAAGCCTAGTTATGGAATAACTGTAGCATAACTTGTAGAAATTAATAGATTATATACAATAGGAATATGAATGGGGTATAAAAGGATTCTTAATCATAAAAAAGAATGATAATACATGATATAGAGAGATAACTTAAAGGAAACATGGAAAATATGGAAAAAAAATAACATACTACATCAAAAACAAAGGTCAAGTCTTACATCCAAGACATCATGATAGAAAAAGTCCCATAAAGGAATCAGGTTTACTCCCTATCCCAATATGGAGTCTAGTGAGACGTGAAATAATCCAATGCATTATAGTGCTATATAATTTTTGACGCACTCATCACTTTCATTTTATTCTCATGCTTAAGTGTGCCACATAGATAATACAACATTGATTCATTCATCATAATATTTTTTTCCATGGCCACACAGTGTAGAATAAATACATATTTGTCCCAGGTAAAATAATTATTAATGTATAAAGGTGAAAACACTTGATATTAAATTGATATGGTATTCACTACATTATCATTTTGGTATGGAAAATCGAGGATAAATTTTGGCAGCATAACGATGTCACATAAAAATTCATAAAATGATTTGATATAATATAGAAAGGTCTCTCATAAATTTTACATAAATTTACTAGTAAAAGTAATATTTGAATACATATACCAATATTAGGAATTTGAAATATAAGTCATGTGGTAATAGAGAAACATTGAATAAGGAGGATAATGAGAGGATCACTTACTTGAGTGTGTGACACATAATGGTTGGGAGAATATTCTTGAGAGCCTTGGGGAACCTTATAGGGACTCTAAAGTGGGGAGGGAAGAATAAGAATGTTCTAGAAGGATTATTAGTTAATAAAAATGGGATCTTGAATTGGTTTATATAGAAAATTAGTGGGGTATTGTTTATCATTTTTCAAATATAGTTTTTGGACTCTATATAATAAAATAAACCAAATAACAAACCTTCCAATGTTTCTTGCCCAAGGATTATTTTAAATGAGAGTGGTTTTAAATATTTTATAATTCCAAGGGATAAACATAAAAAAATACCATTTCTAATGTCGAAGTGCGTCATACATTTAATAAAATGATTTTAAAAAATTTAAATATATTAATGGTTTTGGATGATTCACAAAGGATTTATAAAATTAATAAAACAAATATAAAATGTAATTATTTTAATGGGAAGACAAATATTTGTTTATGGATACCCTATATAGAATTTATTACATCACTTTTGGTTCATTATGATGTCAAACACGACGATGTTTATAACATATTTAATTTTTACATGAAAATTAGAATGCCTCGGAAAAGTATAAAAAAATGACTATTGGATAATTTAGAATTGATATTCTAAAAATAATATTCATTTTATCTAATTTTTGTTTCAATATATGTGAATTTCCCCTTTTAAAATAATAATCTATATTTATTGAGAAATGTTGGGTTTTTTTCGATAATAGTTTTCAAAACCTTAATGAAATTTCACTTGACTTCATAAAATTTTTATGATCATTCATATTTGATATATATTATTTGTAATAAATTTTTATTAAAATATTATTTATTCTCAAAATCCATTAGGTCATAAAAAAATTCTTTAATTTAATTTTATTATTAACAAAACATATTATTTTTTATTGTTTCAAAATTAATATCAATTTTAAAGTAATTGTAATGGGATGAAGAAATAATAATTTATAATAAAAAATGTATATATTAATATTTCAATGGTCTTGATAAATATCACTTTGATACACTAGAAAATTACCTAAGTGTAGGGTGAAAAATGATAATACATTTATGGGGTGGTTCGACATACATGGTTTGGGTTGGGATCTCAATGAGCATGAATTCCTCCCACAAATGTTTTTCTCATGCTTAAGTTGTTTGATCTCATGATGGGAATGGTCAAAGGAAAATCTTGATTTTTATTTCTCCCTTCAAAGCCCTAATAAATGGGCTTTATACGGTATGATCTAATAGGTTGTGCCCATAACATCCTTTGTCTGTGCAAATTCGATTTTTTAAGTCACTATATTTATACTAATCATGTGATCACTATTAAAAGGATATATTATAAATTGTAATGATTCTTAACTATAATTTAAATCTGATAATATATAATAAACCAAATACGCGAATTTTTTTCTATAACTATATTAAATAATAATACATTTAATTAAATCAAAAGGTGGGTTTTATTACTATAATAGTTAGGGTCGTAATAGGTACCAATATCATATCCATCCATAGGATTCGACTCATGGATCAATGGTATTTCTCATTTGAGAGATCCAACTCCACTATCGCTTCCATCCGTGATGATAATCATCGAAGAGATATTACTCATCTCGAAAATATTTCAAGGTCTCACTCTAGTTCCCATCACCAGAGGTCCAGTATCCATTGTCTTGTGTACTGCACAAGATCATAATAAATCAAGTTAAGAGGCCTTCCCCTCAAAATTTCACTTAGATTGAAGGGATTTATAGCTCTAAACAAAGCACCACATAGATCCTCAAGATGTAAAATTTATGACTTGCACATTGTTGCTACCCCATAACTGAGGGAGTATAAACATGAAACGATCCCATGAAACATCAGATGAACATATTTAGAGAGGGACTCACCTCACCGCATTGAGGGATCATTAACTCTTAATCCATGTATTATTCATATATTGTGGAGGGGCCCACACCTCCAAACTGTGCTCCTCGACTGAGGGATCTCCAACTCCAACAGAGTACTAACTCTCCACCAGAGCTCGATGATAGTGGAGTTCTATTCCATCAGCAGAGGACCCACACTCGTGTATATGAGAGTTCCACCATTACCTATTTTAATTCTATTGGGGATCCAAAACCTTACATGATAGGGTAGTAATGACCCACAGAGAATTACATTGAGACCATGGATGACTTCTTCCCTAGAGCGATATGGGGGTACCATCTCATTGGATAAAGGACATGGTCCCTAGTGAGATATGGGAGTATCATATTTATATTTACAATTCGTATGGAGGAATAATACCCTAGTCTGAAAAGAGAGTACCAAACCAATGGATAGAGGAGCCTCACCCTTCTGTAATGGGGTAGTACCGTCTCTATATGAACTATTGGATGATCCTACCCAAGAACGAATATTATCAATCATTGAACATGAAAGCATCACACTCTGAACATCTAAAATATCACCTCAAACACCTAAACCTTGAATACCATCATGTTATTAATGGAAAACTAATCATTATAGGATACTCATAGTATCTTTATTAGTCCTAAAAATGTAGATTCGTTGGGTAGATAGATTTAATGGGATTACACAACATATACTAGCCGAATACAAGATGTCCAATGAAACTGGACAATGGTCATGTTAGATATCGGTACTCAGCATGTATTTAGGCATAAACATTGTGTGTAACTCGTTTCACATATCATGTGACCCCATATGAACTAGTCATGATATCCTCTCCCATATATGTCTGACTAGCCTAGTCACCCACACGCTATGTAACTTTAGATAGTTGAGTGTCTTAACAACTTAGATAATAGGTCATGTCCTCATCCCATGTACATGTATAGAACCTTGTTCTTATGTACCAAAGTATATTTTTTCACATGGACATGTCCCTTAACACGACATCCCCATCCATGTCCCTTAGCCACTAGACCTATGTTCACAACATTGTGTATACCTCTAGTACACGGTGTGTAGTCCCAAAATATAAACTCCCTTAAACTAAAAGAACAGATGACCTCTTTTCATCTACACTATATTCTTGGTGATTGTAAATTTCGAATGAAAATACCATATGGTCCTTCTAAACCATCAGTTTTTATACAAAAACTCAATGACTTACCCCCAGGGGATCTCTAGCGGTCGTTATAGGTCTCTAAAACCTTAAACAATGTTTCAAAGGGGATCATGATTTTATTATCTTAAATATTTATACACCATAGAAAATACATGGATCATATTGTGAAGATTCATGCTTTAAATCAACTACAACACATTCTAAGAGTGATCACCATAATGATCATGGATCAATGACATCTCCTCCCCTTGGTTCAGCCTTAGGTCATCTATCCTGGATGAAAAATCTCCCCTATCCTCTTCTATTCATGGAAACCAATCAAGGGGTAGGGGTTTGGGATTATTAATTTTTATTTAATTTATAAATAAATTAACATTATTTTAATGGTCTCCTCTAACATGGAACCCATCACTGAAAATCATTATGTAACGTTGAGGGAAAATTCCATGTTCTAGACTCAAAAGCAGACTCAAAGTTTTTCTCTAAGACTCTAGATAACATTTATCACACTTTTTCTTAAAAAAAAACTTTGTCCTAAGATAAATATATTTAGTATTGTTAATATCAGTTAGCTAAGGCTCTCCAAGACCCATAATCCCTTGCTAACATAGTTCTTGGCCTCAAAAATATTCTAAAGTCTCACACTGAAAAACCTAAATCAATATAGATCCCTTGGTTTTTCATGTGTTATATCACTCCAAGTGTTGGTGGTTTTAGAGTTAATGATGTATTTCCAGGTTAGGATCAATAAGATTAATGGATCAAATTATTTCAATAATGGTTTACTGATGATATTGTGGATCAGTGAGAGGTCATGGGTTGGTTGACAATGGGTAGTTTAAATGAGATTCTTTCAATAATTTTTTCATAAGGTTTTATTAGAATGGTATTTTTTACACTAAAGAGTTTAGTGGCATTATAGATTTCTAGTTTGAGTGGTTTACGGGATGGGTGGGCATGGATCTGGAGGAGAAACACATATGTGATGATGAAACCTATTGAGTATATACTTGAGGAGTAATGTAAAGGAAACCACATGGTGGGGAGTAAACTATTAGTCATTTTAGGTTATGGAACTCATTATATATGGATTTTTGGAAGATGAAAATGATTAAATTTTAGGTGATCCTATAATGGGTAGTGATCCATGATTAGTACTACTACCCGAGTATGAGAGGGATGATCATTTATAGTCATTATGATCAGTATTAGATAGAGCATTGTCTATAAATATAATTATTTTGGTTCAAGGGAGATATGATCAATAAAATGGAGGGGAGCTTTGATTCAATATTAAAGGCATGACCATTGTGTTTCAAGGGTCATCAATGTGGTTTTAGATGATTTTGATCATTGGAATCAAACATAGTATGTAATTTCATGTGATTTGAGCTGGGTATGATTAGAGATACACTCGTACTTACGAGTGAAGTATGATAACATTTTTTGTTTGAGGAAATAACCAATTAATTAAATATAAAATATGGTTGGACATTGGTCTGGGTGTTTGGAGGATAATGAGAATCCTTCAAAATCTAATACCTCAAGATCAATTGATGAGATAATTAATTAGGGGATGCGATTGAGAATTTTTTGGATCAATAAAGAACAATGTAGGATTGACTGGTGTACTTCATGAGAATGGGTGTGGTGAGGTGTAATCCATATTAAGTGTGTCAGTAGAATACTGGAACTATGTTTTTTGTAGATGACTATAATTTTTGGGAGAACCATGTATTTGAATTGACCTACTTGAGAAGAGACTTGAGGTGGGAAGAAACATAAGATTGTGGATATATTTGAGGATGTAACAATTCCATATTTGGATAGAAGATCATGGTTGTCAAACATATTAGTGTCCAGTGATGGTGATGAGGTAGCTCATGTTTTTGAAAAATGTGTGCCTTATTTTTAGAGTTATGAACATGGTTCTCATTCACTATTTTGGAGTAGAATGTTGAATGTTAATTGGGGAATTTTGATTGATGTGAGTCTAGGATAATGTATGGATAACCACCAAGACTTCTCAGTGGTGATATATGTTATTGCGGAGACTTTTCAATGACACATGTTATTAAAGGTAGTACAATTGATGGGAAATTTGATTTTTTTGTTCTTAGGATCTTATGAGGGTAAAATGATAATTTATCATAATAGATGACATAAAAATAAATTTATTTTATTCCTTTTCGTCATGGTACTAGGAGTTTGATGTCAGTCCTTAATTTGGTGAGGTTCTAATATAGTTATTCTTTTATATAATATTTTATTATTTATTAAATAAATATTAATTATTCCATGTCCATAATTTCGACATCTCATAAATAGATACCAAAAATATAAATTTGAACTTCACAATAGAATTTTAAATGGGATTGTTTACCATGAGGTCATATAAACTTTATTCTTGTTCACAGTCATGTGTCGAGCCTTAAACATCAGATTAATTTGTTTAATTTAAATTATATATTTTGTATTCCGCCACCCACATTTCACACCATACACACCAAGAAAGAAATGGTATTATTTGTCACATGACACTGATCTAATTGAGGGAAGTGGGAGAGGGAGGTTCCGAAAATAGTCTAACCGAAATCTGATCAAGCTACAATGGCTGTGGGGTATAGATATGAGCATGAGCTTTGAAAATTTAATTGAAAGGTAGCCTGTTATTTTTATTTTATATATTCAAACATTATATTCATTTTTCCTAAAAATTAAATGAGTATTATGGACTATTGGGGATGTTTTTGGAACCATAGAGGAGTTATATTCTGTGAAATTAGGGTTTCTATTGATTTCAATTGGGGTTTCTGTTGGGTAAACCCAATCAGAAAAATGTACTTAAAGAAAACCAATAATTTGATCGTAAATGCATAAAAGGGGAGAAACATGGTCCACATGTTGTGTTGGTCATTGGTACATGTCATATAGGATTGTTAGTACGTATGTTGGGGAGTGCGCAAGTAACGGGATAAACAGACTGTGTGAGGTGCATGGTGTATGGAGGTACATGGTCAAGAACCAATTATGAAGCACATGGTGGTTAAAAGTACACACCATATTGGGTGTATAAAAAGGCTTGATCTGGATCATGGTTTTGTCCCCTTGGGTCCTATAGATCATGTGTTCCTTTGAGATATGTTATATATGTGGGTGATACATGCCATGTCCAGTCGATCTACATTTCCAGAGGGAGATATTTTAAGTACACACCTTGTACACCTAGTTATATGACATTTATTTGAGAAATACATTCCTAGAGGGCTGAGACAAATTACCAGAGTGGTGTGTTGGAGTTACACATCATCTACCCAATGGTACATGCCATTTTATGTCCTGTTAAAGAGATTTTATAGTTTTTATTACCCTATATCTGAAATTTGACAATTGAAAAGCCCATTATTGGTATTTTTTCATATAGAATGTGATGGTGAGGATCTTATTGATATTAGAGGATATTGGATAGAAGTTTTGGGATGGATGAGGTATGGTGAGAAGTTATTCTTCCAGATGATTGGGATTATATTTCTCCTATGATAGATGTGGTATTTGACCAAGGTGATGATCATGAAAATGATTTGATTAATTCTAGGGGTATTTATATGGTCTAAAGTGTTATATGTAATGAATGGGTTACTAGGATAGATATTCATGTAATGGGTTGGGAATTTGTATGAGATTTAGGATAACAATTTTGAGGGTTGAGTAAAATAGAACCTACAGGATGAGAGAACACCTTGAGTGTGGGAATACAACTTCCTACCAATGAAAAGAGATTGAGGCTAGCTTGGAGAGCCATGTTGGATTACCTTAGAGGGATATGATAATAAAAATGGGTTAGATATGTTCATATTATGTGACCAATAGTTTTTTGAAGAGATAATTTGAGTAGCTTGATGATTCCAAGGCGTCCCTGAGATGATGGGCCCCATTCAAGGCAATGACACTCTAATGATAATATATTTATCTCATGGTAAGTGAAAAGATTCCTTATTTACATTTTCTGAGTGTATCCAATTTTTTATACCAGATGATGAGATATAATTGAGGTCGATCCTTGAGTAAAAGGGTTGGCACTCAAATTGATGACAATTGATGATGAGAATAGTTTATTCATATAATATGGAAAACATGTATTTTTTCAACATGTTTAGTTAAGAAACCAACCTATGATTGGTTGATAGTATGTGTGGATACTAAGAGTATGTGGATCCCCAACGATTATGAGGTATTATTAGGTGAATTCATTACTTAGATGATTATATGAGATATTGTTTTGTGGATGCTGGCCCTTGATGATTATATTTGATATTACCATGTATATTCTTGGCACTAGTGATTATATGAGATATTATGGGGTTGGTGATCTTCCCCCTAGTTTTATATGAAATTCCAAGTAGGGAATCTATTCTGATATATGTTTATGACATATATTATTCCAGGTTGGGGTGTCATCCCCCTTATGTTATATAAGATATTATGATAAGGGTGGTATTCTCCTTTATGGGATGTTATGGATAACTAAATATTCAACTTGAGGTGATATGAGATACTATGAGGTGGGAGTTACTCCTCACAATGAGATTTTATGTGTAAAGTCTTATTCACCTCGATATGATAAGAGATATTATAATGGGGAAAATATTATGAGCAATTAAATGTTATGTAGTGGATTAAATTCCACCCAATATGATATGATATATTAAAATGTGGGAACGGTTACCCTTGATGAGACTTATGGGTGGGGTTGTTATTCCCCTAATAGTATTATATATAAAGTGATTATAAAAGGTTATTTTCACGTAAGGGATCATATATACTCATCTTTATTTATTCATGAGATTCCATGGTAGGACATGTATCCCCTCGATGTTTAAATACCTTGATCAAAAACATCATTCTCTGAAAAACAATACTATGGATAATCTTAGGTGACATCTTAGAACCCAACAATAAAAGATTAGTTTTTATTTTTTATTTTTTATTTATAGTTTTTATTTGGAATGGTTGGGAATATCACTTGTGAATTAACTTTATTATAATAGTATCTATTAGGGACACTGTTTTGGGTTCCATAATAAAAATACATTTATCACCCTCTATACGGACACTCTAGTTCATGTACATAAATTTTGTCTTCTTTTAGGTGAAGAACAAAATGTGTCATGGATATGGAAGAGGCCTGGATTTTCATGATTAGGTAAATGAAACTTGGTGGTGACTTTGAATATGGGATCAAGGAACTTTCTGAGGAAAAATTACAGAATATTTTTTTCATTTAATTTCCTTTATTTATTTTTATAAGTAATCATCCCAATGGGAGATGGTCTAATTAATGTATTCTGGTATTATTTCGCATTATTATTTTTTAACAATTTTCTTGATTATTATTTATTTTTACTATGAGTATTGGTATATATTCTATTTTTATACTCCTCAAATGTTTATTCTAATATTATGATATATTATTTCCATAGAAATACCTCGGACCCACACTAATTATAAGAAACATTTGACATATAGAGGTTTTTTATGGTCATGTAGGTCTCTGGTTTGGTTAATGTGCAGTGATCCTTGCTATAAAGTTATATTCATGGTGAGAAGGGTCACACTGCAGTATCCCTTGTGAAATTTTAAATAAAATTATTCACAAAATATTAACCTTATAGACACCTAATGATAACCGACCCCTAGATGGTGAATTGGAAAAACCCTATGACCATCGCACCGCAATCTTCTTTATGATTCAACATGACATCCACTCTGAAATGCTATGACACAAAAACCTCATGGATCACACCCCACACAAAAATACAATAATATTGATTTAACCTAACTCTTCATAGAAAATTACAACATACTGTATAAAATCATATCCTATATCCAATCTTATTATGACAAAATATATATATAAATGTCATAGTGCATCTCCATAGTGGAAATTTTAGCTCCTAATCCTTCTTCATTCCCCTATACTTTAATTGACAACTCTAGGACCTAAGAAACATAATGAAATAGTCTATTTAAGGTCCATTTAATTATATTTTAATATTAATAATTTTTAATCACCAATTATTTCCTTGATAAGAAGATAATTGAAGGCAATGGGATATAGTATAATCTTTCTCTCTCATAACTCTCATAGAAAGAGCTGATAAGATCCATGGGATTACAAATAATTAATGGAGGTTAGAGTACATATCATGATGATAATAATTTAGAAAAAAGGTAAATGGAATGACTATAATAATATCATGCTCAATTCAAGAATATTTGTATCAGTGATGAAATTTTGTTTGTATTAGTTATTTTTTCAGGTGAACAAAACTATTATCTTGATTCAATTTAATATTTTGTTCCATGAGGATTCTATAATAGTAATGAAACTAATGAAATTTATCACAAATAATTTTTATGAAAGAATATATTCGTTGGAATATGAAGGATTTTATATGTTTACCATTGATAATCTCAACAATTTATTGAAATTATACGACAAGAGGAGGTTTCATATTGACGAAATAGTGGAAATTTTTTAAAAAATGATAGTATTCTATGCCTCAAGAGTTTAAAACTATTTCTAATTTAAGAGGTATCATGGGGAGGAATCAAATTTCAAGGATTATTACATGAGTTTCCTTGAGTTAATTAAATTCAAACATAATGGAATGTAATGAAGAAATGGTATATACATTGGTAAACATCCTTTTTTGTGTTTCAAATATGTAAAAATTGGAACTTCTCATATAGTTTCCCTGATATGAATAATATAGGTAAAAATGATGATTGATCTCATAGAAAATCCTGTAAAAGAAATATGTCATTTAAATTAAGTGGTGGAAATTTTTTTAATGATAAATTAAATTAAAATTCATCAAGGAAAATTAATCTTTTTTGAATAAATTATCACACATCATGTGTCAAGGAAACAAAAAAGGAGGAATAAAAATCCTATGACAAAAGAAACAAAACATTCGTGGTTAAATCAATGCCTTCACATGTACCCTCTAGTGAAGAAGAAAGGAGTATAAAATAGAGGAGCACTGAATTAGAAACCAAAGAAGAGGAGACACCACAATAATTCCAATTGAGGATGGAAATTTTTATGACTTTAAAATAAAGCATAAATCCTAAAAAAGATAATAAATTTTAGAAAGGATAATGATTCTCATAAAATATACCTTTATATATGAAAATATAAAAATAAAAATGAAAATGAAGTTAATTTCACATAGAATATAGGTGATACCAATGAAATTGATCGTGAAAGAGAAAGGATTCATGAGATTACTAAAACTAATATAATTACAGATAAAAGTAAGAGAATTGTCTTTAGGTTAAGTGTTTTTAAGATTTTAATTATTTGTAATAATTAACCTAAGTGGAATTAAGAAAATATAAGAAGTCAGATTAAAAAATTAGATAATAATGATTTTTTCACTATAAATATACTTATTGACTATCTTATAATTATATTAACAATTTTCTTAGATACACATGACTTATTCCAAAATTACATAAGTAGTGAAAATAATGGGAAGAAGGTGACTAATCCGCCTAATATGTATAATGAATTTGTAATCACTTTATGTAATTGTGTAAAATATCAATAAAGAAAGAGATATATAAGAATAAAGAAACTAAGCCCAAGCCTCAGGGAAAAGACTAGGTGGATTATAATATTCCTAATCATAATAAAGTTGAACCAAAAAATTGATGTTGAATTAAAATGGTACTCAATTTATTTATTTCAGAGAGTAATATTTCATGCATTAAATAGTTCACTTTAAAAGAATATATTGGTATTACAGATTTCATGGACACGAATCTTATATGTGATGTTATAATATTTTACCAATTAGATTAATATAATCTATGAATAAATGGGGATTATTGTTGAATTTTCTAAATCCCAAAAAATAAAACATCTGAATAAGAAGGAAAAATTAAATAATACTTTTTATTCTCTTGAGGAAACTAATGGGACGTGTGACTAACCAAGACAAACTGTTAATAATTTAGATAATTGGAAATGGATAAATTAAAAAGGAATTAAAACCCTAATTCTACAATGAGGATGAATAATTTAGTAAAATCAATGGTGTTTGTGGAATTATTAAAATTTATAAATGAAGAAAATTCATGGATACATGATAGTGATTTTCGTATCATTGATAACTAAAAAAATAAACATTTCTTAAAATATATCCAATGTTATAATGGTGGCTTATCCCTTTAAAAAATTATTGATTACAAAATGTGAAAGGGCATAGAAGTACCAATAGTTATGGGATATTTTCTAAAGAATTATTCTCTTTTTTTGATTGTCTAAGGCACAATCTCTTATGCGTCTCTCATCCTTATGAAATTTTTAATGAAGTGATATTTTGAAATAATGGTTGTGACATTATAAGGTGTAGGATGGAATAATTATCATGGAGTAAAATCATCAAGTGGAAGATTGTATCAAATTTATAGTTGTTAAAATATGTACTAAAAGAGCATGAAGGATAAAAATGAGATTTAGAGAAAAATATTTTTCCATTTCGGAAAAAAAATTTACAAATTTAATCATGTTAAATAATAAGATATGATGAATCTACCTATGATAAATCATAAAATAGTCTATATTTTTTAAATGTTTCATATAGGAATGATAGTGACCAAGAGTCAAAAGAAATTAGAAACTAGAATCAATAACCCTATAGAATTGGTTCACTCATATTTATTTGGTTAATGATCATGTAAAATATAATATATAAAGAATCTCATTACATGTATTAATGATTTTATTGTTATGAATTATGTCTTATTCATGTCAAGTAAATAAAAACCCCAAGATATGTTTAAAAGTTTTTAGAAGAGTTAAAAAATTAAAATGGGATGTACTATAAAAATACATTAATATGATAATTGATCCAATCATTATAATGGAGACATTTTTTCTTATATAGATAATCAATGAATAAGGGATGAATATAGTTCCCCAAAAACATCCAAAAGAAGATTCATTGACCAAAATTAATAATTTTTGGTCGATATGGGAACAACCGTTTTATCAGAGCATACCAAATCAAAGTATTTTTTGAAATAATTAATAATAATGGTTTTCTATATTCACAATCAATGTTTACACAAACTGGATCATATTAATAAGAATTACGATATGTGATTTTTTTTCAAGAAACCATCCATAATGTAATATATAATCACATATTATATCAATATTAACATAATAGATTTGGAAAAGTAGAATGAAAGTTTTGATGAGGGAATATTTCTTGGATTTACAGCTAGTGGAATGAGTTATAGGAATTTTAACAATAATATGAATAAAATGATTTATATATTTGATGTTATTCTATTGTAAAATCAAAATTATTTATAATAATTTATGTCTATTAATGATGATATTGTAGAAGCTTGAGCATATTGTGATGGATATCGTGGGATGTATTATAAAATTGTATTGTATTTTAAATGTTATCATATTGATTCTAAAATTTCTAATTATGAAGACTGAAAATAGAAAGTATTATCTATGTTCAAAATATATTTAAAACATGTTGATCTAGAAAACATTCTTGGATACCATAAAAACTATATTCAAACAATTTTAATTTTTATCAATTCAAATAAAACAAGCTTTAATTACCTTGTAAAACTAATTTAAATTGGTGAAATATTATAACATCAGAATTGGATTGCAATGACATACTAAAATTTGAATCACATTTAGAAGAATTATTTATGGGAATTAGTTCCATGTACCAATTATATGAATGTCCTCAATATGAATTTATTTTTCATAAATAATCTCAATGTGATGGGTGTAATAGCGCATAACAAAACTCATGATGTGTAAAAATGATACACTCATATAAATGTTTTATACATTGATGTAACTTTTAATCCTTTTAAAATGATGGAAAAGAAATTTATTTTTTTCTAAATTTTCAAAATAGAACTAAAAAATGTTCCAGATATTTGTGAAATCAAACCTCTTTCTTTTTGAGATCATGGAATTGGTTTACAATATAAAAATATAAGGATTTATAGTTAATGGTGGTAGTCATCAAGTTTGTAAGATGAAAAAAAACATTATATAATCTTAAAAGTGTGTCCCAACTATGGTATTAAAATATGGTTAGATTTATATAAGTTATTAACTTCCAGAAAATTAATATGTATAATAGTCTATATTTTTAAGGTGATGAAAAAAATTCAATCATTCTGAATGTGTATACTGTTGAAATAATTTTCAGTAGAAATAAGGAGAAAACATTGATGAATTTAAAACCATAATCATAAGGAACTTTTATATTTCAACAATTAGATATATAAAATAGTTTTTATGTTCTAAATTCATTAACACCAAAGGTTCCATTTTTCCGTAATAAGATAAGTACGATAATGAGTTATAAAATAAGTTCATAATAAAAATGTTGATAGAGTTATCTACACCTATATCAATTGGTACTCAATTATAATTATATTTAGGATGAAGGGGTATTTAACAAAAGAAGTTTTAAAGGATCATTGGAAACCTAATCTACTTGAAATAATCTTGATTGGAATCATTTTTAAATTTAATATTTATTCATGATTCTATGGAAATATTAAAGAGTCACATTTTATAGAAGTAAAATTGGTCATGTTCTATATGAAAGTAACTATTGATTATGTCTTAAGGTATGAAAATATACATCATTTTAACCTTATATAAATTTTTATGTTGATCGAATATGTGATGTGGGTGATCAAAAGTCAAATTTTTTAGGTTCATTTTTTATTAAAGGAATATGAATTTCATGGCACTCGAAAAAGAAAAATATATTCACTATAATCATAAATAAATATTAGTATTTTTTAGAATGAAAATACATGGACAAAATGGAGTGGAATAAGTCATATCTTAAGGACATGAGGTTGATTTGTTTATAATAATTGATGATTGGGAGTGATAAACCAAGTGAAATCAAATTTTGAATATTTTCTATGTAATATTAAAGGCCCAAAAATATTAATACCATCTAACAATTCATTATATATATGGTGGAATATGGATATCATTATCTGGTATACCATTCAATAATGGATCAAGTTACAAGTATATTAACAAACCCTTAACAAAATATGCCTTCCAAAACATTAGATAGTTTTTTGGATTATATTATCTCCCAAAATACTTATTATTTCAATTTAATATTTTCCCTCTTTAATTACTAAACATTAATTAATGATGGAGGATCATACATAAGAGATATTATTGTAAATGATGTTCTAATAAATAGTGTAAACTCTATTTTTTTATGGTGATGATGGGGGATAAGAGGTAAAGAATTGTTTCTCACATGGAGATACATATGGTGTTTTTTGTTGGATCATGGTGATTTTACCTTATCATTGTTAAAATGTCTCAATGAAATAAAAATGAGAATATTATTGAGATATTGAATAATAGAGAGGTTAATTTCCATGGATTTTGATGATACCTCATGATGTAAATTTAAAAATGGGGATTTGTGAGTTTATCAGAATTGAGACACTGTCAATATATTGTTGGGTTGTACCCTGATAATCATATAAATCTCATAAATGTTATTCTTTCATATGGAATAGTGTGTAGATAACATAACCATTTTAATAATTCTATTAATTATTTCATGATAAAATTAATTCATCATTACTGGAGGATATTTATTGTTATATTTATTACTAAAATTCTCATGGATTTTTTTGAATCTAATGGGGGATAATTTTTTGGTAAAGGAATGAATATTTATTGAGGTCGGAAAAATCGTGGAACTACGCAATCATTTATCATATGATTTAATAAATTATGAGGTTTTTCTACTCTTTTGATAGAATAATTCCATAGTACATATGTATTACACAATGATGAATTTTTGTGGGATCATGGGGTTTTCTTAATTATATAAATAATAAGACATGACTTGTTTTGGGATCATGGGGTTTATCTCTAATTTGGTGGTAGAATTACCCAGATGAATCTATTCTCTCCTCTATTCCATTGTACATCCTTTCATTTCATAAGGTTTTGAGGGTTTTCATCATATATATTGAAGTTATTATGTGTTATGTTTTTTTTAATTCTCAAAAAAATGGGAGGATCCAACGGGTTTCATGATTCATGATGTCTAAGACAATTAATGAAGGTGGTATTAATCTCAATATTCTGAAAGACTCAATGAATATTTTTAATGAAAGATTATCATGTGAGGCCCCGAAGTCTATACTCTCAAGGACCAAATCATTATAGACATGTATGGGAGGTATCAGGATAATTAAACTGGGAAATCCTCCAATATTTCAAATATAACCCAAATCCATATTCCAGTGTAACAATACCATGATAATTGGATAATCATGTGGGGAGAGATCAACTTTATGGATAAAAACTAGGTGGGAACCATGATAGTATTGTTGGAATGTCTAATTCTAAACCTTCCATTCAATCAATCTTTTAATAATTATGAATTCATTTAGGCCATCCTCAGAAATAATCAACTGTAATTTTCAACCTTATTTTGATAACATTCTAATATGATATATTCATCTTTATGGGCTCTTATTCTAGGAAATTTTTTTACTATGGAATACCCTAGTGGGTGCATGATAACATTTTTTGGGATAACTTTGGATATATTCTATATTGTAAGGAGATTCTGAGGAAATACGATTTATTCATTTCACATGTTTATAATCATGAACGTCCTATGGATGACGATTTCAAATGTAAGTGGATATATCTAGGATCCTTATATTTATATATATAATTTAAAAAAGAAAAATTTGGTTCCATATATTTATTATGCGTTAATGGTTCATGTCTGTGCAGTGTTCTTTTTGAGAATTCATTGGTATAGTGACACTGGAAACCAATAGTGGTGATTTCCTTCAATTATAGTTTTAATGATATAAAAAAATCTCCTAGAAATTATAGGGTGGGACATTATATTGGAAGGAGGGTGAAAATGTATTTGTAAGGAAAGAAATAATTCCTGAATTGAAGGTAAAAAATTCTCAAGGTTGAATGAGGTCTCTAGGACAATAATTTAGGTTGATGACCTAGCTAAACACCCTAGGTTGTGGGATCAATCTTTCTCTCTCACATCCCTCTTGGAGAACATGAATCTCTGCTCACACACCCATAAAACACTCCTATAGGGCCAGTGTATTTTCTATAATTCCCATACCTATAGATTCAAACATAATTTTGATGGTCATATTCATAGGATGATATGTTGGGTGACAGGAATTATCTAATACCTAAGGGGTTAGGTGGTTATCACATTCTATTATTCATTCAAGAGGGGTGACTCCCTTATGGAAGAGGTATGTGTCGTGGTAAAGGGTTTGTAATTTTATAGAATAATGAATATTGAGTTGGAGATAATTTAAATAGATTCACTATTTATTCATAATCCTTATAACGTAAAGATTTGAACTCTTTGTTCCACCACTTATCACACTCAGTGATGTAATTATTTCATCACTGATGAGTTGGAGATTCTTAACATGTTTCATGAGGTGAACTAAGAAGATTGATTTCTCAACTATAAGGATTCCTATAATACCTCTTTCTATACCATTACTTGTACAGTTTCCTTTCATTTTGAATGCTTGAATATTGAAAGAGGGGATTCTCTAGGACTTTTTTTTCCTTAGACCCCGGTGATCATCCTTAGTAACATTCTATGAATTTCCCAGCTCTCAAATAAATATCATTTTTATTATGTTATTTTTTTATTTCTTTCCATCACATGGTTTCATTCATATATCATAAATTTAATTGGAATGGGAATAATCTCTTTTTGAGTCAGTGCTTTTATAAATACTGATTTACTCTTAGTTATTGGGTATCTATAACCTAGGTGTATCACTATGAATATCATGGAATAATACTTTATCACTATCCTTCCCTCCAATTTAATTCCTCATACCCTTAAACTGTAAAAAATCATTCCCAATTGATTTTTGTTCTACATATTTCTGTGCTATGTTTGGTAGTGTTACTATAAGTTATATCAATTATATATATATCATTGTAATTACACTAGAAGTGAACACATAGTTCATGGTACTTCCCTAATTATCAACATATCCTTTAATTTATATTTTAATAAATCCCTATAATGGACCATATACTCCAAAAAAAATATTTGTTTTCTAAATTTGAGATATGAGAGTATCCATTCCAAATATTCCTAGTGATCCTTACCTATATTAAAAATAAACCACCTAATAACTCCCAATAAATATTCAACATCAATGCTATTAAAAAATATGGAATATATAAAACATATGTCCATAGATTCATATGAATTTTTTTCATATACTCTATTTATTATAAATTCTAGATGCCTTATTTTTAATCAAATTGATTTTATAAGATAATTGGATTTAAACAAGATTTAATATAAATATAATCTTCCTTCCAAGTCATTAAATATATGATTAGAGTGGGAAAATCATAGATGTTATCCTTTAGTACCTATTGATAATTTTCCCCAAAATCTCTTTTCTACTCTTGAATCTTTGATCATAAATGTTCTAGAAAACTCCAACTTCAACTCTATTATCCATTCTATATTTTAATCTATAAAGGGTGTATCATATATATTCAATAAAAGTAATATGAAACTACTATTACAAAAAAACCTAAAGGAAATGAAATATTTCAAATTTCACTAAAACAAATATTTCCCTTCCATAAAAGTATCAAATTTATTGTTTTATTTTTATTATTCTTATTTAATCCTAAAAAAATCTGCATGAGCCTATACAAGAGATCATCCTTTCTAATATTTTTTGATCATATCAGTTTCTATTTGAATGCTTCCTCCTCCAAATCAAAATAATGATACTTTTTTATTACATCAAAGTTTTTAATAATTAGAAATTCAAATGTAACAACTAATATCGTAGATAATATTATTGTATGCTTCACCTTCGGAGAGAATATGTAAATAAAATAAATTACATCCTTTTCATAAAATACTTACAGAACCATCCTCACCCAGTATCATTTTAAACAATCAACATAATACATAAAATGGTAAACCTGTTTATTCATTAGTGATCACTTCTATAGTGATAGATCCATTATGTCTCATATTTTTTCACATACAAAAAAATCATATATTCCTTCATTTCTAAATCACACTATTTCAAGTTTCACAAAATTCTCACCACTTCATGGATGTTAGGATATATATAATTAATTATTAAATAATGTTTTAAATTTCATTCAATAATACTTGTTAAACTTATACTCATTTTAGTAATAATTAATTTATCCTAGGTCTCAATTTATCCTTTTGAAACTCTTGTGCAGGACCCTAAATTCTTTGAACATTTTGGTATATATTTTCTTCATGTAATCTCTTTAATATGACCATCTACATGGTTTTTCGAATACTATAATACATACAGATAATCATTAATATCTTTAATAACTACTATTCTCATATATCTATTCAGGTCAACTATGATATGATCCATTGATTCTTTATTCTCAATATAATCATTCAAAAAGTTAATATTCAGGTATAACATCACTTTATAAAAGCTAAAATTTTAAATTTTCAGGTATTGTTTTTATAACTATCCACAATCCCAAATCTCAATACCTCATCAAAATAAACTATAATAAAAAATCTCGTGAACATAGCATCAAACTTGTGCCTTTCACTAGATTTGACAAGGAAATAGGTGATACAACCAAAGACACCAATGTTCAAGACATCTGTAAACTTGCTAGTATGAATTTCCCCAAGTATACCATTCCCTATCAAAACAGAGGGACTCATACTAATCAGATATATCATTAATGTCACAAAAACATCCCAAAACTCTTTAAAAAACAAGATTTAATTCACATTATTTGGGATCTCTCACTCAGTTTTATATTCATTTGTTATTCCACAATATTCTATTACGGTGTAATTATTATTTTATACTCAAAAATAATATATTTATTCTATAATAATATGTTGAATTTATTTATTCTATACCCACCAATACTATCTTAATGAAATCTTTTTGGACTTAAACTATTCTCATATTATATCATATATCTCTATTTGATAAATATTTTTGAATACTTTTGACTTGCACTACTAGAAACATGATCTTTCCCAACACTTCTATACCAACGGTTTGTAAAAACCGTTGGTATAGCTACTCTTTCCCAACGGTTCACCAAAACCGTTGGGAAAGGGCCTAAAAACACACCCTTTCCCAACGGTTTTGTTGAACCGTTGGGAAAGGTCACTCTTTCCCAACGGTTGGTGTGTTTTTTAGGCCCTTTCCCAACGGTTTTGGTGAACCGTTGGGAAAGAGTACCCTTTCCCAACGGTTCACCAAAACCGTTGGGAAAGGGTGTGTTTTTAGGCCCTTTCCCAACGGTTTTGGTGAACCGTTGGGAAAGGTTACTCTTTCCCAACGGTTCTCAAGAACCGTTGGGAAAAACAGTCAAAAAATCCAGATACTAAGAATACACCCACCCAAAACCTATCCCAACGGTTCTGAAAACCGTTGGGATAGGTCTATCCCAACGGTTTTGACAACCGTGGGGATACGTTCATGGATTTTTTTCCAGATCTACTACCATAGAATATTATATAAATCAAAAATTTAAATAATTATGATAATACATATATATATTTATGAAATTATATTTACAAAAGTGATGTTAGCTTAGTGGTTAAGTCGTTCGATTATAAACGAGGGGTCCTGGGATCAAATCCCAGCGGATGTTTTATTTTTGGAATTTATATACCAACGGTTCCATTACCGTTGGTATAGATTTCATATTACCTATACCAACGGTTTCCAAAAACGTTGGTATAGGTCTATACAAATGGTTTTTGGAAAACCGTTGGTATAGACCTATCCCAATGGCTTACTTGGCTACGGTTCTCCAAACCGTTGGTATAGGCTATACCAACGGTTTGGAGGCCTATACCAACAGTTCCAAACCGTTGGTAAAGGTTAGTTTTCCAGTAGTGTTGTGCTTCCAAACGTGAAACAATTATTTACATGTCTTGGAATCAATGAAGGTAACATAATATGTTTTTCCACCATGATAATGTAAAAAATTAGTTAATCATAATTATATATAATAAATCTGCTACATTAGAGACTTCGGTGTCTATATTTCTATATAAGTAGACATTCTTTTTTATCTTTCAAATGATACAATCAAAACATGTGTCATTATCCATTTACTTGACTTTCAAGAACCCATTAATGCCCATGACTGTCATCCCTTTCTCAAACATATGAAAAATAAAGAAGATCATTTAATAAGAATCTTCATTAGACAGACGAGTTGTAGCACCCCAAGCTTCCACGGTAGGCTTCTCTTTCAATAATGCAGTAGCTTGCATTGTACGCAAGTTCGAGACTCTAACACGCCGCAACCAATCAATGTAGTCATTATGAATAGTAATACCCACTTTTTCAAATTATATAAATAATATATATTAAAATGGACTTCATTTTTGGATTTGGAATATCAAAATTAGCCTATGTTGAAATTTTGGTATTTTTCTGAGAACTACCAATTTTCCATGAATAGTAAAAAATACTTAAAAATAACTTTTTTAATAAAAATATTTTATATTCATAAATTATACTATTGAGTGGTTTTAAAGTATAATTAGAATATAATTTTACCATTTTATCGAATGGTGGTCATTAGAATTAATATCACTTTGAAATTGGACATAAACAATTGTCAATCTTTTGATTAATATTGTTTCTTAAATACACGCTCTTTGACTTGAAAACGGGAATTAATTATAAAATTAATTATTGAAACCTATATGTATGTAATTTTATAAAATATACATAATTTTTGAATTCGTAATATCAATTATATCTTAGGGTAAATTTTCAGTATTGTTCTGAGAAACATCAATTTTTGATGAATAGTGAAACAACTAAGTGGTAGTTAAAAAAACTAATTTTTCGTTTAAATGAATATTTACCACTTCTTTGAATTGAATTTCAAAAATTCGACATACATGGTTGTCATTGGTAAGTAAAATTTGGTTCAATGAGATGAAAGTAATTTTTGGTGAATAGTAACTTTTAAGTTTTATTAATCGCGATTAAAGGTAATTAGTGCAATTTAAGGTAAATATAATGTTATAACAATATGAAATTACCTTTACACTTGTCTTAACATTATTTGACAAGTCATGGCCGACCAAGACAATCCATGGGTCAACATGGGGACCCCATGGAGCCACTTGGGTAAGAAAATGACATTAATAACTTTTTATTTAAAGTAAAAACAAAATTGTCACGAACATGTGTTATTTTACTAAAAAAATTATTACATTGGGTTATATATGGTAAAATTTCAACTATAAATATTAATTGGAAATATAAAAATATTTACTACATCATCGAATTTTTTTTATAATTTTTAGGCATTAAATAAATAAATTTATTTATAACACCATGATGATGCAGCGATTACCTCATTAATGAACAATTTAAATAAAATGAAACGATAAGGGAAAATATAAGACTTAAACTTGTCTAAAACCTATTGGATGGGTATATTGCGAACACTTACCACCTTATCCTCGAAATATATCATTTTGGGACCTTTAAAATCCAAAAAGCATTTCATAATAAAGTAGAATTTCATGACTTTCCAAGAGTTCCTCGCCTCTCCTCTTATAAAAGGCCCCCACCTCTATCGCCATATTCACACCATAAAATCCATTTTTCTCGGCCGAAATCTACCCAAATACTCTCTCAACTTCCCTCTCTTTCTCCTAGAAGACTCACATTGGGTATAAGTCTTCCCAAGGAAGCCTTTGGCTCAAATCAAAAAGAGTTACCCAATTTTAAGGTAATGTCTCCTCTTATGTTTTTTTGTTTTATTTTTCTTCTCCAACCCCTTAAACTCTATTAATTCCTTTATTATGTAACAGAAAAAGTATATTCAATATACTAGGATGTTTTTATGAGAAGTATTTTATTTACACTTACACACACCTTCGTCTAATGGTTAAATAACATTCTGTTTCTCTCGGTGGATAATTACTACCTCACGAAACGATTATTGTTCAATCTTCTTTTAACACCTCTCAAAGTGGCCATTAAGATGTCACTATATTTATATATGATATATATTATGTTTATGGTTTCCTTATGATTCTGTATTTTTCATTTATGGAATACCTTTATGATTTCCATTATAGGTAAATGCGATAATTTCATTTTAGGAAGTGCGGACCACCGCCCCCTCAAAGTGATTTGAATCGTTAATGCTATATGTGGGATGTGTAAAGGATGGAGTAAATGATATTATATATGAAATTATACTAAAATTATAATATACCTTTATATCATTATGATTTCATTCCATTAAATATGAGATAGAAATGAATGTAGCGTCCATGCGTACGTACGACTTACCGTCTCCATGAACGGTGCATTTCATTTCTTACCTCTAAATGTTATGTAATATTATAAATACATATATATACTGGATATATATGATATATATGATATCTACATCATGAATATAAGTCTTTATATAGTGGATATTTTACCACATCAACAACTTTTAATTATAAGACGTTTATTTTTGACTCAAGTACCAAAGATCGACAAAACGACCCTTATTAACTTAAATAATTACATAATGTATATAACATGGTAATAAGTGATATAAAAGGAATAATGAACTTGAAAAATGATCTTATGCAATTAGAAATTAACTCTAGTTTATTATTCAAGAGGTTAAAGAACGGTCGGGTCAAGTCAGACACGAGGTAAGGGACTTCGTCTCAATATCCTTTCATTGTGGAATATTTTGTTTTATACACAACTTTCCTTTATAAGGTGTATAAACCCCCTTGAATTTTACATTTATTCAAAAGTCATCTTTTTATACGAAGTGTTTTTACTAAATGAAAAAAGGAATTTTTTTCTTACGTATGCGGCGACAACGACTTCACAGCCGTCGTGACCATTATTTGAGTTTTGGCTTCCTCTACAAGCCATAACTTTTTTTAAATGAAAAATAAAATCCACGTTTTAATTTTCTTTTATTTTGGTATGGAAAATGGTTTTGACAATGTTTTTATTATATCAATGTGTTGTATTAATATCTTTTGATTTAAATGTGGAAATTTTATGTTTCCTTTATACATGTTTTATATGATACGATTATGTTGTGGTTTATGATATGTTTAACCCTATTCATATGAAGAATATGTTGGACATAATAAGTGATGGGTGGAGCCTGCTATATCTCCTTGAGGCATCGGTAGGTCTCATGAGACAAAATATTGTCTTGTAACGAGGCCTTGACAAAATCTTATTTTTATTCTTGGCATGAGGACTTGACTAAGTGGTTATGATAGTCTCACATTATGCATTCCATAATTATGAAAGTGGTTATTGATATTGCATGTGATTATGCGACTAGTAGAATATCCATGTGAAGAAGTAAATGGCATTTTTTCATTTTATTAATTCAATATTATGTTGATATTCAAGTTTAAAAGGATTTTGTTTTAGTTATACATTTCCATAAATGTCTATGTCTATTTATGAAAGTTTATGCTATATTGTTATCATTACTGAGCATCTGAGCTCACCGCTTTCAATATTTTATTTTTCCCTGGATGTGAAGAAATATTTTATAACTGACCTGCAGGGATAGTCTGAAGGGGATATGGGTCTAGACTATAGAGACTATGATATTCTAGTTTTTCACTTTATGATGTAATGTAAGACATATGAATATATATAGTGTTTCCAAGGCTACTACACTAATCGGTCTTTCGAGACTTCATCTTTTGTGATCATGCCAATGTTATATAATAATGCACCGACTCTAGGTAACTGGGGTCGGGGTGTTACAGTTGGTATCAGAGACAGTTTAGTACTATCCTTAGAAGCTAGATTTAGATAAACTCTGATTAGAGCACATATCCCTATGATAAACCGTGAGGATTAGTATAGAAGAACATCCAATAATTTTGGTATTATAGAGATTTTGTGAGTTTTCCGAGCAATATATCCCTTTCTGGATACGAGTAGGTAGAGGCGGCTCTGGCACAAATGTACCTTGGTGTAAAACTTGAAAACACTAATTTGAGATAGACTCGAACGAGAACTGGTGCACGACAACGGGCCTTGCCGCACTCTTGGTTACGACACTCTCGGGGGATATGCTTAGTATAATTATAATTTTCTTTACAAACTATTATGAAGGGTTTATGAGTATATAATTCCTCAATGAAATTTTTTTTATGATTATGAGTTATATCCATAAATATGTCAATTTATGTTACGTGTTTTACAAGTATGGAATTATGTATTTTGATTACTAATCTAATCTAGTTTATGGAATTGTTTAGAAATGGCGCCTAGTGGAAGGAATGAAAACCGTATCAATGCACGAACTCCATGTATGGATTTTCCTCCTTATCAAGATAATTATAGTGGATCTGGTGATACAACTGGTGCTGATCAACTTATCTTCATACTGGGACAACTCACTCAGGTTATGAATAATAACATTACTCGTATGGAGCACCCTGATCCGCAACATGGAGGATCAATGTTAGATCGTTTCATGAGGAATCAACCGCCAACATTTAATGGGGTTACAAATCCATTAGTAGCTGAGAAATGGATAAACTCCTTAGAGAAAATATTCCTTGCCTTGGGAGTGGCGAAATGGAGAAAGTTGTCATGGTAGTTTACCGCCTCACTGGAAATGCTGATCAATGGTGGTCACTAATTCAAAACACAAAGGAAGATGAAGAAGTATCAAGTATAGAATGGAGGGAGTTTAAGGAAATTTTATTAGAAAAATACTTTCCACATGACCATCGAGCAGATATGGAAAGGAAATTTTTGAGCCTGATGTAGAAAGAGGATGAGAATGTCGCAAAGTATGAGGCTAACTTCACAAGGATAGTGAGGCATGCTGTAGATTATAAACATAGCCCAAGAAGAAAGATTGGTAATTTCTTTGATTGGTTAAAACCATTTCTCCATTGAGAATTAGTAGCACAATCTTTCTCAACGTATGAAGATATAGTCTCATTTGATATCAAGACAGAAAAGGAATTCTCTAAATCTTATGACAATAAAGTAAATCAATAGAAGAAGAGAACGGTGGAACAAGAGACATATAAAGGGAAAAAGGGAAAGAAGTATTTTCCATTATGCGATAATTGTGGGAAGAATCACCCCGGTACTTGCCTAAAAGGAATGGGACTTTCTTATAAATGTGGAGAAAAAGGGCACCAGGCTCGTGATTGCAAGGGAAAGAAAGAGGATATCAATGTAGAATTCTACAATTTTAGGGAAATGGGGCATTATGAAAATGAATGTCCTAAGCGTTAGGAATACTTACCTCAGAAAAATCCAAGGGATCAATGCCAATCTTATGTTGTTACTACAATTGAAGTGGAATAATTAATGTATTGGTGCTTTTGGACTCAAGAATTATATTCTGGTCATAAGAATAATGTGATATATATAAGGATTTTACTGCAGTACTTGTTGTTTTCATTAAGGTTTTAATAGGATGAAGGTAATAATATTTTTAGTATGTGAAAATAAGAGAAACTTTACTTTGTTTGGGGAATCTAATGTTACAATTGATTTTGGAATTTAGAGACCTTTTAGAAAAACTCTGGACAGAGGTATTTTGGATAACTATTATGGTTGGAATGGATTACGTTTAACATTGGATAGTATTGTTTAAGGTTAAAACATTCCTGAAGATTATTTTTGAAATATTATAATACTATAGTTTTAGGAAAAGGACAACCTACAGGTCGGGGGATTACTCGTCGCATCGGACAAAGCTGCAGGAATCGAACCCACAACCATAGTACGACAATCCTTTATTACCTACCACTAGAATACAAGAAGTCCCTAGTTCTTAAAAAATAGTTTTCCTAATTTAAATTGTATTTGTTAATATTTTTAACCTTGTACAATTAGGATAAATATATTATTTTTGAGTTCTATCATCTTTTTGAGTAAAAGATAAGTTTTTGGTAGAAATTAGTTGAAACTTGAAACTCTACATTTCAAATATATATATATATATACCTCTCTCTTATTCTATGAATAAATTAATTCTTAAACTTTTGGAATGGGATACTAAAAAATTTGTTATCCTAATAACTTATGTTTTGTTGAAATGATGATATTTTAAATCACCATAGATTGAAGGCTTTGAGGTCCTCAATTTTACACTTGTTTGTGATAGATGACCTCAATCACTCCCTACAAATATTTACATTTTCCATCCAATTAATTTTCTCTAATTTCAACCAATGTTCTCATAATCAAGATCATAATTTGGTGGTGACTTTTTCATTTCCCTTTCCCTCTTATTAAGACTAAATTTTATTAACCTTATTTCCGATATGGGTTTTCCACAAAGGTATTTTCTATTTTCAACATATTTGTTTTGAAGAACAATTTCAAATTTCTTGGACACAATTTATTTAAGGAGGGGAGAATATAACACCCCAAGCCTCTATGATATGCTTCTCTTTCAATATTGCACTAGCTTGAATTGTACGCAAGTTCGAGACTCTAACACATCGTGACCAATCAAAGTAGCTATTATGAATAGTAATACCCACTTTTTGAAATTATATACATTTTATATTTCAAAATGGACTTCATTTTTGGATTCTGAATATCTAAATTAGCCTATGTTGAAATTTTGGTATTTTTCTGAGAACTACCAATTTTCGATGAATAGTAAAAAATACTTAAAAATAACTTTTTTAATCAAAAAATGTTACATTGAAAAATTATACTATTTATTGGATTTAAAGTATAATTAGAATATAATTTTACCATTTTATCCAATGATATTCATTAGAATTAATTTCACTTTGAAATTGGACATAAACAATTGTCAATCTTTTGATTGATATTGTTTCTTAAAAACACGCTATTTGTTTTGACAGCGGGAATTTATTATAAAATTAATTAATGAAACTTATATGTTTTTAATTTTGTAAAATAGACATCATTTTTGAATTTGTAATATCAATTATAGCTTAGGGTGAATTTTTGGTATTGTTCTTAGAAACTTCAATTTTTAATGAATAGTTAAACAACTAAGTGGTAGTTAAATAACTAATTTTTCGTTTAAATGAAACTTTACCACTTCTGTGAATTGAATTTTAAAAATCCGACATATGTTGTTGTAATTAGTAAGTAAATTCTGGTTTAATGAGATGAAAATAATTTTTGGTGAATAGTAACGTTAATGTTTTATTAATCGAGACTAAAGGTAATTAGTGAAATTTAAGGTAAATATAATGTTATAATAATATGAAATTACCTTTACACTTGTCCTACCATTATTTTATGAGTCATGGCCGACCAAGAAAATCCATGGGTCGACTTGGGGACACCATGGAGCCACTTGGGTAAGAAAATGACATTAATTACTTTTTACTTAAAGTAAAAATAAAATTGTCACAAACATGTGTTGTTTTACTCAAAAAATTATTACATTGGGTTATATAAGTAAACATTTCGAATATAAATATTCATTAGAAAGATAAAATTATTTAATACATCATTGAATTTTTGTTATAATTTTTAGGCATTAAATAAATAAATTTATTTATGACACCATGATGATGCAGCGATTACCTCATTAATGAACAATTAAAATAAAATGCAAAGATAAGGTAAAATCTGAGACTTACACTTGTTTAAAACCTATTTGATGGGTATATTGAGAACCCTTATCACCTTATCCTTGAAATATATCATTTTGGGGCCTTTAAAATCATAAAATAATTTCATAATAAAGTAACATTTCATGACTTTCCCAGAGTGCCCCTCCTCTCCTCTTATAAATGGCCCCCACCTCTACCACCTTATTCACACATTAAAATCCATTTCTATCGGCCAAAATTGGCCCAAATACTCTATAAACTTCCCTCTATTACTCCTAGAAGCCTCACATTGGGCATAAGTATTCACAAGGAAGCATTTGGCTCAAATCAAAAAGAGTTACCCGATTTTAAGGTAATGTCTTCTCTTATGTTCTTTTGTTTTATTTTTCTTCTCCAGCCCCTTAAAATCTTTTAATTCATTTATTTTGTAACAACATTAGTATATTAAATATAGTAGGATGTTTGTATGGAAAGGATTTGATTTTCACTTACACACACCTTCGTCTGATGGTTAAAGAACATATTGTTTCTGTCGGTGGCGAATTACTGCCTCATGAAACGATGATTGTTCAATCTTCTTTTAACACCTCTCAAGGTGGCAATTAAGATGTCAATATATTTATATATGATATATATTATGTTTATGGTTTCCTTATGCTTCTGTATTTTTCATTTATGGCATACGTTTATGAGTTCCATTATGGGTAAACGCGATAATTTCATTTTAGGATGTGTGGACTACCGCCCCCACAAAGTTATTTGAATCGTTAATGCCATATGTGTGAAGTTTAAAGGATGTAGTAAATGATATTATATATGATATTATACTGGAATTATAATATACCTTTATATCATTATGATTTCATTCCATTAAATACGAAATAGAAATGAAAGTAGCATTCATGCGTACGTATGGCTTACCGTCTCCATGAAAGGTGCATTTCATTTCTTACCTCTAAATGTAATGTAATATTATAAATGCATATATATACTAGATAAATATGATATATATGATATCTACATCATTAATATAATTCTGTATATAATGGATATTTTACCACATGTACAACTTGTAATTATAAGAAGTTTATTTTTGACTCAAGTTCCAAATATCGACAAAACGACCGTTATTAACTTAAATAATTACATAAGGTTTATAACATGGTAATAAGTGATATAAAAGGAATAATGAACTTGAAAAAGGTTATTAAGTAATTAGAAATTAACTCTACTTTATTATTCAGGAGGTTAAAGAACGGTCGAGTCAAGTCAGACACGAGGTAAGGGACTTTGTCTCAATCTCCTTTCATTGAGACATATTTTTTTATACACAACTTTCCTTTATATGGTGTATAAACCCCTTTAAATTTTACATTCATTAAAAAGGAATCTTTTTATATGAAGCATTTTTACTAAATTACAAAAGGAATGTTTTTTCTTACGTATGCGGCGACAATGACTTCTCTGCCGCCGTGACCATTATTTGAGTTTCGGCTTCCTCTACAAGACATAACTTTTTTTTAAATGAAAAATAAATACCGTGTTTTAATTTTCTTTTATTTCGGTATTGACATTGTTTTTATTATATCAATGTGTTGTATTGATATCTTGTGGTTGAAATGTGTAAATATTATGTTTCCTTTATGCATGTTTAATGTGATAAGATTATGTTAGGGTTTATGATATGTTTAAACCTGTTTATATGAGGAATGCATTGGAATTAATAAGTGATGGGTGGAGCCCGCTATAGCTCCTCGATGCATCAGTAGGTCTCATGAGACAAACTAATTTCTTGGCATGAGGCCTTGAAAAAATCTTATTTGTAGTCTTGGCATGAGGCCTTGGCTACGTGGTTATGATAGTCTAGCATTATGCATTCCATCATTATGAAAGTGGTTATTGATATTTCATGTGATTATTCGACTAGTATATTATCCATTTGAATAAGTAAATCGAATTATTTCATTTTATTATTTCCATATTATACTGATGTTAAAGGTTAAAAGGATTTTGTTTTACTTATACATTTCCTTAAATGTTTATGTTTATTTATGAAAGTTTCCGCTATATTTTTATCCTTACTGAGCATCTGATCTCACCCCTTTCTATGTTTTTTTTTTCCCAGGTTGTGAAGAAATATTTTATGACTGACCTGTAGGGATAGTCCGAAGGGGATATGGGTCTGGACTATGGAGACTATGATATTTTAGTTTTTCCCATTATGATGTAATGTAAGACTTATGAATATATCTAGTGTTTACAAGGCTACTAATCTAATCGGTCTTTCGAGACTTGATCTTTTGTGATCATGCCAATGTTATGTAATAATGCACTGACTCTGGGTAACTGGGGTCGGGGCAATACAGCAGTAACCATTTCATAATTTGGAACCCCCTTCAGATATAATGATCCATATTTCACACTTGTGGCCACCACCATGGTACCTCTGGTGATTTTATAAAAAATATCCTAAAACATTGTAAATCACCATATACCATTTATATATCCAACCAAAATCATATTCTCCCTAAATCACATGATGTATCTAACACCTTGTAACTTCTAAAATCATCTATTATATGTGTAATTATTCAAATCACATTTTCCTATAGTCACAATAGATTCATCCCCATTAAGATGATTCTTAACAAAACATTTGGTCATATAATTTTTTATGCATCCTTTCCCATATGTTGGGTGAAATAATACACTAAATTAAATAATCCATGAATCAAATTATATTTTAAATTATATAGAAAATAGTTGTCACACATATTAGCGATGGTATTTGTAAATGAATTTATGGAGTTAGATCTCTGATCCTTGTGATGTTTCTTCATATATACCTTATATCCACACTTCTTTCATGTAGATTATAGAAGAAATTATTTACATTATATCCTTGATCTCAATCCACTCCTCTTAATATAACTTAAATTTTGATTCGATCATCCTCTAACCTCTATAATATATACTATTTTGATATAATTCTTGACATCCTATTCTAAAATATTATAATTAATAATCAAATCCAATATATCCTTGAAGAAAATGTCAGTCATACCAAATAAACATCTAAAATTAGTAATCATTTCATCATATGATTCATACAGGGATGATAAAAGAATCAATACCCACAATCTGCTCTTAAATACAATGTTCATTACATCCATTAGACTTTTAATAATGTTTGGACCGTTCACATGATTAACCACCAACGTTACTTCAACTATCTTCATAATAAAAACTCCATTTTACAATAGATTATTCATTTTTATAAGTGCTTCATACATTTCTATGAGGGTATACATTATCTTGGAATTGGTCTTCAAATCCAATATATTAAAATCTATATATCTTGGTAAAATATTCTATTAATATCTTAGTGCCTTTCAGTTAACATTCTCTCATTAAAAACATTATGTAATCACTATCATACCACCAGTCACCAATAAATCATTATCTCTTTGAATTAGTTAATATTTTACCTTCAAATTCCAAAAACATAAAAATAATCATGTAAAACCTATAAATACATTCCTTTCAATCCAAAATACTATATCCATTGACTAAAAAAAATAAAAACATAACACTAATTATGAAATACAAAATAAGAATATCTAATAGAATACTTTCACTCCACTAGGAATTGGTAAATCTCTATGATACACTATTTTATTCTCACAATAGAAATCCAATATTAATTCTTCAAATTAAATAATAAAGATAAAATATACTTAAGAAATACATAAGGGTGTATTAAATAAATAAATTATTTAATTTATTAAATAAGTCATTGTAATTTAATAAATTATTTGGAATAGACAAAAATAGAAGCGAAAATATGCATTGGAACACATGAAGAAGAACATTGTTTTGAGAAATTCCATAAATCCATTGAGAAACATATAAATACACTAGAACAAATGTGAGATAAACACTCATGTTATAACTTTTTTATTAATCGCTAATTAGAAGAAGTTATTACCAACTGTGAACATCCCTATAGAGACTACATATTTATAGGAAAATCACATTCTTTATAATAAATCATTATTTTGCACATGGATCAAATATTCTTTAAATATTTATCCATTATTGGTGGCTCATTCAAGTGGTTGACCCAAATTTCTTGTAGAGTATTTAGAAATTAGAACTCTATCACCCAAATTAAATATAGTTTTTGATTGGATTCCCATCTTGCATAAAACATTTATTTATTATTTATCTTCTTGTATAATTAGTTCATTATCCAAGATTTCTTTACTAGAACTCCAATTGAATATTCTTGAACCTAATGAGTAGTTATTTTTCTAAGAAACTAACTTCAAACCTGAATAAAAAGTGTTTGGAAAGTATACATTATCATTCTTAATAAATGATGGGAATTGTCCACTACTTTTAGAATCAATAGAGATCTCAACACTATTTATTTATTGATTAATACTAATTTACCAATATGATATCCATTTTTAGAGTGGTTTTATTTCCTACAAGAGAATATTCAACAATTAAATTATTAAAATTCTTATATCTTGCTTTTAGATCTTTTGTGTCAAAAATTAAAAAAAATTATTAATAACCGTATATCATATGGTAATCCCTATATTTTGGAGAAATATTCTAAAAATAATATTTTGTTCTTTATGATATGAAATTTTTAGGTGGTGGGAACTCTTAAATTTATGTGTTAACATATAACATACGGAAAATATTTTATCTTTGATAAAACCACTTTTATGCATTCATTATTTTCAAAAAATAATTATATAATATGAATAATCATATACCATTTTTATAAAAACCATTTTCTAATCTTACTCATAACAAATTTTTGTTTATAAATATCATCAATTTTCGAATAAAATAAATATGTTGAAAATTCATGTCTATTATTTTGGATTCATCAATGATTTGATATCATCATTTATATCTAACTCCTATAGTGTGTAAAATAATTACCTAAACATTTAAATGAAAATTTAATTTTTCATCCATCAACTCTTCCTTGCTTTGGAACTCGTTTACATATTTAAAACATTTTTATAATTTATAATTGTCATCATTTACCCTTAAAAATATAATTATTTAATTTTTTATAATAAATATCTGATGTGGAGTCCATGTAATGTTTCTTACACCCCTTCTTGTATTCTGGGAAATTCTATCACCACAATCTAGTTTTTCCAAAATTTAATCGTTTCCTTTCCTTAAAAGCTCATTTATTTTATTTCAAAGAAGTTATTATAAACTCACAATAACATACATTTCCCTTTTAGAAAAAAAATACACTTTTCTTTCTATATTATCTTCAAAAACCATGATCTTGGAACCCCAAAGTACTATGTAGAAATATTCATCATATATAGAATATTTGGTAAACTTTAACTGAATTCAATCTTGTTGCAATTCCAAATGAACAACTGAAATTTTATTAATGGTGATTATAGAATTAATTCCATGGCCAAATAATGAATTATTGGTGACCCCAGTATCTATATTTCTTTTATATACACAGAAATACTGAATACATGATTTGATACTAGTATTACATCCATGTATTTTTTTAAGCTTTATATCAATCATGTTTATATTTTTCTTGATATAACTTTTTGGGATTTCAATCTTCCAAAAAATAATCCATATTATCAAGTTTATTCTATATCTTTGGATCTATATATTAAAGATTCATGGTAGAAACAGTAGGAAAATATTAACTATGATTAATATAAGATTTTTATTATCTTAAATTTCATTATCAATAGTTAATTCAAATCAAGGCTCTTGAAAAACTAATTTCTAAACATCATTCATATAATAATTACTTCAATTCTTTAAATACTGATATTACCTTTTAGTGTGGTTGAAACTCTTGTTTAATGATATTGAAAATAAAAAAACCCCATTTGAAAAATATCCAACCATTCATTTTAATTGAGTAAAACATAAATGAATTATATAGCTATTTTTTGGTTGAATTAATTGATTCAAAAACAATTATGAGTATGTCTGAGATCCCTCAGAGGAAAATGTATCCCTCTTAACAGGGGAATCCATGGGTTGTATGAATCTATTAACATTTTTGTACAATAACATCATCAACATAATGCATCTGTAACCCAACAAGAATCACTCATTGACCATAACTAGATCAGTACAAGTCCTAAATGAATTATGTATGATTTCTAATGGCTAAAGTAAATATTGATGGGTAAATTGAATAATTTTGAAAGTGAATTTCACTTTTTTTGAATTTTTTATAAAACATGAAAACTTTTAAAAAAATGCACTACACATCTATATTACTATATTTTCTAAATTGGTAAACCTATACATTGTAGGATACCTTTCATAACTATATAATAATATAAAAATAATAATTAATATGTATACTGACCCAAAAAATGATTGTTTAGTCATAAAAACCCAATATTTAAACAAGACTACAAATAACCCATACGAAAATCTAATAAAAATATGAAATAATATCATTATACATATTACATGTTTTTCATATATACACCATAATAAACTGTAAAAAATATTATAAGATCATCACTATAAATGATATATATAACTGAATCCAAAAATTCTATCCTGACATCCATCTCCAAGTCCTAGTCACCCTCATGTGCTGGTGAATTATACTTACCTAAATCATAAAAAACCTATCATGCATGCATCCCATGGGTAACATATAGGTGTTAGTATATTATACCTAGTAATTTATCACCACATTACCCATACTTATTTTATTTAAAACAAATTTCATGTGGCATTTACATTTAATAAAAAAAATTAAAAATTAAAAATTAAAAAAATGAAGTATTGAACTTTGTAAAATAATGTTCTTGGTTGTTAGATTCCCATGGATTATCATTGTTACTCTAGGAAATATTACATACCTTCATAGATTCATGCTTGTAATTATACGTAGTGGGAAACAAATTTTCTCTACGTATATAAATATCATTATTACAATATAATAATATCATCCTCACTTTTGAGAGAAAATAGTCATTTTATATTGGAAAATGTTTATAATGGAATGAGGTGCTCTCATCCTCACTAAAGAGGTTTAATTAGTTTTTGTTATAGTAAAACCTGTAACAATAATGGGGAATACATATCGAGTATTGTAGATGTCCCTATATAAATTAATATAGAAACTATAACCATAAATCAATGTACATTTAATAATATAAACAAATGTATCCCTTCTATTTACCTACTTATACAATAATGTATCACACGATTAATAGTAATAACAACAAACAATTGGTATATTAATTTAAATCATAGGAAAAATCACGAAAGGAATTAGGTGCTTGAATAAATTAACTAGAAAATTAATATAATTTTAAAAATCGATTTATAATTTTAGGATATTATATCCATAAAAATTACAATACATGTATGAAAATTCTATTTTAATGGTTCCTATCAGACATTTCATAGAATGTAAAATCAGTAAATCAAAAACACAAACAAATTTATTGTATGTGTATTTAGGCATAATAAAATATTTTTATAAATAAAATATTTATATTTGTTTTAGTATTACTTGGAGATGATTGAAGAGATGATTCCACAAAGTAAATAATTTGATAAACCTAAAGAATGTGATTTTTGATATTTGTTTCAAATAAAATGAAATAGTAAGAAATCAGTGAGAAATAGGGATACAAAACACATATTCACTGAAAAAATGACTCATGTGGGATCTTATTAATGATTTGACTCAATATTTAATAATTCTCCACATTTAAGTAAAACTAATGGAGAGAGAGGAGTAAGGAGAAGTTTTTTGGGGGAGTTCTCTGTAAATAACAAAGTAAGCACAAAAATAGGGGCAAGGTTTGAATAAAAAAGACCTAGTTTCCCAAAATTAAAAATTAATTAATACTTTATGAGTACCCAATAGAAGTCCTTTCAGTATTAATTAATAATGCTAAAAATTGTTGAAATCCATACTATATACCATCGGGTATATAGTAGCATACTATCATATACCTGGTTCAACCTCTACACTAACACCATTTTTCATTTACACATGTTTCAATATATTGATATTAAAAAAAATTACAAACTAATAATTTTATCAATTCAATAGTTAATGATTAAAAATTAATATTAAATTCTAAAGTGAGAATATGTGGATCATTATAAACATCCCACCATTGTGATTCTCATCCTTAAGAACCAACAACAAGTTTCCTGGTGTAGTAATCTTGGCCAGTGATATTTAACCTTAGTCACCCACTCCAATGTTTCATTTTTAAGTCTCCCATATAACCATTGTACCCATACTAGAGAATCAAACATAAATTTTAAAGACCCTCTTGCTTTAGTAAATATTGAAAAAAGGTTTCATTACAGTGGAAATATTTCCCTCAATCATAATACCATTGAACTGGATAATATTAGGATGATTGGGTAAATTTATCCTCAGTTGATATATTTGGAAAAACTTATGCATGTAACTAAAATGATAAAGTAATATCAATATTTATCTTATTTATTCAATAAAATCCAAATGTTCAAAATGTATGACCTACTAAATAGATATCATCCCATACTTTCTCATCCTTTGATGACCCAATAATGGTGAAACATATAGATATGAATTATCGAAAGCCCTAAATTCAAATGTACCTTTCCTATTATCCAGATTTATTTTCTAGTATATTTGAGTAGTACCCATCCAGTTCAAAATTATTTTCACCTACTCAGTCATAACATATAAAATACTAGTCCCAATCGATGAATATTCACCTTTATTTTCCATCACAATGGGGAAAAATAATGCTTTGTATAGATATCTTCAAAATTTTCCATCTAAAAGGATTAATAATTGTTTTTATTATAAGAAAACATAACAAGTGATTGATAATCCTCCCATGATCCACTAAAATAAAGGATACATTCATGAATAATATCTTACTCTATATGAATGGTTCACTACATTTAGCTATTAATTTGAATCTGTTACATTAAAATCAATTTTATTTGACTATAGAGGTCTCATTAAAAAACATTGTTAACTCTATAGGTGATACATGAGTATTAATTAGAAATGATACTCACTAACACCCCCAATTTAGTTTCATAGAATCACATGCATATAATTTATCTGATTTTACAACAAAAGAATATTCCTAGTTTGGTATGAAATGATTTCTCTTGGTTTAGTAGTCTACAGTAACGCAAATAGTAACCAAACAATATATGATCTATATAAGATAGTAATGAAATCTATTTTAGTATTATCTCACTTTTATACTGATATAGGATGTATTTTTAATATACTTACATAAACCAGTGCTTATCATTCACCTATTGGAAAATTAAGATAGCTAGAAACAATACTAGATGCCTCTAGTTTTATACTCAGCTACTAGAATTTCCTGGAATTATCATGATGAATATTAGTATCCCTAGGATGAAAAACCAACCTAGATGAATGATATTATATCATTCCTTACTAACACATAATAATAGGAATCACACCACTTCCATGCATAAAGAGGAATGAATTGGAATTTTGAAACCATCATTTGGGGATCTACCTGTCATAAATTCTTTAATTTATAAGGATACACTCAGAATTTAAAAACTACGGGTACTTAACCTACTCTATAATGGGTGATACAAGCTAAATATATTTTAAATATATACTATTATGATCTATAAAAAAACCTATGTCAATTTCATCTATTAGATACATCAATGTGCATTCATATTTATCCTCCTTCCCTTTTTGAGGATATGATTTTAGAGTGAGAGAATTTACTAGTATATTTAATTTTAAAAGTCCATAATATATCTTAAAATAATATTATTTTTAGTACTCAACCTATTTTTATATCAAAAAATTCATATCCATTAATGAAAATATATATTTTATCTTTTTATGATCAGTGTATACCATGAATCATTTCTAAAAATGATAATTCCTCCACCACCTTAGAACTTTAACTATTGAGGATAACTCAAAATAATAGGAAAGATAGTTTAATTTTATATATCTGGAGTTACCAAGAACCAAAGGATAACCTAAATTTATTTTTTATAAGGACACACTAAATTCCTACGAATGATTCATCCCAATATACCTAACAACCTTCACCCACCTAAGTAGGAATCGTGGTTACATAACAGGTAAGTAAATTCATAGATTATTATAAAGTTACCTCACAATTATTTAACTACATGATATTAAACCCCTTATTTCTAAATGAATTTATAGATCCAAATATCTTGAAAATTTTCATAATAAGAAAATGAAAGCATCCAAATGGTCTTAAAAATATAGGATCTCAATTTTATTTATGGGTACTTTCCAAGACACTATTGCCTCCATATTTCTTGGATCTACCAAAATTAAATCTATTGAGGCTACATGGCCATAGAATGTAACATCCCAAATTCATAAGTATTATTTCAAATGTTAGTCATAATTTTTATGCTCTCACAATATCTCAAACATGATTTAGAAATATTTTTCATGATATTCAAAAAGATATCAAGAATAAAAGAATATTATTCACATAAAAAACCAAAAAAAAATCTAAAATGGATGAAATAACATATTTAATAAATCCACAAAGACATACGGTGAATTACATACTCTAAATGTAGTGAAACGATATTAAAATTCACTATTCTGTATTCAAAATTCATTTTTTAAATACCTCCATTCTCACTTAATGTTGATAATAGTTACAGAATAGGTTAGTATTTGATAAAAACATAGAACATTTTATATGATCAGATTAATCACCAATTCTAGGTAATGGATTGAGGTTCTTGATCACCACATGATTGAAGTTTCAATATTTTATTTATAATCATAGAATCTTATAGTCATTAATAGTGAAAATAACTATGTAGCAATAGGTATAAGTAAAATATCTAATGAATCCCTCAACATGGAGATCCTTATGTGTGATTTTTTAAATCCCTTTTCTTTACTGAGGCCATTTAGTAAGGTGTAATATAAATAAGATGTGTTCTAAGAATTAGAATAATCAATAATTCCACCTCTTATTTAAGTGGTGGTCATGAAAATTATTTTCAAAAACATCATTGAATAGTTTTGTTAAGAGTGGTAAGATCCTTTGTTTTTTAGTATTAATTAACTTGCTAACCAAAATTTCTATTTCAGTAGTGAAATTAATAACCCTATTTCAATATATAACTTCAAAACAATATATAAATTATCACCCTCTCATAATTATATATTTCATACCAAAATGATATGAAAAATAAACTCACATATAATTTAATTCAATATTATCTTGAAAATCGTTTAACTAATCCACAACCAAGATAACATCAGAAATATCATATCATGGGAAAATAAAATATAGAGATAGCCAACAATTCCTACCACAATAGAATAATTTTTACACTTATTATTTTGCTTTACTCACTTTCTTATAGGAGCATCAAGTTTTATCATATTTAAATATTCTTTTACTTTTAATACCATAACAACATTCTTAGAAGTAGAGTGATAATCCCTTATATAAAAAATCACATGAAACAATAGATTATTCAATGATAGTACATTTCATAAAATAAGGGACTTATCCAGTATCAACAATGGGCTAGTTTTCTACAATAACCATATTTGAACCATTTGTATTGTCATGTGATATGACGAAATTACTTGAAAAGGTTTTTTCTAGTAATTGATTCAAACCACCCCACTTTGAAACTCGACTATTTCTACTCATAGGAATTCATCATTCTTTGGTTGGTTATCCACCATACTAAATGGGATTTACATGAGTCAATTGGGATCATTAGACAAAAGTATCTAAATAATTCACCTAAGAAATCACATTAGATTTACAATATAACCACATAGATTACATAGTTTTTCCTCATGGGGAAAATTCAATAAAGATTATCTAAGGTTTCCACACCGATGACATAAAACAAATGATCTCTAAGAACTAGGATAAAGATAAGCACTCCAACCATGGATAACCTAGAGCGATCTAGCATGGTTCATTTCATACCTAGGTCTATATAACTGACTAGAATATATATATCCTAATATTCAATTAGGATGTAAACCACTAGTTCTGTGATTCCCCAAGAAACATATCTTTGAAAACATGAATTTATTTGAAGTATCAAAGAAAAAATTGAATAACATCATATATGTATATAGTGGTTTCTTTCAACCCCGTATAATAATCATCAGGATTTAGACTCCTCATGTACACTTAATTAATGAGATAAATGGTGTATGTAGGTGAAATTGGATGTAATGTCATGACCCAAGATCCACATTAATTGTGTCTCATGATGGGGGTCACATGGCCACATGAGAACCTCCATTTATGATAAAGACTATTTAATATCCGTGATAGAGTAACGATGTTATATTAGGGATACTATAACCGCATCTTAGAGTATCATATAAGACACATCAAATAATAAACAATAGTAGAATCATATGTAAAAAAAGAACATGTAAACTATGGATGTGTAAACAAGAAGACTGAAAATGTAAATAGAAGAAGATAAATTAATGGAAAAACTGATAATAATTAAAAAATACTCAATATAAATGTATGAAATATATATACATGGGATGTTGTGATATAGAAAATGTAATAGGAAGATTAAATCATGTGATACAATAGAATGAAAGACAGTAATAAAAAAGACTCCCCATAAGATTCTCCATCCTAAATCTTGATCCTCTACTCTTAATCTCTATCTAAAGGTAACACATATCAACAACCTATAATAGGTTGATTTCCATTATCTATACCTATAGTAATATAATCTTCTCTGGTACCAAATTAATCCCGAGGAGGGAGTGACATAAAAATATTAGTAGGTTACCACTAAAGGTGTAACGACCCGAATTTTTTTAAAATTTTATGTGTTATTGTTATACTCAACAAAAATGTTTTATTTGATAAACATGATTATAATTAAAATGAGATCAGTGGGTTTTGACTATTATATAACCATCGGTCAACATGACCGCTGTGAACAAAATGTTTTGATTATTGTCTCTAAATATAAGTAATCTTGGTTAATTATTATAGAAAGAAGATTCGATGGCCTCACCTAGTAGTCTTGGACCGATCGAAGCCCATCTAACAGAGCTTGGGAAGGAGGTAGCACCACTGGGCTTTGCTCTGGATCAAATCCAAGCCGAACTTCATCATGTGAAGCTGGAACGAAATCGCCTTCGTGAGAAGTTCAAACTGATAGAAATTACTACTCGGGCAATGTTGACTGAGCCGCCCCAAGCTTCTATCACCCTAGTACACCTTACTCTTAGGTCCTATGCTGGTATTATAAGGGGTTATGTAACGAGACCGTAACTACCTTCTGTAATCCTTGTTTTAAATAAAAATTGGGATTTCTTCTTATGATGAAGTTTATGAATTTCGAAATGACCGGATAAATATAGTATTCATATTTTTGATGAATTTTAGAAAAAGGATATTTTAAATATGTTTATGTAAACCCTAAATAATTAAAAATGTGTAATGATTTTCAAAAAATGGTCTTCTGCAATTATGTTCAGTACTAAATTTAGAGTCTAATAAGATCAACTTGATTTTTGATGAATAATAAATTATGAATAGTGATTTTATGATTAGGATTAGTAATATGACCAAATGGATTAGTAATCTCACTTAAAGAAAGTTTTAAAATAATCTAGGCACCTTGATTAAGCAATGTGATTCAATAAAATAGTTAAATAACGGTTTCATTAATTATTATTCAAGTATTAGTTTTTTCGGGTGAATAGTGTTTTTTAATTAAAAATTTAATTAAAAATAATTAGAAAATTATTTTTATAAAAATGACCTTATTTTTGAACTCAGAGCATCGATATTATGTTATGGTAATTTTTGGGGTTTTTTCTGAAAAAAATGAATTTTTGATGAATAGTGTTTTTATTTAAAAATTAAATTAAAAATATTTAGAAAATTATTTTTATAAAATGTTTTTCATTTTTGAAATCAGAGCATTGATATTTGGTTAATGTGAAATTTTGGGATTTTTCTGAGAAAGTTGAATTTTCAGTGAATAGTAAAAATACAGTTTTAGGGTTTCGGTATGTTTAATGGCATCATAATGGTGTCATGATGATGTCATGAGATCTTTTGAGGGTTGGCCGGCCAAGGGTGATGAATTATTGTTTTGGGGGCCCCATGTGGCCTAACTCCATGATAAATGACAAGGGAGAGCACATGGGTTTGAGAAAAGCACATGTTAGGTGTCCCTTGGCCATTAATGGCTTGTCCCCTCACTTTCCCTATAAATACCAAGCCCTCCACTCATCCATTCGACTCCCCACTCATTCCCAACGAATTTCGGGTCTCATTACCTCCCATGGAGTCCTCCCAAGGTGCCCCCAAGCCCTCAAGGTCCCAACCTTTGAGGTTTAAGAGTTACATTTTAAGGTAAGGGATCTGACCTCTCTCTTTCTTTTCAAGTAATCTCTTTTATGTCTTTTCTTTTATACTCCATGTTCTTATGTTGGAGGATGTTATTTTATATTCATCCTACTGCCTATTTCATGTTCATATGATGAGAGACCCCCCTTGCTCTCATCAATTCGTTTTAAGAATGTTTAAGTGGCGTCGTTAGGCTGCCGAATTTTTAAGGGATTCTTTCACCTTCCTCGTTTTCACGTTCTATTTTCATTCAAGTCTTTCATGTTCCTTTTTGTTATATTGGGGTATGATCTCTATATATATCATACTGGACTCTTATGTTCATATGATGAGATACCCCATTTGATCTCTTCAATTCAGTATTTTGATGTTTTATGTGGCGCCGTTAGGCTGCCGAAATTTTAAGTGGTTCTTCACCCTTCTCGTTTTGAAGTTCTACTTTCATGTCAAATCTTTCAAGTTCCTTTTTTTTATGTTGGGGTATGATCTCTATATCTATCATACTGGACTCTTATGTTCATATTATGAGAGACCCCATTTGATCTCTTCAATTCAGTATTTTTTTGAAGTTTAAGTGGCGTCGTTAGGCTGCCGAATTTTTAAGTGGTTCTTCACCATTCTCGTTTTGAAGTTCTACTCTCATGTCAATTCTTTAAAGTTCCTTTAAATTATGTTGGGGTATGACCTCTATATCTATAATACTGGAATATTATTTTCATATGATGAGAGACCCTATTTGACCTTGTCAATTCAATTTTTTTGAAGTTTAAGTGACGCCGTTAGGCTGCCGAATTCTCACAAGAGAAATCTTTTTTTTCTTCCTTTCATGTTCTTCATTTCATATGGTATATTTTCAAATTTCATTACCATGTTCTTAAATCCCTTATATTGTTTCCCTCTACGGTTTGATGGGTCATTTATGAATGTTTGACCCATGTCCCCTCTCTTCTCAATGTTTTCTAAAACCTTGTAACATAGCCGTTATGCTGCAGAATTTTCGTCTCAAAATGCCTATCTCTCTTTTCTAAAAATTATTTTATGTTATAAAGTGAATACTCAAAGCTCTTATTTCTACAGGGGTATTCACATATATATCAAAATGTTCTATTTTAAATTATGGGATTTACATACATGAGACTCACCTTCCTTTTTTGTGGGTTTTAAAGTGATGTAAATATCATGTCTTTAAAGCAGTTTTTAAAACGTTATGATTATGAAATGAAACCCATTTATTTTATGCTATATGGGTTATTTATGAAATGTTTTATGATGATATATGTGGCTCACATGATAACAAAGGCAAATTTAAGGGTGCGCCCTGATAGCGCTCCAATGCATTGGGTAATGATGTAACCACTAGAGATTACAATTTTCACAATACCTTGGTGAATAACCTTGGTAATTTTGGAATGACACCTTGGGGATGGACCTTGGTGATATGTTCATGATTGTCTATGTTAAATGATGTAGCCACATCTTCAAGTTATGAAAAAGTTTTATTTTTATTATGATATTCCTCATGATTTCATTTTCATGCCTTAAAGTTCTTTTCATGACTTTATTGATGTATCTCAAGTTCATATGTAAAATGTTTCACTTGTTTCCCTTGCTGGGCCTTCTGCTCACCCTTCCTTTTGATGTATGTCCCCAGGTTATGAGATGCAGTAATGAGCCTAGGGTGAACTTGAGGAGAAGCCTTTCAAGTGTTTAAGAAGAATGTTTTTTTTTTCATTTATTATGTTCCTGGTTTCCAAGACACTAAACCTTAAGGATCCTCGGTTTTGTAAAATGTAATGAAAGTTTATGTGATAAAAAGGCGGGATGCTATAGTTGGTATCAAAGGATGGTTTAGTTATTTGTGGAAATTAGGATATGAAAACTCTAGGAGGAACCCTATAGAAAAGTTTAATATAGGAAATCTTCCTGGAATTTTGGTGAGTATTGAGTAAGGGGTTGCCAAGCAAATACATCTCTGTCTGGATACGAGCAGGTAGAGGTGGCTCTGGCACAGATGTACATAGGGGTAAAACCCGAAAACACCGCTTTGAGCTAGACTCGAATGGGAACTGGTACACGACAACGGGCCTTGCTGCACTCTTGGTTACGACACTCCCGGGGGATATGCTTTGGTAAATTCATAAGCTTGGTATGAACCATTGTTAAAGGAACAAAGATAAAATAAAATAAAGGTTCACATAAGAATATATGATCATTCATAACCTAGATGGGAACCTAGGAGATCACAAGTTAGGGTATACCTTTCATATACAAGTTATCCTTATATGCCTTCAGTTCCTTTTCATGATTATTGGCTAAGTATTTAAGCCCTAATTATAGTTTCTTTTCTTAGTTAATGGCGGGAAATGGAAGAAAATGTCTCAACAACCAATGTGATAGGAAATGCTACGATTTCCGTATTAATATGACAGAGATGATTAGGGTATTAAAATATGATTATTATTTTGGAAGACGTTCATTATTTTGGGAACCATATTTTATCGAGGTAAATAGATTACTACGGTATTTTCATTGAGGAGTAAGGTTGACTTATATTTTGAAGAATCGATGAATTTAAGGTGAACTTATTGTAATTTAGGTTACTTATGGGAATGACTAACCTATCTTGGGTAAAATATGTTTAGGTTAGCTACTTTTTATAAGATGTTAGGAGTGGTTGATGTTGTCTGAAGATGAACAATGAAGTTTTTTTGGAGGACTATGTTATCAAATCCTTATTGTATTTGGGTTTCAATCTTAGTTTGGTTTGTTTTGAGGAATTTTAAGGACTGTTATTTATGGAATGGTCTATGATGAACTTTGGGTAGTACCATGGAACTTTGATGATTTAAAAGTAGTTTCCATTCCTATGGGATTATTTCTTTTTGAAGAGTTGTTTTACCTTAACCTTTCTGTTTTTGGGATAATGTTTAAAGATAGAAGAAATAGATAGTTAATCTTTTGTAGATTATGTGATTCTATAGAAGATGATTCTTGTGCTTTTATGAGACCAAGTGTTTTTGAATTCTCATCATTTGGAGAAAAGATTAGTGTTGGTAGGGACTTGTTAAAGGATGAAAATCTACTTGAAGGTAGGTATATTTTCTTATGTTTTTGTTCTATGTAGTAAATGAAATCCTCAAAATTATGAAAAGAAACGTAAAACAAAAATGTTGTTGGTTTATGTTTCCTACTAGGTAATCAAAGACCGTTTACACACATCATAAGTTTGGGATTTTCTCATGGTTAAATTTCTCCTAATCATGTTCTCTATCACTCTCCCTCAGAACTTGACCCTTTGTTTTTTCCTCCATGTCCATGTTTTCCTACATGGAACCCTAGTGTGGGTTAACTCGGGTGACCATTGTACTTCCCTTTCTTTGTTTTAAAGTAATAGTTTTACTGACTCCTTTTCCGATGTGGGACATTCAATGAAATTTCAAAACCCAATTTTAAAATTGCGAGGACGCAATTTCTTAAGGGGGGAAGATTGTAACGACCCGAAATTTTTTAAAATTTTATGTGTTATTGTTATACTCAACAAAAATGTTTTATTTGATAAACATGATTATAATTAAAATGAGATCAGTGGGTTTTTACTATTATATAACCATCGGTCAACATGACCGCTGTGAACAAAATGTTTTGATTATTGTCTCTAAATATAAGTAATCTTGGTTAATTATTATAGAAAGAAGATTCGATGGCCTCACCTAGTAGTCTTGGACCGATTGAAGCCCATCTAACAGAGCTTGGGAAGGAGGTAGCACCACTGGGCTTTGCTCTGGATCAAATCCAAGACGAACTTCATCATGTGAAGCTGGAACGAAATCGCCTTCGTGAGAAGTTCAAACTGATAGAAATTACTACTCGGGCAATGTTGGTTGAGCCGCCCCAAGCTTCTATCACCCTAGCACACCTTACTCATAGGTCCTATGCTGGTATTATAAGGGGTTATGTAACGAGACCGTAACTACCTTCTGTAATCCTTGTTTTAAATAAAAATTGGGATTTCTTCTTATGATGAAGTTTATGAATTTTGAAATGACCGGATAAATATAGTATGCATATTTTTGATGAATTTTAGAAAAAGGATATTTTAAATATGTTTATGTAAACCCTAAATAATTAAAAATGTGTAATGATTTTCGAAAAATGGTCTTCTGCAATTATGTTCAGTACTAAATTTAGAGTCTAATAAGATCAACTTGATTTTTGATGAATAATAAATTATGAATAGTGATTTTATGATTAGGATTAGTAATATGACCAAATGGATTAGTAATCTCACTTAAAAAAAGTTTTAAAATAATCTAGGCACCTTGATTAAGTAATGTGATTCAATAAAATAGTTAAATAACGGTTTCATTAATTATTATTCAAGTATTAGTTTTTTCGGGTGAAGAGTGTTTTTTAATTAAAAATTTAATTAAAAATAATTAGAAAATTATTTTTATAAAAATGACCTTATTTTTGAACTTAGAGCATCGATATTATGTTATGGTAATTTTTGGGGGTTTTTCTGAAAAAAATAAATTTTCGATGAATAGTTTTTTATTTAAAAATTAAATTAAAAATATTTAGAAAATTATTTTTATAAAATGGATTTCATTTTTGAAATCAGAGCATTGATATTTGGTTAATGTGAAATTTTGGGATTTTTCTGAGAAAGTTGAATTTTCAGTGAATAGTAAAAATACAGTTTTAGGGTTTCGGTATGTTTAATGACATCATAACGGTGTCATGATGATGTCATGAGATCTTTTGAGGGTTGTCCGGCCAAGGGTGATGAATTATTGTTTTGGGGGCCCCATGTGGCCTAACTCCATGATAAATGACAAGGGAGAGCACATGGGTTTGAGAAAAGCACATGTGAGGTGTCCCTTGGCCATTAATGGCTTGTCCCCTCACTTTCCCTATAAACACCAAGCCCTCCTCTCATCCATTCGACTCCCCACTCATTCCCAACGAATTTCTGGTCTCATTACCTCCCAAGGAGTCCTCCCAAGGTTCCCCCAAGCCCTCAAGGTCCCAACCTTTGAGGTTTAAGAGATACATTTTAAGGTAAGGGATCCGACCTCTCTCTTTCTTTTCAAGTAATCTCTTTTATGTCTTTTCTTTTATACTCCATGTTCTTATGTTGGAGGATGTACTTTTATATTCATCCTACTGCCTATTTCATGTTCATATGATGAGAGACCCCCCTTTCTCTCATCAATTCGTTTTAAGAATGTTTAAGTGGCGTCGTTAGGCTGCCGAATTTTTAAGGGATTCTTTCACCTTCCTCGTTTTCAAGTTCTATTTTCATTCAAGTCTTTCATGTTCCTTTTTGTTATATTGGGGTATGATATCTATATATATCATACTATACTCTTATGTTCATATGATGAGAGACCCCATTTGATCTCTTCAATTCAGTATTTTGATGTATTAAGTGGCGTCGTTAGGCTGCCGAAATTTTAAGTGGTTCTTCACCCTTCTCGTTTTGAAGTTCTACTTTCATGTCAAATCTTTCAAGTTCCTTTTTGTTATGTTGGGGTATTATCTCTATATCTATCATACTGGAATATTATGTTCATATTATGAGAGACCCCATTTGATCTCTTCAATTCAGTATTTTGTTGAAGTTTAAGTGGCGTCGTTAGGCTGCCGAATTTTTAAGTGGTTCTTCACCATTCTCGTTTTGAAGTTCTACTCTCATGTCAATTCTTTCAAGTTCCTTTCTATTATGTTGGGGTATGACCTCTATATATATCATACTGTAATCTTATGTTCATATGATGAGAGACCCTATTTGACCTTGTCAATTCAATTTTGTTGAAGTTTAGGTGACGCTGTTAGGCTGCCGAATTCTCACAAGAGAAATCTTTTTTTTTCTTCCTTTCATGTTCTTCATTTCATATGGTATATTTTCAAATTTCATTACCATGTTCTTAAATCCCTTATATTTTTTACCTCTACGGTTTTATGGGTCATTTATGAATGTTTGACCCATGTCCCCTCTCTTCTAAATGTTTTCTAAAACCTTGTAACATAGCCGTTATGCTGCAGAATTTTCGTCTCAAAATGCCTCTCTCTCTTTTCTAAAAATTATTTTATGTTATAAAGTGAATACTCAAATATCTTATTTCTACAGGGGTATTCACATATATATCAAAATGTTCTATTTTAAATTCTGGGATTTACATACATGAGACCCACCTTCCTTTTTTGTGGGTTTTAAAGTGACGTAAAGATCATGTCTTTAAAGCAGTTTTTAAAATGTTATGATTATGAAATGAAACCCATTTATTTTATGCTATATGGGTTATTTATGAAATGTTTGATGATGATATATGTGGCTCACATGATAAAAAAGTCAAATTTAAGGGTTCGCCCTGATAGCGCTCCAATGCATTGGGTAATGATGTAACCACTAGAGATTACAATTTTCACGATACCTTGGTGAATAACCTTGGTAATTTTAGAATGACACCTTGGGGATGGACCTTGGTGATATGTTCATGATTGTCTATGTTAAATGATGTATCCACATCTTCATGTTATGAAAAAGTTCTATTTTTATTATGATATGCCTCATGATTTAATTTTCATGCCTTAAAGTTCTTTTCATGACTTTATTGATGTATCTCAAGTTCATATGTAAAATGTTTCACTTGTTTCCCTTGCTGGGCCTTCTTCTCACCCTTCCTTTTGATGTATGTCCCCAGGTTATGAGATGCAGTAATGAGCCTAGGGTGAACTTGAGGAGAAGCCTTTCAAGTGTTTAAGAAGAATGTTTTTTTTCATTTATTATGTTCCTGGTTTCCAAGACACTAAACCTTAAAGATCCTCGGTTTTTTAAAATGTAATGAAAGTTTATGTGATAAAAAGGCGGGATGCTATAAAAGGTGTCTATGTGTCATCCTAGTAGTTCTCATAACTAAAACATGAGAATATATAAGTAGAAAATTAAATCAATGCTGAAATAAATATCCATCCCACATAGGTTTCTATAGGACACCTGGTGAGTGTACCTACATCATCCCATGGCCGGGAAGAGTGTCTAATCATGTCACAATATATATATTAGTGGTGTCTATCTATATATAACATTAAATTATATATTTCATCCACCCATTTAAACCATTTGAATGTAGACCCCTAATGACCATATACCTATAATAATAGTGCTCGGATAAAGCATACATAAATTTGGACTCCATCACCAGTTTGATGAGCCTAAATGATCGTGTAAATGGTACATTACATACATACCAATAGAGTGAGAGATGACATGCTACAACACTCAGGATAGTGAGTGAGTCTCCATGGAAACACTCTAATCAGTGAACATAGAACCTCATCCCAATGTATATATAATATTACTAGTGTGATACACCATGAAATCAACACCTGAAGTAAGGAGCATGATTATCCTTTATTCACAACACTCCTTACCATCATATTGGGACCTCTATAAAAAACATCTATTTATAGTATAAGTAAGGAGGAAAAACCGCTCATGAAACTTATTATCATGATTGTATATAAATATAGAAAAAAATCATTTATAACATAATATGTAAGTCCTAACCTCTTTTTCATGACATTTACCTTGTTTAAATACAATTAAAACATTAAAATTCATTATGAAGCATTTAATAAATTATAAAAAAGGGTATGGCCTTACAATCAATTAGAATAATTCCATTTAAATCCAATTGATTCACTTTTATGGGAAACCCGTCATGTATTATCCATTTCAAATAAAATAATCCATTCAAATTACAGAAACATGACACATTCATTAATAATGCTCAATGGGTCTGTTGGGTAGTGATGTGGGAAACAAGTCAGAAGCCTACTAGCTAAATTCAAACCATAAAATGTCTAAATACCATAGAGGTGCCTTGGAATCCATCAACTACACATGTATAAATGGAAATTACCCGTAATGTTAAATCCAATACAATTTAGGAGGACCAAGGTCATTTGGGAGATGGCTTGATAATTTAAGGTAATTTCCTACATGGTAAATTCCAACATATGCTAAACAAACCCCTAAGAGAGGAATGGATCACAATTAAACAATACTATATCAAGGTCAATAGAATTTAGATACTTAACTAAAACCATTTAAGAGTACTATTTAAAAGATTCACTTTTCCATAACAAGGTGTAATTGCAAAGGTTTCTTGGCACACCCATGGGGTGACTAAATTGGTGTATAAAATCACTAAACTTCTATAAAAGGGTCGATAGGTGTATAATAAGATGAAATGATCAATTTTATATGAAGGAACCAATATATATGGGATTATTGAGAAATTTTAGCATGCTGCAAAACAGTGTAGTTACAAAATGACGAATTTCAAATAGAAAATGATATGACCACCTACCTCAAGGTCGTAGATGGAACCTCCCTCAATATTATCATTATATTTGAAGTTGCTTATTATAAATCTAGGAAAAATTCCAAATCAATGAAAATGGTGGAAATGAACCTTTAACTAAATAGAGAAATAGATGGAAACATAAACTTTTATAAGAGTTTAAATACTATAGAAGCTTCCCAAGATGGATCAAATGATTCCAAAATATCAATGATGAGACATCAGATGGATAATATACATCAAATCATACGTGAGGGTGTTCATGAGCTCCAAATAGAAAGAATATGGTTTTGGTTTACTAGTGGAATAACATAAAAGTGAAAATAATCATAAAATATAAGTGGGGGAGCATAGTAAATTCATCCTAAAATATCAAAGAACAGAGTATAGGGACATGGTTAGTAAAGCCATGTGCCAACCTTCCAGGATTGTTTATAGAGAAATAAAACCTACAATATTAGCCACTTGGTTTGATTGATTGTGTCAAAACTATGAAAATGGGTTCATTATAACATCAATAACTGTTTGAATAACCTTGTGCCCTGGGATTCATGGTTTTAGACAAACTGTGTGATGTAGATTTGTTTTTCCATTTTGGAGATTTGGGATCCGAACAAGCCTAATAGGAACCCAATATATTCCTAAAGTTATTAAATATCATTATTTGGACCATTTAATGAAATAAAATTTAAAAAACTAAGGATATGTACCTTTATTGAAAATGAGGTTCATTAGAACCTCCCATCCTTAAATAAACACATCCCCATGTTGGACTTATGAGGGTATAGAGGTAGTGTTATTAAAGTGTTCTGGACACTGATATCATATATCACCCTCTCTCTCCCAGGTCTCAAATTTTAGTTGGTCATGCTTCCACAACACACATACTAGAGCAACTGACAAGCCTCAGACTCTGTTCACACTCTGATCCACTATACTCCCTTGATACTCCTTGAATGAATAATCTATATCCAATTTGACCTCATCATGAAAAATGAACTGTGTTGAGTATTGACTATATTGTTGAAGCTAAGATACATGAAACACATCATGCATGGACCAGTATCTCTAAGGAATTTCCAACTAGTAAGCTACTGGTCTAATCCATTTCACATCCTCTATGGGTCCAAAGTACCTCGGTGAGAGATTTACCAAATTTTGAATCCATATATGCACTATCCTTGGTGAGACTCACAAGAAAACCCGATCTAAAACCTTGAACTCAATAGGTCACTTACATCTATTGCCATAGGAATACTATCTGTACTGATCTGTCAACATGCACTTTCTAATCACCTATACCATCTTTGTAGTCTCTTACATGAGATGTGGTCTAAGTATGGGTTCCTCCCCTACCTCCAAATATAATATAGGAATGCGTTAAGGCCTACCGTATATGGATTAATAGATACACATCTTGATGGTATCCTAAAAGATTTTATTATACACAAACTCTAAAAGAGGAATTGTGTTTCCCCCATGATCCTCTAAAGTCGAGTAGACATGAATAAAGAATTCCCTCTAGAATAACTATTTTAGACTCTTGCTATCCATCATTCTGTGGGTGATTGGTTATTCTGGGAAGTACCTACATAACCAAGGGCTTATTCCAACCCTTCCAGAACCATTATGTGAAATGATCGTCTCTATCAGAAATTAAAGGAGGATCTCCATGAAGATGTACAACCTATCTGATATAGAGCATTCCTATCTCCTCTTATGATAAGGTCTCTCTCACTTGATGAAAGTGTTTCAGTTTAATCAAGTGATCCACGAAAACCAAAATTTTGTCAATTCCAAGAGGTGATTTGGTAGAAAAATCAATAAATACATTAAAACATCATCTCATTTCAAATATGGAATTTAGAATGGATTTAAAATCCCTTTTGTTCATTGATGTTTCACCTTCACATGCTGACAGGTGGAACACTGAGTCATGAATTCAATAATCAACGATTTCATACAAGTCCCCTCATACTGGAGTCATATATTTTGATACATTTTGGTTACACTGGGGTGTACCACACATATTGAGGCATGAAATTCCTGAATTAGCTCCTCTCTGACGTCTTCTAAAATCCATAGACACCCATGTGAGAATAGGGTGTCATCCCCATCTATGGTCTAACCAGAAGATGTATCATTATCTAAATCACATTCCCCTTGGGACCAGATTTTTTTCTCATTCTAACCCATTCCATAAGTATAGAAGTCATTGCTATGGAAGGGATGATAGTCTGACCACGGTCCTCCTGAACCTCAACATGCATATAATAGAATAAGGCCATAAGCATCCATTCACCCCGTGGATTATTAAAACCGTATGTATCTGAGCCTTCCTTCTCATATAATTGGCACCAAAATTCCCATTCTCTAGAGTGTAGGCAAGTTTGAAATCAAAAAACTATAGATACTTAACACACCTGCGTTGTTTGAGATTTAGATCCTGATGTCTGAATATTTACTTGAAGATTTTCTGATCAATGTATTCCAAAAAATTATCTCTATATAGATTGTGTCTCCAATAGTGTAAGGCAAGTAAAAAACACCGATCTCATGGACATGTGTTAGGTAATTCATCTCTTAAGGTCTCAACTGACAATACCCATATGCGATGACCCACTCATCCTACATCAAAAAATCTCAAATACAATTACATGATGCGTAACAATATTTATTGTAGCATAGCTTGGATGTTGAAGAATCAATATCAGTGTGGAATTCAAATGAGAAATCAATTCCTGAAAATATTATTCATAAGATTATGAGCATAATAATTTCATACCCATCATTATCAATCCCATAAGATATGTTTCAAGAAGTTAGAAATACTTGAAAAATATTTTTTAATATCGGGGAAATCCCTAAAGAACTATTAATTTCAAAAATGTTATTGGGATGCTGACAAGAATCTATAGCTCTCACTTTTTCTGGGTCTACTAAAACTGCTAACTTTGAGATGATATAACCCAACAAGATGACTTTGTCAATTAATAAGTAGAATTTACTGAGGTTGTCATAGAGCAGATTCTCTCTCATTGTATTCAGAAAGATCTCCTGATATGTATTGTAGTCTTCTCTAGAACATTAATACACCAAGTAATTGACAATAAATACTACCAATAATGATTATAGATATAGGTGTAAACACTATTCATAACAACCAAAAATAATGAAGGTGAATTCTTGAGTCCAAATCACATGATCATATAGTCGTATAGACCATACCAACTCCAAAATGTTGTGGGAGGAATGTCAGATGTCCTGACATGAAACCGAAGATATCCCAACCACAGATCTAGCTTTTAAAACACATTATCTAATAATACCTTATCAAAGAGTTCATCTATTCTAGCCAATTGATATCGATTAATTATATTTATTTGATTTAATCGACGGTAATCCACAAAGAGGCTACGGTTACCTTCTACCTTCTTCGTTAAAAGGACCAGTGATCCGAAGGGAGAATTACTAAGGATTATATGACCTTTAGCCTCTATATCCTCCAATTTATTGTTGAGCAATAGAATCTCATTTGGTTCTATATTAAAAGTAGGAATGGTCGCTCATTCTTTTCTTGGCACAAGATCAATAGAAAACTATAATTATCACACTAGAGGTTGAATGGATAAGTTTTCAAGAAATATGTTCTCAAAATGTTAAACTAAATAAGGAAATCCATAAGATGTAACCCCTAGTCATCAAGGAAAAGACAGGTGATCTGAGCTATAACACTTCCCAGCCTCTGATGGTTAGGTCCAGCTCTAGTCACACTGACATCCCATTCTACCTATTGAACATGATTACTTCCCTATAGTGATTTAAATTTCACTCTCTAATTATAGAAGTAAATATGGTCTTGATAGGTAACTAAACTATCAATTCTGATGATTATTTCAAAGCCTGTTAGGTTGAGAACGTATTACTTCCACATGAAGAGACACATACCTATCTCTAGGGGAAAATTCTAAAAGTAGTGAACACCCTCTAAATGGATGCCTAATGGTTTTTCTCTCATCATAATTACCTAAAAGTACTCATTTTTGAGGCACATACTTCCTATTATATTCCCACATATAAAAGTGTGAGACTCCCCAATGTAACATAATGAAAGCATTGTAGTGGATGCTACTAGAATAATACCTATTATAGTAGATGCTTTGGTACTCTTATTCTATGGTGTAGGATGGACTGCATGTTTCTATCATGTACCATGGCTTTGAGTCAATACCTAACTTTCTTAATCATGCCCACTCTACTCACGATGATAATTATAAACATAACTACTTTTTCCTTGACCACCACCCTAGCCTAATCAACCAGTGGTATTCCGTCAACCTAGATATCATGATCATGCGGACCCCACTCTAAAATGAAGAGTAAGTGAATATACCCTCTCAGTAGGAACTATAGGAATTTTCCTATAGAAATTCTAGAGATGGACTATCCTACAACCACCTCTGCAATCCACTGGGTCTCGCAAGCACTGATGCTTCATGTGTCCATTCTTACTGTAATTCTTGTACCTAAAAAACTATTTTCACAAGGAGAATGACTACTACTACTAACACAAGTAGCCTCAAATTTTATATTTATCTCGGATGAATAATAACTATTGGCTTTTGGTGCCAAATATCCTCGACTCACTCCTTTATCATCCCACAAATTAATATCTCTAATCATGGCCTAGTTAATGATCTCAGAAATTGCAGTCAACGAGAACACATTGACCTAAGACAGGGTGGCATAAACCATACCATCATCGAATCTCCTATAATTAATGATATCATAATCAGTTAGAGTAAGATATAATCATTACAGCTCTATGAAATGAAAAGGTAATTCTAAAACTAACATACACTCTTGATGTAGATTCATGAATTATCTGTCTCTATCATAACTGAGAGTATAGGAAAAGAAGAATTCATATACGATGGTCTGAAAGTCATCATGGGGCATATCATGATGTCAATAAGCCTAGGTGATATAATCCCACCACCTATTGCTTCAATCATGAATCCTATAAGCTATTATTCTGACCCTCCACTTTAGAGGTGTCTCAATATACTCGAATATAGGTAAAATTGCTTTGAGACATGATTCTACCTTGTGAGGTATTTTTTTTCCAAATTTCAGATTTTTATTATAAACCAAACGCCACTTTTAAGGTAAAAGTGAGAAACCCGAGGAGAAAACAAAGTTATTGATGGACAACATAAGCCTATTGGCATGTTTATCTTTAAAGAGATTCCAGGAGAGAGATGTTACCGGTGTTTATGGATCATCCTGAATAAGGTCTTCGAAGTGGCGTGACAATCTGTCCCATGCTTGCATGAAATCCTCTTGGTTTATTTTACCCCTCTTGAAGCCTCTAAATAAGATTAAACCCTTCTTGGCAATCCAATCCCTATTATCTCTATTGGTGGCCACCCGAATGGACATTAACATCATCTTGTAACCATCTTCTTTGGAAGCATTAAGCACAAGGTATTCCCCCTCCATAACTTCTCCAAAATGCAGAAGCATCACCACTGGATGAGCAGCTACACTGCCTTGATCTTGTAGGACAATCCTATCGGAATCATCCCTGGAGACTGTAGCCTATGAACCTACTGTATTACCCTTAGAGATGGGGGTACCATCCGTCACTTGGGCCTTCAACTTCCTACCAGATCGGGTCTTCATTGGAGAAGGAAGATATAAGTATTCCTCTCATCCTTTCTTGCATCCTTGTCGTCCCTTCCTCCTCCTCGGACTGTAGGCATCACTACCTTGAAATTATTGAGCACTAACCCCTGAAATCTGACTAGAGAAGTCATCCCCAGACTCCTCCCACAGAATACCCTTCTCCTTTCCATCCCCTATAAAGGTAGGCAGTTGTTGCATAAAAAAATCTCAAGTTAACTCTTTAACGCTTGATGTAGGTCAAATAAAACCTTGAATATTATGAAGAATACCCAAAAACTCTTATCAGAAATGGAAATCCGCACCCATATCTGGAATATGAAGAGAATCCACATGTGTCTCTAAAGGAGTAATCATTGCCAGCTCTTCACTAACAACCTTAGTTACATGGTCATCATCACCTTCCGGGCATGTGACCTGAGGTCATTGTTGGGGAATAATTCTATAATGCGAAACACATGCCTCCAAATATATTTAAGAAATTAATAAGATTGCATTTAATGTATTTGGAATGGAGGAAATTATACCTATAAAAATGATCATTCACATATGCCTGGCATAAAATATTGTTCTAGATGATGATATTGACCACTGATAGTGATAATAATTTAATAGATTCCCACTACCCACTACTAAGGTTGTGTTAGAGTCTATGTATTTGTTTTATATATATATATATATATATATATAAGATAGCCATTTCAATTTAAATTTCATTTAAATTTTAAATTTATCTTAACCAAAAAAAATTATAACACTTTTATATAGATGAATAAGATGGTTTTATATTTTATGATTCATAAGGGGTCATAATCATTATGATCCGAAACATGGAATCCACTTGACCCACAATATAACACATTCCATCTCATGTGACAAAGGGTCCATATCTCAACATTCCATAATTGACTACTTAAGGTGTCTTCATTAACCTATTCATTAAAATATTGTTTGGTTAAGGTGGTAACTTTATGTATAAATTTTGTTTTCCAGTACCTACAAGAAGTTTCACCATACCTAAATATATGTCCAAGAAAAAATAAATATAAAATAGGAAAATTCATTCTAAAAATAAACATGGAATGAAAAAATAAATGAAAAATGTATCCTAGTGTTCCTATAATGATACATCATTGAATTCATTTCCCTCATTTCCTCGATCCTAATCACGAAATCAAAATTTAAATCAAGCCAATATCAATAACATTTTAATACATTATAATCATAAAATGGTGATATGAAATCAACAGTGATAGTTTAAAGTAGAGAAACAATTATAATTCAGTCAACTTCACCATTACATAGATCATGGGTTCATAACACCCAAGAATGGATTATTACCATGTTCCAATATTTCCCAATCTCCAATCTATGTCTCTGAATATCAAAGATAGAAACGAAACACTCTGATACCATATTGTAACATCCTAACCTGGGATCCACTTAACATCTGTCTCAAGATGATGGGAAACATTTCCCCAAGGACACCTCCCCATATATCGGTGGCTACCGACTAGTATGGAGGGTATAAGGGTGGTATAGTGGGGAGTATATACCCTCAGTTCATAGTAACACATTGAATAGATATGATAATAAATAGTAGAGGAAGCATATGTAAACAAACAAAACAAGTAAAAAATGGAATTGTAAACAATGAGGCTGAAAAGGTAAGTAGCAGACTACAAATAAACTAAAAAACTAATAATAATATAGAAATATTCATTTGAAGTGTCTAATACATGTATTAATGGAATTATATTATATAAAAAAAAGAAACATACAGATACAAGCATACTATACAATAGTAAAAAAAGATAAAAGTTATTCCATAAGAATCATAATCCTGAATCTTGATCCAATTATCATAATATCTATATAAGATAAACACATATCTGTAAAATATTGTAGGGTACTTTCCCTTATCTGTACTTGTAGTAATATAATATTATTAGGTACTAAAGGCATACTGAGTAGGGTGTGAGATATAAATCTTAGTAAGCCACCACCAATAGTGTCTACATGTAATTAAGGAATTTCTCATAACTAAAAATTGTATAGGTACAAGAAGAAAAGTAAAAAAGTTCTGATATTATAACCAGCCCACTCAGGTTCCTATAGGACACCTAGTGAGTGTACCTACTTTAACCAATAGCAAGGATGAGTGTCTAATCATCTCACTATATATATATATATATAAGAAGTATATATATCATTTATTAATATACTGAATCCATCTATATGAACTTGGAGTATGAGGATTCCTAATGTCCATATACCAAGAATACTTCTGATGGGATGGATCGAGAATAAATCAAGAATCCATCACTAGTCTAACGAGCATAAAATCTAGTGCAATGGGTACATACCCTACATCCTAATAGAGTAAGAGGAGTCATGCTATGGAAATTATGATGGTGAATGAGCCACCATGGAAACTCTCTAATAACGAAATATGGTGTTGTATTTATAATTCCTCGACCACCAAAGCCTAGAGTCGGTGCATTATTTTAATACATTTTTATGATTACAAGTAATAAAGTCCTGAAATACCGATCGTTTAGTAATCTTTGAAAATATATTACATACATTAATGTTAAGTTACACAATGGAAAATAAATCACAACATAAATGATCCTCTGAGAATGCCATTAATCCCCTATATTAACCCTGATTATCCATCATAATACACTTATTGGAATCCTGGAAAATAAAACATAAGAAATGGGTGAGCTCAAATGCTCGGCAAGGGTATGAAATACAGCGGAAGATAACATAAACATTAGGCATAGTGAATAATTTAAAACACATGCCTTTATAAATAATAAAAATGAACACTTTTAGGGAGGAATATGAGATGAGTAAATATTGTCATAATAAAACATAACCATGTGTATTCTACTAGTCGAATAACCACATAAACCATCAATAATATTTTCATAATGAGGGAGTGTAAAATGTTGGACATTCTGAAACATTTTTTCAAGGCCTCGACCAAGATGTCTAAAAATGATTAAGGAATTGGCCAAAACCATATATCAAATTTTGGAAAGGCCTTAGCCAATTCAACATCTAATTGTCACTTGAGACTTACTGATGCACCGAGGAGCTATAGTGGGATCCACCCATCACATACTATGTCTAATACATTCCTTATATGAAAAGGATGAAACCTAACATAAACATTTGTATTAAAACTAGCATAAGACATGCCAATACTTTAACCATAAACCATGAATAGTATAAAAATTATACATCCATAGTGAAATATATCACAAAACATTCAATACAATATGGAATATTTGTATCATAATAAATCAACTTCAAACGAGTTTAAAATCCATTAAAGGATGTTGACATAGATCAAAATGATATGTAAAACTCTTTGAGAGAAATATCCCTTTTTCATTAAATAATTGAAAAGTCACACATTTATAAAGGAAGTAATTTAAAATATATTTTTGAATCAAAGTTTCACATACCACTTTAAAACATTTGAAAATAATTATCATTTCAAAACATTCATGTACATATAAATAAATCCTTAAAATAATTTTGAAAATATGGACATTAATTAAAAGGATTTAGAGAGATAAATATTTAAAACATTTAAAATGATGATCCAGTTAAATAAACCCTCTCATAAAACCTGAAAAGGTTACTTTTGAAAAAAAATTTATGAAATATTGGTATCAATGATAAATATGTCTCAGTAAATACTTACATTTAAACAATCTCGGATAATAGTGAGATTGAGGAAATAACTCTTACCTAGCACTATCCTTTTGCAAATGGTACGTTTAACCTCTTTTATAATGACCATAGTATGTTATTAAATTATACCAGAACCATATTCATTTTTATTATATCATACATGATTCATTTATGACATCATGCTACCCATATAGTAATTATTTCTATGTTAATTTATCATTTTGGATAATAATCACTTTATTTATCGTACGTGTTTTAACTTTTTATTCCTGATCGTATCTTTTAGATCATGATTTAAAAAATTCTACAATATAATATATGATTTATATTTAAAATATATTTAGAATATAAATATGTATAGAAGAGAGACATATGAAATGTAAAACACCATTTATGGAGACGGTAGGCCATACGTACGCATAAACGATGTTTCCGTGTTCATATCGTATTCAATGGAAGTAAGTGAATAAGATATATGTAAGTATATACACACACACACATATATATATATCCAATATGATTATTATTTCATATATTACATACTTATTAATAATATATATTTTTATAATCATCATTGAATGGTGAGTGTGGAAATGAATCTCATCGTGTCGTGGTGACGGTAAGTCGTACAATCAACAGAGCGATGATGTAATTTCCTTAATGATTATAAAGTGTATAATTGGATGGTATATTAATTTTATAGAGAAATTATCATTATATATTCATTATTTATATATATAATACTCACCATTATATCCATCCAAATAACATAGGGTTGAATAATAAATTACACCACGGCGTGGAGACGGTAAGTCGTACGTATGCACGCATGGTGACATTATAATTCATTGGATGGATAGAATAATGAATATGGTTGTACCATATTTATAATAACAGAACAATATTTATAAGGTACTAGAGCTATTATTTTGGAATGGAAACATCAATGAAAGGGGAAGTGGAAGAAGAAAAGAACATGAATGAGGGTGGTGAAATTATTACCTCTTCTTCGGGTTTTTCCATTTGAGTTGATCAAAATGGCTCCATAGGTTGACATTAGGATCAATTTAAGGACTCTAGGTTGATTTGAGAAATGTTTTGAGGATATTTTGGCAGGTTTTGGATGAGACAAAAGGATTTGGAGGTGTGATTTTGAGAGAAGGGGAAGTTCCCTTTTATAAGAGAGGTGAGGGTCACTTTAGGAAAAGCTTGAAATATTATTTAATAATAAATTAATTTTCTATTTTCAATGGATAATAAATTATTTATTTCTATGATATGGTGTTTATGGGTCTAAAAAAACTAAACCAATAGTTTTTAGATAGGTTTAGGTCACCATATTAACCATGTATTTTAGATTTAACTCTTAGTTAAATAGTTTATCTTTTATCGTGTCTTCTGGTATTGTTACACTATATGGTTAATAAAGATACTCTAAAGATACAAGAGAACTAAAGTGTTTCATTAATTTCATATATATTATTATTTAATCCCCTTTTCAGAACCATAGATTATTAATAATATTATATAATTTAATAATATAATTTTTTTTAAAACACGGTAATGTCAATTTTGACACTCTTTAGTATTTGGTTTATGTGAAAGTCATCACCACTTGATTACTTATAAAATGATACATTGAATCAATCCAAACATTGAATATTTACCTAAAAAGTAGTTTTTGTAATAAAAACACTGAAATTTTATTTATTTTAATATTTATAATATCATTCATTTGATTATTTCATTGTTAATAGAATTACAACATCATCGTTGTTTTATAAATAAATTATATTATTTAATGTGTAAAAAAAATAAATAAAATACTATTATGTAGATATGTTTTTATCTTTATAATTAATATTTACTGTCGAAATTATATCCTACATAACATCTTGTAAGAATTGTTTTACTAAAATATATATGTTTATGTCATTTTCATCTTCACTATAAATTAATTAATATAAAGTACCATTATCACTATCAAGTGGATCAAAGTGGTCCCAAAATCGACCCAAGGATTCCCATGGTCAGAAATGTTTCAACCAATAGGAATAGGACATTGATTTGCATAGTGTCCCAACTCCTTGCATATGAAGCATTTTACATTAGAAACCTTTTTCTTACCCTTGAAATCATGTACTCGGTGTCCTTTAACTCCAAACTTATAACAAACTCACACTCCCTTCAAGCATTTACCATGGTGATCCGTTATACAGTTATCACATATGGTAAAATCCTTCTTTCTCCTCTTCCATTTAACCATATTTCTCTATTCCATCCTTTTCTTATTTTGCTTCCCTTCAAGTCCATAGGCCTCCGAGAATTCATTACTTATCTTATTAACCGATGATACTATTTATTCATATGATGAGAATATGTGGGAGACTATTTCCCTTTTAAATGTAGGCTTAATACCATGAGAGATATTATCCTTCTTAATCATTCGATCATGCTTATTGCTGGAATTCTCATTCCTTCTACTAAGAGTCATTTCTAAACAATATCTTACACTAGATTAGTTTATGAATTGCAATTCATAATTTCAAAATTTTAAAATACTGAACATAAATTAAAGAGATTATTCATATAATCTATAAACATAAATTGTTTTCTTTGAGGATTTATTTACTCTTAAATCCTTCATAATGGCTTGTAATGAAAATTTGAATTATCATAAGCATATCCCCCGGGAGTTTCATAACCAAGAGTGCAGCAATGCCCACTGTCGTGTACCAGAATACCCTATTTCAAGCCCAAAACTCCTTGTCAGAGTTTTCACTGCTACGTGCATCTGTGCAAGAGCCACCACTACCTACTCGTATCCAGACAGTGATTTATTTCTTGAAAATACACAAAATTTATACATTAACATTATTCTAAGAAGTTCTTCAATACTAATCCTCAATGTCTATATTAGGGTGATGTTCTCTAATAGTGTTTATCTAAATATATTTCCAAGGTTGTTTCTAAACATCCTTAGATACCAACTATAATTCCTTGATCCCAAAAGCCCAGATTCAGTGCATTATTTTAATACATTGGTATGATTACAAGGAATCATGTCTCGAAAGACCGATACTTTAAGAGTCTTGGAAAGTAGACTATATACATGAACATTATATTACAAATTACAAAATAAAACACAACAAAAATGATCCTTTGAGAATGTGATTAATCCCCTAGCTTTACCCAGCTTATCAATCATAATACTCTTCTTGGAATCCTGGGAAAATAAAACATAAGAAAAGGGTGAGCTCAAACGCTCAGTAAGGGTAAGAAATATGGCAGAAGATAAAATAAATATTAGGCATGGTATTTAATTTAGAACACATACCATTACAAATAATAAAAATGAACACATTATAGACATAATATGAGATGATTAAATAATGACATAAGAAAACAAAGACATGGGTTTTATACTAGTTGAATAACCACATGATCCATCAATAATATTTTCATAATGAGGGAATGTATAATGTCGGACATTCTGAAACATCTTTTCAAGGCCTCGTCCAAGATGTCTAAAAATGATTAGGGCCTCGGCCAAAACCATATATCAAATTTTTGAAGGTCCTCATCTAATTACATGTCTAATAGTCTCCTTAGACCTACTGATGCATTGAGGATCTATTGGGGCCTCCACCGGTCACTTACTAAGTCCAATACATTCCTCATACGTAAAGTTTGAAACATAACATAAACATTGGTATTAAAACTAATATATGAAATGTAAATACATTAACCATAAACATGAAGGGTATAAAAATAACACATCCACAGTCAAATAAGAAAACATTCAATACAATATGGAAGATTTTTATCATAGTAAATCAACTTCAAACAAGTTTAAAATGCTTCAAAGTATGTTGACATAGATGAAAATTATTTGTAAAACTCTTTGAGAGAAATATCACTTTTTCATGATGAAATTTATATGTCACACGTTTATAAAAGAAGTAATTTAAAAGATAATTTTTAATCAAAGTGTCACATACCACTTTGAAACTTTTGAAAATAATTATCATTTCAAAACAATCATGTCCATATAACTAAATTCTTAAAATCATTTTGAAAAAATGGTCATTAATTAAAATGATTTAGAAAGATAAATCTTTAACAAAATTAAAATTATTATCTAGTTAAATAGACCCTCCCATAAAACATTAAAAGATTCCTTTTGAAAACATTTTTATTAAATATGTGTATCGATGATAAATATTTCCTAGTATATAATTTCCCATAAACAGTCTCGGATAATAATAAGATTGAGGAAATAACCCTTACCTTGCACTTTCCGCTGGTCGAGGGTATGTTTAACCTCATGTATAATGACCATATTATGTTATTAAATTATAAAAGAACCATATTCATACTTATTATATCATACATGATTCATTTAGGACATTATTCTACCCATTTAATAATAATTTCCATGTTAAATTAACGTTTTGGGTAATAACCACTTTCTTTATCGTATGTGTTTTAACTTGTTATTTTTTATCATATAATTTAGATCATGACTTACATAATTCTAGAATATAGCAGATTATTTATATATCATATATATTTAGATTATAAATATGTATAGTATATATATATATGTAAAATGTAAATCACCATTTATGGAGACGGTAGGTCGTACATACGCATAAACATTGTTTCCATTGTCATGATTAATTGAATGGATGTAAGTGTATAGGATATGTGTAAGTACAAATATATATATATATATATATATATTACATAGCGTTATTAATTCATATATTACATACTTATTAATAATATATATTTTTATAATCATCATTGAATGGTGAATGTGGAAATTAATCTCATAACGTCATGGAGACGGTAAGTCGTACGTACACACGAGCGACGATGTCATTTCCTTATTGATTAAAGGTATGGAATTTGATGGTATATTAATTTTACAGATACATTAGAATGTTATTTTAATTATTTATTTACATATTACTCATCATTATATCCATCCAAATAGTATAGTGTTGATTAACTAATTACACCACGACGTGGAGACGTTAAGCCGTACGTACGCACACATGGTGGGATTATCATTCATAGGATGGTTAGAATAATTAATATGGTTGTAAAATATTTATAATAAAATCATAGTTTGTAGAAGTACTGGAGTTATTATTTTGGTATGGAAACAACAAAAAAGATGAAGTGGAAGAAGAAAAGAACTTGAAAGAGGGTGGTGAAATTTTTACCTCTTCTTCAGGTGTTTCCTTTTGAGTTGATCAAAAGGGATCAATTTGTTGGATTTTTGATCAAATTAAGGACTCTAGTGTGATTTTAGGGATTTGGGGAGGATATTTGGGTGGGGTTTTTCCATGCCAAAAGGATATTTAGGTGTGATTTTGAGAGAAGGGGAATTTTCCTTTTATAAGAGAGGGGCGAGTTACTTTAGGAAAATATTGAAATATTATTTTATAATAAAATCATTTCTAGTTTATAATGGATCAAAAATGTCTTATTACGAAGGTAAGGTGTAAATAGATATAAAACCACTCAACCAATAGGTTTTATATAGGTTTAGATCAGCATATTAACCATATATTTTGGATTTAACTCTAAGTTAAGTAGTTTAACTTTTACCGTGTCTTCTTGTATTATTACACTATATGGTTTATAAAATTACTCTAAACTTAAAAGAGAACCTCAAGTAGTTCATTAATGAAATATATGATATTATTTAATCCCTTTTTCTGAACATTAGTGTTTTATTAATATTATATAATTTAATAATATAATATTTGTTTTAAAAACTCATTGTTGTTAATTTTGACACTATTTAGTATTTGGTTTATGTAAGATTTATCGCAACTTGATAACTTCAAACAATATACATTTAATAAATCATAAAAATTAATATTCCCCTAAAAAATTCATCGATGTCATAAAAACATTGACATTATTTTTATTTTAATATTTATTATACCATTTATTTGATTCATTCCTTAATACGGTAATTACTACATCGTCATTGTGTCATAAATAAAATAAATTATTTAATTTATAAAAATAATAAATAAAATAAAATTATGTTCTAAATATTTTTATCTTTCTAATGAATATTTATAGTCCAAAATATAAATTATATAACACCTTGTAAAAATTGTTTTTCTAAAAGATATATGTTATAGTCATTTTTGTCTTTACATTAAATTAAATAATATAATGTGTCATTATCACTCTCAAGTGGCCCCATGTGGTCCCAAAATCGACCCATGGATGCCCATGGTTGGACATGTATCAACCAATTGGAATATGACACATGTTATGTTAATTTAATATTATTATAATAATATTTGTTTACCCTTATTTACAAGATTTACCATTTAACCATTGTAAATAAAATATTTACTGAAGTAAATATTAATAATGTCTAAAAATAAAAGATACTTATTTAATAAATTTGGAACTCTTGATTCCAAATATGGAATCTATTTTTAAAAATTCAAAACATAAAATTGGCAGAAATTAATTTAAAATTAATTCATGTTGTCAAAACAAAAAGCGTGTTTTTAAGAAATAATAACTATCAAAAGATTGACATTTGTTTATGTCTATTTTAAATGTGAAATTACATACAAAGAACTAAATTATATTAAATTATAAAAATATAATCTAATGATACTTAAAAAACATTCAAATGTATAGTTAACACTATAAATTATTTTGATCAAAAAAGTTGTTTTAAATAAAATTTTGTATTTTTCACTATTCATCAAAATATGAAAGTTATAAGAAAAGTACCAAAACTTTATCCAATATATATTTTCATGTACCGATTCTAAAGAATAATTTAATTTCATTAAATTTAATATTTAAAAGTTCCAAATATTATTTTAAAGAAGGTTCTCCATTAAAAGGCGGTAAAATTGAATTTTTTGGAAAATACTTCCTTTATCTAAAAAATTGAATTTGATCTTATATTATGTCAAAAAGTACATAATATGGATGTTAAAATTATATAGAGTATGTAAGAATTAAAATAAGGTTAATAATATTTATAACCGTATTTTGAACAGCCAGTTTGGTAAATTGTGGTGCGCTCAAACTCGGTGCTGCGTGTAGCATAAGCTATTGAATTAATTTAAGGAGATAACGTTCTATGAAATCTTGGGGTGCTACAATATCCCAACTTCCATATAGTATCACTAGTGATAGATTCCATTAACTAAGTACTCGATGTAGGGATCATGATTATCTTCCATTCTTAACACTCCTTACCAACATATTGGAACCTCTCTAAAGGCGCATTTTTTTATAGTATAAGGCATAAGGAAAAACCACTCATGAAATGTATTATAAATCTCATATATATATATATATATATAAGATTTATAATTATTTATATCATAATATATAAAGCATAAACTCTAAATCATGCCATTATCCATGATGTAATTCATTTAAAATGTTACAATTCATTATGAATCATTTCATAAAGTATAACAAAGGGCATGGCCTTACTATAATTTGGGGGAATTACATTTAAAGACAATTAATTCATTAATAATTGAAAACCATAATGAATTATTAATTTCATTTAGAATAATCCATTCAAATTAGCAAAACAAGACCGTTTCACTAATAAGGCTCAATGGTTCAATTGGGCAGTGACATTGGAAACAATTCAAATTCCTACATGGGAAATTAAAAAAAAATAAAAGGTCCAAACACCTAACATGATTCATAGGTTCAATAAATTACACATGTATCAATGTAAATTACACTTAAATTACTAGCCAATAACATTTATGAGGCTGAAGGACATTTGGTATATCACTTGGTCATTTATGGGAATTTCCAACTTGGGAAATTCCAACAAAAGTTGGTCAATCCCATTGTAGGGGAATGGAGAAAAATTAATAAATCCAATATCAAGAGAAAAATCATTTAAAAACTATTTTAAAAACATTTAAGAGGCCTAGGAAAAAATACAATTTCCCACAACTATCCATAATGGTCGAAGTCGCTTGGCACCCCCATGGTATGACCATACAAGGTGCATAAAACATATAAACTACTAAACATGAGTCAATAGATGTATAATAACATGAAATTCTTAATTTTATATGAATGAGTCAATTTAAAGGGTACACTCAGTCAAAGATGGCATGCATCACAATGGTGGGGTTACAAAACGCTGATACTCAAAGGAAAAATGACATGACCACCGACCTCAGTGACATAGGCGGCCCCTCGTTCGATATTTTCCTCGGATTTGAAGTATTTTATGAGAAATATAACAAATGTTCCAAAGACTTAAAAAAGGGAGAAATGAGCCTTAACCTAACAATCACAATCTAAGGAAAGATAAACTCTGATATGAGTTAATAGATTAGGGGAGCTTACTGTGACAAGTCTCATGCTTCTAACAGATTAAAGATCGGGCATTGGATAGATAATTTACTTAAAAAGATAGGTGAGGGTGCTATTAATATCCAAGGAAGAATAACATGGGTCTGGTCTACTAGAGGAAGAAGGGAAAAGAGAAAATATTCTCAAATCATAAGCCCGGGGAAAAATAGTAAATTCATCTGACGATATCAAAACACATGGTTTAGATGCACGGTTAGTCAAACTATGTGCCAACTGTGAAAGGTTGTCTATAGATATGGGAAACCCACATGGATAGGCCCATGATTATACTATCCAAGTACAAACTATGAAAATGGGCTATGTCCCATATTTTCAATCAGCCACACACTCGTGTGCCTTGGTTCAAAAAAAATTTGTCAAACTGTGTGACCCTGTCTGTCTTCCAATTTCGGAGAATCAGGCTCCTAACGACCTTTGAATGCACCCAAGTCCTCCGTGTAATGATTAAACATCAATATTTGGGCAATTTACATAAATAAAATGGAAAAATTAATGATTTTTTCTTTCTTTGAAAATGAAGATTGTAATATATGAAGTTTATTACATTATTGTAAATTAACCTTATTGTATTCCATGAATTTTCAGTGCATGGACCAATAAATTGAACAAGGATTAAAGTATAAAAATCACTCATGGAATCCATTATATCATTATCAATGGTATTTTTTAGCTTCAACTATGTTATACCAATGTTAGCATGAAACTATTTTAAGAATAAAGGTAGTAAATGGAACCTTATACTCATCATGTGTATTAATGATCTAAAATATATTATGGATATGATCAATCCATTCCTCAACTTCCTACGATGATACTGTTTGGTTTATTATGATTTAATAAAACTTATTCAATGTAATATATGTCATTATAATCCTTAATTCCAAAGATCACCAAAATATTAAAAATGGAATCTATGTATAGACTAAATTGTAAAACACAAACCTTTACCCAATGATGCTTGTTGTTATGTTAATAAACTATATGTTTTATATATATAGCTATGAATAACTATAATACAATTCACTTATTTTTTTATCGACAAGGTGAAAAATCACCCATTAAATAGGAAGTATATTCATCACATCCATGATATGTTAATACCTCATAGATAAAAGGTAGAAGAAAAAAGAGAGCTATGGAATATTTATAAGATATTGGGATATGAATTCACAAAAAATTCCCATGGTTACTAATTCCATATATATTCCTTGTGACACTCTAAATCCTCTTAAGCATATACTTTTATGTTAAAAATGTATCTATAAATGGAAATGGTTCAAACACTTCGAAAGCCCTGAGTCAATACCATTCTCCCATATGATTTATCATCTGAAATGTTTTAAAATAATGATAGACATCATGGAAAAGATCTAAAAATTAACCTCATATCATTCTACTACAATACATAAATTGAATATTCCACCAGAATCATATAGTTATATTCCTCGTATAATAAAACTTATAATATAATACAATAATATGTCTAAGTTAGTAACTATGATATTATTATATCATAGCTAATAATATTCCATTTCATACAAAATTATATGTCATGGATCATAACATGTCATACATTAAAACATAATACGTAATGCACACAATGATAAGTGAAAAGGAAAATTATATAAAAATAAATATTCCGAGCATTTCTCCACCAATCTCTTACTTACACTAAATACTCATTGTCATAGTTTTGTATCACCTTATATTATTTCATATTCAATAATTCATGAAAAAATTATCTAAAAATCATTTTAGATATCCTTGAAATGTCTTTTTGAAATCTGTCACAAATTTCACCATGTATCACATTACATGAAATAACTTATGAATTTCCATTCAAAAATCCTTCTTGATAAACTATAAAATACATGTTATTATAGCTATATCAGTTTAATAAAACTAAATCCCAATTTAGTAAACCATAATGTTTTACCCCATGGTCCTTTTTTATATTTATAATAAAATTGAATTCCTAAATTTATAAATATAAACAATGGGTGGCCTATTGAAACCCATCATTACTACTCAAGAAATAAATTAATCCACTCAAATATCAATCAAAAACCTATATCTATATACCTATTTCCACAAAATATATCCTATAAAAGCCTTCATAATCTTTAAATCCTTTTCTCTAATTCCTTATATGACCATGGGATTTAGAGTTTGTCAAACCCATATAGCCTCTTATACATTCTCAATTCTCTGAGTATATACAAACTAGGTTGACAAATATATATCATGAAATTTATAAAATAAGATGAGAAAATCAAATTCCTCTAACCCAAAAAGATAATAACATCACATGAACCTTATCTAGATATGTACATACACATTCTAAGCCTATCTCAATCAAGGTCTCAGATTCCATACTCATCATATGAGAGGAAAATTATAATCTTGGTGAAGCCTCAAGTGAAAAATGGTAAGAAATACACCCAACACTCCTAAATTAGCTAAGTATAAATTATTTTGTATGAAAGGTATCAATTTAAGAAGGTTATTAAGATAGGAATATTTCCAACCATGGGTATTGGGATTCAATATGAAACATTGACCCATGTATTCTAAATAAATAGTGTATTACACTTCATGTGGAATACATAGTAGATCATCTAGCAAAAAAACTTATTTCATTCTTCATGTAGATTTTTTGTATCTATATATGAAATCCTACACATGAAAAAATTAATATTTCACCAAAATATATAATACATCATGATCAATATTATTTTAGGTTAAAAAAAGTCATATATTTAGAGGACGATTATTATTTCTCTTTATGAAATGAATACATTTAATGAAAAATAATGATAAACTGGGGAATTCCTTCTATATTACATGAATCATTTTATATTTTCAATATAATTTAATTATAATAATAAATCCATAAATAATCACATATCTAATAATTTCACACAATATATATGACCAGAGAGTCCTTATGTTTGCTACAATTTTGGGGGTTTTCTAAAAAAAATTACAAATCTGTGTAATTATTACCACATGTCTATGTGACTACCTAATAGAACCCTCCATTTAAATTTATAAATTGTTAACATCTTTTAATAACGTTTTTTTTAAATAATAGTGAGGCATAAGAATCATATTCATAATATTCAACTCTTTGAAAACATTATTAGAAATTCTTTAACCCACAACATGTAATGTAATGATGTTTATATCTACATTTTTCCAACTGGGAATCTTTCTAAGTTCATTATCATCATTATTATATGAAATGTTCCATCAAAATTTTCTATAACATCATTTTGATGATAAAATGTATCTCTTTACATTTTTATATACTAAAAAATCATTTAGTATAAAATTTGGCATTTAATTGGTATTTTGACTCGTATAATCTTAAATATATTACACTTTAACTTATCAAATACATAAAAACAGTTAATATCCTCTTAGAAATTAAATTGTATTTAAAATAGCATGTCATGTACACAAATGTTTTTAATAAATAACACTTATATATTTAAATGTGAATTTTCTACAAATAAACTATTGATATTTTTACCTTATATAGTATTCATTGTGTTTAGAATATTATTTTTAAATAATAATTTCTTTAAAATATTTCACTATTGTGTGGTGTGATCTTATCCCACACATGTTAATAAATATCTCAGATAAAATCTTATATAGTTGATACAAATTCTTTTATACACATCTTCTTCTCAAGCATGTGATTGTGTTTGAAGAATCATAATCCATATGTATTAAATTAATAATCACATATTTTTCATAAAATCACTTTATTAACAAACAATTTCTCTTATAATATATTTGAAATAAGATGAAAATAAACATATTTTATTTAGATCCATATAAGTTTGATGAATTCCTTTGTATTCAAAACCATGATTTAATGGCCAATTGTTTCATCACTGAAATGTAAAATATAGGATCCATAAATTTTTATCATGACTTTAAACTCCTATATATTTAATATAATTTTAAAATATTCATATTTTTTAATATATGATTCAAAATTGAATAATTCATTTCTATAACATTAATACCTAACATTGTTATTTCATGGGGTTTCACAAACCCCTTTTAGGTATTTTGGACAATTCCCTCACATGTGGATTTAATGGACCTAGTTCATAGAACCTATATTTGGTTTCAATGACTAATGATAACTGTTAAATAGGTGTAATATGTTTTATCTAGACCAAAACATTACCTTTATATACTAACAACACAGTACTAAATTTTAGACATTACAAATAATGAACACTTATCCTCAAAACATTGAAAAAATATGTTAAACATGTATTGGACTAAATCAAATTTTTAGAATATTTAAACTGATGATAAAGAATGAATTCCATTACCATAAAATGCACAAAATGAGGCCTCTTTAGCATAAAATACATATATATTAAATTATTTTCAATGGATATTCAATTCATTTAATAATAATACATGACCGATGACCATAAATAATTAGTTTATTTGCAGACTACAGACATAATAATCTTATTTCATGAAATTTATTCAATATATATTATAATTTTCTTCTAAAGTTGTACATTTTATCGAAATATCATACATAAAACCACTCATCATATCACGAGAAAAAGAAAACATAAGCAAGGGTGAGACAAGATTCACTACAAGGGGAAACATGGGAAATTTTAATCAATGATCATGTATAAGCATATCATGAGTGTCATGAACCAACCTAGGTCAACCTGACCCATCAAAAATCGATCTCATAACAATTATTCAGTAGTTATTTCCTATATTCTAGATCCTACCGACTAGAGGAAATGGACTAAAAGGCTAAATAAGTGAGACTATTCCCTTCGATCAAATTACAATAATAGTGGAAATAAACTAAACACTTACACATCTAATGATGGACGTTTGAGTATCAATAGTACATATTTTACCAAATCCTACTATAATTAATGGAATTATTCATATATAATCAATTTAATATAAAAAATAGAAACACTTTTTACCCATTGGGATAAACAAACATACATAATAAAATAAAATAATATATTTACACAAATCTCCACTACTACATTGAGTCAAACATCATACCTTATTTCCACAACTGTCGATCTGTTCTAGAATGATCCTCAGACCTCACATGATCATAAAACATTGGGAATCCAATTGATCACCATTATAATATTTTTAACCTAAAATCAAACATAAGGTTTGCAGGCACACTGAGTTTCATGTCATTGGGTGAGAAATGAATATTAGTATGTTACCCCGAACAATAGTCCAAATATCTTATTTCATAACATGTGATATTTCTTGACTATATGCACAAAGATCACTAGAATAAAAATATATAAAGGATATAAAATAAATAAAAATGTCTATAACAGAATAAAAACAATGTTCCATGAGTTATAGTCTAGAACTCGAGGAAGATTTACCGCAATTCTAACCCAAGAGAGGGAATTATAGAACGTGGATCACCCATACAAAGCATTAAGTGTGTCTTCATGATCAAGATGTATCTCCAAAATACCAATGTAAGGACATCTAAGAACAAAAGAACATAGGATATCATCCTATTCATTTTAAAAAATTAATCGCATCTACCTAGAAGTTTGATTATAATGGGATGGTATAAAATAGTATTAGGAAATCTTTTCAACATTTGGAGAGCTCTACCTAGGTCCCAGAATTCCTTTAGAAATTATTGGGAGAAAAATGAACTATCTATGAAATACTGTCTGACCATAACCAAACTCAAATATCAAGCCTTGATATAAAAATATCATCCATGGTCCATTACACATTTCCAGATTAAAAAAATAAACTAGGTGGATTCACTCATCAAGATCATCCATTTGATCCCTATACATTCCCACAAAAAAATTAATAAATATAGGGTATAATTCAAATCATTATTAGGGCCAAATACTTATCCATTAATATTCCAAAGTTATCCTCTCAATAATCCTGTTTTTAAGAAGAACCTCCTTAAATATATAATATAAATACAAAGAACCAAGGAAGAATAAGAAATGAACTTGTCATCCAAAACCACTGAAACCAACATAAACCCTCTTAGGGTAAGAAACACCTGAGGTTCTCTTAGAGTTCCTCTAAACTACAACATGAATATGAGATCCCATGATGGGGATCCTCTAGCTTATCTAAAACATGGTCTAGTCCCATCGAAGAATCATTAGTTGTCTTCCTGACAGACAACCCAAATATCACAATGCTCAGAATTGTAACATCAAATAGAACATTAACCATAAAGAAAATCTTATAATATGTTCCTTGGACATATCTCAAAACATCCCAATATCACCCAACCATTCATAACACCACAGGATTCCAACGCATCCCAAATACACCTAATAAACAATTCATTATAAAACAGGTAAGATAATATCACCCAAGAAAACACATAATCCCACATTCCATGATCTATCTAATAAACCTAAAAAATAAATAAAATGAAATACTAGAACCAAAATGATCAATAGTCTCAAAACCCTTACATGAGTTTCCCAACACACTACCTAACTCATAAGAGGATTCTGGAATAAAATCTCTAAGAAAACCTCCCCCAAAAATTCTGTCAATACAAAACTAAAAAAATAGATTCTAAATTCCAATAGGATTCATCCATAATGATCTATGTGAAAAATTCTCTAAATAGATTACTCAATAGTGTGATTCCAACACCAGAGGTAAAAGCCATTAGGAAACCTCCAAGGAGGGTGTATATGACGTTTAACTCATTCACATGGTGTGTTCCAACAAAAAACCTCTCTAGAAGGGTATCCCAGCTGACATAGTATTTACTTCTCAATGTAGATTACATGCATAGCCCATACAGAACATGCACACTACATGGGGTTCCCTCTAGTGTTGTTTATCCCCACTAGATGTGTCAAACCCATTACTACAAGTCATTAAATGAACAAACATTGTGTTCGACACACATGAGGTCTGGCCACATACACTATACAACCATGTGTCCCGACATGGGGTGACTAAAGGATTTCCTAAAAACACCCCAAGTCTCCCCCACAAGGTGTGTCCCAAACACACATGATGTGTGATCCCTCAACATTAGCATCTATTTAAGACCAATAACACACCATGTGTGCTTTAAAAACACATGACGTGTGATTAGTGTTCCACACACATAAAAAACCATGTGATCCACTAGAACTCTTGATTAATCTAAAAAAATCCCACCAGATCGACCCTCTAGGGGTCTCTAGGAACCTAAAAAGAATATTAAATCTAAAATATAAATTAAATGGGTATTTTTTTCTAAAAATGTAAAACAATCCTACCATCGGGAAAGAACCACAAAAGCATCGTGTTTGGATCAACATCAAGCCATCATCGCGTCCGGATTCTCTCCATATCACTCTATTATCTCTTGAATGTTCACAAAAAATATGGGGTATAATCCTCACACACAGAATGAAAAAGTTGTGTAAGTGAAATGAAAAAGAAATAAAAAACAAAAAAAATATAAATGGAAATAATAGGGTGATCGAGCCCTACTCTAGTGCCCACAAGGATTTAATGCCCCACCTAGAAAAGTAACCCATTATAGAATAATTTATAGAGTAATAATCTCAATATGATACTTATAATCAATGATATCACAAATCAATCAAGTGAAAATAATTAATTTTAAATTAATTAAATATTTATTATTTCATAAAAATTAGAAGGGATTATAATTCCACCAAACATATATTGATTGGTAAAAAACCATTTCTGGGATAAACAGAGTGGTCATAAAAATTATATAAGATCTTTTGATTAGTGAAAATATGAAATTTCTCATTTTAAACCATAATGGAGAAAAAAAATCTTCCATGATTTTCTCATACCATCCTAATGAAGTTCGAAATAATGAGCATAAGGGTATGAGAGAATGAATTTAAATTTTAAAAAACAAATTCATAAATTTATAGATCATAATTAAGTAATAAAAATTTGTTATTAAATAATAAATTAATCATTAAATAATAAAATATCATTATCCATTTGATCGTATCATTGTCATAAGAACATTTTAAATAGAGTGTCATAAAAGTGCAAAAAATCATAATCACATAAATCATCTATCAAGTATATCTACCATGTTTTTCATCAAATGTTGGGATTAGGTTCAGCCAAAAAGTATGCTCTATTATGAATGGGAGAACATCCATTATACCCTCTTTTGGTCTTGGTAAAACCTCATGTGTACCCTCATTCATACTTGGGATAAACACCCATGTACCCTTTGAGCCCAAAAACATTTAAAAACTAATCAATGCATTAAAGGCCTATAACTGATCAACTCATCATATAATAATGATCCATTCATATGTATTTCATAGCTTTATAATTTTTTATAAACAATATAACCCATAGAAAAGAAGGCACGATTCAACAAGATTTCATCCTCATAATAAATAAACATATACTAAAAGAATAACTATAGAAATATTGGATCATATCCACATTGAATCATAAGTAACATCAATGGATTTTTTTCATTGATCAAAGTATCATTACAATTTACTGGAATACTTTATGAGGAAAATACCCTTTTATGAAATCACATAATTAAAATCAAGACAAAAATTACAAAATATTAGGAACAAAATTTACTAAAAAATAATTAAGTAAAACTTTAATGGAAAATTCAAGGAAAACAATTTCATAGTCGTGGAAAAATCTGTTTGTGTGCTAAATTCTAAAAAATATATTTTCTTCACTCATCTAGTAAAACATAGCTCATTGAAAAAAATAAAATACTATTCCTATTAAAAAAAATTAATGAATGTAAAAATGGTTAATATATAATTTAAAAATTCAATGGATGATAGTAAAAACATTAAAAAAATGTTTTAGAAAACTATTATATGGAAGAAAAAATATTCTCGAAACACGAGAGAAATAAAGCCAGTTTTCACTAAAAATGTTCCTTCATACTATTGATTAATTAGAGAGTGTATAAAGAAATGGAATGTTGTAATGTACAATAATTAATAGAGGTGAATAAAATACATCAAATTTATGAGATTTGGATCATTTAATTTCATCATAGTAAATTTAATCATAAACAATCCTGAAAATAGTGAGATTGTATCATAAATCCCTTAACACTTTTCTAAATTTTGAACCATAACCCCATGAAAGAAATAACTTCAATTGAAACATTAAATAACATGAATATAAATTTTTCCATGATATAACATATTAAATGGGAATTATATACACCACTTTAAGGTAAAAAGTAGTGAATATGGTATACGCCTTAGGGAAACAAATGTGAGATGGTAACCCTTTCCTCGAGTCTGAAATTCTTCGTAATCACTCTAACGACCATAACAATAAATTTAAATTTATTTCAATTATATAAAATTACCAAATTAAGTTTTATAATACCATAAATTGTTTTTTATAACATCTTATCTCAAATTTATTAATAATATTTCATCCTCATTATCATTTCGAGTGATAACTTCTTCATTTTTCATGTACGTTTAGGTTTAAAAATTATTTTCCTTGAATTCAATCATTATTCAATAATATCCTAAATCATAATCATTTAATAAGTATCATATTTAACCATTTTATACCCTTTTTATCCATTTATATATAACATTGACAAAAAATTAATTACACATCATGGATATGGTAGTTCGTATGTACGCACGAGTGATGTTTCAACTATTCGATAGATGGAACAAAAGAAAGTTAAAAAATAGATCATCTTATAGAATAATTATTATATCATTCAAATAATATATATTAAATAAATATATCATAATACCATCAAATTAAAGAGTAAGTGAAAAATAAATCATATCTGATAATAGATGTGGTAATCTGAACATCTGCACTAGGGACATTAAAACCATCATAATAACCAACCATGAATATTATAGATGGAATATGAATTAGGTCTCTTTCTGGAGGTGGTTGTCAAAACGTAGACACGAGCGATATTTACATTACTAATTAGATATAAAAGAGGTGTAAAATGGTTTTACCATAATCATAATAAAATATTAGTATGTTGATGATACTATATGAATTATTTTATGATGGATAAGATATATTTTTATTTAGTGTAAGGTAACTTACTTGTTTATGTGGATCCAAAGGGACTAAAGTCAAAAGGTAAAATAAGAAAAGGTCTAAATATCTCTAACCAATAATATGTAGATATGTTTAAGATGGGTTTCTTTATTTATATCTTAGTTAATCCTCCCCCATATATAATGACACAACCTTAAACATTACATAATCTTGAATTAAGTGAATAATTCACATTGAGGATCTTTTCACGTTTAAAGTTTTAGAGAATTATGCTATAACTATTACATTACATATCAAAAAATTCAAAGTAGACACTTTTACTTAGTTTCTATTTTTTTCATAAAATCAAAAATAATGAAAAAAAGAGTCATGTCTAGTTCCATGTTTTAGACAACATTCCTTTTCCTTGATCCCATCCTTGTCCATATTCTTCTTTAAATCCTGTGAAAAAAATTTCAAAACTTGGGATGAGCATAAAAAACTCAGTAAGGGTTATAAAAAAATAAAGAAAACATTATTTCATCAATACATACATAAAATATTATCTTTAACATACCTCATGAAATCATAAGATTTACATAGTAAACACAAATCATAAAGGTAACTTCTGGCACCCATAACATACTTATGTTGTAGCCTTCACCACTAGGTAGGGAGTTACATTTGCAATACCCATCGCAATTTATTCCCTAAATTTCTTAGGAGAACCATTCATGTTTACCTATGTCATGTTACCCAATGCATTGGAGAAGCAACCTTGGGCTCACCAACCCTAGGTTTATCATGGAACCACTTATATACGTAAACAATTCCCAAGAACCATAACATATTCATAACACATAAAACAAACATAAAGGAAAGATAAAATTTAAACATTTCAATCACAATATATCATTTAAATATATTGACATAACAAATCCATTATCAAAACAATTTTCAATACAAAAATACGTAAAATAGTATGCGGTATTTATTTTCCATTTAAAAACATTACAGCTTATTAAGGTAGATAATTATCAAATAATACTAATGGTGACAGAAAGGTCATTTTCAACACTTATGTTAAATGAAAAAAAAATTCATTTAGTTAAATGATTCATAGAAAAATATTCCATTTTAATGAAATAAAAAGTCAAAGGTTTTTATACAGCATATAAAATAATGTCTTGTATTAAAACAAAATATGCCTCAATGAAATGAGATTGAGACGAAGTCCCTTACCTCATGTCTGACTTGACCCGTTCGTTCCTTAATTTTCTTAAATAATAAACTAAAATTAATTTATACTTTCTTAAGAACAATTTTCAAGTTTTTCATTCCTTTTAAATCACTTATTTCCATGTTATAAAATGTATGTAATCATTTAAGTTAATAATGGTCGTTTTGTCGATATTTGGTACTTGAGTCCAAAATGAACATCTTATATTTACAAGTTGTCTATGTGGTCCAAAGTCGATTATATCCAAAATTATAATAATTATTTAGATATAATATATATCATATATATCTAGTATATATAGGTGTTTATAATAGTATATAATATTTGGAGTTAAGAAATGAAATGCCCCTTTCATGGAGACAGTAAGTCGTACGTACACATTATCGCTACTTTCATTTCCATATATTTTTTTAATAGAATTAAATAACAATGATGCATAGTTATATTATTATTCCAGTATAATATCATATATAATATCATTAACTCTATCCTTTATAAGTCCCACATATGGATTAACGGGTCATATCACTTTGAGGGGGTGGTAGTCTGCACTTCTTAAAATGAAATTATCGCGTTTACCCATAATGGAAACCATAAAAGTATTCTATAAATTAAAAATAAAAAAGCATAAAGAAAACATAAACATAAAATGTATCATATATAAATACCATACCATCTTAATGGCCAACATTAGTGGCGGTAGGAGATAATTTAACAATCATCCCTTCGTGAGATATTAGATTGACATCCACAGAAACAGTATGTTATTTACCCATTAGATGGAGGTGTGTGTATGTGTAGTTCTAATCCCTCTCATAACATAATCCTAGTATATTAAAAATAATTTTTTTTATAAAAAAGGAATAAAAATTCTTTAGGGGTTGGATAAGTAAAAGAAAAGAAAAGAATTTAAGAGAAATTGTTACCTTAAAATCTGGTAAGTCCCTTTGGTTTGAACCAAAAGGACTTCTTGAAGTGACTTCTACCTAAGGTAAGGCTTCTATGCAGAAGAAAGGGATATTTAATGTTTATTTGGGAAGGTTTTGGATGATACAAGGGAATTTAGAAGAGTACGGAATGGGTTTGAGTAGAGGGATTTTTATATGGTGTAGGAGGGGCTCTTTAGGAATGTGTGAAAATATTATTTTATTATATAATTATTTTAGGTTTATAAAGGTCTAAAACTTATTAAAGTCAAATATAAGATGAATCATAGTCAAAATAAAATCATCCAATAATAATTGTACTGATTTTGGATATTTTATTCATCTTTATAATATTATTTATTTAAATCATTTATTACTGAGGTAAACACTGCATCATTATTGTGTCATAAGTATGTTTATTTCTATGATGTCTAAAAATTATAACAAAAATACCAAGATATAGAAAATATTTTTATATTTCCGAAGAATATTTATAGTAAAAAAAATAACTTAGATAACTCTACATAAAAATTAATTAACTAAAAGATATTCGTGTGTGTCATTTTAGCCTTTACATTATAGTTAATTAAAATAAAGTGTCATTATCACTCTTAAGTGGCCCAATGAGATCCCAAAATAGACCCAAGGATACCCATGGTCGGCCATGACACATCCAATAAGAATAGGAAAAGTGATAAGGTAATTATCTATATTTATAATATTCTTTTTACCATGAATTACCCTATTTACCTTTAACCGCGGTAAATAAAATCCAAAAGATACTATTAATGAAAAATTATATTCATATTATTGATCCACATATTACTTACTAATAAAAATCATGTATGTAGAATTTTCTAAATTCAATTCATAGAAGTGGTAAATGTTTAATTAAAAGAAAACGTCAGTTTTTAACTACTAATTAATGGTTTCACAATTCACCAAAAATTGAAGTTTTTCAGAAAAATACCAATAATTCAGCCTAAGATATATTTGATATTCCAAATTCAAAAATTATGTCTACTTTACCAAATTAAAAACATAGATATTGGATTAATTAATTTAAAATTAATTCCTGTTGTCAAAACAAAAAAGCGTGTTTTTAAGAAATGTTAACGATCAAAAGATTGACACTTGTTTATTTTCAATTTCAAACTAAAATTAATTACAATGACCAAAATTGGATTAAATAGTAAAAATATAATCTAATTAAACATTAAAACAAATTAAAAAGATAATATAACCGTATGAAAATTAGATTAAAAGGTATTTTTGAATAAAAATACTGTATTTTTCACTTTTCATTAAGAATTGAGTTTTATCGTAAAAATACCAAATATTTAAATAAAGTAAATTTTTATGTCCTAATTCTAAATAAGAATTTTATTTGGTCAAATATAACATATATAAGTGACCAAAACTAGTTTTAAAGAGGTATTTCCATCAAATGACAATAAATAAACCTTTTAATTTAATTTGTGGTTAAATTTAGATTCATTCACATTTTAAGCCTTTAACTTTTATTGGATAAATGTAAAAACATTTAACAAAAATTTATAATCATATTTTAGTTAGTAATGTTCATTCTCGCCAATATAATGGCTTGGCATTAACTACCATTTAAAATAATAATATCATATTATTATTGTGCAACATAAGATTTAATAGAAACATGTTGTTGTCTATCAGGTACGTCGTCGAAAATTGAAACCCCTTTAAAGTAAAATATATATTTAATTCACAATTATTAATAATTATGAAAATTTCTTATTTTTTATTTACAAGAGATGTTACCCCATTCCCCCTTATTGAATTACATCCTCATAATTTTTATTCACTTATAAAATGTGTGGGGGTATTTATCACTCATAGAATTTTTAGATTCCCACGTTTCCTCTTCAGTGATATGGTTTTTCCAAAAAACCATTACCTGATTAATTACCTTATTCTGCAACACTTTCTCTCTTGAATCATAGATCTGGACTGGTTGTTCTTCATAAGAAAGACTCTCTTCCAACTGAACTATAGTAAGAACTCGATTCTTATTCTTGAGGTACGGGTTTCTTATTTTCCTTTTTCCTTAATTGTTTTTGTGAAAATAAGGAAAATAGGGAAAATCCAAAAGTTTATGGGTACACACCGTGTACCTTTCCACAGACCATGTACTTTGGCCTCATGGGATTAATACACAGGTCATGTAGGCCTGTCAGTGATGAAGGGTTTAAAAACTGACTACACACCGTGTGCTAGGTATATACACGTCGTGTAATAAGTCGACAGGTGAATAGTTAGGTGGTGGAAGTTGCCGCCAGCTGAGCAAAAGTACGCACCGTGTATTTAGAAATACACGTCATGTACTCATTTCGGCATGTGAATAGTTCGACGGTGAAAAGCAGCAGCTAGAGGAACAGTTAAATGATGAAATTACACGTTGTGTACTTGAGAGTACACACCATGTAGTTTTTTTTTCATAAAAGGGGAAGTAGCCTCCTATTTGAACAAAAGAATCTTATAATGTCGGAGGAGCTCGAGAGAGGAGTCCAGATCTTGGGAGAGCCTCTGACCGCCCACTGGGAATCAGATTCTTCTGTCGTCGGTCTTGTTGGAACCGCGCATGTAATTTCTTCTATCTCCTTGAGTCGTCCACACAAATTCATTCTTGATGGGATGTTATTTTAAGTGGAGAGTTTAGTTTTTTATCTCATATCTACGCCTTTCTCGTGTGTTTCGGTAGGCGTCGTTTGTTTATATCGATCAGTGGAGATCGAGGTAGGTGGTCTGGTGTTTATTTCCAATTTTTGAGTTGAATTTGTGTACCGTTGTGCTATGAACCCATGTTTGGGGTGTCGTCTGGCTTTGGACTTTGCTGAAAGTTATCTAGGATTGCATAGATAATCTTTTTATTAGTTAAAAATACTATTTTGGATCACTACTCGGATCCGAGACCACCCTGGGAGTGCGTTCCTCTGTTTAGCTGTTTTCTAGGATACACATGGGTAAACAATGAATTTTTGCATGCTTTGGATGGCCTTAAGAAGAATTGTATATAATTTATTGTTTATATATTGGGCTCGGCCCGATTATTTGTATATCCGGAGGGAAGTGCTCGTTTATCCTGTTGGAAACCTTTCTCATGCATGTGGGTAGTAGTTCTTGTGCCCATGGGCAGTAGATTTTGTGCCTGTGGGCGACACCTCGTACGCCTGTGGGCGATATTCGTTATGCCTTTGGGCTGACACCTATGGGTTTCAATTCTGATTACCTGAGGGTAAGGACTGTATGTATGAAGAAAGTATTATCAATAATATTTTCCGTGGTGATTTCCATATGTTATACCTACCACGTTAAATCATAGTCTTTGCATGGTTAAATGAATATTAAAACGACAATATTACTGGTAGAGTTAGTTAATTTTGAGTACTTCTTAGTTATTTCATTTATTGTTTCACACTATTGTTTCACATTTTCACTAACAGTTGGGCATGGGCCTTTGGTAGGTTCATACTGAGATTTATTTCTCACACCATGTTTGGTTCATGTCTTCGGCCCAAACATATTATATTGTTTCAGGTGTTGACAGGGGATAGGGTCCCTATATAGGGACATGATTATAGCAGAGGAGTAGGAGAGAATGGGACCAAGCTTAGGCATACGATGTTGTTGTGTTCTGTTTACTCTTCTTTGTTTTTTTGGTTATACCTTTTACTTTGAGTAGTATTGTGTTATATTTCATTGTATCCTGTTTTGGCTTCTTTCATAGAAATAGTGACATGCTGCATTTTATCAATATAACTGTTGGTTATCTTGTATTGCAGTTGTCCAATTCAGATGTATATTATTTACTGCTTCCATTGTTGTATGTTATTTATCTTTTCTGTTGCGCTACACTTTGTCAAATGAGGGAATATTTTCCCCACTATCGGTTTGGGGCCCTCGCTGCTAGTCAGCAGCCTCTGGCATTTGGGGAAATGAGCATGAGGTCATGTGACCAACCAGGTTCTGGGAACCCATTGAGTTGCTTTCGAATCTGGGATGTAACAAAGTGGTATCATATGGTATTCTTTTCTTTGAGTTACGTTCCGGAGCCTTAGACAGGGATAGGATGGAAAATTGTAGTTGTTAATAAGCTATGCCCGGGAGTAGCTAACCCATATACAGGGAAAATCCAGTCTTCCTTGTTATTTTAATTATTACTGGTTTGGAAATTTTATAGTTGATTTTATTTTCACCGTTGGGTGACACACTTGTGACTGTAATGTTTATATGTTATATATGGGTTCTATTTATTTGAAACCCAATGAGATGAGGTTATGGCATCTCATTCATCATAAGGCATATATTAGAATCACATTCCATGGATAATTTCCATTCCATGGAGTAGCGTTAGAAATTTCTTGTTGTTGTTATAGATGAGGTGCTAGAAAATCATGTTGTTGTGATAGCTACTTTGATAAATACCTGCTTTTAGTTAGGGTATTTTGGTGTGAATTTTTTATAGAATGAACGCCAGACTATGGTTCTTGAGGACTATGGGCCCTCAATGAGCGGAATTTGGTGGATCATTAAAATTTTTTCCTTTTTATAACATATATAAAATGAAAATATTTGATTCTTAGGGAGTATATGACCTCACGAATCGGAATTTGGAATTTAGGTGTTGTTCTGTGTTTTTTTCTGGGTTCTGGAGTATTTTTTGAGGCTTACTATCCATAAAACCCAGAATACACACCGTGTAGTTCTATGGACACATGTCGTGTGGTCTTCTATTCGAGAAGAAATAAAAACTTTGTATGTACATGCCGTGTACCCTCAGTACACGCCGTGTATTCTATTTTCGTGTCAGAGGCCGTGTGGGTAGGTACACGAGGTATGGAATGGATTGGGGGAACACGTCGTGTACCGGTTGTACACGTCGTGTAATGTAGACCGGGTGTCCTCCCGTGTAACTAACAACACGGATGGAGGAAACCTTAATACATACACGTCGTGTCTACCATGAACACACCGTGTAGTTTTACCCAGGTACTCGGCTGTGTCACGAACAACAAGATTCAGTGTTATATTTCCTAGTAAAAACTGTGTCCTCCTAGAACACGTCGTTTAGTGTCATCCGTGTAAACATGCCATGTAGCAAGCAACACAGGTCAGTCTGAGACTTCTTTGTACACGCCGTGTCTTTTTGGAAAACGCCATGTAGTGTGACCGGGGTACACAGGCCGTGTGACGAACAACATGGGCCGATGAGATATTTCCTCATACACGTCATAATCCTATGGGACAAGCCGTGTAGTATTGTTTTCGGAGGTCCTTGTGGCTTAGCCGTGTAGACATACCCAGGAAGGGAATGTGTATTCAAGTACACGCCATGTATTCAGAATACACGCCGTGTTGTTGGGGTGTTATATGACCAGTTTTAGGTGGAGAACATGCCCATGTGGATGGCCTATGAGAACACATCGTGTAGTATTTACACCCGTCGTGTAGTCATGTTTTTTAAATATTTAATGCTTTATTTCTTTAGTTCCCTTCTTGGTCTCCTCATTTTCAGTCATCAATAAATCTAGATCTAAGGTGTGTGTTTGACCTTTTAGATTCATTCCACCAAGACGACCACCGGTTGTTCGCCAGGGGAGCGGTGACAATTATAATCTAGAGATGGCAGGTCGTGGGCTACAGGTGGATCCTACAACAGTGCCAAATGGGGCGCCAGCCGTTATACCAGACATAGGTGTGGATGTACAGCTCCTGTGAAGGCATCATGCGGTTCATGCAGACCTACTAGGGAGCACCGCAGGCCACCACATCTATGGTAGAGCTGATTCATATCTTCCAGTACAGGATCCGCCTACGTTTTCAGTGGACGGTGGACCATAGGCTGTGGAGTCATGACCGTATTCGATGCAGGCGATATTCAAGCATCTGGAGACTCCATCAGGGAAGAGGGTCAAGCTCGCTAAATACATGATGTGTGATTCCTCCCAGAGTTGGTGGGATGTTACCACCGAGTCTGAGACTCACCAAGACATGGTGTGGGAAGATTTTCACACAGCCTTCTATGACTTCTTCTTTCCAGAGATGTTGCGGGCAGATCGAGGTCGTGAGTTCATGAATCCATAGCAGAGCGCCAAGTCAATGATGAATTATTCTTCTCACTTCACCGAGCTTCATCATTTTTCACCTGTTCTGGTGGGTGATGAGATGTAAAGGGATAAATGCTTTTAGGATGTTCTTCGATACGACATCCGAGAATTGGTGAATATTTTCTGGTTTCCTATAGTGCATGCTATTGTGAAACAGGCACTGATTACTGAGCAGAACATGTATAAAGCTAGTGGTGTGGGCCAGGGTAGTTCGGCACCTATTTCTGGTACTATTTCTACCAGAAAAAGGAAGAGGCATATGGATTTCTCTCATGGTGGTAGTACTAGCCAGAAGAATACTTCAGGTGGATAGGTCATTTGCTACCAGTGTGGAATAGAGGGTTACAAGAGACCGCATTTTCCATATGACACAGAGGAGTGTTGAGCTTGCGGTAGGATGGGTCATCTGCAGCGCTTTTGCAAGGCGTTTCTACCAGTGGCTAGTGAGAGGGGTTCTGTTCAGACTCCATGTGCGGGAGTACGACCAGCATATTTTTACCAGTTGGGAAACTAGAATACGTCAGGGCTTGCAGGCCGAGATGGTGGTCGTGGTCGTGGTATCCATACACTAGGATATCAGAGGCAGCAGGGTGGGACAAATCAAGGTAGCTAGGCAGTGTCGCAGGACTGCGGCACTGGGCAGACATATGCAGTGCAACAGACCCAATAGAATTCGAGTCTCAGACCTTCTACTCTCAGAGGTACTATTCTTGTAGTTTCTGTTTTGTCTTCTATACTTTGTGATACAGATTCTACACATATCTTTATATTTGTACCCATTTTGGAGAGCCTTGGGATCTATGTTTCTACTTATTATGATGTTATGATGCTAGACACTCTGTTGGGGACTAGAACGTCTAGTGTGCATCAGTGAAAGGAGTTCCCCCTTGAGGTTGGTGGGTTTCACTTCTTGTGGGACCTCTATGTCTTAGAGATGATAGCTTATGATGTCATTCTCAGGATGTACTAGTTAGTTCCTTTACGAGCCTTTGGGGATTTCCATCGTCACAGGGTAAGTTTTACATCACCAAAGGGTTGAGAGTTTCTATACAAGGGAGAATGCGAAGTCCATGTGAGTCTAGCTGGACCTGAGCATCATGGGTGAGGAGGTGTTATAGCCCAGATCACATGTTTATATCTGGATGATCTGGGGACTTTTCAAAAGGATTTCCCTCCATTGGTTGATCATTTCAAGGATGTCTTCTCGAATGAAATTTCAGGTCTACCTCCAAAGCGTGATGTGTATTTCTCTATTTAGCTAGTTCCAGGAGCATCACTAATGACCATTCCTCCTTAAAGGATGGCTACGCCAGAGTTGTATGAGCTCAAGAGGCGATTGGAGGAGTTGCAAGAAAAGGGTTTCATCTGAACCAGTACATCTCCATGGGGTTCGTAGGACTTGTTTGCTAAGAAGTAGAATAGTACCCTTTGACTCTGTGTGGACTATCAGATGTTGAACCAGCTTACGGTTAAGAACTGATATCCCTTACCGAGGATTGGTGATCTTTTTGATCAACTTCAAGGATCATGAGTGTTCTATAATATTAACTTGATATCCATATATCATCGGTTACATGTTAGACCATCAGACATACCGCTTATAACTTTTCAAAGTAGATTTTGTCTAGACGAGTACTTGGTTATGCCATTCGGACTCACGAACGCACGAGAAACCTTCATGGATCTGTTGAATCGTGTGATCCATCCTTATCTGGATTCTTTTGTGGTAGTCTTCATGGACGATATCCTGGTGTACACTCACAGTTGACATGAACATGCCACCCATCTTGAGATCGTACTGAGTACACTGAGAGAGCATCGGCTATATGCTATTCTCTCAAAGTGACACTTTTGGATTAACCAAATTCACTTCCTGGGTCATATTATCTCAGAGGCATGAGTCGCAGCAGACCAAGAGAAAGTGAGAGCATTAGTTTCCTGGGATCATCCGAAGAACGTGTTTGAGATACAGACTTTCTCGGAGATGGATGATTTCTATAGGTGTTTTATACAAGACTTCTCCTACTTAGCAGCACTGTTGATGGGTTTGAATAAGAAAGGTGTGAAGTTAATATGGTCAAAAGCTTCAGGTACATCCTTTCAGGAGTTGAATGGAAGGTTGAATCAGCACCAGTCCTGATACTTTTAGAGCATGGGAAGAGCTATGCAGTTTACTATGATGCATCAGGTATTGGGATGGGAGTAGTGTGGATGTAGGTTGATCGAGTTGTTGCGTATGGGTCTCAGTAGTTGAGGGGACATGAGATAAATTACCTAACATATGACCTTGAGTTGGCTACAGTTGTTCATGTGTTGTGTTGTTAGAGACATTATCTCATGGGAGAGTCTTTTATGGTTTTCACTGACCACAATAGTCTCAAATACATCGTTACTCAGTGTGACTTGAACCTGAGACAATGAAGGTGGGTTGAATACCTTCAGTCTTTCGACATTGAGCTTGCCTATACACCTGGAAAGGGTAATGCAGTAACTGATGCACTGAGTAGAAAGAATCAGAGATAGGAAGTACATGAGGCCAGTGGTGAGTGCCAGCCTATGGATTTTTTCTCTAAGATGCATTTCTAGGTGTATGATAGTTAGGGGAAAACCTATCATTCTTCTTTATCTGTGACTTCCACCCTACTGGATATATTGAGAATGAGACAACTATCATATTCTGAAGGCCTAGTTCAATAGGAGTGGGTGGAGAGTGAGTAACCTCTTCTTGGATGGACAATAGGCGATGATGAGGTATTGTGTTTCCATGGATGAGTGTGGGATCCAGGGTATATATGCGAGGATTTGATGCGTGAGTTTCATGCTTCTACTTGGGAAGTGCATCCAGGTGTAACCCAAATGTAATGTGACTTGAGATGACAATATTGGTGGCCGTGTATGAAGATATAAGTCGCTGGTTTTGTAATAAGATGTTCCACCTATCGGCAGGTGAAAGTGGAGCATCAGAGACCAGCAAGACTGTTACAACAGTTACCCATTCTAGAGTGGAAATGGGATGATGTTGCAATGGACATCGTGACTAGGTTGTCAAGGTCACCTCGGCGCAGTGATTCCATGTGGGTTGTTGTAGACAGGCATACGAAGGTAGCTCACTTTTTGCCGATCAAGGAGACAGTCGGTGTTGATGAGCTTGGAAGGATGTACATCCGAGAGGTAGTACGCCTTCATGGGGTCCCTCATTCTATCATTTCAAATAGGTACACCCACTTTACATCTCATTTCTAGAAGAGTTTTTAGTGGGCACTGAGTACATAGGTGCTTTTGAGAATAGTTTACCACCCTCAGACCGATGGCTAGTCGGAGCATACAATACATGTGCTTGAGGACATGCAGCGTGCATGCATCCTAGACTTTGGGTGCTATTGGGAGAAGCATATACCCAGAGTCGAGTTTTTCTATAATAATAGTTTTCAGGAAACTATTGAGATGGCACCCTACGATGCATTATATGGTAGACCATGCTAATTACCCTTGTGCTGGTTAGAGGCAGGTGAGGAAGATTTACTAGGACCACGTCTCATGAAGGAGACTTCTGAGTAGGTCCAGTTGATTCAGAAGAGGATGACTATAGCACAGTCTCGTCAGAAATATTTTTCTGATTTCCATAGATGACCCTTGGAGTCCATGGTCAGTGATCAGGTTTTCTTACGTGTTTCTCCGAGGTTGCGAAATAGGCGGATCAGGTGACAGGGTAAAATTTCACCAATTTATTTAGGGTTGTTTGAGATTCTGGAGAGAGTTGGGTCAGTTGCCTACAGGTTGCAGTTACCACAGAGGTACCATGTCATGCACGACGTCTTCCATGTATCTCAACTGCGCCACAATCATTCAGACCTGTCTCACATTTTTCATCCCGAGGAGGTTGAGCTATAGGTTGATGCATCTTTTGAGGAGCATCTTATTCTTATTGTTTATAAGAGCATGATGGTTTTATGAGGCCAGTCAGTACCTCTCGTTCGGGTGATATAGAATCATGACCGAGTGTGGGATGAAACCTGGGAGCGGGAGACTGACATATGTGCTCAGTGGCCGGAGTTGTTCACAGCTTTATCTTCTCTACCCTTGGAAAGAAAATTCGGGGATGAATTTCCTTAAGGGGGAATTTTGTAAGAACCTAGTTCTTATTATTGAGGTACGGGTTTCTTCTTTTCCTTTTTCCCTTATGTTTTTTTGAGAAAATAAGGAAAATGTGGGAAAATCGCAAATTTTGTGGGTACATGCTATGTACTTTTCCACATGTCGTGTACTTTGGCCATGTGGGTTGAGTACATAGGGAATGTAGGCCTGTCGGTGATTAAGTGTGTAAAAACCGACTACACACCGTGCACTAGGTATTTACATGCCGTGTAATAAGTCATAAGGTGAACAGTAAGGTAGTGGAATTAGCTGCTAGCTGAGCGACTGTACACTCCATGTATTTAGAAATACATGTTGTTACTTATGTGGCAAGTGAACAGTTCAACGGTAAAAAGCAGCCGCCATAGGAATAGTTAAATGATGAAAGTACATTCCATGTACTTGAGAGTACACTCCATGAAATTGAGAGTACATGCAGTGTGGTATGTTTTTTCTCTTAAAACGGGAAGTAGCCTCTTCTTTGAACATAAGAATCTTAGAACACTGGAGGATCTTGGGAGAGGAGGCCGAATCTTGGGAGAGCCTCCAACCGTACACCAGGAATCAGATTCTTCCGCCGTTGGACTTGTTGGAACCGCGGATGTAAGAGATTCCTTCTTTTTGAGCCGTTCTCACCAATTCTTTCCCAAGGGTATGTTATTTTAATTTGAGCGTGTAGTTTTTTATCTGAGATCTACTCCTTTCTCATGTGTTTTGAAAGGCATCGTTCATGTATATCTATTAGTGGAGATTGAGGTAGGTGGTCTGGTGTTTATATCCAAATCTTGAGTTGAATTTGTGTACCGTCGTGCTACGAACCCATGTTTAGGGTGGAATATGGTTGTGTCCTTGGCTTAACGTTATCTAGGATTGCATAGATAAACTTTTGATAAGTTAAAACTATTGTTCGGGATCCTGGCTTAGATCCAGGACCACCCCAGGTGTGCGTTTCTCTGTTTAGCCATTTGACAAGGATACCTGTGGGTATACCGTGAATTTTAGAATTATTCTGATTTCCTTGAGAGGAATTGTATATAATTTCTTTCTTATATGTTGGGCTCGGCCTGGTTACTTGTATAGCCTAAGGGTAGTGTTCGTTTAGCCTACGGGCAACCTTTCTCATGCCTGTGGGCAGTAGTTCTTGTGCCCGTGGGCAGTAGATTCTATGCCAGTGGGTAACTCCTCGTATTCTTGTGGGCAGTATTTGTTATGCCTATGAGAATACACCTATGGTTTCGATTCTGATTACCTTAGGTTAAGGATTTTATATCCGAGGATAGTTTTATCATGAATATTTGCAGTGGTGATTTCCATATGTTATACCTGCCTTGTTAATGAAAATTCTTGGCATAGTTAAATTAAAATTAAAATTGAAATATAACTGGTAGAGTTAGTTACTTTTGAGTACTTCTTAGTTATTTCATTTACATTTTCACACTTTTGTTGCAAATTTTCCCTAACAGTTGGGCATAAGCCTTTAGTGGGTGCCTACTGAGATTTATTTCTCACTCCCTATTTGGGACATGTCTTCAGCCCAAATAGACTATATTGTTGTAGGTGTTAATAGGGGAAAGGGTCCCTAAACAGGTATATGATTTTAGTAGAGGAGTAGGAGATCATGGGACCGAGCTTAGGCTTGTGATGCTATTGCGTTCTGTTTATTCTACTTTGTTTTCTTTGGTTGTACCTTGTACTTTGAGAAGTGTTGTGTTGTATTTCTATGTATCCTGTTTTGGATGCCTTCATAGAAATAGTGACATGCTTCATTTTCTCTGTAAAACGGTTTTTTATCTTTTACTTATGTTGTCCATTTCAGATGTATATTGTTTACTGCTTCTACTATTGTATGTTATTTATCATTTCCACAATGCTACACTTTGGCCAATGAGGGCATAGTTTCCCCACTATCAGACCTGGGCCCACGCTTCTAGTCGGCAGCCTATGGCTTTTGAGGAAATATGCTTGAGTTTATGTGAACAATCATATTCGGAGCACCCGTTGAGTGGCTTCCGGATCTGGGATGTTACAATAACCTCTAGACTCAAAACATGAGATGGGTCTGGCATATAATTTCTCAAAATTGAATCATTAAAAACATTGTGTACCTGGGATAAACATGGAGGTAAAGTCACTCTATACGCAACTGATCCAACTTTCTCTAAGATTTCTTATGGTCCAATGAACCTCATACTCAACATTCACTTCTTACCAAAATGAATCACACTTTTCCATGGAGAAACATTGAGAAAGACATAATCACCTTCCTCAAAAGAAAGATCATTCCTATAATTATCCAGATAACTTTTCTTCCTGCTCTGAGTTGTTCTTGTGTGCTTCTGAATCAACCTAACCTTTTCTTCCACTCAATGTCTTCCTTCTGCGCTTTCGAAGTTCTGTATGAGAGAGATGGTTTCACTAACACCTAAAACAAAACAGAAGAATTTCCTGCACCAACAACTTCTATGCCAAAGTTCATCAAATCAAAAACCAGAGGATCTCATTCCAAACGTATCATGGTTAACGTAGCTTTACTTTATCGAATCAAAGAATCTACCTCCTTATTTTCTTTTCCCATATGGTAATGGATCATTCAGTCATAATCCAAGATTTATTCCAACCATCTCCTCTATCTCATGTTCAATTAATTCAGAGTTAATATATACATCAAAATTTCATGCTCAGTATATATTTCTCATTTTACCTCATACAATAGATGCCTCTACATTTTCAAAGAATAAACAACAACAGCAAATTCGAAATCATGTGTAGGGTAATTTAACTCATGAGGTTTCAACTGACATGAAGCATAAGCAATTACCTGATCATTCTGCATAACGACACAACCAAGTCCATTCAACAAAGAATCACTGTAAATAACAAACTCACCATTTCTAGAAGGTAGTTCCAAAACTGGAGCATTTACCAATTTACTTTTCAATTCCTAAAAACAATCATCACATTCTTTTGTCCAAATGAACATAACACCTTTTCATGTAAACTTAGTCAGTGGGCTAGATAACCGTGAGATATTATCTACAAACCTCCGATAATAACCTGCCAAACCAAGAGAACTACGGATCTTGATTATATTGTGGGTCTTGTCAATTCTTCAACCACTTTTGTTTTTGCAGGATCAACAGTTTTTTCATTTTTTTTAAATAATGTGATGAAGGAAATAAATTTGTTGCAACCAAAACACACACTTGTTGAATTCCCAAAAAGGATTATTTCTTCTATGGTTTTCAAGATAACCCTTAAATGACATCCATGCTCCTCTTTAATTTTAGAATAAACCAAAATATTATCAATGAACACAACCACAAACATATCTAAGAACTCATGGAAAATTCTATTCATAAGATCTATGAATATAGTAGGTGCATTGGTTAACCCAAAAGGTATAACTACAAAATCATAATGGCCATATCTAGTACGAAACATAGTCTTTGGATTGTGTGTTTCCTTTAACTTCAACTGATGGTACCCCGACCTCAATTTAATCTTTGAAAAATTCTAAGCTCCCTGGAGCTGATCAAAAAAATCATTGATATGAGACAAAGGATACTTGTTCTTAACAGTGATGTTATTCAAGGATCTATAAACAATGCAAAGTCTCATTAAACCACCTTTCTTTTTAACAAACATGACAGGGGAACCCCATTGTGATGTGCTAGGTCAAATGTAACCTTTATCTAATAACTCCTGCAATTTCTTCTTTAACTCTAAAAGTTAAATTTGAGCCATTGGATAAGAGGGTTTTGAAATTGGCTTAGCATCAGGAACTAAGTCAACAGTAAATTCAACTTCCCGATCAGGTATAATAATAAGAAACTCATCGAAAAAACATCTAGATACTCATTTACCACTAGCACATCATTAATCTAAATAGTTCCTTTGTTTTCAACAATATGTGCAAGGTGACATTCATTTCCATCATTTACTAGTTTCTCAGCTTCCTAATGTGTTATAAAAAGTAAGGTTTCATTCTTGTACACAAACTAAAAATCATTTTAAAACGAAACCTCTTTAGCTCTATAGTCAATCTTAGCATGATAAAGAGAAAGCCAATCCATGCCCAAAATAACATCAAACTCTACTAGAGAAAAAAAATAAGGTTTTTAGGTATTTTTTTTCTGCACACAAGGACAAGAAGCTTCTTATAATTTCTTTTTGTTTCAACTTTTCCTCCATGTGTTTTTACCATAAGTTCAGGATTCATATATTGAGATGAAATTCCCAATTTACTAGAAATATTATCAGAAATTAAGGAATGTGTAGACCCTAAATCAAACAACACATTGGCATAATCTAAACAAACAAAAAGTGTACTTGATACTACTTCCTTTGATGGCCCAAAATCTGTAGAATTAGTTGAAAAGGATTTCACCACCCTTTTCTGCTTGTAGTGTGTCTGCTTTCCCTCAGTTGAGTTCATCATTGGTCACTCATTTGCATAATGACCCATTTGATTTCACATAAATCATTTTTCTTACTGTAAATCATATTTTGTCTTACCATTACTCTATTCTTTTTCAGTGCAATTACAAGCCTTCTGTCCCATTTTACCACATCCGTAGCACTTAAAATAATTCAAAATACATCCCCAACATGATTTTTACCACAATTATCACAAAATGTAAACTTAAGATTATTACCATCAAACTTTTTTGAAGAGTTCTTCCCATTCACCTTCCACCTTGACCTCTTATATTATTGTTTGACAAAGATCACCTGATTATTGGAAAACTCCATTTACAAATTCTCAAAACATCGAAAAAAAATTTCATAACTTTTTAACTCACAAGAAACTAAATCCCTTCGAAAATTTTAGCTTTAATCCTAAGTAATAACGGTTGATTTTACTATCAAGATCTTATATGTAATTTGGAGCATACATTGCCAGTCGAGTGAATTTTTCTTCATAAGTAGACACTATGTCATCCTCCTACCGCAATTCTAGTAATTTTATTTCCATTCGAAGATGAACCAACATAGAAAATATTTCTCAAGAATCATACCTTTGAATTCATCCCAATCATGAGCATCAATCTCCTCACTAACCCTAATATTTTTCACCACCGACCACCACTGATCAGCTTCACCTTCAAAACGGTAAACAAAGACACTAACCTTTTGATGTTATGAACACCCCATAACATCAAAAATATTCTCTAGTGCTTTAATCCACCATTATTTTAGAACAGGGTCAGATTATCCTCTGAAAGATGGGGGATGTTGCCTCATTAAATTCTCCACTACTGAAGTGTTCTTCTATGGTTGATCTGGCTGATCTCGGTCATGGATACCACAACCATTTATATCCTGATTCAACAGTTCCATCACTGCAACAAAATTTTTAGTTCTGATTTTGACCATCTCAGGTTTTTGATTTGGAAGGTTTTTTCCTCCTATCTTCATCCCATCATAGCTTCCTTGTTTCTTTTGTGGAAAACCATTTTGAACACAGAAATAACTTAGGTGAAGTGGCATGGTAATTTGTACATGCTATATCAATTCAATATTACTATAAATTAATATATGGACATTAATTTAACAATATTCTAACTTCTAAAGTTATCTAAACTAGCCTATGATACCAACTATAAGGACCCAACAATAAAAATTACATAATGCTTAATTAAATGAATAATTCACATTGAGGATCTATTTAGGTTTAGAGTTTTGGAGAATTATGTCATAACTATTACATTTCATCTCAAAATTTTCAAAGTAGACACTTCTACTCAGTTTCCATTTTTTCCATAAAATAAAAACAATTGAAAAAAATGAGTCATGTCTAGTTCTATGATTTAGACAGCATGACTTTTCCTAGATCACATCCTTGTCCCTATTCATCTTTAAGTCCTGTGAAAAACATTTCAACACATGGGATGATCATTAAAAGATCAGTAAGGGTTATAAAACAATGAAATAAATCATTAGATCATCAATACGTACATAAAATTATTTCTTTAACATACCTCATGAAATCATAATATTTACTGAGTAAACACAAATCAAAAAGGTAACTTGTGGAATCTGTAACATACCTACATTGTAGCTTTCATAGCTACATAGAGAGTTACATTAGGAATAACCAGCACAATAAATTCCCTAAATATATTAGGAGAAACAAACACATTTACCTCTGTCACGTTACCCAATGCATTAGAGAGATTTCTTGGGCTCACTAGCCCTAGATTTATCACATAACCATTCATATACGTAAACAATTATGAAGAACCATAAAATATTCATAACTCATAAAACAAACATAGAAGGACGATAAAATTTCCACTTTTTAATCACAACATATCATTTAAATATATTGACATAACAGATCCATAAACAAAACCTTTTTCAATACCAAAATATTTTAAAGATTATATGGTATTTATTATTCTTTTAAAAACATTACATCTTATTATGGAAGACGAATATCAAATAATACTCGCGGTGGTGGAAAGGTCGTTGTCACTAATTACATTAATTTTTTTTTTGTCTTTTAGTTAAAATATTTGTAGAAAAACATTCCCTTTAAATGAAATTAAAATTCAATGTTTTTTATACAGAGTATAAATGAATGTTGTTTATTAAAACAAAATATGCCTCAATGAAAGGAGATTAAGACAAAGTCCCTTACCTCGTGTCTGACGTGACCCGTTTATTCATTAATCTTCGGAATAATATACTAAAGTTAATTTATACTTTATTAAGAACCTTTTTCAATTTTATCATTCCCTCTAAACTACTTATTTCCATGTTATAAACATTATGTAATCATTTAGGACAATAATGGTTGTTTTGTCGATATTTGGTACTTGAGTCAAAAATGAACTTCTTATATTTACAAGTTGTCTATGTGGTCAAAATTCCATTATATATATAATGATATTCATGATTTATATATCACATATATCATATATATTCTGTATATACATGTGTTTATAATATCATATAACATTTGGAGGTATGAAATGAAATGCACCGTTCATGGAGATGGTATGTCGTATGTGCACATGAACACTACTTTCATTTTTAATTATTATTTTAATGGAATTAAAATATAATGATACATAGATATTATAATTATATTATAATATAATATATAATATCCTTAACTTCATCCTTTATATTTCCCACATATGGCATTAATGAGTCATTTCACTTTAAGGGGACGCTAGTCCGCACTTCCAAAAATGAAATTATTGTGTTTACCCAAAATGGAAACCATAAAGGTATTCTATAAATAAAAAATATAGAAGAATAGATAAATAATAAACATAATATGTATCATATATAAATATAGTTCCATCTAAATGGCTACCAAGAGAGGCGGTAGGAGATAATTGAATAATCATTGTTTTGTGAGGCGTTAGTTTTCAATCCATAGAAACAGTATGTTCTTTACCCATTAGACGGATTTGTGTGTAAGTGTAGTTCTAATACTTCTCATAACAACATCCTATTATATTAATAATACAGGTTTTGTTATAGAAAAGGAATAAGAATAGTTTATGGTTGGAGAAGTAAAATAAATGAAATGAATTTAAGAGAAACTAATACCTTTAATTCAGGTAACTCCCTTTGGTTTGAACCAAAAGGACTTCTTGAAGTGCCTTCTTCCTAAGTTTAGGAATCTAGGTGGAAGATATGGATTTGGAGAGTTCATTTGGGTAGAGGTTTAACAATCCAAGGGTCTTGAGAAGTGTGAGGAATGGTTTAGAGGTGAGAGATTTTTATAAGGCGGAGGAGGGGCTCTTTATGAAAGTGTGAAAATATTATTTTATTATATAATGATTTTCAATTTATAAAGGTCCAAAACTAATTAAATTAAAATATAAGATGACTCATGGTCGAAATAAAATTATTCAATAATAATTGGACAGGTTTTGGATGTTGTTTTAATCTTTATATTATTATTTTTATTAATCATTTATTAATGAGGTAAACTGTGAATCATTATTGTGTCATAAATAATTTTATTTAGTTGATGATTAAAAATTATAACAAAAACACCATGATGCAGGAAATATTTTTATATATCCAAATAATATTTATAGTCGAAAACATAACTTATATAAATTTATGTAAAAGTTAATTTACTAAAAGATATTTGTTTGTGTCATTTTTGCCTTTACTTTATGTTAATTAAAATATAGTGTCATTATCACTCTTAAGTGGCCCCATGGGGTCTGAAACTAGACCCAAGGATGCACATGGTCGGCCATAACTCATCAAATATTGTTAGAACAAATATTAATGTAATTTTGTATTATTTTAATATTCTTTTTACCGTGAATTACCTTATTTATCTTTAACTGCGGTAAATAAAAGTCAAAAGTTACTATTCACCAAAAATTATATTCATATTATTGAACTACATTTTACCTATTAATAACAATAATGTTTTATAAATGTTCAAAATTCAATTTGTAGAAGTGGTAAAATTTTATTTAAATGAAAAAGTCAATTTTTAACTACTACATTGTGGTTTCACTATTCATTAAAAATTAATGTTTATCAGAAAAATACCAAAAATTAAGCCTAAGATATATTTGATATTCTCGATTCAAAAATGATGTCTATTTTATAAAAATCAAAACATAGAAGTTAGATTAATTAATTTAAAATAAATTCTTGTTGTCAACACAAAAAAGTGTTTTTAAGAAATATTAACTATCAAAAGATTTGACAATTGTTTATGTCTAATTTCAAAGTGAAATTAATTACAATGAATAAAATTGGATTAAATGGTAAAAATGTAATCTAATTAAACATTTAAACCAATTAAAAATACAATATAATCATATAAATAAATTATTTTAAAGGTTATTTTTTAATTAAAATACAGTATTTTTTACTTTTCATTAAAAATTTAATTTTAGCAGAAAAATACCAAAAATTTAACCTAAGTAAATTTTGATGTCCTGATTCTAAAGTAGGATTTTATTTGGTCAAATAAAACATATAAAAGTGACCAGAACTATATTTAAAGAGGTTTCTCCATCAAAAGGTGGTAAATCAACCTTTTAAGCTAAATTATGATTAAAATTAGATTCATTCACATTTTAAGCCTCTAAAGTTTATTGGAAAAATGTACAAACATTTAATAAACATGTATAATCAAATTTTAGTTAGTTCTTTTCATTCTCACCAATACAATGTCTAGGAGTTAACTACCATTTTAAATAATAATATTATATTATTACTATGCAACGTATGATTTCAAAGAAACCCGTTGTGCATATCAGGTACACCATCAAACAGAGCAACCCCCTTAAAATAAAATTAATATTTAATTCACAAATATTAATAATTATGAAAATTTAATATTCTTTATTTATCTCGGATGTTACATCCTTCCCCATTTTTGGGAATTGTGTCCTCGAAATTTTTATTCACTTATCAAATAAGTGGGGGTATTTATCCCTCATTGAATTTTTAGATGCCCATGTTGCCTATTCAAACATATGGTTTTTTCACAGAACCTTTACCTGATGAATTACCTTATTCCGCAACACTTTTTCTCTTCGGTCAAGAATCTGGACTGGTTTTTCCACATAATATATATTCTCTTCCAACTGAACTACCTCTGGACTCAAAACATAAGATGGATCTAGCATTTACTTTCTCAACATTGAAACATTACAATAATTGTCTACCTAGAATAAACATGGAGGTAAAATCACTCTGTACGCAACTGATCTAACTATATCCAGGATTTCATAAGGTCTAATGAAACTCAGACTCTATATTCCCTTCTTACCAAAACGCATCACACTTTTCCATGGAGAATATTTGAGAAAGACATGATCACCCACCTCAAAATAAAGACCCTTCCTCTAATTATCTTCCTTAACTTTTCTACCTACTCTGAGCTATTCCCATGTGCTTCTAAACCAACTGAACCTTTTCTACCAGTCACTGTCTTCCTTCTGCGCCTGCTTAATTCTATCTAAGATAGATGACTTCAATGACACCTAAAACAAAACAGAAGAATTTCTTTCACCAACAACTTCTTTGACAAAGTTCTTCAAATCAAAAACCAAAGGATCCCATTCCAAACATAGCATAGTTAATGTAGCATTACTTTTTTGACTCAAAGCATTCGTCAATTTATTTTCTTTTCCCAGATGGAAATTGATCGTGAAATCATAATCCTTGATTTATTCCAACCATATCCTATGTCTCATGTTCAATTCATTCTTGAGTGAATATATACTTCAAAACCCCATGGTCAATATATATTTTTCATTTTACCTCGTACAAATGATGCCTCCAAATTTCTTAAACCAAAAACAATAGCAGCTAATTCCAAATCAAGTTTAGGGTAATTTAACTCATGAGGTTTCAACTGACGTGAAGCATAAGAAATTACCTTATCATTCTTTATATGGACACAACCAAGCCCTTTCAATGAATCATCACTATAAATAAAGAACTCACCATTTCTGGAAGGTTGTTCCAAAACTGAAGTATTTACCAATCTTCTGTTCAATTCCTGAAAAAAATCATCACATTCTTTTATCCAAACGAACTTCACTCCTTTTTGAGTTAACATAGTCAGTGGGCTACATAACCATGCAAAATTCTCAACAAACCTCTTGTAATAACCTACCAATCCAAGAAAACTATGGATCTCGGATATATTTGTGGGTCTTGGCCATTCATTAACAAATATTTTTAGTAGGATCAATATTTATTCCATTTTTTGAAATAATGTTACCAAGGAAGGAAATTTTTTGTAACTAAAACACACACTTTCTGAATTTCCCAAATAGTTTCTCTTCATTTATGGTTTCTAATAGAACCCTTAAATTACTTTAATTCTTCTCTTTAGTTTTAGAATAAACTAAAATATCATTAATGAACACAACCACAAACTTATCCAAGAACTCATGGATAATTCTATTAATAAGATCCATGAATACAGTAGGTCCATTGGTTAACCCAAAAGGTATAACTAAAAATTCGTAATTTCCATATCTAGTAAAAAACACAGTCGTCAGAATGTCAACTTCCTTTAATTTCAACTGATGGTACCCCAACCTCAAATCAATCTTTGAAAAATACTGGGCTACCTGGAGCTGATCAAAAAAATCATCGATATGAGGAATAGGATACATGTTCTTAATAGTGATGTTATTCGATGCTCTATAATCAATGAAAAGTCTCAATGAACCATCTTTTTTTAATAAACAAGACATGAGCACCCCATTGTGATGTGCTAGGTCGAATGAAACCTTAATCTAATAACTCCTACAATTTCTTTTATAACTCTAAAAGTTAGATTTGAGACATTTGATAAAGGGGTTTTGAAATTGAATTAGCATCAAGAACTTAGTCAATAGTAAATTCAACTTCTCAATGAGGTATAATACTAGGAAAATCATCAGGAAAAACATCAAGTACTCATTTACCACTGAAAAATCTTTAATCTGAACAGTTCTTTTGTTTTCAACAAAATGTGCAAGGTAACATTCATTTCCATATATTACTAGTTTCTTAGCTTCCTGATATATTATCAATAGTAAGTGTTCATTCTTGTACATGAACTGAAAATCATTCTGAAATGAAATCTATTTAGATTTGCAGTGAATCATAGCATGATGAACAGAAAGCCAATCCATGCCGAAAATAACATCAAAATCTACTAGAGAGAAAATAATTAGGTTTGTAGGTATATTCTATCCGCACACAAGGACATGAAGGTTCTTATAATTTCTTTATGTTTCAACATTTCCTCCAGATGCTTTTACCATAAGTCCAGGATTCATATCTTGAGATAGAATTAACAATTTAATAGAAAAATTCTCAGAAATGAACGAATGTGTACACCCCAAAATCAATCCACACATTGGCATAATCTAAAAAAACAAACAATGTACCTAATACTACTTCATTTGGTGGCCCATCATCTGCTGAATTATTTGAAAAAGATTTCACTACCCCTTTCTGCTTATATTCTGGCTGCTTTCCCTCAGTTTAGTTCTTCATTGGAAATTCATTTGCATAATGACCCATTTAATTTCATTTAAAAGATTTTATTAACTATAAATCAGAATTTGTCTTACCATTACTCTGATCGTTTTAAGTGCAATTACGAGCCTGATGTCCCATTTTACAACATCAGTAGCACTTACAAGAATACAAATGGAATTCCCCGGAATGTTTTTTAACACAATTTTCACAAAAGTTAAACTTATATTTCTTACCATAAGACTTTTTTAAAGAGTGCTTCCCTTACACATGAATCCTTGACCTCTTATTCTGCTGTTTTTCAAAGAACATCTAATCATCAACAAACTCCATTTCCACCTTCTCCAAACATCGAACAAGTTCTTCATAACTTTTAAACTCAAGAAAAGCTAAACCCTTCGATACTATCGCTTTAATCCTGAGTAAAAATAGTTGATTTTACTATCAAGATATCATATGAAATTTGGAGCATACCTTTCCACTCGAGTGACTTTTATTGCATAAGAAGCCATTGATTCATCCTCTTACCTCAATTCTCGGAATTGTTTTTCTATCCTAAGACTAACTACCTTAGGAAAATATTTATCAGGAAACATCCCTTTGAATTCATCCCAATCATTATAATCATTCTCCTCACTATCCCTGATCTTTTACACCATTAACCCCAACTAATCGGTATCACCTTAAAAATGCTTAACAATGAGAATATCCTTTTTATGCTCTTAACCCCCCATAACATCAAAAATTGTATCCAGTGCTTTAATCAAACCGTCTGCTAGAACAGGGTCAGATGATCCTCTGAAAGATGGGGGATGTTACCTCATGAAATGCTCCACTACTGACATGTTCCTATATGGTTGATCTGGCTGATCTCATGCATGGATACCACCACCATTTATAGCCTGAGTCAATTATTCCATCACTACAATAAACTACTTAGTTTCGATTCTGACCATCTCAGGTTGCTGATTTGAAATTTTTTCTTCCTCCTGATGTCGTCCCATCATAGCTTCTATGTTTCCTCTGTAGAAAACCATTCTGAACCCAGAAATATCTTAGGCGAAGTAACATGGTAATCTTTAAATGCTATATCACTTCAATATTACCATAAATTAATCTATAGACATTAGTTTAACAATATCCTAACTTCTATATTTATCTAAACTGACATCTGATTCCAACTATAAGGACCCAGCCTTAAACATTAAATAATATTTAATTAAATGAATTATTCACATTGATCTTCTTTTCAGGTTTATAGTTTTAGATAATTAGGCCATATTTATTACATTACATCTCAAAAATTTCAATGTAGACACTTCGACTCAGTTTCCTATTTTTTCATAAAATAAAAACTCTTGAAAAAAAGAGTCATGTGTACTTCCATGTTTTAGGCAACATGACTTTTCCTTAATCCCATCATTGTCCCTATTCATCTTTAAGTCCCATGAAAAACACTTCACAACATGGGATGAGCATAAAAAGCTCAGTAAGGGTTATAAAACAAAGAAATATAACATTAGTTAATCAAAAAATACATAAAATAAGCTCCTTAACATACCTCATGATATTAAATTATTTACATAGTAAACACAAATCCTAAAGGAAACATGTGGCATCCATAACATACTTACATTGTAGTTTTCAAACCTACAAAGGGTGTTACATTTGGAATACCCATAACAATATATTCCCTAAATATCTTGGGAGAAATATTCAAATTTACCTTTATCACATTACCCAATGCATTTGAGTTCTATCTCGGGCTCACCCTCCCTAGGTTTATCATAGAACCAACCATATACATAAATAATTCCCAAGAACCATAACATATTCATAACACATCAAACAAACACTAAGTAAATAAAAAATTTCCACATTTAAATCATAATATATCATTTAAATATATTTACATAAAAAATACATTATCAAAACCATTTTCAATACCAAAATACATAAAAGAGTATGTGTAATTTATATTCTTTTTAAAAACATTACTGAATTTTAAGGAAGCTAGAGATTAAATAATACTCGCGGCGGCAAAAAGGTCATTGTCGCTGCTTACATTTAAAAAACATTTTTTTCTTTAGTAAAAAACAACATAGAAAATGATTCCCTTTGAATTTAATGAAAAATTACAAGGGTTTTATATAGTGTATAAAATAAAGTCGTGTAATAAAAAAAATATGGCTCAATGAAAGAAGATTGAGATGAAGTCACTTACCTCGTGTCCGACATGACACGTTCGTTCTTTAATATCCTGAATAATAAACTAAAGTTAATTTCTACTTTATTAAGAACCTTTTTCAAGTTTATCATTCCTTTTAAATAACCTATTAACATGTCATTAATATTTTGTAATCATTTATGTAAATAATGGTCGTTTTGTTGATATTTGGTACTCGAGTCAAAAACGAACTTCTTATAATTACAGGTTGTCTATGTGGTCAAAATTACATTATATCTAGAATGATATTCATTTTTTAGATATCATATATATCATATATATACCATATATAAGTGTGTTTATAATAGTACATAACATTTGTAGTTAAGAAATGAAATGCACCGTTTATAGAGACGATAAGTCGTATGTACGCATGAATGCTAATTTCATATCTATTTCATATTTTATTGGAATTAAAACATAATGATACATAGGTATATTATAATTAATGTATAGTATCATATATAATATCATTAACTCTATCCTATATATGTCCCACATATAGAATTAACGAATCAAATCACTTTGAGGGGGCGGTAGTCCGCAATTCCTAAAATGAAATTATGGCGTTTACCCATAATGGAAACCATAAAGGTATTATATAAATGAAAAATACAGAATCATAAAGTAAACATAAACATAATATATATCATATATAAATATAGTTTCATCTTAATGGACACCATGAGAGGCTATATGAGATAATTTAACAATAATCGTTTCGTGAGGTGTTTGTTTTCCATCCCCAGAAACAATATGTTCTTTTCCCATTAAGTGGAGTTGTGTGTAAGTATAGTTTGAATCCTTATCATAACATAATTATAATATATTATTAATACAGGTTTTTTTATAAAAAAAATAATAAAATGAGGTAAGGGGTAGGAGAAGTAAATTAAAAGAGAAGAATATAAGAGAAACTGTTACCTTTAATTCCGGTAACTTTCTTTGGTTTGAACTAAAATTACTTCTTGAAATGTAATATGCCTAAGGTAAGGCTTCTAGGTGGAATATAGGGATATTTAGAGTTTATTTGTGTAGGGGTTGGACAAGCCAAGGGTCTTGAGAATTGTGAGGAATGGGTTAGAGGTGAGGGGTTTTATAAGGTGGAGGAGGGGCTCTTTGGGAAAGTGTGAAAATATTACATTATTATATAATAATTTTCTATTTTTAAAGGTCCAAAACCTATTAAAGTCAAATATAAGATTCCTTGTGGTCAAAATAAAATCATATAATAAGAATTGGACAGGTATTGTATATTTTTTTAATCTTTATAATATTATTTATTTAAATCATTTATTAATGAGTTAACACTACATCATTATTGTGTCATAAATAATTTTATTTATTTGATATCAAAAAATTATAAAAAATACCATGATGTAATAAATCTTTTTATTTTTCCAAATAATATTTATAGCCGAAATTATAACTTATATATCCCTATGTAAAAATTAATTTACTAAAAGATATTTGTTTATGCCATTTTTGCCTTTACTTTAAGTTAATTAAAATAAAGTATTATTATCACTCCTAAGTGGCTCCATGGGTTCCCAAAATAGACCCAAGGATGACCATGGTTGGAAATGACTCATTAAATAAGTTTATGACAAATGTTATGGTAATTTTGTATTAATATAATATTTTTTAACATTGAATTTCCATATTTACCTTTAACCACGGTAAATAAAAGTCAAAAGTTACAATTCACCAAAATAATCTTCATCTTATTGAACCAAATTTTATATACTAATAATAACCATTTATGTCTAATCATAGAAATTCAATTCAAAAAAGTGTTAAAATTTCATTTAAATGAAAAAATCATATTTTAACTACTACTTAGTGGTTTTACTATTCATCAAAATTGATGTTTTTCAGAAAAATACCAAAAATTAACCTAAGCTATTTTTGATATCAGAATTAAAAAATTATTTCTATTTTACCAAATTAAAAACATAGAATTTGGATTAATTAATTTAAAATTAATTCCCATTGTAAAACCAAAAAGTCATCTTTTTAAGAAAGATTAACTATCATTAGATTGAAACTTGTTTATGTCCAATTTCAATGTAAATTTAATTCAAATTACCATAATTGGATTAAATTGTAAAAATATAATCTAATTACTCTTTAAAACAAATTAAAATGTTAATATATCCAGATAGATAAATTATATTAAAAGTCAGTTTTGAATTAGAATACAGTATTTATCAATTTTCATTAAAATTTGACTTTTATCAGAATAATATTAAAAATTTAACCAATGTAATTTTTGATGTCCCAATTCTAAACAAGATTTTTATTTGGTCAAATAAAACATATAAAAGTGACAAAAACTAGATTTAAAGAGGGTTGACCATTAAAAGGCGGTAAATCATCCTTTTAAAGTAAATTATGCTTAAAATTAGATTCATTCACATTTGGAGCCTCTAAAATTTATTATATAATCGTAAAAACATTTAAAAACATGTATAATTATATTATAGTTAGTTCTGTTCATTCCCGATAATACAACGGCTATGCGTTAACTACCATTTAAAACAATAATATTATATTTTTATTGTGCAATGTAAGATTTCAAAGAAACCTATTGTTGTGTATCGGGTAAACCATCAACATAGAAACCCCTTTAAAGTAAAATTAATATTTAATTCATAAATATTAATAAATATTAAAATGTATTATTCTTTATTTACCTGTGATGTTACATCATGCCCCACTGCACCCCCAGTAAACATGTTTTAACCATATCCATGGTAATTTTGTTTTTCTAATAGTGGCTTTCCTAGACCCAAAATGAATTGTACTTTTGGTTACCATATCATTTATACAATTAGATATACATGTTTTATTCTGGCCATTATAGTGTAGATATTTCTATATACACTATTTCATGTTAATTTTCATAGATTATGATTCTTATAAAAAGGTTATAGAAGATCCCAGACTATAATGAGAACATCGAGATACTATGAAATTAAAATTAAAAAAGGTCTATTGGTTTTGATACATATTACTAACTGGGAAATGTATATGTTTCACTATTATGTGTTGGCGGATCATAATTATTAAGACTTCTTCTCATGATGTTCTCTCTTTGTGATCTCTAGAAGTGATATCATGAAGACAGAACTGGAAATAGGAACACCACTTATTTCATGTGTCATTGTTTGTTCCTATCTATGGACATGTGTATTGGTCTCCATACATGATATCATTACCAATGTGTGCCAATTTATCATGCGATGCAAGGGAAAAACATGATCATGAAATTGTGGTGAGTTAGCATGTGTTGGGTGTGTCATTGTTGGTATGAAAATGGTTGAATGGTCGATAAAAGATTATTCACTTCCTAGTTGAGGAAGTAATACATATCAGACCTTGTTGATCAGTATGGTAGTACCTTCATAATACCATGGCCAAACCTGTCAAGGGAAAATCCTTTTAGTTTGATTGAAAAATAATAAAGCAAGATGAGCTCTATGAAACAATTGTGCATCCTGCATTATGAGATATCTAATGATAAAGAGAATATATTAATGAGTGTGTGTTTGTATATTTCTTGTAATTGTTTTGAGTTATTTATTTCATTAGGAGCCTTGAATGGTTTCTAGATTCTTTTCTTGGTCTATGGATTTTATTCAATACAATTGAGATAAGGTCTTAGAGGGTCACACGCAATAGTGTATTCAATAATCTGATCTATTTAGTTAAATATGTATATTGGATATGGGGGGTCTAAGTTATCTAAAAGATATTGATCACTGAAGAATAAATAAATTCATTATTATTAAAATAATGTATAATTTGGATAAATTTATTTTTTAAATTTATTTATATGTTAAGTAAAGATGAGAAATAATATTAATCGAATTAATATTATTATAATATTCTAGCTATGTTTAATATTTTGTGAGAATTAAGAGTTGAGTTAATGACTTGGGTTTATCACATAATTTATTTTATATGTATTATAGGTATGTGATAAAACAATAAATAATATTAACAATGTAGTTTATTTAATTAATATTATATATTTCTTGTTTATTTAGTGGGTCTATCATTTCGGGGGTCAGGGAGCCATTTCCAGGAATTCTACTCACCCAGTATATAAGTAGGAGAGGAGAATCACTTGATGTACTATTAATTTGAAAGGAATGATATATTCTACATACTCCCACTTCTATAGAGATAAAGACTCTCATAAAGCATCAATCCAAGCATGCCTTTGACTGATCGAAGGCAATTGATCGTGTTGATCTTTGAGACACCAAAGTTCTCATTAGAACTCTGTGTTAGCACTCAGATTATGATGAATGGTGAGCATTTGGATTTTTGAACTATGTGTGGATTATCTAGAGGGATCCTGTTATGGATTGTTCATGCAACGATTGTCGACGACATGATGATGTCAAGCACGATGTAAATTTCGAACAAAGAATATGTTCATTTTAATTTAGTGATTAATTAAATTTATGTGAGATCCTCATACTCTATTAGGGATTGGATCTTCGAATAAGGTAAGTATCCTTATCCCAACGAGGAAATATTTTAGAATCCCTATTACACAATATACCACTACGACCCTGGTACCATCAATTGATATCAAAGCATACATGTAAATTTTTCGACCCGAAAAAATTATTTTTCTTTAAATCTAAGTAGATGATTTCATTTCAGTCCCAATAGTTCCAACTCCGAGCCGATACCAGGTCAGATGAAGAAGTTATAGTAATATGAAAAAAACTTATCGATCGTTCTTTATTTTTTCAGATATTAATTCTAGGGTATTAGAATTATTTTCTAACATATGAGTTATATATATTATTTTTACCAAGATCCGGTGTCCGGAACAGGCTTCATGGAAGGTGTATATTTCACTAGTTTCCATCCAGAGCAGCCCCTTCAGAGCCTCCGTGCACCACTTTACTACAGCCCCTCACCGGCCTGCTCCATCGAGCAGTCTTCCTCCAGTCGGCCCGAACCATCTCCATGAAAGCGGGCGAAACAGGTTCCAGTCGTGCCACCGATTTGTAGGCCACTCATAGGCCCCAGACCTAATGACACGCAATCCTCCCAGTGGCGTTGCGAAGCATCCTCCATCCATTAGTGACCCCTGGTGTCACCGCCTCTTCCCAACGTCTCTGCACATGCGATTCTTTCCTTGGCCACATCCACCTTCATCCATAGCCCTGAATTCGCCTCCGTCCCCAGCAGGAGAGCCAATCGGTAGCGCCACCTCGAGGTCACAGTAGGCCACTGTTGCTTCCACCTATTTTCGACTAGCTCACCAGCACTGACGACCAACAAAATATCCTCCCTTCTCCCAGATCAGTGTTCCGCTGTTCCAGATCACCCCTCCACAAGATGTCAGAGGCCAATGTTCCTCTTTCATGGTTGCCTGCCTCTTGCTTGTTCTACGATAAGAACTTCCTTGTCCACCACAGGCTCAACCCATTGTGTTGTCGCTGGCCATGCCACTCCTTTTCGGAACTACCGAATGACATTACCCTGAGTATAGTGAATCCCTAACGATGAGTTGCAGTCATCTCCATCCACATGAGGTACCCCTTCAGAACCTGATCTACCCTGAAAGGGGCTCGATCAGATCTTACAAACCAGGAGCGGCCCAATAAAATCTGTTTCCCAGGACTGCATATGAAATTTTTCCCTAAAATGTATTAATATCTACTGTGAAATGGTGAAATGTTTCCCCTTGCTTCTATATTTTTTTTCTTTGATTGCATGTTTCCCTAGATCGGGGGATCTTTGGGATTGCCCTAGGGTTTGCCCTGTTATAAACCCTAAACAGTTCTGAGCATGCTTGAAAGGGTTTTCATGGCCCATTATTGTTCTAGGCGGGTTTATCGTGACCCTTTATGGACAATAACGGGTGTTTCAAGACCCAAGTTCTTTAAATTAATTAATTTAATTCCAGAATTAAATCAATTTAATTAAACTATTAATTTTGGTTTAAAAAAATTCAATTTCTGGGTAGTAATTTATTTAATTTGGGAATTATATTAAATTAATAGTTGATTTAATTTTTTTAATTAAAATTCAATTAACTTCAGACCAAATATAATTAAATTATTTTAATTTAATCAATTCACTTAATTTGACTCAAATACCCTCGTACATTAATTTATTTTAAATTAATTTAATCAAGAATAAATTTTACCCGCTTACTAGTATTGAGAACCGGCCTCTGTATGTATGCATTTAAATATTTAATTAAGTATCATAACATAGTCTAACAATTTTAATTAATTATTAATGACGTTCTACAAAGAAATTTCATTTTTAGACAGTTTGTGTAAGAACCTAGGTATCCAAATTCATCTGAAGTACATTTCACCCCTAGTCCCCCTCACCTTCATGTGAGTATTATTTTTACATTGTACGAAGATGGGGTACAATGTTGATATCTCCATGATGAGGTGGTACACCTTAACGAATATGATGAACAATGTGGACCCCGTCAAGACAAGGCGATATCCATACAAATGACGAACATGTTGGACGGGGACAAGATACATCAAGAGTCAAGATAAGACTCAAGTATGATATCGTGAGGACATTTTATATTCTTAAGACCGGTCAAGTAGTTGATTATCTTTATGTAGAATTTTATTATTTTATGCATTTTTTTACAACAATAAATGAAATAAATTAATAAATAACAAAATGAATAAAGAGGCGATTAAAATTTTTTTATTGATTTTTAGTTGTGATCATGACAACATAAATGAACATGATTAAATGAAATGGATAACATTCATCCAAAAAAACATACCAAAATCCCTCACATAAATATTATATCTTTAACAGTCTTCCTTTATTTAAATTTGAACACAACCAGGTGTTCAGGGTGCTCAGTCAGCCATAGCTATGGGCACCTCTTACTACTGGAGAGTTCCTATGAGAACGATGGGTTGAGTTAACTTAAATGGTAGTAAGGATTAGAAATATCTAACTTGTTATCACTTTAGAGAAAATCGTTGAGAAAAATTAGAGTTTATTATTTTAGAAGCTGTGACGTGACTCTATAGATCAGGGAGTCATGGGTTCATGCTGTTGGTCATTCAAAATAATTCTTAAAACTCTTCGAGTAGTGAAGTATTCATAGCTTGTAGACTATAAAGGTAAGATCAAGGATCCTTTCCACTACAATACCCAAGTGACATACTATTTTGATTCTAGAATAGAGGGTTCCTAGAATTTGATAAAATATTTAGAGACATTTAATGATGAAATTAATTAATCAATAATTCCTTAATCTGTAATCTAGATAAAAGTATTAATCTGCTAGTTTTTATTTTTTTAGAGAATGATAGTTATACCATAATTAATACTACGATAAATTGGAAAAATTCAATGTCCTATCTGGTATTAATTTCCAAGTGTAGTAAATGTGCTAGCACATAAGATAATTATATCAAAAATTCAAGGTGATGGTGTCCCTATACCTATTAAGAAACCTTAGTAATTGTGGGTGTAACATTTCATACAGGACACACATATCTGAAAAATATTATGGTTATGTAATAATGCAGTCATCAACATCTGATATTTGTTGCAGTTACAAAATCAGGTCACGGGTGCTTACACAAGAAGTATCATCTCTGAGAATTTTACGAGGAGAAAGTTAATCAAGATATTAATGTGATGATAACAATAGTTATGTGTAGATCGAAAGGATGATCATGATCATTCAACACATCCAATTATAATTTACACCTGATTACCCAAGTTTCATTTGAGGTTTCAAATAAAATTGGATGGAGTAAACAGTTCATTTTCATTTCGGTAAGGTTCTCCAAGTAAATATGGATACTAGATAAATTTTAATCATTAATTATTATAGAGAATAAGTTTAAATACAATGCGATAATTCCAAAGGAAAGACTTGTACCAAAGGCATATTCATAACGTCCTCCAAATATAGAAGATGGGTTTTATACAGGATGTTATTTTCATCACATAACTTGATATAAAATCTATGGATTTTTTAAGGAAATGAACTGAATAGAACAAGAAAGTATCCACTTAAAATTTAGTGAATATTCATCATTTAAATGTAATATTTTGGTCATAATTATTTTCTAATTAATGAATTATTTATTTCATATATGTGTTTTGAAATACCGTAACATAGAAATTAATTGAAGCATTATAAGAAGTAATTTGTATTCAGTATGAGGCTGATAAATGGTGATTACTAAGTCAATGAAGAGAAAAAAGCATCATCTAATTTCCTTGGCAATAATTCAAGTTGAACAAGTAATTGAGTATAACTAAAACATTTATCTCATGTGTCCTTTGAAAAAAAATATACAATATTCCTTATTCAAGAATGAATGTTTTTTTTGGTGTTTCATTCTAAACAAATAGTTCAGTGGTAGTTGAATCATAATCAAAACCAGATAAATATAACATGTATGGATTATTTACCATATTATGGATAGAAAATGGTTTTCCATGAAAATGATAAAGTGGTCAACAATGATATTTCTTGAATGGTATTTAGACTTAGTATATCTAAATAGCTTTGGTATTATAGATTTATTTAGTTAAGATAAAAAAATCTTTTAGAAATAAAGTTATGCCATAAAGCATTCAAAATTAGTTCAACAAGATGAAATAAAATATTCCAAAGTTAATATAGTGGTAACTATACTTAATTTGGTTCCATTAATCTTTTTAATTAATTTGAATGTGAAGTATATTCATGGGCAGAAGGACTAAGATTCTTTGGGACGACATACTGATGAATATATTGACCAATCATTATCGATCAATATAATGTATAATGGAGTAATTCATAAATGCACATTTCATTATTTACATCTTGAAATTGATATTAATATGGATTATCGATGATAATTATTATTTGTTTACTTTTATCCACAAAATATTTCATGGAGAAATTCATAAATGCGAATTTTATACGACAGAGTTATGATTTATGGAGTATCAATGTTGCAACATGTAGAAACACCAATTATATTTCATGATGTACTTTGAAAATAAGGGAAATATCCCATAACCATATTCCAACTACAATGAAAATAGATATCATATGATTCATAGTATGATATAAATACATTATTTCATAAGCATTTGTGTTTAAATATAAAATGTTTTTCGGCATACAAAAAACATGCGTCAACCTAAACACATTGTGTATCTATGTAATTGTCCAATTGGTTTTAGGGGATATTATATAAATCTTTAAGATAGAAATGTGGTTTTCAGGTAATAAACTAAATTTCTATATAAGGTTGTACATCTCTATTCGAAATATTGAGATCCAGATTGACTTGGTTTTAGTCAATGTCAGAGATTAACTAGTAGTTGGAATAGTAGTTAGTTCTGTATGTGCATGTGGAACTTGAATGTTCTTGAGACACATACAACGTTGGAAGGTAAGAACTATAATGATGGTTTTGTATTCACCACAACTAGTGATATGTTATTCATGAGAATAATAAATCCTAAAAGTAAGATGTACATAAAAAGTATCTAAGATTGAAAATTCCAATTATAAATCATTAATTGATACCATGTATTAATGTGAAAATGGGCTTGTGATTTTGTATAGAGTGGTGGGTATTTAAGTGAGATGATACATGGATGGTACAATCATATAATCAATAAGGATAAAATTTTTATAAAAATACTTTATATCTAAATCCGTTATAGTTTTAATTATCATCGCTAAAATATATTTGATCATTTTATTGAGAATTTGATGTCATGATCACTATTCATGAAAGGCATCTACACAAAAAAACAGAAATAGATGGTCATTTCACATAATGATAATAAAGGTTACATGTTACCAAAATCTAGTTTAGGTTTAATGTATGAAACACGATCGTAGAAAAATCATTTGGAATGGTTTTTTTCGATGAGTCTACTAGAGGTTAGTTGGAGTTCCATTGTTTTCTAATTGAAATATTATCAACAACATATGAAAAAATGATATTTTTCTTACAATTAGTTAAGTCTATGTTGAATGTAATTATATAGTTATTTACATAATGTTGAAACATATGTTCTGGGGAATAGGATCTACTGAGGTGTATCTTAGAGTTTCATTGTCCTAGTCAATTGTACATATAGTGGAATTATATTAAAAATAAAAGTTGGAACAATAGAAGAGAATAATTTATGCCAGTGTCACATTTCATAAATCTCTGTAAGTATACATGAAAATTCATAAGAATAGATTATGTGATGAGTTTAGTTCCATACTCTTTAGTGATAGATCAATCACATATACCATGATATATAAAAAATATGATTTTTCCATCATAAACATTATGGTAAGAAAATAACAGTTATATCTAGGAGTACTACTGGTTATGCAGTCAGAACTATGCTATTTTACTTGGAAAAGTATAAAATATATATATCTGATATGTGTAAAAGAAGGGATATTGGTTTTTAGTAGACACTAAATTGTCTTCCTTAGAACAGTGTAATATAATATCGTAGTTAGGATCTGGTGTTTATGGAGACAAGATCATAAAATATAGTGGTATCCATACCTACAAATACCGAGTATATTAAAGCTTCCATGACCACTAAGGAACAATTATTAAATGAAACGATTTGTTACAGTTCTTGGAATTGCACTTACCTAGTAAAGTATAATCATGATGGTAATTTTGTTACTATTAATAACTAAGATGTCATGTTTGGAAAGTGGAAAACTTGATATAATTTTAGATTCCATCTCTTGATAAGTTTTACATAAAGTGGTGAGTTCACATATAGAAAAACCGACATGTGGAGGAAACATGTCATACACAGGGGATAAAGGCATAACTCAGTTGAAAAATTATCTTAATCATATATGAGATAACAAGTTTGGTTATCAGGGTGGCTCTAGTAGAATTGGTAACGTTATAATAGTGGGTGCCCTAGACCCAACGTCAATAGTAATTCATATTACCATATAATGTATACAGATAGATATACATGATTTATTCTTACCATTATAGTGTAGAAATTTTTTCATCTACTATTTAATGGTAATGTCCATATATTAATTTTAAAATCAATGTTTTATAGAAGATCAAATGCTATAATGAGAACCTTAAGATACTATGAAATTATTCGTAAATAAATTTATTATGGTCTAGATACATCTTACTGACTGGACACAGTAGATGCTTCACTATCATTTGTTTAAGGATCATAAGAATTAATACTTATTCTCATGAAGTTATCACTTGTTGATGTCTAGTAGTGAGATTATGAGGACATACCTACCAATAGAAACACCACATCATTCAGGTGAAATTGGATGTTCTTATCTATAAACAACTGTATTGGTCTCTTAACTTGAGATCATTTCCAATGTGTTCCATTTGATCTCATAAATTGATGCATGGAAAAAACCTGGATAATGTAATCATGGAATGGTATCTTGTGTTGGGTGTGTCATTATTCATATGATATTAGTTCAATGGTCAAGAAATGATTTGTCTCTTTCGGGTTGAGGATGTAACATATCATGGGTCCTATTGATTAGGATAGTGGTACCATTAAATGAGCTTGTCAAATAAAGTCAAGGTTAAATCAATCCAACTAGATCAAAAAATAATAAATCAAGAAAAGGAATATGTAACAAGTGTGCATCTTACTCTATGAGATATCTAAATACAAAGAGACTATAGTACAAAGTACATGTTCCTATATTGGTTTTTGTTGCTATGACATTCCTTTTCTCTTTAGAGTTCTTGATGGGTTACTAGACTCCTCTCTTGCTCTGTTTATTTTATTCACTAATATCGAGATTGGGGAATAGAGGGTCACACACAATAGGATACTCAAGAATCCACCCTATTTAGCTGAATAGGTATATTGGACATGGTGGGCCGCACTACGAGGTTTATGTGTTTTCCAGGCTATTAGTCACCAAAGAATAAATAAATTCATTATTATTAAAGTAAAGAATAATTGGGTTGAATTTATTTATTAAAGTTATTTACAAGTTAAGTAAATAAGAGAAATAATATTAATCGAATGATTTTTTTTTTGATATTTCATTTTTTTAATATTTTCAATAAATTATGAGTTGAGTTAATGAATCATGTTTATCATGTAATATAATTAATATATATTATATAAATATGATAAAATAATAAATATTATTAATGAAATAATTTATTTATTCATTATTATTTATTTATTTCTTATTTAGTGGTTGTTTCATTCAAATTATTATGGAACCCTTTCAAGGTAATCTAATCACTGACTATATAATCCAGAGAGGATAAGCTCTTAGTGTTCTATTCATTCACCAAGACTGATATCTTCTCTCTCATCCCACTTTGTATAAAGATAAATCAACTCTTCGAGTGTCGATCCAAGCACTACATTGACAGATCAAAGGGAACAGCTCATGGTGGTTGTTGTGATACTGATGGCCTCATCAAAAATCCATTCTAACACCCATATTAAAATGAACATTGAGAAAGATGATTTTTAAAGCATGTGTATATGATCTAGAGGGATCCTGCTATGGATTCATCATCCAATGATCCCCAATGATAAGCAGATGTCGAGTACAGATATGGTTTTGATCATGGTATGTGTTTGTATTAAATATATTCTCAATTTAATTTACAAGGGATCCTAGGACCATACCAGGGTTTATATCATCAGAGATGACAAGTCTCATCATCCCAATGATGAAATTTTTTAAAACCCCTAGTCCACTGGCTTCCATTGTGACCCCAATACCTTTAGTTTCTTTTATTAATTATGAATAAAAAATGAATGTTCTATAATTAAAAAATTTGGACATGATAATTTTAAATAATAAATCAATTTTTTAAAATTCAACTTCTATAATTGAGAGAAATTTATTTTAATATAATCATTAAAAAATCAATGAAAAAACTATTCTTTGAAAAAAATCCATTTTAAGAATAAAATAGAATTTGATGTTATTATTTTCCTAGTAAATATTTTTATAAGAATTTTATTGAATATATTCCTATAAATTTTATTATCATCATTAATAAAAAATTGTTTATTTTATTTTTTAACATAAAAATAGTTTGCAAACAAAATAGTTTTTAAAAATAACTCTTTTTTCCTTCAAATGATTTTATATTCATTCATAAAAATTAGATAAATAATGTATGAATGATTATTCATAAATTACAGATAAATTTTATTAAAATATTATTTAAATAGTTATATATAATTAAGAATACATGATATAAGGAGAAATTTGATTCCTTGAAAATATGTACTTTTTATTCATCAAATGATTTTATTAAAAAAAAATAATGATTATTTCTTAATCATAAATGAATACATTTTAATTAAGTTAAAAAATTATATATATGTATTTATATATTTCATAATGTGATTAGTCCCATCAATACCCTCCAAACCAATAACTAGGTTATAAAATGTTTTAGTATATCACAGTATGTTTAGACTCATGGTTTCTTGCATAGAAATATATCAAATACATCAAATTTATTTCAAAGTAATACATATAAAATCATTGGGTGTTCCATTATACCCCACATAATATGAGTATTATCCCAAAAATTCTGTCACTATGATTTAAGAAAATGAGGATACTTTTGTTTCATCACATCCTCGAGTACCCAAGTATCTTGATCAATTTTTTGATTCCTACAAAGAACAATAATTGGGTTAGTAGTCTTATTCTATTGAAATTTATCTCCTTGATACAAGATTTATACTAGTTGTTCTTCATAAGAAATATCATTCTCTATAGGTATAAATATTTATTTTATTATTGTGAATTATTATACATGTACTACCGAAAAATAGATAGTTGAAATATATCATGAACTTGAGAGAAGTTTAGTGAAAGCACCAAGAGATAATATACCATCCCAACTTGATTATGAATATCAATGGGGATAATATACCAAGGCCTCAGATTTCCCTTATTTCTAAATCTTATTACCTTCTTCAATGGATAAATTCATAGGAATAACTTCTCACCAACTTCATGTTCCATTTATCATTGATAATTATTGGAATTGGTATTTTATGTATTCTGAGATTCCTTGATGTGCTTATCAGTGAATCTCAGATTATATGCCATTTCCTAAACTAGATCAGGTCCCGATTACTTCTATTATCCAAATTCAGCTAATCATTTAAGAGTTCTAAAATTATTTCCATTGATGGATTCATAAGGATCCATCTAAATTCTTGAGTGAAATATATTGTTATTGGAAAAACCAATAAAAGTAAAGTTTTGATCCCAACCACCTTAATAATATATAGAACATGATATTTGCATACCCTATATGGTTTAAATGTTTCTATTAGAAATAAATTTTGTCATATTATGATAGGAACTAATGGAACATAAATCCTTTTTCAGATCATAGTAAATAATTCTCCAGAACATCAATGTAGATCAGAAATCATAATATGATAAAATAGAATATGGTACACCATGAAACATTAACAATTAATTAATATATATTTGATAAATTTTACAGAGAGATAAATATTCTCTATACAAAATGAAATATGAATAATTTTTAAGGCAATAAACTACATCCCAAATTTAATTATTCCCTTTTGGTGTATTGGGGAGTCTTAAAAATAAATCCATTTGGACATTTATAATTTATATACAATCATGGGTAATGGTTTTTGAAATCCCATTAGTCATATGTTTCTTAGCCATAAAATTTTTGCATACCAAGAATTTAGATACATACTATTAGTTATCTATATTCATGTTATCCAACAAAAAATGAACTTCTGTATCTCTAAAAATATTTGAACTTTTGGGAGAGAATATAGAATTAGGATCGATAAGATTCATCCAAGATCTCCTTCAATTATAGTATAATAGGGACAAAAACTTTTTTGTTGATCCTTATCATTCGACAATAATAAATCATAAACTATAGAAAATTTATCATATTATATTTTACATCTACATATCACTGTTTATCTATTTAGTATTTACATGGATATATGGATTAACACTCATTTTAGAAAGATAATATTTATCCCCTTCCATCCATATTTTATGGTCTATCCTTTGAAAATCCATAAATGTTGGATCTTTTATGATACTCTTCATAGATAAGATAACACAATTCTATCTATGAAAGTATAATCTGCTCAATTAACCTTTTTAGAGTGGCGATATATTGAATAATAATATGTAATCAACTAAAACCATCTCCACATGGTCATATTCATCTCTTTTTAAGTGAATATATACTTTAATTATTTTTTGTCCTTAAATATGTCACACATTTCTCAATAAATACACTACATTAATATATTTAATGTAAAGATTAAAATTTATAATTCCAAGTCAGTGGTTGGGTACTTTCTATAATGAATTTTTAATTAATGTCAATTAAATTGAATCATAAATTTATTAACGTGGTGAGTTTATTATACATTACTGATGAATTTTTCACAAAGCGTTGACAACATCCAACCAATCCATGAGAATCATATTCATGGAAATTATTATGGGTCTATGTTCGATGATTTTTATTTCATAATTATCTACAGATATACCCTATCCTGTTCTCATGTCACTACATAGAAATCAGTGTTTAGAAGAGGTTTATTAAATCACTTCTATTTTTAAAAAAATAATATAGCAGTGGTTCGTTAAAAATTGCATCTAAAACAGTCATTTTTTCACATTCCGAACACTTCTTCCCCGAACAATGCACTCTTTCGACCCTCAAGACCCATGACCCCCAGACCCACCATAACCATACCCTCGCCGCGACTCACCACCAGTCCTAAGAATTTTCCTCCTGATGTCGCTTCTCGCCGCTGGTCCCAAGCCTCGCCGCATCTCGCTGCTGGTCCGGAGGCTCACCACCCCTCTATTGTAAGATTGTTTGATTTATAAAGATGCTTTTTGAGGTTATTTAAATATATATATTCAAATAATAACATTGTTGTCTTTGAGGATAGTTCTAGAGATTAAAAAAATAAAATACTTGAAACTAATTATGATGAAAATACTATATAATTTCAAGATTATCATTTTGAATAGTTTCAAATATAGAGATAATATTTTTACTTATTTTCATAGAAATCATATTTTTTAATATTGGAAAATATCATCATGGCCTTTTATATTTAAATTGGATGAAATTATTTTAAGAAAAGTGTTTTATGCAGAATTAAGTAAGACTAGAAATTTAAAATTTATTATTAAATAATTTCTACATCATGTTCTTAAATCAGGATGGATCTTGAATTTATTTTGATTATTATGAAGGCTCTAATATAAGATCTTTCATTTATTTTGAATCATGATATCGATCATGAAATGTATTTTCATTTCTAATTTGGACACCATTGTAAACCAGATGGATACAGTATCCAGAAAGCGAGGAAATTTTTTTAGAAATGGATTTAGGTTGAGGACGATACATACACTACTGTAATCACTTAATTACATTATTCATTCATATAGGTCTTAGAATTATCTTGGGAATAGTAAGGAAAACGTCACTCACATAAAGGGTTTACTTTTCAAAAAACTTGTGTTCCTTGTGTTAATATTTGTTTTTTAAAAACAAATAAGTGATAGTTTCTAATTGCAAGGGGTTCTTGACTTTAACCATTTAAATATGGTTATTCAGAAATGAAATTATAATTACTTAGTAATATTAACTAAAAACCCTTAATAATATTACATATTATAACACCTCTAAAAATTATGTAATTGGGATAAAACCCCTCTGAGAAAACCCTTAGTTTTATTGAGCTAGCATAAGTGTATGGGGATAGAATTTTATACTAAAATTTATTTTTATTATTTTCATCATAATTATTTTTGTTAAAATTTCTATGATTGATGGAGTAAAGAGATGCATTGATATAAATTCCTGATGTGGTGGATACAATAGTCAATGTGATGATTATCCATATGTTTAAAAAACATCTTTAGTAATAATATTGAAAAAATCATGGTTGTATTAACACAATGACTCAAGTTATGTATAATAACCATAACCATAAGGAAAGTCCTAATTCATCGTGGAATTGACCTGAGAAAATGACCAATTTTATTTTTTTGGCCCATGGATCCACTTATAGTTTAATGGTGGATATCTTCATTGGAAAATATTTTTACTATAGGAGAACACTATGAACAATAGAATATTTTTAAACATTTTATAATCTTGAAGGAAATTTTGATTAATGGTGTGCATTAGTAAAATAAATAAATAATTAATACGAAATTTATTCTATGTTTTGGTGTGATTTCATGAGGTTGTTCCTTGAGAAATACTTTGTTCCAAATTTAAAAATCAAGATGAGATAAAAATTCCTTAAACTAAAGTAGAAGAATAGTGTATCCACTATGATATATGAAGATAAATTTGCTCAGTTTGAAAGGTACGCTTTTAGATTTTTAATTGATCTAGAAAATAATATTGATAGATTTTATAATGTATTAAATCCAAGTCTTAATAATTATTTATAAATATAGGTGGTTATTATTTATAAAGAAATTGTTGGTAATAATAGAAACCTGTACATAATTTTATTGAATATTCAATGATCTTGGAGTATTTGATAATAAGTTTAAAGTGGAGAACCATACTATAAGTTTATCTAATAAGGAGGGAGAAAGGAAGAAGTTGCATTATCCCACATGTAATAAACCAACCCAATATTCCCCCTCCAAATCCATGATTAATCCCACTACATGTCCTAAAATGAATTCTTCATCACCACAAGATAGAAATTAGTTACATAGAACCAAAATTACTCTATTGGGAAATATTTCACTTAATGAAATATAATACAAGAAATGTGGATAACAAAACAATACTCAGAATAGCCTTCCATTAAATTGGTGGGCCATACATACATGATAAGAAGTTTTAAAAAAACATATAACCAAACCAGTCATAGAAACCCAAAACTAAATGTAAACAACAAGGACAATTAAAATACAAAACAATGTGTACATAAATAATTCTAAAATAAAAGAAACAATGTGATGATAAGCATATTAGGCTGAATATACAAGTGATACCAAAATAAATGACGAAAAAAATACAAAAAATGAACCATTATAACTCATCATTGTGTGAATAAAGGGTATATACCTTCTATCCACCTCCTCCAAAACCCCAAAAAAAGATAAAACAAACCCACTACCTCATAGTTGATCTTTTCATATAATTGATTAAAATAATAAAAAATCTATATACACCATAAGGGTGGCTATACGGTGTGAGTATAACAAGCCTCATAGGATTTCACCATATGTTGTAACACCCTATTATCAATTTTATGTGTATAAATTTATTATATTATATATTATCTTAAGTTTAAACTTTTTTGGGGCGAAAAATATAATCAATTTGATACTTTTCTAGGATGTAAGGTTTTTATATGGTTTTTTAAACCGTGAAAGTAAACTGGGTATGTAAATAATGAAACATGTTCCAAAAGAGGGAATTGTTTTTATTTTTTCATTTTTTATTTTTTTTTTAATTATTTTTTCCCTAATTTCACTCCCAACATTGAAAAAAATGTTCCAGGGACCAATACCTACCAACTCTCTCTCAATAATATCCATCAATAGTTTAATCTAGGTGATTTATTAGTGGTTTGTCATTCAAATAATAAGGTGAGAGTCTCTTCACTCTTATCGTTCCTTATTCTCTTTATTTCTTCCTTGGTTCTCACCTCTTATCTAACCATATTTTCCATTGTGTTGGAACTTCATTTCTAGGGATGTCTTAAATTGGGTTTTTGTTTTCTAGGTATTGTGAAGTTCTTCATGTGACCACATATTCTATTATTCATCGAAGGTGATGTGATTTTTTTCATTGAGGTATGTGTCTCAATACCTTTTCTTTTATTTGGGAGTTATTTTAATGATTAACCTTTTAAACTTGTTTTTATTAACAAGAAAACAATTTTATAATATACTTATAATGTTTTTATCAAGGAAAATCACGACTTTCCCATGTATACCTTACAGAAAAATCAATGGAATTCATAATGATAAGGTATTTCAATTTTCAAATGTAATTATATGCATGTTTCATGTTTGGTAAAATTTCAATGATGGTTTTCTATAAAATAAATGAACTACACATGATGTTTTCAACTAAATTGATTTATAATGGTGGGTACTCCATGACTCAATCATTTTCCTTGCCTGAAAAGGATGTTCTTGGTTTATGGAAATGTATTATTAACCTTATTTATTAATTGTGATTTAAATTTTATATTGCTTTTATATTATTTAGATTTTCAATTTTTTGTTTTTTAAATGTATGATGAAGAACAATGAATCACCCATGTATAGAATATTTCATGTATTTTTAAAGAATGTTATACATTTGTGTTTTGCCTATAAATAGAATCTAGGGAAAGAACTGGATAAAGAATAATAAATACATTTAGAAAATCTTGGATTCATTATATTTATTTGTTGAGGCATTTCTAGTTTCCCTATATTTCATTATTCTGCATCAATTAAAGAAGGGCCATAGTTTACCACTCTACACTAGTATATTCATCGACATACTCTAAAATTCCAAATAGTTATATTATTATTTAGAAGTGACTGTAATTATTTTATCACAAATGGTTATACATACATTTGAAAATGCAGTGTATGGTTATTTAACATATTCATATTTTTCTTCAACCAGTATATATGAATATAATTTTCTATTTAGTAATATTTAGGTGTTTAATTCTTTTTTCATGATGTGTAGGAAAATTTTGATATACATGGATAAAAGATGGATCACTTTACCAAGGAACACACCATTGTATGCTAAGGGTTTCAAAGAGTTTTTAGATTTTGAAATTTTCAATCAATATGTTAATGGGAGAATAAGATTTCCATGTCTGAAAGGTAAATTTAGAACATGAATGAATAGAGATGAAGTTTATGAACACTTGATATTGAAGTAATTCCTTAATCATTATTTTAGTTGGATTTGGAACAGAGAAATGAATTTTACAGAAATTTTGATCAATAATGGCAATCCACAGAATGAGATCTCAACTTCGTCGACAATGGAAAATGAAATTTCCAACATTATAAATAATGTATTTGGCATTAAAAGACATCAACATCAACATTAAAACATATTATAACAACCAGTTGAGGGTGCTAAAAATATCAACATGACATGTGAGGTTTTAGAGACTGTAAGACAACCAAATAAATATTGTAACATATCATTGGATCCTCATTTTGATTCTGTGGATTTTAGTGAAAGATTAAACTTCACTGAGTAGACAGATACATTTAATGGTTTAGTTGATGATGGAAATCAAGAGTTGTATAGTGGATGATTGAAATATTAAAAACGTTATTTTCTTCTGAAGTTTTACCATATCAAATTCCTATGTATAATTAAAAATAATATGATTTCCATGATATTGGTATTTTGCGTGATGAAATTCCTGATGAAAATATCACTGAGCCTTTTTATGATATGAAAAAATTTGTTAACAGTATTGATCTAAATTATACAAAAAATCATGTATGTTCCAATGATTTTATGCTTTATTTGGGAGAGGTTTCAAGGAGAAAAGATTACAATAAATTTTCTTCTTATAGATGGTAGTTTCTGGGAGATGTTGGATTTCTAAATCAGCATACTAACATGAATAAGAAAAAATGAACACACCTAAAATAGTTTTGCGTTAGTTTCCTTTAAAGCCTCGATTTCAAATATTGTTTATGTAATCAAAAACCGTTGAACACATGAAGTGGAATTCTGTATATAATAACAATGATGAGGTAATGCTATATCCAAGAGATTCGAAATCATGAAATATATTTGATTCATTACATCTAGATTTATCATCTAATACTATGAATGTTTGATTGGGATTGATTGCTGATGGATTCAACCCATTTTAGACATTGAGTACTGAATTTAGCATTTGGATAGTTATTTTTATCCCTTGCAATCTGCCTCTATGGATGTGTATGAAACAAACATCTCTTATCAATTTGATGATTATTCTTTGAAAACAAAAGCCTATAAATGATGTTGACGTATACATATAGCCTTTAATTGAATAATTACAGGAGGTATAGAGCAATGATATTGAGAAATGTGATGCATCTACTATAACAATGTTCAAAATGCAAGATTCTCTATTGTGGACCATTAGTGACTTTCCTGGACTTGATAAATTATTTGGTTAGAACACTTACACGGGTTTGAATTATCCTATTTGTAACTTTTATTTTGAACCTAAGCAGATATATCATAGTATAAAATGTTGCTTCTTATGCCATGGAAGATTTCTCGATGAACCTCATAGATTTCTAGAATACAAGTCAAAATTCAATTGTTTTATTGATCATAGTCCACCTACAAAGTTTTTAATATGTTATGAAATATAGAATCAAATTTGAAATGTTGAAACAGAATTGGGGAAGGTGCATAATTTTAATTATAGTGGGAAATTAGTTCTAAGTGCATCATCAAGTGAAATTAGAATGCAAAAATGGAAAAAGAAGTATATTCTTTAAAATTCAGTATTTTAAATTTAATTTGTTACGAGATAGTCTTGATGTGATGCATATTGGGAAGAATGTTTGTGAAATTAGATCTTCATATTTCTTAATGACCATAGAAAGTCGAATGATCATGTCAAAGATCGAAAGGACATAAAATTAATGAACACAAAGCGTGATCTCTGGCCTGATGAGAATGGAAAGTATGCTTCAAAAAAATTTCAATGAAATGTAGGGATAAAGATACATTCCTAGTAATTTTAAAACATGTTAAGGTATCTTATGGGTATTCAATTAACATATCAAGGTGTGTTGAATTAAATAATCATAGATTACATGGACTGAAAATCCACAACTCACATATTTTGTTACAATAGTTACATCCATTTTCATTGTGTACATTATTACCTGAAAATGTTACTAATATTGTAATCCAATTATGTACATTTTTCAGACATCTATGTGAGAAAAATCAACATCTATTTCTACTTTAAAACCATTTGGAGATATTTCTATTGCCACTTTGTAGAATATATATTATATTTCCTCCTTCGTTTTTTATTTTCATGAGGCATTTAACTGTGTATTTGTTTGAGGAAGCTAAATTAGGAGGCCCCACACATTATCAATTGAAGTATCCAATTGAGAGGTACATCAATTATATGTTTTTTTGTTTCAGTAAACAATTCTTGGCACTTTATTAAATACATAATTATGTTTTCTTATTTCACATATATCTTGGGTATTTGAAATAATAAGTGAAAAATAAAGCTCAGCTTGAAGGCTCCATTTCTAAAGGATATTTGGAAGAGGAGTGTCTTAATTTTTCATCTAGATAATTGGATTATATTGATAGAGGATTCAATTGATTTAGACAAGTTGATGACACATCTAATTAATCTGAAATACATGGGAAATCAAAAAAAATCCTGCTATAGGCCGATCAGTTAGGAGGAGATCAAATGTTACACTAATAGAAATGGAATTATTACTGGCACATAGATATGTGCTACTAAATAGTAAAATTACAAATCCATTTATTGAAGATTTCACTATACAAACGAAGATAGAAATGAGAGGATGACCATGAGATGAGAAAGGTATAACAAAAGCAGTTAGTGAAGAGCATGTAGAATGGTTTGCACGATGTGTAAGTTCATAAAAATTTCAATAAATATGGATATTAGGTTGATACATATATTTTTTTAAATCTAATAAGGTATATTAATTTTTTACATCATGAATACTGCTACTCAAACAGATTGGTCATATGATTTTATGTTTCTTGCTCAAGGTCCTCTAAAACAAGCTATAAAGTTCAATACATACAACTTAAATGAAATTAGATTTGGTATATTTCATCATGAAGAGGGTTTGAAAACAAAAAATAGTGTCATATTTACGTTTTCTAAAGTGGAATACTAAGAAATGTTGATTGATATTATCTAACTAAACTACCACAAACATTTTTCAGTTGTTTTATTCAAATACAATTCGGTGGATATTATCAAGGGTATTAAAAGAGATTCCTTTCAATTTACTAATTTGAACTTCTCTTTCTTGATGGATGTTGGTGATAGTGAAGTACATGATCCATATATCTTATCATCACAATTGAAAATGGTATATTATATGAAAGATGTTGTGGATGAAGATTGGAGTGTAGTTGCTCACATAAAACAAGGAGACTTGTATGATATGGGTGATGAAGTGGAATATTTGACCTCTGACATTGAATCCCATCAATAGCAAGAAGCAGACTTATTTTTCCATCTTGATATTGAAAATATTAGTCTTGAATGAGTGGATAATTTAGATTAGGTAATGATGGAGTAGGAAACCAACATGATTGAAGGAGAAAAATATTGTATGTGCAGTTATCCCCTCATTAATCAACCACTTATGTCAATTGTGCAGTCAGTCATTATCATTGTTATGTATATTGTTTTGTTAGTACTATTCATCTATTATCATTCCTATTTTTTTGACTGCAATTTTTTTTTACAAATATATGTTCTGAACATAATTTTATTTTATCAAATGAAAGGAATGATGAGGAAGCGTTATACTCACACTACAGGTTCAAAGAGGTTTTCTAGAAGTCGATTGACTCTGGTAATCATTTCATTTGTTTCAGTATTTAATATAAAATATTATTTGTTTAATATATTAAATTTTTTATTTATCTTTGTTTAATGTAGTCTCCAACTTTAGGCCACCAATAATATTAAATAGAAGTGTGATTTAATGTTCATAAAAAATATGACTATAGTTTTGTTAATGATATTTCTAAAGTAGTTGGGGTATGATTTTATTTTTCATTATAATAAATGATTATTATTTGTCACTATGATAATATATATTGCTTCTAATATGACTAAAATTTGATTTATAGGTAAAAATTATAGAACTATGAGATTTAAATCCCAGACAGTCCTACTCACTCTCCCAAGATGACCCAATTGGTAAAGTTATTGGAAAGGAATATCCTGGTCGAGTGCGCAGATGGGTTTGGGACTATTACCAGTTGAGGTCTTTGGTAGACAAACGAGGATTTCATTTGATGACTGGTGGTGAGAAGGTATATCAAAAAAATTCAAAATATTTTACTTCACAAAGTATTGTTGATTTTATGTTTAAATATAAATATTCAACAGTGTTTAATTTTCAATATAATTGTCTTATAGGTGCCGGTAGTGGGAAGTAGATATGGAGATGAAGAGGGTGAAGAGTAGAGTTCATCATTGGGAAATGATTAGTGGAGAGTGTTTTTTCATGTATCAGTAAATCCATTATGGGTATTTTTTTTATCTTTTTCTTATATTTTAGATGGGATCAGGACAATGGGTACCCTTTGTAAGTGTTGTTTAACCATGTGTCTATATGTTGTGTTTCAACTATATTTGGAGATTTTATTTTCTATATGATCATATGTGATGTTTATATTATTGTCTCTATTTTACATATAGGTTGATTCTTTTAGTATGATGTGTTTTGTTTGATACTTTCAATGTATTGATAAATGTATTATTTCGTTCAATGTGTTGATTCTTTATGTTTTGGTGTAAATCAACTTATGTGGATTCTTTAGTCTTAACATGTTGTTTTCCATGTACATTAATTCTATATATAATGATATGGTAAAATATTCAGTGACATTATTTTGTTGTTCTAGTTGTAGGTTCTAGGGCTGTAGAATCAACAAATTTTTTTCATTCATGATATAGCGGTTGTTGAAACTGCCACTACAGATAGTTTTTTATCATGGTGGTTTAAATCGATGGAATATTATGGTATTTTTCAAGGGGTGTATGTTAAAACCTCTTCTTATGCTTAGTAGTGGTTTTATCTGTATTAGTGGTGGTTTGTTTCAGTAAAAAAGGTTAGACATTAGCTTTGGTCGAACACCAATACTACATCCCTGTTATTTTTTAAGAAAAAACACTGCTAAATCAAAGTGAGACCGCCACTAAATATGTCATCTATGAAACATTATGAAAAACTTCTGCTAGTTGAATGAAACTGCAGCATGTTGATTGTTGACAACAATTTTATCGGTGGTTTTTTGAAATGATCATAGAACCATATAGCAGAAGTTTACACCACCGCTAAATAAAAAAACAGCAGATATATGGTTAGTGTTTTGTAGTTTATGTCTCTAGAATGATACTTTCTATAATTATAATTATCACTTCTGTAATTTGGAATACAGTTTCTCCTTTCTTAGGGTATTAAACAAACATCCCAAGTGATTTTTGTTTACTTTATTTCACTTTTGGTATTTAAGAATATCATCATTAAAGGCTACCACAAAATGATAGATGTAATTTATAAAGAATATATTCCTCAAATATAGGATAATAGTGTTGGAATTTGTATCCTCAAATGGAATCACTACAAATTCATAATCCACATACCTCATATTGTTGGTTTTTTATGTACATATTCATTTTTTACTACTAATTGATATTATCCAAAACAAAGTTCATCATTATATATGTATTGATCTCCTTATTATTTATCAAACCAATCATAAAAATATAAAATTAGATACTTATTATTTATAATGATCTAATTAAATTCTTTATAATCAATACTGAGTCCCATTAATCCATATTTCTTCTTAACAAAATGGACAATTTCACCCATTTTCTATGAACATGGCTGGATGAATCCTTTTTATATATTCTCTAGGAGTTTCTTCTTCAATTCTTTTAGATCAATCAAGTCCATTCAAAATGGAGTCTTAGAAATTTTTTTAGATCCATGTGTTTGTGCTATATAAAAACTCAACCTCGCTATTTATAAGAATTCAAGGAAACTACTCAATAAATATTCGATAAAACATTTAAAAAATATGAATATATTCAATGTAGAGTTCATCCATAAAAAATTGACATAAATATCCCTTAGAAATAGGTATTAAGACCCATACAATTTAAATAATTTCCACTGTATGTTCAATTTCATCCTCACACCTATATATGATCAAATAGTTGGTTTGAGATATCAAATGTGATTTCCTTATTCAAGAAATTTATAATGGTTCTATAAAATTATAGATAATCATTTACTAAAATCACATAAAATTATTCCAAAGGAAGAATAATAAAATTTTCATAGAGAAAATCCTTACAAACTGTAACATGAAAACACTATCTTTGGAGTAGAGGATAAGGATTCCATGACCATCATGATCCATATCAATTATTGACAAAAAATAAGCCCTTATTTTCTATATGCGTTATCTCATAGATGAGGTAAATGACTCATAAAATTCCAATGTTCCCCACATATAAGACGTTGAACTAAAAATGGTAACTTATGATGTAATTTAATACCCTTTATTGAATTCTTAAATATTTCTCATAAATGAGTTTCTTTATGCCCTTATTTTCAATACATAAATAATCTTCCCATTACATTAATACTTTTACATGGGTACTTCGTCCCATATTCATGACATTTAGTAAGATAAATATTTTCCCCTCTATATTATATAGTGCCTAAACATTCCAAAAACTCCATTTTTATATTATTTGGTTCAGTTAGAAACTCTCCTATGTTCACATTATTAATCATTACTATAGATATATGATTAGACATATTCACAAGGTTTCTAATTCAATATCCATTAACATATGTTTTATCTAGAGTAAAATAAATACATTTTCCATCACATTCTGTGTTATTATAATTTCATTCTTTTCTATATATATAATTAAATAAAAAAATATAGTGTGAGAAATAATAATCACAGTGAGAAATCATGAAATATCATTTATATAATGTAAAAATAATAAAACCATATATTAAATATTTGATACGTTAGGTTAAATCTAGGTCATACATGGTCATAATCTATTGAAACACTTAATAATGGTTCATAAAGAAAATTTTAATTATCAATAAAATATTCCCCATGAGTGTCTAGATAGGTGTGCAGTCTTAGGCCCACTCATTAAGAACCAGTGAAGTTTGAGTTAATACCAAATATTCCCATGTTAGAGTCATTATTCCTATTTTCATCGATGAAATAGTTTCATCCACATGGTAGTATCTAGATAAGAATTTATTATCTAGGAAATCCAGAAATGTTTCTTTACCATAATTTAGGATATCATCACATAATTTGTCTTATACTAAGGTTTCTAACTATATTTTTCCTATCCAAATATCTAAAAATATAAAATCCTCCCTTAAATACCTACAAAGGTGAATTGAGAATATCATGCATAAATATTAAATCATTGTTGATATATATTCAATATTTTTCACAATAATAGATGCTCAAGGAACATAATGTATTATTGTATTTGGAGACTAGACAAATAATTATCTTATATCATGAATTAACTTCAGTATCTCCCACAATGTTCTTATAACATGGTAAAATTCATATATATATATATATATCATACTCAAAACCATTATTCATTTCTTGGGGAAAAGAAAAAATAATATAGTGTGAGATTAAAACAACAAGAATCTTAAACATGTGAGATATCTATCAAGGAATATATGTAAGCATATCCTCATTATAAGGGTATGGAAACATGAGTTTAACATATAAAAATAAGAACCAAAAGGTTATAGATCGTAATCATTGTATAAGGATTTGGAAAATAATAAGACATGAATAATAGAAGAATCCAATATCATAATCCATGAGAACATGTCATTAACATAAGAAATTTTTATGGGGTGTGCAATAAAATGTGTGGATTATTTATAGTCATAGAAATCAATTTTTCAAGGCTAACTTTTCTGACATTCATCATATGTTGGGCTTGGGCTAACCACCCATGTGCTATATTTTAGAATTAGATATCCTCTAATTTACCCCCATCTATGATTTGAAAAAACATCTATGTACCCTCTTTTCAGATTCGTATAAACTTCTATATACCATTTAAAATCATAAACATTATAAATTACCCATTTCATTTGATTAATATAACAAACCCACCTATCACATCATCATAATCCATTCATATATATGACATAAGTTCAAAAAACAATTATCATTTTAATATAGATTAACCCACTAAAAAAATGGGTTTCATCATGAATTCATCTTCATAATAAATAACCACCAAAAAGGAATAAATATTGTAATTTTGGATCATATAAATAGTAAATCATAAGTTGTGCCGATATATATTGGAAAAGATAAAAATACCAATACAAGTTCACTCGATCATTCCATGAGAAAAATAAACATTTTTATTTCTAAATCACTTATTCAAAATAAAAAAACATTAATAATATTATAAAAAAATTATTTGAAACAATATAATTTTTTTGAAGGTATATTCATGATAAGTAATATTCATAAAGGAAGGTAAATCTATTAGTGTGGTAAATGTTAAGAAAATATATCATTCACACCTTTTAGAAAATTTACTTCATATGAAAGATGATAATAATATTACATTTAAAAGTATTTAAACAAATTTAAACTTGTGTAAAAATTGAATTTTATAAATCAATGGATAATAGTAAAAATATTATTTAAAACTATTAATAAAACATAGATATAGAAGGGAAAATATTATCTATTGATGATGGAAAAAATTTGGTTTCCATAAACACATTCTTTCTAGATTTTTGTGTTTTTTAAGAAAGGAAACATAATGGAAAAAATTTTATATATATAAATAAAAAAAGAATAATAAAATTTACGAAATTTAAGAGAGATGGATCATATAATATTATCATCAAACATTTAAGTATAAACAATAATAAAAAATAGTGACATTAAAATATGAAACCCTTATTTCTTTGGTAACTTTTGAATCAAAACCCACATGATAGAAATAACTTCAAATTAATCATTAAATAACATTAATATAAATAGATTCAAGATATAACATATAAAAGGGGAATTAAATACATCACATTAAGGAAACAAGAAGTGAATATGGAATATGTCTAATATAAACAAAAGTGATGCAAGAAACCCTTAACTTATCTTTACATGATTTATAAGAGATCTAACATCTATTATAATAAATTTAAATTAATTGTGATTTTATACCAGATACATATTTGTACTTATAATACCATATGTGTTTAACTTATAACTTATTATCATATTATCAATAACAATCATTCATTATTATCATCATTTTTAATGTTTAATACTTTATTTTTCATATATGTGTTTATTTGGAAGATAAATTACTTGAAATTCAATCAAGGTTACATCATATATAGAACCGTAAAAATGTAATAATTTTTATATGTAATCATTACAAAAAAATTTATTACCATGCTATGAAAAACTATTTTCATCACTTCGTGGAGATGGTAGCTTGTATGTACGCATGAGTGATATTTACATTTTTAATGGATTGAATGAAAAAAATGAAACTAATAATTCAACTTTTCCAAAATAATTATTATATATTTTATATAATATATATTATTCATTGAATATATTTATTACCTTTCATTTAAATCAAAAAAGAATAATGAATCCCAATGTTTTTTAGAGGTGGTATTCCACATGTACACACAAGCAACGGTATATTTTCCAATAGATGAGAAGGTAAGAAGGTAGGAAGGATATAATAATTAAATAAGAATATATATGTCAAAAATATAATATATAAAATCTAAATCCTTCAAAAAAACCTGAGAATTATATTGAAAGGAAAATTAATTATATCGCTACATAGAGGCGGTTGTCTACACATACACATGAGTGATATTTTGATTTAATATTTGATGGGAAAATAGTGGATAATGGTTTTACCATAAGGATAAAAACATCTAAGTGTATTTAAGAGAGTTTATTAATTATTTTAGAAGGGATATAACATATTTTTATGAATTTTAGGAACAAATAATAGTTAAAAGGGTTGGGTAAAATGATTACCTCTTCTTTGAGAGACCTCCTTTGGCTTACAACTTAATCCTTCATATGATGGTGTAAGGGTAATACTAGGATCTCAAGGACAAAGAGAAGGAATATATGAAGTATTTTTAAAATGTATTTTCAGAGATATAAGGCTCAAATTGTGTGAATAATGGAGGAGAATAGGTACCCATTATAAGTGATGGGAGGGAAAGACCAAGAATTACTTAACATATTTAAATAATATGTGGTCACTTTTAATTGAATGTGGAACCGAAAAATAAATTATTTGAATATATTATGATAAAATGTATAAATATATTATTCTAATAATATTTATATATTTTTATGTTTCATTTTTACCCTTATCTCCTAATTTAGCCACCCCACCATGGTAAACCATTTTTAACCATAACTGTGGGTTTTTAATATTTTTACTATTAGTTGTGACATGAAATGAATATAGAATCACTACCATATTCAGAAATAATGATAACAAATATTAAATTAATTTAATAAAATTAAAAATCTTTAATTGGTGAACATTAATTTTAAATTAATCACTTTAAACATTATGAAAAAATCATTCGTGAGAAAAAAAATTTAATTATAAAACTAATTTTATTATTATTACTTACCTCGTAAATACTCATAAAAGAATATTAAAATATTTTATTGCATATGTATTCTATGAATTTCATTAAAATAATTAATCATTTGTTTAATTTATTAACATAAAAACACATAGCATACATTTAAAAATATTTCTGAAAAATAACTATGTTTACCATCATATGATTTTATAATTATTCATGGAATTTAAATAACTAATTTATGAATTATTATTCATAAATTTTCAAAAAAATATAATTATTTTCAAATACTGATAAATATATAAAAATACAGAATGTTTATAAAAATAATTTTTTTTGAGAAATAGGTCTTTTAATCATGAAATTATTTTATTAACAATTTGATTATTATTTATTACAAATTTAACAATAAATTTGAGTTGAATAAAAAATTTATGTGTATATATATATCATAATTTGGTTAATCCAATTTATTCCCTCTATTGCAAGGACTATGTTATAAATGTTATAATATATTAAGGTTTTCATAGATTCATGTTTGCAAGTAAATTAAGCTATCAAATAATTAAATTTTTTTCAAAGGAATAAATATAAAATATCGGAGTGTTAGAATAAATGAGACATATAGTATCAATAATTCATTAATATTCTCAATCATATTAAATATATGAGTGGGTACTGCTATTTTTTCATTTTAAATTCGATTAAATTCCTTTGAAAATTTATTTAAATTATAATATACTTCTATTAAGAATTTAGATTTTATTATTGATAAAATTCAATAATTTAGGACTCAGGAAGGTATTTTTACAACATATTTAATTTTTACTTTCATAAGAATAATATTTATGTTTCTATTCCATTAATGTAATTTTTTTACATTAATATTCTCATTTCAAAATGATTGATCTCAAAGTATTGTTAGATGATGAAGAGGCTATTATATATAAAACAAAATCTTTTTCTAGATGAGTATAATGTTTTAAATTCATTTAATAAGGACTTTTGTTAATGGTCTTTTGGCTAATATGATTACACATTTATTAATACATCATATCTATTCATGGTCAAAGATACATATTTCACTATTCTTTTGGTCTCTTTAGAATTTATAATGTCTCCTAGCTATTTAATTATGTACTCATGCAAATCATATCATACATGACTGTTGGATAGTTGATAGGACAACTTCTTTACCAGTACATCATATGGATAAAATCAACTATATTCCCTTAATAACATAATCCTATTAGGATTTACATACAATTAGTACCCAAAAAAAATCTAAAAATGGGAATTTTATCCTATTTGGTTCACCAATTACTTTCTTTCCTTATAAAATATAATTTAAGGGCACACACCTTAAGCACAACCTATCAAATTTTATTTTCCAAGTCATGAAATATGTTTTTATTGGATGGAATCTAACACTAACAATTTTAAATAAGGTTTATGAACATCATATTTTCTCATTTTATTCTCTTTATATGTATTAATACTTATAATGATTTATTATAAATTCATCATTCATTCCACAAAATCAATACGTTCAATCCATATTGATGTGTACATACTTACAAACCTCTTGAAAAATGTAGTGATAAGGTAAAAGAGAAGTATGTATATTGACATGAATATCATTTAAGTCCTAAAATTATTTTTTGACTCTTAATAGAAGTATTTTAATACTTCAATCAAAATCAAACATTTATATTTTATTAGAACAATTTATTTCAATGAATGTATTGAGGATTAAATTGAAAAAAAGAACACTTCATATAGTTAAAAATGAGATAAAAATTTATCTAAAATTAAAACATAAAATAATTTATAAATTTAGTCTAAGAAAAATTCATTCATATTATCATTTATATGAGATCTAACTTAACTATATCATATCATGAAAAATAAACATTCAATATATAAAATATTCATAATTATTATGTAAGTATCCAAAATATCAATTATATATTTTTTAAACATTGATCATATAAATTAAGAAAAATACATTTGGATGTGGATTAAATAATTCCATAAATAAGGCAATTAATTTTAAAAATTAAAATTAATAATTATGGTAAATGTTCAATTTAATATAAACTCCTCTATATTTAGTCATATGTTGAAATTTATTTACAATTTATAAATTATTCTTATAATTTTATTATAAAAATATTATATCCAAATTTTAAGACATTAAATTTAATCTCAAAATTTATTTAATATCAAAAATTAGTATTAGGTATATTTATTTATTAAATTATTCATTAACAATAAATATATAATTATAAACACTAATAATTAATTTATTCATAAATATTTTTTAAATTTTTTAAAAATTCTAAAATATATTTTTCTTAATTTATAAGAAATTTATGAATTATAAAATTCAATTCATAATGAAACTATTTAAAAATTAAAATTTTCATATAAATCATATTTAACAATATATGGTGAATCAAAATCAATGAATTGGTTTAAAATTGAGTTATGTGTTACTTCGACAATTTTTAATTATGGTATCTATTTACGCCATTTTCTATCATATATTATGATAGATAATCTTTAGTTGTGATATCACCTACAACACCTATATATCATATCATGTGACAGGAAACTGTATCATATTTATGAAATCTATAAGTACCAAACCGTACACGCTACATAGAAAAGTGAAATTTACCTGTCTAGGATCTAGAGAATTAGATACATTCTTACAAATTATCAGAGTTGAAAAAAAATAAAGCAAAAAAAGACACGTCGTGTACTATCTCCGTAAGTGAAGTGAATGCCTTTAGAAAACTCTGTTGTTCCTTTGAAAAATAAATTTAAACAAGGGGTGAGCATTAATTATACCCAGTAATGGGTTTAAAAACCGTTCATAAATCTTTATAAAATATTCTTTTGAAAATAACCATGTAAATACAATTTGAAACACCCGTTTTGAAATACTATTTGAAATAACTTATAGATTAAAAATACTAGATAATTTTAGAAATTACTTATGTTTAAAATTTCTTAAACATAATCCAGTATTTTACTGAAAATATTATGCAATATTATAAATACAAAACATTATTCTGAGGTCACTTGAATCATTGAAGGCTATCCAGGCCTACCCACCTAGAAAATAATGGGTTCACTCCCCATTTCCCTTTCATATTTACAACGCTCAAGCGTTGGGTTTTCAAAAAAAATATTTAACATGCTTTACTTATATATATTTTCCATGGAGTTTTCAATTTGAAAAAACATTTCAGTGCCTTAAAAGTAACATTCATAATTATATATAATTATATATAAAATACATGAACTTTCATTGTATCAATTACATGTTTGGTCACTACCAAAACTTCTACCACAAAGGATTTACAAAGACTATCTAGGTATTTAATCATTTTTCCATGAAATTCATTTTCCATAATTGATCATAATAATTTATTATGAAATTGTAAGGGAAACATAAATAAAATAATTTCATTCAATTATATCCATATACTTGTTATTTTTGGAGTTAAATATTAAAATAGAAACCAGAAGTTTATTATAATGGAACGAGTGTCGATGATGTGCATAATCTCATGGATATGATTATATGCAGATGGGATGAACTTAATTTTAGTAAATCATGATGAAATTTTATACGCACTTTTTTATAAACAATATGATAAAAATTATAACATGTTAATAAAATTATAAATGTAGCATAACCATTCCATCCATGAGAAAATTTAAAATAAGGTCTTGTACAAATCCTTGATATTAATTTTAGCCCATATCTATATAGGATTTTTTTGTGCTAACAAATCATGCATTAATATGTCGATATAAATATATATACAAATATATATATATGAATTGTTTTCATTGTATATTATAAACACACATATATATCTACATCACCAATTAAATTACTTCAATGTAATTAGTCATTAATACTTAAAAATTACTTATTTATATATTAATGTATGGAGAACATGAAATCAAATACATACATACATACATACATACATACATAAATACATAAATACATACATACATACATACATACATACATACATACATATATATGTGCATTAAATTAATGAACCAATAACTATTTGGCACACTAAATTACCCCTTAAATTTTATGAACAAAATGAAAAATTGGAAGTAATGAATTTAAAAAATAATAATTTTGATAAACTTAAAAAATTCATGAACGTATTTACGTATGATTTTGACAAACATAAATATATAATACATTGGAAAAATAATTATGGTATAAAATAAAATATAAATAAATAAATAATAAACTCTTCCATACATAATTTTTCTATTTACATAAATATACTGATTTTTGACAGAAAAATGCCATATATTAGAACATAGTTTTGATACATATTTATATGTACATACTCCTTAAAAAAGAAAAATTATAAATCCAGTATGTATTTAATGAAAAAATAAAACCAATAGACTCTTATAAAAACATAAATTTTGTCTTTTTATAATACAAACTCTAAAATATATTTTCCTTGAAATATAATTATGAAGATAAAAAATCCTTTATATGACTAAACTTAAAATGTGAAATTGCTTATTCATAAATAAAATCTATTAATTAAGTAGCATAATTTTATAATTTAATCTGTAGTACAAAATTAAGAGAAAACCATTTCACATACATTAATAATGATTTTTGATAAACAAATTCTTGAATTTAAACATTTTTCCCTTACTTTAGAGAAATTACCCAACATCACTCCTTCCAATTTGAACCCACAAGAATGTGAATATAAAATCATAGATTTCATCACACAGATGTGTGTATATGGTAGTGTAGAACTCCCTAGAGTATTAGAATGTTTCTTCCATTCATAGTCCCATATCATTGATCTTATGGTGAAATCATGAGGTAAAAATATAACAATTTCTCATTAAAATAAAAAGATGTCGAAAAATTCAATTAACAAATGAAACTAGAATGGAATTCATAGGGAAAAGAGGACCAAAATAATTGAGTTAAAGGGGATTAAACAAATGGACATCTATTGATATTAAACAAAATGACAGTCAGATTCCGCTGTATGCAAAAAAAATTACATCACATTAATGTTTGAAAACGCCAAAGGAGACGGGCATAAAAGATTCAGACAAAACTCCAAACCTTCCTAAAACTGAATACCAAGAACAAGTTGATTTCTATACTATCAATATAACCCTAGACACGAATGAATCATACAGCCTCGACTCCTATGAAGATGACCGATCGCAACCTTGACCCATGAATAAGAACCTGAACCCTACTGTTTGCATTCCTAAACTCCTCCCTTCTTATACCGCGACCCGATCTGAAGGCTCTCCACAACTCCAACCCAGGACCGAATATACCCACGAACCCCATGCTTGATGCTTGGCCCCTGTGAAGAGATTCAATGTGACATTGAGGGTCTCCCTAACCATAAAACAAGACTTTCCTTTTTTAATACTATAAATTTTCTCATTATATATATATATACATATCGATTATTAATTTTTTATTATAAAATAAATACGATTAAAATATTAAGAGTAATTATAATCTAAACTATTTATACATGAATATCATATATATATATATGTTCATTTATTATAGCTATTATTATATAAATAATTCCCTTAATATACTTTATATAATGGTTAACTTATTATATTAATATTATAAGTTTAACATTAAAATATCTATAATATATAAATATAATTTTGTTAAACAAAAGGAGAGGTATTAATAATTTCATAAAAATTGATCTAATACAAAAATTTATAAACTAAGACTAAAAATTATTATATATATTTGTCATATTTTTTAAAATATATAATACTCAAAAAATTATAATATAATTATTCATGTGATAGATTGAATAGTTGTCGGCATAAATTAAAATAGTGCATATTTTTTCAAAATAATGTCATTAAAATATTTTATATTTTTATTACAATAAGTAATAAATTAATATAATAATTCTAAATGGCATGTATAATATAAAAATCATTTAAAATAAAATTATAGTTTTATAATAGTATTAGTTTTATATTATATTCATAATTTTATTTAATTCAAAACTAATATACATTTACATATTATATTTTAAAAATCATAAAAAATTAATTATACTCATATTATCATTTAAAATTTTCTATTATATAAAAATTTTGATAAAATTATATTCTATTTAATAAAATTAGTTCTTCTAAAATATTCTTCAAACAATGTAAAATAATATTTAATTTTTGAATAAATTTTAAAACAATACTTGAAATAAAACAATTAATTTCAAGTATTATTTTAAAGAAAAATATCTTAAAATGTTTAAATTAACAATAATTACATTTGATAAAATATTTTTTTAATAAAACTAGGTTTATATTTTTTGGGCTATTACATTATTCCCCTCTTAAAAAGAATCATGTCCCCATAATTCATTTCATCAAACTAAAACAATTCTAAAATTACATCTTCAGAATTAAGGAAACTAGGGATTCTAGTCTTTTAAACTCTACTGCTTAGAAGACAACATCTAATATACAATGTTTTCTAGACCATTACTCTAATACCAATTATAAGGACCCGACATTAAACATTACATAATAGATGACCTTTTACCAGTCTAAGTTCTATAGAATTAGATACATGCTTAAAAATTATTAGATTTTCCAAAAAAAAGTGAACAATGACATGTCGTGCACTATCTCCATGAGTGAAGATAATTCCTTTAGAAAACTATGATGGTCATATGAAAAATAATTTTGATCAAAGGGTGAGAATTAAGTATTCCTATTAAAGGATTTAAAAACCATGAATAAATAATTATAATATATTATTTTGAAAATAACTCACTAAATACATTTTGAAATATCCTTTTTAAAATAAAATTTCAAATTACTTATGGTTTAAAAATGATAGATCTTTTTAAAAACTACATATATAAAAAAATTCATAAACACAATCCAGTATTTTTCTAGAAATAATATAAAAACTTCTAAAAAAACACAAATCCGATGTCACTGGAATCGTTTAAGGATGTCTGGGCCTACCCACATTGCGAAGGGTGAGTTTACTTTCCATTTCCCATCCATATTTACAACAGTCAAGCATCGAGTTTTTTTAAAACATTTTAAGATTAATTTAATTATATATATTTTCTCTAAAGTTTTAAATTAAGAAAATATATAACTACCTTAAAATGAACATTCATAATTAAATATAATTGTATATAAAATACATTAACATCCATTACATAACTTATAGGTTTGGTCACAACCATGAATTCTACCACAAAGGATTTACATGGACTATCCAGGTATTTAATCCTTTTTATATGAAATATGTTTGCTACAATTGATTTTAATAATTTGTTATAAAATATTAAAGAAAAAATTTAAAATAAAATACTTTCATTCAAGGATATTGATGTACGTTTTATTTTAGTATGTAAATATTAAAATTGAAACCATCAGTTTATTATAATCTGACGAGAGTTCATGATGTGCATAATCACGTGGACATGATTATATGCAGATGCGGCGAACATAATGTTAGTAAAATGTGATAACATGTTATGCACACTTTTTCATAAACAAGATGATAAAAATAATAACATGTTAATAAAATTATAAATATAACATAACCATTCCATCCATGAGAAAATTGAAAATAAGGTCTTCTATAAATCCTTGATATTAATTTTAGCCCATATCCAGACATGATTTGTTTGTGCTAAAAAATCATGCACTAATATTTCAATATATATATTTATACATATATATATATATATATTATTTGAATTGTATATTATATATAGATATATATATATATATATATATTTCACCCATTACATTACATCAATAATGTTAGTAATTAATACTAAAAAATTACTTATATATATATATTCATGTATCGAGAACTTGAAATCACATACATATATATATAAATAAGTATATGTATTAAATTAATGATCAAATAATTATTTGACACACAAAATTAACCCTTAAATTTTATGAATAAAATGAATATTTATAAGTAATGAATCTAAAAAAATAATAATTTTGAAAAACTTAAAAAAACTGCATGAACTTATTTACATAGGTTTTTGATAAACATAAATACATAATCCCTTGCAAACACAATTCTTTTATAGAATAAAATATAAATAAATAAAAAATAAACTCTTTCATATAAACATAATTTATATACTTACATAAATAGACTGCTTTTTGACAGAAAAAAGTTATATATTAGAACATAGTTTTGTTACATATTTATATGTATATACTCCTTCAGCAGAAAGATTCTAAATCAAGTACATATTTGATGTAACAAAAAAAACTATTACACCCATATTAAAAAATGAAATAATTATTTATTTAATCCACACACTAAAATATATTTTCCTTGCAAAATAATTATGAAAATAATAAATAACTTACATGACTAAAATTAAAATTTGACGTAATTTTTTCATAAATAAATTCTGTTCAATAAGTAACATATTCTTCTAATTTCATATGCAATAGAAAAATATCGGCAATCCATTTCACTTACATTAATAAAAATTTCTGATAAACAAATTCTTGAAATTAAGTAGTTTTCACTTACCTTAGAGAAATTAACCAACATCACTTCTTCCAATTTCAACCCACAAGAACATGATCATAAAATTGTAGAAAACATCACACTAATGTCTGCATATGAATGTGTAGAACTCCCAAGAGTATAAGAATGGTTCTGCTATTTATAGTCCCATCTCATAGAGCTTGCGGTGCAATATTAAGGTCAAAATATAAAAATTTATCATCGAAATAAAAAGATGTTGAGAAATACAATTAACAAATGAAACGAAAATGGAATATGTATTAAAAATAAGACCAAAATAATTGAGGAAAAAATGAATCAACAAACTCAAAACTGTTTCTATTAAAAATATACTACCAGATTCAGCTGTCTGCAAAAAAAATAGATGAACAGTAGATTAAAGTTTCACAATGTTGAATGAGACCTGCATAAAAGATTAGGACACAACTCTTACCTCACCTAAAACTGAAGACCTAGAATAGGTTGATTTACATACCAAAAATAGAATCCTATCCACGCTTGGATCCAGTGGCCTCGACTCCTATGACGACTACCGATCGCGGCCTCGACCCATAAATAAGAACTCAAACCACACTGCTTACCTCCCTCGACTCTGCCCTTCATATGCTTTGACTCTATCTTATGGTGCTCCACAATTGCAACCCATGACCGTCGATCCCCGTGAACACCACTCTCTACACATGGCCTCTGTGAAGAGATGCAATGCAATATTGAGTGTCTCCAAAACCCTAGAACGGGATTTCCCTATTTTAATCCTACCGTTTCTCTCTTATATATATATATTGTTTATTAATTTTTTTATTATAAAATAAATATGATTAAAATATTAAGATTAATGATAATCTAAACTATTTATACATTTATATATATATATATATTCTTTTATTATTTCTAATATTATATAAATAATTCCTTTAATATACCTTACCTAACAGTTAACTTATTATGTTTATATTATAAGTTAAACATTAAAATAGCTATACTATATAATTATAATTTAGTTTAACAAATGACAAGGTATTAATAATTTCATAGAAAATTATCTAATAAAAAATTTATAAATAAGGACTAATAAGTATTATATATATATATATGTCATATTTTCGAAAATATATAAAAATAAAATAAATTTAATATAATTATTCATATGATAGATTGAATAGTTGTTTGCACAAATTAAAATAGTGGATTTTCTACAAAAAAATTTCATTAAAATATTTGATATTATTATTGCAACAAGTAATACATAAAAATAAAAATTTTAAACTACATGTATAGTCCCAATATCAATTAAAATAAAATTACAATTTCACAATAGTATAAGTTTTATAATATTTTGATAATTTTATATAATTCAAAACATATATACATATACATATTATATTTTGAAAATTGTAGAAAAATTAACTATATTTATATTATCATTTAAAATATTATATTAAATAATTTTTTTTCATAAAATTATATTCTATTAAATAAAAGGCAATCTTTTAAAATATACTTTAAACAATGTAAAATAATATTTACTTTTAGAATAAATTATAAAATTGTACTTCAAATAAAATAAATATTTTCAAGTATTACTTTAAAGAAAACTATCTTAAAATGTTTAAATTAATAGTAAATTCAATTGATAGAACATGGTTTATATTTTCTAGGATGTTACAATATAATTATTTATTTTATATTTTATAATTTTTTTAATTCAAAATCATCATAATATATGGATACCTATATCATACCATGAAATATATTAAAACCACAATAATATGACTAGATTGTATATTAATATATCTTATATCAAATATAATGAACCAATCATGGATTATGATAATGTAAATTGTAAAAGAATTCACAGTAGGAAAAGTATATTTTATTAAACATGAGGCAAGACGATATCTTTTTCTAAATGAAATAATATATATTGATTCGTAATTTAGCTAATAAAAAATAAAAAAAATTCCTTATTTTAAACCAAAATTTGAGAATCAAGAAGGTTGGTGAAACTTAGATACCACTATTGGGTTTCTAATGATCAAATAACTCCTATTTGAAGAAATATAAGACCATAGAAGCCTTAATTCCCATTATCACCATACTACGAAAAATGAAAACAATTATTAAACTCAAAAAAGAGTATATAATATTAACTAATTATTTTTGTAGCTAATTTCATTAATCATATGTTTAATATAGATCACTAGGAACAACCAATGGACTCTTCCCTCTAGGGTGTGTATGTGGGAAAATTGAATCACCCAATTATTGGGTGAGATCTTCCTCACATTAATGGAATACCAGTTCTTCACAATAAAACAAGTAACTAATATGATAACTATGAGAGATTTGAAAAATCATAGGCTAGGAATGTGTGGGCCTTTCTCATAGTTACTTATTTCTTAAATATGTCATGATAAACTCCTGTAACTCTATATAATAAGCTTATATGTTACAAAACACATGATTAAATTTAAATTATTATAATTCATATAAACCCCTAAACTAATACTAATAACCCTATAGTCTCATCATTTGAAATGTTTTACAATAATGATAGTCAATGTGGAAGATATTTTAATTTTAACCACTTAACATTCAGCTAAAATCATTAATTACCAGATTACACATGTATTTTATAATATGAATACTCATGTTATAACATTTATAATATAATCCTATGACATTTCTATAGAAGAATCTATGATTTCATTGTATCATAGTTCATGATATTTCATTTCATGGAATACTATATGTCTTGGATCATAGAATGTAAAAAGTTTATACATACTACACATAATATAGTATGATATATTCCAAATTACATTATTTGAAAAATAGGCTTTAGGTAATATCCATATCATAGAAACCACCCTAAATATATAAAGAATAATGATACTAAAATTATCGTATGGTATCAATAATAGTAGGTTCACGTCAAGGTGTTCCCTGAGTTTTAGTCTGTATTAAATATAAAATTACCTCTAAAACCTATAGATCAACATTAGGACCAGAGGGAATAACATGACTATCAAATCCTTCCAACATAGGTGTCAGGTGTTCATATAGGGACAATCGACTGTATTCATGTAGACAGACATTTTAGACCCATTAATTAAGAATAGAAAATATTAATAATTCAGAAAAACATGGATCCAATAATGATATAACCCATACCCCCTCTCTTATTTATTCATGTTTATTATATTCTCATATAAATTAAATCAAAAGTAAAAATATTTCAAAAACATATTTTAAAGAATAAGTATTTATATCCAATGAAACTTGATAATGTAAATTATTACACCAAAAAATCACATGATGAATTATATTAAACTAAACATCAATAATAAAAAAGAGAACCAAAATTGATTTATTATTAATCATTATATTAATATAAATAATCCAATTAATTTTATGAATAAATTAAACAAAACACACACATGTATAAAATTCCCTATTATCCAATATTGGCATACCAATGAATGCCTAATCATGATTCATGAGACTCAAATGAATAAAATAAAATTAAAAAGGGAAGTAAAATAAATATTATAATACTCTTATCTACTTCAGATTTAAAAATATTAATATTATCTAGAAATATTTTTGGTTTACTTCATGATTTCCAACAATCCTATATCTTTAATAGTCCTAACCCAACTACCCTGGATGGGCTCTAAAACCAATTTGACACAATCTAACGCAGATCACTCAATTGCATGAACTGGACCACCAAAATTCCTTTTGTGGACCTTCTAACTGCCATAGGATTGTGTAAATATATGGGGATAAATAAAATAATGTGATAAGTGAGTCTCACTCTTTTGGAATTTATTTAGTTAACTAGAAATTTATTCTGGAAAACCAACATTACACATTTGAATAATATAAGTTCCTAAAATCCAAAACATGTATGTTTGAGGGTATATTTCATACTTTAATAATAATTTAATGTTTATTTATATTTATGTTTGTGTGTGTGTTTTTTTGTGTGTTTGAATATGTAAAACAATAAAAATATAGCCATAAGAAATCCAATAGTCAAAATAAAAAATACACATTCTATACATTCATCTCATAATAAGAAAAAAATGAAAATAGTAAACAAATGATAAGTGAAATACCTTATAAACCATATTCAAAAATGAATATAGAAAATATAATAGGAATCATTTTAACATGAAACAAATATCAATGGCTCTAGAAATCCTAATATAACCTCAAACTCTAGGTATGGAGCACTTTTAAGCACCGATGGATTTACATTATTAGAATCAAAGATAAAAAGTCAGGATGCATCATTTGGGATTTTCTTTCGATGTGATAACTTCATACCTAAAAGGTAATCACTACTCAAACCATACCAATCTACTATAAGAACAATTATATACAGAGCTTTAGAGAGTAAAAAAATAATAAAAACATATAATCAAACATTTTATCAAGTATGTTTTTAATTTAGTAAAATAATATATTTTCTGTTATATCTTCCCATGTTAAAACTTTGTTATAGTGAAAAACTATCCATACTTTGTTCGATCCATGCATGGAATCTGGGGTAGTGAGGATTGGACATCCTTTGTATATATAAACATCAACATACAACTATAATAATCTCATCCTCACTTGTAATGAAAAAAATAAAATGTTCTCATAACCTATCCATGTAGGGGAAAGGGGTAGTCTCATCCTCACATGAGAGGCAATAGTAATCTGGATCCATAAGAATAACTATACTGGGAAAGTAAGAAAATATATTGAGGGTCATATGAACCCCTGTATAAATCACCAATTGGAACTTCATCATAACTAATGGAACTTACAAAAATTTACAATAATATTTTCATTATTCTAACCACTTTATATGAAAATATATCACATGCATAATATGAAAACCGATGACTAGAAATTATATCATTATAAAATCATAGGAACAATCACCAAATGGGATACAATCACAAGTGATAAAGGACAATAATATCATGCCACACCACACTTAAGAATATTTGAATAGTGTATAAAAAAATGTATAATACCAACTAAAAATATATATTTCGATATTTCCTATCAAACATTTCATATCTTGTAACATCAGTAATAAAAACCCATAAAACAATAGTGTAAGACAAATATTACCTAATGAATAAATTAAATAAAGATTCATCTTACATTGAATCTCACACTACCTCGTGTTATTATCACCCACCATACATCAATAATATATGAGAGATGAAGGGTCTCCAATAGTTTTAATTTTTTAATCCTATTCACGAAAATATTTAAATTGAAAATTACACCTCTTGAAGGATTTAAAAAACATAAAGAAATATATTTTAAATATTCAATCCATCTACAAATAATAGGTAGGAATCTAAGGATGAATATGGATACCCAACTTTATCCTTTTGGATGACTGAATCCTAGTGTAACTTAGTGATGATCCATGACAATAGGAAAAAATCCACCACATTGGAGAAATAGATAATTGAGTGAGAAGTGTATGAAAGAGTTTTATTGAATAAATTTCATTTATGTTTTTAGGAGCCATTAAATGAGTAAATAAAATTATGTTAAATTTCCATTTTTCACCCAATTGAGAAACATCCCTCAATATAAAATAAATTACCAAAATCAAGGACAATAGTTACCTATTAATAAGTCAACATATTGCTAAAGTCCATAGCATATTCTACTAGGTACTCAATACCCTCCCAATGGGTACCACATTCCACTTTTTCTCTAGCACCATTTTTAATTTCCTACACCATCCTTAAATTTATCATCTAATGAAATATTAAATTATATTTATATTAGTTTAATAGTTATGGAATAAAAATTAATAGAAAATACTAAACAAAGACGATGTTGGTTATTTCAGTCTTCTATAACATAAATTAAATAGAACGAGATAAATAAAAGCTTTATTTGAAGGATTTTTTCACAAAACTAATCATATAATATCTCATGATATTTTCCTCATAATATATGACTTAAATATGCTCCTTGAAATATCTATATAATAAAAAATTCAATCGAAATTAAATGTACCATAATTTAAAATATTTAACAATCATTAAAACTATGAAACGGATTATAAACCATTTGTGAAAAACTACCAAAAAATGATGAAACATTTGACGCTTTAAAATTTTAATAAACTATCATCAAAACTCATTAAATCACCATAAAAATATGATGAAACTGATATATTGTTGTTAGTATAGAATAAATAAGATGATAATTTTTTATCATATAGTTCATGCACTCAATTACAAAAAACAATGGTATAATTAACTTCACTATGAAGTGGTATTATCCAGAAAAAACCATGATATGATTAATACCACCACACCATGGTTTTAGAATTAGTGCATATTTCTCTCAATGTGAAGAAAACCATCAACTATGATATTGTGTATGAATATTGATCCTCTATTTACTATGCTGAGGGGATGGGTGTAATTTTTACAGGGTACTTATTTAGTTCTAGAATCTAGAATCATTTAGTTGTACATAGTTAATTATAATTTTTTGTGTTATTTCTTATAAAAGGTGTGATTTTTATGAATTGAGGGAAAACATTTATACAACTATATCCTTAGATAGAGGTTGATTGGGATCTATTTTTTTAATATTTTTTATATTTCAATATTGTTACATAGAATTTTATAAGAAGAATTGTTGATCAAAATTTTCATGTCATGATGATTGGGAAGTGTTTCGTGAGGCAACATCAATGTAGTTACTAGATAAATCTAGATAGATATATTGATTTTGATATAATAAAAGAAGATGTATAGATTTTATCTTTATCTAATTTTTATTAAAATATTTTTTTATGGTTCAATGATGTTGTATTAGACTATATGGTTCATGAATGACTAACATATATTGAGGACCCCTTCATGTTGGAACACTCCCCATCTCATATCCATGTTACATTGAAAATTAGTTTGTTTCGTAACGAAGGATTATAGTTTTGGTAACTAATTTAATGATACTGTGTCAATTTATTTTATTCTTGGAATATTTTATAACTTGTTCATTTAGGAGTTCTTCTCAGGGACTCTTTGTTTGGAGAACCAACCTGAGATTTTGAAGATTAAAAAGGAGACTTGGGTATATGGGAATTTTCTTTTTAAATAACTAGTGTTTTGATATCTTCACTTATTACTATAATATATTATGTTTTCAGATCTATTAATTTCAATTAACACTTTCATCTAGATATTTAATAATGGATATTTTGGTATAGGATGAGTATTTTCATTCATATTTTTGGGTGGGTTGTGATTGCAGAGTGATTGTTGTTCAAGACATGTTTTTATCCTAAGTCAGGATAGTAGATGTGTCAGTTATTGATGGATGTAATATGATGTTAATAAAACATATGACATTCCTTAAATTTCATCACATCTTGATCATGAAAATCATTTTCGTGTGTAATCATGTGCATTGGAATCCGAGAGTTTTCTTCCATCAAGTTCCTAGACAAAGAAAAAAAAATTCATTTATTATGGTTCAACACATAAGTTTTTTATATGAATATCCATACATGGTATTGAAATAGTGGTTTATATTAAGTAAATATGTTGGATTCCCATAATCATTGGGCATATAAGAGTCAATACCATCAATGAAAATATTCGCATCGTGTGAATAAACCATGGTGTGAAGGTGCAAGTTGAGGTCATTGTTTTGATAATCCACATAAACAAGGGTATAAATTTGATAATTTAGAGGGAGTTAATATAAAATGTTTTATTCTAGGATAAATAACAATATGTTGGTAATTACATTCTATAAAATGTAGTGTGGGTAGTAAGTTGTGGGGTTGGTGTTCACATCGATGAGCCAGGTTGAAAAAGATAAAGGTTTATATCTTCTTAATTTTCTATTTTTAGTGTTTTTAGTTCTATGTTTATGGATGATCTATTTATACAAGTATTTGTGATTAGTTTTGGCCATTTTCACTTAATAGGATATTTACATATGGTTTTTGTTTTTAAATTTTATTTAAATTTTCTTCCAATTTTCCATGTTTCTTTTCTCATTATTGTTTCTTTTTTTGTATTGGTTCTCATTGATGATATGTTAGAGACTGTATTTTATTTTTTATTTTAAGTGCTTCAATCCCTTGATTCTGCATTAATAAAAAACCACTATCATTATATATAATCATTTACCTCTTCCATGTTATCTCATTTGTAGTTAATGGTTTCTATGATGAAAAAATATGGAGAGGTATAGAAAGTTGAAAAATTCTTGGAAATTCTCTATCATTTGATTGGGAGATTTAAATTTATTATTTTTTATTCATTACATTAAAGAAAAGATTGAAATTTTTATCATGTAATCACATTAAAATTTAAATTTTTACTAATTCATGATCACAAAATAGGTTTTTTGCCCAAGAGTGTGAGTCATGTTTCATTCCAAGACACCTAATTTTCTTAATCAACTTAATTAGACCGAAAGTATTATAATAAATTCTCTATAAATTTATGATTATATTTTTATTTAAGTGTAATACCCTCTTTTTATATAAAATTAGCATTACTTAAATCTCTCTAGTTGAATAATTATATCTAAAATTTATTTCTTTTCTTGGATTTTAAATCTAGTGTTTGGGGCATATCGATTTCACTCTGTACTTTGTGATTGTTGTATAAATCTATATTCAAGAAATGTTATCAATTATACCCATTATATTTTTATTTATATTACAGATAAATATTGACCTAAATATTTTTAATTTTTTTACTTTGATTGATATTAATATTAATTTAAATAGAGTCCATGAAATTTGGATTTTAATTATTCGTAATATATTATACTGATTTTGGATCAAATTAATTCTTTTATTTATTAAAAATAAATTTGTATGCCTAAAATTATATAAAATATAGATTATAACCATTTTTATATCTATTATATTATTATAATATTTTATATTTTATGGTGGGGTGGTTTAATTATAATTTTTGTTCCTGTATAGCCATTAATGATAATTTTATTGAGTTTAATCTAATTTGATAGGAGTTTCTTCAGGTTCTATATTGATGTATAATATTTTTTTGGTTTATCTAATAATTCATTAATGTTGAGTAATTTTTATTGGTTAATTTTAATGAGTTCATAAATATTATAAAATAACATGGGTTCTTTCATTAAAGCCCAAGGAATAATCAATGGCCATCAATAAAACATTTACAAGGTTAGTTATGATTTATCCCATGAACTAGAGTTATAGACTCCCCAAAAATAAAGATGACCCCAAACTTCTAATGGTAAAACACCATCCATTCGATGGTGTTCTAATGGTCCTTATCGATTTTAATATCATATATACTTCTAGGATTTTTATTATTCTATTTCATAAGGCTTTATAATATGATTAAATGGTGGATAATGTTGGTTTTTATGTGGTGTTTAACGATATTTTTATATTAATTATTTTAATCATTAGTTAATGGTAGTTTTTTAGGATATTACTATAAGGTTTAATAAATATGATCATATGATAATTTATAATGCACTCATTCTTCATGTATTTTTTGATGATGTTGTGAAACTATGGAAATATTTATGAAGTGAAAATAAGTTTTCATTCATTTCATAGATGTGAATATAAACCCAATAATTTGGATAATTAAGATAAGGATGATGAATTATATGACATATAAGACATTAATGACACAAAAGAGACCAAGTAATCTGAAAAAGATTATAGAAATAAAGATATTGAGGAAACCTATGACCCCAATTACACTGATACCCAAATAAATCAATGATTTTGATGGCCGAATACCCAATGAAATAATGACACTAATGACACAGATAGCCTCGATGGCCTTGATGATGTTAATAAAAGTAGTCATGACAATGTCCCTTCTACCACTAATGAACCTAATGACACTAAAAATATCTACCTTTTGGATGAACTTGAAGACATCAACCAATCCACGTTGTTAGATCAATTTATATCCCCAACATAATATGTGCTAGTAAGTCAGTTGAATTTATCAACTCATAAATGATGGTAGAGTCATAGTTGATGTTATCAAAAATGTATGGGTACATGACTTAATCATGGTCATAAAAGGAAATTAGTGTTGTTAGTGCCTCCCTGATGCTAGATTCATCATGGTTTTGTGGTGTGGCCCACTTGGTTGGGTGATGACTTAATTTAATCCATAGATCCCATAAAAAATACTCACATCTGTTACAGTGTAACTCCATTATTTTTTGTTGTATTTATTAATTTAACATTTTTTCAAACCATGTCTTTTTCAATGGTTTTAGGAAATTAGAAGTGTTATAAAGGGCCTAACAGTCTGTTATGGGGAGTTGGCCCTGAGTTCAATCTGAAAATATGCAGCACATGGTGAGTCACATTGTGACCCATGCATTGAAACCTAATTTCATTTTTAAAGGGGGGGGACTCACATAACATGTAAGCAGGTTGTACCATGAGGACCTAACCGATGGGGAAGCCTTTCATGAAGGGGTTGGTAATGCTGAAATATAACCATGGTCCTAGTTTTTGGGGGAGTTTAGTTCTTTTCTAAAGTAGGTCACTGCACTACGACTAAGGGGAAACACTATAGTGTGACCCTTCTCTGGGAAATTATTTCATAATCCATATGGTCATGCCAAAATGGACCCTAGTTAGGTTTTCTTGTTAAATTTTTTATAAATGAATAAAACATTAGACCATTATAATGAGGTATCCCATTTCATTCCCCCAATAGGTCATAGCTCATATTCTTCATCCTTGACACTATTCTCCCCTCTCTTTTTATTTATGTCTCGTTTATTCTTAAATTCAATAATTGTTTTCCCTAATTGATACCTATAGGTAAGGCCACTATTCTTCTAGCATTTATTATTAATTTTTATCACTATTACCAAATAATTCATTGGTTATTCTTTAATTTAATGGGTTTTCTATATTTTGGTGAAAAAAATAATTAGAGTCGATTTACCTAACAATCCTCACCCAGAGGAATTCAATTATATCAAGGTATGTTGTCCATAACCAATCTCAATAGTTTTGAAATATTTAAATTATTCAAGTGATATATGTCCATACTAGAAATGTGTGCTTGAATTGAAATTAATTAAAATGTTTTACCTTGTTTTTTCTAAAAGTGTTAAAAGATTATTTGGACTATGACTGGTTCTTTGTGTGTTGTGAATTCAAAATCAATGGCCACTGATGGTCATGTGTCTATACTAACTGAATTGGGAAATTAATATGGTAGCTCATAATGGCTTCCTTAGAAATTTTTTCACCTTATGGACCTTGAATAGGTTCCCTGGGCATCATTTTAGTATGAGTGGTGTTTGATTTAGAGAGTTCATCTCGTGGGTTGACCATTATGGATGTTTTGAGTTTCTTAATAGTCTAGTGGGTTGATTGATAGATATTTGGGTTGATTTTTCCTCCCCCATTGACTTATATGTGTATAAGTGGGTTATTACTTCATTGTTTGATATGCATATAGGTTTAATGTGTGAGGACTAACGTAACATGTATTTAATGTATGTTATACATTATGATATCCTTAATTTGAATTTCTTGTATCATGTTGGTTATAATATTTATTATTCCATAATGTTAGTGTGATTCTGTATGTGGGGGTATATGACCATTCGTTTTAATGATTCCTAGGGAATGAGACTACATGATCATTTAGTTATTGGTAATGGAATGTGTTGGAATACACATTTACTATAACTTATATTTTTGAGGGATGATATTACCATTATGTCAGAAACTAAGGATATAAGATGCAATGCCCATTATAATAGGATATAATGTGAACCAGGTTGTGGGGAAAAAATTCCCATGTGGCCCTAATATTGATGGAAATGAGATTATCTACCCATTTACGTTCTATAACCCATGGAAGTGGGACACATTTCCAGTTCTTTGATAATTCCATGGAAGGGGGAAAATACCATATATAGATGGATACTATTGATATTATGTGAGATTTAAAATATTTTTTTTGTCATAGATATATGGGTTCTTTTCCCTCTTGTGATCATACCCATGGCTAGGATCATTATTCCCATATATGATGTGATTATCAGGATGTTATGGCTATTAGAGTATTGTCTTTCTAAAAAGTTATTAACACTTATGGATTGTTTTCACTGGGTGATTGTTCCCACTGGTATGACTAAAATCAGTAAACACCTCCCATAAACTAGATATTATATTATGATGGGATGATATAATCACTTGTTATGACTTAGTATGATATACCCATTTTTCTTTTTAATATTGTAACAGAGTGGAAATTTTTTCAACCCTTAGATGTTACATGTGATATCTTCAAACACCCATGATACTATTCATTTTTTTCACCATAGGTGGTATGAGTATAACATATGGTTAAACATGTATTATTGATTTATTTTAATGTTATTTAATTATGTCCATATCAGCTTGTACATGAGCTTGTATTTATTGGCTTTGTTCAAGGATGCTATTGGCGGTTGTATATTGAGTGGTACTAACACCTTAATTGGGCAAGCCTTATACCCAAGATTAAGTTATAGTTCATGAAACAGGTAATGAAAAGGGACCCACTATTGATGGATGAGATTTAGAGCATGTTTAGATATAGGATATGGTACTGAGTAAGGACTGATGACCAGTTTTGAAAATTAATCTTCAATATGGTTTATTTTTGTTTCATGCTATATATGATCAGAAAAGAGGATATCTTTCTTATCATGCGTGACTCATGTGACATTATAGTAGTCCATTTTGTTATATAATGGGACATATTATTATATTATAGTTATCTCATTACTATTATATCCTTATTATTCTTTTTTATCTTATCATGGTCATTATCATTATAGATTTCATTATTATTTATTATTATTTATAATATATGATATAGTCTCTCCATGATCACCTATAAGACTTCATCACAATTTGAAAGACTCTGAGGTATGTGGTGGCATGCTTAAGACATGTCACATTTTGATTTAATCATTATGGAGGTAAACGAGGTTGAATATGCTTCAATGTGGTATTAGATACTTGATTTATTATTATAATATTTGGGATGTGGTATATAATCAAGGGTTTATAAGGATAGAAAAAAACATATTAAATATTGGGGAAGACAATTAAAACCACTAACCAAATATATCCATTGTTTTAAAAATAATTATGCATATTTTAAATGAATAACATGCATCATTCATTGATTATAGCCTCATATATTACCTTAATATTATTCCTAATAAAGATCTTGTAAAAGAAACCATCATATTGCTTCCTCTATGGGGGTATCCCTTAGGTTACTAAATTACTGAATTATTAGGAATGACCCTCATTATAGCCATGATATGATAGTATATATTTTAGAAAATAAATATGGGGGAATTGATAGATTGTTTAAGAATTAGTACGATACCAAGACCACACAAACATTTATATCAATGGTTACTTCTTCCATAAATTGTTGTTGGGGATGCTCCTCGAGTATCTAAACATTTACTCATATATTATATAATATATGAATACTGCATCAAAAATTCATCAACCAATCATATAAATTCACTATTTATTCTCCTATATGTTTCAATACGTGAAATGTTATAATTAATAATTGATAGTATATAATATTCTCAAATGTTAACACATAATTATGAAATTCCCAAATCATATGATTTTTTATGTATCATGTAATATGATTCAACAAATTATTATATAACCATTTCATAGAGTGCACATATAAAATGAATTTGTAATAAAATATCACAATATAAAATAAAATATGTTCCCAAATACATGAGATATAAATTTTATATTATATAATTCATTCCTTAAGATGTCACTATAATATACAATATGATATAATGCTAAATACATAAAATATATATAGTATTAAGTCAAATATCAATAAATATACCACTTACACTAAATTTCAATAGATTTCATTTTATTTCACATCATATTTACAACAACCCATGACTTTTTACAAAATTTAGTAGACCATTTCTAACACAAATATACATTAATAAAAATCAATTATCGATAATGCATAGAGTATTTTCAAGACAATGATCATCATACATATAATGAAAACAAAAATATCATATCCTTTTTTATTTTATATAATGAGATCTAAAATCCATTTTATCTCCCAAATCTACATAGAATAACATACGAAATAGATAAAAGAAAGGGGTGAGATAAAAATCCTAGTTAAGGTATAGTTATGATAAGGAAACATAACATATGAGTCAAAGGTATAACATGATATCTTAAAAGGGAATGATCTTGAGTTACCACATGGGAGCATAAAATAAATAACCTTGTATTAAAAGATTCTAGAAACATATGAAATGTGATATGAATATAATAAATGACCTTAACAAATGTCAATGCTAACTTCTGAGAGAAAATCACATGGTGGTCAGAGTCCTGTAATGGATTATGCTCATTCCCTATTCTCATACATTACATATCATTAGTCTAAAATATTACTCAATGAATTGGTTGGATATATAATTCTAATCCCACTCACCACATTTGTATCGTGTACATGAATATGTGTGACATAAAAGTAAATCAATCAAATGGAATAAATATAATACATACCCATAGAATGAAATCAGTTGCATAATATTTCATCATATCATAATCAAAAGTGATTTCATAAGAAATGAATTTGAGAAATGATTATTATGCATGAGTTTCCCCATAAAATTAAGGGAAATTAAGATGCTTATATATAAAAGATAAAAATATTCAGAATATAGAATCATTACATAACATTAATGGTTATTTCCATTAATGAATATGTATTTTTTTAAAAATATTAAATTCATTAATGTGGAAAATAACCTTTCCACTTTGAAAATAACTTTTGAAAATAATAAAAAACCCTCAAAATATTTTGGAAATAATTTTATTTAAAGATAAATTCAGAAATTTATAAAGTATGTTTCAATGAAAAAAATGGTCATGATGTTGGGTAATTTTGTGAATCCCATATAAGTTAAAAAACATTACTTTCACAGTTAGGTAAAAAGTAAAAATATACCTCATTCAGAATATTACAAGAAGAGTCATCTTAAATAATTATTAAAAAATATAAACATGAATAAAAAATTCTTTAAACAATAAAATAATAATATTAATTTATTTGAACATTTTTTTGAATAAATCGACATGGAAGATAAAGGCTTTTTGATTGAATATATAAGTAAAGTTTATTTTCCTTAAAAACATTATTTTGCCATATTGAATTACTAAAGAAATAAATTCGAATGGAAAATTGTATTCTCAATAAATAACCATTGGAGAAGGAAATTCATGAGTTTATTAAGGGGGTTTATCATAATATTTCATCATTGTATTCAAAATTATAAATAATCCCAACAAATAATGAGATTGTATCATAGTACCCTTACCGCTTTGGTAACTTTTTAATAATAGGCCCCATAAAATAAATAACATTATATAGATATATGAATCACTATAAATTAATAATTATAATCATAAAATCTATTATTGTGAATTATATATTCCAAATACAATAAATAAGTGGTGAATAATAAATTTGTCTTACAGAAATAAAAGTGTGAAAATAATCCCTTACCATGAGTCCAACTTGTCATGTTTTTCCTTCAACTCATATATAGTAAAACTATAAATAAAATTAATATTTTTTTTGTGTTTTAATCCCTTATAATTAATTAATTATGTCATTCATTTTAATTATAAATTTAATAACTTAATCAATCATTTCCACTTTAGTGTTTATGGGGACATTATCTTCATAAATTCAAAACAACATCGATGTGTTGACCATCATCAATGGTTTCATTGTTCCATAATATTTAAAATAATAATTAATATATAATTATAATTTTTATACATAAATAATAATTTTAAAACCAACTATGAAATATAATTATGAAAAATGAACCACGTTATAACCGTGGACATGATAGGTCATTCGTACACATGTATAACATTTCCATTTTTCAAAAGTCGTGTTGGAAAGAAGATAATTCTTATCTTATCTTTAAAAAATGATAATTATGTAATTAATGTAATTTTATTTCTATAAATACTCTTTCATATACCATCCATGTGATATGGTAATAAGAATCCAATCACATGGAATCATGAAGAGGTAATCCATTGAACACGTGAACAACATTATCATTTTTAAATGGATGGTTAGGAAGGAAAATGTGTTACATATTAATTTTATATAATTATTAATAGACCCTTAATGCAATATATAAATATTAAATCCATCTTCATAGGTATCCATGAGAGGTGAAGATGAAAAATGAATTACATTAGTTCAAGAGGTCGTAGTATTCATTACACACAATCAATGGTTTTGATTCCCATTTGATGAAAGAGGAAATGGGTTTAGTTTATGAAATTAGTATAATAACATCTCAGTATATGGAAGATGATTATTTCATGTTACCCTCATAGTTGAGTACTATTTTAAAGAGGTGTATGATGAAATAAAACAACACTATCTATTAATAATGACACCTCTTTTTGGACCACCTCTTTAGGATTATATCAAATAATTTCCTAGATTTTCATTATGATAAAATAAATCCCTCTAGTAAGTGGTAAGGGATGTAAGGAAATTATTTGTTCATGTATTTTTAATAAAATTCTTTTTGAACTCTAAATTGAAGAAGAGAAGGGGTGACCTTTTATAAGTAAGGAGGAGTGAATTTTTTGTAAATACCCTAAACTATTGAATAATGGGAATGAAATATCTTGTATAGTGCCGCCAAATTTAATAAAAAAAATCAAGGGAAAAATAATATTGAGTCACACATCCCCAAAATGAAAATAAACATGTTTTAAAAAAATTTATTCCCTTTAACGTTAAGTTTACTAACTTTTACCTTTTTAGGTTTCACCATGGTATCTATTTTTGACTTAGTTGATTAATCTGTTAAGTCCCAAAATAAAATGATAATTATTAGATAATTTTTCCCCTCGATTCTAAATATTAATTTTAAATTTATTATATAAAAATCTATTTTGATGGCACATATTTTTTTAATGATCACCAAATAAATTTTTTTATATTAATATATTTTTGTGTTATGATAAAAACTTACAGAATAAGATAGATTGGAAAATTTTGTCTTTTTATGACCCTTTGTTTGGGTTGAGTCACCAACAGTAATAACTCACCATTGGGGATGAATCACCATTATGGTGAAAATATGGTTATTATTGGGAAAATTTCATCACTAATATGATAATTTGGATATGTATTAAATTCACACACAACTATCTATGTCTCTCTACCAAAATGGTTTTTCAGCAATGATTGGGAAATAATGACCTCTAGTGATAAGTCATAGTTCGGATGACACACCGTCAATGATGAGTCACCACCATGATGAAATAATGGCTATGTGTTTGAAATAAATAACACCTGAGGATTTATCACCATCAGATATTATAAAAATATATATTTGGGAAGTTTTTGAGATGACCAACTGCTGAGAAGACTCACCTCTTCGATGGGTCATCATTGGCATGACTCACCACTATCTTGACTCACCACCAGCTTGACTCATTGTTAGATTGACTCACAACCAACTTGGATCACCACCAGCATGACTCACCAAATGTTATATTTCTCCATTAAAAGGGGTCACCGATACTATTTTTATATATTTTGAAGTTAATATTTATAACTACTATATTATCGAATTTAATTTTGAGAGTAATTTTAATTTTTGTTCCTAATATTTTGGTAGATATTCATTAAACAATGCGTTAGCCCTGAGTGCGAGGATGTATAATATCTTGATGATTCTTCCTACATGATTCTATTAGAAGAAAAAATAGACTCCCTCATGTGTACATATAAACAAATACTAAGTTACAATAAAACGATAGACATATTATGGTGTGAAATGAAATCCTCTTGTTGAGAGATTACACGTTGTATATTTCTTGAAACTAATGGAGGAATATTATGTATTACATATCATCCAAACTACTTGGAATAGTTAAATCAAAATAGTTTTCAAGACTCTATTATACTAATATTTTCAAAACCATGACTTGATATTCAGTTCAAGCTACATTTGAGGAGTCACATCCTACAAAGCATATCATAATGCGCAACAAAATATTTTTACATATTATTATTCTATTTTTCAAAATCTTTTATTTATATTATATGTAATGTTTATGATCTATATTTAAAACAAACACTTTCTCATTCCCTATATCTGTAAGATACTTGATATATTCTTAAACTCTCATTATTCATGTTTTCTAAAAGTGTTGCGAAAGAGGTACTTGTGTGGCCTATGTTTATTTTACTCACATGGGTTTTGTGGAAGGGGTCCATCTGTGCCCTATAATGATTTGTTTTTGTATACCCGATCTAGGTTTTGGATAATCAATTAATTTATATAATCTTATTGGTAGCGGTAGATTTCCAAGTGGCGAGAATTATGTCATATCTTGAGACTGAACCAATTGTTTTATTTCACTATGTCTTGTGTTTTGTTTTATTTGTTTTCTTTCAATTGAATCTATTTTAATATACAAAAAAATCAAAACATTGATATTTAATCATAATTTCTTTTTATATATTGTTTTGGTTATGTAAATTTATTAAAAAAATTGAAGTACTTTTAAAAATTATTTTAAATTAGACCTAATCAAACTTTGAGAAATATTTCAATAGATTTAAATGTATATCAATATGTTATTTTAGTTAACTGGGATGTTTTTTATTAAACTGGGGGATTTTATTTATATAACTTTATACTTACAATTTATTAGGATCACAATTACCCCCACCCCCTCTTGAGATACCCAGTCCAACCAATATTTCATGTCAATGCTTTTCCAAATCTATTCAACAAGGATTTTAGTTGTTCATTAAAGATCTTAATTATTTATCAATTATAAATTTAGTTCATTAAATGGATAATATAACATAAGATTATACTACCTAAGTACCTCCTTTATTTAATGCAAATAACTATTATCAGTGGAAAATAAAGATGAAAATGCTTATAGAGAGTATGGTTTTTGATATTTTGAGTGATATAGAGGATAAATGTGAATTACCTGAAACTACTAGAGTCATATGGGATGAGTCTAGAAAATCTCTTTATAAAAATAATCATAATTCCCTGAATTTTCTTTACGTTTCATTAGGGTATGATGAATTTAATAGAATATAATCTTGTAAAACTACTTATGAAATTTCGGATACATTATCTGTTTCACAGAAAGTAACAACTAATGTTATTGCGATGAGATGGAATAAGTTTACAACCAAATATTATTCATTAAAAATGAAACCTGATGAGATAATATCTGATATGTATCTCAGGTTCAAGGAGATTCTCAATATAATCAACTCCAATGTAAATCAGGGGTAATATAATGACCAAATCATGATATTGCTAAGATATATTCTGGAAAGACAGATTGGAGCATCATTTTCAATAAGAGAGTCGTCTAAATTCATTAAAATACTTATAAAATAATTTATTGGGAAGTTGATGAAATATTAATATGTTCATAAAGTTAATTTTCTAGAGGATGGTGTACCAAAGATAAAACTAGTAGCTTTCAATTATACTATATCCAAAAAATAAAAGGAAAAAGTACAATTTCAAAGTTCCATAGGTGAAGAGTCTCTCATGCACAATGAAGAGGATATGGTCCATTTGGCCAAAAGGATTAAAAAATTCTATACGAAAATGAAATTCTTCAAGAAATTAGAATATAAATGAAGTTTTAACAATATATGAACTTTTTAAAAGGGATGAAAAAGAGATGATAACTCAAATGAGATTACCTATTATGAATATAAGTGAGAAGGATATGCTACTGATGAATGTCCAAAGTTGAAATATAAGAAGAATTATGATGATAAAGATAAAAATTTAAATAAATCCATGAAATCCACACGAAGTGACTTTGATTATAAATCTAGTGACTCTAACTAAAATCCTGAATTGAAATACAAAAGATCCAACATGTACATTTTAAAAAATGATTTTGATATACCTATAATATCCTATATACTTAATTATGATCACTCTAAAACTAAAAATGATGATAATAGAAAAAAATAATATATTTTTTTATATTTAATCATGAATGGAGATATATTTAATGTTTTTAAAGATAAAAATAATGTTCCAAATGAGAAAAATGTTTTATTTGTTGTGGTTAAATCTAATATCACTGTAGAAAAAGAGAACAATGCTCAATTGTTAAAGGAAAATACTAAAATAATTTTTTCAAATGAGCAGCTTAAGAAATAATTTTAAAGATTCACAAATATAGTAGAAAAACATACTCAAATTTGAGGAAATAAAATTCTATTTCGTATATTACGAGTATAGGTTATCAACTTCTCCAAAGAAATTTTCTTTAAGGGAATATTTTTTCCTATGTATAATTCTGGAAAATTTAATACTAGTTATTTTTAAAATGGACCTAATATATTTGTTGTTACAAAAATGTTTATAGTCTTATTATAGGAAACATATAATGAAAATATGGGTTTCTGAGGCCATAATTACTAACATATATGGACCCATGAAATATGGGTACCAAAATCATTACTCGTATAAACATTGTTTTCTAGGAAATATGATTGAAGAGATCCCATATAAATATATGGTAATTGTACAATAATCGATACAAGAATATGACAAGAGACTACTCAATATTTAAGAACCACATAAAGGGTGATGGTGGCTATGTCACCTTTAGCGACAATTATAATGAAAAATCATCTATCTTTTCCAAATTGGTAACACTAATTCAGTGTTGATTTCTAATGTAATTTTTTTTATAGATTAAAATATCATTTTCTTAGTGTCTTATAATTTTGGGATTACGGTTTTTATTTAAATTTGAAAATAATGCATGTAATTTTTTAATTAAAAAATGAATTGGGATTTTCTATAAGAAATGAGAATGTTTATGCTACTGATATTAATGCTTTTATGGCACAAAATGTTTCCTAATTAAGTTCATTTCCTAATGAATCTTGTAATTGGAATAATAGACACGTAAACTATATTATTCACTCACTTATAAAGCTTACTAGAAAAGGGTTTCGCATGGATCTACCCAAACTTGAATTCACAAATGACAAAGTTAATAACCCATATTAAAAAAGGAAACATCACATAATTTATTTTAAATTAAAGAATGATGTTTCAAATTCTCAACCTCTTGTGTTGTTCAAATGTAATTGTTTGAACTATCTATGTTTTTTTATATTAAATGGGATGCACTATATTTATTTACCTGTAGATGAATTTTCTAGGTGTAAAACTATATCAAATAGATTATTTCTTGTGCAGTACAAATAGATATAAAACTATATCAAATAGATTTCAAAATTACATTCTTCAATGGTTATATAGTTTAGTATGTTTTGGTTGAATAGACTATTAGATTTTAAAATCCACAGTTTTGAATTCACGTTTTTATGTTAATAAAGGGTTTTTATGGGTTAAAAGAAGCTCCTAGATCTTGGTATGATATGAATATCTCTTTTCTTATTTCAAATGGTTTTTTGAAGGTATAACTAATACTAAAATATTATTTAAAATAATTTCAAATGATGTTTTGGTTGTTCAAATTTATCTGGGTGATATTATTTTTTGATCTTCTAAAAATTCACTAAGTATTGATTTTTAAAAAATAATATTAAATTAATTTGAAATGAGTTTAACAAGTGAATTAAAATTATTTATTGGTTTTCTGATCTTTTTTAAAAATAAATTATTAAAAATAATGTTAAATAAACCAACAATAATTTTAAAACATTTTAATTTACATAGAACTAATTGAAGCGGTACTCCTACGAGTACCACCTGTAAATTGGATATTGATGAAGATAAAAAATTAGTGGTTAAAACTAGTTATAGAGGTATGATTGGATGTATTCTCTACTTAACTACTAGCCAACATGATATTATTTTTAGTTTGTGTTTATGTGCTTGTTTTCAAGAAAACACAATAGAGTCAATCATGGTTGAAAAAAATAATTTCCAAATACCTAAAATATACTACCTTTTTAGGATTGTTATACCCTAGTGGTAAATATTTTAACTTAGAGATAAATTAAAATGCATATTTTGCTGGTTATAAGTTACATAGGAAACTAACCTCTAGAACATGTCACAATTTGACTAAGTCTCTAGTTGCACTATCTATTATTGTAGTTGAATACATATTAGATGGTAGATATTATGCTCAGATGTTGTGGATGAAACACACATTACTAGACTACAGATACCAATTATAACATATTGAAATAAAGAGTGACAACACATGAGCGATATATATTTCATATATCCTTCTTTCCCGCTCAGGAACAAAAAATATATATGTAAGAAATAAATTTTTGAGAGATAATTTCCAAAAATATTATATCAATCTTGAAAAAATTTGTACATAACATCAGCATGATGATATTTTCACTAAGACATTGCATTATGATAAATTTAAATAATTCAAACATGAATTAGTAATGATTAATATTCGTTGAGTTCAATTTTTTTGGAGTGACCATTGAGTTTTACCCACTGTTGGGTTTTCCCAACTGTTGCAGTTTCAAGTCATTGGAAGCTTACTCATCATTGTACATTACCACACCTTTGATATTTAACTTCTATTTAAAATATCATGCCATTTTTAATTTTTCCTATTTGTTTTTATGTCATAGTTGTTATTTTAGTTTTAATAATTAGTTAATTATTTAGTTATTTATTTATTCATTTTAAATTTTATTTGGTATTTCGATTTTTATTTTATGAATCACTAAAATACAAAAATGATAAAAATTATCTTTCCATCTAAATTTCAATTCTATCATTTCCTCATTACTTTATATCGATATATGTGAGGACCCTTTCTCGACGAACAGATGACTTTCCACCACCTTTTCTTGAGCCTTCTAAGGCAGACTCCATGGTTAGAGTGAAGAGACCTGTAGTGTCTTCTCTAGACAAGTTGTGTCCTTAAAAGAAGTAAAAAAGTGATATTAGTCATCCTAATGTTGTTTAATAGGTAAACCCCATGATTTCTAGGCATATAGTGATTCTTGAAAAATAATTTCAATCTAGATGGATTCTTTTGAGAAATTCATTAGTGAAAATTCTCCTTCTCAACCAAGTATGGTTAGAATGGATTTCTTCTAACCCGAGGCCTTTCTATACTAGATTGGTGAACACGTTTTTTCTGTTCATTGAGTTTAGTTTCTAAGATAGTGAATATTTGGTAAAAAACTATATTAATTCCAGTAAGGTTGTAGTTTCTTCATGGTAGTGGGTTGAATATTGGAAGGTTCATCTTAATGGAGTTTCTAATGATTGACAAGTAACCATTCTAAAGTCTAGTGAGACTTTTTTATATAAAGATGTTTTGACTGAGTTAATAGGTGATGGATTTTATAGAATAATTGTTTCCTATAAACAAGATGGTGAATACATGTTTCTCTTCATGTTTTTTTCATATTCTTTGTCTAAGGAAGGGTGACTTATTTATAATGAGGTATTAGGATGATTATAAGTTATATCTTATTTAAAGATGTGAGAAGATAAATTTTTATACATATCAAATTATTCAAAAGATTTAAATGTTTAAGACTTACTCTAGATTAAATTTGATAATCTACCCAATTTTTACCATGACTGTGATAGCGGCCAAGGGGTTAGTCAATAAAGGTGAAGAAACAGTTGTAGACTATGGATCCTTTTTAATAACTACTGGGATTTGTATAAGAAGGAAAATAAGTTGTAATCCATGTAAAAATAAATAGATCAATGGTGGTGAGAGGATTTATGATGATTTCAACCCATTTTACTATCCTTGATGACCAAAAAATATTATAGACCCTAGTATAGAGGCAGATGATATTGTTGAGTACTCTAATAAGGAAGTGGAGGATACATCCTCTAGTAATAAGAAAAATGAATTTTTAGTGGATGAAGGTAACGACCCAAAATTTCCTCATATATCTCTTGAAATATATTTTGGTTCTTCTAGTCCTCCTATAACACTCTTAGCCAGAGAGAATCTAATAAAAGATGGTAGTGATGAGGAGGAAACTAAAATTTCTGGTGAAGATAAGTTCAAAATCACTTCTAAACCATCTAATAAGAATGGAGAACAATGTGATAAGGATTAATATGGTTAAGATGAATAAGCGAATGACGATGAAAGAGATAATGTAAATGGAGATGGAGATGGTAGTGATAAATGTTCTGATGTACCAACTTCTCATGTTAGAGATTAGGATATTGAGATACATCATTCTCTTCATTCATCTATAGGTTTATCTATCTATAGATATGAAGAGATACCCAACCTTGTTAGATACATGTAACTAGCCTATAATGAATAGATGAAAACATTAATTTAGGGGGAGGAAGCCCCATGTCTGGAATGTCATCCAGTTGGGATTTATATTGGTCGAAACCTATGTGTGCCAAAAAAATTAGGTACTGTTATATAATGAGAATACTATTGTTAAATAGTCAGTACATGACAATATGAAGGTGGTTGTTGTTGTTTAGTAGTCATTTTCTGATCAAATAGAAGGTGATCATGCTATTGTTGAGAAGAGTTCTGATGTAAAGATGGATTTTGTACCTATTGTGGCTAGGTCTATAGCTATAGAGCCTATAGTGGTTGAGATATATGTTAGGTACTCTATTATTTGGATTACTCCAATGTGTGATGAATGGGGTAAATTTTATGATAATGATGGCAGTCCACCAGTGTATGGTATACTTGCTCTAGTGGGTATATTCACCATATGAGACTTTTATTCTTTTTGAGAAAAACCTGTTTTGGAATTTTGTGCATTGCTAAAAGACCAATAGCCTTGGTTACAAATATCAGCGAATAAGATGTGAGACCTCTCTTGGGGCTTAATATTCATCATATACATCCCAATATGAGGTGTCAGATTAGACATGTGGAAGCGGAAATTATAATATCATCCATTGATATGGATATTATGAAATATTCAGTGGAAAAGATGAGGACTAAATTTGCAGACTCCATGGATTCCTTGATATAGAGAATTGAAAATTTTACTTCCATATATTTCTCATCTAGTGAACCTCTTCCTTATCCTGTTGATGTTGAGTTGCAAAAGTCAGTTATTAGGGAATAAGTTTTTGATTCTACTGCTTTAGGAAAATTTATCATACTAGCTTTAGTATACTCTATGAAAAATCTGGAAAATAGTGGTCATATTCACATTATGGTTAGGGAATATATGAAGGACATTATGTGTGATAGTGAGACCATCACAATGAGAAATAAATATTTTCTTTCAAGGATATATATTAAAGATATTTTGAGTTATCAATTTAAGTTTATTGATGAAAATATGAGGATGAATCCTATGACTCAAGTGTTTAAATAGAAATTGAATCAATTGAAGGTCATGAACCCTATGATAATTCTTTTTATGGAAGAAAAGAATGATTTGTCGTTTTAAATTGATATAGGTGGAAACATCATTATGGATTTCATAAATCTTATGAACCCATTTATACATATCCATGGAACTATTGTTGTGGTTTAGGATTCCATTACTTTTACATCTCATCTTACCCCTCTAGCTACTACTCTTGAGTACTTAAGGCATGGAGTAACAAGAGTCCCAAATGCTCATTTTCCAACTCGATTTTAGCACTTCACTCTCTCCTTCTTATGGAAGAAGTTTAGCACCATAGAAGATTTATCATAATAGAAACTCCTTCTTTTAATACTATTCCTACATCTATCCTTGGTGCTCCTTTTGGATATAATGATGAGCCTTTAGTTTTAGAAAAAAAGAAGGGAATAGAACATCCTGATCCTTCATCTCAAAAATAAAATCATTGATGATGAGACTTTTTATCTTTAATGGGTTTGTTTTGTGTATCACTTTTTGGTTATAACATTTTGTATGAACAACATTGAATCTTATGAATAGAAATTCTCTTATTGTTTTTTATTTTTTCCTTTCCATTTCCAATTTTATGTTCACTTTTTTTGTTATCTAAAAAGGGGGATAATATTTATGACATTTATTTATATAGTGGTATCTTTTATTACAATATTATATTCATATCCTTTCATACTATATGATATTTCCATATACATGTATATATATGTGTAAACACATTTATTTAATAAAAGTGTTCTATTTGTTACAAATTTTACATTCAATGAAAATATATTTTAAAACCATAGTGTATTCTATACTTCTTATATAAAATTCCATGATTTATGATCATCAATATGGGGGAAATCTTGTACACCTTATTTTACTGATCACCAAATCTTGTTTCTCAAGATATTAATATGTTTTTTGTGTTATGATAGAATTTTACATTATAAGACAAATTTACATAATTTGGATAAGTATTACATTCCATTGAGCTTGATTCACAACCTGTAATAAATCACCATTTGGGAAAACTCACAATTCGGGTGAAAATATGGTTATGTTCGAGAAATATTCATAGTCAGAATTGAAAATTTTCTTCATATTAGAATCACACATTGTCAAATATGTCTCACAACCTGAATGGATTTTTGGAAATGTATGGTAAAGACTTATTTCTCATGATGAGTCACTGTTGGTAGGACACACCTTCAACGATGAGTCACCACCAAGATGAAAAAATGCATATGTGTCAAAAATACCCACCACAGGAGGATATATCACCATTAGAGATTAGTCACCACTATATTTGGAAATTTTTTGAGATGACATATAACTAAGATGCCTTACTACTTAGATGAGTCACATTTGGAATCACTCACTAATATCTAGACTCACCACTAGCTTGACTCACTGTCAACTTGACTCATTGTAGCTTGACTCACCAATATCATGACTCACATTGATGCTGTCTAACCATTTAAAGGATTCATCTCCACCTTTTTTGTTTATTTTTAATTAAATACTTATAATATCTATATTATCAAATTTAAGACAAAGAGTTATATTAATAATTGTTCCAAATTATATTGTAGAGATGCGTTAAAGAATGTTTCGGCCCTGAGTATGAGGATATATAAGATCAAGATGAATCTTCTGGAATGCTGTTGTTAAAAAAAGTTACAGCATACGTTATGTAATGATCTAAAATAAATACTAATTAAGAATAAATAGATATATATATATATTCACATGAAAAGAGAGCAACATGTTTATGTATTACACGTTTTATATTGATTACATCCAATAGAAGAAGATTATAACTTATAGAACATATATAATTATTTCTACAAGTAGAAAAAAGAGTTTATCAAACTCTTTTATGCTCTGATTTTTAGAACCATGACTAGAGAATCAATTCAAGAAACATTCTATGAGTAACATTATATATAGAATATTAGATAGAGAAACATAATCTTTCTACATATCATTATTTTCTCTTTCTATATATTTCATTTAAATAATGAACAGTATGCATCTACTATTTATTTAACACACACACTGTCTCCTTTACATTATCTGTTAGATACTTGATATCTTTATAAACTCCTATTATTCATGTTTTCCCACAGTGTTGTGGAAGATGTCCCAATGTGGCATGTCTATATTTTATTCCCATGGGTTTTGTGAAATAGGTCCTTATGGGGTCTAGATATCTTTGATGTTGTATACCAGATATAGGTTGTGGATCATAGAATATTATACATAATTATCTTCGAAGCTGGTGATTTCCATGTGGAAAGGATAATGTCTCAGCATGAGACTGAACCTCTTGTTTTATTCCACAGTGTGTTTTGTTTCTTATGTTTGTTTTATTTAAACGGAATTTGATTTCATGTATAATTAAAACCAAAACATTGATAGTTAATCTTAATTAGTCTCTATATATTTTTTTGGTTATATTTAATAATAATAGAATTTAAATTAGTTTCCATAATTGTTTTTAATAAGATTGAATCATTATTTGAGAAATATTTCAAATGATAAGAAATTATTTTGATCTACTGTTTTGGTTAACTATGCTATTTTTGAAAATTTGTAAATTTTCACTATAAAATGAAAAATAAATATTTTCAAAAAAACCCCAATATTTCATCCATAGTTACTATTGATATGATGGTTTTATAAATAATTTTTATTTTATAAAATATCATTTATAAAATTTAGAAAAAATAATTATCACATTTTTCACAAAATAAATAAAAATCATTTCTGAAGAAAACATATTTTTTAAAGAATGAATGACCTTAATAGAAATTGAGTAGTTATTTCCTATAAAAGTTTCAACTCATTTATATATATTATGATATATATGTATATATATATATATATCATAAATTATGTAATCTTATGTATACCCACAAATTTAATGTTTATGTTATAAATACAATATTTAAGTAATAATATTTTAATAATATATCATGGTTTTCTTTAGTATTAGTTGTTCATGTTGTATAAGCTATCAAACTTAGTGTTGTTTTAAAATCCATGGGTTCTATATTCTACCCCTTTAAATAAAATTGATCCTTGAAATTTGAGCTTGTTATTAGTGGTCATGGTTTTGAAAATTTATAATTTCTTTTTAGAAAACCCACATCGTAAAAATGGTTATCAAAACATCCTCTTAAAATTAGATAGATGTAAGTACAAATATCATCTAAAATAACACTAAAATGGGTTTCCACAATAGGATAAAAATACCTAAATGTGAAAACATGGATTTGTAAATAATATTTGTTTAGGACGAAACATTATACTCCTTTTCTGAGATAATAGACCCTCGATCTCTTGAAAATGAATAACTTATTAATTACAAGATCCTTTTCTTAAAGTTTAGGGATCTATTTACCATATTGACAAAAACATGAGGAAATATAATTACATGAAAATTATAATTTCATCATTTAATGATTTTTCATTACAATATCATCTATTTATACAAATTATGAGTATTCAAGATTAATTTTTCAAGCCTATTTTACTAAAATAAACATATAATAGATCATATAATAAATAAATGGATAAAAATATATTCCTATTATCATTATATATTAATGAAAAATTAAAGGGTCACTATAATATTTGATATCAACAAAAATGTATAAACCGTCATACCAATCATCAAATCCAAAGTTCAACTGAAATAATTCAACAAGTAAACAACCCTATATCCTAAAAAACCTAAAAATAAAAAATTTTAATTTTGTTCCTCCCAATGAATTTTTCATGTTATGTCACATGTTAGACGTAAGCATTACTTATACCTAAACATGATGAAACATTTCCCAAAATATAATTAATCACCTATAAATACTAAAAATTAAAAAATATTTCATCCTAAAATATGATTCTTAAAATCAAATTAATATTTATCCATAAAATAATATCAATAAAAAAAATTCATACAATCAATTGCATCATGTAGTATGGTGGTAGGAATTTAACCCTTATCACACTTCAGTTGTGGGTTCAAGCCACAAAACCTTTCAAGACGTGATGAGCTATCTCAAAGCTTGTGGGATGTCCATTTTCTAATACTATGAAAAAAATGTGATAATCATATTCATAATTAACCTTGATCATATAATGTTCTCATAAATATTTTGATAATAATAAATAGAAACTCTAGTCATCAAATAACGTTTTTAGAATCTTACATTTTCTATCCAACTCATTATTTTCTATAAATTTACATAATTTTAATTGATTAACATTAACTCATAATCAAAAAAATAAAAAAGTTTATCATTTACTAAATCAATTATTTTTCTATAAAATATCATCATAACATTAAATCACTATTTTAGGCCATTAGTACATTTCAACATATTCTTGGAAATCCATAAAATATTGACTACTACAGAACATACCATAGAAGATTAATGATTCTTATAACAATAATACCATCGATAAAAAAAATACTTCAATAACATAATTATTTGTTTTCAACTAATAGTAACTTCAATCATTCCAATTCAATGATTTTCATAACATATGATCTTAGTATTTATTCCTTGTATTATGGAATTGACTTGAGTAATGACCTATTTACCCATATTTATGACATTGAACTGCTAGTGGTTTATTGGGTTAGCCTTTATTTCCCCACTACTTATCAACCAGAAACATAATTTTTCATTGGTAATTATAATCATTATATCATCCTCTTATATAGATAACGAATCTTCCAGTTGCATTAAGACATTTTCCATGGTGCATTTTCATGCATTTTTGACATGTAAGAAATTTAATCATCTTTTCATTATCAACTTAACTTGTGAACATCACTGAGATTCCATTATCCTCTTCTTTGATGTTTTTATAAATTTAACTATATTTCAATTTTTATTAAGAATTGAAGATAGAGAAATTGGAAATATTAAAAGATGTTTAGCTTCAATTCCCATTAGGTTAGCCACCTAATTAGGGAAATCATTGCATAGTCCAGGATATTTGTTGTTGGAAATATTTCTCTCATTTCTGGCCATTGACAAAAAAAAGGTTAAAAGTAGGGATGATTATAATTCAAATATTAAAAACATAAATGGGAAAAAATGAAAATTAATGGATAACTCATAAATGAAATTTATTAGTTAAACTATGAATTATGATATTTTAATCAATTTCATTGATTATCTATTTCCTAATATAAAACCATATGGACATTTTTATTCCAATATTCATGATATGTAAAGATCATCTGAATTTACCAAATCATATCTCCCAAGAGTGTCAAACTAAGTATACATCAAGGCCCATTTTTGTGTACCAGGTGATGATTTATTCTAGATAAATGTTCCATTTTTGGGGTTATTACCCCTACGTAAAACTCTTCTTAAGCAACATCCACTACTAGTGTCTAAATAGAGATTCATTTTTATAGAAATCACTTAATCTATATTTTAACAAAATTTAAGGAGGTTTTAATATGTTTAGTCATATCCCTAATGCTTTCACAGTTGATTTCTAATCATAATTGCTAAAAATGACTAGACTTTTATATTGCACAAACTATAGAGACCTAATCCTTTTTTAAAAATTTTATTACATGATTTTTAATGTAAATATCTATTAATATATACCAAGGATCAAAATGACCTACTGTAATTGGAAGAGATGGATCATAATACATCTATCTAAAAATAGAACATAACATCCTTATTTTATTTTCCATAATGAGATCCTAAATACATTTGATCTCCCAAAACTACAAATGATATCCCATGGAATACATAAAAAACGGTTGAGATAAAAATCATTGTAAGAGAATAATCATGATAAGGAAATGTCGCATGTGATTCAAAGGTATAACATGATATCATAAAATATAAGGATCATGAGTAACCACATGATAGATAATGATAAAGAACATTATATTCTAATATCATAGAAATATAGGAAATGTGGCCGAAATATAAAAAATGACATATATATTGGTCAATGATAACTAATTAGAAGACATCACATGGTGGAAGAGTTCCCATATTCTATTAGGTTCACCCCCCAAATCCCATACATGGAGTTTCACAAGACTAAAAAATTAACCAATTCATTAGAGGGATATATAATTCTCAGACCACTTGTCACATTCATATAATTTTTGTAAGAACCTAAAACTTTATTCTGGTATGAATCTTTTTTTCTGGTTTTTTTTTGTGGAAAAAGAAGAAAAGGGGATTTTCTAAGTACACACCATGTACTTATGAGAATACACTTTGTACCTTGATTTCTACATACACTAGTGGAAATACGGGCTTTAACGTCGTCGTAATAACGTCGGTTTTTTAAAAACCGACGCGAATAGTATGTACGGGGAATTTTTGGCGTCGGTTTTACAAAAAACCGACGCCAAAAATAATTATGCGTTGATATTTCGCGTCGGTTTTGAAGAAAACCGACGCGGAAAATATTAGTATACATATTATCCGCGTCGGTTTTCCTAAGAACCGACGCGGATAATATTATACGTTGATTTTTCGCGTCGGTTTTGAGGAAAACCGACGCGGAAAATATTAGTATACCTATTATCCGCGTCGGTTTTCCTAACAACCGACACGAATAATATTAGTATACATATTTTCCGCGTCGGTTTTCTTGAGAACCGACGCGGAAAATAAATTTTTAAAATGTTTCGGCGTCGGTTTTCATGAAAACCGACGCCGAAACTCATAATTCCGCGTCGGTTATTTTAAAAACCGACGCAGAAAATAAATTTTTAAAAATGTTCCGGCGTCGGTTTTCATGAAAACCGACGCCGAAAATTTTAAAACAACATTTTGGCATCGGTTTTTCTTAAAACCGACGCGAAAAGTCTTTTAAAAATATTCACGGTCAGAAACCCTCATTTTGTTCGTTCGTCGAAATCGAGTTCCACTGTGGCGCTTCGGACTCCCGACGACCTTCGAACTTGATTTGCGATCTTGGACGGCCATTGTTGAAGGTTTTTTGTCGTCTGCACGATTTTGGGTATGTGTTCTTCCTATTTATCTCTTGTTTCATATCCCATTGTTTATTTCTTTATCAATAACCCTATTTTGCGTGATTTTGATTATTGGTTAGATTTTAGTTGTAATTTATCATTATTTTTTGTTTGTATTATCATTGTTGGTGTAGATTTGATATTGTTTGTTTTTGGAAGTAATTATACCGGTCGCAGTTTGGATTTAACATCTCCATTCGGGTTGAACTTCAAATTTTTTGTTTGTATTATCATTATTCCTGTTTAAAATGATCTTTTATTACATTATGAAGTACTATATTTTTAATTCCATTTCCATTTTAATAAATTCTTCTTCAAAAAAATAATTTTATTGTGTTAAATGAATTCACTCACATTTTTGCATGTAGTTTGTTGTTATTTCATTCCTTCTTGAGATTTACCATGCCAAATTCCTCAATTCTTTTTGGTTCTCATCATTTAACTAAGACATGAATAATTACCACTATCTATTATGTTAAAAAAAATTGAATAATTATTTTCATGCCATTATATAATAAATAATTTTTCTTGCAATGTCCATAATACGAATAGAATCATAATGTATTGTAATTATTTCTTCGTAGATAATAATATAATCATTATCCCTCTATTAATGTTCAAAAATACCTTTCCACTTTCATATGTGGGGTTAGATTCATGCATTTTTACTAAATGTCCTCTTAAACTAATCTCATTCCATTGATTATATTTATTCATCTTTCTCTCCCTCTAAATAATAGTCATGAAATGATTTACTTCCCCCTCTAAGTCATAGGCTGCAAATAAAACATTCTCATGATCTAATCTTTCATGGATGGATAATATATTTCTCTTCATGTTGATCCATTCCTTGACATGTTTTGCTGCAATAGACCCATGGATGGGGGTGTAAGTTGTCACCTACAATATGCAATGGAATTTTTATCCCTCCATAATGAATTTATATGTTCATAGTTCCCTATTATAAAACTCATGGATTGAGGGAGTTGAGTTATCATAGTCACCAAAAATTGTATCATGTCTCTTAATACACATTGTCTTAAATAAGGATAGTTATTGCACTATTTTTCACATTAATTTTTCCATGATTCATTCATGTTACATCAAATGAATAAAAAAATAAATATAGTGTGATCAATAGTAGTCATAGTGAGAAATCATATTATCTTGTATGTCATTCATATAATATTTATATCATGAAACTTTATTTTCAAAAAATGAAACCTTTGATTTAACCATTTTGTCCTTGTATTTCAATATAACATACATGTATATAATATTAAAATTAACTGTTTACTGTATTTGTAAACGTGTTTCATATCTGATGTCTTTTATCTGATTATCAATAGTTTTTATGGAATATGTTTTTGTTTACAATTTATCTGATAGATATTTAAATGTTTTTATGTTTTAATATATTCATCAATTATATTGTGATATCAGGTATTAATGGATCATAATTGGATTTATCTACGAAGAACTACTAGTGAATATAAAAGAGGAGTTGACAATTTTTTGGAATTTGCTAAACGGCATAATCAAAATATTGATTTGATTTTCTGTCCATGTGTGAAGTGTGTAAATATGAGAAAGTTAAACTTCAGAGAAATCAAAGATCATCTCATTTTTTATGGTTTTAGCCTTAATTATACACGTTGGATCTTGCATGGTGAAAGAACTGAAAATTCAACATCCAATGTTGATGACGATATTCATAATGAGGCAGAGGATCGTATTGAAGAATTAATTCATGATTTAGGTGTTGAAACCATCGAAAAAACACCAACTGTTGAACGATTGAATGGAGATTCTGAGAAACCATTATTCCCAGGTTGCAGTAAATATACAGTGTTATCAGCAGTTTTGAGATTAGTTAACTTAAAAGCAAAAAATGGGTGGAGTGATAAAAGTTTCTCCAGTTTACTTGAGCTTTTAAAAGAGCTTCTTCCAGAAGGCAATGGGCTTCCAGATTCCAATTATGAGGCGAAGAAAATATTATGCCCAATGGGATTGGGGTATAAAAAGATACATGCTTGCCCCAATGATTGTGTACTGTATAGGAAAGAAAATGAACATTTATCAAGTTGTCCTACATGTGGAACATCGCGCTATAAGATGGATGAGAAAGTCCACTCAGATTCATTTTCAGGTGATTTCATGTAACGTTATGAAAAATCAATTTTTTTACTTTCCAATGATATCATCCAATATTTTTTTCAAACAATTCTGATAATTCAATTCTGATTTATTTTTAGGTACCAAAATCAAAACTCCATCTAAAGCATTTTGGTACCTTCCAATTATTCCTCGTTTGAAGCGTCTATTTGCAAATTCAAATGATGCAAAAAGGTTAAGATGGCATTCAGATGAGCGCATTTCTGATGGTAACTTACGTCACCCTGCCGATTCACCACAGTGGAAGAGTTTTGATAAAAAAATTCATGATTTTGGAAGTGAAGCTAGAAATCTCAGAATGGGATTGTGTACTGATGGAATGAATCCATATCGGAGCCTCAGTAGCCAACATAGTTCATGGCCTGTTTTGCTGGTACTTTACAACTTGTCCCCACATCTATGTATGAAGAAAAAATATGTTATGATGAGCTTGATGATTTCTTGACCAAAACAACCGGGAAATGATATTGATGTGTATCTTACACCATTGATTGAGGATTTAAAACTGCTATGGGAGAAAGGTGTTACAGTTTTCGATGCATACAAGAAAGAGTATTTTCTTTTGCGTGCTATGATAATGTTCACTATAAACGACTTTCCTGCGTATGGAAACTTATCTGGATATAGTGTTAAGGGACATAAAGCATGTCCAATTTGTGAAGAACAAGCTTCATATTATCAATTGCAGAATGGAAGAAAGACAGTGTACATGGGACATCGAAGATTTTTGCGAATTGATCATCCTTATCGTAGATTGAGAAAAGCATTTAACGGTTTACAAGAATACAACCTCCCCCCTCAACCATTGTCAGCTGAAGAATATTATGACAGAGTGAAAGATATTGATTCAACATTTGGAAAGAGAAAAAGTTCTAGTTTACAAAAACATATCTGGAAGAAGTAGTCTATTTTTTTCGAACTACCTTATTAGAGATTTTAGAGATAAAACATAACATTGATGTTATGCATGTTGAGAAAAACATATGTGATAGTTTGATTGGAACTTTGTTAGATATAAAAGGAAAGACAAAAGATGGATTAAATGCTAGATTGGACTTGATATTAATGCGAATACGTTTGGAGTTAGCTCCCGCTGTGAAAGGAAAAAGAACATATTTACCTCCGGCTTGTCACACATTAAGCAAGATTGAAAAGATGAATTTTTGTCAGTGTCTTCATGGTATTAAAGTACCCAGCGGTTTTTCTTCAAATGTGAATAATTTTGTGTCATGGAAGGATTTTAAATTAATAGGTATGAAATCAAATGATTGCCATGTGTTAATGCAACAAATTCTACCAGTAGCAGTGCGTGGTATATTACCGAAAGCTGTCAGGAAGACAATCATCAGGTTATGTAATTTCTTTAAATCCATTTGTAGCAAAGTCGTTGATCCAAATTTGTTAGATTTGTTGGAGAATGAAGCAACTCTTATTCTTTGTCAACTAGAAATGTATTTCCCACCCACATTTTTTGATATAATGGTTCATCTATTGGTTCATTTGGTGCGTGAGATAAGAATGTGTGGGCCTGTTTATTTAAGATGGATGTATCCTTTTGAAAGATATATGAAAATTTTGAAAGGATATGTTAAAAATCCTTATCGACCAGAGGCCTCTATTGTTCAAAAATATGTATCAGAAGAGGTGATTGAGTTCTGTACTGATTATTTGAATGAGGTGGAGCATATTGGTCTCCCTCTATCTCGACATATGACAGTTGACAGAGAAGGTAGAGGGGTTCGAGGCTTAAAGGTAAAGTTCATTCCACGTGATGAAGTGATGCAAGCACATTTATACATTTTGAACAACACAGATGAGGTTCAACCATATATATCCTCACATATTGCTGAATTAAAGTTACGATATCAGAAAAGAAATGAAAAGTGGTTGATGATTGAGCATAAGAAGACATTTGTTTCATGGTTTAAAGAGAAAGTCACCTCAGATATATCTGTATCAGAAACATTGAAGTGGTTATCAGGGGGACCATCTTTTAATGTGATCACTTGGTCTAGTTTTGATATCAATGGCTACACATTTTACACAAAAAAGCTGGATGACAAGAGTACCGTTCAGAATAGTGGTGTGATGGTATTCGCTGAAGCAGTGCATTTTTCGAGTGCCAAAGATAAAAACCCAATTTCTGCATCAACATCATATTTTGGAGTTATTGAAGACATATGGGAAATTGATTATATTAAATTTCGAGTCACTATTTTTAAGTGCAATTGGGTTGATAGTAATAGTGGCGTGAAACATGATGAATATGGGTTTAAACTGGTTGATTTGAAAAGATTTAATCACAATGAGGAACCATTTATCTTGGCGACACATGCAAAACAAGTATTTTATGTCATTGATCCGTCGAATGATCAGTGGTCAGTTGTTTTGCAAGGGAAAAGATATCATTTGGGTGATGATGATGATTCTGATGATGCTAGTGATTTACATGAGCCTTATTCATCTATTATGCAATTTTCAGATGATTACAATGAATATAAGACAGACATAGTGCATGCAGTATGTACCGATCATGATGAAGGGACGTGGGAAAACACTAAATTAGTCTCCTAATTTTTCTGGTAAATATTTATATTTTTTGTCTATTTTTAAAACTTACAAATGCATGCCTCTATTTTTACATATTTATTTTTCATTTCCTTGTTTCTAATTATTCAGTTTTCTAATGATATGCAGGTACCCAAAATTTCATTACACTTTCTAGTAGCAATGTCAAATACAGATAGAGAGGAGCAGTTACCGAGTTATATCTATTTTGACATATTATTAAATATTCAGTAATATACATATTTAATGAAATAAAACTGTTAATTTATTAAAAAAAATTGCAGGACTACTGATGCGTCCTCGGCGGAGGAGACTTCTCCAGTTACTACTGAAAAATCAAGTTCTCTAGTTGGTAAACGTGGTATTACACGTTTACCAAAACTATCACTCGCTCGTGATGATGACAAATTACACATCCGTTTTGATGATAATAATAATGCAGTTGGCCCAAATGCAGTTCAGTTTGTCAGTTATATAGCGATGCAGAGCCGTTGCAGGATTAGTATTTTATATCCTAATTGGAAGTCAGTGGACAGGACGGCGAAGCAACAGCTTTGGGAGGCCGTGACGGTAAAATATCTATATTTATTTATTTTATCTCATTTTTTTAATATTATATAGCTTAAATGACATATTTAATTTTTTCAATTACAGATGACATTCAATTTTGAGGAAACCAAAGAAATTAGGAAAAGACATCTCTCTTTAGCGGCGGTTCGATGGAGAGATTTTAAAAACAAACTGACGAAAGATTATGTTTTTGGAAAGAGAAGGTTTGAAAGCCCATGTCTTAAGAATCCATATATAGATGAAGAAACATGGAAGCGATTTGTTGACAGTCGTCAGGAAGAGAAATTTCAGGTATTGTAATTGTTTTATATTTTAAAATTTATGCTATATTTTCCTTATTACTTATGTGTTTATTTTTATGTAACAGGACTCCAGAAGATCTCATCAGGAGATCCAGTTGAAAAACGTATACCCTCATACTTTATCACGTGGAGGATACTCGTATTTGGAGCAGAAAATTATTAAAGAAAAATTTGAAGCATTAAGAGCTCGATCAAGTAGTGGTTCAGAAGAGGTCCAGTATGGTCCTCCATCTCCTCCCACTCGCCATGAGAAATGGAAACGAGCAAGAAGAAGAAAAAATGAACAATATCTTACAGACGAAGCTCATCAAGTGTCTGATAGAATTGTAAGTAAATATTAATTCTTTGTTAACAATTTTCCTTTTTTATAATTTATAAACACTAATATAAATTTTTTATTTTTCATTTCAGGATGAACTTCAGGAGAAAGAGACACAGGGCTCTTTTATCCCCGAGGGTAGGATGGATATCCTAGCCACTGCTTTGGGAAAGACTGAACACCCCGGCCGTGTTAGAGGATATCAGGCGGGTGTTAGTATTCGGAAGGTTTTTGGTAAGAGTAAGCAACCAAGAGACCTGGAAATCGAATCCTTAAAAGAAGAGCTGCAGGATATGAAACGGTCTATGGGTGATCAAATTCAAGCAGCAGTACAGAAGGCTTTATTAGAACACTTGGCAAGACAGTCACAGTCTGCTCATCCTTTCGAGGTATATTATTTACTGTTAACAATTTTTCTTTTCTATAAATTATAAACACTGATATAACTTTTTCATTTTTCAACATTCTCAGCCTACTCACTCAGACTATCATGCCTCATATGCTTACCCAACACCGTCTGGGCAGCCTTCCGAGGTATATTATTTAATGTCATCAATTTGTCTATTTTATAAATTATAAACACTGATATAACTTTTTCATTTTTCAACATTCTCAGCCAACTCACCCGGACTACCCTGCCTCATCTGCTTACCCTGCCCCGTCTGCGCAACCATTTGAGGTATATTATTTTATTTAATTTTTAATCAATTTTTCTATGTTATAAATTTTAAACACTAATATACCCTTTTCATTTTTCTGACTTCTCAGCCTGCTCACCCTGACAACCCTGCCCCACCTGCTAACTTTGAGCCTCCACCTCCTCCATCGGATCGAACCTTATATTGTAAGTTGTTTGCGGGAGATCCTCATGTACATATTGTTGCGTTAGGACAAGTGTATTTTTTGGGGGACTCGGTACATCATCAGCCTATGCAGATGGGTCAGGTTAGAGTATCAGTACTTGTTATTATAGATTATACTGCTCTACTACCATTTCCTACTGCGGAGATCACCAGTGTTGGGGAATGTATGGGCCATTTTTTACTTTGGCCAACTGCACTTCTTCGTTATATTTCACATGAGGTATGAGTTTTTTTAACTAGTAATTAGAAATGATTCCAAATTACTTATAATGTTTTCTGACATTTAACTTATATAGGAATATCTGAAAGCAAAAGAAACTGTACAAATGCAGCAAAATGTTCAGAAACAGTCGGCTGTAGATACTTCTGATATTTCTTCTGGGTTGAAAAGATTATCTCAGTTCTCTTCTTCCTTGAATTTTATCTATGAGTTTCAGATGATGTCCGATATATGTGGAAGAAATTATAAATTGAGAATATTGAAAGAAGATATCATGAATTTAGTTAATTTTGAAGAGATCGGGCTGAATGTGGTGCAGTTGTTTTCCATGTAAGTAAATTGACATTTGAATTGCTATTTCTTTAATAAAATATTATTATGTCATTGACTAACTATATTTTCTTTTTAAATTAGGTATCTATACAGGATTCTTTTACAAAATGAAACTACAAGCATTTATAACTTTATAGATCCAGAGTACATTTCCTTGGAAGTCAAACATGTGAAAAATGATGAAAGAGTTCAATATATATCCGAGAGATTATCACAAACAGAGATTCAGTGGTGGTTTTTGCCATTTCTTGATAAGTAAGAATATCAACATAATTTTGAACTCATGATCATTACAATGTCATTAATTATGAACTTTTTGTATTATAGGGGGCATTGGATGTTAGGTGTATTTTGCCCAAATGAATTCACCTTATATTGGTTTTTCTCTTTATTAGGAAAAGTGCGTAAACCGTTTTCCAACTTATTAAACAGGTAAGTTGTTTTTTTATTTTTAGAAGTTTGTTATGTTTAATTTTAATTGTTTACACAAGTTTTATTAGTTCTTATATAAAAAAATGCAGTTCATGGAAACATTTTACAAATGAAAAGAAACCAACGAAAATCAAATATGTGGAAGTACAGGTAATTAGTTTTTATATTTTTGTTATATATTGGGTTTCATTATTAGTTAAATGTTTTATAACTGCAGTGTCATCGTCAAAATGGAAATGTTGAATGTGGTTATTATATTCTACGATTTATGTACGAGATAATCACAACTGGGGAAACTACTGATTTTCATAAGGTTAGTTGTATTAACTTTTTTATATATTTTCATCCACTTTCTTCTATTTATTAATTTCATATCATTCAATATTATTGTAGGTATTCAATGATTCACAGTCATATTCTAAATCTGATATGATTCATATTCAATCTACTTTTGCGGACTATTTGTTAAGTCTGATTAAGATTTGAGGTATGTATACTAATATTTATAAATAATAATATATATGGGTTTAAAAAACTAACTCTTATGATATATTAGGTGTTTGAACCAACTAATAATCAAATGAATGCTTCAACAATAACAAACAATGAGCATGTCATATATTTCAGGTACGTGTATTTTAATTCTGCTTTACTGAGTTTTTTCAAGTGCCTCTGCAAAAACTGTTTTATTGAATCTACTAATAATCAAATGAATCCTTCAACAATAACCAACAATAAGCATGTCGTATATTTCAGGTACGTGTATTTTAATTCAGAATTAGTTATTATATTTATTTTCATTGTTATTTCTTAAAATCAGTTGTCTGTACAGTGACAGATCTGTAGGGTGGTACTTGGATCATGAACATAGAGATTCGTATAGCGAAATAACATTCACAAACACTAAAAATTGTCTCCCTTGAATGGACAGCAATATATTCTAGGCCTTTTTATTTTTTATGCAAATAAATATCGAAAAATGATTGCCGAGAAGCATATCACATAATACCTGAAACAGCGCTTAGTGGGTTTGCACAAAGATAAAATAGAAGGCGTCAATTTTTAAGGTATGTTTCTTTATGTCTCTTCAATCTGCATTTGATTTCAATTTTCTAACCTATTTTTTTCACTCAAACTTATTTCTCTGTTATTCCATAACTTAAACAAATAACAATAGTGAATGGGTAATGCACGTCTATACAGAGAAAATATAAAAACCTGAGGTTGGGGGTGGTGGGGATCCTATGGTGAAAAGACACCCCCAACATCTTCAGTGGGGGAGGTGAGGAAGAGGTTGCATCGGCTGAGTGTTCCTGGAATTTTGATCAGGAGTCGTAACATTTCATTTTGGTAATTTACTTTGTGAAAAAATGAATGATTCAAATAAATTACACATTTTCATTTTATGTTTATTCTTTGCACTAATATCTTGGATTGATTTTTTCACGCACATCTCCTTAGTTTCATTACTGTTTTGACAGGATTGGTGCTATCTATGGGAGGAAACTTATAATGATTGATACTGAGTATGGTTAGATTAAGAAAATGCACCATGTAGGTACGTGTATTTTAATTCTGCTTTACTTTGAGTTTTCTCAAGTACTTCTGTTAAAGCTGTTTAATTGTTTTTGTATACTTCGTTATTTTTTTTCAGGGTTCCGATTTGTTTGGAGGAGAAAATATATGTATTTTATTTAAAAAAAAAAATTTACGGCGTCGGTTATTTTAAAAACCGACGCCGAATATTTTTTAAAAAAACTTATTTACGGCGTCGGTTTTTTTTAAAAACCGACGCCGAAAGTTTGATATTGCGTCGGTTTTTCAAAAAACCGACACCGAAAATCCTGTTTCAATTGGTTTTCCGCGTCGGTTTTTAGAAAAACCGACGCGAAAAACCTATATTTCGCGTCGGTTTTTTAATGAACCGATGCGGAAAGTTTGATATTGCGTCGGTTTTTCAAAAAACCGACGCCGAAAATCCTGTTTAAATTGGTTTTCCGCGTCGGTTTTTAGAAAAACCGACGCGGAAAACCGATATTTCGGCGTCGGTTTTATATAAAACCAACGCCGAAAACCTAGTCGACTATATTTTCCGCGTCGGTTTTTTAATGAACCGACGCGGAAAATAATGTCTAAATGTAGCTTCGGCGTCGGTTTTATAAAAAACCGACGCCGAAGCTCATAAGCGAATTATTTTTCGCGTCGGTTTCTATGAACCGACGCGAAAACTGTATTTTTAACGTCGCCTATAAAGACGTCGGTTTATAACCGACGTTAAAAATTTAAAAAAAACGACGCGAAAAAGTGTTTTTGCACTAGTGATACAACACTGTACTGGCCATGTAACAGCCGAGTATATGGCCATGTGGTGACATGGAATACTACTAAAGTCAGGGGTCAGTTTAGGATACTACATGACATGTAAATTTAATGAACACCCCATTTAGTTTTATTTTTATTTTATATATTCGAGAGGGTCACATATTTTTCATGTAACCATCTTATTCTACCCGTGGTTTATACCTGAGCGTAACGAAATGGCCGACAAACTTTGAACCCCTTCCAATTCTCCATCTGAGCTCCGATTGAGACATTTTTGGGTGAATTGGAATCCAACGAATGAGTTCTCAATACCCCTAGTGCCTTTCATCCAGATTCCTTCTCTCTCATGGGTTATTCATTGTTGGGAGTTTTTCACCTTTTTTTAGATCAACACAGATCTAGGCCAATTCAAGGGTTGGCGTTAATTATATCGAACATACAACATCAAGGTAGGTGGTTTGTGATTTTTTTTGTTCATCTTTGGATTATATATGCTAAAAGTGATGCTTACCAATGTTTAGGGTATTTGTCAATTTATATTTTAACATTGTTATTTACCTACTATGGTTTGAATGTTTGTAAAAGGGTTGTTTCTTATGTGTAAGGTTAGATACCTTGTTTATGGGACACCCAATGGATGCGTTCACCCTTGATTGATTGTGTATCGCCGCTTGGTCCAGGTTTCCTATGATGCATACCTCATTTTACATGAATTTTTTTTATTTGGATGGAGTTTTATTGATTATATGTAATTCCTGGTATATGCATTGTAAATTTTTAGTCTTGTAATAGTTTTAAATTTCATGAGATGCTTGATATGATATGTGCACTATTTTTCTAATGGATTGTGAGAGCCTTGGACCAAAAATACTATGGAGGAATCCACATTATTTACACAAGACAATGAGAGCCTTGGTGTAGATGTAGACCCAGGGGTATTGATCATGAATGATACCCAAGAGGTCGTTTCTAATTTATTGATACTATGTAAACCTAGGGGTATTGACAATGAGTGCTACCCATGAGTTCATTTATAACTACCTTATTCTATGCTGATCCATGGTTATTGACTTTTATAGCTACCCATGAGGTTGTTTATAATTTATTGATTCCATATTGACCTAGGGGTATTGACCACGACAGTTTTTTAGGTGGTCGTTAGTAAATGAGTTGTGCTATATTGGACCAAACGGGTTAGACCATGAGAGCTTTCCCAAAGGGTAGTTATATAATAAATTGGTTTTATGTTAATCCAAAGGTTTTAGACCATGAGAGCTTTCCCGAGGGTTGTTTATGAATGATTGAATGATTTTGATGAGTCTACCAAGCCAAAGCACAAGCGTGGACTCGGTTTTACTTGGTTTTTTTGATGGTATTTTGAGATATCTATTTTGTTACATACACAAGGGATACATATCTTAGGATATATACCAAGGGTTATATGATTCAAAAAATGAATAAAATATTTAAATGAATTTAATTGAAAACTAAAGGATTTTTTACTTTTGAGTACATCATATTTTATTGCTTCATTTTTCTTGTTACCTGCTATATATCTATTCACTAACAGTTGGGCACAAATATTTTGGTGTTTGCCTACTGATATTTTCCTCACACCCTTTTTGGTTCATACTTTTGAACCCAAATAGATTATATGATTGCAGGTATAGATAAGGGCAATCACCCTTCTTTATCAGGTTCTTAATTGTAGTTGGAGTTGGAGAGCATGAGACCAGGATATGGCTTGTGATGCTACTAAACATTATTGGTTTCTTTTGTAAATTGGTTTTTATATTTCATTCTATCATTTTAAATTTTTTGGATGCTTTCATAGATGAATGTTCCATGACTCATAGATATATATTGTGGCCTCTGTTGGATTCAATTTCAGTCTTCCGCTATTACTTTTGTTGGTATTACTACTTTCACTATTGTTTACTATCTGTTATTGTTGTGTATACTCTTCCAATGAGGGAATAATTTCCCCCTTATCACACCTTGGCCCTCGCTTCTTGTCAATAGACTCTATAATTTTTGGAAATGCACTTGAGGTTATGTGACCAACAGGGTTTGGGGTACCATTGGACAGCACCGAGATCTAGGATGTTACGAAGTGGTATCAATATCAGTTTTATTTTCTACTTTTCCTAAATATTTAGAGACAATAAACTGGGATATGAAAGAATGGGTATTTGGTAATAATCTATGCTTGGGAGTAGCTAACCCATGTATAGGGAAAATCCATGTTACCTCGAATATTGTAATTTTCAGGTTTTAAAATTTTTATGGTTGATTTGATTTCACCAATGGGTGATTCACTTGTTTTGTGCTTTTGTGATTCATATAACTGTGGTTGTATTTCTGTGAGAACCTGATGAGATGAAGGTATTCCATATCATGCATCGTATAGTCATTTTCTAGAGATCACACGTCACACATTATCTTTATACCACGTAGGGTGAATTATTGATTGCATGATATTGTGGTAGATTTTGTGCAAGATATGCATGAAGTTGTTATAGGTGTTTTCATATAGTACCTTCCATTGTGATAAGGTATTGGTATATGTAAAGTTTAATTTGTATGTACACAAATCGGTAGTTCTTGAGGTGTTATGGGCCCTCTTGGATCAGAATTTGGTGGATCATGTTTGAACTTTAATTGAATTCTATTAAGATGTTATATGAACAAGGATGCCAAGATTTGATTAACAGGGAGAATAGGCTACCAAAGATCGAATCACGGCATGACTTGGCCAAAAAACCCATACAACATAGTGTGTGATGTTATGAACACACGCCATGTGTTCTTCTATTCGGGAAGAAATGACTTTACTTATGTACATGTTGTGTATCTTGTGTACATGGAGTGTAGTTGTTAACCATGTGACTGCCTATGTGTCAAGAGACATGAGGTTGGTAAACTTTTGGTAGAAAATGTTGTCTACTGGGAGTACACATCATGCAAAATTTGACTATGTATCCGGCCGTATGACTAACGACACAGGTGGATAAAAGTTTTGTGTGCACGCCATGTCTAGAGTGAACACGTCGTGTAGTGTTAAACCAGGATAACCATGTGGTTCGATCCATGTAGAAGTACTTGGGTATGAGGGAATATTCAAGTACACTCCATTTTTTAAGAAGATAATGCCATGCGTATGGGTGTTACACAACCTGGATGGAAGATGTACACACCTATGTTAAGGCTTAATGGAACATATCATGTAACCTAATTTTGTAAAACATGAATGTTTTCTTTATTTTGTTCTGTTCTTACTCATCTAAGTTGAATTACATGATAATATTAAACCGAGGTGTGTGATTAAACTTGCGAAGTCATGCCAATGAGGTGTCCTCCAGTTGTATTCCATGTACCAGGCGATTATCAAACACCGAAAATGGTTTATCAGGGACTACCAGAAGATCCACCCATTGTGACCGTCTTAGAACCAGCTGTTATACCGATGTAGGTGCTAATGCATAGTTTCGTGAAGGCTTTATGAGGATGATATATAATTTTTTCGGAGAACCACATTCTTCCCCGACTATGGAAGAGTTGATGCGGGTGTTCCGGTAGAAGAATCCTCCAAATTTTTTAGAGGATGGAGGACCACATGTTGCAGATTCATGATTGGAGGCCATGATTTCAATCATCGATCATGTAGAGATTCTTCCTGAGTGGAGGATGAAGATTGATAATTAAATTCTATGTTATTCAGCCAAGATATGGTGGGATTGTATCTCAAAAGTGGGATTTCATCAGGATATGACATGGGAAATGTTTCAGATAGCCTTCTATTATTACTTCTACCCCAAAATTTTTGAGGGACGATCAAGACCTAGAGTTAATGCACATGGAGTAGGGCACTATTTTAGTGATGGATTATTATTCTCTCTTTACAGATCTTCAACTCTTTACACCTCTTTTGGGAGGTGACGACATATCAGTAGCTAGGAAATTTGAGGATGGTCTCAGGAACGACATCCAATCACAGGTTAATGTTTTCATGTTGACTTTGGGGACTACAATAGTATATTAGGAATCGATTACCATGCATAATATGAGGGAGTTTGGATCTATGATCTAGGGAGGTTCTATAGCTAGGACTGATACTCCTTCAAATGATATCAATAAGCGCCATAGAATGTTTACACATGGTGGTTCTTCTAGTAGAAGGGATGTTTCTTCAGGTATCTAGGAGAGGTGCTTCCAGTGTGGATGGAGTGGGCACATGAGACCACGTTTCCCAAGATACCTAGTTAAGTGTCGATCTTGTGAAAAGATGGGTCATCTTCCGTAGTTTTGTAGGGTGTTCTCACCAGCAGCAAGTGAGAGGGGATCTGTTATGACTCCAAGTTCAAGAAAAGGGCCACTAGTTTCTCATCAGTCAAAGAATTAGAGTTCATCAGGGCGTTTAGGTTTTAGAGGTTGTTGGTGTCCTGGTAGCCAAACGATAGGTTTTCAATAATAATAGGGTAGATTTGGTCAAGGTATCTAGGCAGTGTTGCAGGGCCATGGTACAGGTCAGAATTTCGCAATGGAGCAGACCTAGTAGGAGTAGGATCCTAGACCCTATATAGTTATTGGTGTGATTCTAGTTTCCTTATTTTTATCTTCTTCCCATTTTAATACGTAGGCTTCCCATAGTTTTATATTTGTTGTCATTATGGAAAGACTTGGGATTTTTATATTTACGTATGATGATATTATGATGCTATAAACATCATTTTGGATTAGGGAGGCTAGTTTAAATTAGTGAAAGGAGTCCCCTCTTGAGGTTTGAGGGTGAAATTATTATGGGACCTCTATGTCTTTGAGATGATAGGCTTCGATGTCACTCTCAGAATGGACTGGTTTTTCTTTTTCCAGCCTTTGTTGACTGCTATCTCTGTAGGGTGAGTTTTACATTAGCAGAGGGCCGATCTTTTCTACACAATTGAGAATGAGATATCTAGGTGAGAAGAGATGGACCCAAGCATAATGGGTTGGGATGAATTACAGCCCATATTTCTATTTTATATCTGGATGATTAGGGGAATTCATAAATGGACTTTCTCCCAATGTTGGATCATTAAATAGATGTCTTTTGAGACTACCTTTCAGGCTTACCACTTGTGTGAGAAGTATATTTCTATATTTATCATTTTCTAGGAGTGGAATCATATTCCATTCCTCTATATAGGTTCACTACACCCTAGTTACAAGATCTCAAGATGAAGTTAGAGGAGTTTCAGGGAAAGGGTTTCAGTGGACCCAGTACTTCTCTTTGGGGTTATTCTATCCTCTTTACTAAGAAGTTGAACAATACCCTCAGAATTTGTGTGGATTATCAAAAGCTAAACCAGTTGATAGTCAAGAATCAATATCCCTTAACAAGTATTAATGATATTTTTGATCATCTTCGAGGATCTAGGATGTTCTTGAAGACTAACTTCAGATTCAGTTATCATCAGGTGCACGTTAATCCATCAAATATACCTCTTACATTATTTTAGAGTAGGAATGGTCTATAGGAGTATTTGGTTATTCCATTCAATCTCACAAATGTTTTGACAGTTTTCATGGCACCGATGAACTGATTATTCCAAACTAACTTAGATTCTTTTTCCGTAGTCTTCATGGGTGATATATTGGTGTACTGTCACACTCAAAACAACCATGCCATAAATCTTAATATTGTATTACATACACTAAGAGAGAATCAATTATATTATATGCTCTCAATGTTAAACTTTTTAATGGGCCAAATTCATTTCATGGGTTATAAAATCCTAGAGATAGAAGTATCAGTAGACACAGATAAGGTGAGAGTGGTAGTTTTATAGGAGTATCCAAAGAATGTATTTGAGGTACGAAATTTTCTGAAGATGTTTGGTTACTACAGATGCTTTTTTAAGACTTTTCATGCTTAGTAGCACCATTAAAGGGCATTAATAAGAAGGGTTCAAAGTACTTGTGGATAGATTCCTATGATTCATCCTTTCAGGAGTTCATAGGGAGATTAACATTAGCACCAATCCTGTTTTTTATAGATCCATGCAAGATTTACACTGTTTACTATGATGCATCAGGTATTGGGTTAGGAGAAATGATTATGTAGGTGGAAGGAATTGTTGGGTATGGGTCTTGTCAATTGAGGCCACACGAGAGGAATTACCTCACACACGATCTTTCCTTAGTTTTAGTTGTGCAAGCTTTGTACTATTGGAGACACTATCTTTTGGGAGATCATTTTTTGGTGCACGTAGACAACAATAGCATCAAGTATACATTCACATAGCATGATCTGAATTTGAGACAACAAAGGTGAGTTGAGTACCTAAACTCTTTTGACTTTGAGCTTGCCTACACACATGGGAAAGGAAACATAATGGCTAATTCATTGAGCAAGAGGAACGAAACACAATTAGTTCAGGAGACTATCAATGGGTGGAATCTTACAGCTATGTTCTCTGAGATGCATTTGTAGGTGCATGAAAGATAGGGAAAAAGTTTTATTTCTATTATAGATATTACCTATACTACATCAGATCAAGTGAGAATGAGGATGCTTTCATATTCTGAAGGCGTAGTCTTATGGGAGAGTGTGTCAAGTGCGGACTCTACTTCTGGGTAGATTGTAGGTGAGGATGAGGTTATGAATTTTAATGGGATAATATGGGTGTCAGCAGACATACGTGAGGATTTATTACAGGATTTTCATGCCTTAGTTTGGGAAGTCAATCTTAGTGTCTCCAAGATGTATCGAGACTTACATCATCAGTATTGGTGGCCAGGTATGAAGTGGGATGTAGATGGTTTTTTTATGAGATGTTCCACCTATCACTAGGTGAAGGCTAAACATCAATGATCAGTAGGGATTTTATAGGAGTTACCCATTGTAGAGTGGAAGTGGAATTATGTCTCGATGGATTTCGTGACAGGATTACTGAGATCACCGTGAGGTAATTATGTGGTGTGGGTTATTATTGACAGGCTCATGAAGGTTTCATATTTCTCACCGATTAAAGAAACCTTCAGTGAATATGATCTTGGAAGGTTGTACATACAAGAGATTGTACGTTTACATGGGGTTCCACAATCTATTACTTGAAGCAGGGACACCCAGGTTACTTCTTATGTCAGGCAGGGACTATAGAGGGATTAGGGTACACATATACCATTGAGTACAACTTACCATCCCCAGATAGATGGTTAGTCCAAGCGTATGATTCAGGTTATATAGAAAACTATTCAATCATGCATCCAAGATTTTAGGGGCTCTTGGGAGAGACACATACCCCTGGTGATGTTTTCCTACAAGAATAGTTTTCAAGAAATGATTCAGATGGAACCTTATGAGACTTTGTACGATTGGCCTTGATAATCACCCCTATGTTGGATGGAGACGGGAGAGGTAGCCATGCTGGGACCTCATCTTTTCCAGGATACCACTGAGTAGGTAGAGTTGATTCGAAAGAGGATGTATACTGCATAGTCTCAGTAGAAATCTTATAGTGATCGACAGAGATGACCTCTAGAGTTCGAGGTCAAAGATAAGGTTTTACTGCATGTCACACTAAGGTTGGTACACATGATGATTTTGAGATAGGGTAAGCTTTCACCGATATAGGTTGGGCCATTTGAGGGTTTTGAGAGAGTTGGTCTAGTTTTCTATCAGTTACAATTACCTTAGAGGTACCAGGATATGCATGAAGTCTTTCATGTTTCTCATCTATGATGTTACTTTTCAGACCCATCTCATGTTTTTCAACCTGAGAAGGATGAGTTGGAGGTGGATGCATCATTCGAGGAGAACCCAATTCAGATTCTGGATCACAACACAAAGGTCCTCTATGGTCGGTTGGTTGTTATGGTATGGGTTCTATGGCAGCATGACCAAGTGCGGGATGAGACTTGGGAGAGGGAGGCTGACATACGATAATAGTGGCCACATTTGTTTGTAGTTTATTTTTCACCACCCTTGGAAGAGAACTTTGGGGATGAATTTCTTTAAGGGGGGAAGTTTGTAAGAACCCAGATCTTCATTCTTCTATGGATCTTGTTTTCTCGTTGTTTTGAGTAAAAGTAAGAAAATGGGTTTTTCTAAGTACATGTTGTGTACTTATGAGTACACACCTTGTACCTAGATTTCCACGTACATCTACGTACTGGCTGTGTAATAGCCATGTACATGGCCATGTTGGGACCTGAAAGACCACTTATGTTAAGGGCTAGTTTAAGCTACTACACAATGTGTACAATTAATGAACATGTTGTATAGATTTTTTTTTTGATATATCGGAGCAGGCTAGCATCTTATATCAGTAAACATCATCCTCTCCTTGTGGTACATATAAGAGTGTGATGAAACTACCGATGAACTTTGTACCCCTCTGAATTCTCCATCGGAGCTCATATTGAGACACCATCGAGTGCATTGGAATCCCACTAGTGAGTTCTCAATACCACAAGATATTTTATTCCTGATTCCTTCTCTCTCATGGGTTATTCAAGGTTGGTAGTTGTTCACCTTTTTATAGATCAAAATCAATATAGGCTGATTCAAAATCCAACATTCATGTATATAGATGGTACAACACTGGGTTGGTGGTTTTTTCCATTCATTGTTTGTTTTTGGATTATATATTCCCAAAGTGCCTCATACACACATTTTGGGTATTGATTGATTTGGAGTTTATCTCGGTTATTTACTTACTATGGGTTAAATGTTTGAAAAAAGGTTGTTTATTATGTGTAAGGTTAGATACCTTGTTTATGGGGCACCCCACTGGTGCGTTCCCCCTTGATTAATTATGTATAACCACTAGGTCCAGGATTCATATAAGGAAGACCAGGTTTTTCATGCCCTTTTTGATTAGGATGGAGTTTGATTGATTATATGCAATGCATGTTATATGCATTGTAAATGTTTAGTCATGTAATACTTTTCAATTACATGAGCTAATTTATATGATATGTGCACCTTTTTCCAAATGGACCATGAGAGACTTGGACCAGGAAGACTATTGGGGCTTCAACATTATTTAAACAGGACTGTGAGATCCTTCGTGAAGATGTAAACCAAGAGGTATTGACCATGAGAGAAACCTCAGAGGTTGTTTATAATTTTTTGATACTATGTAGACCCAAGGGTATTGACAGTGGGATATACCCAAGAGGTCATTTATAATGAAATTATGTGATGTTGGACTAAGTGTATTGACTGTGAGAACTACCCAAGAGGTCATTCATAATTTATTGATGCCATGTTGACCCATGGGTATTGAACGTGAGAGCTACCTAGGTGGTTATTAGTAAAATATGTGTGCTATGTTGGACCAAATGGGATAGACCGTGAGAGATTTTCTTGAGTGTTGTTATTTAAGGAATTGGTTCTATGTTATACTAAAGGGGTTAGACCGTCAGAGCATTCCCATAGGTTTGTTTATGAATTATTGAATGGTTATGACAAGTCATTCATGGCAAATCCTATTTTTGGACTTGGTCTTAATTGATTGTTTAGATAGTTTTCTAAGACATCTATTTTTTTTACAAACACAATAGATATAGAGATTAGGCTAGATCCCAAGGGTTACATGATTCAACAAATGAGTAATATATGTAAATGAATGTAATTCTTAACTTTAGGTATTTTTACTTTTGAGTACTTCTTAGTTTATTACATCATTTGACATACTACCTGACATATATATATATATATTCACTGACAGTTATGCACAAATATTTTGGTGGATGTCTACTGGGATTTGTCCTATAACATGTTTGGGTCATGCTTTTGGACCCAAATAGATTATATGATTTCTGGTATAGATAAGGGCAATATCCCATCTTCATCAGGTAATTGATTATCATTGGAGGTGGAGAGCATTGGACCAAGATGAGTCTTATGATGTTGCTGGAGTTTACTTTTTTATTTTGTTCTTTGGTTTTTGCATTACATTCTAGCATTTTGAATTGTTTAGCTACTTTCTTAGATAAATATTCCATGAATAATATATATATATATATATATACTGAGGCCACTATTGGATTCACATTCCGTTTTCCTCTATTTACTTTTGTTGGTATTACAACTTCCTCTATTGTTTACTATCTATTTTATGCTATATATAATTTGACAATTAGGTCATTGTTTCCCCATTATCCCACTTTGTCCCTCACTACTAGTCAGTAACCTTTGGAATTTCTGGAAATGCACTTGAGGTTATGTGACCAACCTAGATTGAGGCACCTTTGGGCAGCACCCAGATCTAGGACGTCAGAATTATCATGCGTATTTGTTCCATATAATGAAATAATTCATAATGAATCAACATATGAATTACACATATAAGGAAATTTGTCTCATAATCATTCCATATATTATAATCAAACGATTTTTCTAAATGATGGAATTTAATAAATGATATTAAGGAATGTATTGCCCCATCAATATAATTGAGTGTGATCAAGGTATGTATGTAAGAGACATATATAAATAAAAAAGAACAAATCCATAATATTAATGGTTGTTTTCATTAATTAATATAAATACAATAAAAAAATTGAAAACATTCTTGATGAAAATTACCCTACCACTTTCAAAATCGCTTTTATAATAAATGTTTTTAAAAAAATGATTGAAATTATTTTTTTAAAATAACCATGGATTCATATAAGTTATGCCTCAAAAACAATAATGGTCATGACATGTGGTGATTTCATACATGTTATATATAAAAAATAATACATTCACAGTTTGGTAAAAAGAAAAAATGTAAATCATCCATAAAATAATATGAAGATTCATTTTAAATATTTTTAAAAAAAATTTAACCTGGATAAAATTTCTTCTAATCAATATTTGAATAATATTTAACCTTTTCTTAGCAATTTATCATAGAAAACATATAAATAGAAGATAAATAGTCTTCGACTGAAGAGATAGATAATGTTGATTATACTTAAAAACATTATTTTACTCTCAAGAATTATTAAAGAGTGAAAAATAAAAGGAAAACCATTATTCTTAAGAGATAAATAGAGTCAAAGGAAATTAATTATTTTTATAAGCGATATATCAAAACATTTCTTCATCATAAGCATAATCCTAAACAATCCTGATAAATAATGAGATAGTATAATGAAACCCTTATCAATTTGTTAACAATTGAATCATAAGACCTGTGAAATAAATAACATTATATGTATATATAAATACTAATAAAATTAATAAGTTGAATCATAAAATATATTCATGGGATGTATATACACCACATATAAGAAATATATTCTTAATAATGCATGTGTCTCAAAGAAAAAAATGTGAGATGATAATAACATACCATGATTTCAAGAATGTCATGATTATCCTTTATCTCTAATATAATAAACTTATATCAATTATTTTTTATTAATATAATTTTCCATGATTGATCCCTAATATTTTAAATAATTTAATTCATTTATTTTAATGACATATTTAATTACGTAATCAGTTATGTCCACATCGAGTATTTTTGAAACGTTCTATTCATAAATTCAAAATGACATTAATGTGTTGACCATGTTTGAAGGTGTAATTATTATACCATATATTGAATAATAAGAAGTATATAATTTTCATTTTATTTAAAAATTACACATATAAAACCCACTATGAAATATATTTATGAAAAATTAAAAACGTTGAAATCATGGAGATGGTTGGATTTACGTATGCATGATTAACATTTACATATTTCAACAGTCATGGTGCAATGATGGTGAGTGCTGCATTATCTTTTTAGAATTATAATTATATAATAAATATCATATTATTTCATTAAATTCAATTATACATACTATCCATTTTATTTAGTAATAGGAATAAAATCACATCGCATTTTGAAGTGGTAGTCCACCATACACCTGAACGACATTATCATTTTTTAATGGATGATTAAGTATTAAATCATATGATATATTAATATTTTATAATTATTAATATATCATTAATATAATATATAAACATTTAATACACCATCATGAATATCTATGAGATTTGATGATGGAAAAAAATTACATCACTTCATGAGGCGGTAGTCCACCTTACACATGTACAGTAGTATCGTTTATCATTTGAAAAAAGAGTATATCAGTGTAGGTTATGAAATTAAAATAAAATATTATCTATATATGTGATATAATTTTTTCATTATATCCTTATAATTTAAAAATATTTGAAGGAGTTTTATAAAGAAAAATATTAAATGCTCGTTTAAGAAGGATACCACTTCTTCAGACCGTCTCTTTAGGATTATAAATAAATCCTTCCCTTATTTTCTTTCTAATCAAATTAAAACTCTTTTATATGTTAATGGAATTAAGAAAATTATTTTTATTTTTTTATTGACCAAACCAAAAGGTTATATAAGTGTGAATAGAATAATATAGTGGGGGTGATTTTTAATGTGAGGTGAAGTAGCATTTTTGAAAATAGCCAAAACTATTAAATAATGTGAAGTCACCGACAAAAAAATGCCTCAAAATTTGATAAATATAATATTAATGGGAATATAATTCATATAAACACCTCCACCAAAAGGATATAAACATCTTTAAAACATTTTTTTCCCTTTACATATAAGGTCGGTCAGTTTTACCCTTCTAGTATACTCCACGATAAGTAGATTTTAACAAGGTGATTTATCCCTTAAACCAAAAAATAAAATCATGATTAGGAGATATTTTGGACCCATTGATTCTCAATATGAATTATAATTAATTAAATAAAAATACTATATGTTTCAAAAATTAATTCTAATAAAATAATATATAACGTTCAAAACACCATTTTAACATTAACCTTGGTAATTAATCTTTACCTTTTTTCCTATGCATTTTAAAGAAAATTAATTTCTACTTATTAAGTAGTATTATTTATTTTAAATTAAAATATGGAATAAATTTTATAAAAATCTTTTCTTATAATTTTTATAATTTAATTTTATATTAGTCCCACAAATAATGATGTAAAATAAGTTTTTAACAAATGCATTCTCCCATCATAAGATGGTCTTACATTAAATATATAACTAGTAATCATCATTATAATATTATAAACTAATAAAAATATATATAAGCTATAAATTGAAATTGAAATTTTCATTTATTTGGGGTAAATTCAATTAATAAAAATGGATAGACTTTATGCACATAAAATAGTTTGCAAAAAACCGCGTTTTTAAGCATGAAAATAATCTACTACTAAAATCATGAAAATTTTATATTCTAATGAAATTTATTATCTTATTATAAATAAAAATTTAAATATTTAAATTTAATATGAAATAAAAATTATATTGGGTCTTTTATATTATGTTTTTTAATAAAATTAAATGACACAGTTTGAAAATTCGGTAATTATCACTATTCACTGGAAAATAAAACAGTTAAAAAAGATATGAGAATTTCACACTAATTTAATATTAAAATAATAAATTATAAAATTATTTTAATTTCATAAAATAAATTTTCTAAGAGTTACAAAAAATAATTAAAATATTTTCTCAATAAATAAAAATATATTATTTTTTAAGAAAATGTAACTTTTAAAGAATAAATTACTATTAAAAAGTGAGGGCTTATTTACTAGAAATTTATAAATACATTTATATCAATTAAGAAAATTTTAAATATTTAATAAATTATTTAATGTTATTAATACCTTCCAGTTTTACAGATAGATTACAACTCTCACATTTAAATAAAAACATTTTAATAATATATTGTGTTTTGTTTAATCTCATTGTTGTATGTTTTATATGCAATTGAGCAAATTGTTATTTTAAAATCTTAGGGTATTACAATGTTAGATAATAAAAAATAGCTTCTGAAACCATATCCAATCTTTCTTTTGAAAATATTAAAAATATATTGGGAATGTTATCAAAACATTAATCATCTATCACATCCTATCCAATACCCGATGAATATCTATTTAGAACCCCCTTTGGATAAAATATAAGATTTTTTAGAATATCTTTTTATGTTTTTTAAAACTCAATCCATATTTAGTAAACCAAAAATTTTAACGCCATAAGGATTTTTTTCATTGAAAATAAAAATGAATTACTAAATTTATAAATACAGTTAAATATATTATGTTAATCCCATATAGCCACTCATATGTTGGGTATTATCTCAGTATAGAATAATGAGGTAAATGAATAAATCAAATTTCATTCATTTATTCTGAGGATATCATCCTATACATATCACCCAAATAGAAAATCACATTATGTACAACTTATCAAGGTATCTCTACACACTTCCTTAGTGTATCTCAATAGAGGGATCAGATGACATACTAATAACATGAAAGGAAAAATCCCATCTTGGTTAATCCCTAACTGATTACATGATCATAATCATACCCAACCACCAAATTATTATCTAATCATCAAATATTACATAACAAATATATGAAATTATGAATGCTTTCATACTTGGTATATTTTTATCCACAAATATTCTGATTTACTATGAAATGTGTAAACCTATTATAAAAAAGACATAGTGTATCACACTCAATATGGTATATCTCTATATGAAATCATACTCATGAAAACCATAACATTTCACAAAATCTATAATACTCCATGAAAAATATCAATTATGGATAAATAAAATTCATACATAGAGAGGTTAATTATAATTTCACATCACAAAATATATCAATCCAACATGAAGGAATGATAAAGAGGAGTATTCCTTTTTTTATAAAATGAAATATTTTAAATTCTTAAAATCTTTTTGAATACTAAAAACACCATACTTAAGCACATTTTTATTCATATGTTATATGATTGACCATCATAGTGATTATTTGTTTACATAAGTTTTAGGGTTATGAAAAACTCATTACATATATATGTATTTCTTACCACATATCATTATGAACATTTGATAAAACATCTAAAAAAACTTATAGGGAGTAACACATATGAATCAAGTGTGTTTGAATAAAGTTGTGTCTTCAGAATCATATTCTCAATGTTCAACACTTTCATAATAGTATTCAAACTCCATTACTCAAAAATATCTAATTTTATGATATTAATAGCTTTTTTATCTTATGGATAACTCTTTATAACTTCATCATCATCATCATTCTTGGAATGTTTTTCATCAAAATTTCATTATTGAGAATATTTCATTTCAAAAAATACAACTCTTTAAATTATTTATGTACCAACACATCCTAACTTACTTTTGGTTATAATGTTATATTCATTTCCTATTTTTAATAGAATAATATTTTAATTGTTTACATTAAACTTATATGTGTACAAAATACTTATTATAGACTCTTAGAAACTATATTCTCATCATAATATTACATTAGGATATAAAAAATTAATTGCTTTAAGTAATAAAACTAATTACCTTTTGTGGGATTTTTTTAAAAAGAAACTATTAATATTCATATCTTATTTGGTCTTATATGTGTTTGTAGTATAATTGTGGAATAAATAATTCAACCTTTTAAATACATTTTTATCGAGTGGTGGAATCGTAACCCTTGTTTTTTAGAAAATACCTAGGAAAATTATTTTATCATGTATAATACATTTTTACCTTTATATTCTTTTCAAAAAATGTAATGATTTTTTTTATAATTAATAAATCATGTGTAACTATACTGGCATTACAATCTAGTAGGGATGAATACATTGGTCTGGTGGGTAGTTTCTAGTGAAGAAAGGGGACTATAAATATAATCCAAGCCCATGCACACACCTAGGTCACTTCGAACTAAAACCTAATCAGGTACCATGGTAACTTTTCTCTAATCACTAAGAATGTTCCCAAACCTTATTCCTACCAGGGTCATTGGATATTTTCATCAACCTACATTCACGATGTGAATACTTGTATATTCTTTTTGTGATCAAATATTTCCCTGGAAAACATGCAACTCGACTAGAATTCCGGGGGTGATTTTTCATATAGTGCCACAAACTAGCCCCCTTAGTTTATAAATGGACATGAGGACACCCTCTACCCACCTTTTAACAAACATATTGATGGACACATAAAAATAAGATAGTTATAGAGACTCAGATGTTCAATCCACCTATGTGTGCACCTATGTCTATCATTCAATTTTAAGTGAGATATTAAGCCAAAAACTAATGGGTATTGATATAAATTCAAGTTAATTACATTATCTAATGAATATTACACATAAACCATTGTTAAATACCACTTACCCTATTATCTTTAATGCCTTGGATAGGGTACCCCATCCTATGGACTTCTATCCATGGACACACTTCACTCAAGCTAATGATCATAGAGACATTTTACTCTACCCTCTACTATGGGGACACATATCCCAAGCCATTAACTAGGGTGACACTTCAACCAAGAATCCAATGATGGATACACTTCTCTCTTCCATCTCTTAGAGTTAAACTTCACCCCAACCCTACCTGGATTGAATTTTTCATACCACATACTATGGATATCCTTTAACAAGGCCCCAAACATGAGAGACCTTTTTCCCTAGTCACCAACTAGGGAACCAATTATTCCTAGTCCCCAAAATAAAACATGATATTGTGAAAAACCCCACAATTAACCATAGTCTCACCTAGGTCACTATTCATAGGTTCCCATTCACCCATGTACATATACATATGCACCATTTCATCTAGGCCTTATATGTGGGGGTAACTTCAACTAGTTCCTCACACATGTAGAATATTATTCATTGGTCTCCTACCATAGTATCTTACATATCTTGGACTCCTCTATGGCCCAATAGAATACATGGCTATGCTATTCACACCCATGTTCACCCTAGAAAACATGTGTTCCTTCAAAAATGGGTTCTTCTTATGTTTTCATCTCATACCAATATGACCCTCATGGTAATAATAATCATTTATTTCCTTGATAACAAGGGTATATGTGATGAAAATACTTTTAAAACCATTGATAGACATTTATTATCATCTTTAGTATCCCATATCCAGCAAATAGTAGGCCTAAGAATCTATTAGACCCAATTGTTTAACTAAAGGGAAAAGGGATATATCATTATCCTCTTACTAGGTGTAAACCCCAAAACCATCCTTCACCTGAGTTTATGACATAGTATATAACCTATGGATATCATGTTTATAACCTCATATATACCATTCATGCTTCTAAGAAATTTTTCGGTCTCCTTCTTGGTAAAATCCCCAAGTAATCCATATGAAGGGAAACAAATGAAAAAGACCCAAACCTTTTCATAATGGGACTTATTCACTATGATTGATCCTTACTAAAATTTTCATATTCCCTGATAAAAATAATATCCCAACATGCCATAATCCATTTGATTATAAACACAGACTCTCCTATTTGGATATCAAAAAATATGATGATTCAAAAAGGGAGAATCACAAGGAATACCTTCATCAACAATTTATAAGAACTTTTCACATAGTATTCCAAGTAACATGACATTAAACTATAAAACTAATACCCTTACCACAAGATGTTTAGTTGCATTTACTAGTCCATAAACATTCCATTAAACTGAAACCAAACTTCATGGGACATGATGCCAGTTTTTTTGAATACAAAGAACACATCCCTGGGATTTAATCCCAACACACTATAGGTCCTAGGCACATGAACATAAAAGTAAATTCAATAGTTAATGTATGCATGACCTTAAAATGAAATTCAATGGGTCATAAGCACATGGCCATAAAAGAAACATAAATATATTCTAGACATGTGACCTTAAATGTAACTTCACATAGTCATGGATACATTACTTCAAAAGTCACCAAATTTTTCTTTATCTCGTAACCTAAAAAGTTATGGTGTGTCACATTTAGTGTCAAAAAACTATGTTGGGTATGATTCCATTGATAGGGATACATAGAATTGAATAAATTTATATGAGATATTTACTCTTAGTATTATTTATATAAGAAATTTAAACCCCATCCTAGGATCACCCATGTATGAAATAATAATCCAATTTAATGAATTAGAAATAAATAATATGTGTATCTTTCATATCTGAGTCACCACATAATTAAAAAAGTTTATAGATGTGTTTAGTTATTATCACCAAAGTTATAGACAATGTTATCCAACCTCCACAATCCATGGGTTTCTAATTCACATTTCATTCATGTTGGGTTCACTTCCATTTAATGATGTGTTATCATAATAGTATGATAATGAAGAAATATAGATAGATTGAGGTTCTAGGAGACAATTCCTAGCTAGGGGAAAGAATCACCCCACACTTCTATTACATAGAAGTGATTATTATAGTACATAAAGGACACTACACTATAGATTATAATTTTACTCATGCGTTATAACATATGATTATATTCATCGGACTCATCCATGCATCAAATTCATTAAGAAATATACATAAATATCATCCATTATTAGTGATACAATCGTTTTTCATGATAAATGTTATTAAATATTTTGGTTGGCCATGGAATCTTAAGTATCAGCATCAATCATACTTTATAACTACATGAAAATGGAATAATACCACATCAATCTTCCATATAGTATGATTGGGTAGGTAAAAGATTGAAAGTGGAATGAAATATTCTTTCATTTCATTATTTATAATTACCTCCAATAAAAATATATCTATATATATTATATATATAAGATTAATCATAAACAACTCCTTCAAAATTCTGATTGAACTAAATCTTAATTGACTATATTCATTTTCACCTTTTATTATATCATATACAATAACTTTGGAAACACTATAAAAAACGATTTTAGATATATTCTAAAACCATTTTGTAATACATTCATTAAAACCTCATATTGTATTTCACCATATATAATTCCTTGATAACAACCAATAAAAAACATGTCAATTAACTCTAAAAAACCTTTATAGTAGCTTTGTAAGTCAAAATCACCCCCCATTCAGTCAACCATGAAGTGTAACCCCATTAGAAATTATATAACTGATATTAAAAAATAAATCAAAAGATCAATAATTTCAAGTAAATAGTGTAATATTTAAATTACTAAATGTTAATAAGTCTACAAAGGGATCTATAATAGTATCCATCGAACACATGTGACATTATATTTTTTTTCACCAACATCAACTCATTCTAGAATGAAATCTCATATACTCAATTTTTCCAAGACATTAGGTGATTATGGGACATGGTGTATGTCTATTATATATAGAAAATTCATTTATTCCCAAATATCTAAGTAAAGACTAACCATGTCAATGAAAACATCACATGTCATCCATCTTCATGGATGCACGTGTAAAATGTCCTTCAGAAAAATAGATAGTTGCATCACATGTAAAAATGAGTTATGATAACACACTAAATATTCTATCTCAATCAAGGAAATATATTTATTTCTCATAATATGATGAGAAAAATCCAATCTCATAAGATCTCTAATTAATGACATAAGAGGTGGCATACCCAACCACCCCCCCCCCGATTAGATAATCCAAAATGAGATGCATAAGAAGTGTATAAAAGTATGAAGGTTTTCATAAATGGTATCTCACCAACCATAGATAATGCGGAATTTTATATAAAATACGAACCTATAATATTCCAAGTAAAATGTGTTTGACACAATATGTGGTATACTTAGCAGGTCATCTAGCACACACAAACTTACTTTTGGGTTTTCTGTGCCTCATGAGGATATCTGATATCTACATTTAACTATCACACTCATGTTGACCTTAATATTTTATCATAAGATATAATAATACATTATAAAAATTAGTTAGGGATAACTCAATGTTTTTTTTGAGGTTTATTATTATTACACTTAATTAAATGTTTGTGTATATATATACATTTTTGAAGCTATCATCAAGAATGATAAAACATATATTTGTATTTATATGATACATTTTATACCCTTAAAATTATAATACCGTTTAATAAAACAAAATATAAGTTCTAGTATACTCCATTTTATATGATATACTTCCAGATCATTCATATGTTTGTTATAATTTTTTGGGGTTTTCAAATCATAATATATATATATATATAACCATTAAAATATCAATGTAACCATATGATAAAACCCACATAAAAATATATTTATTATGTAACACCTATAAATAAATCTTGTTTCAATAATGGTTAAAGTTAGGAATCATATTCATATGGTTCAACTACTTGAACATATTCAAAACCCAAAACTTCATGACATCAAGTGTTACAATTTTAACTTCTATTTTCAACTTATAACTCTATCTATGTACATCATCATAATTTTTGGAAAATGTTATATAAAATTTTCCCTTTACTTATTTCACTATCTAAGTTAATATTTACATTATTGTTAAAAAACACGTCCAAAAATCTATAAAGATAAATTTACATTTACTTTGGTATGATATCTCAAGGAATGTTTTTTAAATTTTTCATTACTAACATACTGAAAACTCTTTTAGTGTATTAAGTAAAATTAAAAATAGATATTGAATGGAAAAATATTTTATAAAATAGTTATATTCAATTTATATGGTAATTAAATGTAATTATTTACATTTTTTACTATCATATAACCTAAACACATTAGAAAATTGGGTGATGAAAACATTAATTTTACGATTTTTATGGCCTTTTATTTTTATTACTTTAAACTTCTATATGTTTAAATATACTCCCACAATCATATTTGAAAAAATATTCTCTTTAGTATTTCATGATAACATACAGAAACTCTTTTATTCTATTAAATATCTCTTACTTCATTTTAGTAGGAATAATTAACCAATAAATTGTTGTTTCTGCTAATATATATAGTATTATAAGTATTTAAAATCATTTTACTTTGATAAAAATAATTTAATAATTTTAAAAGATACCACTAGTGGGTTGTGGGACCCTTCCCTCATATTTAAACAAAAAATTAGTTAAAATAATTTTATCATAGATTAAAAATTATTCCACGCTTGTTTCCTTTTTGAAAAATTTTAATACTCTTGATAAATCATAAACTAAGTGTATTGAATTAATTATCTCATATTTTTTATAAAAATGTTTGTTAATATACAAATCATCATATATTTAATGAAAAATGAGATGAATATAAATATCCATTACATAAATCTATCATCAATTGATAAAATTCTTTACATTATAATTTTTATGTAAGAACTCTTTGATTCATCAAAACAAAAAAAATTATAGGATCTATCAATTTTTCTAGTGATTTTGTACTCTTGTTTAATTAAAACACTTTTGCAGTTTTCATTTAGTATCATATTCCCTTCAACAATGAATAATCAATTCATATAACCCTATTAACTAACATTTATATTTCATAGAGTTTCACATACCAATAAGGGTTTTTAGAAATTTCTATCATATAGAATCAATACTCCTTAATAATAACACCGTTATTTTTCAATAACATCAACTACATACTTAAAGAAACATTATTATACTCTCCAACAAACATTTATTCTTTTATATTAAACTTTTACTTACTTATACAAACAATATATCATTAAAAATAGACATTATATGCCCATCTCATCTATTCTTATTAATTGAGAATATTAAGTAGACTTCTCTTTGAATATTTTCATATTTTTCAAACCCTTACAAGATAAAAATAGTTTCATTTTATTAAATAAAAAGACTATAATTGGAAACAATTAGTACCACAAAGTCATTGATATATCCAATCATATTGAACACTATAAACATACCCAATCATATTGAGTATATGAGAGAAGACTATAATTCCTTTGATAATTTTTTATATAATGACTTGAAAACCCTAATTGAATCATTATATGCTTATAAAAAGAACCAAGATACCGCTATTGAAAAATATAAACTCTTGGTTACTAAGGATGTAATTTTCTATAACACATAGGTTTTTTTATTACTTCATAATTTTTCTTTTGTTTCCAATTTTATAAGTTCATATCATTATGATTTCTTTTTCATAGATAGATTTAAAGGTAAGGTTTTGTGGTATTTATGTTTTTATATATAACATAATCTTTTATCATATGAGAATCTTATATTATAACCATTTAATAAATATTTTTTTAAATAAGTTCTTATTAAAATGATAACCCCATTTAAAAGATATTATATCCATTTTTTGGCCAAGTTCCATATTTCGAAAAGTAATGAGTCTTCTTTGGAATTCATCTCACCATTCAGCTGTTTGAGTGAAAAATCATTCCAATAAAATCATATATGATTCCTAGATTGTTGACTAAGTTACTATTTAGATAATCCATCATATTTATAAACATAACTTCAGTATTACAATATCCTTCCAAATGGTTTCCTATCAAAGGATAACCCAAATAAAATGCCAAGATCATAGAGCATAACAATTTGGTCCACATTATTACATTATTTACTTACACAAGATAAGACATGGGTACAGATAATTTCTATAACAAACATGGTTGAATGATTAAGGTATTGATAAGTTTCACTTTGCAAGGAATCTAATACTTAGTATTTATACAGTTATTTAGACTCCCCATATAATCTCATTCTATTCTGATTATGTATCCATGCTTATATTGATTTCGTTTTAGAATAATATTCCATCCACCAAACCAATATGTTTTATCCATATTGATGTTCAACTCTTTCATCAACCCACAATTTGTGTTACTCACCCAAAAATAGAATCCAAACATATTTGAAAATACCTAAATACCTTTCATGTATAATTCATAATAAATTTTGATGTAAATGTTTATAATTATATGATATTGAAAATCTTCACATAATTATGCATGTATTGATAGAAAATCAACCAAAACATTCTATAATAAGTCATATCCTCTAGGACAGTGGAAATTTTGACCCCAAGTCCCTCTCCCTAGTGAGATAGTACTTAAGAGATAATTCAATTAATCATAAATTAAAATACTAATATATATAAACCATGTTTGATAATTAAATTCAAGATAAAAAAATAAATTATATATTGAGGTCAATGTATATGAAAACTATTTCTTATGTTGACATTCCTAGCATATAATATTGGGGTGATTAATTTATAAAAATCAATTTACCACATAAGCCTAATCATACAATCATACATCATTTAATATTTTTTAACTATAATTAATACAAGGAATGATCTATTAAATAAATATTCAATTCTTAAAATATATAATTATAAACAATTATCTAATTTTAGACTTATAGATTTTGGAAATTTCATAATTATTGAATATAAACACTTTATATTTATAACATGAACTTTAAATATTTTCTTTCTATGGAATTTTACTTTAATGTATGATACTTGAATGAAATAATAACATTTTATATTATGATCTTTACTATATAAACTATTTAAATAATATATATTTCATGCACGTAATATTTTTTAAACCATGACCAAATCATTCATCATGACATTATTATGGGTTTTAATAACCTAAAAATACATCTATTTAATTTTAATACATTAAATTAAAGTTGATAACATTATATTGTTCTTTATTCTATAATTCAAAAAACAATTCCTGTTATTATTATTAAATATGTACATTATCTTTAAAATAAAAATTAATTGTATATAATAGTTAAAGGTATAAAATATTAACTTTTAGTATTATTGGATATTTATTTATAAACATATTGAATATATTCAATCAATTAATCATAAACACTCGTATAACTAATCCATTTTTAAAACTTTGATAAATAATAACACTTAAAAATACATTTTAATTATAATTTGAAAATATTATTTACCATTTATTTGAAATTTATATGTTATAAATAAAAAATTAGTGGCCATAAATCTTAATATGTAGTATAATCATATTGGTAAAAAAGAAACAATAGACATGTGTAGGCTATCACATGCATTGCATTAGGAAATTATAAAGAATATTCATCATGTGGGGATTCACAAGGAAGATAGTCTTATAATGGGTGGAAATAAGAGAGTTCAGAGACTCCCACCAGAACATATTGGGTAATAAAACAATGTGAATCAGAGTTGAAGTTTAATATAGGGCTTACCTGATATGTGTATTGTTCAGCATTTCTATGTGCATAGTGAATATGGCACTGGAAACCTAGGGTAAATTGATAAATTACACTTTTTATTCCCACTATGTCTATACTCATCATCAAATATAGTATGGAAATAAAATACTATGTTTTTTAGTACATTGGACATGTTATCGTATAACATATTCTATGATGCTCTATTTTTCTGTTTATATTTCAGTTCATCATTTCAACTTATGATTTTATAATCTACAGTCATGGGCAGATAAAATACCATGACTAGCATTGTTATGTGTATATTAAATCTTAATTGAATTTTTATAAGTAATCTAAAACCCATCCCTAGATCACCCATGAATGAAATATGAAACCTGTGAAAAAATGGAAATGATAAACAATATAAACGATGTGCACCTTTTACAACCAATAAACTGTATCAACCTAAAATCCTCTAAATATGTTAGATGAATATCAAAAAATAGGTAGAAAAATTAGTCAATCCTATAAAATTATTTAAATTTGATGATGAATTATGTTACATGCTGGTGGGATTCCCTTTCATTTCATAATTTTCTAGCATCTCGATATATAATGGAAAAAAGTAAAGGAAGCTTCGAGTTCCCAGAGATGAGACTTAGCTATGGTTTACTTTCACCCATCAATGTTATCATATAGATGTATCTATTATAATTCATTAAGGATTCTCTTAGGAAGATTATACATTTTCTCATGTGTTATAATGCAAGAGTAAATACATCAGCATCATTCATCCATTTCATACAAGAATTCATGTACATATATCCCATCTATTATATCTCTTGTAATATTTTTTTATAGATTGTGAGGAAGATTTAGGACACCCATTTTATTGTAGGTAGTGGAATCAATCAAAGTCTATGAATGTTTTGAAGGGTCTTAATACCAAATCACTAAGTAATATAATACAACTGAGGAAATAGTAACTTGATAGTGGAATGATATGTTATTTCATTCAATTCTATATGAATACCCATTTACATATAACATATGTATATATAAAGGCTTTAAAAAACATAGAATCATACAGGGAACCCCTCTAATGGGCATTATCCACACACTACAACACTTACCAACTATAAATATGGATATAAATTTAAGATCTCTTAGTTTCAAGGCTTCAAAAATTAGTATAAAACCCATGTTAACAAATACAGAGAACTATGTTATATATAAATGTTTACATTGAAGCATAGTGTTGATAAATCATTGGAATGATGAAAACCAATAGTAATATTGTTACTGGGAATGATTCATGAATATGTCTTTAATCTATAAGAGAGTTCCAATGTAGGAAGTAATTCCTTCCATAATATTTCCATGAGCCCAACCTCTCATCCCATTGAACAATGAACAACCCAATTTTTTTTGATAAAGTCCCAATGATAATTCTCTATTGTAAAATAGGTAAAAATTGAATAAAACACCTATTAGTGTGGTGCCACATTTGAAACATAATGGGGTACCTAATTTGAATAATTTACATATGAATGTGATTGATCAGCTATAATCCTACATATGAAGTTATAATGATTGTATTCATATTTGTGTTTATTGATTCTTTCATGAACTCCCTTTCCAATACCCTTTCATAAATCCCTTCCTTATAATTTAAATAATTGGTTCATGCATAATCTAATTTATAATATCCTGTAAATAAATATGTCATGGGAAAAAATTCCATGACCCTATAGTCACAGAGGAAACTATTACATACTTATAAACTTTAAATCCATGTTGTAAATGCCTTGGTGTAATATTTTCATTTCAAAGGTTAAATCCCAACATTATAAATTATAAGTGAATTCCTCCAAAATATTAATTCATTTCATCCATTCAATAAAATATGAGTTTTTAAGAATCACGCAATCCCTACTACCGTATCTAGTCACTTCATGTTATTATCCCCAAAGCACAAAAATTCATACATCCATTATCTTAGAGAGGTAGAGAAAGATTTCAATTTTGTCCCCACAACTACTAAAGATCTATCTAAGAGGGATAATTCAAATTTTAGTCATCATCACCACCTAATTCATAGATCATCACCATCTCACAAATATTTTGGAGAGGAATCCTAGGAGATCCCAGTCTCAGTTGTCTAAGCCAGGGACCCCAAGAGGAGGTCTTATCAAGGGTGAAATATAACAAATGAATGGGAATAAGATCATATTATTATTCTCAATAAAGATTTCTAGAGTTATATAATGCTGGTGACCATTGTATAGGCTCATAACCCTATTTTGAAAATAATTTCAATCTCTATATTCATATTACACCAGGTGAGTAGGCTCATATCCTGACTCACCTAGAAAGAGTCTACCGGTATTTCCTACAGATGTATCATGAGTATGATCGTATTCCAACTCCACTAAAGTGAGTTTTGAAATATATCTTAGTAATTGTAAAGGGTATGGTTTGTAACTATTCTCATATAAATAGATCCCATGAGAATATCCTAGTGGAACTTAAGGGGTAGGATAATATCCCAGCTACTATCCAGCTAGATCATTGTCATATTCCAAAAAGAGCACAAGAGTGGGATTATATCCTCAAATTTATTCAGGAGATCAATCATAAAATTTTAGTTACTTCCTAGGGTTAGTCTTATATCCCTACTCCCCTTGTTATCAATGATTGTTATCATTATATTCCAGATGTAAAAAAGAAAACATGCACATATCCATTACCTGACTTAGGTTGTTCACTTTTATTTTTTGTATGTATTCGATGGATGACATCAAATTGTCCTGATAGAAAAATCAGATTCTCCAAAAAAGTTTTCCCACTCATGAAGGTAACATCCCAAATTGTGTGACCAAGAATGTAATCATATTTCAACCCATGTTACCCAATTGAGGAAATATAAATGAAGTGATCATAGGGTTCAATCTATTTATTAGGAAAATTACCATATCAATATTCCCACTAATGTTCTTGAGGATCATATGCACTTCAAAATAATGGTATTAGAATATAATACCCCTTCATTTATAATAAATGGAATTTTGGGATCCATGGATACTCTCTATAGTTTCATGATCAGTGAATATAGAGTTCCTACCATAACACCCTCCACAACGGTCCTTCCTATGGTGATATAAAGACCTAACATGGTCATATAAACACCAACCATGATGTTACTCCACATAATTTCAACTATAAAGGCCATCCCTATAGTATAATGTTTTACGGAAAAGGGGTTCTTCCACCTGAAAATCCATAAATTGATGGTTTTGATCATTATGGTCATCCCCAAAGAATTCATTTCATCGCCCATAGAGGTCTTCCCTAAGGTTATCATTGTGAAGGTTCTCTACATAATAACATTTTCTACTGCATGAAGATCCTCCAAATGTTAAGACTACTCAAAAGTATCCCTTTTATATAGATTCTCTCAATAAATTAAGGTTAACTACATGGAGTTTATAATCATTATTCAATAGTGTTTTGTCTTAACTAGTGGGTGATTTGGGGTAGAGATCTTCATTTATACCTCCCCCAGACTGCACAACCTTTTATGTAATTGAGGATATTCTAAATAATCCCACACTCCATGAAAAAATAGTAGAAAATTAACCTTTATTTTTGGATTAGGTTTATGAATATCTCACAGTGTATGAGGATAATTCCATGGTTATGTGAAATAAATTGTCCATAGATATAATATCAGTTATGTTCTAGCCCATAGAAACTCCTAAGTGTATCATTAAAAAATCATTAATAGAGGAAGGCCTACATTTTTTGTACTACAACTAATTGGAAACACTCTTACATCTCAAGGCTCGATTCCAAAATTATGGAGGGATTTTCAATCACCTTAAGCCATTGAATGATATTTTATGCAATTGATCTAGATTCTCTTTTAGTGGATTGGGATCCAAAGATAATAAAGTAGTGTAAGTTCCTTCAACATGACTACCTTGGTAGTATGAAATAGATACACTAGATATTCTATATTACCTCACTAGATATGCATATAAAATGGTGGGGATAACATAAATCACTTTTTCCAGCCCATTCACCTAAAAAAGTACCTTCATAGAAGGAAACATTCAATATCATTAATTTGTGCTAAGCCTCATTCACCGAATATGCATATGTTAGTTTGAATATCCATTGGAATGATTCCGTTCCTAAGGCCCAAAAAGGTGTACCTTGTGGGAATGAGCTACTGAAATATTTATTTACCATTATGATGAGAAATTCAAATAGACCTATAATTTGAAGAATGTAAATTATACAACAAAAATGTAAACCTATGAAGCAATAATCTCTCTCTAATAACTAGTGACGAACCCGTATTGATTCCAAATAGAGGATCTGAAGGACTATAAGGTTCTAATAAAAGTTATATCATCAATATTGTGGGGGAAACCCCTACTTATAGGGATGGAAATATTTTTATCTCCACCACTACCACTTCGATCATCAAATCCATAATGGGTACAGGACATGATGGTGGTAGAAAGGAACAAACCCTATCACATAAGGCTAGGGGAATTATTTCCTCCTCCTCTATTAAGAAATTTGGTCTACTATGGGATAGTAGAATGTTCACAGTGAGAATCCTCTCAATTCCTTACAATTTACAATATAAATCCAACATTGGGACCATGTTTAATATGTACTATTCTAGTCCAACTAAGGATCACTATCTATAAAATTATTTTGGGGATCACTGATTAATGTTTGAAAAATCTCATAGGGTCATAAGAAAAAACATATCAACTAGAAAAAAAGTATCAAGGTGGATTATTATTTATCCCTCAATGGATGTTTTGAGGATTAAAAATTTCCTTACTACTCAAAGGTGGGTGATGATATGATTCATATTTTATGTTTCAGACTTGTAAATGTAATTTGTATTGGTACCATAGATAACACATATAATAACACTAACATAAAATAATGTGATGAGGAGTAACCCATTAAAAATGTGTTTCACTCAATAATATATAAAAATGTTCTGCATAACCATCATCAAATATGAACTCATGACTTAGGATATATCCCAAATATTTAATTGTTGTTGACTTAGTGTGATTTTTCGAAGGATAAAGGTAAATACAAGGATACATCCCACCCACCACCTGAAGAAACCAAGACTCTCTCAACAGAGGAGAATCTAGATCAATATTATGTGGAGTTGTAAGATTGAGGCAACTCAATGAAAATTTATTGATATGAATTATTCTTTTTGATTATAAACAAAAGATAAAGGATAATGTTTCAACTTCAATACATATATAATAAGAAGAATCTATTTTTCCAATAATAGTGTAGTCCATCCATCAGATCAGATCTTGGTTTAGAAAACTAGATTATCCTAATATTATCGTAAATATCCACCACTGGGGTGGAAACCACCACGATATTAATAAATCTACCATAGGATAGGACAAAATGGATATCTATAATAGGCACAAATAAGTTAATCATAACATTCTCTGCCTTCTACCTCTAATTTTACATCTAACTATCTAGAATTCCTTCCAAAAATCACTAACTCCATAGAGTTTTATGTATCTTGAATAGATACCAAGGTAATTATCTCAAGGATGATACAGTTATAGATGAATCCATATGAATAATAGGTGGACTTGACTCATCCCCTACCTAGTTTCATGAATTAATCGTTCCAAATATTTAATGGAATGGGATATCTGAAGTAACATATGATGCACTTAGCATATTCATGTTTCCCCATGATGGGAATACACGATTAGTAAGAAGTATAAAAAATATAATGTTTTAAATAGACACAATAGGGACTACTATTGATTGGATTTAGCGATTGAAGAAGAAATTCCATTGATGAATAAAAATATTTGTGATGATATTTCCTCTACCAATTTAGTTCAACGTTGAAGAAAACGACATTACTCGATATCTATAATTGAAAACAACACAAATAACATGAATCTCTCCATAATTATCACCACATGTAAGTGGATGAAGTTTTACCTAGAAATACAGCTTCCACCAGAGTATCTGGTGGAGATATATATAGAAAATATACAAGATGAGTTGAAGACTCCACTAATTCCACTAAAATTTCATGGCAGTTTCTAGGAGATCACAATTGTAGAACAATGGCTTGAATATTTTATATGGTGCTCAAAATCAAAATCTCAACCTGTATCATCTGTCCAAGCGAATAAACAAGAAAAAAAGGCTTCAACTCTCACACTCATGTTAATTCTAATGAATGGTCCAACTCCTAATATTGAAAAATAGCATATATTTCCTCTCTATGAATGGTTGAAGTAGTAGTAGTGTTAGTAAAAAACACCATTGTCGAGTGGGATTGATGAAACAGAATCACTGAAAGTTCATATACCAAAATAATAAAGTCTATTAATTTTTAATAGAATATGTTTCAAGGTATTTTATCACTACCATAGTGAACAACCTGTTCAATCTTCCATATACCAGGAAATATAGAATATTCATTCTGGATGATTATCTAGATTAATACCCATTTTATCATATTTTGGAAAACAATATCCACAACAACTTCATCTTCTAGTACATTCTTCTAAGGATAGTTGAATCCAGACAATTCAAGCATGGAAAACCAATATAAAAAGTAGCTTATATCTCTATTGACTCACCAAAATGAGGAAAAGAATGGAAAAAATAGCTTGTTTTTTGTGTATAAACATTAAATGATTGGATGACCATGAAATAATATAGTTTAGCATAAACAAACTCATAGATCATCTAAATAATCTAGTTGTAACCCCAATTCCATCTCTAAAACTAAATGTGACATCATCTCCCTCAAAATATTATAAGAGTCAATTCGACAAACATTTTTAAAAGAATAAATTGGATTATGATCTCTTATTAGTACCCATGTTTTTTCAAAAACTCTTAAACTTATTACCCTTATCTCCAGGAGGGTGGTCCCCTCCCATAATACAAGAAAAAGGGAACCATCACATAATACGGTAATAAAATTTATATAATGAGTCATAATATGTATTTTCAAATATTATTTTCTTAATTAACTACTTTATTGATAAATAAAAAAAATATGAACCTAAAATTTCTATAAAAATAGAGATATATGTAATAGAGGCCAAAGAGGTAGAGCATAATGAGGTTGGAATGGACCCTGATGCTTAAGAACCATTATTTCTAAGTCCATATATGATGAATTAACCTAAATACATGGACTCCAATAATCCCAAAAATAATAATTTGTATAAACTTGATTCATCTAGGGATCATCTGGATCCAATCATATTATAATAACAGCAAAAAAATATAAAATTTTTTAGTTGAAATTATGGTGTGAGAATGATGATTAATTCCAACTTGCATACCACAATAATTTTCCCCAATTCAAGTCAAATGAATTAATTCGTAGAATTACTATCATTTTACTCTAATCCCAAGACTGAGTAATATATTCACGGAATGATATATCATACCATGTTTTAGAATTTTGAAATCATGAAAAATCTATTTATTATTTTAGCCATGTCATAAATCCTACATTCTATTTACATGGCTGAAAATCATAGGGAGATCATCATTGAGGCCTTTTATTCCAGTCATAGTTAAAGGATAAAATTGATAGAGCCAAGACATATCACATAGAGACAAGATATGCATAATTATTCACAATTATTTTCTCTATAGAACCAAACTAGAAAGGTATCTTAGATAAGATTATCATATTCTTTAATATATCTGGAAGGATTGATAATATCACGGTATATTGGGCCCTAATAAATAATATTTTCAGGGACAATATTATCACAATTCAAACCCTCAAGAACCTATGATATAGTGAAACTAACTTTTCTACTTCTAACGTGAAAATTTAGGGACATGATAACAGAATAAACTATCAATTATGGAGATTAGGTTGAGGGGATAATTTGGTGAAATCATTTCACAGTATAAGTTCATTGGTGCTATCAAATACATTTTATTTAATATTATATTGGTATTATTGTGGCTCTATATTCATGTGGTATATCCATCATCATATCATGAATTCCAAAATTACATTGTTAATAAAAAATTATTGGTACTATATCAGGATAATTCCCCCTTTGAGTCCAATTAATGTCATTAAATGGATGTACAATTATCAAAAATGGAGGTAAAGAAATATATAGTAACATACACCATTTTAAATTGTAACCCTAATGGCCTGTTAATTTCTCGTATAATTCTTTAGAGAAAACATGGTAAATTGTGTGTGTTTTCTATCATCTAAATTTAGGTTGAAATCCTCGATTTGTGAATTCATATAGTCACATAGGTTATATTTGATATTAAATTAAAGTGCCCCATAATTTTTGTCTCATATGATAGTCAATATAAGTTTCCATTTTGATTCCATCACCAATGAAGGGAATGGTTTCATGGTAGTTCATGTGTATCGACATTTCCCCCGAGCGTCATTAGAAAAAACTAGGTATAATTATTAATTAATTGAACCAATAGTGGATATTCAACCAAGTGGATATGATTCCATGGAGAAAAATTAGAGCATGTGGGTTTCGAACACTTTCTATAATTCTATTGGTGTTAGTTATGTCAGATAAGCATATCCCTTCAGAATGTTGATGTCATTCAGATGGGAATAATAACAATATCTCTAAATAGTCTTTGAGATCCAAATATTTTCCCATATTATATACTATATTTCAAAATAACAATTAGTTCTATGATACCTATAATAACAAGTTATTTTGAGAATAAGAATAAGATCAAAGTGATTCCCATCCATAATTCATGGAAGTTTTCTTAACCATCATGAATGAACTCTAATTGTTTAATCTGTGTGTGAAGGAGGACCTGAAACTTACCTTTATCAACATGTACATGACCAATGGGGAATATGATACGTATATCAACATTATGAATCATTAAAAATATTTATTTTCATGGAACAAGATTAATATACCTATATTGTATCTCAATGTATAAACCAATCATTTCAGTTTACCAGGCGAACACTAGAGTTATAAACAAGTAGTTAAAACTATGAATCCAAATCAATATTTCAATATAGAAGCCCCAATTGATAATATTATAAAGTCCATATTCATTTGGGAAGTTCAATACATGACTTGGATCTCCAACATTATTATTTTTGAGAAAAATATTAGTAAATTGTGGTTATGCATCAATTCTATAGATCACAACTATTATTTTCTATCACAAATCTACTCTATTTGTACAAATTTTGGGCTAGTAGTGAAGACTAGAGTAATCCCTAATGGTTTACTCCAATAGACCATGGGTTTTGTCTTTAATTGAGGTTATATAATATATAAAAATGGGATATATTACTCTCAATATTTCCTAGTAAATTATAAATTATCCACTAATTGACATCATGACCTATATTCATAACTAATCACTATACAATAATTTTGTGTTATGAAAAGTGAAAATAAATATACAATGAAAAATACATTAGAATGGAACAAGAACACAATGATCTTATGGAAAACACTAAATGCTCATTATTCTTAACTCAATCACCAATCAACTTCTATGGACCTGAAAAACATGATTTTTATATATTAGGGGATCATATATGTATACAAAATAGGATACTCCCTGAAACATCTCATGTGAATGTAAAAGTGAAAATATAAATAAAAATTTGATATATATATATATATATATATTAATATCTACACTTAAAAAATTACACTATAATCTAGCCTCCTGAATGCATTCTCAAAAAGAAATTCACAAAATATAGGAAACACTAATGAAAAATCATGTATTTAAGAAAGGTAACAAGCTTCCAAATTCCAACTAAACTAATCTTCGTAAACCTCAATGACTTATATCATGGTTATCTCATCCACTCCATATGAAATACATCACATCAATTTAAATATATCATGTTTGCATCATCATCTCATCACATCATGTACATCAATGCACACATTCCAAAACCACATACTCAACACATCCCTGTAATCACATTATAAAAAATAGATCTATAACAACCCTGTATAAATATGTGTAATACCTTAATCAATAACATATAATTGATAATTAAAAATGTAATAAAACAATATAATATAACCTTAATCCAATACAATAGTCACATATATTTATTTCATAACCAAGATACAAAATATCTTGTATGAGAATATACCTAATAACCATCAGCCACCAAATCCTTAATAGGCATGTATTCCATGATACATCTATTGGAGAGTATAGGGTAGGGGTTGTAGTCAACAATATATATCTATAATTACGTATTGGTTTGGAAAACACTCATAACCCAAGTAAAATATAAGCATCCGCATCTCTTACAAACATAAGTGGCAGAGCATAAGAACTAATAGAATATAATGATAGTATAACACACCACAAGCCTAAAAGAATCGATCCTACCCTATAGTCAAAACCAAGCTAACACATCACTTGAAAACCCGGATACCACCACTAAGACTAATAATATAAATTTCATATAAGCATATAAGAATCAATGTTCATCATCATCATGTATCCAATAATTTACAATTACAAATAATTTCAAATTTTCTCATCAAAATCAATTGTTATTTTAGATTAAAAATTTCAATTAAACATATTTCTACTCTGATCATAGAGAATTATCCTAACCAATTTATGGTTCCCAATATTTCACTATAATTTATTTACAATTATAAATAATTGTAATTTTAATATTAAACATGTCCCATATCCAGGAAGATGTAACACCCCGATATTTTGTGAAATAATTTTCATTGAATTAATTTAATCATTTCTATATTTTGTATTTAATGAAACACTAAAAATTTATTTTTTATAAGAAATAACTATGTTTTTATTATGTTATAGTAGACGTAAATTTAATATTTTGGTACATATAAAACTGGAAAAGCCTATGTTACATGAAACACTAAGTTTAGCTTGAGTTATAAGCATCATTGTGTTTAAATGAAACGTGACATATTATAAAAAATATTATTAACTAATATTATAACTGTCACCAAGAAACTAGAAAGAAATATATTAATATAATTAATTAAATAATGATAATATGGATTAAACTTTTATATAATATGATTAATTTGGTGACCAATTAACTAGAAATGAAAATAAACCACATTTGAAAATATTTGAAATCATTTACTGGAAAAATAATTTTGAAAATCAATTAAACCAATTTTGGTGAATGATATTAAGGAAATTGATATTTTATATATTCAATCAGCTATTTAACAATAATCATATGTGTTTCCTTGAAAAGTGATAAAAATAAATCAAAATTTATTCTTAAATATGTAATTTTTATGAAAAAAAGTTATATCTCCTTTTTATGCTGGAATCATATTAAAACTTATTTTTAAAAATTTTATAAAATTAATTTAAACTTGTTTTCTAAAATTATAATATAAAAATTATATAAGGTTTCATTTTTTTTTTATTTTTTGATGAATGTTAATTTTTGGATGAATAATGAAAGATAATGAATTTTAATTCAAAAATGAATTTTCTGCAAATTTATTTTTATAGTTGAATTATATTTTAAACTAGTTTTAAAGTATAATTATTTAAATTATATATAAATGAATCCAATTAATTTTATTTTCAAAAATTTTAAATTGAAATTTTATATAAAATCATCTCAAATTTTTGAATATTTCCAGTTTAAAAACCCATTGTCCCGTCTTATTTGTGGGGTTAATTTTAAATTAATTTTTTACTCTTAATTGAACTAAATTTGAAAACATAGATTCCATATTTGGAATAATAATATTTTATAACTTATAATAAGATGAAATTATATTTTTACCATAGTTATTAGTAAAAATAGCTAAAATTAGTCATGACAACTAAGAGAAAAATAGGATTACTATGAGACTAATCTTTAAATATAGGGAGAAAATGACCTAAAAACATATAAAAACCCCATTTTATGGAACTATTTTTGGAAATTTGGCATGTTTTATCTAAATATTTTCATTATTTCAGGCTCATTTTTTAAGGGAGACTTCCAAATAGTGTCTACATTTTGGTATTTACTTGAATTCCAGTCCTCCTCCATTATAAAATAGAATTCACTCTCCCAAATTCATCACACATATCCTGCCATTCTGTTCAAAATGGCTATAAAAATATTTTATCAAATATCCTAATCTCAACCTAGTGACATAAAATTTTTCATAAATCAATCCACGAAAGTCCTTTTGTCCAAACTGAAAAGAGTAACTTGATGAAAGGGCGAGGTTCAAAAACAAGAATTTTTATTTAGTTTTATTATCCAACACATTAAATTACTATTGTATCATTATTATATTATAAACTCAGTATATTAAATGTAATTATTTTTTTAATTTTAAGGTTACGATCTAAAACATTACACACCTCTATCAGATGGGTTTCACAATCATCGACTGTGTGTATAGAGGACTACAAAATAACAAAATAATGTGATTAATTCATTCTTAAATGGAATAATTAATGATGGGATTAATATAATTATGTGATATATATGAAATAAAAATTATACTATAATTATATTATATGTATATATCTTTTACTTTTCCTTCATTCAATATGATAAGAAATTGGAAACACCATTTATGTGTATGTCTGGCCAACAATCTCCATGAATGGTGTATTTGATTTCTTATTTCCATTCTTTTTAGATTATTATAAATAAATATATACTGAATATATATGAAATTAATATCTTTTTTTACATTCTGTAAGTGAGTAAATCATTATCAATGTAAATTACCAAGAAAAAGAAGTCAAAAAATATATTAAAAACAAAGCGATTATTACCAGAAGTGTAAGTTTAACAAAGAATTATTACTAAACAGGTTATACAATGTCATAATCAAATAATATATATTATTATATATAATAATATGGTTCTATGTTATATTTATAATTATGTTATATTTATTATACATGATACTTTAACGTCTATGATGTAATTTAAGACTTTAGGTAAGGTGATTTCTAGTACAACTTTTATTTCTAAGAGACTTATGCCATAATCACCAATCATTTCCTTTGTGTGGTTTAAATAATGACTTATAAAATATTATCATGAATTTTATTAACTATATTAAATTAAAATTTTATATTTATTCTATTATTTTTTATATATCATTATTGAAAAGTTACACATGTAGTAAGGAATATTTTTCTCACATTTTTACTTATATAAGACACATGTAATATTCACCACCTATTTCTTTTATGTAGTTTATATGCGAACCATGAATTTATTTTATGATTCTTATAAGTAAAATTATTTTTATTTATATATCCATTTTACGATCTCTATTTTTCGGTTTTACAGTTCTAAAGTTACAAAATTGTTAAAGAAATCTTGGCATAATTTTCTGTCTTTGGACACATGTTGTGTTATAAACCTATAGTCATTTAAGATGTGTGCAATCTTCCCATAAAAAATGTTATTAAAAAATATCTGTATCTTAATGATATTTTATGCTTCCTATAATTTTATTACTTCATGGGTATTATGATTCACTCTTATCTTTTCTGTATTATTTATGATTATGTTTCAATTGATGAAATATTATGACCCATCTCTCAAGAATTTTCATGAATTTACTTATGCTTTGGTTAATCATGATATCTTCTTATTATTGTATCATTTTTTCACTCATTTTTAAATTAGATAATTGAGAAAGGGTTTTTTAATGAATTCGGAACATATATCTCTCTTCGATCGGAAATCTTTTATTCAAAAAGCATGTTTTGTAAAAATGGTTTCAAAAATGTATCTAAATATTTAATAAATACATTTTTCAGGAAAATTATTTTAATAATATTTTCTATTTTAAATGTTTTTAAAAATAGTTTCAACACATCCTTTAAATGTTTGGAAGGTTATTTTTAATGAAAAATGGTTTTCATAATGTTTTATGTTTTAAAATTAATTTTTCTAAGAGGAAGGTATATTTCCTTCTAAAAATGGTTTTAAATGATATTTCCAAATAAGTTCCATATAAAATGAAATACTTTGATTTATGTTTTGATTTATCATGGTAACTATCCAAGGATTCCATTATAATTATTTCTTTGAATAGTTTATGTTTAAGATAAGATTTAATTTATGAAACCTATTTCTCTTGTTTGGGTTATACTATGATCTAATGATTATGAAACACACTTAATTTCATAGGTTATTATTCTATGGAATGATTATTAATCCTATATATTTTTCAAGGTTTATGATATGATTAATTTTTATTATCCTGATCTACACATATGTATGATTCTAGTATGTGACGGGTGATACCAATATCTCACTCCAATATATTGGGTAAAGATTTAGATCTCATGGTATATTAATGGGAAACTAGTTGAAGTACTTGATAAATAATGGGAAACATGTTTTTTTACTGATCTACACTGGAAAATAGGTGCATCCTGATCTATAATGGGAAATGGGTGTGTCCTGATCAAAAATTGGAAAAGGGTTCATCCTCATCCACAAAGTCAAATAGTTGCGTCCTAACCCACTATGGGAAATATGTTTTTTTATGATCCACTATATAGATAGTCTTGAATGTTAAATTCGTCAAATGAAATGTTTTTCAATATTTATGATGTTCCTCAAATTTTATAACATGATATTATGATCCATGATTGATTCATGATGATTTCTCACCCTTAGGGTTCATTTTTTCTTAAAATATAATGGTTTACGCCATGTGTCATTTTTATGATCTATGATTGGTTGGGTATGAAATTTTAAAGATTTTATTCATTACCATATAAACTTATTCAAATATTATTCTCTCATTTGTTCATAGGCTTATATCTCTTATGTTTACCCATACTCAACATCTGAGCACACCATTTCTTGTTTTTCCTTCCCCAAGTTATGAAGAATGTATTATGTACGATATTCCTATGAGAGGTAATAAATGGTTTGATATACTTAATGTTTGTAATATTCATCTAAAATGTTCTAATATCCATGAATTTTAAGTGTGGGTTGCTATTGTCTGTATCAAAGGAATGGTTTATTCAACATTTAGAAACTAGGATGAGAAAAAATTCATATAATACCTAGGAATATTTCAAATGATATGTCTATAGATTTATCTAAAGATAAGTATAATGATGACTAAAACTATAGGAAAATGTCCTAGAATTTTGGTAAAGGTTAAATTAAGTGGTTTCCATGAAATACATCCTTGTATGGATACTAAAATAATATTTGGATAGAGAAAAAATGTAATTAGGAGTAACAAACCTAAAACCACTTTATCGATCTTGGCTCGGTTGAGAACCGGTGCATGACAACGATCCTTACTACACACCTGATTTGACACTCTTGGGGGGTATGCATTGTAAATTCAAAACATCATTATGAACCATTATAAATTATTTAAATAGATGATGACTCTTAATAACAAAGGATAGACCTAAGGTGTAATAGATTAAAGAATAACTTGTTATGGTTTATACATCTAATAAGTAACATTTCATTATTATATGGTTTTCCAAAATGAACAGTGTTGGTCACACTATTTTTTTGGAATTAGTAAATGGATGTAATCTAAAGGAACCTTGTTAACGGTTAATGTAATGGAAAATATGATAATTGTAATCTTGCACAAATAAATGACATGGGAACTAGAATGAAAACTATTATTTATATGCTCAATCAACTTTATCATGCTAGGAACCAAGTTTAACAACCAAATGAGCAATGAATGAAACAATTATTTTGCCTTTTAAGAGGCAATGTAAAATTTCTTTTAGTGGTTACACTAATCCACTATTTGATGAGAAATGGATCAGTACTAATGAATTTTTTTCCATTCATTAGTTCATGGATTATTAAAAATTCATTTTGGATGTGTATTGTTTGGAAGGTGAAGCAGATCAGTTGTAGAATATTTTTTTAAGAACCTAAGAGAGAAATAAGAAATTAAATCTTTGGAATGGGAAGAGTTTAATGAGATATTTTTAGTAAGTACTTCCCTCATATTATATGAACAATGTTGGAGAAGGAATTAATTGGGATTAACTAAAAGGAGTATGGACCCTTTAGTACCTATGAAGCTAATTTTATAAAAATTCCACGATATGTTTTTTGATTAATAATCATCCCTAAAAGAAAAATTGATCATTCATTTGGTGGAATGAAACCATTTCAATGAATAGACTTGGCTATGATATAATTTAAAAGATATTAAGATGTTATTCGATTTTCACTAAATCTAGAAATGAAAATTGAATATTCCCATGATTCCTTTGTTTTTGATATGAAATGTAAGATCGAATCTCATGAAAACGAAAATGTTCAAAAGAAATTATAGAATTTTGTGTACTGAACATATGGGAAAAGCATCCAAGGAATTTCATGATTAGAAATAGGAGGTTATTTAATTTTATAAAGGCATGTCTCAAAATTTTCTAATGTTAAAATATGATTAATGGGATTGTCAATGTAAGGGAAGAGAAAAGAATACTAAATAATGCGCCACCCACACATCAGTGTTTCAAGTGCAATGATTTTTGGAATTATGTAAATAAATTCCCTAATTCAAGTGATAATATGGATTACCAGACACATATTTTTTAAAATAAAATGGAAGAAATAAATTATTATGAAATCATAATTGATAAAGTGAATCCTAATAAATATGGAACACTTTTCCTCCCCTCCTTAGTTAGGAATTTTATTTTTTAGTTTATATGAATAAGCACTATAGAAATCTTATTTTTCACACTTTAGTAAGGTTTCAGGTAAGTATCTCCATCTACATGGATTATGGAATAATAAAATCACACATAATATTATATCATACAAGGATAAACCCATATTTCCAATGAAAATGTTTTTATTATAAGATGATAAATTATTTATTTAATAAAGGTTGGATTATATTTTGGAAGGGTTATAAGGTTAACAATTTATAGAATAGTTTGAGTTGAAAATTTGATTAGGTTTTGAATATTAACATATTATCTAACCAAATTATGATTTATGAATATTTTATAACATTCTCTAACCATTTTTCTTTGATGATAATGAAGGATTTTTATGTTAACTTATCGTTATACTTATAAATATAATGATTTATTAGTGCATAAGGAATAAAAAATTCACTTTCATTTTTTTGAGTAAGATATGAAGTTTAAATTAGCTAAGAAAGAAAGGGTTATATTTTTCAAATTAAAAAGAATAAAATAAAGTTATTATACATCTTTATGAAATTTTTTCAACATTAGGAAAAGTAACATGAAACCAAAATGTTATCCTAGTAACTTCATTTCTAGTTAATCAAATAGTACCATGGATAATTTTAGATTTATGGTTTTTAATTTGTTATCATTATCTAGATCACCCAATTTTTTGTTATCAGTGATCTATATATATCTATATAATTATTTACCTTTTTCTTCCATGTCCAAATATTTATTTCCCACCTATGTTCTCCTATGTTGAATCCTCATTATGAGTTACTTTAGGTATCCTTTAGGTTTCCATATTTCCATCTTTAAATAGAGTTTTATTATTAATTTTTATTATTTGGGTTTTAGGAAATGAACATTAAAGTACTAATCCTTTGATGACATAACTGAATTTTGGGGAAAAATCATTTTTAGAGGGGTAGATGTAACACCCTGAGATTTTGTGAAATATATTTTTTTGAATTGATTTAATATTTTCGGTACTTTAAATTTAACTCATTACTAAATATTATTTCTTTTATTTGAAATAAATATGTTTATATTTTTTTATAAGTAATAAAAAGATAATATTGTGCTACATGAAACACTATATTTTCCTAATTTACATGAAACAACTCGTTTATCTTGAGTTATAAACAACACATAGTTTAAATGAAACATGAAATATTACATAAAATATAATTATCTAACATGATCATTATAGGAAAGAGTTTATAATAGTGGTTATTAATTGGATTAATTAAATTATAAAAAAAAGTTTTACATGAGTATATAAGATAAAATCTTTGGTAACCATTACTAGAAAATAAAAGAAAACTCTTTTTAAAATATAGGAAATAATATGTTGGAAAACTATTTTAATAAATTATTTAAACAAATTATTGTAAATTATTTTAATAAAATTAATATGTTATATTTTTAATTATTTATTTTAAATTATTCCTATAATTTTTCTATAAAATAGATAATAATAAATTCATCTTTATGCTTAAATAACTATATTTTAATAAAAATAGTTTTGTCACCTTTTTATGGAAAAATAATTTCAAAACAGATGTTTGATACTTTTAGAAAATTAATTTTTTAAAATAATATTCATTTTATAAATTGGAATATCAAAATTATCTTAGGGTATTATTTTTTTTTTATTTTTCTAATAAGTTTCATTTGATGATGTATACTCATAAAAAGTGAATTTTAATTGAAAATTCCATTTTCATCTAATTTAATTATATAGATAAAATATATTTTAAACTATTTTTAATGTATATTAGTTTATCTATAAATATATCAATCCAATTAAGTTCATTATAATCAATTTCATATTTAAATTGGGTATAAAAAACATTTCAAACTTTTGAATATTTTCACTTTAAAAACCTATTCTCTCGTCCCATCTACAGGATTAATTTTAAATTTAAATTTTCCCATAATTGATTTAAATTTAGAAAAATGGATTCCATATTTTTAATAAGAATAATAAATAATTTCTAGTAACTCCAAAATAATTTTTTCCATAAAGATTATTGAAAACATTTAAAATTTATCATGTTGATTACGAGAAAAATGAGTTTACTGAGGGTGTAGACATTAATCTTAAGAGGAAATATTTTCTAGAAACTTGTCCAAAACCGATTGGATGGGAATATTTGGACCATATACCCATGTTGAAATAAAATGGTTCATTATTTTATGAGAATTATGTTAGGTATACTACCCAATAATATTTACTTTTTGGTATTTACAGGAATGACACTCATATATTATAAAAGGGAATTCACTATCCTGAATTCTTCAAAAATGTTAATACATTTGTCCCAAAAATTACCAATAAAATATATAATAAAAAATTAAATTATATCTACCTATAACCTCACTATTCTAATAAATCCAAAAATTATGTCCTTTGTTGCAAACCAAAAGGACTTAACTAAATAAGAGTTTACATTCATCAAAGTGCATTTTTTATTCATTCGATACCCACTGAAATTGATCTTATATCATGATTATATAATAAAATATCTATATATAATTTAATACAATGTTTTATTCTATTTTTATGACCTAAAAATTCACTCACATCCTTTAAATGGGATTCACAGTCATTATTCGTGTGAACAGAGAAATACTGCCTCGTAAAATGATGTGATTCATTCATAATTTACATAGAATTATTATGGATGGGTTTAATAGACTTATGTGATATATATAACATAATAAATCTAATATAATGATAATATATGTATATATATGTATATGTATGTTTTTTATTTATTCTATAAGAAAAGATAATGGAAACAACATTCATGTGTATGTACGGCTGACCGTGTCTATGACAGTGTATTTCATTTCTTATTTATATATTTTATTGATTTTTATAAATAAAGATATAAATATAATTAGTTAATATATATGTTATTTATATAACATTCCACATTCCATAAATTAGGAAATTAGGATCAATGTAAGAGGACCAAAAATATCAAGTCAAAACATATACGGAAAACAAAGTAGTTACTGCCCAAAGTGTAAATTTGACATGGAATTGTCACTAAATTGGTAATAAATGTCATAATAAAATAATATATGTTATGAAATATAAAAATTTTGTTCTTTGTTATGTTTAGAATAAAAGTTGATTTAATATACAAGATCTTTGAACATGTATTAAGGAATTCAAGACTTAAGGTAAAGTGATTTCTAGTCTTGCTTTAATTTCTATGATTCTACTTCCATATTCACCACTAATTTTTTTGTGGGGTATATAATACCCTATTCCATGTTATATAATTAATTTAATTATTTAATTATTTTAAAAGTTTAATTTAGTATATTCTTTGTTATATATCATGTTCCAAAATCTAATCATGTAGTAATGGATCTCAATCTCACTTTTTAATTCCATGAGACACATATCATATTCACCAATAATTTCATCAATGTGGTGTATATACATTGAATGAATTTATTTTATGATGATTATAATAATAATTATTAGTATTCAGTTATCCATTTTATGATCTCTATTTCATGGGGTTCACATTTCAAAAGTAACCAAATCAGAAAGGGAATTTTCTCTCAATTTTCCTTCTTTGTGATACATCTTGTGTTATGCACCTATATTATCTTACAAAGTGTATATAATTCAAATTTGAAATTTTATATCATGAATATAATTATTTGATGATATTTTAAGCTTAATTTGATGTAATTATTTCTTGGGGATTATGATTCAAATTTAACAAAGTTTTAATTTTTTATTACTATATTCTCATCATTTATCAAGATTGTTTATGATTAAACTTATATTGAAGAAATATTATGATCCATATCTCAATAATTATCATGAAATTTAATATACTCTAGTTTCTCCTCGTATAATAAAGTAATGGTACCATTTTCCACTATTTTTTTACTTTATATTATTAGGAAATTGTTTTTATAAAATCAAACTATATTTCTCCCATCATAAGAAGTATTTTTTATTAAAAATATTTCTTAAAAATGTTTTCAAATTTTTTTATAAATGATATTTTAATATCATTATGAAGGGAAAATATTTTAATTTTTTTCCAATTTTTAAAAGTTCATAAAATGGTTTTTAATGAAACCTAAATAGGCTTTGAAGGTTTCTTTTAAAAAAAGAATTTCAAAATGTATTATTTTTAAAAAATAATATTTCAAAGAGGAACAATTATTTTCATCATGATATGAATTTAAATTATCATTCAAAATTATTTTCCATATATTTTGACATAATTTGTCATAGTTTCTTCATTACTAGGTGTATTACACATGGAAAAATTCTATTTAATTCGTTTAATTGATTATTTTTAAGATGACTTGTTTTTTATGAAAATTTTTTCTCTTCCACAGGGTATACCATGATAAAATTATTGTGAAACCCAATTCTTTAAAGAACCCAAACCAAGTAGGAGAGAGTTGATTCCTTACTTAACTAAATTTGTACTATGAATAATAGATCACATCCCGAAGTACTGAATAATTTAATATCATTGAAAAAACCAGATACATACATAATTTTTACATTATAACATTTAAAGCAAAAAACATAAAAAACGACTAGAAACTCTTAGAATATATTTGATTATGTTTGAATTGAATTTAGAATATACATCATACTATCATGGGGAAAATAAAACATAAGAAAGGGGTGGGATCATATGCTTAGTAAATATAAAAAATATAGTGAAATTTATTATTAATAAATATAATCAATAAGTAAAGGTTAACAATTAAAATCTCATTCTATTAAAACATAATATTCAGTAGAATATGGTAGGAATAAAAGATGAATAAATAATTCCATAAATAACCACATGAGAAAAAATATAACAATTGTTAATCTAATAATATAATAATCACATAGATTATAAAATAATAACATCATAATGAAGGAATACATAATTATGAACACCTAAAAAAATATTTGAGGCCTCAGAAATGACATCAGAAAATAAATGGTTAAGGTAATAGACAAATCCATATCTAAAAATAAATGGGCAAGGCCTTGGAGAGGTCCATATATATTTTGTCTCATGAGACCTAACAATGCATAAAGGGGCTATAGCTACACCCAAAAATCAAATAATCAGTCCATAACATTCCACATATAAATGGGGTTTAACCTAAAAAACATATACATATGAAATGTAAATAACTTTCTCAAATCAGTAAAAATAATCACTAACAATTTTGAGTATTATTGTGAATGGTATCAAGCTATAACATCCATAGTAAAACTAATCAGAAAACATTTAATACAATATGTTATATCATATCATTAAATAACACTACCAATTAATCATAATTTTGAACAGAGGGTGTGGAAAAATATTAAAATACTCTAATAGAAACCTCGACGAAATCAGGAGAGAAATTCCCTTTTTTATTTTCAAAGAAGTGTTATTTAAAAAAATCATTTGTATTTGTCATAAAATCATATTATATAAATTTATATCATATAAAATAATATATAAGGACAATGAAGTTATTTTTGAAACATAAATTATTTCTAGATGAAGTGAAAACATGTTAAATAAGTTTTTATGAAACATTTGAAATGGGCCCCTTCAATGTTGTTTGGGGGAAAATATAAAAGGTTATCTAAAGTCATTGATGGATTAATTTTTTACTTAACAAAAGAAAAGATATAATTTAGTTTTTAATGATAAAAACATTTACATAAAAAATATTAGTGTCTTAAAATTTATTATGTAGTGTACAAAAAAATGGGTAAGAAAGCATGAAATTCCCTTTAATCAATCCTGTTTATTAAAAAGAATTTAGAAGGGAACCATGAAAAAAGGGTATCTACCTATCATAAAAAGATGAAAAGATCTAGATACAGTATATTGGAACATATAAAAATTATTTATAATAAGTATATAAGAATAATAAATAATTTTACTGGGTTAAATAGAGATAAATTGTAACACGAATAGAAAATAGAGTTTTCAAAAGAAACCCTTACCTAATGTCTAAATGTGTTCTGTACTTGTACTAAAATACATGGATAATGAAATTAGATTCATTTATAATTTAATGAAGAAACTATTAAACATCAATTTGATTTATTAAAATTTTATTACGACCATTTTTGGTATTTTTGATGAGTTATAGGATTTAATTTCACTATTCAAGAGTGTTCTTTCCCTTGGTTATCATGATTGGTTCACTAGTGTACATGTATGGAAGATCATGTAAGTTGGGAATAGTAATCCATAATTGAAATTATATTTTATTAATTAAAATATATAAGATTAAATTGGTATATTATTCATGTGGTTTTTTGTGATAAGGATGAATCATTAGATAAGACGTTAGTGATAATCATTTAGATTATATTGGATGTTTTTTGGTCATCCAAAAATATTTTTTTATCATTAATTAATATTATGATTATATATTGGTTTCAAAAGATTAAATAATATTTATTAAATATATTTTAATATTTTTTATCATAAAAATTTATTATGAATATACTTGAAGGTATAACTGAAAAACCAAAACATGTCATCCACAAAGGTGGTAAATCAGCACCTCATAGACGACATTTTATTTTTAGAATAAAATAAATAGGAGACGAGACATGATGGTGGATTTTACATTAACATAATAAAATTAAATTGTGTATAAGATAAATTATATATCAAACATGTTTGAATAGAAGAGGTGAGAAGAGTATAAGGAAATATAATAAACTAATAATATAATAAAGAAAGAGAAAGAGGATTTTACCTCTTGAATTATTTTTCTTAAGAACAACATTGGGGAAATTCGTTTTTGTATTTTGTTGGGAACATAACCTCTTAAAAGTGGTAAAGAGTCTGGGGAAGAGGACTGTGTAGAAATTGAACAAGATTCATGTCTCAATATGTGTGAGTAGAAGAGGTGGTGTGGGGTGATATTTATAGTGTAGGAGAGGAGAGTTTTTTATTATTTTATTCAATGGTTTACTATTTTTCCTCACAACTATAAATAGTTTTATTATTATAACTAAATATATTAAAAATTAAGGGATGTTTGATATTGTGGACTTACATCAACCATACATCATCCATGACTCAATAATTCATGTATATATCTAATACCATAAATTATCATATTTCACTATTCACAAAAAATTCAACTATTTTTTAAAAATACCAATAAATCAACCTAACAAAATTTTGGTGTGTAGAATTCAAAAAATAATTCTTTTTATTAATTTTTTTTCAAAATATGTAAAATATAATTTTTCTGTAAAATCATCATTTTCTTCAAAAATACATATTTTAATATTATAACCAATTTAATGACACTATCAAAAATTAATTTAAGTCTTATGAAATTATCTTATAATCAGAGGACAACAAATTATTAATTTTTGAATATATTTATGAAAATATATTTTCATTTAAATAAATATATTAACTATAATATTTTTAATAAATAATTACAACTTGTAAAATTACAAATACCACATATATAATTTTTAAAATATTTATTTACTTATTTCATGATATAAATATATCATATTGTAATTCAAAAGTTACCCAAATTTATTTATAGTTTCAAATGTAAGGTTTCTACCCTGTTGGCCATATTACTATTCATAATGGTAAATTTACTATTCCAATTATCATACATAAAAGTATATTATAACATTAAACACAGTGTTTCATGAACCATAAACTATATAAGATATAAAATTTTCAAGGAGGTATACCATAAAATCATGGGTTGTTACATTATCCCCTCCTTCAAAAAAATAAATAATCCTCGAAATTTCTAGAATGTCACCTCATAAAATTATTTGGGTAGTTCTTCATCAAAAATTACACCAGTTTCCATGTCACCTCATTAATTATATGATTTTTCCAAAGTTACTTTACCAGATGATTTGTCTGATTCCTCAAAACCTGCTCTCTAATGTCCACAATTTGGATAGGCTCTTCATAGTGAGATAAATTAGGTTTCAATTATCTTCCTTTAGAAGTGAGGACATGTGTTGGGTTAGTCATGTACTTCCCTAACAAAGATATGTAGAACACATATGGAATTTAAAAATACTAGGATTCATGACCAAATGAAAATCCACAACTCTAATTTCCTCTTGTATATTAATGATTTCAATATATGCAACTCTCAGTTTCCCTTATTTCTAAATCTTATGTCACCCTTCCAGAAAGATGCCTTCAAGAATTCATGATCTCTTATTAGAAATTGAAAATACTTACATAGATTATCCTCATATCTCTATTCCCAAATTTGATCTTCTTGGATTTGAGCTTGAATAGTCTTTACCATTGATGTGGTTTCCTTCACAAGATCTGGGCCTAGAAGCTTCCTTTCACTAACTTCTTCCCAAAAAGTTTTCTTACAACATCTCTTTCCATACAATTCTTTATATGGTGCCATTTGAATACATGAATGGAAATTACTATTGCATTAATACCATTTATAAGGTAAATAATAATCCAACATACCTTGAAATCAATTTTATCATGATCTCAAAATGTCTTCTAATGTTTTAATGTTTCTTTCAGAATGCCCCTCAAATTGAGGGTGATAAGCTATACTCAACCGATGCTCAGTGTCTACAGCTTCCAAAAGTCATTTCCCTAATTTCGATGTATATCAAGGATCATGATTAGACAAAATAGAAATAGGTTCTCCATGAAATCTTACAACTTTATTAATATATATTTTTTCAAGGCACAATATTTGAAAATCCTCCCTTATAGTGAGGGAATGTGTAGATTTGGTAAGTCAATAAACAATTTACCATATTACACCAATCAGTCTTGGATTCCTTAGTAATAAAGTTTAAAATCCACAGTAATTTAATTTTATTTCCATTTAGGAATAAATAGATAATGATTAACTCCTCTTGAATGTTCTCTTTCAACCTTCACCTATAGAAAAACTAAACACCTTGATACATATTCTAAAATTTCCCACTTCATATCATATCACTAGAAATGTTCCTTTAGATCTCTATACATATTAATGATACTATGGTGTATAGATAAATTTTATCTATTATAAATATCAAATAATTCCATTTTTCACTTTGTTATAGTGGGAACATAAGGCATCTTTACAAAATTTTAGAATTTTTTCCTCATACCAGAAGTCATGTAACTTCCCATCATTAACACCTTTAATTTTTCATTGAAAAATATCATCATCAGACTAAGAAAATTTAATCCTTTGCAATAAATATGTTTGGGAAACCAATTGAAAATGTAATAATGTTTCACCTTCCATAATAATAACCATATCCATATTTTATAGATCCATTTACATAGGATACTTTTCATTCCTCATTTTATTCATAACTCAATGATCCTTCCAGATCAATGAATTTTCTATCTTATTCGCCTTTCCAAGGTAGTAGTTTGATGAACAATCATAATCTATGTGTATCTTGAGCCATATATTTTTCCTTATGTTGAGTTATTAATGTGGGAAGATATATTTCTATCTCTATTGATCTATATATGTCTTACATATTACTCCATTCAGATAGTGTCTCTATATCTTCAATGAAAATATTACAACTATTACCTGAATATCTTGATTTGGATAGTTATTTTCATGTGTTTTAACTCCCTGAATGCATAGGTAATAAATCTATCATTTGGAATTAGGGAAAACCCAATTTCTTTCTTTCATGAATCATTATAAATCACAATCCTACCATTTAAAAATGTTAGAGTCACAATCAGATCATTCAATAATCCCCTCTTCAATTATTCAAAACATCTTTACATTATTTTTTTCATATTAATTTAACCCCTTTACGAGTAATAATGTTTAAAAGGTTAGCTAATTAGATGAAATTTTGAATGAATTGTTGATAGTAAAATACTAACCAAATTAATTTAAATTCATAATTTATATAAGTAAGTGTAGGAAATTTATAAACATTCTTGTTATTCACATAATCAATTGAGATTCCATCCCTAGAGACACTATGACAAAAAAGGAAACTATTTGAATCTAGAATTCACATTTTCTAAACATACTATTTGAATAATTTCTTTTAAGAGTCTGTAGAAAAATCTATACATGGTTATAATGATCCTCATAGCTTTTATATTATATCATTATATCAACAATAAATACAATAAAAATATTTCAATATATTCCATGAACACTATGTTCAATATATCCATAAAAATAGGGGCGCATTAGTCAGTGCAAATGGAATCACTAGACACGTATAATGATCATATGTTTTTCAAATTGATGTCATTGGAAGATCATCCTTTACACATACTATTGATGATATCCAAAATTAAGGTCAATATTCAAAAAATATTGATCTTTTTAAAGTTGATCAAATAAATCATCAATGTGAGGTAGAGGATATATGTTCTTTATTGTAATAGAATTGATTTCTCTATAGTCAATTATCGACCTCATGTATCCGTCTTTCTTCTTATTAAAGGAAAAAGGTCTTCCCATGGAGAAACAATAGAGAGAATAAGTCTTTTATTATTTAGTTGTTCTTTTAGTTTCTTTAACTCTAGTAATTTCATAATTTCCATTCTATAATGAGTCTCTAATATTGGACATGTGTGGGGGATAAAATTAATAAAAACCTCAACTTCCTACCCTTGAGGATTTCTAGTTAAATCCCCTGGAAATACATCATTGTATTCTTGTACAATTAGTAGATACTAAATTTGTATATTTCCTTCCTCATCCATATATACTGTTTTGCCTTCCTCCCTAATAATTTAATTAAGTAGACCTACTCATGGTGGATCCAAATATGGATCAAATGATCAGGTTTCTACTATAAAGATAATGGATTCCATATCTTACTCACCAGACAAAATTTCTTCTTTTTTGTAATATATTTTTGCCTCATATTTTGAAATTCATTCGATATCAATGATTATATCAAAGTAAATCATTGGTATGATGATAAATCTGGAAACTAAAGCATGTTTATGTTCAATAAATGGGATTTACGAACATATCGTTATTGCAATGAGACATCCCTTAGGTTTATTTACTGATGAAACCTTTATTGAATGAAAAATTAAATAACTAGTTTTCATGGATTCCAGGGAAGTTATAATGAATATGATGACCCAGAACCAAATAAATAATTGGATAATTTTGAGGAAACAATTAAAGTACACACCACCACATGATTAGGAACTTAAACATCATCAGTTATGATCACAAAAGATTTTACTTTCTCCCATGATATTTTATGAGGAAAATTTAATTAACTCTTTGGAAAATAATTTGCATTGTGTCCCATACCCGCGAATTGTATCATTAGAAATCGGTAGCTTCTTCATTTTCCTTGAAATCATGAGCTTGACAGCCTTTCTCTTCACACTTGTTTCAATTTCAATTTTCTTTTAAGAAGGCTCTCATGTGTTTCCTTCCACAAGTATCACATATTTGAACATATTATTTTCTATTCTTAACTTTATTTATTCTTTACTATGAAACCCTCTTCTTCTCTTGCCTTCCATTATAGTCCTAATAATTTTAAAATTCCTTCTCTTTCATGAAAAAACATGATATTATATCTTCATATGAAGATAACGTTTGGGAGACTAGTTCCCTTCAAAGTAATGTTATTAGCCTCTCAATTAAATGATCAATCTTTCTCTTTGAATTGGGTATATAATCCACAACATTCCTTGATTACATTGTACTATTGGATTCATACTCAGTAGCATTTTCATCCTTTTTCCCTCAGATTCATGAATTGTATCTCCATATCCACTTCTTATTATCAAGGGAAATATTTTAAAAAAAATTATTTAAAATACAACAATTCAGTGTTTTATATATATTCATCCTCCTTCATGTTTTGAATAAAAATCCACCACTGATTCGTATCTCCTGAGAGAAAATAAATTTCCATGACTACCTTCTCCCTTTTGTTAATTCCCCACAAAATATATATCTTCTCTAAGGAACATATCTATTTCTTTTCTACAAATGGATTTTCAGTCCCATATAATGATTTAGGTCATTATCTCATGAATTTTTCAATCATTGAACCTTGATGTGGTGGGTTGGGATTCTTCAAATTGGTAAGGTTATTCTTCAAAACTTTATTTTCCTATTCCATTGTAGTTATAATTTGTTCATCACTAGTTGCATCTCCAGTCAAAACATCATGATCTTGCATGGGAGGTAAATCCCTACATGGAATATGTTTGTTTTTATGTTTTAAATTCCTTCCACTTGAGGAAATGTTTAAAAAATGGAATACACTAAATGAGGTTATGAATCATAATGCATAATTATGAACATGAAAAACACTTAACATAAAATGAAAATTAATGCATTGCTAATCTCATAATTATAAGAATTATTTATTTGGGAACATGGATCATTTTTAATAATTCATAATTATTTGTAAATAAAATGTTCATTATCCATAGAATATCCCCCCAGGAGTGCCAAAACAAGTGCATAGTAAGACCCATTGTTGTGTAATAGGTAACACAGAGTCAGCCTTGATGAACCTTTAAATAGTTATTACCCTTAGGTACATGTGACATAGAACCACATCCATTTATAGTATCCAGATATGAATTTATTTCTAAGAAGACCCAAAAATCCATACATTACCAAAATTCGAGGATGCTCTTCTATGCATATCCTCAATTTCTATCTTCTGTAAATGTTCCCTAATATATGTTTTATAAATAATTATTCTAAAGTTTTAATTAATTTTCCCCTGATACCTACTGTAATGAACCCTACCCCAGTATCCTGGTGCTATTGAATTACTTAATTACATTGGTAAATTTGAATAATAGATCATATCCTAAATAACTGAATTGTTTAGTATCTTTGAAAAAACTAGATACATTCATAATTATTAAATTACAACATGTAAATGAAAATCAACATTGAAACCCTATTATTAACTCTCATAATCTCTTATATTATCACTATAAGTCATTGATGATATACATCTTCACATCTTGGGGAAAATAAATCATAAGAATGGGGGAGCTCAGATGCTAAGTGATGGTTTGAAATATAAAGAAATATATACTAAATAACCATAACCCATAAAGATTATTGAATAATTAAAAACAAATTTCATTAAAACATAATATTAATCATAGTATTCAAGGAATAAATGATTATTAAATAATTCCATTAATAATAACATGAGAAAAAACAATGGATATTATACTAGTCTAATAATCCCATGGATTATAAATTATTAATATGATAATGAGGGAATTTAGAATGTTGGACATTTTAAAGAAACTGTTGAGGCTATGGCCAAGACATTTGAAAATAAATGGTTATGTCATCAGCCATATCTATTTTTTATCATTAGACCTACCAATGTATCAGAGGGATATAGAAGGCCCCAAATTTATATACTAAGTCCAATTAATTCTTCTTATGAATTTAGTGAATCATAGATAACATATAAATATGAAATTTAAATGACATTATTATATCAATAGACATACTCACTAACTATTATGAGTAGATTGGTGGATGGTATCAAGATAGAATATCTATAGTAAAATTTATAATATGCCATTTAATAAAATATGGTAGATGATTTTATGAAAAGTCAATCATAATTAATAAAATGGTTTAATAGACCGGTGTTGAAAAAAATGAAAATACTCTAATAAAATCATTAGGTAATTCCTAAGATAAATACCCTTTTTTACTTTGCAAAGAGTAGTCCCTTTTAAAAAATTAATTTTTATTTTTCATAAAATTAGATTTCAAAAATTTATATACATGAAAATAAAATCTAACCTCCATGAAATTATATTTGAGGCATAAATGATGTCCAGATGAAGGGAACAGATAAAAAAAGTGTTTTAAAGGGACTTTATAAATATGTCACTTCAGTGTGGTTTGAATGAAAATATTAATGTGTATTTAACGTGGATAATGGAATGATTGTTTACAGAAAACCATAAAAGAGATAATATTTTTTTATGATAAAAATATTATTTTACAAAAAATATTTCTGACTTAAAACAGATTTTGTAATGCACTTGAAAAAGGGTTAGAAATTGGGAAGTTCCCTTTTATCAAGATTTTTTATCAAAAAAATTGATAAAAGAACCTTGTAAAACATGTATTTCCACATAAAACAAAGATTAAATGATATGGATACATGAGTTTGGAACATATACATAGAATGTATAAGAATAATATAAAAAATGAAGAATTACATTAGGATAAATAAAAATAAGGCATAACTTGAATGGAAATGAATGTTTGGGGAAATCCCTAACCTTATGTCTGAAATTGTTCTTCACATGTACTTAATGTCCTAGATAATGAAATTATATTAATTAATAATTTAATTTATAACCTATTCAACATGGTTTTTTTATAATTTATTTCATTTTATTTATGGTCTTTTTGAAGAGTTATATGATTCAATTCTGTCATTTAGGAGTGTTATTTTCCTTGGTTTTCTTGATTGGTTAACTTGTATACATGTTTGAAAGATCATCTAAAACGAGAAGAGATATCGAGAATAAAAAATATATGTTATTTATGATCCTTTAAAATATTAAATTTTTAAATAATAAATTTGGTTATTTTAGATTAGGATGAATCATTAAATAAGATGTCATTGATAATCGTTTAGATTATTTTGGATGTTTTTAACCACCGCCAAATTGTTTGGTCTCATTCATTAATATTTTATATATATACTAGTTCAAGAATGTTAAATAAGATTTAATGAATATATTATAATATTTATTATTTTTTTGTGACCATACTTGAAGGCATAATTGAAAAATGAAAACATGTCATCCACAAAGGTGATAAATCAGTACCTTAGAGACGATGTTTTCAATTTTTGAATAAAGGGAAGTGATAAGAGACATGATGGTGAATTTTATATGGGTATAATAAAATTATATTATATATAAGATAATGGATTTATCATTCATTTTTGGTCATAGGATGTGAAGAGTATATTATATTATAAAATAAAGTAAACAAGAAAATAAAAAAGGCAAAGAGGATTTTACCTTTTGAATTCTTATCCTTGACAACCTCCTTAGGGAAATTGGTTTTGGAAGTTTGTTGAAACTAGAACCACATAGACATGGTAAGGAGTATTGGAAAGAGGATTCAGTAGAAATTGGGAAAGCTTCAATGATTAAGTGGTGTGAGGAGAATATATGGCGAGGGGTTGTATTTATTGTGGAGGAGAAGAGTGTTTTTATTATTATTTTATTCATCAGTTTATTATTTTGTCTTAGGAACATTAATAGTTTGAGAATTATAAATAAATATATTAAAATAATGATGAATAGTTTTATATTATTGGATTAAATCATCCATACATTAACCATTATGCAATAATTCATGTACATAGCTAATATTATTAATTAATGTATTTCAGTATTCCTAAAATATTCAACTATTTTAGAAAAATACAAAAAATTCACTATACCCATTTTTCAAATTTTATATTTAAAAAATTAACTCCATTTTATTAAAATAATTTTCTAAATATAATAATATGATTTTCTATAAAATCATCATTTAGTTGAAAAATAATGATTTTAATATTAAAACACATGTTATGACACAGTCAAAATTAACTACGGTCTCATAAAATTATCTTATAATAATAGGACAAAAAATTAGTAATTTATGGACTATTTATGAAAATATATTTTATTTTAAATCAATATATTAATTATAAAAATATAAATAAATATTTATGACTTACAAAAACAATACTTAATTTATTATTTTTTAAATATTTATTTACTTATTTCATGATATAAATCTATCATATTTTCATTCATAAGATACCAAAATTTTATTTGTACCATAAAAGTAGAGGTTACTATTTTATTGGTTATATTACTATTACAAATGGTTATATTACTATTATAATGGTCACACCTAATATTATATTATAGTTTTAAACTCAGGGTTTCGTGAAGCATAAATAGTCGATGATATTAAATTTTGAAGGAGTCATACCATAAAATCATGGGGTGTTATATCATTATTTAATAGGTTATTAGATTATGAAATGTCTAGTAAATATTTCTATTTTTCATGGGTTCTGATATAATTAATTTTTGTGGTCTTGTGGAATACATATGTATAATTTCATTATGTTATTTTTTACACATATATCTCCATCCATGGCATTGAGTAAATATTTATATCTCATTAAATCAAAATGCGAAACTAGTCATTGAACTTGATCCAAAATGGTAAACAGGATCATCCTGGTCCCCAATGTGAAATGGGAGCATTGTGACCCACAATGGGAAATAGGTGTGTCCTGATCATCTATATTCATGGTCATGGAAGTTAACATTGAATCCTGAAATATAATTATCTATTTATTATGGTGCAACAATTTTATAAAATGATCTTATGATTCATTATTTATTTGAGATTATTTATCACCCTTATGGATCATGTATTATAAAATTATAAATTTTTATGCCATGACTCATGTTTATGTTATGTGGCAGGATGGGTATTATCCTCAAAAGTTTTGATTCATTATCATAGATCCATAATCTTATCATATTATTTAATATGTTCATAAATTTATATCTCTTATGTTTACCCTTACTTAGCATCTTTGTTCAATAGTCTCTGTGTTTCCATCCTCGCGTTATGAAGAATATTTTAGGTATTATATTCCAATGAGTAGTAATAAAATGGAATATATTTATGGAAACATTAATGATATTTCACCAAGTTATAATATTATGTTCAAAGTATCAAGAGACACTAAAATATTATGGTGCTTTGGGATGTACTTTTATAATGTGCTGAATATTCATAAAAAATGATGTAATTTTAATGTCTGTTAATAATGGGTTGCAAAAGAATAAATATAAATGAAGGAAACAACAATAATACATTAATTAGAAATATTAATACCATATATGAAATAACCAAAATATATACTAATAAATATTCTCAATGTAGACCAATGATATCTGTTTCATCCCCTGATACTATTTCATATAATATGTAGTAAATACAAGTAATCAAAACTCTCAACCTATTTCAAACATCCCATCATCACTCAAAGGATGAAACTACCACATCATTGGAAAAATACCACTCCTCACCAAATTACATTTCATTATATGACATAATGGAAAATTACATCTGGGATCAATCATATCGACATATAAATGGTAGAAAAACATATTTTTCACAAGATAATATTGATGATAATTAAATGATATATGATCACATTAGAAAATATTATTGAAATCATGGTTAGGATTTAAAAGCACCCCTAAAAATTCATTTATAGTAAATAAAATTTTCTCATTCCATATTTAATCAACTGGTTCATTATGAGAAGTTTTCGGTTGCAAGAAACCTAATAGAATAATGTAACATTATCCACAATCATCCAATGATTGTGCACAGGAAACCCCTTCAATGTTAGGTAGATTTAAGAAGGAATGATATACTCAATTCATGTTTCTAATTAATTATTCTCATTAAAATAAAAGATTTATATTTTTATCAAGTTTTTATGAAAACCATTTATGATATCGAAGAATAATAATCCCATGAATCAATCTTATACACTCTCTATAAAATCACATGTGGTAACTATAATTTATAAAGCATAATCACTTCTGAATAACAACACCCTTTCAATTATTCTAGTTATTAGGTCTATATTACTATCTTCACTAGGTAAATATCAAACATTGACCTATTTTAGTTAAATCATTTTATTCCCACACTTGTATATATATAATATAATGTATATGATTCCCCAACCTCGATATCAAACTTTAAGATTCTATAAGAAAAAACATAATGAATAACATCAATATGAAACTCTATAATAAAAACATGAATTCAATGGATATAAACCTATTAAGAACCCCACATCATACATATATATGAAACCCATAAAATTGAGAGGGAAGGTCCATCATAGTATGGCTATGAGTAATAAGAGAGTATAAGAACCAAAAAGTGGGGAAAAGAGATACATTGGTTCAAGTAATGTCATAGCATGAGTAAAAGGACTAATATTTGATAATAAGGACTTGGATGATAAAAATATCTCCCAATACTACCTATGTTGTAAAGGAATAATTAGAGATTTTTTTAATTCTAGAGATAGCTCAAATTTATAATCAGTCTTGGAAAATATAGTACCATGATGCAATTGATCATTTCCATGACTCGATGGGTCTGTTAATATATATATATATATATTATCCATTTAATGATCTAATTATCTTCCATAATTTAAGGACTAATAAAATATATTAATTTTATATATCCGTGGAAAGAAAACACTATGTAAATTGTGGTCACACTGAATACATGATCTTCTAAAACACAAACTATGTCACAACATGAGCACTGCACTAGGATGATCCCCAATAGAAGAACCAATAAAATAAAATCCTATAGAAATAAAAGTGACACCAAACCCTTTCAACTATGAATAAAGGATTGGAAAAATAATTTACATAACATAAATAAAACCATAAAAGAGATTAAACAGAATTCTAAAATTTGGACACCCCACATAAGAAACCTACATTCTATGAAAGATACCCAATACATTGTTTCCCAACTTCCATGTTGAAACATAAAAAGTTTTAATGCTAAAATATTACACCCCCATTCCAAAATAGATACTCAATAATTGACACATCTCCTATCCTCAATATCAGGTAAGGACACATACTTTCACAGTATGGACATCATTTTCTAGTAGAAACCTGCAACTCTAGTAGCCCCTTATTTCCTCCAACCTCAAGATTACCACCTAGAACTCCTTGGATTCCCCTAACTACCAATAATTGACAAAGCGAGCAATTGAGAGAATTTAGGACCTTACACCATATAACCTTAAAATGATTCTAATAATTTATAATCAAAATAAAATATGGGGGAAAAATACAAATGTCTAAAACAACCACCCCATGAGATGCATCTTAATGATCACTTTATAAAAATAGAACAACAGACTCTCTATAATAAAGAGAAAATAATAAAATAACTTCATAAATCATATCATATATAAACTATATTTATACCCATTTTATCTACAAAAATTAAACATCCAATAACTCTAAATTATTAGAATATATCATTGACTCATGTTCCAAAGTACACTCATCTAGATCATTTTTACATCATAGGACATGAACCAATGAATAAAAAACTGACACAATAGATTAACTTAGAAATTATGAATTTCAATAGTGAATTTAATGAATTTAAAATCATCTTAAACAAAAAATATTCCAAATCAATGTCATGTGAATCATCATGAACATATCATTGAATCTATGATATGAAAAAGATATTCGGGATTTGGTTCATCTCTGGGGGGGAGTGTTAACTAATAATCAATTGTAATAACATTTTACAGTAGATTGAATGGTCCAACAAATAGGGGAGAGATATTATTCTAATAAATAAAAATCTACTCCCATGATGAGTATATACCTTCATGAATCATGATATTCACTATCTAACTCTAGAGATAACCTCTTCTAATAATCATTGGACATCTAAAAATTTTAATTCGGCTTCATAAACTCAAGAATTTAATTTACCCTCTCTATCATGTTATACCCCAATTATAATTTGGGAATAGTTTACACACAAATCTAAGTCCAAAAGATATATATTTGTGTGTGTGTTTTTGACCATAAAACTCTTCAAATGGGGCAATATAGTTATTATATTAACAACTATTATTATATGAAAACTCCAACAAGGGTAGGTTATTCACCCATGATCCCCAATAATATAGAATGCATGATTGTAACATATCTTACAAGGTTTAAATAGTTGACTCAATATAACCATCCATTTATAGATAAAAAAATTTGTGAAGGCATATATGAGAGAATTCAAGCTTGTTTTATAAATCTCCACACTCAATAGTCAAAATAGGGACAATGATAATGTATTATTAGCTTTAAAACCACATGGAAAATCATAAACTCCAAAAAATATTAACTTGATAAAACATCTACTATAATAGACTCTTTGACCGGTTAGAAGAGAAGAAATATTATCAAGTAGTCCAAAATCATCCAAATATAATCATATATACTCCGAGATCAGGGTAAACTGATGTAAAATTCAATTTATATGTCCTCTCAATTCTACTAGGAAAATCTAATGATATGAGAAACTTCACAAGAAAACGATTATCATCTTTCACCTTATAGAAGACCAAAACCCAAGATATGAACACTATAACCATTATCATTATCACTTACCACTAAATCTATCCTCTACAAGCATAATAAATATCAACCAAAGTAGGATTTATAACAAAAGTTGAACTATTTAAGCCATGGATAACTGCCTCACTCATCACCAAAGGAATGAAAAATGTCTCCTAGGACAACAAAAAATATAGTTCATCATTAGAACACCCCTTGAGAGAAAAACAATATAAAACCAGAACTCTCCAAATATGCACATTGAAATCCCCCATCTTGGATTACTATAAATATTATACTAAAGAAGATTTCATATAAATATGGTAAACACATCCTATTACATCAACTACTCCCATATCAAGGAGAAACATTGGAAGGTCCTTCATCACACTCTAAGAATTACCAGACTCACACATAGCATCACCATACGACTTCCTACTCAGAAAACCATATGAAATAACCCATTTACACATTTTTATAAAATACTCTATTCATAATCCTATATCAATTTCACCCAATATCATTGTTCCAATTTAAAAAAAAAGAGAATATACACCTCATGCCCTTGGTTTTTTTGATGAACCTAAATAATTCATTGATGAGGTAATGTTATCACAAATTCATTGAAAATACAATAATATAATGTTCAAACTACTGAAAATATGATCTATACCAATGGTTTTGGGGAAAGAGTTGGTATAGTTCACATATATGGGCCTATACCAACGGTTTAGCCAAAACCGTTGGTATAGGTCACGAATTTTGACATATACCAATGGTTTGGGGAAAATCGTTGGTATAGGTCACTTATATGGACCCTATAACAACGTATTTCCCTAACCCGTTGGTATAGGTCCACCCTATACCAACGGTTTGGCCAAAACCATTGGTATAGGTCCCAAAATCAAAGAATCTATACCAACGGTTCTCAAAAGAGTTGGTATAGGTCTATACCAACGGTTTTGAGAATCGTTGGTATAGTTACATGTATTTTTTATGGAATCTTATTAATAAGGCCATTAAATAAATCAAAAATTAAAATATTTATGATAATAAACATATATATTTAGGAAATTATGTCCAAAAAAGTCATGTTTGGTTAGTGGTTAGGTCATTCAATAATACACTAAAGGTACTAGGATCAAAACCCACAGAATGCTTCTTTTTTGAAATGCATATACCAACAGTTTTATAAAACATTTGGTATAGATTGTTCATATTACAAATACCAATGGTTTTGGGAAAACCGTTGGTATAGACCTATCCCCACGGCTTACTTGGCCATGGTTCTCTATACCGTTGGTATAGGATATACCAACAGTTTGGAGGCCTATACCAACGGTTTCAAACCATTGGTATAGGGTATTTCACTACTAGTGTCATGATATTGGCTAATGTATATATTCTCATAATGTTATATTAACTGAGGGAAATAATAAAAAAATATATCTCTACTTCATCATATTGAAACCTAATCTATTATGTGAAGTGTCACAATAAATCTAAAAAATTAAAATCCACCAGAAAATGGAGAATTGATGCAATATAAAACTTATCCTTAAAATACTAAAAATAATCCTAAAACATTTCAGTCAATTCAATGTCAATATCCTTCCTAGTAAATAATATTTGATATGTTTTGATCCAAGAGATGTTGGTTATAAACCTTCTATAATAGATTTCAAGACTATGGAAACACTGATCCTCCAAAAAATTATTGGTTCTTTCCAATGAAAAACTTTCCTCAATCATCAAAGTATTCATTTTTAATCACCACTATGAAATGATATTCCCCATTAAATGAACAATATATATTTTGAACATACACTTTGAAAGATTTCTGAAAAAATTATTATTATGTAGAACCTCTAAAATGGCATATAGATACATTATATTCCTTTATTTAGAGTATGAATATATAAGGATGTCATCAATAAACCTCACCATGAAAAAATCAAGAAACCCTCGGAAAAATGAGTTCATTAGTCTCATAAATGTTGTTGGGAAATTGTTGATTAATAAAGTAATTACTACAAACTCATAATGTACATAATGATATTTGTAGGCAACCTTTAGAATATCCTCATTCTCTACTCATATATGATGATTTTCTGACTAAAAAATAAATTTTTAATAACCATCAAGATATATTTAGTTGATTGGATAGATCATCAATCCAATAAAGATGATATCATTTATTTACTTTCACTTAGTTTAAGAATAAATTTTCGATACATAGTCACAATCTATCATTTTTCTTCTTCATATATAAAACTAGAGAAAATCAAGGTAACACACTAGTTTGTGTAAAACCTTAATATATAATATGATATTTTAATCAAAAGCTCCCACAAATCATAAAATTTCATCCCATATTTTGAAATAGGTATTTTTGATACACCTAAATAAAACTATATCACAAAATCTACCTCATGTAGTGGAGGTAGCATCAGAATCTATTCAAAAAAGATTTTGGGATATTATTATGCAACAATGGTAAATAACACTATATGAACATCCACCAAACTCAATATTAAATTAGTTATCATAAAATATAAAAACTCAACCTACCACTAGCCTATCTGAGGATGTCACTATCCAATGAACATTAAATTACCTTCATCATCATCAAATAATATAAAGCACCATGTGAAGCAATCAATAGTAGCCTACACTAAATGAATCTAGTGAATATCAAGGATGATCTCATATAGCTTCTTCTTTAGTAATATGATATCCTCAGAAGAATTATGCTTCCCTAACATCATCTCACAATCTCTAGTTACATCATATAATCTAAAACGACCTCACAGTGATGTGGTCAATACCAAGGGAAGCAGAATAATCTCCACCTCATGTCCTATAATGTAATGACCCAACCCCAGTTATCTAGAGTTGGTGCATTATTACATAACATTGACATGATCACAAAATATCAAGTCTCGAAATACTGATTAGTTTAGTAGCCTTGGAAGTAATAGATACATTCATAGGTTTTACATTACATTGTAAAACAAAAAATGACAATAACATAGTCTCCATAGGCCACACTCATATCGATTAGACTATCCTTGAAGATCAATCATAATATACTTCTTTGCATCCTGAGAAAAAATAAACATAGAAAGGGGTGAGCATTGATTCTCAACAAGGATAACAATAAAGCAGAAAATTTTATAAATAGGCATAAACATTTAAAGAAATGTATAAGAATAAAACAAAAGCCTTTTAAAACTGATCTTCAGCACAATATGGAAAAGAGAAAATCAAATAATTCCATTTACTTACTCATATGGATATTCTACTTGTCAAATAATCACATGCAATTTCAATATCCAAATTCATAATGATGGAATGTATAATTCTAGACTTCATAACCACATAGTCAAGGCCTTGTGCCAATACTAAAAATAAGATTTTGTCAAGGCCTGTTTCCAAGACACTAGTTTGCCTCATGAGACATACTGATGCATTGAGGAGCTATAGCGGCCACCACCCATCACTTACTGGGTACAATGATTTCTAATATTAAAAGGTTTAAACATAACATAAACATTCGTATTAAAACTAGCATAAAAAATGTTAATACGATATCCATAAACCATGAATTGTGTAAAAATAAAACATCCACATTCCAACATATCACAAAACCTTCAATACAATGTGGATGTTTTGTATCATAATAAATCAACTTCAAATAAGCTTAAAATCCATCAAAGGATGTTGATATAGATAAAATCAAAACATTATTTTAGAGAAATACCTCTTTCTATTTGAAATCATTTAAAATTCATATAATTATAAAATAAAACATTTATTTTAAAATCTTTCTTATAAGCCTGTAATGGGAGCATTGATGATGTTATAACTACATAAAATAGCCGCACTCACCGTATAAGTTAAAAAAACATTCTTACTTAAATTTGTCGAAAATGCCATAACGTACCTTGTTTGGAAAACGACGGAAAGATTCCTTTCAAAAACATATATGGTCAAATAATGGTATAAATTACATCAATCCATTGCCTATTTAATAATAAAAATTTTTTGAAATACATTTTTAAGAAACATAGATGTGGATGATAATGAGGTCCCAGTAGATACTCACGTATAAACCAACCTCAGATAACAAAGAGATTGTGAAATTAACCCTTACCTTGTACTTTTCCTTGGTCAAGGGTAGTTTATCCTCATATATAATGGTGAAATAATTGTTATTAAATTATAAAATAACCATATACATTAATATGATATCATATATGATCTTCAAATATTTCTTTCTTAATGATATTTCAGTAGTGTCAACATTTCGGGTGTTAACTGATTCGTTTTTCATTATATGATTTGTTACATAAGTAGTGTTTGTTATGTATAGGATGTATCTTATTGATATTAATAATGACTATAAGTACTTAAAAATTATTTTTAATCATCAAATGAAAATTATTTTGGAATGGATACGATGGTGAATGAATCTCATCGCGTTCGTGGAGACGGTAATCTGTACGTACATATGAGCGACAATATAATTTTTTTGATATTAAAATTGTATATAATTGGATGGTATATCATATATACAGAATAATTATCATTTTATGTTTATTATTTACATCTGTTATACTCATTATTAAACCCATCCAAATGATGAAGTGTTTGAATAACAAACTACACCACGACATGGAGACGGTAATCCATATGTACGTGCATACGGTGACTTATTCATTTATAATATGGATAGAATAATGAATATGGTTGTAAAATTTTTATAATAACATCACAGTATATATAATATACTAGAGTTGTTATTTTATAATGTAAACAATAAAGAAAGGAGAAGTGGAAGAAGAAAATAACACGAAATGGGTGATTAAATATTTACCTCTTCTTTAGGTTCTTTATTTTGATTTGATCAAAAGGGCTCCATAGGTTGGATTTCTGACTAATGTAATGCCTCTAAGATGAAGGTAAGACATTTGATAGGATATTTGGGTAGGGTTTGGATGGTCCAAATGGCTTTGATGGTTTGAATTTGAGAGAAGTGGAAGTTCCCTTTTATAAGAGGGGTGAGGGGCACCTTAGAAAGAGATTGAACTATTGTTTTATAATTAAAGACTTTTCGGTTTATAAAGGCTCCAAAATAAATTATTAAAATTATAAGGTGGGTATGGGTCAAAAAACACTCAACAAATAGTTTTTAGATAGGTTTGGGACACTATATTAACCATATCTATTAGATTTAACTCAAAGTTAAATAGTTTTACATTTACCATATCTCTTTGTATTTTTATATAATATGGTTAATAAACATGTTGTAAACTTCTTATAGAACCACAAGTGGTTCATTAATTACATATATAATATTATTTAATCCATTTTTCCTAACCATATATTTTTAGGAATAGAATATAAATTAATAATATTATTTTTTGAAAACTATTTTCTTTCAATTTTGACACTATTTGGTATTTTGTTTTGGTTATATTTATAATAGCATTATTACTTCAAAAAATACTCATTTAAATAACCCTAACATGTCAGATTAACCCAAAAAATTAGTTTCATTCATTAAAAGTCTCAAATTATATTTTTTCAAATATTTATAATATAAATTATTTTAATCATTCATTAATAAAGTAATTACTAGTTCATCATTGTGTCAAAAATTAATTTTATTATTTAATGTCTAAAAATTAAAAATTTAATAACATTATGTAAGAAATATTTTTATATTTATAGTAAATATTAATAGTATAATTTATCATATTCATATCCCTATATTAAAAATGTTTTAGTTATCAAACATTGATTTCAAATCTTTTAACTCTTCTTTAAATAAAATAACAATAAATGTCCCAATCTAATCCAAGTGGACCTAAGGGGATCATATTTTATTCCTAATATTTTTTTGGTCGAATTATACTTATCCAATAGAATTACGACATGTGTTAGGTAAATTATGATATCATTTTTACCCTTAATTAACCTATTTTTTTAACCATTGTAAATAAAAGTAAAAAAGTTACTATTCACCAAAAATTATTTTCATATTATTGACCCAAATTTTACTTAATAATATTAACGATGTCTCTAGGATTTTAGAAATTCAACTCGTAGAAGCGGTAAAATTATGTTTTATACAAATTTTCAAATTATATTGTATACAAATTTTCAAATTATGTTTTATACAAATTTGAAAATGCTCCTAGGAGGTGGTAAAAGACGGTAAAAAGTTTGATAAAATTTTATATATCTAAAATTATTATAAAATTACTACAATGAATAAATTTGAACATATATAGGTATTATGTATCTATTTTGACCAAAAGTAAATTAAAATACATAACTATTTATTTAAATAAAAAGTCGGTTTTAACCAATAATGCAGTGTTTTTTAACTATTCATCTAAAATTGAATGTCTTCAGAAAAATACCAAAAATTCACCCTAAGCTAAATTAGATATTCCAAATCCAAAATGGAAGTCCATTTTAAATGATAAATTTTATAAAAATTAAAAAATTGCGTATTACTAATCATAATGGCTAGTTAGATTGGTCGTGGTGTGTTAAATCTCCATGTAGCGTACAATGAAAGCTATTGCATTATTCAAAGGGAAATTAACCATGGATGTTTGAGGTGTTACAGTCTTCCCCCTTTCAAATAATTTCTTCCTTGAAATTTCTAGAATATTATTGTATAAAAAGGATCAGGTGGTTCTTCATCATAAGTTCTTCAGGTTCCCACATTACCTCTTCAATCTTATGGTTTCCCATAGAACATTTACCAAATGAGTCATCTGGTTTCTCTGCACTTGTTCCCTGGTACCAAGAATTATAATAGGCTCTTCACAATAAGACTGATCAAGTTCCATTTCTAATTCTTTATCGGTGAGTAAATGCATTAGGTCAGGCAAGTATTTTCTCGACAGTGACATGTGGAACACATCATGAACTTTGGACAGACTTGGAGGCATTTTGAAACAATAAGCTACGACTCCAATTCATTCTAGAATTTTGAAAGGTCTGAAGTACCTGGTACTCAATTTACCTTTCTTACCAAATTGTATAACTCCCTTCTATGGAGATACATTCAAGAAATCATGACCTCCTACCTAAAACTCCCAATCCTTCCTTGGGTTATCGGCATAGATCTTCTTCCTACTTTGAGCTGCTTTGATGTGGGTTTGGATAACCTTCACATTTTCCATCATTTCCTAAAAATGTTCTGGGCCTATGAGTTTTCTTTCACCAACATCATCCCAACATGTTGGTGTGTGACATCTCTTTCCATATAACTCTTCATATGGTGCCATGTGAATAATTTAATGGAAGCTATTATTGTAGGAAAATTCTACCAGAGGTAAATATTGATCCCATATACCTTGAATGTCATGTGAGCAAGATCTAAACTTGTATTCTAAGGTTTGAATAGTCCATTCTGATTTTCCATCAGTTCGAGGGTGGTAGGTAGTGATCAAACGAAGTTCAGTATCCAAGGATTTCTGAGAAAATTCCAGAATCATGATGTAAAACAGGGATCACGATCATAAACAATCGATATGGGTACACCATGAAGTCTTACAACATCATTAATATATTGTGTTGCTAAATGTTCATGTGGTAAATATTCTCCTATAGCATGAAAATGTGCTGACATGGTAAGATGATAAACAATGACCCATATTACATCATTCTATCTAGGATTCTTTGGTAGTCCCATGACAAAGTCGAGCATAATATTATCCCATTTCCAATTAGGTATGGGAAGTGGTAGCATGAATCCCCCAGGTTGTTGCCTTCTAGCTTTCACTTGTTGAAAAACTATACATATTGACACAAAATCAGAAATCTCCCTCTTCATGTTGTCCCAACAAATTTTTTTTTTCAAATATCTATACATATTAGTTATATGAGGGTGTATAGAGAAATTAGAGCTATGGGCATCATCTAATAATTCACTTTTTAGATCAGGTATATCGGGAACACAAAGTCTCTTCTCGAATTTCATAATCAAATCTTTATATATAAAGTTGATCAATCTCCCATCATTCACAGCATTAATTTTCTTTTGAAACTCCTCATCATCGTCCTAGGAAATTTTTATCCTTTCTAGTAAAGGTTGTTTGGAAACCATTTGAAAAAGTACTGATGGTTCACCTTCCATGATTATTCCCATATCCATTTTCACTAGATCCATGAAAATTGGATCCCTTTCAACTCTCATACTGTTCAAAACTCCATGATCCATTCTGATCAAAGAATCTTCCACCTTATTTTCCTTCGTCAAGTGGTAGTGTATTGTGAAATTATAATCTTTGTGTAGTTCAGGCCATCTTCATTGCCTCATGTTGAGTTCATGCTATGACAAAATATTCTTCAATCTCTTGTGATTAGTATAAATCTCACATTTTTCACAATAGAGATAGTGTCTCCATATCTTCAAATCAAATATTAGATATTCTAACTCAAGATCATGAGTGGGATAGTTTTTCTCATGAATATTTAGCTGTCGTGATGCATAGGCAGTAACTCTATCATTCTGCATAAGGACACAACCAAGTCATTTCTTTGAAGCATCACTATAAATAACAAACCCATCTTTCTCAGATTGTATAGTCAATATAGAAGCATTGACTAATCTTATATTCAGTTCTTCAAAACATTCTTCACACTCTTATGTTCAAAAAAATTTAACCCCTATTGTGTGATCTTGGTTAATGGGTTTGCCAATTTGGAAAAATTCTGGACGAAACACCGATAATAACGTACTAAACCAATAAAACTACGTACCTGAGTTATACTCGTCGGTGTTGGCCATTCTTGGATTTCTCTTGTCTTAGAAGGATCAGTATATATTCCATCCTTATTGTCGAATTTATCTTATGTATTACCCTATATTAAAAATGGTTTAGTTATTAAACATTGATTTTAACTCTTTGAACTCATCTTTAAATATAATGATAATAAATGTACTAATCTAATCCAAGTCGAGAAAAGGGGATCATATTTTATTAATAAGGAAGTTTTTGGTCGAATTATACATATCCAATAGAATTAGTACATGTGTTAGGTTAATTAAGATATCATTTTTACCCTTAATTACCCTATTTACTTTTAACCGTGGTAAATAAAAGTCAAAAGTTACTATTCACCAAATATTATTTTCAACTTATTGAACTGCATTTTACTTACTGATATTATTTGTGTCTCTCTGATTTTTTAAATTCAACTAACTGAAGTGGTAAAATTATGTTTTATACTAATTTGTAAATGCTCTTAGGAGGTGGGTAAAAGACGGTAAAAAGTTCTATAAAATTTTATATATCTAAACTTATTATAAAATTACTCCAATGAATCAAGTTAAACATTTATAGGTATTATGTATCTATTTTTACCTAATGTAAATTAAAATAAAATAACTAACTATTTAAATAAAAAGTCTATTTTAACCAATAACACATGTTTTTTCACTATTTATCAAAAATTGAAATTTTTCAGAAAAATACCATCAATTCACCCTATGCTAAATTTGATATTACAAATCCAAGAATGAAGTACATTTTAAAAGATAGATTTTATAAAATTTTGAAAAGTGGGTATTACTATTCATAACGGCTAGTTTTATTGGTCATGGTGTGTTAAAACTCCAAGTAGTGTACAACCCAATCTACTGCATTATTAAAATGGAAACCTACCGTGGAAGCTTGGGGTGTTATATATAACAAGAAATATGATGGGATAAGTGAAAAGGGCACATCAATTTAATCAAAAAAAAGCATAAACCCTTAATAGATATATGTTGATGATACTTTTCATGGTGTATGAATCTCTTAGTGATGAAAACTCTAAGGCATAGATATGTCCACATCATTTTATATGACCTCATTAGAACTAATGAAAACCACCTCCACTACCTCACTCCACTCTCTATTTCTGAGGATGATCGGAATCATTAGGTTGTCTTCTACCCAACTCATCTCCTCTCTAGTAATCATAACCGTGAGCACGATGATATTATTACTGAATTAGAGGATATTGTTGTAATATTTGAGCCTGAAGTGGACCTCTATCATAAAGCTAACATTTGATGATGGTCATACACTCAAACTTTTGATGTCCATGACCTCTTCATTAATATAAAACCACATACAATCTCTTATAAAGGGAATGAGAACTTCTATCTCAAGTGAAACTGGATGAGGAAGATTAGAATCAGCTCCCCAATAATTGAAACCTAAACTAAGAAGGAAGATAAGAATAACTGGGAATAGATATTGTACATATAGATTCCTGAAGAATCCCCTCATATGATTTTTTTGATCCTAGGAAAAATATCTTAATAACCTCTACCTCCACTAGAAACATTACACACATCGAAATTTAGAATTGGGTAACCTGGTGATTTATCTATGAATGTCAATTATCCTAGAAAAAATTTTATATGGTCTTATCATAATAATGAATGTTGGAAGATTTTAAGAACATTTTATTATGATGAATATAGAACCCCTACACACTTAGAGTCCATTGGTGGAGAATAATATTTTTCTAAAGACCAGACACCTTCATAGTTGAGAAAGAAACATCATCCTAAAACTGATTATGGAACTAGTCCCTTGAAAAAATTAGCACCACATAATTCTTGAATAATAAAAACCACAACTATCATGTATCCCCTTAAAACATACTAACTACCAATAGAATCCAGTGTTCCATCCGTGCACTTATCAATTTTAAAACAATCTCCATCTCCTACTACCAATCCTCGATATCTTAATCTGAAAATGATCCAGAATACTTCCATAGGATCTCACATTAAAACTCATAAATAATATTCCTCATAGAATCATAATAATAAACTAAAATTATATAAAATACAACTAGTATATCTCATTGAACATTATCGATGAAAACATAATGAGGTAATCGACCATGATCTACACCTGTAAAATAGAATAAATAATATTAAGGACTCCTAAACCCTAATTATAGAACATTTATGATTAAATAATTTATATTAATCCAAATTATAATTTATTATCTAATTAAAACATAAGTGTAAGAAATCATGATGCATGATCCTTTCCAAGGTCTCCAACTGAAAAGTTACATCACATCACCAAGAATGTTCAGTAAAATTATGTTCCTTACATCAAATCACAGGGATCCCTAAAATCCCATTTTTAGCCAATATCTCTTTATTACATCATATACTAAGTTAAAATAAGATTATTTCCCTACAGAACCTTGAAATACTCAATGTTTTATAACCTCAACATCTATCCTATATCACAACCAAGTGTTATGATACCACTCTTCCACAACCCCCCTTCACTCCTAACCGTCTTAGAGCTAGTAGTACTGATGAGTGTGACCATTGAATCCCTCCTATAATAGAAAACGTTTTGGATACTATAATTAAGGGTATAGAATGCATAATAATTATTGGAATTACCCTCAATTTACCATAGAAAATGTTTAACCATTCAATAAAAAGCACCATGAAATATATAAATATTCAATACAAATAAAAGAATGTAATGTCATTAAAAGTGAAAAAAACTATGAATACCATGAATAATTACTAAATAGTTAATAAAAGAACCATAAACTACTGAATAACTTCTATAAACTAGTAACATCCAACTAGATCACAAATAAACTCATCTATATATATATGTATATAGTGAGCATATGAGTATACTCAATAAGAACTTCCTTAAAACCTCTCATGAAAATGAAATATTAGAATACTAAATCTATAGTGAAAAAATTCAGAAATTTAACTCATTTCAATAATAAGTAAACTATAAACCAACCTCAACTTGGAACACTAACTAAATTACCCAAATAAAATATGTATCACCAATAAAAAATCATATATAAAAGACTGGTACCCTTCCCCCAAATTCCCAATAACTAGTTTCCCTAAACCCAAATGATACAAACCATAGAGATCCCATCACCTATGAAGTTTATACATAAAATTAAACCAAACTATTCATGAAAATAACATCATCTCATCACATCCAACACATCCATTCACACATACCACAACCACATCATAAAAAATATTCATAATCACTTTGTAATATCCAGATTCATCACTCCCATATTTAAATATTCCCTATACCTTAATCCATTACAATTAAAACATAATTACACATGTAATACAATTATATGATATGACCTTAATCATCCAAATATCTCACACACATGTATGTCATAGTTGAGATCTTCTATATCTTGTTTGATCATATACCCAATATATATATGAAAACACATCTCATATATTACATCATAATATTCTATGTATAGAGGAGAGATTAGGGTGGGGGGATTATTTATTCATTCATATCTATAGAAACCTAGATATTGGTAACAAATCCAAAACCCATGGAAAATATGGTCATTGGTTCCGCTTACTGATTCATGTGGTATGGGGTATGAAATAAAATAACATAATGACAATATAGTATACTACCAATAAAAGGGAAACACTTTAAACCTAGACTTAAAATAGACCAACCATCCCACATAAAAACCCAAAATTTGAAACTAGGAATTGAAATCTAAAAGTCATTTAAGAGTAAAATCATAAAAATTCTTCAACAATATGTATAAAAAAATTATGATTACCATTCATTTCATTTTTACTCATTAAAATCCTAGGTTCTTTTATATTTCACAATTTAGTCCAAGATTTTTTCCTCCATCCAAGCATCACTGTCCTCAAACCACTATCATATCAATGTAAAAAAAATCCCACACCACACCAAATTACCATCCATTATAGGATTTCAAATCAAAATAGACAAAGTGACTAGTCATATGAATATATAAGTACAAGAAAACCATGTTTCTATGTGAAATAACTCTCGGAGTAGTCAATGTTATATCATCAAATCATTAAATATTATAGAAAAAATGTTAGGATATGAATATTGTCCAAAATATATATTCTTAAAAATCATTTGTTTTTGTTTTATTTAATTAAATAATTCATTATGAGATAGTTTCAATGATAAGAAACATGATAGAATATTTTATTACCATCTACAATAAACTTTGAATATGCTCAAGAAACAAATTTATTATTATGATATTTTAAAACACAATGGTAAAATCAAATCATATACATTATTCATAATTCTCTTCATCTTACCATTTTTATATTATTATATAGATTTTATGAATTTAAAATATGTTATGGAATAATAATAACAATAGTAATAAATCTCTCACACTATCTAGAAAAACACATGAGGAAACCATCCCAAATAAAGCAAAATCACAAGTGAATAACAATACCCTGTAAATAAATCCAATTGTTATGTAGAGATTATAATATTCATTAGATTAAATTCCAGCATTAAACAATTTAATATATATTTTTTTAACAACATAGATTTATATAAAAAACAAGAAATTTATGGATTCCCATACCTTGATATCATGATTCATTATTCATTGAGAAAAATGAAATGATGAACACTAGGACAAACCTCCACATAAAACTCAAGAATAAAAATGATATCATACCGTCTGTAAGAACCAGGTTCTTATTTTGAGGTACGGGTTTCATATTTTCTATTTTCCTTAAGTGTTTTGAGAAAATAATAAAAATGGGGAAACATCTCAATGATTGAAGGTACACGCAGTGTACTTTTCCACACGTCGTGTACTTCTGGCCGAGTGGGATGAGTACATGGGGCATGTGGCCATGTCGGCGATAAAGAGTGTAGAAACCGACTACACGCCGTGTAGTGGTCCTTTACACACTGTGTAGTCAGTCGGAAGGCAAAATAGTAAGGCGGTGGCCAGCTGTGCGATAGCACACGCCGTGTACTCATGAAGACACGCTGTGTAGTCATGTTGGCAGGTGAACAGTGCCACGTTGGAGGGAAGCCTCCAGAAGAACAATTTAAAAATGGGAAGTACACACCGTGTAATTGGATGTACACGCCGTGTACTTTGTTTTTTTTTTGCTTAAAATGGGCAGTAGCCTCCCCTATTCACAGGGAAGGATTATAATGGGAATAGAGATCGAGAGAGGAAGGTCTGAGCTTTGGAGATCCACCGAGCGCACGTTGGGAATCCGTTTCTACCTCTAATAATCTCATTGGAACCGCACGGGTCAGCCCTCCGCTCTCCTTAAGTTGTACTTACCAATTCTTCCCCGTAGGGATGTTATTTATGTTTGAATGGGTTTTCTTCCAACCCAGATCTACGGTGTTCTTAGATGTTTCAGAAGTCATCATTCGTGTATATCGTTCGTTGGTGTTTAAGGTTGGTGGCTTGGTGTTTATTTTCCAACTCTTGTGTGTTTTTGTGTGTTTTGAGCTATGAACCCATATTTGGGGTGTCGTGTGAATGAGGTTGTGGCTACTTTTAATACCTATAATTGTATAAGAGATTAAATAAAGTTGTAAAATTGTTGTATGGGATCAGTTCTTGGATCTGGGACCACCCCTGGGGTGCATTCCTCTATTTAGCTGTTTAGCCAAGATACCCGAGGGTATGCCTTTAAGGTAATGATTATAGAATTTCCTTGAGAGGAATTGCTTGTGTACTGCTTGTTTATATATTGGGCATGGCCCGGTTACCTGTTTAGCCTGAAGGAAGTGTTGTGGTTAGCCTGTGGGCGCTGTACAATTTAGCATGTGGGAAGCTTCTTCCGTGCCTATGGGCAGTTGATTATGTGCATGTGGGCGACACTACTTATGCCTCTGGGCAATATCTGTATGCCTAAGGGCATATTCTTGTGTTTGGATACTCTTTACCTAAGGGTAGGTGTTTATGTGTCTTAGGACATTTGGCTGTTTGGTTAGAATAACCAATGTGGTGATATTTTGAATTAAATGATTAAATGAATAATAAAATGTCAATATAATTGGTTAAGTAAGTTACTTTTCAGTACTGCTTACTATATTGCATTTCACTATTGCACACTGTTGTTTCATGCTTTCACATAGTTGGGAACGGGCCTTTGGTGGGTGCCAACTGGGATTTATTTTCACACCCTGTTTGGGTAATGATTTTCGGCCCAAATAGATTACGTTTCTGCAGGTGTAGATAAGGACAAGATTCCCTATACAGGTACTTGATTGCTTCTGAGAAGTAGGGGAGCATGGGACCGGGCTTAGGCTCGTGATGCTACCGGCTGTTTGGTTTTGCTTTGTTGTACTCTATATTGAATTGTACTACTATGTAACATGTTCTGGCTATTTTCTTAGAACTTGAGACATGTTGCATCATACCTATATAACTGGTTGGTTATCTTTTACTGCAGTTGTTATATTAAATTTGTATGTTTTATTGTTTCCACTATTTTTGTATATTTATATTATATTCCGTTGCACTACACTTTGACAAATGAGGGCATATTTTTCCCACTATCAATCCTAGGCCCTCGCTGCTAGTCGGCAGCCTCTGGCATTTGGGGAAATGTGCTTGAGGTCATGTGGCGAACCGGGTTCGGGGCAACCGTTGAGTGGCACCCGGAACCGGGACGTTACAAAGTGGTATCAAATGAGTTTCTTTTCTTTGACATACTATTTGGATCCTTAGTCAGGGATAGGATGGAAAATGGTAGATGGTAATAATTTGTGCCCGGGCGTAGCTAACCCGTGTACCGGGAAAGGCCAGTCTACCTCGTGATTTCAATTTTACTGATTTTTCAATTTACAGTTGATTTGATTTCATTGTTGGGTGATGCACCTGTATTGTGATGTTTATATTTTATCCATGGGTTCAATTTAGTTTCAAACTATTGAGATGAGGGTATGTCGTCTCATGCATCATTTAGGCACATGCAAGAAATCGCATGCCATGCATAGTTTTCCATGCCATGTAAGTGCATTAGAAATTGCATGTTGTTGTGATAGTTGTTGTGCTAGAAAAGAATGTTGTTGTGATCGGTGATTTGATAAATACCTGTTGTGTGATATGGTATTTCTATATACAATGTTGATATAATGGACACCAAACTTTGGTTTTTGGGGAGTATGGGCCCCCATTTACCGGAATTTGGTGGATCATTGACTGTTTATTTGTTATAACACAGATAAGATGTCAAACATTGATTTGTGGGGAGTATGGGCCCTCATGGATCGTAATTTGACACTTAGGTGTTGTTCTAAATATTTTCTGGGTTCCAGATAAGTTTTTGAGGAATAATGTCCGGAAAAAACCAGTATACACACCGTGTAGTACCTTAAGCATTCCGTGTATGGTCTTCTGTTTGGGAAGAAAAATAAACTTTTTGCGTACACGCCATGTACCTGGAGTACATGCCGTGTAGTCTCTTCCCATGTCACAAACTGTGTGGGCAGTGACATGGGGAAGGGAAGACCATGGGGAGAACATGCCGTGTATCGGATGTACATGTCATGTAGTGTTGACCTAGAGTCCGCCCATGTAACTAACAACATAGACGGAGGAGACCTTGAGACATACATGTCGTGTCCACTGTGGAACACGCCATGTAATGTGACCTGGGGACCTGGCCAGGTAACTAAAAACATGGGTCGGTGTTATCCTCTTGAGTACACATTGTGTAAATGATGAACATGTCGTTTAGTGTGACCTGGGGACTCGGCAGTGTAGCTAACAACAGGGATTAGTGTCACCTCTCCTTGAACACATCGTGTACCTGTGGGACACACCGTGTAGTCTTGTCCGAGGACAGACTGTGTGTTTTGGCTGTGTGGCTGGGGAAATGGCGTGATGTACACGCTATGTGCGGATATCACACGCCATGTAGTTTTAGCCGAGTATTCGGCCGTGTCACAAATGACACGGGTAGTTGGAAATAACGCTAGACACGCCGTGTAGTTGATATACACGGCGTGTAATTTTTGTTCAATGGGAGTCGTGTGGCTTAGCCGTGTAAAAGGACCCGGGTAGGGTAAGATATGTCTGGTACACGTTGTGTAGTCAGTATACACGCAGTGTAGTCTTGTTTTGCAAATTTTGAATGCCTTGTTCCTCCTGTTCCCTTTTGGGTTTCTTCATTTTCGGTCATTGTTAATCTTGAATCTAAGGGGTGTTTTGACCTAGTAGAGTCATGCCGCCGAGACAACTGCGCGTTGTTCGCCAGGATAGCAGCAACGAGTATACTCCAAATATGGTGGGCCATGGGATTCCAGTTGATCATCCAGTAGAGCCAGATGTGGCGCCAGCCATTATACCGGACACAGGCACAAAGGAGCAGTTTCGTTAAGGCTTTATGTGGTTCATGCAGACCTTTCAGGGAGTACCACAGGCTGCCACATCTATGGCTGAGCTGACTTGTATCTTCCAGCAGCAGCATCTGCCTACGTTTTTAGGGGATGGTGGACCACAGGCTGTGGATTCTTGGCTAGGATCGATGCAGACTATTTTCGAGCATCTTGAGACACCTCTAGGGTGGAGGGTCAAGCTCGAGACTTATATGTTGTGTGATTCTTCCCATAGGTGGTGGGATGTTACCACCCAGTCAAAGCATCACAAAGACATGGCGTGGGAATATTTTCAGGCAGTCTTATATGAATTCTTCTTTCTAGAGATGTTGCAGGCAGATAGAGCTCGGGAGTTCATGAATCTGCAGCAGGGTGCTATGTCGGTGATGGACTATTCTTCTCGCTTTATCGAGCTTCAGAGTTTTTCACCCGTTCTGGTGGGTGATGAGACGTTGAGGACCATGCGCTTCTAGGATGGTCTTCGGTAGGACATCTGAGTGTTGGTGAATGTTTTCAGGTTGCCTTCAGTACATGTTATTGTGAATCGGGAACTGATTACATAGAGGAACCTGCGGGAAGCTAGTGGTGTGGGCCATGGTGGTTCAGCACCAGTTTCTGGTACCATTTCGACCGGAAAGAGGAAGAGATAGATGATTTTCTCTCATGGTGGCAGTACTAGCTAGACATTTTCTTTATTTGGTTAGGTCATGTGCTACTAGTGTGTTAGAGAGGGGCACAAGAGGACATAGTGTCCACGAGACCCAGTGGAGTGCCGAGAATGCAGCAGGATGGGTCATCTATAGCGCTTTTGCAAGTCATTCACACCAGTAACTATTGAGAGGGGTTCTGTGCAGAGTCTGTGTGCGGGAGAAGGACTAGTGGCTTCTTACCAGTTAAGAAACTGGAATACGTCAGGGCATGCAGGCAGAGATGGTGGTCATGCCCGTGGTAGCCAGACACCAGGATCTCAGAGGTAGCAGGGCAGGATAGCTCAGGGTAGCCAGGTTGTGTCATAGGGTCGCGGCACTAGGTAGTCATATGTAGTGCAATAGACCCAGCAGGACTAGGATCACGGAACTTCTATAGTCAGAGGTACTATTCTAGTAGCTTATGCCTTATCTTAAGTACTTTTTGATACGGGTGATATGCATAGTTTCATATCTGTACCCATTGTGGAGAGCCTTGGGTTCTCTGTTTCTACTTCTTCTAATATCATGATGCTAGACACTCCGTTGGGGACTAGGACGGCTGGTGTGCGTCAGTTCAAGGAGTTACCCCTTGATATTGGTGGGTGTCACTTCCTTTGGGACCTCTATGTCTTAGAGATGACAAGATATTATGTCATTCTTGGGATGGACTATTTGGTTCCCTTTCGAGCCTTTGTATATTTCTATCATCGCAGGATGAGTTTCACGTCACCATAGGGTGGAGAGTTTCTATACAAAGGTGAAATGGAGGTTCAGGCGAGTCGAGTTGGACTAGATCATCATGGGTGAGGTGGATTCATAGCCCAGATTACGAGTTTATATCTGGATGATCAGGGGAATTGTCTGACAGATTTCTCTCTTGTGGATGATTGTTTCATGGATGTCTTCTCTGGCAAATTTTCAGGTCAACCTCCGGAGCGAGAGGTGGATTTCTCTATTGATATTGTGCCATGAGCAGTACCATTGTCCATTCCTCCTTATAGGATGGCTACACCAGAGTTGTAGGAGCTCAAGAGGTAGTTAGAGGAGTTACAGTCAAAGGGTTTCATCCATCCCAGTACTTCTCCTTGGGGTTCTTCGATCCTTTTTGTGAAGAAGGCGGATGGTACCCTCAGACTCTATGTGGATTATCGGAAGCTAAACCAGTTGATAGTGAAGAACTGATATCCCTTGCCGATGATAGATGATCGTTTTGATCAACTTCGTTGAGCACGAGTGTTCTCGAAGATTGACTTGAGATCAGGATATCATCAGCTGCGCGTGAGACCTTCGGATATACTACTTACAGCCTTTCAGAGCAGATATGGTCTGTACGAGTACTCCGTTATGCCATTCGGACTCACGAACACGCCATCAGTTTTCATGGCTCTGATGAATCGTATGTTCCATCCATATCTTGATTATTTTGTGGTATTATTTGTGGACGGTATCTTAGTGAACTCTCACACTCGACACGATCATGCCACCCATCTTGAGATCATATTGAGTACACTGAGGCAGCATTGGCTATATGCTATGCTCTCAAAGTTCCACTTTTGGATAGACCAAATTCACTTCCTGGGTCATGTCATCTCAAAGGCAGGGGTTTCAGTAAACCCAGAGAAGGTGAGAGCAGTAGTTTCCTGGGAGCATCCTAAGAACGTGTTTGAGATACAGAGTTTCTTAGGTCTGGCTGGTTACTACAGACACTTCATACAGGACTTCTCCCACTTAGCAGCACCATTGACGGGTTTGACTAAGAAGGGTGTGAAGTTAGTTTGGTCAGAAGCTTGAGAGGCAACCTTTCCGGACCTGAAAGGAAGGTTGATATCAACACCAGTATTGATACTTCCAGAACAAGGGAAGAGCTATAATGTTTACTGTGATGCATTAGGTATTGGTCTTGGAGCATTTTTGATGTAGGGAGGTCTAGTTGTTGTGTACGGGTCTCGGTAGTTGAGGCCACATGAGAGGAATTACCCGGCGCATGATCTGGAGTTGGCTGTAGTTGTTCATGTGTTACGCTGTTGAGAAATTATCTATTGGGAGAGCATTTTGTGGTTTTCACCGACCACAAAAGTCTCAAGTATATCTTTACTCAGGGTGACTTGAATCTAAGGCAGGGAAGGTGGGTCGAATACCTTTAGTCCTTCAATTTTTATCTTGCCTATACGCCTGGAAAAGGTAATGCAGTAGCTGATGCACTGAGCAGGAAGAATCAGATACAGGTTTTGCAGGAGGCCAGTGGCGTGTGGCAGCTTAGGGCTTTGTTCTCTGAGATGCATTTAGAGGTGCACGAAAGTCTGGGGAAAACATATCTTTCCTCTTTAGTTATGACATCTACCCTCCTGGATAGAGTTAGGATGAGACAGCTATCTGATTCAGAAGGCCTCATTCTACGGGAGTCGGTGTCGGGTGAGGACACTTATCCTAGTTGGACGATAGGAGATGATGAAGTTCTATATTTCCATGGATGAGTATGGTTTCCAGGGGATATACGTGAGGAGATGAAGCGGTAGTTTCATGTTTCATCTTGGTCAGTTCATCTCGGGGTTACCAAGATGTACCGTGACTTGAGACGTCAGTACTGGTGGCCGGGTATGAAGAAAGATGTAGCTAGTTTTGTTACGAGATGTTCCACATATTAGCAAGTGAAGGCAGAGCATCAGAGGCTAGCTAGATTGTTAAAGCAGTTACCCATTATGAAGTGGAAATGGGGTGATGTCGTGATAGATTTTGTGACTGGTTTTCCGAGGTCACCTAGAGGCAATGATGTCATATGGGTTGTTGTAGACAGACTCACAAAGGTAGCTCACTTTTTTCCAATTAAGGAGACTTTCAGAGTTGATGAGATCTGACAGTTGTATATCCGAGAGATCATATGTCTTCATGGGGTCCCTCGTTCTATCGTTTTGGATAGGGATGCCCATTTTACGTCTCATTTCTGGAAGAGTTTTTAGATGGTACTTGGTACACAGGTGCTTCTGAGCACATCTTACCACCCTCAGACTGATGGCTAGTCAGAGTGTATGATACAGGTGCTTGAGGACATGTTGCGTGCATGTGTCAGAAACTTTGGGGGCTCTTTGGAGAAGCATATACCCCTATTCGAGTTTTCTTATAATAACAGTTTCTAGGAAACTATTGAGATGGCACCATACGAGGCTTTATATGGTAGGCCAAACCAATCACCCTTGTGTTGGTCAGAGGCAGGTGAGGAAGCTTTACTGGGACCATGTCTCGTGTAGGAGACTTCTGAGTAGATCAAGTTAGTTCAAAAGCAGATGGCTACGACACCATCTCGTCAGAAATCTTATGGTGATCGCCGCAGATGACCCTTGGAGTTCGTGGTCATGGATCGGGTTTTCTTGCGTATATCGCCGAGGTTGGGACACAGACAGATCCGGAGAGGGGTAAAATTTCACCAAGGTATGTGGGGCCATTGGATATTCTTGAGAGGGTTGGGATGGTTGGCTATCGGTTGCAGTTACCATAGAGGTACCGGGCCAGGCAAGATGTCTTCTATGTATCTCAGTTGCACCACTGTCATTCAGATCCGTCTCACATCTTTCATCCTGAGGAGGTTCAGCTTCTGGTTGATGCATCCCTTGAGGAGAATCTGATTCATATTGTTGATAGGAGCATGAAAGTTCTCTGAGGCTGGTCAGTTCCTCTCGTACGGGTGCTATGGTAGCATGGGCGAGTGCAAGACAAATCCTCAGAGCGGGAGACCGACGTACGTACTCAGTGGCCAGAGCTGTTCTGAGCTTTACCTTCACCACCCTTGTAAGGGAAGGGAATGAATTTCTTTAAGGGGGGAAGTTTGTAAGAACCCAGTTCTTATTTTGAGGTATGGGTTTCTTATTTTCTATTTTCCTTAAGTGTTTTTAGAAAATAAGGAAAATGGGGGAAATCTCAAATTTTGAAGGTACACGCCGTTCACTTTTCCACACGCCGTGTACTTTTCCACACGTCGTGTACTTCTGGCCGTGTGGGATGAGTACACGGGGCGTGTGGCCATGTCGGCGATCATGGGTGTAGAAACCGACTACACATCGTGTAGTGGTCCTTTACACGTCGTGTAGTCAGTCGGAAGAAGAAATAGTAAGGTTGTGGCCAACTTTGCGACAGCACATGCCGTGTACTCATGAAGACACCCCGTGTAGTCATTTCGGCAGGTGAATAGTGCCACACTAGCGGTAAGCCGCCAGAGGAACAGTTTAAAAATTGTAAGTACACGCCATGTTCTTGGAAGTACATGTTCTGTACATTGTTTTTTTCATTAAATGGGAAGTAGCCTCCCCTGTTCACATGGAAGGCATATAACGGGAAGAGAGCTCGGGAGAGGAAGGTCGTACCTTTAGATATCTGCCGAGCGCACATCAGGAATCTGTTTCTGCCTCGGGCAATATTTTTAGAACCGCACGGGTAAGCCCTCTGCTCTCGTTAATCCATTTTTAACAATTCTTTCTCGTAGGGAAGTTATTTACGTTTGAATGGGTTTTCATCCAACCCAGATCTACAACGTTCTTGGATGTTTTAGAAGGCGTCGTTTGCGTATATCTTTTGTTGGTGTTTAAGGTAGGTGGCTTGGTGTTTATTTTCCAACTGTCGTATGTTTTGTTTTTTTTGAGCTACAAACCCATATTTTGGGTGTCGTGTGGCTGAGGGCGTGGCTAATTTTAATACCTAGAATTGTATATGTGATTAAATAAAGTTGTAAAACTGTTGTTTGGGATCAGTGCTTGTATCTAGGACCACCCCTGGGGTGCATTCCTCTGTTTATCCCTTTGGCCAGGATAACCGAGGGTATGCCTTTAATGTAATGATTATAGAATTTCCTTGAGGGGAATTGATTGTGTACTACTTTTTTACATGTTGGGCATGGCCCGGATACCTGTTTACCCTGAGGGAAGTGTTGTGATTAGCCTATGTGCATTGTACTATTTAGCCTATGGGAATCTTCTTCCGTGCCTGTGGGTGGTTGATTCAGTGCCTGTGGAAGACACTACTTATGCCTGTGGAAAATATCTGTATGCCTGTGGGAATATTATTGTGTTTGGATACTCTTTACCTGAGGTTAGGGGTTTACGTGTCTGAGGACATTTGGTTGTTTCCCTAGAATAACCATTGTGTTGATATTTTGAATTAAATTATTAAATGAATAATAAAATGTCAATGTAATTGGTTAAGTTAGTTACTTTTCAGTACTTCTTACTTTATTGCATCTTAATACTGCACACTATTGTTGTATGATTTCACACAGTTGGGCACGTGCCTTTGGTGGGCGCCTACTAGGATTTTTTTCTCACACCCTATTTGGGTCATGATTTTCGGCCCAATCAGATTACGTTCCTATAGGTGTATATAAGAGAAAGAGTTCCTATATAGGTACTTGATTGTTGCTGAGAATTAGGGGATCATGGGACCGGGCTTAGGCTCGTGATGCTACCAGCTGTTTGGTTTTGCTTTTTTGTACTCTATATTGGATTGTACTGCTATGTAACATGTTCTGGCTCTTTTCTTAGAACTTGAGATATGTTGCATCATATCTATATAAATGGTTGGTTATCTTTTACTGCAGTTGTTATATTAAATTAGTATGGTTTATTGTTTCCTCTATTTTTTTATGTTTATATTATATTCTATTGTGCTACACTTTGACAAATGAGGGCATAGTTTCCCCACTATCAGACCTAGGCCCTCACTGCTAGTCGGCAGCCTCTGGCATCTGGGGAAATTCACTTGAGGTCATGTGGAGAACCGGGTTCTGGGCAACCGTTGAGTGGCACCTAGAACAAGGACATTACACCGTCAACCACCCCCAAAAAACATTGAAAAGAAACACACAAAACTATGAGGGTGGTACTACAATAGCATTACTTGGGGGAATAACTATAACAAAAACAAAATAAGATGGAATAAGTGATACCTAGCTTTGAGGACCATTATCATGCGAGGAAAAGGAATATGAATTTATCAAGTTTCTTTGGATCATTCAACACACTCCCAAAACCACATAGGGTTTTAAGGAGAACGAAAAAATATGATGAATATGAAAGACACACTAAATTTTTAGTTATTCATTGAAAACATAGTGATGTTATTTGACAATTCATGGTAACACAATAATAGTGATAATTCAAAAAAATATCTAACATTTATATTTTTATCTACTCATGTTCCCTCATTTATTTCTTGGTTAAATATTTTAATTTGATAAATTTTATTGATTGAACACCATGTCCAACGTGAATGCACTACATAAACGATCCTTCGAAAACCAAAAATCATAGTGTGTCATTAAAAAATGATCATAAAAACACCTCAATGAAAGAACCAATAAAATTTGATCTTATGGATGTCACCATGTGACCCAACAACTCATTCCACAACTATAGGTTTTCAAAATAAAATATATAAAATAAGTAAAACTATATGAAATATTAAACAATCTTCAATATTTTGAAAACCCCATAATATGAATCTATTTTCCGTGATGGAATTCCGGCACACCAGGACCAAAATTTCATATTAAAATAGATCATTTATTAATTATCATGACATTCACCCCTAATCCATGATATTTCCTTACACCATAGAATATTTCTTGTGTGAAAAATCATAGTAACACACATATGTCCACAAAAAAACAAAGAACTTCTACCATAAACCTAAAACTATGGAATCCCATTATTTCCATAGACCTTAACACCAACATTAAGCACTAAATAGATGTCAAAAATACAAAGTAATTGAAAATTTGTGGGTTTAGAAAAATCCAGGACCTTATATAACCCAAAGGATAATTTCATAGTCGTAGTCATGGAATTACATATTCACATAATGGCTATATTTCAAGCCCTCTCCTCTATGGATGGATATTATAGTTATAACTAGATCTGAATATCCCCCAATGATGGGAAGTCCACTATATTCAAGCATCCCTAAGGGAAAAAATCTATAAAGTAATTCCATTTGGCTTAAAAAAATTTTTTACGACATATCAATGTTCGATATACCACATATTCTTGTCCTCTCTTTGGAGAACATTAGAATGCAACTTGGATGATCTTGTGGTCAAATCCAAATAATTTTTTGACCTTATTTCTAGTCTTAATACATTTTCAAATAAACTATTATATCATAGCATGCATATAAACCCCCTAAAATTCACTTTTCAGGTTACATATGGAAAATTTCATGGATTTATGGCATGCCACCATGGAATCAAATAAAATATCAAAAATTCTAGGAGATTCTTGAAATAAAACCACTTTAAAACATTAAATAGTTAAGGGGTCTCCAAATACGACTCTATTATATTATATGATTCATCACTAATATTTCTAGAAAATTCTTACCCTTCAAATAGTTAATTAAGAGGGGACTCATCTATCAGTGGGAGGAATATTGTATAAAAACTTTCTCCAATCACAATAAATATATCGTGTATCCACCAATCTTAATTTTACCAATGGAATTAATGATTATCATCCTCTACATGTAAACCATAGATAATTAATGTAGTTTCATACTCCCTAATAATAACGATATAGTCTTACAGAATGACCATTATTATCTTAGTAGGACAAAATATCATACTGAAACCTAATACTATAACATTTAGAATAACTTCTTTACATTTATTTTTACAGTGTTGAAGCTGACAATATTTGCAGTACTAAAGGTCCACCTGGTATCTCATGTTAATCAACTAAAATATATTCATTTTTGTCCAATTTCAACTGGTTATCTGGCATGATAGAAGATCATCATGTACTAATTACATATCCATTTCATGTGTCACCCCCATTTAGAGGTATGTTACCATATTTTTGATTTTTTTTTTAGTTATAGAATGGTTTAGGTGGATGATGTATAATTAGAGATGGAATCTGGCTATTATATTTGGTTCATGGTGTGAATGAAAATCATTGGAATGAACTATTATTAGGATGACTTATATTTGAATCTTATTGAGGACATGCAGGTCTTAAAAATTCAATTCACAACCTAAATGAAATTTATGTCTTGAATGGGTATCATGACTTATAATATTGATGTAATTTAAATTTTGGTGCATATAGGCATCAATTAATTCACAACCTTAATACATATTTTTCATTGAGATTTTTCTCAAGTCTATCTAATTAATGAATTTCAATGGAATTCATTTCTAATAAATATTCCCTCATTTTCCCTTAATCCTATAACTCTCCCTAGGACATTTTGGTGATTATATTCCTTATGAAGAATGGATCCAATGAATAATTGTAGTTATAACCTAGGGAATCAATGATAATGATTCTGGTTTATCTTCACCAAGGTAATATCTTTATTTTATTTTGTAGAGAAACCCTAGATGGGGAATTACATACCTATATCCATAGGATATTGAATAGCTTGATTAATATTATTTGGGATCATTAAATTAAAAGATATGGGAGATTATATATATTAATCATGGAATGATTCTTCATGTCAAAGAATGTTGAGGAAATTGGATTGTACCGCTCCCTACTGTTCCAAGAACATTATACCTTGGTTTTCAAAGAAAACTCATTTGTTTTTCTTGATCAAAAACACATGATTGTTCTCCATGTTTACTTTTTTATGAAATTATGGGTTGTGGGATTCTCACATAGCGTATTTTCTGAATTTATAAAAAGTTAAAAGAATTTCAAAAACTATATTAGTTGAGATAACTTGTCATGGACATGGGTTCATTATTTCATGTTTTATAGGGAAAGGGCATAATTGGGTTAGATTTAATCACATGTTCAATTTGGACTCAAGGGATATTATGAACATGAAATGACTTGGGACTAAAGGGATCAATACCACTTGTGAGTGTGGAATGTTTAGTGGGTTTGATTTGACAAGATGTGTATTTTTTGGTGATTTTTATGGGTATAAAGTCATAAAATTGGAGACTTTAATAATGTCGGTTTTATAACTTATAATGTAACTATAAGTTTTTCACAACTATTTTATAATTCTCACTCCCATTTTTTTTAAATCTCAGATAACTTTTGTTTATCTTAGTGGTTTTTCTAGAATGTGTTTTACTTTTCGAGTGCATAAATATACACAACCCTACATATATATCTCAGTGCAAATGTAGACTTTTTTACCTTGATACAGGTAAGGTATGGGTTTTTTAAATTACCAGTGAAGCGCTATGAAGTAGAAATCTTGTAATTTTAGATATGGAGGTTGGAAATGTCTTGTAGTGGAGTATTTTTGTGGTGTGGAATTAGTTCTTGGTTTCTAGTAGTGTAATTGGGTCTCTCATTGATGTATATTTTTAGGTCTATATTTTACTATTTTCACTCTAATTATGTTCCAGTTTCTTTTATAGTTTTATTATTAGTTGGATTTTATATCAGGAACCATGATTATTTTATTAAATTTAGTTTTTCAAATGTATATTTTTATCTATGTAAGATAAAATTACCTTAAATTGGTTATTCAATCCCTTGGAATTTATTTCCAGTATCTGGTTTCTAAGGGACATCACTTAAGGTTAATAACATTTCATTCCATCCCAATCTAATGGGTTGGGTCTAGGTGTTATAATTCATGTCTCGAATGGAAATAAAATGGAACAGGTTACCAAATTATATCACAACCCACCCTTTCGAAGCTATTTTACTACTAAACCTATAACCCCTTGATGTAGAATTATTTTATATCTATGAAATTTCCTAAGAACATGAGATGTATTTTTAGTGTTCTTCTAGGAACTCAAGAGGGAGAAGAATAGAAACCCTAAATCTCAATTGAGTCATCTTTGGGATTATAATTTTTACCAAGGATAATGTAGTTTTCCATTAATAATTATTGATTTTAGTGGGTAGTGACAATAATAAGGATGATTATTAGGCCCTCATTGTAGGATTGGAGTCTTACCAATAGACAATGGCATAAAAATTGATTATAAATGGTGATTCAGTGTCTATATTTAATAAACATAGTAAGAATTATGTCATTAAGAAGGAATACTCAGTTCCCTTACTTGATTATGTATGAGGGTTAATAGTAAAATTTCCCAAAAATCCACCACTGTCTCACATCCCATCCTCAAAAAATTCCCATTCACATGCACTATAAAATGTGGTGATTGTTCTAGATGATACTTTCAAAGATCAGACAGTCATTCACATCACACATCACAGGGTGGCCTCTCAATTCATCAATGTATATATGGAATCAATCCACAATGTAAAGAAAATCCCAAATCATTGTAGGCCTATATAATCACCAACTAATACAAAACCTATCTAGATATATTAGATAATATAATACCTTCAAAATGGAATTATATAATATGATTGATATAAAAAATAGTAAATTTTTTTGGTGGGTAGAAAAATTCATCTTTTATGATGGACTAAATTCCAAAAAGGTAATTTTTTCAACATGAGATGTCGTTATAGGGGAGGGCTGAATCTGGGTATCAAAATTTTCTTTTTATTATTTATTATATTTTCCAAAAATTTATGAGTAATCTGTTAAACCTATTTTCTTCAAACACACATCCACAATAAACATGTTTGAATGAATTAAAATTTAGACCACATAAAATTTTAATCGGTTCACCAAAAGGACCAGTCTAGGGAGATATATTAATGATGTGATTTTCATTCCAGAATCCACTATGCTTTACGATTTTTCATGGATTACAAATTTTCATCCACAATCACTTTGAACCGATCTTATGGAATTTACAAAGAATTTAGGGATACTCCATTACCTCCCTAGGATCACATTCATTGACTCCACCTTTCTCATCATTCTAGATGAAATATTCCTCAATTTCAAAATATGAAGGTCACTCCTAAAATTGTATAATTTGTTTTTTGAAATTTTAATCATTAAAATATTTTTTTAATGCCTCAATAATTTCCAAAAATTTAACTCATTTAGTTTTTCAAAGTTCTAGGATTATCCAAGATTATTTTTATCCAAGTCATTGGGTTCTAAAAAGTATATCTTTCGTAGTTCTACCACTTTTCCAATGTATGAATTTTCCCCATCCCCCATATTTTTCCATGACTACATTACCCAATCCATTCACCCAAGACTACTCATGAAACAATATTCACCCTAATGCATCTCTCATTGGAATCACCCAACTCATTTGTTATTCCATATTCATGAAACTGTATTTGTGCTTCAAATTCTCTCTAGAGTTTCAGTCAATTCTAGTTCATAATGGTGTTACCTATGTGATGGGAATGACTATAACTGTTATCCAAAATTTATTTTCTTCCAAATGATAGGAATGACTAGGTTTTTATAGGAAACCCCCACTTTAATCATGTAGTCCTCTAACATTATCCTATCTCTTACAAGCATGAAAAACTAACTCACTTCAGTCTCTTTGATAGTTTCTCAATTTCATATGTGTGTGATATTTACATGTGGAAATTGCATGCAACACCTAAACTCATTTAAGGATATAATAAACTTTTTTTCCGATTGAATGGAATTTTGATCTTCTTTTAAAACTCAAAAATTTCTACAACAAATGTGGAAAAAAATATTTGGAAAACATTGGAGATCATCAACAATTTAAGGAATCTCTTTGGGTTATAAGGAACCTTAAAAAACATACATATTTTTCAAAAACAAACATAACATCCAGATCCACCTTAAATAACATTTTTTCAAACAATCTCCCCCTTTGGATTTTCTTAAATCCAAAATGAAATTCAATACAATAAATACCTATTAGTCTCATAGATTGAAAATAAATAACACGTCTGTCACTCTAAGTCAACATGTGAAAATATCAATATAGGAATAAAGTGTATATGAGATAAGTACATGGATAATTATAATATGCATTCTAGTTCTCCATAGTATTCCAACAATATTAATTTAAACACCCAAACCACAATATCCCATAGTAGAAGCCTTACATTATTACATTAGCATAGATACAAGATTCAAATCCAAAAGGATAGATCAGTCCAACTTTCTCGATGAACAAGATATATACATGGTTCCCTTATTAACATGGTAATTAAATATAAAACATGAATAAATAATTTAATTTCATCCTTTAACTCATTCTATCATTTCAACTTCATAACATATGGAAAAGAGAACAAATAAAAGGGTGAGCTCAGATGCTCTATAAGGGTTAAATACAATGTAAGATTTCATTATTCAATAATAAATGAAACATAATCTATATATAAAGGTTTATAAAAAACTGGAATACATTTCATTTAATCAATAACATTTCAATCAGGAGAGGATAAGGCGTAATCATTATGGAAATGTAAAATATTTGGATAAAATCTATTTAATTAATAACTTGAGAACAATCTAAATTAGTGGACAATAATAAGTAAAATAATGATGATTTAAATTATTATTAATTTGGATTCCATGATCTTAGGCATCATGGTACCATTTCAATCAAGACATTTCTCAAAACAATTTAACAAATATTGATAAAACACATTTAATTTGGCTAACTTTGTCGTCTCATGAGAGTAATGATGCATAGAGGGGATATCTTTTACTAGATCAAAACCATGTCAAAATTTACAAAGAATTACTCTTATATCTAAATTATTGACTTAATTCATCAATCAAAATTCATTATCAATAAATATCTGTATTGAGTAAAAGATAGAAATTTACATTATTTCCCCAGTTAATCAAATAACATTCATAGTAAACACCAAATGAATCATTGGTATACATATTAAGAAATAATTATATCCTTGATACAAAATATATAGATATTGAATTAAAACTTCAAGGAATAATTTTCATAAATAAATGGGGTAGTATATAAACCATAGATAAGAAAATATGGGCATAATATCAAAAATATGCCTCACTAAATGAAATTTTGGACGAAGTCCCTTAAAAGGATCATATAATTAATAAAATGAATTTATTATTTTTATTCACTATAAATAAAATCTAAGAAGTAGAAATAAAACATAATATAATCCAAATTCATTTTATGCAAAACCATAGAATGGCATAATCACTGAAATAGAAGGTTAACCCAATGAAGGAAAGATTGAGTTAAAAAATACCTTACCACATTATAATCAAATTAATTATATGCCTCATATAATTTATGATCATAAATTGAAAAATTTAATACCATGATGATAAATATATTTATTTGATTAAATATTAAATTGACGAATGTACCACACACTTAAGAAATAATGGTTGAATTAAGGATTATATCTCACCGATGTAAAAGTGAGATGAGAAAACCCTTACCTTATATCCCAAATCATGATTCTCTTATACATGTTGTTATAGATAATATAATAAGGTTAACTAATTAGATAATTTAAAACCTATTAAACATATATTTGTTCAATTATGATTTTTTAAGTTCTTTTATTTTCATTTTGATGAGTTAGAATGTTCAATTTTGTTGTTCTGGGAGCGTTCGGATAATGGTTTCGTGATTTTTTCACTTTAGTATAATTATGGATATTCTTGTCAAATTTGAATAATTATATATAAGTGAAATTATATGGAATTAATTAAATTTTAAAATTACTAACGATCCTATATATCATTTTCTTTTTTACATGAGGATGATTCATTAGATAACACTTTAATGAAAAATCATTAGTTTATTTTGGTGTTTTCTAAAACATCCAGAACAAGAATAATTTTATTTAATATTAGGATAATATACTAGTTCCATATAATTAAGTGAAATTTAATTAAAATTTATAATCATTTTTAACCACAAAAATGGTTTTATTAAAAACCTTGAAAGTGAAAAAGGAAAACTAAATCTCATTGTTTAAGAAGGCATTAAATCGACACCTCGCAGATGATGTTTTCATTTTTAAATATAAAAGGAGAAGATAATATATTTGATTATGGGTATTCGATTATGAAAACAAAATTCTAGTATATATATCATAATGGAGTTACCATGCCAATTTGTAGTGGAGATGTCTGGATAGGATAAATAATGAAATGAAATTACAAGAAAGTGGTGGGATTTTACCTCTAAAATATTGTCTCCTTGGGACCTTATAAAGACACATAGATTTGGTCTTTCGGTAATAAAAAAAAGTACAAGATATGGGTAAGAGTCTAGAGAATTTAATTAATATGTATATTTTAAATCATTAATGAATAGATGGTGAAAGTAGAATGAGTGGTGAAGGTTTGTATTTGTAGTGGGAGGAGGTGACGTTTTTTGTTTATTTTATTAATTTGGTTATTATTTTGGATCAAGACTATCAATAGTGTTGAATATTTTGACAAATTATATTAACTATTTCATGTATTTTGAAACTAATGGTTTCATACATAATCCATGACATAAAAAATAATGTATTTGGATTAGAATGTTAAATGAAAAAAATTACTGTGTTTATTATCCACAAAAAAATCAACTATTTAAAAAAAATACCCAAAACTCACACTAACCATTTTACAATGTGTATATTTAAAAAATTTACTCCATTTTATGAGAGTAATTTTTTATATATGAGAAATTTAGATTTCAACTAAAATCTTCATTTATTTAAAAAATTTGGATTTAAAAATTTGAACTGATTTTATGACACTTAGAAAAATTAATTAAGGTATAATAAAATTATATTATAATTATAAGACAAAAAAATTAATTTATTAATATATTTTATGAAAATAAATTTTATTTTAAATCATTATATTAATTATGTAACTATAAATAAACATTTAAATTTCACAAAAATACCAACTCTAAATTTATCATTTTTACGAAATTTATTTACCTATTCCTTGATATAAATATATATCATATTTTTATTTTTGAGATACCTAATTTTTATTTATATAGTAATAAGTGAGGTTATTATCCTAAATTCCAACATACTATTCGTAACGATAACATTATTATTCCCATATTCATATTAATATTTAATAGCATATTATGATTCCTTTGTGCAGGATAGTCCTTATAATGTAATCTAAAGAAAAAATTGAATTTATTTGAGAATATACATACTATAAAATCATTGTGTGTTATATTTATCACTCCTTCAAAAATTGTATCTTCAAAATATTTCATGAATATTACCTTCTAAAATGTTTGTGGTTGTTTTTACTCCTAACATCTGCAGGTTCCGATGTTTCTTATTCTATATTATTTATCATAAAAAACATTACCAATTGAGTAATATTATTCCTCAAAAAAATTTCTATAGTTTCATGAATATTGATAGGCACATTGTATTAAGGAAAACTAGGTTCTAGATATATCTTTTCATAGGCGAGTGCATGCGTTAGGTCTGGAATATACATCCTTCACAATGATATGTGGAACAAATCATGAACATTGAAGATAGATAAGGCTATTTATAACCAGTAAACTACTTCTCCAATTCAATATAGAATTTAAAATGGTTCTATATACATGGGGATCAGTTTTCAAGTCATTTTAAACCTTACGAAGCCCTTTCATAAAGATACCTTCAGAAAGACATGATCTCCAGCTTGAAATTCTAAATCCTTTATTCAGTTGTTAGTATAACTATATTGCCTAAGTTGAGATTATTTAATGTGATCCCAAATAGTATTTACTTTTATCATTGTATCATTAATAAGTTCTGATCATATAAGTTTTCTATCACCAATTACATCCCAACAAGTTGGAGTAAAACATCAATTTATATATAATGCATTATATGGAACCATTTGGATACTAGAATGGAAACTATTACTATAGAAAAACTCTACCAAAGGAAAATAGTGATCCCACATACCTAGAATATCAAGTGATCATGGTCTCAACATATCTTCAAGTGATTTAATAGTCCTTTCATATTGTCTTTCGGTTTGAGGATGGTATGTTGTACTCAAATAAAGCTATTTATCCAAATCCTTATGAAGGAACATCTAGAATTTTGATGTAAAATAGGGATCTAGAAAAAAAAATATAGATAGGTTCACCGTAATGTTTTAAAAATAAATTATTATACAGTCTTTCTAGGTTCTTAAGTGTTAAATATTATCTTATAGAAATAAAATATTCAGATTTTATAATATGATAAAAAAGAACACATATCACATCATTCCTTCTATGTGTACTTGGTAGTACTATGAAAAAGTCCATAATATTGTCATCCCACTTTCACATATTAATAGGTAGAGGTTTCATGGATCCTCTAGGATGTTTTCTCCCAATATTAACAAGTTGAAAGATAGGCATATTGACATATTGTCGTCAATTTCCTTCTTTATATTATCCCACCAAAAATGTTTCTTTAGATCTCTTTACATCTTGGTACTACAATGGTGTATAGAAAAACTGGAGCTATGAGCATCATTAATAGTTCAAGATTTAGCTGAGGTATTGATAAAACACATAACCTCTTTCTAAATTTCCGAATTCCAACCTCATACATGATGTTTTCTAAATTTTTCATCCTTATTTGCTTTAAATTTATTTTGAAAATTCTCTTCCTCATATTGAAAACTTTTTTATTTCTCAAGTAATCATGTTTTAGAAATCATTTAAAAAAGGCGCGAGGTTTTTCCTTCCATTAAAATTCCCATATCAATATTATCTAAATCCCTGAGCATTATATCTCTATTAATACAAATATTATACAAAACTCCAGGATATTTTCTTTTTAATTCCTCATATATATTATTTTTTTTCTTTGGTGGTATTTTATAGATAAATCATGATCTTTAATTACTTTACCCATTGACTGTGCCTCCGGATGAGTTCATTCTATGTATAGTGGTATTTAAACGCTTATTAGGAATATATCTCTCCAATCTATCACAATAGTGATAGTGTATCCATATATTCAGATAAATGATTATGTATTCTAACATAATATCATTATTTATAAATTTTTTTTCATGAATCTTCAACATAATTGATGCATATGTAGTAACTTTATCATTTTTCATAAGTACAAATATCAAATTTTTATTCGATGCATCATAGTATATCATGAACCCATCATTTCATGCTAGAAGATTCAAAATCATGTCATTGAATAATCTTCAATTCAGTTATTCCATACATTCAAGACATTATTTTTTCTATAAAAATATTACCCCATTTTTTGTGATCTTGGTTCATGGGATAGCCAATTGGGAAGAATTATAAAAGAACCATTTATAGAAATATGCTAAACCTATTAAAATTCATGGCTCAGTTATGTTTGGGGGTTTAGTATATTCCTAGAGTCCTATTATATAAACAACATCAAATGAGATTATATCCCTATAAACAACATGGAAAACAAAATAAATTTCATGAAGGCAAAATTCACACATGATAAATTTTCCATACAAATTTTTCCTCCTGAGAGTCTCACAAATGATACATAGGTGATTCTCATAGTCTCCAAAGGTTTTATAATATATTAGAAAAAAAATCAATTAATACCAAAAAAAATTAGTCATGATATTCATGGAATTTTTTTCATTATTTTCATGAAAAATAAGGGTGAATTAGTAAATCTAAATGGAATTACCATAAACTCATATTGTCCATAAATCATATGAAAATCTATCTTTGTAAGTTCTCTCTTCTTTTCTCAAAATTGATGACATCCAGAATAAAATTCGACCTTTAAAAATATTTATAGCCCTGAAGTTGATCAAATAAATCATTAATGTGAGGAAGTGGATACTTTTGGTTTATTGTAATTGTATTTATTTCTCTATAATCAATGAAATACTTCATGGATCCATATTTCTTATTTACAAAGAGAACACGGGCTCCCCATGGAAAACACTTGGGAGAATAAATACCTTATAAATCAAGTCCTATAGTTGTTTTTTTATACTTACTAATTCCACAATGGACATTCTATATGGAGTCTTTGATATTGGTTTTCCATCCAGGATTAAATCAATGGAAAACCCAACTTAACACATTGGGGGAATCCATGTAACTGCTCAAGAAATACATCAATGTATTCTTGTATAGTAGTTACATCTTTAATTTGATTATTACCTCCTTCATCCTTATATTTTTTTTCTATTACTCCCCCATAATTTCATTTAGTAGAGATACTAGGGTTTGATCTACATAAGAGTAAGATGATGAAGTTTCTTCTCTAATGATAACGAATTCTACATATTCTACACAAATTGAAATTTCCTTCTTCTTGAAATAGTTTTTGTAATCATATTTTTAATGCTATACTATAACAATGAATATATCAAATTAAACCAAATGTATGATGATAAGTTCATCAAATAATTAATGTTTATATTCCATAATGGGGATATCTGAAAACATATTTTTTGAAATGGGACTTCCATTATATTTTTTAATAAAAATTCCTTATTAAATGAAAAGGTAAATATATAATTTACATGGAAAACTATGTAGATATGAAAGAGTGTGATAGTCTAAAATAAAATGAAGCATTGTATAAATTTGGAAATTGGATTAATGTACCAGCTTACACATCATTGGTAACTTCTTCATTAGATGTAGTAATAAAATAATCTTTTTAATATGTCATTTTCCTCTTATATGGTATATTTATATGGGGATTTGGACATTATAGTGAATAATTCCCCATTTATTTGTAGTTAAAACACTAGATATCATTTTTTATCCCCTTTCACTCATGAGACACATGACCCATGTCTCCATACATGTAACATACTCATATTACCTTCAGAAATTTTCCCAGATGTTTCTTCCCAAACTTTTAAAAATATTTAAAATGATTCATTCCCTTGTTCTTGTTTTCTTCTTTACCTTTGTCATGATTTTCAACCGACATCTTCTTCTCTAGATTTCAATTGGAAATATAAGATCTGTAAAATTCCTTCTCCTTTTTGATGGAACTTAATAATATTTCATCATTTTATTAAAATATTTGAGAATCCAATGAAATTAAAATTCATGGATTAATACCATAAAATAAATGATCTTTCTGGTTTTCTAAACCTCATATGTAATCTGTAGCATACCTGGCTAGTCTAGTGAAGGTATACTCAGACTCTACAACACTCTCATTTTCATTTTTCTATAAGTTAATCATTTTTGTATTCATTTCAATTAATTTCTCATGAGTAAAGTAGTTTTTGAAGAATGTTTCATTAAAATTTATCCATTCCATGTCTTATATCTAATCTTCCTATTTATTATTCTAGATCAGTGGACACTATTGATCAGAATCCCCCTTGAAGAAATATACCACTACTACTACATTTTACCATTCATATAATCTCAATGACAAAAATATATTTTCAATGGAAATGATCCATATCTCAGATAAAAATGTATTGGTAGTCCCACTAAAATATGGGGGATTCTTCCACATCAAATTATCCAACATATTTGTGGTACAATATTCTTCATGACCTGAGCAAGCTGTCCAAGTATAGTCATGGTCTGGTCATCCCCAACAGTAACTGTGATGACTTTATCTTTAGGGAAATCTCTATATTGTATGTGGGTGTGGATTCCATTTGTTCCATTATTACCCACCAATAAATAATGGAAAACATAGAGTTATCTTTTAATTATCATGAGAGTTGTGCCAGAAAATGAAAATTATTCTAATGGTATAAGTTTTAAAATACTACATGGAATTTTCATAGTTATCATGTGGGTTATAATTATTTTAAAAAATAGTTCATAATGTTTCTAAAAAATCCTCTAATACAAACTATAAAGACTAAGACAATAGTAACCTAGAGCTTGAGCCTTAATTTTTTACATTGGAATATATATAACATTTAAACCCCAAAGGAACAATTAGTTTAACATTCTTTAAGAACAATATACATACATGGTATCCTTATTACATTGGTCATAAAAAATTAAAACATAACAATGTAAAATAATTCTATCCTTAAACCTTTTCAATCATTTAATTTCATAACATGGGGAAAGGAGACTACATAAAAGGGTGAGCTTAGATGCTCAGAAAGGGTTAAATATAATAAATGATTTCATGAATCAATAATAATTGAAAAATTATCAATATATATATATATATGTAATACATGTCATTTAATCAACACTTTTTCAATTATGAGAGAACAAGGCTTAATCATTATGGAAATCTAAAATATTGGAAACAAATTCCATTAAATCAATAAATTTATTGCAATCTAAATTCATGGATAATATCACAGTGAAAATCATAGGCATAATAATGAATAAATTCTCAATGATGTAATTTATTAATAATTTGGATACCATTATCTTAGGAATCATTGTTACATTACCATCATCATCTTCCATGATATGGTCTAACAATTAATAGTAAAATCCCATTTAATTTGGATGACTTTCCCACCTCATGAGACTATCGATGCATTGAGGGGAAATCTATATCTGGTACACAACAATTTATTCGTTTCCAAAGAATTTTACATATATTTAAATGATATATTTAATTCAATAATCAAAATTACTTATCAAAAAATATCCACATTGAGTAAAAGATACGTATTTAACATTATTTCCACAGATTATAAAATAACTATCAAAGTAGACCCCATATGAGACAGTCATATTCAAATTAAAAAACAATCATATCCATGATAAAGAAATTATGGATATTTAATTAAATATTAAATTAATTATGATCATAAATAAAATAGTAAGTATATATAAAATAGAAAACATAATCGTTTCATAACATCATAAATATTCCTCTATGAAGGAAAATTGAGATAAAAATCCTTTATGAGGATCATATCAATAATCAAATGAATGAATTATGTGTGTTAACTGTAAATAAATATAAAACACATATAAATACAAAATAATACAATAAAAATTAATTTTAAACGTAACCATATCATGATATAATCCATGAAATATAATTTTAACACAATCAATAAAAATAAAGTTAAGAAATCTATTACCACTTTGCAATCACTCGAATCATATGCCCCATAAAACTAATGGTCATAATGAGAAACATTGAAAACCATTAGGATATATATATTCATGATATGATATATTATATGCTAGTATGTACATCATACCCAAGAAATATGGGTTTAATTAATAAATATATCTCACAGAAGTAAAAGTGATATGAGAAAACCCTTACCTTATATCTGAAAGAGTTATTCACATGTACTTAATGTTTAAGATAATAAAATTAGATTAATTGATAACATAATAAATAACCTTTTAAAAATATATTTTATCTATTATATTCATATTAATATCATTTATTGAAATTTTGATGAGTTATAATGTTTATGTTTTTTTCAGGAGCGTTCAATTCATATTTTAATGTTCGGTTATCTTATGTATAATTACAAAACTTATTATCAACGTAAAATAATTGTTCAGAATTGAGAGTATATGGAATTAATTCTATTTTATAAATTTAAATTTCCCAATATTTCATTTAATTTTTTTTTAATTAGGATGTTTTTTTAAATAAATTGTTAATAAAAAATGATGAGTTTATTTGGGCAGTTTTTATAACCATCATGAACTAGTCTCGTTTTATTTTTTATTATGTGTATATACTGGTTACAAAACATTAATGAAGATGTAATAAAAATATTATAATATATTTTAACCATTAAAATGGTTCTATTAGAAGTCTTTAAGGGGGTAAAGTAAAATGAAAACTCATCGTTCACGAAGGCGGTTAATCAACACATCACGAGTATAGTTTTCGTTTTTAAAAATTAATGGAGAAGAGAAGAAATTTGATGATGGATATTCAATTTTGAAAATAAATTTGTAGTATATATATCATAATACAGTTACCATGACACTTTGGAAAAGGTATTTTATGAGAGTATAAGAAATGAAAATAAGTTAAAAGAGAAAGGAGTATTTTACCTATCAAATATCATCTCCTTGGTAACCACTTTAAGACAAGTAGATTGGTATTTTGGTAAGACATGTCGTTCCAAGGCATGTTTAGGAGGTTCGATAGAGTATTTTTCTTAAATATTAACAATTTTTTAGGCTTATAATGTGAATTTATAAGGGGTGGTGAGGGTTTATATTTTTAGTTGGAGAAGAGGGGTGTGTTGACTATTTTGTTGATTTGTTTTTTATTTTGGATCAAGGTAAAAAATATTGTTGATTATTTATAATATGTACATTAAAGAGTGAATTTATGTTTTAAAAAATTGATTCCTACATCATACATGAATAAAAAAATTCCTGTATTATTTCTTAAAATGATAAATAATGTAAATTACTGTATTTCATTATTCACAAAAAAATCAACTATTTTAGAAAAATCCCAAAAATTCACCCTAACCATTTTTTAACATGTAGAATTAAAAAATGGACTCAATTTAATGAAAATAATTTTTTGAATATGATATAGTTAATATTTAATTAAAATAATCATTTATTTAAAAAAATATGAATTTATAATTTATAATTTATTTTATGACACTTTGAAAAATTAATAAAGTTCAGATACAATTATATTATAATATTAATAAAGATAATTATTCAGTTATTAAATTGTTTTATTAATATAATTTTTCACTTAAATCATTATATTAATAATAAAATTGTAAATTAACATTTATGTTTCACAAAAAAACATGGGAAAATTTATCATTATTTAAAAATTTATTTACTTATTTTAATATATAAATCGTTTATATTTTAATTTATACGATATGTAAATTTTTATTACACATTAATAGGTGAGTTTATTATTCTAATGGCTAGTTTACTATTCCAAAATATCACAATACTATCCCAATAGTCATGTAAATAATTAATAGTATATCATTGTACGTTTAAAATCGGTGTTGCATAGAATGTAATATATCGAATAAATTGAATTTATGTAAGAATATACGTTCCATAAAATATAGTGGTGTTATAATCAAAATCCAAAAAACAATTCCCCATGGATCATATTTCCCCATAATTTCATACCATAAAATCCCCCTAAATTAGAGTATATCAATGACTCAAATTGCTAATTACTTCAACATCAGATCATCTATATTGAATTTCATAGGAACTTATCACGGTTATTTCTCACTATCTGATAATAAACTCATATAGACCTTTCAAACCTTCTAGAAATGAATCATACCTAATAAAACAATAGATATATAAAGGGTAGAGGGGGAAATCAAAATATCCTCAAACTCAAAGATGAGGATGAGCATTGTGGTTCAACTGATGTTTCTCAAATATTGGTGTAGCCAACATCTTAGTCATGGTATTTGTAACACTTTTCTTAGTATCAACATGTTCCTATGTGACCATTATTTTCCCTACATTTTTGTTTCATTAAATGTTATTTGATTTTAATATACTTGGTAAAATAGTATTTCACTCTATTTTTTGTGATCTTGATCACACTATTGTTATTATTGAATATCCCTTGGGTCATTTAAATTCTTCACTTACGTATTACAATTTTTTCTTTGTCCAAGGAAGTGGACTGCATGAACTAGTTAGTAAAATATATTATTCTCATGTTGTGATTAAAGACATTCTTTCATGTTTCTTACTCAACTGACAAATATGTTTTTCCTAATAAATAATGCACCTACACCTATAGAATTTTTTACACACCATCTCCCATTAGGTACACATCAAAAAAGATAATGACTCATGATATTTTCCTATATCATATAAAAAGTAATAATTGAGAGTTCCATGGATATACATTATGATTCTTTTAACTGATACAGGATGATCTTCCTTTGGATAACATTAAAATCAAGTAGCTAAACGATCTACAAAGAAAATAATCGATTGTTTTATAGAAATATATTTAAATCTTCTAATAATACTCTTATATAATCTGGGATCTATAGATTTACCATCCTTATTCTACCGGAGATTTATTGCTATTGAAATTGGGGTCAAAATTTGTTCTCAATCATGCATAATGAAACTACGTAGCATATATCTAGCATACTTTTTCTGAGATATGATAATATATACCTTTTTTAGACAGTTTTATCCATACATAATATGTGATTTTTCCAATAATGGATATTTTAAATTTTAATTTCAGGTGGTTGGAAAACTATTCAATAGTTTTCTACTTTTTTCCATTAAAAATGATATCATACACATACACGAGCTCCATAAACTGGTCTTCCATCAATTTATTCCCATATATATTATATACAAAACAAAAACTTTTGAATCAAAACTTACTCAAATATTAATACATATAATATTATTATTTTCATGGTTCTGGATTTAGATCATATGGAGCAATGTCCAGTTTATAAACCTTTGTTTGATAATTTCTAATTTTATATACCACTTATTATTCGATGAAAACCTATTCATTAATAACTATATTTAGGATTTTATTTTTAAAATCCATTTAATAAAATTTTTATCCTATTTGAATTGTCATAGAATAATATCATGGTTTACTATATCCTCAATACCGGTGAAAACTTTTCATCAAGATCAATACCCTCAATAATTTCTTTTCCTTCTCAACCTAATAATTCCTTGTTATTATAACATTTCCATGATTGTTGAACATTTTCTTCAGGATCCACAATTTTTATCACATTATGATTATTTTTCCTTCCAATTAGCTACTAATTCTAGTTTTTTTCAATCCGATCAAGTTCCAAAAACATGGGTTTAACCTATGATTCATTTTTTCTTATTAAATTAAGTTTTGTTCTACTATTGATAGAAGATATACATTATATACATTTCTCATTCTCAATTTCTACAATGGTGAGGACCTATTTAGAATTATGTTTGATAGACCAACGATTATTCTCTTGTTATCATATAATGTGTGGATTTCTCTACATCTACAAAAACTTCCATTTCTAACAAATCCTTAGATTATTTATCATCTTCACCACTCAACACAACTTTCATTATAATAAAAACTTTATTCCCTTGTTTATATTCAACACTAATAATTTTAGTGTTTCCTCCTACATGATTATTCACACATTTATCCCAAATAAATTTTATATCGTTTATCTCTATAATTTTTTATCGAACTATTGTTGTGGAATTTATATGCCATAACCTTTGATGATTTTTCTATAAAAACACCTTCATCTATAGTATAAACATACATTTACTAAATTATTATTTCTTTCCAATGTATAACTAACTTATAAAGACATGAAACTGTTTAAATGATGGGTTCCTTCCATGCCACATTTCATAGGAGTTCTTCTCTTCGATAAGGATTTCAGGACCTACCCCATCAGTTCTGAGCCACAATTACCCTAAGCCTACCTCCAATAGGCGATGTGATGATGAATAATTCCAAGAAGGTACATCACACACATGAGAGGCCTTACCCAAATGTACCTATACACACATACACGTATCTAAGCATATAAAAATGTTAAAATTTAAACAAAATAATGAATTAATACATCTACAATCCCAAAATCAAGGTATCAAAAACAATAATGGAAGTCATAATAAGGGTCCAAATACAAGCATAACAAAAAATTATAAATTTTGTATGAAGTAGTTTGAAGGATGATACTGTTGTAAAATAAAACACTGGTATACACCTCGATCTATCAATCCCATTTGCACCACCTACTCCTTGTCCACCAAGGACTTGATAAAAGGTATTTTAATGGAATAAGCCACCACATATATGGGAAGAGACCATATAGGTTTTATTATAATAATACCTAGTAGGATACCCCTAAATCACAAATAATGAAGCATTATGAGTAGTTATCTCATCACATGAAATGTTAATCACAATATGAGTCATGCAATTAAAAATATAGATATACTCATAAAACACCTTGTATCTCAAAGGTCTCAACCACTACTAGACATAGATTCGCTATGAGGTTTCAATGGTAATTCTGGTTGGGGGGGTCTCACTCCCCGAGCTATACTATCACTGAAAACCTCCTCCTAAATGTTATTCTAGTTATGTCTTGCAAAGATGAATCAAATCGGAAAAATGAGATGGTTCATGTGAGATAAAATCTCCATTATAATAATACCTCGTCCAAAATATTATATATCAATACAAAGATAGGGTTCAATGCATAGGGCTCACTAGGGGGACACCAGACTCTAATGGGAACATCCTCTTAGATAGTGCATAAAAACCCGTGTAAATGTTGGTCATGTCAATTCCATAAAACACTATCTAAGGAAATAGGAAGGACCTGAGGATTACTCCAAGCCTCTCAAAGGGATTCATGTAGCAATTCATGGAGATATATGTCAAAGTGGTCTAAGGAAACTCATTCCAGAATAAGGGATATCTCCCACACTACAGTGATCATCAGGAAACTATAGATGTATCACCCTCTATGATGGGAACATGATGCCACACCCAACCCTAAAATTAATTTACCAAGGGAACACACCCTATATATACTAGTCTAGGGAAGATGAAAAAAGATCACAATGAATATGAGATGAAATGAAATATGAATATAACCAATAATCAAAGGAGTGCACGATGTGTCGTTATGGGTTCAAGACATTCCCCACTATGCCCGGAACATCCCTTGAATCATTCCCACATGAAATACACTTTTCTACATTACATGACATGTAATTTAGGTACACGATGTGTATATGTAATCTAGGAACTCGATGTTTCATTCAACCCATGCCCATATAATTTCAGAAGGTTGAAATGTGTATCCCACCACACACAGAGTGTTGGGACCCATAATCTCATGGGAATGTAATCCTTGTACACATCATCCTCCCTTATAGGGGATACACGCCATGTGGAATGGCTCACATAGTGTGTAATTCTATGCCACCTCTTGGGTGTGTAATATGTATACACATTTAGATGGTTAGATAAGGGTGACATGGTCTATGAAACATGTCACATGGCATGTGAAACTTATATCTGCACTAAAAACCAAGAGTCGTATAGATGGTGCTACATGGGATGTGTTCATAGGACTACACACCATGGAGTCATGTATTTTCAAAAAAAACCCATAAGATTCCTCATATGACTTCCTAATTTTCCCCAAATCCCTTATATTATAATATGGAAAACTCTATTCCTTGGGTATAATGGGCTGACCAAATGCCCTCATCGTCGCCAGTTGGATTCTGGTCGTATCCTATACTCGAGAAACATCAATAGTTGCATCATTTTAGTGTCGTACATTTACCTAGTATCTAAAAACACATATCTCTATGTGGATCTACTGCCATCATTGTTTACCAAAACCAAAACATTGAATCTCCATCTCAAACCTACAATAATGATCCTTTGTTCTAATAAAATAATATGAAATGATCCTTCATCGAGTATCTGTCAAATCACAATCTAAAATAAATTCTCTTGATGAACAAATGTAGAATGGGGAGAGATAACCTCAAAATAGAATATGTGGAATGAACTGTAGCCTTATTCTATATTATCCTTAATCCACATCCATTATGAAGAATGAATGTCCAAAAATAAGATTATTATTATTATTATTTCCCAAATCTCAGATAAACAAACCCATGCCCGAAAAAATTATTGAATCATGAATCAATCATTATGTTTATTTATTTGAGTACTTATTTGGATAAGAATGTGGGGATAAATACAAAGAAAAATATTCCTATATTTATTTAGAACAACCACTGACAAGGAATGGTCACACGTCGTTGTCTTTGATGAGATCCAGAAGTTGTGATTCTCAACGGTTGTAATTCCATGACTTGTTCATCCTTCCTCTGAGAAATATCCTTTAAAGATCTCTCCTAAAATATCTAGGGTTATGCAGATAACCTTAGTATTTTTAAAAATATGATTATATATAATAATTTTTATGCCATTGTGAAAAATTAAATTAAAATTATAATTTAATTTTATTTCTTTAAAATTTCACCTGTGGCTGTGATAAACCAGAATATCTGATGTGTTCCAAGTATATGTTTCATGTAGGGTAAAATTCATTCTCTAAACTCAATGGTAGTCTCATACTTATAATACAACACTCTATATGTTATATATTCCATTTTAAAATAAAAATGCACATTTGGGACATTTAAGATATTTAATATATTTAAAAAATTTATTTTAGGCTTACCAAGACTCAAAATCTCATGTCGTCTCAGCACCTATATCTAGAAACATTCATTGATATATTCAAAAGTCTTAAACAAAAAAACAAAGGCATTAAATTATTTAATCCTTCAAGAAATTTCATTCATAAAGAGAACAAGGTAAACAACAAGGTTAGGAAACAAAACTATTAACTAGGTATTCCACTCCCATAAGTTTCCCTGATGATATCATGTTCTTTAAACATACATGTACCAAAGGTAAACACATTCCCAAGAGGGTTATTTTTACTACTAGTCCTCAATTCCACTAGTATTTGAAAATGGAAACTCCACTCTCACATACTAGCCAACCTATGTTGATATCATACAAAGGCTTATTCACAATCCTCCTTAGTTGAAACATGTATAGAGCATCATGAATCCCAAAAAACTTTGGTCATGGGGTTAAGAGGTACACCACCTCGATAATCCAACTCAATGGGAGGGAAAAAAGGTACTAAGAACCTCTAATATATCCCATCACCCTGGCTAAAAATTACAACTCTTGAACTCCAAATTTTTACGTCATCAGTCCACTGAGGACTCGTGATGTTTACTACGAAGTCCACATCCCACCATTTATTGATTTTATTCTCTAAAACTATATGTAGAACAAAAAATAGGACCAAGGGTTTTTATCCAGTAGCTATGACCAGTATATTAATGTACTGTATGGTCTCTCATTTATAGCCTTAAGAAGATGCCACAAAAATGGTGAATCAATATAAATTGAGATACACAAACATTACCAATGGAATATAATCCTAGATGTTATAGATCAAAACCGATATGCGAACTGAAAGATTGTTCACCAGAACAGAAATGATCCAATTTACCTAGATAGAAGACAATGATAAAACAAAATTATCAACTACAATCAATCCACCAATGACTTATGCATCCTATCCTTAATCATTATGTGATATAATAATTATAGTATTATTTTATGTCCAATTAAATTCCATGAAACTGGACTACCTCCTGCACTTCTTGGTGTCTCAACTCTCACCAAAGACCTGTTGATCATCACCCACAGGGAGGAAAGACCATAATATTTTTTATCTTGAAAACATGTCGCTACTCCCTTGTATTCCAAAATGATCCAAAGAGATCTTGGTACATCCTCACCTACAACAGATGCACTATTAAGGGAAAACAACCTTCCTGATACCTCTTCTTATATTATGACTTGTGTCACTGTCCATCCTCGAATAAGGATGAAGATAATACCATCTTCAATGAATCCATCTAGAACATATCTAATGGATATATGGTCAGACATAATCTCATGGTATATATCCCTGAGTTGTACAACTATTACTCTAAAGAAGCATTGGGGTAACAATTATTAACAAGAGGTAAACCGAACCATCCTTAGATGACTCTCTTTCTCTTACTTGAATACCTAACACATAAGAATATCATCAAAAAAGAGGACCATGAATAGACCCATTAAAAGGGTTGAGGATCCAATCCATAAATCGCATGAATATATTGTGGAATACTAATCGCAAATGTGTATCAACATAAAATCCAAAAACCTATAGTGGATTAGGAAATCCACTTATAGTATGTCCATATACAAAATCAAAGCTAGTTATAACCTATCTCATGGGTAAAACACAAAAAATAACTCCACCCCTATCCATTGGTCGAAGAAGCCACCGATTCATGGGAGTGGATATTTTCCCTCACATTAACTACTCCAAGTGATGCCAACACTCAATGAGTTCCACCAGACGTGCTATCATTAAAATATAGGTCGATCGCAGATAAAATTCATTTCATAAGTATAATTATTGATGAATAGATGAAACCAACATGTCCCTGAGAAATTCATCCTGATAGGGATATATGGCTCGTGACTACATTTAAAAACTACATCTGTGGTAGTGTGTACACACTTAGAACCTCGAACCACATTTGAAACCTCTGCAAGCGACTACTATTTGGAATTCATCCTTTCTCATTCCATCATGTTTACCACCACATGGGCTTACTCTGACTCTTTATCACATCAAAAAGACCAAAAACACATAAGTTATACGAACTCATCTACCGCAACTTGACATTTTCTCCTTTGGGTACCACTGACTTCCCAACACAATTTTGGATCGCGTATCAAGAACATGTCTTGGTGGGGGAATTTAAAATCATTATTGTATGTCCAAATTCATCACAAACACCTCCAAAAAAGGATTTACCAAATACCCACATCTCCTTGGAAAATAACTATAATGACCCAAGCATGACTTATATGAATATTAATTATTTTTAGATAAATATTCATTAAATACATTGTTCAAATGCATGCATAAGGACCACACTGGTTTATTGAATTTGGAAACATATGGAATACTTTAATCTAACTTGTAAAATATCTTCATCTTCTACCATAAATATATTCTCCTTTAGTACTATTACTTAAATGATTTATTTATTACATGAGTTATAGAAACATATGAAAGGGTGAGCTTAAATGGTCAGTAAGTGTATCCAAACAATAAATGAACATATGAATTTAAAAAAAACATGAACATAAATATTGAATATCAAAACCATGAGTTATGAAATTAATCTTAGAAGATCATAAGGAATAAATAATAGATGAAAAATTAACCATGAAAACATAGCAATGAAATAAAACATGAACTTGTAAAAAAAACATAAGCATAGAAAATTATTTTCATATTAGAAATGGATAATATCCAAGACCATCATAGTAGAAAAAGTCCATAACTAAACCGGGTTTACCTGCTCTTCCAACCCTATATTACTGAACCATATTAACATATCATCCCATCCCTGTATTACTGAACTGGATTTACAAGTCGTTCCAATAATTTTTATCTCATGAGATATGAATCATTACTCAATTCATTGGTGGGAGATATAGGTACCATACATCTCATAATGCAATCACTCTTACAAGTTCAACAAAAGCATAAAAAATCATCATATCATAACCCAAGGAACAAAAATTGGTTTTCTTACACATAATTCCATCATAATCAACATAAAATCAATGGATTTCATAAAAAAAATTCATCATAAACAAAATAAAATAAAAGTAATAATAGGGATAGAAACATAACCCAATGTCATTTTAGATGGAAAGTAATTTTGATAAAATAGTTGAAATTAATTCTTAAAGAAAATATACTTTCTTCTTTAGAAAATTTTTCTTTTCCCAATATTCCTCAAATTTGTAAAATAAAGAATTTAATAGAAAATAAACTTGAAATATTGTAAAGGAAGATTCATGGAAATAAGGTGTCATGAAAGTGTCAGAATATATTCATGCCATATAAGTTATGAAAAAAATTATCCTCATACTTTCACCAGAGAATACCAAAAGTAACTCATATGGTAAAAAAAATAAAAGTTACATCCAAACCATGTCGTAAAATTAAAAAATGGGTAAAAATGACTTTAAACATACATAGAATAATTGTAAACATTTTATGAAAACAATTTAGAAAACCTGGACATTGATGATAAATACACCCCCAGTGAATAATTATATATAAATAATCTCGGATAAAAATGATATTGAAAAATTATCCCTTACCTTAGGTCTAATATCCTTCGTATGTGACTGAACCTCCTTTTTTTAGTATCTATTTTTTATTTTCTCAAAATGTCTCTTTAGGATGGATTTATATCCATTGTGTGGTCTTTAAGTGTATGGGAGGTATGTTGGGAGATTATTTGAGAAAAATATGGATGATCCAAGGGGCTTGAGTGGTTAAAGTAAGTGGGTAGATGTGGTGGCCTATTATAAGAGGGAGGATGGGAACTTTTGGAAAGTATTCAAATATTATTTTATTATAAATTTATTTTTGAATTATAATATCTCCAAAGTGATATATTTTGAGGATAAGATGAGGATAGTTAGAAATAATTTCATATAATAATATTTAGACATGTATTTATTTTATTTTAAACCTTATCCTTTCAGTATAACCTTAATTACTCTCTTTAAATTTTAATTGAGGTAACACCATTTTAATTATTAAGAAGCTATTACTTTTACTTATACAGTGTAAATTTACCATAATTGGAGAATTAATTGAATTTTAAACCTTTTCAAATCAAAATTTTAATTTTAAAAATATTTTTATTATTTATAAATCACTTAATAAAATATTAGTTTAATAAAATATCAATAGTGCCAATTTTTACACAATTCATTTCATTGAATTTAAATATAATCAATAATAATATAAAATTTTGAACCAAAGAATTGAATAGTCTTATAACAGGTAATATTCTCCATAAAAAATCATGGATGACCTAAATTATTTCAAATATCATTTATTTTACTATTAATAATATCATTTATTTTATATTTATCTTAATAAAATAATTATTGTATCACTATTGTGTCAATATTTTGGGTAATTATTTAAAAACTAATATTTTTAAATAAATTCAAATTATGTAGATAATTTCTTTATCTTTCTGATACTATATATATTCAATGTTTTATAAATTTTATCACAACATTAAAATTATTATACTTATAAGAGATAAGAGAGTTACATGTTGTCACATTATTTTGTTTTAATTATAATTACATCATTTTCATGGAAAAAGGTACCTTAAATGAAAAAATTATGATCCTTAGGTGATATTAGTCATCTTTAATTCATCCAATAGTATTTTTTTATGTTTTTGGGTAATTTTGTTATCTTTGTCGTATTGTTTGTTACCGTAATTTACCCGATTTACTTTTAACTAGTAAATAAAAATTGCCATAGTTACTATTCATAATATCCAAATAAATAAATAAATGTAACATATTAACATAATATGGACCCACTGATTCCCAATATGGAATCTATTTTTCAAATTTTAAAATAGAGAAGTTGTAGTAGTTATTTTAAAATTAATTCATGTTTCCAAAGTTAGAAAATGAGTTTTTTAAAATTAAAAACCATCAAAAGAATAATGTGTGTTTATATCTAATTTCAATGTGAAATTACTTCCAATGAAAATAATTGAATTAAATTATAAAAATTTAATATAATTATACATTAAAACCAATTAAAATTATAAACTATATGTGTAAATAAATTAGATAAAAAACAGTTTTAAATTAAAATGTAGTATTTTTAACAATTCGTTAAAAATATAATATTATTAGAAGAATACCAAAAATTCAACCAAAGTAAATTATGATGTCCCACATCCAAATAAGAATTTTATTTTGTTAAAAATAATTTATAAAATCATAAAAACCATATTTAATATGGTTTTTCCATCAAAAGGTCGTAAAAATTCATTTTTTAAAAAAATGCTCATTTTTTGTAAAATTGAATTTTTTCTAATATCATGTATAGAAAACATATAATATAAATTTTAAACAATAAATTATAATATTAAAATTATATTTCATTAATAAAATCAATAAATAATGTTTTTATTTTTTACAAACCCACTTCTTTTCATTTAAACTATTTTTTAGAATAAAGATAATACTATTCATACTCGCCATTATTAACACTAGGTTCTAATATTTAGTTATCACTTACACTCAGTCTTTTGTGAAATGAATTCTATAAAAATAACATGAAATTGTGTGTAACAGAAGAAAATAATAGTGTTGCGTATACTGCAACCTAATATGATGTAGTGTATAGCGCAAGCTAATCTTGATGTAGCGTACAACACAAGACATCTAAGAAATTAAAAAAATCTATACCATAAAATCTCAGGGTGTTACAATAACAAAAACAAAGGGGAAAATATTTGATAGTACCTATTTCAAATAGTAATACAACAATAGTATATGGGAAACTGAATATACCTAGGAACACTAATGGTGCATTTGGGTTAAGAACCTCCAGTGCCTACAGCTGGTCATGATTCTAACCACTAACTTCCCGAGCCTAGAGTCTTCTACCTGGGGGTGTTGATGGTAGTATCCATGTAATTTACTCAACTCCTTATACTTTTACCCCAGATCCTCCAAAATGTTTACTGCACTATAGCCCTCCTTGCTCTGACCACTACCTCTTCCTGGGAAGTTCGTCAACCATCTCTCTATATACATCATAACAGGTAGGAAAATCCCATGAAATATGTCCTCTTACATCAGAATCATAAAAATTTGTTGGTCTTGGAAAATTGATATGTCCCTTATATCCTTGATTAAATCCCTTGTTAATTGAATTTCATCACACTCTAACTATTGGTAGGTCTTGTTAACCCTACATCCCATGCGATCCAAACCTAGGAAGCTCCTGATATATTCTTGATCCCTGGACATCATCATCCAGTACCAATAGAGCCATCCATGGTTTTCTATGACACAAAAAACACACCTAAACCCTTGGAGGTCAGTCTAAATCTTGAATAATTAGTGTAAGATCTACCAACATTCCATTCGAATGAAACCCAACCACATTATTAATCCCCTGCATGGAGAACTCGCCACTCATCATGTCAAACTCTTGGTTATTCTATGGAAACCTTAGTATTTGTCATCCTGAATACATCCGGAAAGAATACAAGATATACCAAGGTCAATGAGTGTATATGGTGAGCTCACTCAAAATAACATGTAAACCATAATTGATTAAAATTCTATTCATGTACAAATGATTGCACATTAATAATTCCAACACATACCGAGTAAACAACCATATTATTAGTTTCCTGGTGAATGGATACATCATTCTTTGCACCAATATTAGACACCGTAGCCTAAAATCCAGTCTCAAAACACATTTAAATTATTTCCATAGTTCCCAAAAAAAATCCTTACATCTAGAAAATAGAAACTCAAAACTCTTATCCAAAACCATGGTAAAATCATAACACTTTAGGCAAGGTGCCCCATTCAATATCGTTATTTCAAAAACCAACCGATCGAGGTCGGATCCCGAACATCCAAAATTCCACCACCAATAGGTTAATGGATGGGAACTAGTTCCATGAATACATATCTCACACATGGGGGTAATTAGCATAATATACCTGTACACACATAGATCCAAGCCTATAATTTTTCTTAAATGTAAATATGATAACAATGATGGAATAAATATATAATCCCACAATCAAATTATGAAAAAAAAAGTTCTAGAAATAAAACAAGGGTCCTAATACAAGGCTAACCGAAACTACAAATAAAATATAACCTACTATAAAAGAGGGGACTACTGTCAAATGAAACACCACCATACACCTCGATCTGTCTATCCCACTAACTCCACCCACTCCTAGTCCACAAAGGACTCCACAAAAGGTTTTTCACCCACATATGACATGACATGTGTAGGAAGATCCCATAGAAGTGTGAGTATATCAATAACTAGTAGGACAGACCGAAATCATAAAGCATAAATCATAAAGAGTAGTTGGATCATCTTAGTACAAGTCAATAATAGTGTGATACATACAATAAACCATCCAGATATACTCTTAAAATACATAGATACTAAAAGTTCTCTACCAATTCCAACCATAGGACCACAATGGAATTTCAAGGATAATGCATATTCAATAGATCTCAATACATTAACTATATTAAATCTGATGAAAATCATGCCAAAGCTCATGATTGTCAGGTCTATTCAATAATAGGAACATAAGAAAACAAATAGGTTCTGTCCAAGATACACACTCTATCATACTAATACCCCATTGGAAATATAATATATTGATACACAGATATGGGTCAAACACCCAAGGATTGTTGGGGGGCACACTCTACTAGGAACATCCTCATATAAAGGGTATTGATCCCCATTTAATTATTGTAGAAACCAATTCTAATAAACTCCATCAAAGGAAATACGAAGTACATGAGGACCACTCTAGGTCTATTGGAGGGATACATGGTCCAAGCCACTAAGATATATATAAAAGTGGACTATGGAAATACGTTCTATAATAAGAGACATTTTCCACACTGAAAAAATCATTAAGAAGTTTCATTGGGATCTCCCTATATGGTGGGATTGTGATGTTGCACCAAACCTTCATATGAATAGAACAAGGGAACACAAAAAATTGATAACGGTTTAAGGAAACTCCCATAATATAGCAATGAAGCTATGTTGTGGAGAAAGATGAATCCACACTATCCTAAATAAATTACATTGTATGTTTATATAGGTGCATTGTGTGGCTCACTAAGTCTTGAACTTTCAATTTATCAAACTCACATGACATGCACTTTTTTATAATACATGATGTGTTCTCAAGGACCATGGAATGTAGATGTCATCCTAGCACTCGGTGTGTCATTCTTCATGTTCTCATGTAATTAAAAAAGTACACAGTGTGTACCCAACCACACATAGTGTGTAGGACCACATGATCTCCTGGGTGTGTGATCCTTGTACATGACAAGCTTCCTTCTAGGGTGTACACGATATGTGGATTGGCCCATGCAACGTGTAATGCTATATGGACTCCTAAAAATTTCCTTGTTATACACACCGAGCTATTCGAATAAGGGTCACATGGTATGTGACATGTGTATCTCAATATGTGATACTTATAACTGTGTTTGTGCCCTAGTGTCACATAGATGACACTATGTGATTTCAACTCATAGGATTACAATTTGTGTTATTGAGTTTGTTTCACAAAACCCATAGGATTATTCACATTTCTTCCTCTCTGCATCTATTACCATCGATTACACTTTGAAAATTAATATTTGTCATGGATTTCATGTTGAAAAAACCATATCATCATAACAGACAAGATTTTGGCCAAATCCAATTCTTAGGAAACACACACCATCGCACCTTTTCATTGTATCACATCATCGCGGCATTATGAAACTCTGATCCATCTTTGGGTTTTATGTTGTCATAATTTTCTTGAACCATGACATTTAAACTCCATCCTAAACCTATGGTAATGCTATTTTATGTCAAAGAACGAATTCACAATGATCGTTATCCAAAAATTTGTTGAATCATAGGACAAAGTAAAATACCAATGATAAACACATGTATAATGGGGAGGGAAAACAAAAAAAGAGATATAAAATAAACCTAATCAAATGTTTGGGTTCACCCTAATATATTTCTATTTTAATAATGAAATAATATCCAAAAAAACAATAAATAATAAATATCCTCCAAATAAAAAATAAATAAACCCATACCTATAAAACAATAGATTCATGAATCAATCTATTTTTCAAATGATTAATGTTCATTGTTGGATAAATAAATAATGATAAATCCACTTAACAAAAATCCTATATTGATTTAGACCAATAACCAATGATGATTGATCAAACATTTTTTTCATTGATGATATCCAAAATCTATGTTGCCCACCATTCGATGATCCATGATCTGGTCATCATTCCTCTGAGAATGATCCTCCAATGCACCTTCCTCAAATCGCCTGGGTTATGTGGATAAACATAGTATTTTTCCATAACATATTATTTATAAGAATTGTTAGTCCATTCTGAAAAATAAAATTAAAATAATTATTTTATTTTATTTTTAAAACAAATTTCATGTGACTATGCTCAACCTAGACATCTAACATGTTCCAAGGATATGTCATGCACACGGTAAAACACATTCTCTAAAATCAATGAAATTATAATATTTCTAATATAAGATTCCATTTGGGATAAATTATACTTTTTCATAAAAAATACATGTGTGTGATATTTAATATATTTCAAAAAATTATTTTGGGCTCACCAGGCCTCAGATTCACTATCCATCTAAGTGAATGGATCTGAAAATATTATAATAAATATTCAAATTTCATACATGGAAAAAACTGGAAAAATACAAATGCCAAGTAATTGTTTATTATAAGTTTACAATATAACTTTTACTAACCATTTCTAATTGTTTTGTGGAATTAAACCTTTAATAAGTAATATTTTGGACATATCTTTCATAGTCAGGTTTAATTACTAAATAAGACTTTTTTATTGCAGAGTTAACATAGAAAAAATATGATTTTTCATACCATTTTTTCTCAATATAGTTCTGAAACTCAAAGGATATATACTCAATTTTATTTTTAGGCTATAATTTTTTAATTATTCACTCGGTCAAATTTTCCACTATTCTTTGATGCCTCTTCTAAAATCTTATGACTTCTCTATTATATTTCCTAAACATAGAACATGAGATTATTTTATAGTCCTCAATGAAAAGTGTGAAATTTCTTTTACCATATGTTACTAATATATTCATCATACAACAAAATCCAGTGTGATCTAGGTAAATGATATTATATTTCTTATTATACATAGGATGATATAGATTTCTAATCATTTTACCTACATGAAAGAAAAAACATATCTTCTAACAGTCTTTCTTAAAAAATGGTATGACCATTGTAGCTTTTACCATTGATAAATTTTCCATTTATTTTTTTGTATGTGACCTAATATTTGATTCCACTAGTTATTTTCATCCATTATAAAAATACATGAGTATTTCTAACTATATACCTAGTATAGATCACTTTTAGTTCTCCTTTATCTCATAAGAGAGTTTCTAACTCTTCTTCTGATTAGTTCCAGTTTTTAGTTAATTCAAAATTTAATAAGAGAGTCCAAATGTTGACTCACACTAAGAAGGTTATTTTTAAACCCATCAAAAAAAATTCAATCTTATTTATCTCATTTCCTTCCAAATGGTCATTTCCACAACCCATGATCTTTAATTATCTATCATTGAAAAAACTAAAGGTTTTATCAACTACACCTATAATAGGTTTCATGGTATTAACATTTTTTTCAGGTTCTCTAAACAGTGGCTATATAGAATGAAGGTAATGTTTTTTATTGTTTTTATGAGATAAATTTCAGTTATATTAACCTTCTTAATCTTTGAATTATACTTCCATGGGATTAATATTTTAGATAATGTATATAAATGCATAGCTTGTTTCTTTTTATCATAATTATCATAGTTATACTCTTCTTTTTCATCAAATGAATATGATCTATTAGAAAATATTATGTTTTCTAGTTGATTATCAATCCTTTATCTCTAACTCCCATTATGTTAATCACAAGACCTCTACCAATAATAAATGGATTTATGCTCAATGTTATAACAACAAAAACAGTATCCATAGAAATCACTTATTTTATATTATGAAGGTTTTAGTCTCATTTTCTTTTTGACTGCTTAGAAAATTTACAGTGAAATATCTACATCCCTACTAATAGTATGATATGGTTTGGCCACAAAATCTATATAATTGACACATCATGAGAAGAAATATTTCTATACTTTGTCCCCCCACATTTCCACCACATTTGTAAAACATCATGAATGTTTCTGGTAAACTATCAAGAAATTGGGATTATATCATTCCCTATAATTTATAATCATTAGAGTTGTCTTATTTTAAAGAATTGGTACTTTCTATTTGGTACGTAGTAGTAACACTAATAATTTGATTCCATTTATTATGATCCATTATTCCTACTAAATTTTATGCTTTTTCATAGCTGATTCAACTTTTACCCATGATCTTTTGTTTTTACACATCAAGAACAGTACTGAAACATTCTAAACCTCAAATGACTCTATCAAATAGTTATATATCTACGAGTATCCCAAATTATATCCTATTTTTTGGATCCCATGATTTCATTTTTTATTCTAATATTTCCCCATAGATAAAACCTTTTATTCTAGAGATTATCAAATTTTCATTTTCACTTTTACATAAGCATTATGGTCATCAATCACCATAGTCATTTATTCAAAATTCAATATGAATTTCACAACATCTTATGAATTTACTTCATTAAAAAATTGATTTTATATAAATATTGGAATCTATTCAATATCTAATTCGAGATGATCCATGTAATTATTGGATTTATTTTGGATGTCGTTCACAATCTTATTTTTATTTCTTTAGTTGTGTTGTTCTTGAAGATATCCCTTATGTTCCACCTTGAGATCAACTACACCCTATAATTGATTTTCATATTCCTTTATAGGTTCTTACATTTCATATATGGACATCAAAAAATATTTTGTTTCATTTCTTAATTCATCAATGATATTCACTAAATAGTCTTCAATATCAATTTCATTTTGTCTTACAAAGAACATTCTCAGAAAGTTTTTCTAGATGAAGTTCAAGTTTTATATTATATTCTAGTTTGTATGATTCTTCATGGATTACATGTAGATTTTTTTTAACAATATCAATCATAAAATATTCATGATATCCTTACTATAATATTACAAACATTACCACAGCAAAAAATCCATGGGTTCTTTACTTTTGAATCTACTATTTCTTCACGTGCTTTTTCATTCAACAAGATAGATAAATCCATCACGAATATCATCTTCACCACTGATTCCATTTGATATATAAATATTATCTATGGATTTTAATTACATCACCTTACATGCATGATGAGATTTCCCTTATAACATAAATCATATTTCATATGCCACTTGACAACATTAATGATCATCCATAGATAAATAGGATAAATCCCACTCCTCTAGAGATGAGACTTTTCAATTTTATAGATTTGGATACCTAATAAAATCAACTTAATAAAATTTATATCCTTTATATAATTCCTAATTCATCATATGGATCCAAAAACATTAATTATCTGATTCCTGAATCTCTTAATATTATCATCTGCATGTATTTTCAAATCGACAAATATGTTTGGGAGTACCTACTACATGACCTACTTCACCATACTACCACCTCCATATATATATTGGATAATTTCTCCTAGATTGATTTTACACTAGTGAAAATCATTGATTTTATATAAATTAGATCTAAAAAATATATAGACAAATCATTTTTCAACTTTAGTATCCCCATCCATCCACTCCATTTATGATTCAGTCATTGACTGGTCTATTACATCACCAACATTCATCCAATGTAGATTAGTAAAAAGAAATTCTAACCCAAGATATTTCATATGAGATATCATTATATTATTATAAATTTTTTTTTATCAAATACATGAAATATTTTAGAATTAACTAAATTATCTATCATGAATAATTTAAAATGATATATTTCTCTCCTAAGAAAAATTCTCTAATACCACTTGTTGCAACGTGAGACACCCAGATAGTGGAGGGGTGAATCAAGGTGTCAAATTTTTTGTCATATAGGTTGTATAATGAACCAAACCATTAAAAAATTAATATAAAATATTTTTAGATTAATATCAAATATATAAAATTATGATCCATTCCAAATCATGTAGGTTTAGTTTCTTTGGAAAAAAATAATACATAAAAACATTTTTTGTAAGAGTCCAATACTAACTCCCTCTAAGTTCATTATATGTAGAACCATTCATATAAATATCATACTTAAATACATTATTTATAACTTGGGGAATGTAGAAATAATAAATAGTGTAATCAAATGATCAATAAGGGTAATCAAAGGAGATATAAATGATCACTCAAACTAAAAAATAATGGGAAGGGTATTAGACCTTGAGCATAATATTTGAAAACCATACCTAACATATCATAGGTTATAATATAGAGCCATTGAATATATATTGGAATTTAACAAGGCATGAATAATAAATGAATCAAATAAAATCATCCATGGGAGTAGAAAATTGGTATAATATATATATTTTGTAACACACATAAGCATAGAATATCATTTCTTTAGTCAGGGGTCATTTCTCAGACTATCAAATTGGATTAGGTTCTCTCACTTTTACATCACATCCTTAGTCAATGTTTACTCCCAATACTATAATTGTGGATTGGGTTCACTCATCATTTAATAATATGCATAGTCAATGTTCAATACCAAGATGATTATAGTGGATAAAGTCCCTTATTGAACCAGGTTCACTCATCATTCTAGTCCTCATTATATGAGGAGATATTCATCTTGAGACATTTCATTAGAGGGAAATATAATTTTGGGCCCACTATTCAAATAATGAAAATAAAACATATTATATCTGCAAGACCATAAATAATTTATCATATCATGGACCATGGAATAGAAATGGGGTTCTTAAGTATTTCTTCATTTCATCGTAGTAAAACTCATGGAAATGAAACAGATATTATAGAATCATCCTTAAATCATCATCATCATAATTCATACATGGAATGAAATTTGTTTGTATAATGGGATAAAAATCCTAGTAAATCATAAATAACATAAAATAATGTTATCATATATGGAAAAAATACTTTAAAAGACCACTTTAACATTTCTTTAGGAAAATTGACTTTTCAGTTTGAAATAAAATATTAATAAAAAAAATTGACAATATTTTAAAGACATAATTTCTTTAAAACAACCTTTAAAACATTTAAATAATGAAAAAATCATTGATCTATCATGAAATGTGTAAATTCTATTGATTACATTATTTTTAAAATAAATATTTCAACCATATTCCTAGCAATAAGTCAAAAGTACCCCATTCAGAAAATGATAAAGAGATTTCTCTGAAACCATTTTGTAATTAGTAGAAAATGGGTTAAATTGAATTTAAAAATTAATTTTATAACAAAAAATATATTTCATGAAAAATTTTTTAGAAAAAATGTTCATGGATTAAAAATTATTTCTGACCGAATAAATAAATAATGTTATATTTCACTTAAAATAAACTTTTAGCCTCTTGAATACTTAAATAGAGGAAAATGGATGCTAAATATTTAATATATAGAAATTGAAATTGTAGAATAAAATAAATTATATTGATTATATTTAGATCATAAAGTTTTATCATTGGAAATTTAATTGTAATAAATCTTGATAAATAAAGATATTTTAATTTAAATCCTATATTTATTTTATAATATTCATATTAAATCCTCCTAAAATATTGATCCTCATATGGATTTATACATACCCATACTTTTAATTAAATAATAATAAAATAAATTAATGAGAATTATATACACTATAAAAATGAAACAAGTGGATAATATGGAATAATTATCACATAAATAATAGTGAGACGAAAAACCCTTACCTTATGTTCAACATTCTTTAAAAGTTATCTAGCCTACTCCTCTCTAGTAGTAATCCTATATATTTCTTATTAAGGACACTTGGAAGGGTCTTGTAAGAATAATATCATATCTAAATCATGAATATATTAGTTTTTAAGATAATTGGTCTGGTTTTGATCATGACAGAAGGCTCAAACATTGTGTATAATGAAAGAGAAAATGCCCTTTTATAAGTTAGGGAAGGGGAACTATCAGAATTACTTAAAGTATTAAATTAATATAAATAAATATTCATGTAAAATGACTCTAAATTGATATAATAAGAAGATAATTTTAGGGTTAGTTGAAATATTATCATCTAATAAAATTATGATAAGTTTTCATTATGTTTTCACCCTTATCACATAGTTTGAACCCTTCGATAACCCTTTTTACAATTATCACGATATCCGAGTTTTTTACTCTTTTGGGGTTAAAAATTTGATATAAAAGGGAAATATACCAATAAATTTAATATGTATTATATTGTAAAAAATATCCCATTCACCAGGATGAATATAATAATTTTATTAATTATTAATCATTTCAAAAAATAATGTTTATTTTAAAATACCATTAATTTCATTTTTTAATACACAAAATATTATAATATAATATGTGTATAACTCATTTAAAATAGTTACAAAATAAAATGGAATAGAATAAAAGGAATATATATTCTTCAAAAAATCATCCAGTTATATTTTTACTTGTTTAGATATTATTTTAAACAATATCTTTTGGTTTAACCCCTTTATTAACCAATTTTAAGCATAATCAGGATAATAAATTATTTAATATTAATGAGTTGAAATTTTAATTATAAGGTAAAAATAGTCTCAAAAATTTACAATTGCTGAAATTTCAGACCATATTATCATCCTATTTTCCCTATTTAAATGTATTAATTATTATTAAATAATTTAATAAAATATATTGAACATCGAATACTATTAATGTCATTTGAAGAATAATTCATATAATTTGACATTGAGAACAATATGATAGTAATTTAATTATAATATAAACCTTTAAAATGCTTATAATATTTTATGTTTAACTTAAATATTCATGTGTAACATTAACTCACTCAAAAATATTATTTTTTGAGTTTTAAACTCTTTTACCAGATTTTTATACTCAGGGACCAATCACATTTGTGGTGGTTCATATGAATTTAAGGGAATAATTTCATCACTACATAATAATAATAAATCATAGAAATAAGAATATTTCATTAATATTTAAAATAAAATTTTATAACCAAACATATGTTGTTTTTATCCCTTTCATAAAATATTATAGGTATTAAAAGCAAGAAAGTGACATTTTTTACCTTTTCATTAACTGAAATATTATGAAGTTAAAAATAAATTAAAAATAGAAAAATTGTTTATAGTTCTGATTTTTGGATGATTATGGATGAGATATAATCATATAATGAAATAATGCTGCGTTTTGGAATGAATATTAATCCTTGTTAGATTATTTTTTACCCTAATTAACCCGTTTTACATATAATATGGTAAAAACAATTTATTATATTTACTATTCAAAATGACAAAAAATGGACCTATTTAAATTTTTTCGTCATAATTATAAATATATAATCCATTTTTCAAGATTAAAATTTTATAAAGTACAAAAATTCATTTATGATAATACCCATAAATAAAAAAAAATATAGTTTTTTTCAAAAAAAATAACTTTTATATATAAAAAAATTTTTATAAGAAATTAAATCCTAAAATTGATTCCAATTAAATAATTGGAATATTAATAATTAAAGAAAACACATTTTTTATTTGATACCATTTTAATTAAATGTAACATCGTCATTTATTTAAACAAAAATAATGTTTTCAATTAAAATACATATTTTAATCTATTCACTAGATAATCTATTATTTTCTAAAACCCCCAAAAATAAAACCCAAGATTATTTTGATATGATCATTTAAAAATAATAATATTTTTATCAAATAAAATTTTTAAATGTTCCAAAAATTAATTATAATATTCACTCACACAAAGCAATAAAAAACATTTTTAACGAAAACATATTATGAAGAATAAAATGACATTACTAAAAATTAACTGCTTACTTCATAATAATTTTACAATAAATTTTTATATATTATCAACTATGTATATATTTCATAAATTGGTTAATTATAATCATTCCATCTGATTCAATGAGTTTATTATAACAAACATAAAATAGCAGTATTTTTTGGTTCATTAAATCTCAGTGTTTCATGTTATATATGATATCAAACATAGTTTTATTATAATTTCATGGGGTGTTACTCTCTCCATCACCCCCCATTAAAAAAATTGTGTCCTTTCAATTTGAATGTGTTCTCATTAATAATGGTTTTGAAATTTTATAATTCAATTTTTTCAAAACTGATATTGTAAAAAGGGTTTGTAAAACCTTATCTTGAAAATAGGGAAATGAAAGTATTAAGGTAATCTAACTCACACATAAATATGTACCTAAAAAGGAGAAAATTAATGCAAAGTAAAAATATGGACATAAAGAGAAAAAATTAAATTCTTAATAATGATAGAGAGTGATAGAGAGAATTGACCATAAGCATATGAATGATAATGAGAAAGTTAAGGACCAGAATACCATAAATAAACAAGGTGTGAAAAATAAAATTGATTCAAAAACAATGAATTTAATTACTTAATTTTTTTATTTCAATATTCTTTTCATAGATTTGAGTAATTTTTTTACCATAGAGACTAACAACATAAGAAACTGTTTTCACATGAAAAGTAGAATTTCAACCTTAAATAAATTTCAAAAAAAATATCATCTTTATCTCCAAATGGTGAGTTTTCAAGATGAAATTTTCAATCCTAAAACACTAAATCAACATTATAATTATAGTTTCATGAGATCATCATACATTTATATTATATATTTTTAGTTTTAAATTCAATATATTAAATAATCACACCCCTAAGGACCATAAAAGATTAGTGTCTTTGGGAACTTGGGATAAAATCATTATAATTCATGAAATATCATAAGTGTATCCCATAAGGATATTATACTTTAGAAATCCTACATAAAAAATTTCTTTATATCCTAGGGAATGAAAACATAATAATGAGTGATCTAAATATCTTGGTAAGGAAAAACAATGTAGATACTTAAACATAACATGATCATAAGGGTACGAGAACATGAGTATAACATTTTAATACCATACTCTACAAATAAAACATCCTAATATTGAGTAATTTAATTAATTTTGGAAGTTTATAAGATATTAATAATAAATAAATCAAGAACATAATATATAGGTGAATAAAATTATCATAGTACATATAATTGTGGCATACACATAAAAAATCTTATATTAAGGTTACTATACTAACCTGAACATTCATGAATAAATTTACCTTTATTTTTTAATTAATAGTCTTATAGAAATAGAAAACACATTCACAATTTATTATTTTATCTCAATGGGTATAAATTAACATTATGTATCATTTTTTTTATAATATAGCCTTTGAGCGGTGATCACATGATTAGTATAAATCTATAGTTTTTTAAAAAAATATCGACACAGACAATAGATAGGATGACCTCATCTAGTATAATGGAGTTGTACGAAGCGCATTTTTTTGATCTTGGAAAGGAGTTAGCATAACTGGGATACGCTCTTGACTAAGCCCAAGTTGAGCTTCCACACATTAAGTTTGAACAGAATCGCTTACGAGAGAAGTGGATGTTAATAGAGATAACCACCTGAGTGATGTTATCCAAGCCACCCCAAGAGTCTGTCACAATCATACACCTTACCAATAGGTCTTATTTGGGTGTTATAATGTAGTTGGGTTTTGGCTTAGTGGTAAGCACCCTATAATCCAACATGAAAAATTGGGGTTCAAAACCCATTGGGCGCGGGTAATGTAGTAGTACTGTAGCATTCTGTAGCAGCAGCAGGCACTATAGCGGCAGCAGGGCACTGTAGGGAAGGTAGGGTATTGTGCAGTACTATAGCAGTGTAAGTACTACTGCATTACTATTCACAAAATGGGCTTTGGGTCAAAAATTTGAGCCTACGGTCCATGTAATGGGTTAAATACCTATTGGGCCTTTAGGCTATGTAATGGGTCTCCCTCTACCCAATTAAAAGAGGACTTTTCTTTGATTTAATAAAAAATGAGGCTTTGGCCCCAACCTTTTTTTATTTGGGTGTTATAAGAGACAATACAATAAGATATTTTTTTAATTTACTTGTAATCCCTTTTATAAATAAAATTCTTATTCCATGAATTCTTTTTTGGGAATACTTTTTCATAAAAATATAATGAATTAGAGAATATGACTTTTTGGGTAAAATGGTATTTTTGGAAATATATAAATTATTATATTAAACTATGTATTTATTAATAATGTTCTTTTAATAGTGTTATAAGAAAACTACTTTTAATTATAAATGATGATTATATTTATTAATTTTACTCAATAAAAGATTAACTATCCAGTTTGAAAAGAATTATATTTTTATACAATAAAATAGATATTGTATTTTTAATGAAAGAATTAATTTTGATGAATTAATTAATTTTGTAAATAAATAATATTTTAATAAAATATTATTATCAAATTAATTTTTTGAATAATAAATGCATATATAATTTTTATAAATTCAAATGTAATTTTTATTAAGGTCAAAAGATATTTTTTTTTCAAAACCCATAAATTTTATGTAAAAAATTATTATCAAATTAATTTTCTGAGATATTCGAATTTTTGAGTAAATATTAAATACAGAATAAATATATAATGTGTTTTATGACATCATAGTGACCCAATAGTAATGTAATAAAATAATATAAAAGGAATATTTGGAAAATATATGGTTTAACTTTAATATAATATGATTTTATAATTTTTGATTAATTTTATAATGTCTTAGTGGACCCTCCAAGACTTATAAAATATTTTAACATTTTAAAACAATTTCCTTGAAAGTCTGACTAACCTCCACATAAGAAAGCCTAATATTTTAATATGTTAGGCCCTTGGACTTATAAAATTCTTTATAACAATCCCCTTTTTTAGAAACGATGGGAAAAAACCATGGTATGGTTGGTGGTTTTGATTAGTTTAATGTGTAGTGTCCAAAACCAAAATAATAGAAAATAACCTCTCATTTCCTTTATAAACCCACCCATCCTCCAAATACTCATAAAAAAACCATTTGGATCTTGAGAAACACCTACTCCATACATCCTAGAGTCCTCCAAAGGCATCCCAGGCTCCCAATAAGCCTCTCCCATGCCTTTGGTATCACACTTCCAAGCAAGGGATCCTCACTTTCCTCTCCCCTATCAAATTCAAACATCTTATTCGAAAGTAGTTCTTGTAATATTTAATTATATTAATGTGAATATCTATAATCATTATATTACTATCCATTTAATTTTATTTCAATATTTTATTATTTATCCTCCCTCATTTGACCCTTACCAAAGATGTTACTATGTCCAAATTTTGTAAGGGATCTTCCACTCTCCTCTTTTATCAAGAATTCATTTAATGTTATGTATTTTATTTTTATTATTCTTATGATGTGATATTTAATTAAATATCATACTTAATTCAAATTTTATTAATAAATAATTATATCCCCTTTCATGTCTCATTTATTCCTCTTATGAACCCTTATGTACACTCGTTACCATACATAATTTTCGTATGAGATTTATTCGTTTCTCATTTTTGTCCAAGTTCCATTATGTTGTTATAACCATATATTATCAATTAAAAATGTTGTGGTTTTATTTATCACCTCACCCATACCCCCTAATTATTTTTTAATGATGATATACCTCTTTCTCTCTCGTTAATCCCTCCCATGTACTCCCATTACCATGCTGAAATTTCGTAAGAGTTACTTCATTTCTCCTCGTTCATCAAGTTTCTTTATTATGTTACACATTATATTTCTAAAGTAAATGTGTTGTGAAGTGTATTTATATGGACCCCTTACATTCCATTTAATGTAAATATGATTGTATACCAATTTCTCTCTCATCAACCATTTTTATGAATTTTTATGTCACACTGTTTTGCTGCCGAAATTGCACAGTGATTTTCCAATCCAAAATCATTGTGTAGTGAATACCACACACATTTCTCCATCAAGCGTATTAAAATTTATGAAAATATAAACATTTAATGTTACTTAAATTTATTTATTACACGTTACTTAATCTTTGAAAAACTTATAATTTTTAATGGTTCCAAGATATATGATCCATGTGACACACTTATGAATGAAATAAAATGTTTATAGACGAGGCACCCTGATAGTGCTCCAATGCATTGGGTAATGATTAGTATCATGCTAATACATTTTAAATTAGTGTTTAATCTTGATAATAAATTTTAAATGAGGGTTTACTCATCCTAATTCATGTGCAATGAGGGTTTACTCATGCTGCTCAATGTGCAATGAGGGCTTACTCATGTCAATACATGTGCAATAAGGATTTAATCATGCTAATCCAAGTATAATGATGGGTTACCTTGATAATTCTTGTGGAATTAATATTTAATCATTTTAATTCATGTTAAATGAGGGTTTACTAATTATAATCCATGTGAAATGATCCTTTTCTCATGATAAAATCATATTGTATGTTGTTGCCACATTTTCATGTCATGATAATCAACTATATCATGCCTTTATGTTCTTGTTTCTATTATGCTCCATTAATATGATTATTTTCTGACATTTATTATATTCTTCATGTTATTACTTGTTTAGTACCTTACTGGGATTTTTATCTCACCCCTTTCTTATATATGTCCTCAGGTTATACCATGCAGTGTTAAGTACGAATGAATGAGTTGGTTATGTTAAAAAAGTTTGAAATGAAGATGTTGTATTTCATATTTTAAGTTGTTATGTAATGTTCTTAATTTTCCAAGACACTAAACCTCTTGATCCTCAATGTTTTCATAAGTTTAAATTTACATAATGAATCATTTTTAAGTGTGTAATAAAGAGTAGCGTTCTTATAGTTGATATCGAAGGATAGGTTTAGTTATTTTTTTGGATTAAGATTATAAAACCCTAGTGAAAGACTTAAGAATAAAACTAAGTATAATTTAAACATACCTAAATTTTAGGGAGTATATATTTCGTGCGACTCCAATTTTTGCTGATTTCAATCGAGGAACTCTAAGGATTGTATTCTGGATTTCCAGAATGGATTTTTCATTATCATGTGAATGAAAAACTTCGTAATGAGAAACTGACCCTTATGTAAGGATAGTTCTTAACTTATAAATTTTTCTTCTCCATTTTAGATTTTTCCTTCTCCCCCTTTTGATTAGTTCTTTTTCCTTCTCCCTCTTTTTTATTTTCAAAAAGAATTTAAGGGAATGGAAAAAAATAAAATACCTGAAACATTAGTACATAATAACACAAGATACAAACAATAAGAGATTTCATTATAATTGAACGAATTTTTACAAAGAAATACATGACAACAAATAATCGGATTGGTCTTTTTGTCTTCCTTTTCCTTGGGGATTAACTTCTTCAACAGGATTTTCACCTTATTCAAGTCTTTTTGGTCCTCCTTAGCTAGTTTTTATAAGGATTTAATCCTTTAATCTTGTTCCTTCAGAGCCTGGGACTGTGCCTTATGAATTTCATCCTGCTTCACAAGATTCTCTTCAATCTCAATCTGGAGATCTCTTTCCCCTTTCGAGTTTTGAGCAACCGAGTTCAGCTTCCCATTCAGATCCCTCACCTGTTGATTTCGAGAATTTTGCTCAAGGGTCAGCTTATCCTGAAGATTATTATTCTTGGAATCCTCGGTTTCAAATTCTTATTTTACATCATTCTGAAATATATCAAGTTGTCCCATGTCGTCATCAATTTTCATTGACCATAGAGTGGTTTTGCTGCCTGATTTTCTGTGAACATCATAATTGATGAGAAAATTTCTATGCTCAGCCTCAATCTTCACACACTTATCCATCACTATGGATACAGATTCTAATTTCTGATTTAGGCTGTGTTGAAGCATCTGGCATCTGGAGTCTTTGGTGGGAATGATCAGAATTGTATCCACAGATTTCATTAAAGATTCAACAACAAAATCATGTCCTAGTGCTGATGATTCTGAATCAGACACCTTTCTCGGGGATTTTTCTTCTTCAATTTCCACCAAAATTCTTCTTGAAGAGCCACCAACATCCTTATTACTTATGATATCTTTTTTTGGTGTCTATAAGCACTTTCTTTCCCTTATCAACTTTCAGAATGGGTTCCTCATCATGATATTCTTCCTCACATTCAGATAGTTAAACTATCTTGTCTTCATCAGGTTTTTCCTTCTCTGCTCCTTCTTCAATAAATTGGTTCTCCTATATTTCCTCCTCAGATAATTCATTTTCGCCCTCTTCTTCCTTGTCATCATCTCTCTTACTATCTTTCTCATCTCCCTTTTTCGGAGTGACAAGCTCTGTGGACTCAGCCTCAGATGTTTGGAGTGGTAGTTTTTCTGATCGGTTTTCCCTCTATTGATATTCCTCAACTTGTTTAATCAAGTCATCTAGATCACCACTGTCTTCTTTTACTTCTTCTTATTCTTATACTTTCTCTTCTTCTTCTACCCTTTCAACAAATTCTTTCTCTTTAGGTATTTTTTGGGTGAAGTAGTTCTTTCCATGGGTCTCTGGTAATGGTTGAACAACAAAAGTTTCTGGTGCAGGAATCTTCTCAGAAGCTACTTCTATGTCTCTAAAAAGGGATTGTACAACTTTAGATTCATACATCTTCTTCTTCATCTTCTTATCTTTTTCTACCTTGGTAAGGTATTCAGTATTCTTCTCCCTTAAGGATTTAGCTTCAGCAAGGTCCAATCTGAACTGAGGTTCCCCTTCATTCTTTTTCTCCTTATCTTCCCTCCATTTAGCAACCACCTCATCTTGATATGCTTTCTGTTTCTTTGGCATGGGAGGTGCGGATTCGACTTCCTTAAACTTAGGATTTTTGCCTTCAACCACCGCTTCCTTCAGCTTCCTCTTCTTCCCTGCCTTCTTAGATGTTTCATCTTTCTGTACATTTTCTGAAACGACTCATGCCTCCTCCTCTGGCGGATCATAAAACTCACGTGACTGTTTTGAAAAACCGACTTTCATCCTCTTTAAGGTATCATCACTAATCAGTATTAACTTAAAATTCTTTACCTTGGAGATGCGATAAACCTTGAAAGAATCAAGGCACTGAAAAATAAGCTTGGAGAGAAGAGCAGGATACATAATAATTTGAGCTTTCAAAGTCCCATTCTTGATGTTCCGAATTGTAATAAGAATGTGCCTCATCTGATTGATCTTGTGTAGATTTACCAAGAAATCCAAGATGTAAATATCACTTTTCATTAGGTTATCCTTATCACCTATTCTCGTAATGAAACACCCTTGAACCCACAATTATAGAATCCGGTTGTTGGTGGAGAGATGGGAAATCTCTACTGTTTTGTTATCTTGGAGTTCAAGGCATTCCATTACCTTCACTTTGGTGAATCATCCTTGCACATCCGGTGACTTATGTGAACAAAATTTGGCTTCACCATCTTATGATAAGCCCACCAAGCTTGCATCCTTGGTGTAAGAAATCTTCATATTCTTTCCATATATCTTAAAGGAGAATTTTTCTCTGCCATTTTCATCATAGAAGGAAACATACTCATATAATTCTACAAGAAAATATATATAAACAACATCCATATACTTTGTTTTTAATATGTAGAAATCTTCCCACCCATTTAGCTTGATATTCTTAGAAATAAGAGAATTTTACTTACTAAAAAAGTTCAGATGGACCAACCTTTCTTTGTAGACTGACCAACTTGCGATTGGCTTGATAGTAGACATTTCTTGAGAATTGGATTCTACAGACATTCTGAATGGAGGATCACTAAAAGATTCGGAATGGGCTGTAAAGAAATAAGGCAGATCTTCGACACGTGAGGGCTTTGAAAATGATGTGGGACAGCATTAGGGGTCCCCATTTTATAGACGATGGAGGTGACCTTTCAAATTCAAAAAACAATCTAATAGTTGAAAAACTCTCTGATCTGATCTGACGGTTAAAAACATGCCCGTAAGGAAATATTGAATCCAATCATTTATGGTTTTAACAAAAACATTCAGATTTAAGAAGAAATGAATCCTAAAAACATAAGAGAAAATACAAGAATGAAAAAAATTATTATGAAAACATAAGTAAGAAGATCATACCTTTTTGGATTGTCATGAAGTTTATTTGTAATAGGTAATATTTTTCTTGAAGAAAATTTAACTACGAAAAAAAACTCAGTACGAAAAACTAACTACAAAAATTATGAGTATGAAAATTTCCTTTATGAAAATTTCCATTACGAAAATTTCCAGTACGAAAATATCCATTACGAAAATTTCCATTATGAAAATTTCCGATCTGAAGAATTACATTACAAAATCTTGAATTCCAAACATCTCATTATGAAAATTTTCAGTTACTAAAATTTTCCTTATGAAAATTTCAAGACCAACTACCAAAAACTTTATTACGAAAAAAAATTGAAAAAATTATAAGGAGATGTACTCCCCCTATGAAAATGAGTTTATTACTGTAAGAAGAATGGTTTAACAAAAAGTTAATCAAGGAAGATTACCTTATGGTTATCATTGTTAACATTTGTTTAATGTATTCAAATCTATTGGAAGGTAAACCTTTTGTTAAAATATCCTCCTGTTGATCTTGTGTTCTGATAAATTGAAGAATGATATTCTCTTTTAGTGTGTGATACCTAAGAAAGTGTTGCCTAATATAGATGTGCTTTGCACGATAGTGATGTGTAGGGAATTTACTAAGGGAAATGTCATTTGTGTTATCACACAAAATTTGAGTTTTAGTGAAACTCAAGACAGAATCTATGAGTGTGTTTTGCATCCATAACACCTGAGCACAACAACTTCCAGCTGCTACATATTCAGCTTCAGTAGTGGAGAGTTCTACTGAGTGTGGATTCTTGCAAGACCAAGAATATAATGAATCTCCTAAGAAATGACAATTTATGAATGTACTCTTTCTATCCATTCTACACCCACCAAAGTCAGCATCTGAAAAGCTATTTAAAACAAAATCATTTCCAGATCTATAAAATAGTCCTAAATCCATGGTTCCCATTAAGTAGTGAAAAATTCTTTTCACTTCATTTAAATGAGATTCCTTAGGATTGGGTTAATATCTTGCACATAAGCATACTGAAAACATCAAGTATGGTTGACTAGCAGTCAAGTAAAGTAGACTTCTTATCATACCTCTAAAAGATGTTTGATCTACTAGTTTCCCAGCTTCATCAAGATCAAGTGTGTTTGACGTGCTAATATGAGTACTTATACTTTTAGTGTTGTCATATCCATACTTTTTAAGAAGATATTTAATATACTTATGTTGGGATATGTAGATTTCTTATGGTGTTTGAAAAATTTGAAAACCACAGAAAAATATTAACTCACCCATTATAATCATTTGAAAATCAGATTTTATTAGATTCACAAAGGAATCAGTTAAATATTGATGATATGAAACAAATATAATGTTATCAACATAAATTTGAACAATCAAAAAAAAATTCTTATCTTTCTTTATGAAAAGAGTTGGATCTTCATTTCCCTTAACAAAGTTATTTGGAAGCAAAAAACATGTAAGTATATCATACCAAGCTTGAGGGGATTTTTTAAGGCCATACAATGCTTTGGTAAGTCTAAAAACATGATTATGATATTTCTTATCTTCAAATCCAGGAGGTTGTTCAAAAAAACGTTCTCTTGAACATAACCATTAAGGAAAGAACATTTCACATCCATTTGAAAATGTTTAAAATTGAAGAATGCTGCAAAGGAATGTAAAATATGAATAGATTCAATTCTAGCTACTGGAGCATATGTTTCTTCATAGTTTATTCCTTCTTGTTGATTATAGAATTTATTAACCAATCTAGATTTATTTCTTATGATGATTCCATTTTTATCAAACTTATTTCTAAAGACCCATTTTACTCCAATTACAGAATTATCCTTAGGTCTTTCAACCATGGTCCAGACTTTATTCCTTTTGAATTCATTTAGTTCATCTTGCATGGATTTTATCCAATCATCATCACCTAAAGATTCATCAGTGCTTTTTTGTTCTAATCGGTAAAAGAATTCTAGATGCTATACTTCATTTCTTAAGGAACTTCTGGTCCTTACAGGTTGATTTACATCACCAATGATACTATCACTAGGATGATTCTTAAGAAAAGACTAGTTTGGGTTTTGTAAAACTTGTTCATCAACATAGTGTAGGCAATCTTCTGGGGTAAATGTTTCAGAAGTATCTTCTTGAACAATTTATTTATCAAAAGGATTTTCTATCAAAGGTTGATAATCAGTTTTTCAAAACACATCCAAAGATGTAGGTTGGGGTTGTTTAAAAACAAAAGGATCAGTTTCATCAAATTTTACATGTATTATCTCTTCAATAGTACAATTGTTTTTGTTAAAAACTCTATAATCCTTAGAATTTGTGGAGTAGCCTAAGAAAATTCCTTCATCGGATTTTGGTGCAAATTTGTGTAGGTTATCTTTAGTATTCATAATGAATACCTTGAATCCAAAAACCATAAAGTATGAAAGTCTATGTTTTGTACCATTTCATCACTCATAAAGAGTTTTATTAAGAAAATGTCTAATGAAAACTCAATTTATAGTATAACAAGCAGTACTTACAGCATCAGCACAAAAAAAATTAGCTATAGAATATTCACTCAACATGGTTCTAGTTATCTCTTGAATAATTTTATTTCTTCTTTCCACAACACCATTTTGTTGAGGTGTTCTGTGTGCTGAGAAGTTGTGATTAATACCTTTTCTACTACAAAAAGTTTCAAAATCAGAATTTTGAAATTCTCCTCCATTATCACTATGAATAGTTTTCAAGGGAAGGTTTTTCTCATTTATAACTTGGGCTCTAAAACTTTTGAAATGCGAAAAAGCTTAAGATTTCATTACTAGAAAATAGACCCATGTAAATCTAGTGTAATCATCAACCAAAACAAATATATAGTACTTTCCCCCAATGCTTCCAGTTTGTGTTCGACCAAAAATATCCATATGCACTAGCTGTAATGCATCAGTAGTTGAGACTTCACCTACTGATTTAAAACTTCATTTGTGTTGATTTCCATATTGACAAGGGTCACAAACTTTTGAATAATCAAATCTAATCTTCGGTAGATACTTAACTAAAACTTTCTTAAAAATTTTACATAAGCTCCTAAGGTTACAGTTTCCTAACCTTCTATTCCATAACCACGAATGATCTTCCATTGCACTAAGGCAAGGTAAGTATTGGATCTTAAGGTCTTCTATGTTTACTGTGTAAACATTCTCTTACCTATGGGAAGAAATAATAAACACTTACTTGGAATTTTGTACTAGCCACTTATCATTCCTAAAATTCACAAGGTAGCATTCATCACATAATTGACTTATTCTGATGAGGTTGTGCTTAAGACCTTTAACAAACAAGACATTTGAAATCAAAGTTTTTCCTAGAAGAACCATATTACCTATACCAATAATTTCTCCCTGAGCATTATCTCCAAAAGTTACTTTCCCTCCTTTAATTTTGATAATCTTTTCAAAATAGTCTTTGTTACTAGTCATATGCTGGAAACATCCACTATCTGTGTACCATGTGTTGTTGTTGGTAAATTCCCTATTTTCCTGAAAATAAGAAAAAGTTAGGTTTTCTGAATCATACTTGCTTGGATCCAGAATTGTTAGACAAAAAAATTTTGGGTATCCACATTAGTTTAGAAAAATATGATTTATGAAATCCAAGAGATTGAACTCTATTCAAGGAGAAATGTTTCTTCAAATACCCACCACTTTGACACTTATTGAAAAAAGGGGCTCTTAAAGGAACACAATTGTTGTTTTTGAAAACCGGTTTTTGGTGAGTATAGACTACTCCAGTAGTGTTTCCTTGAGGTTTAATTTTATAATACATATTGTAAAAATTTTCCTTCCCAGAGGTAAATTTTTCTAGGGGCTTCTTAAGAGAAAATATTTCATATTTCAGTTTGATGACTAAATTCCTGTCCTCATGAATCATTTCCTTAGAGTTATATTTTTCCTCAAAAATTTTTATCTCTAAAATAGCATTCATAATATCTTTATAAAGTTCTTCCTTAACATAATTTGCTTTCTCAAGGACTTTAGAAAGTTTTTCTAAATGCTCTTCATTATCACAAAGATCTATATAAAGATCTGAAATCTCTTTTGAAAGAATTTATTCACTAGTATTTTCCTTGTCTAATATCTTAGAAATTTTACATTTTTTTTCTTCAAGTAACTTAGAAAATCTAGATAATTCTTCATATGAAGTTTATTAATTTTATTAAGATTAATTATCTTCATTACAAGTAATATTTTCAGTATAGTAGTTCTTATCAAGAGATAAATTTGTTAAAGCCTCATCAGAGCATACCTTGGATATAAAGAATGTATTTTTGAAAGATGTAGTAGAAATGAATCCCATATTCTTCTGAGCTAATGAATCATATTCCGAAGATTCACTTTCTAAAGAGTCTCCACAGCTAGCACTACAATTAGCATTAGCTTTCAGAACATTCTTAGCTTTAGGTTTGTAAAACTTCTTCCTGTTCCTTTTATAATTCCTCTCTTTTATTTCTTTCATTATTTTTAAGAAAAGGACAATCCAGTCTTATGTGTCCAGCTCTCTTGAATTCATAGCATGTGACCTCCGAATCTTTCTTATCTTTACTTTCCTTCTTCTTATACTTGGATTGGAAATTTCTCTGTCCATCTATCTTGTTCATCCTTCGAGAAAGATTAGCTAACTCGTTTTCTGAGACTTCACTTTCACTAGATTCGGATTGTATAATAACTTTCTTAGACTTGGATCTAGTAACTCTCTCATGAGTCTTAGCTTTCATATGATTTGAAGTTGTAGTAAAAGCAACACTACCATTCAAATTCTTCTTCTTTATGTTGTCATCATCTCTCTTCATTCTAGTCTCATGTTGATGAAGAGTTCCAAACAGTTCATCTAGAGAAATTTGAGTAACCCTTCTATTTTCCTCGATATCAGTTCTCTTTGATTCCCACTCATTGGGCATAATGTCTATGATCTTGTCAACAAGGGCTTCATCATCTAGTCCTTTTTCACCCATTTATTGTAAAATATTCACAATAGTCATGAATCTCTATTGCACCTTACAAATTGGTTCTCCATAAGGAAAATTAAAACCATGATACTCATCTCTGAGCATGGATCTTCTAGTCTCAATCACATTAGATGTTCCAAAATGTGTAACTTCAAGTTTCTTCCATATAGAATTTGCTGCTTCACAAGATGAAATTTGGCTATATATATTTCTAGTCATTGAACAAAGTAAAGTATTGTGTACCTTATAATTAAGTTGGTATTCATGCTTTTCTTGGTTTGTAAAGGCACTTACTTCTTTATCAGGGATCTTGTATCCACCGGTAAGCATAACAAAATTTGAAACCCCAGTGTTGATAAGGAAATTCTTCATGCGATCTCTCTAATATTCGTAATCATTACCATCAAAGATTGGTGGTCCTGTTGGATTAAGATTATCAATTGATCCAACATTGATTCCTACCATCTTTAATAAAAGTTTTCCCACGGAACTTGTTATTAGAAAATGTTTGTAAACAAGGAAAGTATTATAAGCAAGAAAATATTGAATAAAAGTATCACTACGAAAAACTGAATCTGAACTATGATTCCGAAAAATAGATTCTGAAAAAAAATTAATATGAACCCGGAAGTGTGAATCCAAAAATTCAATTCTGAGAATTCTCTTCTGAATATAACCATGAGATTAATTCAAATTGAACTAAATGCTCTGATACTAACTGTTAGGATGGTATATGACTGAGTATGATGTACTCTATAATACCAAACGTAGGATCGAAATAACAATGAGATAGTTAGATACATGAGGGGGGTGAATGTTACCTTTTAAAAATTCCCTTAAGAAAATTTTAGGATGGATATGTTTAACAATGTTAAACAAGATAATTCACAAGACCCCTATAATTTCTAATAGCTTACTTGATTCCAGAAAAGTAATTCCGAAAATTAAACTTAACTAAAATTACAAAGATTAAGATTATACCTTAATTCGTATAGAATCTAATTATATCAGAGTACAAGTAAGGAGGTATAAAAAAGTTATACTTTCCTTAACAATACAAAGTGATGCAGAAAAACTTGTAACAAAAACAAGTAATAAGAAATAAGTTCTTTTAACCCATAGAGAAGGGTATCCAACATCCTTGGATAAAGGTCCATTGATTTATACTTTCATGAAAGTCTCCCTTAACCACACTAGGTTATGCCCTCGATACAAAGATCGGAATATGTCTTGTTATCCCCAAAAGCCCTCAACTATCATTTAGTCAGCACCTCTGTCTTTCTCAGTAAGGAAGCCGTCAACTTCAAGGTGTTGGAACCTCTGTCTTCCTATCCCCAAAAGCCCTCAATTTTAATAATCAATAATCAAAGTCTCATGAAGCAAGTCTGCACAAGGCAAGGTTTTAACAAGCTGTTCAAACTTTCTACACGAAGCTTGAGAGTTGATAAGATCCTCTCTATCTAGAAATCACTTCAACAGCATTTAAGAAATGTGTCAAAAGTCTCGAACACTTTCAAATGAGCTCTTATTTATAGGAGAACCTCCAACAGTCAGCTACCTCCTCCAATGGTCATATTTTTCCTTGAATTTTGGAGGGACCTGTACACGTGTCACTCAACCAACGGTTAGTCAATAACTGAAAGCACGACAACTTTTTGTAATGAAACAAGTGTAAGCATAAGTAAAACTTATGTTCAGAATGTAAGAAAATAAAAGTTAGGAGTCTAACCAAAATGGAATTCAGAGACTACAATAAAGAGATATTCAGATTCTGTTTTGTAGGAATTCAGAACCTAAATTCTGTAGAAAACCAGAGTCTGAATTTCAAGGAAATTCGTAGTCTGGTTTCAGCAGAATTTGGAACCAGAACATAAAACATTTGGAGTCAGAGTTCATGGTAATTCGGAGTCAGAACTGAAAATAGTTTGGAGTTTGAATTCAGATAACTCAGAGTTAGAACTTAGATAAGTTCATAATCAGAATTCGGAGTTTAACTACATGAGAGTTCGTATCCATAATTCGGAGTGGAACTTTATGAGATTTCGTATCCAAAATTCGGAGTGGAACTTCATGAGAGTTTGTACTCGGAATTCGGAGTGGAACTTCATGAGAGTTCGTATCCAGAATTCGGAGTGGGCCATCATGAGAGTTCGTATCCAGAATTCGGAGTGGAACTTCATGAGAGTTCGTATCCAAAATTCAGATCCTAAAACAGAATGATTCGTATCTAAGTATTATATGATTCTGAGGTTGTAGATATGAATCTGATTTTTATAATTAAGAAAAATGTTGATATGAACAATGAAAAAATGGTAGGGGCAATTCCATTGGGAAGGAAATTTTCCATATAGAAGTTAAATAAAGATTTTCTTAAGTATAAGGTGTTTGTGATTCTTAAAACAAGATGGAATGGAAAATTCATAAGGAAAACCATATTGACTCAACAGTTATGGATGGAAACAATGTTCCATCTTAGGTATCTCACATAGTTCTATTCTATAAATGTGGAGAAGTCAGGTATTTCCTAGGAAAATGCTCTATTGCAAGCACTATGAAGCATGATGAGAATAAATAATCTCCATGATCAAGTGCGCACGATAATTCTTATGCTAAGATGGATAATGATCGAATAATTACTTGTAACCACTACTTAAAAGTGTTTTATGTATTAATGTATTTCAACTCATGTTGTAACACCCCGCCCCTACCTCATTTTCTTGAGGAGGCGATGAGGGCTACATTGCCTTAAGCGACGTTCCCAAGATGCCAAAGGCTGGAAATAAATGCTGAGGGCTTCAAGATCAAGTTGGAGAACGATTTCCCCTTAAGACAAAACCAACAAAACCATCCAATAACAGCCACTATATGATGCATGTCAAGAAAACACCCAAACATGTATTCTCAAAAACAACCAAGTTGTTCCACAATACAACCCCAAACCAATACAACTAGACATGTCCACTAACATCAGAGTACAAGCAGAAACTAAACAACCAAAGCACCACGAGCCATGACACCTCCATAGCTCAACACCCAGCTCCAAGCTCCAAGCTCCACCAAGACATCATAACGCACCACTAAAGGAGGTTGATGCCTTAATTTTTCCTACATAATTGTACACGACATCTGCAAAGACACAAACATGTGAAAACAGGGGGGTGAATACTAAAACTCAGTAGGATTTCCCCAAATGACTTCCCTACACACGCTTCTAGGATAAAACCATTAGCACATTTATATAAAATAGTTTATATAAATTAAATCACAAGTGAAACCATTTTCATAAGCCAAACATGCACTTACCAAGCCAACACATCCAACCCAAGAAACCAAGGGAAAGCTAAACATCAAGCCACAAACCATTCCACCATTTATATGTTAGCACAACAATTCCATCTTGCAAATCAATGCACAACAAACAACCAAAATGGTGGGACTTCCACCCATCTCATTTACCCATTTACACCAAAACAATCAAAACGGTGGGACTCCCACCCTACCCATTCACCCATTAAAAATTAGCGGTACTTCCCCACTACTACTCATATGGTGGTTCTTCTGACCACTATCCTTCCACTTTTTATAGTGAGACTTCTCGCCCACTTCCACATAACATTTCAATAAATCCAACCAAGCATAAACTCACCATGGTCATAACAACATGCAATCAACCAAGTTCAATTGCATATCAATCCATTTCAATAAATGATCCATTTATTGAAACCATTTTCCATGCCAAACAACATTTCAATAAATCAACCCTTTTATTGAAAACCATTTCCATCAATCATTTTCACAATCAACCATAGTATCCCATTTTAAAATCTCCATTTCACAAGAATAGAATTTCACCATAAAACCCCCTTTTTCCAAATATCTCCAAAACATCCTCAAAGGATTTCCAACCAATATTACATAACAATTCACAATTAATTTTCAGAACAAAAATTAATTGTAACAAGGAACCACTAGTTCTAACCAAGTGGGGTCGAGAGAGAATCCACCTACCTTTTGGGTTCCCAAGAAATCGACCCATGAACAACTGCGCCTCAAATCCTGCGATCGCACCACCGAAACCTCTCTAGATCCCTTTCCCTAGAATCCTTAATCCTTAAAACATCATCCACGGAAACCAAAACCCTAGATATATACACAAAAGGTGTAGTTCTAGAAAACTAAGAAAGATAGGGATGTAGATACAGAGGAAAACACAAAAGAAATCATGAGGAGAGTCTTAGTTGGGATAAACCACCGTCAAACCACCAAGAAACCTCTTCAAAATCCTTCCAAACCGAGTGGGAGAGCCTCTCCAACCCTAGAGAACCTGAAATACCAAGTGAGCCACGAGTGGGAGGAATATTGGAGTGATGTAGGTTAAGCTCGAGGGAGCCTGGAACTTATAACCCTATTTTTAAGTGGTCGCACGGTTAGCCCGCACGGTTTGGAAAACCATGCGCTAACCGTGCGCACGCTACTGCCTCAGGAGAAATGGTCCCCACGGTATCCTTGCACGGTTTGGAAAACCGTGCGCAGGCTATCCAAAGCCTATTATATCCCATGAACGGTTTCTTGGATAACCCGCACGGTTTCCACTAATCGTGCTCAAGCCGTGCACCCCTTTAAAGGCCTCCAAACTCATCCAAAACCATTCCAAACTCTCCCAACCTCTTCCCAACTCATCCCATGCACTTTAAACACATAAAAAATTCATAAACAAAGGCCACATACCGAAAACTGGGGGTACTATATTCTCCCCACTATTAGACTTTCTATCCTCAGAAGGTAGTGAACTCACCCTTTGCTGAAAGATCTCGGGCCACTGGTCGACCATCTCTTTATCCTGCTCCCAAGTCTACTCATGAATCTGACCATGTTTCCAAAAAAAACTAACTAAACTGATTCTTTTACCATGCAATACTTTCTCTAGCCTATCCACAACCCGCACAGGCACGTGCACCGACGAGCATCTGGTTCTAACTCAACATGATCCCATCGAATCACATGGTCACGATCTGGCTGATACTTATTCAACCGCGAAACATGAAACACATTGTGAAATGCACTAAACCTAGGTGGAAAAGCCAAATGAAAAGCCACCTCACCAACCCGCTCAAGAATCTAAAATGGCCCAATATACCTCTTAGATAACTTTCCCTGCTTCCCAAACTGACGATGTCCCAACCTAGGAGAGATCCTCAAGAACACATGATCACTCACCTCAAATGATAATGGCTATCGACGATGATCCGCATACGATTTCTGACTAATCTGATCCATCTCCATTCTCTTCCCGATCAACTTGATCTTCTTCATCGTTTCCTGTACAAGGCTAGGTCCAACCATCGAGGACTCACCCGTTTCCACCCAATATAGTGGAGAACAACATGGATTCCCATACAATGCTTCAAACGGATGCATCTGTATGGATGCCTAATAACTGTTATTTTATGAGAACTCAACCAATGACAAGGGCTCCTCCCACGAGCCACCAAAATCCATGGCACAAGCCCGCAACATAACCTCCAGAGTTTGTATCGTCCTCTAAGATTGACCACCCATTTGAGGGTGATACGCTTTACTCATTGTCAACTGCATTCCAAGGGCTTGCTGTATGGATTTTCCGAAACTAGATGTAAACCTCAGATCTCTATCTGAAACAATAGAAACTGGAACACCATGCCTCTTTACCACCTCCCAGATATAGATTTTGGACAGATCCTCCACCGTATGAGATTCATGAATTGGGATGAAATGGTCCGACTTCATTAGCCAGTCCACTATCACCCAAATGGCATCGTTCTTTTTGACCATCCTTGGGAGACCTGTAACAAAATACATCACTATCTACTCCCACTTCCAAAGATGGAATGGTAAAGACTATAAAATTCATGCTAGTCTATGATGCTCTGCCTTGACCTGCTGACAAGTGAAGCATCTCGAAACAAACTCAGCCACACTTATTTTCAAACCAACCCACCAGAACTGTGCTTTCAATGCTTGATATATTTTCTGAATTCCAGGATGAACAACCCACCTGGAATGATGATATGCCCTGAGAAGATCCTATTGAAAAGAAATAGGTACAATAATCTGATTTCGAAAACACAAAACTGAATCTCTATTCTGTTTCCAACCCTCAATGGTCTCCCCAACATTGAGTCTCGACCCCATGGTCACACACTCAGAATCAGATATATGTGCCTCTCTTACCAGGACACCCAAGTCAGGAATCAATACAACTGGAAATAAGACCACTCTATCGCCCTGGTCCTCATATTCCAACCGCATATCAGCTATAACCGACATCAACTGCCACTGGTCTGATGCATGTTTCACCACCTGAGCATATGATTTTCTACTTAATGCATCTACCACTAAATTTCCCTTACCCAGTGTGTACATCAAGTCAAAATCAAACATCTGGAGATATTCCATCCATCTCCTTTGCCTTATGTTCAAATCCCTTTGTGAGAAGATGTGTTTCCTGCATTTGCGATCTGTATATACCGTGAATTTCTCACCGAAGATATAATGACTCCATACTTTCAAAGCATGGACCACTACTGCCAACTCCAAATCATGAGTTGGGTAGTTCTTCTCATGCACTCTCAACTATCGTGAGCCATATGAAACCACATGATTCCCTTTCATGAGAACTCACCCCAACCCTGATCCCGATGCATCACAATACACCACGTACCCTTTTCCTGGTTCTAGAAGAACCAATATTGGTGCTAATGTAAGATGACCCTTTAGCACCTCGAAACACTGCTTACACTGCTCATTCCACTGTAATGGATCATCCTTTCTTGACAAAGCTGTCATCGGCGAAGCCAAACATGAAAAATCACAAACAAAACGCCGATAATACCCAGTTAGACCAAGAAAACATCGTATCCCAGACACATTCTTTGGAAGTTGCCATGAGATAATGGCCTCTATCTTTTATGGATCCACTGAAACACCTCTTTCAGAAATTACATGGCAATGAAAATGAACTTCCCATATCCAAAAGTCACACTTTGACAATTTGGCATACAACCGCTGATCCCTCAAGATCCCCAGCACTATCGCCAAGTGATACTCATGCTCCACCCTTGTCTTTGAATAAACCAGAATATAGTCTACAAACACCACCACAAATAAATCCAGATATCTCTAAAATATCTGATTCATCAATTCCATAAACACCACTGGCGCATTCGTTAGACCAAAGGGCATAACCACATATTCATAATCGCCATATCTACTTCTGAGAGCTGTTTTAGGAATATAATCCTTCTTCATCCGCAATTGACGATATCCCGACCTCAGGTTGATCTTGGAGAACCACTGGGCTCATCTCAACTGGTCAAACAAATAATCAATTCATGGAAGTGGATATCTATTCATTATTGTAACCTGGTTAAGTCTACGATAATCAACACAAAGCCTCAAAGTTCCATCCACCTTTTTCACGAACAACACTGGTTCTTCCCACGGAGACGTGCTAGGTTGGATAAACCCTTTGTTTTTATCTCTTCTAACTAGACTTTCAATTCCTGTAATTTAGATGGTGCCATCCAATAAGATGTTAGTGAGATAGGACCAGTCCCCAAAAAGAGATCAATCGTAAACTCCACTTCTATTATGGGAGGTAACCTTGCGAATTCTTCAAGAAAAACATCTAAGAACTGATATACCACTATTGGAAGAACAGTTTGCTGAACATCCTCTACCTATTCCAATGACAAAATCACCAACTGATACGATAACGTACCCACTGTTGGTGCCAAAAAAAACCCGTTGCACACTGACTTTCATGCTTCTCTCCTCTAATGAAATGTCTAATGCTATCATGTGTCGTAAAATCCATTGTCCGCACATTATAGTCGATGTGGGCTTTAAAAGACAACAGCCAATCCATTCCCAGGATTACATCATACCCATCCATCTCAAGAATTGGGAAATTCCACATTAGATCCACCTTTCCCACAACGATACAACATTATTTACACAAGAAGGCTCGACACTCTCTTCGACCCAATGGATTTTTAAGTTTCAAAAACGAGGGCATCATTTCTACCCTTAAACCCAGCAAATCAACCACAAGTGCAGCAATAAAAGAGTGTGAAGCACCCGTATCAAAAATCACTTGGATCAAGGTAGAATTTAAATGTATAGTACCTCGCACCATAGATGGTCCCGACTAATCTTCCACCACAACCTGCTCAGCACCAAACACATGTTCTCTTGCCACACTCTGCTCTTTATTGCCCTACTGAGGCGTCATGGTATTCCGAGAATCACCATGACCCAATTTACTCTGCTGGTGAGGGGTATGTTGTTGTCCCCGTCCCGTCGAAGCATACGATGTCTGCGATCCCTAAGGAGTGTCACACGCACCCAACCTTGGAGCATTCCGACAATAACACTCTAGATTCCCCATCTTCTTACAATTATGACATACTCGAGGTTGTGTCGTACAATCCAGCTTTATGTGGCTCGTAAAACCACACTAAAAACATCTCGGTTTTCTCTGGGGCTTCGGAGGAAGATTTATTGATCATGTTGTTGGATTATATGCCATATTACCACCCTGGGAATTAGTGTCCCTATTCTGTTGAACCCAGCATTAGAGTTGCCACTATTCCCATTGGGTTCCACTGTGCTTCCCCCGCCCGAAGCTCCCAACAGATCCTGGTCAGCCACTGAGACTTTATTCACCATTTCTGTGTAATCATATATACACAACACCACTATATTCGAACAGATATCTTACCTTAACCCCGCTTCAAAAATCCTTGCCTTCAACGACGTGCTACCCACCACCTCGGGTGAAAACCGCACTATGTTCATAAACATAGTTGCATACTCCATCACAGACATAAGCTCTTGCTTCAAACCGAATAAATCAGTCGTACGCTGATTTCTAAACGTATGTGGGTAGAATTGTTTGTTAAAAAATTCCTCAAAGTCTTCCCACATCATACCCTGGTCTGTCCCATCTTGGACCACCAACTCCCACCACTGAAGGGAAAAATCTTCCAACATATACGTGGCCAACTTCACCTTTAACTCTATCGGAATTCCCAAGAACTTGAAGATCTTGTTCATCTTTTTCTACCATGCTACTGCCCTCCCCAAATCTGAATCACCCCTGAAGATGGGTGGATTCTTCTTTTGAAACTGAACTGCATGATCCACATTCCTTGGTTCATCGATTTTATTTCTACTTTCCACAGATTGGAAAGATTGCACTATGATTTTCACTAACTGTTGGTTCACCTGAGGCTCAGGTGCTACCACATTCTCAGCAGCCTCCTCCAGTTGGTCTCTATGACATCTACCCGGTGCCATTTCTATAAACAGAAAACAAACAACCATGAGTCTCACTTCCGTAGACATCACGAAATCCCATTTCAAATGACATTACACAACACTTTCAAAACAAGGCTTTCTAGAAGTTAAGATTTCCCATGTTTCCCCATTTTAAAAATCATATCATTTTCAAAATTTCAAATTTATTCACATTACAGTTTCACACAAAAACCATTTATCAATTCAACCCATAGATCATTATACCCCAATTAAATATTCATCCTAGTGGGAAGTCATTTCTACCATGCATGCCATGTTCATATCATTGGCTACACCCACGACAATGAGATATCCAATGCCTATAAGTGTCTCCAAAACACTTATGTACCCAACTCCCTGGTAACTTGAATTTTTTCATAAGAGGGTTAGCTACGTCCTTTAATACTATACATTCCATGTTCCGACATTACTATGACTTGCTACCATCCCGCCTTAAGGAATGTAACACTACGAATGTCAACACCAAATCCGAGAATCAACTAAAAAGGACCGAACAAACTGATACACCTTGTAACACCCCTCCCCTGCCTCATTGCCTTGAGGTGGCGGTGAGGGATACTTGGCCTTAAGTGAAATTCCCAAGACACTAAAGGCTGGAAATAAATGTCGAGGGCAACAAGATCAATTTGGGGAATGATTTCCCCTTAAGACAAAACCAACCAAACCATCCACTAATAACCACTATATGATGCATGTCAAGAAAACACCCAAACATGTATTCCCAAAACAACCAAGTTGTTCCACAATACAACCCCCAACCAATACAACTAGACATGTCAACCTACATCAGAGTATAAGAGGAAACTAAACAACCAAAGCACCATGATCCATGACACCTCCACAGCTCCACACCCGGCTCCAAGCTCCAAGCTCTACCAAGACATCACAATGCACCACTAAAGGAGGTTGATGCCTTAACTTTTCCCACATCACGGTACACGACATCTACAAAGACACCAACATGCCAAAGCAGGGGGTGAGTGCTAAAACTCAGAAGGATTTCCCCAAATTACTTCCCTACACACTCCACTAGGATAAAACCGTTACCACATTTATATAAAACAGTTTATATAAATTAAATCACAAGTGAAACCAATTTCATAATCCAAACATGCCCTTACCAGGACAACACATCCAACCTAAGAAAACAAGGGAAAGCCAAACAACAATCCAAAAACCATTCAACCATTTATACGTTAGCACAACAATTCCAACTTGAAAATCAATGCACAACAAACAACCAAAACGGTGGGACTTCCACCCATCATGTTCACCCATTCACACCGAAACAATCAAAACGGTGGGAATTCTGCCCAACGCATTCACCCATTCACAATTTGTGGTACTTCCCGACCACTACTCATATGGTGGTTCTTCCTACCACTATCCATCCCCTTTTTATAGTGATACTTCTCACCCACTTCCACACATCATTTCAATCAAGCCAACCAAGCATAAACCCAACAAGGTCACAAAAACATTCAATCAACCAAGTTCAATTGCATATCAATCCATTTCAATAAATTTTCCATTTATTGATAACCATTTTCCATGCCAAAAAACATTTCAATTAAACAACCCTTTTATTGAAAACCATCTCCATAAATCATTTTCCCAATCAACCATAGCATCCCATTTTAAAATCTCTATTTTAAAATCCACAAGAATAGCATTTCACCATAAAACCCCATTTTTTCAAATATCCCAAAAACATCCCCAAAGGATTTCCAACCAATTTCGCATAACAATTCACAATTAATTTTCAGCGCAATAATTAATTGTAATAAGGAACCACTAGTTCTAACCATGTGGAGTCGAGAGAGAATCCACCTACCTTTAGGGTTCCCGAGAAATCAACCCATAAACAACCGTGCCTCAAATCCGGCGAATGCACCACCGAAACCTCTCTAGATCTCTTTCCCTAGCATCCATAATCCTTAAAACATCATCCAAGGCAACCAAAACCATATATCTACACACAAAAAGTGTACATCTAGAATACCAAGAATGATAGGGTTGTATATCTAGAGGAAAACACAAAGAAACCATGAGGAGAGTCTTACCTGGGAGAAACCACCTTTAAACTGCCAAGAAACCTCTTCAAAATCCTTACAAACCGAGTGGGAGAGCCTCTCCAACCCCTGAGAACCTGAAATCAAAGTGAGAAACGAGTGGGAGGAATATTGGAGTGAAATAGGTTAATCCTAAGGGATCCCACACAGTTTCCACTAACCGTGCTCAAACCGTGCACCCCTTTAAAGGCCTCCAAACTCATCCAAAACCATTCCAAACATTCCCAACATCTTCCCAGCTCATCCCATGCACTTTCAACACATAAAAAAGGCCACATACCTCAAACTGGGGGTTCTAAAAATATCCTATTACTATATCTTTTATGTTTTCGTAGAACATTGAGTTCCCAGTAGAAATGATATTAAATCATTAGGGAAAAAACTATAAGTGTTGTATCACATGTTGAAGTTTGTGGGAATGTTTTTATTAAAAAATTTATAAGTCTCCCTTTGATAGAATTTGAAGAAAAAAGACAAAATTCATTGCCTATGCCTCATGGAATTTGAATATTCATGGGATTAACTATCCCATGAATGATTTAGAGTTAGCGACAGTGATCTTTGCATTAAAAACCATGCATCATTAACACTTTGTAGAGATGTTTGAAATATATAAGGATTAAAAAAGTCTCAAATATATATTCACATTGAAATAGTTGAATATGAACCAAATAAAGATGGTTAGAGCTGATCAAAGACTATGAATTCTCAATGCATCACCACCCTGTGAAAGTGAACAAGGTGGAGGATGCTCTATGTAGAAAGGACCCAACGATTCTATCATTGATTATAATTGAAAAGGATACAATCATATTTTATTTAATGAATATGGACATGTGAATTATAATAAAGTGAAAATAGTCAATCCATTCAGAAATTTTTTCTCAACTGTCTCTTTTGGAAAGGTTAAAGGATGCTCGAAATGATGATGTGAGAATCCATAAGAAAGTGGAAACTATCAGAAAAGGGAAATCCTTAGAGTTCAATGGCAATGAAGAAGGAATTGTGATATTTGTGTGAAGAAAATGTTTTCCATAAAATCTAATTTTAGAGAAAGAAATTTTGGATGATGCACATAGTTTAAATTTCTCTATTCACCCAGGAATCACAATGATATATCGAGATCTTTGAGAGCATTATTAGTGGGATAACATGAAGAAAGAGTTCACTGAGTATATACAATGTGCATGGTATGTTAGAAAGTGAATTTTGAAAGGCATGAGTCTAAGGGGATGATGAAACCATTACCCATACAAACATGAAAATGGGAGAGCATCACTATGGACTGTCACCGGAATTCCGAAGACATCCAAAGGAAAAAATACTATATGGGTTATTTTGGATCATCTTAAAAAGACTGTACACTTCTTTATAATATAAGAGGACTTATCAGTGGATCAACTGGCACAGATATACATTAGAGAAGTGGTAAGGCTACATGAAGTACCATTATCGACTGTATCAGATTTAGATCCCAGATTCACCTCTATATTATGGAAGAGTCTGTAACATGCCCTGAATACTGAGATAAGCATCAGTAAAGCTTATCATCCTCAAAATGATGGCCAATCTGAGCATACTATCCAAACACATAAGGAATTGTTGATAGAATTCTCAATGGACTTACAAGGAGGATGAGAATAACATATTCCTCTAGTTGAGTTCTTTTAAAATAACAATTTCCACTCAAGAATCCAAATGGGTCCTTATGAAGATATTTATATGAAGAGGTGAAGAACACCGGAATGTTGGGATGAAGATGGGGAGGGAGAACTACTAGGTCCAGAAATGGTCAATGAAATGGTGGATAAGGTTATGACCATCCAACAACACATTACAACTGGTCAGAGTCAACAAAATAGCTATGTTTACTACCATCGATGAGACATAGTGTCTGATGTTGGAGACATGTTATTCATATGAATATCATTGTAGAAGAGATTTATGATATTTATGAAGAAGTTAAATATTAGTCCATGGTGCATAATCCCTTTAGAGGTCCTTGATCGCATTGGAGAAGTGGCCTATTGACTACCACTCCCACCGAACCTATCTCAAGTACATGATGTATTCCATGTATCACTCTTGAAAAAGTACACACCGGAACCCTCACATACACTCTATCTAGAGGTGGTACCAATTAGAGAATGACCTATCATATGAATAAAAGATTATAAAAATATTAGATCATAGGGAGAAAGTTATATGAAATTAGATAATACCCCTTGTCAAAGTGTAGTGGAGAAACCAAAAGATTGAAGAAGCATCTTGGTAACTGAAGGAAGTGATGATGCTAATCTATCCTCATTTTTTTGGAGTTGGAAAAGAAAATTTTGAGGGTGAAATTTCTTAAGGGGGAAGGTTGTAAGGACCCAAACATTCATGAATAAAATTACCTTTATTTTTTAATTAAATGTCTTTTTGATATAGAAAACACATGCACTGTTTTTTATTTTATCCAATTGGGTTTAAATTAAAATTAAGTATCATTACTATTGGTAAAATATAATCTGATCCGTGATCACATTAATAGTATAAATTTAAGGTTTTTAAAAATATTTTTTTTTGACACAGAAAAAGGAGAGGATGACCTCATCTAGTAGACTCGAGTTGTATGAGGATCATTTGGAAGAGCTCCGAAAGAAGGTAGAATCACTGGGCATTGATCTTGAACAATCCCATGCAAAGATTCAACACGTTAAGCATGAATATAATTTCCTACAAAAGAAGTGGAATTTAATAGAAATAAACACCCAAGCGATGTCATCCGAGTTTCCCCAAGAGTCTGTCACAATCGCACACCTTACGCTTAGGTTTTATGTTGGTGTTATAAGGGGTTAAGTATCAAGTAATTGGTTACTTTTTGATTAATCCCTTTTATAAATAAAATAATTATTCCATCAATTTCTTAATGGGAATATTTTTTCTAAAATATTTAATGAATTAGATAAATTTACTTTTTGGGTAAAATGAAACTTTTTAGAAATAAATAAGATATTATACTATATTATGTTTTTATTAATAATGTTATTATAATGGTGTTATAATTAAAATAATATTAATTATAAATTATGACTATATTCATTGTTTTTATTAATAAAATATTAAGTATTCAGTTTGGTAAGAATTACATTTTTATACAATAAAAGAGAAATTGTATTTTTAATTAAAGAATGTATTTTGATGAATTAATGAATTTTTGAAATAATTAATATTTTATTTAAATATTATTATCAAAATAATTTTATTAATAATAAATTATTATACAATTTTTATGAAGTCAAATGTAATTTTTATTATAGCTAAATACTATTTTTATTCAAAACCCGTCAATTTTCAGTAAATGTCGATTTTTATTTTAAATGTGAAAAGTAACATATTTAGAAAATTATTTAGATAAAATAAATATTATTTTTGGAATAATAATTTCTAAATTATACAAATGTGAGTTTTTCATTATTTTATGAGAGTCAAATGTTTGGGTAAAAATTAAATACCAAAAAAATAAATAATGTTTGTTATGACATCATAATGACCCAATAGTTATGTAATAAATACTATAAGAGGAAAGTTCATCCAATATATGTTTTCAAATTAAGATAATACAATTTTAGTTTTGTTTTATTTATTTTATAATGCCTTAGTGTACCCTCCAAGACTTATATAATATCTTAACTTTTTAAAATGATTTCCTTGAAAGTGTTACTCACCCCCACATAAGCAAGCGTAATATTTTAATATTTTTAACCCTTTTCCTTATAAAATATTTTATACCACTCCCCTAATTGTGAAAAAATCATCAGATGGTTTATGGTTTTGATTTGTTTAATGTGTACTGTCCAAAACCTAAATAATAAAGAACCTACTCTCATTTCTTATACAATCCCACCCAACCTCTCATTCCTATTAATAAAAAGAATTTAGAACAAAAAAACCTATACCTAATACTCTCTAGAGTCTTGAAGGGGAACCCCATGCTCCCAAGAAGCCTCTCCCAAGCTGTTGGATACACACTTCAAAGTAAGGGATCCTCACATTCCTATCCTCCTTTCAAATTCGAACAACTTATTTGAAAGTTGTTCTGGTAATTTCCAATGTTTATAATGTGATTATTTTATAAACATTATATTACATTCCATTTTATGTTATTTTAATGAGGTATTATTTATACTCCCCCATTTTGAACCTTACCCAATCTGTTACTATGTCAAAAGTTCGTATGTGATCTTTCACCCTACTCTTTTATCAAGAATTATTTGTATGTAATGTCTTTTAATTTATTTTATTACTATGTTGGGATATGTTATTAAATATTCTAAGTACTACCCATTTTAGGTATAAATTATGATATCCCATATCACTCTCATTTATCCCTTTTATGAACCCTTTTGTACACCTGTTACCATAGCAAATTTTCCTATTGGATTTCTTCCATTCTCATTTTTTTCTATGTTTATTTATGTTGTTATACTATTTTATTTTAAATTAAAAATATTGGGGTATGATTTCAAACCACTCCCATACTGACCTTATTATGTTTGAATTATTACAGACCTCTTTCTCTCCCATTAATCCCTCCCATGTAGACCCATTACCATGCCGAAATTTCATAAGAGTTATTGTGTTTCTCCTCTTTCTTCAAGTTTCTTTATTATGTTACACCTTCTATTTCAAAATTACATGTGTTGGTACATGTATCTATATTAACCACTTATTTCCATTTAATTTATATATTATGAGATACACCTTTCTCTCTCGTCAAGAATTTTTATAAATTTTTAAGTCACACTATTATGCTGCCAAAATTGAACCACAATTTTCCAAGCCAAAATCATTGTGTAGTGAATACCATACACATTTATCTATCAAGAGTATTCAAATTTATGAACATATACATATTTAATGGTACTTAAATTTATGTATTACACATTCCATACTCATGGAATACCATATGATGAAGAATGGTTCCATGTTATATGATCTGTGTGGAATAATTACGCCTAAAATAAAATGTTTATAGAGGGTGCACACTGATAGAGCTCCAATTCCTTGGGTAATATTTAGTATCATGATAATCCATATGTAATATTGTTTTACTCGTGATAATCCATGTGCAATTATGGTTTATTCAGGATAATATATGTACAATGAGGGTTTACTCATGCTACTCCATGTGTAATGAGGGTTTACTCATGTAAATCCATGTGGAATGATTGTTACTAATGCTAATCCACGTAAAATGACTATTTACTCATGCTAATACATGTGAAATGTGGGTTTACTCATGATAATTCATGTGCATTGAGGGTTTACTCATGTTAATCCATGTCCAATGAGCCTTGTCTCATGCTACAATCATGTTTTATGTTGTTGCCGCATTTCAATGTTATGATAATCGTGTTATATCATGCCTTTATGTTCAAATTTCTCTTATTCTCTATTTATATTCCTATTTCCAAACATGTATTTTATTTTCATGTTATGCCTTGTTTACTACCTTTTCTGATTTATATATCACCCATTTCTTATTTATTTCCTTAGGTTTTCTCATGCCATGTTAGGTATGAAGGAATGAGTTGTTCATGTTAACGATTTTTGAAATAAATATATTGTATTTCATGTTTTAAGTTGTTATGTAATGTTCCTAAGTATCGAACACACTAGACCTCGCAATCCTATAATTTTCTTAATTTCATTTTTATTTAATAAATCATGTTTAAGTGTGTAATAAAGATGAGGGTTGTTATAGATACCCACCAATACATTCATAACATGGTAGGCTTGGGATAACCACCCATGTAACAACTTCAGGATTGGTATAAACAATCATATAATCTATATTTTTTTTAAGGGATAACCATATTCTACCCTCCGAATTCATAACACATTTATCATTACATAATGAATTTGAGGGAGATATAGGTCCCACCCATATCATAATGAAAACTATATTTATGTATTCCAAAATATTATAAAAAATTCATCATATCATAAACCATGAAACGAAAGTTGTTTCTAAAACAATTCAAAATATAATAAACTATGTAAAGGATATTGGTTTCATAATCATTTCATCAGAGAATAACACATTGAAAATATATGGGTTTCATAAGAATTATATCATGATACAACCCATAAAAGAGAAATAGTTTTCATAAACATAATGGAATCATTAAAATAAACGTTTCAAAGAAAGAATAATAATGTAATCCCTGGCTCATATACCTAGTAAGGAATAGGTAACATCAATGGATGGTGTCTTAGATGTAAAATTATTTTTTAATGATACATTAAATAATTTCTTGAAGAAACTATCATTTAAACATTGAAAAAAATCTTTTGAAAACATAAGAATCATTTTAATAAATTTCATTGAAAATAAACATGAAAATCTTTAAAGGAAACTGAAAAAAAAATTGTCATGATTGTTGGAAATTTAGTTTACTCAGCACACAAAAAAACAATTATTACTTTCAAATTTTCAGTAAAATCCAAATGAGAATTATTTGTAAAAACACATGAGCATTACTTTTAAAACACTTTTGGAAATTTTAAACATGGGTAAAAATTTTGTTAATAAATCTTTTTATGAATTAAATAAAATTTTTGAAAACATTTTTAGAAAACATGGTTTTTTAAAGAAAATGGGTTTTTGAACGAAAATATAATTTGTCTTAAACACATGATTTTTAAACACATAATTACCTAAAGAGAGGAAAATGAAGTGAAAAAATGTATTCTAATTAAATAACTTTTGGATAATAAAATTCATTCTTTTCTTAATATATGTATCATCATATTTTATCATCGAAATCATAACCATCAACCATCATGATAAATGACAATATTATAACATAAAAACATTATAATTAGGTAAAATTGGAATTTAGTCCCCATGAATGGATTTAATTAAAATAAGAAAAAAAATAAATGTGTCTAAATAAATCCAATATGATACATTCCAATGGGTACTTATATACACCTCATAATGGAAGATAGGTTCATAACTTAACATATGTCTTAAAGAAGAAAAATTGAGAAACAAATACATTACCACTTTGGTAATATTTTCAATCATAAACACCACTAAATAATAACCTAAAATTAAAATTGATATATAATTAAATGTATGATATTAATTATATACCATGTAAATGTGTAATTATATACACCAAACAAAATAAATGAGTGGTGAATTTTCCAATGTATCCCAAAAAAGAGACTTGAAGTCCCTTGCCACATTGATAACGTTCGAACTATAAACAATATGAAAGAGTGATCCTAAAATGGATGAATAAATATCCACATTTTTTATGAAAATAATAACATAGTAATTTCATGGTCAATATAAATACCACATAAAAGTAAAATAAGGTGAATATAAAATTTTTCTCAAATAAAATTTTGGTGAGACTGAAATCCCATATCGTAAGTCTTGACAAACTTCATACTAATTAAAACCTATTTTATAATAAATATTATTTTATTATTATAATATTATTGAACTATATATATATTTATCAAAAAATATATAATTTTCTTAGGTCATCCTATTACCCATTTATTAACAATTCCTTGATAAAGTCGTGTTTCAGGTAATAATCGGTTTGTTTTTCATATATATCTTGAATTTTATTTGTGTTCCTTATAATTTGATCATGGTTATGTATTCATCATAATAATAATAATTATGAAGTGATTTTAATATTTATACATTAATTATACAGTTAATACCTTACAATAAATAGGGTTTTGAGAATGAAGTTTGTTACGATCATGGAGACGGTAGGTCGTACGTATGCGTGAGTAACATTTCCATTTTCTAATGATAAGAATGTATAGAATAAAATTAATATATTATATTTAAATTATAATAATAATATCATAAATAAAATATTATTTATGTAAATATAATTATACATAACATCCATGTGGTTTGGTGATGAAAAGAGGGAGTTACATCTCTTCGTTAAGGCAGTAGTCCACATGTACACGAACAATGATATCAACATTTAGTGAATGAAAAGGTAAGAAATAAAATGATAAATTATAATTTAAAGTTGAAAAATATTTCATTAATATCATAATTATTTCATTTATATCAAATATATTTATCTTTATTAACTAACATGTAATTTGTTACTAAAAAATTGATCTCATCGCTTCACGAGGTGGTAGTCCACCATACACACGAGCAACGTCATGATATCCCCTATTGAATAGAAACTAAAAAAATTATATATGATAAAATGACATAATATGTATAATAATATTATATATATCATATAAATCTTTTATATCCATAATAATACCCAACCATGTTAGGTGGTAATCATAAACCGAATGACATCAGTTCACATGGTAGTAGTCTACGAAACACACGAACGGTGATTTTGTAACCTATTAGATGGAAGTGGATATGGTTTAAGATCAAGAAATTATATTAAAAAGTATTATTTTTAATGTAATAATGTTTTTATTTAGTCATGGTATTATAATAATTTAATCAGGTGTTGGATGTAATGAAACAAAAAAACATCATTGATAATTGTTAACTTTTCCTCGTGTATCCTCCTTAGGTTTGTACCAAAAGTCTTTCTGGGATGTATTTATGCCCAAAATATGGCTTATAATATTATAGTAGATAATTTATTAAGTTATATTAGTAGTTATTGGATGAAAAATTATGTTTTTATGGTTTTATTAAGAGAGAAGAAGGGGTGGCCTTTTATAAGTTATGTGAGTCGCACATTTGTAATGTTTTCCACAAAAGATTCCCGCTGATGTTTCTCTCATTAAAAAAGGCTCCTATAATAAAAACATATTTATATTTAATGATATATGGTCTTATTATTTATATGTTTTGTTTTAAAAGGTTTTTGGTTACTTTATAACCCTTATATTTTTATTTAAACCCTAAGTAAAACCATTTTTACCTTTACTCCAACATATATTTTTTACTATTCATATTGTCCAAAAACTAAGATGAACTTATTATATAATATAAATAATACTCATTAAAAATATATAATCCATTTTTCCAAATTTAATTCATATATGTGAAAAAAAATTATTTAAAATTAACCATACAGACGCGATGATACAGCGGGGTTTGAAAGAGAAAATGTTCAAATGTTTAGATTGTTTTTGTATCTAAATTCAATGAAAAAATAATTCCAATGAAATAAATTGGATTAATATATGTATAATTTAACTAATTTTAATTTAAATTAAATTTAAAACATAATTTAACTTTATAAATAATTTAAATAAAATGGTTTATTTCAACTAATATTGGATATTTTCACTATTCTTCGAAAATTGTATCTTTTAAGATAAATCCAAAAAAAATCACCATAATGTAATTTTGTAATGATAATTTCCAAAATATTCATTATTTTATTATATAAATTTTAAATAATGGGTAAAAATAAATTTTTAAAAAATTTCCCCCAAAGGTGACAAAACTATTTTTAAAGAATTGCGTTTTAAACATAAAATGGGATTTATTATTATCTCTTATAAAGAAAACACATAAGATGAAATTTAAACATATTATTGAATATATAATATATATATTTAATTAAAATAATTCATAAAAATAAATTACTATAATTTAATGAGTTAAAATGAGTTTATATAAATTAAAATAGTTTTTTAGAAAACAGATTCCCTTTATTTTCAAAGGGATTTAATTTTCATTTATAGTTAATTGGTCACAAAATATTTTTTTATAAATTCCTATGTAAACCATATATTTTTATAACTAATTTAATCTTATTCATTCCCATTATTCAAAGAAATTATTGATAACTATCATATTATATAATAAAAATTTAAAAGTATGTCACGTTTCATTCAAAATCGGTGTTGCGTATAATGAAATCTAAAATTCATATTGTGTGTAACATAATTAAAACATATTGTTTCATGTAATTAATGACAAACTAATTTTTTCGAGTAATTCAGAATATATAAATATTAAATATACTTTAAAAAAATCATAAATTATTTGGTTGTTATGGTCTGGGCCCCTTAAAATGAATTTCAACATAAATATTCAAACTTCGACACCAACATCTGAGGATAATTATACATCATTAAATATTATGGTTCCAATATAATTTGTTTATGTTTTTTTCTTATAAAATAAATACTGACCAGGTGATTTGTCTTGTATCATAGAACTTTATCTATTTGATTTGGAATCTCTAAAAGTGGTTTCTCATAAGAAATTTTACAGCCTAGTAGTATGACCTCTATGTTCAGTAAATATGATGGACCAGGTATGTACATCCTCAGGATAGATACATGGAAAACATTATAAACCTGCAAAAGGTTCAATAAATGTAACAAATGATAATCTACTAGCCTAATATGATCATGGGACTAATATATCTAGGGACTATGTTTCCCATATTTCTTCCACATAGAAATTCATAGAAATTCATTCACACAAACAAAAAATTATAGATCACATCAATTATAATAATCATAACATTTAAATTTATTTTTTAATACATAAATGTTTCTAAATGTCTATAACCATCAATGGAACATGAGTCACAACCCAGTTGGTGAGGAATCGACAAGTACACCCAAAAGACTTGAGATCAAATCTATGTGGAGGCATATTTATAGGTTACTATTGTAGTACTATAGTAGGTACTGTTCAGTACTATAGAATCCGAAAATATTCATCCATCTGGTCTTTTGGGAAATCAGTTTGGTCCTCAGTTCATGAAAGGCATTCAGGAAACTCAACGCCTTCGATACAGTTGTCTCTCAAGGCCTTCAGGCCACCTTAAGGCCTTCAGGCCACCCCAAGGCCTTCAAGACATATGAATACTATAGATAAAATAAGTAAGATTTTAGGGGAAAAGTCTCTAGATGAGGATTAAGATCAGGCACATTCACCAGAGCAAAACTAACTGGAATTTGAAGATTGAGAGGGTATGTATTTTCCATCGGTACCAGGCCATTACCATACTGAACAGGATAACTAGCCGACTAGCCCTACAAAGGTGGGGAGATAATATCACAATATTTTCTAGGGAGGATCAGTTCTATGTTGTATTGTCTGGATCATTTCTTATAATACGTACAAGTCATATAATTGTCTCTTAATCCCTCTATCCATGTAAGGGTTACCCATCACCCTTGATAGGGGGATTATCAAAAATAAATAAAAACTAAAGGCCTTCGGGCCATTATGGATGTATCCATTATTGTTATCTCATCAACTAGTTGAGTTCCCAATAGATTTCTATTTGAAACTTCATTAAATTATATATAAAGGGATTCATAAGGATCCATAAAAATTCTAGTGTGAAATATATTGTTATAATGATGCACAACTAGAGGAAGGTGTGATCCCATATCCCACTAAAATCCATTGAAAAAGATATTATAATATCCTCTAGGGTTTTAATTATTCTCATAATTTTAAAAATAAAATATATATTAAGATCTTTCTAGATAATTTTCCAAAACATTAAGGTAAACATAATATCCATATAAGATACACTTGAATGTTGTACTCCATGCAACCTTACAATTTCCTAAATATATATCATGTAAAACATATCCAAGAGAAATTATATATAATATTAATAAAGATTGAAGACTTTATATGATGATTAACTGCAAACCTTGTTTCATTATTCACTTAATATGTTTAGGTGAGTCCAAATATGAAACCCATGGTGATGTATTCCCATTTACATACTGGTGTGGATAATATTCATAAAATACTTATAGCCATTGTCTCTTAGATTTGAATATCTAACTTACTAAGAATATACATAAATACATATAAATACCTCCAATTATATTTTCCCACAATAATTAATCTTTCAACTATCCCAGTGGTAGGTGAAATGACCTTATCTCCCTTCGGTTGTAGGCAAAAGGCATGTGGCCTTTCCAATGCAACAGTTTATCTCCCAGATTTTGAATTATCTTATATCTAAAGTATATTAATTTTTTTTGAAATTTCATTAACCAATAACTAATACATTATAAAATATAAGATAACCCCTGAAGGCTACCAATTTGATTACTAATATTTCCATAAAAATCCATTCCTCCTCAAAACCAATGTTTTGTATTTCTATAAATGTCTCATAAAATAACAGTAATCATGATAGAATATAATTAGATAAAACATCAAGATGGGTGTCTATGTCTTGAACATATGACCGACCACAAATTTTTAAACCCATCATGGAATTCATAACTCTTATTTAATCATTCATGGAGACATATATGCTTCCAAAAATAACATGGTCCTTAGATGATTCATGAATCTTAAAAACCAAATACCATTGGGAATATACTTCTTCAACATAATCCATGAATCCCAATATATAAATAGACCAGTCCTAGAACTTTATTGAATTAAGTGGAATATGTACATCCTGGGACAAGATGTTAATTCTTAGGTCAAATAATTGAGTTGGATAATTTCCATCTTCCCCACTTATAAGACAATAAACTCCTGAAAATTTTTCCCTCTATCACCTTCTATTCAACCAAGAATATATCTTCCCATCCATTTGAGATATTCTTCTAGGTTCTTCTTCCTACATTCTGGACATGTTGGAAACTGAATCTTATTTTCTTTATGATCATTTCCACAAAACCATTCATAAAAAATCATCTTCCTCCTAGTTAACACTTTAATAATCTTATAAAAGTTCACATTATTAATCATATATCACGATAGATGATTTGAAATAATACCAATATCTATCTCTCTATGTGTCATCAAATTTCATTTCTCATAGTCACCAAATTTTTGATCAAATTTAGTGTTAACATAATTCCGTCTTGTTTCAACTATTTTCTAACCCACAAATCATAGTGTGAAAAACACTAATGAGAGTGGAGAACCACATAATTATGAAAAATAACTTATATTGTGTATAAATCATGACACATTATTTTAAATTTTTGACCCATGGGTTTAACCTATGTAATTAATAGTCATAATCTATTTAAATCCTTCATAAGGGTATGTAAAGAGTTTATGAGTTTCTAATGAATATCTCATGGGAGTATGAAATCATTTGTGTAGAAATTCACGTTATTGTGCTCCGGGTAATGATCAAGTAAAAACTCAATGATCCCTTTTTGGAGTTATTATCCATATTGAACTTTATACCAGATCCACATCCATTTGTAGTATCTAGACACGTATGTAATTTCTTGGAAACCTCTTTCTCCATCCTTTACAAATATTCTTGGCCAATTTTTGATAATTTAATTCTTTCTAAGACTTATCCTTACATATATCACTAGAGATATCCTTATAAATATCACTGGGGGTCTCACTAATGTTTTCTCACCATAATCTATTAATGCTAACTAAAATTATCCTCAGATACCAACTATATAGGATGATTATTTTATAAAATAGATGTTATAACATTTTATATGAATATTCAATACATTACACAAACACATGCCTCATGACCGTAATAGTTTAATGTATTTGGAAATGTGGTAGATAATATTTTTAATTCATGAAATATCATCAATGTATCACATAAATTTATTCCCCTTTATTATTTCTAATTAAAACCTTTATTTATAAATTTGGGAAAGGATACATAAGAAAGGGTGATATCATATTATAAGTAAGAGTAAAAGGGGATATACGTAATCATAATATTAGAATAAGTGTATGAGAATAGGATCATAACATTTTGAACCCAAACCCTACAAATTAAATATCATAAACTTGATTCATTTAATTAATATTTATTGTTCATGATAGATGAATCATAATTAACATATATCATGATCTACGAGATAATAACATTGGCATAAGATATAGAATTATGGAATACACTTAATAATAGAAAATATTATTTTAAGGTTGTCCACCAAGACATTTATAAATTTTTAATATTGGGAAAACAACCCATCTACATTATTTAGGATTGGTATAACCACCCATTACCCTAATTTTTAGGCTTGGGATAACAACCTATAAAACCTCTGAGCTAATATAACATTTATTATTACCTAATCCATTGGAGGGAGATATAGCTCCCACCTGTCTCATAGTAGAAAACATATTAATATGTCCCAAAATACCATAAAAAATTCATCATATCGTAACCCATGAAATGAAACAGTTTTCATAAAACTTTAATCATATAATAACTTGTTTAAAATAGATAGGTTTCCTAACCATTTTATTATAACATAACCTGTGGAAAATAAGTTGGTTTCATTAGAATTCTATTATGGTATAACCTGTGTAATATTAATGGGTTTCATAAACATAATTTAATTATAAACATAAACCATTCAGACACATAATAATAATTTTTTCCTTAGAACATATCCATAGTGAAGAATATGTAACACCAATGTATGTAATCTCCGAGGGAAAATGATTTTGAACGATCTTTTCTAAAAATTATCAAGAGAAATATCATGTCTTAATTGAAAAAAACATAAAATAACATCTAGAAAATACTATTATTTTTAAATAACATCAAAAATCTACAAATTATTCTTCAAATATAATAATGTTCATGATAGTGGTAAATTTATTTCATGTCACACATGTTAAAACCAATATTCCGTTCACATTTTCGTTAAATCCAAATGGGAAGTATTTGATAAAAGACATGACTAATCATTTTTTTATTTTTGTAAAAATAAAAACATGGGAAAATTGTATTTAATAAATAATATTACGAATATTAAAAAACATTTTTGATAAAATTATTATAAAACATGGGTTTTGAATAAAAAAAGGTTTTCCACTAAAAAGACAATTTTTTTAAATCATCATTTTTAACTCTTGAGTACATAAAGTGAAGAAAATTAAGGTAAAACATGTATTTAAATGACCTAACCAAAGGTGAATAAAATTAATGAGTTTTTTGAGATAAGTATTAAAATATTTTATGACAAGAAACATAATCATAAATAATCCCAATAAATAATGTTATTATTACATAAAATCATTACCACTTTTGTAATATTAAAATGTAAGCCTCATGATGGAACTTCATTAAATAAAACAAAAAAATACCATGAGTATAAATATATTCAAGATATTACTTGAGAAAGTGGCTTTCTATTGACCTTATAAAGGAATATAGGTGCATAACATAACATATATCTCAATGATGGAAAAATAAAAGAAAAATATCGTACTGATTTGGTAAAATTATCAATCATAAGAACCAATAAAAATAAACTCAAATGAATCATTAAATAGAATTAAAAGGATTATATTCATGATGATACAAGTAAAAGGATAAGTATATACACAACAAAAAATAAATGAGTCATGAATTTGGATATGTCTCCAAGAAATAAAAGAAAGACTAGAAATCCCTTAGGACATTGCTCACATTGAATCCATTACCCCCATGAAAGAGATATACTAACACAGATTTATAAATAACAATAAATATTATGATATTAATCATAAAATAAATTTATGTTAAGTATATACACCCCTTATAATAAACATGTTCTGAAAATTTCATTTGTCTCAATGAAAATAAAAGTGACAAAGAAATCACTTACCGTAAATCTCAAATTCATGCATACCCATTCATTCCTCCTATTTAATAAATATAAGTTTATAATTAATATATTAGGAAATTATAATTATATATACAATAAAATATATGGTTTATTTATTTCCTCATATTACCTATTTGTTAAAAATTTCATGTTAAATTTGTGTTTACGGTAATAAGTGGTTTTCTTTTCTTATATGTCTTGATTTGTTATTATTGGTCATCTTAATTTCAAAATGCTTACATCATATCAATAATTATATTCAATAAATAATTATAATATTTATTCATAAATTATATTTTTATTAAAAATCGTGATATATGGTTTTGAGAAATGAAGTATGTTATGATAATGGATATGGTTGGTTGTAAGAACGCATGAATAAAATTTCCATTTTCAAATATTGTTTTGGAAAAGAGGTAAGTAATATCATAAATTAAAGTAATGATAATGAAATAAAAAATAAAATATTATTTATTTATATATACTTATACATACCATCCCTGTGGTATGGTGATGAAAAGAGATAGTCACATCACTTCATAAAGCTGATAGTCCACATTTACAGGAACGATGTTATCATCTTTCAATGAGCAAAAAAGTAAAAATAAAATGATATATTATTGTTTAATAGTGAGATATATTTCATTTATATCATAATAATATTAGTTATATCAAATATATTAATCCTTATTAACTTTCATGAAAAGCATTTCTGAAAAAACATATCACATCGCTTCGTGAGGCGGAAGTCCGACACACATACATGTGGCGTTATCGAATCCCCTACGGAATGGAAAGTAAAAAAAATTAAAATATAATATAATGAATCAAAAAGTATAATTATTTTAGAATTATAATATATATACATTATATTATTCATCATAACAAACTGTGAGATGTGGTAATGAAAAAATTAATGACATTAGTTCACAAGGTGGTAGTCCATCCTATACACGAACAAAGATTTCGTTACCTATTTGATGGAATCTGAGATAGGTTTAGGTCATGAACATATCATAAAAATATATAATTACACTTATTTTATGTATATTATTATATTTTAGTGATATAATAATAGTTAAAAGACGTGGATAAAGAAAAAAATCCAAAATGATCATTGATGAATGTTACTTATTCTTCGGGTAACCTCCTTATATTTGCACCATAATCCTTCCTATGATGGATTTAATCAAAAAATATATCTTATGGGATGATAAGGTGAAATTTCGGTGTGATTTGGGAAGGTATTAGCTGAAAATATGGTTCTATGGTGTGGGGAAGAGAGGAAAAGGGGTGGCCTTTTATAAGTGAGGTGAGTGTCATAGTTGTAAATATTTAAAGAATCTCACACATGATTTTTTTTCATTTCTAAAGGATCTAGTAATTAAATATTATATATAATATTATATATAAGGTTTAATTATGGACATTAAATGTATTATTTACATTTTTGGGTCATTTTTTACCCTAAACTTTTTAGTTTAAACCACGGTAAAGCCACTTTTACCCTGACCACAGTAAATAATTTTTAATATTTTTATGATTCATTTTAAACAAAAACTCATTTAAAATTATAGATAATATAAATAATTATTATTACAAAAATTTAATCCATATTTACATATTTAATTCACGAAAGTGAACACATTTTATTTAAAATTAATCATGCAGACATGATGAGAAATAGGGCTTTCAAAGAGAAAATGTACAAAAGTTTACAACATTTTTACATACAATTTAAATATTAAATTGATAATATAAAAACAAATTGGATTAATAAATGTATAATTGAACTAATTTTACCTTAAAAACAATTGCAGTTATAATTTTACTTTATATATTATTTTATTTGAAATGTAGTTTTCAATTTAAATTTGGTATTTTTCACTATTCAAAAAATTTTAATCTTTTTTGAAAAACTGAAAAATTTCACCATATGATAATTTTGAAATTTTTATTTCAAAATTTATTTTTATTTTATCAAAATAATTTTATAAAATTGGTAATATTTAGTTTAAAAAATTTGAGTGTCAAAGGCGACAAAACTGTTTTTTAGAAAATACGGTTTTAAGTGTAAAATTGGATTAATTCTTATCTAATGTCTTGAAAACACATAAAATGGTTATTGAATATTTTATTGAACATATTATATATTAATTAAATTCAAACCATTCAGCAAAACTTATTCCTTTAATTTTTTTTGGAAAAACATATTTATGTGCTCAAAAATAGTATTTCAGAAAATGATTACCTTTATTTTCAAATGGGTTTTTTTATTTTTAGTTAATTTTTCACAAAATATTAAATTATATATGCATGTGTAGACCATATATTTTTATAATTTAGTTAATTAAATTCATACCAACCATTTCAATGGCTAGGTGATAATAATTATATTATATAATAAAATTTTAATAGTATGTTTTGTTTCGTTTAAAGTTGGTGTTGTGTATAATACACACTAAACGTAGCATTTTGTGTAAAAAAAGAACATCATAGCTTTTAATGTTACAAAAGTTAAAAAAATGTTTGTATGTAACACAAAATAAATAAAATATTAAATTTGTTTGAAAAAAATTATAATTTCACAAAATATCAAGGTGTTCCAATAATCCCCAATAGAATATATATCTATTCCCCATATATTTAAAAACTAACCAAAAACTAATAGTTGTAAAACATTAATATAATATTCATAATTTATGAAACATCATATGATAAAATAATGAATTTTACTCCAAAAATTCTATGTTAACGATAAATGTTCAACATAGATCAGTCCATAAATAAACCTACATGCCAAATATCCTCAATAACCTCAACTTTAATGAATTTTTTAAACTAAAAGTTGATGTCACATGTTTCATCTTACATCCCCAAAAAGTTAATTACATTATTCCCTAATAAATTTTCATGTTAAATCACATTTTAAACCTAAATGTTACATATACCTCAAAACAAATGAATTATCTCCTCAAATATCATTAATAACCAAGATAATTCACAATATAATTATATAATATAATTATATTTAAAAAATTAACATTAATAAAAATTATATAAAAAGATGAAAGAAAATAAATATAATGACCATATATATCTATGAAAATATCACCTAATCAATGAGTCACATTTAAACCATCAAGATATTCTATATCCCACTATTCAATAAAAATTAATTAGGTTAACATCAAATAAGATAATAACCAAATGGATTATTTAAAACTAAATAGATTATACTTCCTAAGCCCTATTAAAAGTTTCAAATCACCTTAAAATCCCATAACATAAAACCTCAAAATGGATGTCTACATTTTTGAACATTTGATAAAACTTAAACATATAAATCCATGATGGAATTTATAACTCTTAAGTTAACTCCACATGAAAATAGATATGCCTCCAAAAACTAATATAATCATTATTAATCAAATAAAATCACAAACTATTGAATATATTCAATAAATCATAAAATTCAATAAACATTATCATATATGGCTTAAATAACTCACAAGCTTAAAAGATACCAATACTAACCCATTTACTTAATCAATTCCAATCATCTCTTTATCCAGACTAATAATTACCATCATGCCCTAAAATCACCTTTCATTGTTATTGGTACCTTTCAACATATGTTTTCAAATCCTTATAGGGAAACTATTATGTAATATTCCTTAGAATATTGATGAAAATTTCATGTATAATTTTAATGATATAATAATTATATAATACATTAATCAAATACCAATACATAAGCACTTAAATAATTTTAGTTCAACAACTGGAAAAACATATATCCTTATTTGGTCTATAATTTTAGCATTGTATTAGTGAATTAGATCAAATAATTCTCATATTACCTATATATAATACATTTAACAATAATTGATACCTTAGGATGAACATCATTCCCCCATCTAACTTTTCATTTTCTATCAGCAATTATTTTCTCTATCCCCTTGTTTTTATAACATAAAACATCTTCTTATTCCTCTAAGACATTTACCTAAGTTTTTTTTCTAATATAATTGACATGTTGGAAGATGAATATTTATCCCTCCATGGTCTTCATGAAACTCAATTTTATCTTATTTGGTGCGTCAGGAAACTCAACCATACTGATATTTTTAATCATATAATGAGATAGATGATTTGTTAAAATCACAAGGTTTTTCCTTCTAGCTCTTATTTCATATGTTTCATAATAATGAAAATCATTCCATTATATTTCACATTCTTCATTAACATGAATCCTTCGGGTTCTAGTTATTGACTAAAACCATATAGTGTAGTGTGAGACATGACATTCATAGGGAGGAGTCATATAATCATTAAAACCCATTTATATTGTTTCAAAATCAAGAAACCTTCATTTCAATCTATGACATAATAGGTTTAAAAAAAATTTATCCTTGGTTATCTTTTGTTCAAATCCTTAACAATGGTTTATATGAAAAATGTAATTTAACCATAGAATATTTCTCTAAAGTGTAAAACTATGTACGTAGCAAGGTTACAAACACTAATCACTAGAATTATGGATGACATATGATTTGACCAATACTTTTAAGTATTATTTCACATAGATGAATCAGTTTCCAAACTAGGAGAACCTTTAATTTCAAAAAATAGATTCATTGTTAAGAAAACCACATAATCTCTATCTTACCATATCTTTATCATGGTATCATATATAGGATTATCCCTATGGTTTTATTAATGTGTTAAGATCATAATCTATATTGATTGAATAAACCCTATTCTGATTCCATCATTAATTACCAAAGCCTTCCCGACATATATACTACAAAATTTTAGATGAATATTCAACACATAACATTGTGATCTATTCTAGGATTTTATAGGTTTACTATATTCGGAAACACGGATTAATAAACATCTTATTAACGAGATATCTATATAATATCACACTATGTTCTTCATAACCATCATCCATTCAGATGTATCGTACTTAAAAACATTCATCATAACCTGGGTAAAGGAAACCTAAGAAAGGGTGAGCTTAACTTATTAAAAAGGGTAGACAAGGGGATATCAGTGTTCAATTAAGAATAAAAATAACACAAGTGTATGAGAATATGATCTCAAAATTTGAAAATGATACCCATTATACCATAAATCCCTATCATTATTTATTTTTCTAACCCATATATGTGTGCTAGGATCATTTCCATTAGAGACTTGAAAAGTACAATTCCCATATAAAAATTACAAATATATTTTGTATGATAGACATGGAGGTGGAATTACTGAAGAACAAGGCTTGGGCTTGGGATTTATTTTATAAGGGGACATACATGGGCCCTTATTTTTCCCATTATACATTTTTTTATTATAAGTATTTTTGGGTATTCCATTTGCCAAAAAATATATAAAACCATGGATAGCCCACTAGATGACTCAACCAAGGAATATATGGGAGTTTCCTTAACCGCACCAAGGGATATAGAATGATCAACTAACATTGAGGTAGGGGTGAGTGATTGAACACCCACTGGGTTAGCATAGAGCATGCACAAAAGATCTTGGGTGGGTTGTGAAAGAGTGTGGAATAATCCGTTCAAGGAAAAAGTTATCGATGAACCCCAGGGACGACTCAAACAAGAAGAGGATAGATTGTCACTTCTTAACTGTTTCGCATCCATGAAAAACACTAACATCAGACAAGCACGTCTTCTATGGTACTATTCATATATGAAATAAATATAGATACAAGAGAATTCCTCTGATCTAATTTATCTCATCTATTCGATGAATCCACTGTGTCATTTCCACATCCTCTCATCTATAATACTCACTTATCACACTGGTTCAACACCATGATCCACAATATACATCATCTCGATATCCCATGATCAAATAATACAAAAAAAGAGGGGCTTGATGTCCCAGATCAATGTATGTGACTCCATCACACAAAAAATCTATTATCGAAAAAACATAATTCATCAAAGTATATACAAAGGAAACATTACCAAATGACAAGAAATAATTGATGCTTCACATGATCAAGTGAAGGTCATCAAGTGAGCAGAAATGATCCATCATTTGATGTGATGTAGATCACATGATGATATGGAAATAGTCATCAATCCATCTCATGAGAATATGAGACCACATGAAGCCAACACATGTTTGTAAGATTAATTACCTTCAATATGTGTCATTTAAAATGATTATTTAGTAGTAGGGTTGATGATTTAAGGTATTTGATAATGATTAGGGATGTTGACCTGAATATATAATTCAAAAGTAGAGGGGCCATTATGAGTGTTTTAAAATATCAAAATTATAAATGATGATATTCAGGTTCATCCATGATGAAATCATGTAGCTGACATAAGAATCAGTATATTTTTTCTTCATTAGAGTGTCCCACCTTATACATATTTTCATCTTGTAAATCCACATGTGGTTTATAGGTGTTTAATATTTGTTTATCCTCTAACCCATTTCATGGAGGATAGAAAAGTCTCTTAAATGATTGATTTAATTTATGCATGTTTTGGAATAACAGATCCAACGTATGAAGGTGATCAGGAAAACATCATGAATCCATCAGGAGATGGATAATTGATCACGAAATCAAAGTGATGACGATCACACAATCCAAGAATGAAATCATATGTCCCACATTAAAATATTGTATCCTTTATTTGTAATAGGCTTCCTCCAAATACAGCTTTCTTTGATAGAATTTGCTGGAAGTTGTCCAACAATAATTTTTGGACATGATATATGATCATGTAATTCCCCCGAAGAAATCATGCAAAGCCTATAATAGTTATCTAGTGAGATATCACAAGAAAAAGATAATATCATCATGTAAAGATATCAGATGTCATGTAATCATGAAATTTATCACACAATCACAGGTCTACCTCAATATCACGTGATATTAATATTCTTGCATAGGTCGACCACCGCCTCAATCCAGTGCATCTTCCACCATCACTATAGAAAGTGGCTAATATATCTAGGTACCTTTGCCTATATAGACCTATAAATACCCTTGAAAAAAGTTGTGAGAGATAGGGATGCACAGAGGTAGAGGACGAAAAAGAGATCCTCTTGGGAGATGAAAGGGAGAAAGGTGTGGACAAAATGAGAAGTGTGGGATGCTACCATTGGAGAAATTATATGGGTAATTTTGAGACCCTACTGATAGAACCCACCACAAGGCCTAATCTAGAGACTCTATCATGTGATTAAACTAGGATCATGTGATCTCATGATGATATGAACCTCATGCTAGCTCTCTATTAGGTGAAGTTCTCATACAATCATCCATGACCTTGTGTATTGTCATAAAGACACCCCTGACATTGATATGAACATATGTACATGATCTCCCATTTCCTATTAAAACCCTTGGTGGTTTATCAATGGCATGAACCCCCATACATTCACCCCTCCATTTCATTCAATCCTTTTCCCATGAATAATCCTTCATATAGGGGAATTATTCTATCACAAGCCTCCTCATGGGTTTCTTGATTCCCTTATGTGGCCTTAATCACATGAATGTAAATAGATGTTAATTATTTTATCATGTGAATGGTCATGGACATTTCATCTTCAAATGTGAAAAGAAACCTATATATGCCAACCTTGGTCATACAAAAGTCCCCATACATTTGTATTTTACCTTGTGAAAAACCCTCCGACATGTTATATTTTTCTTGTAGTATCCCTCTAACATGGTAACCAAATGAGGTAGAGGCCTTCAAACATTTCAACCATGTCCGGAAGATTCCCATTGACATTTCAACCATGTCATAAATAAACCCTCAGAAATTTTAACCAGGTATGAAGACACAGTATGACATGTCAACCTACCTTAATGAAACCATCTAATATGACAACCAAGTCAGACAGAGGCCCTCAGACATGTCAACCATGCCTCGAAAAATCCCTCTCACATGCCATCCCTGTTAGGAAGACACCCTCAGATATGTCATCCCTTTAAAACAAGCATACTTGGAAATGTATAACGTGAACCCCCAGCCATGGACCTTTGTCCAAGAACCCCTCTTATAAGGGGATATTACTTAATGAATATTGGTATTCACTCATGATAACCTATTCCATTCATGCTATCAGTAGGTTCATTGTTCCATACAAACATATCTAATCAAACTTTAATGGATATTTCCTCTTATTATCCATCAGAGGATAAAGGAATGAATATTTGACATGGGAATTTTCCCTAATGTAAATCCCAACTTGTAAAAAATTCTCAATCCCAGAAAACCAAAATATCTAATGATTATACCATCCTTCCTCATCTATTAGTAGAAGATTTGGTTTTATAAGCGGACATCCTCTTGAGTGTATGACCTGACCATTCCCTCAAGAAAATTAAAATCATGAGCAGGTTAGGGATGAATTGAATTGTATGAAATCTTATTCCTTTTATAAATAGGATTTCTATGATTCCTTCTTAAGTCCCTTGCAACAAACCATTTTCTCGATGAGACTCGTAATCATACCTCTCTGTGGGAAACCATAGTGTGTAATCCGTTTATAGATATTCTCTCATGCATTGTGTCCAATCCTATCATATCTCTCGTTTCTTATAATGATCATGAATTGTGTGGGAAAATTTCATCTAATATTTTTCCATTATCATTGGTATAAAACCCTAATGTGGTAACTTATTTTGGTTTAATCATGATTACGTCTATTTTTCACTCAATAAGGAATACTCTCAATAAGAAAAATCATGGACATTATAATTCCTATCATAACAGGATACTTATGATGCATATGTGAGGCTCACGCCCTATAGACAATATTCAAACTCCCAAATTTACATCCTTGACACATGGTTTTGAATTGCACGGTGTAGTATTTTAATATGAACTAAAATTATTTGAAACAAACTACATGGGTTTTGATTCCAGTACTCATAGGATATGTAGGACACCTCCTTGAGGTCTAATCATATCTCCAAGACACCAATCGCCTCCCAGGACTAGAAAAAACTCTACAATTCGTAAATATGTCTATCAAATAGATCGTCAAAAATAGAAAATATAATAATAGTGAACATGTGATACACATTTTTTTTACATAAAACTAATGGTTTTGATCAAGTCACTAGAGAATGAGTAAACGGTCAAATACCATGATTTGGGAAGGATTCAAGAACATATTTTAATATGTAATATATTCATGGAGTGTGAAATAATTCCCACCAAAAGGGTGTGATGAACCCAACCACCCATCCTCTAGATGTTACTTTCTATGTATCATTGGTTTTGATACCCCAAATTATCTCCAACCATCGAAATGTGGTCTCATGACTCATTAGATATGAGGGAAACATTAGAATTTTCTATTATAGAAAAAATGGTTAAAAAGATTCAAGAGAGTGTGAAACCAAACTCAATCACCTGAAATCATGCATCAGGCACAATAGAATTATTAATTTCACTTTTTCAGGTAATAAAATAGTGATCCCAATGTGAATGCTTTAACTACGTCAATCCTTTTATGTGTATAAATGGATAGATTTTCCTACTCCCTTTAAGAAAATTTTTTCCATGTGTTCTATGCAATCATAATGGTGAACCTGGTGTGAACTCTTTAGCTATTTAAACCCTCTCACCAAAAGGGAGAAAACATTTACTCGTTAATTGTGAATGTAATTGATCATCCATGCACTCTTATATATGCATCTGCACTAATAATATGTATTTTTAATTCTCTATTTTTTTTTGATTCCTTACAATCCAAATAGAATAATAAAATGATATAATTTTTTTAATGATTGAAGAAAAATATGGTAATGTCTGTAGATCACCTTATGTTGTTGTGAAAAGCTTAAACACCAGTCATATGTATTATACACAATGTAGAATTTGGCCCCAAGGCTCCGATGTACACTATCACCAAATCAAATCCTCTGGTATATATTTTGTATCATATTATCTTGGGAGTACCACATTAATGGACCCATCCTAAATCTAGAGGAAACACATTGAATCTTATAGTGGATGAAATTCCATAGGTCATATTTCCTATGATAGGCCAGAGTGGAGGTTCTGGAGCCCATTGAAAAAGTATTCCCCCTTGGGGGATTATCCTTATATTATAGTAGAATATATATTACCTCTCTCATAGAGATAGATGAGGATAATCACCATTTCAAATGAACATCTTTGGGTCTTCCTAGGAGGGATCCTATCACTTCTGGTCATCATCATGTACATATAACCCCATTTCCCCTAGAAATTTCAAAGGAAGTTTTACCCACCGCAACCATCCCAAGAAGAGAATCAAAAAAGAGTTACTATCTAGGGTATCGAAATCTTGATACTCTTCAGAAGGATCACATTCTCACAACACCCAATGTATCTAAGGCCCATCATTGTATACTAACTATAGCCTAGAGTCAATCTTAGATCATCACTGATTGTGATCCTTAAACTATAAAACAACCAGGCATGATGACTGTAGAATACAGGAGAGAACCATAGTCCAAATGGATAGGTGAATTTTTATAATAATTTACCATGGTATCATCTCCAATATTGGGTTTCAATCCAATAGAAAAAAACAAAATACATCTTCCCACCAAACAATACAGTGGTAACTGACCCATCAAATGAGTTATTCCATTGATGTGAATCATTATCCCACATATGTCTCTATAAAAATGATATTAACTAGATATGAGGACCTTAAATCTGATTATAATGAGTATACACTTTTTAAGGATCATTTCACCCATCAAAATTCATCTATTATAATGTATGTTGGCCCACCTTCTACACCCAACACTGGAAAAGAAGACCTTAGTGATATCATTCATGCATCTATAGAAGGTATTATCAAAAATGTATGTGTTTCAAAGTGCATTTTACATAGATAATATTCCCTCTCAAAATAAATTATTCAATATTCAGGGTCCACTTTGAGACTCCCATCATCATACACTCACCCTTACATTGACAGGGGAAAGTGTGTTTTTGTGACTTATACCCGTCATCCCCTTGATAAAGACATGGAAATTTTTGCTAAAGAATAGATCTTTTAACCCCAATGATAGAATGAGGATCATTGAGAAATAATTATTGGGAATATTATGGGACATATCACATGGTATATTGTACCATCACCTTCATGCATATTTCCTCCTTGTAGTGAAGTTCTCTTGCACACATGGATGGGGGTATTTTTATATTCTTCACTCCCATCGGGTGAAATCCAAATGTCTTCCTTACGAATACCATCCCACAATTATAGGGTAATTTTTATATTTTCAATATTCCCAACCTATTGGGAAAGGGATAATATCAATAATTTCCAGACCCCCATTAGAATAATTCTGGATACTATCTAGCCTTTGGAGTTTCTACAGGTCTCAAAGAATGTTGGGTTCCTCAAATTAGTGGCAAGAATCTTCATCATCTATGAAATACAATGCTTCAACACATTCCACTGAATTAGTAATGAAAGGGGCACCACATCCTAGGATCAGATTACAACCATGTTCCCATAACAATAAAATAATTTGTGGCACAAAAGGAAATATGTGAGGTCACCCATATCATGATGATAAGAAAGAAAGTGTATATTCTTTCTAGCTAAAACATGTCCCCGCATACATTGACTATACCATGGAGAATGATATGATCAAACCACCATTAAAGAAAAAACTGTGAGCGTTGGAGTTGATAGACCATGAAAACCATTTCCCCTACCACCAGAATAATAATAATATAATGAAGAGTTTCATTAACTTTAAATACTTCCTTTAGAAACATATAGATGAGAAGATGTTGGAACCACTAGCACCTAGATCCCAATTGTATCCATGTGAGAATCCTAGAAAGAACACATAAGTTTTTCAGTAGAATATGGTCCACATGTCTCATTGTGATAAATGACCACCTATCAGTACTAGATAAAGAAATGTATATGTCATTAAGATTAAACATTCAACTGAATACTTTGTGTGTTCAGTAGTACCCATATTTCTCAACATCCCATGTTCCAATGACCCTGAGAGGAAACCTAGAATTACAACATCAAAAATATTACATACCTTCATCACTTGGGGAATATGATTGAAGGATGTTCCATCATTAATAATTGAATATAAAATAAGGTAAATGAAGTATTGATAGTGTTATAGGATACTAAATATCATTCAACATGCATAAGATTCGTCCTAGATACATCAAAAAGCCCAAATCCTAAAAAGTTGTAGCAAAAGCATGTCCTTTACACATTATATTATATTTCATTAAATATTCCTTTACTTTATGATATTAAACTTTATGGAATATATCCTAGTCAATAGATATGAAATTGAATGACAAGATCCTAATCCAACAATGTTAAACATCAGGAAAACATCATTACCACATGAAATTAAACTATATGGAACACGTCCAGATCATAGGAAAATAAACAGTACTACATATCAACCACTGGGATATATTTTTTATCATTGGGTGAAAATGTAATTTTTAAGAATCGATGATAATACATTAAAATATTTATCCTAGAAATTTCATAATACCACCAATTCTTCTCAATTTAATGTCAGGTGAAATACCTGATATTTCACCTCCCCGAACATTCAGATCTTGGTACCAGGGGAATCCCATAATATGAAAAAATCTAGGTAATGGATGGAGAAGGGTCATATCCCCACATCCACCAACAAAGCATGTCAATATATTCCATTCACCGCTAGTGTGTAGGCTCTAATCCCCACACTCTGAATCATTATTTTCTATCATATCTAATAATCATGCATAGGGAAGTCATAAATCCACACCCCATGCATAAATCCCATTGATATATATTGATGGCATTATAAGGATAAGTGGGGGAATAAATCCCCACCTCAATTAAGATCATCAAACATCATATCCTAGAAACTGAGGAAATTCCAAACTACATACCTACACATACACTTCTTAATTTACAATACAATTTTTTTTATCATGGATCTCCTCTAGTATATGTTGTTGATGATTTAGGGATATGAAAACATTTATATCCCAATAACCAAAGAGGAATATTAACATGGTCAACATGAATATGAATCCACAACATAGAAAGAACACATTCTTGCTTCTGTCTAGAAGGATTATTAGAATACTCTAGTGAAGGATATGTAATTAGACTAGGATCACATTCTAGTTCTGACTGGTGATATCATAATAGTTTAGCAAAAAAATGAGGATATGTTCATATTACTATCGAAGAAATATAGTAGTATATTATAAAGGAAGTGGATCAGTACTATATCCAAATCCAACTGTGGTTTGTCAGCATAGTCTGGTAGTACCACAGGGCAGGCTCACATCCCTACAAATGAAATAACTAGAAATAGTCTATCAGCATATTGTACCAGGATCGTATCTATGATCCCAATGATGAAAATTTTCACCAACAACCTTAAAAGTACATACATGAGAAGGCCCATATCCCTTATCCCATACTAGAGTACCATTGGAATATGTTTTTTTGGAATGTATATCTAAATCAGGATCCTACACCCACATCAACCAAAGATGGCTGAATTATCCCAGAAACCGTCTATAGGAAATATCATATCCCCATCAAAAATGTAGAATCACATCGGAATACTCCAGTAACATCTCAAAAATGTTATCAAATTCATGTGGAAATAGTTGATTCTGGATATACACAGGTTACCACTGCAAGGAAGGTTCACATTCCTACAAAACCCCAAAAGGCGGGTTGAAATATTCAGAACATGTAGTAAGATGAGTCAAACATTCTTATGTTTCTCCATACTAGTGTCCTAGAGACTATGAAATGTATAGTAGCAACACATCTAGGGTATTTCAACTCTAAAACTGAAGTATAAGGTCATAAATACCATGAAGATCCTCTTTGAGATAGTATATTGATGAATCATAGGGGTTATACTATTAAAATACATTTTTTGCATCCTAACTATGGTAATATCTCACTATGATATGGAAATCAACCAATTTTTAATACACCTTCAAATAGATTGGTGCTCGAAACATTTGGGTTAACTGTATAGGGTGACCCATCAACCACTGGAAATGCCGTAAAATTGTTAGTATGTGACCTAGATAATCAATTTTCTTGGTTTGAAAAGATAAAGAAGTATTCCCAATACGACCTTGTAGTAATAATTTATACTATATATCATTTGGCTTCCTTTGACCATAAAATAAAAACTATATATAATTTTTACTATTTGAATGATGTTAAACAATATGACATGGGGTCCCCTTTTGTGACTTGCCTCTTCTTTTTACATGTAACCATGCACTGTGTAAAGGAATAAATTAAAGTAACCCATCCCAATGTGAGTTCTTGATCCTTATAATAGATCCCTTATATGAAATATTTGTTCCCTAATTACTATCCTTGTAGGATATGTATTGACACACATGTCTCAAATTCTTAGTCTTACTTCTACATGAATAGAAATTTGTCCCATATCTTGTGTATGTGTCATCCCTACAAGGGAATTTTTCATAAAATAACTACATGTGGATTGATTATTTTTCTCATAGGATACGTACTGACACCAAGTTCGTGAATTCAAGGTTTAGACACATCATGAATATAAATATATCCCCCTGTATATGGACCATACCTGTAAAGGGAATTTTCTATCAAAGAAAAATGTGTGGATTGATCTTGTCCTCAAAGGATAATTATTGTCTCCTTACTCTTGATTTCATGGTAAAATTGTAACAGGAATGAAAACCCCACCTTATAAATGGGACTGACCTACATGGGAAATTTTACATATAATAACTACGTGTGGATTGATTCATATCCTAATAGGATACATAGTGAAACTTTTGTCTCAAATTCATGGTCCAATCATGAAAATAAAGGATCAATTGTCTCCCCTACATATCATTCATACCTATGCAGATGGTTTTTTGTCAAAGAATTACATATGTCTTCATTCTTATCCACCCAAGATAAGTAGTTAAACCTGAGTCTTGAATTCTAGGTCCATCCAAAACATGAATGAAAAAATGTACCCTGCATATAGGCTAGACATATGTGGGAAATTTTCCATCAACTAACTATATGTGACATGATTAATACCCCTATAGGATATGTTTTCACACCCGACTCTCAAATTATGGTTCTAGCCACAATAATAATAGAAAAACCCCCCTATGTATGGCTCAAACTTTCATAGGGTATTTTGCATCAAATAAATTTGTGTCGGTTGCGTCTAGCTAAAATATGTAATAAAAATAAAAAACCCCCTCCCGACCTATGGTTCAGACCCATATGGGGGATCATTACATACTATAAGTATGGGTGGATTAGTTCTTATTACGAAAGGAAACATAGTGATGACTTGATCCAAAATCATGGGCCTAAACATGATACAGTGATAGAATCCCCCTTTCCTTTTATATGGTGTATGCCTTCGGGGGGGGGGGGGGGGGGGTTAGTGGAGTTACATTTGGGTTCATTCTCATTATTTTTTAGATATGTTGTGATTCATATATTTTTTTTCATGGTCTCATCCATGAAATCTCCCCTACATGAGAACTCGATGCATGTAGAAATATTTAGCCCAAATGCAACATGTTCATGAGATTAATAATTCCCTATTTCCTGGAGAATGAGGTTGATCTTCATAAGGAATTTTATTATTAAGAGATATGTGTGTACTCATTCCTATTATCACATGATACAAAGTGATTCTGGGACCTAAAATCATGAGTTCATCCACAATATATAAATAAACCAAAGAGAGAATAAAATTTCCCCTCCATGTATAAAGGCCAAAACTATGTAGGTACCATTCACAAGATATTCATGTTACATGATTCCTATATGCATAGAATACATAGTGAAACCCACATCTCAAATCTAGGGCTCAACCAAAACATGTTAATATGAACACTTACCTAAATAAGTGCCAATAATGTGTAGTTAAGTTTTATATGAACTACATTTATACTGATTCCTCTTACCCTAGGATACGTAGTGAAACTCAGTTTTAAAATCATGTGTCTAATGAAAATATATATAAAAAACTCCCTCTTCCTACATACGTGCTATAAATTTTCTATAGTTTTTTCTCTTCATGAAATACATATGGTTGATTCCTATCCCAAATGGGATATATATTGATGAATGGATCCTCTATTTTAGCCCTACCCAAGAGTTATTATCACTCCTAAACATGTCATTACATGATAGTCCGATCTTTGTAAAGGATCCACTCCACATGATAATGTGATAATACCTATACATTCCATGACACATGTTATCATGAATTTCAATAAAATTTATCATTTTCTATTGTTTATCATGATGAAGATGAATTAAATGAGATTAGATAACCAAAAAATTCTCTCTGACTTTCATGATTGAGACAAACTTTATTAAGGATAAGGAATAGTGACCCAGTCATTTAATGTTAGACTGCATGAAAGAATCCTAGTCACATAATGTTAAACATCATGACATGATGTCTTAATTAATAGATTATACTCTTGATGATTGTGTACTCAAGAATCAAATTTTTTATACCTTATCCTCATAAATGTTTACAATATAAGTTATAATAGCCTTTTGGGTACTCAAACCCTCCTTGAATATTATTTTCTTAGTTAACCAACTTCATAATTTGATATCTAATTTAACACCAACTCATTCCTTAAGTTGATACAAATCTCTTATAATCCCATTGGCCTCCATCCAAAATACACTTTGTTTTACACTGTAAAGACTTGTAATAGATACTATTTAATCTAATGGGAACCTGTCAGGATTCACCAGTGAATAACACAATGACGTAGAGCATGTTCTTATTGGATGTTGTAGTCCTAAAGGAGATCCCCCATTAATCCATGACCTATTGTCAAGACTGTGTGGAATATGGGTTCTGTAATTATTAATTGATGAACTGTACCCACTAGCCTTTATCTCCCATTCGGTCATATATTCTTTGTTTATGATTTACACTTCCCAAGGACCAACTATTCAAGAAGGTTCAGATAGGCTGGTTGTTACTCATCTACACACCCTACTCATTATAAAATCAGGGTTCTACCATCATTCCCCAGTAACACCTAATTACATGGTAGCCATATCATATAAAGACCAAAATATATCATGTTATTCATGTTTTTCAATAGTACATCCTGGTCACATGATGTTAAACTAAATGATATAGGGTATATCATGGAAATACCGAAAACTAATTAGAATGAGATGAAATATCCTTAAAATCTATGCTAGAGATCGATGTTTCATCTCTCTACCTAGGTAGTATATGAAAATTACCTTTCCCTATGTTTGCGCTTGATAAAAATAATAGACCTTTTAGTAGACTACGATGTCTAACCTCAATAATGGAAAATAATAAAATTCTTCCACCTTATATATGAGACAGATCTATTTTATATAAAAAATATGTATTTCATGAATCTTAACCCCAAATTATTTATAGTGATTCTTAGATTACCTATTACCAGGACCTTCCATACAGTTCAAAAAAATATCCCCTCTTACCAAAGTGTTTGAACCATTGAAGTGGTATCTCACTTCCAGGATGAATATGTGATGAGGTGGGACTTAATTATAATTTCTTATAAGTGATATTTATCCATGTAGAAGGTTACACAAAAATATTGTGTATGACCCTATAAAAATGTTCCCTCTTCATATGTTTGTTCAATCATTATCGAGATTCATATTAAAACTATATGAGGATTGAATCATATTGTATAATTGTGTAATGTGATTCCTAGGGTCCTCTAAATAGAGGCTTAGTTGAATAACTATAAAACACATCCATACTGCAACATGTAAAATTCAAGGATGAAGTCCTTGTCACGTGAAATTAAACTATATGATAATTATGACCTCACTGCATAATGTTAAACTTCATGGTAACAATTTATTAACTACATGAAGTTTAAACTATACATATCGTATTCTATGATCAAAAATTATCAAATTGAAAAATAACCTAACCATGGTAAACTATTGTTTTGGGTGATTCAATCATCATTTAGAGCACCCCAATCCATAAATCCCAATTTGTGTCTTGATTGTATCATGTTACCGAATTATTTTGTGCACTTATAAAGGACTTAGAAACCCTATTACTGACCATTTAGGTCATATACTCTTTCATAAGTGTCCTTGGACCATCGATAATATGTTTACACTCCATTAAAGAAATGAACTTTAATCTTTTGAAACCTGAAATTATCATAGTGGAAATCATCACCACAAAATGATTTGAGACCATCAACACAATGATTCTCATGTACCATCATTAATGATATGAGAACCTTAATCTTTGATTTAAAACATTATAATATCTGGTTCATAGATGAGTTTGAGTCCCCTTAACCATGAGAATTCAAATTATGCTCTATTTTAACACATGCATTATACTAGTTCCATGTGCATCTAGACCAAAAACTATATACACTTTTTTCAAATATATATTACCTTAAAATGTTTCCATTCAAGGTCCAAATCATATGATCATAAACTAAAAGTGAAATAGACATAAAACATGTCAAGCTAAAAACCTATAAAAAGATATATGAGAAAAATTCAACTCTCTGCACACTAAACTCTATATCTCTAATGTTTTGGAAAAATTTACTGCATAAATGAAATTTCATAAAGCTCTTGGATCATATTTTATCGCCATAATAAAATTATATTCATTCTATATAGTCTCTTATGGTACGAGAAAATGGTAAATCAATGGGTTTTCACATATCCTAACTCCTATAATGTGTTCACTAGGTAGAGAAAAAAAAATTAGGTTTCCTTAACCCTTCTTAAATATTATTTTTTTTTCTATAGACCACATTCATGTCTTTGAAGTCTGATCTAACACATTACAATTCTTTGAGTTGTTATACTTCTCCTGGAACCCCATAGACTAGAGTAATTTCTCTTCGTTCTCCCTAGTAGTGTATTGGTAATAGGAATTGGTTTATCCAAAGGGACCTCACTATGATTTGGAGGAGAATAAAACAATTCTTAATTGAATGTTCCTGGAGGATATTTTGGTATTGGGAAAATTATCCCCCTTAAATCCATAACATGTTTCATTAATTACGTGTAATAATGGTTTCTTCCAATTCCAATAGATGAACCATATCTACTACCCTCTCATTTTAGTTGACTCATATATTCCTAGATCTTGATTTAAAATTCCCATGACAAGACCATTCACGTAGATTCACCATCCTTAACACTGTGTTACTATCTATTGGTTTCATTCTTTAAGTTAAAATGTTTTAATAAATTCTTGGAACTTTTTTGGACCACATTTGATTACTTGAGACTATGTGATGTAGGCCATGAGCTTCGTGACCATAAAAATAAACTACCCCAAGGGTACTAGAACCCTCGCTGGATATCCTTTTTTTTCAATACACAACATAATCATCCAAATGTTTTAATCTTCAAAAATCATCCTTGTTCATTATAAAGGGATGGAGACACATATGATTTTCTTTGAATATAACCCCTAAGGGATCATTAATAAGGTCCCTTGAATCATAAACTAGATGTGTTTTCTCCTTGAAGGAGAGGACCTAAAATAATCATGATTTGTAAAATTGTCATAGTGGAAGTCAACACATCATATTATTTTGTGATCTTCCCTAACATGTGTTCCCCATTTCAGCATCATTGATTCAAAGTCATTGGTGCATCATTTTCACTACCAACAATCCAACTATCCATGTGTCTTTTATATCCTTATATATTACACCACCGTACACCAAACCAACAACTAGAAATGATGCATTGTTCCTAAATCCACAATGAATGATCATCCTTTTTAATTTGCAATAGAATATTGGATCTAGAAGACCCTAAACTATATAATAAAAATGTTTGAGCTAAAGGACCCAAAACTGTATAAAAATATGGTGTGATCTAGATGATCCTAAACAAAATACATGGAAGGTCCAAACAAGAATACCCTAACATATAGTAGATGAAGGTCTGAGATAGAAGACCCTAAACTATAGAATTTAAAGGTACAATCTAAAATACCTTCAACTATAGAGGTGATCGGTCAAAGAAAGAAGACCCTAAACTATAACAATGATGATACTGAGCTAGAATAACCTAAACTAAAATAAAATAAGGTCTTGTGTATAAGTCCCTAAATTACAACATTGCACCTGTATAACTTTAAATACCATAAAAATCCAATTTAAAGAGTCACAATGCTTTCTAGGTTTGGAAGTCCCTAAGGTAAACCTATGAAAAACATGAGTCTCTACTCACTGTACATTCAATTTTTTATATAGGAAACATTTACCACTCATTAAATGGAAAATACATAAAAAAAAAATTCATGATGAAAACCTACAAAGGGACACCTAATAGAATGTTGTGTTTGTGTCTACTAAGATGCTCACTAAAATGCATTAGATAAAGGATAAGTGTGATGATAAAAGATATAAAGCATATAGGGACGATTATCTGGCCCTAGAACAAAAATCTAACTTCACTATCTATGTAAACAAACCTAGGAAAGAATTTGATAAAATATCTATTACATGTAACCCATCTGAGGGTGCCTAGTAATATCATGTATTACAACTACATGAGGATGGGTGCATCCTATGGGAGCTTAAACTGGTTAGAGTGTCCCACTCTATGTGGCCTAAAAAATGTAGCATGATAGCTAGATCTGTGAAATATCCTAATTAAAACATGGGTACCGACCAATGATTCTGTCATAAAAATAATTATATTATCTATTCTAAGTACGATCTAGATCTATATAAAATCAGTCATCATATAGTTCACTAACCATGAAATTATGTATCATATTAATTATCTTGATATGAAAAGTATTCTTCCTTCGTAGAACTACATATGGAATGATTCTAATTACAATGGGACATTTAGAAATGTCTAGGTTCCTTATCTTGGATCTATCCACAGGTACCTTTCAAAAAATTTCTTTTTATATTCTAGAATGTTTACCTAATCTCTAATTAAGGATATTTATGCCTCAATACAAGATTAATAATGTCACAAACCCAGTTCCCTGAGGGTATTTCCCATCCTAAAAATCCAAATATTATTTTTTTATCAACCCATGTACCTTAATTCAAGAATTTCATCTAGTTTGAGCTTAGAAGCACCCATTCTGCACATCCTTCTTGGATTTCGTAGGGTTTAATATTAAAGACATTCAAATGAATAAGTATAGGGAAAAGTTATCTACATTTAATTTATAATTGAATTACTTTCATTCGGAGTGAATCATATTCTAATGGGGGAATTTATTTTGGAACCCATAAATGATTACCATACACATTTCCACTGAAGATTTGAATAGTGTAAAGCACATGTAAATTTTTTTTAATATATTATTCATGATGGAAATAGAGGTGGAATAATTGAAAAATAAGGATTGGGCATGCAATGAATTTATATAAGAAGATACATTGGCCCTTATTTTACCTATTTTACATTTATTTTTATTCTATTTATTTTTGGATGTATCCTTATCTAAACAAATATAAATAACCATGGCTATCGAGTTAGACAACTCAACCAAAAAATATATTGGTGTTACTATAACAATGTAGAGGAAGAAAAATAGTCATCTTGCATGGAAGCATGGGTGAGATAGTGAACACCCACTGAGTTAGCATAGAACATGTGCAACAGTTCCTATTTGGGTTAGTAAAGGGGGGGAAGCTATGCAAGATTAGTATGTTCAGTGTGTTGGGTATCAAACTTGGTGTCATCTCAAACAAGTAAAGGACCAAAAGAGTCTTATTAAGTGAGTTTAATCCATACCTAAGTCTACTTTTGTAGGAGTTCATAATGTGTGGTATTTTTCATCCATAAAAAGAATTGGATAAAAGTGCATCAATCTTATTTGATTCATCTCTTCCATATTATGAATACGCTATGTCATCTTCAACAACTTTTCATCTTTCATTTTTGTTAATGAACATGGTTCAACCCCATGATATAGAATTGATTTCAACCTGATTTACCTTGATCAAAGTAATAAAAATAAGACATTTTTAACATCCTTTATCCATGAATGTGACTTTATCTGGCATCCATTCCAATATTTAAAGAAAATTAGTTTTTTCAAGATATACATAGGACACATGACCGAATGACATGAAATCATCGAGGATTATCATGATAAAGAGAACAAGATTAGGAAATCAACATTAATATATTGTCGAATGTGATATGGATCATGATAATATAGGGAAATATTCACCAATCCATTTTATAAACATAGTGGATCACATGAATACATTACATCTTCAAAAAACTCATCAAATTCAATTTATGGCCTCTGAATGGTTTAATTCGAAAGAGGCGCGATGATCTAAAGTCTTTAATATTTATAATAGAGGATCATGTGATCCATGATAGGCCATTTATAGAGTTTTTAGATATAAATTAATTGAATTATGAAATTCAAGTGAAGCCATGCAGACATCACACCTCTCTCATTAAAACATTACATGTTTCTTTCACGAGAGGATTTAGGATTTTATAGAATTTCTTCACATGAATCCACAAACAATTATTTATTGTTAAATATTCACCTATACTTTACCGCATCTCATGGAGAATAGAAAATATCAAGTCATGCTTCACTAACAAATATTTTTAGACATTAGAAGCGATCATGTGAACCCTCGATGCAATCACGCGAAGACTAAAATAGTTTTCAATAAAGATATTTAATAATCATTTCATTCCCATAATGTGATTATATAATATGTCACTTGATCAAGAAATTAATCATGTGATTTCATGTCAACATCATCATCATGATATGAAGAAGACCATGTGGAGGCCACCGTGCACCTCAATCCAGTGCATATGAATCCTTTATCATGAAAAGTTATTGATATATTCAGACAAATTTTCTATATAAACCAATACCTCCCCCTAGAAAATGTTTTGAGAGAGTAAGGGATACAAATGGGAGAGTGAGAAAAATACACACACTCAAGAGAATAAAGGGAGGGAGGAGCGGATTTGAAGAGTACAATGGGCAACTACCTTTGTAAAATTATACATTTAATCTTAAGACCACACTAATAAAATCTATCATGAGACCTCATCATGAGACTCAATCATGTGCACCCCTAGGGACATGTGATCAAATAATGATGTGAACCTCAACTAATCTCTCTATTATTTTAAGTACTCATGTGAATGTACTTGGGCATGGACATTTTCATGCGGACGTCCCTTGACATGCATATGAACCTATGGACATGAACTCCCATTTTCCAATAAAAACATAGGAGGTTTTTCCTTTATAATAACCCCTAGTTATGAACCCCTCCATTTATTATGGTCCCTTTTCCATACAGAAGCATTCATGCAAAGTAATTACACAATTAAATGACTCTACATGGATCTTCTAATTCTGTTATACAAACATGATCATACAAAAGGCCATGGACTTGTCAACTTTGATCATGTAAAATCCCCTATAAATTTTATATTTGATTATGAAAAACACCTTTTATATTTAATCCCTGATCAAATGAAAGGCCTCAAACATGTCATTTTCAATCATTTGAAACACCCAACAACATGTCATCCCTTTTGATACATCATCCCTATGATATATCAACCATGTCAGGAAGATTCCATATGAAATGTTAACCATATCAATAAGAATGACTTCAATATGATAACCATGTTATGTAGACACCCTTTGACATGTTATCCTTTTCATATGGAAACCCTCTAACATGTCATCCATGTTAGTAGGATCCCCTCTAATATGTCAACCATGTTAGGTAGAAGTTCTATGACATGCCAAACTTGTCCGAAAGACACCATCAGACAAGTCGAACATGATAGAATGAAACCCATGGACATTTCAACCATGTCTGGTAGACACTCTTGGACATGTGTCATTTGAACCCCTGGATACAAACCATCAACCAAGAAACTCCTTTATAAAGGTTTTTTCTTTAATGGAATAGGGTTACACACTCAGAAAAATATATTCATTTCATGATATTGAAGTGGTATTAAGACCATATAATCATATATAATCAACATTTCATGTTCATTATCTCTCTTTATCCATTAGAGGATAAAGGAATGAATATGTGACATGTGTATCCATCAAAGTGGTAGTCCCTCAGTACCCCAAATACTCTAGCTCGTATAACCTAAATTCTCTTATGATTCCATTAACCTTACTCATCAATTAGTGAATCCGAGGTGGGTTTATATGTCAAAGAATGTTCTTGATTTTAAGCCTCAAACAATCCTTCATGCACCTTAAACCCATCAACGGGTTAGGGACGAACTGAACTATGAGGACTCTAATTTCTTTTATAAACATGAAAAAAAAGGAAACCTTCCTAAAGAACGATTTCTATACCATATTCTTCATAATATTGGTAATAATAATTCTTTATGGGAAACGTCACTACATAATCCATGTGATGATACACTCTCATGTATTATATCCAACCATTTGTTATGTCTTGTTTCTCACACCAAGCATGAGTCAGGTGGGGCTAGAGGCTAGAAAGGATTGTTCAATTAGTAAATGTATAACTCCCTAATGTGGAACCTTATTTACATGTAAGAATAATTATATATCTTCCACACTCAAAGGGCCATAATCTTGTCGAATAAAATCAACGTTGAACTATATTGACTCTAATTCCAATCATTATAGGATATATAAGACTCCTCTCTAGGGCTTGTTCCTCATACTCAATATTTAAATTCCCTCATTTTTATCCATACTGGTTGATGTTATACTAAATGGTGTAGTATTCTCATATTACCTACGAATATTTCAAATAAACTATGTAGGTATCGATTCATGTTCTCATAGTATATGTAGGATACTTCTAAAAGGTTCAATCTCATCTCCAAAACACCAATTGCCTCTCTAGACGGCGAGAAAATCAAAATTTCCTGAATAATGATATAAAATAGAGTATCATAAAAATTTATGAGAATAATGGAGAACCCGTGATAAATAATATGTTCCCATAGAACACATGGTTTCGATAAATTCATTGAAACATGGGTAATAAGTCATATATCTAGATTTGGGAAGGACTCAAGATCATATCAAAAATAAAAAAGTGTCCCAAGGTATAAAATAATTATCCCCAAAATGATGTAATGAGATCCACCTCCCATCCACTAGAACAATGTGATTTCCTAATCATCATTGGATTTGAAACCAAAAATGATTATTTTTCTTAGGAAAGAAGGACCATGAATCGTTAGGGGTATAGGTACCATTGGGAGTTTCTATTGGAGATAAAAATGGTAAGCCAGATGTAAACAATTGGGAAACCATATTCAATCACCCATAGTCAAGCATCATGTAAAAAACACACATCTATTTTAATTTTTTTAGTAAATAGTCATGAAATATTTCTTTAGTAATGAATGAATCATAAAAAAATCAAAGATCATGACCCATGAGATCATAATAGTAGCAATAATACATATGTTTTCTAGATAAACTTAAGCATATAAAATTGTATCCTTAGTCAATGATAACATACAGTAATATCATAGTTGATTAGGTTCACTCTCTATTCCATCATATAATTTTCAAGGTTTAATCTAATGATATTCATAGTTTATTATGTTCCCAATCCATTCGATCATATCCTTAGTCAAGGTCCTCTCTCAATACTATCATTGTGGAAAAAGTCCCTTACAGAACTGGTTTCACTCCCAATTCATGTCCTTATTATAACACGAGATAATAATCTTTACCCAATAATTTAGAGGGTTATATAATTATATTTCCACCCATAAAATAATAAAAAACATACATATGTGTTCCACAAGATCCTAAAAAATTCATAACAGAATAAAATATCAAAAGGAAACTGGAATCATAAGTGTTTATTTATTTTATCATAGAATTAAATTGCAATAGAAATAGGTTTTATAAAGGATTCATCATAATATAATTAAATAATGGGAAATGAGTTTTATAGAATCATCCATAAATCTTCATCGTTATAGTCCATCAAAATAATTAATGTGGATGGTACCATTGGTTCATAACCACATTAAATCATAAGTAACATCAAATTATTTTATCATAGATTCGAAACTCTTATAAAAGATAACCAGAACATTTTAGAGGGAAAATTGTAGATTGTTTTTGAAATCACTTACATAAAACCTAAAAATTTCTAAAATTTTTATGAAAAACAATTTCATTAAAAATAAAATTGGAAACATGTAATGGGTTCTTCAAATAAATGAGTGTTCATGGTAAAATTTAAAATTCATTCATGATGTGTACCTTAAATCCAAGATTCATGTCATATTTTTGTAAAAATACAGAAGAACCTCATTCATAAAATAACAATAAGGTTCATTTTAATTCATTTCGAAAAATTAAAATATGGTTGAAAATAAATTTAGACTATATTTTTTTAATAGTAAATATATTCTGGAATTTTTTTAGAAAACATTGACCTTGATGTAAAATGATTTTCAACCAAAGAGAAAAATGAAGTCATATTTCCTTAAAAATATTCTTTCAGTCTCTTGAGTACTTACATAGAGGAAAATGAAATGAAAAAATGTAATCCCTATGAATAAAAAGAGGATAATGAAATTCATGAGATTCTGGAGAGGTAGATTATGAAATTTAATCATCATGAACATAATCATAAACTTTACCATGAATTAATTAGATTTTAATATAAAAACCTTATGGATTTAGTAATATTCAGATCATAACCTCATGTCTAATGACCCCATCCCTCCAATGATACCCCTCCTAGGCTGGAAATGAAGAAAGGGGGATAGTGACCCTTGATTCTCCCCTCCAGTAGTCCTTGAGGTGGAGACTAGCACCAAGGGTATACAAATCACTAAAAATGGAAGGTATTACCCTTTTATAGAAAAAAATCAGGAGATAATATTAATCATTCACAATGAAAATCCATGATATAAAATCAAAGAAACAAAAAATCATCCCACATGCATTTGTAAAATAGAACTGATACAAAACAAAAGTCTCTAAATTAAATTTGAAAAGTAAAGTTAGGTAATGACACAACAACTATCAATATCTGAACTACTAAGTTCCATCCCGATCCACAAATTCCTCATGGAAACCCAAAATATATTTTATATACATTGGGTTAGAATACATGTATTCTCAATAAGGAAACCAAAGCCTCTTCTATACATGTGAAAGAATCATACTAATGCCCCAATGAGAAAACAATAGAACCAAACAACACCTAACATTTTTACTAAACACCCAAAAATCACCAAGGAATCCTCACCAAATAATGTAATTAATGTAATCTAATATAATATACATTGATTATAGTGTGCCCCATACCACATATCACTAATTGGACACTCATTCCTAATAGAAAAATTCATCACACTCCCAGCTCTTCTGAATGAACCATGTCACAACCCACCCGCACACACCAGGGACCCACACACCACACCACATCCTATCACGTGGTCCACAAACCACATCCATCCCACCCACTAATAGTAGGACCACAATGACATCTTGTCCTTTCACCCTGTCCATAAGACACATCAAATCCCACATGAAGATACCTGGGTGAAAACCACATATCATCCCAATGATACCTTTGAAAACATAGCACATATCATCCTGAATACACAAGGTAAATCACAAAACATCTCATCTCATACACACCTAGGAAATAAAAACATTCCCACACACACTTGGGATACAAAAACCACAACTTTCCTGAAGAATCACTGGCTACCACCACCTGGAAGAGGGAGCATGGAAGAGCAGATGGAGTGCAATCAATCCCCCCACCAAGATGTTCGGGAAAGGCACCCTCCCCCATAATGATAGGGTTGTTTATCACATATATCTCAAATTTTATAGGGTGAATATAAAAATTATAAAGGAAATATATATAACTATAATACCAAAAACTCGGTCCCACCTTATGGGTTTTCATACAGACAACCATCTCACAACCCTGCCAACTTTTCTACTACCTCAAAATTCATAACACCACACATTAAGCCACAACCCAATTAACATTTCAAACCAATTTAATTAACTGTTAAAATTATAATTCCAAATTCATTTATTCATTCTGTTAACCAAACCAACCCAAGCTAGTCCCATACATTAATAATAGATTATTTATTCATCAATTTCATTAATATCTTGGAAAAAACCAAGCACAACACATATCAAGAAACATATCCAAATCCAAACATGGAGAAACTCCTAGAAAATTACCCATTCTATACAAATAAATTCCCAAAATATCATCCTCATCCAGCAGCACAACCAAAGAAAAAAATTATTACAGTCCCAAGGCACAAAACTGCTCATCCATTCCACAACCAATCATTGTCTCATCTTGAGATTCCACAATTACTTCTGAACCATCTTTCTATACACTTCCAAAAAAACCTTACACAACACATCACCACATGTTTCAGGATAAAACATGGTTCCAAATTTTATAAGGTATCCCTTACTTAATTCCACTTGTTAATTTAGGGTTAATCGTAGAAAAAACGGGATCATAGGGATTTAATTCATTAGTCGAGAATACATGCATAACCCGTTTCCATATAGGGTGATACCATAGCAATGAAAATCAATGCAAAAAGCACAACAGATATATCCAGTGCAATCAAAGCCACTAACAACCACTATTATCATAGGGGTATATAGCCCATACAATCACAACAACATAATAAATATCAAGGATGTAAAAAGCATATGAACGAACCCCTCAACCAAAATTTTCAATTCGTTTATCTAGTTCGTATCATTGGTTAATTTTTTCACAACCAAAATATATAGTTAGATAAGATAAAACACCGCCTTTATGATGGAAAATTTAAAGAGAGACGAAGGAGTCCAACCTCGATGAAGCATTTCAACTTTTCTATGCTTCACAGGGAGAAGAAGAATGCCCGCAAGAAACAACTGCACCACTAAAAATGTGGATCAACCTATCCAACACCAAAGTGTTATCAAAATTTTTCTAAAATATAATTCTCAAGGAAACCCATATCACGGTAGGGAATCCCTAGGGAAGAACAAGAGAAAACAGATCAGAAAGATAAGAAAACTCACTACAGATCAATATTGGATACAAAATGAACTACCACTGATATCAATAGACCAAGGTGCGAGGAGTGAGGATTAAAAGACTCATAAGGTTCCTAGAGTTCATATGTAATGAGAGGAAAAAAGAGATAACAACTTAATGAATGAATGTTTGGACAAAAGGAATTTAAAACAAAACTGCATCGAGGTATTACATGACGTATGATACTCTCTCACATCGTGTAGTACTCGGGGTTCGAGTTCCACCAATTAATGTGTTACATATTTATTTATTTTATTTTTTAATACCTAAAATATTGCATGCTTTGAAACATTACAGACAAGCTGTGAAACCATGATTTAGGTCGTGTAATCTCGTTACACGACGTGTAACCCCCCATACTTCCAGCCTTTTACTAACAAACATCTCCAAACTCACTCAAAGCCTCCCTAGAACAACTCCAACCACTAGAACCCACAATGTAATAGAATGGGGGCCACATAATGTTACATTAGATACATATGAAATTATTATTGTCCTCAAGAATCCAAAATTAAGCCTAAGAGAAAAAGGGGTCCAAACAACCACCCCAACGATACTTCTTAAGGATCTCGCTACAATTGAAATACCGCCAGCAACTAAACCCATCAACGTTCAATGATAAAAACCAAGTTATATTAAAAAGCTATAGTGTAAAACCCCACAATTAGAACACCTCCTTAGACACCCGAAACTATGCCTTATCATGTAAAATCAAATGACAATAATACACACCACATCAGCACAACAACAACAATATCAAAAAAAAAAGCGAACTTGGAAATTCCATCATCCATGTTAGGATACAATCCGCTCTGGGAGTCACTGACTCACCCACACTAGTTTAATCACATCATAATTAATATTCCTTGATATGGAATTGTGTCCTCCATTAAGCATGTGTTAGGACTATATCATTCATTACCAAATAAAGAAACAACTCATCTCAAAATCAAAAATGTTCAAACACAAAATTTCAAGAAAAAATTACAAAAACATCTCAAAAAATCTCTGGGAAATGGAAACACATATTATATTATAACTCTCAAGTACTCTACTCATGGTCACCATGCCTCCACAATACAGGAACCAATGGAGTAGTCTACTCACACATTACCTTCTCTCGATGATCATGGATATCCACTACTCTTCCGAAAAACATCATTTCATCGTTTATATCCAACTCTCCCTAGAATATTGCATGGAATTAATCATGATGAAGTCAATAAAGTTGAGAGATTCGAAAGACTTCAGGGATCCTCTCTAATCATAGAGGCAACGCCAACTGATATTCCACCTCGCCTACTCTCCCCAACACCGCAAAAGGTCCAACAAACCTGGGATAAAGCTTAGTTTCACTGCCTAACCTCTGTTGCCCACGTCAAGGGGAAAGCTTCAAGAACACATGGTTATCAAACTTTAACTCAAAGGGACTCCTTCTATATTCAGAATATTACTTCATATGATCTTTCACTGCCTTCATCCCCTCTTGAACAAGATGAACCTTGTCAATCATTCTCTACACCACTTCCGGACCAAGAATAGATGTCTCCCCAACCTCCATCAAGTACAAAAAATAATAAAATGTCCTCCTATTCAACACCTCAAATAGATCCATTATAATGGAATAATGATATATATTATAATAATTAAACTCTTCTAAGGGATGGTGTAGTACCTAAGATCTACCAAAGTCCAAGATGCACACCCACAACATATCCTCGGATGTCTAGATAGGCTGCTATATTTTTTCATCTGTTTGATGGGGTAAAGACATGTTGAGGTGTAACTAGGTGTCGAAATCACACCTCAATCACCTTGATACTCGTGAGGTAAACTATACATCCTAGTCGAATAGAATGGACCTAAAAAATCCATACAACTACAACACATATTCCACATACCTCATGGCCAAGGAATCCACTGTAACCTACTCCTTAATCAATAAGAAGTGGGATGATTACGTCAACTGATACACTATCACCCAGATAGAATTGTAACCTCTCTGAGATCTAGGTAAACCTATGATGAAATCCATTGATATGTCATCCAACATCCTATTACGGATATCTTAGGGTTGCAACAAACCACAGATAACATGGTGCTCAGGCTTCACCTACTGGTAAACAATGTATTTCCCCGAAAAATTTACCACTTCCCATTTCATCCCAGGCCACCAATACTACATCATCAAGACATGACACATCTTAGAAACTTATCGGTGTACGACTAAATATGAGCTGTGAAACTCTTGATGGAAACCCTCATATATCACCGCTAGAAAAAACATCTTCATCTAAAACAAATAGCCTCTACCACCGTCCACTCCTACATCCAAATATAAGGCTACCAACTCATCCATAACCTTCTAAGAGTCCACAGATTCTCAAACAACCTCCCTTTATGAATTACTGCACAATGAATGAGCCATTACATTCCCCATTCATGAGGTGTAAGCTATTTCATAATCATAGTCCTGAAAAAACTCAATACACTTCTACTTCCACAGATTCAGATCATGCTGGGAAAATATATTACTCAAGATATTATGATCCATGAAGACAACAAAGTTCTCCCCAATGAGGTAATACCGCAACAACATCTGTGTGAACACAAATTCTTCCAACTCTAGATCATGAGTGGCATTGTTACACTCATGGGGGTGTAACTTCATGGACCATAAGAGATCACTTTCCATTACTGCATCAAGATTCATCCAAATCCCAAACATGAAGAATCAAAATACACCTCAAAAATCATCCCTTACTCTAGAAATTAGAGCACTAACCAATATCCACTTTAGATAAATTAATTCTGCCTAGAAATTCTCACAACAAATGAAGTCTTGGTCCTTTTTAGTTGAATCTATTAATGGAGATATTAATTTAGATAAATTTGGTATAAACATCTGATAATAGATTGTAACACCCAGAAAACTATGAATTTCTACCACATTCTTTGGTTCTTCCCAAGAAAAAACTCCTTCAACCTTCAATGGGTCTATTGATACACCCAACCAAGACACCATATGTCTATGTAAATGGACCGACCACATCCATAACATGCACTTAGACAACATTCCATAGCGATGGTCTCATCGAAGATCCCACAATGTAGTTCTAAGCTGCTTGGAATGCTCTTACTTTGAATTCAAGTAGATCAATGTGTCATCGATGAATATAATGAAAAAATGATCTATGAACTCATGTAAGATAGAGTTACTGAGCAACATGAAAATGGGTGGTGCATTTGTAACATTGAATGACATGACTAAGAACTCAAAGTTCCTATACCCACATCTGAAAGCAGTATTCAGGATATCACCTTTTTTACCCTCAATTGGTTGTATCCAGACTGCATATCAATCATAAAAAAGCCAATGTTCCCCTCTCAGCTAGTCTAGAAGATCATCTTTCAATGGAAGAGGGTAACTATTTTTGACCATTAATTGATTCATCCTCCTATAGTCGATGCACAACACCATACCACCATCCTCTTTCTTTGTGAACAACACGAGAGCACCACACTGGGACACACTAGGCCGAATAAATCCAATCATCATCAGATAATCTATATAATTTTTCAACTCCAAAAACATATAATGTTCTATCTGATAAGGATCTATTGAAATCAGAGAAGCACTGGGCAGCAAGTATATCCCGAACTAAACATCAAATTAGGGTGGTAGTTTCAAAAACTCCTTGGGAAACAACTATGAACATCCCAATGAACCTTCAAATATCCACCATATTAGTGCCTTCTGATTCCACTGACATATCATTCAACAGGGAAATAAGTGGTTCCACATGATGACTTTCCATCTGAAATCCCTACTCTCCAATTAAATCCACTCATCAACCATCCACATTCAAAAATATAACTCTTCTCTAGAAGTATTAGATAATCGTGTGAATTTAATACAAATAGTTTATGTGAAGGATTACATCATATGGATACAATAGTGGAAATAATAGTTACCCATAGGACAAATGTTGTACCTTAATTCGTCTTCATCCACAGTATATATCAAACAAGTTGGTATGGCCTTTGACTGTTGTACTCATCCCAGGGGCACATGAATTCTCTCAATCTCTAGTACCATATAATGGGACAGAGTGGGTTCAATAAAGGATTGTGAACCCCTTGAATCAAACAAATTGAAATCAAGTGAAATGAAAAATTGGTCATACCTCTAATGATCTTTGGACCTACGGTAACTCCTACCTCTATGGTGTGAAACTGATCACACCCAACTCCTGTGACTCTATGATTTTGACCACATCTATGACCATTCTTGGTTCATAGTCCCTAAGCAGTATTAACATCCTGAGGTGAGACTCTATCTTCTTTATCTCCCCTTGATGAAGCGAAATCCTATTGTCCCTACTGTCGAAACTGTCCCACCAACAACTGATGCTGAGGCTAATGCTGAGCCTACCCACCTCCACCAAACTAAGAGCAGGAATCCACTAGGTAGTGATTCTGAATATGTATGCAGACTCCACAAAGAAGACACTGTATCATTAATTTCATGTGAATGGCATGATGAACAGAAGGTTAAAAAGGAATTTTATGAGGTTAACTCCCTCCTGGTCAAAACCTTGAAGGTCCGAGCACCTAGAACCTGTCGATGACAACCCTTCCTCTTAGAGAAATTCATCGACTCCCATATCATGAAATACCACCACATGAGTTCATACTATCAATCACCTCTAACTTCTTCTAATCCTCTCGATTTTCTAGAAACGTAGAGGGAGTAACTACATATTGCATAGAATAAAGGATCACCTCCTAGAGACGTCTTGCATGAGACTCATCATCCGAAAAGAGATCTTGTGTAAAATAAATAATATCCTTGAAAATTATCCCAAAACCCCGTAAACAATTCTACCCTTATAAAGGGAGAATAACTCTTATCCCTTCTCAGTATTTTGGGTCTATGATAGGAACTCTTCTCAGAATTCCTTCTCAATCTCAACCCACAAAACATATGCTTCTTTCTTCTCCCATAGATATATTTTCCACCACAGAATCAAAACCCCTCACATTGTGATTACCATAAAATTAACCAAGTACTCTATAAGGGCCTGAATAAAACTAAAGGTGATCTCAAGTTCCTTGATCTAGTTTTCCATCACCATGTACCAAACACTTCCCTAGTACATTCGCGAATCCTATCATTGGATAGCATGCAAAGCCTTCTACCACTAGTCATTATCCTCAAATTGACCACCCCTCCATTAATTAATTGAATCATACTTTTGATCCTACACTACTGGATCCACACATAGATGATGACTGAGATACATAGCTGTTGCGTAAACAAAGAGTACCTAATCCCATATAGTATGGAAATTATGATTCATTTTATCTTACTTAAATTATTTAATTTATTTTATCCATTTTATCCATTTAGACCATTCTAAAAAACACAATTAAAACAAGAAAACAAGTCATTATGATGTTAGTACACCTCATATATCTCTACTTTTCAAACAATGTAGCCTCACTTGGGTGTTTGGTAGGCTTAGAGTCCTTGCATCCAATTATGGGGGGTTAATCCTATGTTCTAGTTGGTCTTACTTGACCTATGTCATGAACCAAGGACACCTGACACTATTTCTCTAGAAACCCATGTAATCCTCACTGTTCATAACCCCATACTCTAGCCTATCTATCAACTATCAGCTCTGATAACATTCTTTCTTGACCCCCTCCCTCTAAAGATACCCCTCCTGGGATGAAAATGAAGAAACAATGATAATGTCTCCCAATTCCTGTCTCCAATTAGACATGGGGTGGAGAATTGCACCAAGGATATAAAAATATCACAAAATGAGAGGAATTTACCTTTTGTAGGTAACAGGATTGAGATATAAGGTGAATCATCCACATTACAACTCCTAGAAATAATATAAAATAAACTAAAATCTATCCCACATGCATTTGTAAAATTCAACTAATACATAAATGTCTCCAAATTAAATACCAAAATTAATTCTAGGTAGTGACATGAAAACTATCAATATTTGAGCTAGTATGGTCTAGCACGGTCTATGATGTCATCTAGAAAACCAGAAATCAATTTTATATACATAGGGTGAGCATAAAAGTATACATTGTAGGAAAAATAAAGTCTCTCAAGAACATGTGAGATAAGTATTATAATACCCCAATAAGAAAATAACATAACCAAACTGAAACTATCAGGTATACTAACCTTCCCAACATCATCAAGGCAAACTCACCAATTAACTCAAGTCACGTAATGTATTATAATTCACATTGGTGATAGGTTACCCCCACACCACATCCCACTGATTATCCACTCTTTTCACTAGAAAACATTATCATTCACCCACCTCTTCTGAAACAACCCTGTCACAACCCTCCAGCACATACCTAGGCCCCACAGATCACACTCATTCCATGACATGGGCCATGAGCCACATCAAATCCTGCCCGAAGACAGATGGTCAACAACCACATATCACCCATTAACCTGGGGCATGAGAAACATCACATCCCACCTATCGAATATTGGAACACAAAAACATCACATCCTGATGAAACCTTTGAAAAAAGAGCACATCTCATCCCAGAGACACCAAAGAAAACCCAACACATCTCATCCCAAAGACACCTGAGAAAGACAGCCCACCTTCACACACTTGGGAATCAAAAACCACAACCTGCCTAAAGAATAATTGGATTGAACTACCTCGAAGAGGGGGTGTGGAAGAGCGGGTGAACATCCATCCATCCTCCCACAATGATGTTTAAGAATGACAACTCTCTTGGGATGATGAGGTTGTTCATCACAGAGTGCTCAAATAGGGTGGGGTGCATATAGAAATCACAATGGAAATACATGTGTATATATAACGGTAATACAAAACACTAATGTCCACCATATAGTTTTGTAAATATAAATCCAGCTCAAAAAACATACAACTTTTCTTCTACCTCTAAATGCACAACACTACAAATCAAACCACAACCTGATCATAGCCTCGGTGCACAACACTGTTCATCCATTCCAAAATCAATCAACCTCTCGACCTAAGATTCCATTACGCCTTCTGAAACATCCCTCCACACCCAATCAAACAACCCCCAAACAACAAATGACCACATGTTCCAAGTAAAGACACGATTATAGATTTTACAAGGCATCCCATATTTATTTCCACTGGTTTATTGAGGGGTTTCCATATAAACAATATGGTCATGGGGAATTCATTTCTTAGTCGAGTATATGTGATTAACCAGCATCCATTTTTTTGATACCACATAAAATACAACCAAATCAGAAAACACAACATATATAACTAGTGTAATAAATGCCACCAATGACCACCATTTTTAGTGGGGGTGTTTAGGCCATAAAATCACAACATCACAATTAATATCAAGGCTGTAAAAAGCATTTGAATGATCCCATCTACCCCTTTTTTCTATTACATTATCCAATTATTATCTTTAGTTAACACTGAACAACCAAAATATATAGGTAGTCAAGAGAAAATTCCTCCCACATGTTTCACAATTTAAATAAAGATGAAGGAACCCTACCTTGAATAATTTCTTCGACATGTCCATACACCGCATGGTGAAGAGGAATGCCCTCAAGTGACAACACACAACTAGAAATGTGGATAAACCTATTCTTCACCTTTGGATTAATGAAAAACTACCCAAACAACCATATCAAGATAAACTGTATCACAAAAGAAAATATTGGTTGATGAACAAGAAGAAACAGATGAGAAAGTGTAGAAAACTCAACATGGATCGATCAACAATCTTCAACGGACATCCATTTGGATCGATAGACCAAAGAGGGAGAATTGGGGCTCTAAGTTCTCTTCCAGGCTCCTTGAGTTCTCCAAGAATGAGAGGAGGAAGGGAAAATGGCAGAATTAATGAATGTTCATCCAAAAATAATTTTAAAACAAAATTGGATAGGGGGTGCCTTTTATAAGTGAGGGGAGGGTCGCTCATTGAGTTTATTAAATTATAAAATTAATATACATTAATTTTACCAGAAAATTGTCTCCTAATTGATATAATTACAATATATGCTAAGGATGAGTTTATGACCTCACATTCAGTTAAATATGGATTGGTTTTGGTTATATTTTCTCCATTATCACTTAGTTTTAATCCAATATTAACCCATTTTACAATTACTATGATATCATTTTTTTAATGCATAGGGGTCAGGATAAATATTATAAAATTATATGTTGACCATAAATTGGCTATGGAAAATATTATAATATGTATCCAATCTACCTAGAAGATGATAAATATTTATGAAATATATTTCATTTGATAATATATTGTATATTTTGAAATATCATTAATGTAATTTTTGGATATACATGAAATATTAGAACATAATTTGTTTCTAACTCATGTAAAATGATTCAAAAATTTCTTATATTCTATGATAAAGAATATATATTTTTAATATATTCATCAAATAAAATTTTGAAAGTTTTTGATAACATTCTAAACATTATCTTTTGGTTTAATCTCTTGGTTATCAAATTTAAAACATAATCATTGTTATAATTTTTTTCGATATTAAAGGTTTATAGTTTTATTAATAAGGTTCTAATTTCCACATAAATTGATAAGTGATGAATATTTTTACCATTTATCATCCTGCTTGTCCTATTAAAATTTCGTTTTGATTCATAAATAATATAACCAAATATATTTAACTGAAATTATTATTAATTAGATTTTAAGAACTATTCACATTATATGACATTTAAAAAAAATGACATTAATGGAACTAGAATATAAACATTTCAGACATAGATAATTTGTTATATTTTTATTAAAATGTTTTCTAGAACATTAAATGTCCAAAAAAATATTACATAAATATATTTTGAAACTACTGACATAATTGTTTTATAATTTTTACAAGAACTCTGTCGGAATTGCATAAGAAATTAATGTAGTTATTTAATCACTAAAAAATAAAATTACGTAATAATCATAAAAAAATTAATTAATATTTAAAATAACCATTTCTAAAAAAAATATAAGTTGTTTTTATCCATGTAACAAAATATTACTGATATTAAAAGAAAGAAAGTGACATATTTTACCTTATCATTTACTTAATTATTATAAAGTAAAAATAATATAAAAATGAATAAACTAATATTTAAGATTTTTTATGATCATAGATGACATAGAATAATACATTAAATTAAATTAATTTGTTTTAAGGAATTTTAATCCTTATCAAATTAGTTTTAACCCAAATTACCCAATTTTACCTTTACTATGGTAATGAAAATTTACAATGATTTGTTTTCATAATGAAAAAAATAAATGGGACCCATTGACCATGTTAATAGCTAATGATTCAAAATATTTTAAACATATTTCGATACAAAATTCATATAACTGATATAAATTATTTTAAGATAAAAATGAAAATCAGAATGAAAAAACCTTTATTTTCAGAAAAATTCCTTTATGTATAAAAATTTTTATACAAAGTTTGACCTTAAAATTGATTCAGATGAACATAAATGGATTATTAATTATATAAAAGAACTAATTTTAATTTTAAACCAATTTAAATTAAAATAAATATTTTTTAATGCCAGAAACAAAAATATAATTTTTAATAAATATCAGTATTTTTCACTATTGACTAGAAAATCTATCTTTTCAGAAAAATCAAAACAAATAAACCTAATATAAATTTCATATAACTATTTGAAAAAGTATATTATTTTTATGATTTTTTTAAAGATCCATAAATGAAATATAATATTCACTAAAAAACAATAAAACCCAATTTTTAAGAAAACATATGTTGAAGAATAAAATGACTTCTTGAAAAATTGCGTGTTTATTAATTAAGAGTTTATCAGTTTATGAAGGTGTGACCTACAAGATAAGAGAGTCTCTAATCCTTCTCTAAAATTTTATTAACACAAAATTTGTTGATTACCTTGGTATTTGTATGAAAAAACTTGTACAACCAAGTATCCGTCTGATGTTTGACCATCTCCTACTTGTACATAAAATGTAAAATTGGAAGAATCTATGATACATGTCTAGCTTCAAAGTCATGTGGTACTTGTGCATGACACCCAACCTCGATTAGTATAAGAATACCCCCTTTTATATGGAATTAAATTTTGATTTACCTCCAATAAACACCTTATTTTAGTCTGAAAAATTAGAACCAAATATTTGGAAACCACTAGACATATTCACCACATTAATCCATGTCCCATAGTCATAGAGAACCATAAATAACTTTTACATTGATTGAAAATGAACACAGGATCCATATACACATTGAATCACCTTGGTTCCAAAAGTTCTCTATATGAGAGGCTACGATGGAGTCCCCCACAGATGCATTGAAGGAAGATAAACTCTCATTGTTATGAATGAGGTCTATGGTGGAATCTACATCAGCTACAAATCAATATCCAATATCATTCATAGAATCTAGAGGGTTTGATTGATCTATATATTAATGATGCCAAATTTCGTGGATTTAAAAAGAAAGTTTCATTCTTATTATATAAATGTGAACATTATTCATCGACCATAAGAATTGTTTCTTGCCTCCAAATTCACTAAGTCATTATCAACATGTGTATCAGATGTCATGGGGTCAGATCCCCCATCAAAAGTTAGGTAGTTAAAGTACATCATTACTACCACATACATCATCCCCATGTAGGATGAGAATATATCCCTTAAGGAAAATGGGAGGAAGGTGAATATTAGTTTTATGATGTCTAATAACATTATTAGATTTGGTGTCCCTCACAAAATATTGGTGGAGAACCACACCAATTTATTACATTATCAATTTAAAAGGCTATATTATAAACAATATACTAATTCTAACCACTCTTCCTTCTATAAATCAAATTTGAAAATATAAATTGAGACCATTACCAAAACTTCATCATGAATCCTTTAAAATATAGTATAAAAATAATATAAATCTTAGAAATATAATCTTCTACCAGAAATAAGGCCTTACCACACGAAAACATACATTTTCACATAGGCATCCCCATGTTTACTTATGTATAAGATAAAGGATGTCCTACCCGTCTTATTATAACATTAATCTCCTCAAATTTCGATCTATAATAAAATATTAAAATATATGTAGTCACAAATAAGATAATATTAATTTGAGATAATTCAATAGAAGACATTTCCCACATTGAAAATCCAATAGGTACATTAGATTCATGTTTCATGAGAATTTAACAAGGGTGATAACATATAGTCAATTATGAAAATAGATTTGGTACAATCATTTAGAACTCCAAGGATACATGGGAAGAAGCCTCTAATGTTTAATCTATAATTAGAGGGCCCTTATGTCATACATAATGTATACTCCAGTAGTGTGTGAGTGAGTTAACTAGAACCAAATCTATTTTTTACTTTTAATACCATTACATGTATATAGTTTGATATATATAAATGTGTTTATATTACCATAATGGTGTTGATACATTTGTTCCCACAAAATTTATATTAATTTCATCGGATTTATTATCATATCAAAAGGTTATACTAGTTCCCATGCTATAATGAGAATCGGGATATACCATGATTGTAATATTAATGTATTGTCTTATGATCTAGATAAATCATGCTGAAAGGACACATATGATACATGACTATTAGCTATTGGGGGCACATATACATTGAGACTTCTTCTTATGACTATCACACTTGATAATCTCGATTTGATGAGATCATGAGGATTAAACCACTAATAAGAGCACCACATGTTTCAAGTGTCATTGGATGTTCCTATATAAAAATAGGTGTATTGGTCCCCTGAATTTATATTATCATTAATATGTACCATTTTATTACATAAATCCATGAATGAAAAAACCATGACATTTACGTTGTGTTAAGGTTGATACATTGGGTGCGTCATTGGTGATAGGGAATTGATTTAATGGTCAAGATAAAAAAATTTCTTCCCAAAATAAGTGATATATCAAGACCAGCTTATCAGGATGATAGTACCATCACCATATCACTTTCCATGTTAGAATAATGTACGTTTATACAGTACGGTTAGTGAATAATAAATTGTAAATGGTGTAGGGAACAGAGTGTGTGTCATTCATTATGAGATATCAGGACAAAAAGAAATTGTATTATACAGTGTCTGTTCTGAGGAGGAAGTTATTTCAATTACTATATGTAATATATTTAGATGGATTTATGGGTTTCTAGACTCTTCTCGTGGTCTATGATTAGTACTCACTACTTTCAAGATAAATACTAAGAGGGTTACACACTTAGAGTGTTAAAACACATATCATATTCTAATGAATTTTAGTATAGGACATGTTGGACCCTTCTATGGGGTCTAGGAGACATCTGAGTATAAATTCTTGACAATAAATCAATGAATTTATTAATACTTGAGAATATAATAATTGGGGTACAATTTATTTATTTAATGTCATTACAAATATTAAAGTGAATACATAGAAAAATATTAAATTAAGGAATATAATTTTAGTATTAAATGGTCATTTTATATTTATTCTAATATTAGTAAATTTAATCACTCAATTGTTTTCACATAATATATTATTACAAGTAAGTGATCAAAATATGATTGACAGTTATGACATAGTTAATAGTTCCTGATATGTAATTGATGTAATATTTAGTCGGAAATATGTATTCATGGGACATGAATCCATTTATAGGTATTTTAACCCCAGAATATATGTAATAGGAAGCTTTAATTCAAGGTTCAATTCATCCACTCGAATTTTAGTACTCCTCCCTCATCTCTCCCACATGAAATAGAGATAATATCCCCATTCCATGAACCGGTCCAACCATACCTTATAGGATCTAATTATGAAAGTTTTTTTGATAGTTGATATGTCGTAAAGATCCTTGGTGGTCTTTTCTACACATATATCTAACATTTGATGATATAATAGAACATTGAAGCATGTGAAAATTCTCTTGAGGGATCTGACATTAGTTCCTTTGACAAAAGGTCAGTAGTGATAAAAATCCTTCACTAGAACCCTCAAATTGACTTAGGTATTTATTCTATTTAGTTTTGTGATTAAACCCATTAATATGATATAATTATTATTTTTCAAGCTATACATCTCGAGATATGATGTGATTATGTGAATATGGTGATAAAAATTTTAAAACCATGGTCTATCTTGTTTTCTTTCATGATCGAGGCCCAAAATTTATATCAGAAATTTTTTTGATATTTTAAGCCTATAAAAAATTAAATTTTCAATAAATTCATGTATAGGGGATTTTTCTGGTTCCATCACATCAAACTGTACATTGATCTGATATTATGAGATGAATTTATCACCATATAGTGTTTTAAATCAGTTAAATACCATTGTTTTCAAGATAAAAATGAATAATATATATATATTTACAAAATTTTATAGATTTATGAATTGGTGGTTAGTTTCTAGATTGATTCTGATAGTTAAGAATATTTTTCTATATCGTATCCACATAATTGTGGATTTGTTTTAAAAATATTAAAATGATTCAAAAGCTTATAGAGTATAATTTTGGAAAAAATATAACATATATTATTGTTGGGAATGATGTTCTTGTTGGCCAAGATAAAAAAAGAGGCTGCATGTGGGAGAAGCTCCAATTACTTCATTGAAAAAATACCGCTACCCCAAAAGGGATTAGGTGCACTAAAGACTCACACCCAGTGGCATTGGTGGCATGTTAAAAAAACATTTTTATTAAAATTAGTGGTGGCCAATGTTGTTACCCACCGTTGCCTCCTCGGGAATATTCCATATAGAGAACCACCATAGGTTTAACTAGAAACCCCTCCAGTTTGGTCTAGTATGCTCGATACCTTTTAAGCCTAGAAATGGACCAAAACCCCATTTTTTGAATTTCTAAGACACCTGGGGGATCTAAAGATTTAAAAAACATTTACAAATAAAAAAAATGAAATGTTTCAAAAAAAATAAGTGGCTATGAAAATATAATATTTTAAATGAAATTTATTTATAATAATTTTAATTCATTTAAAATTTCTTCAACTAGAATTGAATACAAAATCTACCTTATATTGCATGCATATAATTTTCTTACTGATTTTGAGTATAAACCGACCATTGTATGTTTTTAATTTAATTTACTTATTTTATTATTTAAATTGTTTATGTTGATTGTAACTGTTAATTTATTTTTATGGTAGTTGCATCATCTTTCAATGATTTATATGTATAAAGTCTTGTGTTTCCATTAGTAATATTATTCATGTAAATTCTGCATTATTAATTGTTTTTTATAATTCCATGGATTATTTAATACATATACCTCACCTACATGATATGGTATTCTAGAAGAGACATGGTTACATTAGGCAGGGGTGCGAGAAACGACATGAGTCAGACATAACTCATGTATTCAAAATATAGGTTCAATGTTGATCAATTTTTTCTCAATGGTTCAAATAATAGTAAATTCACAAGATCAGACATTTTATTAATTTAATTTATCCATGGTATATACAAGTTTGGTTATTATGAATGTTTACATGATTATATAAAATATTAAACAAAACTCATAAATTAAAACTAATTAAGACATGATGGATGTTTTTTATTTTGTGCATTGTCAATTTTTAAGTGAAATCACATCGTACGAGTATATAAAATAGAAAATGATTTCTTTCATCAATTAATAATAAAAATCTTCAAATAAATATTATTTCTTAACACCTTTAATCACATAAATTAAACAAATATGTATGGATGAGGTTCTCATCAGCCCATGTTGAGGGTTCCTCCTAATACTGTGTCATTCCTATAAGAGATAATATTTTACATAACTAAATTTATAATTGATGAAATATTCATAGGTATATTGTCATATCTATGGTGATGGAATATTGAGTTAATCATGGTTATAATTCCTAGAAGTGGGGACATTCCTCAACAACTCAAGGAGTCATGTGTTGATGATGTATGATTGTCAAAATATTAACTTGAAAATCTCTTGGTAGTGGTGTAGCCTCAACTTCGACTATGAAGATAGGTTTCAAGGAAAATATCTAGAAGAAAACTCAATCTATTGGTAATTACATGTCTAGAAGCGAGGGATACTAGGATTCGATAATATATTGGGATACATTTAATTATTTAATTTGGATGGTCTAGTCGGAAATCATGAAAATGTAATAATAAGCTAATTTAATTTACTAGAGATAAAATGGAAGTCACCATCGCCAGTTCAATATCATTATGTTCAATTATAGATAAATAGAATATTTTGACAAATAGTAACTTCTAGGAGTGTTATGGGAATTTGTATATAATAATAATATAATCAAGGAAGTTTTACGTGATGAAATCCACATATCATGTTGATCCTCCTCTAATAAAATGAATGGGGGATAAATATTATTATATAATGCATGTCAAGGATGAAATATATATAAGTTGTATTATTTTTTCATTGATATCTAATGAACTGTAGAAAAGGAATAAGGACGAATATACCTAATACATGATATATCCACTCTAAGATATATATTATATGAGATATTGGAATGAAATATATAAGATATCAAGTTCACTGTATTGGTTAAAGCTATCATAAGGGAATCAAGATAGACCTCATTAACTAGAGATGATTATGTATACTAAGATAGTGGATTCCCTTGGGATCAATGTAAATAAATAACTCATGAATGATATTTCATTTCCACTTTATTGACTAAATTCCCAACAGTTTTAGTTAATTTTGACTTTAATAACATGAAAAAGTATATCCCAAACTTATTGGATTTATTTCTCAAAGATTATAAGGATATTACAAATGAAATTTTTTTACTCAATTTGGTGAACATGAGGTGGATGTTAATTTCTATGGCCTCAAAGGTTAAAACTAAGCCAAAGAAACCAATGCATCACCCTTCAATGTAGTCAACGTTGCAATGGGAGAGGAATGAGAAACTGTTTATCTTCTTTTCATGTGGAATGATTTTCCACAAAAAGGAAAATTGCAACTCTAGGAAGAAGATGAAAGTTGATTCTTCTTCCTCAATTTTTTCCATTGATTTTGATCCTTATTTATCTACATGTGGGGTATTGAATACAACATGTGGCTCACACATTTGTAATCATATAAATAAACCAATTATAATGTATAATATTTAAAAGGGAGAGGTGTCTCTTGAGGAAATAAATGGTGTGAGAATAGTAACCTTGGTGAGATAATTTTCTAACTTTTCCTAGTGGTTTAGTTCTTATATTAATCATTTGATATTATGTACTATTGGTAAAAAAAATATAATCTATGTTCCCAATTTATAAACCAACATATTTTATTTCATTTTTTGAAATAAATGTTTTATCTTGTATAAAGATAATATATGTTATAGTATGAAACATCTTATTATTTTCATATATATACTAGAAATCAAAACCCTATAATGGAAATAAATGAAAACCCCATCCAAATGGACTCATATGATACTCATCAATGGAATTTTAGGCTTGGTAATTTAAATGATAAGTATTTACATCAGTGACATCAAAATGGGTATTTAGACTCTACTAAGTTAAAATCCTTAGATGTATTCCATTCTTGTTTATAAGGGAAAATGAAAAATATACACTTCATTAGTAAAGGTCTGAAGACCAAAAGGTTACCATAATTTATTCACACTGATGTGTGTGGTCCGTTTCACATAGATAAAATGGGTGGGTTTTCATAAGTCATTAATTTTAATGATTACTATATTAGGTATGCATATTTATATTTAATGAGGTATAAGTCATATTCATTTCACTTGTTTATGGAATACCATCATGAAGTAAAAACTAGTATGATAAAAAGATTAAGGAACATCACTCACACTAAGGTGGATAATATCTCAAACAATATTTCCTTGGTCACTTATAGGAGTGTATAATAGTATCCTAACTCGCTCCTCCTTATACCCCTATGTTGAATGGTGTATGAGAAATTTTGAATCAAATCATTCCTAACATGATCAGATCAATGATGAGTAAAGAAACTCGTCCATTATCCTTTTGGGGATACACATCACAGAAAACCATATATACAATAAATTGATTACCTACTAAAGCTATTAAAGGTATTATATATGAGTTATGGTATTGAAAGAAACATCCTCTATCATACATATGTGTGTGAGGATTCAATACCTTTTCCATGATTATACATAGTAAAAACATAGCATCCTACGACATTAAGTGTCTCTTTATAGGTTATCCTATAATAGAACTTGGATATTTCCTATATAAATATTTATATATAAAAGTTATTGTTCAAATACATGCAATATTTATAGACAAGGAAAACATTTACAATGGAAATAGTTGGATAAATATTAACTTTAATGATGTTGACATTCCAGGTGACCAAGATTTTTCTTGGGATCAATCACCATAAAGGACAGTGGAAGATTAAGATTTTATTAATGCATAAATAATGTATAGGTCTACTCGAGGGCTCAAATAACAAGGTAGATATTTTGTCCTTATCACCAATTCACGTGATACATTACTCATATGGAAAAATGAACCCATAAACTACAAGAAATAAGTAGATGATGTAAATGGAAAAGATGATTCTAAATGGAAACAACCCATGTATTCTGAGATGGACTGATTGTGTAACCTCTCTATAAGGCCCCAACCTTAAACCTTACTTAATCTTTAGTTATTACAAGATTACACATTGAGGATCTTTTCGGGTTTAGAGTTTTAGAGAATTTGATCATAAAACTTGCATTACATTCCACATTTAAGCAAAGTGGTAACATAAAGATAGTATTCCTTTATCCCATCAACGGAAACATATTTAAAATAAAACATGGATTCTTTATTGACACTTCCTTGTCACTATCATTGTATCATGTCCCTTTCCTTTGACCTGTGAAAAACATTTCAAAAAAAACATGGGATGAGCATAAAAAGCTCAGTAAGGGTTATAAAAATATGGAAAGGAAACATGAGTTCATATATACATAAGAATGAAATCATAATTTACCCATAAAACATAGGTACTTTAACATACCTCATCAAATCATGAATAAATCATAGAAATCATAAGACATAAAAGGTAACTTGAGGCATTCATAACATTCTTACGTAGGGAGTAACCCTCTTGGTTACGTTTGGAATACCCACCACAGTATATTCCCTAAATATCTTCGGAGAAACCTTAACGTTTCACTCCTTCACGTTTCCCAATGCATTGGAGAGCTATATCGGGCTCACCCTCCATTAGTTTATCACAGAACCACTTGTCTTCATAACAATGCCCAAGAACCATAACATAATCGTATCACATAAAACATGCATAAAGGAAACATAACATTTCCACTTTTCAATCACAAGATATCAATACAACACATTGATATGAAAACATTATGAAAACCATTTTCAATACCAAAATAATAGAATAGTAAAACATGGTATTTATTTTTCTTTTAAAAAAAACGGTATGGCTTGTAGAGGAAGCTGAAACTCAAATAATGGTCACGGCGGTGGAGAAGTCGTTATCGCCGCATATGTACGACAGAAACATTCCCTTTTGTCGTTTAGTAAACACTTCATATAAAAAGATTACTTTTGAATAAACATAAAAGTAAAAGGGGTTTATACACCGTATAAAATTCGGTTGTGTATAAAACAAAATATGCCTCAATGAAAGGAGATTGAGACGAAGTCCCATACAAAGATGGTATCCTTGGATTAAGGATAAATCAATTACATAATTATGTGTGACAAACTAATACACCAAATATAATTGGATATTAAGTGTAAAACAATAATAGGTTATTCACACATATTCATAGAACGACATATTCAAGGAGTACAAGCTTATCCCAAAGAATCAAAATTGGGTTCAGAAGTTCCCTTGCAAAAATTTGACAGCCTACCGGCGTCACTACAAAATTCAGAGAATGAGTAGATGAGAGATAAAAAGGGTATCTCATCACATGGACATAAAATTTAAATCAATAAGGATATAGAAGAACATATCCCAACATAATAGTATGTTAATTAAAAGACAAAACAAAAGAAGTCTTTTAAAAAGAGGAGGGTGAAAGGTTCCCTTACCGACATGGGTATCTTTCGAAACATACACCCCGTGAAAGAAGAACAATACAACATTGATGTAAATAATAATAAATGAAAGTATATTACACAATGAATAAAATAATGGGCAGTTCATACACCACTCAAAGGAAATTGTGGCAAGTGTAACATAAATCTGATGGGAATAAGAGTGAGATGAAAAATCTCTTACGAAAACTCGGCAGCCTAACGGCACCACTTAAAACTTCCAAAATGGATTGATGAGAAGAAATAGGGTCTCTCATCATATCAACATAAAGTTTATAGAAAGATAAATATAAAAGAACATCCCCCAACATAACAAATAGGAGCTTAAAATAAGTGTCATAAAGGAGAGTACTTAAAAAGAAAGAGAGAGGTTGGATCTCTTACGAAAATTCGGCAGCCTAACGGCGCCACTCAAAACTTCCAAAATGGATTGATGAGAGATAATAGGGTCTCTAATAATATGAAAATAAAAATTATAGTAATATTAATATAAAATAACATCCCAATCTCAAGAAAGATGAGCTCAAAAGGAATGACATAAAAGAGTGTACATAAAAAGAAAGAGAGGAGTAGGATCCCTTACCTCAAGTCCAACTTGTCTTGTTCATTTCTTTATATTCCTGAATAATAAACATTGGTAAATTTATAATTGCCTAAGGAAATACTTTAAAGATTATTATTCAGTTCATATCACATATTATAATGTTATAAAAATTGTTTAATAATGTTAGTTCATATCAGACGTTTTTGTCGATGTTTGGTACATGAGTCAAAAATGAACTTGTTTGAAAAGAATTTTCCATGTAGTTATAGGTACATCATATCCATAATAGGATTGATGTTTTAAATATCATATATATCCAGTATATATTCCTTTTATACTATTCCATAGCATTTGGAGATAAAAATTAAAATCACCGTTCATGGAGACGGTAGGCCGTACGTACGCATGAACGCTACTTTTATTTTTTGTCATATTAATGGAATTAAAACAAAATGAGAGATATATATATATGTTATAATTCCAGAATTATATCCATCATTTAGATTTAATATATTACATATATATCCATTATATATATGTACTTATAAAAGTACATAACATTTTGAGATAAGAAATGAAATGTACCGTTCATGGAGACGGTAAGTCGTACGTACGCATGAACGCTACTTCCATTTCTATTTCATATTTAATGGAATTAAAACATAATGATATATAATAATATTTTAATTCCAGTATGGTATCATATATAATATCTTGAAATATATCCTTTATACGTTCCACATATGGTATTAACGAATCAAATCACTTTGAGGGGGCGGTAGTCTGCACTTCCTTAAATGAAGATATCGCGTTTACCCATAATGGAAACCATAAAGGTATGACATAAATGAAAAATACAGAAGCTTAAGTAAAAAAATAAACATATTTTATATCATATCTAAATATATTTTCATCTTAATGGCCACCTTTGAAGGTGTTTGAAGAATGTTGAACAATCATCGTTTCGTGAGGCAGAAATTCACCATCCACAGAAACAATATGTTCTTTAACCATTAGATGTAGGTGTGTGTAAGTGTAGCTCGAATCCTTATTATAAAAACATCCTAGTATATTTAAGATACTGGATTTTTTACAAAATAAATGAATAAAAATAGTTTAGGGGGTTGGAGAAGCAAAATAAAACAAAAGGACACAAGTGAAGACGTTACCTTAAAATCGGGTAACTCCCTTTAGTTTGAGCTCAAAGGCTTCCTTGGGAAGACATCTGCCCAAAGTGAGGCTTCAAGTAGTTATAGAGGGATGTTTAGAGACAAAATGGGCAGGGTTTGTCCGAGCCAAAGGTTTTGGAAGTGTGGGTAAGGAGGTAGAGTTAGGGGCCTTTTATAAGAGGAGAGGAGGGGCACTCTTGGAAAGTAAGGAAATGTTACTTTATTTTAGAATGATTTTCGGATTTTAATGGTCCCACATTGATTTTTTTCGAGGATAAGGTGATAAGGGTTCTAAATCCACCCATCCAATAGGTTTTTGACATGTGTAGGTCTTAGATTTTACATTATCTTTCCATTTTATTTAAGTCCTTTATTAATGAGGTAATCACTGCATCATCATGATGTCATTAATAATTTTATTTATTTAATGTCTAAAAATTATAAAAAACTATCATGATGTAGGAAATATTTTTATCTTTCCAATGACTATTTATAGTTAAAAATATGACTTGTATAACCCTATGTAAAATTTTTTTTAGTAAAACAACTCATGTTTGTGGCATTTTTAATTTTACATTAGATAAAAAGTTATTTATGTCATTTCCCAACCAAAGTGGCTCCATGGGGTCCCCAAGTTGACCAATGGATTGTCTTGGTCGGTTATTACTCATCCAATGAGGGTAGGACATGTTTCTAGGTCATTTCATTTTATTAAAATATTATTCTTACCTTAAACTACACTAATTACCTCTAATCGCGATTAAAAACTTAATAAGTTACTATTCACCAAAAAATTATTTAAATCCCATTGAACCACATTTTACATCTTAATGAAAACCATTTATGTTGGATTTTTGAAATTCAAAACACAAAGATGGAAAAATTTCATTTAAACGGAAAATCAGTTTTTATAAGTACCACTTAGTGGTTTCACTATTCATCAAAAATTGATGTTTTTCAGAAAATTACCAAAAATTCAACCTAAGCTATATTTGATATTCTGAATTAAAAAATGATGTCTATTTTACAAAATTCAAAACATATAAGTTGTATTAATTAATTTAATAATTAATTCCCACTGTCAGAGCAAATAGCGTGTTTTTATGAAACAATAAGTATCAAAAGATTGACACTAGTTTAAGTCCAATTTCATAGTGAAATTAATTCCAACGACCACTATTGGATTAAATGGTAAAAATATATTCTAATTTCACTTTAAAACAAATTCAAAAGATAATCTAATCATATAAATAAATTAGATTAAAAACAGGTTTTGAATTAAAATACAACATTTTCCACTATTCATTAAAAATTGATCTTTTTCGAAAAAATACCAAAAATTTACACAAAGTAAATTTTGATGTCCTGATTCTAAAGAAGAATTTTATTTTGTAAAATATAACACATAAAATTGTCAAAAAGTGGATTTAAAGTAGGTTCTCCATCAAAAGGCGGTTAATCGACCTTTTAAAGAATATTGGAATGTTTACGCTTAAAATTGGATTCATTCGCATTTTTAATCCTATAACATTTATTGTAAAGAGTAAAAATATTTGACAAACATATATAATTATTTTTTAGTTAGTTCTGTTCATTCTCGACATTACAACGGCTAGGCGTTAACTATCATAATATTATTTTATTATTAGAGTGCAACGTAAGATTCCCAAGAAACTCATTGTTGCGTGTTGGGTACGCCATCGAGCATAGCATCCCTTTTAAAGTAATATTAATATTTTATTCAAAATTATGGATAAATATGAAAATGTCATATTCTTTATTTACCTGGGGTGTTACATCATTCCCCCCTTTTGGGAATTACGTCCCTGCAATTTTAAAATTGAGCTTGGAAACATCCTTGAAAGTCCCACATCGGAACAAGAGTCGGTAAAACAATCACTTTAAAATAAATAAAGATAAGTACAAATGTCACCCGAGTTAACCCATACTAGGATTCCATGTAGGAAAAACATGGACATGGAGGAGAAAACATAGGGTCATGTTCTGATGGAGAGTGATAGAAAACATGTTTAGGAGAAAGTTAACCACAAGAAAATCACAAACTTGTGATGGGTTAAATGGTATTCGATTCCCCAGTAGGAAAAGTTAATAGAAAACATTTTTGTTTTAAGTTACTTTTTATTGAGGAATTTATTCATAAGGAAACATAATCACTTATCTTGTTGACTTTCAACTTTTATTAGATTCCTTACACAAACTCATATTTTCTCCAAAAGACGAGTATTTAGGAAGACTTGTTCACATTAAGAGTACTATAATCAACTTTTAGAGAATCACCTAATCCACAAAAGAGAAATATATATTTCCTATATCTTTAGACAAAAATAGAAACCAAAATTGTTAGTATGAGGTCAGATAATCCAAAAAAGGATAACCCTTTATAAAAAGAAAATCTATTCTTAATCTCCAAAATTTGTCCAACAAAACCCAAAGTTCAACGAGGACCATTCGATAAACAATTTGTCCATAAAATTATTCAAAGTAAACCAAACTAATATTTAAACCCAAATATTTGAAGGATTTAGTCACATAGTCTTCCAAGTTAAATCGTAACATTTATCTCCAAACAACATCAGTTGCTCTTAAAGTATCGTATTGAAAAGTAATTAACCTAATCACATATCCTCTATGATAGGTTAATCATTTCCATATATAACCCAAAATAAAATTACTCTTGATTCCTAAAATCATCTAATTAAAAAGAATTAGTCAAACTAACCAGGTACTTCATGTAGTCCAGTGGTAGGCGATAAATACCAGTCGCACTTTGGTTGTGGGTTCGATTCCCGCAGCTTTGTCTGATGCGACGGGTTGTCACACGGTCTGCGTGTTGTCCTTTTTCCAAACTATATAATTCTCAAATCATTCCCCAAAAAGAGATAAAATAATCAAAAATAACCATAACATAATTTAACCTCAATTTTATCTCATGCCTTTCACTTCCATCATAACATATAGTAACCCATAATTACCTCAACAGTAAGGATCATATAAACCCTACTGGTTACCTTTATAATTATTACCAGAACTTCCACATCGATTGGTCATATCGTACATGATTCATTACAGAACATAGCAAGGTTCAAGTGGATGGTCATGACTCCTTGACAGTTGGTTTAGAACAACCACGAGTTTCCTCATTGAATACCTCATTTCATCCAGTCTCTTAATCAGAGAACCACCACAGTTTCTTCAAACCTATTGTCACTTTGGTGCCTACTAGATCCATCCATTCACTAAAAATAGAAATGTCAGTGTGAGTATATCAACAAAACCATCATGTACTAATGAGGAATATAACCACTAAGATATACTTACTTATTCACTTTATCTAAAACTAGGACTCTTTCTGAAATCCTAACCATTATGGTAATTTCACTTATGCTTAGAGGATACCCTAACCTCTAAAGTTATCTAAACTGACCTTTGATACCAACTATAAGGCCCCAGCCTTAAACCTTACTTAATCTTGAGTTATTACAAGATTACACAATGAGGATCTTTTCAGGTTTAGAGTTTTAGAGAATTAGATCATAAAACTTGCATTACATTCCACATTTAAACAAAGTGGTTACATAAAGATAGTATTCCTTTATCCCATCAACGGAAACATATTTAAAATAAAACATGGATTCTTTCTTGACACTTCCTTGTCACTATCATCATATCATGTACCATTCCCTGGACCTGTGAAAAACATTTCAAAAAAAACATGGGATGAGCATAAAAAGCTCTGTAAGGGTTATAAAAATATGGAAAGGAAACATGAGTTCATATATACATAAGAATGAAATCATAATTTACCCATAAAACACAGGCACTTTAACATACCTCATAAAATCATGAATAAATCATAGAAATCATAAGACATAAAAGGTAACTTGAGGCATTCATAACATTCTTACATAGGGAGTAACCCTCTTGGTTACGTTTTGAATACCCACCACAGTATATTCCCTAAATCTCTTCAGAGAAACCTTAACTTTTCACTCCATCGCGTTACCCAATGCATTGGAGATCTATATTGGGTTCACCCGCCCTTAGTTTATCATGGAACCACCCGTCTTCATAACAATGCCCACGAACCATAACATAATCGTATCACATAAAACACGCATAAAGGAAACATAACATTTCCACTTTTCAATCACAAGATATCAATACAACACATTGATATGAAAACATTATGAAAACCATTTTCAATACCGAAATAATAGAATAGTAAAACATGGTATTTATTTTTCTTTTAAAAAACGGTATGTCTTGTAGAGGAAGCTGAAACTCAAATAATGGTCACAGTGGTGAAGAAGTCGTTGTCGCCGCATACGTACGACAGAAACATTCCCTTTTGTCATTTAGTAAACACTTCATATAAAAAAGATTCCTTTTGAATAAACATAAAAGTCAAAGGGGTTTATACACCGTATAAAAGTAGGTTGTGTATAAAACAAAATATGCCTCAATGAAAGGAGATTGAGACGAAGTCCCATACAAATATGGTATCCTTGGATTAAGGATAAATCAATTACATAATTATGTGTGACAAACTAATACACCAAATATAAGTGGATATTAAGTGTAAAACAATAATAGGTTATTCACACATATTCATAGAACGACATATTAAAAGAGTACAAGCTTATCCCAAAGAATCAAAATTGGGTTAAGAAGTTCCCTTGCAAAAATTTGACAGCCTACCGGCGTCACTACAAAATTCAGAAAATGAGTTGATGAGAGATAAAAAGGGTATCTCATCACATGGACATAAAATTTAAATCAATAAGGATATAGAAGAACATATCCCAACATAATATTATGTGAATTAAAAGACAAAACAAAATAAGTCTTTTAAAAAGAGGAGGGTGAAAGGTTCCCTTACCGACATGGGTATCTTTCGAAACATACGCCCCGTGAAAGAAGGACAATACAACATTGATGTAAATACTAATAAATGAAATTATATTACACAATGAGTAAAATAATGGGAAGCTCATACACCACTCAAAGGAAATTGTGGCAAGTGTAGCATAAATCTGACGGGAATAAAAATGAGATGAAAAATCTCTTACAAAAACTCAGCAGCCTAACGGCGCCACTTTAAACTTCCAAAATGGATTGATGAGAGGAAATAGGGTCTCTAATCATATCAACATAAAGTTTATAGAAAGATGAATTTAAAAGAACATCCCCCAACATAAAAAAGAGGAGCTTAAAAGAATTGACATAAAGGAGAGTACTTAAAAAGAAAGAGAGAGGTTGGATCTCTTACGAAAATTCGTCATCCTAACGGCGCCACTCAAAACTTCCAAAATGGATTGATGAGAGAGAATAGGGTCTCTCATCATATTAACATAAAAATTACAGTAATATTAATATAAAAGAACATCCCAATCACAAGAAATATGAGCTTAAAAGGAATGACATAAAAGAGTGTACTTAAAAAGAAAGAGAGGAGTAGGATCCCTTACCTCAAGTCCAACTTGTCTTGTTCGTTTCTTTATATTCCTGAATAATAAACTTTGGTCAATTTATAATTGCCTAAGTACCTCCATTAAAAATTATTATTCAGTTCATATCACATATTATAATGTTATAATAATTGTTTAATAATGTTAGTTCATATCAGACGTTTTTGCCGATGTTTGGTACATGAGTCAAAAATGAACTTGTTTGAAAAATAATTTTCCATGTAGTTATAGGTACATCATATCCATAATAGTATTGATTTTTTAAATATCATTATATCCAGTATATATTCATTTTATAATATTCCATAGCATTTGGAGATAAAAATTAAAAGCACCGTTCATGGAGACGGTAGGCCGTACGTACGCATGAACGCTACTTTCATTTTTTGTCATATTAATGGAATTAAAACAAAATGAGATATATATATATATGTGTTATAATTCCAGAATGATATAAATCATTTAGATGTAATATATTACATATATTTCTATTATATATATGTACTTAAAATAGTACATAACATTTTGAGATAAGAAATGAAATGTACCGTTCATGGAGACGGTAACTCGTACGTACGCATGAACGCTACTTCCATTTCTATTTCATATTTAATGGAATTAAAACATAATGATATATAATAGTATTTTAATTCCAGTATGGTATCATATATAATATCATGAAATATATCCTTTATACGTTCCACATATGGTATTAATGAATCAAATCACTTTGAGGGGGCGGTAGTCCGCACTTCCTTAAATGAATATATCGCGTTTACCCATAATGGAAACCATAAAGGTATGCCATAAATGAAAAATACAGAAGTTTAAGTAAAACATAAAAATATTATATATCATATATAAATATAGTTTCATCTTAATGGCCACCTTTGAAGGTGTTAGAAGAATGTTGAACAATCATCGTTTCATGAGGCAGAAATTCGCCATCCACAGAAACAGTATGTTCTTTAACCATTAGATGTAGGTGTGTGTAATTGTAGCTCAAATAAATCTTATAAAAACATCCTATTATGTTGAAGATACTGTATTTGTTACAAAATAAATGAATAAAAAGAGTTTAGGGGGGTGGAGAAGCAAAATAAAACAAAAGGACACAAGTGAAGACGTTACCTTAAAATCGGGTAACTCCCTTTGGTTTGAGTTAAAAGGCTTCCTTGGGAAGACTTCTGCCCAAAGTGAGGCTTCAAGTAGTTATATATGTATGTGGAGAGAAAAAATGGGCAGGGGTTGGCCGAGCCAAAGGCTTTGGAAGTGTGGGTAAGGAGGTAGAGGTGGGGGCCTTTTATAAGAGGAGAGGAGGGGCACTCTTGGAATGTAAGAAAATGTTACTTTATTTTAGAATGAGTTTTGGATTTTAATGGTCCCAAATTTATGTGTTTCTAGGATAAGGTGATAAGGGTTCGAAATCCACCCATCCAATAGGTTTTTGACATGTTTAGGTTTTAGATTTTACATTATCGTTCCCTTTTATTTAAGTCCTTTATTAATGAGGTAATCGCTGCATCATCATGATGTCATTAATAATATTATTTATTTAATGTCTAAAAATTATAAAAAAACTATCATGATGTATGAAATCTTTTTATCTTTCCAATGAATATTTATAGTTAACAATCTGACTTGTATAACCCTATGTAAAAATTGTTTTAGTAAAACAACTCATGTTTGTGTCATTTTTAATTTTACATTAAATAAAAAGTTATTTATGTCATTTCCCAACCAAAGTTGATCCATGGGGTCCCCAAGTTGACCAATGGATTTTCTTGGTCGGACATGACTCATCCAATGAGGGTAGGACATGTTTCTAGGTCATTTCATTTTATTAAAACATTATTCTTACCTTAAACTACACTAATTACCTCTAATCGTGATTAAAAACATAATAAGTTACTATTCACCAAAAAATTATTTAAATCCCATTGAACCACATTTTACTTCTTAATGACAACTATGTATGTCGGATTTTTGAAATTCAAAACAAAAATATGGAAAAATTTCATTTAAACGGAAAATCAGTTTTTATAAGTACCACTTAGTGGTTTCACTATTCATCAAAAATTGAAGTTTTTTAGAAAATTACAAAAAATTCACCCTAAGCTATATTTTATATTCCGAATTCAAAAATGATGTCTATTTTAAAAAATTCAAAACATAATTTGTATTAATTAATTTAATAATTAATTCCCGCTGTCAGAGCAAATAGCGTGTTTTTATGAAACAATAAGTATCAAAAGATTGACACTAGTTTAAGTCCAATTTCAAAGTGAAATTAATTCCAACAACCACTATTGGATTAAATGGTAAAAATATATTCTAATTTCACTTTAAAACCAATTAAAAAGATAATCTAATCATATAAATAAATTATATTAAAAAGTGGTTTTGAATTAAAATACAACATTTTCCACTATTCATTAAAAATTGAACTTTATCGGAAAAATACAAAAAAATTACACAAAGTAAATTTTGATGTCCCGATTCTAAAGAAGAATTTTATTTTTTCAAATATAACACATAAAATTTTCAAAAAGTGGATTTAAAAGAGGTTCGCCATCAAAAGGCGGTTAATCGACCTTTTAAAGAATATTGGAATGTTTACGCTTAAAATTGGATTCATTCGCATTTTTAATCCTATAACATTTATTGTAAAGAGTAAAAATATTTTACAAACATATATAATTATTTTTTAGTTAGTTCTGTTCATTCCCTCCATTATAACGGCTAGGCGTTAACTATCATAATATTATTTTATTATTAGAGTGCGACGTAAGATTCCCAAGAAACTCGTTGTTGTGTGTTGGGTACGCCATCGAGCATAGCATCCCCTTTAAAGTAATATTAATATTTTATTTAAAATTATGGATAATTATGAAAATTTCATATTATTTATTTACCTGGGGTGTTACACTCTCGATCTGAGTGTCATACCGATGCCCCGTGCTGGTCGGTCACATGACCTCATGTGTGCCTCCCCATGAACCAGAGTCTGGTGATTTGTAGTGAGGGTATAATATCAATCATGGGGATACTATAACCTCTTCATAAATGTAAAACCATAAAAATAAAAATAAAAAATAATAAAAATAATACATAACCATAACAAAATAATACTATTATCACATAATGACAAAAATAGAAATAAAATATCCAAACCAAGATTGTAGATATGTCCCACCAAAATACATGTCAAGTAAATAACTAATAACCAATAGAAAAACACACTAACCTTACCAAGTGGGTATAGAATCACAGTTGGTTTCCTTATCCATGCTCCATCCCAAATCAGCCATCTAACATAGTGATCTATCCCTTATCCTTTCTTGTAAACATGAAGTCCTTTTGGGTACCAATCGTAACTTGAGAAGGGTGTTAGTACAACTCAGTGGGACACCACCAATGGTACTAAAATAATATCAATTAAATAACAGTGTATGTAGTTCAATACTGAATAAAATACTTGAAAGCAATGAAAATAGTTTACATATATTATATTTCCCTTTATTTAACCAGATAACCTATCGGGTTCCCAAGGACACTCGAACCCTTAATACTTGTGTTCTCCCATGCCAGAGTTTGAGTTATACCTAATGTATATCAAATTTCATAATACCAATATTATCATTTACCATTTTAGTTAAATTAATATTATAGACAATTTTAAGAATAGGAAAATGCTAATTATTTTTACTAGAATTATATGGATAGGTTCCCATGGGGTTTGGAAGAATAAATTCATGTCCCACAACCTATTTTTCAAATAATCACACAAGAGGGGTTTTTAAGTAATATTATATGTCCCACAGTCATAATCACATGCATGTATTTTGGTTTAGAATGCCACGTCGAGAACCCTGTGGGTATTTAAAGCTTCACTCCATGTCCGAAAACATGTTTATCAAATAATAAATTGTATCAAAATATCTCATGTATGACCATATCACATATATCACAATATCACATATATTACAAATCAATTACCAATTTCATATTATTTAGTAACCTTAATCACATAAATTAATATAACCAATTCACAATCATAGAATTCCTTTAAATGGATTAGAAATTATTTAATCCAATTCTACAATCAGTATAATTTATTATTTAATTCACAAATTAATTAATAAAATTCAACCAATTGGATATTAAATAAATCATTAACAAATTCACCAATTAATTATTTAAATTAAACAATCACATCAATCCATTAATTATTTCACCAATTAATTAATCCAATCCACCCTATTGCATAATTAAAACATTCAAGGTTTCTATAAAATAATTTATTCAATCAATATTCAATTATTACACATGAAGATTTAAATCTAACAAATTCACACAAGAAACTTGGAATCATGACTATGGGAACTGAATATAGACTACCTACCTTCAGATTGACAATGAATGCTCACAAAAAAATCCCTGATTGAAGAAAAAAAATTGAGATCATGATGAAGATAGATATCTAGATCTGGAACCTAAATCCAAGATAAAATAAATAGTTTTTTTTAACCTAGATCTAGATACATAATAAATAGAGGGGAAAACCCTTTAATGTTTTGGGAGAAACACGATATAGATAATGAGATAGATACGATAAAATTGGGATGAGAAAATCTAACTAGTATAGCTAAATATCAACAATTTGGGAAGCAAAATCACAAAAACAAGATGTTAGATATACCATGGAATGTGTTTGGGAAACAACAAAATTATAGGAAAGGTTTATGGTTGATCTAAGGGGTTTAGGGATATAATATTTGGGTATAGAAAATTTTAAAATAATTTCTGTGGGATTTAATTTCCACACACATGGTTTCCTATGAAGGAGAACATGAATTTAAATACAATGAGCCTATTCTAGCTAGGGATCATGGTATATCCTAATAAGATACATTGTATAAGAAACCATGAGACAACCCAACAATTCCCCTCTGAATTCGGTTGTATAGTTTTCTGGGGCAGAGCGCAAGGTTTTGGAAAACTATGCGCCAAACATCCACTACCCAGATTCTCACCTAAATGTAAAATTTTCCACCAAAACACATCAAACATAAAACCCAACCAGAGAATACTCAAAATAAGAAAAATGAGTACCTAAAAACAAAACCATTCCATCTCTACAAATGGTCAGGAACATACAATATCCCAACCTTATAATAGTTATTCCTTTATAAATACTCCCATGTATTTCTACAATTACAAGGTAAAAAGATCGGGCCACTGAGCCCAAATAAATAGTTCTCTCTCTCATGTTTCCTCCTAAACATGACCATATTTCCACCAAACATGAACTATCAGCATGAACATTCCCAGAAACACCTTCTCACTGTGATCCAACACATGTATCAGATACTCCTCACTTGAAACATCAATCATGAGCTCCAAATCATCTACATCAATCCCATAAGAAGGGTCAGGGTGATCCCCTTGTAGTTGTTCCACATGATAAATGTCATGAATAACATTGTACCTCTACATAAGATCTAATGGGTAGGCCACTAGCCATATTCTCCCCCCAAAATTAAATTGTCCAACAACCCTTGGCACCAACTTCAATTGTCTTTTTATCCAGCAGTGACCCAATCTAGGAAACAACTGAAGAAAAACATGATCACACTATCAAAACTCTATGGGTCATCGATAGCTATCATCATACAAATTATGTCTACTCTAATACATATCCATATGCATCCAAATCAACTGAACCTATTCTAGAATCTCCTACACAAGACTTGGTCTCAGAAATGCTGACTCACCAGCCCCCATCTTGTATAGAGGTGATCTAAAGAGCCTATCATAAATTTTATAATGTGGTACCATCTATATAGTTTCATAAAATATGGTTTTATGGGTGAACTCCACCAAGGATAGGTGATTATCCCATGAACCACTAATGTATAGGATCCATGCCTAAGTCATATCCTCTAGAACCTATATAGTACATTCCAACATTCCATCTTTATGTGGGTGGAATTTCATACTCAAGAAAACCTATATACCAAGATCCTTATGTAAGTCCATCTAGAATAATGAAGTAAAACACAAGTTTTGGTCTGAATCAATACTCTATGTCACTCGATGTATATGGACTATATCTTGAATGTATAAATCTCCCAAATGATCCACTGAGGAGGTCTCTGGAATGAGGATGAAATGCGCTACTTTTATCAGCAGATCCACAATCACCCATGTAGGGTCATTCCACTAAAGTGTCTTCATTATACCAACCAAAATGTATATAGTAATTCCATCCCACTTTAATAATAGAATAATAAATTGTTGTAGTAAAATTTTAGATCATTGATGCTCAGAATTCCCCTATTGATAGGTGTAACATTATGTCACAAACCATTCTATCACATTCTCAATTACCGACCACTAATACTATTTTTGTAGGTCATAGTAAATTTTGGCCAAACCCAGATACACCACCAACTTCATGGCATAAAATTCATTCATCAAATCCTCTTGAATTCTCATATTCACAAAAAACTAATTCATGACATTGCCGATCTCATCCTTATCTATGGTATAATCAGAAGGTGTTTCCCCACCATGTTGGTTTTCCCACGAGGTCATAAATTTTGGATCCTCATATTTTCTTACATAATTCAACAAAAATTTGTAGACTCCATTGAAATTTATATGAGATTCACCTTCTCTTGTATTTTATAAAATAAAAAATGCATCTCTTCTAGCAAGGTCATCATCTTCTACTTTGAACTAGACTCCTAAAACGCATGAGTTTGTGTTTTCCTACGTGAAGCATGAGGGACACTGTATACCTTACCTTTCATATATGATATCACAAAATCAAAATAATGCATATACTCAACCCACCTCTACTAAAATATATTAAAATATCATTTTGAAAATATGATCTTTAATATATTGTTATCTATATAAAAATGAACTTCACACCCAATAGATAATGTCTTAAACAATTCAAATCATAAACCAATGAAGACAACTCATGTTCATGTGTAGTGAAATTCCATTCATGTGGCCTTAACTGACATGAACCATACTTAAAAACATGATATCCTTGCATCAACAATTCTCCCAGACCTATCTTAGAAGCATCACTAACTATGGTTTACTTCTCAGTTGGCTCAGGTAGGATCAATATTGGTGTTGTTATTAAGCTCCCAATGGTGTATCAGTCATCATAACCCCACTCATAAAGTCCACCATTATGATCAAACCATTAAAAATTTGTTACGATATAAAATAATGAGATTCACCAGTATCAAGAAAGGCATTGGATAGCATAGAAGCTATAAGAATATTACCTATAACTATTGACAGTCAAGACTCTCTATCCACCAGTGTTTGTTAAAAGACATGTAATTTTACTACCCCTCTCCCCTGTGATATAGTCTGTGTCCCCATATATACACAAATATTCTGATATGGGTGCTAATTCAAAAAATCAACACATCCACTACCTCTATAACCACAGTTAGTATAACTAAACCTTCCATACTAATACAGAGTATAAAATCTCCTTACTCCACTCTGATTCTTCCTAGATACTACATAATTACTCATCTATCATAGGTTCCTATAGAACCTATATAGATGTCCAATCCTGCTGCAATCTCAGCATTGCATAAGTGGTTGGGGACAATGTCTGTGAATGTGACCTTGCCTACTACACCAGTGAAAAGTTGAACATGCAGGATCTAGAGTAACTGAACCTTAACCCTATTTGATATTATTGTTATATACATTGATGAAATTATCTAAGAAATTATTCCTACTCTGGTATGGTGTACCTCCTGGTCATCTCGTAGAACCCACTTATCCTCCGCTAGAAGCCTCCTTCAAGTTTACAATTGATATGACAGCCTGATTCACCACTTCTGAAAACATATTCCTCCCAAAGATATTCATCAAGAACTAAATAATTCATTTAATCCAATCCTTATACAAATTTTCTATAGTATCCTAATCTTATAATAATTCTAGAACAATGTGCTGAAAATCCCTAAAGCATCCAACATAGTCCATCATGACTATATTACCCCAATTAAACCTCATAAACTCATATATTCACTCTTTCCTGAGGGTCATATGATAAATTTTCTCCAATAATTTATCTTAATGGGTTTTCAAATCCATGTTTTCTAGCTATCCATTTTGATATTAGATTTCCTACAAAATCATCTCTTGATCACATAACATGTAAACATCTAATTTAACTCTCTTCATTGTAGGAGTATCTAAGTGGTAAATTATTTTCTGGATAAAATCAATCCATATCCCATCTTCCTCAGGTACACCATCTATAATAAAATTCATAGGGTACCACAGTTGGAACTCTTGTATTGAATCATACATGTTCTCCAAAACCCACACTAGGTTTCCTTCCATGATTTCCATGAGGTGAGAAATGTTTTCATGGAACTACTCTCAGACTTCCTCATGAGGCACTATAACACCCTGAGATTTTATGAAAAATATTATTTTAATTTCATTAATGTATTGTGTTTTATGCTACACCAAGATTACCTTGTTCTATACGCAACACCGTATTAGCTTGCTGTATACGTAACACTATTCTTGGATCGTGTTACACACAATTTTGATAATAGTTATTCTATGCAACATTGAGTATATATATATATATATATTCAATGTATAAATGAAATATGGTTGGATTATATTATACGAAACAACGAAGTATTCTTTCACAACACCCAACCCTGACTTGGCTTGCATTACACGCAATCGCGACCTTCCTCGATAGCGTGTGTTGTACACAATATCGAGTATTAATAAACAAAGATATATTATTATAATATTGTCATGAACTAGCCGTTATGAATAGTATTAACTAAATTTTGAATTTTATAACAATATTATTCATCTTAAACATTTTCTAGAACATGGTATAAGAACAAAATAAATTTTTCGGGTAAAATAAGTATTTTTCAAAAAATGCAGTTTTGCCGCCTTTTGATGGTGCACCTACTTTAAATCTAGTTTTTGACATGTTTATATGTTCAATTTGACAAAATAAAATTCTTATTTTGAATCAGGATATAAAAATTTACATTAGATAAAGTTTTGATATATTTCCGATAACTTTCATATTTTAATTAATAGTAAAAACAAGCTATATTTTAATTAAAAACAACTTTTTTCATCGTAATATCTTATGTGGTTAAATTATAATATTGAATGGTTTTAAAGTATAAATATAATATATTTTTACCATTTAATATAATTTATGTCATTAGCATTGATTTTACCTTGAATTCGTAGGTTAAAACAATTCAATCTTTTGCAATATTTTAAAGAAAAACCCGTTTTCTTTCGACAACGGGATTAATTTTAATTTAATTTCTGCATATTTTGTGTATTGAATATGGAAAAATGGATTCCATATTTGGAATCAGTGGGTAAAAATTATGTTAATAAGCTACTTTTTATTTTTGGGCATTGTGAATAGTAACTACGGTAAATTTTATTTACTATAGTTAAAGGTAAATCAGGTAATTAAGGGTAAATATAAGATTATAAAATTACCCTAACACTTGTAAAAATCCTATTGGATGGCTAAAAGTAGACCCATATAACCTAAGGGTCGGATTATATTCATTTTATGGACTTTTGTCCATGAAAATAATTTAATTATTATTAAAACCAAAGAATGTGACAACATGTCACTTTCTTAAATCTTATAAGTATAATAATTTTAATTTAGTGATACACTTCATGAAACTTCGAACATGAATAGTCTCAAGAAATATAATACAATTATCTACATCACAGGAATTTATTTATAATTTTTAGGGATTAAATAATTATCATTTATTATGACACAAAGATGATGTAGTAATTGTCTTATTAATGAAATATTGACATAATTGATGTTATAAATGCCCAAATAAATGTAATTTGAGACTTTTTATGACTTACATTAATTTTCTAGGTTAATATGACATATTATTGTTGATATAAGGAACTTTGTTAGAACTTATCATTCTGTTATGAATTTCATAAAAATAATGTACCAAATAGTGTCAAAATTGACATAAATTAGTTTTTAAAACAAATATTATATTATTAATTGTTATTTAATTCCTAAAAATCTAAGGTTCGACCAAATGACTTATATAAGGATAGATATATTAATAATAAACAACTTCGGGTTCTTTTGGCTTGATATAGTATGTTTATTAACCTTATAGTGTAAGAAAAAAAGAAGACACGGTAAAAGTTAAATTATCTAACTTAAAGTTAAATCTAAATGATAAGGTTAAAATTGATACCTAAACTTGTATAAATTCTATTTGATGAGAGGCGTTCGACCCATCCCCACCTTAGCTTCGAAATAAATCAATTTGGAGCTATTTAAAACTGAACTTGACTTTATAATAAAATAATATTTTTAGTTATTCCAAAGGTGCCCCTCTCCCCCCTTATAAAAGGGCACCTCCTCCCTCTCCTCCTCACACCAATTTGAGCATTCAAGCTCAGACAACCCCTGCCAAAATCTCTTCTTCACTTCCCTAGTATCATCTTAGAGGTCCTGGTCTTCTTCAAATACCATCCTTAGTTCTTTAAGTGGAGGTTAAGAAAATGCGCGTCAAAAAGAGGTAATATCCATTACCGATCTTTTTCAATTTCTTTCTTCTTCAACTTCTTCTTCTTTAGTTGTTTCATGATAAAGTAATAACATAATTATTTATTATATACTAATATGTTATTATAAATATGAAACAACTCTAATTAACCTTCTATCCATCCTACGGAAAAAGGAAATCACCGCGCGTGCGTACGTACGGAATACCGTCTCCACGCCGTGGTGTAATCTATTTTCTGCCACCACTTTAATTGGATGGGTATAATGGTGTAATGAGTAACTATATATTATTATTATAAAGTGATATTGATACTGAAAAAGTATACATACACTTCAACACAAGTTCACGATCATGAGAATGATATCATCGCTCGTGCGTACGTACGGACTACCGTCTCCACGACGCGATGAGATTCATTATCCATGTTAACCATTCCAGAATGATTATAAAGTATATATAATGAATAATAATGAAATATATGACATGGTAAATCTACTGGATTTATGTATATATATATGTCATCTACTTACTTCCATTCAAGACAATAAGGAAAGGAAAACAGCGTTCATGCGTTCATACTTACTTATTTCATTTTTCTATCTATTATATATATATATATACTGAATATATATGATATATAAATCATGTTTTATATTCTGGAAGTAAGCAAATCATGATATAAGTAATAATAATGTCAATAACAACAAGTCCAAACACCTATGATAAATGAAACGATTTTACCCAAAACGCTTCTTTAACATGGAATTTACAAAAGAACGGGTAATATAAAGTCATAAGTGAACCATATATGATATCATAACAATGAATATGATTCTTTAATAAGTTAATTACATTATTTAAATCATTATACAGGAGTTTCGGATACGTACAAAGCATATCGGACATAAGGTAAGTGAAAATATCACAATCTCATTTTTATCCGAGATTTTTTATACTTTGGTATTTACTGGGGTGTATTTTATCATCCACATCCATGTTTCCTAAATATGTAATATTATTTCCATCCACCGAAAATTGTTTAAATCCATTTTTTTACCCTTTGGTGAGTTTATAGTAAAATATATGAAAGGAATCTTTTGTCGTTTTTTGTACGAGGTACTTTTTGACTTTTCCGACAAAAGTACGAGAAGAATGTTTTTTTATACGGCATAAATGGATTTTTAAAACAATATTTCCAAGAATCTTCCTTTACAAATTTTCAAGTTTATTTTTAATCAAATTATTTTAGTTTAGAATTGTGTGACATATTAAGAAAGGAAAAGTTTTTTTGAAGTAGAAAGGATATTTTCCTCAAGAATGGAGTTCAAGTGTTTTATCAAAATTATTTTCCATCTAAGATAATATAGGGTTATGTTTCTATCCCTATTATTACATGGATTTGATTATGTTGTGATGGAAATATTTTTATTAATTCCTTTATCTTATATGAATTGTTTTATGATGTCATGTTGTTTAAGAATCCCATTTTTATTACATGGGTTATGCTGTGATGTATGATTTATGATTTTGTGGCACACATATGAATGGTATCATTATGAGATGGGTGGGACCTATATCTCCCTCCAATTCATTGGGTAAAGATTTTATATCTCATGAGATAGACATGGCTGGAACGGTAGGTTATACCGGTTCAGTGAAACAGTACTGAAACGAGGGTGACTCGGTTCAGAAATGGACTTTGTCCACTAAGATAGTCTTGGAAATGAGTCTTGACTAATAAGATATGATTCTCTATGATTATGTGTGTATGACAAAAAGTTTCATGTTTTAAGTTATGATTATTGGGATTTTATTTCACTACTATGATTTATCCCATGTTATGAAATTATGCGCTCTTTTGCAGGTTAAGATTTCCAAAATGTTATGTTCTTATGAATATAATGTGATTGATATTTATTTTGTTTACCCTTACTGAGAATTTGAGCTCACCATTTTATTTTTTCTTTTCCCCAGGATATAAAGAAAGGTTTTAGGTAAAAAAAAGGAAGATATTTATGGGAGATATTGAAGATCTTTCACCACGATTAGAAGATTATATTCCGAGTTTCCAAAGACACTAAACTATTACGGTCCTTGTGTGTGTGTTTTTATTATGTACTAAGTATTCCTCAAAAGTAATGTAATGTCTATGTACGTCAAGATTAGGGTCTCTACAGTTGGTATCAGAGGAAAAGGAGGTAGGAATGTATCCGATCCTTGGTAACTCTCACATGTGAGCGTTGGACGAAGCATGGCTCTCCGCCCAAGGGCTTCATGAGGAAATGGCTGCCACTGGGGATGGTGGTGTGTCCTACCCAGGGGGTGTAGCCACCCATGGAGTGCCCTGATAGGTATCAATTATAGTCCACTGGAAGTAATTCCAGACCGCTACAGTTGGTATCAGAGGAAAGGTTTAGTCAACCTTTGGAAACTAGGATGCGAAAACGTTAGTGAGATCCCTAGAGATATTTCTAAGGTATGTCTAGGGATGTCCCTAAGGATAAGTATACGTATAGGATATAGTCCTAGAACTATGGTAACGATATTAGATTAAACCAAAGATGTTAGATATTGAAGTTACTCCCCCTTTATTATGATTTTTTCCTCTCACACTATTCTTTTTGGGTTTTAGAAAATGGCTGGAAACAAGATGATTCACGATAATGGAGGATATGATGGACAATGGAATGATATTCTTCATGAGCAACCAAATGAAATGGGATTTGGAAGTCCAAACATCATTATTATGTCGAATCAGAAATCTCATAATATGATCAATAAAGTAAAATTTGGTAAGTTTCCTGACTCGGCTAATAAGAGAAAGATGGAGTTTCATGATGATCATAGAGGAAAGAAAGTTCAATTTCCCCTATGTAAATCATGTGGGAAGAGGAATCAAGGAGAATGTTTCAAAGGAACTGGAAGATGCTTTGGGTGTGGAAAAGAAGGACACAAAGCCAGTTAGTGCAAAGGAAAAGGATCAATTAACACCAGGGATGAGGATAATGGTATTGCTATGAAATCAACAATGGTTAAATGTTTTAAATGTGGAATGTACTGGAATTATGCAAACCAATTCCCTAAGGTAAAGTCTCATGAAGTGAATCAGTATGGTCTTATGGGTAGTATTTATGTTGATGATGATGAAGAGACTAAAAATGATATGTGAGATGAAAGAACTGTTGAAGATCGGTCAATGGTTTAAGAATGTAGTGGAATGATTACATGTTTATCATGTGTAATGTTGTATAAGTAATCTCATGGTACTATGGAATAAAGAGACATCTAAGGATTGTTACACTGTTGTCTTTCCTTGAGTTTTGAAAGTGTATGATTAATGTTACCAGTATCCATGAAAGGTTATTCAGATATTTTTGGAATGTAGATGATATGCACATAATGAAGGGATAAGGAGAAAATTAAATGTTTGATAGTATTCATGAGCTCATGACTGATATAAGGAAATAGTTATATCATGGTTTGAGTTTATAGAATTTTGGTCTTTTGGTATGTGGAAAGAGTTAAATTTTGACAGAATTCATGTTTTCACTAAGGTTTAATAGGTTTTCATTCTTCAAGAGAATACATTATTAAGGTATCCACATATTTGTAATTTGACCAACAAGATATATCTTATGATATATGGGGGATATATGATGGCATTCACGTGATCATTTTCTTTATACTATGATCTTGGACTAAAGTATTTTAGATAAGCCTAAAGATTGGAATGGATTATATTGGACATAAGTTAGTATTGTTTAAGGATAAAACTTTTTTGATTTTGTTGATGGGATGTTATAGTAATATAGCTTTAGAAAAATGACAACCTGCAGGACGGGCGACAGCCCATTGCGTCGGACAAGGCTGTGGGAATCGAACCCACAACCGAAGTACAACTAGCCTTTATCGCCTACCACTGGCCTACAGGAAGTCCCTGTTTAGTAGAAACTAGTTTTATTATATTAAGCAGTATGATATATGAAGTATAAGTCCATTTTAGGAACCATATATGATTAATATCACTATATATGGACTTATGTATTTTTTGATAACTTTTCTAACCTTTTGTTTGAGACAGATGGAATGACCCATCATTCTATCACATGATCTGCTAACACATCATGAATGACAAATTCAACTTCATTTCTTTAAGAGATGAAGTGGAAATTGTCCAAAGAACAACCAACGGTGAGACTATACCGAAATCACGAAAGTATTTCTTCTAATTCTAATTTCATCAACTTTAGGGAAATGATATTGAAAACCAAAAATTTTGTCCTAGTGCTCTTATATCTGATGAATCAGATGGTACCCTAGATCATCACAAATTTATGGCTTTGCGCTTGTTGGCTTTTTCATAGCCATGTTCTCTACCACTCTCTATCAGAACATGATGGTTAGATTTCTCTTCCATATCCATATTTTAACCTATGTTCTCCTATGTGGAAACCCAGGGATTAGTTAATTTGGGTAACCATTATACTTCATACTTTATTTTTTAAAGCCATGTTTTGGTATTCCTTTTTACTATGTGGGTTTCTATTAGACAAACTTTCGAGTAGTAAACCATTTATAACCCCGACGAATTTCGAGGGCGAAATTCATTTTAAGGGGGGTAGAATGTAACACCCTGAGATTTTATGAAAAATATTCTTTTAATTTCATTAATGTATTTTGATGTATTTTACACCAAGATTACCTTGCGCTATATGCAACACCGTATTATCTTGCAGTATACGCAACACTATTCTTGGATCGTGTTACACACAATTTTGATAATAGTTATTCTACACAAAATTGAGTATATATATATATATATTCAATGTATAAATGAAATATGGTTGGATTCTATTATATGAAACAATGAAGGATTCTTTCACAACACGCAACCCTGACTTGGCTTGCATTACACGCAATCGTGACCTTTCTCGATAGCGTGTGTTGTACGCAATACTGGGTTTTAATAAACAACAATATATTATTATAATATTGTCATGAACTAGCCGTTATGAATAATATTAACTAAATTTTGAATTTTATAACATTATTATTCATCTTACACATTTTCTAGAACATGGTATACGAACAAAATAAATTTTTCGGGTAAAATAAGTATTTTTCAAAAAATGCAGTTTTGCCGCCTTTTGATGGCGCACCCACTTTAAATATAGTTTTTGACATGTTTATATGTTAAATTTGAAAAAATAAAATTCTTATTTTGAATCATGATATAAAAATTTACATTAGATAAAGTTTTGATATTTTACCGATAACTTTCATATTTTAATGAATAGTAAAAACACGCTATATTTTAATTAAAAACAACTTTTTTCATCGTAATATCTTATGTGGTTAAATTATAATATTGAATGGTTTTAAAGTATAAATAGAATATATTTTTACCATTTAATATAATTTATGTCATTAGCATTGATTTTACCTTGAATTCGTAGGTTAAAACAATTCAATCTTTTGCAATGTTTTAAAGAAAAACCCATTTTCTTTCGACAACGGGATTAATTTTAATTTAATTTCTGCATCTTTTTTGTATTTAATTTGGAAAAATGGATTCCATATTTGGAATCAGTGGGTCCAAATTATGTTAATAAGCTACTTTTTATTTTTGGGCATTGTGAATAGTAACTACGATAAATTTTATTTACTATAGTTAAAGGTAAATCGGGTAATTAAGGGTAAATATAAGATTATAAAATTACCATAACACTTGTAAAAATCCTATTGGATGGATAAGAGTATACCCATATAACCTAAGGGTTGGATTAGATTCATTTTATGGACTTTTGTCCATGAAAATAATTTAATTATTATTAAAACCAAAGAATGTGACAACATGTCACTTTCTTAAATCTTATAAGTATTATAATGTTAATTTAGTGATAACCTTAATGAAAATTCAAACATGAATAGTCTCCAGAAATATAATACAATTATCTACATCATAGGAATTTATTTATAATTTTTATGGATTAAATAATTATCATTTATTATGACACAAAGATGATGTAGTAATTGTCTTATTAATGAAATATTGACATAATTGATGTTATAAATGCCCAAATAAATGTAATTTGAGACTTTTTATGACTTACATTAATTTTATATGTTAATATGACATGTTATTGTTGATATAAGTAAATTTTTTCGAACTTATCATTCTTTTATGAATTTCATAAAAATCATGTACCAAATAGTGTCAAAATTGACATAAATTAGTTTTTAAAACAAATATTATATTATTAATTGTTATTTAATTCCTAAAAATATAAGGTTTGTCCAAATGACTTAGATAAGGATATATATATTAATAATAAACAACTTGGGGTTCTTTTGGCTTGATATAGTAAGTTTATTAACCTTATAGTGTAAGAAAACAAGAAGACGTGGTAAAAGTTAAATTATCTAACTTTAAGTTAAATCTAAATGATAAGGTTAAAATTGATACCTAAACTTGTCTAAATTCTATTGGATGAAATTATTTCAACCCATCCCCACCTTAGCTTCGAAATAAATCAATTTGGAGCTATTTAAAACCGAACTTGACTTTATAATAAAATAATATTTTTAGTTATTCCAAAGGTGCCCCTCTCCTCCCTTATAAAAGGGCACCTCCTCCCTCTCCTCCTCACACCAATTTGAGCATTCAAGCTCGGCCAACCCCTGCCAAAATCTCTTCTCCACTTACCTAGTATCATCCTAGAGGTCCTGGTCTTCTTCAAAGACCATCCTTTGTTCTTTAAGTGGAGGTTAAGAAAAGGCGCGTCAAAAATAGGTAATATCCATTACCAATCTTTTTCAATTTCTTTTTTCTTCAACTTCTTCTTCTTCAGTTGTTTCATGATAAAGTAATAACATAAGTATTTATTATATACTGATATGTTATTATAAATATGAAATATCTCTAATTAACCTTCTATCCATCCTACGAAAAAAGTAAATCACCGCGCGTGCACATACGAAATACCGTCTCCACGCCGTGGTGTAATCTATTTTCTGCCACCACCTTAATTGGATGGGTATAATGGTGTAATGAGTAACTATATATGATTATTATAAAGTGATATTGATACTGAAATAGTATACATACACTTCAACACAAGTTCACGATCATGAGAACGATATCATCGCTCGTGCGTACCTACGGACTACCGTCTCCACGACGCGATGAGATTCATTATCCATGTTAACCATTCCAGAATGATTATAAAGTATATATAATGAATAATAATGAAATATATGACATGGTAAATCTACTGGATTTATGTATATATATATTTCATCTACTTACTTCCATTCAAGACAATAAGGAAAGGAAAACAGCGTTCATGCGTACGTACGGACTACCATTTCCATGAACGGTGTGTTTCATTTCATTTATCTATCTATTATATATATATATATATACTGAATATATATGATATATAAATCATGTTTTATATTCTGGAAGTAAGTAAATCATGATATAAGTAATAATAATTTCAAGAACAACAAGTCCAAACACCTATGATAAATGAAACGATTTTACCCAAAACGCTTCTTTGACATGGAATTTACAAAAGAACGGGTAATATAAAGTCATAAGTGAACCATATATGATATCATAACAATGAATATGATTCTTTAATAAGTTAATGACATTATTTAAATCATTATACAGGAGTTTCGGATACGTACAAAGCATATCGGACATAAGGTAAGGGAAAATATCACAATCTCATTTTTATCCGAGATTTTTTATACTTTGGTATTTACTGGGGTGTATTTTATCATCCACATCCATGTTTCCTCAATATGTAATATTATTTCCATCCACCTACAATTGTTTAAATCCATTTTTTTACCCTTTGGTGAGTTTATAGTAAAATATATGAAAGGAATCTTTTGTCGTTTTTCATACGAGGTACTTTTTGACTTTTCCGACAAAAATACGAGAAGAATGTTTTTTTATACGGCATGAATGGATTTTTAAAACAATATTTCCAAGAATCTTCCTTTAAAAATTTTCAAGTTTATTTTTAATCAACTTATTTTAGTTTAGAATTGTATGACATATTAAGAAAGGAAAAGTGTTTTTGAAGTAGAAAGGATATTTTCCTCAAGAATGGAGTTCAGGTGTTTTATCAAAATTATTTTCCATCTAAGATAATATAGGGTTCTGTTTCTATCCCTATTATTACATTGATTTGATTATGTTGTGATGGAAATATTTTTATGAATTCCTTTATCTTATATGAATTGTTTTATGATGTCATGTTGTTTAAGAATCCCATTTTTATTACATGGGTTATGCTATGATGTATGGTTTATGATTTTGTGGCACACATATGAATGGTATCATTATGATATGGGTGGGACCTATATATCCCTCCAATGAATTGGGTAAAGATTTTATATATCATGAGATAGACATGGCTTGAATGGTAGGTTATACTGGTTCAGTGAAACAGGACTGAAACGAGGGTGAATCGGTTCAGAAATGGACTTTGTCCACTAAGATAGTCTTGGAAATGAGTCTTGACTAATAAGATATGATTCTCTATGATTATGTGTGTATGACACAAAGTTTCATGTTTTAAGTTATGATTATTGGGATTTCATTTCACTACTATGATTTATCCCATGTTATGAAATTATGCTCTCTTTTTCAGGTTAAGATTTCCAAAATGTTATGTTCTTATGAATATGATGTGATTGATATTTCTTTTGTTTACCCTTACTGAGCATTTGAGCTCACCCTTTTATGTTTTTTTTCAGGATATAAAGAAAGGTTTTAGGTAAAAAAAAGGAAGATCTTTATGGGAGATATTGAAGAACTTTCACCACGATTAGAAGATTATATTCCGAGTTTCCAAAGACACTAAACTATTACGGTCCTTGTGTGTGTGTTTTTATTATGTACTAAGTATTCCGCAAAAGTAATGTAATGTCTATGTACGTCAAGCTTAGGGTCTCTACAGGCACTATTAGTTCTTCAACTTTGGCCTGTATAGGAACATGTCTAGCAATTACCTCATGAAGTTCTATCAATAGGAATCATCATGGAGGCGTATTTTTAAATTTAAAAAAACATGTACTTGGAGACATAACACAAACTAACCCAATTACCTAGGAGGGATCCAAAAATAAGGCATAACAAGTCATTCCCCCAAACCCCACCACACTGTCAAAACTGATGCACTATCTATAACAATAATCATACTACATCAAGGACCTGGTTAACAAGATAAAAATATTCTAATTATTCATGTTTCTCATTAAGTGACAATTTATTCACATCTTCAATCATTTCACAACTACCAATTCATATCAGGAACTATTTACTATTCAATTTCACAAATAAGGAAAACATTTCAATTTTAAAAATTTACCCAACCCCTTATTTTCTAGTCATCCCTAAAATGTTGATTTTCATATAATAGTCATGATTTCTTATAATTATGCATGCATACATGAACCTCAGGAAATACAATTCCATGATTAAAATCTCAAAAAATCACATAAATTAATAACATCACAGAATGTGTGCATCACCCAAGGTTAATTATCATCGAACTATAATAGAAAAAACCATTAATAACCATCACATCCTATGTAATTTGGTTTTACCCTATACATGAGTTAGATACTCTCATGAACGAGCTCATGAATAAGGTCATACTCTTTCAAGTAACCTAAATAAATTTCCCAAATTGTAAGATAAAATAAAATAAAATAAAGAAATTGATACCACATTGTAATATCTCGACCCAGGTGCCATATATTAGTGCCCAATTCGATCTGTTACATGACCTCAAGAACCCCTACACATATGGAAGAAGCTACCGAATAGAAGCATGGGTCTAATATCAATCATGGAGAGACTATACCCTCTTTTTAGAGTAATACCACAATATAAATAAATAAACAAGAATAACCAAAATATATAACCAAAACCAAAATAATAATAGTCTCATATGATGAAAAAAATATTAATACAATATTGAAAACTAAATAGTAGAAATGTCCTGCCCAAATATGTGTCAAGTGTCAAATGAAAAATCCAATTAAAGAAACAATTACACTCCCAATAGGGTCCTAAATTACGTCTAGAACCCTCATCTATTCTCAATCCCAAATCCACCATCTCACATAGGGATATTTCCCTTATCTTAGCATACAAAAATGATGTTTATTAAGGTACTAATTTGGAAACCCCAAAAGGGTTTGATTACAACTTAGTAGTCCCCACCAAAGGTGTCTAAAACAATATCCCGTCATTTTCTATGTATGCTATTATTTAATGAATAAAATACAATTAATATGTTATGTAGTTGACATATATTTAATTATTATTTATTTAACCACATAACCTCCTAAGTTCCTGAGCAAACCAGAACCCTCAATACATACTTTTTCCCATGCTAGAGTCTGAACTATCTCAAAGGGATATCACATGTCACAATACGTGTATTGTCGATTATCATGTCAACCCAATTCATACTATTGAAAATTTGAAGTATAGTCCAATACCAACATTTTTTTCCTAGAACTCCATGGCTAGGACCCTATGGGTATTTAATTTATAGGTATACATTCCAAAACTCGTTTATTGAATAATCACACATGTTTGATTTTGAAGAAACAGTTTGTGTCCCACCCTCATAATAACATGCATGTATTTGGGTCAAGACCCCCATTTATAGCACCCAAAGGTTATTTAAAGAATCATTCAATGTCTTAAAAACTGTTTATAAAAGATTCACATATATCACAATATCACATGTACCAAAATACCACACATATCACAATATCACATATATCAGAATCTAGTTACCATTTCAATCTTGGTTAACCACCTTAATCACATAGATTAATATAACCAATTCGCAATCATGATATTATTATAATTAATTAATTGATTAATAAATACAATTAAATAATCATAACACTTCATTAATTAATTCACCCATTAATTAATCAAATTCATCCAATTTCACATTAAAAATATCATTAATTAATTCACCAATTAATTTGAAATATTCAACAATAATAATAATCATTTAATTAATTCGCTAATTAATTAATCTAACTCACCTGATTTCATAATAAAAAGATTATAGGTTTCCATAAGTTAAATGAGCGACTAATTTATTGAAATTAATATTCAATTGTCAATCAAGAAAATTTAAATCAAACAACACACATATAAAATTTTGAATCAGGACTATGGGAATTTAATTTTTACCACATACCTGATAATTGAAAATGAATGCTCACCAATGGAAATCCATAATTGAAGTAGAACAATCCTAGATCCGGATGAAAAATTTGATCATGATCCAAAACGTAAATCAAAGATCAAATGATTTATATCTATTAAAACCTATATCTAGATCCATAAAAATAGATGAAGACAACCCTTCAATGGATGGGAGAATCACATGAGAGATAATGGAAGTAAATCATGATGAGAAACTCTTACCTGTAGGGGTGAATCTTTATAATATGTCCTTCGAATAGCCAAATAATAGATGACATAATTCTATGTAATCCATCAAGGAACATCAAAAAAATTAGGAATAGGTTGAGGGTTGAGCTAGGGGTTTAGGGATTTAAGACCGTGGTTCATGATTTTTTTTAATTTTTGGGGGATTTAGTTTCCACGCACATAGTTTATTCACTAGGGGTGAATGGTTTTCAAAACCATGGAAGTAAATCATGTGCCTCTTCCAAGGGGAGGGGTGAAAGGTTACTCTTATGAGAGTTTTGATTAAAAAAACATTTCCAACTATGCAATCCCACTTTGTCTGGTGTTGCACGATCTACTGGGGAAGGGAACACCGTTTGGTAAAACCGTGGGCTAAACCTACATTACCCAAATTCCCACTAAAACAGCTGGTTTTCGACCCAAATGAATCCTAGATAAAATCTTTCCAAATTTTATACAAAAACTAGAAAATGATTACCTGAAAACAAACCCGATTCATCTTCATGAAAGGTTATGATATTATGACATGTATCAAAATGTTGTTTTGATTTTGTTAGGCAATCCAGTTGATGTTTTTCCCATTTGGTAAAAATATGTATTCCAGAAAAATATAAAATGGTTGTTAGAGTAAATATCTATAATTAAATACATGTGGAAAATAGTTTTAGGAAACATAAAATAATAGAATAAAATTTAACCTTATCAATAATAGCTATGTTGAAATCTATGATAATATTAATTATAATAAAAACCTTCAAAAATTATGAAATTTTTGTAATGTATTGAAGGAATGATTTCCTAAATGGTATGTTGTTTTAAGATATCTATATTACTCAACATAAATGGTTTATTATTTCAAAAAGTTCCAAAAAATTAATCAAGTTGTAGAGATAGATTTATGTTTTGAAGAAAGAATCATGATCATGGAATGTGAATTTTGATGATCTCATAATAGAACATGGTTTCATTGATAATAAAAGTGATCCATGTGTCTATAAGAATTTTAGTGTAAATTTTATCAATGTTCGACAAATTATATTCTGATAAAATATTAAGTATAGAAAATGAAGTGAAGGTCATATAGACTATTAACACTTAATCAAATGAATGCTTCTCCATGAAAGGCATAGATGAAGAATCCTACTTCCTATTGATTGAGATCTATCAAGATAGATATCATATTCTTTATAGGATAAGTAAAAGTTCATATATTCAAAAGATACTCAGAAGGTACAATATGAAACAATCCAAGAATGTAGTGTTGTCAATCACACATGTTAAATATCTATCTAAGAATATGTGTCCAAAAAAATATGAGGAGATTAAATTAATGAGTAGAATCACTTATACATCAGTAATGGGATCTATCATGTATTCCTTGATATTTACTATGTTTTATGTTTCCTTTTATATAATCACAGTGGGTAGATATCAATCTAATCCAAGGGAGAAGTATAATTATGAAATAAAAACAATCATGAAGTATATAATTAATAAAAATAGATCCTACTCATTGATTATATCTGACAGAGTGTGTATCATAACTTCCACTAATGAATTATTTCTCATGAAGTAATTTTCATAACATCACATCGGTATCCTATCCCTTGTCGTATGAAATTAATCAACATGATACAATGTCCTCATTTCATGACATTATAATACATGGTTTAATGGTCACCATCATATGATTTTATACTACATGACCTCTATGTTCTTTACACAAGACATAAAACTAAATTACAGAAAAATCATCATTTATGTCCTTAAATTTCATAGAGAGGCCCACTCGAAGAGAACTAAATCTCTTAAAAATGAACTAGATTTATGACATAGTCCACAGATTATGATTTTTCTCTATTAAAATAACTTAGGATAAAAAATCACACAATTTAAGAGAATTATCTATATATGAGTATATTTTTTTGCTTGGGGATTTAATAGTTATGGATATAATATCAAACCATGGTATTATGGTTGATAGAGCCTTTGACTCAAATCCCCCCCTTATCAGAATAACATGCGCCTCAATTTCATTCATCATAGGATATGTAGTGACGCCTATGTTGGAACCAGACATGCAGTGGAATCCCCAAACATGTGGGTTTTTTAAAAAAAATTCACCGATGCTCGATGTAAACTTGTCGACGTCGGTGCATAGTAGCGCGGTATTAGCCAAGGACCAAGCGTGAAGGATTTTTAGAACAAAAATAAAAAGCAAAGTACCTGGTTTAATTCCAAAGATGCCAACGACATCTTCTCGTTATTTGGATCACTGCTCAAATAATCTGACATCAAACTTCTCTAGATCATCCACACGTGCTTCAAGAAATCCTCGGGAGCGTCGTTCATTGTAATCATGGTTCTAGCATGGAATTGAATTGATGCCTCCAATGCTCCAATGATAACTATATTTCTTTTCAAGAGAATCATGTGAGAGTTCTTGATCCATGCTCCTTGGATGCAGAGCCACTCTCTCTAGATCATTGAAGAGAAGATAAGAGAGGTAATTTCCATGAATTGTCCTTGAAAAAATCTCCTCCTCTTCTATTTATAGTGTTTAATTAAATTACTTAGAAATTCCAGACCAGCCCCCAAACAATTAACGCACTATTAACGACAAATTATGACTACTTATTTGAGTCATAAATATTATCATCATTTAATTGTTATATATTAAAATATATTACATTGTAATAATTGAGTCCAAAACTTGACTCATCTTTCCCATTAATATTAATTGAACCTTAAATATAATTAATATTTTCCAATTAATATTTTTCATATATTTAGTTAAAACATAGAAGAAATTTTAATAAATCAATTCAACTATCATTATTCTAAACATGAATAATATGAATTTATTTATTTCATTAGTGATCATTTAACATTGGACAAATCCTGGACCACAGTGGTGGATCCCACCATGTCCAAAACTCCTATTCAATTGAATAGGGAAGATTCTTGATTATACTATTGTGTGTGACCCTCTAGGCCCTTATCTCAATAGTAGTGAATAGTATTCATATACCAAGAGTGGGATCTCGCAACCCATCATGGCCCCTGAAGAGATATGGATTGTCACAACAGCAACAACCAACCTACGAACACACACTATGTAATATAATCTCTTTTTCAGCAATATATCATAATGTAGGACACACTCATGTGTCATCTCCCTTATATTGACTTATTTTTTATTGATTTAACTAGAAAGATTTACCCTTGACTACCATGGACATTGTCTTATAAAGGTACTACAATCCATATCAATATGGCCTGAGATATATTACGTCTATAACCCTGAAGCATCAAATCCTTTCTTGACCATTCTACCAATTCCATGTCACCAATGACACACCCAACACAAACTACCTTGGCATGACTTCATTGCCATGGTTTTCATCATGCATCAAAGTACTCAATAAAATGACATGCATTAGTAATGATCTCAAGTAAGGATAACATTACACATGGTAATAGATAGGAACATCCAATGAAACCCGAAACATGTGATGTTCCTATTGGAAGATCAGTCCTCATGATCATAGTACTAGAGATCACCAAGTGAAAAAATCATGAGAGGAAGTCTCAATGATTATGATCCCCCAATACCTGATAGTGAAACATATATTTTGTCCAATCAGTTAGATGTATCTAGACTATAAAAAATATCTATAAGATTAATGTCATAGTATCTCAAGGATCTCATTATAGCATGGGAACTACTATAACCTCTTCATACAACAATTAGCCTTTGTACATTACCATTGCAATAGTGGACACAAAAAAGTATACACTATAATGGTAAGACAACATCATGTATAGATAATTCTATGCACGGTATGGTAATCACAAGAACTGAATAGTTGAGTCTAGGGAAACCACTATTTCAAAACTCCCACTTTCACCAGATCCAACTCGCTTACCAAACATGTTATCTAATCACATGATTCACATCGTGTTGCAACTGAGTAATGGATTTAGCTACTCAAACTGCCACGGTTCCACTGTGTGGTAATTCTGCTATTATGACCTTGTCTCCTAGAGTAAAACTACTCAAGAGATGGTATCCCAAGTATATCTCACTTTTACACTATCATAAGTTGACATCTTGGCTAGTAAGAATATCATAATTTACATTATGATAATACTTTTCTCACCAGGTTTGATTCCAAGAATTGGAACAAATCAATACATTTAACTGCGTCCTAAATGCCTTAGAAGAAGCAACATACTCGATCTTATTGTTATGGCCACCACTGGATGATATGAGGTTGAATCTCCCATCATCATTATACTAACTATGATTTTAGATCACGTTGATCTATGGAAGACTAGTTTGTATCCCCTAAAACCGGTATCCTTTATTCTCCACTTACTAGGTACATATCTTTGGTACTTGTTGAAGTACTATTAGATAGTTTGGACTACATCCCTTGCAGTTCTCCAGGATATAACTACTATTTGCCTATTTTAAAATATACCTTGACAATATAGGTTCCCGTTCATATCGTGGAATACATGAATGATCCATCGCTTCGATGTATGGATTTAACTCATTATGTTTATCTCTTTCATGTCTTGGATATGTCAACCTGAAGAGATTTTGCACCGTGACATAGGCAAAAATTCATCTCTTGAAATTTTACAACTTGTATTTTTTAATACAATGCCACTATAAGAACTATTGAGTAGGACCAAGTGAAATATAGATCTACCTCAGTAGGTCCTGTTCCCTAGAACATAGGTTGCTACATTAAGTCAATAACTAGAAAACAAATTTGATTTTTGTCTTAACTAATTGTGAGACCAATTTCTTTTTTCCAAATTTTTTTGAACATATTTTTCTTGGAAAACCTTGATGCTATCACTATCCTCTGGTAGACACATGGAAAACATATGTTACAAATATATATTCAGTGATCATGTTTCTTACTTTAATCCTAAACTGGATTTCAGTAACTTGCAACCATTATTAGCATTCAGTGACATGACTATCCATTTCTGTTTGCATCGTATAGACACCATCCAAGATTTGGTGGTCATGAGATATAATGCAAAATATTTTGATCATAGATATTAGCTATGATATGTAAAATTCTAAAGGATTTAGGCATAACAACTTTGTTAAACTAATTAATCCATGTTGGTACTACACTTGTACAATCCATGTATCAACTCACTTGATTACCCACCACAGTGTTCATAACAATAAGCCCATTTTCACTTTGATACATGGAATCCCTTAATTGAATTTTAGTTGGTCTTATCAATATTAGCTAATTTACTTATACTGCTTACTTGTAAGAAATATTATTCACATTGAGTAATAGATCACCGACCACTGTGAAAAAAATATATAAAAATGGTTTTATCCTTCCTACGATGAATGTGTCTCTAGAACGTACTCTGTTCCACATGATCTTGTGGAACTATTTCCTATGCCATGTATTTGTGCATCTTGATCATTTACTAAACACAAGTCAATACAGCACCCACTATCTCTAATAGAAATTTGTACCCTCTTATAGAAATTCAGTCTATAACCTGACTATATATTTTCTATGATAAGGATTTATTTAACATCCTATGAAATCATTTGGATAAGTTCCATAGATGCACAATGTGTTTACCTTTGTGTAGGATTGTTTGTATCCGAACAAACTATTTTCATACAAACATATATTCTTAAGGCATAATAAATTTTCAACATACTATGACTCATATGAAATTCATTTTTCATTTATAGTTGGCATATGGCTATGGGATATCGCTTTTATTTTCGAAGAACATCATGAAAAATAATGGATGTTTCTGCAAGTTGCAACATATATTACTTACATAAATATTTTTTATTATAAAATGTGTTTTCAGGAATTACTCCACGCTACATTTTTTCGATCAATGTTGATATGTAAGACACCATCACCAGTCCTCCTCATTAACATCAATGTTGTGATGTTGATAAGGTAACATGAATTTAGAAATTACTCCATGCTACAATATCATGATTGATGAATGCTTGGTCGAGATATTATTCTGTATCCAAACCCAAAGCAACTCATATCTCCTAACTATGCATATAAGTCAATTTATTATTCCTTAATAAAATAAATGAATCTTATGAAGTATGTATACCTCTAACTTATTCTTTGAATAGTCCATGCTTACATGTTAAACTATTCACAAAATCTTTGTGGAATACATTTATTTCTAAAGGCCTTTTTTTCCAAAATAAAGATGTCGATAGTACCAAAAGCATTTAGTTGTGGTGAGCGTAAATATAATACTTCATATATTCATTAAATCCATTTTTAGTATTACTTGACAATAAATTATCTTGTCACAACTGGGTATAATTCTTTTATTTCTATTCATCACTAATCGCCTATGATTCATGTATTACTAATCTAGTGATTCATTTTAACAAAAAAACATTCATTCTAGAACCAAAAAGAAGTTCTACATGCATCAAGGACACATGAGATTAACGTTTGTGGCTATACTTAATAATAGTTCAAAACAATTCTTTCACTTGGCAATTAAAGAAGTTGGGTACTTCTCACCACTAGCCTAGGTATCACCCTTTCACTGCCACGTGGATAATACACCTGACTTCATGTAAGGTTTCTATACTAACATGGTTATCATATTAGAATACACATATTTCACCAGCATATTGTATTTAATACCCAAGTAGTAAAAAACTAAAACATTGTAATTGATGAATATTTATGATGTACAAGTGACAACATCCTTCTATAAATCAGTTTATTGGAATTAAACTACCATAATATTATTTCATAATATATAATTAAAATAATCTTTGTTAATACCTCATTGATTGAAGGATGTCGTGAATGTGATATTGGCATTAAATTCTTTTGACCTTTTCACATTGTCTTTCAATTTATTCACCAAAATAATTTCAAGATAATTGTATTTTTTTATTCACTTGGAGAACCATACCTTGATAGGAAATGAAGCATTTAATAAATACTTGTTCATTTTATAACATGAAATGAAACTTGAGTAAAGGGGTGAAAGTGATATAAGAAAGGGATAAATTTGAAGATCTTGATCAATATTTCACTTTACTCAAGCCGGTGTAACATCGCCTTATTTATATCATTGATTCTCTTCCTCTTTACAAACATCTCGTAGATAAGACTTCATGTTATATAGTCAATGTATTAGTGTAGTGACCACAACTGACACCAGATGTTGATGAAATCATAATTATATATCCATCATATGATTTGTACATTAGTCATATGTACTCATTTTTCACCCTTGCTTCTTGAGGTAGTTTATCAGTGTTGGGGACAATGGCACCGTGAGTTTCCAATATCATAGTACCATGTGCATGCGATTGTACAATTAATGGATACTCATGTCAGTGTGGACATTTATTTTGTCCCATATTTATTGCAGTTTAAATATGTTGTATAACTTTCCATTTTATACGAAAATGAATTTTAACAGATCAATGTTTTTATCTAAATTACCTATTTAGACATTTTTGAATAACTACTTAAATCATGTAATGTCTCCCACTATTTTATCAGATTATAGTAACCCTCTATACTAGAATTGTAATACTATATCGATCGAGTATTCTAGTGGAAAGGATCCTGGAACAACCCCTCATAGTTTAAAAGCTATGGCTACACCACTACTTAGAGGGTTCATGATGGGCTTTTGGCTGACTGGCTAATTTAACTTGCGGTTCCTTGATCTGTTGAGTGATGTCCCAACTTCTAAAATCATAACTTGATTTACTCAATGCTTTCCTTTAAAATTATAACAAGCTAGATATGGATATTTCTTTATTGCAATATTAGATAAGTCAACACATCATTCTTATAAGAACTCCCTGGTAGTAAGAGGCACACTCATCTATGGCATGATCGACACCTCAAACAATCGTTTTTGTCCAAACATGAATGACGAAAGGCGATTATAACTTAATATATCTTTAAGGGTTTTATTATTTTTAATGTAATGAAATAAAACATTTTTTATTTTTATAAGAACATACTATGTGATCACACTCACAACAAACCATGCATGAAATAGAAAAATATATCACGTCACATATTCATTTTATCTTTCATACTTGTTTATTATTATTTTATGTGATCGCATTATAACTACACATTCACAAAATATTAAACCATGTAGAAATAAAATGAAAAACCTGATCATGATATGATACTATTGCCTGATCCATTTGGTGAATAACATACCAACCAAAACCCTAGGGGTATGTAACTTTAGTTGTGTGGCTTGTAACTTGAATAACAACATCTGCTCATCCAATACATCCAACTCCTATCTGGTGTGTCTCCGTCACTAGGAGCGAAGTGCATCATACCTCGTCTCATCATTATACAATTGTACTTGCACGTAGGTGAGGGGGTTTCTCGGTATAAAATACAACTCTAAGAATGGGTGTGCAAGCCCTTATACATATGATGAATCTTTACACTACACGCAAATCCTATTTCATTTAATTAAAAAAATTATTACAAAACTTCATGCAACAATAAAATAAATTAATTAAATAAATAATTAAATAAAATGCATCAAACATTCATTGGTTGGTCTCCTTATCATGATCAGTATATGCATTAATCTCGCATATATGAATTAAATGTAGAATAAAATTAAACTTGCATTAAATTAATTATAAATGTATTATTTAATAAATAAAATTTTCACTCTAATTTTTTTTTCAAAAATGTCGTCATTCGGTTCCGATTAATTAATTTAATTTTAAAACTAAAAATTAAATTAATTAATTAATTAAATTAATCCCCTAACTAAATTAATTATTCCACAACCAATAATAAACCAAAAACTAATATCTAATTAATTTAATTATCAACTGTAATTAAATTAATTATTTTAGTTAACTTTTTATTAATTTATTTTTCCTGGGCTGCAAAAAATCCAAGGAGAGCCTCTGTTGGTCGTGTGAAACTTGAACAGGTCAATCCTAGACCGTGTCGACCCTGTGAAAGGATATCTAGGCTAGGTAGGTCTGCTCATGCCCGTTTCGGGTCGGGAAGACCCGCTCAAGACATTTTCATGCAATGGTCACCTATCCTCTGGGAATACCGAGCGGCGACCGGCACAGGCGAAGCCATTAGGATCTGTCTATGGGAAGGGTTAGCCCAAAGAAGGGAGTTGCCTCAGAATCTCGGTTGTGGGTCGCTCCTGGTGGTGATCGGAGGCCGGCGGTCAGATGATAGTAGTCAGCTGAGCAGACAACATGCACAGAAGGAGCCAACAGCCGCACTGGTGGTGTGCCAATCAACGGGAGGTCTGAGCAGATCCCTGCAGGGCACCTCAGGCGACGGGGATAGTCATCGAAGATGGAACTAGGCCAACGGGGCACTGGAATGCAGGAGGCAGCTAACCGGGAAGGTGTGGAGGAGTCCGGTCAGGTGACCTTGTCGGCTGGCAGCGACACGAGGCGTCTGGCTGAGGAATTTGGGGTGTTGGGGAGGTTGGAGGCTGAGGCGACATGTCTCCCAGTGGGGAGGAATGAGGGCGGAGATGGCGCACGTGGGGTGGGGACATCAGACGAGGTAGAGGCGGTGCTTTGGGTGGACTGCTGGCCTATACGCCGTGACTTCACCGGAAGACCATGCAGCAGCCTGCTTCGGTGTGCCACACCTCACAGGGAAGGAGACGACACCGTGGGGTGGGGCTCGTCGCCCAACCCCAACACAAAATTTTTTCCATAGTTTTTGTCTTTTCCAGCCGTCACCGCACATATTCCCTTTGTTTTTTTCTAAAACAAAAACACTTATAATCAAAGTATTTTTCCCTTTTAAAAAAAGTCAAGCTCCCCCTTTTTAATTTTTAATTTCTAAAGCCTATATTAAGCATTAAGAAATTTTAATTTAATTAAAATAATATATTCTTAAGTCTATGGGTAGAGTCGAAAAATAACACATTATAATAATAAAACATTATTATCATAGAATATTATAATAATAAAATTATTATTATATTAAAACTATAATTATTATAATTAAATTATTATTATAATAATAAGCATTAATACCAAAAAAACTATTCCGGTGTAAATGAATTTAGATAAAAAAATGGCTTATCAAATCAGAACTTTGTTAAATAATAAGTTTTAATTCGAATTTACAACTTCGGATGACATCAGAATGTTCATCCAATATCGGATTATAATACAATTTGCGGCAATGGGACCATATCAACACCCTCTTCGTAACTTAATGCAAATTTAATTCTTTCGTTGACTTAAAATCCCCAAACAACCCTTAGATACCACTTGCTGGAACATGGCGTGCAACGGATTCCCCAAACAGATGGGTTTTTTAAAAACATTTCCTCCGACGCTTGATGTAAACTTGTCGACATCGGTAAATAGCAGTACGGTGTTAGACGAGGACTACACGTGAAATGATTTTAAGCACAAAAATAAACCGTAAAGTACCCGGTTGGATTCTGAAGTTGCGCACGACATCTGCTCGTCTTTGGCGATCTCTACTCGAAGAATCCAACATTTATCTCCTCCGGATCGTCCACACATGCTTCGAAAAATCCATAGGAGCACTGTTCGTCATAATCTGGGTGCTAAAACGGAATTTCAATGACGCCTTCGATCCTCCAACGACCGCCACATCTCTTCGCAAGCGATTCCTGAGAGAGTGCTTGATCCATGCTCCTTGGATCTAGAGCCTCTTTCCCTAGATCATGGAAGAGAAGAGAAGAGAGAGAAGCGTCATGAATCGTCCTTGGAAAAATACCCACCTCTTCAATATATCGTGTTTAATTAAAATACCCAGAAATGTTAGACCGACCCCAAAAAAATAATGCACTATTAATGATATATTATGACTCCTTCAATGAGTAATAAATATTATTATCATTTACTTGTAACATATTAAAATATTTTACATGATAATAATTTAGTCCAAAACATGACTCGTAGTTTCCATAAATACTAATAGAACCTTGAATATATTTAATATTCACTAATTAATGTTTTTAATATATTTATTTAAATTTTTAAAAAATATTTATTACATAATTTCAATGCTCATTATTCTAAACATGAATAATATGAATTTATTTATTGCATTGGTTATTGTTTAACCTTGGAAAAATCCTAGACCCCAGTGATGGGTCCCACCATGTCCAAAACTTCTATTAAACTGAACAGGACAGATTCTTGAATACAGTAATGTGTGTGATTCTCTAGGTTTTTTATCTTAATAGTAGTGAATAGTATTCATAGACCAAGAGTGGGATCTAGCAACACATCATCTCCCCTGAAGAGATAAGGATTGTGACAACAACAACAACCAACCTATGCACATGCACTGTGTAATATACTCTCATAATCAGTAATATCACATAAAGTAGGATGCACTCGTGTTTCATCACCCTTTTTTGGATTTATTGTTTGTTAATTTAATAGGACAAATTTACCCTTGACTGCCATGAGCATAGTCTTATAAAGGTACTTCCATCCATATAAACATGACCTGAGATATATTACTTCCACAACATGGAAGGACCATTCAACTAATGCCTTGTCACCAATGACGCACACAACACAAACTACCTCACCATGAATTCATTTCCATGGTTTTCACATTTCATCAAAGTACACAATCAAATGAAATACATTGGTAATGATCTCATGTCAGGAGACCATTACACATGATCGTAGATAGGAACATCCAATGACACCCAAAACATGTGTTGTTTCTATTGGCGGGTCAGCCCTCATGATCTCACTACTATAGATCACCTAGTGCGAACTTCATGAGAAGAAGTGTAAATGATTATGATCCCCCATCATCTGATAGTCAAACATCTACTGTGTCCAATCAGTAAGATGTATCTAGACTATATGACATATATTAAAGATAAATTTCATAGTATCTCAAGGTTCTCATTATAGAATCGGAACAACTATAACCTCTTGATACGACAATTGACATGTGGACATTACCATTTCAATAGTGGACATAGAAAATTCAATACTATAATGGTAAGACAACATCATGTATAGCTAACTGTATACACGACACAACAATCAAAATCACTGAATAGTTGCATCTAGGGTACCCACTATTTCAATAGCCTAGATCACTAATCATAGACCAACCCATGAAATTTCACTTCCATTTAAACTCCCCCAATATATGGTCTCCAAATTCAGGTATGGTTTTCTACACCATCCATACACTAAGGTTCTATATAAAGGGGCTCAGAACCTACCATAAGTACTACCACATACCCTATTAAAACCTAAGATAAACATTTATGTATTTTATATCATTTCAAAAATATAAAAATTATATTTAAAAAATTCAAACATTCCCAATAATTGATGGTTTAGTTTTTTTAGGATCATCTACATATGGAATGTATTTTAATGAATCATTTTATCATTTTTCAATAATTAAACCATATTTGAATCCCATCTACACTTATCATATGTTATTATAAATAACATTGAATAATAAGATTCATCGATAAGGAATTATAGAAGGAAACATAATCTCAAATGATCAAACATATACGTTGTAAAAGTGAGGCATATTATAAAGGTGTTCAATGGATCATAATTAAATGAATATTCCAAAAATTTATGTGTTATGTACATTAAATATGGTATTATGAACAAAGAAAAATGAGACCATGACCATGCACGATCTTGTGAAAAAACCTCTATGTGATCATTTTCATGGAAAACAATATGATCAAAGCTATATGTGATAATTTGCAGTCCAAATCATGTGAAAAAACATATAAATTATCATCTCCACAAATAACCTTGTGAAATAATTGTAATAGGACCATTCCCACATGAATCCTTGTGAAAAAAATCATAATGTGATCATATCCACAAATAACCATGTGGATAATTCATAACATGATCTTGTAGACACACCGTGTTATTTTATCATTATATATTGAATCATAAATATTTAATTGAAGGTAAATATAGGACCCCTCCAATAAATTACATATACATATGTTTGACACATGAAATCAATCATTAATATTTCAAATATCACTTCTTTAACATATGGAATTGAGACAGTTTTCATGATGACATTCATGGAAAATTTTATAATACATACATAGAATAAAGGAGGTTGGTATTATAATGACATATAATATTTTTAATGTATGAAACATCAAGGGATTCTAACATGGATTTGAAACACCATTTTTAAATTATTGGACAAATCACTTCGAAAAAACCATGAAGAAATATCACTTTTTGATATTCTTGAAAACACCCTAAATTTTATTATATAAAACAATATACTTTGGGCTTGATAAAACAATTCAAAATTTTCCATTTAAAACCCCCAATTATTTCTATAAACGAAAATTTCATAAAGAAATGTTTTTTTAAAATAATCACTAAAAACACATAAAAATATTGAGGAATTATTTCATAAAAACACAAGCCTTTAAAATCCCATTTAAAACCAAGTATTCGTTTTAAAAACAAATATTAAATTTTTAGAAAATACAATAATCTTCCATTTTATTTTAAAAATCATCAAGATATATATTCATTTTGAAATTAATTATAAAATATTGAAAATAAGCTTTGAAAATAAATAGTCTCTCATTGTATGATAAAATCTATAATAATTTTTTAAAACATTTTTTCGAAACTCATAATCAATAAAGTTATGGGTCACATTCAAAAGTAATTTTCAAAAACATGAATTGAAAACTTTCACCTTTATAAATTATCTTTAATAATATATCCTTGAAAAGTTAATATCGGGTTTAATAGAAAAAATGGAGTAAAATATAAAAAAAACAACCATGAAAGGGAAAAAATTTTACTTTAAAAATTCTTTTTTAGAATACTCAAATCAAAAAGAGGGATAGAAAACATCCTTTCAAAACGAGTAAAAATGAAATGTAAAGGTAATATGAGATGACACATAATTGGGATTCCAATTATAAATGATCACATTGGTTGGATTCAAAACTATGGATAAAGAGGGGAAACTACTATTAAAGAGGATACAGATTATTCTAAAAAATGATATATTTTTTTTAGAAATTGATTAATCATGGTGAAAAAATTTAATTAAAATGACATGTTACCTAGAGTGTAAGATAAAATATAAATAAATAAAATATTAGGATTCATTAAAAAATCTATTAATAAATCATATCAAGAAGAAGTATTGTAATTCAATGAAGGGGTTTGATTTCAAAAATACACATACAACTTTGGTATATTTTTGGCCAAAATCCCATGAAAGATATAATGTTATATTGATTTTAATATACATAAAATATAATGAAAATAATGGAAAAAATAAATCCATTTTCAATATAAACACATAAAAGAAAACATTCTTGAATAATAATCAATTATCAATGAATCAAAATTGAGATGTAAAACCCCTTAAAACATTGGTATCCTTTGAATCGAATTCCATCTAAATAATGAACATTATAAAGATATTAAAAACAAATTAACTACACTAATTTGTTAAAATAAATATACTAGTAATTAAACATTCCATGTTAAACATATTATGGTTAACAATATTAAATATGTGTCCAAAAACTAAATTTGATACAAATAATCTCGTACCATAAATCTAGCAAAATAAATGGAAATATAATCTCATATACAATGACCATAACTCAATTAATTACTAATTTTTAAAGGATTATTCAAATTATTACCTTTTTAATGAATCATTTATAACCATGTATCATAAATTGGTTTCCTGGTAAAAGGTCATTATCATCATGAAATGTTATGATTTTTTTATTGTTTTTGTGTAAAAGTTCCATAATGATAGGTTTAATTATTAATTATTGGTTCAAAGTTAATAATTATTTGATTATTAAAGATATAATAATTATATTTTTTCAATTATTCATTATGTACAATTTCATTATATGATATACCTAAATATTTTTTTGAAAAAAAGAAATTGTGATGAACCAGTTTCGATGTATTTAATGATAAAAATACAGAACATTAATAAATATATTTATTACTAATAAAACTATTATAGAATAATTAAAAAGTTTTAAATAATTTATTATTAAATGATATTACCATTATATAACTTTCTTTAATAATACAAGATATAAAGATTATAAAATTGTTCACATAGGGGAAAATGGACCCATAAGAGAGCATTTTATAATGATTTAATGAGTAGAGAAATATTCTTATAAAAAATAATATAAATACTAAAGAATATTAAACACCTTTTAAATATAATTTTACTTTAGTAAATTCAATATTATAACTATCCATGATTGGTGTTTATGACAATTGAAATTCATCATTCATGGAGGCAATATTCTAGACACACGCACAATCAAGGATTCAACTTCACAAAAAATGGGATGGAATGATAGCATATGATAAATTTTAATTTCATAATTAAATAATTAAAATATAAAAAATGTTCAATAATCAATTCTATTCTAATTACCAACCATTAAATGATGTGATGAAAAAAACCACATCACCTAATGGAGGTGGTAGTACACACGTTTTCAGGATCTATATTGTTTTTTTGTTTCATAGTAGATGGAATGGATTGAATAATGGTCGATAAATTTTTAAAATAAAATGTCAGTTTATTACTAATAAATATTTAAATACTCACATTGATAACATGATATTTATTTTTTGAAATCTCCTAACAAACAGAGACCTTATGCTAAATAATTGAGAATACGGTCTTATGAACGTCTGAGGGGAATATTGGATGATAAAATTGGTATAATTTTAGGAGTAATGTTTTATAGATAAGGTTATCATGAAGTTGTCGAAGTGATCACCTTTCATTAGTCAGGAGAAGGGTAATTTTAGAAGTACCCATTACATTTCAATAATGGCATGTCACTATTAAATGGTCAAAGGATCAAAAAGTTTGAAATATTTGAGTGTGGGGTGATATATTTTCGATCAATCCTTTACAACTAATTTTAACACATTTTTTTAAAAAAAATCACGTCTTTTTGCACTAGATATTTATATTTTACCCTTTTGGATTTAACCAAGGTAACTAGTTTTTTACCCCAAGTAATTTATATTTTTTTTAAAATATAATGTAAACCATATGACCAAATTTTAATTTTATAAACAGAAAATCATGCTCCATATAATATATTTAAATTTCAAAAAAGTATTTTAAAATTTACATAAAATTAAAAATTTAAATACATAAAAAACTATTTTGTAGAAAAATGTTATTTTCTCCATCAATTGGTCTTAATATTGTTAAGAAATTAAATCCAATTTGATAAGTTGTAATATATTATTATATTCATTGAAAAATAATATCATTGTAATTATATAAAATATTTAAATTTAATTTATTAGATAATAATTACACAAAATTGATAAAGTAATTATTTTAAAAAATAATTTAACCATTATCATGTTCATTAAATTTATTCTAAGTAACCATACATTTATTCATAAAAATGAAATTGATATTTTAAGATAAATATAAAATTTTGATCTAAAATATAAAATCTAAATTTTATATTTAATTTTTATAATTTATGAAAAATTATTTTAGATATATATAGATAAACACCTTTTTTATAGTAAAATATTACATAAGTATAAAAAATGTTGAACATGAGTTTTATAAATTCAATATTGTATTTTTTAAATGATTTATTTTACGTTATAAACATATATTTTCAAATAATTTTTTTATAAACATTTAATCCTTTCATGTATTATGATAATGTCAAAATAGTTATGGTATTATAAAAATTAATATTTTTCCTTACTCACATAATATTTAATTATTTTAGAAAAATGAAAAACTCATATTAATATAATATTTAAATTATGAATCCAAAAATGTATTTATTTTTTCAAATTAAAATTATATACCTTATAAATTTAGCTTATAAATAAAAATAAAATCTGTATAGGAAAATTACTATTATTGAAAAATGCCATTTTAAAACATTCAATGTCTGTCATACTATATTTTTATGAATTTCTAATTGATTTCAACGTTTTTATTTTCTAGTGGACTTATTATTCCAAATCATTTAAATTTAAATTCATCAATTTGTTTTGGATAGATTTATGTCAATATTTTCTTAAAAAAATATATCAATAAAAAAATTATTTAAGGGAAAAAACATTCTGAATCATCAGGGTTTTACAACCCCCCACTATAAATAAATTTCATCCTTGAAATTTCATTTATCACTTACAAATGAATGAATCTAAGAGATTCATAAGAAACTAAACATATTATTATTAATAGGATATAAACTAAAAATATTAGATGCTAACACACATATTATTTCCCATATAATGTTTATGTATTGATATTTTTCCATTATCTAAACAATATATACAAAATATACTTCCATAGTTTTGAGTATATTTATAGTTTGGTGTAGTGTATAAAACATTCTATAGATAAAATTTTCTATTTGAAGGAAATTATATTCTAATGAATTTGGGTGTTACATCCCCCTTTAAAATAAAGTTCATCTTCAAAATTTAAATTATCTTTTTCAATTGACAGAAGCTAAGGGATTCCTAAGAAACTCAATATAATTTTTTACTACGATTTCAACGTCAAAATCATAGATACTAAGTAAATCATTATTTCCCACATAATGTGTATGCATTCATATTTTTTACTTTATCTCCACAATTTATACCAAATATAATTCATTAGTTGGTTATGTGAGTTTTTTTGGACATGCCATCCATAGCTTCATTTTCAGGATCCTGTTTATAATCAACTATTGAAACCAAAATAGTTTTCATATTATCCAATTAATCAAATTAAATGATCATATGAATATGAAATATCATTCCCAATATGACTTATCTAATTAAACTTTCATTTAAAACTATGATACAATAATTTCAGTTATGATATAAATTGATTAACCTATAACTCCATTAGTTTAATCAAAGTAGTCTATTTTCATATTCATTTTAGTTTTTCAAATCTAACAGGTTTTTGTAACATAATAAAATTATATTTAAACCATACATAATGGTTTTTAAAGAGAGTATGATTAACCTGAATATATACTCTAGGAGTGTTTATCCTAGTGTATATCCCCATCCGTACTCATCATGCACCTAGTGAATATCTTGATGATTCTAAACTAGCCTTGTGTTTTATTATTCTTCCAAGGTGCATCTGTGTCATAGATAAATCCTCTTGCTAGTATCGAAAAATGGATGTAATTTATAGGAAACCACACAATCTCAAATTTATATAAACTTAAGAATATTTTCTTATATATAGAGTAATCCTTTATACTAATCTATCAGATTTTCAAAGAATTTCTCTCATACTAATCTCTAAAAATGACTAAACTAATCCTCAAAAAATAAGTAAACCCTACTATGATACCAACTATATAAAACTAATATAATCATATATTTGTGTTGTATTAATTCCATAATTTAGTCTTTAAATATAATAAAATAATATCAAAATCCTAATAATGTGAGGGTTAGTGTATTTTATGATTATCAAAATATATACTTTTTTTAATATACATGTTACAATTTCTCCATAGTCGAACCATAAAAGACACCCTTCAAGATATCTCATAAGTTATAGTCATCTTCATAACCTGGGGAATGAAAACATAATAAAGCAGTGAGATTATATGCATAATAATGGAAAAAGACACCAATATGTCATTAATGGTAAGATCATAATAAAATCAGAAAACAAGAGCAAAGGAGAAATATATTATTAAAAAATAAATTAACATTAATATTTATCTATAAGAAAAAATAGAAGTCCATATAAACACATATATTAAATGTATTCCATAGAATATGAGTGAGAGATAATAAAAATGATCCTTAAATCATATTCATAGAAATATTACATAGAAATATAGATTATTTACATTAAATAATGACACTATGAGAAAAGAAAAATTTGATCATGTACATGAACAATCTTATAAACAAAGACATAAGTGAACATGTTCATGCATAATCATGTTAGGGAAGTTATAAATGATCATTTCCATGAAAAATATTGTGAACAATGATATACTTGATCATTTACACACACATCCTTGTGAACAAAGTATAACATGATAATGTCTATACATAACCTTGTCCACAAAGAAATATGTGATCATGTTTACACACAACCATGTTAATAAATAATTTTTTGATCATTTTTAGTCACAAATTTATTATCTGATGAGATTTAAAAACCTAACCAATTCATTGGATAAAAATATAGGACCCCACCTATCAATCAAACATACATATGTGCACCAATTAAAACCCAAAATTTATATTAGAACTTTAACTTAATTAACACATGGAAAGGTGAACATTTTCACAAAGAAATTCATAGAACATTTCATAATTCATTCATATAATGATGGTGGATGGTATCATAAGAACATATCTCAAGTGTAACGTAATAAATTTTAAAGGATGATGATGTATATTTAAAACAACCTTTTAAAATTATAGTATAAACCACGTTCAAAAAAACATAAACAAATATACTTTTTATAAAATTGTGAAAAATATTTACTTCTTTTTAAGAAATAAATTGGACATGATAAAAATTGTTAAATATGTTAATTAATTTTAATTTTTTAAATTAATGTGTTTTCAATTACATTTTTTCAGAAGACATAAAACACTGAGTAATTATTTCTTAAAAACAGAAGCCTTTAAAACCCGTTTTAAAATATTGAAATATTTTTTAAAATTAACATTTTCTTTTGGAAAATATATGAAAATTTCACTTTTTTTATAATCATGGACTGTTATAATAATTTTTAAAATTATTTTTAAACATTTAATATAAGAATCATAAATTAAATTCTCATATTGTGAGAAAAACCAAGAAAAAGGTTTCTTGAAAATGTGTTTTCCATATTCATAAATAAAAATTTTCGGTCATATAAAAATATATTTTCTAAGAAGGATAGGTGAACTTTTTTGAAAATATTATATTTTAAAAAGGATCTTATATATTTAATCCTTGAAATGTTTAAAAATGTTCTTAAAATGATGTGTCTTGTGGATGATAAAAAATTTAATCATGGGAAGAAAAATATTTTTAATACTTTAAAATGAATTTTTTGAAAACCAACATCATAAAATGGATAATATAAATTAATTTTAAAAATATGAAAATTTATATATAATGGACACATGAAATAAAACATGATTGTGTTTCCCAATATAAAGGAGTGAATATATGTGAATGTAAAATATGGACATTATGGTTAAATCATCACTAAAATGGATGTCAATTATTCTCATCAATGATATACATCGTTTAAAATAGATTCATCAAGGTAAAATAATTGAATTAAATACTAATTCCACCATAGGGGGATTTAAATTACCATAAAATATTATATTCGGGTGGAATAAACCAATTTTGGAAGAAATAAGTTCAAGAAGAATTGTTATAACTCTATAAAGGGAGTTGAGTTAACAAAACCCCTACAAAATTGGTATCTTTTGAATAAAAACATTGTGAATGATAGAATGTGATATGGATTTTAATATGCTTTACAATTAAATTAAATTAGGATCAAAATAATTACATATAAAATATACACACCACAAAATAAAATAAGTGGTGAATATGAATTATATCTCAACGAAGTAAAATTGACATAAAAAAACCCATACAACATTAGTATTCTTAAATCAAAATCTATTTTAATAAAGAATATGATATGGATATCAAAACACCATAAATTAAATTAATATGTTAAACTAAATATATTATTTATTAATCACACCACCTCTAAAATATTATTGTGCACTATATAAAATATGTATCTCGAAATTAAATTTGAGACAACAAATAACTTACCTGAAATCCATATCAGTAAAAAGTTATCAAACCTTATATATAATGTGCATAAAAATATTAATTACTAATTATAGTGAATTATTTAAATATATTATATCATATAAATATAATTTAAAATTTTCGATCATAAATACAGTACCAAGTTATATATTATTTTCATCATCTTTTTTTAGTATTTTTGGAATAATTTTTTCATACATATTTAATAAAAAAAGATCAATTCAAACTTATTGTCTTAATGTTAATAATCCCAATATAATTCAATATACAATATTCATTTATTTTTAAAAATTAAATTTGTCCCATTTTAGGAGGTGAAATAGAATTATATAGTTCATGAAAATGGAAATTGCAATAATCTAGCACCATATTATTATAATTAATAAAATTAAATAAATTATTTTTACATGATATTTCCATTATATAATATTTCTTAATCATTAATTATATAAACATTATAATATCATTTACATTTCTCGTATAATACACTAAAACAAGAGCATATTATAATTATTTAATGAGTAACATCATGTTTTTTGATAATGTTAATATAAAATATAAAAAGATAAATAATTTCATAAATATAGTTTAACTTCAAGAAATTATTTCTTAGAACCATCCATTTTGGTTGGGGATGATATTTTAAAATTTTCATTCATGATGCTGGTAGTCCACACATATACAAGATTAACAATTCCATTTATCCAAAAATGAAATATAATGAAGTGATATGATATATTACAATTTATGAATTATAATTTTAAATATTAAACATATTATTTCATTGAATCCATAATTTTTCGTAACCATGAATGGAAGATATGAAACATGAACCACATTGCTTCGTGGAGTAGGTAGTCTGCATGAAAAAATGACCTATGTTGTTTTGTTTTTCATAGTGGATGGAAATAATTGAATTATAATTAATTCATTAATACAAAAAATTTAATTATATTAATAATACTTATTTAATTATTTTATTATATATATAAAATTTTTATAATAGTATGAATATGAATAAAAGACTAAAGATTACGAAATACTCATGTTGTGAACTCGAGATTTATTTTTGAAAATGTCCTTGGAAATGGAGGAATTTGGGAGAAAAATTTAGACCACAGGATTATAAACATGGGAGGTTCTTAAAATATAAAAAAACTACAATATTTTTTGGGAGAAAGTATAAATGATATGTGTATCATGACATGGTCGAAGTGATCCCCTTTTATATGTAAATACGAGGGTAATTTTGGATGTACCCATTATACTCCAACAATGGTATGTCACTTTTCAAGGGTCAAAAGATCCAAATATTTTAAATAAGGGAGTGTGGAGTGATATACGTTCAATAAATCCTGTAATACACATTTTAATACATGTTTCCAATCATTAATACTAGATTTTTATATTTTAGTATTTTTGTTTTTACATTGGTAACAATTTTTTACCTAATAATTTATATTTATGAAAAAATATATGGTTACCCATAAAAAAATAGTTTATGTCATAAAACTAAACATAATATATATGTAATATAATTCAACTTTTAAATAAGAGAAAAATACATTTAAATTAAAAAATTTAACATATATATTGGAATAAAATTCCAGATGACTTCAACCTTTTTGTCCCTAGTATGATTGGGGATTCTGGTTTCTAATGATAAAAATAATAGAATTATGAGTGATAATTTCATAAAAGTCCTAGTATTAGAATTATCATTATTTTTTCACTATTAACATACAATCAATTATTTTAGAAAAATATCATCATGTTTCAGATGATAATATTGAAATGATGAATCCAAAAAATAATGTTAAATATTTCAAATTAAAAATCTAAAACCTATGAATTTATCATTTAAATAAAAATAAATTATGTGAAGGAAAAATAATTTTCATAAGAAAAATACATCTTCAAACAGTAACAATTCTTAATCCAATTTTTTAAGATTTTATAACTGATTACAATATTTTTATTTATTATAGGTTTTTTGATTCATAACTTTTCAAAAAATATTCTTCTAACATGTTTTGAATTATTTTTGTCTGATGACGTTTGTGAAACAATTTAATGATACATTTTTTACTAAATGGAAATATATTGTAAAATATTAGGGTGTTACATCTCCCCCTGAATAATGAGTCTAAGGGGTCTATAATAAGAACAATATATATATTTTTTACTACGAAATAAATCTCACTATCTTAGATACTAACAAACTCATCATTTTACACATATTGGGATTTCATTTAGATTTTTCCTTTAACATAAAAGGTTCTACCAAAAATTATTAAATTGTGAATTATAAAATGTTCTAAAGACATACCTTTCCCAACATAATCTTCATTATCATATTTCTAGCCAAATAATGAAACCAAAATGTATTGGATTATTTCCAATCAAAACAATGTAAATGATCATATGAATATGAAAAATCATTCCTCAGATTAATTTCTTAATGATAAATTAATTTTACACTATGATACATTATGATTAACTATGATATAATTGGATCACCCAATAACTCTTTCTGATTAACCTTTGTTGTACATTGTCATTCTCCTATTAGGTTTTTTAAACTAACAGGTTATATATTACATCCTTAATTAGAATTTAAAACATTTATAATTATTCATAATGATAATTTAACTAACCAAATAATACCCCTCAGGAGTGTATATCTAGGTGTATAATTTAGGCTAACTCATAATGCTCTAGGTCAAGATCCAATTAATATTCAACCATCATTTTTTGGGTTATTACCCCTAAGTGAATAAATTCCATGGATTCACCCACTTTACTCTATCTAAATAGGGATTTAATTACGAGGAAACCACAATATATACATTAACAAAACCTCATGAGGTTTTCTTATACATAGATTTATCCTTTAGACTTATCCCTAGGGTTTTAAATAAATTTATATTAACTTAATATCTAAAAACAAGTAAACTAGTCCTAAAAAATAACTAAACACTGCTCTGATATCAACTATAGAGACCCAATATAATCATATCATTTTTTACATATATATCATATATGAAAAAATACATCTCAAAAAATAATATCAAAATCCCATGAATATAAGGTTTACTATCTTTGATGATCAACTACATAAGAAATTTATTTTCATGATACTTTTGATCACTTCTCCATAATCGTACCACACTATAATAATTTCTATAATTATCATTTATTATACTCATATATATATCATATTGAAAATAACAATAAAAAATTGTGAGGTAAAATTCTAGGTAAGGTAAAAACTCATCAGCATTTCATCAATGGTTAGATAATAAGCACAAGATAAAATATTAGTATGAGAGAAATATCATATTAAAAATATCATAGAATAATAAAAATTTTCTATCAGGTATTATATATGGATATATAATCCCAAATTATTAAACATATACCATATTATAATAGTAAGGGATAATAAACATGATCCATAGACTGTAATTATATTTATATGACATAGAAATGTGTTATATGTATAGTAAAAAATGACATTGTATTTTATAAATTGCATGAAAAATATTATCACTAAATTTATATATGATCATATCCATGGAAAATCATTTCAACAAATATATATGTTATCATGTCCATAGAAAATCATCTAAAAAAATTATATATTATCATGTTGATACATAACCTTGTGAACAAATCATAATTTAATCAAGTCCTCACAAAACCTTGTAAATAAACATAACGTGAATGTTTTTACACATAGAAACTTATGAAGGAAGAAAAAACAAACATTTCCAAAAAAATATATTATTATATCACGAGATATAAAAATATAAACAATTCACTATAGGTCCGTATAGGACCCCATAAACAAATCAACTATATATATTTATTCCAATTGAAATCAATCCTTCATATTTCAAACATTGCATAATTAAATAGTGGACATGATATGGTTTCCATTAATACATTCATATAATATTCAATAATACATTTAGAGAAAGAAGGAAATTTGTATCAAAAGAACATATCTAAATTTTAAGACATGTAATGTCAATTGATGCTAAAAATTAATTAAAACATGCTTTTATAAATACTGGATTATCAAATAGAAAAAACATGAATAAATATCCCATTTATAAAATCTTGAAAACACCTTAATAATTATTTCATTAAAATGAAATAATTTTAACTTCATATAACATTTTTTAAAATCAATGTTTAAAAACAAAACAGAAATCAATAAAATTATAAAAGATATATAGTTTTAAAAACATTCCTTGAGAGGAAATAAAACCACTAATTAATTATTTATTAAAAACAGAATGCTTTTTAATCCTTTTCAAAATCAAGAATTCCTTTTAAAAATAAATATTTTACTTTGAAAAAATATAAGAATATTTCAATTTATTTTAAAATTAATTAATAGTTATAATCATTTGAAAACCCATTTTAATTCATGTAATGGTATATATATTATGAAAAATTCTTTTATAGTGAGAGAAACTACAACTAAGTATTTTTATAATAGTTTTTACCATTCCTGTAAAAGAAAATGTTATGGGTAACATTTAAATTCTATTTTCAATCTTTTTTGTGAAATTTTTTAATTTTAATATTACCCTTTAATAATGGACCCTTGAAATTATGAAAAAATTATTTTATAGAAAATGTGGAGTAGAAGTTAAAATATATGATCATGAAAGGAAAAATGTTTTTAATACTATAAAATAATTTTTTTGAAACTCCACAACATAAAAAGGGATAAAAAAAATTATTTTGAAAATTTGAAATAAAATATTCAAATTATATATGAGATAACACCTAATTTGGTGTCCAAATATAATTGATAACATTGGACTGAAAGAAAAATATAGAGAAAGAGAGGAAACCATTTTTGAAGGGGGATGGGAAATATTTATAGAAATGACACACTTATTGAGAAAAAAATTAACCAATGAAAACTATTTTAAATAGAAATTAATTTACCTAACATTTTAAGATAATGTACCATGCAATAATATCATATGTTAAAAGTAACCAATCATGGAATAAACATGTTCATGAAGAATCATTATAACACAATGAATGGAGTTGGGTAAACAAATACATTTACAACAATGGTTCTTTTAAATCAAAATCCAAAAAATGATATAATGTGAGGTAGATTTTTAAATCCTCTAATTTGAATGAAAATTAGGAAAAAATAAATTGATGGAAAATATATACACCAAAAAATGAAACAATTGGTGAACCGGTATCAAATATCAAATAATAAAAATTAAGATACAAACAACATGATAAAATTTATGTCCTCTAAATAGAAATACATTTAAGGAAATAAATTTAAAATATATATTAATACCTCATTAATTGCATAAATTTGGTAAAATAAATCAATTTTGGTGTAATCACACAATTCTTGTGATATTATGGTTCACAATATTAAATATTTACTAATAAATTATATTTGATTAAAATAACCCCTTACCATAAATCGTGGTTAATAAAAAATTATATAACCTTATATAAAATTAACATAACTAAAATAATAACCAATTTTACAGCATTATTCAAATATTTTACCTTTGATACTCCTAATTTTAAACCATCTATCATAAATTGGTTTCCAGTTATAGTTTATTTTAATTATCAGGTTTGTTGGGATTTTTCTATTATTTGTTGCTTATAAATTTCGTGATGACATGGTTGATTAATATTTATTATTAAAAGGTAATAATTCCCATATTAATAAAGTTATAATGATAATTTTTTAATAATTCTTTAATTCTAATTTCATTTGTTGATGGAAAAGAACATGGTTCATGAAAGATGAAATTGTGAAGAACTACGTTCGCTGTGTTTGAGATTCAAAAGATTGTATATTAATAAAGAAATTAAATATTAATAACAACTTTGTTGAACATTTGATAAATAATAAATAAATTAATATTAAATTATATTACCATTTTATATCATTCCTAACAAATTTTTGGTATAAACATTATAACATCGTTTGTGTAGGTGGTAAAAGCAACCAAAACAAGAGAAAGTTATAATGATTTGATGAGAAAATGATTGTTTTATATAATGATAATATAACATAAAAAATAATAAAAATTTCACAAATTTCATTTACCTTTATTATTTTTATTCTTAGAACCATTTTTTTGGGTTTGTGATGAGAAATAAAAATTTTCCACTGTGGAAGAAGTATTCCGTACGTATGCATGATTAATGACGACATTGCTCAAAAAAATGAATGGAATAAAGGTTTATGGTATGTTTTAAATTCATAATTATAATTTTGAAATTTTAATTATATTAAATCAAAAAATACATCCTTGTTACCAACATGTAAATGGGATGATGAAATACAAACAACATCACTTATTAGAGGCTGTAGTCCACACGTACGCACGATCCTGGTAATTTTGTTTTTCATAGTGGATGGAAAACATTGAATAATGGTTTATAAATTAATTTAATAACATTTATGTATATTAAAAATAGTCATTTCATTATATTAGTGTGTATATAAAACGTTTTTATGATGAATATTAATGATAAAAGACTATGGAGTAAGAGAGACTCATGTTGAGAACTTGATATTTCTTTTGGAAATAGCTATGGAAATGGTGGTCATAAGCTAACTAATTGAGAAAACAATCTAATGAAAATTTGATAGGAATATATATGGATACAAATTTCATAGATTTAGTAGTAAAATATAAGGGATATGTGTATCATGAAGTGGTGGAAGTGATCCCCTTTCATAAGTAAAGATAAGGATAATTTTTGAAGTACCCATTAAATTCCTATAATGGTATATCATTATTTAAGGGTCAAAGTAACCAAAATATTAAAATAAAGAATTTTTGGATGATATATGGTCAATAAATACTCTAAAAATCATTTTAAAATTGGATTTAAAATTTTTTCGAGTATTTTATCTTTATATTTTAACATTTAACCATTTTGGTATTTACCAAGATAACCAATTTTTATCATAGTATTTTATATTTAAAAAAAAATATATTTTAATAATATAATCCCAATTTTTATTTTATGACCATAAATTTTATCATCATTTAATATAATTCAACTTAAAAAAAGAAATTTAAATTTTAATTTAAATGTTTTCATATATATAAAAATTGATACGTAGAAAAATGTGGTTTTCATCATTAAGTGTTATTTATATTATTTAGTATTTATTACCAATTGAATGAGTGATAATATATCTTTATATATGTGAAGAATAATATCATCGTCATTGTATTAATTTCATCAATTTAATTTATTATATAAAAATTACTCAAAATTAATATTTTTTTTGAAAATATCTTTTTCTATATAATCTTGGTCATTAACATTAATCATAGTAATCATAATTTTATTCCAAATAAATAAAATTAATCTTTTAGATTAATAATAACATTTATATATAAATTATTAATTCCGTTTTATTATATTTAATTTTTATAATTGATGAAAACTTATTTTTAATATAAGTGAATAAAACCAGTTTTTTAAAGTAAAATATTTCTTATTTTTCCAAAATGTTAATCATGGTATATATAAGAATAATATAGTACGGTTAGATTATTTATTTTAATTAAAATATAAATATATATATAAATATATACATTAATGAATTAAAAAAATAATTCATTCTTGTATTTTGATAATGTCATAAAAAGGATGATATTAATAAATTATTTATTTTTTCATTATTCACCTAATAATAAAGTATTTTAGAAAAAAGTAAATTATTAATACTAAAATAATATTGAAATTATCCATCCCAAATTTGATTTATTTTTATAAAATTAAAATTTTAGGCTTTTAGAATTTATCTTTTAAATAAAATTACAATATATATATATATAAGAAAACTACATTTTTTTGAATATATACACTTTTAAAACCATTAGTGTTCTTAATCCTATTTTCTATGCATTTATATTTGATTAAAATAATTTTATTTACTATATGTTTTATTATTAATAAATTTCATAATAATATTCATCTAATATCTTTTTTATTGTATTTATTTAGTGTTGTGTGCAAAAAAAATATGTCGATATAATGTTAATTTTAACGAAAATATATTATCAAATTCCATTGTGTTATAGAGGCACCTATGGTATTAATCCGATAATTGATTAATAATTTTCCCATGATTCTATAATTATAAATTCCTTGATTTCTACCATTATAGGATGTGTAGTGGCATACAAATAGACTATGTCGATACCGGTAATAAGTTATATCTGAATAACCATTGTGAAAAATGGTTTTAACAATATATTTTTATTTTTGAAAACCATCCTTTTTGTATAATAATGTCTTTGTTATTTAGTAACCAGACCCATATCCATTATATGAAAAATTCATCGGACTTATATTTTGTTAGAAAGTTGATAGTTTTTGAATATTTGAATCCAAAGAAAAAGGGGGAGAAGAGTATTGTTTTAGATATTACATTTTTTAGACTCAGCAAATCAGACTAAGGTACACTAGATTCAGATAATAAAATCCATCAGTAGTCGATTAGGATAATTGGATCCAAAATAAATAAGAGTATAATTTTCTATTTTATGGAATTTGGTGTTTTCCGTAATCAGACAATGAATGAATTTGATGAGTTAGAAAGAAAAAAGTGTTGAGGGAAGAATTCATATTTTTACTATTGTTTTTTGAAATTATATTGTGATATCGGGATTACAAATGTTCTCACACAGTCAATACTAGTCATATGATACTTTCATGATCATAATGTTCTCACAAATAATTAAAGCTTTCATGATAAAATATTTTGAATAAATAGTGGAGCTGCTTGAAGAAATTCAAAATTGTAGAGTAATAATTCCTTCATAATGAGAAAATATAGTGTTATTATAATTTCATCATAATGAAGATTCCATAATTATGAAGATATCTATTGAAGTAAGAATGTTTTAGAAAATCAGATCCAGAAGTCAATATGTGTGAAGATGATAAAATTTGAATAATTTCAAAGTTGAAGTATGGACATTCCATCGTAATGGAAATTTCATCATAATGGGAATTGCATCATAATGGGAATTAAATTTTTTATGAGAATTCAATTGGATTCACTAAGAAGGATATAGAATTTGGATTTACTGAGTAAGAAATAGATATCAAATCTACTGAGTAATAAACATGAATAAAATTCACTATGAAATATATAAAAATTAGATTAATTGATAATGAAATAGAAATCTTATTGAGATAATTTTGAAGAAAAATTAAGAAGAAAATTTTAGATATTTTATAAAGATTTGAGGTGGCCAAGAATGAAATTCAATTTTGCATAAAACTTAGAGAAATCTAAGGAGGTTGGAAGAATTCAACGTTGAATTTTTAAATGTGAGATATTTGTATATTTTTTGAAAACTATGGAAGTGGGGAATGTTTCATGTCTCCCAATATTTCTTTACTAAGCCTCCAATAAATATTTTCTCAGTTGCTTCATTCATTGTTAACTTTTTATGCATGCAGAAATGGTGGATAGTAGAAGAAATCAAGTGGAAGTTATTTCTAGATAGAGATATCGTGACGATGATCATACATCTTAATGTTTGTTTACCAGATTGATCAATATTATATTAAAAAGGTCGTATTGAGTCAATCATAATGAGGTATATCATATTATGTATTTGATAAATGTTTGAGTTTTTCATATTGATAATGGATTCATTATATTGATTCCATTGTATTCATAAAATCGGATTCAGACTCATTATTTTGAAAGAATTAGAACAATATTAATCAGAAAAAGAGAATCAAATCTAGATTCATCATATTGATAGAATCAGATCTAGACACATCATATTGGGAAAACTGGATCTGTAAAAATCAGATTTTGGATTCAGACTACACAATTATAGGTCATTTTTGAGATTTTATTTATTCTTTTGATTGGGTTAATTATTTTATAATAAAACATTTTAAAATGATGGAATTTAGTATAATCATTCATATCGAGAGAAAAAAGGTGTCTAATGGTAGTAGGATGAAGTTGTTTTCATTTCACCATAATAATGGATTTCTATAAACCCATAGAAGTGGCTATTGCAAGGATGTAGGTTATCACAATGAGGACATACTTTATAAATATCATTTTCATTACATTATTTCCTAATTTTTTATGCATTAGTATTTACTAAATGTTGATAAGAAAATAAATATTAACATGTTATAATGGTTTTGTTTCTAAATGTTTTGAAACTAATAAAATGTGAACAATTGATTCAACCCCCCACCTTCTAAGTTGTTATTCGATCCTTTGGAACTTCCATTCGTATCAAAGTAGTAGATGCCCTTATTGTATCCTTTATCATGGATAAATTCAATTCTTTTAATAGTATAAGAACATCCTATATTTTATGGAAAAATGATTATGGATGAAAAAATATTATGATTTCTTATCTACTATCTATTTTCTTTGAAGTTGTATATGCTACTGCTATTGGATTTCCACATATTGATAAATATTCTCCAATGATGTTTGATGATATGATAAATATATAAGTTGATGGACTGACTATAAATTTAATTCTCATGTCCTTATAATTTTTTTTATCATAATGTGATGGGTCTGAGAATGTCATAAAGTATATGAGACAAGCTAGAAAGTGTTTTAGAAGGGAAATAAAAAGTTAGGGATGAAAAGATATAAATTTGACATAGTAAGTATGAAGACATCAAAATGAGAGATGAAAAAAAACCAATGAATACATCACCAGAGTAAATAAAATTGTTTGATAGATTACTATATTTAGAGATATTTTGGAAGATTCTACAACCATGATGAAAGGTAAGAGAATCTTTAAAATTATTATTTATGATAACATTTCAAATATAGAAGATATGTAATATTTATCTCTAGACTAATTTATTAACCATATTTTTTCTTACATAATGAGTAAAAATCCAATGTTTAAAAATAAGACGAATGATGAAATGGATTTTGAATCTATGAAAATTTTGAAAAATAAAGATGTTGATGATGTTGATCCTTTTGACTCTAAAGATAAGTAAGATGATGAGTTTAATGAAATAATAATGCCTCTTATAACCACAGAATATGGAAGATGATTAGGAAATTATGTGGGTAAACATCCCCTTAAATTTTTTGAGTGTAGTGGAATATGAATCTTTTATATTAATTTCCAAAAGTTGAAAATTTTAGATTATCAAGACGATTCCAATGAAAAACCTCAATGGATGAAGTGGAACAAAAATTATTAAGAATATAAGTCTTCCAAAAGATATACGAAGAAGTTTACAGGAAACAAAATAAATATAATGAGTAATAATGTTGAATAATAATCAATTTAAAACAATTAATTTGAAGATAAAAGTTCAAAAAAATTAAGAACCTTTATTAGGAATGTTGAGAATACAAAGTAGTCATTATAGAGTGAAGATGGAGTTGAAGAATCTAATAGAGAGTATCATAACAATACACAAATTATAACATATCTTGAGAAAAATAGATCTCTCATGAAATAAATTATAATCATAAAGAAATATTGTGAAAAAGTTAATTAGTGGAGAAAATTTTTCATCATGATGGGGGATGAATACATTCAAGAGATCTTAATTTAAAAACATAGAATTGATGAACAAGGAAAGATGATTGAATATCATAGTAAGAGGATGGATAATAAGGATAAAAAGGTTAACAATTTTTAATCAAAACTTCTTGAGTCCAAAATTACATTGATGTATATGAATGTAAACTTCAAAAAACATTATAAGTAAAAGATACGACTTCTAATGTTGCTGAGAATGCTCAATATGAGAATCATGTGAAATAATTACTTACCAAAAATATTGTCTAATAGGATTCTTTTAACACATCAGGTTATATAATAATTATTGGGAAATATTTCATAGGAAATTGATGTGAGAAACCAATCAATTATACAAAATTAGAAAACTCACTCCAATGAAAGGATGGTCTATGTCTTAAGTATGTTATATCTGAAAAAATTTAACAACTCTAATAACATTTCTATTGAGAAAAATCATTATTTAATAGAAAATAATTATTTTATGGCTATTAATGGTGTTGTGGAATCTATGAGCATAGGTGTTATAATATTTGACTTAATTTGTCTCTACCTGAAATAAGGATTGATCACAGTGGAAGAAAAAATGAAAGTATTATTAGAAACGTTCATAACTTACAGAAAGTTCAAAAGGTTAATTATCAATATGTTAGAAACATAACAAAAAAAATTGAATTTGAATTTCTAGGGGAAGATTTTGGATGATCTGATCAGGATAGTTATCATGCCAAAATATGTATCACACTCCTTCAAGAACAACTTCCTTTTGATCGAAAAGAAAAATATGATAAAAATATGAATATTGAGGAAAAAGTTTTTTTATTGAGATAGATTTGAAATAAATTAATATTAATAATCCTCAGTTGTTCTTCACATATGAAATGTGATATAAAAAACTTGAAACATGTTTAAATGCATTATGGAAGAGTAGTTAACATTGGGAATGATTGTTCGTTAAAAATCATAGGAATTAGAACGACAAATATTGAAGTAGAAAAGTTGAAATCTAGGGATGTTATATTTTTTTATCTGATAAAACATAACATAAATAGTGTATGTAAACATTGTGATAAAGGAAAAGAACAAGGTTTTAAAAAATATTTTTTATTTATAAAAAATCTGAACGATGGAAAAGTTATTATAAAAGAAAAAAGAACTGGTGGGAATCTCTTCCAAATATAAGAATTCAATAATTCTTGTTAACTGATTACAAAATATTGAAATAAATTGGGGAACCGTAGAATTAGGTACCTTGAATCGACATGTATGAACAAACATTCTTAATGTTGACGTTTTTTGAAATTTCCAATAATTGAAAAGAAATAATGGAAAGATAACTAACAAAAGTCATAAGAGAATTGAGATTAAATCTTCTAGAACTCTTGAAATTATTCATTTTAATTTATGTGGTCCATTGAGACATCAATCTATAAAAGTATAACTATACTAGATCACATTTATTGATGTTTCAACTTAGACTAAAAACATAATGTTTATGAAATATAAGTCGTAGGATATGTAAATGAAAAAGTTTTTCAAAAAATATGTTCAGAAAGAAATGGGGGATATATAAAGAAGTCGAGAACATAAAATGGTACTGAATTCACAAGAAATACTTTTTAATCTTATATATGAATGCATGGTATAAAAAATTAGTGTAGTTCTCCATCTACTCCATGAAAAAATGGAGTAGTATACAGAAATAATAGATGTTTAGTGGATGTTGGAAGAATTATGTCATAAGAATATAATCCTTCAAAATTATTTTGGGAAGAATATATAAGCACTACAATACATGTTAAAAATAGATTCTTGTTGATGAAAAAAAGAACGCGAATCCTTATAAATTGGGGTTTGACAAAAAAATCATGGAATTTATTCAAAATTTTGAAATTCCGTGTTTGCTCAAAATCTAAAATCCAGATTAAGAAATTTTTTCTGAGAAAGATGAGGTAGGAACATTTATTGGTTATTCACCAAATATAAGAAGTCTCAAATGTTATAACAAAGATGTTAAAATGTTTTTGGACACATATAATGTGAAGGTAATTTAAAATTAGATGTCCTTAACTAAAGATGTTGAGAATTATGAGGATGAAAAACTGTAGAATCCCAAAAATAGTTAATGTAATTATAAACCTCCTTATCAATATTTAGATGAGTCATGTGGTTAGAGAAGTGATGTTGTGATATAAACATGGAAATTGTATACCTTACAAAAAAATGATGAATCTGAATACATTATTGGGAATTAGAAGGCTTCCGTTCAGATAAGAAGGAAGTTGATATTAGAAAATCATACATCACATATCTCAAAATTTGAACCAAAACCATTTTCAGAGGCTATCCAACATAAATAATGGGTGGATGATATGAATGAAGAGTTGGATCATATTGAGAGGAATGAAACATGGTAACTTGTTCTAAGGACATCCAATGAAAATTTTATAAGAAAAATGTTGCTCTATAGAAACAAAATACTTAAGCATGGACCAATTTTAAGAAAAACAAAAGACTTGTTTTTAAAGTATATACATAAGTGGAAGCTATGGATTTTGATGAAACATGTACCCCCTTGTAAGGAAATAATGTATTAAAATGCTTCTTGGAGTGGCTTCTCATCAGAATTACAAAGTTTATCAAATGGATATAAAGTCATCTCTCTTAAATGGTGAAATTGATGAAGAAGTTTAGATTGAATAATCTTGTGGTTTTCTACTTGATTAGGGTCAAAAAAAAGATTTTAAATTGAATAAATCTTTGTATGGGCTAAAATAAGCACCACATGAATGGTATTAGAACATGATAGTTTTTTGAGAATGCTGATCTTTTCTAAAAGAAAATTTTATTGAAACATGTATATGAAAGATGTTGCCTCTGAAACTTTAATTGTAATTGTTTATGTGGATAACATAATTTTTTATGGGGATGAATAAAAATCCTATAAATAATTTCGGAGAAAATGATGGATAATTTTTAAATGTCAATGTTGGGAGAATTAACATTCTTTCTTGACTTACATGGTAAAAAAAATAAAAATACATTTTCTTATCTCAAGAAAACTATGACATTTAATTGTTAAATAATGATGGTATCAAAGAATCCAAAAAATATTCAACTTTTATTTCAGTGAGCACAATGTGGAGAAAAGATGAATATGAAGTATGGGTGAATCAGAAAGTATTTATAAAGGTAATAGGACATATTCTTTACCTTATAGTCTCAAGGACTAATCTTGTTTCTGATATGAATTTTTGTGCTACGAATCAATGTAATCCAAAAAAATTCATATGTTTTAAGAAAAATGATTTTTTTGATATGTTCAAGGAATAAATTCACATGGGTTGTTAAAAATAAGAAATAGATAGATAAAGTTTCATGGTTATACTAATGTTGATTGCGATAGAGATTATAATGATATAAAATGATCCCCTGGAAGAACATTTTTCTTGGGGGAAGATTGTGCATGTTGTCTTATTAAAAAACAAATATCAATAACCTTGATCATAGAAGAATCTGAATATGTTGCAACTAATCAAGCATGTACTCAAATTTTGTGGATGAAAGTTACAATGGAATATATTAAATTGAAAATTTCAAAACCATTGAATATCATTTGTGATAATCACAGTGCAATTGATAATTTTAGAAATCATGTCCAACATTCACGATCAAATCATATTGATATAAAGTTTAACTTTAGTATAGATAATTTCACTGATAGAGATGGTTTTCTGGAATATATTTCAACAAATTATCATACTGATGATATCTTTACAAAACAATTGCTAATGAAAAGGCTTAGGGAATTGTGGCTGAAACTTCATGTTCATCCTCCTACAATGTCTTCCTAAACCTCATAATGAATAACACCCACTGTGCCTTGGATTACATTGACAAAAGGGGAGTAAAAGTAACAACATTATACTTTGTAAAATGTTTTTACTTATCATTATTTTATGAATCTTAATCTAGGATTATCATATAATGGGGGAGAGAGGAATACAAGTGAGATAAAAAGAAATGTGATAATGTAAAAAATATGAGAGGGAGTTTATCCTTATTTGGCCATAAAATTTCTATTCCACCAATAGATTTAATTCCTTTATAAAGATTACATTATCCAGTACTAGGTTTTCATGAACCTCTCTTTTGAGAGAATCTATGTTTTGATAAAAGTTAAAAAAACATGAGTTTTTTTACAAAATTTGTGTAGTGGAAATATTCTGAGCATTTAAAAAAGTTTTTTTTAGGAGTTGAAAAAAAATCTCAAGGGGGAGAGTGAATAAACTTTGTGATAAATTATTTAAAAAATGTATATATATTTTTGGAAAATTATTCTTTTTGTATAAGGATTATTATTTTTCTATAATCATACCCATATCAATATCAAGGAAGATTCATGAGACTCAATGTTTGTTAGAATGTTTAAAGTTTCTTAAATATTGAATCCCAAGATAAAGGGGATAATAGTTTTGTTTTAAGATTGTTTTTTCTTCAGACTCAGTGAATCTGACTTAGGTCCATCATGTTTATAACATTGGATCCATCAGAATCATATTCACATAATTGGATCCAAATGAATCAAAAGTATAATTTGTTGTTTATTGGATGTTTGAATTTTCTGTAATGAGAGATTGAAATATGTTTCTGTGTTAGAAAGAAATAATTTTAGTAGAGAATAAGTCATTTTCTTCTAAAGAGTTTTTAAAGAATATTGTAAATTCAGTTGATAGAATGTTATGAAACTTTATAAACAAGTCAAATGATTCATTACTAATCATAAAGTTCTCAAAAATTTGAAAAAAAATTCCACATAAAAGATTTTGATGAAATGGTGGAGATGTTTGAATAAATTCAAAATCACTGAGTTAATAATTCTATCATAATAAGAAATTAAATAATAATGATAATTTCATCATAATAGGGATTCCATCATTATGAATCCCTAAATAAAAATATGTGAAGCTGATGAAGTTGGAAGAATTTCAAGGTTGAATTATGTAGATTCCATCGTAATGGGAATTTTATTGTAATAGTAATTCCATCATAATAATAATTCCATTGTAACAAAAATTCAACCAGATTCACTAGAAATATGAAAAATTTAGATTCCCTAATAAAGGGAAATAAATTGGGTTCACTGATAATGAAATAAAAATCATATTCATTAATAAAGCTATCCAAATTAGGTTCACTAAGTAAATAAAGAAATCATATTTATCTCATTGCGAAGAAGTCTCAAAAAGATAATTCCATAAGTTTTATGTAGAGTTTAGGTGGTTAGACACGAAATTAAATTTTTCATAAATCTTAGGGAAATATAAAAAGTTTTAAAAATGTAAAATATGAAGTATTAAATGATGGTCTCTTTTAGAGTATTTGAAATCTGGGGAAGCAGAGAATGTTTTAAGTTTCACACTCTTTCTTTTTCAAGTCACATATAAGTACTCTCTCAAATCATTTGTTCATTTGTGAAATTTTTATGCAAGAGGAAACATAAGAGTGCAGATGAAATAAAGTGAATGTTATTTCTGGATAGATATCTCATGAGAAGGATTATATAGCTAAAATTTTGTTTACCTAATTAAAAAATATTTTATTGAGAATATTTTATTAAGTCAATTAGACTAAGGTAAAACCTATATTGTATTTGAGAAGATTTTGATTTTATAATATTGATAATGGGTTGTTAATATTGAGTACATCATACTGAGATCATTAGATTTCGACTCTTCATATTGATTGAATCAGATCCTAAGTCATCAGATTGAGAGAATCAGATAAAGACTCGTCATTTTGAGGGAATCAGATCCAGATCCATCAGAATGAGAAAACCAGATCCAGAAACATTTGACTGAGGATTCGGACTAAGAAATTGTGGAGCAATTTCAAAGAAGTATTTATTCTTTTTCATCGCTCAAATTTTTTATAAGAAAACATTTGTAAACAAACATGAGTTAGTATAATCTTTTCTATCAGTGTATAGAATGTTTCTATGGTGAATATTTACAATTTTTATTCACTTCATCATAATACTGTATTTACATTGAACCATAGGAGTGGATTTGGAAAAGATGTATGTTCTCACACTAAGTAAAAATATTGTTTTCTTTACATTGAATCTAGATTTTTTTTGCATGAGTATTTAATAAATATTGATATGGAAATAAATAATAATTGGTTGTAGGGGTTAATTTTCTAAAAGTATTTAAATTTGTATAATATTAACATCTGATTTAACCCCCTTCTTATTTTTTATTCTATCATTTGTTACTTCATTGACACAATAAAAATATATTTCATCCTGGTTTATGAGTTTTCCTTATTCATGTCATGTTCTCTCTACTAACATAACATGAATTGGCACCTACTTCATTCTCAGTGTGGGGTATATCTATGAAAGTTCCCTTGTATAATGTTTTTTATCATATGACTAGAAACTTCATGGAATTTGAGACCTTATAACATAACATTAAACTGTATGACATCTAGTTCATCTTGTATAACCATAACTACTTATAACGACCAACTCTATTTCTATAGATTTCTGTACTTGATAATAAAACCCATAATTGAAGGAAGAAGTGAATATTTATTTATTTATAATCCTATATTGCCATAAAATTACCCTATATTCAAAAACATTATGTCCAAACATTCTGACCCTTCCCATTCATGTGATGTCTTACTTATTTTTCTCAACACTATGATTTAATCATTTCACCTCTCATGAACATTATTCAAATCATTGAAGAGGCGACATAATAACTATATATGGATTGTTTCATATTCTTGGATATTACAAGGTGATTCTCATAATCCATATTTAAGGGATCATCATAAATCTAATTGTCTTTAATCTTGGTTCTTATGCTCATAATCATTCACATTAGGCTTACTATAAAAAACTAGAACCAAAATAGAGCCACCCATTTTCTCATAAACATAAGTTGTATTAGTGTATAGATCCTATATGAACTAAGTGTTTCGGGTTCCAATCATCACATGATGTGTAATGATGTATGAACCACATATATCAAACCTAGTGGAAATAACTCATACATTTACACTCTTATTTAATGTTTCATGACAACCTCATGATTTTTATCTTTGAATAATAGTGTTCAAATAAAATTTTAATACACCCATCCCATATGCCACAGTTCATTAATTAAGATTATGAATTATAATACATATCCCACAACTATTAGATGTTATTTTATTTTTCTCTAAAAGGAATCCTTTTCATGGTAATGATATTTGTATTGTTGTATTCAACAATACCAACAAGAGGCATATTTCATCCTGAGGTGAAGGTACTATAACCCTAGGTTCTTATTACATCAATTTCATGAAACCCATCATTTTATTTTGGTAAGTGGTCACCCTTAGAATGCATGTTCCATCCCATTATTTCCAGATTCATATAGATTTATATATGATTTACATCATATCATTCCTCTGTCAAAGATATTGGACTGAATTGGGATTTAAAATCACTTTTATTTTTTCACTCCCTAGATCAAATTTTGGTCAAATTTGAAAAACCCCAAACTCTATTTTCATATATTTAAATATATATTCATTAAAAATTATATCTCCATGGCCCCCAATTGATAAACATAAATCAGAAAATTAATGTTACTCTAAGGTGAGTCTCGACTTGATATAACATTATCAATAATGGATTATGAAAACATTGGAATTCAAAATGGAAAAAATCATATGGGATTCACCATATAATCTTAAAGAAATTCTTTTTCTCTCAATGGGACCACTGTTCTAGGTAAATGATAGATTATATGATCTCCAATCATTTAAATGATCTTAAATGGTGCCATATGTACATTGTAAATCAAGATAATACCATCGCTTCACAAGAATACGGTTCCCTAGGAATGTGGTTTTATACTTAGGTCATATTATTTCATATCCTTTCACCATGATAATGTGTTCACCACATGGTTTTGTAACCATAAGGTTTCTCTAAACCTTCTTCAATTTCATTTCCTCTATAAACCTACTTCATAACTCAGGTTTTCAAATCGTTTCAATCCATTTAGGAAAATATGTAACAATTACTTTAATAACTATGGGACACCATGATTTATTAATGATATTCATGTTAACATACTAAGTATTACTAACCAAAGGACATTTTTCATCATGAGGGGAAACAATCTAACCATTTTCACCCAAAAAAATAACAGTAGAACCCGTCATTTCAATTTTATTAATTTTCATTCCTCACATACTGGTTTCATCCCATCTCTACTAGATTAAAATTTCTAAAAATATCATTTATAAATTTCAAAATATAGATATTCAAGAGGATTTAAATGACCTAAATTATAAAATATTGATTTTTTCAATGGTCATTATTAATTATTTCAACTAAATCAATTTAGAACATTACAAACAACTGACCCACAATAACTAAAAATAATAGAATAATGGTAATTGTGGGATTGATCCCATAAAAAATGCATTATATGTTTCAATATAATTGAACTTTTAACAATATTTTTGAAAAAATAATTAAAAAACTCTTAGGCGGTGTGGAATTGGATGGCTCAATAAATAAAAAGATAGGATGAAAGTATGGAAGTGTGAATTCAAGTGTCTTGGTTCATAAAATCATAATAAATTTCACTTATGAATTTCATCCATTTAGTATCTATAATAATTTTTAAAGTATTCATCCTTAGCCACTAACCATAATCAAAATCTGTCAAATATATATGACCCCAATCTCAAGGTAAGTCTATCAACACCCTAAGTGTATAAATATTAGTCTCTTATGATAAATGAATAAGTGATGGATGATTATTACTCTCCCACTCCTCTCAATTAGAATGATGATATACCCCTATATATTAAATCACACTATAATACTATAGAATTAGATATAATGACGTGCACATAAATACTAACTTGAATTTGGATCATCAAAAGAACAAATTAATTTATATAATTAGGTATACATCCCCTTCATCAAAATCACTGCCCTCAAAACACGTAGAAAATAATTTCAAATATAATAATCAAACATTAATAAACAATGGATAAAGGGAATTAAATATTAAATTTAGAACTAAAATAAAATTTGCATGCAACAATGAATAAATATGGGTTTTACTTTAGTAACAATTATATAGATTTTGGATTATAATGGGAAAAAAATTAGAAAATAAAAAACTAAATTCAGAGTATCATGGTTGAAGATGTTCCTCATCATACACTATTAATTTAAACTATTAGATATATAACTTCCACATTAACTTCCACATAAAAATAATAGACTATAAGTCTAATATCCAATCATATTAGAGATATTTTACACTTTCTCTATTAAAAAATAACTTCTATCTCTTTTTATAAATAAGATTCCCTTGATATACAATTTCAAATATCTTTTTTCAACTATAATTTAATTTTACTATCTTTATACATATCAGAACCTCTAATCATCCCAATTATTAATTTCATCATGTTATAATACTCTATAATATCCCTTAAAAATTATTATTTCCTAATAAAGGGAGAGAGAAATAGTTAACTCTTACTATCTATATATCCTCAAATATATATTTTTGAGTTTGATTCATCTCCATATTTTTTGGAGTGTTTTTAAATACTTAATGGAAAGTGAGTCCCAAATTATAGCTCAGCTTAAATTTTCCCCTATTCTCAACTATATAAAATGTACATGAGAAAAAATGTAGGGTGTTTAAATCTATGGATAATAAATAATCTATATAAGGATATAGTTACCTTATGGAATATCTTATCATGTGTGTCATCCTCCTTATGTGGCACTTAATATATGCATTCTGAACATATTCTAGTTTTCACATCCCTCCTTTATAAAACCTCAATACTTCCATTTTGATCACCTCGATGATGATTGGAAACCCTAAATCACAACCTTGATACTTTATTTCATTTCCTTTTCCAATATTACTATGTAGCTAGATCATTTTCACTATGACATTCTGTTGGTATTATTTTTTCATGTTGTAGAAAAAAATTTATGTCACATCCTTAATTTTCTTCTAACATTGGAGTCATTGGTTATATGGAGATTTTAATACCACAATTTGGTATCCCTCAAGCATTTGGACCTCTATAGGGCCCTACGATTGAATGATACAGATGAGATGTAAGAACCTTAAAAATTCCAATGGTGGGAAATCTCTCACTTGTTCATATATGGTAATACTACGAAATAAAAGATCAATTATGGAATATAAGGATCATCGAAATAATTTAATTTGAGTCAGCATATAATGACATTGCTTTGGTAAATTCATTGTACCTTGGGAAAAGAGTTCACCCCACATCAAACATTTTCCAATTCCACTTATTCTATTTATGAAATCATAATCTACCAATTGGGATCAAAATTGAATGGGGTATAGAGGACCCCTACCACCAATGTGTACTACCCTTCAACGGTGAAATTCTCCTCCCACTGTTACAAAAACTATACTCTCATGCACTACTATAGCTCTAATACCATGCACATGCATCATGTCTGTGCCTTTCTATAATGCACATGGGTAGATTCCCATGACTACTTGGTTAGATTCCCATAGAAGGTATCCATGTGGCTTAAAGCCTAGTTGGGGGATATTCCTATGAATTGGATAATTTATTGACAACTTCTCTAGTATTTCTTACTTAAAAATCACCCTATAGAACACAAAAAAATATCAATTAAAAATCTTCACCTAAAATAAAAGACATTAAATATTATTCATTCATTTTGTTTCTAAAATCAGCTATAATTTTTAATTCACCCAAATATAAATAATTCATTAAAAAATAATGAAAAATTAATCAATTAAATTCAAAATATATTGACATTCATTTCAAAAAATGTGAACATAAAATTAACTAATAAAATACCACTCACTTAAATCATACATTCCCTAGAGAATATATCTATCTTTAATTATAATGTTCAACCCTATACAACCGGTATTTAAAATTCAAAATCATTGAACCAATAAATTATCAGTATGGAGAATGAAATTTAAGGTTTCACATATGAACCAATCATAAAATACTCACTATTAAATAATTTAATTTATATTTCCCATTGAAAATTGATGGATCTTTTCCTTCCATCCATTTAGGGATCTCGATTAATTATTATTATTCATTAAATGTTTTGATTAAACTCACCATGATTTTTCTTGAACCATAACTAATGTTAAAAACATATATGGAGTTTTTCATTCTATGAGTACACGTTCCAAACTATGTACTTGTATAGGACCAAAATACTATACATATAAGAGGTAAAAAATCACTAAAAATGATGAGGTCTTGGAAAATAAGGATTAATTTATTATGAGGTTAAAGGATGATAGGTAATTGATGTTAAAAATTAAAATAGGCTCAATCAAAATGTTTGAATCTTAAAAATATTTCAAGATAATCAAATGTTAAGTCTAATAACATTATACTCTCCAAAAAACATCAAAATTCACATCTTAAAGTTAAACAAAAATTTATTGATATAATGAAAGAAGAATGAATGAATTTCCCCTCTAGGTAATTTTATAAAACAAATTATTTTAATATTTTAAATATTTATATAGTGAAATAATCACATCCACTAACCATCCCCAAATGATATGAATCATTATTCATGTTATGTTGATTTTTATCCTTCCAAAATTCAAACCATATTTATAATTTTTTCATTTTTTATATTTGGGTAAAAATATAAGGCAATGGAATATAATCATAGTCCTTTCCCCCAAATATCCATTGAAGATAACAAATAAATTTTCCCTAATAAATATCATCTATTATTCACCATTAATCCAATATCCCCCTCACATGGACATAGATAATCATAAAAAAACTAGAGTAAGGTTAGTAATGGATAAATTTGGAATATAATGTGGCTCATTGATATTCAAAGGTCATTTATGATATATAAGGAATAAAAGTTGGATAAATGTTTAGGTTGGTCTATAGATAATGAAAAATTAAATATAATGTATCAATCAATTTAAAATATAATTTGTAAAATAATATCTTTGTCAATATAAAATTTAAGTCATAATAGTTAACGTGTCCAAATATTTCTTATGAAAATTTTCTCGAGATAGAATGTGAAGCATTTTTTTAGAAACATATCATGAATGAGAAAATGTAATAATGTGTAAACCACTCGTTGAATGTTTAATGATAACAATTTAATCCACATGAACTTTTTAAATTTAACCAATGAAAAATGAAACGTGAAAATTTTCATATTCATGTGACTAAAAAGGAAAAACATGAATAATTGTATCCAAATTTCTATACTCCACTATAATAATTCAATACCCTCGTCTTACTTATTAATTTCCATCAAAATTAAAATTAAAACATAAAAACTTGTGGTTACTATGATATTTTAGTAGAATGTACAAAAATATATGCACTAATAATAGTGTGGGTGTATAAATTTTCAAAAAAAATGACAACAAAACTGGAAAATATGGGAGCATAAGTAAAACTAAAATTTGGAAGCATACCGCCTTTCACATTGAATCTATTTTTATATTTTTCTTACTTATGTTTTGGTCAATGGACCTAAAGTATTAATAATAATAGTTTAATAACATGTCAATGAAATTAAAGCTAATAAATATTATTGTTAGATGATGTTTCTCTACATCCTAAAATAAAAGTAAAAAACACTTTGCAAAAATTAAGAAAGAAAATAAAAATAAAAAATAAGGTTGGCTCTAAAAAATATTATATTAATTTAATAATGATCTACTTTACCAATTTTGATCACATAATAGGAGTAGGATATTTATCCAACCATCTCATATTAAACAAATTCTTCCTTTGATATGTGTGTAGTGTCTGTCTTCAGCATTTTCTCCTCTTTATGATAGATTTATTATTTGGTGGTGGGTTTTCAATTATGGATATATTATATGATTATATGAAAAGTTTAAGGGTTATAAAATATATATACTTGTCCTCTTATTCCTCTTATGTTGGTCATGTTTTTTCGAATTATAAAACCGGATCCTCCTATTTAGCAACCACCATGTCCTCATATTTTTATTCTTTAGGATTTTATTCCATAAGATCCATAGTATAGTTCAATATTTCAATATCCATTCCCTTTACTTATCCTCATTTAATTCTTATTCTTCCTCCTCATCCTCAATAGTTAGGTATTTTTCATCCATGGATAATTAAGATCAAACATCATATTATTATTTTTTCTCAGATTTTGAATAAAGTTTAGTTATTAATCTTAATATATCTTACATTCCTTCTTCAGTGATTTCCCCTTCCTTGATTCCTTCCTTGAATTAATTATACTCCATATCAATTATATACATGAGTATTAATCCTCTATTAAATGAATATTCCATTCCATGTATTATATCTTCAGACTTAGGAGTGATTGTGGTACCCATTGTTGGACTTGATTCTACCATCCTTAGAATTAGATATTCCTATTATGTTTTCCGATTTATAGTGAAAGTTTTGATAATTTTATTCCCAAGTGGATGTGTAATATCATCTATCTTATACATGATATAACAATCCAAAAACACTTAGCACATAAAATAGAATAAAAAATAGAAGAATGACCTAACAAAAAATCATAGGATAGAAAATTGGTAGAAAATTATATTTGTCTGACTACTGAATTTATAAGAACCTAGTTTCTAGAAACGTCTCCTGGAATTGATGCATTATGTGGTTATTTTTTATGTGTATTTTATTTATTTTGTTTTTTTAAATGATTTTGGGAGTATTTCCCTTATTTCTAGCCATAAAAGAGACCATAAAAAGATATTTATAGTATTATGGTAATTTTTAATTAAAATGTTAAAATAATAAATTTTATATTTTATTTTATATTTTTAGATTTTTTTAATAGGTTAGGTCAGCATTAGGTTATATTTTTAATTGTTGATACTCTTTTAAATATTAGTTTTATATGTTCTCAATTAATTTTTGTGTCTAGTTAATAAAATATGAAATTTATTTATTTTTCAATTATTAATTAACAGATGTAATTTTTATTTCATTTTTAATAATTATTTATTATTTAATTAATTTGGAATTGATTAATTTAATTTTTTATCCCATATCCTAAATAATATTACAATTAATTACATTTTCTTACCAATTTAAATTGTTAATTATTTTTTTCATTTCTTGTTTTTATTAATTGATTAATTATCTAATGAAACATGGATTTAATTATTTATTTTTAGACTTTTAACAAATTATTTTCTCATATTTTGTCAATATTTTTCATTTACAGTTGATCTATAGGTGATGAATAAATAACAAAGACAATAAAAAAATAGTGATTCAGTGACTGCAAGAATTTATAATTTTAGATCCATCACAAGCCTATTTTGAGATACAATAACAAAAAATTGGAAGTATTTTGTTCATGGAAGAGAAACCACTATTGAAATGAAAAAATCCATCCAACACACTTGATAAATACTAACAAATTCCATGTTTGAAATTCCAATAATGAGGATAAAAATACCATCATGCCTACCCATTAGAAAATTTTTTAAAAGGAAAAGCATGACTCCACAATATGATCCCTTTAGATCATGCATCAATCTTATCGATCATAAGAAAAATTGCTTCTCCCACCGAAGAAGAAGAAAACATTGATGGGATGTAAAGATAAGGTTATGGATGCATATAATAATTCCAAGGTCGATCCATATGCTTCCAAATCCAATGATGTCGAACCGATATAGAGAATGTGAATGGATACAAAGGTGAAATTGAGGTTTATAGCCTAGTTTTTGAATATGAATTTACCACTTGGAATATAGGTGAATTAGAATATATATCTAATCTGATAATCCAATTTGAGAAGATCAATAACAAGATCCATGCTACCATTATCAAGGAATAATTGAATTATATCATGGAATTATTTAATGGTGTTGGATGCCCTTATCCAAATATGAGTTCCCCATATTGATTTCAAGAAAATTCATTAATGTCGAGTTGAGTGCCACTAGAGAAGTCTCCCTATTCTAAACATATTATTTTCTAAGAGGGTTGACCGATGAGATATAATGATTTCATGGATTGCAGATGAAGTTGCACTGGTGTAGCCATGGAGAATAACCTAAAACCATATATTTTGATCCCTATTGACAAAGAACACAATGATAGTAAGGTTTAATGAAGAAGACAATTCAAACATGAAATATGATCCATGGATATATAATTAAACCCCAAAATTATTGAAATAAAATCAAGACAAGATAAATTATAAGAACTATGTTCTATGTAATTCATGGTATAGTGAACTGAGCTCTTCTAGTATAGAGAGTTTTTATTTTTTATCAGGTGCTGCTGAAGAATAGAGTCTCACAGATGTATCAGGAAATATGGTGGACATGATATTTCATGAATTTCAATTCACTATAGAAGAAAATGATAACTATTCTAATATGGTTTATAATAATGTTGAAGAAGAAGGGTTTTAGAATCTCTATTATTACCCAACAATTTCCAGAGTAGAGAAAGTTCATTTCTATGTGAATGAGGATTCGAGACAGTTTTATTTTCAGAATAATTTTAATCAAAGGTCAATCTTGGAAAAAGGAAATCCTGTTTTTTAGTTTATGATTATTTTTTAAGAAGTAAGTGAACATTATTTCTCTATTGAGTTCATATTCATGTCATCAATGAATATGATGGGTGTCAAGACTCTTCATTGTTGTAGTTTCACATTCTTGGATCAATGTATTTTAGACACTAGCTCAAACAATGTAAAGATGTTACATTCATGTTCTTGATACTATATATCTTCATGAGTTCATTTCTATTAAGGAGATTTGAATCTAATTGAATTGGTTTAAAGGATTAGATACCTCATAGAATTTGGGATTTATTTTACATATACGATTGAATTTTTGAGGATCTTCTAGTTGATGTTTTTGATGGAATTAAAGCTAGTGCTAGAGAGTATAGATTTTTGAAGATAAAATAGTTTGATAGAGTTTGGAGTTATTGTTGCAAGGAAGGTTGAATGTAGTCATTATTACATCCAGATACTTTTCTAAATGATGCATATGGTTTTATCATGGTTATTTAAAGATATTAGATTCAGTCAAACGTGGGAGACACTTGTTTAAAAAAACATATGAAAGCTACTAAAAAAGGAAACAATTAGTTAGTTCTTGAGATGTTGAGATGGAAATAAATTAAATATAGGGCATTAGAAAGTCTAAAAGGAAGTATTCATGGAGATAAAATATTAGAGAGTAGAGATAATAACTAGATCTACAACACTCACTTAGTTGTATAGAATATAATAACATGGAGGAAAAAACCCTTTTTAATAAAGAATTATACTTTTTTCTTCTTCTCTATCAGTTTTATATTTTCCATGATGAATATATTTATTTATCTTATCATTACCATTATAAAAATGAGGGAATATATTAATTAGGGAACCACACAACAATATATTGAAATTCAATAATCTATTTCTCTTGTTAGAACAAATTTTCCCATAAATTTTATTTCAATGATTTCTCTCATGTATATTTTGAGTATCATTTTTAAACTAATAAATGTACCAAGAGGAGATGCTAGTAAATTTATAAACTCGTGAATATTTACCAATGTAATGATAATTGGAAAAGGTAGATGTTCAATTTTCAAAAATAGAACAATTTTATTGCAATGTAATTATCAAGAGATCATCTCAAAGGAGAAATCCTCAAAATATATTTTACACTGAATTGAGTGATTAGCTGAGTCCCACCTTTTCTTTAATTTCTAAAAAAAATTTGAAATGAACTTGAGTATAGTATAGAATATAATTTAATTAATTCAAGGTAGTTTCATAACCCTATTTTCATCGAATGAATTATTCCTTGTATCCTACAAAATTTCCCATCAGTCACCATTGTTTCACCATTATTTATATTTCACTTCACATAATCACATAAACCACACCATTTTAATGTTTTAATTTTTTTGGTTACATAACTTATTGAAGCCTTCCATATGGATTGAACATATACTCATCATTTTATTAAGTATTTGATGTAGGATTTTAAAAATAATTAATTTAACAACTTCTCAATGATTATGTGTTAATTGTTAAATCCCTAAGTAGAATGAATTTTTAAATTTATAAAAATCAAAACAACCCTAACTACAAATCATATAATAGTTATATATTTGGGGTCGATCTCATGAGAAAAAACCTAACATGATTCAATAGTGTTGGAATTATCATGATATTCTTAAAACTAAAATTAACTAAATTTTCAAGTGTTGTATAGTATACTAACTCAAAAATAAAAAAATACAGGATAAAGGTAAGGGAGAGTGAATCATTGATGATGGTTCGTGAATATGAACTCAATCCCAATTATTAAATTCATCATCACAAGAATATGTGGAATATATTACCTTTCATCACAATGAAAACTAGATTTACCTATGACAGTCGATCCATATTTAAATTTAAGTATTAAAAAACCATAATTAGATGAAGATTAATCTCTTAAGATGATGTAAAATTAGTGGTTAGCTCTCTCTCGTGCATCCCTACTAAATTAAAATGCGTATCCTTTGCTAAGAGATTCACTCTTTCTAGAATCATTGATACTGATAAAAATTAACCCACAAAGTAGTATTAAATTGAATATGAAGCCTCATAAGAAAAATAAAATTAAAAAAAGTAGCTATACAATCCCTTCATCAAAAACAACCACCCCTAAAACACCTAGATACTTATGACTATTCCCTTAATAAACATTAATAAATCAATCATTAAAGGGAATGGAATAGAATATATAGAATAAAAAATAAAATTTCCATGAAACAGTGATGAAATACATGTATTACATTCTCATCCAATATAGGGATTCAAAATTACAAAGATAAAATTCAAAAAGAGAAGAAAATACAAACTATAAAGTATGATTGTTGAATATGAACTTCCACATCCACTCTCACTTTGTATTCCAGATTGATCAATTCTATATTTCATGCTATGTTACTATCCAACACTAGCAACTGAATCTCCCCCTTTAGCCCAGATAAATTCTAGGATATCTCTAGTGGATAGAAAATTTATATCTCTATTTAACGGGAGTATTCCCTTGATATTAAATTTCAAATCTCCATTATCTTCTCAGCATTAATTTTCTTATTTTATCTATCTCTGATCCTCTCAGCTTCCCACATAGTAATTTCATCATGTAATAACACTCTCATATCCCCCTTTAGGAAAATATCATTATCTATTAATGATAGAGAGTGTTTCCTGATTCCTCTACTCCTTAAATCATTAAATATATATTGTTTAGTATTTTATCTCCATGTTTTGTGATGTCTTTTGAACTCTTAATGGAAGGATAATACCCTCCTATATGTTCATATTTAAATTTAAAAATCATGTCTATAGAATGTGAATAATAGAGAAAAAATAAGGGGTGTAAATATGCGGCAGAAACCCTTTTTTCAGCATGGTATAAGATCCCTACAACATAGCTACTTAGGTATATTATCCTCATTATGTTCCTCAATAATGATACGGTGAATCCATACACCCACAGTTATGGATTTCCATCTTCAAAGAGTCTCACTAATACCATTTATATCACCTCAATGAATTATATAATACCTAAATCATATCATTAATCCATTATTGCATTTCCTTCTCTATGTTTATGGAGTATCCAGATCATTTTCCTAGTGTAATTGTTTTTCTATTATATCATCATGATGCAGTGAAATCATAATGTTGTGACCTTCGTTTATTTAATCTCATGAAATAGGGGATATTAAATCACATAAAGAATATGGTGTAGTCTCCATGCACTATTTCGAGTCCTATGGGTCCATACAATGAAAATCCAGGGCTATTGTGTAGGTAACTTTGAACTTAGAGTGGCACATAATATAAATCTTCCTCATCCATGGTAATTACAGTGACCCATAAATTCCATAAAAATATATTACATCTTGTTATATGAATATTCAACATATAATATAATGATAAACATTATAATAATAAAAGAAAATATAAATAATTTGTTTATAAGAGTCTCCAATTAAGTTTACTATAATTAATTCTCCTCTTAGGCATATTATTCCTAAAACCATTCTTCATAACCAGATGAAATGAAACATAAGAATGTGTGAGATCAGATTCTTAATAAGGGTAAAAAATAGATATATCAGTGATAAGATAATTATAACATGAGCATAATGGAATAAAAATAGGAGACAAACATTTCAAATCCATTCTCTTCATATCAAAGATCATAATATAGAGTCATGGAATAAAGCATGGAAGTTCATAAGACATGAATCATAAAATATTCAATGAAAATGATCCATGATAGAATAACATTGGAATAAAACCAAGTTTTGTGGTATTATCATATAAAATAATTTCATTGTAATCAATGATTCATTTACACGACTATCATAGTGTATTGTGTTAACTATTCATTATATCATAGTAGTCATATTTAACTCCCAATAATATCATAGTGGATAAAGTGACTTACTAAACTGGGTTTAGTCCCCCCTCTAGTCCAATTCATCTCATGAGATTGAAATTCTTACCCACTACATTGTATAAACATATTGGTCTGACCCATCTTTAGTTATAATGTAAATGTTATCCTTAGTTATAAGATAACCAATTTAATTTTTTATAACATAACCACCATACTTTGATATGATGTTACCACTATCCATGTTTATAATGTAATAATAATCCTTGGTTATAACATTACCACTGACCTTAGATACAACATAACCTCCATCCTTGGTTAAAATGGAACAACAAAAAAATATTGAAAATCATACATATGTGATCAAAAAGTTCATAAAAACTTCGTCATATCATCACATCATAACCTATGAAAATAAAATGAGATTAATAAAAAATTCATTCTTTAATAATAGCATAACCATTGGAAAATAAATAAGTTTCATAAACATATCATCAATATAAAAATTTAAAAATGCAGAGAAAGAGTAAGAATGAAATCATTCGATCACATTCTAGTAAATCATAATTAATATCAAAATATGTAACCATATATGATAATTCTTTTAAAATATTTCTGGAATATTTCTTGTGGAAAATAAACATTCCATTTTGAGAATCACTTTTAAAATTAAAATATTTAAAAAATATTATCGAAAATATTGTCATTGAAAATAATCATGGAAACATTTAAAGTAATCTTGAAAACATTGATCTTTCATTATAGTAGAAAATTTTGTTCATGTCGTATAATTTAAAATAAAACTCCTCTTTCAAATTTATGGTAAAAATTAAAAAATACACCTCATTCAAAAAATTACTAGTAAATTCATTTTAAACCATTTAAAAACATTCAAACATGGGTAAACATGAATTTAAGTAATCATATCAGAGTATAAAAAACTTCATTAAATCATTTTTACCAAAACATTTAATAGGTGAAAAATGATTTTTCAACCAAATATAGAAATACAATTGATTTTAATTGAAAAACATTTCTTGGTAAATTGACCATGAAAAAGTGAGGAAAATGAAATTAGAAAATATATTATCCATAATTGACCATAGGATAATAAAAATAATTTGTTTCCTGAGAGGTAGATCGTAAGATTTTATCATTAGAAACTAAATCCTAAACAATCATGATAAACAAATAGGTTGAAACATAAAACCCTTATAGATATTGGAGAATTTGAATTGTATGCCCCATGAAATAAACCACATATATATATATATATATGTTTGTCTCTCTGTGTGTGTAAATAAACATAAATTTCATTTGAATCATCATAAAATATATTCATGGGAAATTTAATCACCACAAAAAATAAATAAATAAAAAATATGTCATTTGTCCCACAAAAATAAAAGTGATATGAAAATCCTTTACGAATTTGGTAAAAAAAATTAAAATCCCCATAAATGAACAATATAAATTAAAACCATAAATATCCTGGAAGTAAGGATATTACATACTAATATAATAATTTAAAGGTGTGGTACATATACGACACAAAAGAAAAAAGTGGTGAACATGGAATAAGTCACCTATAAATAAAATTTATATTAGAAATATATTACCTTGAGTTATATATGAAATGAAGGAACTCTCACATAATCTTTTTTGAAATAAATCCTTTAGAACACCTATTACTGTTTCTACTGATGGAATTTTGTGAAGAATATAACCTTTATAATTTTTCTATAAATTGGAGAATATTACTTTTAAGATATTGGTCAAGCTAAAAGGATCAATATGGGGTGAAAAAATAAAGGAGGGAATCCCCTTTGTAATTTAGTGGTGGGGAAAACATGGATTTTACTAAAATATCAATTAATATTTATTAATTTTGATGTTTAAAATGAATCAAAATTTATAATATTTTATGTTAATATGAGGGTGAGTCTAAACGCTCTCACAAAACAAAATTTAGGAAAATTTGGATTACATTTTAACTATTATCTTTTTATTATTACCATAAAATTAAATCCTTATACACATTAGGGTTTATAATGTGACAATAAAATGAAAAACGACCCAAAAATGGACCATTTTTTACATTTACAACTATATCTTATTCAGGTGGATAAATCCATGATCTTTATAATTTTTATATCATTTAATAAAATATTATTTATTATAAAATATCATTAATTGAATTTTTAAAACAATTAATTTAATTTGACTTTAAATACATAACGGAAAAGGGAGAAATAAAATATTTTTCTTTCAAATATTCCAAATATTACATATATATCTACAAAATTTATCAGACACATTAACCCATTTAAATTTTTATAAGTTTTATTATTATTAAAATGATATATTTTATTTTCCAATTAATTAAATAAATTCTGTATCAGAATTAGAGAAGAATTTAAGGTTATCATATAATTTATAAAATTTATAATTAATTTTATGTCATTAAATAGTTTTATTATTCTCAAATTATACATTTACATTCATTCAAAACTGGATTTTTTCCCTAAGTCGACATAAAGAAGATATTATAACTAAGAGAATGAAGTTTTGTAACATTTTTAACTAAATATTAAATATATCATTTCCATGAACAAATTTATATTAAAATATATTTTTCCCAACTAATATGATAAGGTTCAAAATAAATTCATTCACTAAGAATTATAATAAAAAATTATGGCTTTGTCACATAATTTTATCAATCATTAACTGGATGTACTCTTTATTGATATGCATAGTTTTACCATCGTTACTATTCATTTTGACCAAATATAAAAAGGACCTATTTAGAAAAATTGAACCAAATTATTCAAAATATAAAATAAAAATTATCATATTAAATTTATTTTACTGTTAGAAATTAATTTTAAAATAAGTATGTAACAAATGGTGAATATTTTTTTTTGGAAAAATACATTTCTATGGATTTATTAGTATCAAATTAATTGTAAAAATATTATATGAATTTTAAAGAAATTGAATATATAATATATACTTTTCAATGAGTTATTTCCCAAATATCGATCAATTTGATTTATTAATAATAAAACACATTTCTCACATAAATACATTTTTCAGTCAAAATCATTTTATGTATTAAAATGTTTTTACACAAAATTAAAACATAAAATTGATTCCAATGAACTGAATTAAATAATTGAAAATATAATAGAACAAATTTTACTTTTAAACAACTCTAATACAAAATATAAAATTTTCATATTCCGAAAACAAAACTACTATTTTCAATAAAAAAATTATGTCACAATTCACAGGAACATCAATATTCTCATAAAATTATCAAATATTAATACTTATATAGTTTTCATATTATATTTTCAAAAATTATTTTATTTTTAAAAAATAAAATTTCTTAAACTAAATAAAACATAATATTTACCTTAAAAACGTAATACATACCGATTTTTCAAGAAAACATATTTTAGAAGTATAAAAAGAACTTACTAAAATTAATTGATTATTTACTATTAATTTATAAATAAATTTATATTGAGTATAAAATTTTGATATAATTATGAAATTAATTAATCATATTAATAACCTCTAATTTAGATTCTAGGTTATAAAATTCAAAATAATCCATCTTGGTTTTTTTAGGCGTGGTGTTGTGTGTAATTCATGTCATCAAAGAAATGAAAATAAATCTATTTATTTATTTATTTCATAAAATATCATGGTGTTACATTCCCCCCATAATACATTACATCCCCAAAATTTGTACCTTTTCTCAGTAATCAAATGCTTGAAATTAGTAAACATCTTTGTGGAGATCCACATCATAATAACTGTTAATAAATCTTCTTCTTGATAACAAAGAATAAGAAATGTAATGGTTTTTACAAAAACATGTTCATGAATTGGATAACATTAGTGGGAAGTGATAACCTAGAAATGGAAGAGAAAAATAATGAATAATGAACAATGAAGAGTGATAGAGAACGTGGTTAGATGAAGGTAATCAACCAGAATACCATGAATCTATGATGGGAGAAAAGTACATTAATTCATCCAAAATGATCATAAAAGGATAACATTTCTTTAAGATCATTTTCCAGTGTTTTAAGAATTATTTTATCATCTATAATAATAACATAATATATATATATATATATATAAAATTGATATGATGTATCACATCCTATAATCAATTTCCACCCAAATCGGATTCTTTTTCTCACAATAACGAGTACTCAAGAAGATTTTTTTTCTTTTCTAAAGCATCTGAATAAACTTCTAACAGATTACGTAATCCAAATAAATTATATAAATATATTTTTCTTGATATTAGGAATTATAAAAAAACAATATGGAAAGAATAAGATATGAAAATTCTCATATTAAATAATCCTTCCTATGAATATATGATATAGTAATCTAAAAAATTCAACAACAATACCAAATGTACAAAATAATTCTTTCCATAAATATCTACACTAAAAATTATTCAGAATATTCCTAATAATTTTTGAATCCCAATAACTAGAAGGATTTGATTATATATTCTCTTGTGATTTATTACAAATTTTCCCCCAAATAACATCAATCAATTTTAATGTCTCATACCAACAAAAATTATACTCCAATCATATCATACCAAAGATATGCTAATCATTTCAAAAAAATAACATGAACCACCACTAAGCCATGGTAAGATAATATATAATTCTAGGATATAATTAATCCTTTATACTTAAAATAAAATCTCATAATATTATATTTAACTTAATCTGAAAATTATCACCAAAATTATAGTGATCTTATAAAAAATTATAATCAATAACTTAACTACCATGTCTCTTTTCAATCCAATTGTTATCTATATGATAAAAAAATGTTCCCAAAAACTTCTTAATATTTATTTTTCATATCATTTATTGAAAAAAACAAGGTTATACTAGGATATCACCTAGGCTAGGGTTAGGTCTTGTACCCTTATGTCCCTTCAATTTTTGGTTCAAGTCTCACATCCTTAACGAACATAATGGGTTTTTACCATTCCTACAGGTTGTATTTTTACTAAAACAACATTAATAAAATTTCTATATCATTACCAAAAATTTTATGAACATCCTAAAAATGAAATAGAATTATTATAAAAAACCATTCACATTAATCCTAAGGGTTATAAATATTTCACCCTAATAACCTTTCTTTTAGAAATATCATTTTCACCTTGAAATCCCATAACTTAAAACCACAAAGGCGTTGTTTAAGATATTGAACATATTATCAACCTTAAATCTATAAAAATTTTATGATATCTAGAAACCTTAAATTCTACATTCATGAATACATATAAAATTAATAAAAAGTTAAAAATTAATCCTTCCTAAAATAAGTTAACATATTATAGAAAATATCCCATAAATCCACTAATGTTATAAACTTCATCAATGATGACCTAAATCACATCATCATAAAATCAAAAACCAATTTTAAGGACACAAATTCTATCCCATCAATTTTAATAATATATTTTTCCACACTAAAATTATCACACTTTTTGGTTGTTATTACCATTCAATATATGTTTTCAAATCCATAAATAAAACTATTTTGGAACAATATTTAGGTGTTTCATTATTGTTATATTGAAAAATGTCATTAATTTAATTCTTGAATGCAAATATATAAAAAATCAATCCTTTCACTTAAAATATTCTCATGGTATATTTCATTCATTATTTTAAGAGTCAACCCTTGGATTACAGAATTTGCTTAAATAATGCCCATATTTCGCACCTGTGAGAAATTGAACTATCAAAACAAAAAAACTATAATTTAGCGATGTTTTATCGATTTATTTTAAAAACATTGATACTTTTTAAATTAAATTATGTTCCCTAAAAACACGCTAATTTAGTAATGTATCATAAAAAAGTCCTTAATTTAATGATTTTTTTTCTAAAAGTGTCACTAATATATCCATTTCTTGTGAAAAAATCACTAATTTAATGAAATTTCATAAAAATATTGCTAATATAACCATGTTTCATGGAAAACACTACTAGTTTAGTGATGTTTCCTAAAAAATCATTAATTTAGCCCAAATTTTTGAAAGCATCACTAAATTAGCAACATTTTTAATGAAATGTGGTTAAATTAGCCATTTATTTCAGGAAATGTCACTAAAAATATATATATTTATATACCTTATTTCACTGCATCGATATAAACATATATTCAGATATATATATATATATTAATATATATAAACACATACACATATATATAAACGTATATACACACACACACACACACACACACACAGATATATATACATATGTATATATATATATAAATGCATATTTATTTTAAATTCCATCACTTTTATATGAATTTTTTTTATTTTAGTCACATTGTTAACAGTTATTAAAAACATGTCTAATTATATATTTGTATACATAAACATATATATTTATACATAGACACACAGATATATATATATATATACACATATATATATATATATCTATGTATATAAACATCTATATATATATAAATATATATATATATATATTTGTATATAAATAAATATATAATATAAACACAGACATATATATGATATCATATAAAATATAGACATATATGTAAAATATAAACACACACATATATAATATGATATAAACTGATATATATATTTATATAAAATATGAAATATACATATAAAATATAAACACCCAAATGTATATATATATATATATTAAAATATGTATATTAATATATACAATTATATATATAATATTTATTTTTTTAATAATAAAAATTTTTTATAAACATTTATATGTAGAGACACATGTATATGAACATATATATAAACACAAAAAACACATATATAAATAGATATACATTTATTAATATATAAAAACACATTTATATTTTAAATCTTTTAATGTTTTTAAGAAAACATGACTATTTAATTGAAATTTTTACCAGTGTTTTAAAATATGTCTAATTATATATTTAATTATAATTATAATTATACACACACACACACACAGACACAAATTTATATAAATATATATATAAACATAAAATACAAACATAAAATACCAGCATATATATATATATATATATAATCATATAATCAGAAAATATAATCATATATATATATATATTATAAAATATGAACATATATGTAAAATATAGACATATATATTTTTATATTATTTAATATAAACTTATATATATATATAAATAGAAAATATATAACATAACCATATATATATATATATTAATATTTGTATATTAATGTATAAAATTATATTATATTATATATTAATTTTATAAATAGTGATATATATATGTATATATATAACAAAATACAAATTTATATTTATTTTTTCCATATGTGAGTTAGTCGAGTCTTTAGGTACAACTCTACAGGTTGTTGGTTCAAATTCATTCAGATAAAAAATTTCCTCTTTTGTGGGAGGTGGGAGTGATTTTCGTCATGGATCATAGGAAGATGGAGAGGGTGTTATGTGTGTGGGATGTGGGAGGGAGATTGGTCATTAGTCGTTGGATGGTGGGAGATGGCTTAGTGTGTGTGGGAGGGTATGGAGATGGTGTCTCCCACATGGGAGGCTTAGAGGTGCCTAGAAGAAATGTAGGGAGTGTTATTGGTGTAAACAATAATATTAAATTTTATTTATTGAAAAAATGTATAAAAAATTAAATTTCAGAAAAAAATACAATGTTTATTAGAAAATTCAATAAATTAGGTATCATTTAACAAAATTTCTAAAAACAATCGATAGATGATGTTTCTTAAAAATGTGCATTACTAGAATTTGGGTTTTTCCCAACACTTTCAGAAGACTTTTACCAACGGTTCCTTAGAACCATTGGTAAATCACCCCTTATGCACCCTTTACCAACGGTTCTAATAGTCCCATTGGTAAGGGATGGATTAGGGGACCTTTTACCAACAGTTCTATGGAACTGTTGGTATAAGTGTGGCCCAAAATGTTTTACCAATGGTTTTTAAAAACTGTTGGTAAAAGTTTCTCCAAATTAATAGCATCCCCTCCTCTCCCCCATTCACGATACAAAACCCTAAACTGGAGCACTTCACTGAAATTTCCTATCTCTCTCGGCGATCTAGGAGATCCTTCGACTTCCTCTTCCTCCATCCCATCCATGCTGCTGAATCTCATGCTGAATCTCTGTCCAACCTGTTCCAAATTAGGTATTTTCCTAATTGGTACCTTATTTTTATTGAAATTTATCTAATATTACAATTTTTTTTGATTTTGATGTGTATATGATTTAGTTTTTGTTTTGACTTAACCTAGAATTTATTCATTCAAATCCATTTAATTAATTAAATCTTTAACCCTCCATCAAAGATAAAGGAATTTCACCTCCAAAACCATAGAAAACCCTTTTAGATTTTTTAGTTGTCATTTTAATTTATCATATCATTATATTAAAATGTTATATAAATATACTGTATAGTTATAGACCTGTTGGTGGTCACCTACATGAATTGTATCTCACACATTGTCTGAGATTCCATTGGGTACCCGCATAAACTACATGATTATATGTTTAGATAAGGAGAGTCACCATCTTACAGATGCACGACTACTCACATGACATAGGATGGATCATAATAGGGTTATGTGAACAATATTCAACTAAACTAATGTAGCATAGGTTCAAATTCAATGGCTAAGTGTACTAGTATGGTGTTTCCCACAACGTGATATATAAAAAACATAATGACAAATGAAGAGATTATTAAATGGAATAGTTTCCCCATGCTTGCAGGAACATGATTTCACCCATGGGGTAGTGTGGTTCTTATATATTGGGCGGTGACATGTATAGTCACATGATACATGTATGTTTTTGTTCAGTTTTTATTTTATTTTCCTTATAGCATTGGCCACTTAGGTATTTTACTTCTTTCTACGGACGGAGGGTAGTGATGCTATCCTGACTAGTTGACGTAGATCACTTGTATACTATAATACCATGATGTGTGAGTGTGAGGAAGCATTGGATGATATAGGTGCCTTGGGGGTCTTCCATGAGATGGAATTGTTTTTCTAAAAAATTGCTTCTGAACATTTCTAGAGTATGATGGAGTCATGAAATAACCCCAAGTGTCTCCACGAGATAGAATAAATAACCCCAAGTGTCTCCAAGTGTCTCCATACATCATATCATCCTCGCATGGGTTGGCCACTCACCCAATCCTATCAATCCTATCATAGTCTATCCTCTCAGTCACATATTCTAGACTCATCTCTCGAGGATTATCCCATGCCTCAAGGCACATCTTATCATCCAACTACACAAAGAGGATTATTCACCTTATGATTATCCTAGTCACAAAACCACACCATGTGGAACCCATCTACATTATATTATCAATAATCTGGTCAAGAAACTCATCAAAATCATGTATTATAATCGAGCACCACTAACTAGGTTCCATCCTAATCTAAATCACACCAAGCCTCTTGGCATTATAATACCAATCTGTCTGACAATACCCAATACCCACACAAGCATCTCATCCTTCACCTCTTTAGTTGAGCTCTGGAATCATTAAATGGAGTAAAACCTTTCATAATACATTATATATACATAGAGGGACCATCCCACTCTATGAACCTACCGTGATTCCAATCCATCTTCATATGTATTTCCTCATCAAACGCTCGATGTACAATTTCCACACCAATCACTACAAGGACCAATCCACTTAGGAATATTTTACTTGATCTAAATACTCATCGTTAGTGACATCAATCACATTAAAGGGAAAAAATGTAAACTGGACCCCACATTCCAAGAATTATTCATGTGGAAAGGCCCCATGGAAACAGGATAAGAACTAAAACCATAAATAATAATTCAAAATACATGCATCATTTTGAAATAAATATCTCCAGTCTAAACATAAAAACCAAGAATAATAAGACCTCATCCCTTGTATCGAACAGAACTAAACTAATTTCAATCTCTGGACAAATTGATTATATACCATTAATAGAAAGAGTAATTGTAAATTAATAGGAATATACTATCTGATAGTATCATTTTGAATCATTGATCAGTTTCCCCTTTGCTTACAGGGACATGATTTGACCCATGGGTTGCTGTTGTACTTTTATATTGGGCGTTGACAAGTATAGTGATAGGAGACAGATATGTTTTAGTTTAGTTCTTATTTTATTTTCTTTATCACATTAGTCAATTAGATCTTTGACTGATTTCTATAGACAGAGGGTAGTTATATTCTGTGAAGGGTTCCAGAAGGATTTCAGATTAATTCAGTCCACCAGCTTTGATTTGAGGTATGATTATATGGTTACTAATTGTCTTGCACCTCATGTATTTGGGGGTTTAGTGTTTTTACTCCATATTATGTTTTAGGTAGGGTGTTGGATTGTTTCATGTTGGTTCGGGTGGATTCAGTTCTCTGATTCCAATCTAGGTAAGACTTTAATGCCATTGGTTGGTTTCTCACTGGTTATGTAGCATCTTCCTTGTGTTTTAAGGTTCTTAATATCTTTTGTGTAGTGCGTTGATCCCTTGTCTTTGGTTTCGAGTCACCAAGTCAAAGGTGACTCGCTTGCGTTTGAAAAGGTAAGTAAGTATATGTATGTGGGTTCCCCCGTTACATGTATAGTCACCCATGGCAGCGATTATGCACGTATGTGGCTAGGTGTGACCATGTATATATATATAAATGTATATGCTGATGAGTGGAGACTGATATATGCATATAAGCATATGTGAAAGGAAACCCTTGCACATGCTCATGGCCATGCAAGTGTGTGTATAGGGGCTAGGTATCCTTGCATGTGTGTGAAGGTGTGTATACCCAGTGAAGGAGCATCAACTTTTAGTTAGAAAGCTCCAAGAGATGAAGAGGACGTCTTGGTTCCACCTTTAGGTAGAGTCCCTCTTGTAGCCTCTTTAATTTAAGAATGATTTAAATTTAATTTAGCTTCTATCTTAATTCTACTTAATTATATTGAATTTCAAATATGAATAAGGATTCTTTAATATAATTTTTTCATTTGATAAATAAAGTCATGTTTTTATAATAAAACCTCTCCAATGGAGGTGTTCTATCTGCGAAAAATCACAGTGATAGTTTAGGGTGTATGATTCTTTTCCGTCGTTTTTTCCCTTTAGATGTTGTGTCATTGTTCCCCTCACTACAACCTTCTGAAGAACCCTTGTTATAACATATTATATAGTTGATTTGTTCTATCATGTCTGTTGTGACCTTATCTTATGGAGAAACCCATTTCGATTGTTTTCCTGGCCTCTTGGCCACCCCTTATGGTGTTTACCTGAGCCTATATATCTAAAAACACTGATGGTGTCATTGTTTAACACCAGTCAGGCTTATAGTGCTCCCCACCATAAGCTTCATATTAACACTGTTTGGGGAGTTTGCCTGGCCTCGATGCACATCTAATTTTTTACATATATGAATCCACCCATAAGATTTGTGTTGCATCCTGAGATGTTAAAACATACTCAAATTCTATTGTTTTCAAGGTGACAGGAGTTTTATTACTAGAGTTCCAAGAAATTCATATACCATTGATAAGTAATACACTGACATAATTTGACTCTCAATCAATAGTTTCAACTACATAGTACCACTTTTAAAAACATCGAATATAAAATATATATCTTTATCATACCATAATCCCGAATAAAGAGTCTTTTTGTTATAACATAAGAACAGTTTCTATAATGTGATGGACAAATACATAGGATTTGTTTTGAATCATGGCTGGAAGATGCTACCTTGCGGATGTCGCTGGACCAGGCCATCACACCACGGTCACGCCGCGGTCACACCGCGCTCACGCCATGGTCACGCTACAATCATGCCACTATCACGCCGCAGTCACACCATGGTCATGCTGCGATAATGCTGTGATTTGGACCTACTCCAGGACGACACCCTATAGAGGTTCGCAGTCCAGTCGGAATTCGATGTATGATACATTGATAGAGTTTTAGATACATTACCCATCCATAGTAACTTTGGATGGAGGCAATGGCCAGAATGTTTCCTTGCTTCCACTGGCTCCCTTCACTCCGGGAAGGAAGATGCTGCCTCACAGATGTCGCTGGACCAGGCCAACTTGCATGTTCACACCACGGTCACGCCTCGATCATGCTGCGGTCATGCCGCGTTCATGCCATATTCACACCACAGTCACACCTCATTAATCTCGTGATTTGTCCCTACTCTAGGATGACACCCTCCGTCAGTTCTCAATCATATCAGAACTCAATGTATGATACCTAGATAGAGTTTTAGATACATTACCAACCCATTGTTAATGTGGAGGGAGGTGACGACCAGAATGTTGCCCTGCTTCCTCCTACTCCCTTTGCTCCTGGGTGGAAGATACTACCCTACAGATGTCACTGGATCGAGCCAAAATTCCATGGTCATGTCATGGTCACGTCGTGGTCAGGCCGCGGTCAATCCGAGGCACAGTGTGACCGACACCACTAAACTGTCTCACTTTTCTTTTAAATGGACAACATTTTATGTGAAAACAACAACTGGCATACAAAAAACTGACCAAATGCATTCAGATTCTATTGATACATTAGTACAAGGATCCATGGGTCATTTGTGACGTGTACGAGTCAACCCCACCTCAATCGGAGGCACGGTGTAGCCGATACCACTTAAAGTGTTTTTATTTTGTTTAAAATGGACATGCTTTTATGTAAAAAAACTGACATACGGAAAACCGACCAAATGCATTTAGACTGTGTTGATACATTATGAAAAATATCCATGGGTCATTTCTGACATGTACGAGTCAACCCCACCTCAATCCGCGGAGTGGTGTGGCCAGCCCCACTCAAAGTGTCTCTCTTTTGTTTCAAATGGACATCATTTTAAGTGAATACAACAACTGACATATGAAAAACTTACCAAAACCCTTCATATTATGTTGAAATATTAGGAAAACGATCCATGGGTCATATTTGACGTGTACAAGTCAACCTCGCCTCAATATGAGGTGCGGTGTGGCCGACATCACTCAAACTGTCTCACTTTTGTTTCAAAAGGACATCATTTTAAGTAAATAAATTAACTGGCATATGGAAAACTAACCAAAGGAATTATAATTCTGTTGAAACATTAAGAAAATGATAAATGGGTCACATGTGATGCGTACGAGTCAACCCCACCTCAATCCGAGGTCCGGGGTGGCTGACACCACTCAAACTGTCTCACTTTTATTTGAAATGGACAAGATTTTAAGTGAAAACAACAACTGACATACGAAGAAATGACCAGAATCATTCTCATTATGTTGATACATTAGGAAAACAATACATGGTACATTTTTGATGGGTAAGACTCAACCACGCCTCAATCCGAGGCACAGTGTGGCCGACACCACTGAATGTGTCTCTTTTTTTTTTGAAATGGACATCATTTCAAGTGAAATCAAAATCTGACATTTAGAAAAACAACCAAATTAATTCAGATTCTATTTAAACATTATTAAAATGATACATGGGTCATTTTTGAAGTGCACAAGTCAACCTCGCCTCAATTTGTGGCACGGCGTGGCCGAAACCACTCAAAGTGTCTCACTTCTCTTTGAAATGGGCAACATTTTAAGTTAAAACAACAACTGACATACGGAAAACCAAAACAACGCATTAAGATTCTGTTTATAATTTAGGAAAAGTATCCATGGGTCATTTTTGAATTTTATGAGTCAACCCCACCTCAATCCAAGGAAAGGTATGGCTGGTACCAATCAAAGTGTCTTTCTTTTGTTTAAAATGGATAGGTTTTTAAGTAAAAACAACTGGCATTCATAGAACTGACCAAACACATTTGGGTTGTGTTGATACTTTATTAAAAATATTCATGGGTCATTTATGACGAGTAAAGGTCAACCCGCCACAATTCAAGGCACAGTGTGGCCGACACCACTCAAAGTGTCTCTCTTTTGTTTCAAAAGGACATCATTTTAGGTGAATATAACAACTAAAATACGTAAAACTGACCAAAGGCATTCAGAATCTATAAAAAAATTAGGACAAATATCCATGAATCATATGGGACATGTTAAAGTCAACCCTGCCTCAATCTGAGGGCCGGTGTGGCCGGTACCACTCAAACTGTCTCAGTTTTCTTTGAAATGGACAAGATTTCAAGTGAAAACAACAACTGACATACGACAAACTGAAAAAATGCATTCAGATTCTATTTAAAATTTAGGACAACGATCCATGGGTCATATAAGACGTGTATGAGTCAACCCCGCCTCAATACAAGGTACGGTGTGGCCGACACCACTCAAAGTTTCTAACTTTTCTATTAAATGGACAACATTTTAAGTGAAAACAACAACCGACATACGAAAAACTGAACAAAAACATTCAAATTATCTTGTTACTTTAGGAAAAGTATCTAGAGATAATTTGATACATGTAAAAATCAACCCCACCTCAGTTTGTGGCATGGTGTGGCCTACACCACTCATAGTGTCTCAATTTTCATTGAAATGGACAACATTTTAAATGAAAACAAAAAATGACATACGGAAAACTGACCAAATGCATTCGGATTCTATTGATACATTAGGAGAAGGATCTATGGGTCATTTGGGAAATGTACGAGTCAACCCCACCTTAATCTGAGGCATGGTGTGTCCTGTACCAATCAAAGTGTCTTTATTTTGTTTTAAATGGATACACTTTTATGTAAAAACAACTGGCATAAAGAAAACCAACCAAAAACATTGGGATTGTGTTATTACTTTAGGAAAACAATTCATGGGTCATTTTTTATGTGTATAAGGAAACCCCGCTTCAATTCGAGGCGCGGTGTGGCCGGCACCACTCAAAGTTCCTCTCTTTTGTTTTAAAAGGACATCTTTTTAAGTGCATACTATAACTGGCATATGGAAAAAAGAACCAAGGAATTCAGATTCTATTGTAACATTAGAACAATGATCTATGGGTCAGATGTGACATGTACGAGTCATCACCACCTCAATATGAGGGCCTTTGTGGCCGACACAACTCAAACTGTCCCACTTTTATTTTAAATGGACAATATTTTAAGTGAAAACAACAACTGACATACGGGAAACCAACCAAATGCATTCAGATTATATTGAAAATTTAGGAAAATGATCCATGGGTCATATGTGACATGTAAGAGTCAACCCAGCCTCAATCCAAGGCGTGGTGTGGCCGACACCACTCAAAGTGTCTCACTTTTCTTTGAAATGGACAACATTTTAAGTGAAAACAACAACTGACATACGGAAAACTGACCAAATGCATTAGGATTCTATTGATACATTAGTAAAATGATCAATGTGAAATTTGCGACATGTACAAGTAAACCCCGCCTCAATCTGAGGCCCTATGTGGCCGATATCTCTCTAACTATCTCACTTTTGATTAAAATAGACATCAGTTAAAGTAAAAACAACTAGCATAGAGAAAATCGATCAAACGTATTAAGATTGTGTTGATACTTTAGAAAAATGATCCTTGGGTCATATGTGATGTGTATGAGTCAACCTCGCCTCAATCCAAGGTGTGGTGTGGAAAATAGTACTCAAAGTGTCTAATATTTATTTGAAATGGAAAACATTTTAAGTTAAAAGAACAACTGGCATACAGAAAATTGACCAAACACATTCAGATTATGTTTATAATTTATGAAAACTATTCATGCATCATCTATGATGTGTACGAGTCAACCCCGCCTTAATCCGGGGCACGGTGAGGTAGGAATCACTCAACGTGTCTCTCTTTTATTTGAAATGGACAGGATTTTAAGTGAAAACAACAACTTGCATAGAGAAAACTGACCAAACGCTTTCAGATTGTATTAATACTTTAGGACAACGATACTTGTGTCATTTGTGACGTGTACGAGTCAACCTTGCCTCCATCTGAGGCATGGTGTGGCTGGTATCACTCTAAGTGTCTCACTTTTTTTAAATGAACAACATTTTAAGTGAAAACATCAACTGACATACGGAAAATAGAACAAACCTATTTGGATTGTGTTGATACAGTAGGAAAATGATACATTGGTCATTTCAAATGTGTACGAGTCATCCCTGCCTCAATCCGAGGCACTATGTGGTGGAATACTACTCTGATCAATATATAGCACCATACTTGTACCCTTTAGTGTTCATATCCTTAAATAACATTAATATTATTCTCACTAAGGTCAATAAACTTACAGTTCCATTCTTCTAGACCATCACAAGTTGAACATTTGATAATTTCAGTTCTTCCTGAATTTTAAATAATGTAAAGAGTTCCACACCTCACTCCTTTTTTAACGACAATTGACATACAAAAAACTGATAAAACTCTTATTCAACTCTAATAAGTATTTCAGAGACTATTCTTCCTATTAGAATTTGATGGGGAGGTGGGGGGCTGTGCTGGTTGGGGGGTTGTGCAAGGGTGAGGTGAATTACTACTAGAAGAGTGGTTGTCATATGATGTTAGAAATGGGTGTGAATAATGTTTGAGTTATTGAAGTTGTTATTCAACTATACTGGAAGATTGTTGTCATATGAGTATTGAAATAGGGAATTGTAGTCCATGACATGGTTGGAATATTTTGATGGTTTTATGTGTTTTTATGGTGCTATTGCAAGTGTTTTTATGTTGTTTTAAGTCTGTTTGTATGTGCTTTTTGTGCTATTTTTTATGCAGGTGTATACTGGAGGGGTTGTTGGGCAATAGTTCTATAAATACACAATACCAACAGTTATAAACCGTTGGTATACATTAAGCTAAATTTAAAAACTATCCCAACGATTATAAAACTATTGGTATAATGTTTAGTCTTCAATATATAAAAACAGTTTCAATGGAATCGTTGGTAAAAATGCTATACCAACATATACCAACGGTTAGCCTACAACCATTGGTAAATCAACACATACAGTGGCCTATACCAACAATTTAGATCAAACCATTGGTATAGGGCTTTCCTCATGGCTTACTGCCCTACAATTTGGAAAATCGTTGGTATAGGCTATACCAATGGTTTTCCCAACTATACCAACGGTTTAAAACCATTGGTATAACATTTATTTCCATTAGTGGTGATGTTAGTAAATATCACTAATTTAGGGTTGTTTATTTTTTGACATTTCTAAAAAAAATCTATAAATGAGGTGTCTCTAAATAGATATGTTTATAAATGTCACTAATTTAGTGACAATTATTTACCAATGTTTTTAAAAAACATCAATAAATGGGATGATACTAAATAACATCATTTCCAAACATCCCTAATTTTGTAATGTTTGCAAACATCACTAGTTGGAAGAATTTATAATCATTGTTAAATTCATGACCTTCATAACTGTTTCTAATTTAACAACACTTCATTTACTAATTTTTTAGGAAGTTCCTGTAAATTAATTAGTTCTATTTTTAAACCACACTAATTAGAATTTGTTTAGTGTGTAATTGGTACGTTAGGATGGACTTAATTTTCTTCCATTGAACCCTCCATTTTTTATGACTAGTTACATATTTTATTTCCATCATTTTAGCATATAAAAAAATATTCTCTTTCATCTAAGATATTCCCTTGAGTTATTCTTTCCACATTCCCAAAAAATAGGATGTTAAATCATTATTACTCTATAGTCTTTATGAGAATCAATTTTTATCTTATTATGTTTATTGAAAAAACCATCCATGTTGATATTGTTAATCCTATAATGATATAGATGATTATTAATAACCACATGGTTTCACCCTCCAACTTCCATTTCATTTGGTTTCACATGAGGACAATCATTTCATTGCCCATCAAATTCTGTGTTGACATGAATCCTTCTAGTTAAATCCATTGAATAAAACCAAAAAAGTATATTGTGAGCAACAATAATCATTGATGGAAACCATGTAATAATGAAAAATTATTTATAAGATATATAAATCATGGAACCATTCCAATATGTGTAACCTTATGATTTACCTAGTTTATCCATGATCATTACTAAAACATTAGGATGTTGTACTATATTGTGGACTATCCCCAATATTCTTACTAAAATTTTCCATCCATGTTGACAATGTTTATCTAAAAATTTAACAGATACCAACTATATCCACTGATACATTCCAAAAATACATATTAGATATTATAAGATGAATATTAAATTCATAAAATAATTATCCATGCAAGAATCATATAATTCTAGTATACTTAGAATCATGAACACATAATGAATTGTTCATAATATTCACTCATTAATTCCTTCATAACTAGAACCCTTCTTATACATATCATTCCTAAAAACAATTTTAACAACTGGGGGAAATGAAACATAATAAATGGTGATCTTAGATTCTCAACATGGGTAAACTGGGAAGATATCAATGATTAAATAAGAATAAAATCGAAATAAACTTAAAAGAAAACAATCATAACTTTTACATTCCATACCATATATATAGTAAATCATAATGAGGTGTCATGAAATAAATCATGGAATTTTATAAGACATTAAACATAAATGAATCAAATAACATGATGCATGCAATTATAACATAGGAATAATGTTGGACTACTAAGTTTGATCAAATAAATCTCATGTAATTTTAGGTTTGATGATCTCAAATACCCATTCATATATTAATGATGGTTTATTGTTAAGTGTCTTCATTAGGTGTTTGTCTTGTTTTAGGTGATTTTGTAGTTAAATTCATGAAGTCTACAATTTTGTACACCAGATAAAATTTTCCTCGCTATATAATATTGGCTATTTGAAGAATTTTGGTGTATAGTGAAATGCTTAGGTTAAAATTAAGCTACAGAAATCAACTATTTGAATAATTTAAATATGTAATTTGGCTATGTCATAGAATCATCTAAATGAAATTTTCCTACATCAATATATTTTCCTTTGTGATCAATCAGATATATAGATCAATTAGTTAATGAAATAGTTATGTGGTGTAATAATATATTTGAATCACATACATAGTGAAATCATATACATGGAAAATGGACTTTCTGGAGAAAATAAACAATAAGAATAAGGGATACAAAAAATCGACTCTATGGATCATTTCATCTATGTGAATTAAAATCTATAATTCTGCTACATGATGATATTTATTCATCTATATCAAGTTGTAGGTTGCAATTTATTACCAATGAATTACATGACTGAGATTTTAATGTTGTTGTGAAGACCTTAAAATAAGTACTACCATTTTGTGGTAAAATAGATTATAATAAGAGTCATGTACAAGGAAATGAATCAATTATATGGTTTATTTAATTCATAGTACAATTTATGAGGTATGTTTTGGAAGAGGATGTTTCTATGATCCCAAATTTCACGGACCATTTGTTTTTTGTTAAGTGAAAAGTTATTCATTCATTTCATGTGTGATTATATGCATAAAAATAGATATGAAAAATAAGAATATAAGTATCTTATTAAGGAAATATGTTCTTTATTTCTCTTTAGCCTCCTGAAAAAAATTTCTTTTATTAAAAAAGAAGAATATGATTCATGATCTATAGCTCTGTGATATCATTCATCTTTGTTTTTGTTTAAAAGGATCTATGAATGATTCATTCTCTTATAATCATCTATTTAAGATAATTATTCATTATAACATTTATATTTAACTATTGTGATCTACTTACATAATAGCTATATTTATTATATCTTGTTGGAATGGTTATTGGAAAATGAACCTGAAGGTTATTATTTGTAAATCCATATTAGATCCCGATTTAATGTTCATGTGTCGTTGTTTAAATTATTTACTTCTTGCACTTATTTTTTTTCATTCTATAAGAAAAGGAATATAAGTCCTTAGAAAAAGTATTGGTCTAGTGAGTCTCACCAAACGTTTGGAGAATAGGGTTGGTGGAGTGGACTACGAGACTTTATTCCACAAAACACAATAAAACATTGTGTATATTTATTTTACTTCTGATTTTAATTTCTAATATGTCCATGTAATAATGAAATAATAGAAGTTAATCATAACCTAATTAGGGTGTTTTTATAAGAGAATAAAATTGGAAAACTCAATTCACTCCCCCTCTTGAGTCTTAGTAATTTCTATCTCTAAAAACAATTAGAATCAAAGGATCTGATTCTTGACCTAACTAGTTGTGAAGGGATGAAATATAAAGATCTCATAAAATTTCCTCTATGAATGAAAACATATATGGTATGTCTATTTGATGATCATTCCATTTAAATGGTGCTAATTATGGATTCTGGAAGTCAAAAATGATTATTTATCTAAATAATCCAGGATTACAAGTTTTCCTCAAATCTGTGAAGCCTTATGTTATTCCAAAAACAAAACTAGTGACTTGGGATATATAAAAAAAGCTAGTTACGAATTAAATTTTAAATCTATTAATGAAATAATTTGTGTACTGAGTCCATATGACTTCCATAGAGTCTCTAAATTTCAACCACAAAATAAAATTTTGAATACAATTGTTATTGTATATGATGTTATAGATAAATTGTGATCCCTCAAATATAATTCTTCCTAACTAATGGTTGATAACTTTATAATGATGTATGGTAAGAGAATCACATAGTTGAGTGTAATAATTATAGATATTGTAAATAATTTTTTTATTTTGGTGAACCTATTGGTGATCTATAATAAGATTTAAAATTTCTAAGAATTCTACCACCAAGATATAAAAGAATTTTAGCTGCTATAAAAAATCAACAGAGGTAAATATTTCTAAAATAAAATATCTTATTGGTACTATGATGATATATGATGATGAAATCAAAGCTAAAAATTAAGATAGTAAATTAATTATGAAGGATAATGATTCAATTTAATGTATCAACTTAAATTATGAAAATAAGTGAAATAAAATTCTAATAGCTGATTCATCTAATGGATATACTTCCAGTAGTTCTGCACCAGAATGTGAGCTTTCTCAAACATCTCTAGCTAGGGATGAAACACCTTCTGAGAAGGGGTTTTCTTGTGCGGTCTAGGAGAGAGTTCCTACTTGAGCCGATCCATCTATTTTAGTTATCATTCCTACTGTATCTGAGCTAGTTTTTCACATGGAGGATGTGGCTATTCATAGTTGAGTTTATAATTCTTCAAAATAATGTCATCATGTGGAGAAAATTGTTTGGAAAATTATTATTGGTCCTAAAGAGAGAATATTTGAGATTGATCCTAGAGTTTTTAATGATGAAAGGATACTTGAGGTTGAGGGAGTGCATGTAGTGAATAATCCAAATATTCATGGACCACCTACTAGTCGAGATAGAACAGGTGATGTGGTTATTGTGCTAATAGTGGGTTCACTATACCCAACATGGATTGTACTTTTATTACTGTACAATGTATACATTGAGTTATGGAAGATGTAATTGTAAAATTAAAGTGTATACATTTTTATTTCCACTATTTAATTGAATTATCTATAGATTATTTATCATATAAAAAGGTTTAAGAAGATCCCATCCAATAATGAGAACATCTAGATACTATAAAATCAATATTAAATAAAGGTCATTTAGAATAGGTTCATCATAATGACTAGGAATAGTTGACATTTGACTACTAGAAGCTAGGGTCTCTCAACTACAAACCTAGGTTTAGTTAACACAAGTGTTTTAAAAGAACTAACAAAAAGAATTGCTGAAAACCCACTTTCTTAGTACATTAAAAAGTAATGTTAATATGGGTATTTAAATTTTTTTAATGCTTTTAAAGGGTGTCATTATTATCACTAATACAAGTGTAGTTAAAGGGGTCCACTTATCTACACTTGTAAAAAGAACTAGAAAATCCCCCCCATATCATCGCTAGTATGAAATTTCTTGTTAAAAGATAATTTTTCAGAATATCAAGAAAGTGCAGATAAATAGTATATTTCCTAAAAAACTGATAATAACTCTATAAACCCTTAAAACCCATAAATCAATTAAGAAACCATAAAACCCCTAAAATGACCGTAACATAAGATTCGAGAGTCTGTTTCAACTCCACAACCTGTCAAGACAAAGATAATGAAATAAGATAAAACAAAATGAGATTTAAATATTGTTATAATTAAAGGAATAATATATATTATAGTTCATAAAAATTCAAAAATCAAACATGAACTTCAAATGAAAATAACATTTGATCCAAGATTCCATTTGTGCTCTACCAAAAAAAAATCAAAACTTGTGATGCGATCAATGCCACTGAGCAGAGAGGACTGATGTATATGTGTTTTGTCCTATTTTCAAGCACCTAAAAGGCCCATATTTCCTCCAAAACTATGTTTTATGTTGGGGTACCCCAATTTCTTTAAATTCACATGGCTATAACTTCTGATCCTGGCCTGAATTTATCCTATACGATATATAAAATCAACTCCCATGATGAATTCTACACCATGGTAAACTAAATGAACCCCAAATTAACTTTATCGTGGAAGAAACTTGGTTTATAGTTGTCATACCTCATTTTTTTCACATTCAATGGCTTTTCAAACCACCCTAAATTCCTATTCGAGTGTTGTTTTGGCTCTACCACATATCAAATCAATTATTGTGATGTGATCTACCCCTTGGTGACTCATGTGATCCTCCGATCACCTCCTTCGAAGCCAAAAAATTATAAAAAGTCCTACAAAACTATGTTTTTAGCCTTTGTATCCCAATTTGTTTTACAGTCAATGGAATATTACCCTTATTTAAGGGATTTTTCCATTTTTAGTAGGGATTAAATTTATTCCTTGTACATACATTCATATTGATATTATGTACTATAAATTTTATCATTTAGTTTAATTTACTATTATTTATAGCTATATATATAAAAATATATTCATTTTTTATATATTCACTCATATAAATTTAATTTTATAAATAGATAATTATACATATTTATATATAAAATATAAATCCAAATATATAAACCATATCTAAATAAAAAGAAATATCCATTTTGAAAAATATAAATAAATAAAAATGTATCTAATTATATATATATATAATATACATATATGGATAAAAAACATAATTAAATATATATATAAACACACACATATATATATATATCATAAAATGTATAAAAATAGTATAGTGGAGTGGAAAAGGTGACAGTGTATAAACTGGAGGTCTTAGTTTTGAAACTCACTAGAGGTAGGTGCATGTGATTGGGGTGGGATCATCTAAAGAACCAATAAAGGTGTGGGGGATGCACTGCTAGGGGGGAGCACTGGTTAAGGGGGAGTGGGGTGAGAAAAAAAATATTATACCGTTTTATTATTGGGTCCTTTAAGAGAACTTTTTTACCATTGTTATAGGGGAATTTAGCTATGCTAAAAAAATAGTTGATAAAGGTGGACTTTAATGACACTAAAAATTATAATAAAGACCTCCTTAATCAGTGCTTTTTTTGGAACTTATAATGCTAACACATTAACATCATTTACATTATCAGCACTTCTATAACATCGATAAATCCCTCTTACGATCATTATTAAACTATAGTTTTATAGTAGTGTATCAAAGTCATTGAGACTTCTTGTTATTAAGTTCTCACTTGGGGTTCTCTAGAAGTGAGAGCATGAGGTCACACCGACCAATAGGAACAACACATGTTTGGGTTATCATTATTTGTTCCAATTTGTTAACTTGTTTATTGGTCTCCTAACTTGAGATCATAATCTATTTTTTCCATATTATCTCATACATTGATACAAGGAAAAACTGTGGTATTGAAATAATGGAGAGGCAGTGTGTGTTGGATGTTTCATTTGTGGCATGAAATTGGTTGAATGTTTAAGAAAGGATTTGTCGCTTAGGGGTTGAGGAGGTAAAATTTCTCATTCCTGGTTGATCAGGATTGCAGTACCATCATAAGACCATAGACATGGTTGTAAAGGGTGAATCCATACAGTAAAATTAAAAATAATAATAATGAAATTAAAGGAAAATGACACAAGTGTGCATCCTGGTTTATGAGATATCTAAATAAAAATAGATTATATTAAACAATGCATGTTTGTAGGTTAGTTTTATTTGATATTAATTTCCTTATCTCTTTTTGGGCCTTTTTGGGTTTCTAGACTCTGTTCTTGGTCTGTTAATACTATTCACTACTATTGAGATAAGGTCCTATAGGTTCACACAAAATATAACATTCAAGATGCATACCAATTTAGTTGAATAGATATATCAGACAATTTGCACCCCTCTATGGTGTCTGAGTGTTTTTCATGTTATTGAGCATCGATGAATAAAAAAATTTGTTATTATTCATGTAATTAATAATTGGGTTTAATTTTTTTATTGAAACTATTTACAAGGCCAGTATTCATGATGAAAAATATTAATTGAACTAATATTATTTTAATATTCCATGTTGGTTTAATATTAAGAAGGAATTTCGAGTCGAGTCATTGAATCGTGTTTATCATGCAATATATTGAATATAAATTACCAGTGTGAGATAAAAAATAAATAATATTTTTGAAATAGTTTAGTTTTTCATATTTATTTATTTATTTCTAACATATTGGATGTTAAATATATGGAGGATGGATAAATCATTTAGGGTATTTAGATCTTCCAATATAAATATAAGGTATAAGGATCATTCCATTTAATATTAATGCATTTTGAAATTAGATCCTCTCTATCCTTCCACTCTCTAGAGAGACTATGTCTATCATCAGACAATCGATCCAAGGTGTCTTCATCAGATTGAAGTAAAGGGATTGAGGATATCATCGTGTAGCTGAATTATTCATTGTATCACTATGAAAGAACATAGTTTTAGATGAACAATGAGCACATGGTTTCTTGGAACATGTGTGAGTGATCTAGAGGGGTTATACTTTAGATCCTTTAAGAAACGAGCATCGATGATAAATTGTAGTTGTGAACGCTTCTATTTCAAACAAGGTATGTTTACATTTTATTTTTTTCCTCTATTTAATATACACGAGATCCTCAGACCAAGATAGGGCTCTAGATCATCAGCAATGACAATTTAATAATATCAACAATAATTTTTTTAAATACCTAATCCACCAGCTTCTGCTTCGTGCCTCAGTACCTTAAATTTGTATTAGAGAATGTTGTGTAAATTATATAGCCAAGAAAATTAATTTTTCCTTTAATTTAAGTAGAGGGTTTGAAAAAAGATACAATGCAATCAACTATGATTCAATTTGAATTCAAATTTATATTTTATGGCTATATAAAAAAATATGGATTGAAAATTTTAATTAAATAGGTATTAAAAAACTATTTCATTTTTAGAAAACCTGTCTATTCCTACCAGTTTTGGCCAGAAAAAGGTTATCCGACATGAGGATTAATTATAGTGGAAATGTTTTTTTATTATAGTAATAATAATAATTTCTATTGGTATAATAATAAGAGGATAATATGATAACCTTTTGAAATGTTTTATGAGGTCAAATTTTGTGAGGTGGCTGGTGTTTTGGTATTCCATGCTTAAAAAGAATGTTTGACCATGTTGATTTTTTTTTAAAATAGTAAGAAAAATTAAATAAAATAGGGAAGGGGGTGAGCCTTTTCTTTTCTTGCACACTGGACCTAGCCCTATTGGCTTGACCACATCCCAATAGAGGCTGCCGAACCTACCCAATGACTCGAGTGTCACCTTCTTTATATGTTTATCCACTAGATACCAGATGCTACTCCCTTTCTAGGGAATCCCTTGGCCTCACCATGATTATATCACAACCACACCTCACCAGCTCCACCGGGCCCTACTTCTGTCTTCACCTGAAAGGATTCAGAGAACTCCCCATATGAATTTCCTAGAGACCTGCATCGAGTCACTACCCTCAATCTGAAAAATAAATTTTTCCTAGCGAGACAGAATCCACCCTGCTGTGGTCATGCACCATCTCACTTTGAGATCTAGCTATATGTCATACCATTAGTAGTGTTGGTCCCCTTTATAATCCGACAAGTACCATTAGATAGGTCTACTCTAAAACTATCACCCCATTATTGACATGAATTTGCAATGTGTATGAGTTGACATGAATGTTGTTAATTTCTGCCTGATCTAAGACAACTTCTAGCCACCAGGTAACCATGTTTTGGCCTTATCTGGGTTCTTCCCGACCGAATTTCCCTGAAAGTGTCTCGGGTAGGTCGGACCAACCCAAAACTGGTCTAAGAAGACCATCCTATCCCAAAATAGTAATGCACATAATTTTCACGACCGATTATGGGGTTTCATGGTTTCGGCGTGACCCACAATGGGTTAAAATAGGCTTTTCATGGTGTAGTGAATAATTTAAATAGTCAAAATTAATTAACACAACTAATTTATCTTTAGAAGTAAATATAATTAATTATTAAATTAATTTTGGTTTAAAATAATAATTTAAATACCTAGTATAGAAATAATCTAATTTTGGTACTAAATTATATTAATTAACTAATTTAATTTTTGGTATAAAAATTAAATTAAGGGACCGAATGTGAATAAAATAAATTGTTATTATTTAAATAATTTAATTTATTTAATATCTTTCGTATATTAGTTTATTTCAATTGATGTTTTTTTACGCTTTAATTTTAACCGATTACAAGTCTTTAGCACCGACTAGTGTATATTTTCATCTATTTATTTAATTAATTTTTATCAGCATGCACTTTTTATAATTATATATGATGGTATGTACATCATCATTTATTTTTGGTCAATGTTTATAATGACATGTTCATCTTATTTTATTTGTATGTACATTGTACTCTTTAGTTTCCCTCATCATTGAGTGAGTATTCTTATACTTGGTCCAAGAGGATGCCATAATTAACATGGATCCTTCCAGGATGAGGAGGTAATCTAAAAATGACATGGACCCTGCCAATATGTTGTTGTATTCCATGTTGATAATGGAGTAAGATGCAGACATCTCCAACTCGAGGCGAAATCCATACCCAATGCAGACATACTGGATGGGGATGAGCTACATAAAGGTTCAAAATATGACTCAGGTATGATAATCCTTGGTCATTTTAGATGCTCAATACCAGTTGAGTAGAAGATTTATTATGCAAATATTTATTATTTTATTCATTTTACTATATTGGGAAAATACAGAAAATAATAAATAATAAAATTCAGAAAAAACTGATGACTGTTTTTTTCTATTAATTTTTAGATTTTAATGTGACACCATATAATGAACTAGATTAATATTAATGGATTACATTAATTGAGAAAATCATAAAAACCCTCAAATAAATGTTAAGTCATTAAAATTTTTTTTTATTCAAATTAAAAAACTGGTTGATCGGGGTTCTTGTCATCCAAAGTTGAGGGTTCCATTTACTATTGGGGAGTTCTCATGAGATTGATGGGTTGACTTAAATAAAGTTATAGAAAATAAGTATCCAAATCTATATTGTTTCATTTTTAGAGGTATGTGTTGAGAAAATCATGTATATGATTTTTGAAGGTATGACCTCACTCAACAGATCAAGGAGTCGTGAGTTATTGTGGTTGGATAGTCAAAATCCATCCTTGAAATCTCAGAGTAGTGGTATATATAGAGATTTTATAATATTAGGGTTAGATAAAGGATCCTATCTATAACAATACTCATGTGGAAGAGTATCCAGTTTCTAGTAACGATGGTTCCTAGAATACCATAAAATAGTGGGACTCATTTAATGATTAAACTAATTGATAATTTCAAAATCGGCAATCAAGATAAAAGTTCAATCTTTTAGATTTATTTTTTTGTAAAAAATTACAAGTAATACAATAAATACATTGTAAAAAATATTAGAAAATATAAATGTACAATCTGGCATGAATTTTGATTTTTTTATAGGCTCTTCTACACAGTACAATGATATAGAATATTCAAGGTGATGGTGTTGCGAAAACTTTTAGAAACTACCTCATGGAGAGAGTTTACGATTGATTATAGGACACCCATTTTTGAATCATGTGATGGTTATGTTATAATTCTATTACCAATTTTCAATGTTTGTTTTTGTTACAACATTGTGATATGGATGACTACATGTGTCGTCTCATCTCTGAGAAGACTATGAGAAGATAGTGAAGTGATATTTAAATGGGAGATAAATTAAACTTTCATTGTGTAAATATAAAATAAAGATCACAATATTTTATGGCATAACACTATTAGATCCAATTACTCCAATATTTTTTAAGGTTACAAATTAAAAGAGTGGAGTAAATGCTTTAGTACTATTTTGGTAAGGTTCTACAACTAAATAATAAATTCAAAGTAAGTATAATATTTAATTCTTATGGAAACAATTTGAAAGAAACAATGACAATTCCAAAGGAAAGATCAATTGAAAAGGAACCCTTTACAATTCATTCAAATAGAGAGGTTGGATAATTAATAAGAGGTTAATAATGTTTCATATAATGAAATTAATTTATGAAAGTCTAAACATAATGAACTGAGTAGAATATTCATGTACTGACTTATTCTTTAGTGAATTTTCATAAATTATATGTATTGTATCATAAATACTTCTTAGGTATTAAATTCAATATTCTTTTCACATATGTGTATTAACATAACGTTCCATGCAAGTAATAGAAATATTTGATGAAGTAAGTTGTATTCTCCAAGCAATGGAGAAAGGGAGATTCTGATGTCAGTGGTGAGAAACACATAACATATAATTTTAAAGTTAATAATGTTATTAAAACTATTATTGAGTATAAAAAAAATTATCTTGTGTGTCTATTGGAAAAAAGGAGAAATTATTCCATGTTTTGGAAGTAATTTGGTTTTTGGTGTATCATACTCAACAAATAGTTTAGTGGTACTTGAATCATATGTAATACATGATGAGTATAAAATGTAAGAATTATTTACACAGTTTTCCCAAGATAAATCTTTTATAAGTAAAAATAAAATTTAACATCAAGGATATACCCATTTTGGTAATTAGACTCTATAGAGCTAAACAACTTTTTTATTATTGACATATTTAGATTGTAAAAAGAAACCTTTAGTGATAAAGTTATTGCATAAATATTTCATAATTAGATCAGTAAGAGAGAGTGAACTATTCCAATGTTAATCTAGTTGTAAATATACTCCATAAGATTCCGTAAGTAATTAATTAATGAGAACATGAGGTTTTAAACCTTAAATGATATGAGTTTCTTTAGGCTGAATTACCATAGAATATCTTGACCAAGAATTCATCTATAAAAATTTTACCTTGGAGTAATTCCAAAATTAACATTACCATATCTACATCCTGACATTGATGTTTATAAGGAGGATCAATGATAAGTATTACATGTTATCATTGATAAAAAAATGTAGTTTTGAGAAATTCAAAAAATTTCATTTTATACATCAGAGTCATGATGTACGTTTTATCAATGTTGAAACTTTCAAAAACTACATTGTATTTGAAAATTTACATTGAAAATAATGATAGATCCCGAAACCAAATAAAAACAATATTGACAAAAGGTTATCAAATGATTCATATTTTTATTGAACCCAATTATGTCAAAAATCATGTGCATGAATGAAAAGTGGTTTTTATGAATATAAATAACATACATCAAGAAAGACACATTTATCATATAATGAAAGTGTCTTAAATGTTTATTAGGATATTACAGAATTACCAATGATAAAAAACTGATAATCAAATTTAGTGAAAATGTTTCTATATATGTGTGAATACATCTACTTAAGATAGTGGAAACAATATTGTCAAGGGCGTAGTCAAAGCTAAAGATGCAAAAGTTTTTAGCATATGAACAATTCCACAAGTACATGTGGAACAAGAATGTTACAGAGAAACATACTACATAGGATGGTTGAAATAATATTTCTAGTTTTATAATCACCAAGAATGGTGATTTATTATTCATCAAGAATAATAATTCCTCCATGTAGTTAGTATATTGAAATCTACTAAGATTGATAGGGTCACTTAAAATTAAATAATGGATTATATGTATCAAAGTGAAAAAGGGATTATTATATTTAATATTGTGGTAGGTATTCAAATGTGATGATAAATGGATGGTATAAGCATGGTACCAATAAGGATCGATTAGTTATACCAATTTTTTTTTATCATAAATCCATTATAATTGTACTTCTCATAAATAAATTATAAGATATTATGATTGGATATTGAATGAAAATACAAAATTTTGTGGATGGAGTCTATATGGTTCAACCAAAATGAATTGATGAAACCATAGGATGATAATAAGTGTTACAGGTTAATGAAATCTAGTACATGATTAAATCAAGCAGTATGATATTAGTTAATTTATTTGAAATGGATTCCTTCCATGTGTCTACTAGAGGTTAGTGTAAGTGACATTTTTTTCCATGAATAATATGTTAGGTAATATATGCAAAATAAATATTGGTCTAACAATTATTCAAGATAAGGGTGATTGTAACTCTCTAGATATTGACCTAAAGTATAAAATTATGTTAAAGGGAACCATATCATCTGAGGTAGATCTAATTGTTTATTGGAAATTTTCAATCATTCATATAGTGATATGGTATTGAAAAATACCAGGTAGATAAATTCAAGAGAGAATTGTTTCCAATGTCACATGGAAAAAATCCATCCATGTAGAAAAGTAATGGAATAAAAGAAAATTAAATTGTGATTTGAGTTCTATATGCTACAACGATGGATCAATCATGTATAATGTAATATGTATAATAAATTTTATCGACAACGTATACTCAATAGTATAAATATATAAATTATATCTAGAGGAACTACAAGTTAAGCAGTTAGAACTACATGATTATACATAGCATGTAAAAAAGAAATCTACCTAGTATATGGAGAACAAGGGATACTAGTTTTGGTGGGACACAAACTATTATTCCATTGGATCAAATTGATCTAGTATCATAGTTATGATATTTTTTTAGGGAGACATGATCATAAAATCTTGTGGTATAAATACCTACCAAAATGGTGTATGTTGCTACTTCTGAGGAAGATATAAAGTATTTAGAAATTACATCAATTTCTTCCATTTCTTAGAATCATTCCTACCAAGTAAATATTTATCATAATGATAATTCTATTTCTATTACTATCCAATATGCCATATTTTTATAGTGGGAAAAGGATATAGTTAGGTATACCATCTCTTGAGAATTTTTACTCATATAGATGAGGTCTATTATATCAATATTTCCAAATGAAAAAATGTGAATGACCCAGAAACTAATGTTGTTACCCAATAGAAACACAATCTTTATCATGTGAGAGATAACAAGTTTTGTTAGAAAGTTGCCTATAGTGAAACTTGGAGTGTTGTAATAGTGGGTGCCCTATACCCAACATGAATGGTACATTTGATTTCCATATAATGTATACAAAGCTATATTCATGATGTAATCATACCATTATAGTATATACATTTTTTTTCATCCACACTATAATGATAATTTCTATTGATTAATTTTGGTATCATTAGTTTATAGCAGACCCCAGGGGATAATGATAACATCAAGATATGATGACATTAATCTTAAAAAAACTATCCTATGCTCTAGATACATCATACTGACTGGAAACATTTGATTCATGACTATCAAGTTCTATGGGATAGTAAGCATTGATAATTCTTCTCATGATGTTCTCACATGGTGGTCCTTAATAGTGAGATCATTATATATACCAAGAAATAGAAACACAACATTCTTTTGGTGTCATTGGTTGTAACTATCAATGGAAATGTTTATTGGTCTCCTAACATGAGATTATTATGGATATGTTCCATTTGATCATGAACATTAATGCATGGAAAGCAGAATTATTTATTAAATCAAGGCAAGGTAATTTGTGTTCGGTGAATCATCGGTAGTACGACACTGGTCGGATGGAAATGAAAGGGTTTGTCTCTTCTAGGTGGAGGATGTAATATATTTTTGGCCTTATAAATCAGGATAGTAGAACATTCATAAGACCTTTTCCAAGGAACTATATGGTATATCTATCAAGTTAGATAAACCATTCATAAAAAACTAAAGGGTGATGAAACAATGGTACATCCAATTTTTTGAGTTATCTAAATTAAAATAGATTATACAGCACAATGCATATTCATAGGTGTTTATCATTGTAATGAATTTCCTTATCACTTTATAGGTCTAGATGGGTTGCTAAAATCCACTCTTATTCTATGAATACTACTCATTTCTATAAATATAATATCTTATAGAGTCACACCCAATAACACAACCATGAATACACCCTATTCAGCTGAATAGGTTTATCAGAATGGTGTGCCCCACCATGGGGTATGAATATTTTACATGTTATCGTTTACCGATAAATAAATAAATTCATTATTATTCATGCATATAATAATGAGGTTGAATTTATTTATTAAAAATATTTAAAAGTAATGTAAATATGAGGAATAATATTAACAGAATGAATATTATATTAATAAACAATGATAATTTAATATTAAGTGGGAATTTCATGCCACGTTAATGACATGGATTTTCATGTAATATATTTAATATATAATACAGGAGCAAGATAATATATAATTAATATTCATGACACATTTTATTTCATCAAAATTATATATTTATTTCTAATATAGTGGATTTTAAATACACGATGTCCATAGAACCCGTTCCGGGTATTTTGATATTCCAATATAAATAGAAGGTGAGAGGATCATTCCATTTAATATTCCTAAAAATGGAATGAGATCCTGTATTTCCTCCTGCTATCTAGAGAGACAGTGTCTCTCTTCAAGTAATCGATACATGGTGGCTTATGTGGATTGAAGGAAGGGATATAGGTGATTATCATGTATCTATAAGATTCTTCATATCTCTGCACTAGCACCATAATTTAGATTAATGGTGAGCAAGTGGGTTCTTTGATCATGTGTGGATTATCTAGAGGTGTTCATATTCATATACTTCAATCAGTGATAACTGAAAATGAGATTAAGTCATTCATGCATTGATTTCGAACAAGGTATGTGTCTGTTTGAAATTTGGTGACCTATTTAATTTAAAAAAGATCCTCAGACCATACCATGACACATATCATTGCAGATTACATGTTCCATTGTCTAGGTGGTAAAAATTTTAAAACACGTAAACCATCAGCTTCAACTCTGCACCCTGGAACCTTCATTTATGAGGTATTCAAAGTATTACAATACACCTCATATGCCATTATCACTTATGTTTTTTCATGAGGTTTTACAACCAGTTAGTATGATTTAAGATCTCTTTGAAAAGTAATATTTTTATTATGATGTATTGATGCAATTTTTTAATATTAGATAAAATTCCTATAATTTGAATGTGGTGATTTTTTGTAAATCTGATATTATAAAACAAAAAGAATACACTATTTCTAGGACCCATTTTGAAAAAAAAAATCATACAACATCTACAAAATACGTGCTCCATATGAATATAAAAATATTTCCCCCTATAGAGAAATCTTGTTCATTTGTATGCTCAAAAGAGCTGAAGGATATGAAAGATCTTGTGATAATATTGATTGATATTTTCCCACCAAGTCAAGGTTCAATGAAATTGGTTTTGTGGTTGAATCCCAAATATAATCCCTCCAAAATGATCCAATGGTGAAATTATGTGTGTGTAATGAAATGCTTATTGAGAATAATTCATTTAGGATATAAATAAATGAAAAATTCAACACATTACTAATAATTGTGATAAGATTATTTTACTTTATCTATATGTTTCATCACTTTGATATTTATCCGAAACATTAGTTGATCCAAATTATCATAGTGGAGTTTTTAAGTTTCTATTAGTGTTATGTTCAGTTTCATCTCAGATCCCATGTCAATAGTGTGATATAATGACATCATTTGTATTTCCTAAATTAAAGAAAGATCTTATCAGTGAGTTCCATAATACTACAGAAGCTGTTGGGAATCTAGGTCTGGGATCTTATAGGTCCATAAATAATTTTATGGATTACATTGATTAATATTATGGGATATTTGAATAAATTATGAATGTATCTAAAGAAAATCAAAGTATGTTTTTAGTTCACTTGATCTAGTTTCCTAGATCCATTAATATTTACTAACCTTTTTTACAAGGTCTATCTAGAATTATAGGGACTATATTCTAAATATTCTAAAGAATAAATGAGTTTAAATTTTGAAGAAGATACAATTGTTTATATAGGAATGGAATAGGCTTTCTATAAAACACCAATTATTATTCCTTCAATAAATCCAATCCCTTTATATCATGAAGTACCTATTTCATATACACCAAAGCACGTGCCTCTTTCTCACATCCCAATTATTTCTTCCCCAATTAAATAATTATATATGTTTTTTAGGATTTAGTTCAATGATTCAAAGAGGAGGTGGATAGTATATATTGAATTATTCAATCTATAAATGGGAGAATGATTAGTGTGAAAATATTTGTTGAAATGAATTTTGAGAAGTTGATTTCATAATTTGAATATATAATAACTACTATCCATTATACTCATGTGGTTACTCATCCTTAATGTTTTTCTTCTCATATGATTGATTCCTTTATAGGGGTGTTAATAAATAGTTTATCTATAGCAATGTAGATTCATGATCATATATATATGATTGTCTTTGTGATATGGAAATCATATATTATAAAAACTCTAGAAATATGTAAGGAAGCCTTATATAATCTTAGAGGAATATGTTATCTAGGATATTCACCTCTAAATACCTATATTGGTTCTATGAAAATAATTTATGCAACCATTGATTCTTGAAATATTTATCAGAAAGAGAAATATAATGTAGATTAATCCTTAGATAATAAGCATTCTAATTGTGGATCCTTATCCTCTACCCCCCTAATGAATGAAAATTATCATGTTTAAAGAAACTATGAATTCATTGTAGGTCAAGAGCACCCTGAAAAAATTCTCAGTGGTCCTAATTAACATCCCCATTTTATGTTTATTGTTGGACTAGAATGTGGAGATACAACAAAGATAGAGATGGATGTGATGCCTTATCCTATTCCATCTTTGACAACATCCATAACTTCACATACATTCAATATGTCTCCATCCAAACCACCTAATAATTTTTAATCCATTCATAATTTCCAGTCTTGTGACTGATGTATTATATTTTTGTTTGTGGGTGTTGTGTGAATGTATTTTTATACATAACTTTAAGCTACTAAAATGGTTATGTATTAATTTATTATTCTATATTTATAGAACATTTTAATTTAGTGTTTTTAAATTTTTTATTTTTTTACTAAATCTCACATGCTCTATAATTCTCATATTAGATTCAATAATACTCAAACTATTCATTACCCTATGTGCTACATGAAATGTTTTATTCCTTTGCTTAAGCATCAATTTTAATTCAAAAAACTTTCTAACGTTTCTACCTACAATAAATGGGGTAACATTTCTCTCTAAAGTAGTATAAATATCAAATTTCAGGGGATATCTAAAGAAAAAAAATATAACATTATAATATATATATTTATATATATATAAGGTTTTATGAAAAATCCTATCAATCCTTTTTTAAACCATTTAAAATGTTTATGTTTAATATCTTATGGGTTTTTCATCTTCATAATGGGGAATATTGTTCGACTAATAATGTTGATCCAATATATCCTATATACTATAGGTTTTGATGATATCAAATACCCTTTTATAAATTCATGATGGTTTTTTATTTTAATTATTTTCATCATGTTTTTATAGTATTTTAAGTGTTTTTGTTGTTAAATTAATCAACTCTGTAATTTTGGACACTTCGGATAAAATTATCCTTAGTATATAGAAACAGCTATGTAATGAATTTGGAAACATGGATAAAGATAATGTTATCATTTAGCTATGTAAATATCCCACGTGTAGGATTCACCTATATAAATAGGCTACATTGTGGAATCCCCTACATGAAATTCACCTATCTCGATAGATCACCTATGTGAGAATTCGTCTATATAGGTAAATCTATTACATGATATAATTAGAAACATGAATCACATTTGTAGTGATTTCAGCTATATAGAAGAATTTTCTATAATAATCAAATTATATACGTAAAGAAGGGATTCACCAATTTGTCTACATGGATCATTTCATTTATGTGTATTCATATAAAATTCGACTATGTGATAATCTTGAATCGGCTATGTCATGTTGAAAGTTAGTATTTATAACATTTGAATATCATGAGTTAAATTTTAAATTATTTGTTCAATATTTAAATTTTTTATTACCTTTTAATGGTAAAATATATCATAATAAGAGGAAAGTACTGAGAAAGAAAACAAGTGCATGGTTAATTTAATGGTTAGTACATTTGTTGATGTATTTATAAGAAAATAACATTTCTATGATATTATATTTCATTTATAATGTGTTTTTTGTTGAGGAATAAGTTTTTAATGAATTTAAAGTGTTCCATTTTGCGTAAAAAAGATATTATGTGAATAATTGAAGCAACTGTTTAAGAAAAAATAAATCTCTCTCCCTCAATGATGTTACACACTACATTGTTTTATTCAAAAAGAAGATGAATATTTATGAACTATACCTTGAAATATTATTCATATGTTTATTCATATAGAAGACCCACCTTGAGCTTCATTCTCATGTAATAATCTCTCTTTGTGGTTTATTACTTCTATGAGTTATATCTAACATGTGTGAGCAGCATTTTCAAACTCTCAATTTAATATCTTTAATTGAAATTTTTCATGGGAAAAAACCTAAAAACAAATGTTTATAAAACCTTTTTTGGAGAATGATTGGAATGTCTTATAATTATGTCACTGGTATCTACATCTAGAACTCAATCATGTAGTATCTGGAAAAAGGATTTACAGTCTCTGACTGTAAGAACCCGATTTGAGGTATGGATCCTTTTTCTTTTCGGTTTAACTTTTCTATTGTGGCCTAATGTGGATGCCTAACTTGACCGATGGAGTTACAGAGGTTTACGAGGGTTGTTCGGATCCCGGAACCAAGTTTTAGGCTGATATTGTCCTGGAACACAGTTTGCACACGGCCTGCGCACATCCTGGGTAAACCATACGCCTTGGTGTAGGCCTGCCAGAGGCAGGGGCACGACCTGCCCACGATTTGAGGAAACTGTGCGGGGGTGGCCGTGTGGTTGCCCCTTTCCTTCCAGTAAGGTCTACACGGTCTCCGAACAGTTTGTTTGGCCGTGCGGGTAAACCTTGTGACCTGCTGTGTTTTGAAATTTTAATTAATTATTAGTTAAATTAATTAAAATTTTATAAAAACTAACCTAGCCTTATCTTCTTCAACCGGACAGATGGGGGAGGCCTGGGAAAGCTCTCAAGGAATCTAAATAAAATTTTGAGCTGGCTTCGCCGTCCTAACTCTGATTCGAGCATCGTTTGTCTCGTTAGATCTGCAATGGTATGTCCTCAATTCCTTTTTAATCCTTCTCCTTTCTTCAGGTTATGAAGAACGCAGACTAGATTAAGGAGCATATGCCCTAATTTCTCATTCTTCATCTTTTCTTTATATTTCATCCAAATTAGGACGAATCAGAGCCTGATACTGGATGAACTGTATAGTATGAGCCTAAGGTAGTTGGTCTCATGTTTTTCACTGATTGTAAAGCTATTTATATATGCTGGAGTGCCGCGTTCACACTTTTGGGGTGTCTCTTGAACCTAAAATTTAACCCTATTGTTACCTAGTGTGATGTAGGTAATTTAAATAGGATGGTATGTGATTGAGTTAGGTTGTATACCTTGGACAGGAACCACCCCTTGGGTGCGTTTCCTTGAATGACTATTTTAGGGGTTTTGACCCTGGATGCTTTTCCTTCCCATGGGGTGGTTAAAAAAAATGGAAATTGAATATGAATGGAATTGTAATAAGATGAAATTGTAATTGAATTTGTTTCGGGTATGGGATGGAGTTTTTCCCCTTGACACTTGTATGAAAATTCTTGAATTGCTAGACCACGTGAGTTAAATTCTTTTTAACAGCTTTAAATATGAACAAAGTTATGGGTGAACCATGGAACCAATGTGAGTTTCCATAGATGGACTCATACGAGGCTTTTACTGAAATGCCGAGTGAATCATGGATCCCACGTGAGATGCCATGTACGGAGTCAACACGGAATGATATGGCATGGGCGATACCCGAATCCTATTTATAGGATCTCGGGGATGGACTTAGATGATAGACTATACCGCACCTAGAGCAAGGCTGGGTACCTAGGAGGATCACCAAAATGGTCTTGTAGAGCGATGCTGGGGTCCTAGAGGTTTGCCGAAATGGGATTGTAGGGTGTTGGTGGATTTTCTCCGTGAACGATGCCTGGTGTCTGAGTAAGTATTCCAGGAATGGGTTCAAGGAATGGTTTGAACACTTGAATGATGTGATTAATGAATGGAATGGATACTTGAAGCGACGCCAAGCCAAAGCACAAGCTTGGGTCAGTCTTGCTAGTTTCTTTGTTTACTGCTTTCTATATTATACTTCCCGTTTATATATTCACTGAAAGATTATCACAGATCTTTGGTGGTTTCCTACTGGTATTTTGTCTCACACACTGTTTGTGCCATGTTTTTGGACCCAATAAGATTATATGATTTTAGGTATGGATAAGGGGAAAGGCCCTAGTACAGGTACTTGAATTACAACTTGGAGTAGGAGTGCACGGGACCAAGCTGAGGCTTGTGATGCGGTCAGGGATACATTTTGGTTTCTTGTAGGTATTTTGTGTTTATTATCTATGTCTGTTGTTTATGTGTTATATATTGGTTACGTTCTTGCGCTATTGTATTTTTGTAATTCCATTGTGATGCTTTGGTAATGAGGGAATAGTCACCCCACAGACTCACCTAGGCCCTCGCTGCTAGTCACCAGCCTCTGGAGTTTGGGGAGATGCGCTTGAGGCCATGTGGAGACTGGTCCGGCTATGGGTTTGAATTGTAAGTTAGGTTGGGATGTTACAAAGTGGTATCAGAGGGGATTTCCTTTTCTTATTTGACTTACTGTTTGGAGATTATAGACAGGAGTAGGAAGGGAAGGGACTTTGTTAATAAACTATGCCTGAGAGTTGCAAAACCGCGTACAGGTAAAAGCCAATTTTCTTCGTATGGAATTGTGTTTCTGGATTAAATTATTATAGTTGTTCTGATTTCACTGTTGGGTGACGCACATGGTTTTTTCGGTTACTATTGATATTGTTGTGAGTTCTATTTTGTTGCAACCTGATGAGATGAGAGTTTTCCATCTCATGAATCATATAGGCACCTTGTTTGGAAATCACATGTCATGCATTATGCCATGATATCTAGAATGCATTAGATATTTCATGCTGTTGTGATAGGTGTTGTGATTTCTAAAGGATGTTGTTTTGATAGTTTATTGTTAGGTGTGCCTACTGTGGTGTTATATTGAGTGCAATGAATGAATAGTGAAGTCATATTTCAATTAATAAGGAGTATGGGCCCTTATGGATTGGGAAATGATGCACCAATGGGGTGTAGATGCTAAATGAAACTGAATTTCATGATTATATGGGCATCAAATTTTGATTCATGAGGTGTTAAGGGCCCTCAGGGATCAGAACATGGTGGACCATTGGTTGAAGCTTTTGAACAGAGTTATGTTAAATAAATGAATGTTGAAAATAGAGCCTGACCTAGACCCGAATTTTGAGTGGGAAAGAGGTAGTAAATCTAGTGGTTTGGTGACTATTCGTGTTGCAGTACTGGATTTAGAAGCAGGCTGTGGTCGATGTGGCTTTTAGGAAGGTCTTGACCTATCCTGTCCTAGTTCTTGTGCTCGTGAGTATAGAATCTCGTTAAAAATCTTGAACTGAGGCGTGTGTTTGGCATTGTAGAGTCATGCCAACACAGTGACCTCTGGTCGTACATTGGGAGAGTGGTGAAAACCATGTTCCGGAGATGGTAGGCCGTGGGAAACTAGAGGAAACTACAGTTGTGCTAGCTGCGGCACCAGCGGTTGTACCGAACACAGGTGTTGAGGCATAGTTCTGTGGGAGCTTGTTGTGTTTTATGCAGACCATGCAAGGAGCACCGTGAACTACCTCGACTATGGAAGAGTTGACGCGTGAGTATTAGCAGCAACATCTGCCTTAGTTTTCAGGGGATAGCGGACCATAGGCTGGAGAGTCCTGGATAGAGGCGATACTAGCTATCTTTGAGCATTTGGAGGCGACTCTGGAGAGGAGGGTCAAGGTTGCTACGTACATGCTGCGTGATTCCGCCAAGAGGTGGTGGGACGTGATCTCCCAGTCAGATCGTCATTGAGATATGGCTTGGATAGAGTTTCATACGGCCTTTTACGATTTCTTTTTTCCTGAGACATTGAGGGCCGATTGAGCCCAGGAGTTCTTGCGTCTGGAATAAGGCGCGTTATCAGTGATGGAATACTCGGCATGTTTTACTGAGCTTCAGTGCTTCACACCTATCCTGATGGGTGATGAGCTGTCGAGGGCTATGCATTTTGAGGATGGTCTGAGGTATGACATCCGATCTCAGGTAAATGTCTTCAGGTTGACTACTATTTCTAGAATTGTGAACCATGTGCTGATTATAGAACGTAACCTGAGAGAGGCTGGAGGTGCGAGCCAGAGCGTTTCGGCATCGAGATCAGGTACTGCAGCGATTGTTAGTAGGAAGCGTCGTCTGGAGCATCCAAACGGTGATTCTAGCACTCAGAACCTATCTTCAGCTAGCAACTTGAGGTGCTACCAGTGCGGTAGGCTGGGACACATGAAACCGTAGTGTCATAGGGACCCATTCGAGTGCCGGTCATGTAGAAAGAAGGGTCATATTCAATGTTTCTTCTGAACGTTTCCACCAGCAGCCAGCGATAGAGGGTCTGCACATACTCCATATGCAAGATCACGGTTGGAATATTCTCATCGGACAGGGAGATGGGGTGAGACTGGCTGATTAGGCTGAGGTAGTGATCGTGGCAGAGGTATCTAGGCACAGGGTACAACGAGACGTCAGATCGGGCAAGTTCTGGGTTCTGAGGTGGTATCACAGGGCTGTGGTTCCGGCCAGATGTATTTAGTGCAGCCTACTTCTGAGGATCAGGGAGCGGGACCGTCTATGTTGAGAGGTATGATCTTAGTAGCATCTGTTATTTCATCGGCACTCTTTGATACAGGTGCATCACATAGTTTTATATCTGCGCCTATAGTGAAAAGCCTTGGGCTAGTTGTGTTGTCCTCTGATGGCGTCTTGACACTAGACACACCACTAGAAGTTAGGGTAGAGTTTGTACTAAGTTCATAGGGTTCCCCCTTAAGGTTGGAGGGTGTCACTTCATATGGGATCTTTATGTTCTCAAAATGACAGGTTTTGATTTCATTCTTGGTATGGACTGGCTAGTAGCTTACCGAGCCTACGTTGATTGTTACTACCATAGGGTGATTTTCACATCACCAGAGGGTGAAGTGTAAACTCTTAAGGGTGAGTGGGATCTCCAGGCAAGACGAGCTGGACCAGAGCATCATGGGATGGATGGGATGAAAGACCAGATCGCTAGTTTGTTTCTGGATTACCAGGGAGTAAGTCAAACGGACCTTCCTCCAGTGGTTGAGCACTTTAGGGATGTTTTTCATGACGTCATTTTATGTTTAACTCCTGAGAGATAGGTGGAATTCTCCATTGAGCTAGTGCAAGTAGCTGCACCAGTATCCATTCCTCCTTACAGGATGACTACGACAGAGTTACAAGATCTCAAGAAACAGCTCGAACATTTGGAGGCAAAGGGGTTTATTCGACCCAGTACTTCTCCGTGGGGTTTGCAAGTTCCTTTTGCGAAAAAGGAGGACATGACTCTTAGGCTATGTGTGGAATATTGGAAGATGAACCAAATGATGGTTAAAAACTGATATCCCTTGCCAAAGATAAATGACCTGTTTGACCAGCTTCAAGGAGCTAGAGTGTTCTCAAAAATTGATTTGAGGTCAGGGTATCACCATGTGCGTGTTCGACCTATAGGCATACCTCACACTGCTTTTCGTAGCAGGTATGGTCTATATGAGTATTTGGTTATGTTGTTCGGTCTCACTAACGTGCCAGTAGTTTTCATGGCTTTGATGAGTCGTGTGTTCCATCCTTACTTGGACTTGTTCGTCATGGTTTTTGTGGATGATATTTAGGTGTATTATCGAAATCTAAATGACCATCCTAACCATCTTGAGATCATCCTGAATACACTAAGAGAGCATCAACTATATGCAATGATTACTAATTTCCACTATTGGATGGATCAAATTCACCACTTGGGCCATGTTATCTCTGAGACAAGAGTGTCTGTTGACCCAGAGAAGGTTAGGGCTGTGGTTTCTTAGGAACAACCCAAGAATGTCTTTGAAATACGGAGTTTCTTAGGGCTTGGTGGTTATTATCAGCATTTCATACAGGATTTCTCATGCATAGCAGTTCCATTAACAGGCCTGAGAAAGAAGGGTGTGAAATTTATATAGACGGAGGCTTATGAAGTAGCCGTTCAGGAGCTGAAAGGAAGGCTGACATCAGCACCTGCCCTGATACTGCCAAAACAGGGCAAAAGTTACATGGTCTATTGTAACGCATCAGGTATTGGGCTAGGTGTAGTGTGGATACAGGGAGAAAAAGTCGTGGCGTATGGATCTAGGCAGCTGAGGCCACACAAAATGAATTATTCGATGTATGATCTAGAGATAACAATTGTTGTTCATGCAATACGCTGTTGGAGACACTATTTATTGGGAGAGTATTTTGTGGTGTAAACAGACCAAAATATCCTCAAATATATCTTTACTCAGCATGATCTGAATCTTAGGAAGCGACGGTGGGTAGAGTACCTACAATCCTTTGATTTCGAGCATTCTTATACGCTTGGTAAGGGAAATGTTGTGGCCGATGCATTGGGCAGAAGGACTCAAATACAGGCAGTGGAATAGGCTAGCAACGAATGGAAGCTTATGTCCTTGTTCTCTGAGATGCATCTTGATGTGCAGAATAGCCAAGGGAAGTCTTTTCTATCATCCTTATCTGTGTCTTCTACCCTCCTCGACAGAGTAAGGATGAAACAACTATCAAACTCGTAAGGCCTAGTTCTACGGGAAGGTGTGTCAGGTGAGGACCCTCTTTCTGGTTGGATGATAGGTGAGGATGAAGTTGTTCATATCCATGGACGTGTATGGGTTCCAGTGGATATTAGAGAGGAGATGATGCGGGAGTTTCATTCTTCAGTTTGATTAGTTCATCCTGGATTTACTATGATGTATCATGACTTGCGCCGATAGTACTGGTGGTCGGCTATGAAGAGGGAAGTGGCTAGTTTTATCATGAGATGTTCCACTTGCCAGCAGGTGAAGGTGGAACACAAGCGGCTAGCTGGGATTTTACAACAGTCACCAATCCCAAAGTTGAAATGGGATGATGTTGCGATGGACTTCGAGACTGGTTTGCCGAGGTCACCTCGAGGTAACGATGCTGTGTGGGTTGTGGTTGATAAGCTTACAAAGGATTCTCATTTCTTGCCGATCAAGGAGACCTTCAGTGTGGATGAGTTGAAAAGATTGTATATCTGGGAGATAGTACGACTCCATGGGGTCCCGCGCACCATTATTTCAGACAGGGATGCTCATTTTATGACATATTTCTGGAAGAGTTTTCAGAGGGCGCTGGGTACATAGGTTCTTCTGAGCACAACATACCACCCTCAGACTGATGGCCAGTCAGAGTGTACGATACAAGTGCTTGAGGACATGATGCGAGCATGCATCCTTGATTTTGGGGGCTCATGGGAGAGGCATATCTCCCTAGTTGAGTTTGCATTAACAAGAGTTATCAGGAGACTATACAGATGGCACCGTACGAGGCTTTATAAGGTAGGCCATTCCGATCACCCTGATGCTGGTTAGAGGTAGGTGAGGCAGAACTACTAGGACCACATCTTGTTTAGGAGACCTCTGAGTAGGTCCAGTTGATACAGAAGTAGATGGCTAACACAAAGTCTCGTTAGAAGTCATATGCTAATCGCCGCATATGACCCCTAGAGTTTAAGGTCAGGGATCATGTTGGGCAAAAATCCCTCAAGGTATCATTGAAGCATTTTTGAGGTGATTGTGTTTTTTGACAAAGTGGACATCTGAGTAGTGATTGTTGACAAAGCAAAACAATGACATACAAATTTGTTGACAAAGAGGATTTCATGGTGGAATGTTGAGTTCAAGAGCTGAGGTCAACGATCCATGTTTGATTCAAGAATGTTGAGAAAAGGAATGGATGATCTGGAGGTGGTACAAAAGAACAGATACAAGGTGGCTCCGTTTTCCAGTGTTTGCCAAATTTTAGGGCCTGAAAATCGGCAAATGAAGAAAAGTGTTTTTGGCAAAAGGACTTGCGCGCCGAGGACTTGGAGTATAGGAAACTTGCACGCCATATGTTTTTCAAGATCAGAAGATCAAAATATGGCAAAGTAAATAGGTTCGCGCAAGTTTGGGAGTTGGTCGCGCAAGTGTCTAAAATGACAGGGGACTTGCGTGCCGAAACTAGGTCGCGCAGGTGACTTGTGTGCCGTCGCGCAGGGTGGTCAGATTTCCTATAAATACTGGACCAACCATCCTCATTATCAACGGAGTTCAACACTTTGAGAAATCATAGCTCCCGTCGCGCAGGTGTGGTGGTCGCGCAAGTGGTGAGTGTGGGTCGCGTAGGTGAATTTGCGCGCTAGTAGTTGAAGTTGTGCGCCGGTGTTAGAAGTTGCGCGTTGGTTGGCAGTTGCGCGCCAATATTGGTTTGGGCATAAAAGGAAGAGAGTCGCGTGAGTTTAGAGTTGAGGAAGCTTGAGTCGCGCAAGTGTCCGAGGAGGACTTGCGTGCCCGTTGTGACTTGTGCGCCGATACTTGTGCGCCGAGATTGACTTGCGCGCCAAGTGAGGTTTTGTTCCAGCGGTGCTTCTCGGACTGCGTGGAAGCTGGTACGTTTCCCGATACCTTCGGTGCAAATAGATATTCATCTATGGGTGAAAGTTGTACTTCAACAGAGCATCTACAGACAGAGGAAGATGCATTCATTCATGCAAATGAAGAGACCTACAGGTCTATAAACTGTGAGTGGATTCTTTCCAAGAGCAGTGAGCTTAGGAAGAGGAATAAGGTGATCCTCTCCACCGTCAGTGAGCCAGAGAGAGAGAGAGAGAAACAGGGAGTGACCCTTGGGAAAGCAGTGAGCTGACCCTAAACTTGTAAAGGCAGTGAGCCTGGGCTTAGAAGTGATCTAGCCCGAACCTTGTAATCCACAGCTAGTGAAAATTAGTGGAATTTGGTATGACCTACAACTTGTTGGTGTATGCTCCTTGGACGTAGCCCTTTGCGGTGAACCAAGTAAAATTGCTGTGTCTTGTGCATACTTCACTTTCTACTTACTTTGTGCAACAGGAAAAAGAGAGAAGAGAGTTTTTCTCAACAACAAAACAAGATCAGAACGAGCATTAATTTTAAATTAGTCACACCCTGATTCACCCCCCTCTTAGGGTATTCAGACTTGTGGACCTAAAAATTGGTATCAGAGGGAGAGGTTGAAAGTTTTTCTTCTCTCAATAGAGGTCACCAATCATAAAGGGATTCCGATCTTCGATGGATATAATTTTCAGATATGGAAGAATCGGATGCAACACTATTTCCGATCCTTGGGAATGGATGTGTTTTCATTAGCTATGCATGGTATCACAGCTGATATTAATAGTGTGCTTTATCAGAAGCAGAGCATATAGATTTGGATGCTGATTCCAAAGCAATCAATGCCTTAGGGGGAGCCCTTTCGAAACCCATCTACACGAAGGTGATTTCATGAAAAACGTCACATTCCATGTGGGAAAAGCTTTTGAATATATATGAAGGGGACACAAAAGTCAGAGAGGCAAAGCTGCAGGTGTTGTGGAACAAATATGAAGATTTGAAAATGAACCCGAATGAGTCTGTTGACGCATTCTTTGATAGGGTAAACATTGTTGTGGAAGATATGCGAGGTCTTGGAGAAGTCATTGAAGACATAAAGATTGTAAAGCGCATCTTGAGGAAACTTCCACCTCGGTTCAATCCGAAAGTTTCAGTACTAGAAGATAAAGATCCAAAGGAGCTAACATTGGAAAATTTGCACAGTACCATGGTTGCATATGAAATGAGGAATGATGATAATGAGGATGTGGAAAAGGGGAAGTCTAAAGAGGTGGCATTTAAGGCCATGAATAATCTCACAATTGAAGATTCTAATGAAGAAGAAGAGACAGATGTGGTAATTTCATTCCTTTCTTCAAATCTAAAAAGAGGAAGATGAAAGTTTATAGGTAAACTTCCACTAGAATGCTTTAGATGTGGAAAGGTTGGTCATCTAGCGGCAAAATTCCCCAAGAAGTTTCAAGATGATGATGATGATGATGACGTTGAAATTCCCAAGAAGAAGACTTCAGCTTTTGTGAAAGGGAAGAAGCAATTCAAGAGAAATTTCTTCAAGAAAAAGAATCTTCTTTCACAAGAATTTGAAAGCTCAGATGAGTCTGAGGATGAAGAAGTTGAGGAAATAGAAAATTGCAGAGATCGTGGGGTAAATGCCTTGGTGGAAATTGTTGGTAGCTCTCAAAAGGGAGAAGAAGATGATGCTAAGGAAGAAGAAGAAATTGAAGGGAGAGTTGATATGGAAGCTGAATTGGAAGCGGCTCTTGAGGAGATAGATGTTTGGAGAGCCAAAATGAAGAAATCCAATAAAGTGGTTCGTGATGCCAAACTCTATATGCAACAACAGGATGAAGAAAATTCTGAGCTATTACAAGAAATTTAAAGACTAAAATCCTCAACACCAGAGAGCTCAGAAAATATTGTTGAGTATAAGCTTAAAATTGAGGAACAAAAGAAGGAAATTGATTGTTTGACTAACACAGGAAAGGATCAGGTTAGACGTATCAATGAGCTTGAAGAAGAAGTGGTCAGTCTGCAAAAAAAACTTAATGATCAAGATAAACTCTTGACCCCCAACGTGATATCTGAAAAGCAGGCTATTCAGAAGACAGAGAAGATGAAATTGGAGCCTAGAAGTTCAGTAGGGAAGAAGCAGCAATTGAGCTCAGATGTTAAGGTCGTTTCTGGGCTTAGTCAAGAACAAAAATTTGCGACAATTGCGGTCAGACTGCAAGCACTCATCCCGAAAGTGAAGGTTGATTTGGGCACAAAACAGAATCAGAATATTCAGAGATCTCAAAGGGAAAATCGTAGTGCTGAAATATCACGAGGGAATGTATCCTATATCAGGTGTTATTGCTGTGGGAAAATGGGACATTCACAGTATGTGTGTTCCAAAGCCAAGAGATACAGAAGGGAACATGAACAGAGATGGCAGCCAAAAAGAGAACGGTTTTCCAGAACACATTTTGAAGGACACTATTTTTGGTGCGGAGGATTTGGACACATGGCTAGGTATTGCAGTTCAACCATTCAGAGAAATGTGTCAAAGAAGAATCAAAATGTTCGCAAGCAGCAGATCAATAAACCAAAAAGTGAGTTAAAAGTTCAGAAAAGATTTGCAGCTCTGAAAGATGAGGGTTGTCCATCATACTCTGAGAAAGAACAGAAGTCTCAATCTATGCCAAGTGTGAAAGAAAAAGTATGGACCAAGAAGAAGAAAAATGAGAAGGCTGTGGTGGTGGAGATTGCCCTTAAAGCATCAGATCGATCTGGTGTTTGGATCCTTGATAGTGGTTGCACATCCCACATGACGGGTAATAAGAATCTTGTTACAGGCATCAAATATGACAAAGAAAGAGTTTTCAAATTTGGAAATGATGAAGGCCTGAAGATTGTTGGATCAGGGAAAGCCAAGTTTGGGGGCAAAGAGATGAGACGTGCTGATGTCTTGGTAGTAGAGGGTCTCAGTCATAACTTACTCAGTGTTAGTCAACTATGTGACTCTGGGAACTCTATCCAATTTACCAAGAAGATGTGTGTTGTGAAAGGAAAATATGGAGTAGCTATTCTGCAGGGAAAAAGGTCAAAGGGAAATCTCTACCTTGTAGGTGGGGAAGAATGTACTTGTCTTTTATCCAGAGAGGAAGAAAACCAGCTGTGGAATAAGCGACTTGGTCATCTATGCCAACCATATATGGAGGATCTCGTAAAATGTGATGCTACTAGAGACCTTCCCAAACTATCATGTGATCGCACTCATACGTGTGATGCTTGCCAACAAGGGAAGATCATCAGAAAGACATACAGGCCAAAGGAACAGAAATCAACTAGAGTGCTCGAATTGGTTCATGCTAATGTATGTGGAACTATTTCACCACAAGCTATAGATGGGCAAAGGTACTATGTTCTTTTCATTGATGACTATAGAAGAATGGCCTGGGTATTAATCATTACCCATAAGACAGAGGTGTTTACTTGCATAAAGCAGTATAGGAGGGAATCCGAAAAGATGCTTGGGCAGAAAATTTTGAAGTTCCGTACTAATAACGGTATGGAATTTACAAACATTCAGGTTGAAAAATATCTCGAGAAACATGGGATAAGGCATCAAGTTTCATCAGTAAGAACTCCCCAACAGAATGGATTGGTTTAAAGGAGAAATCGGATCATCAACAACATAGCCAAAACAATGCTTATCGATAAGGACATACCAGAGAAATTTTGGAAGGAAGCAGTTTTGACATCGGTCTATGTTTCAAACAGGTCCCTGTTATTTCCGAAGCAAGGGAAGACTCCATATGAACTATGGTACGGAAAGAAGCCAACGTTTAAATACTTTCAAATCTTTGGAAGTAAGTGTTTCATTCTCAACAAAGAACATCATAGGAAGTTTGAGGCACGAGGAGATGAAGGGATATTCCTTGGCTATTCAGGGAAAAGCAAAGCATATAAATGCTTCAACAAGAGGCTGGGAAAAATTGTTGAGAGCAATGATGTCACTATAGTAAAAAATGAACAGACTTCTCAACGACCCAGTGAACAATTTCTGGATGAAAGTGATGATAAGGTAAGCAACACAGGGGGAGTAGAAGTGGTAGAGGCTGACTCAGAAGAAGATACTGATGATGAACAAGAAAGTGTTAGGTCTGTATCTGCAAGGAAGCCAAAGAGTCGAGATGAAATTGATAGGCAAAATATCATTGGTTATCAGACAACTCCAGTTCAGACTCGAATAATGAAGTCATTACAGTAGACATTGTTTTTATCTCAGGTGGAGCCGAAATGTTTTTCTGATGCAGCTGAAGATGACAACTGGGTTCAGGCTATGAACGAAGAACTTGATCAAATTGAGAAGAACCAGACATGGGAGATTGTTTCGAGACCAGCAGATAAGATTGTCATTGGGACTAAATGGGTCTATCACAACAAGATGGATGAAGATGGAACTATGATTCAAAAAAAAGCACAACTAGTGTGCAAGGGGTACTCCCAGATCGAAGGAATAGATGTTGATGAGACATTTGCACCAGTTGCAAGGCTGGAGACAATCAGATTATTCTTAGCCATAGCAGTGCGAAGAAAGTTTAAAGTGTTCCAGATGGATGTCAAATCCGCGTTCTTGAATGGGGTTCTGGAAGAAGAGGAGTACATTGAGCAGCCAGATGGTTTTCTTATTCATGAGGATGAGAACAAAGTTTGCAGGCTGAAGAAGGCATTGTATGGGCAGAAACAAGCACCACAATCATGGTACTCAAGGCTTGATCAGTATTTGAAGAAGATTGGTTTTCAGCGTGGAGGAGTTGATTAAAATCTCTATTTTAGTAATGAAAGTAATCAACGGATGATGGTTCTAGTTTATTTTGATGACATAATATTCGGCGGATCAGATGAAGCTCAATGCAGACAGTTCTCCGAATTCATGAAAAATGAGTTTGAAATGTCAACAATTGGAGAGCTAACATTTTTCCACTACTGGAAATTGGGTCTATACCCACGGTTTTCCACAAAACTGTGGGTATAGGTCCCTCCTATACCCACAGTTTTCTTGAACCGTGGGTATAAGATAGTATGGGAACCTATACCCACGGTTTTCCAAAACCGTGGGTATAGGTCCCTTATACCCACGGTTTTCAACAAAACCGTGGGCATAGGTGTTTTTGGAAGACCTATACCCACGGTTTTGCCGAAACCGTGGGCATAGGTTTTTTTGTGAAGACCTATTCCCACGGTTTTTTACAACCGTGGGTATAGGTGGTATTTTTTTCAAAGACCTATACCCACGGTTTTCCAAACCGTGGGTATAGGTTTCCCGCGTTATGGAGGGGGGGAAAATTGGAAAAAAATTCTGTAGGATAAAATAAATTTTACATGGGAACAATTCCTTAAATAATATAAATATAAGAATGCATATTTTTATAAATATAAATTCAGTAACTTAGTTGGTTTAGATTTCCGTTCACTTCTGCGAAGTGCGGTGTTCGAATCTTGGTCACTGCAATTTTTAAATATTCCGACAGTATTAATATAAGTATAAAATTGTATGACTACATGAATAAAATCCTCGTAGCTTAGTTGGTTCACCGTTCGACTAATTTCCTCCTGGTCGCGTGTTCGAAACCCGCTGGTCACGGTTTTTTTAGATTACAACATTATTATTAATATATTACAATAAAATTATATGTATATACATAAAATTTCGGTAGGTCGGTTGGTCCGCTATTGGGTTGCAGCATTGGGTCGCTGCTGGTGGTGCAGGTTCGAAACCTGCGGCCCTATATTTTTTAAAAATTTAAATCTCCCACAGATTGAAAACCGTGGGTAAAATGCCTTGACACACTGTACATCAGGATATTGGTGTGTGAGACACCTATACCCACGGTTTGGTAGAACTGTGGGTATAGGTCAAGACCCCTATCCCGACACCGTTCCAGCCCACGGTTCCCAAAACCGTGGGTATAGCCTATACCAACGGTTTTGGGGGCTATACCCACGGTTTTGAACCGTGGGTATAGGTCGTTTTTCCAGTAGTGTTCCTTGGTTTACAGGTGACACAAGGAAGTAATGGCACATTTATTTCTCAATCCAAATATGCCAAGGAGGTTCTAAGAAGGTTTGGCATGGATAATTCCAAGGAGATGAAGAATCCGGTTGCTACCTGGATGATATTATCAAAATATGAGGATGGAAAGGCAGTTAATATCACAAAATATAGGCAAATTATCGGAAGTTTGTTGTACTTGACTGCAACAAGGCCTGATATTGTTTTCGCCACATGCCAAGCAGCGAGATATCAAAGTAATCCCAAGGAAAGTCACATGCTTGCAGTGAAAAGAATACTTCGGTATATCAAGGGCACAGTGGACTTCAGGCTGACATATAACGACAAGTCTCAGACAAAATTATTGGGATATACTGATGCAGACTGGGCCGGTTCAGCAGATGACAGGAAATCAACATCTGGAGGTGCATTTTATCTTGGCGGACTATGTATTGCTTGGTTGAGAAAGAAACAGGATTCCATTTCATTAAGCTCCATAGAAGCTGAATATATTGCAGCCACTCAAGCATGCACACAATTATTGTGGATGAAGCAGCATCTTGACGATATGGGAGTTGAAGTGAAGTCTCCGATCGGAATCCCGTGTGACAACTCAAGTGCTATAAATCATAGAAAAAATCCTTTCCATCATTCCAGGACAAATCACATTGAGATCAAGTATCATTTCATCAAGGAGAAGGTTGAGCAGGGAATCGTGAAGTTGGAGTATGTGCCTACAGAGCTACAGGTTGCAGACATTCTGACAAAGGCCTTACCCAAGGAAGCTTTTGAGAGGTATCGACTGGCTCTGGGAGTTCAGTCGATCCCCCGCACTTGAAATAGTGTGGATGTGGGACCCCCCCTCTCCCCGAGGCATGATGTGTTTTTCCCTAATATGCTGATATGTGTTCTCTACTATGTTACAGACTACAAAGGAGTGTCCTTTGGGTTCGTTGACAAAGGGGGAGAAAAGTGTTTGTTAAAGGAGGAGAAAATGGTGATTGTTCAAGGGGGAGATAGTGCAAAGATTTGATAAATCATAATTTATACGGGGAGAAGTGGACAGGTGGAGCAGCCAGAAAGGGGGAGCAATGAGAAAGGGGGAGTGTATTAAATCTGACGATGCTAGAAGTGATCGATCAAAGGATAGATATCACGACAGCTGAGGATCGTGATAAAAGAAGAAGAGTGGTGTTGGAACGTGGTAAGACTATTTCCAAACCAAACATTGGTCTTCCAACAAATCCATCAACAATTGGTATCAGTTTAGTACAAATTGGTATGAGTTTGGTGTCAATAGTGGATGTTAGAGATAAAGTGATTCATTGATGAACTATTCTTTTACTCTTGTTTCTCACGCTGAGCATTGCTCATGTGGGCTTAGAGTATGTGTTGAGTAAATCCTTGATCGCTATCAGAATCGCAATTAGGCGAATGGAGGATGAAGAATCAACGATGTATCTTTGTTTTGGAAGATTTTTCAACAAACCCAAAGGGGGAGATTGTTGGGAAAAAATCCCTCAAGGTATCATTGAATCATTTTTGAGGTGATTGTGTTTGTTGACAAAGTGGACATATGAGTAGTGATTGTTGACAAAGCAAAACAATGTCATACAAATTTGTTGACAAAGAGGATTTCATGGTGGAATGTCGAGCTCAAGAGCTGAGGTCAATGATCCGTGTTTGATTCAGGAAAGTCGAGAAAAGTAATGGATGATCTGGAGGCGGTACAAAAGAACATATACAAGGTGGCGCCATTTTTCAGTGTTTGCCAAATTTTAGGGCCTGAAAATGGGAAAATGAAGAAAAGTGTTTTTGGCAAAAGGACTTGCGCGCCGAGGACTTGGAGTATAGGAAACTTGCGCACCATATGTTTTTCAAGATCAGAAGATCAAAATATGGAAAATTAAATAGGTTCGCACAAGTTTGGGAGTTGGTCGCGCAAGTTTCTAAAATGACAGGGGACTTGCGCGCCGAAACTGGGTCGCACAGGTGACTTGCACACCATCGCGTAGGGTGGTCAGATTGCCTATAAATACTGGACCACCCCTCTTCATTTTCAACGGAGTTCAACACTTTGAGAAATCAGAGCTCCCGTCACGCAGTTGTGGTGGTCGCGCAAGTGGTGAGTGTGGGTCGCACAGGTGAATTTGCACGCCAGTAGTTGAAGTTGTGCGCCGGTGTTAGAAGTTGTGCGCCGGTTGGCAGTTGCACGCCAATATTGGTTTGGACGTAAAAGGAAGAGAGTCACGCGAGTTTGGAGTTGAGGAAGCTTGATTCGTGCAAGTGTCTGAGGAGGACTTGCGCGCCCGTTGTGACTTGCGCGCCGATACTTGCGCGCCGAGATTGACTTGCGCGCCAAGTAAGGTTTTGTTCCAGTGGTGCTTCTCGGAATGTGTGGAAGCTGTTACGTTGCCCAATACCTTCGGTGCAAAGAGATATTCATCTACGGGTGAAAGTTGTACTTCAACAGAGCATCTACACACAGAGGAAGATGCATTCATTCATGCAAATGAAGAGACCTACAAGTCTATAAACTGTGAGTGGATTCCTTCCAAGAGCAGTGAGATTAGGAAGAGGAAGAAGGTGATCCTCTCCACCGTCAGTGAGCCAGAGAGAGAGAGAGTAACAAGGAGTGACCCTTGGGAAAGCAGTGAGCTGACCCTAAACTTGTAAAGGCAGTGAGCCTGGGCTTAGAAGTGATCTAGCCCGAACCTTATAATCCACAACTAGTGAAGATTAGTGGAATTTGGTACGACTGGAAACTTGTCGGCGTATGCTCCTTGGACGTAGCCCTTTGCGGTGAACCAAGTAAAATTGCTGTGTCCTGTGCATACTTCACTTTCTACTTACTTTGTGCAACAGGAAAAAGAGAGAAGAGAGTTTTGCTTAACAGCGAAACAAGATCAGAATGGGAATTAATTTTAAATTAGTCATACCCTGATTCACCCCCCCTCTCAGGGTATTCAGCCTTGTGGACCTAACAGATCAGGTTTTCTTGTGTGTTTCACCGAGGCTGGGACACATGCAGATCAGGAGACAGGGTAAGCTATCACCGAGATATGTTGGGCCTTATGTGATTCTAGAGAGGGTTGTGTTGGTAGCCTATCAGTTGAAATTACCTCAGAGGTACCAATCCTTGCATGACATGTTCAACGTTTCTCAGTTACGAAGATAATATTCAGACCCATCTCATACCTTCCAGCCTGAGGAGGTCTAGCTTCAGGTAGATGCATCCTTTGAGGAGCATCCAATTTGTATCATTGATAGGAGCACAAAGGTTCTCCAAGGATGGTCAGTTCCTCCAGTACAGGTGTCATGGCAGCACAACCGTTTACAGGATGAGACTTGGGAGAGGGAGGCCGATGTACGTGCTCAGTGGCCAGAGCTATTCGTAGACAAATCATAACCACCCTTCAGAGAGAAATTCAGGGAAGAATTTCTATAAGGGGGAAGATTATAAGAACCTGAGTTTTCGTATGAGGTACAGATCCTTTTTTCTTTTCGATCTTACTTTTCTGTTGAGGCCTAATGTGGATGCCTAACCCGACCGAGGGAGTTAAGGAGGTGTTCGGGGCTTGTTCGTAGCCTGAAACAAATTTTTAGTTAGAAATTGTCCTGGAAAACAATTTGCGCACGACCTGGGTAAACCGTGTGCCTTTGTGAAGGCCTGATAGAGGCAAGGGAACGGCCTGCGCACGGTTTGAGGAAACCATGCGGGGTTGCCGTGCAGTTTCCCCTTGCCTTCCAAGAAGGTCCGCATAGTCTCCGCACGGTTTGTTAGGCCATGCGTGTAAACCGTGCGACCTGCTGTGTTTTGAAATTTTAATTAATTTTTTGATAAATTAATTAAAATTTTATAAAAACTATCCTAGCATTCTCTTCTTCAACCAGACAGAAGGGGGAGTCCTGGGTAAGCTCTCAAGGAATCTAAAGAGGATATTGAGCAAGCTTTGTCGTCCAAACTCCGATTCGAGCACCGTTCATCTCGTTAGATCCACAACGGTATGTCCTCAATTCCTTTTTAATCCTTCTCATTTCTTCTGGTTATGAAGAATGCATATTAGATTAAGGCTCACATGCCTTAATTTCTCGTTCTTCATCTGTTCTTAATATTTCTTCCAAATTAGGACGAATTAGAGCCTGATACTATACAAGCTATCTAGTACGAGCCTAAGGTGGATGGTCTCGTGATTTTTGCTGATTGTCAAGCTATTTATATATGACGGAGTGCTGCGTGCCCACTTTTTAGGTGTCTCTTGAACCTGAAATTTAACCCTGTTATTACCTATCCTGTTGTAGGTAATTTAAATAGGATCGTATGTGATTGAGTTATGTTGTATACCTTGGACAGGAACCGCCCCTTGGCTGCATTTCCCTGAATGAATATTATAGGGGTTTTGACCCTGGATGCTTTTCCTTCCCTTGGGGTTGTTAAAAAAATGGAAATTGAATATGAATGGAATTGCAATAAGATGAAATTGTAATTGAATTAGTTTCAGGTATGGGATGGAGTTTTTCACCTTAACCCTTGTATGCAAATTCTTGAATTGATAGCACATGTGAGTTAACAGCTTTGAACTGCTTTAAATATGAACAAAGTCATGGGTGAACCATGGAACTAATGTGAGTTGCCATGGATGGACTCATACGAGGATTGTTACTGAAATGATGGAATAATCATGGATCCCACGTGAGATGCCATGGACAGACTCAACAGGGCATGATATGTCATGGGTGATACCCCGATCTTATTTATAGGATCTCGGGGACGAGCTCAAATGACAGACTATACCGCACCTAGAGCGAGGATGGGTACCTAGGAGGTTCACTGGAACGGGTATGTAGAGCGATGTCGGGGTCCTAGTGGTTCGCTGGAATGGGCTTGTAGGGTTTTGGTGGATTTTCTCCCTGAACGATGCCTAGTTTCTGAGTTGAGTATTCCAGGAATGGGTTCAAGGAATGGGTTGAACACATGAATGATGTGATTAATGAATGGAATTGATACTTGAAGAGACGCTAAGCCAAAGCACAAGCTTGGATCGGTCTTTCTAGTTTCCTTGTTTACTTATTTCTATATTATACTTCCCATTTATATATTCATTGACAGATTAGCACAGATCTTTGGTGGTTTCCTACTGGGATTTTGTCTCACACCCTGTTTGGGTCATGGTTTTGGACCCATGTAGATTATATGATTTCAGGTATGGATGAGGGGAAAGGCCCTAGTATAGGTACTTGACTTGCTGCTCGGAGTAAGAGTGCACGGGACCAAGCTGAGGCTTGCGATGCGGCTGGGGATAAGTTTTGGTTTCTTGTTGGTATTTTGTATACTTTTACTGGTGTATTTACTTGCACCATCATATATATATATCAGATACTTCTATTGTTATCTATTTCGGTTGTCTATGTGTTGTCTATTGGTTACCTTCTTCTGCTATTGTATGTTTGTAATTCTGATGTGTTTCTTTGGTAATGAGGGCATAATCTCCCTACAGACTCACCTAGGCCCTCGCTGCTAGTGGGCAACCTATGGCATTTGGGGAGATGCGCTTGAGGCCATGTGGCGACCAGTCCGGCTACAAGGTTGAATTGTAAGTCGGGTCGGGACGTTACAAAGTGGTATCAGAGGGGATTTCCCTTTCTAATTTGACTTACTGTTTGGAGACTATAGAAAAGAGTAGGAAGGGAAGGGACTTTGGTAATAAAATATGCCTGGGAGCTGCAAACCCGCGTACAGGTAAAAGCCAAGTTGCCTCATATGGAATTGTGTTTCTGGATTAAATTATTACAGTTTTTCTGATTTCACCGTTGGGTGACGCACATGGTTTTTGCAGTTACTATTAATATTGTTGTGAGTTCTATTTCGTTGCAACCCAATGAGATAATGGTTTTTCATCTCATGCATCATATAGGAACCTTGTTAAGAAATCACATGTCATGCATTATTCCATAATATCTAGGATGAATTAGATATTGAATGCTTTTGTGATAGGTGTTGTGATGTATATTGCATGTTTTCTTGATAGTTGATTGTTAGGTGTGCCTACTGTGGTCTTAGATTGAGTGCAATGAATGAAGAGTGATGTCATCTTTTAATTTATAAGGAGTATGGGCCCTTATGGATTGGAAAATGACACACCAATGGGTTGTAGATGATAAATGAAATTGAATTTCATGATTATATGGGCATAAAATTTTGATTCATGAGGTGTTATGGGCCCTCAGGGATTGGAACCTGGTGGAAAATTGGTTAAAGCTTTTGTACAGAGGTATGTTAAATGAATGAATGTTGAAAATAGAGCCTGACCTAGACCCGACTTCTGAGTGGGAAAGAGGTGGTGACTCTAGTGGTTTGGTGACTGTTCCTGATGCAGTCCTGGCTTTAGAAGCAGGCTGTGGTTGATATGGACTTTAGGAAGGTCTTGACCAATCCTGTCCTAATTCTTGCGCTCGTGAGTTTAGAATCTCATTAAAAATCTTGAACTGAGGCGTGTGTTTGGCATTTGAGAGTCATGCCACCATGGTGAACTCTTGTCGTATGTCAGGAGAGTGGTGACGACCACGTTCTGAAGATGGTAGGCCGTGGGATCCTAGAGGAAACACCAGTTGTTCCAGCTGCGGCACCAACGGTTGTACCGGAAACAGGTGCTGAGGCACAGTTCCGTGAGAGCTTGTTGAGTTTTATACAGACCATGCAGGGAGCACCGCGACCTGCCCCGACTATGGCAGAGTTGATGCGTGAGTTTCAGCAGGAGCATCTGCCTACGTTCTTATGGGATGGTGGACCACAGGCTACAGAGTCCTGGATAGAGGCAATACTAGCTATCTTTGAGCATTTGGAGATGCCTCTAGAGAGGAGGGTCAAGCTCGCTACGTACATGCTGTGTGATTCCACCAAGAGGTAATGAGACGTGATCACCCAGTCGGATCATCATTGGGAGATGTAAGGGGTGGACATAATCAACATATACAGTCATATTGAAACAAACAAATGAAATGTAATAACTTTCCCCAAACATTGATCATAAAAAAAACCATTCGGAATAATATAGTGAATGGTATAAAAATAGATCATCCATAGTCAGAATAACCAAAAACATATCAAAAACATATTTTAGATGATATTGTAATAGATAAACCTCAATGAAGTACAATATTAAACAAAGGATGTTGAAATAGGCGAATATGTTTTTAAATGAGACCATTGACAAATTCTTGAGGAAATAATCATTAAACATTCTAAAGTTTCCCATAAATCTGCGAAACATTCAAATCATAATACCTTTTAATATCATGAGAATAAAGAGAATCTTGATATGATAAACCAGAGGGAAATAAATACCCATTAAAAATTAAATGTATGGTGAACAAGGAAAATATCTCATAAATGATAATGTGAGATGAAAAAAATACGTTTTACTTTTGAAAGAATAGTTATTTTGGAAAATAATTTATATTTTCCATTAAATCAGATTGTAAACATGAATATCACATAAAATAAAATTCCAGGACATTAAAATTATATTTTATTCATAAATTATGTCTTATAGAAGTGAAATCCTATAAAAAGAGTTCTTATGATTCTTTATAAATAAAATATTTTAGATCATTTTATGGAAAGTATAATAGAGAACTTTAAAGAGGAAAGGAAAATATTTTCTATTAAATCTGGAAATTATCCATGAAATTTTTTCATGATAAAATGAGTGTTTTATAATTAATAATGGTGGCTTCAAACAGATTCTGTTGTACACTTAAAAAGGGTAATAATTTGAAAATATCCTTTGAATTGGGTTTGTTTATCAGGATAAACTTTTTGAATGGTCCTTTTAAAACATGTAAATCCCCATATTATAAAGATGATTCTGGTTCTTGAACACTTATATTACATTCAAATAAAATTTATGTGGAGTACATTAGAATAAATAAGGAATTAATTGATGTGATTATATAATAAAATTAACCCAAACGAAAATGGAGGTTCTGTGGAAAACCCCTATCACTTTGTAATCAATATATTTGTATGACCCAAAATTAATAATATTCAAATGATAAATTGAATAAAATATAAATAAATTTATTCATGATATGTTACATCAATTATCAGTATATATACACCATACACAAGTATTAGTAGTTAATATGAAAAATCTCACAACATTGAAAGTGAGATGATGAAACCCTTACCTTAAGTCCAGATGTGTTCCGCTCTTGAACTTAATGTCCTGGAATATGAAATTTAAAATATTAATAACTTATTTAAGAAACAATTAATCAAGTATTTATTTGATCATAATTATTTTAATTTCATTATTGTTTTTATTGATAAGTTATTATATTGAATTCTATCATTCCTGAGTGTTTGTTTTCTTTATTTTCATAATCCGTTCACTTGTTCTTAAGTAATGGAGTTTGTGTGAAATGGATATAAATCATCATAATTGAAATTACATATTATTTATGAACATACATAAGTTATACTGTTCGTTTATATCTTTTTTGTTATGTGTAATGAGGATGAATCATTGGATGAATTATTTATGACATTAACATAGATTATTTGTGTGGTATTTTGATTATTCAGAACTAGTTTGGTCATAGGATTTAATAATATGTATGTATACTAGTTCCAAGATATTAATTTAGTTCTGATACATATAATATAGCCTGGTTCAATCATAAACATGGTTTCTTTACTACTAATTTAGGAGAAATTTTGGAACGAAACTTCGTCGTCCACAAATATTATAAATTGGAACCTCAAGAACATTGATTTCACTTATAAAATAAAATAGAGAGAAAGGATATTGATGATGATTATTCAATTCACATGATATAATTACAGTATATAGATGATACTGGATCTATCATGGTAATTTGGATAGAGGATGTGAGAAGAGGATAACAAAAGAAGATAAATTGGAATGAAACACAATGAAAAATAAAGGTGCTTTACCTCTTAAAATAACCTTTTTGAGAACCTTTATAAGGGAAGGGATTTTGGTCTATTGGAAACACCAATAGCTTCTTTGACGTGGGTAGTGACTAAAGAAGTGTATTGGTGCATAAATTTGATGATATTATAGGATTATAGGTGTGAAGAGAAGAGGGAGTGAGGCGGGTTTTATAGTGGAGGAGATGAGAGTTTTCATAATTTTTTAATCATTAGTTATATAATTTCCCTAAAGACGAGAAATAGTAATGATTCCTTGACCAATAATAGTAATAAATTCATTTGAGTTCGAACCAAGTGGTCTTAGGTCACTTATTATGTCATAAATAATGTGTTTAACTGATAATTTGTATGTACGGTATATTACCTTATTTCCCTATTCAACAAAAATTAGAGTATTTTAGAAAAATACAAAAAAATTCACCCTAAACATATTGTGACACGTAGAATTGAAAAATGAAGTCAATTTTTCCAAAATAATTTTCTAAATATGATTAACTAAATATTTAATTAAAATGATAATTTATTCTAAAAAATATTTTTAAAATATTCATTAACTTATAAAAAACATAGGTATATCGTACTTCCACTTGAATATTATTTATATATTATCATAGGTAATGTTACAAATCATTTGGGTATATCACCATTAATAAGGGTATGTTTTTAATTATTTTACCCTAGTTACCCAGAGTCTGTGCATTACATTAAAACATTGGCATGATTATAAGGAATCATGTCCCGAATGACCGATCGGTTTAACAATATTGGAAAATAGATTATATACATGAATGATACATTACACTTCATAATATACAAAACAACATAAATAATCCTTTATGAATGCCATTATTCCCATGTCTTAACTTTTCATATCATTCACAATACACTTCTTGGAATCCTGGGAAAAATAAAACATAGAAAGGGGTGAGCTCAGATGCTTAGTAAGGATAACAATTCAACGGAAAATGACATAAATATTAAGCTTGGTAAATAATTGAAACCACAAGACTTTACCTACAATAAACATGAATAAATTTATGGAAAGAATATGAGCTGAGTAAATAATGCCATAATAAAACATAATCATGGGTATTCTACTTGTCGAATGACCACATGAACCATCAATATTATTTCCATAATGAGGGAATGTATAATGCCAGACATTCTGAAAAATTTTGTCAAGGCTTCGGCCAAGAAATCTAAAAATGATTATGGCCTCAGCCAAAACCATAAATCAAATTGGGAAAGGGCCTCATCCAATTCCATGTCTAGTTGTCTCATGAGACCTACCGAGGCATCGAGGAGCTATAGCGAGATCGACCCGTCACTTACTAAGTTCAATACATTCCTCATATGAAAAGGTTTAAACATAACATAAACATTCGTATTAAAATTGTCATATGAAATGTCGATACTTTACCCATAAAGCATGAATGGTATAAAAATAACACATCCACAGTCAAACATATCACAAAACCTTCAACACAATATGGAATATTTGTATCATAGTAAATCAACTTGAAAAAACTTTAAAATCCAATAAAGGATTTTGACATAGATGAAAATGATTTATAAAACTCTTTGAGAGAAAAATCACTTTTCATGAAAACATTTAAAGGTCACACAATTTACAAAGGAAGACATTTAAATACGTTTTTAATCAAAGTTTCCCCTACCACTTTAAAACTTTTAAAAGTAATTATCGTTTTAAAACATTCATGTCCATTTAAATAAATCCTTAAAACCATTTTGAAAACATGGACATTAATGAGAATGGTTTAGAAGAATAAATCTTTAAAACACATAAAATGATGTAACTCCCTTAAAATAATCCCTTTGAAAACTATTTTATGAACATGGACATGGGTAATAAATATGTCCCAGAAGATACTTATGTAAAAACAACCTCGGATAATAAAGACATTGTGAAATTAACCCTTACCAATTTGGTAACTTATGAAACATACACCCCATGAAAGAGGTATCATACAATGAATATGTAAATACACATAAATTAATATTTATTACACAAATAATAAAACTATAAGCAGCACATACAACACATAAAAACGTAATAGTGGAAATATGGCACGAGTCTCATGGGAATAAAGAGTGAGATGAAAACCCCTTACCTCGTGTCCGACTTGACCCGTTCGTTCTTTAATAGCCTAAATAATAAACTAAAGTTAATTTCTGATTTCTTAAGAACCTTTTTCAAGTTTATAATCCCTTTTATATCACTTATTACCATGTTATAAACATTATGTATTCATTTAAGTTAATAACGTTCGTTTTGTTGATATTTGGAACTTGAGTAAAAAATGAACACCTTATAGTTACAAGTTGCTCACAGGGTCAAAAAATAATTATATTCATAATGATATTCATGATTTATATATCATATATATCATAAATAGCATATATATACCTGTATTTATAATTGTAAATATCATTTTGGGGTAAGAATGAAATGTATCGTTCATGGAGACGGTAAACCGTACATACGCATGAACGCTACATTCATTTCTACTTCTTATTTTAATGGACTTTAAACATAATGATACATAGGTATATTATAATTCCAGAATAATATCATATATAATATCATTAACTCCATCCTTTATACATCCCACATATGGTATTAACGAGTCATATCTCTTTGAGGGGGCAGTAGTCCGCACTTCCTCAAATGAAATTATCGCGTTTACTCATAATGGAAATCATTAAGGTATAATATAAAAGAAAAATAAATAATCATGAAGAAAACACAAACATAGTATATATCATATATAAATACAGTCCCATCATAATGACCACCATGAGAGGCGGTACGAGGTAATTGAACAATCATCGTTTCGTGAGGCGTTAGTTTGTCATCCACAAAAACATTATGTTCTTCACCCATTAGATGGAGGTGTGTGTAAGTTTAATCCAAATACATATCATAAAAAAATCCTAGTATATTTAGGATACTGGATTTTTTATAAAATAAAGTAATAAAAAGAGTTTAGGGGTTGGAGGAGTAAAATAAAAGAAAAGAAATTAAGAGAAATTGTTACCATTAATTTGGGTAACTTCCTTCGTTTTGAACCAAAAGGACTCCTTGAAGTGCCTTCTTCCTAATGTATGGATTCTAGGAGGATGATAGGGATGTAGGGAGCTTAATTGGGCAGATATTGGACGAGCCTAAAGGCTTTAGAGGTGTGAGGAATTGGTTAGAAGTTGTCTCATTTTATAAGGGGGAGAGGGGCTCTTTAAGAAAGTGTGAAAATATTATTTTATTATATAATGATATTCGGTTTCTAAAGGACCAAAAATCATTATATTCGAATATAAGACGACACATGGTCGAAATAAAATCATCCAATAATAATTGTACATGTTTTGGATACTATTTTAAGACATATAATCTAATTTATTTAATGCATTTATTAATTAGGTAAATAATGCATCATTATATTTTCTTAAAAAATTTAATTTATTAGATGTCTAAAAATTATAAAAAAACTACCATGATGTAGGAAATATTTTTATCTTTCCAATTAATATTTATAGTAAAAAATATTACTTATATAACACCATATAAAAATTAATTACTAAAAGGTTTTTGTTTATGTAAATTTTGCCTTTACATTAAATTAATTAATCTAAACTGTCATTATCATTCATAAGTGGCTCCATTGGTTCCCAAAATCGACCCAAATATTCCCATGGTTTTACATTACTCATACAATAAATTTAAGACATGCGTTAAGGTAATTTTGAATTTTTACAATATTCTTTTTACATTGAGTTACCATATTTACCTTTAACCGTGGTAAATAAAAAAAATTACTATTCACCAAGAATTATTTTTATCTTATTGAACCACATTTTACTCCTTGATATTAACCATGTCTCTCGGATTTTCGAAATTCAACTCACAGAAGCGGTAAAATGATGTTTTATGTGAATTTGCAAATTTTCCAAGGAGGTGGGTAAAAGACGGTGAAAAGTTCGATAAAATTTTTATATATCTAAAATTATTATAAACTGACTCCAATGAATTACAATGAACTTATATAATTATTATGTATATATTTTTACATAAATTAATTTAAAAAATAAATAATTATTTAAATTAAAATTCAGTTTTAAACTATAACTCAGTGTTTTTCACTATTCATCAAAAATTGAAAGTTTTCAGAAAAATACAGAAAATTCACCCTAAGATAATTTTGATATTCCAAATTCAAAAATGAAGTCTATTTTACCAAATTCAAAACATAGAATTTGTATTTATTAATTTAAAATTAATTCACATTGTCAAAACCAAAAGGCGTATGTTTAAGAAATAATAACTATCAAAAGATTAACACTTGTTTATGTCCAATTTCAAAGTGAAATTACTTAAAATGATCAGAATTGGATTAAAAGGTAAAAATAAAATCTATTTATACTTCCAAACCATTAAATTTTATAATTTAACGCTATAAATTATTTCGATTAAAAAAGTGGTTTTTAATTAAAATATAGTATTTTCACTATTCACCCAAATATGAATGTTATCAGAAAAACACCAAATATTTATTGATAATAAATTCTTATGACCTGATTCTAAAAATGAAGTTTATTTTATCAAATTTAATATATAAACATTTCAAATATGGGATTTAAAAAGGGTTCACCATTAAAAGATGGTAAAAGTGCATTTTTTGAAAAATACATCTTTTATCTGAAAAAATGAATTAGTTCTTACATTATGTCTAAGAAACTCATAATATGGATTCTAAAATTATAAGGATTATATAATGTTCAAAATTCATTTAATACTATTCATAATCGCTTTTGAACGGCTAGTTTGGTAATCTTGTGGTGCACTTGAACTCGGTGTTGCATGTAGTGCAAGTTATTGAATTACTTTGAAGAAATAACGTACTATGAAATATTGGGGTGTTAAATTCTTCCCCCCTTCAAAAAATTTCATCCTTGCAATTTGAAATTGTTCTTTGAAAATAAAAGGTTGAAAATAGAAAATACCTTTGTGGGCAAACCCACATCGGAAATTAGGTTAATAAAATTTAGTCTTAATAAGAGGAAAAGGGGGATGAAGAAGTCACCACCAAATTATGATTTTGATTAAAAGAACATTTGTAGAAATTAGAGACACATAATTGGAGGAAAACTTAAATATTTGTAGGGAGTTACTGAGGTCATCAATCACAATCAATTATTGAATTGAGGGCCTCAAATCCATCAATCTATGATGATTTAAAATATCATCGGTTCCAGAAAACATAATGTATTAGGATAAGACATTTTTAGTTTTAATATCCCTTACCTAATGTTTATGAATTTATTTTTTCATAGAATAAGAGAAAATATATATATATATATATACTTGACAAGTAGAGTTCAATCCTTTAACTAATTCCTACCAAAAACTCATCTTTCACTCTAAAATAAAATAGAACTTAAAAAATATTCTATTTATTCAATCCAGGACATCATGTGGGTCAGTGGTAGGTGATACACCCTTGTCACCCTTTGGTTTCAGGTTCATGTCTCGTGGCATTGACAGACACGACGGGTTGCCACTCGACCTCCGGGTTGTACTTTTTATGGAAATCCAAAAATAATCTCAAACTAGACATATCCAAAATACTTTTTTCCAAACTCACAGTCCAAAATATATAGGGAAGTTAAACACAATGAAGATCCTTTTTTCCATGTAATAACATGTGAACACCTTCATTATGTATTCTTTTAAAACACTGCAACATATTGAATTACCATAAAACCTTATTGATGAAATTCATGCTCCCCTATTCATTATAGAATACTGGATATACTCCTTCTATCCAAAAATGTTGTAAACTCAAACAATGATGGAACATATACAAATCATTAATCAGTTTCAAGGTAGTGAAGAATATCCAATATAATTTATCCAAATTAATCGTGTATTATTCCAAAATCGTTACCTCAGTATCAAAACCATATTATGGTTTATCTTTATCTCAACCATATATTTTCCAAACATTTAACCTTCTATTGAGTCACTTTTCTTTGTTCCAGACAATCTCAATTCCTTAATCAAATAGTACTGCAGTACAATACTTATATACTCCATAATTATTATAACCAGTACATCGTTGATAAAACACTCAAATGAAATAATTATTTAATAACAACATCAGAACTCTAATCACTCCTCTTCATCAGAGGTAGTATAATAACTTTATTATTATCCAATAACATCATTTGTGGTAAAATATTATGAATGGGGAAATTGATTCAAGTAGTCTCCTAACGCCTTGCAGATGAAGCATTGTACATTTGATTTTTTTTTCTTACCCTTACAATCACGTACTTGGTGTCCTTTTTCTCCACACTTATAACAAACTCTCATTCCTTTAATGTATTAACCAAGGTGATTCATTACACATTTCTCACATATTGGAAAATCCTTATTTCCCTTATTCCCTTTATCCATCTTTCTTTCTACCATACTTTTCTTCTCTTGCTTCTCTTCAAAGCCATAGGATTCAGAGAATTCATTACTGATCTTATGATACTATTTATTCATATGATGATAATACATGGGAAAATATTTCCTTTCTAAATTTTGGCTTAATACCATGAATGTTATGACCCTTCTTACTCTTTGGATCATACGTATTGCTGGAGTTCTCATTCCTTCTACTGGGCACCATTTCTAAACAATGGGATACACTAGGTCAGTTTATGAATCACAATTCATAATTCCAAACATGTAAAATACCTAAAATAAATTGAATAGTTTATGTATATAATCTATAATCAAAAAAATGTTTTCTTTGAGGAGGTATATACTCATAAACCCTTCATAACGGTTTGTAAAGAAAATAAGAATTATCCTAATCATATCCCCCAGGAGTTTCGTAACCAAGAGTGCAGCAAGACCCATTGTCGTGCACCGGTTCTCGTTCGAGACTAGCTCCATGCGGTGTTTTCAGGTTTTACCCCTAGGTACATCGGTGCCAGAGCCACCTCTACCTGCTCGTATCCAGACAGGGATGTATTTTCTTGAAAAACTCACAAAAATCTTTACATTACCAAAATTATAGGAAGTTCTTCTATACTAATACTCAAAGTCTATCTTAGTTTAATGTGATCTAATCATAGTATCCCTAAATATAGTTTCCAAGGTTATTGATAAACTTCCTTTGATACCAACTTTAATGCCCTGACCCCAGTTTCCCAGAGTCGGTGCATTATTTTAATACATTGGCATGATTACAAGGAATCATGTCCCGAAGGACCGATCAGTTCAACAATCTTGGAAAAGATATTACATACATGAATGTTACATTACACTTCAAAAAATACAAAACAACATAAATAATCATCTATGAATGCCATTATTCCCTTTCTTAACCCTTTATATAAATTAAAATACATTTCGTGGAATACTGGGAAAAATAAAACATAAAAATGGGTGAGCTCAGATGCTCAGTAGGGATAACAATACAACGGAAAATGACTTAAATATTAAGCATGGTAAATAATTGAAACCACAAGCCTTTACCAATAATGAAAATGAATACATTTATGGAAATAATATGAGCTGAGCAAATAATTCCATAATAAAACATAATCATGGATATTCTACTTGTCAAATGACCACATGAACCATCAATATTATTTCCATAATGAGGGAATGTATAATGCCGGAAATTCTGAAACATTTTGTCAAGGCATCGGCCAATACGTCTAAAAATGATTGAGGCCTCGGCCAAAAACATAAATCAAATTGGGAAAGGGCCCTGACCAATTCCACGTCTAGTTGTCTCATGAGACCTACCGATGCATCGAGGAGATATAGTGGGCTCCACCCGTCACTTACTAAGTCCAATACAGTCCTCATATGAAAAGGTTTAAACATAACATAAAGATTCATATTAAAACTGGCATACGAAATGTTGATAATTTACCCATAAACCATGAATGGTATAAAAATAACACATCCATAGTCAAACATATAACAAATCCTTCAACCCAATATGGAAGATTTGTATCATAGTAAATCAACTTCAAACAACTTTAAAATCCATTAAAGGATTTAGACATAGATGAAAATTATTTGTAAAACTCTTTGAGAGAAATATCCCTTTTCATGAAAACATTTAAAAGTCAAAAAATTTAGAACGAAATACATTTAAATAAATTATTGAATCAAAGCTTCCCATGACACTTTGATACTTTTAAATGTAATTAACATTTTAAAACATTCATGTCTATTTAAATAAATCATTAAAACCATTTTGAAAACATGGACATTAATGAGAATGGTTTAGAAGAATAAATCATTAAAACATTTATAATGATGTTTTAGTAAAAATTTCCTTAAAATAATCTCTTTGAAAACTATTTTATGAACATGGACATTGATAATAAATCTGTTCCAGTAGATACTTACGTAAAAACAACCACGGATAATAAATATATTGTGAAAATAACTCTTACAAATTTGGTAACTTATGAAACATACACCCCATTAAAGAGGTATCATACAATGAATATGTAAATACACTAAAATTAATGTGTATTACACAAATAATATGATTATGGGAAGTACATACACCACATAAAAAGGTAATAGTTAGAATATGGCACGAATATCATAGGAATAAGTAGTGAGATGAAAACCCCTTACCTTGTGTACGACTTGACCTGTTAGTTCTTTAAAATCCTGAATAATAAACTAAAGTCAATTTCTACTTGATTAAGAACCTTTTTCATGTTTAGTATTCCTTTTTTTTCACTTATTACCATGTTATAAACATTATGTAATCATTTAAGTTATTAACATTCATTTTGTCGATATTTGGCACTTGAGTAAAAAATGAACACCTTATAGTTACAAGTTGTTCACATGGTCAAAAGATCATTATATACAGAATGATATTCATGATTTAGATATCATATATATCATATATATTCATGTATTTATAATATTACATATCATTTTGGGGTAAGAATGAAATGTACCGTTCATGGAGACGGTAAGCAGTATGTACGCATGAACGCTACATTCATTTCTACATCTTATTTTATTGGACTTAAACCATAATGATACATAGGTATATTATAATTCAGTATAATATCATAAATAATATCATTAAATCCATCCTTTATACATCCCACATATGGTATTAACGAGTCATATCTCTTTGAGGGGACGGTAGTCTGCACTTCCTCAAATGAAATTATCGCGTTTACTCATAATGGAAACCATTAAGGTATGATATAAAAGAAAAATACAGAAGAATGAATAAGAAAAAAACATAATATATATCATATATAAATAAAGTCCCATTATAATGGCCACTAAGAGAGGCGGTAGGAGGTAATTGAACAATAATCGTTTCGTGAGGCGTTAGTTTTCCATCCACAGAAACATTATGTTCTTCACCCATTACATGGAGGTGTGTGTAAGTGTAATTCAAATAAATCTCATAAAAAATCCTATTATATTGAGGATAATAGTGTTGGTATAAAATAAAGTAATAAAAATAGTGTAGGGGTTGGAGGAGTAAAATAAAAGAAAATAAATTAAGAGAAATTGTTACCTTTATTTTTTGTAACTTCCTTTGGTTTGAACCAAAAGGACTCCTTGAAGTTCCTTCTTCCTAAGGTAGGGCTTCTAGGAGGAGGAGAGGGATTCATAGAGATTAATTGGGAAGAGTTTTGACGATCCTAAATGCTTGATAGGTGTGACGAATTGGATAGAAATGGTCTACTTTTATAAGGGGGAGAGGGACTCCTTATGAATGTGTGAAAATATTATTTTATTATATAATGATATTTAGTTTATAAAGGTCCAAAAATAATTAGAGTCAAAGATAAGATGAATCATGGTGGAAATAAAATCATCCAATAAGAATTGGATATGTTTTGGATATTATTTTAATATTTATAATCTAATTTATTTAAATCATTTATTAATGAGGTAAATATTGCATCATTATATTGTCCTAAATAATTTAATTTATTCGATGTCTAAAAATTATAAAAAATATTCCATGATGTAGGAAATATTTTTATCTTTACAATTAATATTTATTTTAAAAAATATTACTTATATAACCCCACATAAAAATTAATTACTAAAAGGTTTTTGTTTTTGTCAATTTTTCCTTTACATTAAATTAATTAATCCAAAGTGTCATTATCATTCATAAGTGGCTCCATGGGGTCCCAAAATCGACCCAAATATTCCCGTAGTCTTCCATTACTCATAAAATAAGGTTAGGACATGTGTTAAGTTAATTATGAATTTTTACAATATTCTTTTTACCTTGAGTTACCCTATTTACCTTTAACCGCGGTAAATAAAAGTAAAAAGTTACTATTCACCAAATATTATTTTTATCTTATTGAACCATATTTTAATCCTTGTTATTAACCGTGTATCTCGTATTTTCAAAATTCAACTCACAGAAGTGGTAAAATTATGTTTAATGTGAATTTGCAAATTCTCTTAGGAGGTGGGTAAAAGACGGTGAATAGTTCGATAAATTTTTATATATCTAAAATTATTATAAACTGAATCCAATGAATTAAAATGAACTTATATAAGTATTATATATCTATTTTGACATAAATTAATTTAAATAAAAAAAATAATTATTTAAATAAAAATTTGGTTTTAAATTATCACTCAGTGTTTTTCACTATTCATCAAACATTGAAAGTTTTTAGAAAAATACAGAAAATTCACCCTAAGATAATTTTGATATTCAAAATTAAAAAATGAAGTCTATTTTACCAAATTCAAAACATAGAAGATTAATTTATTAATTTAAAATTAATTCCCGTTTTTAAAACCAAAAGGCCTATTTTTAAGAAATAATAACTATCAAAAGATTGACACTTGTTTATAACCAATTTCAAAGAGAAATTACTTACGATGACCCGAAATGGATTAAATGGTAAAAATATAATCTATTTACACTTCCAAACCATTAAAATGTATAATTTAACACTATAAATTATTTCGATTAAAAAAGTTGTTTTTAATTAAAATATAGAATTTTTCACTATTCACCCAAATAAGAAAGTTATCAGAAAAATACATAAAAAAATATTAAATCTAAATTCTTATGTCCTGATTATAAATAATAATATTATTTTGTCAAATTTAATATATAAATGTTTCAAATATGGTATTTAAAAAGGGTTCACCACTAAAAGACGGTAAAAGTGCATTTTTTGAAAAATACTTCTTTTATCTGAAAAAATGAATTAGTTCTTACAGTATGTCTAAGATGCTCAAAATATGGATTCTAAAATTATAAGGATTATATAATGTTCAAAATTCTGTTAATACTATTCATAACCTATTTTGAATGGCTGGTTTGGTAATCTTGTGGTGCGCTTGAACTCGGTGTTGCGTGTAGTGTTAGTTATTGAATTACTTTGAAGAAATAATGTACTATGAAATATTGGGGGTGTTACAATGTTAATATTCATAAGGTTAGGTTACTATTCACCAAAAACTATGTTTTTCTTATCAAACTCCAAATAACATACTTATCGCAACCGAGTATGTCAGATTTTCGGAATTCACATCACATAAGTGGAAACATTCTGTTTACTTGGCTAGGTTAAAAAAATGTTTTGTTTTTATATGCTTAGTAATCCATGAATTCTATAATAAATATATTTTATTTAACTCTTGGGGTGTTAAATTATCCCCTCCTTACAATAATTTCATTGTCAAAATTTGAAATTGAACTTCAATAGTTAATGGTTGATACTTGAAAATTTTCTTATAAAAACCAACATCAGAAATAGGGTTCATAAAATATCCTCTTTAAAAAGGTTCAAGAGAGATGAGGTGGTCACCCCCCAAAAGTTTGCATTCAAATGAGGAAACATTATTTAGAAGTAAAAACCTGTACATGGAAAAAAATCTAACTATGATGTTCTGATGGAAGATGACAGAGGACACGTTCAGATGAATGTTGATTATTACAAAACAATAAACTAATGAAAAATTCATCTATATTATCAATGATTATGATAATAGGAAATAATTTTATTTCAGACAATTTTCATTGTGTTGAGGAATTATTCCACTCTATATGTGTATAAATATACATTTCTACTTACAATATCATCCTTTTATTACACTTGAACTATGTATACCTCATCACATAGAATGGGTTACGCCATTTGGTGAAGAAATACATTAACCACTAAAATCTCATACAATGATCAATGTAAACCATTTAATAAATTATTAAAAATTATAAAATATAATGATTCAACAAATTATAATGAATTCCTCTAAATTTCCAAGATGATCTTATCATTAACCCTTAATAAACAATAATAGACTCTAAAATTCACATTCCAAAAATTTGAATAACTTCATCATTCATCCTCTTGAAATATGGTAATAAGTTAAATTACCATAAAACCATATTGGAAACCTGCATTCCTCTATATTCCTTACGTAAGATACATGTTATTGGATATATTTCTTAAATCTAAAAGTGATGTAAACTCCATCGATGATAACAAAGGCCACATTTCAACAAGTCAATAATAAGTTCCAAGGTAGTCAGTACTTATCTTAATCAATCATTTCATTATTATTATCTCAACATGAGATATATATTAATGGCTGTCTTTTAATCAATAATTTGTTTTCTAATATGTTTAATATTCCACTAAATCACATTTCCATTTTACCATTCACCATATGACCTCAAATCCTACATGAAATAGTACTTCAGTACAATCATTATATATCTCATAATTATTACAACCAGTACATTACTAGAAAAAAAATTAAAATGAAATGATTGTAGACTAGGAATATTAATCATTTTACTTAATATTTGGTATCATCATAATGTGAACATTATCCAAAATCATCATTTGGGGTATATTCCATTGACGTTGGGGATATTTAGTTTCATAGTGCCCTATATAATGGCAATCAAAGCACTTAATATAAGAAAATTATATCCTTTTCTTTCAATTATGATCATGGTGGCCTTCTTCTCCACACTTGAAGAAAACTCTTTTTCCTCTAAAGAATATACCAAGGTTTTTCCTTCCACAAATATCACATGTAAAAAATACATCATTCTTTTATTTACTTTATCCATGTTTTTTTCTGCCCCCCTCTTCTTCTTTTTCATCCCTTCATATCCATAGGACTCAGAGAAGTCTTCACATACCTTGTCAACACATGATACTATTTCCTCATATGACAAGGAAGGACGCTTATGAGACAATATTCCTTTAAAATGACAACTTAAGACCATCAGAGATAAGATCCTTCTTACTCTTCACATCTAATGACTATGTGGAGTTATCATTTCTTCTACTAGGTTCCATTTATAACCAATTCCATATTATATATTAGTTGGTTACATTATGAACTCTCTATTACTCTAAACATGGTATAACACATAGCATAGATTTATATATCGTAAATAATAGAACCATATACTTTGGGTACTTTGGGGACTTATATCCTTCATAATGGTGGGTAAATAAAATTTGAATCATCCTAAGAATATCTTAGGGGAGTGTCAATACCATGAGTGCACCAAGGCACGTGGTCATATACCAGGATACCCTGGGTCATTCCTGAAACTTCATGTCGGAGATTTCACTCCTAGGTACATCAGTACTAGAGCCACCTCTAACTATTTGTATCTAGACATGGATGTATTATCTGGGAATATCCATATAATCTAGTCTATTACAAATTTCTAGGATGTTCATGTATGCTTTTCCTCAATGACTATCTTAGGTGTTTATTCCCTAATCGACATTTTTTAAATCTAGTTTCGAGATTTTTTACTAAACTTCCTTTAATACCAACTGTGACGACCCGACCCTAGTTTCCCTGGGTTGGTTCCTTATTTTAATACATTGGCATATAAACAAGGAATATTAATCCCTAAGGAACAAGTTTTTTAGTAGAGTTTTGAAACAAGAAACATATATAAGTTCAACATTTAATCTTCAATGGAAAAAAACAACAGTTTTTTCAATTTGAATGATCCTTGCCTCCTATATTAGGCTTTCAAGTCATTCGTAATTTACTTCTTCATATCCGTGTAAAAAGATATACAAGAATAGGGTGAGGTCAAATGCTCAGGAAGAGTAATAAATACAATAAAAGATAATATAAACATAAAAATAAGGCATGGTGAATAAATGAAAACACATTCCTTTAAAAATAATAACTTCAACAAAATTTAGAATGAATATGAGATGAGTAAAATAATTCAATAATAAACAAAATCATGGGTATTATACTTTTCAAATTACCACATGAACTTTCAGTTACTAGATTCATATTGAGGGAAGTTCATATTATAAAAATTCTGAAACATTTTTTCAAGGCCTTGACCAAGAAGTCTAAAAATGATTAAGGCCTTGGCCAAAACCATATATCGAATTGGGAAAGGCCTCAGCCAATTGCACATCTATTTTTCTCCTGAGACCTACTGATGCATTGGGGGGATATATCCAGCCCCACTTATCACATACTACGTCTGATTCATTCCTCATATTAAAGGGGAGAACATAATCAATATATAAATTTATATTGAAACTATATTTATGAAATGTAAATAACATTCTCCTATCATTTAACAAAGACACTAACCATTCAGAAAAATATAGTGAATTGTATCAAAATAGTAGATCTATAGTCAAAATAACCAGAAAACCTTCAAAAAAATATTATAGATGATATAAAAATAGTTAAAAATCAATGAAGTATATGATTAAAAAAAGGATGTTGAAGTAGATGAATATATTTATAATTGAGACCGTTGACATATTTCTGAGGAAATAATCCATAAACATTCCAAAGTGTCCCATAACAACATGAAACATTAAAATAATAATCCCTTAGAATATCATGAGAATAAGGAGACTATTGATATGATATACCAATGAGAAGTACATACACCAGAAGAAATAAATAAGTGGCGAACAAGGCATATATCTCATGAACGATTATGTGAGATGAGAAAAATCATTTTTACTTTTGAAAGAAAAGTTATTTTGGAAAATAATTTATATTTTACAAGAAATAAGATTATAAACATGAATATACCATAAAATAAAAGACTAGAAATTTGAAATAATATTTTAGGCATAAATTATGTCCCATATAAGTGAAATCTTGTAAAAATATTTCTTATGATTCTTTAGAAATAAAACATTATAGAGCATTTTAAGGAATGTATTAAAGAAAATTTTAAAACAGAAAGGAATGTTTGTTCTCTTAAATCCAGAAATGATCCAAGATAATTTTTCTTTATGAAATTAGTGTTTTTATGAAAATATTGGTGTCTTATAATATATTCTGATGTACACTTAAAATAGGTAAGAATTTTAAAATATCTCTTGAATTGGGTTTTTTATTAGGGCATTTTTTTTGAATGATCCTTTTAAAACACGTAAGTACCCATAAAATAATTGATGATTATAGTTGGTAAAAATATATAGAAAATTCAAAAAAAATATACGTCTACCAGATAAGAATAAATAGTAATTTAATTGATGTGAATAGATAATAAAAGTAACACGAATGAAAATGGAGGTTCAAGTGAAAAAACCTTATCCATTTTTAATAAATCGATTCGTATGACAAAAAATTAATAATATTCTAATGATAAATTGAATACCATGAAAATAATTTTTTCATGATATGTTAAATCAATGGGTAGTATATATACACTATACACAAGTATTATTAGTGAATACGAAAAATCTCACAAAAATGGAAGTGAGATGAAAAAACTCTTACATTACGTTCGGATGTCTTCCGCTCTTGAACTTTTCATCCTAGAATACAAAAGTAGACTTATTAATAACTATTTTAAGAACCTATTATACATGTATTTAGTTTATCATAATTATTTTTAGTTAATTTATGTTCTTATTTATAAGTTAATATATTTAGTTTCGTCATTCCAGATTGTTCGTTTTCTTTATTTTCATAATCAGTTCACCCATTCTTAAGTAATGGACTTCATGTGAAACTGATGTAAATATACAAAATTGAAATTACATATTATTTTTGAACAAATATAAGTTTTAATGTTCATTTATATCATTTTTTTACATAAAAATATAATAAATCATTAGATGAAATATTTATGACATTCACTTAGATTATTTTAGTATTATTTTGATTATTAAGAACAAGTTTGGTCAAATGATTTAATAAAATGTATGCATACTAGTTAGTGAATATTAATAAGGATATAATAAAAATTTTATAGTTTGGTTCAACCATAAAATTGGTTTCTTTTTTAGTAATGAAGGATAAATGTAAGAACGATACTTCATCGTCCATGTAGGTTATAAATTGGAACCCCATGGATGTTGATTTCATTTAGAAAAGAATAGAGGTAGAGAGTAAGGATATTGATGATGATTATTCCATTAAAATGACATAATTATAGTATATAGGTGATACTAGAACTATCATGGTCATTTTGGGTGTGGTGGTGACGAGAGGATTACAAAATAAGATAAATTGAAATGAAACTAAATGAAAAAGAAAGGTTCTTTACATGTTGAAATAACCTCTTTAAGAACCTCCTTAAGGGAAGGGATTTTGTTGTTTTAGAATGAACAATAACATCTTAGACCTAGGGAGTGACTGAGGAATGGTATTTAGGACGAAATTTGTGGAGATTCAATGCCTAGAGTAGTTAAGGGAAGAGGGATTGAGGGGGGGTTTATAGTGGAGGAGCAGAGGGTTTTCATATTTTTTTAATCATTAGTTTATTAATTTCCCTCATGACAAGAAATAGTGATTATTAAATGACCAAGAATGGTAATAAATTCATTTGAGTTTTAACCAAGTGGGCTTACATAACTTATGATGTCATAAATAGTGTATTTAACTGATAATTTTTTTATACGATATTTTACTGTATTTCAATATTCTTGAAAAAAAAATTCAATTATTTCTAAAAAATACCAAAAATTCACTCTAACCATTTTTCGATGTGTAGAATCTAAAAATGCAGTAAATTTTTCCAAAATAATTTTATAATTACGATTAATTACATATTTAATTAAAATAATAATATATTCTAAAGAACATTTTTAAAACATTTATTTACTTATTCCAAAACATATGTATATCATAATTCCACATGAAAATTATTTATGCACTATCATAGGTAATGTTACTATTCATTAGGGTATAAAACTATTCATAAGGGTATGTTTCTATTCATAATGCTAGGTAACTATTCACAAAAATTTTTGTTTTTCTTATCGGGCTCCAAATAACTTACTAATCGCAACAGTGTATGTCAAACATTGGAAATAAACATCAGAGAAGTAGAAAAATTATGTTTAATTGGCTAGGTTATAATAAATTAGTGTTTTTACAGACATAGAAATTCATAAATTCTATAATAAATCTATTTGTTAATTATTGGGGTCTTACAAGATATCAATAATTACCCAATGAAATGGGGGGACTTATAGGTCCCACACATAATTGATCATAACATGACCAAATTCCTTTGGAATAACATAACCAATTACATTGGTTATAATATAACTACATTCTTTGTTAATAATGTAACCAACATCATTAGTGGTAATTTAGTCACTATACTATTGTAATGGCCCGGACCACTCTGATCCCTTACATTGCTAAAATATGGTGTTTGAGGTGTTGTGGGAGGTCATGGTGAATTATTCTTAACACTTTTCCAAATTTCTTATTCATGAACAATGTTTCCAAAACAATAGCCTTCTAATATTAGGATTTTCCCTTTTCCAAATTTCTAGTTCATGAATAGTGTTTCTAGAACAACAACCTTCCAACACTCGCCTTCCAACAACAACCTTTTTTCCTTTTGTAAATTTCAAGTTCATGAATAATGCATCCATAATAGAAGCCTTCCAATAGCATCCACCCCACAACAACCTTTTTTCCATTCCAAAATATCTAGTTCATGAACAACGTTTCCAGAACAGAAACCTTCCAGTAGTAGCCTTCAACAGTATCCTTTCTTCTTTTTCGAATTTGTAGTTCATGAAAAGTGTTAATAGAAAAAAAACCTTCCAATAGAAGGCTTCCAAAAACATCCTTACAATAACAGACCTTTTCCCCTTTCAAAATTTCTATTTCATGAACAATACTTCCAGTGCAACAACCATCCAACAGAAACCTTCGAACAATAGCCTTTTTTACTTTTCCAAATTTCTAGTTCATGAATAGTGTTCAAAGTAGTGAAGTTTCCAGACTAGTTAGGTTCAACATTGTTTCAATACTAGTGAGTTTCTATAGTGTTTCTATACTGGTGAGGTTTCCATACTAGTGTGGTTCAAAAATGTTTCTAGACCGGTGAGACTTATAGACAAGTGAGGTTTTAAATTATTTCCAAAACGGTGAGGTTTCCTGACCATTGAGGTTCTATAGTGTTTCCAGACCAGTGAGGTTCTATAGTGTTTCCAGACTAGTGAGGTTCTATTGTGTTTCCAGACCATTGAGGTTTCCAGACTAGTGAGGTTATACAGTGTTTTCAGACCAGTGAGGTTTCCATAATAGTGATGATCTAAAGTGTTTTCTGAGTAGTGAGGTTTCTAGAATGGTGGGTCATCCAACACTAGGTCAAATTTCAGGTTTAGTGTACATTGTTTCTATCTTCTTACAGTTTCTCCCCTTTAATGTTTCTTTTGATGTAAAATGCATTCAAACCCTCTCTTTAAGGACACTAAGGCTGATTCATAGACCATAACTTCTATATTATGTTTTCTTAAGGCTCGGGATGCTTTTAATTTGTCAAAATGCGTTGTTTAATGTGATCATCTTTTAATAGAATTTCCATCATATCTTAAAACTACTTTGTAATTATTAAAAAGGGACGATATATCTTTTTAACTTATTCTTCCTTATTGTTCCCTGTTGAGAGATGCTCGAACCCTTCATCTATTCCCAAGATGTCATGGGATCAATCTGCAATCCTCAGATCATCCCTTCCTTGGGGTTTCACTATTTCTTTTGCATCACCCTGTTTTGGGGAAACTAGGTGGTAATGATCAAGTTCTGATATAATTTCATGACGGGAGGTAGAAATGAAAATATTTGATCATCTATGTGGGAAAATATTTCTTCATCTCTCTTTTACGGGAATCATGCGGGTTGGGTATGAAAATATTTCCATGAAACTTAGTTAAAGCCTGACGTTTAACAAAGGTAATAAACAACTATTAAATGGAATGGGGATGGGACATAGATGGTGTTGTTATTATTCTTTTATGTGTTATGAATTGAATAGTCTCAATCCTATGAAAATTTTGGCCCTTGTTGTTCCTTTCTTTCACACCGGTCTTGCTATGTTTTATGAACATGGTAGTGAATAAAAGGGTGAAACAGAAAAAAAGGTTAATCACATATACCTGGCTGTTTAAGTGGATTCCTGATGAAAGTAACCCCTGTGTGATCAAGCTGATTAAACAAACAAAAAAAGGAACATGGTGACCAGGGTTGGTTGAATATGTAAACTGATTAATTTGTTTTTAATGACATGTATGAGGAATATGTTTGATTCCCAGTACGAGTTATGTGGTGGTGTTGTTGAGATCACATGGTGGCACAATTTGTGAACTGTTAAATTACTACTTTACTGTTTTTTTCCCTACTTATGGTTGTGCTAGTTAGTTTTCTTGTAGTGAAGGAAAAGTTGAATTATAAATTTTCAAACATGATAACATGAATGGGGAGTTTAGGGATAGTTATCATGTGCATGTTGTAGGGGTAGTTGTGTAGTGGCACGTTCTTGGATCATCGTTTTAGAATCCATAGGATGAAAAGAGTGCTTGTTCAGTATGAATAATGTATTTTCTTCATGTTTAGAGTGAACCCCACCCATGTTGAGCACTTATTTCCAAACACCACCATCTCATGGGGGTGCCTGTTTCCTCTTTTCGTTTTCTCCTTTCTACTCCCTCTCGCATAGGCTGTGATGGCATGAGGTGGTTACATTATCCAAAGACTCTACAGGAATGGTGTGTTTTTTAGCCCAAATCCTTCAGGTAGTTATCAATTAGGTATATGAGGACTAGCTGTTTTCAGGAAGAATGTTTCCATGTATCTTTGGGATGAGGCCCCTGAGTCTTCGGGCGAGTGGTGTGGTTGTAGTTTCCCACGTGTCTTTGTGTAATATTTGTGTCTATTGTGGAGCCTAAGTGTGTGCAGGTAGAAGTGTGTGGGATGTGGTTGTGAGAGGGCCCATGTGTTTTTGGGCAGGATATGGGGATGATTTTGTCCCAGGTGTGTGCGGGTGAGATATGGCAGTGGAACTTGCAGGGGAGGTTTGATGTGAAGGATGTCTAGATGACTAGTGGGAGGATGGTGTTTGATACCCTATAATGATGTTATATAATACTATATACTTGAATTACAATATTAGGGGTGTATTCCTTGTGAGGCGGGGTGGTTAGTTTCCTTTCTGAGTGTCTGTTTACTTTTATTTTTCACGGGGCATTAGAATGCCTCCCCACTAGTGCGCGAGAGCTCTAGGTTCCCTACTAAGTATACTTGTATTCTCACCCTACATTTACATTCATGTTTCCAAGAGGGTGCATGACCATACTAGTCTGGATGTTGTGGGTTGCTGCTGGTCAGTGCTCAGTCTTCCAATTACTGCACAATTTTTATTTTTTCTTTTTGGTATTTCACTTTGGTAAATTCTTGTACTTTTATTTTAGTTTTGTTTAACCTCATGCATGTGGTCTTGGCTTTCGGTTTATTTTTATACATGTTGGACCTTGGTGTTTGGTGGTTTTCTTCTCTTATCTCTTGATCTTTTTAAAATAAAAAGGGTAATGACTCCCATATTGTGAAAATACATACCCCTGGTACTAGTCGCCACTCTAGGGATAACTGGAGGTGGGACTCGGGGGTCATTATCTGGTCTTCGTCTTGACGAAGGAAGGTCCTGGCAATTTGTCACCCCTTCCCTCGTATTTCCATAAGTGGGTCATGAGATAATGGTATCAGAGGAGATGGTTGAGAAATAGGATGGAGTATGGAGTTAGGCATTGTGATAATTGAATGTGATGTTAGGGAAACAGTGCTAGGAAATCTTAGTGCATGACCTAGGCCAGAGAAGACCGACTAGGACACAAGATTTTAGGGCCCCCATGATCTGATGAAAGGTCTATGCTCCTAAAAAACGACCAAGTGAGCCTACATTGATTACCAGGTAGAGACCCTAGTAATGGTACATGCATCATAATGACTTGTGTTCTTACTTGAATTGGGTTGTCTGGTGGAAAAATTTAATAATATGATAAATAAATCTTAAGTAAAATTTATTGTTACTCGGGCTTAGGAATTCCTTGTTTACCATATAGTTATGGAACCCAGATGTTGTCTATGCATGTCATGGTTATTTGATCATCAGGTTGTTGTTCTGACTGATTAGAAGTGGGCTAACCAAGAAGATGAAGATGGGAACTGGAAGCATATTCGACGTTCCTTCATGCGATAGACCCTCCAAAAGTAAGAGGGAAGCGTCTCTGATGTAGAAACAGAAGGTTGTATCAAGGATATGGGGATCTCCTTTACTCTGATCTATGTTCTGAGGGAGTACTAGGTCCTGTTGGAATTCATCCAGATATGAGGAGTAGCAAGTTAGTGTTGGACGCTCTACCTTGGGGAAAAGACGGAGAAAGAGGTTTTGTGGGATGTTATTTGTAAAGGAGATTCGATAGGAATTAATTTATTATATGGAAAAATCATAGTTGATATAGTAATTTATCTCCCGTCATCAAGGAAGTATGTTAGTGATGGAATTAGGTATCAAGTTCAAGGACCTCCTACATTTTTATTTGGACCTCTTTCCGGATGAGGGGTCTTGAGAGAGAGGTTTAGAGGAGGTGCTTAGACCATCTCTTCAGTATGTTGTTACTCCCTTTACCCTATCAAAGTACTTGTAAGTGTAGAAGAATGACGAGGTGGTGGAATGGATTCACTCATGAGGAGGTGTTCCCTGAGAGGGATTCTTTCCCGTTTCATTAAAGGGAAAGGAAATTAGAAAGAGATATCTAGTGATAGGGCATTCCAGGTTTCGACCAGTGGGGAGTAGGCTTCAGCAGTTCTAGTTTTGATCCTCTGGTCCTTACCATTTTCTTATAGGCCCAGGACCAAGATGATTTTATAGTGTATTTTTTTGGCATATTCAGAGCTGGTTCTTAGCTTGATCTTAGTAAGGTGGGGGTGGGAAGGTTTAGAGCCAACCTCAGTAATAGTAGTTTCCAGCGTGGCCTTTTCAACAACAGGCCCCTAGTCCTTCAAGGGTCGATGTTGCGGGGGGAGGTTGACCATAGTGTACTTCTTAGGGACCTCAAACGAGGCATGGTCTAGGTGGTGGTAAATTGCAGAGAGGCAATAGAAATGGGAGCGGATAGTATCACACTAGAGAGTTAACAGTTACAGTGGGGCTGGAGGTTGTTGGAGGTATGATCTATTTTTTCAGTACTCATGTTTCTTCTTTGTTTGATTTGAGGGTCTCACACTCTTTTGTTTCACCTGATCTTTTCCATGCTCTAGATATAGATACAGAATGAATTCACGTTACATTGGTGTTGAGTAAACCAGTTGGAGGTCAGAACATTTTTTATGTTTTCTGGGGGCTTAGACTAAAGATAGGGCCCAATCAGTCTAGTGGGGATCTTCGTCTGTTATAGATGCAGTCGTATGATGTTAGTATAGGCATCAACTAGTTGTTCTCAGTGTGTTCTATTATCGTCTACTTCTGAATAGAGGTTGAGTTTATGATGGGGAAGGTCAGAGTGTGGATTTTTTCAGTGAGAAGAGTTGTTAGATGGGAAGTCAGCAAATGAATCCTCTTCTTTCTATGTTTTCTAGACTGTTAGTGGAGTCAACAGATGTAGATATAGTGGAAGTTACAGAGGATGACAGGGAGTTTCTGGATGTATTTCCCAAGGAGGTTGTGACTCTACCCCCTCGACGTGACGTTGAGTTCGGGATAGACCTACAATATGGTGCTTGTCTGGTTTTGATGGATCCCTATCAGATGGAAACTTATGAGTTGCGAGAGTTGCAGATTCAGATTAATGATATAGTGAAGATGGGTTTTTTTTGAACTAGCATGTCACCATGGGGTGATATAGTTTTGTTTGCGAAGAAGGAAGATGGTGGTCTCAAGCATTACATAGACTACCAGCGGTTGAATCAGATAACTGTCATGAACCATTAACCTCTTCCAAGGATATATGATCACATGAACCAATTAAAGGGAGCATGATGGTTCTATAGGAGAAATTTGTGGTCTTGATATCACCATCTAATAGTGATGGAGAGAGATATCCCAAAGACGGATTTCATTAGCAGGTATGTGCACTTTGAGTTCTTAGTTATGTCGTTTGGTGTCACGAATGCACCATTCATGTTCATGAGCCTCATGACCTTTGTTTTCTATGAGTTTCTTGACATTTTCATTGTGGTTTTCATAGATGACATTATGATATACTCTAGGTCATAAGAGTATCCTGTGGAGCATCTCAGAATAGTCTTAGAGGTCCTTTGAAGCAACTATTGGTAAGGGATGTTGTCCATGTGACAGTTCTTTAAACGAGAAGTGAACTTCCCAGAACATGTGGTGTCTCAGTAAGGGGTAGCAGTTGACTCGTTGAAAGTGGAGTAAATTGTTTCTTTGGTAACACCTAAGAATGTGGAATGAGTTCATAGTTTTCTAGTCACGAAAGGTTATTATTGGAGGTTTATGCATGAATTATCTTAATTTTCAACTCCATTGGTTTATTTGACTAGGAAGGACCAAGCATTCTCATGGAGCGAGCACTGTTAGGCAGATTTCAGCTATATGAAGGAGTAACTAGTTATTTCCCTAGTGATTAGGTTTCCAGAGGATGGAGTTTTATTTGAGGTTATTTTTGAATCTTCATGTATTTTTTTTCTATGTGTTTTGATATGGCAGTGGAGAGTGATCTCTTATGGGTCAAGGTAGTAATTTACTCACGATGGTAACTATGCCACCCATGATCTAGAGCTTGCAGCAGCAGTGTTCGTGTTGAATTTTTGGTGGCATTAACTCATTGGGGATCACTTTTTGGTTTTCAACGATCACAAGAGCTTAAGATATATCATTTCCCAATGGGATCTGAATTTGCGACAGTAGAGATGGATAGAGTTTCTAAAATACTAAGACTTCAAGGTCACTTACACTAAAGGTAAGGGGAACATTGTGGAAGAATCCTTGTGCAAATAATTGAAGATGGAAGTAGTTTGAGAGTCTGAGGAAGCTTAGAGAGAAATGGGAAAATTGGCTACCTTGCACCAATATGCGAGGGAGGATGATGGTAAAGGCTGTTTGTTTTAGATGACGGTGTAGTCATCTATGATGAAATAGGTGGAGGAGTGTCATCAGGGAGACTCAGAGGCTTATGTGATGCATGATCACATTGACCAGGGAAATGCTCCTAAAGGGTGGTCAGAGGATGGTCAGAACCAGATGATTTTTGTGGAAGGATTTTCCCCCCAGGAAACGCGTGGTAATGTTCTCCGTGAGTTCCATAGCTCATCCCTAGTGGTACACCATAGTGCTTCCTAGATTTATCGGGGCCTGAGGGGATAATTTTTGTGGCCCTGGGCGAAGCGAGAAGTGATGAAGTATGTGGAAAAGTGTCTAGTGTGTCAGAAGCTAAAGGCTGAAACCTGTATTCCTAGAGGTTTTTTTATCCTATAGATGTCCCTGGGTGGATGTGGGATGACAACTCAAAGGATTTTATCACTAGGCTACCCAGGATACTAGGAGGCTACAATGCTGTCTGGGTAGTGGTGGATCAACAGATAAAATAAGATCACTTCATAGTGATCAAGGAGTCGGGCCTGATGTGTGACTTAGCGTAGAGGTATGTAGATGAGGTGGTGAGTTTTCATGGAGTTCTGAGGACCATTGTCTCAAACCGGGATAAACGGTTTACCTCACGAGTCTGTAGGGGATTACATCATGCTTTTGGCACCCAACAATACCTTATCACTGTCTTCCAAACCCAGACAGATGGGCTGACATAGCGGACTATCCATACATTAGAGGACATGCTACAGGCATGTGTTCTGAATTTTGGGGGATTATGGGTATGAAACATGCCTCTGGTAGTGTTTTCCAATAACAAAAGCTACCCCTCTACAATTGTCATGGCACCATTTGAGGCTTTGTATGGAAGTTTGTGTTGTACACCTGTGTATTGTACATAAGTCGGTGGGGAAGGTGTTCCTGGACCGGAGGTGGTGTAGAGCACCATATAGAATGTTTAAGTGGTTCATAAGAGGATGAAGACATCTTAGGATTGTCAAAATTCATATTTTTTTCATTGGAGGAGTGATTTAGTGTTTGAGTTTGGAGACAATGTGTTCTTAAATAATTCCCCTCGTCATGGGAAGTGATGGTTTGGTCGCATGAGTAATATTTCTCCCTGATTTGATGGTATTTTTTAGGTTTTGGATCATGTTGGATCTGTGGCATATCAGATAGCACTTCCCCCATAAATGATCTGGATACATGAAGTTTTCCATGTATCATAGATCCGTCTTTATCATCATGGCGACTCACACATCATCAATTGGAGCGTAAGTGATGTCGACAATGATGAGACCTTTGAGGAGCGGCTAGTAGAGATCCAGGACTGCAAGGAGAAGGTGTTTCATGGGTGTTCTATTCCCTTGGTTTGTGTCTTGGAGTGTCATGGTGGTGTCGAGGAGAGTACTTGGGAGTGGGTATCCCGAATGAGTTTCCAGAATCCAGAGTTGTTTTAAGTTGTTATGATGAGTTTTTATTTGATTATTTAATTTTTTTTACCTTTGATGTGATGTTATTCTTGACTTTTTTGGATATAGAATGTTTTCTATTATTCAGTGGATGTGTGTGATGTGTCTGAATGTGTGGGTATGGGAGGACCTGACTCCTAATCCAGACGCATTAATGTGTATGCGATCAAATCCATGAGGATGAGTCAGTGCTGCCCAAAGAAGATAATATCCTAACATGTAGGAAGGAAATTCCTGACACATGTATCAGGACAATGTGATCTTTTGGGTTGGTGTATCTATTTATATTTGATAACTCTTGGAGGGAGTGCCCTCCGATTTCGAGGTTTTGTTCCAGCTTTTGAACAACTTAGGATGGTTATCCTCTAAGTGGTATCCTATGGGGTTGTTGTCCAGACCCCTCTTTTCATTAGGGTTTGTTTTGAATTCTTGGGGATGAGAATGTTTTGATAGGTATCTAATGTAATGTACTAGACCTCTTTGGTATATTACATTGCTGAATTCTTAGGATTTAGGTGTTTTGGGAGGTCAAGGTGACTTATTCCCCACACTTTTCTAAATTTCTAGTTCATGAACAGTGCTTCCAAAATAACAACCTTCCAACAAAAAACTTTTTCATTTTCCAAATTTCTATTTCATGAATAGATTTTCTAGAACACAAACCATCCAATAGTATCCTTGAAACATCTTTATTTTTTCCTTCTCAAAATTTTTAGTTCATGAACAGTGTTTCTAGAAAAACAACCTTGCAATAGAAACCATCCAACACCATCCTTTTTCTTTTTCCAAACTTCTATTTCATTTAATGTGTTTCCAGGATAGAAAACATCCAATAGAAGCCTTACAACAACATCCTTTTCCAAATTTCTAGTTCTTGAACAGTGTATCCAAAATAGTAACCATCTAACAGCAACCTTCCAATAGTAGGCTTCCAACAGCATCCTTCCAACAATAGTCTTTTTCCTTTTCTAAATTTCTAGTTCATGAACAGTGTTTCTAGAACAGCAGCCTTCCAACAGTAAACTTCCAACAAAAGCCTTATAATAGTAGCCTAATTTTCCTTGGCCACATTTCTAGTTCATGAACAGTGCTTCCAAACTACTAAGGTTTTCAGACCAGTGAGGTTCTATAGTGATTCCATACCAATGAGGTTCTATAGTCTTTCTAGACCGATGAGGTTTTTATACTAGTGAGGTTCTACAGAGTTTCCAGACCAATGAGGTTTCCAGAGCATTGAGGTTCTATAGTGTTTCCAGACCTGTGATATTTCCAGAATAGTGTGGTTCTACAGTGTTTCTTGACCTATGAGGTTATACCATGTATCCATACTAGTGAAGTTCTACAGTGTTTCCAGAACGGTGAGGTTTCTAGACCAGTGAGGTTCTACAGTGTTTCTAGACTGGTCAGGTTTCCCGACCAGTGAGGTTCTATAGTGTTTTCATACTGGTGTGGTTTTTAGACCAGTGAGGTTCTACAGTGTTTCTAGACCAGTGAGGTTTCAAGAACATTAATTCATCCAACACTTTGTCAAATTTCATGGTTGGTGTACAGTGTTTACAACTTCCTATAGTTTCACCGCATTGATGTTTCCTTTTATGAAAATAAAATTTGAAGCCTTTTTTTAAATACTCTAAATCCAATTCAAAGGCAATAACTCCTATATTTATTTTCCCTAAGGATCGGGATGATTTTACTTACTTTTAATAGAAAATCCAGCATATCTTTAACCGAATAATTAATTTTTCAAAAGGGACAATATATCTTCTCCCCTTGTTATTCCTTCTTGTTCCTTGATTCGAGATGTTTGAAACCTTCTTCTATTCCCAAGAAGTTGTGGGATCTATCTACCCTCCTCGGATCATCCCTTCATTGGGGTTTCACTACTCCTATTGCACCCCACTATTTTTGGGAAACCGGTAGGTATGAATCAAGTTCCAATATATGTTCTTGACGTGGGGAAGAAACAATGATCTTTGATCATCAATATAAAAAATTCAACCTTTGTCTATATTTTACTATCATTGTGCGGGGTGGGTATGAAAATGTTTCCACAAGACTAAGTTGAAGATTGACCTTTAACAAAGATAATAAATGGCTATTAAATGGAAGGCGTTTGGATATAGATGATGTTGTTTTTATTATTATTGTGCATTGTGAATTGTATAAGCCTAAGACAACTGAAAATCATGGATGTTGGTGGTCCTTATCTACGCAATGGTAATTCTATATTTTCTAGACATGGTAGTGATTAAAAAGGGGAAACATAAAAAAATGGTTAATCATATATATCTGGATCTTTATGTGGATTCATGATGAATGTAACCCATGTGTGATCACCATGGTTATAAAAACTAAAAGGAGGAACATGGTGATTAGTTTTGGTCGAATATGTAAACTTCTTATTTTATTTTTAAAGATATGTATGGGGAATTTTTTGGGTGCCCTGTATGGGTTATGTGGTGTTGTTGTTGATATCACAAATTAGAACTAGTTGTGACATGTTAAATCACTGCTCTGCTATTTTTATTTTGTTGTTCTTTCTACTTATTGTTGTGCATGTTAGTTTCCTAGTAGTGAAGGAATTATTGAACTGTAAATTGTCAAATATAATAACATGAATGAGGAGTTTTGGGATTGTTGTTCTGTTCATGCGGGTGGGTGGGAGTTCCATGGCACATGATTGGATCTTCTTTGTAGAATTAATGGGATGGGAAGAGTTCATGTTCAGTATTAATCATGTATTTTCTTCATGTTTAGAGTGAAAACCACCCATGTTGATCACTTAGTGCCAAAAACCCCCATATCATGGGGGAGGGTGTTTCCCTGGGTTGTTAGATCCTTTCTACTCCCTCTCCTAGAGGCTGTGATGGCCAGAGGTGGTTACATTAGCCCAAGACTCTTTGGGAATGGTGTGTTGTTTTAGCCTAGAATCTTCAGGCAGTTTTTTTTATGGATATGAGGCATAGGTTTTTCCTGGAAGAATGTTCCCAAGTGTCTTTGGGATGAGGACCGAGAGTCTTTGGGTGAGATGTGTAGTTTTATTTTCCTAGGTTTCTTTAGGATAAGGCCCATGTGTATTCAGATGAGGTGTGACTATTGTGAATACCAGGTGTGTGCTGGTAGAATTGTGTGGGTTGTGGTAGTGATAGGGCCCATGTGTTTACGGGAAGGATATGTGGATGGTTGTAGCCTAGGTGTGTGCGGGTGGGATATGGCAGCTGAACTTGTAGGGGAGTTTTGACACATAGGATGTCTATATGACCAGTGGGAGGGTGGTGTGGGGTACCCTATAATGATGTTCTATACTTATATATACTTGTATTGTAATATTTGGAGAGTGTACCTTGTAAGGATGGGTGGTTATTTTCCTTGCATGGTGTCTAGTTACTTATGTTTTTCATGGGGCAATAGAATTATTACACACCTGTGCATGAGATAATTAGGTTTCGTACTGAATATACTTGTAAAATCACCCTACATTTACTTTCAGGTTTCCAGGAGGACTTTGAGGTCCATGTAGGACACTACTAGTCTAGACATTGGGAGTTGTTGCTAGCTGGTGCATATTTTTCTTGCTCCTACTAAGTATTCGTTTTTTCCTTTTTTGGTATTGCACTTTTAGAGATTCTTGTACTTTTTTTCATTTTTGTTTAAACACATGCATGTGGGTTTGGATTTGGGATTATTTTTATACATATTGTACGTTGGTGTTTGGTGGTTGGATTCTCTTATATACTGATATTTCTAAAATAAAAAATGGTAATGCCTCCCATATGGTGAAAATATATTCCATTGATGCTAGTCTCCACTCTAGGGCCTATTAGAGGCGGGATTTGGGTGTCATTATCTCATCTCTATCTTGAGGAAGGAAGGGAGGGGCACTTATCCACCCTTCCTTTTTATTGCCAAAGGTGGGTCATGGAAACTATGGTATTATGTATCCAACTACATTTAATGAAAATAATACACATGTGTACCACAATATCATAAAACATTCATCATATCATTATATCAGAACCCATGAAAACAATATGGATTTTATAAATACTTCACCCATTCATCATAAAATAACTCCTTTAAAAAATGGTTTTAATAAATATAACATCAACATAAAAATTAACACAATTGAAAAATATTACGAATGGTATTAATAGAATATATCCTCAAAAAATAATAATTAACATCCAAGGATTTTATAATATATAAGAATTAATTTAAAATATAACTAAAATATTTCTTGAGGAAATAACATTTATATTTTGAAAATCACTTTTAAATTTATAAAATTCCCAAAAATATATTGAAAAAATTTATTTAAATAGAAAATGGAACACTTGTAAAAGAAGCATCATAATATTAGTGTTCATGATGGTGTAAAATTAAATTCATGTCATATGAATTCCAATAAAACATTAATAAGTTTTTTAGTTTAAAAGTAAAAAATAACCTCATTTGGAACCATTTATTAAAAATTAAAACTTGGGTAATTGTTAAATATAAAATAATTAGAGGATATTAAAAACCGTCTTTACCACATTTATAGAAAAATTTGATTTGAATGATTTTTTTTAACCGAAGAGAAAAATTAAATTGATTTTACTCAAAAAATCATTGCCGTCTCTTTAGTATATAATGAGAGGAAAATAAAAGGAAGCAAAATATTATCGATAAATAAAAGTAAGATAATAAATTTAATGTTTTTTATTTGGATCATAATATTTAATCATCAAAAAATTAATCATAAACATTCCTAATAAGTAATAAGGATGACACAGAAAACCCCGACGTCTTTTAAAACATCTGAATCATAATCTCAATGAACGAATGAACATTTTTTGTATATGTAAATTCAAAAAAAAATTCGGGTCATAAAATGATATTTATAGCCATTATATACACTAAATTAAAGAAACAAGTGATCAATGTGGCATGTATCACTCCAAAATTTAATTGAGACAAAAATCATTTACCACTTGGGTAGAGTATTAATTAGAATCCCCAAAGAATAATAATATCAATTAGAACCTTAAATATCATTGAAAGTATGATATTAATGATAATAAAAGTCATAAGTTTAGTCTATACAATACAAAAAAGAAATATGTTGTCAATATGGTATAAGTAAACCAAAAATAAAAGTGATACAAAAAATACATTACCCTATGTTCCACTTAATCATCATCATAACTATTATAAAAATAGATGTCCAAAGAAACATGAAAGTAGGAAATAAAAGAATAATGTAGAAGGTCTGAAAAGAAAATATGAGAGGTGAAATCACGGGGGGTGGTAGTGATGTAGACAATGTGGGTCACCACTAATAAAAAAACTTGAAATTCTAAAATTTTTATATAGAAGTTGATAAGAGATCTTGGAAAAGGGTGACCAAGTCAGAAGACTCAATGTGGTGTGAAACAACGAATGTAGAGGTGCCCTTTTATAATTTTGGTAAGGAGAACTCCTAAATTTTAATGAAAAATTTAATTAATATAAATAAATTTTGAATTTTAACTCACTCTAAATTGATTAGATTTAAATATATGATAATAATATGTTTAAACCAACTCATATTATAAAATATGGACAATTTTGGACCACATTTTTACCCTTATAATTTTCTAACCCGCCATTAATCCTATTCATAATTACCTTAACATAAATGTTTATAAACATTTATTGGTTAATAATATGACAATAATGTTTTAAAAGACTCATAAATGAAACATCATTAAGGTTAAAAACCAAATCCCACTCATTATTCTAAATATAATATTTATATTAATTTTATTTCATGTAATAAAATATTATTAGTTATAAAATATCATTAGTTTCATTTCCGACTCTAATCATGTAGTTATAATTAACTAAATTAATAAATAATGTAAATTAAAGTATAATGTAGTCAAAACTCCAAAATATTTCATATAGATCTATAAAATTCAAGGGAAAAATTAACTCATTCAAATTATATAACTTTTAATATTTTTAAATTCATTTATTAAATTTTTCTATTAATTAAATAAGTATTGTATTAGCATTGAAACCTAATTTAAGGAAATTATTTAATTTATAAAAATTAAAATAAATTCATATACTGAAAATAATATCATTAATATCAAATACACATTTATATGATATCATTACATAATTTTTTTTCATATGTTAACAAATATGATCTATTTAAAACTAAGAGAGTGACATTTTGTAACTTTAATTTGTTAAAATATTATATATGTCACTTTAATGAAATAATTTCAATTAAAAAATATATATTTCAATCCTAGGATGAAAAGGGTCAAATTACCTTCATACAATAAGAATTATGATGAATCATTATAGCCTTATCACTAAGTTTTAACCTTTATTAACCCAATCTAATATTTTCCAAGATGATAAATTTTACCACGATTACCATTCATTTTTTCAAAAAGGGATTATTTAACAAAATTGAATCTCTTAATTCTAAATATGGAATAAATATTTTAAAATTAAACTTATATAAGTAGTGTAAATTAATTTTATAACAATAATGCAACATGCGATGAAAACTATTTAAAAAAAATACATTTTTAAGCATAAAATCGGATTTATTAATACATTATTCATCAAAAGAATATTAGATGAATGTTAAAAAATTTGGATGAAAATATAATACATAATTTTATTAAAATATTTCACCAATATTTATCAATTAAATTTATTTAATTTAAAACAGAGTGTGTACCAATTTTTTTCATAAAAATTCTATTTTATTTATAAATTTTTATTCACATCAAAGTAAGTCATTAAATTGATTCAAATTAACTCAATTGTATTATTTAAAATATATAAGAATTAATTTTTATTTTAAACTATTTGAAAAAAAATGTGACTTAGTAAATCCTTGAACTAGTAATACACTTATCAATAAAAAATATTTTCACTATTCACAAAAAAATCAGTCATTTCAGAAATTTCTTAGAAAATAATCCTATGATAATTCTAATTGTATAGATTTTTTTAAAAATAATTTTATCAATTAAAATTTCTAATGTTTTAAAATTTATAACATTTCCTTTGAAAAATAAATAAAAAAAATTTTATTGAAGAAAATATATTTTTGAAGAATAACATGACTTTATTAAAAACTTGTGTTTGTTTACAAAAAAATTAACAAAATATTTATATTTTTTCTGAAATTTAAATGCATTTCTTATATTATTTAATATTATTCACACCATCCAATTTAAAAAAAATGTGAAAATGGTCACAATAATATATCATGGTTTGATTATGCTCAGTGTTGAGTGTAATACATTCCATAAAAGAAATTTAATTAAATTTATATATATATATAGATATTTATATAATAAAATATTTGGGTGTTATATTGATACTACAACATATTAGGTTATAATGGGTGAAAAATGTGTGCTTGAAGAATAAAATGTGAGCAGGCCATGAATAACATCGCTTCGATAAGTGCACAATACCCTGAGAAAAAATGTCATCGCTGATCGAATATTCCATAGGAATTCCTCTCCCATTTAAAAAATATCATTCCATCCTAGGGTAATAAATTCATATGGGGTTTTGAGGACATTTCTTCCTATGTGTGCATCCCTACACTTGTGAATACTCCTCTTTTCATTTTATATACTATCATCCCACCACTGCACATACTCTACTCTCAAGAGCGGGAATAACTCTACATATGTGTGCATACACTTTGTGTACTCCACTATATCATGCCCATGCACATGCCCTCCATGATTCTTATTTGGACAACCCTAAGTGATATCAATGTGGAATGATCTATTTTTTAATAGTTATCTACAACTCTTGGGAAGATTTTTTCTTAACTCCTCAAAAATTGTTTTTGGGAAATTCTTCCACACAACACCAAAAAATATCAATAAAAACCCATCACCCAAAATTGAACACAATAAATTTATTTTTTATATTTGGTGTAAAATAATATTTATATTTTGAAAGAAAAGATATCTCTCTTTATGGGTATAGGGAGACCAATTACAAAGATTATAGGCCCAAGTCGAACTAGCCAATGAACATGGCCAGAAGGCCTAGTGCAATATCATGCCTGCTTCACTAGGCCTATGTCACCACCATTCAGCTTAATGCATGTGTCACCACCTACCCACATAATGTCTTTGTCACTAACTTTGATGATAAATTAACTCATAAACATTTTTTCATTATTCTCATTTTTTGAATCAACATTAAGGAATCATATCCTGTTACCACCCTTCTATATTTGGGGATGTGTATTTTTTTGACAACAATACCCTGAGTTTAGATACATATCTTTCAAACCATTCTAGAACTATTTATTCCTTGATTCATACTATTTAATAATATATACTGACATCCAAATTTTTCTCTCATGTTTTTCTATAATGTTTTTCACTAATTACACCATAGTTTAAGGTTTCTCCTTAACTCCTATTAGGAATCCATAGATGGAACTTCAATAGGATGGAATCACTCCATTTTCCCATTTGGAATGATCAATATATGTGGAGAACCACTATATAAATTTCATATTGGTATAACCTTAAAAATTATGGAATCTAATCCATTTTATCATTATGTTGTACTACAAAAAATGTGGACCATACTATGAGACATGAAAACATCTTAAATTGATCCATTCTGTTTGACCTGGGATTACCTAAATAAGATCTATAACCATGAAAATGTTTATAATGTAAGGATTATACATAATAAAATAATCGGATAAAATTCCTTTCAGGAGTGCTATATCATAGATTTTGGGGTTTCCAAAATATTTACATCAATTTTCCTTCCCCATCTACACACAAGAACCCTATATTGGGTATGACCAATGAACCGATTCCAGTTTAATTTCTCCCCAAAATATAAAAATTACCCATATAATAAATCTTTTTAATATGATTATTATTAACATATACTATGAACTTACATATGATGTATATAACCTAGATCCAAACACAAATCCGTATCCATTTCCACTACCTATTTAATAATCCATAATAACCTATTCATGGTCAGCATGTGACATGACTGTTCTAATAACATCATGAATAGCTTATCTCATATACCAGAATTCTTGATTTAATTACTTATATTATTATAAACCAATCATGGATACATTTAATTATTGTATTCCACAACAAAGAGACACATATTCTTTATAATGTTATTTCTACCTCTATATTCACCACTTATATCCCTTGGACTATTTCATAATGTGGATAAGTTCCTCTAACTATATGCTCCCTTCTCAATATTTCTATGGTGCCTATCATTTAGATTTTCTCATCTGTCATCCTTGAATATTTGTTTCCTAATTAATTATAATTCTTTTCAAATACCAAAATTTGTGATTTAATTTATCATTCCTTATAATTTTAATGGTTTTGGAGTGATCTTGGATCTGGAGCCCCATCTTGGTTATTATACCCACTCACTCTTTTATGGGAACTAGAACCATAATAATCATACAACCATACAAGGGACCATATATACAATTATTGTAATCTTCATTCATATTAGTTTTTTCCCAATGTTTTAGTATAAAATATCTCACCCTTGAGTCAAATATGTTTGGCATTAAATTTCATCCAAACTTTTAATCCAAAATGTTAGACCATATATCATTGAAAATATAGCTGTCGGTAGTATGAATTCATACTATGTGTACCAAACCCTGAACACACTCACCCCCATGAGGCTATCTATATTTGGGAAAATTTGATTTCATCCACATTAGGTTAAATTTTACCTTAATATTTGTAGTATGCCTCATATTTTGGTGAATGTTGTCTGAATAAAAACACTAGTATAACTAGTCACACGTGAAAGAACATAAATTTGAAAATTAAGGAGACATAGTACTCTATAGTTTGAAGACACAAATATGGAAATGATGAAAAATTTGAGCTTCACCCCCTTGTAATTCACATTATATATAATTGTATGAAATTGAGAGTTCATGAAATGGGAAGGGTGTGAAAAGTTTCCTGTGGGATACCAAAAAAGTGAGTTATAAGAAATATTTTTGTTCATTTCCACTGTCCAGTGCAAAATCCATGATTTTGTCAATAATTAGATATAAAATAAGTTAAAAAAACATAATTCTTATAGGTTTCACTATATATCCCCATAAAAGGTCAACTCCTGATTTGTAGGTCCCTTGTCCAAAAACAAAACCATTTTCCCTTCTGTTCCCCTGATAATATTTTTAGATAATCTGTGTGAAATGCATGAAGGTTAATTTTAGTGTACTTGGTCACTATTTAACCTTAGAATCCTTATTCCAAAATACTTTGTCATGATTTTTATTATGTTGATTCATTTAACACTCGAGTGGACCAGCCTCAACATATGATGATTGTATAAGTACCACTATATTACCAACCAATATTTGTTTTAGGGTACACATAGAAAACAGAGATCTCACATCACATCCAAATAGATCAACCTTAGTGTATAGTTATGGTACTTGTGCCACCATATTTGTCCCACTTGTATTTTTATAATAGAACATTTCTAGGAAGAATATTTATAACCTTTAGTTCATGTAAAATACTGGGATTATGGTTACAATATACACTTATTTATATTAAACCCACCTATATCCATCATAGGTCACACAATTAAAATATAACAGATTTATTTATATATTTCTTGATTGACTCATTCATTTTAATAATTATGATTTAACCTATATATACATATTTAATGTTCATATTGTTTAATAAAACATTATATTATACATCAAAATATTTATAGTATGTCAATTATTAATAATTTTAATGAGATATGAGTGGGAGAGTTGAAAATGAATTTAAATAATGGGTTGTTTCATTAATTAAATAATATAGAGAGCACATCGACAAATCAGAGTGTATATTCATCTTTAAAAAAAGGGAGTATGTTATAAGTTGTGGTATAATATATAACTAAATAAGTTATGTATTTTATATTTTCAATAGATCTCATAGATTCATTAATATTGCATCAAATCTTGGACAACTCCACAACATCCCCTTCATAGGTAAGGTTTAATCATTCAAACCTTATATAAGTATACTTATACACATCCTTGGTGTCTATAAAAAACCTTTTATTTTCATAAATATGGTAACATGATTATAACATAAAAATAATACATCATTTTAGATGAATATTAAATACATATCACTACTACACATTCTAGAGACTATAACTGTTTAGTTTATTTATGGACTACATCAATAATCATCTAATTTCAGAAATATTATTAAATATCTCCCACAAATTATTCCCCCATAGTATACTTCTTACTCAGACCATACATAAGACAACTCTTCAAAAATATGGAAAGGAAGCATAAAAATGGTGAGATCGTATACATAGTAAGGGTAAACATGGGATATATAATTCAGTGATCATATGTAAGAGTTACATGATCAAAATAATGTCCCAAAAAATGATGAATACACAAGAGGGATTCCAATTGATTCCTTCTAAAATACTTCATAAATATGAAATCAATCCACCTGATCTTTAAAAGTGAATATTTCCTCTTTTCATTAAAAAAGACTGCTGTGGAACATAAAATAAAAGGACACAATAATTTTTATAGTTGTTCATGAACCAAGGTCACCAATTCAACTCTACCAACACTCTCTCCTTGAGATTGGTGATTTAAAATACAAGATAAATTTCCTGTTAATAATGATAGCAGAGTTCAAGAAATTAAAAATTGTCAAAATAGATTTTAAAAACCTTTACGTAAGACTAAGAAAAATACTCAAAAAACTAATAAAGAAATCTCTCATAATCAAAAAAGATATTTTATTTGGTTGGAGAGATTCTATATATAAGTATTTAGATATAGAAAATATAGGTGATACATACAGAGATCATCAAAAAATATATTTTTATTCTTCCAACATGTAAGCCCCATAATGAAACTAAAATTTTTAAATCAAGAATACAAGGTAAGTCATAATTTTAAAATTTAAACATTTTATCATTAGAACCAACATACAATAGTAACATGTCAAAACATATATGTCTCTGAAGTGTATTACATAATTCTTATACTAATTGTAGCTGATATGATAGAAGTTTTTACATAATTATATGCAATTCTTACAATAATTAAAAATTATGAACTAAAAAATTTTATGAACACATTTAAGTGGAGTTTGATACAAAATGTTTCATTAAATTTGAATATTATTATGATAATTTTAGAAAAATAGATTCAAATATTTGAGCATCAAATCATATAGCGCAATCAATTGTGAAAATTAAATTACTAGCACAAACTAATTCTGGTTACAACATCAAAAATTGTCTCTCAATAAATAATAATTTCAATGTATACAAAAAAAATTAAATTTTAATTGGAAATGTTTTTGAAATTATAAAATCCATTAAAAATTATAAAAAATAAATCTATTGATGTTAATATTTTGAAATAGCCTTTGAATCATTTTATGATGATATTTAATTAAGTGAAATTGCAATAGAAATCTTGAAATAATTCAAAATTTAAACCTCATAGATTACAATATCAATGTGGGGATCATTATTTCTGAGGTTGATTCCAAAATTATTGTTTTTATCATATAGTTGATTCCAAATATAGAGTGTAAAAATGTGAGTTATAATATAAACATTTTATTTTTAAAATGGGGTATATCAGTACTGTGAGTTTACTTATGTTAGTTATATATCTAATGAAAGGTATGTATCTAATGTTAGGAACATGAAAATTAAGTTCCTTAACAAAAATGAGGTTCAATAACATAATTTTGAACTCAAACATGGAATTAAAAAAATGTATTTGGATACAACAATCTGTTTCAAATACACTTTCTAAACATTGATTCTAGACTAATTTTGAATTACCATTATACATTCAACAATATTCTTACATGATGTTATTTAGATAACTAATTAATAAAAATCTTCCATAATTACATAAATACTGTAATATTTATTCAATTAAATATAATCCTAAAATCCACTCAAAGTAATTTCATCAGTAAAACAGATTAGTGCATTTGTGAACATCAAAATCAATAACAAAATTTGGTTCAACATTAAAATGCCAAAATATATCTCACTTTTGTTTGAATAAAGAACCATAAATTCATAAATACTTATATGATTGTATTTTTCAGAAAATGTAATATTTATTTATATATAAGGAATTTATTTGTTTTAAAATGTTTGTTTTTCCATATACCCCCCCTTTAAGAGATAAAAAAGAACATATTAAAATAAAAAAATTACCAATTTTTAATTTAACTATATAGGGATGTTATATAAGCCAAATATAAAAGATTATAAAGTGGATAGGCTTAATAAAAAAATAATATTAAAAAAGAAACATAAAGACACCATAAAAAACAATAATATTATATATAATTTGGGACTTCAATTATAAAATCATCTCAAGAAACTTGTATTGGTCTACGGGTGGAGGTGCGACCAGTAGAATGATTGGATTCTTATGAGGAATATTAAAATATTAATGAATCTCAAAGAGTATTTTTTCACTTTATGAATCTCTATCCTCCAATCCTTGAAGTTATGGTTTAATGGAGCATCCCATTCTTTCAGGATATGGCGTGAATAAAGACTGAATTTTGAAGTTTCAACTCTATTAACCTGCAAAAGTTTATAAAATATTTTATAACACGAATATTATTTATGATTAATTACCCCAATAAAATTAAACAAAACATATACATTATGTTCTATAGAAACTATTCTAAAAAATAATAGTTCTGGATTTTCCAAAAGAAAATGCATGGGACACAATAATGCTACATATTATAAAATCATAAATCTATTGAATTAATATCAGTATATAAAAATTCCAATCATTTAAAAATATCTCTAGAACTAATTCTAGATGATGTAGAATATATCAATTAAATTTAACTAGGAGTCTCCATAGCTTCCAGCCGAGACATAATTTTTTTCATATCCCTAAAATGTAATTTTTATTTCAAATCTCCTTAATTTTTTTAAAATATTTTAAGATGTATTTTTTCAAAGAATCAAAATTCATTTATCCAATATAATTTTTATTTACCATTTAAGTTGAGGTAGGTGATACTCATAATTTTTCTTTAGAATATATCCACTTCTTAATTTCTGAACAAACTTCTTAGAGCTTTTATATTATATTTGGAGTATGGTAAATTCAACATTCAGTAAATCAAATCTATAGAAAATAATTGAAGAACAATTATAAAATGAACATTAAAACTAGACTATACTTAATTTTAGAGTACATCCTCTTACCTTCTAAAAGTGAGACTCCCTTATATTTTAGGAAGATAACTATGCTAGATATCGTCTATAACATGTTACACCACATCTAATAGAACCATAAAACATTATTTAAATATAACTAGTATAACCTAGCTATCAAATTATATAATATAGATAGTTATAAATAATTTATAAAATATATATGACATTACTATTAAATATAAATGTATTTAAAATTTATTAGTAAATAATCACTCAATTTTTTGTAATGTTATTTTATTCTTCAAATAATGTATTTTCATCCAAAATGATTTATAATGATTTTTGTGTGAAAATAATATAAGTAAATTATGGAAATTTTAGAAATATTATTTAATAAAATAAATATAATTTTTTAAATCATTATTTGAAAACTAACTTAGGGTAAAATGTTCTGTTTTTATGAAATATTTAATATTTTAACAAATAAGAAAAATTAACGATTTTTTTAAAATACTCACATTTTTCATTATTAAATTCAGCCATTTAAAATTTCCATTTTATTTTGGATTTTGTATTGAAGTAAAATATGAACAATTTTATTTATAGTAATCACATTAATTTTTTTAATCCTAAATTTTCAATTTTTTTATTCATAAAAATAACGTTTTCAACAAACTATTTTTATGTGAATAAATTTCATCAATTTTAATTAATTCAAATAACCTATAGTAATATAATATATAAATGATATGTGTATATTGAATATTTATTTATATTAATTTATAATTATATAATTATTATTTCTATTTATAGTTCCAATATAAGATTATATATTTCTTGATAAATTTATTTCTTGAAAAACCACAATTTATCATTATTTTCATGTTTAATTTATAATTAAATTATAAAAATTATGTAATACAAATTTGATAAAATGGATTTATATTCTAAATCGTCATAATTAATATTTTTGAATAATGTCAACATAATTTTTTATCATAATGAATAGTAAAATTTGTAATAATTAACTATAAGGTTTAGGGTTAAAATGTGGGCTTGTGTATTAAGTGTTCTTGTTTTAAGTTTAATTTTCCATAAACATGTGATTTTTATATGACATGATATATTTATTATATATAATCATTGGTTACAAATTATCTAATATGGATCATTTTATTTTTTTCCCATAAATGGTGCATTAACAATTTAAAAAATAATTACCTTGATGTAAACTAAAATGTTAAAATTTAGTAACCATGGAGGTAAAAAGAATAACATGTTTCAAACAGGTTTTTTTATATTTTAGAAGGTTTAAATTGACATTATATTTCCTAAAACACATCATTTAACAATTTTAAGGAATTGTTCTTCAGAGTGACTTCCCATTATTGAATATATTTTATTATTAAAAAAAATGTCACTCATTCACACTTATAAATTGATACATACTCTCTACTATTACTCAACCATAAAATTCATTTTCACCAGAATGAACTTCCAAAATATCCTCCATACTTCTCTGAACACATCCTAAATTAATTTTTTACTATAAAAGTCTCATAGAAAGCCTTTTGGATTAAATATAAACTGGATTTAGGAAGAATATGTTTCATTATTAACAAATAATTATGTTTTTTTCATAATCCAAATACATTAAATATTATTCAAACACTTTCATATAATATCTTCATTATCTATCACATATTGAGATTTTATTATGTTAATGGAATAACCTAAATCCATCTCATTTTCCTTAAAAATAGGGAAAAAACCATCGTTCGTGTGTATGGTGGACTAAAAACTTGAAAACCTATATAAATCATTTTCAATGATCTTATCTAAAGTATATTTATGATTATGGATTTATTGTATATATATATTTTTTCAATATATATTTATCAATCATAAATTGTAATATAAAATATATTTTCTTACTTTTCCATTCACAAAAAAAAAATGACAACGACATTCATGCGTACATGTTGATAACCACCTCTATAAAGCTATGTATTTTTTTCAACAAAACGTCACATGGATGGTATATATATGTTTATTTAATTAAATAATATGGTATTCATTTTATAATGATATGTAAATAACTATAAAATAATACATACCTTTTTTCAATCATGATCATTCAAAAAATGGAAACGATACTCATGTGTAACTATGGCCTACTGTCTCTATGATTATAATATAGATCGTTTTTTCATATCAACCATTATTGGGGTTTAGTATTTAATTATTGTGTAGAAAATAAAATTATTTCATCATTGGTATTCTAGAGATGATTGAAAAATGGATTATTTTATCATATTCAACCTATTGAATTAATTTTGGACATATGGACTGAATATCATCAAAAAAGTAGAAATGAAGTTAATCAATTATGTAAATAATTATAAAATTTTAATAAATAAAATAATAGGAATAATAAAATTTAAAAATATTCTTAATAAACTAAACAATTAAATAACATTTATTATTTTGGAAGACAATGTACCTACATGAAGATTCAAACAAGGGGATGGGGAATTTGTCACGATTTCACTTCATTGAGGATTTTTTTAATGTTATTCTCCAAATTTATTTTACATAGTGTAAAGGAGAATATTATATCATTTATTTTAAAAAAAACATGGTATTTTATGTTAAAATTCATTTTACATCATATAATGGGATTTTATTCAAATATTACCAATGTATTAAAGGCTTTATGTTACAATCCTCAATTTTATGATTATTTATGTTAAAGGTTCATTTAAGGGAAATCACATAAAATAATTTCATTACACCCCATTAATTTTATTTATCTATGGTCTTTACTTTTCTTTACATGTATGGTTTCAATTTTCTCCCTTTATGAATACATAATCATTAATAAAGTTGTAATAAAGTAATATAGATTAGTATCTTTTATAGATCTGGAAGATTTACATTAAATGTATTTATTTTTCATAAAATATTATAATTTTTTTAGTTTTATATAATGATTTATTGAATAAATATTTAACCTTGTTTTATTTTATTACAATTTTTTTTCAAATGAATCTTTCTGTTATTTTCCTAAGAATATTGTTTTTTAATTTTTAAAAAAGTGTTAATGATATGTTTTCTTTTAATTTATATTTCTTGAACTGAATTTCCCACATTCATGAAAACCAAATTATTTCAAGATTCCGAGATAATACTCTGTTGTTTATTTCAAATAATTTTTTTTCAATTTTCATTTTGAAAATTATTATTTTAAGGATGTGATTTAAAAGAGAAATGGGTATTTTCCATAGGAAATTTTCCATGTAGTATTTTAATTAAGTTTTCATCAATGAAAAAAACCATTGATGCAATGGAATATTTTTAAATTCAGTATATATATGTATCTTACATATATAAATTGCTCATTTTACCTTCCTTTGGTTTGTTAATACATACATAACGATCTTTTCTTAGATTCTTTCTTTAAGAAAACTATTTATATTAAGATACGAGGCTACATTATGAAACCCACTTTATTTTTATGGGAAAACCTATGTTTATTACTTATGATTTATTTCATTTTATGTGGAAGACATAATCAATAATATGTTATGATGAGTTCAACTAGATAGTTCTCTAATGAAATTGATAATATTTAATCTCTTAAGACTTTATAAATTTGAATAGGGAGTACATATAATCCATTTTGGTACTCTATCCACCATGTGATGTTTTCTTGGAAGTTAGCCATAACTTAAATTTATGTCATGTTATATGTTTCTAACACATTTGTGATGTTTTGATGATCTTATCATACTATTTTCATTATTTTGTGCTTCCACGTTATTACTCACAAGCCTTCACTTTAATTTTAGCATGTTATCGCATTGGCTCACATGTAATGGTTCATTGTTATGATTATTCCCTTATAGGTATTTTTAGCTCACCGCTTTATTCTTTGTAATTCTCTAGTTATCCTATGTAGTTTTATATGCTCAAATATATCTATAAGATCACTATAGTGAATAAAAATAATGATGTTATATTTTATTTTCTTTGAATGTTTATATATATAATCTTCTGAAGACCTGAGGCCTTATAATAATTATTTTTTATTAATTGCTATTTATGATAAATCTTTTGAAATAATATGTGTAAAAGTTTTGGGTTTCTATAGTTGTTATAAGAGTATTGTTTATTCATATTTTTTATATTTTGATTAGATAACATTGATTAAAACACTATGTATAATACTAAGCATAGGATAACATCTAAATTTCTTGGTAAACTACATATTATGATGTTATATTAGAAATAAATCTCAATATATATAATAACAATTGACGTAGTTTCGAAACATATTCATATAGGTGTAATAAGACTAAAAATAGTGCACTTAGTATATATGTGTCACCATTCTAGTTCACGGTGAGTGTTCCGAAACTACGAACCTAGTTTGACACTCTCGAGGGATATTTATAGGTTAATTAAGATTTTAATAATGAACCATAATAAAGGATTTCAATAGATAATGATCATGGATGAGGTAGGTAACACCTAATGTTTCACTGTTTTAATAGAAGGGGGAATGATTTATACATTCTATAAATAATTTTTCATAATTAAATTTTTTTTGCTGAAATCCTGATTTTTGGTTTTAGGCAACATATTGAACAAGGAGAAATGATATAAACTATTAATGTGATGGAAAATGAGGTGATTTTGACAAACGAAATGGGAATATTACTGAAGTGAATGATATTATGATTATTCCTAATCAATTATCATTATATGTGATCAAAAACCATCACATTAATAAACACTCAAAATAACCGATGGAGGGAAGGATGAAGTCTTATAAAATATCAGTTGGTGGAAACCATGGAGGAAATATGGATCAATTTACTTCATGTCTAGAATATAAAAAGAGATAACCATTAGACCGTTTATAATTAACAATAAAATGTTTCATTTGTTAAAAAATATTTTATAAAGTAACAAATTCACAAGGAAAAGTGAGGTGTTCAATGGAGGGAAACAAATTTCGTCATAGACATCCATTTATAGTTCATTTTAATAAATGTGGGGAACATAAAAATTATCTAAGTAAATTCCATATTTTAATGGTTATATACTAGACAATATGGAATAAACATTATTAAATGAAAGGTTTGTAGTATTTATATATTGGGATTAAAGAATAATGTTCTAGAATTAGTTTTATCAATGGTATTTGGGTTATATGAATCATTAAACATATATGTATTGTGTTAATTTTTAATTCCTATACGTCTTCATGTATGATTAACTTAAGAGTTATTGAAACCATCATGGGTTTATTATTTTAAGGGAGATTAAAATTTTAAAGTCTTAAACACCCCTTTATTTGGTTTAAGTGTTGGTATTTTATTTAGGGAATAATGTGTTAATTTTATCTTGGTAGAATATATGATTTTATTTGGTATTTTTAATGATTCATGGTATTTATGAGAATTATATTCATTTCATAGAGATTATATGGTTAGGGCATATACATTTTTTATCAGTCATTAAGAGTGATTGATTTTATTTGGAGATAAATATAAAATTCATCTGTGATAAATATGTGATCCAATCATTCTAATATTTGGTTTCCAGTCTTAGTCAGAAATGTCTTCAATAATTTTATAGTTACCTATTTATTAAATGAAAAACGTTTAAATATTTGTGTTTTTATTGAGGAATTAGTTGTTCATGTTCTATTCCTTTATACGACGGTTTATTCCTTTTTTAATAATCTTTTTCTAACACTCTAGGTTTTATATAATTTCTAAATGCATGTGTAAAATCTTTTTATCCTTTTGCGAAATAAAGTGATTCATTAGATATTTTCTTAGTTCTTCTAAAATAAAAAAATGATCAACTTGAAAAATCTTCATTTGATGAAAGATACTAGATTATCGTAGAAAATTATTACATGTGAAAAGGATCCTAAAATGAAAATTTTATCCTATTGCATTCATTTTCAATGGATTTATGACCCTTTTCACAACTATTTGGTTTATGGGTTGGTAATTGATAATAGACTACTAATCATTAACATTATAGTGATCAATTATATTTTTATCCCTCCATAATTATTTGGATATTAAAACTTCCTTCCATGTATATATTTTCATTTCCCACTCATTTGTTCTTATTTGGAAAGCCTATTGTGTGTCATTCCACGTGACATTGATATTTTTACTTTCCTCATTTCAAGATGAAGTTTTATTATCGCCTTTTAATATGTTATATTTTTGAAAAGTAATATCTAAATGACAAACAAATGATTAAAATGTTAGACATAATATTTAAAGGAATAAATTTATTTATAGTGGGAGAATGTAACACCCATAAATATTTTAAAAATAAAACTATGTTCGATAGCATATACAACACACAACACCGAGCCTAAACAAAACCTAAAATATTATTTAGGTATTCCCATTATAGAATAACTATTAAATTGGAAGGTATGAATAGTATCATCTAGGTTATGAATTATATATGAAATTCCTACAATATATAAACTGTTTGAAAAATTTATAATAAATAATCAATCATCTTTTAGTAAATTCATATTATTTTTTAAAGAATATGTTTTCTTCCAAATTGATTTGTATTACATTTTGTGACTAAATATTATAATTAATTTAGATAAATATTTGAATGTTATTTTATAAAATTTACCACATTTTTGTTATAATAAATTTAAAATTAACACAGGGTGAAATGATGGGGTTTTTTTTGAAATGATTGATTTTTTTGGTGAATTGGAAAAATTATCGATTTTTTAAATACTATCATTTATCTTCCTTAAATAATGTAATTTAAAATCCCTATATAATTAAAATTTGGAATTAAAGTTATATATAAAATATTATATTTTTAATAATTTATTAAATTTCATATGGAATTTTATTTTTTTTTGGATTTTCGTACATGTTTATTTTAATGATTAGAAACACAGTTTTCTACAAACAGTTTTAAGTGCACAATGTTTATTTAATTTAATTAATTAAAAAACCAATAGTAAGGAATGATTTTAATTAAAATTGTATATAAAATATTTATTCATATTAATTAATATTTTTATAATGAATATTTCAATTCATAGAGTTAATAAAATGTCATCAATTTATTGAAAAATACATTTTAACGAAACAATTGTGTCATCAGGTTTTGTGGGTTTAATATAAATTAAATTATTAAAATCATGTAAATTTAATTTGATAAAATTAATTATATATTTTAAATAATTATAATTAATAATATTTAATAATGTATTCTTAATTTTTGGTTACAATGAATCATAAAAATAGTAATAATTATTAAGCACTATTAAGGTTAAAATGGCGTGGTTTACGCATTAAATGTGGGTGTGTGAAAATTAATTTTACATACAAATTAGATTTTTGTTTGAAAAATTAAAACATATATATCTATATATTGAATCATCATTTCCAAATTATATAATATGGATCATCTTATTTTTTGGACTAATGTATAACTAAACAAGATAAAAATTTAGTTACTCTAGTGAAAACTAAAATGGTAAAAGAGAGTAATTTCAGAGATAAAGGGCATAAAAAGAAAAAGATTGTTAATTATTATTCTAGTAGGTATTTATCTAAATAATCATACCTATAATACATCAATTGACAATTTTTTAGTATCTTCTATTTATAGTTACATCCCATTATTGAATTGTTTTGGCTACTCTGAAATTTGTTGCTCCTCAATTATAAAAGGGACCCCCTGTCCTATTTTATTTACTATTAAAAATAATTTTGGATCAGAAAAAATTATAAATATAAATTTATTACTAAACTTTATCTATCCTAAAATCCTTGGTTTAATTCGTAACCCCTCCATGGAAGCCTAGTCGTTCAAACATAATTAGGTTGTTCGAAGAATATGTATAATCTTAACTAAGAGTTTTTGTTTCATTTCTATTTCCACCACTATCAAATATTTTTCAACCATTAGGATATAATAAAATCAGTATATATGATATAATAATATGTTATTATGTTAGTTCCATAACATACATTCATCTCCCCTTCTATAAAATGCGAAACGAAACCACCATTCATTTTTATGGGGGACACCACCTTGCAAAATATTATAATTCATTTTTCATCATCACATCTGAAGGATATTTATGATAATAGATTTAATATATATATATATATATAATTTTCATAACATATTTATCATTATGTAAAATTAAAATATCTTACATTTCCTTACCATTCTATTCAGTAAAAAATGATAATATGGTTCATGCTTACGTGGGGACTACCACCTCCATGAAGCGGTGAGATTTTTTTCAACATTGTATCACAAGGATCGTATATATATATATATATGATTATTTATTGAAATGCTTTTTTATTTATGATATAATTATAATTATTTATATTCAAACTAATAAAAATCATTATTCCATCATAATCATTGAAAAAGGCACACGTCACTAATGTGGGTATACATCCTACCATCTCTATGATTGTAACATAGTTATTTTATCAAATAAATCATTAGTGGATGGTATTAAAATAATAATTGATGTATAAAAATAATAATTATTTCATGATTATTATTCTAGAGATAATATATTAATGATTAATTTTTATATAGTCAACTTAAAAAAGTCATTTTTGACAAAAGAACCAAATATCATCAAAGCATTTGATCAGATGTAAATTGATTATGTAAATAAATATAACATTGTAATAAAAAAATACATACATTATGATTAAAAATCATGGTATGTGATGTATTATTAATTTCCCCTTAGTGAGGAATATTTTATTTCTACATTCCTATATTTTATATGGTTTATTTGATAACCCTTTACATATTATATTTTTTATCTTTCATACTACATGTTATTTTATTTTTAATTTGTTTTAATTCGTATTAGTTTAATTGATTCGATATTTACTAATGTGGTAAAGTCTTTGTTTTACAATCTCACTTCTTTTCAAGACTATTTATTTTCAAGGTTGTTTTAAGAAAAAGAAAACCCAATTATTTTGTTAAAACATATATATTTTAATCTCAAATGTTAAATAACCTTTTTAAATGTTTGATTTCCAGTTCCTCCGTTATTAAATTATGAAACATCAAGAAATTTGACAATAAGTAATATTTATCTTTTAGATTATTTTTGGATCTGGAATCTATCTCTTTCATGTGTATATTTTCCATATAATATAAATATTAATATTTTTCTAATCTATATTGATTCATTAAGGAAATTTTTATCCATTTTTTATACAAAATATTTTCAAAAGATTATTTATGAAAAATTTTAAACAAGATACTTTTTTAATTTTTACAAAAGTGTGAATTGAATGTTTTCTTTTAACTTATATTACATAAACAAATATCCCACCATTATGACCACAATATGATTTTAATCTTCATTTACAATTTTTCATTTTTATTTTCAAAGAAAATATTTCTTAAAATATTTTATATGTTTTTATATATTAAATAAGTCATTTCAACGTGAAAAGGGTATTTTTCTCAAGAAATATTCCATGTAATATTTTAATGTTATTCTCAACAAACATGAATACATTTTATGTAATCTATTGTTTATAGATATGGTATATATATATATATATATCATATAAATATACTTATTTCATTATCACATCCTATGATGGGGTGATACATTACTAGTGATCATTTCTCAAATGACTTCCTTAAGAAACATCTTTTTACTATCAAATGTGCCTAGATGGTTAAACCCATTTTTATCCATGGGTAATACCTATGTTTAAACCATATGATTGATTTATTTTTTGTCACACATAATAATGAACATGATATTATGGTTATACCCATATAGAACTACCATATATTGGGTAATGTGTTTTCCAAAAGAAATGTTATTAATGGGATTATGGAGTAAAACTAATCCATTATGGGACTCTATCCACCAAGTGATGTTTTATGGGAAGTCATTTTTGACTTATGTTTATTTGATGAATTATTTGTCTTAAAACAATCATATATTTTAATGATGTTATGATTCAATCATCATTATGGTATGATTCCATGTGATTTCTCATGCCCCTTCCATTTTATGATATCATTTATTACCTTTAAATCACACAAAATGTTTCCTTATCACGATTATTCAATTACTACGATTTTTTTCTCATCCCTTTATTTTATTTATTCCGTTGGTTATCATATGATGTTTTAGAATATCCAATAGACATAGGTTCTCCCCAAGGATAATTCAAAATATTATATTTTTTAGTTTATTTTGATGTATAATTTAAATAATCATCCAAACAAACTTAGCCTCATGATCCTTTTTTTATTAATGGATATTTATAGAAGATATTAGGAAATAAGATGTATAAAAGTTATGAGTCACTATACCTTGAGTTACCCATCTTCATTTGACTAAATATATTGAATATTAAAACCTTTACTAGAGTATGAAATAACTCTCCAATCACCTATATGCTCGCAACAACTTATTTCTTAGTCTATTCCATTGACTTCACAACAATGTTACTGATTGATTCAGAATAAATTAAGTAAAAGAAATAATAAGAATACTTTATTTCCTAGAAGAAAATATTATAAAATTCCTTACAACTCATGATAATTATTGTCACCATTAAAATGTTTCTCCCATGCACGAATATATTTTTTGACTACATCCACTCCTTTTTGATAAGCCAACCTGAATTATATTTTATAAGACTGATGTAACATCCTCAGAAACAACTCTAGCTTACCAAACTAACATCCGATATTATTTCATCCCATTAACTTGAACATTTGAGAGTTCCTATTCTTTTTTACAATTGGAATAATATTCTCATTCAAAATATTCTATTAAAATCAAAACTTCCTCAGTGTTCTATCAGATTAAACTTTGTTTTAGTGAAATCTAAACCACAACATGGTATCTAAAATCAATATCCCCTTATAGAGTATAAGGTAAACCGACCTTATATATAGATAAAATGAAATCCTTAATTCCTTTTCATTGTAATGATTCATATACCATAGTATGCGCTGAAATAAATTCATCTTCATATCACTCAACATGAAATATATTATGTACTTGTACAAAAAATTATTCTTATTTATTACAAAATATAATGTAAAAAAAGATTAGATACACTTTATAATAACATTTTGGTTATATTTAATGTCCATTACTATTATCTTTCTCTGATGAAAGGTTCCAAAGAAAATAATACACAATGTCTTCAGAATTATGAACTCTATTACCAATCAACCATAAAGTAAAACAAAAATTCCCTTTGTGAGGGGGCTAAAAGTTAGCATTCATTTCAACAAATGAAAAAAAATTCATTTTCTTACTTTTGAAGAAACAACATCCTCATTGGTACACAAAATGAATTTATAATATTTAACATACTCCCATACATCTCTTTCAAAAATAGATTACAAATTTTCTTCATCGAACATAAACTCAATATCCTGAAAAAACAAGGCTTAATTTAGCCATGTTTTGGTTTCAAATGTCCATTTTAATATAAACACTTTTCATTAATTAACTTGGTGACAATAAATAGTAATTGTATTCATTTTTTCTTTGACTGCGACTAGCCACTAAATCCTTTTTATATTTTAAATATCAACTAATAATTGAAGGTTTATGGTTTAAAGATTTAGGTATTGAAGAAATGATATATCTAATGATCACACTTTCAATGAGACGATAGTTCTAAGGTAGGAGTAAGAGATATGAAATTTCGATATGTTTGAGGAGATAATGGAGTTTCTTATGATGTTTTTTAAATGTTATAATTATTAATTTTAAATGTTAAAATATTAATTAGAAAACTATAATGCACAAAAAAATTTAAAAAACTAAAAACTAAAAAATTGAGTAAGAAATAAATATTTACTAAGAAAACATAAATAATAACATTGAATGAAAATAAAGTAAATTAAATTATATGAAAACACATGAAAATATATATACATTATTTTAAATAAACCCAAATCACTATTAATAATAAAACAACTACTGGGAAGAGGTAACATGAAAATATGAATAAGCTCATATTCAATATTAACAAATTCTAAAAAGTACCCACTTTGGATAATTTTTATTCGAAAATGATTTCAAATATAGATATTAATAGATATTTAATTACATACTATATTTTTAGGAAAATATTTTTCCCTAATAACATCACTTAAAGTAGTCACATGATCAAAATTATGTTTAATATATAAAAGAGTGTGTTTCATCCATTAGACCCATTCATTACTACTACTGGAAAATATGTATTTTCTCCCATTAGTTAAAAATTCAACTTAATGTTTCTTCTTACAAGAACATGAAAATGTGTATTTTACTAAAAATAAATAGTAATATAATATACTTTTTATATCACATATACATTGTCCAAAATATGAACCTAAATGTAATATTTAATAGAAAATTGTGTTTTTTTTTGGAAAATTAAGAGGTAAATAAATTTTTACCTTTAAATATCTTAAAATCCATTTGAAGTGTATAATGGATAGTTTTTATATATCCCAAAAAATCTCCTAAACAAACAACAAACTTTTTATATCTTTTACTAACAGTACAATATAACAAAATGTTAATCATACCACTATATAACTTGGGTTCAATTGTTTTACAATCCTTATTAAAATCATGTTTTATATTCATTCACATAGGATTTTTATAAGATATACTTATTTCAAGTCTAAAATTTATCAAAAAATCAATAATATATTTAGGTTTATACAAAATTACCCCAGAATACATTGGAATGATTTGAAATTCATCAATGAAATTTAATTCTCTCATAAATCTCATTTCAAACACTTTTTTCATAATTTTTTTAAATTTATTATAGTGTTTTTATTATTATAACATATATTAACATAATTTACATATGTTTTAACTAATTAAATATCATAATAATATATTTTCCAAAAAATATATTATTATCTAATCATACAATTGTTTTTAAAAAAATAACACAACCTCTCATGCCATGCCCTTGGATTTTTATGACCATAAAGATACTTTGTAAGTTAGAAAATAGAATTTTGAAAATGAGTATTTAAATAAGCACATGGTTTTTTAATATAAACTTCATCCATTTAATAATCATTTAGAAAACCATATTTAACTTCCCTCTTGAAAAATATCAATTTCATAAAATATGCATTGGAAAAAAGGATCCTAATTGACTAAATAATAGAAATAGGTTAAAAGATCATCTCATAATATATACCTTCTTCCTAATTATAAACCTTAAAATCTATTCTACTTGTATTTATATTAATAACAAGTTGATCATCTTTCTTATTTCTAAAGTCCAATTTTGTTCCAATTTTGTGATGGTCAATCAAAAAATTCCCAAACTTTATTTATTCCTAACTAATTTAGCACCTCTAGTATTTAAATTTCAAAATTCTCATGATCGATTTCTTCATAAACCGATTTAGGTTAAATGTGTGATATAAAAGAGGAGAAATCAACTAAACTACAAAAATTCATCGTAGTCTTATCACTTTTATATACGTATATTATAAAAGAATCTAAAATATGGTTATTCAGAGTTTTAGATTTCATAGGTATGACACTTTTAGCTTCCTAGGATTCATTCTCTTAACAAATGGATTTTCTATAATTGTGATCCGATTTAAATTTACAAATAACAATATAATAATCATGTCAATATTTAGTCAAAAAATTAACAGTTTCATTTGTTTGTGTCATATTATGATCAAATTGATCACTTTCTTTATACCACATCTGAATTGATTCTTCTATTATCCTTGAACTTTTATTTTAAACTCTATAAGACATGTAAGTATTTGAATCCTCATGAAATATTTAATCATCACCTTTTGGATCAAATTTAAATTATTTTCCATTGTATTAAATATATACGACTTGAATACAAAAAAACATAATTACACAACCCTAGGTTTTATATTATTCCATAATTCATAAGGTGTATTTTTGAAAGTAGGTGTAATTAAAACTTTATTCATAATTTGGAATTTTGAATTAGTTCATTCTATCAAAAAATAAGTTCGTAAAAAAAATCTAATATAGTTGTACCCATTTCATAAAAAGTTATATTTTTTATTTCAGCAAATCAATTTTTTTTATGTTTATTCTGAGTAGAAAATGTATGTTTGTTGTGTAAATTTAAGAAAAAAGAATTATTTTTTTATTCCATAATTATATTTCATCATAACTTCCCAATGAAATAAATTTTAGATATTTTTCTTTTTGAAACAACATTTGAATAACCATAAAAATTAAAAAAAATTATACCTTGAAATGTCATTAAATAATATAAAAAAGAAACATCAAGTTCTACTTGCTACTCAAGATGTCCAAAAAACCCAATGTTGATATGTTCTAATTGTTTTTATGTATAGATTGTGTTGATTAATTTGAATGATGATGTGTGTTACTTCCTTACTTAAAATTAACCACATAATATATTCTCATCAAGAGTAATATAAGGTGTACTTAGAACTAACTTATTATTAGATATTTTAGGGAAGGATAATATATTACAGTGGATAAGAGTTATTTTCCATATCATAAATTCAATTACTCCAGAATTTATATATTTCACATTTTGTTCACATATGGAACTATTCTCTAATGTATAATTATTTTTTATTCTATGACCTCTAATCTTAAAAAGTTTTTTCTTAAAAATAGAACGTCCCTTATTTTAGAAATTAATGGTAAAAAAATCATCATATAGTTCATAAATACTTACCATATTGTTTTTCAACCCATTAACACCTAGAAAGTGTTCGATCAATATATAATTTAAATCTCAAATATACTTAACTCCAATGATATTTCCCTTAGTTTTATCAACACTGTTAACCAATAATCTGTCAAAATTTGATAGTTTATGTATGTTATAGAATAATCCACTTATATTTGTTGAATATATACTATCAATATATCATATAATATTTATATCTCAATGTATTTTTACCTATAAAAATAAAAATCCAAAATATGTTTTGGTATTCAAATACTTTTGGGTCCTATAGTGTCTTCACGTAAGTACATGGCCACATAATTCTATGTAACTTTACTATAAATTCTATAATTAACTTTAGATAAATCATAAAAAAATATTCATTTATCCTATTAATTTGTGTATTCCTAAAATTGAAATAATTATCATAGTTTCCATTTAATTTAATATAAAACAAATAACTTTAAATGTTGTATGATTCTATATACATGAAACAATTTTTTTTGTACTATTTAGGTTTTAAACATTACTTAAAATTCATTATTTTTATTTCTAATTATTATATTTAAAAACACCCCCAATATTAAACTCACTAGAATAATGTTTTATAGATTATTCTTATACATGGAACAATTTAATTTTAGTTTCATTCTCAATGAATCTTGAAGTATATTTATATAGTTATCTAATCAATTATAAATGTTTTTTAAATATTATGAATTTCACTTCAGACAATATTATGAATATATTTTTACTGATTTATGATTTTTCGTAAGGGCTTCATATTTTTATTCTATCTTGAAACATATTCAATTAGTTTTTCAATTGATCCATTTTAAAATTTAAGAATAAAAAAATGTGTATTATTAGGATTTAACCTCACCTTCTTAATCCATAAATCACATATTTCACTTTTTATTTGATTATTCTGGTTAAAATTAAAAATTTAATGAATTACTCGAATCTATTGATACAGTCAGTGAGTAAATCAGGTATATCTTACCTTTTTGATAATAATCTTCTTTCATATAAATAGATGACAATTTATTTTCATTTTTTATTTTCTCTTGAAGCCATGGACTATCATTTTGACAGGGAATGACTATTTACATTCAAAATGTATGATTTATTTTAGTCCATGGATACTTTTCATTATTGTCATAGAATAGTTTATTCAAAACTTTCCTCCTGTTATATATCTTCTTATATATTCTTTTTGATTGAGAAAATACATCACTAGAGATTTAATATCTTAACCGCCCATTACAAAATATTTTATATTCCTTCGAATTATCTTCTCCTTTAGGAATAGAATAATTGAGAGATGTATTTTATTTTTTTGATAATTTTATGATCCATGTTTTTTTACATCTTAACTTCATACATCATTTGTGTACTAGTCTATTTATTTATATTTAAATCTTCAACTACTGTAAAATATCAAATTTCAATAATATTTTATTGGATATATTTGAAAAAACCATAGGAACCCTAAAATTTTGATTAGGTTCAGGTGTAGGTGTTATAAGAGAAACAAAACCATTGACTATCTTAGTAAATCTTCCATTCATCAGGGTGTTACATTCATCATCAGTCAATAAAAATGTATTAAATTTCAATCTACTTGTATTACCTCTCAATTTTCTGATATTATCAATTACTTTATTTTAATGAAAAATTGTATGACACATTTTTAATGTAAATGTAGAATAAGAGGCATGATTGAAATCATTATTTAAATGTAAAAAATAATTAATCCCTCTTTAACTCCAAAAAAATCAGCTAATTAAGTAGCATATAATTTTTTTAGTCTTTATTTAAGAATACCATATAGATTTTCTGAATTTAGATAATCATTAAAACCAAGATTTTTGAAATATATAACCATGTGTTCTTTCAATAATTCATATAAATCACCATTAAAATTTGAATCCCACATTATAGAAATTATTTCCTTAAGATCCACCATTGACATTATTCTTTATCTTGTTTTAATAAATTATGTTTTCTAAAGCTAAAAAACATTCAACAGAGCACTCATATTATATTAATATTTTTCATAATATGATGACTGAGACATAATATGGTGGGTAAATTGTGACTTTTTAAAACACTTTATATATTTTAATGAAATACCACTTGAGAGATTTAAATGTGAATCAATCCTCTTATCATTAAATAGTGTATAAAATAGAAAATAAATGAAAAGGGAATAACAATTGTTTTAGTTTTTATCACAAAGATTCCCAATTCCAGTCCATTAATTCCCTCTTAGTCATATTGGTGATTTTATTTAGAAAATAATTTTCAAATAGATATTGATATTTTATTGAAAGAAACTAAAGATTTTTACCTCATATTTTTCAAGGCCATTAATATAGACTAATAGTATTCCCTGAAAAAATAAACACCAATGAATTTAGAAACAATGAAGATATTGGATTTGGTTAGAGAGATTTTCTATAAATGTTTTTTTATAAAGATACTATATCTAGAATATGAAGGATTATTTATAGAAATATATTTATATCCCCAATGTGTAATAATTACGAAGAAAATATTTTTTTGTTGATAATACATAGATAATGAACAAATATAAAATTTAAACATTATAGTATTTTGAAGAGAAATCAACAATAACTTGTTAAAATGTCTACATCTCTAAAGTGTTGTCCAAAAAAATTCTTCATATAGTAGAAAATATAACAGATGTTAGTATAAAAAATGATTTTATTATTCTATGAGCAAAAATAAATGAAATGAAAACTTTTTATTGACATATAGTAGTGAATAATGGAAACATTTTCTCTAAATTTTAATGTTTGATTATTTTTTTAGAGATATTGATTTAGATCACTATGAATCAGATATTTCAAATAAATCTAATAAAATAAATAAATAACCAGTCTAAAATAATTATATTTAGATATATATAATATATTCATCTAATAAATCTTGATTTCAAAAAGCACCGTGTATTGGAATTTAAATTTTAATAGAAATGAAAATTAATTATAACCCTTATAAATTTGAAAAAAAATCCAATTATGGACAGTCTTCTGAAATGGTCTTTGAATCATTATACTAATAAATTTAATCTATCAAAACCATATTCTAAATCAAATAATAATTCAAAATTTTAAGCCCACATATTACTGGATTAATATGAGGATCATTCAATATATGGTTGATTCTAAAGGAAAAGTTCCTTAATGTGAGTTATGATATTGATTTATGGATCTTACAATAAGGGTATATAAATAATTAATGAATACATATATTAAGTATATATCAAACATTGGGCACCAATATGCAGGGTTACAAAACCAAAGAAAGGTTCAAAAACAAACCATTGAACTCAAATTTGGGTTTGGATACCAATAGTAATTTTCAACTACGATTTCTTAATAGTTAATATAAAATACATTTAAATTAAAATAACAATATACAAAAAAAATTTTACATACAAATATATAGATCAATACATAATAACTATCTTCTATAATTTTATGTAAATTAAAATAAATATTTAATTAAATATAAATAATAAATCCATTTAACTTAACTCTATTAATAAACAAATAAGGGTATTTGTGAGCATCAAAATCAATAAAAACTTTTTGTATCAACATTTTTATGCCCAACAAAAAATAATATTAAAATATTATCTAAACATTTGAAAATCATACCCATAAATTCATATATAGAAATCATGGAATTATGATTTTTTAGTTCAAAATAAATTAATCATATATTAATAAAATTTCATCAACCATGAGTTCATATAATACCATTAATAACATGCCATCAAGTGTTGAAATGTTATTTTTATAATCATAAGAATAGAATTCATTTATCGGGGATATCAAACAAGTCATTAATCAAATGTTGTATTTTGGATTACCACCCATGTACTCACTTATGGCTTGGTATAACCTCCCATGTACCCAAATTGGGTGTTTTCCTAGCATACCATGTACCAAATTTTGAGATTGGGATAACCTCTCATGTACTCTATGTTATCACAATGTTTTTATCATTACCTAATTAATTTAAGGGATATAACTTAACTACCAATCACATTACCATAATTCATTCATATGTATACCAAAAGATCAAAAAATATTATTTACTCATATAATAACCTATAAAAATTAGACAAAGCTTCATTAAGATCTCATCATCATAATAAATAGTCATCTAAAGAAAGAATCGGTATGTTATAATTGGGTTATATCCCTAGTAAAGTATAACTAATGTCAATGTATGTCTTCATAGATGAAAATGACTTTAAAATATCTTTCATCTTTTTTTAAATAAATAAAATATTTATTTTTTGAAAAACTTATTTAAATTATGATTCAAGAAAAATAATGGTCAATATGGTTGAAAACTTCATTCATGTGGTAAATGATAAAATATATATTTTGTTCACACCTTTGTTAAACAGTACCTATTTCAAAAAAACATCATTAATATTAGTTTAAAATATTTAAATATAATTTCATTCATAGATAAATACTAATTTTATCATTTATTACAGATTATTAAAATCATTTTAAATCATTTTAAAAAAATTATATACATGTTAGAAAAGATTCTCGACCAAATAGAAAAAAAATTAGTTTTCCTTAAAATTATTCTTTTTGAATTTTTAGTATTTATGGATTTAAAATGAAATGAAACTTGTATTTTATATAAAAAAATTTATAAAAAAACAAATATTATTTTTTATATATAGTTCATATAATTTCATTAACAAAAATTAAAGCATAAACAATTCAATTGAAAAGATAAATTATAACATAAAACCCTTATATATTTGGTATGTTTTGAATCATAAACCCTAGAAATGAAATAAATTTAAATAAAAAATCAAACACCATAAAAGGAAATATATTCATGATATATCAAATAAAGGGATGTAAAAACACTATATGAATGAAATATGTTGGAAATATAGTATATGTCTCACTAAACCAAAAGTGAGATTAGAAATCCTAACCTTATTTATGACATTATTTGTAAGCCCTCCAAAATAATGAATAATAAATTAAAATTTATTATAATTTTACCCTATAAACATATTCATACTTATAAAACCATAAATGATTTACTAATAACATCTTATCTCACAATTATTAATAATCATTCATTATCATCATCATTTCCCATGTGAACGACTTCAGTTTTCATTTATCTTTTCATTTGGTAGTTATGGTCCTTGAAAATTGAGCGTGGTTACATCATAAAAAAATATTAATAATTTTAGAATAAATATTTTTAATAAATATATAAATATTAATTACCAATTATATAAATTTTTTTTGAAAAATGATTTATTTTACATAATGGATATGGTTGTCTGTGAGTACACATGAATAATGTTTCCACTTTTCAATGTATGGAATAAATCATAGGTAAATAATAATTCACCATTGAATTATCAATAATATATCACAAATATTAATTATATTCCTTAAATATATCCTTATTACTATCAATGTTATTTGTAAATAATAAATGAATCACGTCGCTTCATGGAAGTGGTAGATCACACATACGCATGAGTGACATTATCATTTTCTAATGGATTAAAATGTATGATTGATAATGATATATATTAATTAAGAAAGAATAATTATTTACATAATATCATATATAATCATTAAATCCATCATAATAACTAAAAGTGATAGATGGTGATGAAAAATGAATCATATCGCTCACTGAAGTTGGTAGTCTACATGTATACATGAACAATACATTCATTACACATTTCATGAAAAGGATATTGAAAAGGGTTGTCCCAAAATCTTAACAACATATCAATATATTCATGATATTTGATTCATTATTATTGGAGGGATATAATATATTTATAGGATATATAAGAGGAAAAATACTTTGAAAGAGTAAGGTAAGTTGATTAAATCGTCTATGAGACCCCCTTTGGATTACACCTTAAGACTTGTTAGGATTGTCTTAAGGAAATGCCAAATGCTGAAAAATTAAGGGAACAAATCTTAGATGGTTTTTGAGTAGTACTTTTCCAATATATAATACTACAATTGTGGGAATATTAGAGGATAAAATGTTCCCTTTTACATGGGATTGGAGGAACAAGCATAGAATTACGTAAACTATTTAAATAATACAAATTCAATGTCATGTGAAATTGGATGGAAATGGAAAATAATTATAATGTGAGATATGATATGGTCAAAATATGATCAACAAATAAAATTTATAAATGTTTAGGTGGAATTTGTTCATTTATATCTTAGATTACCCCAGGTAAAACCATTTTAACCCTAATTCTGGCAACAAATTTTTACTATTCATTATGACAAAAAATGAAAGTGCCCCCATTGCCCAATTTGGACATGCTCATTCAAAATAATGAATCTATTTTATGAAACTCAAATTCTACAAGTTTAAGTAGTTAATTTCAAAATATTCATACAAGACACAATGAAACCCCCTTTTTGAATATTTTATTGAATATATGTTCTATACATTTAATCATTAATCAATAAGGAATTATTTAAATGATTTTGATAAAAATACATTATGCACATAAAAACATATTTTTTAACAATACTACTTTTTTCATTTAAATTATTTATTAGTCATTCTTTAAAATTTTATAACTAATATATGATTAATTATTAATACATAGATAATACATAAAATTAAAATCAATTTTTAATAATGATCAGTGTATTTTTTATATAATAATCTACAACCCATATATAAATATGTTTCTTTAGAAAAATAGGCACTTTAATATTTAAATTAATATATTAAAAATTGAATGTTTTTTATTGGTATTTAATCAATACATTTTAATTATGAGAAATATTTCAATAAAGAATTCATAAAATGTTTTTGTTATTCATACCTTTCAATTCAATGAATAGGTTATAAAGGCCATATTATATAAATGTTCACATAGGTATGGGGTTATGTTTAATGAAATATATCAAATACATCAAATTTATTTCAAAAAATACATATATAATTTTGGGGTGATTATTTATAACCGAAATAAAATGAATTTATACCTCAAAATTCCATTACTATAATGTATAAAAATGAGGATACATGTGTTTCATCACATCCTAATGTTCTATCTAGATTCCTAGAATTTATAATTCCATGGAAGAACATTAATCAAGTGAGTAGTCATGTTCTATATAAATTTATCTTCAAAACCAATTATTTCTAATAGTATTTCTTAATAATAATGATCACTATTAAATAGTATAACCTTAGAATTTAGTACACATTAGTGATGGAGTATATTTTTCCTCAAAATAGATATATGGAACACATCATGAACTTGATAGTGTTTTGATGGAAGCTCCAAGGGATAAGACAAAATCCCTAATCGATCAGGAATGTAAAAGGGTCCAATATACCAGGGGATCATCATTCCATTATTTATGATTCTCATATGATTGTCATATAGAGAAATTGGAAAGGTTACCTTTTTATCAACATCGAATTATATATCTCATTGAAGAGTCTTATAATAAATATTCTGTCAACTCAGATTTGTCCTGATGTGTAACAGGAAAGATTTTACCATCTATTTCATTTCCTCAGGAAACATTGGTCCCAATATATTTCATTAACTAACATCATCCCTACATGGAAATATTATACACTTCTTTCCATATAAGACTTTATAAGGATCCAAATAAATTATTCACTGAAAGAATTTTTTATAAAAAAATTAAAAATGGGGAATTTCTTGATCCCATCAATCTTTGAAATCCAGTGAATATTTTTTTATCATATCCTCTTTAGTATTAATGGTTACCTTTGACTATCCACCACTCTATGGGTAATAATAAATAATGAAACAAAGCATTTTATCTAGATATTACTGAATTCTTATCTTAAACATCATTTAAATTCGTATATCTAGATCAGATACAATATAATGTACCACTCCATGTGACCGTAACACTTCCATAATTTATACCAGATAAAAATTATCAAGAGGTAAATAAAATCATTTATAAATGAAACATGTTGAATTTATATAAATATTAACTCTAAAACAAACAACATTATATTCTTTATATTTCATAGGGTGTCCTATGATGAAACAGATTGTGACATTTTCAATTTCAATATTTGTATAGGTAATGGTTATAAAATCTCCTTATAATTTTATATCTCCTTCAACATCTTACACAGATCCTTAAATTGTTGTCATACCAACAATAAATATACATACACTACAATTACTCTCCTTAAGTTAACTAACTTGAAATTATCCTTATATTATCTATAGATATTTAAAATTATATGATTAAAAGAAAATTATTATCTATGATATTCATATAATATATCATTCAATTATAGTATAAATTACACATATAATCTATTTCTAAACCATGTTATTACCAAAAAAAATCATGTTGAACTCAATAAAATTTATCTCCTTCTTTTGTATCTCTACATCATCCTTCAACTCCTTCTTATTTTTTTCATGCATAGATGGATGATAAATAATTTTAAAAATAAAAAATATCTATCATTACTTCAATATTTTTACGTCCATCATTTTTTATTTTATAAAATATTGGACCTTTTTTGATCCACATAACATATAAACAGACATGATCATTTCGACTCAAAGCATTATTCACCTGGTTTACTTTCGTGAGGAGTTATCATATTTACCAATATTAATCTTTAATGAAATCCAAATATTTTACATTGTGTATATTTAACACTATCTGAGTGAGTATATACTTTAAATTTTTATTATCATTGTAAATTTCACAAATTTATTCATAATGATAATTCCCAAATATATTTAATGTAACGATTAAATCTGCTAACTCCTAGTCATTGTCTATTTAATTTTGTCCATGATACATTAATTTAGGAGGGGAATAATCTATCTCTATCTCATTAGGCTTAATAACCCATCTTCTTCCCTTCTATGGGGCATCACTATATATCATAAACCCTTTCCCACAAAAGGGAAGTGTGAGTATGGGAGCACTGATCTCGATTCACTATATCTCCTTGAAATTTTTATCATATTCAACTGTATAAAGGAATTTTAATCCTTCACTTTCTTTATTAGAGAGTTTATTATGCAATCATGAGAAATTCTTCACAATGTGTTGATAATATCCCCATAATATGAGGAAACTCTAAATCTCAGTCATAATGGTTGGTTTAAACCAATGCTTAATGATTTATATATTAGAAGGATCTTCTAGAACACTCTCAATAGTGATCAGATACCCCATAAAAGATAAATTATTTTACTATAATTTACACTTTCTGAATTTGGAATATATTTTCTCATTATTTAGGTTCTTAATCACAATTTTCAAGAGATCTACATTCTCTTCCTTACTCTTAGAGTATACCAAAAATAACATATATAAATATGAAAAAATGTGTTATGATAATATATAAAGACATTATTCATTAAATAAATTAATATAATAGAGGCATTAATATTTATAAATGGAATCACTATAAATTCATAGTGTTCATTCCTTGAATTGGAGACTGTATTTAGAATGTCTAAAATTTTCACCCTCAATTGACAGTATCCAAAATGAATTTTAATCTTTCATTAGTCTAATGCATCTTATAGTCGATCAAAAAATCATCAATTCGGGACATGTGATAATTTATTATCATTTTGAACTTGCTAAGTTATTAATAATAAATATATAGTCAAATTTTCTATCTTTATTTTTAACAAAATGAATACGTGCACCCAAGGGTGAGTCACAAGGATGAATAAATATATTATCGTGATTATCTTGGAGTTTCTTCCATGATTCCTACAACTCAATCTAAGATAACACCGAAGTTCAAGGACCCATACTCCCTTCTCCACTACCAAATTATGTACATGTGCAACTTCACTTTCAAAATCATTGCGAGTATTGTTAACACAAGGCTAGCCATGCATTTAACCCACTGGACTTCCATGGAGCAACAAGGTTTTCTGAGAGGGAACTCAATACATGGGACTATAGCCCTGGAATAGGAGAGGATGAGGGACATAAATATTAAAACACATGGCTCCAACATGGTCATCATATTTGATATGTTCATGGTGTAAGATATACTTGAATGGGGTTTTGTTAACAGGGTTTAGATTGCATGGGTCTATCTTCCAAGGTCTTTTACATCCTCTTCAGATGTTTTAGCTTTCCATAGATGGATGTATCATTCTTGGGGAAATCACATGTCTTCTTCATGTCCACCCATAGCTTACAACAAGGAGACCAGATCTCCTTGGCCATATTCATCCAAATGCAGGACACACTTAGCCCAATTTTAAACAGAACAATCATCACTATAAGTATAATTTCATATCGAATGAAAAAGAACCTTCCTCCCATATCAAATTTGATATTTGTAGAAGACATGATGATTTTTCAAATGAACAAAATAGATCCTCACGTGGCATTAAAAGGATCCTTCAAGATTACTGCTATTGGAGTGGTCAAGAGATCAACCACACCAAAAGTTATTTATATATCTCAAACAAGTGTGAAGCACGCCTGATGAATCTTCTATGAAACATAATGGACATGCAGCTCAGTCACTTCTTGATGGAATACCTTGGGACCCCTCTATCATACTATAGAATGAGTTTTTAGGAATTTGATCAGGTGGAGAGTAGGATTATGGGTCACATACATAAATGGAAGAGACGCTTCTTATCCCGTTGAGGGGGTATTGCGTTGGATAACTAAGTAATAGATTTTATACTAGTGCATGCAATGGATTCCACTTCGGTACCAAAGGGGGTGATCAAATCAATTCATATGGGCCTAGATAATTTCTTATGGTATGTGCTTGAATAAGGAAAGAGGCACTAGGTTGCATGGGGATGAATGTCTCATCCAATTCAGCCAGTAGGTATTAATGTTAAAAGCATGAGGGACACGCTTCAGGTAATGACCTCCAAACTCGCATGGGAGATTGTGGAGGACTGTTCACCCTGGGCGATGATCATGTCCTACAGATATGATAGTAACATGGAAGCAGCAAGTGTGAAGGGATCCCCTCTCTGGAAATAGGTTTTCTCCCTTATCTTGAGCCTCCAACAACACTCCAAATGGATTTTGGGAGAAGGAAGTATACTTTTATAGAAATAGAATTGGGTGGGATCAGTGTTTGGCTTCTCGGGGTGTTTGTCCCCAATGATAACATTTAATGAGGTGATTTTTCATTTGGTTTTCATCAAGATAGTTCTTTATAAGGAATAACATGACGTCTTTGAATATATTCTCATTAACTTGGAACCAGATCAATGCGTGTTCACCCCCTCTCAATATGGTAAGTTCAATACTAAGTATTTTCAAAGGATTCCAACCCCCTGGGCATCGATGGATAGCTGAAATGATATTGTGTGGTATAATAAACTCCTGAGAAAATATAACTTCCTAGTTTGGAGAATTAGGAACACCGCAATTCCATTGGATGAAGGAATTATGAAAATCAGCATCAATCTTGGTTCGTCCTATCAGTGCTGTAAAAACAAGTTTGAAGAAACCAAAAACTATATCTTCTTCGAAGGGGAGTGGGGAACTAAACATTTGGAAATCTTTTAGAGACTTCACGGAGATCCATTCACCTCACCATAGAGATATTCCATTCTTAGAGAGTTGGTTTCAGGGGATTATGGATAAAGGACCTGAGGGAGCGGAGAGGTAAATTATCCTCAGTGCTGGATGATGTTATCTCTAGAAGGCTCGGAACAAGGTTATATTTGAGGGTTCTTCTTCCACATGCCAGTCCATCATTATTAGAATCATGAGCCTATTGATTCATATGGTCACTCTTGTTGAAAATTAGAATGAATCTCCCTCCTTTCGTATACTACATACCTTATCCCCTTCAGCCAATCCCCCCATGGACAGAGCATGAGTTCGTTGGATAAAATGGGTTCCAGTAACAACTGATTTTAAACTAAACAGTAATGGTTCTTGTATCATAGGTGACATGCGAGGTGGTAGAGTGGTTCTCAATCTAGGAGGGAGTGTTTTTGATGATTTCATGGTGCACTATGGTGATCGTAGTTCTCTCTAGGTGGAGGAGAATGTAGTTCTCATGGGGCTAAGTCTATGAAAACAGAAGAATATTGCTATATCCAAAGTGGAAGAAGACTCAAGAATTATTCAGGAATCCCTATCGGGAAGAGTATCCACTCCTTGTTCAGTTTTATACATTATTAGGAAATGAAAACATCCCCTCAACAGTCAACCTTGAGTCACCCACACCTTGAGAGATGGTAACAAAGTTTCATTCATCCTCACGTCTCTCGAAGCCACGTGATCCTCATTCACATGTCTTCCCAATGCAATCTCCCTCAATCCAAAGGGGGTTAATCGTATTTGAGGGTACGCCCTATGTCTTCTCTATTTTAGACCCCTGTAACATGGGGTCCTCTTCCTGTTTCATCCACCTTGTTTATGAACTCCCACATATGAATAAATATATATTGATATGATTCTTAATGATCCTCAAATTAGTTTAAAACATCAGATTGAATCATAAACGAAAATTTTATTTTTTAATTATAACAATTTCATTTGAATCCATATTGAGAGAGAAAATATATTATCATAATCACATAAAATTCCACAATAATATTAATAATAATCATTTCACAGGGTTCATTTTTATAAATGTTAACATGTAATCCCTAAATCTTTAGTGGATGATAGGTGTGCCATAATTATCATGATACTCTTTAGGGATTGAAATAGCAAAGTCCCTTGCTAAGTATAGGAGTTATCCCATATATTATGGGGTTAACATAGATAATTCCAAAGTTCCCCAAATATAATACATTGAACTATAAATGGTTCCTATGGATTAACATTTTCCCTCCATCACGCACTTTTTTCCTCAACAATTACTTTCTCTATATCCATATTTAAAAAAATAAAAAAAATTCAATTCCCATTGAAATATATAACAAGGTGTTTCTTCTCATATAATCAACATGTAGGAACATAAATATTCTTTTATCCCTCATCCACATTAATAAAACTCCCCTGAAAATATAATTTTCACTTATTATGTTTGTAAGGAAACTCACCCAATTTGATGTATTTAATCATATATCAAGTTATCTGGTTTTTAATACTCATAAATATTAGCATTAAAACTTATATTTCATTTTTTTTCTCATTAGGATTATCAATTAATTATTCATGACATTTATTTTTCACCAAATACCTCCGGGTTCCATGCATTTACTAAAAAAATAAATGTGTGAGGAATAATAATCATATTGAAAAATCATATGATCATTAAAAACCAGTCCAGGTATTTCTACATCAAGGATCCTTCTTTTCTATTTATGACACCATGGTATTATCCTATGTCATATTAGGTCACTATCTATCCAAATCATTTATAATGGTTTATATATAAGATATAAATTAGCACAAGAAAATCCCTCAAGAGTTTCTAGCTATGTGTGCAGTCTTAGGCCCACTATTTATGCACCAATAATGACCAATTTAATAACCAATATTCCCATTTAATGGTTTTTATTCCTAGGTTCATCGATACCGTAGCCACATCCACTTTACAGTATCCAGAAAGGGTTATATTTTCTAAAAACTAAACTCTTTTATTTGTAATAACAAATAATTTTCTCATAAACTTATGCTTATACTAAGGGTTCTCACTATAATATAATAATCCTAATCAAAAAAATAACTCAATAATCTTTTTATACCAATATAGGAAACCCGTGCACAACATCCATCAATATTACAACATTTTATTTGAATATTTAATATATATCACAATTAAAAACACTTGATGACTATAAGTGTTTAGTGTCTTTGGTGACTATATACATAATTATATTATTTTATGACAGATATTCAATGTATCCCACAAATACTTATGAAATAGTACACATCATAATCATGGTCTATTCAAATAAATTATTACATACCTTGGGAAAGGAAACAAAATAAATAGTGATCATTGATTCTTAGTAATAGTGGAAAAGGGAGATAATATTCAATGATTATATATATGAATAAAATGAAATGGATATGGTGATATAAAATATAAATTTGAAAATTATTCATGATAATTCAAAGATCATAATCATGGAATAATAATTTTGAAGTTAAAAAGACAAGAATCGTTGAATAATCATAGATCATGAGCCAAGAGATCATATAATAAACATAAGATCATGTATTAAAGGGTATTTTAATAATAATAATCATAAAAAATAACAAAGTCTATCTACCATGTCATTCAATACATGTTGGGTTTGGTCTAACCACACATGTACCATCATTGGATTTGGGATAACTTTTCGTGTGGTATATTTTGAGATTGGGGTAACCACCTGTGTACCATATTTTAGGATTGGAATAAAATAACGTAAGAACCTGGACCTTCTGGCCATATGGTAGCCGCATACATGGTTTTGTGGGAGTGACTTGGAGGCCGCTTAAAGTAGAGTACGGAAAATGTGATTACACGTCGTGTACTCCAAAAGTACACACTGTGTACCTTTTTTTTCATTAAACACATCGGGGTCGCATCTGATGGACATAAACTACTACTTTTAGGATTTGTTTGTCTGAGATCATCGAGCATCCACAGATATTTGACAAGCCCCCAACCCTCTATCTGTCCTCCTATTCGAGCACCTTTGATTGCGTTGGAATCGCATCAGTGAGTTCTCTCTTCTGCTTGAGCCTTGTTTTCCAATTCCTCTTCTTTTCCATGTTATTGTTGGTTGAACATTTTGGATGTTTTCTAGATCTATGATGTTCCAAGGAGATTCACATTTCGAGGTTCAAGTATATGGGTCTCCTAAACCCGAGGTAGGTGGTTTGTGTCTTTCTGTTTGAAATCATAGAGTTTCATGTGCAAATTCCACCAATACCATTAAACTAGGTATTACATGTTTACTGCTCTGCCCATATTGTTTTCCTACCATGCAGGTATTCCTGTGTAGATGATATTTGGATACGAATAGGGTTGACTGTTATGCTTTGGATGTGTCTTGATCATGCATGTTTTTTACGGACGTTTGGTCTTGTTCATCTTTTGGATGCTTTTCCTGATTCCAAGCCTGTTGCATTAGGATGGAGTGTTTTCATTTCTGACATGATTGATATGATGTAGAATGTTTATCCAAGATGTTCTATAGGATTACTTTGGCTATATTTCACTTCTTTTCTCATTGACTTACATAGGGCTATGAGAACTGGGTGTCATACACTATAGGGGGAATTGACTACATGAGCCTCCCCATAGAGTCTTTGAGCAGTTTTGGAAATAAGGGGGGATTGACCGAGTGCACATCCTCAAAGAGAATAGAACTACATTTTACTATATGGGGAATTGATCGAGTGATCTTCCTCAGAGAGTCCTTGATTTCTTTAGACTAAAAGGGGAGAGACTGCTTGAGCATCCTCAGAGAGTCTGTATTTGAATTGAATGACATGGGCTATAAGGGGAATTGACTGAGTGAACATCCTCATAGAGTCTTATACCTTGAGTTTATAATGGTAATTTACTTGCGAGTTTCCTCATAGATTCCTTGAATACATTAGACTATAAAAGGAATGGACCGTGTGATCTTCCTCAGAGAGTCTTGCCTTAGTTTTGACTATAAGGGGATAGATCGTGAGCCCTTACTCAGAGAGTCTTTATGGAATTCCTATATAGAACAAGAGGGGTTAGACCGAGTGTGATTCCCAAAGGGTTGTCTATACTTCTTCGGTAGGACTAGATGGGATGGCTATGAGTACTACCCAGAGGGTTACCTATTTGTGATTAGCTGATTGCCTCACTATTTTTTGTTTGAACAGTGTATTGTTTACTGCTGATTACTTTACTATTTATTATTTATTTTACTTTTACCTACCATATACTCACTGATTTATAAGAACATATCTTCACGTGGATTCTTACTAAGATTTATTCTCACACCCTGTTTGGGTCATTCTTTTGGGCCCAAACAGATTATGTTGTTGCAGTTATAGATAAGGGAAAGCACTCTTATACTTCGGGTAATTGACTTGCTGTGGAGATGGAGAGAATGTGACCCATCAGTGTGACTTGTTTTTCTATTTTCCTAGACATATGTACCAGCCATTATTCTATATATATATAAATATATGTTCTCTAGTTGCTTACTATTCTAGTCTTCCGCTGTTACTGTTGTTGGATATTTAATGTTTCTACTATTGTGTGTGTTGTTTACTTCTAATGTGTACTCTTACAATGAGGGAATAGTTTCCCCACTATCACACCCAAATCCCTCGCTACTAGTTGGTAGCCTCTGGAATTCAGGGAAATGCACTTGAGGCCATCTGACCAACTGGGTACGGGGCGCCTATGGGTGGATTCTGGAACCGGGACATTACACAAACCATGTACCCTTTTAACATGTAAAATTTAAACATTACCTAATGATTAAATATCTATAATAGACCCATAAATCAAATAATAATATTCCAATCATATGTATTTCATAATAGAATCAGAACATTTGTTGTTTTTTCATTTTATTACACATGTAAAAGAAAACTATTTTAATCAATATTTCTGCATCATAAAAAATAACCATACATATATATATATAATGAATAATTATGGTATCATTGGATCATATTCCCAATGAATAATAAGTAATGTTCATGGAATTTTTCATAGTTTAAAAAATTCATTCAACTTTGAAAACACTCATTTAAAATCTAAAAATTTACTGTTTTCATGGAAAAAACATCCTTGGAAAATAAATGCCGAAAATTTTAATTGAATACTTAATTAAAATATTATTTTGCATTCCAAAAAACTTATTTCAACAGTAAATGTTATAGATAAGATTTCATTAACATATTTGGTTTAATATCATTATTCGAAAACAATAAGAATATTCATTTTATTAATAATTATAAAAAGGAAAAACAAATTGAAAAATGACCTTATTTAGTAAATGTAGAATATTAAATTTATTTTTAAAATATTTTAAATAAAATATTTATGTGGAAGAAAATATTCCTTAATGAAAAAAAGCAGAGGGAGTTATCCTTAAATAAATTCTTTTATGCTATTGAATTTATAGAGATGGGAAAATGAAATGATTTTATTATTTCAAATAATATATATAGTATAATACAATATTTTTTATTTTTTATAAATATATCATATTGTTTCATAATCATTAATCTATTTATAAAAAACCCTAACAAAAGGTGAGATTATAACCTAAAAACCTTAATACTTTTGTGACATTTGAATCATCAACCATATTTGAAAAAAAATTTAAAAATCAAGAATATAAATGGATTCAATATATTTAATGTAAATGGAATAATATATTAAAGAAACAAAAAAAGCAGTAAATATGGAATATGTCCCATATAAAAAAAATTGAGATGAGAAAGCCTTACCTTAGATTCAGTTTGATTCATAAGTAGTCAAAAATCAGTTATAATAAATCTGTATTTATTATATTTTTTTAATACAAACATATTCATACATATAATACCTTACATATTTTACTTATAAAATCTTATCACATGTTTATTAAAAATATTTCATTATGATCATCGTTTATGTTGATCACTGGTTCTTTTTTAATGTTTTTTGGGTATGGTATCTATTGTCCATTCACATTAATCATGGATCCATTTTGTAAACATTATTAATATTTTTATAAGTATCATATTTTTTCACTACAAACACTTTTATAAACACTCATATAAAATGATAACGAAAAATTAATTACATCACGTTGTGGAGATGATAGTCTGTACGTACGAACAAATGATATTTCCATTTGTTGATTGATAGAATGCAATAAAGGTAAATAATAATTTGAATTTATATAATAATTATTGTATAAAAAACATTATATATATATATATATTCATTATATATATCCTTATTTTTATTTATGTAAATCTAAAATTTAAAACAAATCACACTACATGATTGAGGTGGTAGTCTACACATACATATGAGAAATGTTACTATTTTACAATAGATTGGTAGATGAGAAGGTAGAAAATATATAACAATATAACAATAATAAATATTCCATATATATTATATTTAAATGTTAAATCCATCATAATAACAAACCCTAAAATCTAGTGACGTAATATGGATTATATCACTACTTGGAGGCAGTAGTCCACACATACGCTTGAGCGATACTTTTAAATTATATTTTGAGAGAGAGGAGGTGAAAAATCGGTGTCCCAAAATGTAAATAAAATATAAAAATATTAATTATACTATGTTTATTATGTTATTGTGAATATAATATATTTATAGGAAGTAAAAAAATAAACATTGATAGAGTAGTTAAGATGATTGCATATTCTTTGACAGACCTCCATTGGGTCAAAACCAAATCCTTATTATTATGGTATTAGGTTATTACCATAACATTAAGAATAAAGATAAGGAATCTAGAATGGTTTTTTGGGTAGGTATTGGCTAATTTAAATTTCTAAAATTGTGTGAATAAGGGAAGAGAAGACATTCCTTTTTATATGTGATGTTGGGACAAACATGGAATTAAAAAATAGTTAATTTATATATTGTCACTTCCATGTGTTTTTTTATATAATGGAATGTAAATAAATTTTTAGTTAATATTATTTTCTAAATATCTTCATCCTATAATATTGAGACATGTTTATGAGTATTTTTAGCTACATATCATAGCTTGACCACCTGGTAAATCAGCTTTAACCTGAACATGGTTTAGAAATATTTAATGTTTTTAATATTAATTATGCCAAAAAATGAATGTGGAACCATTACCAAATTAGTAACATCATATTCAAAATATAGAATTCATTTTATAAAAGTTAGTTTCTATAAGTGGAAGAGATAAATTTTAAAATAATCTCACAAAACAAAATAAAAATCTATTTTAAAACAGTTTTTTAAGTATAAAACAAAATTTGTTATCATTCATTGGAAAGAAAAAATGAAAAGTGAATAACAGAATATTATATTGGATATTTATTATTTATAATTATTTATTAGTCAATATATACTTATTTAATTTATTAGGATAAAAATATATATCACCCAATTAAAAATAGTTTTCAACAAAATAACTATTTACATTCAAATGATTTAATCATATGTCTGATCCATTTTATATTAAATTTATGGAATATTATTCATAAATTACCTATACATTTCATTAATTTAAATTTTTAATAGTGATCAAAATATTGGTATATATAAAAAATCATAAAAACTAAAAAAATACATTTCTTCATAAATTAAGTCTTTTAATTACGAAATGTTTCTATTAAACATTTAATGGTGATTTATTAAGCATTAATCAATGAATTTTAATTATGTAAATAATATATGTGTATATATATATGGGCTAAATTATATTCATACCCTTCAATAAATAGATAGGTTTTGAGGGACATACTATATTATTTTTCATGAATTGTTTGAGTTGTGTGTAAAGAAATATATCAAATAATAATTTTATTTAAAAGAAATAAATATAAAATATCAATCTATTATATGTTACATATCCCTTGAAAAAAATTAATTCCTGGTAGAGATATAATACTAAATATTACCCCTAAACGACTAAGTGTTTTGACTCTATCACTACCTTTGGATTGCAGGATTTCTATTGATGTGTCGTATCCCTAAGGTTTAGAAAGAATATAGCTCACTTCTCGAGGGATAATCCTTCTTAACATACCCACTATTATTTATGTTTATAAAGTATATTCTTTATATCTAAATGTATAGTTCATAATTTGAACCCTCACTATCCAATGATTTTTGAATATATGGTAGAGCCTCTATAGTTTCTTGTATTCATCCTCTCTAGGGGGGGGGTTATATACTATTTTCTCGATATCATTCCATGTTAATTATCATGTGGTGCCTCAGAAGTCAAAAAAAAACTTTATTTAACTCAATTATACTAAAAAAAATCTAAAATATTCTGGTACAAGATCAATCTGTAAGATCATATAGTCATAACCCTATATTCTAATGGAATTGAAACAAACCCACCATATGTTTTCTATAAAAATTGGAGTGTGGCAATGGAAACTTCCACGACCTGCTCCTATACTTGCATCAGTGAAACTATAGGTGATGGGAGAAATGAACACATCAATAGGGGAATTATAATGTCAACCATAATAATTAAAGTTAATCTCTTAATATCTCTAGTGAAATGTATTCCCTAAATGTTTCTTCATCTACAGAAGATGCAACTTAAGAATATACTATGGTTTCATCTTCTACTGCCATTCGGGTAAGTAATTCACTCATCAGCATTATTCCATCATATGGATCACTTTTTTTTCACCTCGTTTTAGTGCTGGAATAGGTAGTAGTTCCCCACCCTCTCCCATGACAGTTTCCTTTTTAATTTTTGGTTTGGGATGCTCTAATAAGGTTAACTTTTGGGGTATGTGGGTGGCCCCCTTCATGAATGACGAATGAGTCCACCTATGACAACTCATTGTTCATGGATACCTCTAATTTAAGAGGAATAGTGGTTCTAGTTTCCCATTTTGATCCCTAATGAATACATTAAATTAATCTATATATGCATATAAATCTATTGAGGATAGTAGATCATCTAACATGATCATATATATAATAAGAACTACATGCCATGTCATGAAATAAAAAGTCAAAAGGGAGATCTGATTTGTTGTAATGGGATTGTTTATCTATTCTTAATCCATCCACCCCTTCACTAATAGTGACCGTTTGTGGGAGTTTCTATCAACATTCCATTCATCATAGGTGTAGTTACTTATGAATAAGGAGGTGAGAGTTCATATTGAGTATCATCTATGACATCATTGAGGTTTACCTTAAAAGGATACCATTTATATAACATAGATTATGGGATCAAAGAATCATGGAAAAAAATAGTTGTTTATATATAAATATTAAAATATGAGGCATGGGTAAATTCATAGATTGAAATATTTAACCAGTCAAGATGTTCTTTTTCCAATATCACCATGTTACATCAATATATAATCAAATATAGAGGGGTTTCTAGACTTATCATTGGGGAAAAGGGCCTCTATGGGAGAAAAGTGGAATGTTGATTCATCTCCACTGATTGAAATATTTCCCTTGGGATATATGAAAAGTTCTTTTTTAAGGGTATTTAATCCTGTTGCACTTACTAGTGTTCCATAGATAATATACTCTAGATATTCCATTACATCATGCATCGTCCCTGTTTTATGTTAGAAGATAAAAGTGTATCTTCTTAAGAGTGGTATAAAAGTTAATGTTATTATTATTCAATAGTTTATGTCATCATAAGTCTTTATGGTCAAAGTGTTCAATCCACTCATCAGTACACTAATTGGTTATTATTTCTATGGGGAACCAATACAACATATATTGTACCCTCCTTGTGATAGGAAAACAATTTTCAATTGATAATATTGTTATATTCAAATCCTTAAAGTAATTTACATCATAAAGGTGTTAATAATTTTTTATTGTCTCAATAGGTTTTCAAGATACTATATCGGAGAATATGGATGCCACCTTAGATGGTACTCCATAGACACATGAAAACAACAGTTAATGGCCACCCCAACCAAAAGTGAACAACTTCTGGGAATAGGAAATCTAGAGAATTTTTAGTTGACCCCTATAACATCTTGAATAAGATGTTAACTCCATAATCATAACATGTTTTCCAATTTTCTTATCCTTAACTAGGGAACTACACCATTATCACCAAATCAACCACCTTGGCTCTAACTCCAGATGTGGCATCTTTTCATTAAGAAGATTCCAGTAAACGTATGTATGAGGATGATATAATGTCTTAGATCATTATCTAGTTGTTCCTTTATTATGGGGTGACCCTTATTACCATTTAACAAATATGTGGATGTAATAACTCTAGGGATATTTTTTAGTATTATCTCATGGGGGTATAATGATATCCAAGATCTGGAATACCCAGGTGTCTTCCTAATGAATTAAAGCAAGGAAGTATACAAACCCAATATTTAATTATAATGTCTAAACATAATGTTATATTTAATAATAGAATTTTACCAAAATATTACATGATCCATATCTAAAAATATTTTATATAAGTAAGTGTTTTTGTGTATTTTTTAATCCAAATTATTTAACATATTTTAACAAATGATTAGTATAAACAGAAGAAGTAAAATAATATTTATTATTATTTATAAAATATTAAATTGAACCAATATATAATATAATAGTGAATTGTATTGAAAATCTACTATCTATACTAAAGATGGATTCTTACCACATACGTGTCACCTCCATATATGAACACGTCACCTAATTGTATGTTTACCTGTTTCCAATTACGGGCTTCCCTCGAACGTGTTACCATTTCCTCCGCGCTTCATCGACTGTTTCCTCCCGCTTAGGGTTTCCTGCATCTGTCGTGAAGCGTTGCTAACGAAACCCTAAATCACCGAATACCCTCTCGACACCGCCTACCTCACCACCTCCCATCCTTGACTCCAATCCTCGACTCTATCCTCGACCCCTCTCGACCCCTCTCAACACCGCCTACCTCATCAAGCTGTGATTTCCCTCCCCTCTAATCGACGGTACCCACAAACCAGTGCTGTTTTTCTCACGATTCAGCTCCTATAATCCATGGGTTAATGCTCGCGATACCCCTCATCTACATCCATCAATTTCTGTCGGCTGTTCTAGGGTTCCCACTACATTTTTAGTTATCCATCCTCCTCACCGCACAACCCATTAAACATTTTCTTCACCATCGAGCTTCTTCGACATCTCCAGTAATATTCTCTTCCTCCACAACTGACATCCCACCGCCGTTCCACTCACCCCTCTACAGTTTTCAGATTATCTTCACCATCTATGGTACCTCCATTGTTTTCTTCGACAATGTATATTTCCTAGCTATAGTATGATAGTCAATTGGTTAACCATGGTAGAATATTTTTGACTGATTTGGTGTTCTTTTAGCACCCAGATGTTTTTAATAGATCGACTGAAGCATGTTAGTCTATATAGTGGTGGAAATTACATATTTTGTGGAACTAGGCCATCCAATAGAATTTATATTATCATAATTCTTCCATTATTTATCCATTAGTTTTTTTCATTGAATCGCATTCTATATTTTTATCTGGATATAGTATGATAGTCAACTGGTTCACCACAGGAAATGATTTTTGACAGATTTGGTGTTTTTTCAGTGCCCAGATGTTTGTAATACATCGGCTGAAGCATTTGAGTCTATTCAGAGGTGGAACATATATAGGTTTTGGTACTAGTCTATTTAATATAGGTTGTACTAGAATAATTCTTCCTTTGTTTATCTATTTTCTGTTTTCATTGACTCGCATTCTAGATTTGTATCACAGTTTTTAAAATACAGTCCTTTGTTGTCTTCTTCACCTATCATTTTATTTTTATTATGGTTTTTTGATTACTATTATATTTTAGATGTCAAGATATGAAAACCAATCTTTTCTATGATGATATTAGTTTTATGTGAATATTTAAGGTTATAAACCTGTTATTTTATTTGCTTTCAGGTGGCCACCTCTTATTCACACCTTCATGTCCAAGAAGTTACAAATTCCACCATTTAAAATATGATGAATCATTTAGTTCAGCCTCCCTTTGATTTAAGTCATCTGGTATGATTTCTCTAGTTCATATCCTTCAAGTCAACCTTTTATTTACATAATATATATTTTGTTTTTATGAATTTATTATCTCACTTTTTCTCTAATTATCCTTTATTTAGATTTTTCATCTGGCTATAGTATTATAGTCAACTGGTTCACCATGGGAAAATATTTTTGACAGATTTGGTGTTTTTTCAGTGCCTAGATGTTTGTAATAGATCATTTGAATCATGTGAGTCCATACAGAGGTAGAACATATGTAGGTTGTGGTACTAGGCTATCCAATAGAGGTCATATTAGCTTAATTCTTCCATTATTTATCCATTTTTTGTGTTTATTGACTCTCATTCTAGATTTGTATCACAGTTTTTAGAATATAGTCCTTTGTTGTGTTCTTCACTGATCATTTTATATTCCATGACTCCAAATATGTGCCATATGAATTTCATTTAAATGCATGGAAAATAGATTTGGTCATAATTTTTTGATATCATGATCTTATGTTTTCCATTCTTTGTTCATTTTTTTTGTTTTTAATATCTTAACTGTATGTTTTGTTTGGAATTAGATAAAAAAATCATTATTGTTACAAATTTATTCAAATATATAATTAATCATCTATATTGTGTATTGTGAAATGAATTGGTTTTGTTGACGAAAATTGATTTGAAATATTTTTTGTGTTTTTGTTGTTTTTTATTTAATGGGATGTTTATTTTTTATACCAATATTCACCTTTTATGTGAATATTTAAGGTTATAAACCTATGATTTTATTTTATTTCAGGTGGCCACCACTTATTCATGCCCTCATTGTCCATGAATTTGCACGTTCCACCATTTGAACTATGATGAATCATTTTGTTCAATCTCCCTTTGAATTAAGTCATCTGGTATGATTTCTTTAGTTCATATCCCTCAAGTCAGCCTTTTATTTCCGTCATGTGTGTTTTATTTTTTTCAATTTCTTATCTTTCTGTTTCTCTATTTTTTGTTTATTTGGATTTTTCATTTAGATATGGATTATTAGATTTTCTATTACTCATCCATTTTCATTGTCAAATTATTCTAACTTTTCATTAACCCATTGCATCAGTCCCTTTATATCCCAGGTAAAAGCGATTCCATGTAAATTCTTAGTCACTAGCTTTGTTTCTCTTTCATTCAATGTCTGTTGTTCTTTATATTTTCATATGTTTGTTACTTTTCTGTATTTGATTTTATTTTAGATGAAATATTCATTATATCTATAAATATACATGCTATGTTATTAAATATATGCAGCAAGGAAGAGTAAATCAGTTTTTAAATTTATGTTCCATGACTCGAAATATGTGCCATATGAATTTTCTTTAAATGCATGAAAACTAGATATGGTGATCATTGTTTTATATCATGATCTTATTTTCTCAATTCTATGTTCATTTTTTTGGTTTTTAATATCTTAACTCTATGTTTTTTTGGAATTAGACAAAAAAAATCATTATTGTTACAAATTGATTCAAATATCCAAATAATCATTTGTATTGTTTATTGTGAAATGAGTTGTTTTTATTGAGGGAAATTGATTTGATTTATTTTTTGTGTTTATTATTGTTTTTTATTAAATGAGATGTTTAATGTTTATATCAATATTCACCTTTTAGAATAATGATTACTCAATAGATAGGGTTGGAGAAATTAATAGCCTTTAACCAAGTGAATGTGTTGATTGGTAAAATCAATGGAAGGGCAGTTACAGTTTCTACTATAGGTCGATGTCACTGCTGTTGGTTCTAATACAGGCACATTGGCATGCAACCCACAAGCAAGAAGGAACATCCATTCAAGGTAATGGGAATCTATGTGCATATCACTTCTCAATTATTGGTTTTCATAAGAGAGAATTTAACATATTATTTTGTTTCCATGTAATTTTCCGAACATAAAATTTAAATTCAAACATAGTTTTATGGTTGTAATTATAATAACCTTTATATGAGAATAATTCTATCGTACTCAATTGTTGTTCTTGATATCAATGTATCACAATATTTTTTCCATTAGTCATTTAATGTTTCATGATGATATGTTGCAACAGGTGATGAAATTATTGGTACAATAATTTATAATAGTTCAACTTTTCAAAACAAAACATTTTTATCCCAAGCAAGCTTTGATTTGTGGTTCTTGCATGTAATATTTTTACAGGATACATATCTATTTTCATGCAAATAATCAAAACATTTAATATTAATTGTTATCTTATATGTATCAGTTTTATACATATTAATGTTTGTATATTATTTGTGTAACTTATATGTATTCACAATTGAAATATTCAGGTTCATATTCAATTCAAAATTGAAATATGTAGGTTCAGAATTGAAATATGCGGGTTCATTTTTCTTTCATAATTGAAATTTTTAGGTTCATAATAATATCAGGTTTATACATATTAATTTAATGTTTATACATATTAATGTTTGAAAATTATTTCATAATTGAAAGCTATATGTTGAAGGTTCATGACATGGGTGAATGTCTACAATTAGTCATAACAAATATGGAAGCCTGTCTACTTCCCCTTTAAATGTGTCTATTTAGGTGAGCTTTAAAACCAACAACACAACACTCTTAAGATGATTCGAAGGTTCAGTTCAGGTTTTCATGAATGCTGAATGTTCAGTTTCAATTTTATATTTATTATCATGAATTTAAATTAAAATAAATTAGGTTTTCTTCATTTAATCTAATATAAATAGGAAAATGAATTATCAATATTCATCTATGCCTTTTAATTATAACTAAAATTACCTTTAGGCTTTCATAATTCAATATTAGAGGGATTATTAGTATTCATATTCCATGGTTTACACTGTAGTCTGGACTCAGGCATTCATTAAGGAAACTATTTAATATTTTCCAATTATTTATAATGATACAATGTACTTTTCATGATCCATTATTTCATATTATTTTCCTTATAATGAACTCTATTTTTTCATTGAATTTATTATAATAATGAAATAAACATGGTCATTCTCTTTGTTAACCAATTGAAGAAACAATATGTTAGAATTTGATATGTTTTGACTATTCAATTTAATATGTTTATTGATCTATTTTTAGAATGGAAAAAACACCACTGTCAATTGGTTATTATTCTACATGAAGTGCATCTATATTTACTAAAAATGGGTGGTTTTTTGAAATCTGTAGGTACACTTTCCCCTAGTACTTATAAACTTTTTTTCATTGAAACAAGATGCATGGATTAGTGTTCTTTTGTCATTATGCCTCTGAATCACTTAATGTAACACAATACATTTTTATTAGTAATTAAACTATGTTTCTTTATGTTTTGTAACTTATTTTTTAAGCGTTCTGTACAAATTCTAATCTTTATGGAAGGAGAATATAGGGATGTTCCAGTAGGTGGAATTAAAGAGATGACAGTTGAAGGATCATTATCAATACATTCAACTCTTCTGGCACATCTTATTATAGCAGATACTGCGCATTGTTCAAAGGCAAGAAAAATAATTCATTAAGAAATAATTCTTCTTTATGGACTAACTTCTCAATCCCCCTACCATTTATGTATCTTTTATTCCTTCATTATATTTTTTCATTTCTGTTTCCAATATTTTTTAAATAATGAACATTTATTTTTCAAATGGCAGATTTATATGGTTTTAGAAGTGATATGGCATACCCCTAATATAATTAACATTTTTTCCCAACTGAATGATGTATCTTTACATTAAAATATTTCTAAATTTTTTTCCTTTCATGTAATCAATTCGAACTGGTTCTTTCTCTATCATTAAGAAGTAGAGTGCTGCTGGTTTGCTTTTATCAAACAAGCTGTTATGAATTTATCCAAGGGAAATGCAGTCAATGTTATGCAGTCAAGGTACCATGGGTAAATAGATTTGTATGAATCATGTTTTTAATTTTACCAAAAAGAAATACCATTCATCCATGTTCTTGATTACCTCTATGTACCCTAAATGTACTCTATACTGCATAATGTCAATTCTTTATACCTTATGAATTAATTTTCCCACTTTAAGCTATTTTTTATTGACTTTTTCTTATAATTTTTTCATGGGTTATTACAATACATCTAATTTTATGATTTATCAATTACGGTTCTGTGCTTTTGGTAACAAATGATGTTCAATTATTTTATTATTTTCATGTTGTTATACATCATCCAGACTTTAGGTGTCTGTGAGCTATCATTCTGTCTAGAAATTGATTTCTCTTTTAGTGTGGGTGGATATTTTGGGCATTGTGGGGCTTCCAACTATACTGTATTGGGAAATACGAATCTTATTTTAAAAAATAATCTCTCATGGAATGTCATTTAGTGCAACCGAATGTATTTGATATGTCTACATCCCCACTTTCTTCTCTATATTGTTCTAGACAAAATGTCAATGAAGTTCTTGGAAGTATCATATTGGTGCACCGTCATTCAAAGTGGACTTACGTTTACAAAATATCTTACAGGTTTTTGAATCTTAACATATTCCAGATTAGTTATAGGTAAGTTATTCCCTATTAGTTAAACATATATATTCATGTATTACTTATTTAAGTGTATCCAAATTTTGAAAACCTGGTGTTTCTACATATATTTTCTATATATCTATGGATTGATTATTTTAGTGTTTCCATTTTGGTCATGCATATAATCTTCTATTCGGAAACATTAATGTATGTGAAGGTAAGAAAATTGGATGAATGTGTAGTTGATCAGCTCATGGATTATTTCCTATTCTTCAACCACTATAAATCCTTCTCACAACTAAAAAATTAGGTACAAAAGAAACAGAGTTTTCTAGAAATTTTTTTATATTGTCAATAGAGCATTTAATAATAAAGGCAATTTTCCAATGTTTATTATTGATATTTCTTATTTGAAATGTATGACACTACCTCTCTAATTCCATAATGTTAAATCTTTGGAAACATTGGCTGTTATAGGAGTTCCATATTTGGTAGTTAAGGTTATAAAACATGTGATGGAGCTACAGTTTTAACACCACTATACATGTACTCTAAAAATAGAACCCATTTTAACTATCGTTTTTAATAGTAGATTCTTCACTGTAAATTATTATTATTGAATATTTTAACATATGAGTGTTGAGATGGAACACACACATTCCAACAATAAAACATGCTTCATGAATAGTAGGCCGGAAAGATTATCATTCCTATCCATAGGTATGTATCTTATTATTTTTTTAATTTCATTTCACGTTCTTGTTTTCATGAAATATTTTTTGTTTAATGTATCACCCTCATTATAGGTTTTCCTATTACCTCATCTACCTTACCTTATGTTTTCCAAACCAAAATTTCACTTCAAATATGGGACATGACATCCATATACTTAGGGAACTGATGAAAAGTCAGATCTCTATCATTTACAAAGGTTTTTTTCTTACTGAACATATTTATTTTAATACTAGACTAAAACAATTTTTTAATATTATTATTTTAGTATCCATTGTAGATTAAAAATCTGAATATTCTTTTACTTTTATCTTAATTTATTTTTTAATTACATATAATTTGTCTTAGATGTTCAATAACAGTGTTCAATATGGATGTTCCCTTATTAAAACATCACCTTTAATAACAATGTTCAAGATGGATGTCTCCATATATCAGGTATGGTGTTTTTGTAAATTTTTTTAATCATTATACTATTCCCTTTCCATCCATTCATTATTTTCTATTTAACAACAAAGTAATTTTTCTGGAATCTGTATCACTTATGTTTCTGCATGTTCTATATTGACTTATACATTATACTTCTTAGAGTTTATATAGAATAGTGATACTGACTCATGATATATCATGATTCATTTTGTTTTCATCTAGTTTTTGATTCAATTACATTTTTACAGGTCTTATGAAGTGGTTGAAGGCTTCATTTACCCTTGATTTGTCTATGTTCAAGTAGGGTTTAAAACCCATAATACAAAACTCATTACATTGACTGAAGAAGGTAGACATTCAGATGAGGGGAAATGTCACTCCCGGATGAGGGGAAATGTCACTACTGTATGAGGGGAAATGTCACTGCTTTCTAATTCCATGAGGCATGCACATACTACATTAGTTTTTTTATTATGTTTTAGTATGTTTTTACGTGTTTATAACCCTACATTGATTGTGTAATTCATTTATGAACTGATGATATTTGGAACTCTTTGACCATGATATATGGGATTGTAGTTTTGATTGAAATGTTTTTCAAGTTTATATCTATATAGATCATACCAGACATTTTATAATAATTATATGGTCATGAACCCTACACCAATAGGTCATATGAAAAAAGAAGAGAAAACATATTTACACTACTGGAAATACAGGATTTCCCAACAGTTTAGAACCATTGGGAAAGGCTGCAGAACCGTTGGTATATGTTATACCAACGGTTCTGCAAATAGTAGGGAAGTAAGCTGTTGGGAAAAACTTTTCCCAATGGTTTACAGTGAACCGTTGGGATAGGGTGGAGAAAAATTACCCTATCCCAACGGTTGTAAACCATTGGGATAAAGTGCTGAAAATTACCATGTTTTTCCCAACGGTTTTCAAAACCGTTGGGAAAAACCCAAATCTCCTCTTTCCCAATGGTTCATAACCATTGGTAAAAGTGTTTTACCAACGGTTTTAAGAACCCTTGGTAAAACAAAACCTAGACATTCTATGCCAATGGTTTTCAACCGTTGGCATAGCCTCTACTGGGAAAATTGCACAACAGTTCTAAAATTTTTCCATCAGCTCCAATTTACAACTAGCTCTCCGATTTTCCCACCATTTCAATCCAATTATTGTACCTGCAATAAAATAACACATACATATACAATTATTGTACCTACAATAACTGACTAAAACATACATATAGAGAACAAATTCATACACATTTAACATATAATGGTGGAACTATACACATCCATAATTAAATTAGAATTCATAACGTAATTATAAACATACATAATTAATTTATAATTCAATTTAAAATTTAGATGACAATTATATGTGGAATCCGGAATTCAATTCATAGTTTGATCGGTTTTTTGCATACTATATATTTTTACCAAAAATAATGTCCATTTTAAACAAAATACATACACCTGGAGTGCTACCGGCCACACCGCGCCTCGGATTGAGGCGGATTTGACTCTTACACATCACATATGACCCATGGATTGTTGTGCTAATGTATCGACACAATCCAAATGCGTTTGGTTGATTTTCTGTATGCCAATTGATGTTTTTCAATTATAATGACATACTTTTGAAACAAAAGGCAGACACTTTGAGTGGTTCTGACCACACCGTGTGTCAGATTGAGGCGGCGTTGACTCGTACACGTCACATATGACCCATGGATCATTCTCCTAAAGTTTCAATGGAATCCAAATGCGTTTGGTCGGTTTTCTATATGTACTTAAATTGTTGTCCATTTTAAGCAAAAGAGAGCCACTTAGACTGATTCCGGCCACACCGTGCCTCAGAATAAGACGGGGTTGACTCGTACACGTCACATATGACCCATGGATCGTTGTGATAAAGTATTGACACAATCAAAATGCGTTTGGTCGGTTTTCCGTATGCCAGTTGATGTTTTTAACTTCAAATTATGTCCTTTTGAAACAAAAGATAGACACTTTGAGTGGTGGCGGCCACACCGCACCTCAGATTGAGGCGGGGTTGACTCATGCATGTCACATATGACCCATTTATCGTTGTGCTAATGTATCGACACAATCTGAATGCATTTGGTCAGTTTTCCAAATGCCAGTTGATTTTTTTCAATTAAAATGACGTACTTTTGAAACAAAAGGCAGACACTTTGAGTGGTTTCGGCCACACCGTGCCTCGGATTGAGAAAGAGTTGACTCTTACACGTCACATATGACCCATGGATCATTATCCTAAAGTTTCAATGGAGACCGAATGCGTTTGGTCAGTTTTCTGTATGTACTTAAATTGTTGTCCATTTTAAGAAAAAGAGATCCACTTAGAGTGATTCCGGCCACACCATGCCTCGGATTGATGCAGGGTTGACTCGTACACATCACATATGACCCATGGATCGTTGTTCTAGAGTATCGACACAATCCGAATGCATTTGGTCGGTTTTCCGTATGCCAGTTGATGTTTTTCACTTCAAATGACGTCCTTTTGAAACAAAAGACAGACATTATGAGTGGTGGAGGCCACACCACCCCTCGGATTGAGGATGGGTTGACTCGTACACGTCTCTTATGAACCATGGATCGTTGTGCTAATGTATCAACACAATCCGAATGCGTTTGGTTGGTTTTCCGTATTCCAGTTAATGTTTTTCAATTAAAATGACATCCTTTTGAAACAAAAGGCAGACACTTTGAGTGGTGGCGGACACACCGCACCTCAGATTGAGGCGGGGTTGACTCGTACACGTCACATATGACCAATGGATCGTTGTGATTATGTATCGACACAATCCGAATGCGTTTGGTCGGTTTTCCGTTTGCTAGTTGATGTTTTTCAATTAAAATGACGTACTTTTGAAATAAAAGGCGGACGCTTTGAGTGGTTCCGGCCACACCATGCCTCAGATTGAGGCGGCGTTGACTCGTACATGTCACATATGACCCATGGATCGTTCTCGTAAAGTTTCAATGGAAACCGAATGCATTTGGTCGGTTTTCTGTATGTACTTAAATTGTTGTACATTTTAAGCAAAAGAGAGCCACTTAGAGTGATTCCAGCCACAACGTGCCTCAGATTAAGGTGGGGTTGACTTGTACACATCACATATGACCCATGGATCGTTGTTCTAATGTATCAACACAATACAAATGCGTTTGATCAGTTTTCCGTATGCCAGTTGATGTTTTTCAATTAAAATGACGTCCTTTTGAAAGAAAAGGCAGACACTTTGAGTGGTGGTGGCCACACCGCGCCTCGGATTGAGGCGAGGTTGACTCATAAATGTCAAATATTACCCATGTATCGTTGCGCTAATGTATAGATTCAATCTGAATGCGTTTTGTCGGTTTTCCGTATGCCAGTTGATGTTTTTCAATGAAAATGACGTACTTTGGAAACAAAAGGCAGGCACTTTGAGTGGTTCCGGCCACACCACGCCTCAGATTGAGGCGGATTTGACTTTTACATGTCACATATGACCCATGGACTGTTCTCCTAATTTTTCAATGGAAACCGAATGCGTTTGGTCGGTTTTACGTATGTACTTAAATTGTTGTCCATTTTAAGAAAAAGAGAGCCACTTAGAGTGATTCTGGGCACACCGCTCCTCAGATTGAGGCAGGATTGACTCGTACACGTCACATATAACCCATGGATCATTGTGCTAAAGTATCGACACAATCCGAATGAGTTTTGTCGGTTTTCCGTATGCCAGTTGATGTTTTTACTTCAAATGACGTCCTTTTGAAACAAAAGACAGACACTTTGAGCGGTGGTGGCCACACTGCACCTCAGATTGAGTAGGGGTTGACTCGTACATGTCCCATATGACCCATGTATCGTTGTGCTACTGTATCGACACAATACAAATGTGTTTGGTCAGTTTTCCGTATGCTAGTTGATGATTTTCAATTAAAATGACGTTCTTTTGAAACAAAAGGCAGACACTTTGAGTGGTGGAGGCCACACCGCGCCTCGTATTGAGGCAGGGTTGACTCGTACATGTCACATATGACCCATGGATCGTTGTGCTAATGTATCGACACAATCCAAATGCGCTTGGTCGGTTTTCCGTATGCTGGTTGATGTTTTTTAATTAAAATGACGTACTTTTGAAACAAAAGGCAGACACTTTGAGTAGTGCCGACCACACTGCACCTCGGATTGAGGTGGCATTGACTCGTACACGTCACATATGACCCATGGATCGTTTTCCTAAAGTTTCAATGGAAACCGACTGCGTTTGGTCGGTTTTCTGCATGTACTTAAATTGTTGTCCATTTTAAGAAAAAGAGAGCCACTTAGAGTGATTTCAGCCACACCGTGCCTCAGATTAAGGTGGGGTTGACTCGTACACATCACATATGATCCAGGGATCATTGTGCTAATGTATCGACACAATCTGAATGCGTTTGGTCGGTTTCCCGTATGCCAATTGAAGTTTTTTTAATTAAAATGACGTCCTTTTGAAAGAAAAGGCAGACACTTTTAGTGGTGGTGGCCACACCGCGCCTCGGATTGAGGCGGGGTTGACTCGTACACGTCACATATGACCCATGGATCGTTTTTCTCATGTATTGACACAATCCGAATGCATTTGGTCAGTTTTCCGTATGCCAGTTGATGTTTTTCAATTAAAATGATGTACTTTTGAAACAAAAGGCAGACACTTTGAGTGGTTCCGGCCACACCACGCCTCGGATTGAGGCGGAGTTTACTCGTACACGTCACATATGACCCATGGATAGTTCTACTAAAGTTTCAATGGAAACTGACTGCGTTTGGTTAGTTTTCCGTATGTACCTAAATTGTTGTCCATTTTATGAAAAAGAGAGACACTTAGAGTGATTCCGGCCACACTGTGCCTCATATTATGGTGGGGTTGACTCGTACACGTCACATATGACCCATGGATTGTTGTTATAAAGTATCGACACAATCTGAATGCGTTTGTTTGGTTTTCCGTATGCCAGTTGATGTTTTCACTTCAAATTATGTCCTTTTGAAACAAAAGACAAACACTTTGAGTGGTGGAGACCACACCATGCCTCAGATTGAGGCGGAGTTGAGTCGTACACATCACATATGACCCATGGATCACTGTGCTAATGTATCGACACAATCCGAATGCGTTTGGTTGGTTTTCCATATGCCAGTGGATGTTTTTCAATTAAGATGACATCCTTTTGAAACAAAAGGCAGACACTTTGAGTGGTGGCCACCAAACCGTGCCTCGGATTGAGGTAGGGTTGACTCGTACACGTCACATATGACCCATGGACCGTTGTGATAATTTATCGACACAATCCGAAGGCATTTGGTTGGTTTTCCGTATGCCAGTTGATGTTTTTCATTTAAAATGACGTACTATTGAAACAAAAGGCGGACACTTTTAGTGGTTCCAGCCACACCGCGCCTCGGATTGAGGCAGAGTTGACTCGTACACGTCACATATGACCCATGGATTGTTATCCTAAAGTTTCAATGGAAACCAAATGCGTTTGGTCGGTTTTCTATATGTACTTAAATTGTTGTCCATTTTAAGAAAAAGAGAGCCACTTAGAGTGATTCCGGCCACACCATGCCTCAGATTAAGGCGGGATTGACTCGTACACGTCAAATATGACCCATATATCGTTGTACTTAATTTTTTTCCATTTTATGAGAATCCTCTGCGTGGGGGGCTGTCCGGGGGCTGTTCGGGGGGCTGTTTGGGGGGCTGTTCGGGGCTATTCGGGGGGTTGTCCGGGGTCCAAGGTAGAGGGTGGGGGGGGGGGGGGGCTGTCCGGGGGGCTATCCCGTGGGGTTGTCCGGGGTCCAGAGAGGAGTGTGGGGGGGCTATCTGGGGGGCTGTCTGGGGGGCTGTTTGGCGGGGCTGTCCGGGGTCCAGGGAGGATTGTGGGGGGTTGTCCAGGGTCCAGGAAGGAGGGGGGTTCCCAAACACACAACCACTAAAAGAGAAAAACATCTATAAAAATAGATAATATATAAAAATAACTCAACACCAATACTATGCTACGAGTCTAGATAAAACCAACAACTAGAATAGATTAAATATTAAATCTCAGTAATATCAGTCAAAAATGTAATGGATCAACTTGTCCCACATCACCATCACCATCATCACCATCATCATCATCACCCTCATCCTCGTCCCCATCATCATCCTCACCCTCTCCCTCCTCCTCGTCCTCGCCCTCGTCCTCGCCCTCCTCCTCGTCCTCACCCTCCTCCTCACCCTCGCCACCCGCCTCGCCCTCCTCCTCTCCCTCCTCTTCCGCATCAGACTCCTCGCCATCATCATCGTCAAGCTAGACATAGTCCTGAAGACCACTAGAACTGCCACCTGGTGCACCGTATATAGAATGTATCAATGACATATACTCATCAAAAGCTGGGCTGGCCTCTGCTGGAAGTATAGAACGTAGAACTTCAATAAATTTCATAAACGCACTGTTTTCCCTAGCAGACTATTCTGCCGTCTCTGTGGCCCTTTTCTCAGCCTGTTCTTCCTGTTCCCTAACTTGCTGCATCATGGTGGCACTACATCTCATACCTGAGGAGGGCCAATACCTCGTCGGGGCTATCCTAGGTCGGCAGCGTACTCTGCCAGAATGCTCCTCTCCCAACACCTGATGTAAGTGATATGTTGGCCCAAAATTGTCTGGTTCTTGGGCATCGAGGGCCTCTAAGGCAGCCTGTTACAAATATAAATATATCATTAAGTTACAAAATAGATATTAAAAAATAAATTCAACAGATTAAAACTTACAATCTGCTGCTGAGTCGCTTCATTGACGGCACCTCCATCCTTTTTCCATCTACTCGAGCAAAACAGTTTTGCTCGAGGCACAAATCCTTCAATATTTTGTATTTGCCTCTACAATGACATTGAAAACTAAAGTTATTTGAAAACTTTAGCAGACTATTAAATAATTGAAGAAATAAAAGAAAGTGTAAGTCATAAGGAAAACTTATAAACAATTGTCATACCTGCTTCCTCTCATGATCAGGCATCGTAGTGCATCCCAGTGTGTGGAGGTATTTTTTTGGCATCAATGTTCTTTTTATTATTTCCAGATGATTCCTAAATAAAATTAGAAAATGAAACAGATAATATTAATGAAAAACATGAAAGTTATCATTTAAATACCTCAAATATTATTAATAACTTAAACTGGGTACTCGTCCAATGAGTAATCATCTGACGATGCTGCTCTATAGGACAATCATCCACCACTGGTACCGCCTCTAACTCAGTGCCAACTCTAGAAACCCAGCCAATATACAAGTCATGCTTGTAGGCTCTCCAATGCTCGCCTAAATCCTTTAGACATTCCAATCGTGCACCCTCATCATCAGGAAAATTAAATAGAAGCTGAAATCAAAATATTAATTCATATAAATACAAAAATAATTCAAGGCATTAAATAGAACAGGATTTTTTACCCATATCTTTGCCAAAGCTCTATCCTTGACCTCATGTAGAAAATGTCTCCATGGTAGCGGGCTGACGGGAATGATGTCGGAGTATTTGGCAAGCGTCACCAAAAAACTCCGACATTGCTACCCTGTTTTCTCAACCATTTGGTTGTCTTCATTATAATCCACCATAACCTGTGTGCAGCAGTTCCACACCGAACGCATGCATGTACACCCCCGCCCATGCCTCCTGTCAGTAGATGTATCTGTCATGAAAGAAAAACAAATATTTTATCAAAACATGTTATAATGAAAATAAATATTTCTATAACAATTTGTTAGGGTTCTATAAATATACCTGTGCCGGTCTGATCGCTGAGTGCCGCTGGATCCATAGAAACTGATGGAACACCCTGTGGTGGAACAGGAGTCGAAGAAGATGGAATATAGAAGCCCAGAGAGATAGAAGTAGAAGGAAAAGAAGATGGGACAGCTGTCTGACCGGATGCTGACTGAGGAGTGGGAATCATCATGGGATGTGAAAATGATGGTCCAGAAGATGCAGAAGGTAGCGAAAACATGGGAGGCCTAAATATCATGTGTGTCTCTAACGACACACCAGGATCAGAATGTGGGATGGATGACATGTCAGTGGGAGGGGCAGGGTCTAGTCGGGTACGCGCAGCTGCTCGTCCACCTCTGGTACGAACCCTCCTCGTACCACCGGCCTGAGTACTAGGACCAGTACTAGGCTCCTCATCGAATAACTGTGGACGTATAGGTGGATCCTAAAAAAATGTTTACAAAACAATTAATCACATGACATTATATATTCTTTAAATATATCAATTTGAAATAATGTACTCACTACAGGCACTAATAGTGGAATTCCCAACTCCATCATTCGACGATTGTTATCCGTCATTTTTTTCCTTCGTCTCTCTTCAATTGGCTTAATTTCTTGCATTTTGAAAACAAATTTGTAATTAATTAGAAAAAGAAAACTAATGTGTAACCCAAAAACCTAAATATATGAGGGAATAGAGGGATTCATTGGTAATTTAGCTATCAATTGTTTTAGAAGATCTTGAATAGATTTAATAAATCATACAAGTTGTAATGTTCACCAAGTTAGAAATATTGTTTGACTATGTTCGAATACAATTTAATTCCAAATTAAAAAATTCAATTCAAATAAAACTGCAACCAATAAACATTGAAAATTCACATAATTTTCAATTAAGCTATCAATTGTTTTAGAAGATCTAGAATGGATTTAATAAATCATACAAGTTGTATTGTTCACCAGGTTAGAAATATTGTTTGACTATGTTTGAATACAGTTCAATTCCAAATTAGAAAATGCAATTTAAATAAAACTACAACCAATAAACATTGAAAATTCACATAATGGTCAATTAAGCTTTCAGTTGTTTTAGAAGAGCTTGAATGGATTTAATAAATCATACAAGTTGTAATGTTCACCAAGTTAGAAATATTGTTTGACTATGTTTGAATACAGTTCAATTCCAAATTAAAAAATTCAATTCAAATAAAAGTGCAACCAATAAACATTGAAAATTCACATAATGGTCAAGTCAACTATCAATTGTTTTAGAAGAGCTTGAATGGATTTAATAAATCATAAAAGTTTTAATGTTCACCAAGTTAGAAATATTGTTTGACTATGTTTGAATATAGTTGAATTCCAAATTAGAAAATGCAATTCAAATAAAACTGCAACCAATAAACATTGAAAATTCACATAATGGTCAATTAAGCTATCAATTGTTTTAGAAGAGCTTGAATGGATTTAATAAATCATACAAGTTGTAATGTTCACCAAGTTAGAAATATTGTTTTACTATGTTTGAATACAGTTCAATTCCAAATTAGAAAATGCAACTGCAACCAAGAAACATTGAAAATTCACATAACGGTCAAGTCAGCTATCAATTGTTTTAGAAGATCTTGAATGGATTTAATAAATCATACAAGTTGTAATTTTCACCAAGTTAGAAATATTGTTTGACTATGTTTGAATACAGTTCAATTCCAAATTAGAAAATTCAATTCAAATAAACCTACAACCAATAAACATTGAAAATTCACATAAAGGTCAAGTCAGCTAAAACATATTTGTGATCAATACTAAATCAATTTGAATATTACCAACCTTAACAACCCAACTCGAGGTAAACCAAAAGAATTGAGAACATGGATGAATGATTCTATATATTTTCAACCACAACATCAGGTTCACAATCAACTCTGACAATTGAGCTATTTGAGTCATGAAAAGAAATAAATGGATTGGTTATAAAGGCACTAGGGATAGTTTCAATTCCATCATCACCATCATCAAAAATATGTCTTGGAATTACTTCAACTATGACACCAAATTTTGGTCGAAGTTGGTATTTGACATAAAAAACATGTTTATCCATTGATGCCAACACATATGGTTTTTCGGTAGCAAGAGTGCGAGTCATATTAATTACTCGAAATCCACAATCATCAATAAATGTGCCATGTCTCGTCATCGAATCAAACCAATGGCATTTCATCATTGTGACTCATCCATGAGAGTAATAATCCAATATTATTATTTTCTCAACGACTCCATAATAACCCACATTTTCAAATCACGGTCTACTATATGATGCACTGGCATAACAATCTGTTGTGGTAGTAACCATAACACCATCATGTTGTGTTCTCATGTTCTTTGCTCGTTTAGTGACAATAAATTTGTACCCATTGATAACAATTGATTTACAGTCACGAACCATGGTATTAGGACCAAAATCCAAAGCTCTTATTTCCTCAGAGACAGAGTTAGAAGACAAACTCAATACTTGCAATATAAATGACTATTAAACTTAATTAAATATTGATATAATTATTTTAAACATTAATTTTTTTATACCTTCAATTTTAACCAAGCAGAAAACTCTTTGCTATGCAATGTCTCTCTCCTTATCAAAGATAAAGAATGATGCTTCCTATTTATCATTGTTTTATGTTCCCTATAGATAAAAAATATTAATAGTTTTAAAGATATATATGTAAGATATACATAATCAATTTAGTTACCTGATATAGTCATCGAACAAATCACAGTTGAACAAAACTGTGCGATGTGCCATCTCCCGATCTTCATGGCTTAATGTCTTCAATGTATATGATCCATGAATTACTCCTGTTTTAGGAAGTGATGGAAAAATGGGTTGAATTTTCTCATACTGTTCTTCTTCATTTCTCATTGGTCTATTCAATCTTGTAGTAAGATCAAACAAATACATCGAGCAGAAATCCATACATTCTTGAGCCAAGTAACAGTTCACGATAGAACCTTTGGGATGATTTCTATTTCGGACAAAAGAATTTAATGTGAACATATTTCTTTCAGTTGGATACATCCAACGAAAATAAACAGGTCCTCCGAGAAGTATTTCAGTGGGAATATGGACAGTCAGATACAACATGCATGTGAAAAATGATGGAGGAAATATTTTCTCCAACTCACACAAAATTAATGGGGCATCTGTCAACATTTTTTTCAAGAAATACTTGGACAACTTCTTAGCACAAAGATCTCTAAAAAAATGGCACAACCGAATAACATCCACCCTTACATTATTGGACAAAAGATGACGGATTGCTATTAGAAGCAACTCATGTAGTAGAACGTGATAATCATGAGTCTTCAAAGATTTTAGCTTCAACTCTCTTTTGTTGACCCATTTAGATATGTTGCTTGAATAGCCATCATAAACTCTAATAGTCTCTAATACTTCCAGAAATTGTTTTTTTCCTAGGTGTCATCACATAAGAAGCACATGGTAGTTTCCATTTATTTTCACTGATACACACAAGATGCAATTCTGGTCTGATGACCCAATCCAAAAAAGTCACGCTGAGATCGTAAATCATCTTTTGTCTTCCCCTTGACATATAGAAGAACCAAAATCAACATTTTGCATATATTATTTTCAATATGAATTACTTCTAAGCAATGACATAACAAATTGGTTGACCAATAAGGAAAATAAAAAAAGATACTCTTCTTCCCCCAATCGCAATAGGTTTCAGTGGAAACATTCTTTCTCTTTCCAGATTTCATTTGACCATTACCGAACGAAAAACTGAAATCTTTCAATTCATTAAGCACGTCAGTTCCAGACATACACTGAGGTGGATCATCGGTCTCTATGGTATTATCAAATCTTCGACGATTCATTCTATATGGATGATCCTTTGACAAGAATCGTCGATGTCCCATAAAACCGAAACTACAACGATGTTTCAGTATTCTGGATCGTGTATTCTTCATACAAATTGGACATGATAGTTTTCCCTTCGTGCTCAATCCAGACATCATTGCATAATCCAGAAAATCATTGATCGTCCACATAATCGTAGCACGCATCTGAAATATTTCTTTTGAACATGCATCGTATGTGCGCACACCAACATCCCAAATAAGTTTCAACTCTTTTATTAAAGGTTGCATGTATACATCAATATCAATGCCGGGATCAGAAGGAATAGATATGAGTATACTCATGAAAGTGAAAGGTTTTTTCATACACAACAATGGGGGAAGATTATAAATGTGTATAAAAACTGGCCATGAGCTATGCGAAGTAAGCATCTGCCCAAATGGATTAAAACCGTCGCATGAAAGACCTAGCCTCATATTACACACGTCAGCTGCAAAATCGGGATGTCGAGCATCAAATATCTGCCATGGAAATCCATCTACAGGATGAACCAACTCATCATTAGTATTCTTTCTCTCTGTATCATGCCATCTCATTTTTATTGATATGTCATCAGACATAAAAAGATTCTGAAGTATGGGGATCAATGGAAAGTTTCACATTACTTTTTGTGGAATGCAGGATGGTGTTCCATCAGATTTTGACTTTCAGTGGGATGTGCCACATTTTATACAATCATTTCGTTCAACGTTTTCCTCCTAGAATAAACTGCAATCTCTTGGGAAAGCATGAATTTTGTTTCTTAAACATCCAAGTTCCTCAACTAACTTCCATGCCATATAGTGGTTTGAGGGAATATCTGCATCATCTGGAAGTAAATCCTTCAAGAGGGTAAGAATGTAATCAATTGCTATATTATAAATTCCATACATAGTTTTCCCATGAAACAATCTGATTAAAAATTCCAGCTTTTTCATTTTATCACATTGTCGATATACTGGAGTCGTGGCAGCATCATTCAATTTTTTCACCCTATCAATATCATCATTTTCACTAGATGCATTAGCTGTCCTCATATCGAAGACTTCTTGAGTCGAAATCCTTTCTTTTTCATGATGACGAATAAATATAAACCGATCATCTAACAAATTCTCCATTCCAGTCCTTTCATTTCGATCATAACCAATTTGAGATTTCATTTTCTCCCCATTGTGATACCACACAAAGTAGTTTTCTTGAAAACCATTTTTGGTTATGTGGTAGCTGACTTCTTCACGGCTCAACCAAGGTCTACCAACACAATTTGAACATGGGCAGTGTATGCGACCACTATCTACAGCATTGTGAAATGCAAAATCTATAAAGATCTCCAAATTGTTTTGAAAATCGCTTGAGATCCTATTGGTTTCATACATCTAACTTCTATCCATTCTGTAAAAATAATTTATATAAGTCCTTTTGTCATAAAAAATTCAATAGGATTGAACTTTAATAGAAAATACATTTATGTAAACGATAAATGAAGAAGTTTCTAGTCGATGTAGTGAAAAGCACCCCACCCTCATAAAAGTGAGTATTGGCCAAGAAGGACACATAATATACAACGTACAATGAGAACAATATTTAGTTGACCCTAAAGTTATATTAGTACAGTCATCTTGGGGTAAATGGAATATATGATCCTGGTTAACTGATGAATTCAAAAGCTCGTATTCCATATGTTGGACACTATCTAAGGTAAGAAATCATGTGAGGATGAGTTGACATCACTCAATTTCGTACATGCTAGTGAGAATGAGGGCTTAAATTAATGAATTCAGTTTGCTGATACCATGTCAACCGTTATACACACCACGTGAACCCTTATACACACCATATGAACCCTTATACCATATTGTCATTATTACAACCATTAATAACAACTTATTAAATAACATCACTAGTTAAAGATAATCAAATTGAATATAAATCAATAATAATATTGGATATATCAAGTAAAATGAAGTCATACAATCTTACATCATAAATGACCACCCACAACCATGATTAATGACCACAAAGCTCCCCTTTTGGCCAAATCATAAGTGAAAACAAAAACACATAGTTGTAGAAAAAAACATCATTTGTGTGAAGAATAATAATCTCATGGTCCTCATGATATTTGAACCACATAGTCATGATTTTAGAGATGAACTTGTATCCATGAATCCATATGAGAAACACGATTCAATACATGCATTTTTTTGATTTTCCCAAGCATTTTGAGGAACCCCAAATCAGTGAAAATGGTCATTGTGTTTTAAAAAGGTGATTGAATAACACATGTACGATGTCGAAGGCAGAATGATTAATGGTTATATTAGAAAAACTAATTTTCACTAATATTGCGAATTTTACATTCTGTGAATTAGTTTCATGAAGAAGGAAGAAGTACTAATTAGGGACCACATACTATTTGGCAAAGTTCAAGAAGATACTCCATATGTTCAGTTGTGCAAAGGATAAGTGAACAGTGTGTCATTTTATATATATATAGATTTTGATAGAAATGCGATACATACTTGTTATGTAATACACATAGTGTAGAAAAATTAAGATGAACAAGATGTTTATGTTTGGCATGATCTTAATGAAAGGAGTGATTTTCATGAAATAATATCAATAAATATTACAAACAATTTCTTGTTAGTTCCTTTACATGAAGTTATAATATTTGAAGCAGATTAAAAAAAACTATGAATCTTCAAAATTAGAACACAATAAAGAGACACCATGCCCTTATAAATGTAAATGTGTAATGAATAAATTAATTAGACATTCACCAATATAGGGATTTAAGTACACAATTCGTGGAACAATTATAAAATTTTACAAAAACCCTAAAAATTGGGAATAACAAAATCGAGAATAGAAGGATATGATTTATAAGATGTGGAACTATATCCTTGATAAAATATAGAAGGAGTCTAACCTGGTAGGTACTGATCCTATGGAAGATGTGGGTATTGGGAAGTCCTTCTGCCAAGGAATATCTCCAGGAGACGAGAGGAGATGAGCGGAAGGCTTCTGGATTCATGGGGAGGCCGCTGCCTGCATTTTGGTATTTGGGGATTTTTTCCCAATGGTTCTTAAAAACCGTTGGAATAAACCAATATTTCCCAACGGTTTTATAAAACCGTCAGGAAAAACCAATCTTTCCCAATGGTTTTATAAAACCGTTGGGAAAACTAAGGAAAACCCAATCTTTCCCAACGGTTTTATGAAACCGTTGGGAAAACATAGTTTTCCCCCCACTTTTCCCAACAGTTTTATGAAACCCTTGGAAAAGTAAGTTCTTAAAGGTCTTTCCCAACGGTTTATATAAACCGTTGGGAAAGAAAACATATTCCAACGGTTCCATTGAATAGTTGGTATAAAAGTGTTGGGAAAAATCCTCTTTCTAGTAGTGTTAGTTTTAAAGTGTTTTTTGACATGTCTGGGGGGGGATTCCTATCGTATCCCATGTAATAAAATTAATCACTATACACATTTAAGTGAGTTAAGGATTCAACTTTAAAGAACTAGGAGATGATATAGAATATTTAGGAGCAGGGGTATAAGATTTTTTGTAGTGTTTACCATAGAAAACAAGAGTAATGTTTCTCTTCCAGGATCAATTGTTTTAAAAAATTTATCGAAGAGATGAGAAAGTGACAATTAAATGATAAAAGAAAGTGATATGACAGAGCAAGTTAGAGGTTCATGCCTTCCAACACCCATCCATGTAGAAATATGACCCTCAATGCCACTCAAACCCTCAATGTTCGTTTAATTTCCATTTATGCCAAGCTACGACATTTTTGTATGCCAAGGAGGATTCAAAAGCTCTTCTATTTGAGAAATCTGAATCTCTTCTATCTGTAGAGGGAATTGTTTATTCCTCAATTTCTGTAATTTCAATTCTTATAAATTGATCATTTATGTAACTATTGTACCTTCATTATGTATTTTATAGAGAAGACTTCTCACTATATAACTTTTGTTCCTCAATTTATGTAACATTTATTCCTTTATTATGTGCATCATTTTCTTATCAAATATTTTCAATATTAATATGAACTATTATGTTTTATAAATTGTATTATATAATTAATAATAAGAATTATTTTATAGTTCCGTGCATCGCACGGGTGGAGTACTATTAATATATACATAAAATCATTTTAAAATATTCAACACAATATCATTGGTTATATTTATTTTAGTACCCAATAAATAATTTCAGTAAGAGTCTATTTAAGAGGTTATCATTTTAAAATATATATTTTAATCCATATTAGTATTTATTCAATTAGATATTAGGTAGTAATTTATTTATAAACATATGTATAATAAATTAATTATTATTAATTTGTAATTACTTGACAATAAGTTATTTTAATTAATATATATTTAAATAAAACATTTATATATATAAAAATTATTGAAAATTTTAAATATTCTTATAATTAAATTATATTAACATATGGTGAAAATATTTTTAACAATATAATAATATTTATAATAGTACATTAATGTTAATTATATATATAATATAATTTCAGAAATATAAGTATTATAAATTGATGTGGATTTGAATTGAAAATATTTTATAAAAATAATCAATTACACTAATAACATTTGGTAAGGAACATGAATATCATTAAAAATAAAATATTAATTTGAAAGAAATGATTTATTAGAAATGGATATATATATATATATTTAAGAATAATAATAAAAATAATAAAACTCTTTAAAATTTATTGTATAAAATTATTTTATAATTAGGTAACATAATTATAATTATAAATTTATTAGATTATAGAATTATGATTACTAAAATTATAAAATGATAATAGATTATAATAGAACCATTTTAACTATGGAATATATATATATAATTAATAAATAAGCAATTCATAGTGAAATAATTATATATTATATGAATTATAACAAATAGAATGAAAAAAACATCTAATATTATATTATAATGAATAAGACTATTAAGATTTTAATTCAATAATTTTTTTTAATAAATTTTATTAAACATATTTAGGATGACCATCAAGTGAAAATAAAAATCTAAAAGCTAGTGGCATAGTTAGTTCATGTAAGGGTTAGGAAATGTAAGGATCAAGAATAGGTCAAGCATGGGTTTGTGAGTGCATATAGTTTTATATGTATTAATGCTTATCTTCATAGAGTATCAGGTCCATGACAATAAGTAAACTCATGTCCCCTTTATATTTCAACACAATATAATTCCACATAGAGGATTTATTCAAGTGCGTGGGTTAGTGAATGTTCAATTTGGGACTTGTGTTTTAATGTTACTATTCATACAGTTTTAAAAGAAATTGTGAAACTAATTTAAAATGATGTTGAACCCCACCAAAAACTCTTTTATCATCATCCTCGTTGAACCCCACCAAAACCTCTTTTATCATCATCCTCGTTATACAGTTATGTAGAATATTACCAATATATTTATATACATATATATGTAACTTATATTTGTTTGTGGGACCTTTATGAAAATGTGGGATGCAATGGATGAGATGTATCTCGTCATCTTATTTACAGCCTTTAACTGTTTTGATTTCATGGATTTATTATATAGTTTTTTTCTCATGGGAACCCCACACAATGAGATTGATTAGTGATATTAATGTTCATATATGGTAGATGGTGGTATGATATAGGGTAAATGAATATCAATTACATCACAATACATTTGAGGATCCATGTTTAGGGTGGACCTATAATGGAAGTAGACGAAGGATCTCATATAAGAAGTTCATCACATAGAAAAAAGTTAATTAGTAATAATATATCGATTACATAATAACATGATCTATGTATAAAAATAATCATCCCTATGGGGTTACTTCAATAGAGATTTATTAATCCATCATCAAATATATGTGTATCACACATTTAGAGATAGTGTGAGTGAGTGAGAGAATAAGAGGGTACATGGGATACTAACGTCGAGAAGGAAGCTAAAGAACACAAGGATTAGTAAATTATTATTTGAAACTGGTAAAGGAAGTAAAAAATTTAAAATAAATTATTTTTTCTAATTAGTTCAATATTTTTTACCCAAAAATAAGAAAAATGATTTTTCGTGGTATTTTGGTAATAAAACTTCCACATAAGGGATGTATTTTTTCAAAAAACATTTTTAAAATTTGACTCCCATATAAATATTTTTACAAAACACTCATTATATATTTTGAAAATATGTTTTACTCTAATGGGTTTCTTTAAAAAATTTAAAGATTTTATAAGTGTTTTAAGGCTTTTTTAAGAAAAGTATAATATTATTCAATGAAAATTGTTTAGAATTCTATAGATATAACTTTCAAAAATTTCTGATATTTTAATGATTTTATTGGATTTAAACATCCTTTTCCAATTATATATATATATAGACACATACACACATGTAACAGTGGTATTTAAGGAGATTCAACACTTTAAATGAAAATAATAATTTTATGTTTAATATATTTTATTTAAAAAACCCTCTCCATCATTATTTTGTAAATATTATATTTTATATTATAACAATATCTTATTAATGTGTTTTGTTTATGGTTTTTTTATATTCATGTGTTTTTTATGATCTTTTATACATGTTTTTCATGATTTAATTTAATGATTTATTTAATGGATACATTCCTCAATTATAAGATACTTTTTATTAATAAATTTAAATTATTATAAAATTACATATTTGGAACAAAATAATATTTTTGATCCTCATCGACTAACCAATAATTTTTTTTATATACCCACCCTTTTAATGAATCTTATTTTCTTTGAAAAAAATGGGATAAGATAAAAAATATTATATTAAATAAGGCAACCTGGAAATTACAAAAACGATGAAGAGTGGGGAGCACCCATAAACACCTAGGGACTTTGTTCACAAAGTGAATTGTATTTCTTATATAGTCTAAAATGTTCCATGTTTCATCATATATTTTTTTTCTATGCTAGAGAAAGGAATTTTGAGAAAATATTCTAATTCATTTTATAAGATTTATTTTAAAACTCATAAAAATTTAAAGTTATTATTTGAAAAATGTATTGCATGATTTTATAAAATAGCAAAGGATATTTATTTAAATAAAGTGATATTAAAGTTTTTTAAAGAATAAATTCTCAAGTAAAGTTTTTTGGAATGATTCTTTCTCATTACAAATTTTTATAAGAATTATTTTCTGAAAAAAATATTTGATATTATAAGAAGGTTTATTTTTTTGGTTAAAAATGTTTTATTAAATTTAATGTATTCTATTTTGATGATTGATTTTTAATCTATCAATAAGACAATTTAAATATATAAATTAACATCTAATTTAGAAACCATTACTAAGCTTCTTATTCCCACCCCAAGTTGTAAAATAAATGTTTTATTTAGAAGGCTCAGTTATCAGTGGGATCTATTATAAAGATAGGATTAGTTGGTGTGAATATGTAGTAGAAAATAAATAGTGTTATTAATTAATATTTAAAAGAATAGAATATATATTAATTTCTAATAAAATATACTATTTTTATAAAACTATAGAACTCAAAAGATACATGGAGAGTAGTTACATTTTTTTGGATTTGAAGTTATAAATATATATATAAATATATATTGAATTGTATTTATTGATGTAACTATATATATTATAAATTACTTTTCTGAATAAAAATAAGTATTATATAATATGATTTTATCACCCCACCCAAGAGTACAAGACATGGCTATCCGACGTGGTATCAGAGTAAAATTTTACAAAACATGGATGTTATGATTATATCAATTGAGGATAATTTATGATTCAATAATTTGACTATGTTTTTTGAGATCTATAATTTAATTAATTCAAGGTATTTTATAAGAATATTAATTTGATTATTTTTCTTTAGATTCAATTTTGATGTAAATTAGGAAACCTTGGATTAAAATAAAATGTAATTAGTAAGGAACTTTTAAATAATTTTCCATGTTGATGTATTTATGAGTAACCACTTTTTTATTTTTGGTTGAGAAAAGAATCATGAATGTGTGGTTATGACTGATATGTTTCTATAAATCCTTTAGCATTATAATTTATGAATTATATTTGGCATGAATATAAGTGGAAAATTAAAATATGCATATATTAGGTAATAATGAAACTAATAAAGAAAAATCATTTGAAATTATATCATAATGAAATATAAAAAACCCTCATAAGTTCTCTATAATTAGAGAATGTAAATACATAATATAATACCCCAATATTTCATTTTATGTTATTTCTTCAATGTAATTCAATAACTTACGCTACATGTAACACCGAGTTCAAGCGCACCACGACTTATCAAACTAGTTGTTCAAAAGTGGTTAAGAATGGTATTAAATTAATTTTTAATTTTATATATATCCAATATAATTTTAAGATTAATATTTTGTGTTTCATAGATGTAATATAGGGAGAAACTCAATTTTTTTAGAAAAAAGAAGTATTATTCAAAGAATGAAATTTTACCGCATATTTAGTAGAAAATATTTTTTAAAAACAATAGTTGACACTTTTATATATTCAATTTAAAGAAATTAAATTATTCTTTAGAATCGGGACATAAGAATTTAGTTTGGATATGTGTTTGGTACATTTCAGATAACTTTCATATTTTGATGAATAGTGAAAAATACTAAATTTTAATTGATAATGAATTTTTTAATCGAAATAAATTATAGTGTTAAATTATGAATTTGAATTTTTGAAAGTATAATAAGATAATATTTCAATTATTTAATAAATTTTTTGTCATTACAAGTGATTTCACATTTAAATTTGACATAAACAAATGTCAATCTGATGATAGTTTTTACTTTTTTAAACCCTGCCATTTGGTTTTGAAAAAGGGAATTAATTTTAAATTAATAAATGAAACTTATATGTTATGAATTTGGTAAAACATAATTCATTTTTGAATTCAGAATATCAAAATTATCTTAGGGTGATTTTTGGGAAATTTTCAAAAAACATTCAATTTTTGATGAATAGTGAAAACACTACGTTATTGTTTAAAACCAAATTTTTATTTAAATAATTAGTTATTTTATTTTAATTTATTTTAGGTCCAAAAAGATACATAATACCTATATATATTAAATGTAATTCATTGGATTCATTTTATAATAAGTTTAAATATATAAAATTTTATGGAACTTCTGACTGTCTTTTACCCACCTTCAAAGAACATTTCCAAATTTGCATAAAAGTACATTTTACAACATCTTTGAGTTGAATTTAAAAAATTTGAGAGACATGTTTGACATCAGTATGAAAAATTTTGTTCAATAAGATAATTTTTTTGATGAATAGTAACCTTTGACTTTTATTTACCACGGTTAAAAGTAAATAGGGAAACTAAAGGTAAAAATGATATTATAATTACCCTAACACATGTCCTATTGCAATTATATAAGTTTCATTCTACCAAAAACAACCTTAGGAATAAATTTTTATCCTTTTGGTCCACATGGATTAGATTATGACATTTATTATTATTTTATTTAAAGAAGAGTTAAAAGTGTTAAATTCAAAGTTTAATAACTAAAACATTTTTACAATAGGTTTATACATAATATAAATTCGAATATACATTTTCCATAGAAATATAAAAATATTTCTTACATCATGATATTTTATTTATAATTTTTAGACTTTAAATAATTAAATTTATTTATTCTATAATGATGATGTCGTAATTACCTGAATAATGAAAGAATCAAATAAATAGATTTATAAATATTAAAATAAATAAAATTATGATGTTTTTATGAAATCAAAAAATCATATAGGTTAATAAGACATTATAGGGTTTATAAGATATACTTTTTTTGTTATAGGGTTGTTATAAAGTTCACAAAAACAATATGCAAAATAGTGTCAAAATTGACATAAATTAATTTTTAAAACAAAAACTATATTATAGGTTCATATAATATCAATAAAAATATAAGGATCCATAAAAGGGCTTAAATAGTATTATATATGTCATTAATGAACCACTTGAGGTTCTTTTTGATGTTTAGAGTAAGTATATTAACCAAATAGTTTAAGAATACAAGAAGACACGGTAAAAGTCAAACTATTTAACTAAGAGTTAAATCTAAAAGATAAGGTCAAAATGGTAATCTAAACATGTATAAAATATATTTTTTGGGATTATTTCGACTCATAACCACCTAAGGGTAGAAATAAATTCATTGGGATCCATTATAAAGTGAATTTGATTGTTTAAAAAATTAATATTTTAATCTTTTCCAAAATTGACCCTCACCTCTCTTATAAACGGGCACTTCCCCTTATCTCAAAATCACACATCCAAAGCCATTTTTCTCAGCCAAACCATGCCCAAATATCATCCCAATATTCCTCACCTCAACCCAGTGTCCTTAATATGATCATAAATCCAACTTAATGAGCCCTTTTGATCAACACAAAAAGAAACACCCGAATAAGAGATAATAATTTCACCACCCTCTTCGAAGTTATTTTCTTCTTCCACTTTCTATTTATTTTTTATTTCCATAATAAAATAATAAATCCATTAAATTATACAAACTATTTAGTTTTTATAAATATGGTACATCTATATTCATTATTCCATCTATCTTATTAATGATAATGTCACCATGTGTGCGTACGTCTGACTTACCGTCTCCCCGCTATGGTGTAATTTTTTATTCAACACTATGTTATTTGGATATATATAATAATGAGTAATATGTATATAAATATTGAAAATAACAAGTTGACATCTCTATGAAATTAATATACCATCCAATTCCACATCTTTCAATCATTATGGAAATGAAATTGTCGCTCGTGTGTACGTACGTCTGACCATCTCCCCGACGCGATGAGATTCATTTCAATATTCACCATTCAATGATGATTATTAAAATATATATTTTTAATAAATATTTAATATATGGAATAATAATTACACTGAATATATATATATATATGTATGTATGTATGTATGTACTAACTTATATCTTATCCACTTACATCCATTCAATATGATATGAAAATATAAACATCGTTTATGCGTACGTGTGGCCTACGGTCCCCATAAATGGTGTTTTCCATTTCATATATCAATATATTATACATATTAATATTGTATCTATATATAATATATAAATAATGTGTAACGCCCTGATCCCAGTTACCCATAGTCGGTGCATTATTTTAATACTTTAGCATAATTACAAGGAATCAAGTCCAGAAGGACCGATCCGTTTAGTTGTCTTGGAAAATAGATTACATACACAAAGTTCAACATTAAAACTAGAAACAAAAATCAAAAGTAATTTATTCCTTTATAAATTTCCAATCCTCCTAGATTATTCCTGCAAGTCACTCATAAAAAAATTCTTCATATCCTGGGAAAATAAAACACATGAAAGGGGTGAGCTCAGATGCTCAGTAAAGGTAAATAAATTAGTAGAAGCTATAAAATATTAAGGAAAGTTGTTTAATAAAAACAACAGCTTTCAAACATATACTTGAACATAATATCGCAAAAATAAATTAAACATTACCATATAAACATGCACATGGATATTCAACTAGTTGAATAATAACATGTAATAACTACTTTTATAATGAGGGAATGCATAATGCTTGACATTCTGAAAAATCTTGTCAAGGCCTTTGCCAAGATGTCTAAAAATGATTTAGGCATCAACCAAAAATATATATATATAATTGGGAAATTCCTCGGCCTATTCCAAGTCTAATTGTCACATAAGCCCTACTGATGCATCGATGATCTATAACGGGCACCACCTATCCCTTAATATGTCCAATTAATTCCTCAAATAAAAAGTATTAAACATAACATAATCATTCGGATTAAAACTAAATTATGATATTTCAATACTTTGTCCATAAACCATGAATGGTATAAAAATAACACATCCATTTTCAAATATTTCACAAGACCTTCAATAAAATATGGAAAATTTGTATCAAAATTCAAAAAGTTTAAAATCTATCAAAGGAGGTTGAAATAGATTAAAATGATTGGTAAAATTCATTAAGAGAAATACCACCTTTTCATAAAAACATTTAAAAGTCACACAATGTTGAAAAGACTACATTTAAAAAAAATTGAATAATGACTTCCCATACCACTTTGAAACATTTGAAAGGAATTAACATTTTAAAAATATGCATGTACAGATAAATAAATCATAAAAAACCATTTTGAAAACATGGAAATTAATGAGAATGATTTAGAAGAATAAATATTTAAACCATTTAAAATGATGTTTTCATTAAATATTACCTTAAATGAATAATTTTTAAATGAATTTTATGAAACATGGACATAGATAATAAACATGTCCTAGAAAATACTTACAAATAAACAATATCAGATAATAATGAGATTGAGGAATTAATCCTTACCTTGCACTATAATGCCCCGACCCTAGTTACTCAGAGTCGGTGCATTATTACATAACATTGGCATGATAACAAGGAAATCATGTCTTGAAAGACTGATCAGTTTAGTATTATTGGAAACAAGATTCATACATAAGTTCACCTTTATAGCTTGAAGAGAAATACAACACAAATATATTTCATTAGAAACATCCAAGCCTCTTAGATTATGCATGCAGGTCAATCATAACTAAATTCTTTATATCCTGGGAAAATTAAACATAAGAAAGGGGTGATCTCAAATGCTCAGTAATTGTAAATAATACAGCAGAAAATGACATAAATATTAAGCATGGTAAATAATTGAAACCACAAGCCTTTACCAATAATAAACATGAATACTTTTATGGCAAGAATATGAGATGAGTAAATAAATCCATAATAAAACATAATCATGGGTATTCTACTAGTCAAATGACCACATGAACAATCAATATTATTTCCATAATGAGGGAATGTATAATGCCAGACATTTTGAAACATTTTTTCAAGGCCTCAGCCAAGTCGTCTAAAAATGATTAAGGCCTCGGCCAAAACCATAAATCAATTTGGGAAAGGGCATTGAACAATTCCACGTCTAGTTGTCTCATGAGACCTAACGATGCATCAAGGAGCTATAGTGGGCTCCACCCGTCACTTACGAAGTCCAATACATTCCTCATATGAAAAGTTTTAAACATATCATAAACATTTGTATTAAAACTGTTATACGAAATGTCAATACTTTAACCATAAATCACGAATGGTATAAAAAAAGCTCATCCACAGTCTAACATATCACAAAACCTTCCATAAAATATATAAGTTTTTTATCATAATAAATGAACTCCAAATAATCTTAAAATCCATCAAAGGATGTTGACATAGAAGAAATCAAAACTCTTTTTATAGAAATATCTCTTTCTATTTTGAAATAATTTAAAAGTCACATTATTATAAAATAAAACATTTTCTTTGAAAATATTGTTATAATCTTGTAATAGAAGCTTCTATGAGTTAATAATGGTAGAAAATAGCTGCACCTAATGTATAAGTTAAAAAATACATTCTTACCTTAATTTTTTCAAAAAGGTTAAAAAAGACCTTGTTTGGGAAACGACGGAAATATTCCATTATAAACTTCTTATAAAAAGTAAAAGAAGGGTATAAATGACTTTAAACAATATTCTTTAAAATAGTAAGAATGTTTTGAAATTCATTTTTAATAAACATGGATGTGGATGATAAATAGGTCCCATTAGATAATTACGTATAAACAAACTCGGATAATGAAGAGATTGTGAAATAAACCCTTACCTTGTACTTTTCCTTGGTTGAGGGTAGGATAATATCTTGTATAATAGTGAAATAATTTTTTTTAAATTATAAAAGAATCATATACATTAATATGATATCATATATGATCTTTTAACCATTCATTGTTAATAATATCTTAGTATTATCGTCGTTCCAGGTGTTAACTTACTCATTCTCTTTTACTTGTTTTTTTAAATAAGTCATGTTTTTATGGATATGTTTTATCATATTGATATCCAGAATGATATCATGTCCTTAAAAATTATTATTAATCATCAAATGAGAATTATACTTGAATGGATACGATGAGGAATGAATCTCATCGCGTTCGTGGAGACGGTAGTCCGTACGTACGCACGAGCTACAATATCATACTTTTGATATTAAAATAATATATAATTGGGTGGTATATCATATATAAAGAATAATTATAATGTTATATTTATTATTTACATGAATTACACATCATTATTATACCCATCCAAATAATAATATATTGAATGACAATTACACCACGACGTGGAGATGGTGGGCCGTACGTACGCACTTATGGTGACATGTCATTCAAAGGATGGATAGAATAATTAATATGATTGTAACATATTTATAATAACATAATAGTATATAGAAGATATTGGAGTTATTATTTTAGATTGGAAACAAGAAAGAAAGAAGAAGTTGAAGAAGAAAGGAAATTGAAAAAGGGTGTTGAAAACATTACCACTTCTTCGGGTTCTTCCTTTTGATTTGATCAAAATGGATACATAGGTTGGATTTTTGAATAAAGGAAGTCCTCTAGGATTAAGGTAGAATAGTTTAGATTGTATTTGGTCAGAGTTTGGTTGATCAAAAAGGCTTTGAAGGTATGATGAATTGGTTAGAAGTGCCGTCCTTTTATAAGGGGGAGGAGGGGCTCTTTAGAAAAAACATAAAGTATTAATTTATAATAAATTCATATTCAGTTTCTAATGGCTCCAAAGTGGATTATTAAAATTACAAGGTGGGGATGGGTCGATATCCTTTCTACTAATTGATTTTAGACAGGTTTGGGTCACTAAATTACCCTTATCATTTATATTTAACTCTTAGTTAAATAGTTTTACATTTATCATGTGTCTTTGTATTTTTATATTATATGGTTAATAAACATACCATATACATCCAAGAGAACCCCAAGTGGTTCATTATTAATACACCTATCATTATATAAGTCTTTTGGACAAAACATATATTTTTAGGAATTGAATACCCATTAATAATATAATATTTATTTTAAAAAATCTTTTATGTCAATTTTGACACTATTTGGTATTTGATTTTTGTGAAAATCATAACAGCACGATTATATATAAAAAAATTAAATAAATACTAACATGTAATAGTAACCAATAAAATTAGTTTAATTCATAAATAGTCTCAAATTACATTAATTTGGCTATTTATATTATCAATTATTTTAATAGTACATCAATTAGGTAATTACTGCATCACCATTGTGTCATAAATAAATTATATTATATAATGTCTAAAAATTATAAATAAATTACCATAATCTATGAAATCATTTTAGCTTTCTAATGAATATTTATAATCGAATTTATCTTATGTATAACCCTATATTGAAAATGTTTTATTTAATTAACTTGGATTTTAACTCTTTTAACTCTTCTTAGAATTAAATAACAATAAATGTTCAAATCTAATCCAAGTGGACATAAATGATAATATTTTATTTCTAAGGTTGTTTTTGGTCGAGATACACTTGTCCAATAGAATTAGGATAATTTTTAATGTAATATTCATATAATTTTTAACCTTAATTACCCTATTTACTTTAAACCGTGGTAAATAAAAATAAAACGTTACTATTCACCAAAAATTATTTTTATCTTATTGAACCACATTTTACTCCGTCATATTTACCGTGTCTCTTGGATTTTTAAAATTACACTCACAGAAGTGGTAAAATTATATTTTATGATAATTTCTAAATTCCCATAGGAGGTGGTTAAAAGACGGTGAAAAGTTCAATAAAATTTTTATATAACTAAAATTATTCTAAACTAACTCCAATGAATTACATTCAACTTATATATGTATTATTTATCTATTCTAACCTAAATTAAATTGAAATAAAATAAATAATTATTTAAATAAAGATTTTGTTTTAAATTATAACTCACTGTTGTTTCACTATTCATCAAAAATTGAATGGTTTCAGAAAAATACCAAAAATTTACCCTAAGATAATTTTGAAATTTTGAATCCAAAAATGAATTCCATTTTGAAAGATAAAATGCATAAAATATCAAAGAGATGGTATTACTATTAATAACAGCTAGTTTTATTGGTTGTGGTGTGTGTTAGAACTCTAAGTTGCATACAACACACGTTACTATATTATTCAAAGAGAAGCATATCATGGAAGCTTGGTGAGTTACATTCTACCCTCCTTCAAATAATTTCATCCTCGAAATTTCTAGAATATTATTGCATAAAAAGACTCGGGTGGTTCTTTATCATAAGTTCCTCAGGTTCCCATGTTACCACTTCCATCATATGGTTTCTCTATAGAAATTTTACCAGACGAGTTGTCCGGTTTCTCAACACTTCTTCTCTTGTATCAAGAATCCTGACGGGCTCCGCGTAATAAGATAGATCGGGTTCCAATTCTAATTACTCATTAGTGAGTACATGCATTGGGTCAGGCATGTATTTTTTGAACAGTGATACGTGGAAAACATCGTGAACTTCGGAGAGACTTGGCAGTATTGCCAAATGGTAAGCTATAACCCCAATTCATTCTAGAATTTTGAAAGGTCCTATGTACCTGGGACTCAATTTACCTTTCTTACCGAAATGTATAACTCCCTTCCATGGAGATACCTTCAAGAAAACATGATCTCCTACATGAAATTCCCAATCCTTCATTCGGTTATCGGCATAACTCTTCGGCCTACTTTGAGCTGATTAGATTTGGTTTTGGATTACCTTCACCTTTTCTATTATTTACTCCACTAGTTATGGGCCTACAAGTTTTCTTTCACCAACGTCATCCCAACAGGCTGGTGTGCGACATCTATTTCCATATAACGCTTCATATGGTGTCATCTGAATACTCGAATGGAAGCTACTACCATAGGTAAATATTGATCCCACATACCCTGAAAGTCAAGTGACCATGATATCAACATGTATTCTAAGGTTTGAATAGTCCGTTCTGATTTCTCATCAGTTTGGGGGTGGTAAGCAGTGCTCAAACGAAGTTCAGTATCCAGGGCTTTCTAAAGAATTTTCCAGAATCTTGAAGTAAAATGGGGATCACGATCAGAAACAATCGATAGAGGTACTCCATGAAGTCTCACAACTATATTAATATATAGTTTTTCTAGGTGTTCGAGTGGTAAATCTTCTCTTATAGAAAGAAAATGTGCTGACTTGGTAAGACGATCATCAATGACCCATATTGCATCATTCTTTCTAGGAGTCTTTGGTAGTCCCATGATAATGTCCATCGTAATATTATCCCATTTCCACTCAGGTGTGGGAAGAGGTTGCATGACTCTTCTAGGCTGTAGCCTTCCAGCTTTCACTTGTTGACAAACCATACATCTTGACACAAAATCAGAAATCTCCCTCTTCATGTTGTCCCACAAAAAATGATCCTTCAAATCTCTATACATTTTTGTGCTCCCACGGTGTATAGAGAAATTGGAACTATGACCATCATCCAACAAATCTCTTTTTAGATCAGGTATATTTGGAACACAAAGTCTCTTCCAAAATTTCAAAATTCCATCTTCATACACAAAGTCACTCAATCTCCCATCATTCACAGCTTTAATATTCTTTTTAAACTCTTCATCACCGGTATGAGAACTCTTTATCCTTTCTAATAAAGATGGTTCGACAACCATTTGAAAAATTATTGAGGTTTCTCCTTCCATAGTGATTCCCATATCCATATTTCCTAGATCCATGTATATACGATCCTTTTCAACTCTCATCTTGTTCAAAACTCCATGATCCTTTCTTCTCAAAGAAACTTCCACCTTATTTTCCTTCCACAGGTGGTAGTGTATCGTGAAATCATAATCCTTGAGTAGTTCAAGCCACTTCCTTTGCCTCATGTTGAGTTCTTTCTGTGAGAAAATATACTTCAAACTCTTGTGATCAGTATAAATCTCACATTTTTCACCATAGAGATAGTGTCTCCAAATATTTAAATCAAAGATTACAGAAAATAACTCAAGATCATGAGTAGGATAGTTTTTCTCATGAATTTTCAGCTGTCGTGATGCATAGGCAATAAATCTATCATTCTGCATAAGGACACAACCAAGTCATTTCTTCGATGCATCACTATAAATAACAAACCCGCCATTTCCTAATGGTAGAGTCAAAATAGGGGCATTGAATTATCTTCTCTTCAATTCTTAAAAACATTATTCACACTCTTTTGTCCAAACAAATTTAACCCCTTTACGTGTGAGATTCATTAATGGGTTAGCCAATCGGGCAATGTTCTGGAAGAAACGTCAATAATAACCTGCTGAACCAATAAAGCTGCATACCTCAGTTATACTCGTCAGTGCAGGAAATTCATAGATTGCCTTGGTCTTAGAAGGATCAATAGAGATTCCATATTTAGAGACAATATGGCCATGAAAAGAAATCTCATGAAGCCAGAATTGACACTTGCTAAACTTCCCATATAATTCATGTCTTCTCAGAGACGCCAGGATAATGCACAAGTGATTTTCATGATATTCGTATCTTTTTGAGTATACAAAGATATCATCAATAAATAAAACCAAACAATTATCGAGATATTCCTTGAAAACTCTATTCATTAGATCTATGAATACAGATGTTGCATTAGACATTCCAAAAGGAATTACTATAAACTCGTAATGCCCGTACCTGGTTTGAAATGCTGTCTTCAAAATGTCTTCCTTCACACACAAATAATGGTATCCAGATCAAAGGTCAATCTTTGAAAAGTATTGAGCTCCATGCTGTTGATCAAATAAATCATCAATGCGAGGTAGGGGATAATTGTTCTTTATTGTTATAGAATTGTTTTCCCTATAGTCGATACATAACCTCATAGATCCATATTTCATCTAAACAAAAAGGACAGGGGATACCCATAGAGAAACACTACGGCGAATAAATCCCTTACTACTCAATCACTCTAGTTGTTTCTTCAGTTCAACTAATTCCACAGTGGCCATTCTATAAGGGGTTCTCGATATATTCCTTGAACCATGAATTAAATCAACGGAAAACTCAATTTCTCATTCTGCAGGATGTCCCAGTAAATCTTCTGGAAACACATCACCATATTCTATCACAATAGGTACATACTCTATATGAACATTCCTTTCCCCACCCATAGTTATTTCATTCTCTTCTTCCCCAATAATTGAATTTAGTTGAGCTACTGGGGGTGGATCTAGATAAGAATCAGGTGGTGAAGATTCTTCTCTAAAGATAAGGTGTTCTTTATCATCATCATCAAAAATCGTAACCTCCTCCTTCTCACAATATATTTTTGAATCATGGTATGAAAGCAAATCCATACTGAGGATTATATCAAATTCCGTCATGGGTATGATGATGAGATTAGCAGATAAAGAACATTTATATGCCCAAATGGGAATGGATCCAAAGAATTTTGTAGTAATGATACTTCCCTTAGGAGTTTTAACAGATAACTACCTTGTTAAACCAAAATGGAAATATCTAATTTTTATAGAAAACTAGAAAGATATGAAACAATGCGATGATCCAGAATCAAATGAAGCATTTGCTAAACTTGAGGAAACCATTAAATTACCCGCCACCACATCTTTTGAGGCTTCAAACTCAACAGTAGTGATTGCATAATCTTGGAATTGATCCCTTGGACTTTTCTGAGGTAAGTTTCCATGATACTTTGGACATTAATTTGCATAATGTCCCATATCTCTTCAATTGTAGCATTGAACATTGGTAGCGTATTTCTTTCCTTTACAATCACCAGCTAGATGAACTTTCTGTCCACATTTGTAGCATACTCCTTTTCCTTTTAAACAGGCACCCGGGTGCTTCCTTCTGCAATTATCACAGGGTGGAAATTCAATTCTTCCCTTCATCCATGATTCCTTATTTCCTTTACTATAGTTTTTATCATATCTCTTCTAATATTTCTTTGATTTAAATTCATAAGACTTAGATAATTTTTTTTTGTCTTGATAGAACACGAGAAAATATCTTCGTATGATGAAAAGGATTGTGATACTAATGCTCGATGGAGAAATGGTTTTAACCCATCAAAGAAATGATCAATCTTACTTCTTGGGTTACTTATATAATCTTCAGCATTCATTGCTAACCTTGTAATGTTAGCCTAATACATAGCGACATTCTCATCCTCCTTTTTCCTCAGACTCTGAAATTATCTTTACTTATCCACTAGATGGTCACAAGGAAATTATTTTTCTAAGAAAATCGCTTTGAACTCCCCCCATATCATATTTGATACTTCATCATCGTTCTTTCTGTTTTTAATCAAGGACTACCATTGATCAGCATCTCCAGTGAGGTGGTAAACTGCCATGATAACTTTTTCCCTTTCACTACTCCCCAAGGCATGGAATATTTTCTCCAAGGAATTTATCCATTGCTCAGCTACTAAGGGATTTGTACTCCCATTGAATATTGGTGGTTGTTGCCTCATGAAGTGGTCTAATATTGATCCTCCATGCTGTGGATTAGGGTACTCCATACGGGAAAGGTTATTATTCAAAACCTGAGTGAGTTGTCCCAGTATGGTGATTAGCTGATTAGCACCAGTTACATCACCAGCACCACTATAATTATCTTGAGAAGGAGGGAAATACCTACATGGAGTGTGTGCATTGATATAGTTTTCATTTCTTCCACTAGGAACCATTTCTAAACAATGGCATAAACTAGATCAGTTTATGAATCAAAATACACAATTCCATACTTGTAAAACACATAACATAAATTGAAATATTTGTGGATATAATACATAATCATAAAATATTTTTTTTCTTTTAGTACGTATATAATCATAAACCCTTCATAATGGTTTGTAAATAAAATGATAATTATCTTAAGCATATCCCCCAGGAGTGTCGTAACCAAGAGTGCAGCAATGCACGTTGTCGTGCACCAGTTCCTGTTCGAGTCTAGCTCAAAGCGGTGTTTTTGGGTTTTACCCATAGGTACATCTGTCCCAGAGCCGCCTCTACCTTCTTGTATCTAGATAGGGATGTATTTCTTGGAAAACTCACAAAATTTCTACAATACCAAAATTCTATGAAGTTCTTCTATAATAATCCTCAAAGACCATCTTAGGTCTATGTGCTCTAATTAGAGTTTATCTAAATCTAGTTTCGAAGGTTTGTACTAAACTTCCTCTGATACCAACTATAACGCCCCGAACCTAGTTACCTAGAGTCGGTGCATTATTACATAAAATTGGCATGATCACAAGGAAATCATGTATTGAAAGACCGATCAGTTTAGTATTATTGGAAACAAGATTCATACATAAGTTCAAATTTACAGCTTGAAGAGAAATACAACAAAAATATATTTCATTAAAAACATACAACCCTCCTAGATTATGCCTGAAGGTCAATCATAACTAACTTTTTAATATCCTGGTAAAATTAAACATAAGAAAGGTGTGATCTCAAATGCCTAGTAAGGGTAAGTAATACAATGGAAAATGACATAAATATTAAGCATGGTAAATTAATGAAACCACAATCCTTCACCAATAATAAACATGAATACTTTTATGGAAAGAATATGAGATGAGTAAATAATGCCATAATAAAACATAATTATGAGTATTATACTAGTAGAATGACCACATGAACCATAAATATTATTTCCATAATGAGGGAATGTATAATGCCGGACATTCTGAAACATTTTGTCAAGGACTTGGCCAAGACGTCTAAAAATGATTAAGGCCTTGTCCAAAAAAATAAATCAAATTGGGAAAGGGCCTCAGCCAATTCCATGTCTAGTTGTCTCATGAGACCTACCGATGCATCGAGGAGCTATAGCGGGATCCACCCGTCACTTACTAAGTCCAATACATTCCTAATATGAAAAGGTTTAAACGAATCATAAACATTCGTATTAAAAGTAGCATACGAAATGTCAATACATTAACCATAAATCATGAATGGTATAAAAATATCACATCCATGGTCAAACATATCAAAAAACCTTGAATACAATATGGACGTTTTCTATCATAATAAATCAACTCCAAATAAACTTAAAATCCATCAAAGGATGTTGACATAGATGAAATCAAAACTCTTTTTAGAGAAATATCTCTTTCTATTTTGAAATCATTTAAGAGTCACATAATTATAAAATAAATCATTCAATTTGAAAATATTCTTATAAACTTGTAATGGAATCTTTGATGAGTTTATAACGGTAGAAAATAGCATCACCCGTTGTATAAGTTAAAAAAAGACATTCTTACGTTAATTTTGTCAAAAAGGTCAAAAAAGGCCTTGTCTGGAAAACGACGAAAATATTCCTTTATAAAATTCTTATAAAAAGTCAAACAAGGGTATAAATTACTTTAACCCATATTTTGTACAATAGTAAGAATGTTTTGAAATACATTTTTAAGAAACATGATTGTGGATGATAAATAGGTCCCAATAGATAATTACTTATAAACAACCTTGGATAATGAAGAGATTGTGAAATAAATCCTTACCTTGTAATTTTCCTTGGTTGAGGGTAGGTTAACCTCCTATATAATGGTTAAATAATTTTTATTAAATTATAAAGGAATCATATACATTAATATGATATCATATAAAATCTTTTAACATTGCTTTGTTAATAATATCTTAGTATTATCGTCGTTCTGGGTGTTAACTTACTTGTTTTCTTTTATATGTTTTGTTACATAAGTCATGTTTATTATGTATAGGTTGTATATTATTCATATCTAGAATGATATCAAGTCCTTAAAAATTATTTTTAATCATCAAATGAGAATTATACTTGAATGGATATGATGTGGAATGAATCTCATTGCGTTCATGGAGACGGTAGTCCATACGTACGCACGAGCAAAAATATCATTCTTTTGATATTAAAATAATATATAATTGGATGTTATATCATATATACAGAATCATTATAATGTTATATTTATTATTTACATGAATTAAACATCATTATTATACCCATCCAAATAATAATGTATTGAATAACAAGTACACCACGATGTGGAGACGGTAGGTTGTACGTACGCACATATGGTGACATGTAATTCAAAGGATGGATAGAATACTGAATATGGTTGTACCCTATTTATAATAACATCACAGTAAATATAAGATACTGGATTTTTTATATTAGAATGGAAACAACAAAGAAAGAAGATGTTGAAGAAGAAAGGAAATTGAAAAATCATGGTGAAAACATTACCTCTTCTTCGGGTTCTTCATTTTGATTTGATCAAAATGGATCCTTAGGTTGGATTTAGGACTAAACTAAGGCCTCTAGGATTAAGGGAGGACAGTTGAGATGGTATTTGGATATATTTTGGCCGAACCTAAAGTATTTTATGGTATGAATAATTGGTTAGAAGTGCTGTTCTTTTATAAGGGGGAGGAGGGGCTCTTTAGGAAAAACTTAAAGTATTAATTTATATTTAATTTATATTCATTTTATAATAGATGAAAAGTTAATTATTCAAATTATAAGGTGGTTATGGGTCTAAATACTTTCAACTAATAGATTTTAGACAGGGTTGGTCACTAAATTAACCTTATCATTTATATTTAACTCTTAATTAAATAGTTTGACATTTACCATTTGTCATTGTATTTTTATATTAAATGGTTAATAAACATCCATATACATCCAAGAAAACCCCAAGTAATTCATTAATGATAAAACTATCATTATATAAGTCTCTTGGATGAAACTTATATTTTTAGGAATTGAATATCAATTAATAATATAATATTTCTTTTAAAAACTATTTTATGTCAATTTTGACACTATTTGGTATTTTATTTTTGTGAAAATCATAACAGCATGATTACTTAACAAAAACATAATTAAATCAATACTAACATGTCATATTAACTTATAAAATTAGTTTAATTCATAAAAAGTCTCAAATTACATTTATTTGGGTATTTATATTATCAATTATTTTAATATTTCATTAATTAGGTAATTACTGCATCACCAATGTGTCATAAATAAATTAAATTATATAAAGCCTAAAAATTATAAATAAAATACCATTATGTAGGAAAACTTTTTATATTTCTAATTAATATTTATAATAGAATTTATCTTATGTATAACCCTATATTAAAAATGTTTTAGTTCATAAACATTGATTTTAACTCTTTTAACTCTTCTTTGAATTAAATAATAATAAATGTCCAAATCTAATCCAAGTGAACAAAAATTATAATATTTTATTCTTGAGGTTGTTTTTGGTCGAGATAAACTTGTCCAATAGAATTACGACATGTGTTAGGGTAATATTAATATCATTTTGACCCTTAATTACCCTATTTACCTTTAACCGTGGTAAATAAAAATAAAAAGCTACTATTCCCCAAAAATTATATTTATCTTATTAAACTGCATTTTACTCATTTATATTAACTGCGTCTTCTGGTTTTTCAAAATTCCACTCCTAGAAGCGGTAAAATAAATTTTTATGGGAATTTCCATATTCTCCTAAGAGGTGGGTAAAAGACGGTGAAAAGATCAATAAAATTTTTATATATCTAAAATTATTCTAAACTAACTCCAATGAATTACATTGAACATATATATGTATTCTGTATATATTTGGACCTAAATTAAATTTAAATAAAATAAATAATTATTTAAATAAAAATTTGGTTTTAAACTATAACTCAGTGTTTTTTCACTATTCATCAAAAATTGAATGTTTTTAGAAAAATACAAAAAATTCACCCTAAGATAATTTTGATATTCTGAATCCAAAAATGAAGTCCATTTTGAAAGATAAAATGAATAAAATTTCAAATAGTGGGTATTACTATTCATAATGGCTAGTTTGATTTGTTGTGGTGTGTGTTAGAACTCGAAGTTGCGTACAACACACACTACTGCATTATTCAAAGAGAAGCGTATCGTGGAAGCTTGGGGTGTTACATGCATTTTTCTTTGGTCGAGGGTATGTTTAACCTCATGTATAATGACCATTATATTTTATTATATTTTAAAAAAACCATATTCATTCTTCTTATAACATAAATGATTCATTTATGACTTTATACTACCCATTTAATAATGATTTTTATGTTAAATTAACATTTCGGGTAATAATCACTTTCTTTATCTTATGCATTTTAAATTGTTATTCTTGATCGTATCATTTAGATCATTATTTAAATAATTCCAGAGTATAAAACTTTATTTATATATCACACATATTTATATTATAAATATTTATAATATATAGATATATGAAATGGAAAATACTGTTTATGTAGACGGTAGGTCGTACGTATGCATAAACGCTGTTTCGGTTTTCATATCATATTGAACAAAGTAAGTGAATAAGTTATATATAATACAGAAAAACATATATATATATAAATTTATATATCTCCATTAGCATTATTATGTAATATATTACAGACTTATTAGTAATATATTTTTTTATAATCATCGATGAATGGTGAACATGGAAATGAATCTCATCGCGTCGTGGAGACGGTAATCCGTACGTACACACGAGCGACAATATCGTTTCTTTTAAGGTGTGGAATTGGTTGTTATATAAATTTTACAGATACATTATCATTTTATTTTCATTATTTTTATACATATTACACAACATTATATCCATCCAAATAACATAGTGTTGAATAACAAATTACACCACGACGTGGAGATGGTAAACCGTACGTACACATGCATGGTGACATTATCATTCATAGGATGGATATAATAATGAATATGGTTTTACCATATTTATAATAAAATCACATTAAATACAAGATACAAGAGTTATTATTTTGGTATGGTAATAACAAATAACGAGTAAGTGGAAGAAGAAAAGAACTTGAAAGAGGGTGGTGAAATCATTACCTCTTCTTCGGGTTCTTCCTTTTGATTTGATCAAAATGGCTCCTTAGGATGTATTTATGACCAAAGGATGACTACTAGGAAGAATTTATGATGGTTGGGAGGATATTTGGGCAGGGTATGGCTGATCAAAATGGCTTTGGAGGTGTGAATGTGAGAGAAAGGAAAGTTCCCTTTTATAAGAGAGGTGAGGGTCCCTGTTGGAAAATCGTGAAGTATTATTCTATAATAAAATAATTTTCGAGTTATAATGGCACAAAAATTATGTATTTCTAGGATAAGGTGGTTATGGGTTGAAGTAATCTTAACTATTATGTTTTAGACATGTTTAGGTTACCATTGTAACCTTATCTTTTAGCTTTAACTCTTAGTTAAATAGATTAACTTTTATCGTGTCTTCTTGTATTTTTACACTATATGGTTTATAAAATTACTCTATACATCCAATATAACCTCAATGGGTTACTTAATGACATATTTACAATTATTTATGACCTTTAGAGTTACCTTAGATTTTTTAGAATATTATATCAACCAATTATATAGTATTTGTTTTAAAAATTAATTTATGTCAATTTTGAAAATATTTGGTTTTTGGTTTTTTTGAAAGTCATCACAACTTGATTGCTTCAAAAAAAATTCATTGAATCATCCCTAATATGTCATATTCACCTAGAAAATTCGTGTATGTCATAAAAACTTGTAAATTATATTTATTTTAGTATTTATAATTTGATTTATCTTATTTTTTCATTAATTAGATAATTACTAAATCATCATTGTGTCAAAAATAAATTTAATTATTTAATCTCTAAATATTAAAAATAAAATACCATGATGTATGAAATCTTTTTATCATTCTAATTAATATCTATAGTCGAATTTATATTGTGTGTAACCCTATATTAAAAATGTTTTAGTTATTAAAAATTGATTTTACCTCTTTTAACTATTCTTTAAATAAAATAATAATAAATTTCATAATCTAATACAAGTGGACCTATGATCAGATTTTATTTCTAAGGTTGTTTTTGGTAGAATTAAACTTATACAATATAATTATTACACGTGTTAGTTTAATAATAATATCATTTTTATCCTTAATTACCCTACTTACTTTTATCGGTGGTATATAAATGTAAAAAAGTTACTATTCACCAAAATTAATTTAATATTATTGAACAAAATTTTTCTTACTCATATCAACTGTGTCTATTGGATTTTTACATTCCACTAACATATGCGGTAAAATTATGTTTTATGCAAATTTTAAAATTCACTTAGAGTTGGGTAAACGACGGTGAAATGTTCAATAAAATTTTATATATCTAATATTATTACAAAATGACTACATGTAATTACATTGAACATATATAGGTATTATTTATAAATTTTTACATGAAATAAATTTATATAAAATAAATAGTTATTTAAATGAAAAGTCATTTTTGACCAATAACGTAGTGTTTTTCACTATTCATCAAAAATTGACCGTTTTCTGAAACATACCAAAAATTCAACCTAAGATAATTTTTATATTACGAATTCAGAAATTAAGCCTATTTTATAAAATTCAAATCATAGAAATTTCATTTATTAATTTAAAATTACTTGTCGTTGTCAAAACCAAGAAGAGTATTTTTATGAAATAGTAACTTCCAAAAGACTTACAGTTGTTTAAGTCCAATTTCATAGTGAAATTACTTCCAATAACCAAAATTGGATTAAATGGTAAAAATATAATCTAATTATACCTCCAAACAATTTATATGTATATTTAATCACTATAAATTATTTTGATTGATTTTTTTTTGTTAAAATTTAGTAATTTTTCACTATTCTCCAAAATTTGAAAGTTATCAAAAAACACCAAAACATTATCAAAACTAAATTTTTAAGTACCAATTATAAAGAAAAATGTTATTTTGTAAAATTTAACATATAAAAGTTTCAAATATTGGATTTAAAAATGTTTCACCATTAAAAGGTGGTAAAAATGCATTTAAATAAAATACTTCTTTTATATGAAAAAAATAATTTGTTCTTATATTATGTCTAATAAACTAATAAAATGGATTAAAAAATTATAAGGATTATAGAAAATTCAAATTTTAGTTAATAAAATTCATAACTACTTTTGTACGCTAGTTTGGTAAGTTGTGGTGCGATTGAACTCAGTGTTGCGTGTAGTGCATGTTATTGAATTACATTGAAAAACTAACGTACTATGAAATCTTGGGGTTTTACATTCTCCCCTACTTCAATAAATTACGTCATGCCAATTTGAAATTGTTCACCAATAATAAAAGGCTAAAAATAGAAAAATACCTTTGTGTAAAACCCACATCAGAAATAGGGTTAGTAAAATTTAGTCTTAATAAGAGGGAAAGGGAAATGAAAATGTCAAAACCAAATTAAGATCTATATTTAAGGAACATTGGTGGAAATTAGAGACACATAATTGGAAACAAATATAAATATCTATTCGGAGTGATTGAGGTCATCAATCACAAACAAGTGTAAAATTGAGGGCCTCAAAGCCATCAATCTATTATGATTTTAAATATCATCGGTTCAACAAAACATAAGGTATTAAAATAACATATTTTTTGTTTTAAGATCCCTTAACTAATGTTTAAGAATTAATTTCTTCCTAGAATAGGAAGAAAAATATATATGAGAAGTAGAGTTCCATTATTTAACTAATTTCTACCACAAAACCATCTCTCAATATAAAAGATAATAAAAATACTTTATTTACCCTAATTGTTTATGGTTAAAAAAATATTAATTAATAATTTATCTATCAGACCTTAAAAAACTACATTATCCAATCCAAGAAAATACATAGGCTAGTGTTAGGTGATTCACCCTTATCACCCTTCGGTTGTGGGTTCAATTTTCATGGCCTTGCCGGACGTGACGGGTTAGTGCCTGACCTCTGGGTTGTACTTTTAAAAAAAATATAAAAAAAATTATCTTAAGAAATGATTTTAACTTAACAATAGAATCAAATGTAAAACATAATTCATTCCATCCTTAAGACTTATACAAAATAATTCTTTCCAATCTCACAGTCCAAAATTTATAATGATGTAAAACACAATGAAGAGCCTTTTTTCCATGTAATAACATGTGAATACCATAATAATGTATTCTTTTAAAACATGGTAACACCCTAAATTACAATAATACCTTATTTATTACATTGATGATCCCTTATTCCTTATAAAATACTCAAAATATTCCTTATATCCAAAAATTTTGAATACTCCAACAATGATTAAATTAACAAACCATTAATCATTTCCAAGATAGTAAAGAATATCCAATATAATTTATCGAAATCAACCATCTCTTATTAAGAAATCAATACCTTGGTATTAGGGCCACATTAAAGATTTATCATTCCTTCAACAATATATTTTCCAAAAAATTTAAATTTCCATTGAGTCACTTTTCTTGGTTACACAAAATCTCAAGTCCTTAATGAAATAGTATTGCAATACAATCCTTATATACTCTATAATTCTTATATCATGTAAATAATTAATAAAATACTCAAATCACATGAAAATATAATAACAAAATCAAAACTCTTAATCATTCTTCTTCATCTTCGGTAGTATCATAACTAGATTATTATCCAATATCACCAATTGGGGTATACTCTGATGATTTGGATATTGACTCACGTAGTGTCCCAACTCCTTGTAGATGCAGCATTGTACATTGGAAACCTTTTTATCACCCTTGTAATCACGTACTTGGTGTCATTTTTCTCCATAATTATAATAAAATCCCATTCCATTCAAGAATTTACCTAGGTTATTCTTTCCACAATTATCACACATGGGAAAATCCTTCTTTACCTCTTCCCATTATCCATCTTTCTATCTACAATCATTTTCTTCTCTGGATACCCTTCAAATATATAAGACTCAGAAATTTATTTAATTATCTTATTATCATGTGATATTAATTGTTTATATGATTATAATACATGGGAGACAATTTCCTTTCTAAATGTTGGATTAATACCATGAAATATAATATCCTTCTTACTCTTTGGATCATGCATGTTGTTGGAGGTCTCATTCCATCAACTGAGTGCCATAGATAAACAATGGCACACACTAGGTTAGTTTATGAATCTCAATTCATAATTCCAAGCTTGTAAAATAGTTAATATATATTGGACAGTTCAAGGATATAATCCATAATCATAAAAAAAATACTTTGAGGAAGTATATACCCATAAACCCTTCGTAGTGGTTTGTAAAAGCAATGATAATTATCCTAAGCATATCTTCCGGGAGTGTCGTAACCAATAGTGAAGTAAGGCCTGTTATCATGCATTAGTTCTCATTCAAGTCATGATCAAAGCGATGTTTTGTGGTTTTACCCCTACATACATCTGTGCCAGAGCTGCCTCTATCTGCTCATATCCAGACAGGGATGTATTTCTTGAAAACTCAAAAAATCTCTACATCACCAAAAATATAGGAAGTTATTAAATTCTAATTCTCAAAGTCTATCTTAGGATAATGTGATCAAAAAAGATTTTATCTAAATCTAGTTTCCATGGATAGTAGTAAAATTCCTCTGATACCAACTATAATGCCCCATCCCCAGTTACCCAGAGTCGTTGCATTATTTTAATACAGTTTCATGATTACAAGGAATCATGTCCCGAAATACCAATCAATTTAGTAGTCTTGTAAAATAGATTACATACATGAATCCCAACATTAAAACATGAAAAGAAAAAAACCAAAATAATTTATCTCATTAAAAATGTACTAGCCTTCTAGATTATTCCTGCAAGTCACTCATAACTAACTTCTTCATATCCTGGGAAAATAAAACATAAGAAATGGGTGATATCAAATGATCAGTAAGGGTAAATAATTTAGTGGAAGATATAAACATTTAAGGAAAGTTGTTTAATAAAAACAACATCTTTTCAAACATAAAAATGAACAAATATGGAAAAATTAAATTAATAATTACCATATAAACATGAACATGGATATTCTACTGGTCGAAAAATCTCATGTAATAACTAATTTCATAATGAGGGAATGTATAATGTTCGACATTCTGAAACATCTTGTCAAGGCCTCAACCGAGATGTCTAAAATTGATTTAGGCCTCACCCAAAACCATATATTAAATTTAGAAAGGCCTCTTCCAATTCCATGTCTAATTGTCATATGCGACTTACTGATGCATCAAGGATCTATAGCAGTCTCCACCCATCACATACTAAGTCCAATGCATTACTCAAAGAAAAATGATTAAACATAACATAAACATTATTATTAAAACTAGCATAAGAAATTTCAATAAATTATCCATAAACCATGAATGATATAAAAACAACACATTCATAGTCAAATGTATCACAAAACCTTCAATACAATATGGAACATTTGATTCAACTTCCAAAAAGTTTAAAATCCATCATAGGATGTTGACATGGATGGAAATGATCGGTAAAATGCATTGAGAGAACTACCCATTTTTCATGAAAACATTTAAAAGTAATATAATTTTGAAAAGAATACATTTAAAGACATTTTTGAATCAAAGTTTCCCATTCCACATTTAAACTTTTGAAAGTAATTAACATTTAAAAAACATTCTTGTCCATATAAATAAATCCTTAAAAACCATTTTGAAAACATGAACATTAATGAGAAAGATTTAAAAGATTAAATATTTAAAACATTTGAAATGATGTTTTATTTATAGAGTACCTAAAAAGAATCATTTTGAAATGTATTTTATGAAACATAGACATGAATAATAAACATGTCTCAGAAAATACTTACACATAAACAATCTCAGATAATAATGATATTGAGGAATTAACCATTACCTTGCACTTTCCTTTGGTCAAGGGTACGTTTAACCTCATGTATAATGACCATTATATGTTATTAGATTATAACAGAACCATATTAATATTTATTATATCATACATGATTCATTTATGACTATATACTACCCAGTTAAAAAATATTTTCATGTTAAATTAACATTTCAGGTAATAATCGCTTTCTTTATGATACGTATTTTAACTTGTTATTCTTGATCGTATCATTTAGATCATTTAAATAATTACAGAGTATAAACCTTTATTTTTATATCATACAAATTTAGAATTTAAATATTTATAATAGATAGATATATGAAATGGAAAACACCGTTTATGGAGACGGTAGGCCGTACGTACGAATAAACGATGTTTCTATTTTGATTTCATATTGAAAGGATGTAAGTGAATAAGATATATGTAAGTACATTAATACACACACACACACACAGATATATATATATATATATATATATATATATATATATATATATATCTCCAATAGTATTATTATGTCATATATTAAATACTTATTAGTATTATATATTTTTATAATCGTCGATGAATAGTGAATGTGGAAATGAATCTCATCGCGTTGTGGAGACGGTAATCCGTACGTATGCACGAGATACAATATAATTTTCTTAATGATTTGGAAATAGATGGTGAATTAATTTTAAGGAGAAATTAGAATGTTATTTTATTTATTTATATACATAATACTCATCATTATATCCATCCAAATAACATTGTGTTGAATAACAAATTACACCACGACATAGAGACGGAAAGCCATACGTACGCATGCATGGTGAAATTATAATTCATAGGATGGATAGAATAATTAATATGGTTGTGAAATATTTATAATAAAATTGAAATATATATAATGTACTAGAGTTATTATTTTGGTATGGAAATAACTAAGAAAGAGTAAGTGGAAGAAGAAAAGAACTTGAAAGATGGTGTTGAAATCATTACCTCTTCTTCGGGTTTTTCCATTGGATTTGATCAAAATGGATCTTTAGGTTGGCTTTATGACCAAACTAAGGCCTCTTGGATGAATTCAAGATAGCAGGTAGGATATTTGGACAGGGGTTGGCTGAGCCAAATGGCTTTGGAGGTGTGAATTTGAGAGAAGGAGAAGTTTCCTTTTATAAGAGAGGTGGGGGTCAACTTAGGAAAAGTTTGTAATATTATTTTATAATAAAATCATTTTCAGATTCTAATTGATAAAAAATGATTTTTTTCGAGGATTAGGTGGTTATGGGTTGAACTAATTTCAACCAATAGGTTTTAGAAAAGTTTAGGTTACCATTTTAACCTTATCCTTTTGATTTAACTATTAGATAAATAGTTTAACTTTTACTTTGTCTTCTTGTATTATTAAAATATATGGTTAATAAACATACTATAAACTTCAAAGAGATCCTAAAGTGGTTAATTAATTACATATATAATATTATTTAATCCATTTTTCCTAAAATAATATTTTTAGGGATATTATATCAACCAATAATATAGTACTTGTTATAAAAATTAATTTATGTCAATTTTGACATTATTTTTTATTTTGTTTTTGTGAAAGTCATCACAGCGTGGTTTCTTTGAACATGATACATTTAATCAACCCTAGTTTTTCATATTCACCTAACAAATTCGTGGATGTCATAAAAACTTCAAAATTATATTTATTTTAATATTTATAATACCATTTATCTTATTCTTTCAATAATAAGGTAATTACTGAATCATCATTGTGTCGTAAATAAATTTAATTATTTAACTTCTAAATATTTTATATAAAATACCATGATGTAGGAAATATTTTTATCTTTCTAATAAAAATTTTTAGTCAAATTTATATTGTGTGTAGCCCTATATTTTTTTTAGTTATTAAACATTTATTTTAACTCTTTTAACTATTTTTTCAATAAAATAATAATAAATTTCATAATCTAATCCATGTAGACTTAAAGGATCATATTTTATTTCTAAGTTTGTTTTTGGTCGAATTACATTTATCCAATAGAATTAAGACATGCGTTTGGGTAAGAATAATATCATTTTTACCCTTAATTACCCTATTTACTTTTAACCGTGGTAAATAAAAGTAAAACATCACGTGTCCCAAAAAATTATTTTCATCATATTGAACCACATTTTTCGTAATAATATCAACCTTATATCTCTGATTTTTGAAACATCACTCATAGAAGCGGTATAATTATATTTTATGTGAATTTTCAAATTCTTCTAGGAGATGGGTAAAAGAAGGTGAAAAGTTCAATAAAATTTTTAATATCAAATATTATTAAAAAAATGACTCCATTAATTAAATTGAACATATATAGGTATTATGTATCTATTTTTATCTTAAATAAATTTAAATAAAATAAATAATTATTTTAATGAAAAGTCGGTTTTAACCAATAATGTAGTGTTTTTCACTCTTTATCAAAAATTGAATGTTTTCAGAAACATACCAACCATTCACCCTAAGATAATTATGATAATAATAATTAAGAAATGAAGAATATTTTACCATATTCAAAACATAGAAATTTAATTTATTAATAGAAAATTAATTCCCATTGTCAAAACAAAGAAGCGTATTTTTAAGAAATAATAACTACCAAAAGATTGACACTTGTTTATGTCCAATTTCAATGTGAAATTACTTCCAATGACCATAATTTGATTAAATGGTAAAAATATAATCTAATTATACTTCTAAACCATTCATATGTATATTTGAACACTATAAATTATTTTCATTAACAAATATGTTTTCAGTTAAAATTTATTATTTTTTAACTATTCAACCAAACATGAATGTTATCAGAAAAAACCAAATATTTAACAAAAATAAATTTTTATGTCATGATTCCAAATAAGATGATTATTTTTTCAAATTTAATATATAAAATTTTCAAATATTGGATTAAAAAAGGTTCTCCATTAAAAGGTGGTAAGATTTCATTTAAAAAAAATACTCCTGTTATCTGAAAAAATGAATTTGTTCTTATATTATGTCTAAGAAACTCATAATATGGATTCTAAAATTATAAGGATTATATAAAATTAAAAATTCAGTTAATACTATTCATAATTGCTTTTTAATGACTAGTTTGGTAAGTCGTGGTGTGCTTGAACTCTATGTTGTGTGTAGTGCAAGTTATTGAATTACATTGAAGAAATAACGAACTATGAAATATTGGGGAGTTACATTCTCCCTAATAAATTGTTTCTTCTAAATTTGAAATTTTTCTTCAAAAATAAATGTTTAAAATTAGAAAAATACATTTTTGGAGAACCCACATCAGAAATTTGGTTAATAAAATTTAGTCTTAATAAGAGGGAAAGGGAAATGAAAACGTCACAACCAAATTATGATCTCGATTAGGAGAAATTTTTTGGAAATTAGAGACACATAATTAGAGGAAAAACGTGAATATTTATTGGCAGTGATTGAGGTTATCAATCACCAATAAGTGTAAAATTGGGAGCCTTAATTCAGTCAATCTATGACGATTTAAAATTTCATCGGTTCAACAAACCATAATGTATTTTGATAACACATTATTGGTTTTAATATCCCTTAACTAAAGTTTAAGAATTAATTTCTTCAAATAATAAGAGAGAAAATATAATTGTCAAGTAGAGTTACATCCTTTTACTAATTTCTACCACAAACTCTTATTTCAATATAAAAATAATAAAAATACTCTATTTATCCAAATCATATATGGTTCCAAAAAAGAATTTATAATTTATCTATCAGACCATATAAAAAAACTAAATTATACAATCCATAACATCACGTATGTCGGTGGTAGGTGATCCACCCTAGTCACCCTTCAGTTATGGGTTCAAGTCTTATGGGATTTTTGGACACGACTGGTTGTCGCTCGACCTCCAGGTTGTCCTTTTATAAAAAATCCAAAACAAAAATCATAAGAAATATTTTTACCTTAACAATAAAATCCAATGTCAAACATAATCCACTATAACCTTTAGACTTATCAAAAATAATTCTTTCCAAACTCACAGTCCAAAATATATAAAGATGTAAAACATAATGAAGATCCTTTTTTCCATGTAATAACATGTGAATACCATCATCATGTATTCTTTTAAAGATGTTAACACCCTGAATTACCATAAAACCTTATTGATTACATTAATGCTCCCTTATTCATTATATAATTCTAGATTTATTTCTTATATCCAAAAATTAGGAATACTCAAACAATGATGAAATAAATAAACCATTAATCTGTTCCATGATATTCAAGAATATCCAATATAATTTATCCAAATAAATTATTTCATATTCTGAAATTAATACCTCAGTATCAAGACCACATTAATGTTTTGTCTTTCCTTCAACCATGTATTTTTAAAAAAATTTAACTTTACATTGAGTCACTTTTCTTGGTTCCACATACGGAAAAATCCTTATTTCCCTTATTCACTTTATCCATCTTTCTCTCTACAATGATTTCTTCTCTATATTCCCTTCAAATCCATAGGACTCAGAAAATTATTTATTTATCTTATGAACACATGATACTATTTCTTCATATTATGATAATACATGGGAAATTATTTCATTTCTAAATTATGGCTTAATACCTGAAATATATGATCCTTCTTACTCTCTGGATCATGCGTATTGTTGGAGGTCTCATTCGATCTACTAGGCGCCATTTCTAAATAATGGAATACACTAGGTTAGTTTATGAATGGAAATGCATAATTCCAAACTTGTAAACCAATTAACATAAATTGAATAGTTCATAGACCTAAACCATAATCATAAAAATGTTTTCTTTGTGGAAGTATATACCCATAAACCATTCATTATGGTTTGTAAATAAAATAAGAATTATCCTAAGAACATCCCCCGAGATTGTCGTAACCAAGAGTGAAGCAAGGCCTATTGTTGTCAACCAGTTTTCATTAAAGTCTAGCTCAAAGCAATGTTTTCAGGTTTTACCCCTAGGTACATCAGTGCCCGAGCCACCTCTATCTTCTTATGTCCAGACAAGGAAGTATTTTTCAGAAAACTCACAAAATCTCTACAGTACCAAAATTCTAGGAAGTTCTTCTATACTTATTCTCAATTTCTATCTTAGGATAATGTGCTCAAATCAGAGTTTATCTAAATTTAGTTTCCAAGGTATGTACTAAAATTTCTCTGGTACCAACTGTAATTCCCCAACCCCAGTTACCCATAGTCGGCACATTATTTTAATACATTAACATGATTAAAAGGAATCATGTCTCGAAGGAACAATCAGTTTGGTAGTCTTGGAAAATTGATTACATACATGAAGTTCAATATTAGAACATGAAAAGAAAAACAACAGTAATTTATTTCATTATAAATGTCCAATCCTCCTAGATTATGCTTGCAAGTCACTCATAACTAACTTCTTAATATCATAGGAAAATAAAACATAAGAAAGGGGTGAGATCAGATGCTCAGTAAGGGAAAATAAATTAGCGAAATATATAAACCATTAAGGAAAGATGTGTAATAAAGAAAATCCTTTCAAACATAAAATTGAACATAATATGGAAAAAATAATTTAATCATTACCATATAAGCATGAATATGGATATTATACTAGTCAAATAATCTCATGTAATAACTAATTTCATAATGAGGGAATGCAAAATGCATGAAATTCTGAAACATCATGTCAATACCTTGGACAAGGCGTCTAAATATTATTTAGGCCTCGTCTAAAAAAATATATCAAATTGGGAAAGGCCTTGTCCAAGTCCACATATAATTGTCTCATGAGACCTATCGATGCATCGAGCAGCTATATCGGGCTCCACCGATCACTTACTAAGTCCAATGCATTTCTCAAATGAAAAGGATTAAACATAACATAAACATTCGTACTAAATATAGCATATAAAATGTCAATACATTATCCATAAACCATTAATTGTTTAAAAATAACACAACCATAGTCAAACATATCATAAAGCCTTCAATATAATATGGAATATTTATATCAACTTCCAACAAGTTTAAAATCCATCAAAGGATTTTGACATATATGAAAATGATTGGTAAAATGCAATGAAAGAAATACCCATTTATCATGAAAACATTTAGAAATCATACAATTTTGAAAATAATACATTTAAATTCATTTTGGATTCATAGTGTACCATAACACTTTTAATCTTTTTAAATGAATTAACAATTTAAAAACATTCACGGCCATATAAATAAATCCTTAAAACCCATTTGGAAAACATGGAAATTAATGAGAAAGAATTAGAAGAATAAGTATATAAAACATTTAAAATGATGTTTTAGTAAAAGAGTACCTTGAAAGAATAATTTTTCTATGTCTTTTATGAAACATGGACATGGATAATAAACATGTCCCTAAAAATAATTACACATAAACCATCTCATTTAATAATGTGATTGAGTAATTAACCCTTACCTTGCACTTTACTTTGGTTTAGGGTACTTTTATCCTCCTTTATAATTACCATTGTATGTTATTAGATTATACCAGAACCATATTCATATTTATTATATCATAAATGATTCATTAATGACTATATACTACCCATTTAATAGTGATTTTCTTGTTAATTTAACATTTTGTGTAATAATCGCTTTGTTTATCGTACGTATTTTAACATGTTATTTTTTATCATATCATTTAGATCATTATTTAAATAATTACAAAACCTAAAACGTGATTTATATATCATACATATTTAGAATATAAAAATTTATAATAGATAGATATATGAAATGAAAAACACCATTTCTGGAGACTGTAGGCCGTGCGTACGGATAAACATTGTTTCTGTTTTTATATCATATTGAAAGGAAGTAAGTGAATAAGATATATGTATGTACATAAACACACACATATATAAATTTATATATCTTCAGTAGAATTATTATTTCATATATTACATACATATTAGTAATATATATTTTTATAATAGTTTATGAATGGTGAACATGGAAATGAATCCCATCACGTCATGGCGATGGTAATCCATATGTATGCACAAGCGACAATATAATTTCCTTAATGGCTTGGAATTGGATGATATATTAATTTTATAGGGACATTATCATGTTTTTTTAATTATTTATATACATATTATGCATCATTATATCAATCCAAATAACCTAGTTTTGAATATCAAATTACACCACGACGTGGAGATGGTAAGTTGTACACACGCACGCATGGTGACATTATCATTCATAGGATGTATAGAGTAATGAATACACTTGTGACATATTTATATTAACATCACAGTATATATAAGGTACTCGATTTATTATTTTGGTATGGAAATAACAAAAAAAAGTGTAAGTGGAAGAAGAAAAGAACCTGAAAGAGACTTGTGAAATCATCATTTCTTCTTCGGGTTCTTACTTTTGATTTTTTCAAAAGGGCTACGTAGGTTGTCTTTCTGAAAAACATAAGGCATCTAGGATGATGGTATTATAGTTTGGAGGATAGTAGGGTAGGGGTTGGCTGAGACAAATGGCTTTGGTAATTTGAATTTGAGAGAAGAGAATGTTTTCTTTTATAAGAGAGGTGAAGGTCACTATAGGAAAACCCTGAAATATTATTTTATAATAAAATATTTTTCAGTTTCTAATGGCTCTAAAATGATTTATTTCGAGGATAAGGTGGTTATGGGTCGAAAGAATCTCAACCAATAGGTTTTAGACTAGTTTAGGTTACCATTTTAACCTTATTGTTTAGATTTAACTCTTAGTTAAATAGTTTAACTTTTTCCACAAGTTCTTGTATTCATACACTATAGGGTTTATAAACATACTCTAATATTCTAAGAGAACATAATGTGGTTTATTAATTACATATATAAAATTATTTATGACCTTTGGACGAACCTTAGATTTTTAGGAATATTATATCAACCAATAATATTGTATTTGTTTTAAAAATTAATTAATGTCAATTTTGAAACTATTTGGTATTTTATTTTTATGAAAGTCATAACTATAATATTTCTTAGAAAAAGAGACATTGAATCAACCTTAACATGTCATATTTGACAAGAAAATTATTGTATGTCATAAAAACATTGAAATTATATTTATTTTAATATTTATAATACCATTTATCTGATTCTTTCATTAATAAGGTAATTATTGAATCATCATTGTGTCATAAATAAATTTAATTTTTTAATGTCTACAAATTCTAAATAAAATACATTGATGTAGGAAATCTATTTATCTTTCTAATGAATTGTTATATTCTAATTTATATTGTCTGTAACCCTATATTAAAAATGTTTTAGTTACTAAACATTGATTTTAACTCTTTTAACTCTTCTTTAAATAAAATAATAATAAATTCCATAATATAATATAAGTGCACCTAAAGGATCATATTTTACTCCTTACATTGTTTTTGATCGAATTAAACTTATCCAATAGAATTAGGAAATGTGTTAGGGTAAGAATAATATCATTTTTACGCTTAATTACCCTGTTTACTTTTAACCGTGGTAAATAAAAATAAAAAGTTACTATTCAACAAAAATTATTTTCATCTTATTGAACCACATTTTTCTTACTTATATCAGATGTGTCTCTTGGATTTTTGAAACTTTCCTCATAGATGTTGTAAAATTATGTTTTATGCGAATTTTTAAATTCTCCTAGGTGGTGTGTTAAAGACGGTGAAATGTTTAATAAAATTATATATATATATAATATTATTACAAAATGACTCCATGTAATTACATTGAACATATATAGGTATTATGTATCTATTTTTACCTTAAATAATTCAAATAAATTAAATAATTATTTAAATTAATGGTCAGTTTTAACCAATAACACAATGTTTTTCACTATTCATCATAAATTAAATGTTATCAGAAACAAACCAAAAATTTACTTTGAGATAATTTGGATATTTTTAATTTAGAAATTATGTCTATATTACCAAATTCAAAACATAGAAATTGAATTTATTAATTTAAAATTAATTCCTGTTGTCAAAACCAAAAAACGAATTTTTAAAAAATAACAACTACTGAAAGATTGGCACTTGTTTATGTCCAATTTCAAGGTGAAATTACTTCCAATGACCAAAATTGAATTAAATGGTAAGAATATAATCTAATTATACTTACAAACCATTCATATGTATTGTTGGACACTATATATTATATTGATTAAAAAATTTGTTTCCAGTTAAAATTTAGTATTTTTTCACTATTCACCCAAATATGAAAGTTGTCAAAAAACACCAAAATTTATCAAAATGAAATTTTTATGTCCCAATTATATATAAGAAGTTTATTTTGTCAAATTTAATATATAAATGTTTCAAATATCATATATAAAAAATGGTTCTCTATTAAAAGGCGGTAAAATTGCATTATAAACCAAATTCTTCATTTATCTAAAAAAATGAATTTGTTCTTATATTATATCTAAGAACCTCATAACATGGATTATAAAATTATAAAAATTATATAAAATTAAAAATTCTGTTAATACAATTCGTAACAGCTTTTGAACGGCTAGTCTGGTATGTCCTGGTGTGCATGAACTCAGTGTTTCTTGTAGTGCATGTTATTGAATTAAATTGAAGAAATAATGTTCTATGCAATCATGTGGTGTTACATAATGTGTTATATTCTTGAAGTATGTAAGTCATGATCTAAATGATATGGTCAAGAATAACAAGTTAAAATAGGTATGGTAAATAAAGCGATTATTACCTGAAATGTTAATTGAACATGGAAATCATTATTAAATGGGTAGTATAAAGTCATAATTGAATAATGTATGATATAATAAATATGAATATGGATCTGGTATAATTTAATAATGTACTATGGTCATTATAATGAGGTTAAATGTACCCTTGACCAAAATAAAGTGTAAGGTAAAGGTAATTACAAAATCTCTTCATTATCTGAGGTCGTTTTTACCTAAGTATCTACGAGGACATATTTTTAATCCATGTCCATGTTTAGTAAAAGAGTTTTCAAAGGGATTTTAAGTGACTTTTTTATTAAAACATCATTTTAAATGTTTTAAATATTTATTCTTGTTAACCTTTATCATTAATGTTCATGTTTTCAAAATGGTTTTTAGGATTTATTTATATGAACATGAATGTTTTAAAATGTTAATTACTTTCAAAATATTCAAAGTGGTATGGGAAACATTGATTATAAACTATTTATTAATTACTTCCTTTATTGATTATATAAATTTTACATGATTTCATGAAAAAGGGACATTTCAGTCAATTATTTTTACTGATCATTTTCAACTATGCCAACATCTTTCACAAGAAATTAATCTTGATCGAGGTTGATTTATTATGATAAAAACATTCCATATTGTATTTAAGGTTTTGTGATATGTTTCACTATGGATGGGTGATTTTTATACCATTAATTGTTTATGGATAAATTATTGACATTTCATATAATTGTTTTAATATTAATGTTTATGTTATGTTTAAACCATTTCATATGAAGAATGAATTAGACTTAGTAAGTGATGGGTGGGGCCCACTATAGATCTTCGATGCATTAGTAGGTCTCATGAGTAAAACTACTGTCTTGGAATAAGGCCTTGACAGATTCTTATTTTTAGTCTTGGCACATGGCCTTGACTATGAGGTTATGAAATATGGCATTATGAATTCCATCATTATGAAAGTGGCCATTGATATTGCATGTGATTTTTTGACTAGTAAATAATCATGTGAATAAGTAAATAGATTTATTTGATTTTTATTGGGCATATTATGCATAATTTTATGTTAAAAAGGCTTTTGTTTTAGATTTATACATTGCATTAAATGTTTATTCTTATTATTGAAATTTTCCGCTATATTGTTATCTTTACTGAGCATTTGAACACACCCATTTATTATGTTTTATTATCCCAAGATTCTAAGAAGTGTATTATTATTGATAAGAAGGGTTAATCTTGGGTATTAATGGCATTATTCAATGATAATTTATGTTGTGTTTTATTTTTTAATGTCTAATAAAATGTTCATGTATGTAATACATTTTACAAGGTTGATAAACTGTTTAGTCATTCAGGACATGATTCTATGTAATCATGACAATGTATTAATATAATGCACTGACTCTGGGCTTCTGGGGTTGGGGCGTTATAATTGGTATCAGATGAAGTTTAACAACAACCTTGGAAATAGATTTATAAAAACTCTGATTAGAGAACGTTACCCAAAGATAGATGTTGAGGATTATATATAAGAACTTCCTAGAATATTGGTAATGTAGAGATTTTGTTTGTTTTCAATGAAATGAATCCCTGTCTGGATACGAGCAGGTAGAGGCGGCTTTGGAACAGGTGTACCAAGTAGGAAAAACTTGGACAATGAGTTTCAGGCTTGACATGGGGTATCCAAGTATACGACAACTATTATTGCTGCACTCTTGGTTATGAAACTCCCAGTGTATTTGCATAGGATAATTCAAATTTTTGTTACAAAAAATTTTGAAGGATTTAGGAGTAAATACTTTCTAAAAAAATAGTTTATGATTATAGATTATATACATAATATATTCAATTTAATTTAGGTATTTTACAAGTTTGGAATTATGAATTGTGATTCATAAAATATCATAGTGCATTCCATTGTTTAGAAATGGAGCCTAGTAGAAGAAATGAGAATTCCAGCAATACACATGATTGAATGATTAAGAATTATCATATCATTCATTGTATTAAGCCAACATTTAAAAGGTTAATAGTCTTCTAAGTATTCTCATAATATAAAGAAACAGTATCATGTGTTAATAAGATAAGTAAATAACTCTATAAGTCTTATGGATTTGAAGGGAAACAAGAGAATAAAAGGATGAAAGGAAGAAATATGGATAAAGGGAATAAGGAAACTTAGGATTTTCCCATATGTGATAAATGTAGAAAGAATCACCTTAGTAAATGCTTGAAGGTAATGTGAGTTTTTATAAGTGTGGAGAAAAAGTACACCCAGTACGTGATTATAGGGGTATAAAAAAGGGTTCAAATGTACAATGATTCATTCAAGGGGTTGGGACACTACGCGAAGTAATAACCTAATCATCAGAGTATACCTTAAATGTTGTTATTGGATAATAATAAAGTTATGATACTACCAATGATTAAGAGTAATGATTATATTTCTTATGTTTTTATTAATGTATTGTGTCATTTGACTATTTTATTAATGATATATATGTTATCAGAATTCTAGAGTATAAAAGGATTGTACTGCAGTGCTATTTCATTAAAAAATTTAGATTTTGTGGAACCAAGAAAAGTGACTCAATAGAAGGTTAATTTTTTTTCTGGAAACTATATAGTTGAGAGAAAGATAAACCATTATATGGTTTTGATAATGAGGTAGTGATTTTGGAATAATATATGATTGATTTGGAAAAATTATATTTTATATTTTTGACAATCGTGAAACTGATTAATGATTTGTATATTCCATTATTTTTGAGTTTATAACATTTTTGGATAGAAGGAGTATATCCAGTATTCTATAAGTAATAATGGGGCATGAATGTATTAAATATGGTTTTATGGTAATTTAGGACGTTATAGTTTTTTAAAAGAATGCACGATGATGGTATTCACATGTTAATATGTGGAAAAAAGGATCTTAATTGTGTTTACCATCCTTATAAATATTAGATTTTGAGTTTGGACATAATTATTTTGGATAAGTCAAATGGTTGGAATTGATTAAGATTGACATTTGATACTATTGTTAATGTTAAATCATTTCATGAGACTATTTTTGGATTGTCACAAAAAGGACAAACCGGAGGTCGGGCAATAACCCGTCGTGTCTGGAAAGGCTGTGAGACGTGAACCCACAACCGAAGGGTGACAAGGGTGGATCACCTACCATTGGCATACAAGATGTCCTGGTTTGTATAATGTAGTTTTTTAATATTCTAACAAATGAATTATAAATTCATTACTTTTTAAACCCTATATGATTATGATATATATAATATTTTTGATTTCTATTATCTTTTAGAGTGAAAGATGAGATTGTGGTAGAAATTAGTTGAAAGATGAAACTCTACTTGTCAAGTATATTTTCTTCCCTTATTCAATTAATAAATTAATTCTTAATAGTTTGACCAAAAATGTGTTATCCCAATAACTTATGTTTTGTTGAATCGATGATATTTTTAATCATCATATATTGATGGCTTTGAGGCCATCAATTTTACCCATGTTTATGATTGATGACCTCAATAACTCCATATAAATATTTAAGTTTTTCCTCCAATTATGTGTCTCTAATTCCCACCAATGTTCTCCTAATCGAGATCATAATTGGGGGGGGGGGGGTGACTTCTTCATTTCCCTTCCCCTCTTTTATAGAATAAATTTTATAAACCCAATTTTTGATGTGGGTTTTCCAGAAAGGAATTTTTTTTTATTTTTAACCCTTTATTTTAGAGAAACAATTTCAAAATGCGAGGATGCAATTTATTGAAGGAGTGGAGAATGTAACACCCCAATATTTCATAGTATGTTATTTATTCAAAGTAATTCAATAACTTGTGCTACATGCAACACTGAGTTCGAGCGCACCACAACTTACCAAATTAGGTGTTCAAAAGCGGTTATGAATAGTATTAACAATATTTTGAATTATATATATATACTATATAATTTTAGCATTCATATTTTGTGTTTCTTGGACATTATATAAATAGATATTAAATTTTTGAGATAAAAGAAATATTTTTTTAAAAAAATGAAATTTTAACAACTATTTAATCGAGAATATTTTTTTAAAAAATATTCACCACTTTTATATATTTAATTTAATTAATTTAAATTCTTATTCAGAATTGGGACATAAAAATTTAGTTTGGATAAATTTTTGGTACTTTTATGATAACTTTCATATTTTGATGAATAGTGAATAAAACTAAATTTTAATAGTAACCTAATTTTTAAATTGAAAAATTTATATTGTTAAATTATTATATTGAATGGTTTAGACATACAATTATAATATATTTTTGTCATTATATACAATGTAGGTCATTATAAGTAGTTTGAAAATTAAATTTGACATAAACACTTGTCAATATTTTGATAGTTTTTACTTTCTAAAAACCAGCTTTTTTGTTTTGAAAAAAGGAATAAAATTTAAAATTATTAATGGAAATTATATGTTGTTAATTTGGTAAAATGGAATTCATTTATGAATTTGGAATATCAAAATTATCTTAAGGTTAATTTTTGGTATTTTTCTAAAAACCTTCAATTTTTGATGAATAGTGAAAAACAATATGTTGTTGTTTAAAACCAAATTTTTATTCAAATAATAAGTTATTTTATTTTAATTTATTTTAGGTAAAAATAGATACATAATACCTATACATTTACAATGTATTTCACTGGATACATTTTATAATATGTTTAGATATATAAAATTTTATTGAACTTCTGGTCGTTCTTTACCCACCTTTAAGGAGCATTAGCAAATTTGCATAAAACTATATTTTACCACTTTTGTGAGTTGAATTTAAAAAATATGAGAGACATGGTTTACATTAGTAAGAAAAGTTTTGTTCAATAAGATAAAAATAATTTTTGGAGGACTGTAACTTTTGAATATTATTAACCACGTTTAAAATTAAATAGTGTAATTAAAGGTTAAAATGATATTATAATTACCCTAAAACATGTCCTAATTCTATTGGATAAGTGAAATTAGATCAAAAACAACATTATGAATAAAATATGATCCTTTTTGTCCACTTGTATTATATTAGGTCATTTATTATTATTTTATTTTAAGAAGTGTTAAAAGTGTTAAATTAAAAGGATAAAAAAATCTAAAACATCATGGTATTTTATTCATAATTTTTTGACATCAGATAATTAAATTAAATTATGACACAATGATGATTCCGAAATTACCTTAGAAATGAAAGAAACAAATAAATAGTATTATAAATATTAAAATAAATATTATTTCAAAGTATTTATGACATAAACGACCTTTATAAGTTAATATAACATGTTAGGGTTTATAGATATATTTTTTTAGAAATGATAAGGTTGTTATCACTTTCACAAAACCAAAATACCAAATAGATTCAAAATTGACAGAAATTATTATTTTTTAAAATTAGTATATTATTGGTTGATATAATATTACTAATAATCTAAGATTCGGAAAAAGGGATTAAATAATATTATATATGTCATTGATGAACCACTTGATGTTTTCATGTATGTTTAGACTAAGTGTATTAACCAAATAGTGTAAGAATACAAGAAGACACGATAGAAGTTAAATTATTTAACTAAGAGTTAAATCATAAAGATAAAGTTAAAATGGAAACCTAGACTTGTCTAAAACCTAATAGTTGATATTATTTCGACCCATAACCAACAAATTATGTCAATAAATGCATTCTTAGATATTATAAAACTAATATTATTGTATAATAAATTAATATTTTAATATTTTCCAAAAGTGACTCTCACCCCTCTTATAAAAGGGAACTTCCCCTTCTCTCAAAATCACACCTCCATAGCCATTTTTCTCATCCAAAAACTTCCCAAATATGCTTCTAACTTCCATCACTTAAACCTAGATTCCTTAAATTGATCATAAAGACACCATATGGAGCCATTTTGACCAATTCAAAAGGAAGCACCCAAAGAAGAGGTAATAATTTTACTACCCTCTTTCAAATTATTTTCTGCTTCGACTTTCTCTTTCTTTGTTATTTCCATAATAAAATAATAACTATATTACCTTCTACATACGGTGATGTTATTATAAATATTTTAAAACTATATTCATTATTCTATCCATCCCAGGATATGATAATGTCACCATGCCTGCGTACATACGACATACCGCCTCCATGATGTGGTGAAATTTGTTATTCAACACTTTGTTATTTGGATGCATATAATGATGATTAATATGTATATAAATAATTAAAATAACATACTAATGTATCAATAAAATTATTATACCATCCAATTACACACCTTTTAATCATTAAGGAAATGATGTCGTCACTCGTGTGTACGTGTGACTTACCGTCTCCACGACGTGATGAGATTTATTTCCACATTCATCATTCAAAGATGATTATAAAAATATATATTATTAATAAGTATGTAATATATGACATAATATATCTACTGAATATATATATATATATATATATATATATGTTTGTGTGTTTTTATGTACTTACATATATATTATTCACTTACTTCCATTCTATACGATATGAAAACAGAAACAACGATTATGTGTACGTACGACATTCCATCTCCATAAATGGTGTTTTCCATTACATATATCTATCTATTATACATATTTATATTATAACTATATATGCTATAAAAATAATGAGTTATATTCTGGACGTATGTCAGTCAATATTTAAATGATATGATCAAGAATAACAAGTTAAAACACTTACGATAATGAAAGTGATTATTACCCGAAATGTTAATTTAACAAGGAAATCCTTATTAAATGGGTAGTATAAAGACATAAATGAATCCTGTATGATATAATAAATATGAATATGGTTATGGTATAGTTTAATAACATACTTTTCTCATTATATAGGATGTTAAATGTAACCTTGACCAAAGGAAAGTGAAAGGTAAGATTTAATTTCACAATCTCTTTATTATCTAAGGTTGTTTTTTTGTAAGTATCTACCGGCACATATTTTTTATCCATATCCATGTTTCAAAAAATGGTTTTCAAAGGTGTTCTTTTTAATGTAGTTTATTACTAAAACATCATTTTAAATGTTTTTAAGATTTTTTTTCTAATCCTTTCCCATTAATGTCCTTGTTTTCAAAATGGTTTTAAGGATTTATTTATATGGACATGAAGGATTTAAAATGATAATTACTTTCAAAAGTTTCAAAGTTGTATAGGAAATTTTGATTCTAAACTATATTTTAGAAGAATCCATTTATATATTATGCGACTTTTAAATTATTTCATGAAAAATGGATATTTCTCTCAATGATTTTTATTGATCATTTTCAACTGTGTCAGCATCCTTTACAAGATGTTATTATTGATTGAGGTTTATTTACTATGATACAAATCATCCATATTGTATTGAATGTTTTTTATATGTTTGACTGTGGATGTGTTTTTTATACCATTTAGGATATATGGATAATGATTTTACATTTGATATGCTAGTTTTAATACGAATATTTATGTTAGTTTTAAAATAATGCACCAAAATTGGGCTTCTAGGGTCTGGGAATGACACATAAGATTTCAATATATTGTTTAAACATAAAGTTATAGTTAATAAGACCATATTAAAAAATTTGTAGTTCGAGAAAATATAAAATTATATTATATATGTATATGTCTATTGTTAATATGTTAATAAGATTAGTTAACCAATGTTAGTAAATAATTAATATAATAGAGATAAATATTATAATATTTTTTTATGATCTATTCAATATTCAATGAATATATATAGGTGAATTATATGAATATAAGATATAGATCAAACCAATTTAAAATATAAAATACATTAACTTTAATGTATATTTATTTTAGAAATCAAGAAGTAATTACAATAAAAAAATACATAAAAATATTGTATTAATGGATATATACTTTAATCCATTATGCTATCTATTTAATGAGATGTTAGGTAGTTACATATTTATGAACATTTTCATAACTAATTAATTATTATTAATTTGGAATTACAATGTGATAAGTGGTAGTAAGTAATATATATTTTAAAATAAAATTTGGAGATATAAACACTATGTAAAAATTTAAATATATTTATATTTAAATTATATTAACTTGAGGAAAAATATTATTATAATTAATGTATTGCTTTCCATTACACATTATTTTGAAATAAATATATAATATAATATGAAAAATATAAATATTATAAATAACTTTTAATTATAATTTAATTTATTTAATAATAATCTTATATTCCCTTTATAAAATTTTCCAAGAAACATAAATATTATAAATATTAAATACTAGTTTGAAATAAATGTATTATTATAAGTGGAAATGAATATATATATATATATATATTTGAAGTTAAAAAATATAATGGAAATAAGGAAAATGTTTCAAATAGATTTTATAAAATTAGATTATAATTATATAAAATAAGTAAAATTAATATTGTTTTTATATAATATAATTATGATTACTAAAATTGTTGATAGACAATTTATTTCCAAATATTTATTACTCTGTAATTAAAATATTCACTTAGAAAATAAATTATTCATAATTAATTAAATAGTTTATAATAATTATGACATAGATAAATAATAAATCATTTTCATAGTTTATAATAATGAATTTCGATACATAGATTATAATTTGATAATTTATTTTGATATTTTTTATTAAAAAAATTAGGATAGTAAAAAATTGGAAACCCACAACTGAAAGGTAGATGAATAGTTTTTTAATTATTGGTTAAGGGAGTTCAGTGAAAAGCATAGGGCAGACATAAATGATTGAGTACACATGGGTGAGTGAGTACACGTGGGACTCCGATTTTCTACTTACTATTGATCTAGTTATAATAGAATATGAAGAAATTGGTTTAAATCATGTTGAATACTTCTAAAACCTCCATCATCATCTTCCTCATAGTGTGGCTATGAAAAATATTATCAATCTATAAACATTTACACACACACAAATTCATATATCATTCATATTGGGACACAAGACAATCATGAACATATGGGATACAAGGGATGATATATATATATCTTCATATTTCCTATAGACTATAACTATTTCAAGTTATCTAAATGGATCTGTTGGTTTTACATCATATGAACCTTACACAGTGAGATTGAATAATTATATTAATTGCAAGTAATTTTTATGGTGGAGTGATATAGGGTAATAGAATATTTATTCCATGACAACACCGTAGAGGAACCATATGTTTGGTGGACCTATAATGGATATAGATAAAGGTTCTCCTATATAATGGTCATTATAATGAATAAATTATTCAGTATATATATATATTATAATTTCGGGGGGTTTTCCATATAATGGATCCCTTCTCCACAGGGTTCCACTAATGGTTCTACAATGACCCTATATTTTTTATATGTATTACATCATTTTTATATAAACAACATAATAGATATAAATATATAATACCCAAATGTTTTTTGTATTGGAAAAATTAGGCTCATACATAACTTGAACATAATAAAAAATAAAAACTCATTTAAATCTCTCTTCTTTATCCTTATAATATTACAAATTTTCTTTAGTATATTTAATCACCTAAGGATGTACATTAATGAATAGGGTGATCCAAAATCCAAGTATGTTGATGAATAAGGGACATGAGTAAATATAACATGGGTGAGAATAATAATAATAATCATATCATATGAATAAGATCATCAATAATATCAGCAGGGTGATATGTGATTAAGGAACCAAATGTGGGAATGAATAAAAATAAAACATCATATTATAGAGGTCAAATGAAACAAATAGTTGTGAACTAAGATTGCATCATGTTCACCCATAACCTTTGTACGTAATAATAACTTCATCATTGTTGAAAAATATAGCATCATGTTCATAAATAATTCACACCATCTAATGAGGTACAGCACATTACCGAATGAATTAAAGAAATACATAAATATAGACCTGCCTATCACATCAAAATATTTATATTCTTATAATTGAAATAATCAAGAAACATTCCATAAAAAGGATCGGGTTTAATAAATATTTAATAAAAAAATTAATTCATGAATAAAATTTATCATTCTTAATTGAAAAAGGGAGTTCCTATTTTTTAATAAAAGAACATTTTTTCATATGAAACTACACAGAGAGAGTAAAATATTTTTTTGGGAATAAAATTTATATTTCAAATTAATTGAATTTTACACACAAATCAAGGTGGGAATATGTATATCACTAAAAAGAAAAGGGAATAATAATTAAATTATACTTTTAAGAAACATTAAATTAATATACACACTAGATATTTTGTCAAATATGGATAACCCTAATCATATGAATTGGGTTCCAGAATCCCCTAACCTTAATCCTCACTTTATTTCATCATTGTTTCACCACATAAATAATCAACATAGATTTATTAAAACGTTGTTCTAGATGTTAATCATGTTCATTTTTTACAAAATATATCCATTATAATTGTTTGATACTATTTTATCACCTTTTTTAAAGAATAATTGTTTTGATCTCATCATTTCATTAAATTTTCCGTTTTTTTTATTTCACAATCTTCAATAAAATAAATTAATACATATGTATTGTTAAACTGAATAGCTTATAACACATGTCATTAAAAATTTATATATTATATACAATTAATATTTTTTATCCATGATGGTAGTTATAATAATTTATTGGGTAATGTCTCTATAGGTGGTTAACTGTCCTTTAATGGGACATTGTCAAAAGAGCGGGAAATATAATTTTAAAATTTGCATATATAGTGAATATGATAGTTAAATTTGATTAAAATCATTAATATAATGTTAAAATAATTCCCAATTAATATTTTATTTTTTGAATTTAAAAGGTAAGGCGAAAAGAAATAAATGATGAAAAATGGGATGAGTTAATCGAAACCTACTTAATGCTAATTGTAACTTCTCTTGTAAGACATTAAAAATTCATTAATATTTGGTGTTTTATTAATAAAAAACATCCCAATGGATTATAAGGTGGTTTATACGGTGGATTTTGGTAGTGGTTATGATTTTTTAAGTGGGTTATGAGTGGTTTTTCTTGGAATTGAAGTGGGGTTATTTGAACAAAAAGAGAGAGGTATTTTTAGAATAAAATATTAAATAAAATAATATACCAATGGTAAAAAATTTAAAAGTAAATGGTTGACAATATAAATAATATATAAATATAATATAATGACTTTTAATACATTAAACCACTTAATAATTTTAATTCAATAGTTTATTAAAAATAAATTTTGAAGGAAATAAAAATTACATAAAGGGATATGGTTTGATATTTGGTTTTCGAAAATCCCTTTTAGGTTTTGAATTTCAGTTTATTTAATTTTAACGACAATATTATCAAATTATATATAACATATATAAATATTAAAATATATAAAGTATTTTTTCTTTATTACATCATGAATTATTTAATTTAAGATACACCGATCATGTGAAAACTGTATTTTTTTGATTCACTCGAGAAATGAAGTATTTCAAAAAATTTCAAAAAATAACACTTCAAAAGTATTGATATGCTGATTTGAGTAATAATATTAATTTTATCCATTTAAATGTATATAATAGGGATTTGTTTATTTATTAAAATTTAAAAAAACGTATTCATAAAATAAGTTAAAATAATTTTAAATAAAAATGTGCTTATATTTTTATTGAGTTTTTTAATCATGATATTTATTTTTTTGGAATTATATTATTTAAATTTACATCTATTGATCATGATATATATAGTTCTTTATTTTAATGTAAAACTATTATTCTAGTAGTCAGGTAAATATTCTCAATTGTCATGTTACTATTAAAAAGGGTCAAGTTACTATTCAAACAGTCACAATACTATACAAATGATCACATTACCTTCTATAAATACCTCTAATTTTCTTCACTCATTATTCTAATAAATTTCATTGAAGGATATAAATTTCCATTATCTATAATATTGATTGGCCTTTTAATATTTTTTTTATTTTCAATAGTATTGGAATTTGTGGAGACAATTCTAATAGATTGGAGAAATCCATATTTTCCTATTTTAGATTTTTTTTCAAATTGTATTGATTGTAATTTTAATTGATTTCATTGCTGGTTAATGTAAAAGTATTAATGAAATAATTTTTCAGTTTCCTTACACTAATATATAGTATATTATAACATACATTTATTTCAAGAGTCAAATCTCATTAATAAACACTAGGTTGTTACATTCTCCCCCCTTTATAAATTTTATCCCTAGAATTTCAACTTTTATTTATGGTTGTGAATAGGTGAGGGTACTTCTATATCATTATTTCCTCTGGTTCCCATGTACCCTATTTATAAATATGATTATTCCATTACACTTTGACATGATGAGATGTATTATTACCTAGGAAATTGTATCTATGGTACAATATCTACATCAGATACACCTAATTTAAGTGGTCATTCTCCAGTTGTACCACCTCTAGATTTAGTAAATGTGAGGGATCATGGTTGTACATCCTTATGATTGATACATGGAACTTGTAATAAACATGACCCATACTAGTGGAATTTCATGCTAATAGGCCACCACTCATTTGCGATAAAAGATCTCAATGGGGCTAATATACCACGGACTTAGATTCCCATTAATTCGAAACTGCATGAATCTCTTATATAGTGATCTCCAAATGAAAAATTTATCTCTTAATTCAAATTTAAATTAACTTCGACATTTGTTAGAATGGATAGTATTTTTAATCAGAGAATATTTTCTATGATATTGGATGGCCTGAACCTTCTCTGTTATCTATTTCAGAAGATCATTTCCAAGTAGATTATCTTCACCAACCTCGTCCCATTAGGTTTGGCTAATAAAATTCGTCCTATACAGATATTCATATGGATTTATTTGAATACATGAGTGGAATTTATTGTTATATGAGAACTCAACTAATGGGGGATACTAATCTTATCTACCATTTAATTTTATTTATTAGGATATTAGCATGTTCTTGAGTGTCTGAATACTCATCTTAGATTTTCCATTAGTTTGGGAGTGATAGGCCATGCATATATTAAACTTAGTACTCAAAGAATATTGAAGACATATCAGGAATTTAGATGTGAACCCTGGATAACAATCAATTATTATTTAAAGTCGAACCCCATCCATCCCAACCACATAAATCATATATATCTTGCTATGTTTTTTGAGTGTGAAATACTCCTGAATAAAAATGAAGTGGGATGTCATGGAGATTCAATCCACCAAAACCCATATCATAGTGTTTCCATTATACTTCTTCAGGATACCAATGACAAAGTCCCTGGTGATGTTCTCCCATTTCCATGTTGGTATAGTAAATGGTTTTACAATTCCCTTAGACTTATGCTACTCTTATTTATCTTGATAACATACCAATAACCTTGATATATACTCTACAATCACCTTTTTTTTGTTGTCCCACATTATGTTCTCTCAATAACCATGAAACATCTTGGTACATCCATGGTGGATAGAGAATGGAGATCTATATGCATTTTCTATAGTTCATTATTTATCTTAGGTGATAGAGACACACAAACCCTCCTTAAAAATAAAATCACACCATAATCATTGACGCATAACACATGTATCACCCTTTTTTTCTACATTATCCTTTTTTGTAGCTCCAGATCACTCCTTTATGCCTCCTTGATCTTGTATATTATAGATGGTTCAATAATAATTGGAGAAAGGCATGATATATTTCCTAAAATTATGCTTTCTAGATACATCCTTTGAATATCCATCAATATAGTGTCTTTCTCAATCCACAATATGGATAGTGTAGCAGGTTAATTGCTGCTAAGGGCATCAGCTACCTTATTTTCCATTTCCAAATGTTAATGAATAGATAAGTCATTCTGATAGATTAGCTATGAACATATTTATTGATTTATGTTTAGATCCTTCTATTTCAATAAATAATTAAATCTCTTTTAAATGATATATATGTCAAACTTATCACTATAGATATTGTTCCAAAAAATCATTAGTTCCATTATCACAACTTCTAACTCTATATCATGAATTTCAATATGCTTCCAATGGATCTAAAACTATCATGAAGCATATGCTATAAAATTATCATTCTACGTGAGTATAAAACCTATTCCACTCTTTGAAGAATCATGTTATATCGCATGACCATCTCTACATATTGGTAGTTTGATTACTTTCACAATGACTAACCTTTTCTTAATCTATTAAAAGACTTCCTCGCATTATTTTTTACAGTCAATATTTACCCCTTTTCATGTTTCCATAGTTAGCAAGATATACTGTTATGAAATTCTTTTCACAAAATTCTGGTATTACCCTATAAATCCATGAAATCTATAGAGTTCTATGATACTATTAGGTATGGTCCATTCCTAAACTATTTTTTTAAAGGGTCAAAAAAAATTCCCACACATGGGATCATGTGCCCCAAGAATGTGATTGTTACATCCAAAAGGAACACAAGCAGAACATAACATACTCTTCACCCTTCCTTATTGTTGCCGGTACAATCTTTGGATTCAATTCATATTCCTCATTGTTTTTGAAGTAAATCTATATACCATCAATAAAAACTACCACAAATTGTTTTATGTAGTCTCTAAAGAAACTTTAGATTAAATCCATGATGATTGCAGGAGAATTAGTAAGTATGGAGGGCATGATAATGAAACAATAGTACCGATTACTTGATTTAAATAAGTATTCTTAATATCTTCTTTCTTCATCTTCAATAGATGATATAAAAATGAGGATCCACCTTTTTGAAGTCTTGATATCCTCATAGTTGATCAAATAATTCATCAATACTAGGAAGAAGATATTAGTTCACAAGGGTGTATAAACCCATTTCTAAATACCATGAGAGTGACTTATTTTACTCCACTAGTGTGATACATGCCATCGTATAGGGAAATTTTGATATTAGAGTGAGTCCATGTTTGAGATATATTGAGAAATCTACCTCATGGTTTGGGGGAAGTTTGAGTAACTCTTTAGAATATACATTAGTGTATTCCCTCAAAATGAGAATTTCCTCTAGGTTGATATCTTTCATTGACCCAACCATTTGGAATAGGTATGTTTCTTCATAGGGTATCAACACCCATACCACTGAGATATTTTCCAAAATAGATTCATTATTTACCTAGAATTTATAGAATATCATTCGATGTCTTGTAATATGAAAAGAAATTTCATATTCTTGACATGTGATGTGTTCTCTATATAATGAAACTGAATCACTTCCTATTATAGCATAAAATTATACAAAGGGAAGGGTTATGAGTTTTTTTGGAAGAATCCTCCCACAAATGCTAATAAGAGAAGAGTATAAAATTTTGGATGAAATTATAGTACCAAAATGTGTAATTATAGATATCTCTACATCAAGCTATCGAGACTTCGTCTCAATATTTTTAGAAAATTTGATGGATTAAAAGGAATGCGTAGAACCGAATTCAAATATTTTTCCATTCATGATTGAATATCATTAAAACCCTTTACAAACTCATTTTTATGATTCACATTAGTAGTAGTAATTTCATAAACATCACTTTGATCCTTTTTAAGGGTGTTTGTTGATGTTGATTTCCCTCAAGGACCTGTGGTTTTGTACAATGGCCTACATAGTTCCTTTAGTCCCTATAGTTGAAGCATTGAACTATGAGTTGTTCATTACAAGGTAGATTCACATAATCTATCTTTTTTCCATCATATTCATGTATCTATGAAATTAATTGTCATTTTTTCATTCACCCCTACACCTATACCATTTCCCTTTTCCTTTGAGGTAGTTCCCATGATGTTTCTTCCCTCATTTTTGACATGTTGTTGGAAGGATCATATTTACTACGTTTTCATTTGACCTAAAAAAAATTAAAATATATTTTAATATTCTTATCTCTATAACCATGAGACTATTCCCCATACTCTTTCTCTAATTTGGTAGTACATCGAACAAATTCTTCATAACTACCAAAGTATAGGGTAGCTTGATCTTTTCAAAGGTGTATTTTTTAATAACTATTGTATATATGTATTTGGTTATAATTGTTGACAAACAAATATAGTCATGTCATTGAATTATTGTGATGATTTCCTAATAAAATGTGATAGATTCAAATTCCTTTTTCATAAACTCTATGGATAATCTCTTTATATTGTTTTGATGATTTTGGGGGAAATACATGTTAAGAAATATTTTCTTAAATTATCCCAACTCCATCAATTCAATATCATCATTCATCCTGGTATCATTATACATGCACACAAATAATGGAATTATTTATCTAAATAATAAATAAATAGATTCTTCTTCTCCTTTTAAGAATAGTAGTGCATAGAAAAGAACTTATCTGTTGACTTAACCCACTGTTTCGATACTAATGGATTAGAAGATTCACTAAATGATGGTGGTTGTCAGATCATAAAAAATGAAATTTCTAGTTGATACTTATTGGGTGAAGGCGTGAGTTAAACATGGTTTATGTTATTATTTATAGCCTAAAATGATTAGATAATCATTTCCATGATGTTTTGAAGTCTTCCTCCCAAGGTATTGGGGATATCATTTGGAAAATTCTGCATTGAACCTCACTAGGGTTGTTGGGATGGTTTCTCTGGGTTTCCATAATTTTTTAGAATAGAGAAAGTTTGATCAAAATTTGTCTGAACAACTCATGAATAAATTAATTATTCTTTTTTAATTAATTAAAAAGTCATATTTTATGAGATTTATATATCAATCATTTTTCTAAAACAAATTTTATTGGATATTTACTTAAGTGTAGACTAATACTAATGGTTTTAAATAATATTTTCTAATACAAATTCACAAATTATCTAAAATATTATCTGATACCAACTATTTTACCCTAAATTAACTTTTATAACTATTACATAATTCTTGGATAAAAAATATAATAGATATTAAAATCCTAGATAAAAAGGTTTAGTTTCATCAGAAAATTAGACTCATACATAACTTATACATAATAAAACATATTTTCATTAAAATCCATCTTGTTCATTATTCTGAAATATATCATTCTTTTTAGTACATTTAATCCCTTATGTAAATACACCAAATAACGGGGTTTTCTAAAATCCCCTTAAGAGGATGAATAATGGACATGAATTAAATAACATAGATGAGAATAATAATAATAATCATATCATATGAATATGATCAACATAAACATAAGGATGGAATCTTGTGATAAACTAATGCAATGTGGTAATTATAAAAATAAATCATCATGTCATAGTGGCCAAATTCCACACATAGTGGAGAACAAAGCTAACATCATGTTCATGCATAACATATTTGTGTAATCATATTATCATCTTTGCGAACAATGAACAAATAATTATCATGAATAATATATAGTATCTCATGGGATACAACACATTACCCAATGCATTCGAGGGATATACAATTTCTTGACCACCAGCCTAATAATAATAATAATATTATCATATATTTTATATTGTATATATAATAGTCATAATCATTAAATAACCCATGGAATGGAATGGGTTTTATAAGTACATCTTAAATAATACATTTATGAATAGAATTTTAGGTTCCCAAAGGAAAAAGGGATATCATAATTTAATAAAATATCATTGTTCTTTGTATAAGAAACAACACATGAGGATTTAATGTCTTGTTTTTCAAAGAAAATTGATTTCGAAAAATCACTGTTTCTTACATAAAAATAGAGGTGGAAAGATGTGTATCCCAAAAAGAAAAATTAATGAATAATAAAATTATATTTAATGAATGTTAATGGAATATACATACAATAAATTCCGTGATTGTGAGAGTACCAAAATAAAGGTATTTGTGTTCGATAATCCCATTACCTTAATTTGATCATTATTCATCATTTTTGCGCCTCCTAAATAACATACATTTATTTTTCATAATATAGTTCCAAAAGTGAATTATGTTCATTTTCACACTATTTATCCATTATTATTGTTCTATTATATTTTATAGTACTCTTTATTAAATGTGAAATATTTTAATATTATTCTTTCAATTAAATTTTCTTGTTTTAATTTGATTTCACTATTTTAATTCAAATTTAATTCTAAATAACTATAATTGACTACCGAATATTATAATTCATGAGATTGAATATTTATTTATTATATATAATTAAAATTCTCAAACCATGATGTTTTTGTAAGAATTGACATGGTTATGTTTCTATAGGTGGTTAACTAACCTTTGATGGGAAATTTCCAAAAGAGCGCGAAAGAAAATTTTGAAGTATATATGTATATTTACTAAAGATGGTACTTATAGAAGGATAAAAAATTAATATATAGATAATTTTTTCCCCAGTTAATATGTTAATACTATGTTTTAAATTGCGGGGGAAATATAATATAAAAAACAATTAATCAAAAATTACTTAATCCTCTGTGTAGCTTCTCTTTCACAACACAAAAACTACATTGATGTTTGGAGTTGGATTACAAAGAATGACCCTATGGAATATAAGGGAAATCATAGAAAATATATATTCAGAGGTTTATCTTTATAAACTGGTATATTAGAGGGTTTCCAAGGGGAGGGAGTGATGTCATTTCTTCTTGAAGATGGGTATTTTTACAATAAAATACTAAAGGAAATAATAAATCAATGTTAAAACATGTAAAAGTGAATATTTGGAAATATAAATAATATATAAATATAATATAATGGTTTTTAAGACAACAAATCTCTTTATAATTTCAAGTAATTATATTATTAGAATGAAAAGTGAAATGAACAAAATTGTTATTTTAGGACACCACTGTTGACTTAATGTTTTGGAAAATTATTTTTAGGTTTTGTATTTATGTTTATGTTATGTTAATTAATAATTTTTGAAATTAAATATACCATGTACAAACAACATGTTCTAAAAGGATTGGGTCATTATTATATCCATAATGTTGTAATTGAAGACAAATAGGTCATGTGAAGAACTATATTTTTACTACTCAAACAAAAAAGGTTGTATTTCATAAAATTTCTAAAAAATCACCCTATGGAAAATTTCTTTGGGTTTAATTCAGAACTCATATTAATTTTATAAAAATAAATTTTTAAAATATATATTTTTAATATTTAAAATAAAAATTATGGTTTTTTCAAAATACTTGAAGACATGGGTTTTTAAAAATGTGCATATATTTTCTTTGAGTTTTATAATCTTGATATATATATATTTTAAGGATAATAAAAAAAATATTTAAATAAATTTATTATTATTATTTATTATTCTTATGTAAAATTATTTTTCCAACGGTAAGGATAATATTCCCAATGGTCAAGTTAATTTTACAATAGTCAAATTACTACTCAAATAGTCACATTAACTTTTATAAATACATCTAATTTCCATAACTCATTATTTAACTCAATTATTTACAAGGTTCTATATTTAAATTGTCTATTATTTTTAATTATTTAACAATATTTGTTTTCTATTCCATTGAAATAGCAATGGGGTGATGATTCTAGCAGATTGGATCGATCCATATTTACCCATGTTATCTTTTATAATATATATATTTTTTATAACTGTAATGTTTGTAATTTTAATTGTTTTCAATACTGATTAATGTACCATAATTAATGAAATATATTTTTTCAATTTTCATTATAATAATATATAGCATATTATAACACACATTTATTTCAAGAGAAAAATATCATTTACAATCACTAGGTTGTTATATGAGCACTGTTAATGGTTTATAATATATACATGTATTATAGATCAAGATATAAAGTGATTTTTATAGGAAAAGTTATACGAGTGGACCTAGGAGACTTTCTTTGACAAAGAATCTATATAATGGATGGTTGGGTAAATTTTTTATTATCAATTATAAATGTTTTAAAATGAATTCATTGTGAAAAAATATCCAATTTTTTTACAATAAAATAAATCTACTCTTATTTGTGGTATTTGTGTAGTAAAAAAATCCAACAAAGGCAAATGATTTTAAAAAAATAAAAAAATATTGATTCTCTTCACAATTTTATTTTAAAATACCCTCTTACAACATTTTCAAAATGACATTTTTTCTAATGGTTGAATTTTTTTTAAATATTATGATTTTAAAATTGTTTCTATGGGTTTTAAAAAATTTCATTTCATTTACTTCATGTTTTAAAAAAAAATTATTTAGAAGTTTCAAAATTTTATATTTTTATGTTTTAAAAATTTACATTATTTTAATGTTTTAATAAAAAAAAATTATTTTTTCAGTGATATATATATGTATACAGACATGAAATTTAGATTATTTCATGGATGGAATTTAAGGAGATTCAAATCTTTCAAAAAATCATTATAGATATAAAATATTTTATATTCAAAAACTTTTCCTTCTAATTTTATTATAATATATTCTAGTAATAAATAATCTCTTCTTTATAGATGTAGTTTAAGTTCAAATTAAAATGTTTCCATGGATTTTTTTTCCAATCATTGACCCATGTTGTTCATGATTCAATTTAATGTATTGTTTGAAGGAGTTATTCCGCACTAGTAATACGATTATTATTAATAAATTTACTTTATTTTAAATTTGTGTGTTTAATACCAAATTATTTTTATTAGTTCCTCATCGACTAAAAAAGAATTGTTTTAATAATTCTATACTATTTATGAATCCATTTTTCTTTTAAAAATAGGGGATAGATAATTTTTTTTAATTATGTTGTATTTCATGGACATTTTAAAACTGGAATGGAATGTGGAGTGAACTCAAACATCATATAAATTTTCTACTATGTGATGGGTAGGACCTATAAAGTATAAAATGTTTCATATTTCCTCATTGTTTTTTATAATATTTTGAATATTTTTTTTAAATCAATGGATTTATTTCATAAGGAATTATTTTGAAATTAATAAAAATTTATATTTTTTATTTAAAAAATGTATTTTTTTTGTTTTTTAAAATATTAATTATTTTCTATTTATGGAATGTGGCTTTAAAATAAGTTTTAATAAATATTCTCTAAAACAGTTTTTTGGGGTGCTCTTTTATCATTTATGATGATTATAAAAACGATTTTACAATAAAACGTTTTAATTTTAAAGGAATATGTGAATATTATGATTAAATGGATATTTTACCAAATTTAAGTTATTATATTTTGATGAATATATTTTCATCGATGTTTCAATTATTTTCAAAATATATTTTCTCATATGTTTTAAAAACCATTACCGAGGTTTTATTTCTAACCCCATGTTTTGAAAACCTATTTTTATTGGGATTAATGATGATTGGTATCTATTATAAAATCTATATTAGTTTTAGTGGAGCCGTCATAGGAAATAAATGTTTTATAAATTCATACTTGAAGAATTAACACGAGTTTTAATTTATAATCATTGTTCCTAACTCTCTAATACTTAATACCCAAAAAATATATTGGTAGTATTGTGACTCATATTATATTGGAAGTTATAATTATATATATATTTTTAATTTTAGTCATTAAATATAATATTAAATCCATTCAAAATATTAATAATAATAAAATATGTTTTAGCTCCCAAAATGGGAGCATTGGTATGGGCTATCACTTAAAGGTAGTCCAATTTTAGACATCAATGTTATCCTAAGACAAAATCATCCATAATATTAATTCCACCATTTGGTGTTTCTCTATACTTAAATCCTCTAATAGTTCCACTACATGATTTTGGATTCACCAGAATTGACGTGAAAATTGATAAGTTGTGTAAGCCTCACAGACGATAATAGAGTCGATTTGTATTCCAGAATGTAATCTATTCTGTCTTTCATACACTACCATTACTGATATTTTCTTATTAGATGAACCATAATTGTTAAATTGGGAGGATTATTGTAGGTAATAAATTTATTATCTATACTAAAACTCATTATCTTTTAATATTTTTGTTACTTCAATGAAAAGGGTATGATTCATGACACATATTGTATAAATGGACAGAATTTGAGCCTGGGTATTTGAACAACACCTAGTTCCTTCTTCATGTTGATGTTTGATACTAGTATATCCCAAAGTACATTTATGGTTCACGATATGTGGAATATCTTCATCACATTATAGAATTGTTGTAGGAACTAGTGGATCTTAGCTAAAATTGAAAGTACTTGTCCTATGGGATTTCCATCCACAATTAATCTACTACCACAATGGAACTAAATTACACTCCATTAATAAATTCACTGATGAGAAATAGGTAGCCCCAAACCCCTATTGAATTGATGAGGGTTAATTTGTTTTGACGAGGGATATCGAGCATGAAACATATCCCCACTGCTCATAACAACCCCTCTATTACCCTATCTAGTATGCAGATAGGGATCACCATATCTAAATAAAGGGGAACCCCATTAAATTTCATGATCTAAGACCATATTCTCAAAGAAACAAAAATATTTTAATCCAAGTCTCATAGATAATGGTTATTCATATATTGGGTTACTTCCCCTTGGAGTGGACATACTCTCTCAACAATTCTTAGAAAAATGATGGCATTCATTAAGGATTTCCCCATGCAGCCCTTAGGAGAACGAATTAATCATAAAAATCTCCAATAATAGATTCGTAAAAGACCTTTTATAGGATCATTGGTTGATCCGCACCTATGCAAATACTAGGTGAAATTTATTCATCTATAGGATCCAACAACTAAGTAGTTTAGAAAGGTAGATAGTGTTCTTATATCTTCGAAATACAAATGGATTTATATATTTCTTATAACTTCAACTTATCCTCATAATTTTTTTGAGAAGCCAATATTCAAACATCCATTTGGTCTTAACACAAACTCTAGGGTGAGTTTCCCAATCCTCTACCCAACCTCAGAGTTGATAAAAAGCTGATTCATGAAAGATATATGAGTATTAGTGTTCGGTGGTCTCTGATATATAAGTGTGATTATCCAGAGAGTCTTTGGATTAGATATATACAAGGGTGAAATCAAAGTCATTAATATGACACTTGATGATTTTTTGACATTCCCAGATTATTATACACTAAAAACCATGTTCATAGAAGATTAAAATCAGTCCTTTGGAACTCTGCAAATATCAGATGGCCATGGATATATAGTGGAAGGAAATATGAAGTCACATATTCATAGTAATGATTCTATATAAATTCCACAATATATAATTGTTTTATCCTCTGATCACTATAATATGCATTCATGGTATCATGGGGTGTTATATCAATATGGGTAAAAACATCAACATATACACCAATGATTGAATTGTGGGCCACTACTATCAATCAATAAGAATAACTCAATAAAATTAGTTGAATGAATAAATAGAATAGATTTATAAGAACCCTATGAGTGGAGTAATTCAAAAATTATTTCAAATTACAATTTATTTCAATAAATTACAATAGTTTTAAAGGTTTATATGATCATCTTGTTCTCTTAGGTGTCCTTCTATAAATGATTTCACCCAACACCTTCCACCTATAATATGTCTCAAATTTTTAGGTTTCACGGAATGTCTAGAGAACCCAGGTGAACAACCCCTTATCATATCACTAAAGATAGAGATAATGAATTAATTGAGAACTTTCCTTGAGTATATACCATGAATTGAGAGAAAATAGCTTGTGAAAATATACGATTTTCTCAAACTACAGGTTTGCGAGGATTTGAAGTTGTCCCCCAATTTTAATATATAAATTTTTGGCTGATTGTTAGTGCATATCAGGAACCAAACAACCAATGAACCTGGGGAGTGACATTTACCATATAATTTTATACTCTTTTTTCTCATCAAATATAATTATTGGGTAGATTTTATTTGTTCTACCTTTTGACAAGGATGCATAATTATCTAGGTGGGAATTTTTTAGTGATGGAGGGGAACAATTAATACCACCTAGAACCATGTGTTCACCAATGTCACTCTTCATAGGCCTCTAAAAGCATATAAAAATCACTACACTGATGTCTGTATTTGTGGTCCCATGAATCCTTCAAACCTAGGTCTCTAACTCCTATGCTCAACATACATTAATTAAAATACTATGAAGGCACTCATTTTGTGGTCATGTATTTTGGCATGATGTGGACAACATGACTAGTGCATGAGAGGTAGTTTCTCACCTTCCACCACACTCTGGTCTATCATGGTTAACACAATGTCAAACCATCTCCTTTTTAAAGAAATATATTGAGAAACATATAGGGAAGAAAGAATGACTCGAACGATTAATCCATCTACGTTCATGCCTATCTATGTCATTAGTTTTCAAGTAGTTTTTAGCCAAAAATCTAAGGTAATTATAGTAAATTATGGTTCATTTCACCATAAGAAAATATTAACAGAAAAAAATATACAAATAAACTTCCCCTATAATCTATAAAGACTATAGAAAAGGACCTCTTCCTGTGGAATCCTCGCTTGGAAGACACTTTTCCCAAGCCTTAAATTATGGAAAAACATCACCCAATACTCTAAATAGGTAGAAACATAAACCTAACCAATATCATGGAAAAACATCACCATAAACCATACTTGGGTCACACTTTTCCATAAACCATACTATGTTGACACTTCACTCAGACCCCAAACTAGGGAGACAATTCACCTTGTTCACCTTTTAGGGTGTCAATTCATTCTATACTCAATACCATGGAGGAATATTATCCCCAAATCCATAACCGAGCATCCCTTTTCCCAGGTACCTATTTTTGGGTGCTTATTCACCTATGTCATTATTCTTGAGAACCATTTCACCCATGACTCATGTAATGATAAAAAAATTATAAATAAAATTCAATTTTAAAGTGAATACGTTTCTTAATCATGTAATGTAATAATAAAGAACAAGTTATACAGTTTAAATATTTTTTATGATTATGAGTTACATCTTATCAGATTTAGAATAACATTATGTATCATAACCATTGATTATATAGAAAATGATAAATGATCATCTGATTATTAAATATTTTGGGTTATGATAAATAAAATTGACACAAAAAAAAACAAGTGAGGACCTCTACCACATATATCATACCCCATAAATCCCATTTATATGATCTTCTATGGGAGTTATAATCACAATGAATTTCCCTTCACCAAGTCATAGATGATATTAAACAACTAAATCATGATTAAAACAGTTTACGGGACATGTTCAATCTCGCCAATATCATGACCCTGACAATTTTCAACAAACAACCCCATGTACATCTCAACCATGTACACCTTACCCTTATGGTATACACTGAATATGTATAATGACACTAATAGTACGAGTTTTCTTAGTTTTTTTAAAAATAATTAATGGATATATATTTTATCATTATTTTTAATGATTAAATTATTATTTTGAAAATGATTACATTTTGATATGATTAAACAAAAATTATTTTTTTAAAATATATATAGTTTCAATCGAGGAACAATTTTTGATGAATTCAAGAATTTATGAATAAAATGTATCAAAAGAAAATATTGTTACTAAGTTATATTTCGAAAATAAAAATTATAATATAATTTTACCATGTGAAATATATTTTTTATAAGGGAGAGAAAGATGTTATTGTCAAATAAACTAGTATATTTTAGTAAATGTTGATTTACAGTTAAATATTTAATTTATAATATTTATACAATTATTTTGATAATTTAATTTTATTTTAATCCATGCATTAAATATATCCATTATTGAATTTTTCTTAATTTTATGAGATAGTCAAATTTTTGGTTAAAAATAAAATATGATATAAATATATAAAATGTATTATAATAACATAATGATGCCAAAGTGAACTAATATATGAAATAAAAGCAATCCATGAACCAATATATATATTCCCAGTTTTCAATAATGTGCTTTCTTGTTATAATATTTATTTTTTAAAATGATAATGAATCCTAAAAACATATATTTTATTTTGTGGATTTAGAATCAATTCTTTTCAAACATGAATCAATTTCGCTGAACTAGGTGTACAATTTTTCTGAGTTCGGTTGTTATCCATATTAAATAATTAAATACACCAATTTTTATTAGGTAGAAGGGATACATTTTTTTTATACTTTTTGTTTTTTATTATGTTTTCATATAGAGTCAAAAACCTAGGTTTGGAAATTCATAATGAAATCTCCTCTATTTATCTATATAGAACTACAAAATATCTCGTTTATATTCAATAAAAAACCTTATAGTGTGAAATGACTCTTCCTATATCTCTCTTTATCCCTCCCTGTTTCCCACAATATCATAACAATCTTCTTACAAGCTTTAAGAAGCCCCCTCTCATGGTAAGAGATCATCTTATTCTCCAAATTTATTCAAGGTCCTTTTTATGTAATTCCTTGTTTCAATATTTCATATTGGGAAATATTATATGAAATCCAACTTACTATCCTTATTATTTATAATTTATTATAGAACCATTTCAATCTCATTAATCTCTCTAGTGAACCTTGATGTTCCCCTATAATGTTACTAAAATTATCTTAGGGGTTTCCATGCCAAATAACTATACAAAAAATACACATGACCATTTCCACTTAAGGGTATTGAGTTATATCTACCTATAATTCATTAATAGTGTAATTATATGTATGTAACCTACAATCATTAATCATTGGATTAAATTTGATGAAATACTTCCATATGTTTAACGATCTATGTGGAACTCATGATAATGTACATATTATCTTGAGTACACCCATATACTTCTCCATTACAATGGGTAATGTGTTATTTACATGGGGTGTATAGTATAGTATTAGGGAGTAAACCAAATAAATTATGGGACTCTTTCCACCATTTTATGTAATCATGGTTGTTATCATTGACTTCTGTTTATGACATGATTTATATTATTATCATATTCCCATTATGACTTTAGTTTATCATTATATATCTGGATATAGTGATCATGTTTATGATTTTTCCCCATTTATGTACCATTAATATTCATGGTGAATAACCTGTAATATATTTATCATGTTATGCATTTTTACTCCCTTAATTATATTTATATCTCACCCCTTTCTTATGTATATCCCTAGGTTATCTCTTGTATTTTTAAAAGAGTAATGAAAATTTAAGAGCTTTTTAAGGAAGTTTACAATATTGTTTCTCCATGTATCATGTAGATTGGTTATGTACCCAATTTCCCAAAGACAATAGTATACCCAATTTTTTAGTATTTATTATGTGTAACTTTATGTAAAAAATCATGAAATAAAGTGTATTAAAGTTATTTTTTATCATAGTGGGTATTAGAGACAAGTCTTGAAATATTTAAGAATATTATTATAAATATATATTTAAATACTTTGCAATAATACTAAACATAAGAAAAATTCATAAATTTTGGTAAAGTATAGAATAAGATGTTTCAAATAATGTATATCCATGTCTAGATACAACATGTTGATGTGGATTTGAAAAAAAATTTTCTAGGGGTAATACCCCAGAAAATGGATCATTTAAATATACCTAATCATAAACAAATATATGAAAAATGGCCTTTCTTTACACCTTGTTTGACACTTACATAAGATATAAACTGTTAAATTCACAATCTCATTACAAAAAATTATTAATTGAAAAAAATAAATTAATATTTTTTATTATAAAATAGGTCATGGATAATATATATTAAATCAAAAAAAATTATTAGTTATGGAAATTATGTAATTTATGTCTAAACTGTTTAGTGTTCACAATTTCCATTTTATGATTTTTAGTGTGAAAATTATGATCCTTAAGTGTATTTTGGATAAAGTGTGTGAATAAAATCATATTAAAATAGTTAATGGAATGAAATTAACCTATACATGAACATGAAATGTCCAATGTGACTATGGTTCTATGAATTCTAGGATTTCATGAATGTTTAATAGGACTATTTAAACAATACCATAAAACATAGAAGTCGAGTTAATCGTATTATCGATGAATGTGGAATTAATTTCATAAAATTCTATAAATCCTCCCATATCATAATTTTTGGGATAAAATTCATAATTATCATTTAAAAACACCCTTTAAAAGAATTAAATTCTATCTTGGTGATGTGTTCCCATTCCTTATATAAATCCAAGATAAATTACCAAGTGAATGACGTAACCCTACATATCGAAAATATTCCTCTGATTATTATAAGGGAAAGGAGGATTATGAATCTCCTTTTAAATCAACATCTCAAACATGGATATTATTTCCCTATGAGGAGTAATTACATATCAATACAGTTCAGACTAAGGAAAAGATCATTCTTAAATACATTACCATTATGACAGAATACACTATTGTGTTTGTCAATGAATATTCTATAGTTCTTCATAGATGAGGGGTTGAGTTATCAATAGCGTACATACATTGGTAAATTTTAAAATCCAATACTCCATATATAATATTAGTTGTTGAACTCAAGGACATAAAGAAGAAAATATAGGAGAATATTGATAAAGGGTTTATATGCCTCAGTTCTTCCCCATGGTATGCACGAATTTTCTTTATTAAGAAGTAAGATGGGTCAATGAACCTAAATATTTATCATCATGAGATCAACATGGTCATGATAAAGAAAAATTACTCTCTTCCATAGATTGATGACTTGTTCAATCATCTATGATGTTTGTATTATATCCTTGTGGTAGATATTCAGTCGGGATATTGTAATATAATGATGAAGAATGATGATATCCCCAAGGATTATTTTTATAAAAGATATGGGAACAACATGTTTATAGTGATTTCATTTAGACTTTCTAATTCTACCATACTATAAAAGGTCTACATGAATATATTAATCAGGTATTATGTAAAAAATTTGCATAGTCATTAAAGATGTTATTCACATATAATCTAAAAGCATTCAAGGACAACATAAGAAATTGAATATTCTACAAAAACCCTTATAGAAAGAAACAATGTATGTGAAGTGTAGTAAATGATTTTTTTTAGAAATAAACATTATTGGGTAATTTTATCACCATAAAAGGGATAATTTTGGGTACTTAAAAAATAAATTCATTTGAAGTATGTCTTAGACATACATCAGTGACAAATATCCAATTTTTCCCTGGATTAAGTTAGTCCTCTCACCAATTTTTGAGAAACTTCTCATGAATATAAATCACCCTACCCATGATAACATGAAAATGATTCATGTTACTCTATTATTATGAATGTGATCATTGTTATAAAGTTCAAAATAAAGGGAAAATATTTGATATTACTAACAGTGGGGACGTATTTGTGTCCAAAAGTGATTTATACAATATTAAATTTGGTTGTGTTCTCATGGAATATTAAAAAGTTATAGCATATTCATCCATCCAAAAAAATACTCCATGAGTAGAAATACCCAAATCAGGATCTATAACTAGATACACATATCATCACATTAAATATTTGGTAGTATTATCTATACAGGGAGAAGTGTGACATATAAACTGACTATAAATGACTCAAGTACATATTCACAGAAAAGGATATCAATATTCTCAAATGGAGGTGGTTAGATCCAACCAAGGATTATGATTATTAAATATATTAACATCCTAGCAATGAAAAAAAGGGAAAGATGACCTGAGTTGAAAGGATCTCCCAACTCTATCCATGATGAGGATATGAAGGGATCTAATTTTCATGGACATGTAAATGGTGGATATGGGAATAATACAACCGAATCTATATTAACATAATCAAATAACTTATGAACCATCAATTAATGAGATGATCGAGGAGGATCATTTATAGGATGTGTTTATAGAGAAGAAGGTGTTGAATTTTCTAGAGATCAAAATTACTAGATATGGATTTGTTGGTTTTGGAACCTAAATATATGTCTCAAAAAATAAATAACTCAAGAGCGAACAACAAGATGATGATTATTTTTCATATTTATCTGTTTATATGGGAAATAATAAGATTTATATATATTTAAAAAAATTCTGGTATGATAACAAAAAGATAGGTTGTGGAGTTTGTATCACAATGATTAGTATTCCAATAAGTCAATGATTAGGGAACAAATTATAAGGGTATGAATAAATAATTTTTTATACTAGTATGGTAATGTGAAAACATAACAATTAATTTCATCATAAAAATACCAATAATATTTAAAGTTAATAATTCCATTAGGGTGGTAGTTAATCACCTTAAAAAGTCATTTATTTTAATTTATATCAAGGAAGATTTATGTCATAAAAAATTCTCAATGATATACATAAGAGATGTGGAAAAGCCGATATGTATTTCCTCTATACATTATATCGAATCGATATATGATGTTTTGGAGAATCCTTCAGTGAGCAATAAATACAGAACTGAGAATCAACACTGCTTATCACCCTTATAAGAGTATTATTTTAGAAAGAACCATTGAAAATATATAGGATATGTTGAGATTATTTTCAATGCATTTTCAAGGATGTTGGGATAAATACCAAACCCTATTAGAGTTCTCACATAATAATATTTCCCATTCCATCATTCAAGTGGAACCTTATGAGGATCTTTATAGGAAGAGGTTTTAGACTCCATGATGATAAGAAGAACTTGGAGATAAAAAGTTAAATGGACTTGATCTTATCCAAGAGATGATATAGAAGGTTCAATATACTGAGTTTTACATTAAATCTATGAATAGACAAATGAAATTCTACACAAAAAATTGTCGATGAGATTTAGAGTTTTAGGTCATAGATAATGTTTTCATTCTTATATCACAATAAAGTAAATGCATTATGTTTTGGAAGAATATAAATATTATCACCAGATAGATCAACCCATTTTATATCCTTGATTTTTATAGAGTGGTGGATTATTTACTAGCATTCCCATATAACATATCTCAAGTACATGATGTGTTCCATGTATCCCTCTAGAAGAAGTACATACTAGACCCCTCACATGTACAGAATCTAGTGGTGGTACATTTGGACAAAGTAATTTTATTTTAAGAGAAGTTGGGGAAGATCATATGACATAGAGATTATATTCAATAAAACAAGACAACTAACATAGTCAAAGTGTTGTGGTGGAACCTCAAGTTTGATTTGGTGACTTGGGAATATGAATAGGTGATGAAACAAACGTACCCTCGTCAATTTTTGTGCATGGAATGAAAATTTTGTGGGTGAAATTTCTGAATGGTGGAATAATGTAACGACCCAAAAATTTATAAATAATATTTCATAATAAAATGAATAAGTTTATAATTTATGTAATGTAAATATAGAAAAAGAATGCACCACTTTTGTTATTATTGACCATTATAAGTTATACCATATTGTATTTAAAATAAAAGAAGAAATAATACCCATTCATAATATATTAGTTTTACAATGATCATTCAATTATTATATATTATGATTTATGATAAATCCAATTATCAAAAGAAAGTGAAGTGATAGAATCGAATAGAAGGGCCACACCCTATAAATCCCATTTATCAGTTTTTCCAAGGGAGATAACATCACTGGGATTTTCCATTAAATAATCCAAAGTCATGCTTCAATAACTAAATCATGATTGAAACTATTTATGAGGCATGTTCATTCTATTTGAGATCACGACCCAAAACATGTTCGTCGAACAATATCGTGAAAATCTCACCCTCGAATACATTTCCATTATTGAATATGATAATGTAATAAGGGGCAATATATATCGACACAAATAGTATGAATTTGTATATTTTTATTTTTAATAAGATAATGTTCATTTTATTTTTATCATTACTTTTAATTATTAAATAATTATGTTGATTGAAATTAGATTATGATGTGATGAAACACAAATTTAACTTTGGAAAATAATATAATTTCAATAATGACACTATTTTTGATGAATTCAAGAATTCATGATAAAAAGTTTATTTTAATAAAATATTATAATTCAATAAAAATAATTGAATATAAATGATAATATAATTTTTCAGATTTCTAATTAAAATTTTATGGGTTATAATATTGTTAATATAAAATAAAAACCTTGTACCTTTCAAAATATGTGGATATTTATTTCAAATATTGATTATACATAGTAATAGAATTATTTTTTATAAAATAATTATTATTTTAAAAAATTAAATATTATTTTTATAATCATCGCCTCAAATTTATCTAAGGTTTAATTTTTATTATTTTAATAGATTGTCAAATTTTCGGTTAAAAATTAAATATGGTATAAATATACAATATCTATTATTACATCATAAATAATTAAATGTGATGTAATATTATCCATAACATGCATCTATGAAAAAGTTAATATTTTAACTTGAGAATTATTTCTTGATTAGTTGTTTTATTAATGTTATAAATCCTTAATGATTCTTCTAAAACTTATATTTTAATGTTAGTTTAAAAAATTAATTCTCTGTAAAAATAACTCACTTCCACATCAGCAATGGTATTATTTTGATGAATTTGGTTCTTATATGTATAAAATTATGAATCAAATAATCTTTTTGGAAATCTTTAAGAAAAACTGTGGGATGTTTTTTTCATTCATTATATCATATGGAGTCCGAAATCTATGTTTGGAAGTTTATAAAGTACCCTCGTGACATTTAACATATAAAACTACCCAATATACTATTAATGTTTACACAAAAACCATGTATGATGATAATGATCTTTCATTACATCCATATATCCCTATTTATGTTCCAAAAAATCTCTTAATAAGATTTTTCCAAACTTTTAGAAGTTCCCTTTAATGGTATAGGATCATCTACTTACCCTATTTATTCATTCACCTTCTTTTTATGATGCCATTTGTTTTCCAATTTCTCATATTGGGATATGTTCTCAAACACACCCCTTACTTGCATTAGGATTTATATGTGATGAAAATCCCTTTTCACTCTCATTAATCCATCCCATGGACCTTAACTACCCAAGCCTTTCTATCAAAATAATCTTGTGATTTTCAATGCTAGGAATTTGTGTGGTGAAAAACCATAACCATTTCCACTCAAGGGTATTCATCTATTTGTATGTATAAATCCTTTGTATAGTAATTATATATTTTTAACCCATGATAATTTTTACCTAGATTAAACATAAATAAATATGTCAAATTATTAATTATCTATGCAGCACACATGAACATGTACACTTTATGATGGATGCTCCCAGATTTCACTCCAATGCATTGGGTAATTATTTAGTCTAATGACACTTCATTTATAGGATTAAGAAGAAAAAAAAATCTCTTATGAAACTCTATCCACCATTTGATGTTGTCTGGGATGTTACCATTGACTTATGTTCTTAACTTCATTTATGTTTTTTCCAAATTCCCAGGTTTATATTATGTTACCATTGTATACCATTCTATAATGTTTATAATTATGATTCTCACCCATGTTATCTCCCAATATATAAATAAAATAATTTACTATAATATCATATATCATAAAAGAATCCATATATCAAGATCTAAAACATATTCAATGAAATGATATATGATATAAATTTCAACATCATTCTAAACAAGTTATCGGCATTCATGAATCATGGAGTAGATCTAATACCACTAGTGGGTTTATAATGACCAAATAATATAAATTCAATGAAACTAAATATAATAGAAATATTATACCCAAAACTACTATGATATCAAAAGTTGAAACCATGTATAATGCAAATAATGAACATACACATTTCATCAATGATTGACTTAACTTGTTCCTTCAACCATACTTTTAAGGAGGATCCCAAAAAATAAAGCATTGTGTTAATTCCTCCATAGTGTATCCATGTGCTGTCTAAATCACCCAATTTTTGGGAAAGACTATCTTTGTAGCCTAGATATTCTATTTTATCTCGAGGCAAAGGAATAATGAGAAAAGGATATTTTTGGGGAGAATTGGTATGAGACGATGAAAACTCTAAAAATTGTCTTAGTGTATATGAACTACAAATATTAACATGAAGTAATATCCAAAGTATCTATGAATCTAATCATACATTATATAACATATGATTAATTCATCATTTTTTATGAATTTATCACATTAATGCACTCTTAGTTATCCCAGGAATCTCAACATTAAAATAATTAAAATTTATGATAACCAACATGGAAGATTCATGAATGTTAACATCAATCATTTGAATGTATTAATCAAAGGTTTTATTATGTATCATGAATTATGTTTCAATTCATTATAATATAGTGATTTTATAAATTTTGAATGGCCAAGGTAGTTGTAATATTATATATTTATATCATTTAAAATTGTATGATAATTGAAATGAAATATACCTTTTATATCATGGATGTTGTTCATTATGAAATTAATATATTTTATAATTTGACATAACCATATTATATATATTATGATATGACACAAAATTCTTCTAATTTATTTAGTATTTATCATCTATTTCAATAATACAATAGATAGGATGTGGACGAAATACGAAATGTAGCTTATGCATGGTAATTTATAACGTATGTATAGGGAAATTCAAGGTTTCCATGTATGAGATTGCTGTTCTTTTTTTCCTGTTATGATTACACTATTTTTCATTAATATGAACCATTGGGTTTTTTATTTAGGTCTTTTATTTTCACTTTTGGATTGAGGTGGTGATAGGTGTTTTCCTAGGAAATATTTTTAGGTTTAAGTTATGACAAGAATGCTTGATGTTCAACCTGATTTCTCAAGAAAGATCTTTTTTGTGTTCGTCTATCTAAATATTCAACTACAAGATCTAAGGAATTGTTTTTAAGAGTTCTAGTTGGTCTAGAAAAAGTACGACTAGTTATTTCAGGTTTATCACATGGTTCTGGATGATTATTGCAAAAATCTAAAGAATTTATAAAATTGGATGATTTGAGAGATTCTTTTACATGTTGGTCTGAGGGTTTAGCATTAATATTCAGATTTGATATATCTCTTCTGGATTTCCTAGTAGGGTCTTAGGTTCATGTGGATTTCATTCATCAAACATTACATGTACATATTCTTCCACATATTTGGTATTTTATTAATGACTCTATAATCTTTTATTGATGTTGAATATCCACAGAATTTTCCATCATCACTTTTCGAGGAAGAATTATCTAAATTATATTTGGTGTTTAGTACATAAACATTACATCCAAAATCCTTAAAATAATTTACCTTGGGATTCCTATTATTCAATAACTCTTAATAATTTTTATTATGTATAAGTCATATTAAGATTCTTTTTATTATTTAATAATCTATATTTACAACTTCACCCTAAAAATAAATTTGTAGGTCATATTCATTGGGCATAGTTTATGCAAGTTCATTTAGGGTTCAATTTCTTCTTTCTACTACACCATTCTACTAAGGTGTCCTAGGGTAATATAATTTATGCCTATAACTATTTTGTGAGAAAAAGGAATTGATGCCTTTATTTTCAAACTCATGATCATGGGGACTTCTTAAGGATTTAATGTTAATTCCACTAGGATTTTCTACAATCCTTGCATAGATGGTAAAATAAGAGAAATCATCACTCTTATGATCTATGAAAAAGGAAATTTTATACGTAGAGAAGTCATCTACAAGAACATAAACATAGTGCTTCACATTGAGACATAAAACTCTAGATGTTCCATAAAAGAACATGTGGAAAAACATGAGAGGTTGAGAAATTTAACATATTTATTTGGTTTGAAAGAGATTTTTTGTTGCTTTCCCTTCTTACAAGGATTTAAACTTTATTGTCTGGAAACTCTAGATTGGGAATGTATTTAACTAAACCTTTTCTGGTAAATTTTTAAGGGAATGTACATTACAATGTTATAGTCATCTATTCTATATCTTAGACTCTTTGTGAAAGGAAAATTGACATTAAACAATTTGGGATGGTAGACTGTCCATCTTTACAACATATACATTGTCATTTCTAATAGGAGTAAATAAAATAATATTATTGTAATAAAAAACATGGAATGAATAATTTTTGAATTTGATATAAAATCCATCATCCCACAGGTGAGATATGCTATGTGAGTTATATTTTAATCCATTATCATAATGTACTTTGGAAATTGAAATAGAGTTAGGGTTACCAATATGACCTAAGAATATGATTTTTCCTTTACCATTGTCACCAAATATGACATGTCCTCCATCAATCGTGATGAGATTATTAAAGCATGAGTATTCTCCTATCATGTTTCTTGAACAACCACTATCAAAGTACTAAATTTGTTCTATAGGAACTCATTAGGCATTTTACTTATAAAAAAATTCATCCATGAAAATATTTTTCTACCCATAATTTTCTTGGTCCCAAACATTATTAATAAAATCTATAGGAACCCAAAAATGTCTTATGGGATTCTTATTTGTAGAATATAATGTATAAGAAAAGTAAACCTTATTTGGTCCAGAAAAACACGATCCAGTAAAATATTTTTTAGAACTAGAACATATAGTAAAATTGAGATTTTTGGATAGAGAAATAGATTTTACAAATTTAGTAATAAAATTTGTTTTAGATAGGTTTCTTTGTCCATATTAATATCATATTTCAGTATTATACCAAGGACATATCTGTTTACCATGTAATTGAGTAAGTGTGTTTTTCCTATTGGTAAAATTTTTAATATCATTCTTCAATTGATCATTTGATAACATTAGGTTATTATTTTTCTTTATAAATTGTGTATTTTTGTATTTTTCAATAGTAAGTTTTGTTTTAATATCTGTAGAGAGTGAATGCTATTTTGTTATAGACTTATATTTATCATTCAGTTTATTACAAGTTTCTTCCATCATGTTACAATATTCAAATAATTCATCATTTTTCATATTCTCAGACTTGGGTTTATTTTTTGAATAATAGTCATTAGGTATAAGAGAGTTTAAGAGTACCTTTGAGGTATTTTTCATATGGGAAAATTTCCATATCTTTTTTATCATCATGTGAGGAAGAATATTCACTAGAGTAGTCCTCAAATGCACTCTTGGTGGCCTTCATTGCTTTATTATATTTCTAATCATTATACTCGTGCTTCTTTTTATATATTTATTTCAGACTGTTATCTTTGGCATTCCCTTTACTTTTTCATTCATTGAAAAATATTTCTTCTGATTTTTTATTCTTCTTCCAATACCTTTTCCAATTTCCTTTTTGTCATATTATTATTTAATTTTTAGTTTCATGAATAAATTTTTCATTCTATTAATTTTTTGAATCTTCTTGGTAGCTGGGCCATTTCCTCATCACTATCTAAAGCTAATTCTTCACTACATGTTCTCTCAACAATAGTTTGAACTTTCTCTATGTTTATTCTAATAGAAGTGGTAGTATTGAAGGATAAAAAGTTTCTATTTGGCTCTTCCTCCTCCTGATTCAACTTCCATTACTCTTCATACATAATTTACTATACAATTAGTTCCTTTATGGAGAGTTTATCAATGTCACATGATTCCGTTGTGGACCCTGATGTCCGTCGCCATCTATCTGGTAACCATAATAGAATCCCTATGATCTGATCCTTTGTTATGACAACTCTTCCTAAAGAAATAATGGTGTTCACAATTTCATTAATCCTGAGATACATTTCATAAATAGATTCATCCTACTTCATTATAATAATTTCATATTTAATGGTATATGTATTTAATCTCAACTCTTTCAAATTAGTTGTTCCCTCGTGGGAAATAGAAAAAGTGTACCAATAATCTTGAGAAGTTTCAAAAGAATAAATTTTATCAAACTCTTCATCTCCTAGTGCACTGTATAGATTATTCATAGATTTACAGTTATTATTATTGGCAGTCTTGGTAGAATTATCCCAAGTGTTTCTAGTAGTTAAAGGGATTGTATATTTTCTATAATTTGCAGACCACATTTCAAATCCAATAATTTCTAAATATAAATTCATATTAAGATTCCACTGATCTTAATTTGTTCCATTTAATAAATGTGTTCTATTAGTACCACATCCTTATAATCTATTATTAATAATATAAATTTTGAAATATTTCAAAGACAATTTTTTTTACAAATATGTGAAATTTTATGATCTTTGAAATATAACTAAAATCATAGTTGGAAATATTTGAAAAGGAATTGAAAACTAAAAATTCTTATATACCCTTTCATACCAAAATGTTGGTCAGAGTAATGTACTCAAGAAGGGGTTGAATTGGGTATCTATAGAAATTTCTGTTAAAAATTGTTCTTTGAAAATTTCACTCAATTATAAATATAATCTAAGTCAGTTTGTATTGAATTTATTAGAGCCCTAAATTTTCCATTAATTTCTTAAAATATTGATTAGTTCACAGCTAAACTAATCTACAGATTAAGAAATATTTTAAAACTAACCTACTGGTGAAAATAGTTATAAAACATTCAAAACTAAAAATCAATGTTCAGTTTAGTTTTATGAAATATTTGATAGAAAAAAAGTATAAACTAAATGGTAAAAACACTGTAGATATAAACCAGAGGTTAAGTCTCAAGCGAAGACTTAGTACTTTACACTTGGTGATCACTGACCACCATGCATTTTAAATTAATTAACATGATTGATCCACACCATGGATTGGGGTTCATAACAGCACACAAGGCTGTCCAGGTCACACTTGACCTTTACTATAGTTATTCATGGGAAAAAATAAACAATTCACACTTGAACTCTTCCTCAGTTCTACATGTGGTACAAAAAGATAAATAGATTGTAAGTTAGATGATATCAAGTATCATCTAATTATGAACATGATTCAGTGGGTGTGTGTAACAAAATCATACACACATTGCTCAAAAATTTAAATAAATGAACAAAATAGAGATATGGATGTAGAAAAGGGTTTAACAGTCTATGTGTGTTATGAATTGATTCTATGGACATGTTTGATGTAGTGTAGTTAATGTTTGAGCCTTTATTTGGAAGTTTACTCCAAAATAGAGTGTCGTAGCCACTATGGTCTGGATTCTAGGAGTGTGAAATGTTCATATTATTGAATGAAAGGTGTTTAGGGTAGCTCAACATGTTTATATTGTCTAATTGATCTCCCCATATGTTCATAATTTTGAGTTATAAGGTTTTTCAGTATACTCAAGAGTTGTAGGCATTCTTCTACACTTTTCAGTTGCTTTATACTAATATATATATTCTCTCATTTTGAAAGATCATGATTTTTATTTTTTTATAAGTTGATATCCAGTAGAATTGTTGATATCCTCACATGCATGTACCTCGTACTATCTCTTAAATATCATACAAACAACACTAAATACTGTTTGAAACATTAATTTGACTAAATATGACCATTAGCTATAAATTTTAATTAATAAATTAATAACAGTTTTTATGAATATCGGTGAGTCATAATTATTGGTGATTTAATAGCATCGGTTATTCAGAATCAGTGACACTCTGAATCAGTGAGTCCTATCCATCGGTATCTGCGACTCTGAGAATTAGTGAATCATTTTTACTATCTGTCTATTCGAGCATCGGTGAGTCACCATCGGTGACTTATTTTGAACTATCGTTGTGTCAAGCATTGGTAAGTCCTTTGAAATAACGGTTCACCGCCCATCAGTGAGTCATCCATCGATATGTTGTTTGAACTATCTGTTTGACCGATCATCAATGACTTATCCATCAGTGGTATTTTTGTTCTATTGGTGAGTCCGACGTCAGTGTCTTCTTCAATCAGTGACTTCTTTGATCGGTGAGTCTTTATCAGGGATTCAGCCATCAGTGTATTCTTTGATCGGTGAATTCATTGATCGGTGAGTCCCCATTGGTGAGTCATCCATTAGTGACTCTTTAATTCAATTAGTGTTAGGGACTTTGAAAAACATTAAATGTGTATGTATTATACAGATATGTACATGATTATGTGATAATCAAAAATACATGTAAATATATAATTGTTAACATATTGAATCATAAATATCCATAATTTATTGACATATTGAAATGAATTATAGTACATGACATAATTTATTCATTGATAAATATTCATTGACATGATTGACAACAGTTATAACTTAATATATTAATTAATAGTATTTGTAGATTGACATGATTTTTGATTATGAAAACAACTATTTCACAAAGGGACTACCAAATATCTTTTTTCTTGCTATGTGATTTAATAACTAATAAAATAGTGTACATTAGTGGAGATTGAAAATAAATTTATCATCATTTATGCAATTTCATTGAAACCATCCTTAAATTCATCTATACTTCTCTTAGTAATCTTTTTTCTCTTCTTGAAAAAATTCAATAGTATGTTTTTTAAGGTGCCTTTACTCTAATATATGTAATTTTTCTTCCTTCTTAATAATGATTCTTATTATTTTGTATCATCATAATTTGTTAATAACCTAAACCTTATCCTTTATCTATGATTGATCTCAAACAATTGTTAAATTATTATGATGTACTTTTATCTAAAGAAAATATTTTATGAAATGATTATCATGTTTTACATTAATTTAAAAGGATTTTAATTATATGTACTTTGACTGTAATGATGACCATATTTAAACACTTTTTATCCATTATTGGGAAATGACCCATATTTCACCAATTAATAAGTTCACATTAGTTTTCATCTCACCACTAATATATTTAGTTATATCATCATGTCCATAATATTTTATATTAATCTTGGATGATTGGGAAGACAACATTTTTTCCAATCCATTCTATGGATAAACTCAAAACTATTACTCATGCTTCCTTCTTAAGGGTTTCAAAAATAAGCATGGCCCAAGAAAATGATAAAAACAGAGAACCAAACTCTTAATTCCATTTTAATACTTGTTTTCCTTATAAAATATTATTAGGGGAACCCCTATATACTATGAATCTACCTAGTTGGATGATTGAGGTATTGATAACTGTTTCCATAGGAAGGAATCATATACTAAGTATATTTTTAAAAGTGATTTTCATTTCACTATGTTATTGCATGAAATTATTTTCACATATATTCTTGCTTCTAATGATTTGTGCTTTGTATTTTTATTCAATCCACGAGATAAATTATCACATCGAGCATGTAACTCTTTATATATATGTATGAAAATTTATCTAAGCATTTATCACTCTTTAAACTAATGTGTACATAAATTCATAATATAAAAAGTATAACTATGAATAAAGAAGTGAATAAACAAAAAAATTGAATAGTTGATATATTTAAACATGAGATCAATAATTTATAATCAAATAAAAAATAATTAATAGAAAAAATTATAATTTTTTGAAGGATAAATAAGTATAATTCACATTTATCCAACATGAAAATTTCATATTTACGATTTACATTGTTTTAATATGATCTTAATTATATTAAAATTTGGAGATATTTTAGGAAAACATTTATTATTGAATAATATACATTACATATTTTATGTGTATAATTTACATAAATTAGATATCATATATTTTATTTTATTTAAATTTTTTATCAAATAATCCAAAAATCACTTTTAGAACAGTCTAATAAAATTATAAATAATTATTTAATATAAATATTTTATTTTTACAATTATGGAAATTTCATAAATAAGAATAAGAATATTTATATTTTAATTTATCATAAATTTATAATCACTTTATATATTATTCAACTTGTAAATACACTATAAACATAGATAATATATACAAAAACATTTTTAGTTTGGTATAAAATGCCCTTTGGATTTAGGACGGTCCCTTCAAGCTCACGCCAGTGATGTTTCTCTAAAATTTTAACAATTGGGTGATCATATATTCAAGGTTTCAAAGCACATAATAATTAATTATAAATATTTAATGATTAATTAATATAGAAATTCATTATAAATTAAATAAATATATCAAAAACACTTTTTTTTAATTTATAAAAAAAATTAAATTTTTATAATTCAATTCATAATTGGAATTTTTTTTTTCTTATATGTAATTTTTTTACACTCTATATATCTTTTTTTGTAATACACTATTACATATCATATTTAATGTGAGGTAATCTTCAACTATGACATAAACTTTGGCACCTAACATACCAGCACATATGATATGTCAGAATTAACTTATGAAAATCCATATTGTATGCTATGCTATATTAAAAAATATAGGATTTACACAATGTCAATACATACAATATCTCATATCATATGGAATGACTATATCATGGATTGTTATATCCTATGTCATAAAAAACCATATAAATAAAATCATTTCCTACAATATCATATATAATAAAATAATCCTTAGATCAAGATCTATAAAATATTCAATGAAATGACATATGATATAAATTTCATCTTCATTTTAAACAAGTTTTCGACATTCATGAATCATGAAGTAGATCTTATACCACTGGTGGGTTTCTAATGATCAAAAAATATAAATTCAATGAAACTAAATATAAAATATATATCATACCCAATACTACCATGCTGTAAAAAGATGAAACCATGACTAATGTAAATAATGAACATACACATTTCATCAATGATAGAATTAACTTGATCCTTCAATCATATTCTTAATGAGGATCCCAAAAATGAAACCATTTTGCGACTTCCTCCGTAGTGTATCCATGTGCTTTCTAAATCACCCAATGTTTGGGAGAGACTATATCTATAGCCTTGATAAGCTATTTTATCCCGAGGTAAAGGAATAAGGATAAAATGATATTTTTTTGGGAGAATTGGTATAAGACTATAAAAACTATAAAAATCATCTTAGTGTATATGGACTACTAATATTAACAAGAATTAATATCCAAAGTATCTATGAATCAAATTATACATTATATAACATATAATTAATGCATCATTTTTCCATGAATGTATCACGTAAATGCATTATTAGTTATCCCAAACATCTCAACATTTAAATAATTAAAATTGATAATTTCCAACATGGAAGATTCATGAATGTTAACAACAATCATTTGAATGTATTTATCAAAGGATTCATTATGTATCACGAATTATGTTTCAATACATTATAATATAGGGAATTTATAAATTTTGAATGGCCATGGTAGTTGTAATATTATATATTTATATCATTTGAAATTGTATTAAAAATGAAAGGAAATATAACTTTTATATCATGGATGTTTTTCATTATGAAATTACTATATTTTATAAATTGACATAATCATCTTATATATTATGATATGAAAAAAATACTTCTAATTTATATAATCGTTATCATATATTTCCATATGAAAATAGATAGGATGTGGAACAAATATGAAATGGACCTTATGTATGGTAATAAATAATGTATGTATAGAGAAATTCAAGGTTTCCATAGATGAGAGTATTGTTCATTTCTTCCTATTATGATTACACTAATTTTTATTAATATGATGCATTGGGTTTTTTTTATTTAGGAATTTTATTTTGACTTTTGGATTACGGTGGTGACTGGTGTTTGTCTTGGATACTTGGCTCTAATAGTGGTTAGGTTGGACTAGATCACTTCATGTGTTATATGATACCCATATATTATAGGGTGTTTAGGGAGTAGTTTTTGTACCTCTCGTACCCCTCGTGGTTTAATTTTAATGATCACAATCACTCTCTTATTTATCTAATCTTGTTTTAAGTGTTTTTGGATGATAGGCATGATTTCAGGTTTCCAAGGAATTGGGCCAAGAAAGTAAGGAGCCAAAGTGGACTGATTTTCAGTCCACCGGCCAACCGGTGGATGCCCACCGGCCAGTCGATGGAGCCTGGACAGAAGGCATCCCTCTGTCCAGACCACCATCCAACCGGTGTCCCACCACCGGCCAGCCGGTGGAACCCAGACAAATAGGGTCAGCTACTGTCTCAGCACCGGCCAACCGGTGGCCTCCTCACCGGCCAGCCGGTGGTGCCTGGGCCCGAAGGCCTCTCCTTTTTCAAAGCACCGGCCAACCGGTGGCCAAGCACCGGTCAGCCGGTGGAGCCAGTCAAACTAGCCATTGGGCTTTGACCAGACTTGTCCACTTTACCCCCAACGGCTCCGAAGGCCTCTCCAACGGCTCCGAAGACCCCCAAAGGCCATTTGAGGGTTCCCCCTCTATAAATAAAGGACTAGGAAGCCCCGGAAATGTACGGAAGCCCACGGGAACATTTTTGATCATTTGGCGAACCTCCGGCGCATTCCTCGAAGGAACCCCCAATTGCTCCAACACATTTCCACATCCAAGGAGCATCACCATAGAAGCTTGGGAGCGCCCTTCATCAACTCCAATCAATCCTTCGGCGCCCAAGACTTCTCCTCTTACGGTTTTTTCATTGCTTTATTTATTTTGAGCATCAAATTGGGTTTGTGCCTATAAACCCCCATCTCTTTATCTCATCCTCTCTTTTGGGTTTTCACACCACCTTCAAGGTGTGAAGAGGTTAGTCAAGCCTTCCCTTTTAAAAGGCTTGAGTCATAGGTGAGATAGCCTTCACCTGTAAGAAGGCTAGTGGGTTCTTGCTCAACCATTGAAAGCAAGTGGGTTCTTGCACAACCATTAAAATCAAGCTGTAATAGGTTCTATACTACCTTAAAGTCTAGTGGGTTTCTTGCTAAAACCATTGAAAAGCAAGCGGTAGTAAATCTCTCAACGGTTGAGTTGGGAGCGGAGACGTAGGCTTTGGTTTAAGCCGAACTCCATTATCAATTTTGTGTCTTGCCTATTTTATTTCCTCTGCACCTTTAACTTTGATTTTAAATTGTTAATTATTTTTTAAAAGGAAATTCACCCCCCCTCTTGCCATCACTTTTCCGCCCAACAATTGGTGTCAGAGGGAAAATTTGAGTAATACCCTAACCAGTTTCAAATTCAAGATCCTTTGTGATGGCTTCAACTTCTTTCGCCCCCGAAGGCTATTCTTTGGGTCGTGCTCCATTCTTTGATGGAACCGACTATACATATTGGAAAACCCTCATGACCACTTTTCTTAGAAGTATAGGTTATCCTATTTATAAAATTGTCATGCATGGTTATTATCTCTCCTCTCCCGATGAATCCAAATGGACCCAAGCCGATATTAAAAATTTCGAGCTTGATGGCAAAGCCATGAATGCTCTTCACTGCGGCCTTGATCGTAATGAATTCAATCGAGTTTCCACATGCACCTCATCACATGAAATCTGGAAACTATTGGAGGTTACCCATGAGGGGACCAACAAAGTCAAGGATACTCGATTGGATATGTATCGTCAAGACTTTGAAAGTTTCACCATGCACCCACATGAAAATATTTCTGATATGTTTACACGCTTTACTGACGTTTGCAATGGTAGAAAGTCTCTTGGTGATGATGTTTCTGCAGAAACGATGGTCAAGAAGATCCTTTGGATCTTACCAAGCACATGGGCACCAAAAGTCATGGCAATTCAAGAAGAAAATGACATCAAGAACATGCCGGTCGAAGAGCTCATCGGATCCCTCATGACCTATGAGATCACCATGAGGAGGCAAGCTGAAAAGGAAGGAAAACCGATCAAAGTTCCAAAGAACATCGCCTTCAAAGTTCAAAAAGAAGAAAGCTCCTCCTCCTCCTCATCTTCCTCTTCAAGCGGTGATTCAGAAATGGAGAATCTTGCCCGCAAGATGCACAAATTGATGAAGAAGCACAAAAAGAAGAAATCCCGCAAGGCTCAACCCAACGAAAAATCCGAGCCCGAGGTAACATGTTACGGGTGTGGCAAGAAAGGCCATTACAAGCCCGATTTCCCACTCAACAAGAAAAAGGCCAAGAAAAAGGAAAAGAAGAAGGTATTCAAGGCCACATCTAGTGATAGCTCCACATCCTCCTCCTCCTCCTCAAGTGACAATGGTAAAAAATGCCTAATGGCATTTCATGAGGTAACCTCTTCCGACTCCTCATCCTCTAGCTCTTCAAATTCTTTTAATCATTTATCTTATGAGGATCTCCAACATGCTAGAGATCAATTGGAGGAAGGTTTTCACGAACTTTCTTCCAAATTTGTTGCTTTAAAAAAGAATTTCAAAAAAATTTCTTCCGAAAAGGAACAACTTCTCAAAGAAAAGGAGGAGTTGTCCCTCAAAGTCCAAAACCTTCCCGATGTTGATTCTATGGAATCAACAATCAAAGATTTAAGGGAATCTCTTTCCATGTTCACCCAAGGTGAACAAAATTTGACCAAATTGCTAGGTTCCCAATGCTTATCTAGAACCACCCAAGGGATTGGCTATTCCAAGAAAGCTTCCTCTTCCCATGCTCCAACAATTTTTGTAACGGGGAGCTCCCAATTTAAATTTTGTAACTATTGCAAAAAACCCGGGCACTTAATTTATGAGTGCGATTGCAAAAATGACCGGTATGGAAGGCCTAAAACCATTTCCCTTAGTGATGAATTTCTTAGGAGAAGACCTGCCACTAGACAAGTATGGATTGAAAAATCCCTTTTAGCGAGTCTCACCGGACCAAAATTTGTCTCGGTTCCAAAATCCTCTCCCCGGTGATTTTTTGTTTTTATTTAGGGGGAGTTAGGATCGTTTAATCCTTTTTGATTTCAATTTCAAAACTTTCATTTCAAAATTTTGGATTCAAAACTTTCAATTCAAAATTCTCAATTCAAAATTTTCAATTCAAAACTTTCAATTCAAATTTCAAAAATTTCAATTGGTTTAAAATACCTATCTCGTTTTTCAACGTTTCCCTCAATCAAGTTTTATGCCCCGTTCTTTTTTGATAATCGCAAAGGGGGAGAAATTCTTGGTTGATTGGGGGAGAAATCTTTCTCTCATGCTTTGCTTTACTTTCCCATTTATCCTTTAAAGCATGCCTTTCATTTCATTTTTACATTGTTTGTTTTGGTGATTGTGATCATCAAAATAGGGGGAGATTGTTGTACCTCTCGTACCCCTCGTGGTTTAATTTTCATGATCACAATCACTCTCTTATTTATCTAATCTTGTTTTAAGTGTTTTTGGATGATAGGCATGATTTCAGGTTGCCAAGGAATTGGGCCAAGAAAGCAAGGAGCCAAAGTGGACTGATTTTCAGTCCACTGGCCAACCGGTGGATGCCCACCGGCCAGCCGATGGAGCCTGGACAGAAGGCATCCCTCTGTCCAGACCACCGGCCAACCGGTGTCCCACCACCAGCCAGCCGGTGGAACCTATACCAATAGGGTCAGCTACTGTCTCAGCACCGGCCAACCGGTGGCTTCCTCACCGGCCAGCCAGTGGTGCCTGAGCCCGAAGGCCTCTCCTTTTTCAAAGCACCGGCCAACCGGTGGCCAAGCACCGGTCAGCCGGTGGAGCCAGCCAAACTAGCCATTGGGCTTTGACCAGACTTGTCCACTTGACCCACAACGGCTCCGAAGGCCTCTCCAACGGCTCCGAAGACCCCCAAAGGCCATTTGAGGGTTCCCCCTCTATAAATAAAGGACTAGGAAGCCCCGGAAATGTACGGAAGCCCACGAGAACATTTTTGATCATTTGGCGAACCTCCGGCGCATTCCTCCAAGGAACCCCCAATTGCTCCAACACATTTCCACATCCAAGGAGCACCACCATAGAAGCTTGGGAGCGCCCTTCATCAACTCCAATCAATCCTTCGGCGCCCAAGACTTCTCCTCTTACAGTTTTTTCATTGCTTTATTTATTTTGAGCATCAAATTGGGTTTGTGCCTACAAACCCCCATCTCTTTCTCTCATCCTCTCTTTTGGGTTTTCACACCACCTTCAAGGTGTGAAGAGGTCAGTCAAGCCTTCCCTTTTAAAAGGCTTGAGTCATAGGTGAGCTAGCCTTCACCTGTAAGAAGGCTAGTGGGTTCTTTATCAACCATTGAAAGCAAGTGGGTTCTTGAACAACCATTAAAAGCAAGATGTAATAGGTTCTAGACTATCTTAAAGTCTAGTGGGTTTCTTTCTAAAACCATTGAAAAGCAAGCGGTAGTAAATCTCTCAACGGTAGAGTTGGGAGCGGAGACGTAGGCTTTGGTTTAAGCCGAACTCCGTTATCAATTTTGTGTCTTGCCTATTTTATTTCCGCTGCACCTTTAACTTTGATTTTAAATTGTTAATTATTTTTTAAAAGGCAATTCACCCCCCCTCTTTCCATCACTTCTCCGCCCAACAGTAGTGGGGTGGATTTATCACTAATTAATATTATTATTTTATAAGGAAATTATTAGATGTGTTTCTTGGAGGTAAATTATTCTATAGTAATTCGGATTAGAAAGTTAACATATATGGGGTAGTCTAGTGTGTGGGTACCTAGTGAAGATTTGTACCCAAATGTGGGGGATTGGTATACGTGTTGGGATAAATGATATTGATATGGATCCTAAATAGGGTGAGGTAATATGATTTTTCTTTATTTTATTGAGACCAATGTAGGGGAACTGCTTGATATGATTAGAGATATATAGGATATGGTTTATAGACTAGATTGGAGAGCCTAATGATGATGTGTTTTGGATTAGGATATTATTTAGTTGAGTATTTTTCATGCAGGGGGTGTTTTTCCGACAGATACCTAGGATGGGACATCATTCATAAGGGTATCTTGAGAGAGAGGGTTTTCCAATGCATATGGATGTTTTATATATTGTAAACATGTGTGTATTTCTTACAATATAAGAATGAAACATGTATATGGGGTTAGTGTGTATTGGATTAGGCTTAAGGGGCACCCTAATGTATATGGATATGGATTATCATTGTATTACTTGTGTCATGATATTATCAACATTCTTGAGATGATTTTTCAAAGGATTATATTATGGACCCTATGATTTATATGGTATGGCTCATAGTGGCATAAGTCGAGGTATATGGATGGGTAGAACTAGGCTGTACACTTTCTCTTGTATAATGTTTGGTAGGCACTGATGGGAGTAGTGTACCATGATATAAATGATTTTTAAATGAAACTATTATAGTTAAAATAATATTAAAAGTTTAATAATATTAATATAGAATGTGGGATCATATAATTTAATCATTTCATTGGAATTGAGGGATTACTCTTTGGATTGATCTGATAAGCCTTATATAGAATGTGGGATATGTAAGTTGATAGATTTTTAAAACTATATGGGATAGGGAATGTGTGTATTCATGTCATATATCTCCTAGTTTTATGTCATGATAACCCTATTTATGTTTACTATTTTCATTTAATTCCTTCAAAATATGACGCTAAGCCAGTTAGGGACACATGTATTGTCCCTTAATAACCGTATATTGAGTAGGATCATTAATAGTGAATGTATGTTATAATATTGTATAAGAATAATTATTTTCCATAAACACTTGGAGCTAGGTTGGTGGATTATGGAATGATTTAGTCGGTGAATACTTGTAACACCCTTAAATTCTAAAATATCAACATTTTATTTAATAGAATATGTGACATGAAACACATATCTTAAAAGGGAATATAAAACCTCAATACTATAAAATATTTTTTTTGAATAAATTTTACTTCCTCAATTACTTATCACACATGCTAAAATGAGTTTCTTTGATAGCATGTGTTACATACAAGACCGAGTTTTAACAAAATAAAATATAAAATTAAAATTATTATTCCATGTGATATTTATCATATAAAATTGGTAATGATAGTTTGAATGGGATTAACTAAAATATGAAAATGTATTTTTTAATCATGGTTACTAAATATCTATATATTTTTAATAAAATAATTATCATGTAAAAGAAAAAAATAAATTCTTCCTGTAAAACTTTATTTTAATAAAATATTATTTAATCGTAGTTTGCAAACATATTTTAATATTAGTTTTTAATACTTTTAGAAAATTTATTATTAAGCATAAAAACAAATTATGAAATATTCATACCAAAATTTTCTTATGGTGGTTGTTTTATTTTTCATAGAATTATAATTTTTTATAAATAGTAAAAAAATACTAATTTTTAATACAAAACTGCCTTTTCATTTAAATTATTTATATTTTTAAATAATATTTTTTATTTATATTAAAGTAAAATTAGTTCAAATATATATCATTTAATTCAATTTTATTTATAATAATAATTTTCATATTGAATTTAGTTATAAAATATTTGCAGTGTTCAGAACATTTTCACATTAGAAACCCTCTTTCTCATCATGTTTGTGTGATTCATTTTAAATTAAATTTATCGAATTATATGAATTGAATTTGGAAAAATATATTCCATATTATTAATAAATATAATTTATAATTAAAAATATTTTTATATTAATTTCTTTGAAAAATTGATAGTGAATTCCAAAAAAAATTATTTATGTTATGGTTGCAATGGGTTTATCATAGGTTAAACTAAAAAGATATGGGTAAAAATGACCTATATACTAATATAACACTATATTATGGAAATATTTCAATAATTAAAAATATAATAAAATATAATGCAATATTTTTACACTTTTAACATATTCAAAATGTGATATTATTCTAATCTTTTCAAAAAATACCATGTGTGTCATATCCCCAACAAATAAAAGGCCACCAACTATCCTCTCATCTTCACACCTTCCAAATGCATTGTATCATCCAATACCTACCCAGATAACTTCCCAATTTAAATAACCTCATATTTAAAGTATTATTTTGGGCATAAATGAAATCTTTTAAGGAATTAGTGGTGAACTAAGGGGAATAGCTGAAGAAGAGGTAACATTCTTCATCAAGCGTCTTTATTTTATTTCTTTCTCCAACTCCTTAAATTATTATTATACCATGATGATGTAATAACCTATGTATATTAAATATTATGATATGTTTTTTAATAAGGTAATTTTCTACAACAATCTACACTTCTGTAAAATGGGTTACTAAATTCTTGTTCTTGTGTATGGTGATCTACCACATCGTAAACTGATGTCTTGTGTTTTTTCATTTCAATATCTCTAGGATGAGTATGATGATGGATATAAAGAATATACATAATATTTATAAAACATTTATACCAATTTAGTCACTATAATATATATATATATATTATACTTATATTCCATAGAAGATACAATAACGTCACTCATCTATACAACAGACTACCACCTCAAAAAGTGATGTGATTCTTCTTTGAATAATGATTTAAATGGAAGGTGATAAAGATATAGTTAATGACTATATGTTATTACCTGAAATAATTATGATTTTTATGAAATATTTATCATTATTTAAATATAATATATATCAATTTTTTCCTTCTTTTTCACTCACATAAAGATGATAACATCGTTCGTGTATGTGTGGACTACCGCATTCACGAAGCGATGTGATTACCTTTTCATCACTAAACCAGATTTATGACATATAAAATTATATAATATGGTATATAATATATTATTATCATCATTTAAGTTATAAATAGTTCTTACCTATTTTCAATAATGATCATTTGAAGAAAAATCGTTACCCATGTGTACATATAGCCTAGTGTCTCTATGATCTTAACATACATCATTTTTCATAAACATAATTAATGATTTGGTTTTAAAGACAAATCGATATAGATACAAGAAAATTATTTGAATATTACTATTATAGTTAGGATATGAATATATAATAGATTCAATAAATGGCCTTTCGTGTAAGGATCCAATGTATAATGGCTTTTGATTATATTATTTTGGAATTAAAATTATTTTATGTGGATTGAAATTTGATAGAAATAATTTATTAATTGGATAATTCTCACAATAACATTATGATATTTTCAAGGGGTTAATTCACAATATCAATTTAAATAAGATTATTTATTCTTGAATTGAAATTAATGTAAATAATTTGATCGTTATTTAATAAACTCTTTCATTTTATAATCCTATGATTATTAATGATATTTTAAATTAATTTTAAAATTTTCCAATCTTTTTTACATAAATTAATTGATATTCTTTTTATGAAAATCTGTCTTCAATTCTCTCTTTGGTTATAAATTGTTTTTCTTAAAAAACATTGTTTTATAAAAAATCCTTAAAAAATGATTTTTTATATTCAAATTGAGTTATACAAGGATTTTTGATCCAGTTTTACGAAATAAAAAATTTCTTTCAATGTAATTTTATATCATTTTTTATACATTGATTGTTTTTATTTTACTAAAGTCTCAATAGATTATTATTATCATTTTATGTACAAGGTACTTTCCTAACCTTTTTAATGTGAAAAGGGAGGTTTTAAAAACTTTTATGACTTTATTAAATTAAAAACCATCATAAAAAACATCTATTTTGATATTTCACTACTTTTTATGATTAACTTTTTAATGAGTTTTTAAAAGAATTTTTTATTGAAAAATATTATCCAAAAAATTTCAAAATAAAATAGATAATTTATTTAATAAATTTTAAATGTTATTTTTATGGTATGTCTATTCATCAATGAAAATAACCATTTATTATTACTTCAATGGGTATTTATTGTATAAGTACCATTATGAATGATCCTCTTTGATGTTTTATGGTAATTTTGACCAAGGATAGTATTAAAATTCACTTACTTGATACATTTTTTGTAGCCATTAACATTCCCTTGAATTTTTAAATTTTTTTGGAGATTAAATTTCTGAAGATATAAATATTATTTATCCTGGATATGTTAATTTCCAAAAACATATAATATTTTTAAATATTGCGATTACTTTGAAAGTTATATGTAATATGGGGAAATATTGATAATCTACATCCTTTATTCAATATTGATATTTATTGATAATTCCCATTATTCATTAATTAGATTGATTTGTCGTATTTGAGGAATTATTTGGACATGCAAGACAAAGTTTGGGGACTGGTTAATTAAATCCCCTCAATTCATCTATAGTATCGTGTGATGAACCAGTTTTCCTATTTAGATAGTTTTACACCCAATATGTTTTAAACCATTTTTTGAATGGACATGATGATAAATATATCATGTTGACGGGTAACTTGACTTTTAATAATTATGTATTTACTTCATTTAGAATTTAGTTATTATTATCCATGAAATTTTCTCGATGATAATATTGATGGCTAAATTTTATTCTCATATTATTCCTTCAATGGTAAGTGTTATATATTATTTACCTTTCAATAATAATTATTCCTTATCTTATCATTATATTCAAGTGATTTAAATGACATGTGTTCAGAGTTATTTACCATTCTATATTGAGTTTACTTATTGATTCATGATATATTCTATCGTACTTAACTCTTAATAAGAATTTCATCCATCCCTTAATTCGTTTTTCTATCCCCAAGATATAAAGTTGAAAACATAGAATGGCTTACAATGATCCTATGCTTTTAAATTTTTTCTGATTTAATTTCTTAACCAAATGTAAGATGGTTATCAGGTTCCTATATACTTTACCAAGACAACTGAACAATTCTATCCTTTGGGATACGATTCATTGTATCTTCATCCAATGTAATAAAGTATTATTCCATATCTGGGTTACTGGTGTGAGGATCACTACAATATGTATCATAGGTTTTTTAGTAATAACATTAGGAACATTATTTAACAAAAAATATATTTTGGATCATAGACCATTGATATAAATAAAGGATAAGTAAATAATAAACATACTAATATTTTCGTAATGTGTATATTATGTGATTTTTTTGGGAATTCATCCTTATATAGATACTATAATTAGACATGGTTCTTTCACAGGTGTACCTAGGAGTATTAAATCTAAAAATGATGCATTTGTCTTGACCCATTCCCCACATTCTCTAAGATAACATTCCTTACTAAACAACTAGTTTAACACTCCTAGTGGAGATTTATTAGATAAGTCCCATTTTATTTATAAACCATTATAAAGAATTTAAATAAATGATGAAAATTAAATAAAAATGTCAAAACTATGGTTATGTAGACTAGAAAAATGGTTTCATTATTTAAACATATTATAAATTAATATATGGTTTTACAATGTTGTTTTTTGTTGCTCACGTTATTCTTGTTTGGATTTATTAAATGGATATAATTAGAAAAAGTAATTATAACATTCAATATGAAAGAAAATGGTGTCTCTGTGTAAAAAAAATTGGATTAAGAAATGATTTAAAGATAACATGGTTATTCCTAATTAATTTTTTTGAAATATGATTAACAACATAATCCGTAACAAAATATTAGACTCACCAATGAAGGTATGGATGGAGTTATGTAAGATATTGAGTGGTGGATACCATGGAGAAATGAAGTCTTAATTTACATCATGTAATAAATGTGGAAAAATACCCTCATCAATGTGTCTTAATAAAATTTTAAAATTATTTATTTGTGGTAAGTATGGTCATAACGCAGAGAATTTCTGATGGGAAATGAAGAGTATGACAAAAGGAAATAAATATCCACATAGTGCTCCATATATATTTCATTTTCTTAAATGATGGTAACCAAGAATTACCTAATTGAATGACCTCATCTAACTGTAACCAATAAAATAAGAAAGAACCTATTTTGAAATATAATTGATGATATATTTTTTGTAGAAGTATTTTAAAAGTCATATTTGGATTTTTTGAATTATGAAACATCTAGGATTATGTTAAATTTTAGAAAATTATATTTCTTAATTAACATAAGAGTAATGGATACCATATTGGGTTATGAGATTAATAGTTAATATAATTTCAAATACCTAAACAATTATTTTTTAGGTTTCATGTGATGAGAGTCTATAATGATTATGGACATTTTGGGAGAATTTATGGAAATGTTATTTTTTATTGGAAAAGTTATTTAATGATAAATGAATCTACATTTTACGGGAATAAGATTAATGTTTTTGATATCCTTTAGAATTAGTAATATTATAAATGAAATTGTACTAATAGTAAAAATTTTTTTAATACATTTTGAAAAAAACAATTCATATAGGAAACCCATGAAAAATATTATTTAATGATTAATTTTATTTCAATGATGTCTATCATATTTATTTAGAAATGTTATTTGAATTATATTAATATAGTTTATATAAAGAACAACCTACATGCAGGGTGACATCCCATCTCATTGGGAAATCCAGTGGGTCTTGAGGCCATGACCAAAGGATGATATGAGTTTCAAACCTACCACTAACCTACATGATGTCAAGGATAATTTGTCGTTGTTTTTAGTTAAACAATTTGAAAAAAAATAAATATTAATGATGAACCATCATGAATTCCTTTAGGATTTGGGAGATTAATTTATTATATTTGATAACTTTTAATTACTATATTGGTTTTGGAAAATAGTTATATATAGATGGAAATAATTTTCACTCTTTAATATTCCTTATGATCATTTAGAATTGAAAATTAGTGCTTCTTGGATTAAAAAGATAATTTTTGGATATTCAATTTTTATAGTAATTGATGAATTGGAATTTGATTAAATAAAAAAACATGTATGAAATAATTCATTGGAATTATAAATGTATCATGTAAGTATATTATTTTATATTCTTTGAAATTAAAATAATTCCTCATGATTAGTAAAAGGAACACGAAACAAGAATGTTATCTTGTTACATTCAAATCTGATGAATTAGATGGTCTATTAAATGATCACGTATTTATTTTTATTGAGACCCTTAATAATAAATCGATCATTTAACTTCATATGATAAATTACCACCATCAAAAGATATATTTATTTATTATTTTCTTCTGCGTCCATATATTCACCTTCCATTAATGTTATCCTACTTAGAAACATTGTTATGTTTTATTCCACATGACCTTGGTACATCCCATTCCCATATATTATAGGGATTTTTTTATAAAACATTACCATGATGTGGTATTTTAGAAATTGAATTTCAAAACATCAATCCTTTGTCTATCAATATCAATATTAAATTGATATGAACTAATTTATTTAAGGTGTGGAGAATGTAACACCCTTAAATTCTAAAATAATCATAATTTATTCGATAGTGTATCTGAAATGATACCAATATATAATAAGATAATATAACACCAAAAAAAATTAAAATATATTTCATTTTTATTGAATTTAATTACTTCGATAGCATACAATACATGCAATAATGATTTTTTTGATATCTTTTGTTACACGAAAGAGGGAGTTTTACTGAACAATAATAAAATGTTAATATTATTATTTAATAACATAGTTATTTCCTATAAATTATAAATGAGGATGTAAATAATACTAACTAGATTATGAAAATATAAAATATAAAAATGGTTATTAATTATCGATTAATTGGTAATAAAATAATTAACACATAAAAAAAATAAATGTTTTCTGAAAAATGGTATTTTTCTAAATGATGATTTAATCATGATTTTCCAACATAATTTAGAATTATTTTACAAAAATACTAGAGAATTTATTGGAAAATATAAATTTCAATTTTCAAATCAAAATACCAAAATTATCTTACGGTATATTGTTTGGAATTTTCTGAGATGTTTTATTTTATGATGAATAGTGAATACTATTGAATTTTTAATGAAAAAAACATTTTCATTTAAATTATTTATAACGGTAAGATATATTTTTACTTGTCTTTAAATTAAAATTAGATCAATTTTATATCCATTAATCCAATTTATTTTATTTTAAACATTTTTATATTGAATTTAGTTATTAAATTTTTTTAAACATTTGTATATTTTAATTTTAAAACCCGACATTCATGTCATGTCTACGAAATTTATTTTAAATTATATATTTAAATAATTTGAATTAAATTTGGAAAAATGGATTCCATATTTTGAATCATAATAATTTATAATTTCTAATATTTTCAACATATTTTTTGAGAAAAAAATTAATTGTGAATGTACTAAAAATTAATTACCTTAGTTAAGGTAAAACTAGGTTTAATAGAGATATAAACTAAAAATATAAGAGTATAAATTACCTATAAACTTGTAATAAAACTATTTTATGGAAATATTTTACAATTTAAACCTATAAATATTGATTTTTGTTCATTTTGGACCCTTTAGACACATGAATAACATGGGATGAATAATTATTTTTAAAAATACAATGCGTTTCAAATCCCCCACTTATAAGAGGCCAACCCATATCCTATATTCTTCACACATTCAAACTACATTGGTTCATCCAAGATCGTCCCAAATCACTAAAAAAACTCTCTATAACCATGGATGCCTTATATTAGAACAAATTCTAATATTTGAATTCACTAATGCAAACCTAATGAGGATACAAGAAGAATAAGTGATGTTCTTCAATAAACATCATTATTTTACTTCTTTATCCAAATCCTTCAATTATTATTAAACCATGATGTTATAATAACCTAATTATATTGAATATAATGGGATTCTTTTATAATAATTGAAAAACTGAAAACCATTTCCACTTCAATCAAAAGGCTAACATAATCATCAATAATTTGTATGACGGACTACCGCATCCCAGACCGATAATGTTCATATTTACATTTAGACCTCTCAAGGGTAGGCATGATGATGTATATAAAGTATATAGATAATATTTATAACCTTTTTATACTTATAGATACTCTATATCATATATTTATTTATACATTCTATTTCATAGGAGATGTGATAACATCGCCCGTGAGAACGGCGGACTACCCCCTCATGAAGTGATATGATTTATCCATCACTAAAGATTCACAAAAAAAGTGAAAATTAAAATGTAAATTATTATATTTGATATAAATTTAATTATTATTACTTTAATTACGTACTTATCATTCTTCAATGATAACAATATCATTTCGTTTCTTTCTTTTTCACTCATATAAATGTGATAACATCGTTCGTGTATGTGTGGACTACCACCTTCCCTAAACCATGTGATTATATTTTCATCACTAAAAAATGGATGATATATATAAGTATATAATATGGTATATATGATATAATTATCATTATTTAAGTGTAAAAAATTTCTTACCACTTTTCCATAATGATCATTGAAAAATGATAACGTTACTTATGCGTTTGTATAACCTAACATCACCTTGATCATAACGTTGTTCATTTTTCATAACCAGCATTCATGTTTAGTTTTAAAAGTAAATTTGATGTATAAATATGATTAAAATTTAATTATTATTATTCTGTAGATCATATAACTATATAATATGCACATGAACAAGATCTTTCATAAAAAACCCCGCTTTAGAAAACAAAGCAATTAATACATGAAAAAATGAAAATAATTTAATATTTTTAATGAACAGACAATAAGATGTTATAAAAGGAAAACATGTGATATTAAAATTATTAATGTAGTTCTATATTTATTTAACTATATTTTATTAAAAAAATATACAAGAGATTAAATCACGTTCAACCAAAAGGGAGTGTATGGTAATGGATTTTGTCTCTATTTCATTTAATTGAGGAACATTGTAATGTTAAGCACCTAATTTCATTTATATTATGTATATATGGCCCCATTATAAGTTAACATATATATTCGTTAATAATTCATGGTATTTTAAATTTAAATTTAAACTATTTAATCCAAGGGTATTTTACTTTTGAGTTTCCAAGTGGTTAGTGATTTCATACCTCAATTTCCACTCATTGGGTTAAACATATATTTATTGATTACGTAATTATAATATTATTTTTATCATTACATTGGATTATCATATATTTTGTTCAAACCTATTCTGTGTGGATTTAAATTTGATATACTTAGTCGATTCCTTGGATGATTCTTAATTCTACATTTTGATCTTTACAGGGGTTTACTTCCCAATATCTTTTTAATCGTTATTATTTATTTTTGAAATTGAATTGAATGATATTATTTAGAAATTTTTTAATAAACATTTAATTTTTCTTATCTTTTGTTTATTAATAATATTTTAAATCAATAGTACCATTTTCCATTCTTTTGTATGGAAATTCATTTCGAAAATATTCTATGAAAATTCCACTTCATATCTCTCTTCGGTCAAAAATCTATTTTATTCCAAAACAATGTTTTATAAAAATGGTTTCAAAATAGTTTGTAACCATTTGAAAACGATTTATCAATTATTGTATGAAACATTTTTACTCTTTAAAAAAATTCAAAGGTATTTTAAGGTGTTTTTTAAACAATACCTAGATGAATTTTACCAAAAATGTGAAAGGAATATTCCAATGGTTTTTTGAACAATGCACTTTACTGTCCTAATTATAGTAAAAAAGAAATATTCTTTAAATTTTAAATCAAATAAATAATTATCATCCCTCATTCTTATCATTTATTTGAATTTTAATTTAATAGATTATTAAGATATTTTTAATGAATGTTTTTAAAATTGAATTTCAATCAAAAGGATTTTATAAATATTTTTTTAAATGAAAACGATATATTCCTCAGGATGTTTTTAATATATTATTATGGTATTCTTATTTATCAATAAAAAAACCATTATAATTACTCTAATATGTATATATTGTATCTATACAATCATTAATTTTATAATAAATTGTTTATGATAATTTTTACTAAGGATATTATGGAATTTCCCTTCCATGATTCATTTTTTTGTAGTAAACAACATTCCCTTGAATTATTCATGTTCTTATTGATATTAAATTTCATGTATATTTAAATTTTATTTATCATGGACATTTATATTAACTATAACTTATAACATTTTACATACGGTGTTTACTTTTAAATCTATTCATTATCTGAGGAAATATTGATAAATACATATCCTATACTCAATATAGATATTTATTAATAATGAATATTTTTCATGAATTAAATTTATTGGTCGATAAAAGATGAATTCTTTGGACATGAAAGAAAGGGGTAGTGTACATGCTAAGACAATCCTCTCGATGCATCGATATTATCATGGGATTAATCAGTTGTCCAGATCAGACTGGTATTCACCCAGTATATTTTAATTGGATTGGGAAAGGTCTTAATGGAAAAGATATCACATCCTTCAAAAAAATTATGTCTAATTAATAATAATTTCCTTCATTAATAATTCATTTATTATTATAAATGATATTTTTACTATGAAATTTTCTATGGATGCATTTAATTCTAAACATATTTATTAAATTCCATGTTTTCTCATTTATTTTCCCTGTTATAATTATTCAATAATTTCTTATCAATATAGTAATTTTACTTATATGTAATTTATTCTATGTTATTTACGTTTCCATGTAGATTATGATTTTTGATTCATGATAGCTTCCACAATACATCACCCTTACCGATCATTTGAGATAACCATTATTGTAACGCCCCGACCCCAGTTACCCAGAGTAAGTGCTTTATTTTAATACATTGGTATGATTACAAGGAATCATGTCCCAGAGGACCTATCAGTTTAGTAGTCTTGGAAAACTGATTACATACATGAATGATACATTACACATTATAACATACAAAATAACATAAATAATACTTTATTAACTCAATTATTCCCTTGGATTAACCCTGCATATCAAACAGAATACACATCTTGGAATCCTGGGAAAAATAAAACATAGAAAGGGGTGAGATCAAATGCTCAGTAAGGGTAAGAAATTTTGCAGAAACTTTGATAAATAAGAATAAACATTTAAGGCAATGTATAACTAAAAAATACTTTTAAACTTGAACTTCAGCATAATATGGAAGAAACAAAATGAAATAATTCCATTTACTTATTCACATTGATATTATACTAGTCGAATAATCACATGAAATATCAATAACCACTTTCAGAATGATGGAATGCATAATTCCAGACTATCATAACCACATAGTCAAGGCCTTGTTCCAAGACTACAAATAACATTCTGTCAAGGCCTTGTGCCAAGACACTAGTTTGTCTCATGAGACCTACCGATGCATCCAGGAGCTATAGCGGGATCCACTGGTCACTTATTAAGTCCAATGCATTAATCATATGAATAGGTTTATAACATAAACATTAGTATTAAAAATAGCATATGAAATGTCAATACTTTCTCTATAAACAAATAATGGTATAAAAATAACACATCCACAATCAAACATATCACAAAACCTTTAATACAATATAGAAGTTTTGTATCATAATAAATCAATTCAAATAAGCTTAAAATCCATCATAGGATGTTGACATAGATGAAATCAAAACTATTTGAGAGAAATATCTATTTTTTGAAGTCATTTAAAAGTAACTTCATTATAAAATAAAACATTTATTTTGAAAATATCCTTATAATATTGTAAGGTAAGCTTCAAAGATTTTATAACAGCGGAAAATAGCTGCCCCAACCGTATAAGTAAAAAAAATACATTCTTACCTTAATTATGTCAAAGAGGTTAAAAAGGACCTTGTTTGGAAAACTACAGAAAGATTACTTTATAAAATTCTTATAAAATATCATTAAGGGTGTAAATGACATTAACCCAAAGTCTTTAAAATAGTATGAATGATTGAAATATATTTTTATGAAACATGGATGTGAATGATAAAGAGGTCCCAATAGATAATTACGTATAAACAACCTCGGATAATGAAGAGATTTTGAAATATTCCCTTACCTTGTACTTTTCCTTGGTTGAGGGTAGTTTAACATCCAGTATAATTTTGAAATAATTTTTATTAAATTATAAAAGAATCATATAGATTAATATGATATCATATATGATCTTTTAACATTGTTTTGTTAATAATATCTTTGTGTTATCGTCGTTTTGGGTGTTAACTTACTCATCTTATTTTATTTTTATTATTAAATAAGTTGTGTTTTTTATGGATAGGTTTAATCTTATTCATATAAAGACTGATATAAATTCCTCAAAAAGTATTTTTAATCATCTAATTAGAATTAGACTTGCCTCAATACGATGGGGAATGAATCCCATCACGTTCGTGGAGACGGTAGTCCGTACGTACGCTCGAGCGACAATATCATTCCTTTGATATTAAAATAATAAATAATTGGATGGTATATCATACATAATGATTCATTACCATGTTATATTTAATATTTACATCAATTACACATCATTATCATGCCCATCCAAATAATAATGTTTTGAATAACAATTACACCACGACGTGGAGATGGTAAGCCGTACATACGTACGTATAGTGACATGTCATTCAAAGGAAGGATAGAATAATGAATGTGGTTGTACCATATTCATATTAATACAATAGTATATAGAAGATACTGGAGTTATTATTTTAGAGTGGAAATAACAAAGAACGAAGAAGTTGAATTTGAAAGGAACTTGAAAGAGGGTGGTGAAAACATTACTTCTTCTTCGGGTTCTTCTTTTTGATTTGATCAAAAGGGATCCTTATTGTAACAGCCTAAGATTTTATAAAAAAATATTCTTTTTAATTTTATTAATGTCTTGTGTTGTACGCTACACCAAAAGGAGCTTGCACAACACGCATCCTTGTCTTGCCTTGCATTACACGCAATCACGACCTTTCTCGATAGCGTGTGTAATACGCAATACCGAGTTTCACTAAACAATGATGTGCTATTAAAATATTATTAAAACTAGCCGTTATGAATAGTAATAACCACTTTTTAAAAATTCTGTAAATCTTATTTTTCAAAATGAACTTCATTTTTGGATTCGGAGTATCGAATTTAGCCTAAGGTGAAATTTTGGTACTTTTCGGATAACTTTCATATTCTGATGAATAGTGAAAATTACTAAATTATAATTAAAAACAACTTTTTTAATCAAAATAATTAATAGTGATAAATTATTAATTTGAGTGGTTTTAAAGTATATTTAGAATATATTTTTACAATTTAATACAATGTTGGTCATTGGTTGTAATTTCACATTTAAACCAGACATAATCAAGTGTCAATCTTTTGGTATATATTGTTTCCTAAAAGCATGCTATTTATTTTAACAGCGGGATTTAATTATAAAATTTATTAATGCAACTTCTATGTTATGAATTTGGTAAAATAGATTTCATTTTTGAATTCGGAATATGAAATATAGCTTAGGATGAAATTTTGGCATTGTTCTGAAAAACATCAATTTTTGATGAATAGTGAAACTACTAAGTGGTAGTTAAAAAAACTGAATTTTTCATAAAACTTAATTTTGCCGCTTCTGTGAATGGAATTTCGAAAATCCAAGAGACACGGTTAATATCAAGGACTAAAATGTGGTTCAATGAGATGAAAATAATTTTTTGGTGAATAGTAACTTTTTACTTTTTTTTACCGCGGTTAATAGTAAATAGGGTAACTAAGGGTAAATATGATATTACTATTACCCTAACACATGTCATAATTCTATTGGACAAGTGTAATTAGACCAAAAACAATCTTAGGAATAAAATATGACCATTTAGGCCCACTTGGATTAGATTAGGACATTTATTATTAATTTATTTAAAGAAAGGTTAAAATAGTTAAAATCAAAGTTTAATAAGTAAATCATTTTTAATATGGGGTTATACATAAGATAAATTCGATTGTAAATATTCATTAGAAAGCTAAAACGATTTCCTACATAATGATATTTTATATGTAATTTTTAGACTTTAAATAATTCAATTTATTTATGACACAATGATGATGCAGTAATTATCTTATTAATGAAATATTGACATAATTGATGTTATAAACACCAAAATAAATGTAATTTGAGATTTTTTTTGAATTACACTAATTTTATAGGTTACTATGATATATTAATGTTGATTTAATCAACTTGGTTCGAACATTTAATTCTGTTATGACTTTCACAAAAATCATATATCAAATAGTGTCAAAATTGAGACAAAATAGTTTTTAAATAAAATATTATATTATTAATTGTTATTGTATTCTTAAAAATCTAAGGTTCGGCCAAATGACTTAGATAAGGATATATATATTAATAATAAACAATTTGGGGTTCGTTTGGCATGTTATAGTAAGATTATTAACCATATAGTGAAAGAAAACAAAAAGACACGGTAAAAGTTAAATTATTTAACTTAGAGTTAAATCTAATTGATAAGGTTTAAAATAAAATCCAAACATGTCTAAATTTGATTGGTTGATGAGATTACAACCCTATCTCATCTAATCTTCGAATATGAGTCATTCTTGGAGGTTTTTAAGTGGGGTTAGATTTATTATAAATTAATATTTTTAAGAATTCCTAAGGTGCCCCTCTCCTCCCCTATAAAAGGACACCTCCTCCCCCTCCTCCTCACACCAATTTGAGCACTCAAGCTCGGACAACCCCTGCCAAAATCCCTTCTCCACTTCCCTAGCAACATCCTAGAGGTTCTGGTCTTCCTCAAAGTCCAATTCTAGTGCCCTAAGAGGAGGTCTCAAAGAGGCACTTCAAAGAAGAGGTAATTACCGTTACCAATTCTTTCATCTTTATTTCTTCTTCCACTTCTTCTTCTTAGGTTGTTTCATTATGAAGTAATAACATCAGTATCACTCATATACTGATATGTTATTATAAGTATGAAACAACCCTATTTCACCATCTATCCATCCTACGGAAAAAGAAATCACCGCGCGTGCGTACGTACGGAATACCGTCTCCACGCCGTGGTGTAATCTATTTTCCACCACCACCTTACATGGATGGGTATAATGGTGTAAAGAATAACTATACATAGTTATTAAAACATCATATTGATTCTGATATATTGTATAATACACTCCAATTCAATTCAATATTTATAGAAATGATATCATCGCTTGTGCGTACGTACGGAATACCGTCTCCACGACGCGATGAGATTCATTCTCCATGTTAACCATTTAAGAATGATTATAATGTATATATAAGAAATAATAATGAAATATATGAAATTATAAAGCTACTGGATTTATGTATATATATACATATGTATGTCATCTACTTACTTCCATTTCAAGACAATAAGGAAAGGAAAACAGCGTTCATGCGTACGTACGGACTACCGTCTCCATGAACGGTGTTTTTCATTTTATTTATCTACCTATTATATATATATATATACTGAATATATATGATATATAAATCATATTTTATCTTCTGGAAGTAAGTAAATCATGATATAAGTAATAATGATGTCAAGAACAACAAGTCAAAACACCTACGATAAATGAAACGATTTTACCCAAAACGCTTCTTTAACATGGAATTTACAAAAGAACGGGTAATATAATGTCATAAGTGAACCATATATGATATCATAACAATGAATATGATTCTGTAATAAGTCAATAACATGATTTAAATCATTATACAGGAGGTTCGGACACTTACAAAGCAAGTCGGACCTAAGGTAAGGGAAATATCACAATCTCATTTTTATCCGAGATTGTTTATTCGTAAGTATTTACTGGGGTGTATTTTATCATCCACATCCATGTTCCCTAAATATGTAATATTATTTCAATCCACCTACAATTGTTTAAATCCAATTTTACCCTTCTATGAGTTTTTAGTAAAGGATATGAAAGGAATCTTTTTTCGTTTTTCGTACGAGGTACTTTTTGACTTTTCCGACAAAAGTACGAAGAATGTTTTTTTAACTTATACGGAACGAACAGATTTATACTGTTTTATAAAGCCTTATTTTCATGAAGCTTCCTCTAAAAGATTTCATGACTATTTTCAATAAAATATCTTTCTTTTAAAATTGCATGATGTTTTGTGAAAAGAAATTGATTTTGAAGAAGAAAGGATATTTTCCTCAAGAATTCAATTCAAGTGTTTTATCAAAATTATTTTCCATATAAGATAATAAAGGGTTCTGTTTCTATCCATATTTTTACATTGATTTGACTATGTTGTGATGAAATTATGTTTATGAATTCCTTTATCTTATATGAATTGTTTTATGATGTCATGTTGTTTAAGAATCCCATTTTTATTACATGGGTTATGCAATGATGTATGATTTATGATTTTGTGGCACACATAAGAAAGGATTCATTAAGAGATGGGTGGGACCTATATCTCCCTCCAATGCATTGGGTAAAGATTTTATATCTCATGAGATAGACATGGCTGGAATGGTAGGTTATACCGGTTCAGTGAAACAGGACTGAAACGAGGATTACTCGATTCAGAAAGGGACTTTGTCCACTAAGATAGTCTTGGCAATGAGTCTTGACTAACAAGAAATGATTCTCTATGATTATGTGTGTATTCCACAATGAGTAATGTTTTATGTTATGATTTCATTTCACTACTATGATTTATCCCAGGTTATGAAATTATGCTCTCTTTTCCAGGTTAAGATTTCCAAAAATGTTATGTTCTTATGAAAATTATGTGATTGATATTTCTTTTGTTTACCCTTACTGAGCATTTGAGCTCACCCTTTTATGTTTTCTTTTCCCCAGGATATAAAGAAAGGTTTTAGGTAAAAAAAAAGGAAGATCTTTATGAGAGATATTGAAGATCTTTCACCACGATTAGAAGATTATACTCCGAGTTTCCAAAGACACTAAACTATTACGATCCTTGTGTGTATATTTTTGTTATGTATTAAGTATTCCGCAAAAGTAAAGTAAAGTCTATGTACGTCAGGCTTCGGGCCTCTACACTTATGATGGATTTATGATTAAACTAATGCCTGTAGGTTTAAGTGATGGAATTTGAGAGAATATTTGGGTAGGGTTTTTCCAAGGGAAAAGGCTTTGAATGTGTGAATTATAGGGAAGGGGAACTTCCCTTTTATAAGCGGGTGAGGGGAACCTTAAGAAAAGCTAGAAATATTATTTTATAATAAATTCATATTCTGTTTCTAATGGCTCAAAAGTGTATTATATAAAGGTTATTGTGGTGATAGGTAGAAAACCAATCATCCAATATGTTTTAGACAGGTTTGGGTCACTATATTAACTTTATCTTTTTGATTTAACTCTTAGTTAAATAGTTTGACATTTACCATGTCTCTTTGTATTTTTATATTATATAGTCAAAAAACATACTATAAACTTACAATAGACCTCCAAGTGGTCCATTAATAAAAAACCTATCATTATATAAGTCCTTTGGCTGACCCTTAGATTTTTAGGAATAGAATATGAATTAATAATATAATATTTGTTTTAAAAACTCTTTGAAGTCAATTTTGACACTATTTAATAATTTATTTTTGATAAAGTCATAAAAAATTATTAATTAAAAAAAATTCATTTAAGAAATCCAAACATGACATAGTAACCAATAAAATTCGTGTATGGAATCAAAAATTTCATAATATAATTATATTAACATTTATAATAACATTTATTTTATTCTTTCATGAATAAGGTAATTACTACATCATCATTGTGTCATAAATAAAGTTATTTATTTAATGTATAAAAATAATATATAAAATAAAATTATGTAGGAAATCTTTTTATATTTATAATTTATATTTATAATCTAATTTATCTTATGAATAACCTGATATTAAAAATGTTTTAGTTATTAAACATATATTTTAACTATTTTTACTCTTCTTTGAATTAAATAATAATAAATGTCCTAATCTAATACAAGTAGACCTAAATGATAATATTTTATTCCTAAGGTTGTTTTTGGTCGAGATACACTTGTCCAATAGAATTAGTACATGTGTTAGGGTAATATTAATATCATTTTGACCCTTATTTACCCGATTTACTTTTAACCGTAGTAAATAAAAGTAAAAAGTTACTATTCTCCAAAAATTATTTTAATCTTATTGAACCACATTTTACTACTTTCTATTAACCGTGTCTCTAGGAATTTTGAAATTCAACTCATAGAAGCGGTAAAATTAAGTTTTATGTAAATTTTCAAATTCTCCTAGGAGGTGGGCAAAAGACGGTGAAAAGTTCAATAAAATTTTTATATATCTAAAATTATTATAAACTAACTCCAATGAATTACATTGAAATTATATAGGTATTATGTATCTGTATTGAACTAAAATAATTTTAAATAAAATAATTAATTATTTAAATAAAAATTATTTTTTAAACAATAACTTTGTGTTTTTTCAATATTTATAAAAAATTGAATGTTTTCAGAAAAATACCAAAAATTAACCCTAGGATAATTATGATATTTCTAATCAAAAAATGATGTCTATTTTACCAAATTAAAAACATATAAGTTGAATTTATTAATTTAAAATTATTTCCCATTTTCAAAACCAAAAGGAGTATTTTTAAGAAACAATATCTATCAAAATATTGACACTTCTTTATGTCTAATCTCAAAGTAAAATTACTTAAAATTTCCCAAATTGGATTAAATAGTAAAAATATAATCTATTTATACTTCAAAACCATTAAAATTTAGAATTTAACACGATAAATTATTTTGATTAAAAAATTTGTTTTCAGTTAAAATATATTATTTTTCACTATTCACCCAAATATGAAAGTTATCACAAAACATCAAAAATTTATTGAAAATAAATTCATATGTCCTGATTCTAATGAATATGTTTATTTTTTCATATTGAATATATAAAAGTTTCAAATATTGGATTTAAAAAGGATTCACCATTGAAAGGTGGTAAAAGTGCATTTTTTGAAAAATACTTCTTTTATCTGAAAAAATGAATTAGTTATTAAATTTTGTCTAAGAAACCCATAATATGGATTCTAAAATTATTAGGATTACATATAGTTAACAATTTAGTTAATACTGTTCATAACTTCTTTTGAACGGATAGTTTGGTATGATGTGGTGCGCTTGAACTCGGTGTGGCGTGTAGTGCAAGTTATTTAATTATTTTGGAAAATAACATACTTTGAAATCTCGGGGTGTTACATTCTTACCTCCTTCAATAAATTGCGTCCTCGGAATTTGAAATTGTTTTTCAAAAATAAAACGAAGAAATTAGAAAATACCTTTGTGGGAAAACCCACTTTAGAAATTGGGTTAATAAAATTTAGTCTTAAGAAGAGTAAACGGGGAATGAAAAAGTCACCACCAAATTATGATCTCAATTAGTAGAACATTGGTGTAAATTAGAGACACATAATTAGAGGGAAAACTTAAATATTTATAGGGAGTGATTGAGGTCATAAATCACAAACAATTGTAGAATTGTGGGACTCAAATCCCCCAATCTATGATGATTTAAAATACCATCGGTTCAACAAAACGTAAGGTATTAGGATAACACATTTTTGGTTTTATGATCCCTTCCGTAAAGTTTAATAATTAATTAATCCATGAAATAAGTGGAATATATATATATATATGTATATATATATTTGAGAAGTAGAGTTTCATCCTTCAACTAATTTCTACCATAAAGTCATCTTTCACTCTAAAAGATAATAGATCGTAAAAAAATATTCTATTTATCCTATTCATTCAGGGTTCAAAAAAATGAATTTATAATTCATCTACTAGACCCTTTAAGAAAACCACATTATTCAATCCAGGACATCACGTGGGTCAGGGATAGGTGATACACCTTTGTCTCCCGTCAGTTGCAGGTTCAAGTCTCGTGGCCTTGCCGGACGCGACGGGTTGCCGCCCGGCCTCCGGGTTGTCCTTTTTATGGAAATCCAAAAATAATCTTGACAATAGTATCCAATTTCAATCTAAATCCATTTCAGCCTTTATAATTATCCAAAAAACTTATATCCAAACTTTCATTCCAAAATATATAAGGAAGTAAAACATAATGAGGACCCTTTTTTCCAGGTTATAACATGTGAACGCCTTCATCATGTATTCTTTTAAAACACCGCAACATCCTAAATTACCCAAATCAAAAATCTCTTATTCCAAAATCACTACCTCATTATCATGACCATATGAAGGATTACCTTTCATTCAACAATGTATTTTCCAAAAAGTGTAGCTTACTTTTAAGTCACTTTTCATAGAACCATATAATCTCAAATCCTCAATAAAATAGTACTGTAGTACAATCCTTATTTATAATTCATGTAACTAGTATAATGTTGATACAACACTAAAATGAAATAATTCTATAATAATAACATTAGAAAAATAGTCATTCCTCTTCTTCTGAGGTAGTATAATAACTTGATTATTATCCAATAACATCATTTGTGGTATACTCTTATGAATGGGACATTGATTCATGTAGTGTCTCAACGCCTTTCAGATGAATCAGTTTATATTTAAAAACTTTTTCTTAGACTTGAAATCACGTACTTGGTGTCCTTTTTCTCCAAACATATAACAAACTCCCATTCCCTTCCAGCATTTACCAAGGCGATTCATTTCACATTTATTGCATATTGTAAAATCCTTCTTTTCCCTCTTCCCTTTATAGATCTTTATATCTTCCATCCTTTTCTTCTCTTGCTTCCCTTCAAAGTGATAGGACTCAGAGAATTCTCTACTTATCTTATTAACACATGATACTATTTATTCATATGTTGAGAATACATGGTAGACTATGTCCCTTAAAAATGTTGGTTTAATACTATGAATGATATGGTTCTTCTTACTCATTGGATAATAGGTATTGCTGGAGTTCACATTCATTCTATTGGGTGCCATTTCTATACAATGACATACACTAGGTCAGTTTATAAATTCCAATGAATAATTCCAAACTTGTAAAATAACTAACATAAATTGAATAGTTTATGGATATAATCCATAAAAATATTTTCGTTTAGGAGATATATAATTGTAAATCATTCATAATGATTTGTAATGAAAATGATAATTATCCAAAACATATCCCCCGGGAGTGTCGTAACCAAGAGTGAAGCAAGGCCCAGTATCATGCACCAGTTCCCATTCGAGTCTAGATCAAAGCGGTGTTTTCGGGTTTTACCCTTAGGTACATCTGTGCCAAAGCCACCTCTACCTGCTTGTATCCAGACATGGATGTATTTCTCGAAAAAATCAAAAAATCTCTACAATACCAAAAGTCTATGGATGTTCTTCTATACTAATCCTCAAAGTCTCTCTTATGGATTTGTTATATAATTCGATTTTGTCTAAATCTAGTTTCCAAGGATTGTACTAAACTTCCTCTTATACCAATTGTAACACCCCAAACCCAGTTACCCAGAGTCAGTGCATTATTTTAATACATTGGTATGATTATAAGGAATTATTTCCTGAAGGACCGATCAGTTTAGCAGTCTTGGAAAATAGATTACATACATGAATGTTACATTACAAATTATAACATACAAAACAACATAAATAATAATTTATGAACGCCATTATTCTCTTGGACTAACCCTGGATATTAATCACAATACACTTCTTGGAATCCTGGGAAAAATAAAACATAGAAAGGGGTGGGCTCAAACGCTCAGTAAGGGTAATAAATACAACGGAAACATTCATAAATAAGAATAAACATTTAAGGAAATGTATAACTAAAAAAATCCTTTTAAACATGAACTTAAGAATAATATGGAAAAAATAGAATGAAATAATGTCATTTACTTATTCACATGGATATTCTATATGTCTAATAATCACATGCAATATCAATAACCACTTTCATAATGATTGAATTCATAATGCCAGACTATCATAACCACATAGTCAAGGCCTTGTGCCAAGACTCAAAAATAAGATTTTTTGAAGTCCTTGTTCCAAGACACTAGTTTGTCTCATGAGACCTACCGATGCATCGATGAGCTATAATGGGATCCACCCATCACTTATTAAGTCCAATGCATTCCTCATATCAACAGGTTTATAACATAAATATTCGTATTAAAAATTGCATACAAAATGTCAATACTTTCTCTATAAACCATGAATGGTATAAAAATAACACATCCACATTCAAACATATCACAAAAACTTCAGTACATTATGGATGTTCTGTATCATAATAAATCAACTTCAAATAACTTAAAATCCATCAAAGGATGTTGACATAGATGAAATCAAATCTATTTGAGGGAAATATCTCTTTTTTGAAATTGTTTAAAAGTCTCTTAATTATAAAATAAAACATTTATTTTGAAAATAACCTTATAATCTTGTAAGGTAAGATTAGAAGATTTTATAACGGTGGAAAATAGTCGCACCCTCCTTATAAGTTAAAAAAAATACATTTTTACCTTAATTCTGTCAAAAAGTTTAAAAAGGGCCTTGTTTGAAAAATGACAGAAATATTCCATTATAAACATATTATAAAAAGTCAACAAGGGTATAAATGACTTTAAACCATAGTATGTAAAATATTAATAATGATTTGAAATACATTTTTAAGAAACATGGATGTGGATGACAAAGAGGTCCCAGTAGATAATTACGTAATAACAACCTCTGATAATGAAGAGATTGTGAAATAAACCATTACATTGTACTTTTACTTGGTTGAGGATAAGTTAACATCCTTTATAATGGTGAAATAATTGTTATTAAATTATACAAGAATCATATTCATTAATATTATATCATATATGATCTTTTAACATTACTTTGTTAATAATATCTTAGTACTATCGTCGTTTCGGGTGTTAACTTACTCATTTTCTTTTATATGTTTTGTTACATAAGTCGTGTTTTTTATTGATTGGTTTTATCTTATTCATACACAGAATGATATCAAGTCCTTAAACATTATTTTTTATCATCAAATGAGAATTAGACTTGCATGGATAAGATGGGGAATGAATCTCATCCTGTTTGTGGAGACGGTAGTCCATACGTACACACGAGCGAAAATATCATTATTTTGATATTAAAATGATATATAATTGGATGGTATATCCTATATAAATAATAATTATCATGTTATATTTATTATTTACATCAATTTCACATCATTATCAATCCCATCCAAATAATAATGTTTTTAATAACTATTACACCACGACGTGGAGACGGTAAGCCGTACATACACACATATAGTGACATGTCATTCAAAGGATGGATAGAATAATGAATATGGTTGTACAATATTTATAATAACATTTCAGTATATAGATGATACTAGAGTTATTATTTTATAACGGAAATAACAAATAAAGAATAAGTTGAAGAAGAATGGAACTTGAAAAAGGGTGGTGAAAACATTACCTCTTCTTCGGGTTCTTCCTTTTAATTTGATTAAAAGGGAACCATAGGTTGGCTTTATGATCAAACTAAGGCCTCTAGGTCAAAGTGAGAGATTTTTAGAGAATATTTGGTCAGGGGTTTTCCAATCCAAAAGGCTTTTAAGGTATGAATTAGAGGGATGGGGAAGTTCCCTTTTATAAGTGGGGTGATGGGCACCTTAGGAAAATCTAGAAATATTATTTTATAATAAATTTATATTCGGTTTCTAATGGCTCCAAAGTGTATTATTTAAAGGTTAAGGTGGGTATAGGTCTCAAAACACTCAACCAATAGATTTTAGATAGGTTTCGGTCACCATATTAACTTTATCTCTTTTATTTAACTCTTAGTTAAATAGTTTGACATTTAATATGTCTCTTTGTATTTTTATATTATATAGTCAATAAACTTACTAAAATATTCCAAGAGACCCCCAAGTGGTCTATAAATAACACACCTATAATTATATAAGTCCTTTGTCCGAAACCTTATATTTTTAGGAATTGAATATGAATCAATAATATAATATTTGTTTTAAAACCTCTTTTATGTCAATTTTGACCATATTTAATAATTGATTTTTGTTACAGTCTTAACAACATTATTAATTGAAACAAAATTCATTTAAGAAATACTTACATGTCATATTAACCAATAAAATTTGTGTATGGCCTCAAAACTTTCAAATTATATTTATTTTAACATTTATAATACTATTTATTTGATTTTTTCACGAATAAATTAATTACTGCATCATCATTATGTCATAAATAAAATTATTTATATAATGTATAAAAATTATAAATAAAATACAATGATGTAGGAAATGTTTTAATAATTATAATTAATATTTATAATAGAATTTATCTTATGATTAACCCTATATTAAAAAAGTATTAGTTATTAAACTATGATTTTAACTCTTTCAACTCTTCTTTGAATTAAACAATAATATATGTACTAATCTTATCCAAGTGGACCTAAATGATAATATTTTATTCCTAAGGTTAGTTTTGGTCGAGATAAACTTGTCCAATTGAATTAGGACATTTGTTAGGATAATATTAATATCTTTTTTACCCTTAATTACCATATTTACTTTTAACAGTGGTAAATAAAAGTAAAAAGTTACTATTCACTATAAATTATGTTTATCATATTGAACCACATTTTACTCCTTAGTATTAATCGCATCTCTTATATTTTTAAAATTCAACTCACAGAAGCGGTAAAATTATGTTTTAGGTAAATTTGCAAATTCTCCAAGGCGGTGGGTAAAAAGCAGTGAAAAGTTTAATAAATTTTTATTCATCTAAAATTATTATAAACTGACTCCAATGAATTAAATTGAACTTATATAGGTATTATATATCTATTTTTACCTAAAAAAATTTAAATAAAATAAATAATTATTTAAATAAAAATTCGTTTTTAAACAATAACTCAGTGGTCTTTCACTATTCATCAAAATTTGAACGTTTTCAGAAAAATACCAAAAATTCACCTGAGGATAATTTCGATATTATCAATCCAAAATTGAAGTCTATTTTACCAAATTAAAAACCTAGAAGTTTCATTTATTAAATTAAAATTAATTCCCGTTGTCAAAACGAAAAGGCTTATTTTTAGGAAACAATATCTATCAAAAGATTGACACTTCTTTATGTCTAATATCAATGTGAAATTACTTAAAATTACTAGCATTGGATTAAATGGTAAAAATATAATCTATTTATACTTCCAAACCATTAAAATTTATAATTTAAAATCATAAATTATTTTGATTAAAAAAGTTGTTTTCAGTTAAAATATAGTATTTTTCACTATTCACCCAAATATGAACGTTATCAGAAAAACACCAAAATAATTTTGAAACTAAATTATTATGTACCAATTCTAAAGAATAAGTTTATTTTGTCAAATTGAATATATAAAAGTTTCAAATATTGGACTTAAAAAGGGTTCCCCAATAAAAGGAGGTAAAAGTGCCTTTTTTTAAAATACTTCTTTTATCTAAAAAAATAAACTAGTTATTACATTTTGTCTAAGAAACTCATAATATGGATTCTAAAATTATAAGGATAACATATATTTCAAAATTTTGTTAATACTATTCATAGCCGCATTTGAACGGCTAGTTTGGTAAATTATGGTGTGCTTGAACTCGGTGTTGCGTGTAGTAAAAGTTATTGAAATATTTTGAAGAAATAATGTACTTTTAAATCTTGGGGTGTTACAATTAATTTTTTTTCTTTACTTAGGATATGAAGATGAATTCTTTTAATGAAATTCACTGATGTTGATATTTTAATTTTTTATGCTTTATTTTAATTTCTTAAAAGTAAAATCTGAAACATGTATGTATATATTTTTCCAAAATTACTAAACCAATTAGTCCTTTGTGATTTGACCCATTGTATCTATGCCAATGTAAAAATACATACACTGGATTAGGGTAACTAGGGTTTTTTTCATTACATTTCACTTGGGTTGTGATCAGGCATGATAAAACTAGAGTGGAATAATAATTTTTTAGAGGAGTTTCACTTCCTAGAGTTAGGTGAGCAAATACTTGGGTGATTATTCCCATGGTCAATAGACCTTATTTTTTAACTAATAAAGACCAATCAATATATGAAACCTCTCATACAAAATATTGGAAACCATCCGAAATAACATACTCACAAATATTCTTCCAATACATGTTTTTATGAAACAATGTGGTTTTCAAATGGGGATTCCTCTAAATAGAGTGAATGAACAAACTCAGGATGTGATTGGAGAGACTAATATAAAATTAGATGAAACCAACTATATAATCATGATTGACATGGAAATATTCTATTACATACCATTCAATATATGAAAATATATTCAAAATAGTATGTATTGATCCATATTCATAAAAGTCATCATGAACAAGACAAAATATGTAAATAAAACAGCCACGCCTCGATGGTGTATCATTATTACATGAATTCCACTACCATGATGAAAAGATTCAATACTTTAATTTCACTATGGAATAGGTCTCAGTTTTTTTTTCCTCTATCAATTCAACCATTATTTTACCTCTCCTCTCACTATCCAGGGTTATTCCATTGATAATGAATAACCGTATAGAAAACACATAATGGGGTTTAAATTTTTTGAAAAATAGGGTTCACCATTTATTAAATCAATAAATAAATTAATCTAATTGTTTAATAGATTATTACAATGAAAAAACAACCCAAAGGTTAATATAATAATGAAAATAGAATTTACCTAGGGTAAACACCCAGATCTAGACTCAACCACACTATCATATTTTCCATCTAAGGTACAATATAAGAGATAAAATAATTCAATTAAAAACACATGTGTGGAGAGAATAAATAATGTAATATTTTTATTATTTTATTTTCCAAGATCTAAGAAACTCTATTTTTAACACGAGATCTACCAAGGGGTAAACACCATAATACCAAAAAAACTGATCAATTGAGAAAACAAAATTTATTTTTCTCACTATGATAAATTTTTTATTTTACCCTTAAATATGTCTCAACAATTTAAAAAATCAAAATTAAACTAAGTAAAATTTGGTAAACTTGGGTCACTATACTTGGGATGATGAGTTTGAACTCAGGATATTGGTGAGTTTATTTATAGACATTTAGTGGGTTGTTATTCATTCTTATTCCTAGGGTTGTTTGTAATACATGTGGATATCTTGAGAGAGAGGTGATATCCAATACATATGAGTTATTTGTAGATTGGAAAATAGGGAAATATTTTTATTGGATAAAATGACATAGTATGAGGTGTGATTGTGTGTATATTTATGAATGAGGGATTCCCACAATTATTTTGTTATTGAAGATTAGGTGATGCTTCGAGAGATGATCTATTCAACATGCATGATATAAATGGGGAGTGTATTAAGTATGGGAACATAGGATTTACATGTTATGAATTATAGTAGTATGTGTTGAGGTATAGGATATAGTGGAACTGTGATGTATGCCAACTCATGTATGAGGTTTGGTTCACAATTATGATTGTCTTTTACCATTATAAGAACATTTCATTGACTTATCAGAGATCTTACGAACAAGATATTGAGTTTTATACTACCCTAACTGAATGTGGGATAGTATGATTTAATAGCGACCTCGGTAAAGTTGAATTAGTTGTTTTATATGCATTATTTTCTATTTTTGACATGTGGGGTATATTGATGGATAAATTTTCAATAATCAATGTGTTAAAGAGAGTTTGTTTTCATTTCATGTAAGTCCTTGGGTTATTTCCTGACATAATAATCAATGATGTATAATGTTTTCATTTATATCCTTCCCGTTGTGTAATTAGGATACATAAGGATGCATGTTTACTCTTTTGAGACTCATATGGGGTGGAGGGCCTTCAGAGGTGACTACAAGTTATAATGGGACATATGACTCATTAGATTCCCCAAATACTTGATTTTATTTCCTAGGATTTAGATATCAATTATTTTATGATCATGTGTGATTGATTGTGAAGATGTGTGTGACACCTCGTCTTATCTAAGGGTGTTACCTTGGCCTTATAATAACAAAATAATAAATGAAAGGGTTTCCATGGGGATAGTAAGATGTTACTGATAAGTGCGAACCAATATATTGTTGAATATATATTGTATGAGACATATTATCTATATTTTTATGATCAAATTATACATGGGTCACGATAATTATGATAAATATGAAACCGTAAAACCATTTGAGAGATGGTTTTTAACCTTTTAGAGGGATTTGGATTAATGTATGATGAATATTGTAATAGGTGAGATGTTGATAGTTTGAGTGGATATACATGATCATAATGGAGTTATATATTTCATCAATTATGGTGGGCTGGACAAAAATTATATTTTTCTTTGATAATAGCGAAAACATATAGTCTATAGTATGGAATAATGTAATAATTTCAGGATGGTGAGTGAGTGACTAATTCAAAGATTTATCTTTCAAGAAATAGATATCATAGAAACTGATTAATGATATATTTCTAGAGAAATTTCATAGATAATCTTGGTATTGCTGACCTTATAGAATGTATCATGGAAGGCTTTTTATGGTCCCAATGACTGGGTCTTATGAGTATTAATGTTTGGATAATGATTGTATATGAGAATGTTGGTGGTTATTGATCAATGATAAGGGAAATCCTATAGTGGGGATCCCACTATGGGATATTCATGGGTTTGAATAAATTTATGGGAATTTATGATAATATTATAGAGTTAAACATGTGTAAAAACTAAAATATTAGTGTTTGTATTTGTGTGTTGTTGGTCGGATGTTTTAGAACTGGGTGCATCTCAAAATCCTGAATACAGGTAAATTAAAAAAAAATTACATTAGGTCATCATGAAATCATTACCTACATCATGGGAACACCATTTTATCATTTTAAGTATCTCATCTAAATTAATTAATACTAAAATATAAATCTAATTTATTTCATGTTTAATTTTAATAAATTGGTACTTTCTGATCATATTTAGTGTTCATTTCATTAAGGATTTGAGCTGAGAACCCTCTTCATCATCATCATTGTAACATCATGTTACCATATTTATTGTAATTTACATATCTTGTTTTCCCCTTTAATTGGGTGTATCTTTGGATTCTTGATGATGGATAACATTTTGTTAGAAAAAAATATAACTTTTGGGGATGTATGTTTGTTTGATTTAATGGAGTCCATGTATAAATGTGTTAATGGCCTTTTGTGGTTCTCCCAATGTTTGTAGATTGCTTGTGTTGGTTCAGTTTTTTTATATAGAATAGAAAATTTTTGTAGTATGTAAGAGAAATAAACACCGTATAATTGGATAACATGATGTGTATGTATGTCAGGATAGATTTCGTGATACTGGTAAACATTATGAATGGAGTACATCCAATATTAATGTTACACGCCATGTAATTTTAAAATATTGTTTTCCAATAAAATGATTACATGATTAAGTATATATAGGCCTCAATGATTAAATAAAGTCTAAAGGTATTAAAGTCAATGTAAATTTCATAGTGTTTGAATTTCGGGTGCTTCTCTTCTGAAATATTATATCATTCCTCCACACCCCTTTGGTTCTAGACCTATTACCCTTCTCTTGTGAGTTTGGGAGTCTCTATTTAGTTTGAATTGATTCCTTCTGTAGTTGATCTTTTATATGGTTCGTTTGAATCTCTCAAGGTGAGTGAACTACTCTACTTCATCATATCATTGTTTATGGGGGCATAATTGTATTTTGATATCATATTTGTTTACCCATAGTAATGTTTCTTATTGTTTCCTTCATAATTTATTGGGTGATCTTTTTCTAGGGACCATTTCATTATTAGTTGAGGTGAGAAGGCTGTTTTTCTTGTGGTATGTTATGATTTCCTCCTTTATTTTGATAATTTTTATGAATTTAATAACTTATAAGATGTGTAAATTGGTTCTAGGTCCTCTATTGTCAATGGAGAATCATTTCTTGTGGTGGGTACCAATGAAGGAATGTGGGACCTGAGTTCTGAGGCAGGTTTTACCATCTCTAGTATATGTTAGTGACCTTAATTACTCCATATTTAAAAAAATATTTTATTAAATGAAAAGGAATTATATAATTTATTTATTTGTGATTATAGAACAAAGATTTTATAAAATATTGTTTTCCCCTAGTTTTGGTAAATATAAATGGTTTTAAAAGGATCTTAAAAAAAATCTGAATGTTTATTCAAATAATTAAATTAATAATTTCTTGATGAATTGATTTCTAATATAGGGTTCATGGGAATTCATGGGTACAGAGATAGATAGTGTAATAATAGTTCTCATCCACTATCTGAGGGTTTTTCATTGTTCTTTCCTATGATCCATAATCTTGTAGTTCTATGGACATGTTAGACCTATTAGGGGGTTCACTAAATAGGGGGTTACTCTTCTCTCTAGACTCAATGCACATGTCTAGTGTCTTGATGAGTACACAATTTCCTACTTTAGGTATGAGTTTCATATAAATCCTTACGTAGTGTGATCCCTGGCATGATGTGACATGTGATTCTATATTTGGCTTGTACTAATTTCATTGTACTACCTTATACATGATATGATATATGATACATTGTTTTCTTCTTTAGTATGAATATATATATTTTGATATATGGATTTGAAATTCACTAAAATACATTTACTTTAATTATTTAGGAATGTGTGAAAGTGGGAAACAAAAAATATTTTTCCTTCATTTTGATATAAAAATGGTTAAATCGTTATCATGACTAGTTTTCAATATGTTAAGAATTCATGGATTATTTCACAAAGAGACGATACAGAAAAATTGGGAGAGACCCTACGGAGCCTTTTAGGCCACACCATATTTATCCCTTTGATGGTTCATAGACCTGGTTATGTATTTCAATGTAAGGAAAGTCAAAGAAGTACAGTGAGGTGGTGAGGGTTAATGTAAACTCAGTTGGGTAATTGATGGTGAGATCGTGGGAGTCTTCCTATGTGATCACAAAGAGAATTTCATTTTCTTGAATTACTAGTCTTTTTTTGTTGTAATTATTTATATATATTTTTTCTTATCCTGTGTTGTTGGTTTCTACTGTTTTGTTCTTAGTTATGGAATATATTTATCTTTTCTACATTGGTATCTTTTTAATACATATGTTCCATGATGTAGCATCAAGTACAGAAAAAATTACCTTTTATTGTTGTTTCAAACAAGTGTAGTAGTTGGATGTCTTTGGTGATCGAGAATTCTCGTTGGGTATGTTGAAAATTTTGGTGGGGTACAAGTTTGAGATTATACTCGGTTGAGTTCATCATAGTTTAGTATCAAATGTAGGTTTTTCTCCAGGATTCCATTCCTTGGTACATCTTGTAGACAAGAGATATGATTGAAAATTATTGACAAATATATTACAGTGAGTGGATCTCTAGATTTTACCATGCTGAGACTCAAGTTAATACTGGATCTCGAGATGTGTCTCTTACTGCCCTGTGTTTTTTTTATTAATATCGGTAATCTTCTTATTAGTTTTCTAGTATGAAATATGTTATCACTATTGTCTAATTGTTTATTTATTTTGGTGTGCCTCAGTACACCTCTAAGATGTGTTCTGTGTGTTCCTTAGGAGGGTACAACTGATTCCCCTCTATGAAATTATTCGATGGATGGAAATTTTATCAAGTCTATCATGAAATCAGTTCATGATATTGATCATAATGTTTCACAAGTTCATAACATAATTTTTTAGGTACATCCAAGATCTATAAGAGAAATATATCGATCATGGTAGTTCATGTGTGAGAAACCACTATCATCTAAAGGTATGAATGATCCTCAAGAGGTGGAGGAACATCTTGAAATGGTTAATAAGATCCTAGAATTATTGGAACGACGTGATAATATCATGGTGTTTTGTGCATTGTTCATTGTTGAGTGTCCTAGAATTTATTTGTGGGATTTTGTGGTATATACAGTTAAGCACATGGTCTTGGACTAGAAGGGTATAAATACTCTCTCCTTATAACAATTTTTCCTGAGTTGTGGATCATGAAAAAGTAATTGGAGTTCCTCTCATTGTAGTAAAGAGTACATTTCGTGTCAACATAAATCAATAGGTTTACTTATCTAGTTTTTTACAATAAAGTATTTAAAAAATGACCTTATTAAGCTCAAAAGTTCCTATAGGATTTACACCACATTACCAGGCCTCATGTATATATGATGAAGCTTTCGACCTATAACGATATTGTGGATATGGATATGATTGAAGAAATGAATTTAAAAAAATTTAAGGATACTCAAACCCTCCACCTCTACATATTGGAATCATCATTGATGTGCTAGAAAAAAATAGGTAGTTGTGGGATCATCACAAGAGTGGTGGAGGTGATACTTGGCAGTAGGCCTCTTTGACACATCCAGTTGTAGTTAGTGGTGGTAATCTTACTATCTATTAGTGTGGAAAGGTCATAAATACACAACAGTCTTGAAATTCATCTAAAAATATGTGTAATAGTGTTATATGTCTTGGTCTCCTATAGTATTGTTTTCAATCCATGTATACTCCTAAGTATCGTTAAAAATCATTGGCACTAAAGGCTGCTATGATGAAATCTGATTCTTCAAAAAAAGATTATAGGGATCTAGAAATAGATCATAGGAGTGGATCACATTTATATAATAGATGTTTTTTTGAGGTAGAGGTTATGGATATAATGACAGTGAAAGGTTCCATCATTAGTTCATCCTCAATAGTGACTTAATTATTAGACACTAGTGCATATCACTAATTTATATCTAGATGTTTTGTTTCCATTCCAAACCATCCAATGGAACACATGTATTTTTTCATAGTGTTAGATAAACCTATTTGTAATAGGAATGATTGAGGGTTTTGGTGGCCTTTTTTGGTGATATTGATAGTTGATGAGTATTTAATCTGGGGTTTTATTATTCATGATTTGGATTTGTTTGATGTTATGATTGGGATGGACTGGCTTGTTGCTCACCATGAAATTGTTTTTTGTTTTCAAGGATGAATCTCATTTCTAGCTACAAATGGGAGATCATGATTGTTTTAGGGATTGTGGGATAAGATGTTTGGTCATGAAAGAGCTTCTCGTCCATAAATCATGTTTTTTAATCAATTGTAGTTGATCCCTATGATATTTGTTATATTGTTTGTCTTTGTACAACTGTTCTCTATTATCCTAAAATTTTCCTCGATATTTTCTCCCTACTACCTCGGAAGTGGGAGGTAGAGTTTATTATTGACCTATTTTAATGGACGTAATTAATAGTGATACCTTATTATTATATAGAACCGATAGTGATGAATGATAATAATATTCATTTGGATAGCCTGGTAAAAAATGGTTTTTGTTCACCCTAGTGTTTCATCTTGGAAATTCCCAATGCAATTTTTGAAGAAGACTTATTGTTTACTCTAACTATGTGTTTACTATCATAGCTTAAACCAGGTAACAGTTAAGAAAAAATATCATTTTCCTCATTTATATTATTTATTTGATTATTTAATGGGGGAATTTTTTTTAAGATAGATCTCAATCCTTGTTATTATCAACTCATATTTGAGGAGTTTATATATTGAAGATAGATTCCAAGAGATAATATAGCTAGTATATATATATTGTGATGGAATTTAGTGTGACTAATTATCCTTTGGTTTTTATAAATTTTATGAATTGGTTAGTTCATTTGTATCTCAAAAATTTATATTAGGTTTCATGGATAAAATTTTGGTTTATTCAAGATCCCAGTGTGACCACGAGTTCCATTTTATTTTGGTTTTCAAAATTCTGAAGATTATCCATTTACAGGTAATGATTTCAAAATGAAACATATAGATTGGAGAAGTAGAATTCTTGTGAAATGTGCTATCAGAGCATGGATTTTTAGTTGATCCCAATATGGTAAAATGATGTTTTTCTTTGATAAGAGTAACTAAATGTTATTTTTATTTAGAGATTACTTGTCCGTTCTAGATACTATTAATGGTTCAACAAGTATTTCTAAAATTTGGAATCACCATAGACTACTCTTTCTAGGAATGGTGTGCAATTAATAAGGGTTGGAAAGTGTCACTCATCATTATATGAACTAAAATTACTTCTAACATCAGCACCTATATTAATCTTACCTAAGATCTGTGTGGGGTTTGTGGGTTTTCAGTGATGCATCCGATTCTTGATTTGGTTGTATACTCATGTAGGATAATTATGTGGTGGGTTATAGTTCCCTTTCTCATGGAACACTCTAGATGAATTACCTCACACGTGATTTAGATATTTCAGTGTCTATGCATGTGCTTAAGTGTTGGTTGCATTATCTTTTTAGGAAAATATTCATTGTATTTTCTCACTATAATAGTTTTAGTTATAAAATTTCATAAAAATAAATTAATATAATATAGAGGTGGTGGGTGTAATACTTTCAGTAATTCTATTATGATATCACCTACACCCTTGGGAAGGGGTATTTCAATAAATATTCTCTTAATAGGATTGTGTCATTTCAGGTTGTTTTGTAATCGAGGTAAGTGTGGATCCTCATATATATTTTTCTCATTTTCATCTGGATGGACAAGAAGATGATTCATGCATTGTATTTCCCATTATACATTTATATTCATACCCCCTTTGGTCTATTTTGTAGAGTTAGTAGTAGGATAATGAGTTCAGAGGAATTTCTAGAAACCGTAGATGATGGGGACTTTGTTTCAGGTATGTATATCTCCAAAGATGTTATTCATAGTATTGGGGATAAGTTTTTCATCCTAGTATATATAAAGGGATATATTTATTATATTAATGGTTATTTATAGTATTTTACATATAGAACTATAAATATATATTATAAAATGTGATGAAGATTCCAGTGGCTAGGTATGAATCACGACATTGTTAATTTTGTGTCCCACTATTACACCTTATAATAAATTATGTTTGAGCATCTGAAACCCTCTGGTTTTCTTTACATTATTCTAAGTCTTGTTTTGAAACATGATGAAGCGTCCTTGGATTTTTTTGTATTACCATGAACTACCAAAGAGAGAAATGAATTATATGTAGTGATTGATTGGTTGAAAAAATCATATTATTTTATTCAAGTCAATGACACAACCAAATTAGAAGATCTTGGTAAGATATCTGTGCAAGAAAATATGAGGTTATATGGGGTTTCATATGAAATTATTTCATATAGGGATCTTAGTATTGCTTCAAGGTTCTAGGGATGTCTCAATGAGGTGATGTGGATACAGTTAAGATTGAGTCTGGCTTGTCATCCATAGAGAAATTTTTAGATGGATCATGCAATTCAGATTCTAGAGGATATGTATCATTCCAATGTCAGGGAATTTTCTCGATCTTGGGATATCCATCATGGGAAGATTGAGTTTATTTAAAAAAAAATTTATGATTTGTTGATCAAAATGGATCCTTTTGAGGATTCTTATTGTCACCAATGTAGATATCATATTTGATAAGAAAGGGATGTAGAATCTTCTTTAGTGGGGAAGAGTTTGTTTCATGAGACATCCATGAGGATTCATGACATATGACAGTGTCTTATTATAATAGTATTTCAGAAGTAGTCTAATGAAGATCAATATCATATTCCTTTGGAGTTTTCAATTGGAGATAGGGTTATCTTGAACATTTCTCCTTGACTGGGTCATCATAATCTTTGGGAACAAGGAAAATAGGATCCATAATATGTGGGGCTGATTATGTTCACTAAGAAGCCTAGATTGATTTATTATCAGTTGAAATTTCTAGTTCAGTTGAAAGGATTTCATGATGTTTACAACAAGTCAATGATCATGAAATATCTTCCATATCCCACTCATATTCTATGATAGAAATATATTCAGTTGGAGCCAAAAAATTCTTTTATTGTGAAGTCGATATCTTTGAATATTAGGTGAATGTATTTCATGGGAAGTCAATTTATATTCTTAGAGTTTTGTGGTTTTATGGATTATATTCTCATGATACTTGGGAGTGTGATTACTTGACAAGGGATAAGTGACCTCACATATTTTCCCAAATTCATTCATCCACATGAGATTTTGTGGGGGAAGAGTCTTAAGGTGTGAGATTTTTAACATCCCATTACGTGAGTTATGTTAATTCCTCTCTATTTATATATTTTACTATTTAATTGGGATCATATTGGGACTCCCAAGGATGTAAAAAAATTTCTAGGAAAAATAAACGAATTTTCAAGGTATATGTTATTTTTTAATTAATGGATTCCAGGTATAAAAGAGTTAATGACCTTGAAGTGTTCTCTTAGAGTCCAAAGAACGCCTGAGTTGGTTTGGTGTAATTTTAATGAGTATCTATTTTTTAATGTTTATAGGAGAAATATACATCGTGTAATTGGAGGTCACAACATGTACATTCTATACGGAATATGTCCTTAACAGGGTAGAAAACGTGAAAGGAGTCCACTTTATGTAAAGGCTACACACCGTGTAATGTTAAAAGGTTGGTCTTTATTAAAAAGAAAATGGGTTTTTTCGATATATTTGAGTCGAAATATTAATTGATGTCTAAAGGGATTACATGCCATCTAAATTTCATAGTTTTGGATTTTAGGGTGATTCTCTACTAAAATTTTACTTCATTCACACGTAGACCCTTTGGCTCTTAGTCTAGATCCCCTCTCCAAGGATTTTTTGGGTCTATATTTGGCCTGGAATGATTCAATCAATGGTTTTTCTCCATTACATTCAGTTTATGACGCTTTGGGTGAGTGATCTATTATACTTTTCAATTTCTTTAGTATTTGAGGAAAAGATTCATATTTATATTGGGAATATTAACTGATGGTGATGTTTCTTCATATTTCCATCTATATTCATTATGTGATCTATTTATAGTGTCTATTCATACATTGGTTGAGATGTGGTAGGTTTGTGTTGATGGGGTATGTTTTGATTTCATCTTCCTCACTAACCCTTTTCATGAATTAAAATAATTTTATGATTTGTAGTTTTATTCAAGGACCTCTATAGTTGTTGTTGAATTATTTGTTCTAGATGGTTCCTTTGTTGGTGTGTGTAACCTGAGTTTTGAGGTAGGTCTCTTTCTCTCTAGCCTCTATTGGTGGAATTCATTGCTACTATGTTGATTTAATATTTTATTAAATGAAATAACCTAGAATTATTTATATTTTTTGTGTTGGGAACTAGGTTTTTATAAAACATGGTCTTCCCCATGTTTTTGTAAATGGAATGGGTTTTTAAAGAATTCTAAAATGGTTTTTTAAAATGGTTTTCAAAGCATGAAATGATGAATTTTTTTTGATGAATTGATTTGGAAAATAGATCTTATGGGAAGATTTGGGTACATAGGTGGAATGTATAGTAATATGTCTCCTCTAACATCACAGGGTTTACTCATTTTGATCTCTTCTCCTCCCTGGGGCCATTGTTCATGTGACACTATATACCAACAACAGAATTCACTTTATGGGGTGTTACTTAACACTATATAATATATTCATATTTCTTGTGAATTTAATCATATGTTATTTTATTTATTTGGAAAGAGTTCCCTAGTTATCCTGACCTAGTGTGATCCCTAGTTGGATGTGACTTTTTCTTCTTCTTTTCAGTTGTACTATTTTCATCTACTTACATAGAATATACATGAGATATTATAAATTGTTTTATTTGTTTTGACATCATATATAATCTATGATATATGGGTATGAAATTATTAGAAACTAATTTACTTTATTTGGAAATGTGGAAAAGGAAAAAATAAATTATTTCCTATGACATTGATATAAAAATTGTAACCTATTTCAATGACTTTTTTTCATTATTGTTGAGAATGGGTGGATTATTGATTAGATAAATGATATAGAAAACATGGGAGATAAATAACTGAACTTATTAGATCACACCTTGTATACCACTTTGGAGGTATATATAAGTTTTTGTGCCTTTCCATATATGGAAATTCAAGGCGATGTAGTGAGCCGGTGAGGTTTTTTGTCAGTAGATTTGGGAAACCACTGGTGAGATGGTGGGATTCTTCCCATGTGATCATATGAAGTAGTTGATTTTCATGTTTTGGTTTTCCTTTATGTTTGGATTTGTACTTGGAGATTTTTTGTTCTCTTGAGTTTTTGGGTTCCAATATTTGGTTTTTCATTTTGGAAAACATTTAATTTTTTTGATGTTTTCTATTTTGTATATACATGTTACATGTTACATGTTGTTGCTTCAATTTGGGAAAAATAATTCCCAATGGTTGTTTTTTGACGCCCCAGTTCTAGTCTCTTGCCCATGGGGAATGGGAACAACTGTCAAGTTTGTGTAAAATTATGGTCGGATACCAGTTTAAGAGGGTACTCATGTCAGTTTCATCAAAAACATTTAATTAATATGGGTTTTTGTGTGTTGATATATGAACTCAACTTACTATCATGGAGAATAAAATCATCCTTAAATATAAAAAACACCATCTAAGCAATAAATACTTGATCTATAAATGATATCATGGATTGGGGTGATCCAAAAAATTATCACCCACTCTAAGAATCAAAATGAACGGTGGAAAGTCTATCATGTTTGCGGGTGAAATAATAACCATGGATTCCAGATTATTTTTTCTTCAATGGTTTATTTAAAATAAATTAAAATTATTCTTTAGTCATTCAATAATTTTAATGTTTTCAATAAACCATATATTAAACTTTTGACTTATTAAATATATTATAACAGTTATAAAAATGTTATCACTTACATCCAATATGAATATTATATTTCGTTATAAAATATTAGTTATTAACTCGACTCGATTCTCAATTAAAATATTTAAATAACCCTAAAAATTATAATTCATTTTTAAAATATTTTTATAATATTCACTTTAAGGTGACCTAATAATTAAATATAAAAATATTAAATTATTAGAAATAAATATTTAATACATCACATAATTATAATTTCCCTAGATCCATAATGTATTCGATTCATTAGAGTCTAGATACATAATCAACATCTTTTATGAATGTTTTCAATATATATCATAATGTATTTCTCACATAGTACACTTTTAGTGATACCCATCTCAAAATATTTCATCCAAATAAGGGTAAAGAAACATTAGAAAGGGTGATATCAGATTCATAGTAGTGGTAAATATAGAAGATATAAATTAATTATCATATATAAGAATTATATAAGAATTGGGGTGTGATAATAAGATCATAACTTAGGAATTTCATACCCAATCAATAAAATATATTTATTCATGAATCATGGAATATGGATTTTAATAATAAAATTCATCAGTCATAAGACTTGGGAATCATCAATAATCTTTTATCACACATTATAACAAATTACAAGCATAATGCAAAGGCTTGTGGCATACATATAGGAATATAAAATCTTCTCCATAGTCATGAAAAACTAATAAGACTATCTTTTTAGATTAGGATCACTTAATATTCTATAATTTACATTGTCATGTTTCACTCTCAAGACTATCATAGTGCAAAAAATTAAATAGTGGATTGGGTTCACTCCCAATTCCATCATTTCATTTTTCAAGGTTCACTTCAACATCTATCATAGAAGATAGAGTCACATACTAAACTGGGTTCACTCCCCATTAAATTCTCTATTATCTTATATGATATGAATAATTACACAGTGTATTGTAAGGATATATAATTATGGTTCTACCCATCACATAAAAAAATCCATACATATGTTTTTCACATTTTCATAAAACATTCATCAATTAATTATATCATAAATCCTCGAAAATAACTGGGTTTCAAAAAGATATCACCATCACCTAATTAACATGTGGGAAAGTATCAAGTTTTATAGAATCATCCATAAAACACCATCATCATATTCCATATAGAGATATAAATTAGATAATATCATAATATCATATCCCTAGAGAAATATAATAATACTTAAAGGATGATTACATAAATAAAAAATAACCTTTAAAGATTATTTCATCAAGTGGTAAAAAAATTTCAAAAAATCATTTTCTTTTAATATCATTTTAACTAGAATGTAATCAAATATTTATAATTTTTTTAAATAACCATTTAAACATGTAAGTTAATCTTTAATGAAAATTATGGTAATGATTATGGGTAAATAAATTCCTTCCGTATATGTTAAATAGGGTTTTTTGAATCATTTGTAAAAATAAAAAAAAATTGTGCATAAAGAAAGTGAAAATATTACATTATGGATTTTTTTTTTAAAAAAAATTAAAATTTATTATAATTATTAATTCAAAAATTTTATTTTTATATAATAACATTAATGAATCATTTTTTAGAATATGGGAACATAATAAAAAGTTTTTTTCCATTGGGGAATTATGGTTTGTATTTCATTAAAAAACTTATTGATTATTTTAAGTACCAAACAATGAAAAATAGAAAAATTGTTAAAACTTATAGGAATATATATGTGAGAATAAATTATAATTTTTTAAAGAATAATATCTATATAATTTAACTCAATATAAATTTATCATATATAATCCCAAAAAGAAATGATATTTTAACACAAACTCTTACCCAGAGTATCGTCTTAATTCATATATGTTCAAAACTCTAGTATAATATATATAGATTAATTAATAATTAATTAAATAAAAATAATAAAATAAATATTACTAAATTAAATTCCCCTATAGTTTCTATTTTCACTTTTATTAAAAATTCATTATTAAATTGAACATTCTGGGGAAAACCAGTCTATCTTCCACCAATTTTTTTGTTTAACAGTTTTAGTAAATTCACCTTGCACATGGTTTCATAATATTTGGAATTTTAATAATATAAAATTTATATTATATATTCATTATATAAAATTTTATAACCATTCATATAATGTGGTGATGAAAAATTTATTACATCACTTATTGAATATGGTTGATTTTACATACGCCCAATTGATGTTTCCATATTTTAATGGATATAATTATAGAATGACACAAAATAATTCAAATTTTAGTAATAATAATTATATCATAACTATCATATATATTAATTAATGTTATTATTATTATATTCCATTTTAATTATAAATGAAAAATGAATCACATCCCTTCAATGAGGTGGTAGTCCATGTGTATGCACAAGAATCATTATCATTTTCTAATAAATAGGAAGGAGACATAAAATGTCTATAAAAATAACATAAAATAATTTAATTATAGTATATATATATACATACATATTACATCATTTTAGTATGTTTATAGAACATATATATAAGTATTAATAAGAAATAAACATAAAATACATTGGTAATAAAATATAGATCTTATTTTGGTATCCTCCAATTAAAATAACCAAATGGTTTCTCATATAGACATTTTGGGAAGAAAAAAACCTCAAGGATAGGGATCATGATATTTGATGTGTACCATCAAATATTTTGTTTTATATGAATGGATCAGGTTGGGTAGATAAGAGAAGAGATTATGTTCCATTTTATATATGAGTGGAGTGGAACACATGAACTTATTAAGAATATTAAAATATAATAGTCACCCTTAATAGAATATGTCTCATATAAGATTAAATTTTAAATGTGAGATTATATATCTATTAAATCCCCCAAAAATAATATTTAGATATGTTTTTTTGGGTTTTTTAACCCTTATCACTTATGTTTAACCGCTCATTAATCTTTTTTTACATTTATCAAAATAATGAATTATTACCATGGATTTTATATGTAATATTCAATTCAATGGATAGGTCATTATAATGGCATGGATTTTTTGGTACAATATCAATTAATTTCTTCCACTATTTAGGGTTTTGACATAATGTATGATTGGGTATCTTCATGGGTAAATTCTAGAAGTTTTTAGAGGGATTTATATTCCATTAAAAGTGTTTGTTATTTTTGTATGGTTATGGGAAAATATATAGTTATCCCTATGAAATATTGTGTCTTGTTGGAGATGGATAATGGTTAGCGACCAGTTGGTTCATGATTAGAGAAAATATGTGACTTTCCTATAAAACTATATGATGTTTGAAAGAGTTGAAAATCATGGTTGGGAAATTTTTTTCAAAATATGAATCTAAACCCTATGTTTAACCATAATATGTGTAGATCCTCACATGGTTTACACACGATATGGTAAATTGTGTAACCAAACCATGTACAACTTTTCAATTAGTGTAAAAATATATATTTACACCAAAAACCTCCAAGAATCCATTCATTTTTCTAGCTACACCTACGTATATCAATACTAGGGTCTCAAGTGGTGGTATTTTGTGATTATCCTACATTTATACTCCAATTCCAATGAATCTATAGGATTTGTTCCCTAGGAATTCATGGTATGTGACCATAGTTCTTTTTTATCCTTGAAATTGCTAGATATTTTCTCTTTTACTGGGGATGAATCATAGATATTGGTTTTTATGTACAAATATATGTATTCCTATGTCATCTAACTAATAATTAATTGATTATTGAAGTGTCAGATTCTAGATTTATTGGGAATTCTTTCCTCTCTCTAGAATAAATCTATATCCACTATGGGAAATGAATCAAATTAGGTAATCCCAAATAAAATCAATCCATTTTTAGTTTCTTCTTCTAAAATCTTATATTAGAATCCAATATTTTGATCAATGGGAATTGGTTATAAATATTATTTTTGTATAGTATTTATTTGGGTCATAAATTTTGGTGGCTATTATCAGTTGGAAAAAACTCGATTAATTTTGGAATCTCTTTACCATATAAGACCATTTTATATGGTTGTTGGAATGAATTGTAGCAAACACTGTTTCACACTGTTGGGCCTAAGAATATTCTCCCGTTTGGGACTTCAGCCCATTGATTTTCTCCCCATGTCCATTAAGGAATTCGGGCCACCTAGGCCTTCCTGTCAGTAACGCCTTCGGGCCACCTCAAGGCCTTCAGGCCACCTTAAGTGCAGATGTAAACCATTAACCTATAAGGGAAAACCCTCAGAAAGGGGATGAGTACATAGATTTTAACATAGGAGAAGCTAAAAAGATTTCAAGAATGAGAGGGTATTGTACCTGCCATCATGAAAAGCTAGTGAATGCACGGGAAAGTGTAGCCAATCAACTATGTGAAGGTGGAGAACTGATTTTACGATGAAGATGCTGGGGAGGAACAATTCTAAGTAGTTAGTCTGGGTTGTATGTAATGATTGAAGACTACGTGAAATGAATTCCTCTAAGGCCTATGGAACATGTTATACATACACCTACGTTCCTTGTAAGGGTTCCACCTAACCCCTTGAAAGGTATATTATCAAAAATAAATAAAAATAATGAAGGCCTTCAGGCCATATGTGGGGTTTAATTAATAAAAAAATTGAAAGATAATTCATTCTATAATACCTTAAGTGTTCCTCAAATTACAAGGGATCTTGGACTTATGGGCTAAAGTGTTGTTTTTGGTGATTCTCCATAATTAAAACTCCAATTCTGGTGAATCTAGAGGATTTGGTCCATGATAATTCAATGTATGTGATCAATTTTCTATGTTCTTCTTAATATTTCAACACATTTACTCTTCATCTTGATATGAATCAAATATATGGGCTATTATGGTGACATTTATGGATTCTTGTGTGATATAGTATAGTTTTATTAGATAATTGAAGAATTAGAAGAAATATCTATTAGGAAGATATTACTCACTCTCAAAAAGATTTATATCTAGTGTTGCTGAATGATATGGGTTGATAATGTTGATCAAATTCATCCCCATTCCATGTTCATCTTCTAGAATATTATTCTGAATCTAATTTTGTGATGAATTGGGATTGGTTCTAGTGATTCTTTTCATGTGATCGTGATTCAGAATATGACTTTTGGTCACTAATAAAATTTATCATTAACATACTTAAGGTAGGGTTATCCTTACAATATAGGGCCCTGGTATATGGTTGTTTTCATTATATGATAGAATGTGATTTTGTTAATTGATACCCATTCTTTATTTGAGTTTCTTATAGGTGTGGGTGTGGATTTGTGACAATCATGAATGACATGATCGGGTTTTATTGATATAAAAAACATGCTTCTAGGTGTTTCATAGCATGAAGAACATTGATTTTGGTGACAAGATGGTTGCATTCCATAGAATTGGCTAGATGCCCACATAATGGAAGAGTGCGGTTATTATGAAAATGTCCAAGGACTTGGGGTTTTTTTAAAGAACTATTTATACATCACATACATTTTTATTTCATGTGGAAGTAGACCATGTATTGTTTAAGTGTATCTAACGTTTCAGAATTTGAACTTGGGAGAAAACCCATGTAGTGTTTATTATGATCCAATTCGTCAGGCATGTTATGTGTAGGTACCGACATGCATGTATAGACTACCTCCTTATCATGGGGTGTGAGGTGATCCATAAAGGTGTAATATGGATTTAACAGTAGTGGGTATAAGGTGTTGAATAGATGAGTGGAGCTTGTAGCATATCCAAGATATAAAATGGATAATTTTTTCAACCTTACCGATATTGATATAATGCAGGTGGAGTGGGGGTTAATTGTATCATGATTAGATCATGATGACTCGACACTACTGTGATTGATTATTTACTTATTCATCACACTCATATTGTCATATAAACCACGAATATAAATATTCAATTCTATTAAGGACACATTACTGGAGTCTAGTTGGGTTTTATTGTCAACCCTTATATGGAAATCTCGATACACATACATATTTTATGACTAGGGATCTAAGAAAGGGAAATTTCATAGAAATATATTGATTAAGAGTGAGATCATCGTGTTCTTAAGATAAATTATGATAAATTCCAAATTTACTTTTGTAGTGTCTTCATTTATCTTTCTATTTCTAAAATTATTCTTTGGTTTGACCTACCAAACTGGGGTCCTCAATTTATTATATTTTATGAATTTAAGACGCCTTAAATACCATATATTTTAGAATTTCAATTACTTAATTATATTATTCTATTTTATATTATTTTTATTTTAATTATGTTATTCTAATATATGTATTTTATTACTATGGGTATAGTATCCCCACTAAACTATTTAAAACCTTACTGCTAGTCAGAAACCACTTATATACGGGGAAACATGCATTATATTGTGTGGAATTCTAGAAAAGAACTGGTGATTCCGGTCATAGAGTTATAGTGACAACACTTGAAATTATTAATTATATTTCAATAATATATCACAACTTTTTTAAACAAAGATTTTCTTGTAGATAATACTATCAAATTCATCAAACTTATTTTAAATTTAATATAAAATATAATATCAAAGTGTTACATTCTATACTCTTATAATAATTTCAATATTAAAATTATTTCACTATGATATAAAAAAATGAGAAAAAGTTTTCCTCATCACATCAAAGGGTTCCCAAATAGCTTCCTCAAATTTATAGTTTGGTAATAAACCTTTTACCAGGTGAGTGGTAGTGTTCCGTAACACTTTGTCTCTTTGATCTGGAATCTCCACAAATTATTAACCATATGAGAGATCATGAACCAATGCTAAAACCTATTATTTCAGTGCATATAAATGATCAGGTATGTGCATCCTTAGGGTTGATACATGGAACAAAATATGAAATTGAGAATGATTTAATGGAACCTCGAAGTGATAAGATACCATACAAATGTGATCATGAATTTTGATGGGACTGATATATTTGGGGATCATATTTCCCATATTTATGAATCTCGTAAACTTATTCTAGGTATATATTTATAATAATTATTTATCACCATCCTAATACTATAGATCTCACGAATTCTTTTCCGAATTGTTTTTTTCTGTTGACACCAAGATACATTATGGTGTTGCAGAATGGCTATAACACTCTCTACTATTTACTCACCTAGATCTACTCCTAATAAATCTCATTCTCCATCATCATCCCAACACATTGGAGTTATGAACTCTCTATCATAGGGGGATATATAAGGACCCATCTAAATACATGATTGAAATCTATTATTTTCTTAAACATTGACCTGAAAAATGTGTTCATACCAAACACCTTTGACATACACATTAAATGTTCTCAATATATCTTCTATGGTTTGAATTTAACTATTAAAATAATCATTTATCTAAGGATGATATGTAGTGATAATGTTCAACTTTTATTAAGTCATTATAAAATACTTATCCAAAACAATGAGCTACACCTCCTATCCAAATAAGAAAAAATAGAATATGAAACTCCTTTAAAACTTTTAATATCAATAATATATATCATTGAATGATGATCAAGGTATAATTCTTTTTTTATTTCAATGAAATGTGTAGACTTTATAATGTGATCAACTATAACTCAAAAAATATTAGGTTCTTTATATATTTTAGGGGGTTTGATTAAAAAATCCATAGTGGAGAATATTTAGAAACCCAATAGAATTTTGTCTCTCATAAAAAACATTCTGAAAAGCATGCAAGGATATATCTAATATATAATATCCATTTTCACGTTTTTTGACCATTAATACTCTATCAAGCCTCTATACATAATTGTACTTCCAGGATGAATATAAAATTATGAACTATGATATTCATCCAATCTATCTTTATTCAAATTAGAAATAAATAAGAAAATACATAGTTTCTAAATGACATCATTCAATCATAATCATAGTTGAACTCATGAACATTCCTCACATTCTTCTAAAACTTCGCATCTTCCTTCTGCACTACATTATTTCTCAATTGGATGGGTGGTTTAAAATTCATATAAGAAAGATATGATCTACCCCATTTCTTCATGAGATAAATATCTATCTATTGAAAATCCATAATTACTAGATCTCTCCCACAAGAAAAACTATCATAGACATTCAAACTCAGAGTATAAACCACCTAGTTCACCTTCCCATGATGGTAATGTACTAATACTTTATATTATTTAATATTATCCAACCAAATATATTTGTGCATATTAAAAAAATTTGTACAAATATATACCTAAATATTTTATTATTAGTATATATATCACATCATTCACCACAAACATAATTACTATATAATTTTAATAAAAAAACTACACAACACTAAACCATGAGTCACATAATTTTTATAATGAATTTTAAATTTTCACAATGCATAAGTTATCACTATATCATTTTCAGTGATTTAACAACCTAGAACCTTATTCAATGTATGACTATAGTTCAAAAAACCCTTCTCTACTTCAGGTTACTGTGAACATAGGTGCAGTAACAAAAACTTTATTCAGTTTCTTGAAAATTTCAATGTATTCATTAGTCTAAAAAACACGGCTCCCTTCCATGATAACTTGGTTATTGGATTACATAGATAGGTGAAATAACTCACATAGCATCAAAATTATCCACCACACAAAAGAGAATAATGGATATCGGTCACTGTGGTGGGTTTGGTCCAATTCTCAATAACATCCTACATAGAAGGATCTGCCAATATTCCCTTGCATGAAATTATATTTCCCAATAATGAAACCTTTTGTTTCCAAAATTCCCAAATTATAAATTTGGAATACATATTCCCTTTCCTTAATGTCTTCAACACAATCATGAAATAATATTCATGGTATTTCCTTATCTATGGATATTTAATAAAATAATCTATAAATACTTCCAAAACTGATGAGGGTAATCTCAAAATTCTCAATTCATTAAATCCATAATGATTGTAGGGACATTGGTAAGTCCAAATTGAATAACATTAAATTCATAAAAACCACTCCATGTATAGTGACCCAAAATATTTATAAATATATATATATCATATTATTATATTAATATTCATTATAAGTATTATGAATGATGCAATAATAGTAATGTTTAGTGCCTTTTGAAACCTGGGTGCATTAACAACTTGTTCTTTAAAAAATCTTCATCTATCAAATACATTATTATTTATAACAACAACCATTTCAAAAATATTATTACATAAATTCTTCCCTCATATATTAGGGATGGAAAACAATAATTAAATTTGATATTATATGTTTAATAATAAAATTAGAAAGATAAGGAAGAATAACATATATTCTCAAGGAATAATACAATATCATAAAATAGAATGATTATGGGTAACAAAATAGGAGGATAACATAAAGAACAAGGTATCATAAGATTATAGAAGCATATAATTGTTGAAAATGTCGTAAACATATGTTGTGGTTATCTTCCACGATAATATCACAAACTGGACAGATTCCAATTTTTGATTATGTTGTCTATCTAATCTCATGCATGAGGTATCATGAGACATGAACATTACCCAACAAATTAGAGGGATGTATAATTATAGTTCCACCAATGAAATTCATTTTATATTCATTAATATGTTTTCTACATATGGAAATCAATCATAAGAAATAAAATTAAAATTTACCTTAAAAATAAATTGATCCATTATCATTCCTCATATCATAATCAAATGATGGAATTTGATAAATGGTCATAATTCATGTATTCCTTTTCCAAAGGATGGTAGGTTGATCTTGTAATATATTTAAAATATATATATATATATAATTTACCATTAAAACATAAAATTAAATGTTGTTTTTAATAATATATATATTATGAAACATTTTAATCATTCATGGGGAAAATACCTTTTCAATTTTTATATTATTTCATTAAAATATAAAAATTTCTAAAATATTATAGGAAAAATTTTATTTTAAAATAACTAGATTATCTTGTATTGTATTTATCAAAAAATTTATTTTTCATGATAGAGGTAAATTCTATTATATCTGTATAGGTTAAATGAAAATATTGCTTTCATATTTTTGTAAAAATGTAAAAAATTACATTGTTGGTAAATGGAAAAAATATTTTTAAACCATATTCTAAAAGTAAATACAAGGGTAAAAATTTCATGAATAAATCATTATAGAATATTAAAAAAACTCGTGAAAATGTTTTGAGTAAATATATATAGGGAATAAAAAGTTTGTTGATTAAATAAAAAAACATCAGTTTTACATAAAAACAAATTTATTTCTCTTGTGTAATTAAATGAAGAAATTGAGTGGAATACTTATATCTTCTTGAAATAATCATAGTATAATAGAATATATTGGTTTTTAAATAGAAATATCAAATAATTTCGATAGTAGAGACATGACCAAAAATAATCCTGAATACTGATGAGATTGTGAAAAAAATTCATACCATAAGTCTAACACGCCACATACGTTATTTATCATATTGAATAATAATTATATGTTAATAATTTAATTGATTAAGAATATTTTTTATGTTTATTATTTCTTTTATTTTATCTATTACCACTTATTTTATTACTTAATCAATTATGTTGACATTAGATATCACAGAGATATTTGGATAATATATCCAGATTTACTTTTGTAGGTTGAATATGGTTAGAGTGATCATTAATAATTATTCTCTAAAATAATAATCATGAAATAATTATAATTTGTATACATCAATTATTATTCTAAAACAAATCATGAACTATGGTTACAAAAAATTAACTGCATTACAATATTTGAGATGGTAAGTCATACATATGCATGATTAACATTTCCATTTATCATGGATAATTATGTAAAATAGGTAAATATCAGTTTATATTTACAAAATTTTTTAATATCATAAATACCATATTATTTAATTAAATATTCTTATATATATACCATCCATGTAATGTTGTGATGAAGAATGAATCACATCTCTTTGTGGAGGTTATAGTCCACACGTATGGGTGAATGGAGTAATTAATTAAGTGATATATTATCTTTTATAATGATAAATATTTCTTGAAAATATATATATATATATATATATATATTAAATCCATAATTATAACTATCAATGATCTATGGTGATGGAAAATAAATTACATTGGTTAGAAAGGCAGTGATCCTCCACACACACAAATGATGGATACTATTCCCATTTGATAGAGGTTGGAGATAGATATAGGCTATTACTTTAACAGAATAAAATATAAATATATATTATATAATTATGATATTATATAGTAATGATTTATTATTATTTTGAGGATGTGGAAAACAAAATAAAACGAAAACATTTGGTTGAAGATTACACCTCTTCTCCAAGTTATCCATATTTATTTTCACCTTAATCCCTCTATGGTTAGAATTATGCCCTAAATAAGTCCACAAAGAAGATAACATAGATTTGATAAATGTATTTAGGTAGTTATTTTAGTATATAAATATTTTTTTTAAGTGTGATGAAATGATAAAGAGAAGTTCCCTTTTATGAAAGTTATAAGGGGAATTCTTTGAATTTCTTTAAATATTAAATTAATAGAGATTAATTTTCTAGAACAAATGGAAAAAATTATAATATTAGAATATGAGATGAATTTGTGTCTAAATAATATCAATAAATTAAATATGGGCATCTTTAGACTATGTATTTACACTTACCTTTTCATTTTTATCACCATTAACCATTTGCACTCTTACTATGATAACATTGATTCACTAAACTTTGAGGGTTAAAAATCTTATTATGAATGTAAAAAAACTATAAATTGACCATGATTGATATTTTAAACCATAAAATTATCAATTTTATAAAGTAAATTTTTTTATTAATTTTAATCATTTTATAAATTATTATTTATTATAAAATATCATCAATTCCAATTTTAGAAATACTCATTTAATTTGGTTTTTAAACTAAAATACTATAAATTAATAATATTACAATGAATTACCATGAAAATTATAATCCATTTATATTTCAATTTTCTTTTTATAACTGAAAATATTCTCTTTTTTATATCAAATATAAATATAATATAATTATTTAATGTAATAGTGTCAAATTTTTGGCATCATATTCAATTAAATATTATAAAAGTTGAAATCATGTCCCAATGTAAAAGGCCATATATTATAGTTTTAGGAGATTATGAACAATATTTAATCTTCTATTAAAATTAAATCAATAATTAGTGTTATTTATACCTTTTTATCATTTTATTTTTAGCCTTAGTTACCCGATTTACTAATGAATGCCATAAAATATTACAATAGTTACTGTTTCTAAATTCTAAAAATAAAAGGGGCCCATTTATCCCATTTGAACAATTTTATTGAAAATATATTATCCAATTTAAAATATTCAAACTATATATTTATTGAAATTTAATTTTAAAATAAACCCGCCAATGCGATGAAAAACAGTTTTTTAAAAGCAATTGTTTTTACATATAAATGTTTTTACAACAAATATAATTTATAAAATACATTGAAAATACAGAAACTGAATTATATTTATTAAAAAGTAACCAATTTTATTTAAAATATAATAAAATATATAATTTTATTTTTTAAATAATTTAAAATAAAATACAGTTTTTAATAAAAATAAGTTTTTTTTGCTATTGAGTGAAAAATAAAAGATTTCATAAAAATACAAAAAATTCATCTTATGATAATTTTGATATGATTATTTCTAAAATGACATAATTTTTATAAAATTTAGTTTCAAAATGTTCCAGAAATTAAATATTATTTTTTTTACAAAATGTACTAGAAAACATTTTTAATGAAAACATATTTTTAAAATATTGATTTATTAAAAATTGAGTTATTATTTACCAAGAATTTTTCAATAATAATATATTTCGTAAGACTATTTTAAAATATTTCATAAATTACATTATAATTTTCATATCCTCCAATTTAATAGCAAGGTTATATTGGTTATATTGAAATAATAATATTTCATCATTGATTTAGGCTAGGTGTTTCATGTCATGTACACTATCAAACCTAATATTATTCTTTTAAAATATTAGGGTATTAGACATCATGCAAAATGAAATATTGATTATATACAATTTCATTACCTTCAACTTATTATATATAGATTGAATATCAATAAGGGAAATATATTGATCTCCTCATAATTAATCAAATAGATAATAGATATGAGGTAGTGGATATTGTTTTCGATAGTGATATTTTCATGTTCCTTGTAATCAATTAAAATATGCATTGAACCACATTTTATTATACCAAATATATCATGTGTGATCAAGGATTATTCAATCAAGAATATGAATCCCTTATCAATATTTTCTAATTGTATATTCTTCAATTCCAACAACTCAATTAGTTTCATTTTATATAGAGACATTAAAGTTACTGTATCCCCAAGTATGACTTCTTTTGAAAACATAACATTTAGTTTAAGGGAATACTATGAATTAATTTTGTAAATAAATTAACATATTCCCAAAAAAATAAAAATACATTCAATGTTAAGATTGTACCCAACCATTTGACATAAATATCTTTCATGAATATATACTAATACCAATAAAATAATATTAATTTTCATTAGAAGTCCATATTCATCCCAACACTATAATAATGGTATAGGTTTATTTTTAATGTAAAATTTTAATTACCTTACCATGTAGTTAATATCATTTCTATATAAATAGATCTAATTAACTACCAAAATAACATCAAATTCAACTATATGGATAATCACATGATTTTTAAGAAGCATATCCCACAGTCTTCAATTATAGAGGAGTTATAGACTGGAGATGTTAACATCATACCATTAAAGTTTTTCAACAATAATTCAACATCTAATATTTGAGGTGGTTATGTGATAAACTTATAAAATTACACAAATATAAAAAATTAGATAGATCCATAATCAAATAATGCATTTTCAAATATAGAGTGAAAGGTACGTTTACCTTATTCACTTCATTATCGTGACCCACATCAATAGTTATGATTGTATGAACAATCCATTTGTCTCTTGGATTAATAGGTTTAGATATTTATTTTCCTAATTAACCCTCATATCATGCAATGATTTTCATAATTTCCATTCTTTATTCAATTATATAATTAGAGTGTGTTTATCATATTCAGTTGAGCTTTTGGAAATTATTTACTAGCCTATTCACATCACATTGACATTATTTTTCTTGATGTACTTCTTATACACACTCAAAACATTTAACAGACTCTATTAAGATATTTCCTATATAATTAATTCCACACTTCATATAAGTATGTAGATTCATTTTTATTCCATCATGGGGTTTATTATTATATTTTCCTTAAAATTCCTTTTTTAGTATTATTATAGAAAAAACCATAAGAATAATGAGGATCCCCAACTACGATTTATATCTTGAGAGCCCATATAATGATTTATTCATAGATATAAATGAAACATATAAATAATTAATTTTTTATAATTCATCATAAACCAGTAAATGGTCAATCAACTTTTATATCAAGGTCGATGATAAAACAAAAAACATTTCTTTCAAGTCTTGTAATATTTTCTTAATACATATTATTGGAATCCTCAAAATTATAATTTATTTCATGAAATTCCATTTATATATTATTGTGAATATTTTTAGAATGATACTTACTAAAAAATACCTTCATAATTTATTATCATGTCATGGAATCAATTAAATCCTATTTCCTCATATTCTTGAAAATAATTATACATTAATCAGCTTCACCCTCCAAATTGTACACAGAAAAAATAACCCTCTAAGGGTCCAAGCATTTTAGATCATGAATTAGATTTTTTATTACATTGGTCCATATCTCATGAATAAGGGGATTAGCAGAACCACAAAAGTAATGTGCATGTTTCCACAAAAAGAAGACTAAATTTGGAGTTTTTCCCTTCCATTTGTCATTTGGATGTTCATCATAATTCATGTTACCCCATTGTCTCCTTCATCTTCTTCAACACAGGTCGGTGGTGTTTTCCCCTTAGTTTTCTCGGTGGCTCATGATGTGCGGCTTACGACATTGCTGACTTAATCATAATAACGATTTCACATGTTTCCTGGACTCCTTTCTCTTTCCCTAAATCTAATAGGGCCTTTATCGGCGACACAGTGATGGTTCATGGCCGAGCCCCATTTTTGTGGGTTGCAGCTTCATTTTTGTGTCTACTGAGGGCATGTTAGAAGATTCATTGTGGGATTTGAGTTTTGTTTTTGAGGCAGTGTTAAGATTGCGGGTCTCGAATGCGGCAAGACCATATTTCCGGCACATTGGCATTTGGGTGGCTGGTTAAGATGATGTATTTCAACCCATGATTTCATGAATCAAGATTTGGTTTTGGATTTGATTTTCTATAAGTATTGTGGTGTGCTGGGATATTCTTCTATTTTGATTATGCTTTCCTTAAACTATTTCTCTTCATGATTTCATTTTGGTGGAAGCATTTCTTTGGGCATCTGTGAATACTGCTCCGGTTGGTCTATTTTTTTGAAAGATTCTAATGTAGATATTTATTCTTCGGGCTCGGATTAAGCAAATGGTTCTTATCCTAAGTGTTTATCTGTGAGAAAAAAACAAAATTGCAATAAAACATGAAAACGATGAATGATTTAATGTCTCCTTGTCATAAATTGCAGAAGCTGTGAATAAAAAAGGTAGTCTGCAATTTGATGCTGCATTTATGTTTTTGATTTATTGTTGAATTTTTGATATGTTTGAAACCATCACAATACATGGATATGTGTCAGATGTGGATTAGAGCAGGACGTTTTCTCCTGAGCATGCCACTAGGATTTGGAAGTTTGATAGGGTATGGCTCTACCATCGGTGCTAGGGACGTGCAACCTTGCACGAGATAGTTAACAAAGTGGTCATGCGATGGTGAAAGATTTTCATCATGATATAGTCACCAGGGAGGGTTGGATCCTGTAGTCATGACATATATTATCGTATTTCATGGTTTTAATGGTTTTAATGTTTGGATCCTATAGTTTCTCACTTTTCCTCAAAAGAGTTTTGATAATAAAAAAGGTAATTTTCAGTCACATGATTCACCTAGCTCCATCCATTGAAAAAGATAAAAAACATTGTGTGAGTATCAAAAATAAATAACTAGAGTAAACAATAATATGATTATGATTATCATTCTAATGATGTCATAAATTATGAAACAATTTTCTAACCTATATCAATTACAGTTCAAATAATATCACAATGGATTATCATAGTTTTTAATAGATTTATCTTATCATTCATCATAATGGTTCAGGAAGGAAATGTGAGTTAACAAAATATTATCCCATGGGGTTGTTTAGAAGAGTGTTCAGTTTTAGGGCCAATCATCATATTTTAAGGGAAGATTGAGGTAATACTCAATCATCATTTTTAGGGTGTTTAACCCAAGGTGAATTGGATCCATAGCTGGATCAACTTGAAAATTATATAGATAAGGATATAATATATACAATACCACATAATCTATACCTTACCAAAACATCAGGATGATATCAACTACTTAAACATATCCCTATGTGTTACACAAATTTTCTCTAATGCTAATATCTAAAACAACTAAAACCTAATCTCATACCTAATAATTTGTCCCAAGAATTCAATACAAAAATATTACATCATTTAGATGAATATATAATGCAAATCATAGAAAATAGACTTTCTAAAACCACAATCATTTAGTGTCATTGTAGACCAGATACATAATCATCTTATTTTAAAAAAGATCACCAATATAACCCACAATGTTACTATCACATATTAAACTTCTAATCCATTACCTACCTGAAACCATTATTAATAACACATGTAAGGGAAACATAATAAAGGGACATCTTAGAAGATCAAAAAAGGTAAACATAGGATAAATCAATCAATGATCATAATTAGCAATAAGATAATCACAAGGTCTTGATAGTATAATTATACCTAATCAAATTAATAACTAATCATTCCAATATATTTATTCATAAATCAAAGAATAATTTTTTTATAAAAAATACCTAATCCATTAGAGTGTGGATTAATCAATAATTAATCAGGATATATGAGAACATATCATAAGAATAATAAATAGGTTATTACAATACAGTAAAAAAAAGAAAATATTTTCCTTAGTCATGTCACATTTTAAAGTCTATCATAGTGTACTAGGTTCACTCCCTATTAAACAATTCCCATAGGCAAGGTTCACTCAGAGGACTATGATAGTGTAAAAAAGTACAGCAGTAGATTGTGTTAACTCCCCATTTCATCATTGAATTCATCAAGGTTCACTTCCAAGATAATCATATTGGATAAAGTACCTTATTAAACTAGCTTCACTCCCCATTACTGTATATGTTATCTAAAAATATATCAGTATTTACCAAATTCATTGGGGGGCTATATTATTTTTGGACCACTCATCCCATAATTTAAAACATACATATTCATTCCATATTATCATATCACATTAATTAATTAATTATACCATAAAACATGGATATAGAATTGTTTAATAAATATTTCACTACAACAAAATTAAACCCTGGGAATGTAATGGGTTTCATAGAATCATGCTTAAAACATAAAAAATGGTACCTAGAGAAATAAAGTGTATTATATATTAATATAATATCCTAATTTAAGTATAAAAATAAATAAATGATGATGTAATTGGTGAAAGATACCTTAAAAATAGAATTTGAACATTTCTTTGAAAACATGGGAAAATATAGAATTATTTTATAATGTTTTAACTAAAAATTACCAAAATATTTATAAAATTTTTTTATTCGAAAATAACCAAGACAATTTTAAAGTAACATTAAAATAAAATAAGATTCATTATGACTGAAATATTCTTTCATACACGTTATGTTAAAATATAAAATTATTTTCACACTTTTTAAAAAATGTATAAGTGATTCATATATAAATTTTTTGAACATGTTCATTTCAATAAATTTTAAACAAGGAAATATTTAGTAAACTAAATTTTTATAAAATATTCTTTATAGATAAAAACTTCTGCACTTATGTATCAAGAACAAGAACATCGAAGAAAATGTTCATCGACCAAGGAGGAAAAAAAACTGAATTTTTATAAAAATACTTTCTTAATCATTTTAAGTACAAAATAGTGGATAATGTAGATAATTTTTGAAAATTACAATAATAACCATTTTTGTAGAAGAAATATTTTTTTATTAGGATAATTTCCATATAATTTCTGTCAACATAAATTTAGTATAGAAAATGTCAAAAAGAAGTGAGATTGTAAAATAAACACTTACATAAAATCTCATCTTTCCTTGTATGACTTAAAAAATACCATATATATAATATAGATTTATTATAAATATATTCAAGATTAAAATAAATATAAATATTATTATATATCATTCCACAATAATAAATAATTACTCTATTGTTATGTAACGCCCCGACCCCAGCTACCCAGAGTCGGTGCATTACTTCGTAACATTGGCATGATCACAAGAAAGATCAAATCTCAAAAGACCGATTAGTTTAGTAGCCTTGGAAACACTAGATATAATCATAAGTTTTACATTACATCATAAAATGAAAAACTAATACAACAACATAATGTTCCACAATCCACACTATTAACCCCTCATAAAATCCCTGCAAGTCAATCATAATTTACTTCTTCACCACCTGGGAAAAATAAAACATAGAAAAGGGGTGAGCTCAAATGCCCAGTAAGGATAACAATATAGCGGAACATTCAAAATAAGCGTAAACATTTAAGGCAATGAATTACTAAAACAAAAGCCTTTTAAATTTGAACTTCAACATAGTATGGAAAAAGTAAAATGAAATAATGCCATTTACTTGTTCACATGGATATTCTACTAATTGAATAATCACATGCAATATCAATAACCACTTTCATAATGTTGGAATGCATAATGCCAGACTATCATAACCACATAGCCAAGGCCTCGTGCCAAGACTACAAATAAGATTTTGTCAAGGCCTTGTGCCAAGACACTAGTTTGTCTCATGAGACCTACCGATGCATCGAGGAGCTATAGCGGGCTCCACCCGTCACTTATTAAGTCCAATGCATTCCCATATGAAAAGGTTTAGACATAACAGAAACATTCGTATTAAAACTAGCATACGAAATGTCAATAATTTCACCATAAACTATGAATGGTATAAAAATAGAACATCCACAGTCAAACATATCACAAAACCTTCAATACAATATAGAAGTTTTGTATCATAATAAATCAACTTCAAATAATCTTAAAATCCATCAAAGGATGTTGACATAGATGAAATCAAAATTCTTTTTAAAGAAATATCTCCTTTTATTTTGAAATCATTTAAGATCCATATAAAATAAAACATTTTCTTTGAAAATATTCTTATAAGATTGTAAGGAAAGCTTTGAAGATTTTATAACGGCGTAAAATAACCGCACCCGCCGTATAAGTTAAAAAAAACATTCTTACCTCAATTCTGTCGAAAAGGTTAAAAAGGACCTTGTTTTGAAAACGACGGAAAGATTCCTTTATAAACCTCTTATAAAAAGTCAAACAAGGGTATAAATGACTTTAACCCATATTCTTGTAAATAGTAAAAATGTTTTGAAATACATTTCGAAGAAACATGGATGTGGATGATAAAGAGATCCCAGTAGATTATTACGTATAATACAACCTCAGATAATGAAGAGATTGTGAAATAACCCTTACCTTGTACTTTTCCTTTGTTGGGGTAGGTTAACCTCCTGTATAATGGTGAAATAATTGTTATTAAATTATACAAGAATCATATACATTAATATTATATCATATATGATCTTTTAACATTGCTTTATTAATAATATCTTAGTATTATCGTCGTTTCGGGTGATAATCGATTCGTTCTTCTTAAATGTTTGGTTACGTAAGACATGTTTGTAATGGATAGATTATATCTTATTCATAATCAGAATGATATTAACATTATTTTTAACCCTAAAATGAGAATAATACTTGAATGGATATGATGGAGAATGAATCTTATCGCGTTCGTGGAGACGGTAGTCCGTACGTACGCACGAACGCTACTTCCATTTAATTTTCATTTTAAAAGAATCAAATCCAAATGATACATAGGTATATTACTATTCCTGTATAATATAATATTTTATATATGTTACTTAAGTTCATTAACACCATCCTTTATACGTTCCATGTGTGGTATGAACGAGTCATATCATTTTAAGGGGGCGGTAGTCCGCACTTCCTCAAATGAAATTATCGTATGTATATACAACATGAAACGAATAATGGTATGAAATAAAATGGAATTACAGAAGCTTATATATAAAATATATATCATTAATATCATATTTAATTACAGTGCCATCATAATGGCCACCATGAGAGGTGGTAAGATGTATTTGAACAATCATCGTTTCGTGAGGCCTTAGTTTGCCATCCACAGAAACATTATGTTCATCATCCATTAGATGGAGTTGTGTGTATGTGTAGTTTTAATCCTTCTTATAACAACATCCTAGTATATTTAGGATACTGATGTTGTTACAAAAGAAAGGAAATAAAAAGATTTTGGGGGTTGGAGAAGCAAAATAAATGAAAATACTTTAAGAGAAAATGTTACCTTTAATTTAGGTAACTCACTTTGGTTGGAACCAAAGGACTTCTTGAAATGCTTTCTGCCTAAGGGGAAGCTTCAAGGAGGAGGATAGGGATGTGGGGAGCTTAGTTGGGCAGAGTTTGGACGAGCCAAGTGGCTTGAGAGGTGTGAGGAAAAGAGAAGGAGGAGTGCCCTTTTATAAGAGGGGTGTGGGGCACCTTTGGAAAAGCTAGAAATATTAATTTATAATAAATTCATATTCGGTTTCCAAAGGCTCCAAAGTTGACTATTCAAAGGATGAGGTGGGGATAGGTCGAAAACACCTCATCCAATAGAATTTATACAGGTTTGAGTACTTATATTAACCTTATCTTTAAGTATTAACTCTAAGTTAATTAGTTTCACTTTTACAATGTCTCTTTGTATTTTTATATAATATGGTTAATAAACTTACTATATACATCCAAGAGACCCCCAAGTGGTTCATTAATAATTAACCTATAATAATATAAGTCTCTTGGCCGAACCTTAGATTTTTAGGAATTTAATATCAATTAATAATATAATATTTGTTTTAAGAACTCTTTTATGTCAATTTTGACACTATTCAATAGTTGATTTTTTTGAAACTCATAACAGATTGATTACTTCGAAAAAAGTCCATTAAATCAATCCTAATATATCATATTATCCTAGAAAATTATTTTAATTCATTAAAAGTTTCATATTATATTTATTTGGGTATTTATAATATCAATTATTTTAATTTTTCACTATTATAGTAATTACTACATCATCATTGTGTCATAAATTAAATAAATTATTTAATGTCTAAAAATTATAAATAAAATATCATTATGTAGGAAATCCTTTTAGATTTCTAATGAATATTTATAATCGAAAATCCAACATGTATAACCCTATGTAAAAATTGTTCTTCTAAAAGATGTAAGCTTATGCCATTTTTATTTTTATTTTAACTTTATTAATATAATGTGTCATTATCACTTACAAGTGGCTCCAAGGGGTCCCCAAATTGACCCAAGGATGCCCATGGTCGGGTATGTGTACACCAATAAGGTTAGGACACGTTTTAGGGTAATTTTGTATTATTATAATATTATTTTTTTAACTTTTATTTACCGGATTTACCCTTTAACCATGGTAAATAAAATATTTACCGCAGTAATTATTCAAATTGTCTAAAAATAAACGTTACCTATTTACAAAATTTGAACATCCTGATTTCAAATATGGAATCCATTTTCCTAAATTCAAAACACAGAAGTGGCAGAAATTAATTTAAAATTAATTCCCGCTGTTAAAACAAAAAGCGTGTTTTTTTAAGAGATAATAACTATCAAAAGATTGACACTTGTTTATGTTCGGTTTAATTGTAAAATTATGTACAATGACCAACATTATATTAAATGGTAAAAATATATTCTAAATATACTTTAAAACCACTCAAATTCACAATTTATCACTATTAATTATTTTGGTTAAAAAAGTTGTTTTTAATTAAAATTTAGTAATTTTCACTATTCATCAAAATATGAAAGTTATCCGAAAAGTACCAAAATTTCACCTTAGGCTAAATTCGATATTCCGAGTCCAAAAATGAAGTCCATTTTCAAATATAAAATATATATAATTTCAAAAATTAGGTATTACTATTCACAACGGCTAGTTTAATTAGTTGTGGTGTGTGTTAGAACTCGAGGTTGCGTACAACACACGCTATCGCATTATTCGAAGGGAAACGTACCGTAGAAGCCTGGGGTGTTACATTCTCCCCTCCTTCAAATAATTGAGTCCTCGCAATTTCTAGGGTATTAATGCATAAAAAGACTCGGGTGGTTCTTTATCATAAGTTCCTCGGGTTCCCACGTTGCCTCTTCCATCTTATGGTTTCTCCACAAAACTTTTACCAGACGCGTCGTCCGGTTTCTCAGTACTTGTTCTCTTGTATCAAGAATCCTGACGGGCTCTTCGCAATAAGACAGATCGGGTTCCAGTTCTAATTCCTCATAGGTGAGTACATGCGTTGGGTCAGGCATGTATTTTCTCAACAGAGATACGTGGAACACATCGTGAACTTTGGAGAGACTTGGCGGCATTGCCAATCGGTAAGCTACAACCCCAATTCGTTCTAGAATTTCGAAAGGTCCGATGTACCTGGGACTCAATTTGCCTTTCTTACCAAAACGTATGACTCCCTTCCACGGAGATACCTTCGGGAAAACATGATCACCGACTTGAAATTCCAAATCCTTCCTTCGTTTATCGACATAGCTCTTCTGCCTACTTTGAGCTTCTTTGATGTGATTTTGGATTACTTTCACCTTTTCCACCGTTTCCTCCACCAGTTCTGGGCCTACAAGTTTTCTTTCACCAACGTCATCCCAACAGGTTGGTGTACGACATCTCTTTCCATATAATGCTTCATATGGTACCATCTGAATACTTGAATGGAAGCTATTGTTATAGGAAAATTCTACCAGTGGTAAATATTGATCCCACATACCCTGAAAATCAAGTGAGCAAGATCTCAACATGTCTTCTAAGGTTTGAATAGTCCGTTCTGATTGTCCGTCTGTCTGAGGGTGGTAAGCAGTGCTCCAATGAAGTTCAGTATCCAGGGATTTCTGAAGACTTTTCCAGAATCTTGAAGTAAAACGGGGATCACGATCAGAAACAATCGATAGGGGTACTCCATGAAGTCTCACAACTTCATTAATGTATAGTCTTGCTAGACGTTCCAGGGGTAGATCTTCTCTTATAGCAAGAAAATGTGCTGACTTGGTAAGACGATCAACAATAACCCATATTGCATCGTTCCTTCTAGGAGTCTTTGGTAGCCCCATGACAAAGTCCATCGTAATATTGTCCCATTTCCACTCCGGTATGGGAAGAGGATGCATGAATCCTCCAGGCTGTTGCCTTCCAGCTTTCACTTGTTGACAAACCATACATCTTGACACAAAATCAGCAATCTCCCTCTTCATGTTGTCCCACCAAAAATGTTCCTTCAAATCTCTATACATTTTGGTGCTCCCAGGGTGTATAGAGAAATTGGAACTATGAGCATCATCCAGCAATTCCCTTTTTAGATCAGGTATATTGGGAACACAAAGTCTCTTCCCGAATTTCAAAAGTCCATCTTCATACACAAAGTCTCTCAATCTCCCATCATTCACAGCTTTAATCTTCTTCTGAAATTCGTCATCATCGGTCTGGGAACTCTTAATCCTTTCTAGTAAAGATGGTTTGGCAACCATTTGAAAAAGCATTGATGTTTCACCTTCCCTGGTTATTCCCATGTCCATCTTCTCTAGATCCATGAAAATTGGATCCCTTTCAATTCTCATCATGTTCAGAACTCCATGGTCTTTTCTGCTCAAAGCATCTGCTACTTTGTTTGCTTTCCCCGGGTGGTAGTGTATCGTGCAATCATAATCCTTGAGTAATTCAAGCCATCTCCTTTGCCTCATGTTGAGTTCTTTTTGTGAGAAAATATACTTCAAACTATTGTGATCAGTATAAATCTCACATTTTTCACCATAGAGGTAGTGCCTCCATATCTTCAAAGCAAAGATCACAGCTGCTAACTCAAGATCATGAGTAGGATAGTTTTGTTCATGAATTTTCAACTGTCGTGATGCATAGGCAATAACTCTATCATTCTGCATAAGGACACAACCAAGTCCTTTCTTTGATGCATCACTATAAATAACGAACCCATCATTCCCCGATGGTAGAGTCAATATAGGAGCATTGACTAATCTTTTCTTCAATTCTTAGAAACATTCTTCACACTCTTTTGTCCAAACAAATTTAACCCCTTTACGTGTGAGCCTCGTTAATGGGTTAGCCAATCGGGCAAAATTCTGGACGAAACGTCGATAATAACCTGCCAAGCAAATAAAACTACGTACCTCAGTTATACTCGTAGGTGCTGGCCATTCTTGGATTGCTTTGGTCTTAGAAGGATCAACAGAGATTCCATCTTTAGAGACAATATGGCCAAGAAAAGAAATCTCCTGAAGCCAGAATTCACACTTGCTAAACTTTCCATATAATTCATGCCTCCTCAGAGTCTTCAAGATAATGCGCAAGTGATTTTCATGATCTTCGTAGGTTTTGGAGTATACCAAGATATCATCAATAAATACCACCACAAATTCATCGAGATACTCCTTGAAAACTCTATTCATCAGATCCATGAATACAGAGGGTGCATTATTCAATCTAAATGGCATTACAGTAAACTCGTAATGCCCGTACCTGGTTCGAAATGCTGTCTTCGGAATGTCTTCCTTCTTTACACACAACTGATGGTATCCAGATCGAAGGTCAATCTTTGAAAAGTATTAAGCTCCATGCAGTTGGTCAAATAAATCATCAATACGAGGTAGGGGATACTTGTTCTTTATCGTTATAGCATTGATCTCCCTGTAGTCGATACATAACCTCATAGATCCATCTTTCTTTTTAACAAAAAGAACAGGGGCTCCCCATGGAGAAACACTAGGGAGAATAAATCCCTTATTACTCAATTCCTCTAGTTGTTTCTTTAGTTCGACTAACTCTACAGTGGCCATTCTATAAGGGGTCTTCGATATAGGCCTTGATCCAGGAATCAAATCAATGGAAAACTCAACTTCTCGTTCTGGAGGATGTCTAGGTAAATCTTCCGGAAATACATCTACAAATTCTTTCACAACAGGTACATCCTCTATTTGAACATTCCTTTCCTCACCGACAGTTATTTCATTCTCTTCCACCCCAATAATTGAATTAAGTTGAGCTACTGGGGGTGGATCTAAATAAGAATTAGGTGGTGACGATTCTGCTCTAAAAATAAGGTTCTCCTTATCATTATCATCAAGAATCATAACCTCTTTCTTCTTACAATAAATCTTCGCATCATAGTCCAAAAGCCAGTCCATACCGAGGATTATATCAAACTCAATCATAGGTATGACGATGAGGTCAGCAGATAAAGAAAATTTATGTGCTCTAATGGGGACTGATTCACAAAACTTTGTTGCAACGATACTTCCCTTAGGAGTTTTAACTGACAACTCCCTTATTAAATCAAATTGGAAATATCTAATTTTCTTAGAAAACTGGGAAGATATGAAACAATGCGATGATCCAGAATCAAATAATGCATTTGCTAAACTTGAGGAAACCATTAAATTACCTGCCACCACATCTTTCGGAGCTTCTACCTCAGCAGTAGTGATAGCATAAGCCTGGCCTTGATCCCTTGGCCTTTTCTGAGGTAAGTTATCCTGACGCTTAGGACATGCATTTGCATAATGCCCCATCTCCCTGCAATTGTAGCACTGAACGTTGGTAGCTTCCTTCTTCCCCTTGCAATCATGAGCTTGGTGGCCTTTTTCACCACACTTGTAACAGACTCCCATTCCCTTCAAGCAAGTACCAGGATGTTTCTTCCCGCATTTACCACAAGATGGATATTCAACCTTTCCTTTCTTCCCCTTATTTCCATTCCCAGATTGATCAGCAGGTCTCTTCTTCTCTTGCTTTGCTTTAAAGTCATAAGACTTAGAGAATTCCTTTTCGGTCTTGATAGCACATGAGACAATGTCTTCGTACGATGAAAAGGATTGTGAGACTAATGCTCGACGGAGAAATGGTTTTAACCCATCAAAGAAACGATCAATCTTACTTCTTGGGTTGCGAATATAATCTCCAGCGTACCTCACTAACCTTGTAAAGTTAGCCTCATACTTTGTGACATTCTCATCCTCCTTTTGTCTCAGACTCAGAAATTGTCTTTCCATATCTGCTCGATGGTCGCGAGGAAAGTATTTTTCTAAAAACAGATCTTTGAACTCCCTCCATTCCATATTTGATACTTCATCATCTTCCTTCGTATTTTGAATCAATGACCACCATTGATCAGCATCTCCAGTGAGGCGGTAAACTGCCATGATAACTTTTTCCCTTTCACTGCTCCCCAAAGCCTGAAATATTTTCTCTAGGGAAAATATCCATTGCTCAGCTACAAAGGGATTTGTATTCCCATTGAACGTTGGTGGTTGTTGTCTCATGAATCGATCTAACATTGATCCTCCACGCTGCGGATCAGGGTGCTCCATACGGGTAAGGTTATTATTCATAACCTGAGTAAGTTGTCCCAGTATGGTGATTAGTTGATCAGCACCAGTTGCATCACCAGCCCCACTATAATTATCTTGAGCAGGAGGGCAATCCCTACATGGAGTGCGTGCATTGATACGGTTTCCATTTCTTCCACTAGGCGCCATTTCTAAACAATGGCATAAACTAGATCAGTTTATGAATCAAAATACATAATCCCATACTTATAAAACACTTAACATAAATTGAACTATTTATGGATATAATCCATAATCATAAAAATGTTTTCTTTGAGGAAGTATATACTCATAAACCCTTCATAATGATTTGTAAAGAAAATGAGAGTTATCCTAAGAATATCCCCCGGGAGTGTCGTAACCAAGAGTGCAGCAAGGCCCGTTGTCGTGCACCAGTTCCCGTTCGAGTCTAGCTCAAAGCGGTGTTTTCGGGTTTTACCCCTAGGTACATCTGTGCCAGAGCCACCTCTACCTGCTCATATCCAGACAGGGATGTATTGCTCGGAAAACTCACAAAATCTCTACAATACCAAAATTCTAGGAAGTTCTTCTATACTAATCCTCAAAGTTCATCTTAGGTCTACGTGCTCTAATCAGAGTTTATCTAAATCTAGTTTCCAAGGTTTGTACTAAACTTCCTCTGATACCAACTGTAACGCCCCGACCCCAGCTACCCAGAGTCGGTGCATTACTTCGTAACATTGGCATGATCACAAGAAAGATCAAATCTCGAAAGACCGATTAGTTTAGTAGCCTTGGAAACACTAGATATAATCATAAGTTTTACATTACATCATAAAATGAAAAACTAATACAACAACATAATGTTCCACAATCCACACTATTAACCCCTCATAAAATCCCTGCAAGTCAATCATAATTTACTTCTTCACCACCTGGGAAAAATAAAACATAGAAAAGGGGTGAGCTCAAATGCCCAGTAAGGATAACAATATAGCGGAACATTCAAAATAAGCGTAAACATTTAAGGCAATGAATTACTAAAACAAAAGCCTTTTAAACTTGAACTTCAACATAGTATGGCAAAAGTAAAATGAAATAATGCCATTTACTTGTTCACATGGATATTCTACTAATTGAATAATCACATGCAATATCAATAACCACTTTCATAATGTTGGAATGCATAATGCCAGACTATCATAACCACATAGCCAAGGCCTCGTGCCAAGACTACAAATAAGATTTTGTCAAGGCCTTGTGCCAAGACACTAGTTTGTCTCATGAGACCTACCGATGCATCGAGGAGCTATAGCGGGCTCCACCCGTCACTTATTAAGTCCAATGCATTCCCATATGAAAAGGTTTAGACATAACAGAAACATTCGTATTAAAACTAGAATACGAAATGTCAATAATTTCACCATAAACTATGAATGGTATAAAAATAGCACATCCACAGTCAAACATATCACAAAACCTTCAATACAATAAAGAAGTTTTGTATCATAATAAATCAACTTCAAATAATCTTAAAATCCATCAAAGGATGTTGACATAGATGAAATCAAAATTCTTTTTAAAGAAATATCTCCTTTTATTTTGAAATCATTTAAGATCCATATAAAATAAAACATTTTCTTTGAAAATATTCTTATAAGCTTGCAAGGAAAGCTTTGAAGATTTTATAACGGCGTAAAATAACCGCACCTGCCGTATAAGTTAAAAAAAACATTCTTACCTCAATTCTGTCGAAAAGGTTAAAAAGGACCTTGTTTTGAAAACGACGGAATGATTCCTTTATAAACCTCTTATAAAATGTCAAACAAGGGTATAAATGACTTTAACCCATATTATTGTAAATAGTAAAAATGTTTTGAAATTCATTTCGAAGAAACATGGATGTGGATGATAAAGAGATCCCAGTAGATTATTACGTATAATACAACCTCAGATAATGAAGAGATTGTGAAATAACCCTTACCTTGTACTTTTCCTTTGTTGGGGTAGGTTAACCTCCTGTATAATGGTGAAATAATTGTTATTAAATTATACAAGAATCATATACATTAATATGATATCATATATGATCTTTTAACATTGCTTTATTAATAATATCTTAGTATTATCGTTGTTTCGGGTGATAATCGATTCGTTCTTCTTAAATGTTTGGTTACGTAAGACATGTTTGTAATGGATAGATTATATATTATTCATAATCAGAATGATATTAACATTATTTTTAACCCTAAAATGAGAATAATACTTGAATGGATATGATGGAGAATGAATCTTATCGCGTTCGTGGAGACGGTAGTCCGTACGTACGCACGAACGCTACTTCCATTTAATTTTCATTTTAAAAGAATAAAATCCAAATGATACATAGGTATATTACTATTCCTGTATAATATAATATTTTATATATGTTACTTAAGTTCATTAACACCATCCTTTATACGTTCCATGTGTGGTATGAACGAGTCATATCATTTTAAGGGGGCGGTAGTCCGCACTTCCTCAAATGAAATTATCGTATGTATATACAACATGAAACGAATAATGGTATGAAATAAAATGGAATTACAGAAGCTTATATATAAAATATATATCATTAATATCATATTTAATTATAGTGCCATCATAATGGCCACCATGAGAGGTGGTAAGATGTATTTGAACAATCATCGTTTCGTGAGGCGTTAGTTTGCCATCCACAAAAACATTATGTTCATCATCCATTAGATGGAGTTGTGTGTATGTGTAGTTTGAATCCTTATTATAACAACATCCTAGTATATTTAGGATACTGGTGTTGTTACAAAAGAAAGGAAATAAAAAGATTTTGGGGGTTGGAGAAGCAAAATAAATGAAAATACTTTAAGAGAAAATGTTACCTTTAATTTAGGTAACTCACTTTGGTTGGAACCAAAGGACTTCTTGAAATGCTTTCTGCCTAAAGGGAAGCTTCAAGGAGGAGGAGAGGGATGTGGGGAGCTTAGTTGGGCAGAGTTTGGACGAGCCAAGTGGCTTGAGAGGTGTGAGGAAAAGAGAAGGAGGAGTGCCCTTTTATAAGAGGGGTGAGGGGCACCTTTGGAAAAGCTAGAAATATTAATTTATAATAAATTCATATTCGGTTTCCAAAGGCTCCAAAGTTGACTATTCAAAGGATGAGGTGGGGATAGGTCGAAAACAACTCATCCAATAGAATTTATACAGGTTTGGGTACTTATATTAACCTTATCTTTAAGTATTAACTCTAAGTTAATTAGTTTCACTTTTACAATGTCTCTTTGTATTTTTATATAATATGGTTAATAAACTTACTATATATATCCAAGCGACCCCCAAGTGGTTCATTAATAATTAACCTATAATAATATAAGTCTCTTGGCCGAACCTTAGATTTTTAGGAATTTAATATCAATTAATAATATAATATTTGTTTTAAGAACTCTTTTATGTCAATTTTGACACTATTCAATAGTTGATTTTTGTGAAACTCATAACAGATTGATTACTTCGAAAAAAGTCAATTAAATCAATCCTAATATATTATATTATCCTAGAAAATTAGTTTAATTCATTAAAAGTTTCATATTATATTTATTTGGGTATTTATAATATCAATTATTTTAATTTTTCACTATTATAGTAATTACTGCATCATCATTGTGTCATAAATTAAATAAATTATTTAATGTCTAAAAATTATAAATAAAATATCATTATGTAGGAAATCTTTTTAACTTTCTAATGAATATTTATAATCGAAAATCCAACATGTATAACCCTATGTAAAAATTGTTCTTCTAAAAGATGTAAGCTTATGCCATTTTTATTTTTATTTTAACTTTATTAATATAATGTGTCATTATCACTTACAAGTGGCTCCAAGGGGTCCCCAAATTGACCCAAGGATGCCCATGGTCGGGTATGTGTACACCAATAAGGTTAGGACACGTTTTAGGGTAATTTTGTATTATTATAATATTATTTTTTTAACCCTTATTTACCGGATTTACCCTTTAACCATGGTAAATAAAATATTTACCGCAGTAATTATTCAAATTGTCTAAAAATAAACGTTACCTATTTACACAATTTGAACATCCTGATTCCAAATATGGAATCCATTTTCCTAAATTCAAAACACAGAAGTGGCAGAAATTAATTTAAAATTAATTCCCGCTGTCAAAACAAAAAGCGTGTTTTTTTAAGAGAAAATAACTATCAAAAGATTGACACTTGTTTATGTTCGGTTTAATTGTAAAATTATGTCCAATGACCAACATTATATTAAATGGTAAAAATATATTATAAATATACTTTAAAACCACTCAAATTCACAATTTATCACTATTAATTATTTTGATTAAAAAAGTTGTTTTTAATTAAAATTTAGTAATTTTCACTATTCATCAAAATATGAAAGTTATCTGAAATGTACCAAAATTTCACCTTAGGCTAAATTCGATATTCCGAGTCCAAAAATGAAGTCCATTTTCAAATATAAAATATATATAATTTCAAAAATTAGGTATTACTATTCACAACGGCTAGTTTAATTAGTTGTGGTGTGTGTTAGAACTCGAGGTTGCGTACAACACACGCTATCACATTATTCGAAGGGAAACGTACCGTAGAAGCTTGGGGTGTTACATGTTATCAATTATTTATTAAAATGAATATTTGGGGTGAAAACTACTATATTTCCAAACCATTTTTCAGTTCAACATTTTGGTTAATGTACCATGGTCATTGTATCATAATATCTATAATATTATCATGTTATATTTGTAATATATTTCATTATATAATATTTAATTAAAAATTTTATAAACTGGGGATGAAAATTGAATTATATCACATCATGGAGAGAGTAGTATGTACATACACACGAGTGATGTTTCCCCTTTTATAAGGATGGATTGGGAGAAAGTTGAATAGTATATAAACATTCAAGAATAATAATTATATCATAGATATTATATATATTCATTAAATATTTCTATATGACCTATAATATAAATAAAAAATAGAATATGAATCTCAATGCTTAGTGGAGGTAGTAACCCACATATCCATATAAGTGAAATAATAATTTTCCAATGGATGTAAATGAGATGGAAAATAGTTTTACCATAAATATGAAAACATAAAATTGTAGTAAATTTTATTATTAAATAATGTAACTATTCTTATAAAACATTGGAATCATGTTTAAAAAGAATGAAACTTTGAAAATATTGGTAAGAACATATACATATTATTTACCTATCCTCCTTTTAATATCACCTTAAGGATTCATAGAATTGTCTTTTTGGAATAAAAAAATGTCAAGGTAGTGGATAAAGATACAATAATTGTATTTTTAAATATATTTTTCTCATTAATGTTCTCAAATTTTTTGCAAAATTGAGAATATGATATTCAATTTAATTGGTGAGGGGAGTGTAACACTTGTAATTGTTAAGCATATTAAAATATAATATAGTCACTCTCATGGGAATAAAGATAAATATTTAATCAATATATAATACAGGATGATATTGGATCTAAATCCACTCAAAAAAATATTTTTACAATTTTTGTGTCATTTAACTCTTATCAATTTAGTTTAATATCTCATAGACCAATTTTAACCTTTATCATAGTAATTAATCCTTACATTTATTAATATCTTTTTTTTTAAAAAAATTAACATATTAAAAAAAATAATGTATTAATCAAAATATGGAAATAATTTTACCATATTCATTTTTAATGTTGAATAAACCCAGTATAAACTATGTGTGCAAAACATAATTTTTTTTTGCTTAAAATGAATTTAATTAAAAAAATTCTTAGTAAAATTAATAAAAAAATGTAAATTTGTTTATTGAATATATTATATAAAAATATAAATAAAAGATTTTAAAAATTTTGGTTAATTTAATTTATTAATAGAGAAACATAATGCACATATAAAAATGGTTAGTTAGAAAAACATTTTTTTCCTTTTAAATGGTATTGGTTTAATTTCATTCAAATTGATTAATAATTAATTCAGTTTCATTATGTGTAAAAAATATTATTTTAAATAATTTAATTTTTATTTTCTTTACTCAATAATATAATGACTAGGAGAGAATAGTCACATTTAATAAAAATAATTCATTGGTATAAGTTTTTCTCTTTTAAACTCATGGGAGCTTGTAAAGAAAACAATCAAAGAAATTAAACAATATTTGAAAAGAAAAAGATTTTAATATCATGGTGTCTCACACACTTAATAACAAGTTTGTACTTTAATAAATTTAATAATGACTATTCTAATCATTAATAAAATTTAATTTATTTATTTTCATCTGAGTGTTTATTATAAGACAGTGTCTGACCGCTATCTTGGGACCCACTATGTCATAAACTCTAATAAATTATAATTTCCCACAATTTTAAATTCAAAAAGTATATTCCCTGAAAATACATGATATTTGTAGTATTTAGTTTCACTTATATACTAGGACTGGTGTCTCACAACTTGTCAAGGTCCCTAAATAGATAATTCTAATAGGTAATAATAAAAACCACTCATAAAAACATACAATAAGTAATATATTTTTTTTCACATGATATAACATTAATTATGATATAAATTTGGTGTTACTATCCTTATATGATTAATTTATTGTTTATTTTTCCATATGTTATTTTGATACCATCTTCTATAATGGTCTTTGATTTAATTATGGTAATGTCATCCTAATAAAATTGTATTAGGATATCTCTTCCTATAATCAAAAGAGAGATATCCTTTTTTATTTATTCAAACAATGTTATATCATCAATGTGAACCTGATGCATGATATTTTTATTGAAACATGAACTATATGGTTTTCATAAATCATCAATATAGGTGATAAAACATATATATTAATAATAATCATATTCCATGAGAGCAATTACCACGTTTGTAGATAAAGTCATCCAATGACACAAAGAACTTGTGGTGTTCCAATTGGTGGGTAAGTTCTCATAATATCATATACACAAGATCTATAAGTGAGATTTTCTTGAGAATAATTGATAATGTTTATGATCCCTCAAAACCAAATATTCAAACATCATATGTGTCCCTTTGAAATGATATATCTATACCATAGGACATGTGTTTAATATTACTATCATAGTGTCTTGAGGTTCTCATTTTATCGGGAAATTTTTTGAAATTTTTTTGAAATACATAATATAAGGACATTATTATATATATAGAACATGAAATAGTAATATTATAATCATTTTAATTGAATGATTTTTATATATCAAGTGTCATACATGTAATGGTAATCATAGTACACATTCGAGTTAGTTCTAGGGCCCCAACACTCATAGCCCTCCCACATGAACTAGATAGGACTCATAACCCCTCAAAATATAATATTTCAATCATAATTATCATAATTATGCATAGATATATATTTAGTTATAATATTTTTTTGATTATCAATTATAAAAATTCTACATGCTGTATCATTTCCTCTTTGAGTAAAATCCCCTGAGAGATGAAACCTCTGAAGTATATACTTTGTCTTCTGGTATGACTTGGGATCTTTGGATAGTACCACTAATATACTATTATAACATTATACTATAATAGGGTCTAAATTGTATTGTACAATGATAAGATTTGATATAAACATTTCTATCAAAACACTTCCCTTTACTACCTCAAAATCCATTATAAATTGAGTATCTTCTATTGAATCAGTAATAATGGGTTAATATGAGCTTCATTATCACACTACGCCACTATTAAAACATAATTAACAGCATGGAAGTGATTTATTACCATAATTAATGGTCCAGAAACTAGAAAATGTTTATTTAATAGGTTTTAATAGATTGTCTCATGATCAATATATATGAAAACTCAAATAAATAGCCTAATATATCATCATTGAATCAATATGAGTTTGTAAAACATAATAAAAAAAACAAAGACCACTGTTCTAGTGATCCCTATATATTATGATCATGATAGATTATCTTAGATGGAGATCCCATGAAATATCCAAAACTCTCTCACCGCCATAGGTAGAAGACCAAAAACATGAATCCTAATATTTTATGATATAATCCCTTGAAATATAAATGTTTTATAGTCCCTTCTCCATAGATGAAAAAATATAATATTTAGGATGACATATATTTTTATTCACACGATATTGTCATGCACCCATCCAAAAAGAGGTTTTTTTTAAATAGACCCTTAACATTCTTTAAATTAGATCAAGTATCAGCTCATAATGCTTTCCATACTAACATAAATTAACATATTTCATGCTTGTTGGAGAGTTTATGATCATTGAATATTTCATTGATCCTAATAATTTTATTTTATCATAAATGCATCATATTTTTGATTCATAAAAAAACCATTTCAAAAACAATGCATTCAATATCACATATCGTATTCTATATCATATAATGGGATAAATAAAACATTTTAATTTAATGATTTGGTCATATAATTTTCTAATATATATATATATATTGCATTTATAACAAGGATAATGGTTTTTTAGAATCATGTAATACAATTCATCATTTTTTTATGTACATCCAACATTTTCCACTTTCAATAAAATGTCATAAAGACATTTAAAAAAATGTAGAACTATTTATTAATCCAACAAAACTCCTTTGGATATGATTTAATCAAAATCTATTCATTTTAGAAAAAAACACTGTAAAAAAATAATCATTATTATAGGGACTCATTAGTTAAGCCTGCAACCTTTTTAGTGGTAATAGAAAATATGAATTCCATAAATAGTATATGTAAGAATAGAAAATCCTCTAGAAAAATTTGAATTATACTAAATCACTAAAGGGTCCTAGTGAGATCTCAATCAAATACACTAATTATCTATATGAACATTTCTAGCACATTATGTATCATGTACTTCATATATATTATTATATAATTCGTTTTTCCCTGAAATTTATTGAACCTTATACATGTAACATGTTAATATTGTATAGGTCATCTTATATATACATGATTGTATAAAATTTAATGATTAGTTTGAATGAATATATTCCATACCATTCATCCAAGTAGATTAGAAAATCAAAAGTCACTCAACTAGTAATAGTCATTCATTTCCTTATTCTAATTCAACCATGACTCCAAATATATTTACATATCTTACATGAGGAAAAATAACATATTGGCTAGACTCAATTGATGAAATTATCAACAACATACCCAACCACCATCGTATTAGCTCAACCTCAAGGATCACATAAGAAGGGTATCATAGTATGATGTTTCATAGGTTAACGTCCATTCCAATATCAGGTAATCATGTTTAATATTTTGATTTCACCCCAAATTAAATCAATGATAGTATGATATTCCCTATAATATAAATTTTCAATTCCACCCAGATAATAAGCCTCGACTTATTATCTAGTGATACTATTCCTTGAATCTCATAAAACATTCTACTCACATTAATCTTAACATATCACCAATACAAATAATACTATATTAAGATATTTAAAATAAAAAAATTATGAATTTATAATGGATTTTTTATATCAGGTATTCCCCTATATTCTCATTAATTTAGGAAGATTATCACATTTTTTTATTTCGGAATATATTTTTGTTTATTTATAAATGGAATAAATTCATTATATTTAGTGTTTTATTAGTTTTAAAATTATTTCTATAATAAGTACAATGCTAATTTTTTGAGTCTTGATTATTTTTTGGTAAAATGAAAACCATGTGGGATCGAAATTATGCCTTATAATGTGGAATTTAGATAAATTAGTATTTATGAAGTATTGTTATATTGAAAATAAGTCCTAGCCACTGTGTGTGATTAAACTATATTTTTGGGTTTTCATGTAACAATAAACCAAATTAAAGATTGGAACATATAATCAAATTGGTCATGGGACATAGCTATGTGCAATTACATCAAGGATTCTAGAACACGTGTAAGAATAAATAGAACTTTTTGGATTAATTACCCCAATAATATATGGGAGAATAAAATTAAATGAAAGGGGTGCATTATATTTAACATGAAAATACAATGTCTTATTAATAATATCCTACATGGGTGGGTTTTCATGTAATAGTAAAATCATTTTTTAACACTATGTTAGATTAATTCAATGGGGAGATGTGCTGCATTTCATTTATGTATAAGTCCACATTACATCTCTATAACACTACTAGCCTAGGAGGATCTGCGTTTCATTCACTAGAAGTGAGGGTATACATTCATCCATGATAACCATCATTTGCATATCAAGAAACATTTATAATATTTAAAACTAAAAATAAATGGATATTGGTTATGGATACAATTCAATTCATACATGGACACTTTTCATGAAACTCCCAATATCTAAAGAATATTCTCATTCTCAAGTATCAACATATTTGGAAAAGTAAAAGGAGTACTTCCATGTGACATAAATTCAATATATTGGAATCTTGTGAGATCATGGTAGTTAAGATAAATAAAAAACTATGACCAGAGAATAAATAAGTTGGGAGAAGAACCATGATGTAGAAAATGAGTTCTTAGCCATAGAAATACTATTCTACATGGAGTCTATTGAGGCGGTAGAAGGAGAATCTAAAAAAAACTTTACCATGAATTTAATAAAGGATTGCAATGATAGGAAAAAGGGTTTCCATATATTGTAATATCTTGGTAGTTTTTATGTATCCTCTTTTTATACATTTTTTTTAATTTAGATATCATTTTGGATTATTATTACTTCCATCTCTCTCTTATCCATTATGAACTCTATGGTTATATAAGACTAACTCAAGGATGGGTCACTGGGTGAGATTAAATGGTAATATAAATCCTTAATAATCATTTCTAAAATTTTTATGCTCAACCTTGATTCATTAGTGATCGCGCAAAGAAGTGGGTTGATAGTTATCACATACTCCAATTCACATTTTTGAATGTGCTCTTACTTCTGTCAAGTATCTTCCTCTTTCCCTTATATTTTTCTACACATCATATGGTATATTTTTGTGGATAAAGAGATGAATTAAATATGGATGAGTTGGGTTTTGTGGTAGTGGATGCCTCAGTTCAGTGTGTTCATTCCATAAATCTGGAAGAGCTAGATAGGATATGCATAGGAAGGTTATACAAGTATGTTTAGTCCTAAAATATTAATAGATTAGAGTAATGAATTATTGTTCATAACATGATAATTTTATGAGTATATATTAACTCATTTATAATGAAGTAAACATTTATTCTATCCTAGGGTCAGCTCCTTTCGCATTGGTTTTTTAATTTAATTTTCTAAAAAAATTATGTTACCTTTAATTATAATTATAAAAACACCAAAAATGTTAATAATAATAATTAAATGTTTTTATTATGTCTTGGAACCTCAAGAGAAGAAAATAAATTCAACACTGAATATATATTCATAAAGAGTGCTTAAATTCCAGTTTATGATACCCACTAAAATCATCCTGTTAAATATTGATCGATTAAAAATAATATTACACATTCACTTCACTATTATTAATATATTTTTTTAATACATATTGCTTTTTAAAGCTAAAGGAAAACATCTGATTTCTTAGACACGATTCTATCCCAAAAAAATTTCTTGGAGGACATTAAATGATTGGTTAATCAAATATTACTAAAAGTTTATGATAATAACAAATTCCCACATGTTTTGGATAATTGAAATGTAGTTGAATAAATAAATTTATTGTAAATGTATAAAGATGAGGAACTATAAAAACAAGTAAAATATTTACAACCAAAGGTTAAATATTCCCCATCTATATTTGTTTGGGTGTAACCATTCATGGATGACGGTGAACTTATTAATGAACTACTATCATACATTAAGAAACTTCCTAGGGCCTTACCTAAAATATAAATGATACATTATACATTTAAGTGTGATAGTTTATTTATTTTTATTATTTTTATTATTGTATGTTGGAAATGAATTGTAAACTAACTCCTCCCAATTTTACCTTGTATTTGTATCTAACTAATGGAGTTCCATATACAGATAAATGAGGAGGAAGAACCCATAGTTGAGGATAATCTAGTTATAGAATTCAATGAAAATTTTTTAGTGACCTCCCATAATAATATAGTAATATAAGATATTATATATGTGTGGAAGAATTTCAAATTAAATTTATATTGATTTAATTTCACTAAAATCATGTTGTTTGTTGAATATCTCTATGATATTAATGTAGATACACAACCGTTGAATCCATTACTATATGAAATTAATGATGATGTCTTATATGAAGTGTCTGAAGAAAACAAAGAAAAATAGGAGTGAAGCATCGTAAAAAATATGGGTGGTAGTAAATGTGTAGAAAATGTTTTCAATCAAGATAATGTGAACAATGATTCCCCTTACATTATTATAACTATACATCATTAAAATTACACAATAATGTGGAAGTGAATATTTTACACTATGGAAAAGGGGAAATACAATTCAGAATGGGTTACTTCCTAAAAATAACTATAAGAAAAATCATGCAGAGGTTTATATGGAAAAATAATAACCTTGTTTGTATTAGGGATAAATAAATGTAGTATTTAACTGAGTATAAGAATGATATATTACCCACATGGTGAATCTAACAAACACTCTCTTCCCTTTTCTTTCAATTTAATAATTTGTATTATAATAATTTTTAATAGTTTATTTGTTTTTATCTATAGGATTTCAGGGAGTTAAGAATCTATGGATACAATAATAATCAGTTAAATAGGATTCTCATTATAATAATCCACGTTGTATCTATCTAATATTACTCTTATATACTTTCATTTATAATATTATTGAAATATACAAAATCATAATTGAATATAAATTAAGAGAATCTTTAAGATGAGTGGTGGTATCCTCTTAGTAGATTATGTTTTATTTTTCATTATTTTTTCCTTTTTCTATGTGATTCTTTATTATTCATTAGATTATTTTGTTATTTTTAGACCAATAAAGAGGATTGGGGAAATATTCATGAATCAAAGATTAAAAACATACATGGTTTATGATATATTTTGAATCCCTAATTAAATTTTTATAATTTAATGAATTTTTGGTCCACTGATAGGTTTATGTATGTAACATATTTTCCAAAGAAAAAATACCTAAATAATCAATTTCCAATCATTTTTTAAATTTCTTATATTTCACTAGTTCTTGAGAGAGTTGGACATGCCTTACAGTCTGGGACATGATTTATAGAATTGTATTAAATTTTAAGAGTTTATGTGTTCTTAAAATGATTAAGATAATTATTGAAATTCAAAGGCCCTTTTTCATTCTTTTTAATCCTACCTGTTATTTGAGCATAATTTTGATGAGATTTATAGACTATTAATGACTATATATGAGCTCTATTATATGAAAAATCCTTTCCCGCCAATATCTTAATGTTTTAACACATGATTTACAATTTTTATAATGTGTAGGGAATGTTGGTCACTGATATATGTTTTCATGTATCCTCATGCATGGGTGGGTTTAGAGTTTAGGTTTTCCTTTCTAAGGAAAATAAAGTCACAATATTCCTTAAATTTAATTTTTCCCACTATCAATATACACACACACACACACACACACACACACACACATATATATATTTAAGAAATTACGATGGGATTGAAATGTTTATTATACCATAATGACTAAATCATGACCCTATATATAATAATAAATGGAATGAATTATGAAATTTGCATTGTATACAATTTTCATTAAGTATTCTTATTTAAAAAATAAAAAATTTGATAAGAGGATGAATCAATGATTATGATTAATGTTGTCTTCTGTAAGTAACCATTGGAGGGGGATATAAATTTCATGTTTGGGGATAAATTTAAGGGATTAATAAGATTGAATTTTTAATGTCTTCACTTATATTTAATTATATGAAATTTTAAAGATTAAAATTACTCTTTGAATCCTTATTTTAAAAAAACCGACCCTTATCCCAAACATAACCCATCGATTTTTTTGGTTAATAATTACGTTTATACTTAAGGGGAGATATAGTCACTTTAAAAGATTATAGAATATTTTAATGATATAAATAGTAGGAAAACTATGAAAAAATTAATTTTTGAGAGTGAGAAGAATATTTCCATGATAGGTGGGTATATATGTGCATTGATGGATCAGTGGACATAAATATAATTTATGGAACATGATGAAAAGAGAATTAAAATAATATTGTAATCAATATTAGAATAAAATCGAAATGGAGAGTTTTCTTCCTCTCTTGATTTAATAAATTTGTGATCAACCTATGAATAGGTAATTTGATGGGGTGAGAAGGAATTAGTGTGTAATGATAAATTTAAAAAAATATGAATTTTAATTGATTTTCATTTCAAATATTCCCCTATATTCTCAATAATTTCTGAAGATTATTTGATTTATATTTTTTTGGAATTAATTTGAGTTTAATTTTTAATGTTTTAAATTCATATTTTTATTATTCTTTATTAATTTTAGAATTAAATTTGAAATAAAAAGTACACATAATTATAGATTTTTTAATTTTTTTAGGTGGAATATCATCCATGTATGATTTAGATGACACTATAATGTTTCCTGTTATTAAATAAATTTTTGGGAAACCTTATTAAATTGGAAATAAGTCTCAGCTACTACATGTGATAAAAATATATTTTTGGGTAATTTCATAAGAATAACCTAGGTGGAAGAGTCACACATTAAATTAAAATTTTCATGGTCAATTGTTCATTTGATTAAATTGGGTATTCCAGTGTTCGCAGTATAATAAATAAGTTATTGGGTATGATAGGACCCTTCGATATGTCTGCATGTTAGATTAAATGGAAATTCCATTTTAAAATGAATCTATAAATGAAATGTTTTTGAATATTGGAATGATAATATCCCCTCAAAGTAAAACTACTTTTTATCCCAATTTGATGTTTATTGGAAGGCTGATTATCACAAGGATGCCACAATATAATTTAAATCCCCTCTATAAATATGGCTTTGGAGATGACCAGATTTTTATATCTTGAGGATCCATTCCTAAACACTCAATTTTGTTCACTATTAATAATATTATTTATATTAATTTAATTAAAAGTAGCTGAAGTATGAAAATAGTATATAAATTATAGAAATGAAAACAAAACAAAAGTTAGGGTGAAAAGAGATAACCCTATGTTAGAATACATTGGTAATTTATTGTAAATCTCAATTACTCCCTCAATGTTGGGAACCAAACAAATTTTAATAAATAAATTCCTTAACCAAATAGGTTCTCTTTAATCATTTCATAAAATAATATAATGTTAATATAATATTGAGTATACTATTGTGGCTTTCTTAGAACTGTTCTAACTAACAATTATGTTATTTTGGTAAAACAATTATCCAATTTTATATCACATAACATATTCATCATATTGGAAAATAGAATAATTGTAACCCCTTAAAATTTTATATCCTCACCTCTAAATAACAAGAATATATCCTTCATTTTTATTAATTACTTAAATATATTGCTAATATTAATACACAAAATTTCAATATGATTGGATTTAAATATATATGTTATTCTCAAAGAATAACCAATTTATTGTTTATTTCATAACATGGATGGCATGGAAAATCATATTACAGACACATAAGGAATATTTTCCATCATATTTAACAGTTTTGAAGGAATATTTTTCTTCATAACACTCATTTCATAAAACAAAGGTAAACATCCATTCTTAAAGTTCTCCAGGATAAAAAAATTCATAATTTACCAATATATTTGACTTATATAAATCTATGTAACTAATTTTATCTATACCTATATATGTTGATACCTTTTATATTGGATGATTCACACATGTATTTTATTTATAACAATTTTCTAAAAACACATTCACAAAATGTAATGTTCTGATATCATTTATGATAAATTTCTTGTCATATTTAAACACTGACAAATATAAGACAACCCTCCCACTAATGCACTTGAATACAAAAGTATAATATTCAACCATAATTAAAGAAACATATTTGATTGCATCATCAAACCAGATGCTATGACTCCTAGAATCATGATTCTATTCATAAATAGAAAATTCGAAATTCTAAACCCTATAATTATTATTTAATAATTCAAAACATTTCAGATTTATCATATACATATCTCAAAGTAAAATCATGTTATGTAGAGAGGTTTTGATATATATTTTATATAACACTTAATTAAAATTTAGTGTTATGAAGGATAATATATGAAAGCACATTACCATAAAAACATAGATTTTTTTGATAATAGCATTAATTTATTTGTGACCCATTGATGTACCCATAATTTTTAAACATTTTTGATGATTTAATATAATTTTTACTCTTATTTTCTTTTATTTCAAGATAAGTAGTTTTAATAATGGATTTTTATTGATTTCATAATTTATTGAAAGTGGGTCAATTTTCATATTTTTAATTTCTTTTATCATTTTTATATTTTTTTGAAAAAAATACTACACTATGAATTTTATTTTCCAGATTTTCACAAAATTTGGAAAGATATGATAAATTTACAAGAATCAGGATGAATATGTAAGTTATTCTTATATGATGTTCATAACATATAATTTAGTAGAGGCATAGGGTCTCCTAATAAGTATGATCCACTGAAGACATTGATTAGGGAAATACCCCCCCGTACAGGTAAAATATTTTCAGGAAGTGTTTAATGATAAATAATATTTTCTCTAATGAATAATGATACATAACCTCCTATAGTTTGCCCAATTATATTATAATACTAATACATTATGTTTTTAGGGTAAATCTCCAGATTTAATAGATTTATTCCATGTACTATATCATAGTATTCTCTATGTATGAGAAATCAACTATATAAAATTGATATGATATATATTTTTCTAGACTGGATGAGGTGTAACATGTTATTCTCGATACATATTCTTTTTAGAGTATATATAATTTTTTTTGATATCTTAGACCAATGTGTAATATTTTCTCCATATGAAAATATAAAAAAGATGATTTTTATGGATTTATAAATGAACAAATTTAAATGTGTAGTATATTATCCTTTGTTAAACAGAGATATAGAAACTAATTTATGTGAGAGTTATTGAGTAATAAGATGGGATAAAACTACATAAAAATGACTTTTTCATGCACTTCCCATGATTTTGGTCAATCTAGAAGGATCAAATATCATTCATGAATAATAAATATGACAATGGTATCAATCTAATTACCACATGCTCAACATGAATGGTGTAACTTTATTTTTGGGATATTCTAAATTATTTAGGTATGAACAAATTGGGTAAATCCAAATATATCTTCTACATGGCATTAATATATGACCTAATAAACCCAAAATAATTCTAGATACTCTAGTGAGATCGATAATGGACAAAAAGAATCATGAGAACTGTATGAAGAACAAGGGAGAAGATGCATGATTTGGGAACCTTTAGGGGGAATAAATGTAGAAATAATATAAAACTATATGTGGAAATACATTTGGTTATATAATGATATATACTTAGTTACATTTAATCATTAAAATGAACAAATTTTTCACTTCAAAAGAGATAGTTTAGACCCTCACTGAGAATATGGAATCTATAACTAGTTTGTGGATTCATTTTTCTTATTTTTTTAATATCTAGTGATGGAATTGTGGACTTTCAGGTCTTGATAAAGATGAATTTCTCCCTTACCCAATCTTGAATACCAATGAGTTTTTATTTACATATATTTTATTTTTTAGATTATTTGTGTGTTTTGAAATGAGTATTATATAGTTATCATGATGATTTTGTATTTATATCGGTATTTTTATCTTTTCATTGGTTTTCACAAAATTACCTTTATATTTTCATCATTTTTATCAAGGTGGATAGGAGTGATGATTTATTGGGGAAGTAAATGGGGGTCCTTAATTACTATGGGAAGGATTAATTAGTGTTTCATTGCTCATTTAATGTACTACCATGCCAAATAGACTAGAAGAGAGTAGCTGGTTACTACTTTTTTGAACAATTGTTGAGTTAGGTAGAGGAGTAAATTTAATTATGAGGGGTTGTGATAAATTATATTAGTGAATTATGAAAGGTTAATACATATTTGTTTCCATTTTTATTCTCATATATGTTAGACCCTCAAATTTATGTTTTCTAAGCACATATTCATTCATTATTTTATATGTAATTAGATTGATTATTTAGAAATTTTTTAAAAAAAACGTGAACTAGTAACCCATTCCATAGTTGAAAAAACCTTAGCTAGTTCCCTAATTATATTTCAGGGATTCTAAAATTTCATTTTGAATAATGAGACAATCAAAAACTAACATTACTATAAAAATTTTCATGGTGGATTGGTTCCTCATTTCATTGTTTTTCACATTTTATTAAATACTTCCAATTTTATGTTTTTTTTAAATTTAGTTTTCTATTTAATTTCAACTAATAGGTTGATAAAAAGGTATAGTCTAATAATTTTATTATGCACAACCCTTATCATTCCCATTTTTATTGGTTTTATGTGATTATTTCTATAGTAAAAAATGATGAATAATAATACTACAGATCATCATATAATCACTATTGATCAGGATACAAATATTGTACTAGAACACTATCTAGATGAAAAAAGGATATATTAGTTCAATTCACTTTTTTGTGTTCAACACTAATGAATCCAAAATAATAGGGAAGGTTTTATGTGATTATGAAACAAAACTAGAACCTCTAATTTACATGACTGTCAAGGTATAATAACATATTGAAGGGAAAAATCACCACTGGTTAATGTTAGACATGTTTTCCTAGTAACTCTTCATTTCAATGGAGAATTAGATATTGATGAAAATAATGGGGATCATTCTTCCATGAACACACTCCATTTTTATTATACTGAACCTCATTTGAGTACTAATACTCTTTATACTGTGATTTTAGATTCAACATTGTGACTGCATGCCTTGTATTATAAAGACATTGATAAAATCGATGGTTTAAATATTGAGGAAAGGATTTATAACACATCATTACCAATGAAACAAAATATGGAGATGATTATATTTTTAATTCAATTATTTTTAAAAAAAATATTCATTACATTTTGATTTCCCTTTTTACCTTCATGAATCATAATTATTTTCATTGTATCGGGATGAGTTGTATGAGGATACTATATAGGATAAGGAAGATTGATTCATAGAAAATATAGTTTCAAAATTTCAAGATGGGGAGAACTAATTAGATTCAAATATAAAAAAAAAGAATATCATAGGGTAGATGTGAGGAATAATTGGAAGTGAAACCAGTATATCTAGTGACATGAGTCCTGTATAAGGTAGTAGAGCACCCCTACCAACCCTCACCACCACCAATATATATAATCAATACTAGAATGGGGATGGAATGAAAAAAAATATTGATCATGGGGAAAAAATATGTATATGATATAATTCATAAATAACATTGTTACAAAAAAATGTAATTGTTTTAATAGGAAAACCCAATACAACTTAATATTGGGGATGAATATATGGTTTTATAGCTATGTTTTTTTAATACACAAACCCTAATAAAAGGTATAACCCAATACTATTTCCCTTAAATTCTTTATTTATCTATTTGCATTATATTTTAGAAAAATTATCCTATTTTTATTATTTAAATTTTATGTTATCAACATTGTAGTAGTTATGGATTACAGTAAGTTACATTTAGAAGAAATTTAGTATATAAATAAATGATGTTGTTAATGAAATTATCATTTTTCTTTGATAATAGTGAATATTATTCGAATTGTCATTATATTTAGAATTTGTTTTGAATCACTGTGGGTAGTTTCGTTAAAAAATGTGTGGAAGGGGACTAGTTAGTGTAGGTTTTACATATGCTTAAGATGATTTTTTACTAATTGTGGTGTGTTTATCATTATTTGAACTAAATGAAAAAATAAATCATAATTTTACTTTACCCTCACTTAAAATGATCAAGTCATAGTGAAAACCATATATAAATTTGTTTTGGAACTGGGGAAATTATTGATAATGGAAAATAATTAACTGGAATCTATGTTATTGAATTAAGAAACTAAAATAGTAAAATTTTACAAAGGTGACATGTCCTCTGTTAATGGTAAAAACTATAGTGAGCCTACCTAAATGATAATTTGATAGATTATATGTATTTTAGTAAAAACATATGATTGTAATTTACCTATTAATCTTCTTTAAGTCAATACCAAACACATGTTTGTATGTCTTCCATTAACTAATTGTTTGGAAAACATGCTATTTAACTTCCCAATAAATTTTTTTCCCATGACTACTAAAATTGTCCTGATGTTATATATTCTATCTCTGGACGTATTCATTTCGTGTTTAGCTATACTCATCAAAAAAATCCATTTCATAAACTTGGATAATAAAAAATCCATATGTTTAGTTGAAAAAGGGTATGTAATGATTTGTAAATATAACAATAGGAGTTAAATATGGGGTGGCATCTCTGAATTTCATTTAAGAAGTTTCATTGATGTATAAAAAGTAATAGTTAAATCGATATCTAAGGGGAGTTAGATTTTTAATGTTTCGCATGTTAAAATATTAATTCCACTAAATTTCATTCTATTTACAATCAAGGAACTATGTGTTTTTATTAATAGGATGTGAAACCCCTATGAATGTGAGGAAAAGTTATAGTTTAAATAAAGGGGTTCTCATAAAACAATCTCAAGGGTGACTATTTTATTGATGGTGATTGAGCGAGAAAGAATAAATTTCTCAAACATACATAAATAACCTCCATTATTTTAAAATTATTTTCCAATAGGTGGTTCTCCAGTCATATTTCCATCATTGGTCATAGCTTACTAAGAACCCAATTATAATCTTTCCACATATTTTTCTACCAACTCTGTATCTTCAAATTTTATATTTCCTTCACTTCAGTTGTATCCAATCATTTGAGTTCATTTATATAGGGATCCTTGTCTAACTTCATCATCTCCAACATTCAGGTCTTGTAAAGAAGCACTCACCATAGGTCCTCCTACTTCCTAGAATCATGTCCTTCCTCTAATACCCCAAATTAAAATATCTCTAAATCTTATGGAATCCATGGAGGAATTACTAGAAATGTAATTTTTATAGGACAATGTTGACATTACTTCTTTTTACCATATGTTGTTTGTCCTCAACAAATTTTGTTCTGATCAACCATCTCTTCTGATTTTAGAACACTTCAAATTTATCATGGAATATTTATAGGTCAATATCCATATCCATATCAAATAATATTTCATTCATTATTTATATATTTTATTTGTTGGATTTTATATTTTCTTGGACCAATTATTTTATATTATATGATAGAATTCTATTCTTGTTGTTAATTTTGTCTCTTGAAACTTACAACAGGTGTTCAATTCTGCAACACACACCTCTCAAGAACTCTTGTGATGTTTGTGATCCCTCTATTAGGAAATACTGGTATCCTCTACTAGAATGTGCTAGCTCAAGGGGGGGAAATATTTAGGTCCTTATTATCCTCTTCCATCATCTTATTTTGTTATGGTTTCATATTTTTGGGATTAAAGCCTTCTTTAATCCTGTAGCGTGATTTCCACATTGGATCTAGTTATTGGGTTATAGAGGATATGACTATCTCTTTTTCTCTAGATTATGACAATTTCTCCCCTCTTAATTTCTCTTTATAATGATTTTTTATTCCCTCCACTGGTTTCTTTATTCATAAAGGACTTAAACTTTCTATTCAATATACTTCTCTCAATTAGATTTCAATATATCTTTAGTAGAGATACTTCATCTAATTTGGTGGTTTATCTTCTCCTTGGTATCCTCAAATTCTCCAAAATTTATCTTAAATAGCTATGAATATTTCATATCACAAATCATTCAAGGTCCTATCGAAAGTCCCTATCGATGGTTGAAGGTGATATTTACACTTCTTATCCAACTAATAGTAAGAATAATGTGAACCATAATATCTCCTCTTTTATATGGTGTCAGATTATCTGTTCTATACACTCAGTTAGAAAGGTTAGAGATTCCTCTTGTTTCATAGGCTCTGTAGAAGTTAGAACCCACTTTCCCTATTCTTAATGAACTTTATTATAATTTTAAATATCAGGGAATTATATCGCTTGAAAAATAAATTTATTTACTTAAACTGACCTGGCACAAGCATATTTATTTTTTCCCAATTTTTGAACTGAATATAAAAGTGGACTTGATACAAGATCATGATACTAATCTTTATATGGATAATAATTTACAAGGAATCCATATCTATATCCTTATATGGGTTTTTAATAATAATAAAATTCATGTTAAACTTTTCGGCCTCTCTTCGCAACAAATTATTATCACGTTATTTTAAACAGATAATTATTTATACATTTATCCATATTATGATAAATGTATTTATAAAAACATATAGTTACTTTTGTAGGAGTTATAATTTTTCAATTAGGGTTTCTGTTCGTGGATATTATATGGGGAATTCAATGACATTTATAATCAATCCGAAAAGGGCAAGAATTTATTGAATAAATGATAATGATTTTTTAAGGATTTATTTCATAGAGTAGACTCATAGATTTAGGAATCATCAAAGAATATTTTAGTTTGTGTAATAATAATATAAGATGTTGAAAAATACAATTTCCCATAGAAATATATTTTTTTATAATTACAGTTATCACTAGATTATTGAAATCCTCTATCCCCCTTCTGGAATACTCTTCATCATGTCATACCCCTTTTCTACTTCAAAGAAAGGTTCTTATAGAATTTAAAAATGGTTTTTTTTCTATTAATGTGTGTCAGAGGATTATGATTTCATGTATATGGTTATTAACTCAAGGAATGATCCTTTATATGGTTATATGTGGGTCAACATACATAAAAATCTGTATAGATTATAAAAAATAATTATTAAACTGATTAATAATCATCAGTGTTCTAGTCTATCATTGGATGATCTCCTATATGATATTCAACTTCAAAAAGGGGTTCCTTAGGGTGGTTTGGATGATGACCATTTCATATCTCTTTCCAAAAATAATGTCTCATGTAAGAAATATGAATTTAAGAAGAACACCATGCTCTTGATCTCTCCCACATTATATGGATTGATGTTAGTGATATAATGAAACCACATTTCCATTCTTCCATTAGTGAAAATAAATATATCAAGAAACAAAATCATCAATATAAATATAGTTCTTATTGACGTGATGTGGATATCACGTTCCCATATGATGTATCAAATTTTAAGGATGAATTTTAAGGACCTTTTGAAGGTGTTAGACATGTTGTTTTTCTAAAATAATTAAAATACAATAAATTTGATAAAATTACCCTATAAATTATTGAGGGTATGAATGCTTGGCTAGTAGAAATTTAGGAAGGAGAAGAAATTATAGATTCAATAAAAGGTGTCAATTTTGTTATCGCTTCTAGTCACAATGGGTTTCCCCTATTTTACTATAATTGATCCTTGTATTTCATCATTAATTATCTTGAACTGTAAGTATTGTACTTCTTTATGTGTTTTTATCTTCCTCGTGTCATTACTTCCTCTATTCTTGTACTCATTCCCAATGATATAAATACTCATAGTTTTATTGAATTTCTCTCTATAATATAGTGAAATTTCTCTTACAAGGTTCTTTCCTAATTGCATAACTAGATAATTTATGATCTGTTCCTTCACTTTTCCCATACGAACATGTTTTCGTTATCAATGAAAAGATCATTCAGGGGGATACCTGTCTTACCTAAGAAATTATTCCAGAAATTGATAAAAAATAGTTGGATATAATGTCATGATAAAAGTTGAAAATGAAATATTCTATGAAATAAATGAAAATAATTTTATCTTGAAATTTCTCTCGTTATGTGGTTTTTCAAAATGGGTAAATGACCTGTTATTATATTTGGTCTCTTTACCATGGTTTTTGATTTCTTTAATGGGAAAATATTTGGTTCAAATATGTCTATGAATTGTTTCCACCAAAGGGGAACCAATTTCTACTAGTATTTTTATTCATACCCTATATATGATTAGTATAAATATCATTGGTGTCATTTCTAGAGGAATGTACCATCCACTTATAGGTCATTATGGATTTTTTTGGTATTTCCAACTTAATTTTTTACAAATGAAATTTCCATATTCATTAATGGTTTTATTAATTACATCCATGGATTATTAGGAATTTTTGGTGTTTATGGTAATAAGAGTGGCCAATGTATCAATTTAAGTAAGAGTAATTATTACATTCCACAAAATTTCTTTGAAAGAGATAAAAAATCAATTAACAATGGGATTCGCATTGTAGGATGGTATCTCCATATGAACTATTTAGGTGATCCTTTCTCTAATAAAATAAATATCCCTCAATAATTTAAAGGAATGATTTTTAAAATTAGGTTTTAAATAACATATTGGAATAGTTGATTCCATTATTTAGGTGGTATAATTACCCTTGGTAAAAATTTTATTTCTTATATTCCCACACATATCTTATTATTTTTTCAGTCCCCCAAGTCTTTTAGCACACACATTGAAATAGTTATTAACAAATTATTTTTGGATGAACATCAAGAAGGAAAATATCATTGGGCCAGTTGCTCCAGCTTGGTTAGGACTTATAAATAGGCTGGGATCATCCTCAAAAGAATTAACAATTTCATGAAATTAGTGAATACTAAATGTTCAATAGAATATCTTTTAAATCCATTATATTTTGGATATTTTATTTCTAAAAAAAATATTGGTGGTCCTCAGTAGCATTGTTTCATAGTATGATTATGTCTCTAAACATTATAAAGGGTTGAGTATACCTATTTTTATCATTAAATACAACTCATGATGTATTTTTTGGTAGGGTAGATATTGAAAATTTTAATAAAAATGGTATGGAAAATAATCTTTCAATCCTTGTATGCCTGGACCTCAATATTAGTTTTAAGCATGCTAACATAAATTCAATGATCATCAAAGTAGATATTGAGGTTGATCAAAAATATTTTCATTATAAATTATATTATTTGAGTAGGGTTATTTTTTCATCACTCATAATCCTAATGGTACATTATACATTTTATGGTGTCTCTATCTTATTCACTCATAAAAAATAAATGATATCTGTTGTGATAAAATTTGGTGAAAATAATTCCATTGTAAAATGAAAATTCTAGTATCGTATTATCATAACCATGAATTACTTATTTAAATTAATGATAAAAAGAAAGGAATTACTATGGTTTCAATGTGCATTTTCTAGGATAGGATTAAACTGGAGTATATTATTCATCATTTTTTCAAAGGGGAATATGCCACACTCAATTAGTTATATTAATAGGGTTACACCATGATTATTCAGAGTTAAATTATTTGGATCAATTCATAATTTTATATTTCTTGGAAATCTCTTTTGGTTATAGTGATTTCATCGCGCTACTAGTATATGTCACTATAGAGGGATTTTTATATGGTTTATGTGCAATGAATCTCACTATCATAGTGCTAGACCTATAGTTGGCCAGATTAAAGTGAAACACTTTTATAGGATTGAATATCTTATCATGCTACAAATGGTTAAACCATATTCATCAGTCCCCATGGAATTTCTTTATTCATACCCCACTTTCATGTGGTAGAATATATGGTATTATCAAGTTATTATTTTTTGTTAAAAGGCCCCATTCGATGGCTTCAAGATTAATTTTAAGGGCTCTTCCCATCAAGGATTCATGTGAAGTGGTGGGATTCAACATAATTTTATAGGTACTATGCTTCTATATTTTTTATCTTTATATGAAAAAGGAATTCATTGATCGATGAAGCTTATACATTGTATTCTGGTTTAATCCCATCAACCTTAAATAATATTTCTCTTCTATGTGATTGAGATGGATTCAAGCTTAATTATCCAGTTTTTTTGGGAACTTTCCCATGTCGCTAGAGAAATGATAATACCATTAGAAACTGTAGAAGTATGATCCATATAAGAAATGAGATCATACATACTTGGTGTTAGTGTAATTACATGACATGTTGTCATGCATATATAAGAGTCTAAAGGGATGATCCGATCATCTACTCGATTTTGGTTTCTATCCCTTATGACTATAGAAAGTTTATTAATGGGGATTCCCTCGAGATGCATCACTTTATGACACCATGATGTGTTTTTATTTCTTTTTCTTATATTTCATGGTATTTTCCTATAACACCCAATTATTCTATGTTATACTTATCATTAACATTAATATTTTTAAAATTATACATTGCATGCAACTCCCTACATAAATGACTAATGAAATATTATATTAACATAGTAGTCAAATTGGTTGGAATGAATTGTAATAATCATATTATGAAATTTATATATTATATGTTAAATATAGTTTTTTACAATCATATAAATTTTTTCCTGATATTATATACAAATAAATCCATGCTTATTCCTAAAAAGAAATATTTTTCTAAATGCAGTTTCACCTTTTTTAAATAACACACTTATTTAAAAAATACAATTCATTAAATTATATTTTAATAATTAAACATAATATTTGAAATAATAATATCATATTTCATATTTTTTAACTTTTAATCTTTTTCTGATATATTTCCTTTTTTGATTATTACTGAGAAAATACATAATTTTAATTGAAATTAGCATTTTATATAAATAATTTATAGAATTAAATTTTATTTATGTTTATTTGTAAAGTATATACATTTTTAAAATTTTATATCATTTAATCTAGTTTAGGACATTAGAATAAATTTCATATTGAATTTGGATACAAAAACATTCCAACCTTTAAAATGTTTTAACTTAAAAATCTAATCATCTGGTTTGGTCAATGAGACTAATTTTTAATTAATTTTAACCAATTCAATGTTTTGAATTTTAAAAAATGGATTCCATATTTGACATCAGAACGTAAAAAATTATTTAAAAGTTCCCATTTATTTTTTACAATATTTATAGAAGAGTTATTAATATTTTTCCATGGTTAAAGAAATATTGGGTAATTTATGGTATAAATAATATTATTAATATTTTAAAATTTCTTTAATAGAAGTCATAATTTTTTTAGCTGAGTTATTTTTTATCAAAATAATCATTTACTTGATTTATGTCCACTTGGAGCCACTTGGATTAATTTAAGCAATTTATAATATTTTATTCTAAGGAAATTCAAATATGAAATACTCTTGTTTTTAATAAGTATTTCATTTCCTAGATGTGGATATCTAGAATATATCTTGGACTATAAATTATAATTTTAATGACAATTTTTTATCTACATCATGGTAATTCATTTTTAATTTTTATGAAAAAATAAATATCTTAGAGGTTTGCATAAGGATGATGAAATAATTTTATAGTAAATGGGAAAATAAACAAATGAAATAACAAACATTAAAATAAATATGATTAGATGTTATAAATTTCATCAAAAAAATTTATATATGACATAGAAATATTAGGTTTTTATTAAAGATTTTGGTCTGAAGTTATCTTATGAATTTTTATCTACTCAAAATGTCATGTATTGAATAGTGTCTCATTTTACCCTAATGAAAATTTTAAATAAATAACAATTTATTCAATGATTGAAAGACAATAAAAATGTACATTTCTTACAAATGATTGAGATATGGTTTAATATCTTATTTATCACTCATTTATGGCTCTTCTTTCATTTTATGGTAACTATATTAACACCGAATGAATAAATATCCATGTTGTCATGATAAGAGATGAAGGATTTCATTAAGGGTCTAAACTAAAAGATAAGGGTATTAATTCAACCAAAACATATCTAAAAATTATTGTGTGAGATTAAATCGATAAATATTTATCTTATAATCAAAATATACCACTTTGGTACCATTTTGAAATGAAAATTACTTTATTATAATTAAATATTTTTTGAGATTCCACATGTGTCCCTCACATCAATAATAAAAGAGAACATTTCCATCACTTCTTCAGACTACATTTATCCTTATATATAGGCCATGTCCGACTTATTTCACTTAAAAAAATTCTTATACAATTTATGGAGATCATAATCTTCCAAAAGACCATCCCTAAAACCCTTGAGAAGTGATCTAAATGGAGTCTGCTGGTGAAGAGTTAATCATTTTTACCAACACATATAAGTTCATTTCTTATTAAAATTCCTCTTAATTTCTTGTTTTAATTGATAAAGTAGAAAAATAAAATCAAATATATAATATTATTATTTTATTATTGGAAAAAATATTCCACCTTTTATCCATCCAATGAAAAATAAATACATCGTACATGCATACAAACAACCTTCCATCTCCACGTCATGGTTTAATCATTTTTTTCATCAACGTTTTATTTTTTGGGGTCAAATAATGGAAGTAATGGAAATATATGATATTAATGATGATATTTTTATTTTTGAAAAATTTAATATATCATATACTCCCTTATCTTTTCACTTATTAAGGGAATGATAATGTCGCTCGTGCGTACGTATGACCTATAGTCTCCACAACATGATGTGATTAATTTTCCATATAAATCATTGAAGAATAGATCTAAAAATGTATTTGATGATTAAAAAATATATTTAATATATTTATATAATTTTATATATTTTTGAATTATACCCTATGAAAAATGACAAAGACATTCATGAAAAAAACATGCACAGGAAAATGAAGTAATTAACATCTAAAACATGGGTAATAACAAACTTTTATCGACATACATGTAATAAAATAACATAATAAAGCGATATATGATATCATAAATATGAATATAGTTTTATATAAGTTAATAAATATATTTAAACATTATACATAAGTTTAAATGACATTCTACTTAGGGAAGTGTAAGGTATGAGGAGTATATTCTACTCCAGTGAAATTTTATGTAAATAATCTCTTTATTATAATTATAAACTATGTTTAATTTAAGGTTATTTTTTAATTGATATTGAAATTAAATTTTTTTGAAGTGTTATGTGATACTTTAGATTGTTTAATGGTTATTTTCCTCGTGATTTTTTCAATGATTCCATTTAATGTATTTTAATATATATCAACATAGGTTGTTTAATTTTTTTACATCATTTGGTTTTATCTCTTATGAAACCAAATTATATAATATAGTAAATGGTTTATGGAATGTTTTATAAGGTAATTATTGATATACCATTTGTCAATATTTTTATTTTATTAAGACACATAGATTCAGTTGTATTATTTATTCATTTGTGGAATGAAATGATAATGAAAGAAGAGAGATGGACTGTATATATAAAATACATTCAATGCCTCTGTAGTCACAAGAGATGAAATTATTCAGTGAGAAACCCTTCATGTTTCTCTCCAAGAAGAATAAGATGGATTTCTACCCACATAAGAAACTATAAAGAGGATTGATCATGATAGTAACTATATAGATGATATATCAAGATTGTTCAGAAGCCCAACATAATGAATTTCCATAATTTCAGTTATTAATATTCATAGTATTTTCATAATAAAAAAAATAAATGGATGAATTTTCATTCATATTTAATCAATTACATGGAATTTTTGTTCAGTAATTTACCATGATATGTTGATTATTCTAATTGATTAAAATTAGCTTCTACTAAACATTACCCTTATTGAGAATTTTATCTAACCAATTTCATTTGATTTATTTTCCAAAAGGTATCCTAGAACTATATTATGATTCATATGGGAGGTAATTCTAGGGGGAATAATGGTGTTGTCAACAAAAATACTTTTTAAAATTTATATCTAAAATGCAATTTTAATTTCAAATATGTATGTAGTTTTTTAAGAATACTATACTTTTAAGTTCTTCAAATTAGATTCTACTATACATTACCACAGATTGGGTCATTACAGTTGGTATCCGAACAAGTATACAAGTATCCTTCAGAACTAGACTGTATATTAAATGTATGTATTCTGAGAATAGTTATAATTCCATATAGTATTGAAATAATTTAACCATTTGAGTATTTTTTATATTTTAAATCAATTCTCATGATGATTAATGGATAAATCTATGTGTTCCATTACTTAGTGATGGATTTAAATAGAAATAATGGAATTAGTACCTGTGGAAAATGTATGAATTTCCCCCCACCGAAAATCCAATATAGTAGGTGTTAGCGATGGGAATATCATGACCATATTAGGTTATATTACTTAGGATATTACAAATAATCATTCTACACCTATGTTGGATCACTTTATGTTAAAGATTTCTCCATACTTTTCTGGGAATACTAATCGAATTTCAGATGAGCAATTTATTAGAGTTTGGATAATATATTTAAAGCGTTCGGATGCAATGATAAGGAAAATGTAACACTTTTATTATATTTCCTCAAAGATGATCCTGATAAATAGATTTCATTGATCCAATGTACAAAGGACGATGTACAAATAAAACTCATGTAATGGAATACTTTTACAGATACAATCTATGTAACATATTTCCTTTATGAGGAACAATTTTAAATGAACATAGAGTTATTTATTTTAATGAAAAATTACTAAGAAAGTGTTGTAGAGTATGAATATATAATTACAAAATTAATTAGGTGTTCTATGAATTAAAAATTTAGCAAAGAGTGCATTATTTACCATTTATTTGATGGTATTCAGCCATGTATCCGAAAGACACCGGTCTGAGAAACAATTTCTTCATAAGAGGAAATATTTTTATGTTCTATCAAGGTATAGAAATGATTATTGAAGTCATATATTTTGGGTAGGAATTATGTGAAGAAGATGAAGACATAGAAAAGTATGGATAAATGGATGAAGGGAAAAAGGATTTTCTGACATGTTTTGTTTTTGGAATGAATCACCATAGGAACTGCATGAAAAAATTAAGTGTTTATTATAAGTATATACGAAAGGGTCACCATGAAGAGGAATGTAAATGGAAGTCATAAACGACCAATATTTTTTGTTTCAATTTTATTTAAATGGGGAACTATGTTAATAAATTCTATAAACATCAAAGGAATAAACATTAGAAGAAGTAAATTGATCAAGATAAAGCATATGTGGTAACTATAGTAGAATTGAAATAATTAAATTATTATCTTTATGGATTCAAGAATTATTTTTTAAATTTATTTTATCAATGATATTCTATTTATAATAATCATGAGCTATATAAATATTGTATTGTAGTACTTATTATTTTAGGATTTTCAAGCATGTGATTAATAGTACTGGTAAACAAGAGGAGTGATTCTGTAGCAATTTTATCTTTTTTAAAACAAATTATTGATGAAAGATAACCATTAATTTATCCTAGATGATGAAATAATAATAGAAAGTGATTATTAAGGGATAATATTGGTGTACATAAATGTTTTTTGTGATTGGATGGTTTATGTCATCGTTTATGGGTTAACTAAATGTATGGAATTAAGGATTGTCTTCAATAACCTAAGATTATATGTTCAGATGAATATATGTTTTCATAAATTTTTATTGGTTATCAATGAATTCATATATTTTATTTTTAACATTAGTAATTATATTATGTTTTTATGGGAACCTAATGTTATGTGGATTTTGGAAATCTTGTTACTCTTTTAAATTACATATTTGGAAAGATATATTTTGGAAGTCTTATTATTAACTACTTATTGAATGAATTAATTTTATTTTGGGATATTATTATTTTTAGATAACATGTTCAACCCATTTCGGATTTTGTAAATATTTATATTCCAAAGGAATGGCTTTTGGATCATATGATTCATAAGCGTGATTCAAGTGTGAAAAAATCATCTTGAATATCCATATCATGGGACAATAAATAAAATATGGATAGATTGAAGCATAAAATAAGAATGACATCATTCCATTAAAATGAATCATGTAATTTTATATTATCATCTGATTTTTAGGATTTTAAAATAATCTCTCAACCCTTTGGAAATGTGTTTCGAAAAAATTTTATTCATTTAATATTCTTTCTGGGAAATCAATGGACTCTTAAAATAATATAAAATTATGTTTTTATGATGACATACATTTTTATGACCGGGTTCTCTATCACTCACCATCAGAATATTATTGTTTTATTTCACTTCGATGTCCCAGTTCTCACTTCTCTCTATTTCTATCCTATTCAAATGCCTACTTTTTTTGTGACCTTTTTATTTCCCTTTCACTTTTATAAAGAGAATGTTATATTAACACTATTTCCGATATAGGTTTCACAGAAATGAGTTTTGAAGTATCAAACGCTAATTTCAGAAGAGAAATTTCAAATTTCAAAGACACTATTTATTATTGGGGAGGATAATTTAACACCCCATGGTTTTATGTTATGTCTCTATTTAATGTTATTCTTATCAAATGATTACCTTGCACTCAACAACCAGCCTAAACGAACAATGAAATGTTATTATAACATAGATAATAAATTGGTGGGAATTAACAATGTAAACCATATTATGAAATTTTTATATAATATGTTCAATAAGAATTTTAAAATTCATGTTAAGTATTTTCATGACATGATATAAAAATAAATCCACTTTTACTCACTGAAAGCTACATTTTTATAAAATCAGCACACATCCTTTTGATGGAACACTTTTTTTATAAATAAATATTGACACATTTATAAACTATATTTGAAAAAATGATAATTATATTTTAATGTATAATATCATAATTCACTTTGGTGAATATTTGGTATTTTTTTGATTTGTTTCTTTTTTTGATGAATAATTAAAAAAATCTGAATTTTACTTGAAATTAGCATTTTATTATAAGTATTTTATGACAGTAAATTATATATTTATATGTTTTAATGTATAATGTTATAAATTTAATATAATTTAATATAGTTTAGGTCCATGTAATAAATGTCACAATGAATTTTGATATAAAAAATTTCAATATTTTGAACGTTTTCACGTTAAAAACCAGTCTTCTTGTTCCATCAATGAGCTTAAAGTTTAATTGATATTATAAAATCATGTATTGAAAATTTCCAATAATGGATTCCTTATTTTAAATCTTAATGTCCAGATTTAGTAAATAGGACCCTTATATTTTTGGACAATATGGATTTCATCATTAGCTATTTCTAATAAGTATTACATTTTATATACATGGTCATTCAGATGATATATTCGAATATAAATATTAATTTGAAATATATTTCATTTTATATATAATGTTTATTTGTTTCTAAATTTTTGGAAATAAATATTTACCAAAATGTCTTAAACTATGATGATGATGCATTTATTTATTAGTAATAAAAATATCAAATATATGATATTAAAAATATTACTAAAGATTATATTTTGAGATAATTATTATAATATTAGAATTTTATATATTTCAAATACCTATGATAGATTTATTAATGGTTTTTTTAAATGTTAACATATTTGATGATATTTGTTAAAAACTTATGCAATGAATATTTTAAAAATTGACATTATTGAAATTTTAAAATTAATAATATTGTTTTAACTGATACTAAATTAATAAAAATACAAAGATTATCCAAATGGATAATATAAGAATTAATACATCATCTCTAACTCATTTGTGGTTCGTTTTTAATTTTATTGTAATTATATTAACCATTAAAAAGTAAAAAACCAAGTTGTCACTATAAGAGTTAGGGGATTTAAATAACAGTTAAAACCAACATATAATGGTAAGAATGTCATATAATAATCAAAAAAAATATTGTATGAGATTATTTAGACACATATTCATCTTATATTATAGATAAATCACTTTTTAGACCTTTTTAATTGAAAATTAATTTATAATAATTTAATATTTTTAGGTTTTCTAAAAGTTCCCCTCACCTCAATTATAGAAGAGAACCTCCTCCCTTACTTATTCATACCACAAAGATACTTATATCCCGACAAAATACTGACCATTTACTTTAAAAACACCCTTAGATTTGTTATGAATGTCTTTGTCTTCAAAAATGACCATCCCTACATCCGTTGAGATGAGATATAAAGGGATCATGTCGAAGAATAGGTAATCAATTTTTACCAACACATCCAAGTTCATTTATTCTTCTACATCATCTATATGTGATGTTTCCACGATAATGTAACTAATAAAGTATCATATATTTGATATTATGGTTATAAAAATTTTGAGTTTGTTATAGAGTATGATAATATCCTATGATGCCAACTAGAGGATCAAAATGACACTGTAGATACTCAACATACAAGAGGGGGTGAATTGTATAAAAAAATATATACGGAAATTTTGTATAAACAAAATTCACAACACCTCTAAGTCTACACAAATGCTCAATTCTGGAAATATGATTCCAATAATGCAATTCTATAAAAGTGAATCCAGAAATAAAACTTAACTAAAGTTTACAGAGATAAAGATTATACGTTAAAGCATAATGAATCTTTCTAAATCAGAGTGTACAAGTATAAGGAAGTAGAAGAAATTTATATATTCCTCAACAAAAAAATGGAGTGGAAAACATGAGACTAAACAAGTAACAAGTAGTAAATCTTTTAACCCAATGAGAAGGGTATCCAACAACCTTGGATAAAGGCCTCTTGATTTGTAAGTCTGTCTTACCCACACCAGAGTAAGCCCTCGATTTGAAGATCATATTCTGTCTTGCTATCCCTACAAGACCTCAACTTCAAGGTAGTCGGCACCTCTATCTTCTTCAATAAGGAAGTACTCAAACATTAAGATAGTTGGAACCACTGTCTTCCTTTCCCCGGAATCCCTCGAATGTACTCAGCAACATTTAGAGTTGCATGAGGAAAATCTGAAAAAGTTGTTCAGTAAGCACTAAGAATGAGAGTCTCTCTCTAGAAATCAAATCAACATCATATAATCTCTTGAGACATAGAAAAATGTATTTCAAAATGTTATGAGATCTTTCAAATGATATCATATTTATAGGAACGGTTCCAACGGTCGGCTCCCTTCTCCAATGGTCATATTTTTCTTCTAAATTCGGAGGGACCTATATACATGTCACTCAAACAATGGTTCAGTTGTAACTGAATGCACAAAATAATTTTATAATAAAAACATGTGTAAATAAAAATATGGTTACATAACCAAAATCAATTATTCAAAATGTAATGAAAAACAGTTCGGAGTATAACCAAAAATACTTTCGGTATCTATAATACAAGGATATTTGGATTCGATTTTCTAAGTAATTCGGAACCATAATTCTATAGAATTCCGAGTCCAAATTTCAAGGAAATTCGGAGTCTAAATTTTTAAGAATTCATAGTCCGAACATAAAACATTCGGAGTCAGAGTTCATGAGAATTCACTGACAAAAAATTTAGATGTCTAGAGTCTGAATTCAAAGAACTCAGAGTCATAAATCAGCGGAGTCCGGAGTCTGAATTCAAAGAACATGGAGTCAGAACTCATAAGATTTTGGAGTCTAAATTTAGAGAACTCGAAACCTGAATTTGGATCCTGAAAATAGAATGGCCTATTATCTAAGAATTATATGATTCTGTGGTTTTGGATACGAAACCGAAATTTATACTTAGAAAAAATGAATAATGAAGAAAACATGGTATGGATAAATTTCCTTGGGGAATGTAAATTTTCCTTATGAAAGTAAAACATAGGGTAGAATGAAATTTTCCTTAAGATAAGGTGTTTGTGATTTTCAAAACAAGAAAGAATGGTAAATTCATAAGGAAAATTTGTTCACTCAACATTCTCCCCCATGTATGACGGAATGGAAAAGTCATAAGGAAAACCATATTGACTAATCACTCTCCCCCTTTTTGGAAAGCACAAACATCTTTACAAAAAAGAATATAAAGACGTAGAATAAATTTTCTAGACTTTGAAATAAAACTTATCTCCCTTTATACATTGATAATGATGAATACGACTAACTCCCCCTTATTCTTTGGAGCACTAAGGATCATATTCTAGATTTCAGGAATGAGTTTTTCCATTATCTTTAATACAGAAATCTTCACAATGAAAACTCCCCCTTAGATAAACCCCCCCTTAGTGATATTTCTTCTTTACAAAGAATTATTTTTCCTTTCTACCACTTTGTGATTTTCAGAAAGAATTTGAGGGAATGGAAAATAAATTATGCTGCCTGAAGGATTTGTACAACACATCCAAAAGACAAAAAATCATAAATTTCATTATGATTAGAAAGAATTTGTAAAAGGAAATGAATACAAAAAAAATGGATTGCAGAAAATTTATCCTTCTTTTTACATCGACATCTACTTCTAGACTATAGTCTTTATTTTTTTCAGCTCTTTATAATCTTCCTCTATTATCTTAAGAAGCTCATCTTGATCTTCATAATTCTTCTCTAAACCATTAATTCTTTCTTCCTGAGACATAAGAGCCTCTTCCTGAGCCTTCAAAAATTCTTCCGTCTTAACATGTTTTTCTTTAATATCAATCCAAATATCCCTTTCTCTCTTCTATCTATGGGCAACAGAATAAAATTTTCCATTCAGATCCTTCACTTCTTGAATCCATGATTTTTTTCAAGAGTCAACTTTTCTTCAAAACTGGTATAAGATCCTTGATCCTACCATCTTCAATATCAAATGATTCCTTGACACCAAATGTGAATTCATCAAGTTCTCTCAAATCTTCTACTGTCTTCTTGGTCCAGCCAACCATTTTCATGTAGGGCCTTTTGTGGGCATCAATGTTAATAAAGAAATTATTGATATTGGCCTCATGCTCGACACACTTTTCCATCCCCATAGACACTGAATCTGATTTCTGATTGAGGGAGTGTTGAAGCATTTGGCATCTGGAGTCAATGCTTGGGAAAATCGGAATGGTGACAACTAGCTTTCTCAATGATTGGACAACAAAAGCATGTCCTAGAGATGATGATTCTGAATCTGAAAATTTTCTTGGTAAGGGCCATCCTCTAACTCAGTGAGTTTTCTCTTTGAAGATTTAAAAGATTTATTTTTCTTTAAAACAACTTTAGTAGGTGTACCAACAATCACCTGTTTCCCCTTATAAGTTCTCGGAACAACTTCCTCATCTGGGGATTTAGGTTCACAGTCAGATAGATAAACAATTCAATCTTCTACTATTTTCTCCATCCCATCTCCTACCTCAGCATCATCAATATGAATAAAATGATTATTATAACTTTCTTCCTCAGATATATTATTCACTTCATCTTCATACTTTTCATATAACACAGAAGTAGTAAGATTCAAAGATTCATTTTGAGAGGTTCGGATTAACAATTTCCCATATGGTATTTCCATCTCTGGAAATCCCTCCTCTTTCTTGATCAAATCTTCTGTATCAGTATAACTCTCAACTTCTTCTTCGGCTGCTTCGACAAATTCTTTTTATTCAACAACCTTTACTTGTATTTTTTCTAGAATCATGAATTTCTTCCCTGGGGTCATAGTTACGGCTTCTATCATGAACGATTTTGGTACTGAGATATTATCTAATGATTAATCAGTATCCCTTAGAAGGGATTGAACAATTTTAGTTTCATACATCTTCTTCATTAGTTAATTTTCCTTAGCTATCTTCTCAAACTCATCAGCTATCTTTTCTTTAAAATGCTTAGATTTTTTAGGATCTAAGCCAAACTGAGGCTCACCTTCCTTCTAATTTTTCTTATCTTCCCTCTACTTTTCTACAAACTCACCTTGGTATGCTTTTTTTCATGGGGTTTGGAGGTGCAGATTCAGCTTCCTTAGCTTTCGGGGTTTTTTCTTCTTCTTCCACTTCCTTCAACTTCCTATTATTTCCATCTATTTTTAATGATTCAACCACTTCTTGATCTTTCAGAACAGCTTCACCTAATTCTACTACTAGGACATAAAATTCTCCAGAGTCTTTAGAAAATCCATTTTTCATCCTCTTTAAGGTGTCATTATTGAAAATAATGACTTTTCAATTTCTAGTTTTTGAAATGTTAGAGATTTTAAAAAATTCTAGATAATGATCAATCAACATAGAAAGAATGGTGAGGTATATTATAATATGTGCCTTCAGATTTCTATTCTTGATATTATCAATCATAATCAGAATATGTTTCACCAAATTAACCTTTCTTAGATTCACTAGAAAATCTAATATGTACATATCACTCTTCTTCAAGGTTTCCTTGTCACCATTTCTCGGAATGATAAATCCTTGAACCCATAATTCAAGGATATGATTATTTGGGGATAGGTAAGTAATATTTGGAGTCTTGAAATCAGTAAAGACGAGGAACTTTATGGCTTTCACCTTAACAAAACTTCCTTTTTCATTGGGTAACTTGTGGGAACAGAACTCGACTTCCCCTTCATATGGAATTCCAATCATGCTAGCTACCTTAGTATACAAAAGAGCATAGGTCTGTCCATAACTTTTTAAGGAGAACTTCTCTCTACCTTCTTCTTTAAAAAAATATACTGATTCATAAATCTCAATAATCAAATTTGGAAAAACCAAATCTTGATCCTTTGTTTTGATATGCATACACTCTCTCTTCTGTGAAGCTTGATATTCTTCGAGATTATAGAATCATATATTTTGAAAAAAGTTAGGATGCACCAACCTCTCTCTATATGTCTACCACTCCTAAATTGAATTTAAAGTAGACATATCCTTCTAAGAAGATTTGTCTATAGACATTCAAATTTGAGTATACTTTGAAAAGTTCAGAACAAGCTTAAGTAGAGAGGCAGAGCTTCAGCACACGAGAGCTTGAGATCAATGCGCGATAACTATCGAGGGTCCTTTATATAAACATTTGATGTGATAGTTTATCTTCCAATCTCAATCCAATGGCTGAAAATCCTTCTGATCAGATCTGATGGTCGATATGAAAGCCTCAATTAAATCACGTTATGATCCGATCTTTTGAGCTTTTTAAAGGAAAAATATTCGGATATAAGGTAAATAGATTCCGAGAAATTTTTTCAAATTTAGAATAGTAGCATGTAAATAATGATTATGAAAAAATGATAAAGGAAACATAGATTTTAGATTTCCAAGAAGATTATTCATAATAGGGAAATCTTCTAGAAGAACTTTAGAGTCTAGAAATTTGATTACAAAAAAAAATTGAAAATAAAAATCTCCATTACAAAAATTTTGTGTAGGAAAATTTCTCTTACAAAAATTTTGAGTACGAAAATCTTCATTACAAAAATTTTGAGAATGAAAATCTTCATTAAGAAATCATAGAAAATCTTACTATGAAAATTTTCATAATTAAATATTTGATAAAAGATATAACTAGAAAAAATATTATTTACAAAAAAAAATTTGAATACTAACAAGAAAATGTACACCCCCTATTAAAAAGAGTTTATTACTGTAAGGATATTGGTTTCAATGGAATGTTAATAAAGACGATTACTTTATGGTTATCATTTCTAACTTCTGTTTAATGCATTCAAGTTTATCGGAGGGTAAAGATTTTGTGAAAATATCAGCAACTTGAACTTGTGTTCTGATATGTTGAAGAATGATATCCCCTTTTAGTGTGTGATCCCTAATAAAGTGATGCCTAATATCTATGTGTTTTTAATGAGAGTGATGTGTAGGATTTTTACTAAGGGAAATGGAACTAGTATTATCACACAAAATTTGTGTTTTGGTAAAACTCATACCATAGTCTGTGAGTGTGTGTTGCATCCAAAATACATGAGCACAACAGCTTCCAGTTTCTACATATTTAGCTTCTGTAGTGTAAAGTTCTACTGAGTGTTTCTTCTTGCAGGACCAAGAAACTAATGAATCTTCTAAGAAATGACATGTTCCAGATGTACTTTTTCTGTCCATTCTACAACCTCTAAAGTCATCATCTAAAAAACATTTCAAAAATAAAATCATTTACAGAGGTATAAAAGAGTTCTAATTCCATGGTTCACATTAAGTTGCGAAAAATTCTTCTCACGGACTTTAAATGAGATTTATTATTATTGGATTGATATATTGCACATAAGCATACTGATAACATTAAGTCTGGATGACTAGATTTCAAGTAAAGTATGCTTCCTTTGATACCTCTAAAGGTTGTTTGATATAATGGTTTCCCTAGTTTATCAAGATCAAGTGTGTTTGAGGTACCAATGAGAGTACTAATACTATCATTGTTGTCATATACATACATTTTGTGAACATATTTAATATACGTAGGTTAGGATATATAGATTCTTTTTAGTTTTTGAGATATTTGAAAACTAAAGAAAAATGATAACTCACCCATCAAACTAATTTCAAACTCATATTTCATTAGATCCACAAAATAATTAGTTAATGATTACTGAGTTGAACCAAATATAATGTAATCAACATAAATTTGGACAATGAAAACATTTTTCTTATCTTTCTTTATAAAAAGGGTTGGATTTTCATTTCCCTTAACGTAATTATTGTGAATCAAAAATCCTATAAGCATATCATACCTAGATCGAGGGGATTTTTTAAGTCCATACAAAGCTTTGATATGTTTATAAACATCTTCAGGATGTTTTGTGTCTTCAAAACTAGAAGGTTGTTCAACAGAAACTTCTTCTTGTACAAAACCATTAACGAAAGCACATTTTACATCCATATGAAAAAGTTTGAAGTAAAATAATGCTGCAAAGTATAGTAAAATACGAAGAGATTCATGTCTTGCTACTAGAGCATATTTTTCTTCATAGTCTATTCCTTCTTGTTGATTATAGAATTTAGGAACCAATCTAGCTTTATTTCTTACTATGATCCCATTTTCATCACATTTATTTCTGAATACCCATTTAACTCCAATAAAATATGTTTTGTTAGGTCTCTCAACCAAGGTCTAGAATTTCTTCCTTTAAAATTAATTTATTTATTCTTTCATTGCTTTTATCCAATCATCATCACCTAATGCTTCATTATTTCTTTTTGGTTCTAATTGAGAAGTGAATGCTAGATGTCCTATTTCATTTATTAAGGAACTTCTAGTCCTTACAGGTTGATTCAAATCACCAATGATACTATCACATGGAAGATTCTTAAGAAAAAACTAATTTGGGTTTTATAAAACATGTTCATCAACATATGGTATGAAGTATTCTAGGGTAAATGTTTCAGAAACATTTTCTTGAACATTCTCTTTATCAGAAGAATATTCTAACAAATGTTCATAATTAGTTTTTGAAAACATGTCCAAAGATTTAGTTTGGGGTTGTTTAAAAACAAAGGTATTAGTTTCATCAAATTTGACAAGTATTGTTTCTTCAACAGTACAAGTGTTTTTATTAAAAACTCTATAGGCCTTAGAAGTTGTGGAGTAGCCTAAGAAAATTACTTCATCTGATATTGGTGCGAATTTGTGTAGATTGTATTTTGTATTTTAGAAGAATTCCATGAAACCAAATACCTTGATATAGGAAAGTCTAGGTTTCATTCCAATCCATAACTCATAAGGAGTTTTATTTAGAAAATGTCTAATTAAAACACGATTTATAGTATAACAAGAAGTAAATACAACTTTAGCCTAAATATTTTAGGCTACAGAATTTCACTCAACATGGTTCTTGTTATCTCTTGAAGAATTATTTTTCTTATTACAACAACACCATTTTATTGAGGTGTTCTGGGTGCTGATAAATTATGAGTAGTGCCTTTTCTACTACAAAAAGTTTCCAAATAATAATTTTGAAATTCACCTCCATCATCACTATGAATAGTTATCAAAGGAAGTTTTTTCTCATTTTTAACTTGGGCTCTAAAACTTTGATATAAAAAAAAGATTCGGATTTATTTTCTAGAAAATAGACCCACGTAAATCTAGTGTAATCATCAACTAGGACAAATACATAATATTTTCCACCAATGCATCCAGTTGGTGTTGGTCCAAAAAGATCCATATGCACCAATAGTAATGCATAAGTGGTTGTGACTTCACCGATGTATTTAAAACTTGATTTATGTAGATTTCCAAATTGACGAGGATCACAAACTTTTAAAGAATAAAATATATGCTCTGTTATATCCTTAACATGTCATTCCTTAGAATGTTTTCTAAGGTTCCTAAGGTTACAGTTTCCGAACCTTCTATGCCACAACCAAGAATGGTCTTCTATTGGACTAAGGGAATGTAAGTCTTGGCTGCTAAGGTCTTCTATGTTTAGTGTGTAAGTATTATCTTACCTATGGCCAGAAAGAATATACTCTTCCTCGGAATTGTGTACTAAGAACTTATCATTCCTAAAATTCACAAAGTAACCTTCATCACATAATTTCCTTATGCTAATGAGATTGTGCTTAAGCCCCTTGACATTTAAAAAATTTTAAACCAATGTTTTTCCAAGAATAACATTGTTACCTATTACAATAATTTTTCCATTAGCATTATCTTTGAAATTTACTTTTATTACTTTCGTCTTGATAATCATTTTAATGAAGTTTTTGTTTCCAGTCATATGTTGGGAACATCCACTATCCATGTAATAGGTATTTCTATTGGTACTTTCCTTATTTTCCTAAAAATGAGAATTTTAGACTTTCAGAATCCAAATTTTCTTAGATCCAGAAATTTCAAAAAACAAAATATTAGGTACCCACATTTTCTTAGAAAAATAGCCTTTATGAAATCCTAAGGATTGGGTTTTGTTTATGAAATAACTTTTTTCCCAGTTTCCACCGCACAGACATTTGGTGAAGAATAAATCACTTTGAGGAAAAAAATAATTATTGCAAAAAATTGGTTTTGATCCTGTATAACCAAAACTAGAATTTTTCTTAAGCGGTCGGATTTGAGAATAAATTTTATCAAAATTTTCTCTACCTAGGGTAATGTTTTACAAACACTTCTTCAAGGAATCAGTTTTCGACTTTAGTATAACAACTAGGTTCTTATCTTCCAAAACTTTAGTTTTAGAAATACAATTAGGCTCGAAAATGTTTTTCATAGAAATTACATTTCCTGGATCCTTAGAAATATTACCTTTCTCAGAGTTTAATTTCTCATGGTTTTTTGAAATACATTCAAAATCAATGGTTTTCTTATTATGATATTTAAAAATATTTGATATTTCATTAGTAAGTATAGAAATACTATAATTTTTCTTATCAAGATTTTTGTTGGGTTTAGAATTTTAATTCTCAAGAAGCGTAGAAAACCTAGAAGCTTCTTCATAGGTAGGTTAAGTATTATCTTCATCCGAAATAATATTATTCATCAGAAGAGATATAATATTTTCTATCATTATAAATAGTATTCAAGGATACATTGGTCATGGATTCAGTATTGTGTACCTTAGGCATTAAGTAATGATTTTCAATAGGTAGTATAGCTATTAGACCATGATTCTTCTATCCAGAAGATTCATAACCTCATGATTCAATTGAGGAGTCTCCACCATTGGCACTATAGGTGTCATTAGCTTTCAGGAATTTCATAGCTTTATCTATGTAGTACTTATTTCTATTTCTTTCGATATGATTTTCCTTTCGTTACTTTATCTTAATCATAGAACAATCCGGTCTTATATGTCCATCTCTCTTGCATTCATCACATGTGACTTATGATTCTTTCTTATCATTCATTTTATTCTTCTTATATCTATATTGAAAATTCTCTTGACCAACAATATTTTTCATCATTCGAGAAAGATTTTCTAAATCATATTCTGAAGATTCACTTCCACTAGATATGGATTTTAAAACAACCTTCCTAGATTTGGATATAATAACTCTTTTAGGAGTTTTGGATTTCATATGATTTGAGGTAGTTGTAAGAGAAACTCCTCCATTTCGATTCTTCTTCTTTATATTATTAGAATCTCTCTTTATTCTATTTTTATAATGAAGAAGAGTTCCAAACATCTCATCTAGAGAAATATGGGTGACCTTTCTGTTCTCATCAATAGTAGTTATCTTGGATTCCCACTCTTTGGGAATGATGTCTATAATTTTATCCACAAGAGCTTCATAATAAAATCCTTTTTTACCCATAGATTGTAAGCTCTTCACAATTGTCATAATCCTTTGAGGTACATTTCTTATGGGTTCTCCATAAATAATGTTAAAGGTATGATATTCAGTACCTCACATAGCTCTTCTTGTCTCTATTACTTTAGAAGTACCAAAATGTGTAACTTCAAGTTTCTTCCAGATACTATTTGTAGCTTTACATGAAGATGTTGGGATATATATATTCTTGGTCATGGAACATTGTAATGTATTACGTACATTGTAATTCAGTTGATATTCAAGCTTTTCTAGATTAGTGAAAATGCTAACTTCCTTATCAGGGATTTTATATCGTCGAGTAAGCATAACAAAAAAATACACTCCAGTATTGATAACAAATGTCTTCATACGATCTCTCCAATACTCATAATCATTCCGATAAAAACTAGGAGGTCTGGTTGGATTTGGATTTTCTATGGAACCTATATTGATTCATGTCATTTCAAACCAAATATATATCCACAAAAACTTGTTAGTAATAAATGTTTGTAAACAGGAGAAAAATAACCTAACCATGGAAAATATAACTAGATTATCTCTAAGGAAAATATGAATCCGAACATTATGAGTTCGGAAATTCAATTATAAAAATAATAAGAAGTATAATTCTATAATGAATCTAATCGTGAGATTAATTTAGATTGAAACAATCCTCTAATTCTAATTGTTGAGTTGGTATGGAGTATGATAATCTCTTATGATACCAACTAGAAGATCAAAATGATACAGTAGATATTCAATATACAAGAGGGGTTGAATAGTTTAAAAAAATCTATAAGGAAATTTTTTATAAACAAAATTCAAAACACCTCAAAGTCTATACACTTTCTTGATTCTGGAAATATGATTTCGAGAATGAAAATATGGAAAAGTGAATCCATAAATGAAACGTAACCAAATTTGATGATGATAAAGAGTCTACCTTAAAGCGTATATAATCATTCTAAATTAAAGTGTACATGTATAAAGAAGTCCAAGAAATTTATAATTTCCTAAACAAACAAAACGTAGTGGAATACTTGAAACAAAACAAGTAAAAAGTAGTAAAACTTTTAACCCAAAGAGAAGGGTATCCAACAACCTTGGATAAAGGTCCCTTTGTTTATACTTTCAAGAAAGTCTGTCTTACCCACACTAGGGTATTCCCTTGATACAAAGATCAAAGTCTGTCTTGTTATCCCCACAAGCCCTCAACTTCAAGTTAGTCGGCACATATGTATTTCTTAGAAAAGAAGTCCTTGAACTTTAAGGTAGTCGGAACCTATATCTTCTTATCCCCGAAAGCCCTCAAATGTACTCAGCAACATTCAGAGTCGCATGAAGCAAATCTAAACATATTTTTTAGTACGAACTAAGCATGCGATTCTCTCTCTAGAAATCAATTCAACAAAATGTAATCTCTAGGTTCATAGAACAAAGTGTTTCACAAAGTTAGGAACTATTTCAAATCAGATACAATTTATAGTCATGGTTCCCATGGTCAGCTCCCTCCTCCAACAGTCATATTTTTCATTTAAATTCGGAGGGACCCATACACGTTCCACTCAAACAATGTTTAGTTAGTTGCTAAATGCATGATATCCTTTAATAACAAAAACAAGTGTAAGTAAAAATATTGTTACATAACCAAAATCAATTACTCATAGTGTAAGGAAAAATAGTTCAGGGTCTATCCAAAAATAAAATCGGTCTCTATAATACAAGTATATCTGGATTCTGTTTTCTATGGAATCCAGAACATGAATTCTATAGAATTTGGAGTATGAATTTTAAGGAAATTCGAAGTCTGAATTTATAAGAATTAGGAGTCTGAAATTTCAATGTTCCGAGTCAGAGTTCATGAGAATTCGGAGTCAGAACTTAGAGAAGTTCAGAGTCTGAATTTAGAGAACTTGGAGTTAGAACTCAGAGGAGTCTGAAGTCTGAATTTAGGGAACTCGGAGTCAGAATTCATAAGAGGTCGGAGTCTGAATTCACATAACTCGAAACCTGAATTCAGACCGGGAAAACAAAATGCACTATTATCTACGTATTATATGATTCTGAGGTTTTGGATACGAAACAGAATTTTATACTTAGAAAAAATGAATACTGGAAAACATGGTAAGTATAAATTTCCTTGGTGAAGGAAAATTTTCTGAATGAATGTAAAACATAGGGTAGAGTGAAATTTTACTTACGATATGGTGTTTGTAATTCTCAAAACAAGAAGGAATGGTAAAGTCATAAGGAAATATTATTGAATCAACGTTCTCCTCCAAGTATAAAGGAATGGAAAAGTCATAAGGAAATCCTTATTGACTCAAAATCAACTACCATATTCCACCATTTATACATCATATGAAAAATTAAAACTTCTCAGGTGCATACGTATGGCTTATAGTCACCATGTTATGGTGAAATATATTTTTCTTCCTTTTTTTATTTGGATGAGTATAGTGATGGAAATAATTTAAATATAAGATTATTATAAAAAAATAATTTTTCATTAAAAATTAAAAATCCACACATTCCAATATCATTTTACTTATTAAGGTAATGATATCATCACTTATGCTTAGGTATGACCTGTCGTCACCACAATGAAATGTGACTCATTTTGTAGATCCAACAATCAAGAAAAGATCTAAAAATGTATATAATTATTAAATATAATGTATATTAAACATATATAACTATTAAGATGTTTTATCTATATCCTATGAAAAATAAATGAGATATTTATGAAAAAATGTGCATAGGAAAATGGGGTAGTTAACAACCAAAACATGGGTAATGAAAAAATATTATCAATGAACAAGTGATAAAATAATACAATAAGTTCATATATGATATATTAAATAGGAATAGTTTTCTAATATAAGTTAATAAATTTAATAAAACCATTATACATGTGGTTAAATCTCCTTCAACTAAAGGAATCATTGGGTATGGGTTTTTCTCATTTCACATTTACTTATGTGAGATAAATGTCTTATTCACCATTATTCTTGTTGTGTGATGTATATACTACCTTTAAATGTATTTTAAGTTTATTATAATTAAATTATAGTGATTTACATATCCATTTGAGTATCTATCTTTTATAGGATTTATTTCTTCAAAGTAACCAATTTGGTAGTGGATTTTGGTCACAATTTTCCTTCTTTGAGACATTTGTTATATTATAAACCTATATTTTATAATGAGGTGTACATACTACTACATTAAAATTTTATATCAATAATATTCTATTCTCACAATATTATATGTTTAATTTAATGTTATTCCTTCATGGGTATTATAATTAAAATGTTTCAATGTGGAATGTGATACTCTGTCTTGCTTAAAGATTATTTTCCTCAAGAATTTTTCTATGATCTCATTTAAAGTATTTTCAAATATTTCATCATCCTATATTAAATATTGAACATTATCTGGTATTATCTATAATAATACTATCTACCATAATTTAGTAACTTTTTTATGGATTGTTTTACTAGGGAATGATTGATATATCGTATGACTAATAATTGATTTTGTTAAGACATGATGATTTAGTTGTATTATTTATTCATGAAAGGAATGAATTTGACATGAAATAATAGGTGAGGACCATATATATAATTTTTTTTTGATGTAATAGTAGTCTCTTGATATTAAATTAAACAAATAAACCCTTTCTTGTATGGGGTAATTTTCAATCACTCAAGAAAGAGTTGGAGAGTAGCTCTATGAGATAAAACTACATGAGAATCACTTTTTTGTGCACTTCTTAAGCTCCAGATAACTATAAAGGGAAAAATTAATTCAAAAATAACAAATATGAATATTGTATCAATATGAGTTCCATGTTCACAACATCACAGGTGGATCCCAAACAATATGATATTATTAGTCATTTTTTGTCCAATTAATTAAATATCAATGTTAATATTCTACGTGGAAATAATATACAAACCATGTAAACTAGTAATCATGGGAAAAAAATTAATGAGTTGTAGAAACGTTAAAAATAATTTTTGGAACTATGAAAAAAATAGTGTATTATATGAATGTATGTTGAAACATTGGAAAGAAGTAAAGTTAAATAAATATGAACACATACATGTAAATATCAAATTGTTCAATAAGGATAGCTATGGAGTTATTGTAAATCCTTACAAAATAATAATAAGGTTACTTCCAAATATTGGTTTTAGACACTTACTATGAATACAATGGCATGTATTGTTTTTTTAATTACTTTTTCTAATTATGTGAATCTCTAGGGATAGGTTGTATGATACTGTGTCTTAGAAAAGTATAATTTCCCCTATCCCTACACTTTATTTTAAAGTAGTTGATATTTCCATATAATTGGTTTGAAAAAGATCCAAATATTTTCATATGAGAACTATATAGTTATCATTTTGACTATATATTTCCCTAGGAATATTTAAATTTACTTGTATTTCTATATAATCCCCATAGATTTTCATTATTTATCATATGGTGGATGGAATTAGGATATATTAGGAAGTGACTGAGGGTATTTCGATACCATGGGAAGGTAAAATTAGTGTTTTATGGGTCATTAATTATAATTATTATCTAAAAACATCAAAATAGAGTTGTTTTTTAGTTGTTCTGTTCAAATTTTTCTATTAGGTATGGGAGTGAATTTATTTATGTGGGTATTTGATAAAGTATATTGTAGAATTATACAATGTTTAAACATGTTTGTTTCCAGTTTTTATTATATTCTTAAGATCCTCTATCCAATAAAATCTTTCTTACAATGAAACAATTTATTAGATTACAAGTAATTATAATTTTTATTATTTAATTTTTTAGAAAAAAATGAATGAGTAAATCATAAATCAAATTAATGACATCTAGTTTGCTTCCCAAGATGCATTTAATGGTTTCTAAAATTTATTTTTTTATCAAAAGCCCCATGAAATCCTCACATCACTTGTTTAGACTATGTGAGAAATGTAGGTGGATACACTACAACCCATATTAGTTTTTATGTGGAAACCAAAATTGCACAAAAAGGATTTCACCCATCCAGGTGAATCCTTAATGTTACATGAATTGTTATTGTACGTAATGCACATCTAAAGTTTCTTGGAATTTAGATGTTTATCAAAATCTAAACTATAAATTTCCTCTAAAAAGCTTGTTGGCTCATTGTTTATGAATATTACTTCATTATTTTTTTCTCTAAGAAGTATGAATCTCTTAGAATCATGATGAATTCTATTAGAACTTTGTGTTTTTTGAGTAACTAGAGTTGGATATTCTTTAGAAATTTTGTAGTTTCAACTCAATCACTATCTTAATAACACTTGTTATTTATTTTTTATTGATTTTCTCAATGTTAAAATTTACTCCCACTAACATGCTTAATAATATAATCCTTCTTAATCTATATAATAGTCCGTGCAAACAACACATTATCCTCTATAAGTCTATATCAATAATGAAAAAAACCCATCTCCAATAACTCAGAAATGATTTATAGAATATCTTATTATCATTAGATACAAGAGATCACATCTTAAAGGGTCAATATGTTTAGTAGTTTTAATGGAAAAAAAATATTTACACGATTCATATATTACATTAGAAATATAAAAAACTCATATCTTAAGAAACATTTTAGTATCCTTGATATTATTTATAATATCATTATTTATATCCCAGGAACAGGGAAAAAATAAAGGGTGAGACTATATTCTTTGTAAGGACTATGTACAGTGGAACATATAATGATTAAATAAGTAATAATAAATATATAAAATAAAATAACAAAGAAAACACATTTCAATTAAACAATATTTCAAGAAAACAATTAATTAATGGATAATATCTATATTGAAATGTCGTAAATAACAATAAATGAATTCCAAATGATGTAAATTTTTAAATTTGGATTTCATGATCTCAATCATCAGGATATCTTTACTATGAAGGCCTTGTTTCAATTCTACACCAACAACTCATTATATATTTATGGATCACTAGTCTGTCTCATGAGACATGTAGATGCACTAAGGGGATATCTATAACTGGTCCCCATCCATAAATACATGTCCATTGAATTCATCAAGTATTTAATGGTAAATTTAATTAAAAAACAATATGTCTTATTAATAAATTTTTATATTGAGTAAATGATAAGAAATATCAATATTTATTCATTCAATATATTTACTTTTATAGTAAAACGCAGGGTGTATAATTGGTATATGGATTGAGAAATATGGATATACACGATAAAATGAATATGAATGTTTAAAAATAATTTAATTTACAATAAATAATAATCACAAGAAACCGTATTTTTCAAGATAAATATTATAAACACAAAATTAATAATATATAAATTATAAACATCCATTCTTCATAAATATAGACTTTGCAATAAATTCATGTTTTTGAAGAATAAAAAAAATGTAAGAGAAAAAATAAAATAATATTTTATAAATAATTTTCTTATATAAAACCATTGAATTAATTTATAAGAATATAAAATACTGTAAAATAGTTTTGTTGATGGGAAAATATGTATTTCTATATCTATTAAGAAAAACCATACTTTTTGACATATTGTAATAAAATCCAACAGTCCCCCATTCAATAAATAATAGAATAATTCAATTAAAGACTTGTAAAATTGTATGTGTAATATAAAATTTATATAATAAATAATTAGAGTAAATATAATAACTATCATAAAATAATTTTAAAATAAAAATGGATATGGAAGGAAAATATACCTGATAAAAAGAGAAATTAGATCAGATTTTATTTTAAACCATTATTTTCTAGATTAAAAAGAAAAAAGAGAGGGAAAATTAAAATAAAATATGGAAATAAATTAAATATAAATAGTATAAGAAAATATTTGGTGTTATTTGAATTAAATATTATAAAATTACTTCATTGAAAATAAAGGCCATCTGAAAAATTCGACAAAAAAATAAATTCTAACCTCTTGGGTAATATTTAAACTATTAATAATCAAATGTGTGATGTGATTTGAAACATTAATAATAACTAATAAATATATATTCATGTAAAATATATTAAATTGGATTTATATATACCATATAAAAGTAAATATGTATATAATATCAAATTTGTCTCAATAGATCAGAAATTAAGAGGAATTCCCTTATAAAAATATTGATTTGCCTCTTAAGTTATATCCACCTTCTATATAATAAATATAAATTTACTACTATTAGATAAATAGAAAATATACATATCTAAAATATCATATATGATCCAATTATATCGTCTTATCACACATTTTTTAAATATACAATTAATATTATTGTTTTTGGTGTTAACTACTTCATTTTTTATGAATATTTTGATATGGCAATTATCGTGAAAATATATTAATCATGGTTGTATCATAATTATATTTTTAATATTGATATAAAAATAATAGATATTAATTATATACTTATTTAAAATCAGTTTTGAAAAATGGACTTGAATGTGAGTCACATAGCTTCGTAGAGATGGTAGGTTCTGCGTACTCATGAGCAACGTTATCATTTTTTACATGTCGAAGAATTTGGAAGTATATGATATATTTTAATTTTAGAATTATAATTTTTTAATTTATATCATATATATTTTTGATCCATAATTATCAAAATCCATGTGATGTTGTAATGGGAAAAAAATTACATTCATTTGAAAGCAGTAGTATGTCGTACACTTGAGCGATGGTTTTCATTCCCATTTTTTGGAGAACGATATGGATATATATTTTTACATTAGAATTATAAAATATAAGAATATTTTATATTCCGGTGTTATTATATATATTTTTTAGTAAATAATTTAAGGTGGTAAAAGAATTAGAAAAATGATAGTTATTGGTGAAGATGATTACCAATTCATTGAAAGAACTCATTTAAATCTCATATTTGCGGAATAATGGTTGTTATTTTAGGAATAATGGATCCTATAGAAGATGGATAAAGATGTTTAAATGGGTTATTTTGTTTGCACTAAGTGGATCTAGGAGGTGTATATATTGAGGAAAGGTTGTGCCTTTTGTAGAAAATGGAAGGACACACATAGAATTAATTAGGGATCTTTAATATAATAAATTTAGGTGAAAGTGGAACCATGTGGAAATAATTTTTATGATAATATTAGATATGGTATAAATACATATAAAAAATAAATTTTTATACGTTTAAGTGGTATTTCGAAGCATATATTTTCGTGTAACCTCTTCGTTAAACAATTTTAACCATAACAATATTAATGGAGTTTTTCATCCTAATGGGTTATAATTTATTATATAAAGGAAAAATTATCTCATAATTCACAATGGGATAGAATTTAAAACATTTTGGCCCAAATTGTCCACTCACATGATATTATTGATATTTAAGAAAATTAATAAAATATTATTTTTCGTAAAATATCATTAATGTAAATTTTGAGACTATTTATTTAATTTAACTTTTATGTCATCAATAAAAGATTGAATCATAATATATTCCTATTCACTATAAATAATATATTATTATAAACTTTAATTTCTTTTACCCATAATTAATTATAAAAAACATTAGTTTTATTGCTTTTAAAATTATATAGTTTAATTTTTCTACTACATGCATGTGCACAATGTCAGAACTATAAAAGAAATTAAGGTAATTATTTTTTCACTAAAATTAAAAAATTAAATGAATAAAATAAATTAATTATGGCCAATATAAACTTCATATTCATTAAATATTTATATTTACACACATATATGCAATTAAAACTAATTTAAGAAGTTTTTTACTTTTCAAACCTTGGGTAAGAATTGAAGTCATTAGAATAATTAACCAATTGTATAACTTTGAAATTAATAGGTATCCAAAATATAATAATAAATAGTAAATATATAAATAAAATTATATAAAATACTTCTTCCTTCTCAAATATTAACTTCGGGGAATAAAAAATGAATGTTTTAGTGTTACACAATCACTACATTGGTAATAAAAATGATTTTCATATTTACTATAAAATTAATTATAATTTATATTTTTTTATAATTTATTATGATTCTATTGTAATATTTTCATACAGTATTCCATACATATATTTAATAAATTGTTAAATAATATTTATTTCTTAAAGATATCTTAAAATACCCTGTATTTCATAAAAACTATATTTTTAACTATTCATAAAAATATTACATCATCTAAAAAAACAAAAAATTAATCCTATGATAAATTTATAATTTTTAATAAAATAATTAAATAATTTTCCTCAAATTAATTTCTATAAATTATTGATGTTAAATTTATTATAAATGGCTAAAATTTAGTGGAAAATAGTTTTTCAAAAAATGTTTTTTTATGAAAAAAAATAAATGTACACTAAAATCATGAATAAATATGATTCCAATGCAATTAATAAAATTATGTATAACATAAGGATTTTTATATTCATTCAATACCCAATAAAAATAATAATTGTATTTTTCAATGAAATGATGTGATTGTTTTACAAAAATATATATTTCACTATTAATTAAAAAATTCAACCTTTTTATAAAAATTTCAAAATTTCAATCTAAGATAATTTCGATATATAAATTTAGAAAATTATTTAATATAATCCAAATAATATATCAATACTTTTTTTTTGTTTTTCATTTAAATTTTTTTTTATGTAAACAATGATATCAAAGAATATAGATTTATTTAATGATAAATATATCATAAAATCAGAAGGTGTTAAATTCTACCCCCATACATGAATATCATCATTAAAATTATATCACTTTGGTATAGAAAAATAAGGATAATAATGAATCATTACATCTCCATATTATCACAAACATTCTTAAAATTTATGGTTTCACCACAAAACATTATCTAGATAAGTTGTCTTGTTGTGTAGAACATTCTCTTTAAAATCAGTAATCCCGACCGGTTGTTCCAAAGGATATAGAAATTAATCTAATGGTAAGATCTATAAGTTTATTATATGTAAAGGATCAATTATAGACATCCTCGTGACAGATCCATGGATCATATCAGGGACTTGAGATAAATTATGTGGAAGAACCAATTGATAAGCTATCATCCCCAAGTGATCAATAATTTCAAAATGAAATATATATTTTGGGACCGTATTTCCCATCATTACAAATATCATAACATTATTCCAAAAATATATCCATAAGAATACCTTACCACCAACATCAAACTCTACACATCTTTAATAATTATACTTATAACTTTTTTCTGACTCTATGATACCCTTTTTTGTTTTGAATGGATCTTACATTCTATGCCAGGTCTTAAACTAGATCATGTCCCAAACGAATTATTTCTTCAAATTCATCACACCATGGTGGATTTATAAACTTACTTTAATAGAGGTCTTCATATTTATCCATATAAATCCTAAAGTGAGAGCTATTTTCATAAAAAAATTCAATGAAATAATGGTCTTGATCTCAACCACCTTTGAAATTATAAAAGAATCATTTTAAAATGCATTCTATTATCTAAAATGTCATCCCAAACTCACTATAATTTTTAGGATTGTAATAAATAATAAAAATAAACTTTTTATCAATAGATTTATAGTATTATCTTTAGATTTTAGGAAAATTGGGGATCACGATCAGATATGATTGAGAATAATTGTCCATGAAAATTATTTGGTGGCATAACATTATTTACAATGGTAATTTTTTATTTCTCACTTGAATGCTATGTTTCACCAGTGACGGAACATAATCAATTATACACCCTATATCTTCTTTATGATATGATCCAATGTTTTTCAAAACCGAAATTGTAAAGACATGAAAATTCCATATACTTTTTTTAATTATATGGAATTATTATAAGACTACAAAAATTGATGGCACGTGAATACGAGTCCTAGAGAGAATGTAATGAAGGTTTAATTTTTTTTAAGGTACATTTAGTAAATGTGTAGGAGAAAATTTAAGTCTTTTGAACTGGTGCTCAGATAAAAAATTTACGGAAATTGTTGGACTCATAGTGTCTAGATTCACTTAAGGTAATCTCAACATTTTTCTTAAAAATACTTAAGGAAAAGTTAATTTTTCGAAATTTTTGAATAAAATAAAAAAATAACTAAAAAGTTATTTTTTCATTTTTCAATAATTGAGAAGTGAATTGTGGGATATCGGTGTAATTTCCGGGAAAAAACGTATGTCATTTAATTACTTGAAACTATTGTAGTAACTAAAATTATTGTGGTTTATTAGGATCATTAATTAAGATTCATTAATGAATCATAATAATCAACCAATGAGGGAGGTTATTTTTATTTTACTTAATCAAATATTTGGACAGGTTTTTCATAACCCACGGAAGGACTCCTGGTGAAGTGTTGGTGTCATATTCTAACAAAGAAGAATGGAGATTCTAAGATGCCATTGTGGATTTGATTCAGAGATTATTGAATGTCAATGAACACATTCAAACACGGACCCTTCTTCCTCATCTGTAGTGTCTTCCAACAAGTTCACGACAAGGGTTTTGATTTATATTTTATGAGTTGATGATCTTTGAATTAATTCCCCATTATGACGCAAACGCAGAGGGCGAGAGATGAACTGAATAAGCCACTGACGCTCCTCCTATCTCAGTTTGATGCGTTCTTCGTGGGCGACCAAGAAATTTTGTAGCAATAATAAACTGAGGGTCACGCAGTAAATGTGGTGTCACAAGAATCCTCTTGGTGAATTCATGAAGAAAATCGGACAACCAAAGCTTCACTAGTGGCTCGTAGAAGCATAACTGGCGTGGTAGAGATGATGGCTGATGGCGGTGAAGGGATGGCAGTGCCCACAAGTGCTGTTGCGGACATGGGCGGCTGGCCTTTTAAGATCGCATTATTGGAAGGCCACATGCCTCAAGCCAATAAGAGTTCACAAAGAAAGTTTCCCAGCTCCATACATAGCTGAGGCGGACCCATGTCTCTATGTCCCACCCTAGACTAGTATTCCAGATCGGTCTGCTGGAGGGGTAGCCCCATCCTCAAGCTAGTTTTTGGAAAGCCCGAATGGACCACATTTGTTTGGGAGGTGTGCGGACCCCAAGCCCAGCAGGCAGGCCAAGCCTAGCCAGTGGGTCTGGCTGATTCCCCGGCCCGACAGGCCGCACCCAGCCAGGTGGGTCATACCAGTCCTGAAGCCTAGAAGGTCGAGCCTATGGCCCATCGACCCATAACATGCCCAGAAGGACCGGGCTAGGCCCAACCAGTTTGGGATGGGCACAAGATGGTGGTTCGGGTCCGTTTGACTCGGTCAGGCCGGACTCAAACCCTTTTTAACCCAATTATGCTTAAATGCCTATAACCTACAGACCGGGGCTCTGATTGATGCACCATCTATTGAGTTGGATCCCTTATGATATAGGGGTACTTCGAGGCACTTTTTTGTGGAACATCATGGAGTTGATGTATGACCGATGGATTGAGGATCAGATCGTCCATGAATCAAGCATGCTATATGAGAGAATCTAGTATCTGGTTGTGATGTGATGAAGAACCATGCGATCCTCTGTAGGTCAGGAGTTAGAGATCCTCTTTGGGTCATCACTTAGAGAGCCTCTATGTGTCAGCAGTTAGGGAACCTCTGTGGGTCAGTACATAGTGACCCTCTATGGGTCATCACTTAGCGATCCCTTGTGGGTCAACACGTAGCAATCTTCTATGGGTGAGAACCAAGTGATCCTCTGTAGGTCGGAATCTATAAATCCTCTACAAGTTAGCACCTAGAAACATTATGTAGTCTAGAAAAAAAGCCTCTTGATAGAATTAGATGATCTACCTTTATAACTAATCATCCTAATCCATGTTCTTTATATTGTATACCTAGTTTTAGTTGAGTCCTTTACATGGTGTTTTGTGATTGAGATCGTGATTTTTTTTCCATTTTCGTATTCTGGGAGACCATTGAGGGTCTCGGGGTTGCTACTCGTTATTTTTATACACACCCCTACATAGGCTTCACCCACGCCTTGTTTTGTCTTGTCTAGTCGACGTGCAGCCTTGACTGAGTTTTGAGAGCCAGGTTGAGACAATTTACGGAGGTGACTGGTTGATGCAGAGAGACATAATGATGAGTATTACCTAACCATCAGGTAGTACCATTGGTGGATGATCTCAGGAGTTTTTTTTCCTTTTTACTATATTTCATTTTAGTCATGTTTTTGTTTTGGACAATTCAACTTCAGTTCACAGTTTTACTTTCAGTGGTTATACTACCTGGGTTGTTCTTGTTTTGTACCTGGTCTATGTGTTTGCTGGTTTAAAGGTAATTGCTTCCCATTTTTAGGGATATGTCTTTTCGGTGCTAGTCTCCAACCCCTGTCCTATAGAGGGCGTGCTTGGGGTAGTCACGAAATGGGCCCTAGGGGATGGTTCGTGAAAATGTGGTATCAGAGGGCAGTCAGTTCTACCAGAAGAACTAAGATTTTATGTTTTCAATGGTGCAACAATGTTAAGTATCTTGAGTCCAAGTTTCGGTTCGGGGAGTCCAGTGTTGGTGTGGTTGTCGAAGTATCTATAAAATAGGATCATGAATTATGATATCGGACTTGGTGCATGAACACACTATTTTTCTGTGTTTTGAATTTTTTTTTACTTTGGATCTTTTTGAGTCAGCTCACCAAGTATTTATTATTGACCGTGGTGCATATTTTTCATTATAGGATGCTTCCACATAGATATCCTGCCAGGATTCCCGTGAAAAATCATTACGACGGCCCACCGAGGGATGAGGCTTCAGTGAAAGTACCTCATATGGTGATGATACCTTCAGGTTGTGCACAAGTAGCACCACCACCGATAGCGTAGCATATGCCACCAGCCCCACCAGTAGACACTGCATGCTGACTGAGTGTGCTGCACAAGTCCCAGAGATAGAAGCCTCCAAGGTTTAGAGGTGAGACAGTTCCCCAGGAAGCTGAGGACTAGCTAGAGGCTATGGCCTGAGTTTTCCTCTTGGTTGAGACACCAACAAACAAGATGGTGATCCTATCTACAATCCTATTATATGTAACAATAGTGGGATGGTGGAGCCTGGTGCTCCAGACACAAGAGGATGTGACACTCTCTTTGTTGGACTTCTAGAGCATCTTCCAGGTAGAGTTCGTACGAGTGATTTTACACTCAATAAGTATTCAGAAGCTATTGTACATACAGTAGAGAAGCCTTCCATTGTCCTAGTACTCAGCGAGATTCACTGTCCTCTCTCACTACTCCACTAACATGGCACAATACCCATTATTCAAGGACCAGACTATTGAGTAAGTCCTCTGATAGGAGATCAGAGCATCAATTAAATATCACAACATCATGACGCAAGCTAGAGTTCTAGAAGAGCACTTTTTTGGATATCTTCCTTGCCGTGCAGGCACTGACAATGAGAATTACCACCAGACGAAATGAAGTTGATTCATCTATAGTAACCAGAATAGAGATGACTTAGAGTCCCAAATGGGATAGACCATCCAAAGGATGACCCCAACATATAGGGTGGGAGGTGTAGAGCTCATGAGTCTAAAGAGGTCATCTAAGGAATAGAGTCTGTTACTGTTGTAGGGGACAAAGACACATGGATCATGACTTTCTGACTCCCCACATGGATGATTAGAAGATAGTTGAGGGACCACTGAGTCAGTGATAGAGGTTTAATTGAGGAGTTACAAAGGGCGGCAGATGTGGAAAAGGATCAGGTCATACAGTAGGCGGTCGGTGATGATTTTAGGTCTTACCGCCACCCCTAAGGTGGTCCACCTTGACCATAGGGAGTAGGTGGACATATAAGAGCTCGAGTACAGGAAACATAGGCCTACAACCATGGTGCACCCGAGATTATTCTAGGTATGATATTTCTCTACTCCACCATAGCTATAGTTTTTAAAGACACAGGTGCCAGTCACTCTTTCACTTCCACAACTCTTGTTCAGAGCTCAGATATTTCGATGGGGTCTTTTTCTTGATCATTACAATTATAGACTCCCATGGAAGAGGATAATACAATTAAGAACTGGTGTAGGTAGTGTTATATCACTCTTGGAAAGGCGAGTGTCATCTGGGATCTTCAGGTTGAAATGTAAAGGTCATATATTATCATCATGGGTATGGACTGGCTATCCACAATCCATGCTCAGATAAACTATTTTATGAGAAAAGTGTGGTGTTACCATGAGGATGGGATGAGGTTTTCCTTCACCTGTATGAGGGGACCCATTGTAGCACAGGTTGGAATTTCTCGTAGGAGGGCGCAGGGGATCACTCATAAGTTGGATAGCCTCAACCATGTTGTAGTGGACAAGGGGAGTCTGAGAAATCCTGTTATTGTGGACAAGTAGGATAATGTTGTCCCTGATGATGTCCCAAGATTACCTCTTCATAGAGAGTTGGAATTTTCCATCAGCCTATACCCCGAGATGACACTGATATGTACACGAGTATATCATATGGCTCCCATAGATCGTTGTGAGTAGAGTTTATAGTGGGAGGACTTACAGAGAAAGGGGTTCGTATGACCCATTGTCTCTCCATGGGAAGCCCTTTTTTCCAATAAGGCAGATAGAAGATTGAGGATTTGGGTGGACTATCATCATTGAAATTAGGATACCGTAATGAATAAGTATCCTCTACTGCGGAGTGATGATCTCTTTGACCTGCTGAAGGGATCATGGTGGTTTTTGAAGAAGACCTCATATCGGGTGATCATCAGCTCATGGTACAGAATGAGGATGTATTGAAGACTTCCTTTTGATACTGGTATGGCCACCATGAGTTCATGGTGATGTATTTAGGTGTGACCAATGCTTTGGTAGTGTTCACAGGGCTCATGAACAGGATCTTCCAGCCTTATCTCGATCGCTTCGTGGTAGGTTTCATTGACGAAATCATGATATACTCAGCGTCGGAGGATGATCATGCTATGCATCTGTAGATAGTTCTAAATAAACTCCGAGATCACAAAATTTATGGCATCTCTCAAAGTTCCAGTTCTGGATACGGTAGTTCTACTTTTTAGGACACGTTATTTCAGAGGCATGATTTTCAGTGGATGTAGAATAGATAGAGGAAATTCTTTCTTGGGAGCCACCAAGAGTGTGACCGAGGTGCGAAGCTTCCTGGGTTTGGCTAGGTAATACAGGAGATTCGTACCTGAATTTTCCATGTAGTATCAGACTCTTCACCTTTGAAATAGAAGGTAGAGCCATTCTTGTTCCTAGAGAGATTCTAGAAGTGTTTCCAAGTTTTGAGGCAGAGTCTAACAAGTGCCCCCATCTTCAGGAAACTTGAATAGGGTGATGGGTATATAGTATATTGTGACACATTAGGGACCACATTGGGATGTTTCTGGAGCTAGGATCATGTGGTTATTGCCTACGACTCATAGAAGCCGAGGAAACACGAGAATAACTACGCTACCCATGACATGAAGTTACAAGAAGTGGTATTTTCCTTGATGATTTGGTGGCACTAATTGATGTGTGAATGATTTACCGTCTTCTCCGATCACATTACTCTCATGAATATCTTCTCACAGAAGGTCTTGAACCAGATACAACAGTGATGGCTAGAGTTCCTCCAGGACTCTAACTTTGAGATAGTCTACACTATTGTGAAGGGAAACATAGTAGTAGACGAACCCAAATGAACGTCTGGTTTACAGCTGCTGAGTGAGGTGAAAGAGAAACTTTTCATGATTCATATATCCTTCATGGAAAATGATGGAGTAGCTTACCACTATCCTATGGGAGTCACTACCCAACACCTTCTGTGATTCAGGGAGGCACAACTTGAATAAATTGACTATGAGGCCCGACGTGCTCAGATATCCTCAAGATGGGCACCAGAATGATTTTATGAAGGTGGGGAGAAAACCTTCCTTTTTTAGAGGACGCACAATGGTATGAGAGACACTAATAGAGGAGGAGTTGAGGGAGTTCGACACATCCCCTTTGGCAGTATATCATGGTGTAGAAAAGATGTACTAGGACCTTTGGTGTCAGTATTGGGTTCTAGGGGTAATGAAACCAGTGGCGGAGTTTATATCACGATGCGTCACTTTTCAACATGAGAAGGCGGATCACCTGGTTCCAACAGGCTTGACTCAACCACTTGAGTTTTCGGAATGGATGTGGTATGGAATTACATGGACATCATGATTGGGCTATGATGTACGTCAAGAGGCCATGATTACATCTTGGTGATCATTGACCGAATCACCAAGTCAGCCCACATCCTACCCATCTGAGACCAAAGATCAATAAAGGTCTCAGGATGCTTCTACGTAGAGGTGATTTTACTGCTTCATAGAGTTACATCAACGATCGTTATAGATCATGAATCTCCATTTAAATTTCGGTTTCAGAAGGGATTATAGGAGGTGTTTGGGACTCATCTATGCTTGATAACCAACTTTCACCCTCAGACAGGTGGTCATATAGAGCAGACCAAATAGACACATGAGGACATGCTTCGTGCTTGCATCCTTGATTTTGGAAGTAGTTGGGAAGATCAATTTCCATTTGTGGAGTTCACAAACAACATTAGCTATCACTACGCCATTAACATGGCACCATTTGAGGCCTTGTACAAGTGAATAAGCAGATCACCTCTATACTGGACACACTCAGGGGAGTCAGCACTTATGGGTACAGAGTAGGATTGGGTAACCACTGATAAGGTGCAGATCATCTAGGAGAAAAATAATACTGCACAGAGAAGGTAGAAGTTTTATGCCTATCATAGATAGAGACCATTAGAGTTTAAGGGGGATACCATGTCTTCCAATGGGTCCCACCCCAACAAGGATTGCATGGATTTGGTTGGGGAGAAAAGATATTTTTGAGGATAATAGAACCTTTAATGATTCTCCACTGAGTTGTCGAGGTAGCGTACAACCATGTCTTACCCCAAAGATGCACATGGGGCATGATGTTTTCCATGTGTAACATCTGATCAGGTACGTGTATGATCCTTCACACATTATTGACTTGATAAAGCTGGACATTAATGATGGGTGACTTTAATATATTTTCCAGTGGAGATATAGGATCAACAGGAGTGGGTGCTTCGGGGACAGTCTATCCCTCTAGTGTGAGTTTAGTTCCAGCATGAGAACCTCTATGAGAGAACATGAGAGTAGGAGGCTCAGATTCGTTCTCAGTGCCCTATTTTGTTTTCTTAACATTTATTGTGGATTTAAGGGATGTAAATATCTATGGTGGGGGAGAATTTAATTACCTATAAAGTTTTTATAATTCTATTTAATAATATGGAATTATTATGAGACTGCAAAAATTGATGGCACATGATTCCGAGGCCCGGAGAGTCCAGAACAAAATTTTGAAATTTTTTAAGGCACTTTCAGTAAATGTGAAAGCTTTAATTTCAGTCTTTTGAAATAATGCTCAGACTAAAAATATGATGAAACTATTGGAATCACAATTATGTTATTCTCTTAAGAGAATCATAACATTTTTTTGAAAAAAGTCAGATTGAAATTTTAATTCTTTGGACTTTCGGGAAAAAATAATAAAATAACATAAGAAGTTATTTTATTCTTTTTTAAACTGTTGAGAAGGGAATGGTGGGACCATGGTTTATTATTGGTTAATAAACTTGGGTCATTTAATGAAATCACTGTCTAATTGAAACCCTTGTGGTTTATTAGTTTCATTAATTATTATTCATTAATGAATCAAAATAATGAATCAACATTGTTGGTTATTTTTCTTTTTTTTTAATAAAAATTTTGGTGTGGGTTTTGTTAATGCATGGGAGGACTTGTGATGAAGTTATGGCAACATATCCCCCCAAAAACTAATAGAGTTTCAATGAGACCATTGAATAATCGATCTGTAGATCGAAGAACGCTGACGAACACCTTCGAACACAGACCCTCATTCACTATTTGCAGTGTCTACCAACGAGTTAAAGGTAGAGGTTTTGATTTATATTCTAATATTTGATGATATTTGAATTCCTTCCCATGTTATAATGATAATGCAGAGGGTTCGGGTAGAATTGTACAAGGCCCTAACCCTTTTCCAATCGTAGTTTGATGCCATCTTCATGGGTGATCGAGCAATTTGGTGGAAAGACAAAACCGAGGGTTGTGCGGTAAAGGAAACTTCTCGGGAAACCTATAGGCATAGTTGTGAAATATATTGGACAATCAAATCTTCACTGGTGGCCCACTGAAGCACTGCCGACATGACACCACTGGTGGGGCAGCGCTGGTGACTGGTGGCCACGAAGTGATGGAGGAGCCCACCAACATTGCTGTGGAATGGGCATCCGGCCATTGCCGACCACATTATGGGGGTGGCAACCAACGGGCTGCAGCAGAGGAAGGTCCACAGCTAAGGGGGACCTACATCCGCGAGTCCTGCCTTAGAACGGTCCACCAGACTAGTCACTATAGGGGTAGTTCCTGCCTTCCATCATTGGTTGGTGAGCATGAACAGACCACGCCCATTCGGGATTGGTGCAGACCTCATGCCCTGCGGGCGGGATGTGCCCAGCTAGTGGGCCAAGCCAGTTCCGCCGCCCAGCAGACTGGGCATGCGTCCTAGCAACCCAGAAGAAGCCTAGCCAAATTGGGAAAGGCCCAGCTTTCCAAGTCATGTCAGGGTCGGTCTGACTAGGTCGTGCTGGACCTGGACTATTTTTCACCCAATTTCGCTTCAAGGGACATATCTTCTAAACAAGATGTTCATTTTATGAACCGTCTGCGGTGATGGAATCCTTAGGATGAGGTGGTACTTTTTACATACTCTACCCAGGGTTTTGGAGAAAGATAGAGTAAGTTCGGGTGGTATTGATTCTAAATCCAACAGGACCCTTAGTACTAAAACGCCTATAACATATAGATCGGGCATCCAATTGACGCACCATATATTGAGTTGGAACACTTATGACATGGATGTCTTCCATGTTACTTCTTAATGGGACTTCGTGGTGGTTGAGATATGACCAATGGATTGAGGTGAAGATCCTCCCTGAATAAAGTGTCCTTAGTGAGGGAATCCAGTAGCTGGTTGTGACATGATGAAGCACATAGTGATCCTTCATCGGTCAATAGTTAGTGATCCTATGTGAGACAACACCTAGAGATTATATGTGGGTCAACAGTTAGTTATCCTTTGTGGTCCATCACCTAGAGACCCTATGTGGATAAGCACATAGCAATCCTCCATGGGTCTGCATGTAGCGATCCTCTGTGGGTCAGCACCTAACGATCAACAGTGGGTCGGCACATAGAGATCTTCTATGGTTCAACCCCTAGTAAAAATGTGCGGTATTTTATAAAAAGCATTTAGACAAAATCAGATGATCTAGATTTATCAATAATCATCTCTATTCATGTTCTTTGAGATGTATATCAGGTTTGAGATGAGTCTTTTACTTTGTGCTTTGTGATTGAGATCATGCTTTGTGGTTTCTACTTTGTGGAATTCTGGGAGACCATTGGGGGTCTCAGTGTCTTTAATGGGTATTTTTATATTCTCACCCTTACACGAGCATCACCCACACCTTGTTGGATCTTTTGAAGATGATGGGAAAACTCTAATGAGTTTTGGGATCTAGGTATAGATGGTGTATGGAGGTGAGATGTTGAAGAAGAGAGCCATAATGAGGAGTTGTACCTACCCTTCCAGTTGGATCCTAAACATAGAATCTCAAGAGATTTTCTTTCCTTTTTGTTGTATTTTTTTAGTTGTGTTTTTATTCTGGCCCATTCTAATTTTGTTCACACATTTACTTTCATCAGTAATACTATGTGGATTATTCGTGTTGTGTATCTGGTCTGTGGGTTTACAGGTTTAAGAGAAATGCCTTCCAATATTAGGGATTTTCCTTTCTGGTGCTAGTCATCAACCCCTGGCCTATGGAAAGTGGGATTGGGGTAGTCACGACACGAGCCACATGGGACAGGTAGTGACACAAATTATCTAACAATGAATATGATAACACATATATTTTCTTATAGTAAGGTGTAAAATAACTTGAATTGATGAATCATACTCTACGATTCATCTAGTTATACCCTATGGAAATTAAAATAATGAATTATATATAAAGATATCTCATTTCATTGACAATGATATTGAGATACAATGGACAGTTTTCATCTTTATCATATCACAACTTATGATATCACCATAAGTATATTATTATTTAAATTTTCTCTAAAAAATTAATATTAAACATGTTGAATAAATATGGAATTTTGATCTGATATCACTTTGTGTTTTGTGGAATCATGCCTTGCCCGACACAGTGGGAGAAACTAAATAAACAACTAGATTTATAATCATTGAATCATCCTAAGTATAAGGAATGTAATATAAAATAGTCTTACCTATTTTTCATTGTGCTCCATATTTAATGATCACAATAATGAATGTTTGATGGATTTCACCAACTGAAATCCAACAAAAGCTCACCTACACAAATAATACACCATCCACTAAAATCCTCATGAATTATGATAGGATCCATGAGACTCTTAAGGTGTGTTATCTCCTTCCCTAATAGATAAATAGGGAACAAGGAAAAAGAGAGAGATTCATATTTGTACGAAAATATAAAAAATACACTATTTTGGAGGATTATAACATTATATAGACCCCTAGACATTCACTGAAGTATATATGTGTTGATTACTTGCCATTAGAAGATAAAATACATTACCATAATTTACTGTTGTTGGAATATTTATAATAATTGGATTTTAAAATAATCATAATTAGTTTTTCATTTTATAAGTGTAATATCATGATGATTTATAATGGAATAAAACGCTATGGAAGAGAATAAAACTAATATCAAATATCATATATCCTATAATACTATGAGATATTAGAATCATAAGTCTTTAATGATGTAGATATATTAATTCATATGGTATACATCCCATGTATTACATAGATATCGATATTGATCAATCATACAATTTGATCCATCCATTTTTAGTGAACATCTAACAATATCCCTTCAACAATAGCTCCTCATCACATTCAAATATGAAAAAATATAATTTTTATAACCCAATTACATTATTATAGTTTTAAATATTATTCAGTTTGGATCTTCGTGATTTAATTGATATTTTATTTCAACAATCATAACATAGTATACATCAATCATAGTATATATAATGAAATGGGTAACATCCCACACATTTCATTCCCATTTGTTCTTTTCTTCCTTATATTTTCTTCTATTTTTAAAAACATTGGAGTCTTTTGGTCACTTAAAGGTGGTTTTTGGAAATTTTAGAGTGCAAAATGATCTAGACCAAGCCCTACACCATGCTTTTTTCAACTACGTGTTCCCTGTGTCAAAACATTAGAACCAAATTCATATATATGGTACTTATTGTAGGAATGTAATGATGAGTGTTTCCCTATCCACAATAGTTTACCATGCTCCACCATGGTCTGTTTGAGGCCATTTCCTAAAAAAAACCCAATGTTTTTTTAACCAAGGTCATACAGATATCATTTTATCAACATTTTATTTTTTTAAATGGTTGAATGATCGATTAATATACAAATTTGTTACTCAACACTTTTTTTCTTAACAAAAGTATTTAATTCTCATATTAATTCAGTTTTCATCATTTAAACTGAACATTATCCATAATTTCTTTAAATTATCATATTTAGTTCCTTTGTAAAGAGGTTTTTGGTATTCCATCGTCATTGGATAAATATTCATTTTTTCTTGACCCAATTGTTCTTATTTTTTATGCTATGTCACTAGAATGGAATATGAGGTTGGTTTTAATTAGGTTAATGTGATGGAATCATTATTGGTCCCTCATCATAGTGGTGTTTGTCTTCTTCCCCATAGGTTTTGGAAAACTAGATTGGTGTTTGAAATTTCAATTCCTGATAAAAGTGATATCTAAATTATTTCCAATCTATTGAAACCGTTTCTACTAATTTTATTTTAATTTTTTTTTCAAATTATTTCAATTAGAGGATTTTAATTTTTCATATAATTTTTGAAAAGTGATTGGTGCTTGTTGGACCTATTTTGAATATGGATTTTCCAATAAATTACAGATTTATGTAAAATGAATTTAAAATGAGAGAATGATTGAATGAAAGATATTAGTGGTGATTCATGAGAGATAATGGAAAGAAATTATTTTTTAATTGATGATGGATTAAATTTTATTGACAAGTAATAATTTTAATGAAAACCATTTGATATTTTTTCTTATGAAATGGAATGTTCTGAAATATCAACATCAAGATGATTTCAAATGATTGATTAAAATGAATGATAGTCTAATTAATTCATGATTTTTCAAAAATCTAATCAGATATTGGGTATTTAGATGGAAAGAATAGAATCTATACATGTACTAGATCTTCATAAAAATATATCTATAAAAAAATGATTACTAAAGTATAATTACAGTAGGGGAAAATTATTTTGGTATTATTATATTCCACATTGGCATGATATATGGGTATATATGCACACATGGAGTTATATTTTATGACGATGTTTGAGAATACCAATACTAACCTAACCCCAAGAAACATAATCCTGGGTTTATGTTTGTATTGTATTTATACATATCAATGCTTAATTGAAATTCCTATTCATGTCAAACATTTTAGAGATTATTAGTCATTACTGATTTTATAAATATTTTTATATCTGCATGTTTGAAGGAAATTAACTTTTGAACCTATTTTATTAGATCCATTGAAATTTTTTTTATATCATGTTTTGGTATGTACTATGAAAATCTTATTATACCATTTTTTATTATAAATTAGTATTTTTGTTGTATTTTATAGGATAATTCTTATAGAATAATTTGTAGAATCCCATTGGGATATTTTTTCTTACACCATACATTATTCTTTGGGAATTTATTGATTTTCTTATGACCAATTCGGTGAGAAAAATAATTATACATAGGGATAGTGTCTATAATTAAGGACCGGGATCTTTGGGAGTTAACAGTGATGGGATGAGTTAGTGTTCCCCTGATTTTTTGGATATATTACGGTGAAATTATCATTGGCTTTGAGATATTTAGTTTCATGACACGTCTACCATGAGGAGTTTAGTCATGTTGTTTATATTGAAATAATGAATGATTTTTTATTTTTTAAAATAATTTATTGAGTTTGGTTATTTTATAGCACACGGGGATTAGGAAGGCCCATAGAGACATGTTTTGATTGTTTTGAGTACATTTCATGGATGTGATTTGGGTTAGTTATTGAAAATTTTGTATTAAAGTTTTTTTAATAACAACTTTGATGACAACATATAGTTTTAGATATAACTGTAGACATGAGATTGGATTTTCATCATTTAATAGGAAGGTTACATGTGAATTTATGTCAAACACTGGTTTCAACCAACCTTAAGTTACAACTAAATACTACAGAATGATTTTTCTGATAAAATTTTATGATCGTATCAAAGAATATTTTTAAATCTTTACTTTGGTATTTGTGTTCCTGATTTTTTTTCTTACTAATAGAGTTGATGATCTGAAGTCTATTGACTATTGTTTCTTTAATGTCTATTATTATTATGTTGTACCATTCCCCTAAATATGTTTCAAAATATACCCTACGAGTATGCTACTAATGTACCACAATAAGAAAACCCTCTAGTTTATTAGATACTTATAAATGATTTTGTTCATGTAGTCCAACATTTGGGAAAATTATTTCCACATGTTTTTGTTTAAGATACAAAGGTAATACACTATATGAATAAAGATAACAATCATATCTGAGAGTTCCATTATCTAAAACCACCATAATTATGGGATACCAATGATCCTGATGATTTAGACTATTTTTTAAAGAGTTCGATAAATTATTTGTCTTCTTATTGAAGAAATGTTTATTAATGGTGAAATTTGATTCCTTCACACATAAAGGAAATGGAAAAAGGTAGTGGGATTCTATAGTTCTAGAAGGGAATAATGTTAGATTGTAGTGCATGGAATACAATTCTAATTTTATAAATCCTTTCTAGAAACAATAGATGGGTTTTTCTATGTTAAGGAAATTTTTAACATTAGTAGGGTGAATAAAAAGTGACTTGGTTCGGAAAAAAATTACAAAACTTATTAATTTATCACTTGAGGTTGTATTTAATTTGAATATTGACTATTTAATTTAGATGTGTCTTCGATAATGTACTTTGTGTCATGTTTCTTAGTGAAGCTCACTTAATATTTTGATGTACTCGATAGAGCATTGATTCAAATTCATGACTTGGATGGTATGTTGGGGTTAAAAGGAGTTCCTCCTCTAACCAACGGTATGTTGGGTATTCCCATTAATGCAAATAAAAGAAAATATGTGTCTAATAGTGGAATCTATAGTGATGTATATCAGTATTAGACTTCATATGAATCAATTGTAGTTGCTGTTAAAGGACCACTAACATATTTATATGATAGAAAAGGTTGGTATGCAAAGGGTAATTTTATGGAGGAACCAAATATGTACAGATCTTATAGATGATCATATCAGTTGAAGTGGTATTTTGAAGTTTTTACTTCTTGTGTAGTGATATATGATCAATTGTACTTGGATGATCTATGAAACAATACTATTCTGTAATAGAAAAGGTGTTCCAACCATATGAATCATGAAAAAAACTCCTTCACATGGTAAATTAGTATTTTTCAATGTGGGAACTCAAGAGGGGGGGGGGTGAATTTAGTTCCTACATAAAATTTATGGTTAAAACATTATGATAAAATCCCGTAATATGAAACATCCTAGTTAATTAAGGCATTATAGATGTAAATGTTAAATTGCTCAAAACGTCTCTCAAAGGTGGACTAGCCCTCAGTTAAATTAGTGTAAAAACATATACAACATTTGAAACGTGTTTACTTATATAAACACATATACACACTAACCAAAACTAACTTTCAGTGTTAATGTAAAATAGTTTTCGATATTTTAAATTATAAGTAGTGGAAAATAGAAAAACGAAGTATTACAAAATAAAGTACACAACAGAAATAAACAAGATGTTCATTCTCAAGCAGATACTTAATCCTCTCCACTTGGTGATCACCTTCCACCATGTAGTTTATATTAAAAATCATGATACACAGCATGTGTCGGGATTTAAAACATTTTTCAAAAACTACCAAGATCTCATAACCTCTACCACATTTCATTGTTGTAAAAACTAACAACCAGGACACACACGACCTCTACTATAGTTATACATTGAAATAAATGTATGGAATGTTTTGTGTGAGTATTTTCAGTATCAACTATTCTAAAAACATGAGACATTTTGTGTGTGTTGCAGACATACACACACTATTTAGAAATGTATGATAAAGAACATAATAGAGATAATTCTATAAGGGTTGAGTTTAGGAGGATCTATGTGTTTTCAGTTCATCTTTGGACTCCTTGGTTTAAAGAAATTTGAGTTTAAGTACTTCTATGGAATTTGTCTCGAAAACAGAGTGTCGCAACGTTAGGTTCGGACTTCCAAGAACTGAGGTGTTCAACATCATAGTTTTAAAGATATTTGATGAAGAACAACATGAAAGAATTGAACTTGTTCACAAAAATGATCTACCTAAAGATATTGGGCTCACAATGTATGTGATGGTATGTTTCCTTTATTCTTCAGGTATGTCGTGTAATATCTCTCTCCCTGCATGGACTTCCCTAGCTTGATCTTTTATTTTATTCATGATGACTAACTATAGAAATTATCACCCACATCCTATCTTCCTCGTACCTTTACAGTCTCCAGATATGTCTACATTCAACATTAATTAATGCCGGAGGCATTAAATTTACCAAATATGACGATTATAATAATCTTAAGAATATTGACATAGTATAGATTATAAGAGTATAAGTATTTGTAGAATGTTAGTGGTAGATTTCTCAATGGTAGCATCTAAATAGTACGCTTATCAAAGGTAGATGTGTGAATTCCAAAGGATCTTCTAGAAGTAACCATTCATCAACTGACTTACAATGGAAGCATTATAGAAGAAACCATGTAATAGTAATCTTAAAACAATATCCTTCTAATAGTAACCTTTTAGCGTTGACTTAGCAAGATTCTAGCAGTAGGCTTCCCATTAGCGACCTTGTACTAGTAAACACTAGTGGTAGCTCTACAGCAGTATCCCTTGAAAGGTAGACTGGTAGTGGTGAACATTCATTAGTAACTCAGTGGTATCGTTCCTCAGTCTTAACCTTCTAGAGGTAATCATCTAGAGACAACCCTCTAGCAGTAAAATTCTAGTTGAAACCATATAGTCGTAAACTTTTAGTGGTGACCTTATAGTGGTAACCATCTAGTGGTATCCTTCTACCAATTACCTTACAGCAGTAACCTTCTAGTGGTAACCTCTAAAACAGTGGCCTCAACCGGTGACATAAACTGAAGGCCCCTAATAGAGACCTTCATACTGGTGACCTTTTAATTAGATAATGTTACACTGTAAACTTTATCAAGAAAGTTTTGATATTAAAAATACATAATTTTTACATGGTAAAAACTATAAAAAATAATGTTACATGATTATCATATAAATGAAACATTATTTTATTTTATCAGAACATGTGAGTCCAACAATGTCCCCCTTTTTGACAATCACAAATAATGGCAGTAAAATTTAGAATAAGTATTATTGTATTAGAGTTATGTACATTTTCAAATATCCTAAGTAGAATCAATTCAATATGAATGGTATCAGGGATAAAAAAAATTCTACTAAAATATCAAAATCCAAATGTAAATATTTTTAATCAAAGTTAGAATATATATTTATTAGTGCAATGAGTAAAATAATTACAATGAAGTAGAGCTATAATACCATAATATTGAACAAATTTTATTGTTGAAAATATATTTGAGAATAAATGTATAAGAATTTATTATATGGAAGGGTCCAATATTAAAAATTATCCCCCATTGTGATTACCAGAGAAAGATAAAAGGAGACAAAAGGAAATCATTGTATTAATGAAACATGTGTAAATTAGACAAAAAAGATTACAATGATCCCTATTAGATAATATGGCCACCCAAAAATACACTTCAGATATGTCCATGTGAGGTTTTCCTTTGGGAGGTGAGGAGGAAGGTTTCGAAGTTGGAGGTACATGCCTATGTATAGAAGTACCCATGGTAGGAGGAGATACAAGATAAGAATCATTAGACTGATAATTTTTAGATCTCTGAGGAATCATAGGATTCATGATTCAGATTTCATATGCATGAGTCAGCAAAGGGGAATCTTTGGTAAATATTGATCTATCTAAAGAATAAGGCATGGGTTGATGGACAATAATAGGATTACAATCCACATGGAGAAATTGTAGAAGGTGGTTCCTGAAATCCATAATTATGTTGCATCTTCTTTCCATAGTTGAGATGAAATCATTCTTATTCTCCATGAACTTTTACAAAGTTGGAGTCAACTCCCTATGACTACTAACTTGATCCATAAAGGCTTGAATAAAAGTTGGTATTTCATGTTATTCAATAAAAACTTTAAATGACTATCTATCTGATGCTTTTTATAAATCCTTTTAAAATAAAAGTCCATCTGCTATTTGATTTCCTTCCGATCTTGGGTATCCTCCCACATGTAATCACCTAAAATATTATGAATTTCTATGGTAGAGTAAATGGCCTGAGTAAAAGACTGAGGATATGAGGTAATTGCACCAGAGAGATTCTCCATTTCTTCTCTATCAACAGATCTGAAGGTTATTAGATCAACATGAGGAGAGGAAGATGAGTAAGCAGATGCAAAAAAATGGGCTATGGTAAAATCAACTATATCCGTAAAAGAAATAGTTACTCTACTGATCAACCTCTTCTAACAACCATCCTAACCATACAAATTCACTTCCATAGACTTCTTAAATTCCTCAAACACAATTAATAACTTTTGGAAAACACATTTAACATACCAAATTCCTTTTTCCACATGATACTGTGTAGACATATATGATTCTAATCTCACAACATGCTATCTCATAGTCTCCACAGATTCTACCAATGATAATACTTGATTCTGTCATTCTCTCACTTCATGGAGAATATTTGATTGAATGCTAGACAATAATTTCCCCAAAACAGATTCCACAAGATCTGGATTCAGAGCCATTGTTCTCTCTATCCAAATGATTCTTTCATCAAAGAATCTCTGGAATTATGATTTCAATAACTCAAGTTCATCCTTCATAGAATAATATTGAGGTAGATGAAACACTGGGTTCACTATAGTGCTCTCTGAAATAGACTGAATAGGAGGTATTCTACTTGGCTTATAATTAACAGAGTTTTCATAGTCTAAGAGAAAAACCATGAATCCATGGTCCTCCTACTAGCCTTAAATTTCATGAATAATAAAATCTAAACCTATGGAAACCGGATCCTCCCCCTACCAGGGAGTTTCCTCTTGGATGATTTCAATCTCCTCTTCTATTCTTCGTTGATTAATTGATTCATCCATTGAGCCTACTATTTATTCTTTTACAGAATCTTCATCCACTTACCTTTCAAATCCAACAGACTCCAATTCCTATACCATTTCATTTTCTCCCATTTTGTACATCCTATCAATGGACTAGGACTTAGGAATTCCTCTTCACTTTCATCATCATCAGCTGTTTCAGACTCCTCATGATCAGAGTCAACTTCTTCCTCCTTCTGTAAGTTCTTTCCAAGCGTATTGTCTCTTAAAACATTCTCCACGCATTCTTCTTCAATGGTTTCCTCTTCATTAGTGTCCCTTAGGTCATTCTCACTTCTAGAAAAATTCATTGGTGGGATAGGCTCACCAAATGATACAACACCAACATGTGGACATGATGGAAGGTCATGATCACTCATGTCATCTATAAGAGAATCCTTCCATTCTTGCACAACTACTACCTCCCATTCCTCATCTGAATACCCTGGTTTAACATTATCATATTTTAAACCTAGATCTATTTGATCCTTTGGCCTAGTAAGACTGACAATAGGGTTTATGTCTGAATATAGCATAGCCTCATCTCCCACCCATTACCTATTCAATGTGTTTTAGTTTATCCACATACACTAGAAAATCATTTTTGTAACACAAATTATGTCTTTTAATATTATTGTTTCTTCATTATTTGATGCAACTCCTTTCACTTGCTACATAAATTATATCAACTTGGCATTAAGCAAAAAAATTGACTTGGAACTAGGTCTAGTCATATCCTCTATCTGAACCATAAAAAATCTGTAAATATTTTTCCTTTATCCATGCCTCAACAAATACAACAAAAATATTCCATGATATTTCATACTAGCATTGTCCCCTCCCCTAGAAATAAATACATGTAGGGTAAACAAAAACATTAATTGGATTTCCCCATCCACCTCAGCAGCAATTACCTTTCTAGGGATTCCACTCTCTGTATACAGAGCCTCTTCATAGAAGAAAATATCACTAGTAGAAGGAACCACTCAAGAATAATAGTCAAATATGACTTCATGTAGGACTCATAAACATTCATCCCATTAAATATAAGAGAAGATCACACTAACTCCATTTAACATTCCAAGCATTCAGTTCTCATACTGAGATTTTTTGGACTTCAGAAACTCATAAAACTCCATTTTTAACTTCAGGTAATATGGTCTATTGTTGTTTGAGAAGCATTCTACCAAGTCATGAGATTCAAGTGCCTCCATCACTATAGAATTTTTCGACAGAAGCCATTATAAACCTAATTCATTCTCAACCATCATCTACCTCTTCGAAAATGAGGATTGATTGTTGTTTACATAAATTTTCTTCCACTTATAGACTTAGCTCGAGGACTCTTAGGGTTCAGTGCATCTCCTTCATCACCAGCCATTAGTCATTTTACTCTTTCCATTGTAATTTGTTACAATTTTAGGTTTTTAAAAAAAATTTGGGTTTAAGGCTTTGGGATCAAATGGCTCAGGAGAGGATTGATGTGGATCAAAATGTGAGATAGCACTTTGTTTTTATCATTTAGGGATAAAAAAAATCGAGTAAATGAAATTAATATAATTAAAATGTTACATATTCCTATAGAAAACTCTAATTCCAGGACCTATTAGTGTAGTCGACTGATGTTAATGTGCCAAACGTATGTTCTATCAGTGAGGTCTATTGGTAAGGTGATTTAACGGTGAGGTACAATGGTGAGGCGTCCTAATGGTGAGGAGTCCTCAGGGTGAGATGCAATGGTGAGGTGTCCTAGCAATGTGGTTTCCTTAACTGAAATTAATCATACCTTACTCATGTTTTACGTAATTTAACCTCCTATAATTTAAATGACTTTTAAATATATCTGCAAATTTATGTTCAGTTCCAATGAATTCTAGAGTGTTATCACCACTATGATAATGATCTCTCAAAAAGTGGCATCTCACATCCCTGTGATTTATACTAGCATGAGATACTGGATTTTTCTAGATATTAATTGAACATGTATTATCAAAAAATTTAGAGACTTTTTTGAGTTGATATCCATATTATAGTAAAGTGTGTTTCATTCCCATAATTTGAGCACACCAATTACTATCAGCAATGTGTTCAACATTGGCAGTGGATAAAGAAACAGAAATCCGCTTCTTACTACACCATGATACTAGTGTCTTTCTTAAAATGAAACAAGTTCCATAGGTGTTCTTTCTATCTAACATGAAACTAGAAAAGTTATCATTATAATATATTATCAAATAAAATGATTCTCATCTTGGATAAAATTGTCCAAAGTTGTTAGTATACTTGAGATATTTAAACATCCTTTTAAAACACATTTAAATGATATTATTTGGTATTTTCTTGAAAACGATCACACATACTTAAAATCAACATAATATCTGGTGAGCTAGTAGTAAGGTAGAGTAGAATCTCAATCATACCTCTATAATTGGCTTAAACCACGAGTATACAAGTTTCATCATCATCAAACATAAAAGTTGTACTCATAGTTGTATCACTACATTTATTAATATCCAATCAAAAATGTTTCAAAATATCCATAGTATGATTACTTTTATTTAAAACAATACCATTTTATTGAACGATTTTAAATCCAAGTAAAAATAAAATTTATCCCATTATACTAATTTCAAATTCATTTTTAATCATCTTTGAAAATTTAGTACATAAAGAATTTGTAGAGGACCCAAAAAAATTCATATAAATTTTTTTGTACTATTAAAAAATCATTAGAAATACTTTTAATAAAAAGTGTATGATGAAATATCTATTTAGTAAAAACTTTTAAAATAATAAAAGAACTGATTCTATCATACCAAGCTCTAGGAGTTTGTTTTAGACCATATAAATCATTAGAAAGTTTAAAAACATGATTTATAAAATGGGTATTTGTGAAGCCAGTGGGTTTTTCAACAAATACCTCCTCAACTATATACCCACTTAGAAATGAACTTTTAACATCCATTTGATAACATTCTAAATTCAAATGATCTGGAAAAGATTGTAGTATTTTAATGTCTTCCAGTCTTCCTATAGGTGCAAAGGTTCTCTAATAGTCTATTCATTATTCTTGAAAATATACTTGTGAAACTAATCTTGCCTTGTTTCTAACTATATTTCCATACTCATCAACTCAATTTCTAAACACCCATTTAGTGCCTATGATAATAGTGCCCTTAGGTCTCTCAACTAATTCCCAAACATTGTTTCTTTCAAGATGATTAATTATGTGTTCATATCTATCACCCAAAAATCATCATTTATAGGATTATTAATATTTTGGGGTTCAAGATGTGAAAGAAAAGCTTGTTGTTCAGCCTTTGTTTCTCAAAGAAGCTCTAGTTTTTGATTCCCTATTCAGATAACCTACTAAATAATCTAATGAATGGTTATTTAGAGTTATAATACCTAAAGAAAGGGTTGTACTAGATTCCTCATGATTTTCTATAGGCTAAAATTCAATCGTCTCATATTCCTGAAAATTTATAGAACTTCTTGTTTTGACTGTGGGTTCACTATTTTTATCCTTAAGGTCTAGAATTCACATATCTTCCTCATGATATTCAAGAGATATTTTAGGTTCATGTGGATCATCCTTATAAAATTTGAATGGAACGGATTCTTCCACAAATTTGGTTTTCTTATCGAATACTCTATAGGCTTTACTAGAGATTGAGTGACCTAAGAAAATTCCCTCTTCATTTTTGGAAACAAATTTTCCAAGATTATCCCTAGTGTTAAGGACAATTACTTTTCACGAAAAAACTCTAATGTAATTAACCTTTGGATTCCTATTGTTCCATAGCTCATAAGGTTTCATCATAATAACAAGTCTAATTAACACTATATTGATAACGTAACAATCTATAATAATAGTTTCTGCCAAAAAATAAAGGCAGGTTATACTCATTACGAATTTTTTGGGATATCTCTTGATGTTTCCTATTTCTTCTTTCTACAACCCCATTTTGTGGAGGTGTTCTAGGAGTATAGAAATAGTGATTATAGACAGTATGTGAGAAAAAATATTCAAACTCTTGATTTTCAAACTCACAGCCATGGTCACTTCTGAAGGTCTTAATTCTACGTCCTCTATGATTTTCCACATACTTGGAATATTTAATGAAGAAAGAACATGCATCAATTTTATTGAGCTAGAATATATGAAAAATTGTGTCTAGAAAAATCATCTTTAAGAACATAGACATAGTTCTTCCCATTAAAACATGAAAAACTATATGGTCCAAAAAATTCCATGTGAACCAACTAAAGTTGGTGAGAAGTTGAAACATCTATATCTGGTTTGAAAAAATAACATTATGCTATCTTCCCTTTTGAAGAAGATTCAAATTCAGGTAAGTATCTAAATAAACCGTTTCTATTTAGATTCCTATCTGAGTGGACATTTCAGTTTCCTAATCTTTTGTTCCATACCCAATATACCTATTGAAAATCATTTAAACAAGAAAAATTTTGCTTATCTAAAGAGTTTAAATCAACATCATATACATTTTCATTTCTATGAGCAGTGAATGTTAAAAAAAATTTAGAATTCATAACATTGCATGAATCATATTCTAACTTAACATTAAAACCATCATCATAGAACACAGATACACAATGTATATTGTACTTTAACCCATCAACAAAATGAAAATTTGAAATTAATAAAGTATTAGGGTTACCAATTTGGCCTAAGGAGAGGATCTATCCCATATCATTATCACCAAATTTAACATTTTTCTCCATCGACATTGATTAATATCATGAATCATGAATAATATCCTATAATATGTATTAAACATCCTCTTTCCATGTACCATAGGGTTTTACAGGAACTCTTTAGACAATATTCATGTAAAATAGATTAAGTATTGGGTAACTTTGGTACCCAGATTTTCTTGGGTACAAAGAGGTTAGCAAGCAATGGTGTGTGAACCCATATTTGTATTATAGGTTTCCTATAATCAACAAATATGTTTTGAGAATTAAACTCTTTGTTTGGTACTTTAGAAATATATTTTTCAGGAGATAATCAAGAACTTAAACTTTTATTGAAATGTACACATTTTGGAATAAATTTGTTTTTAATAATCCTTCTCTATCCTGGTTGATTTAAAAGACCAGTTGTCTATTTTAGAGCAATTTGTTTCCCTGGAAATGGATTCATGGTATCCCTACAAATAGTAAACTTCACAATATGTCTTTAATATCTCATTTAATAATTTATGTTCAGCATTTTCTTTTAATAGCTGATCAAATTTTTCCTTTTCAATATCCAAATTCAACTTATTATTGGCATTTAATGCATGTTGTATTTTCAGTGATTTATATTTATCCTTGAGCTCATTAAATGTATCCTCAATCATTCCACTATAATCAAACAGTTAATCCTTAGACATATTTCCATTTTTATTTCACTCACATTCATTCCCAGAATAGTAAACATTCTGTATTAGAGAATTAAGTTTTACCTTATATGTTTATATCCTGAAACACATGTTTTCATGATTGTTCTATTGAGAATATGAAGTGTGTAATCCATTGAACCTATCTTTCAAAGCACTCCATGTATATTTTATATCCATTTTATATCTCGTGCGCTTGTCTTCATATTTATAAATAAGTTTATTCTTTTGGAAATATTCCATTACATGACGTTTTCGTTTACACTCATATCAGATTATCTCATTTTTATTGTCATTCCATTTTCTTTCTTTTTTCTAGTGTCCTTTAATAACATACTTCCCTCTACAGTTTTATTTTCTAATTAACTTCTTCTTTTTGTCAAACTTTTTAAATCTTCTAGAAAAATGAGCCATCTCCTCATTACTGTCAAAATATGTTTTTTTACAGGTGGAACTGCCTACAACATCCTAAACGTTTTCCTTGTCTTTCCTCTTTGAGGTAGTAGACTTGAATGCTATAGATTTATTTTTTGGTTATTCTTCTTCTTAATTCACATTAATATCTTCTTCATATATCGTGAATTTTATAATTAGTTCCTCCACTATTACCTTTCTTTTGTTGCAAGATTATCATATATAAATAGAAGTTCCTCTCCATATGTTAGTTTGGCATAAAACAAATATCATAATATGATCCATGCTGTCCCCTGGTTTCCCATGTAGACTCATGGTATTTACTATTTCATTGAACCGGAGACACATTTCAGATATATTTTCATTAGGATTTATTTTAAAAATATAATATTTAATAGTATAAGTATTTAATCTTATTTCTATAACATTGGTTGTTCCGTCATGGGAAATAGCCACGGTATCCCAAATTTCATATGATGTTTTACAGGTAAATATTCTTTTTAATTCTTCACCACCAAAATCACAATACAATACATTCATTTCATTACACTTATTATTATACATTGCTTTATTAATATGAGACCATGTTTCCCTAGGAGTAGTAGGTAATGTATGTTGTTATTCAAATGTGTCATAGATTTCAGTACCCATTCTTTCTAGATACATTTTCATTTTTAATTTCCACTGAGCATAGTTATTACCATTAAATAAAGGTGTCTTGTTTGTAGCCGCACCCTCATCTTGGTTATCAATAGATTACTAAAATTTAATGAAATATAAATTTTGATATGAAATAAATTTTAATATCATTATGATACAACAAAAGTCATAGTTGAAAAGAATTTAAAAATATGAAAAATAGTTTTGATTATATCAAAAATTACTCCTCTGATAAAAAATGTGGGCTAAGGTAAAAACTCAAGGGTGGAGAGAAATTGAGTTCCTTATTAAAATTTATGTTTAAAACTTTATGATAATATCCCGCAATTAGAAAAAAATCAGTTAATTAAGATAGTTGAAATATAAATGTTCAATTTCTCAAAAAGCCTCTCAAATGATGATTAGTCCTCATTTTAATCAGTGTAAAAACATATCCAACATTGGAAACAAGTTTACTAAATTAACGACATATACACACCAACCAAAACAAACTACGAGAGTTAATGTATAAAGTTTTTTTGTCTTTGAAATTATAATCAACAAAAAATAGAAAAACATATTATTAGAAAATAAAGTACATAGTATAATTAAACAAGAGGTTCGTTCTCAAGCCAAGACGCAATCCACTCTACATGGTGATCACCTGCCACCAAGTTTTTTATATTAAAAATCCAGATACACAGCTTGTATCGGGTTTTACAACAGTTTTCACAAACTGCCCAGGTCTCAACACCTCTACCACAGTTCTTCGTTGGAAAAACAAACAACTTGAACACACATTGATTTTTCCACAGTTATATGTGGGAAACAAAAATGTAAGGAATGATTGGTGTGAGGATTTTCAGTATCCTCCACTTTATGTAGTGGAGATAGTGTGTGTGTAACAGAAAAACACACACTACATAGAAAAGTAATATAATGATCAAAATAGAGCTTATTTTGTGAGGATGTAGTTTAGAAAGATCTATGTGTTTGTAGTTCAACTATGGACTCCATGGTGTGAAGAAATCGTAGTTTGATTCCTTCTCTAGAAGTTGTCTTGGAAACAGAGTGCCGCAACTTTAGGTTCTGGCTTCCATGTACTTAGGTGTTCAACTACTTGGTTTGAAAGGAATTCGATGAAGACCAATAAGGAAACCTTTAATTTTTTCTCCCAAATGACCTTCATGAAGCTTTTGGGTGCACAATGCAGGTGCTTGTATGTTCTCCTTATTTTTTAGGCCTGTCGTGTCATATATCTCTCCATTCATGGTATTCTCTAGATCTATCTATTATTTTATTCTTGAGTTCTGAAAGTATGAATAATCAAACCACGTGAGATATTCCTTGTACCTCGTGGGGCCTCTATATATGTCTACAATCAACATTAATTAATGTTAGAAGAACTAAATTTACCAAATATGAATGTTAGAATAATATTAAGTAAACTAATAATGTATAGAGTAGAAGTGTATAGGTATCAATGGACTTGTAGCGGGAGCCTTATCAATGGTAGCTTGTCAACGATAGACTTATCATCAGTAGACATCTGAATTCCAAAGGTTCTTCCAGTAGTAACTTTTTATCAGTAGACTTCTAGTGGAAACGTCATAGTAGCAACATTGTAGTAGTAAGACTAAAATGTCAATCTTCTAACAGTAACCTTCTAGTGGTGACATGGTAAGATTCCAGTGGTAGGATTCCCAATAGTGACTTTGTACCAGTAACCTCTAGCAATAGCTCTACATCAGTAGCCCTTGAGTGGTAGACTCATAGCGGTGAACCTGCATTCGAAACTCTGTGGTAAGGTTCCTCAGCAGTAACAATCTAGTTGTAACCTTCTAGATGTAACCTTCTAGTGATAACCTTCTAGCGGTATCCTTCTAGATCTAACCTTCTAGTGGTAACCATATAGAGGTATCCTTCTAGAGGAAATATTCAAGTTGTAACCTTTTAGAGGAAACCTCTCCAATAGTTGCCTCAACATGTAACTTTAACAGAAGGAACTTAGCAGAGACCTTCATACCAGTGAACTCTAACATAGAAAATTTTACACTGTAAACATAATTAAGAATTTAGTATGAATAAAAATACAAAAGAATTTACATTATAAAAACTATAAAAACTAATGAATCTTGATTATAATATAAATGAAACATGATTTTGGGTTGTCAAAATATGTGTGTCCAACATAGTCTCTATAGGTAACTTATATGGGTTATGTGACATTGAGAGGTACCATCAATATTTCATCATCATATATGACTACGTTATTTGATACTAGTGTCACTAATTTATTTCATATCTACCTATAATGTAAACATGTTGAATTTGATTTTAAAAGGATGGGGTTGAATCATCAATTTATTATTTAAAGAATAGTCCTCCTTAGATTGGGTAGAGGGAGACCCATTACATACCCTGAAGGTCCAAGGTCATGTGGCCTAACTACAAGGCTTCAAAGCCCAATTTTTGGCCCAAAGGACCCCTCGATGAACAGTACTGATACAGTACCTGCGCTGCTACAGTACCTGCTATAGTAAAGTCTTCACTATAGTACCTGCTATAGTCCCTCCACCACTACAATGTTTCCGCTGCTATAGTTACACCTCTTCTACAATAATTCTACCGTGCCCTACTATAGTACGACTACAGTACCCCAGAAATTTGCCACTGCCCAGATATATTCATCACAAAGATCATATCGACTGAAATATTCATTGGTTCTCAATTACATCCCCTGATAGGGTGTTTTTTGTCTTTAATGGAGAATGGGATGTGATTTAGAGTAAATATAGACCACATATTTTGTATTTTAGATGAATTATATCCATGTTTCTCTTTGAACTAGACTTTGAATATTTGTGTGGGGTTATTCCTCCTATATGTGATGATTTTTTTGATGTGCTTCAATCAAATTTTTTGGCTACCCATCAGTGTGGGATATAATGTTTTCTTTCAACATGATATGTGGTACCCAACCTATTTATATTTCCTATTACCTTATGAAACCATATAAACTATAAAAACAGAAGTCTTGGTTTGATAGATTGTTCTCTAAAAGCATTATTCGACCAACATTTCCCCTTGGGCACCGGTAGTGATTTTAACCAATAAGGCCAATTGAATCATACTTTGATGGGTTGATTTTCAGAAGATATATCAATTCATGGTCAACAATAATTAACCATTACCCTGTAAAGATGATTTTTTTGACTAGATGAAATGGTTATGTGGTTAATAAAAGATCGATCTTTGGTATGGTTATTACAAGGTTTGGAATATGGAGTCTGATACCATAATACCACCTTCATGAGATGTTATGGACTATATGATTTCCTTTTATATTTTTTACTCAAAATAATTTTACTTCCACGTTTATGTATTTGATAAACCCATTTTTTCAAAAGTAGAACAATTTTTTTGTTTTATTTATGAATGAAATCCTAGTTTACTATAAAAATCATTTGTATAGTGTGTATCATTTCATAGAAATCATAGAAATCATGATAAATCACAAATTTTTTTACGAGATTTATAAATACAATTTTTGGATTCAAGATGTATTGTTTTAAGATATTTAGTTTATAAATATGGTATTTTAGTTGATTGTGAGATGTGTAAATCTATTACAACATGGGAGAGACCATGAAATGCCTTTTAGATTCATAGATTCATGGTCTTACAAAGGTATTAAAGTTAATTTGTGATGTAATTTTCTATTTCTGGCTTCGCCATAGATATATATCACTCAAAATGGTGTAATGTACATTTGGGATTGAAAAATTCATGCTTTATTTGTTGAGTTGAAGTGTCATTTTTCAATGTCACTTGCGTTGAATCTTCTTGAGGCGGGAAAGACAATGTTCTCTTCTGTGATGAATTATGTTCATGTTAAGGATATTCTATTATGTAGGGGGATCAGATAGTTTCATATGGTTCTTATATTATTATATCACATGATATGAATTATCCCAAACATGATCTCAGAATCACCAATGTGGTTTATTATCTTAAGTCTTCTCATACTTTCATTTTCGGAAAAAGTTTCTTCATCTTCTCCTACCATAAAAGATATAGTAATATCTTCAAGGAAAAAAATTAATTTTTGGTAGATGTAGTGGCTAGAGTACCTTCAATCCTTTGATTTCGACATTACTTATAAACATGGTATTTTAAATTTCAATATTGATTCTTTTTGAAGAAACACTATATCCTAAATCAAGAAATAATCTTCAGATCAATGAAATATAATCAATCTTGTTGGTCAGAGTGGATACTCAGGAGGGGGGGGGGGGGTGAACTGAGTACCAATTAAAAATTTCTGTTAAAATATTTCTTTTAAAATCCCCTAATATAAAAACAAGTTAAACTGTAGTGAATTTGTAAAACATTAAATGTTCAAATAGATTCTCAAAATATTGATTAGGTCTCAGTTAATTTAATCAGAGAATTAAATTAGCTTTTGAAACTAATCTACTAACTTACAAAAGTTACAAACACTTTCTAATTTAACTATCAGAGTAACTTTAAAATAGATTTGTATTTTAATGTAAATATCAGCAGAATACATAATATATAATATACCTTAATATTAATCCATGATTCATAACAGATTTAACCAAGAGGTTCAGTCTCAAGCCAAGACTTAGTCCTCTCAAAAAATTTATATAAATTTGATCCATACCCTACATTGGGGAAAAACAATAGTACATAGACTGTTCAGGTCCTAAGACCTCTACCACAGATCTACATGGAAAAAACAATAGCAACAACACTCAGGTTATCCAGGTCTCACATGACCTCTTCCACAACTCACATTGGGATACAAGAAGGTGTAGAAAGTTCAGTGTGAGGATTTTATACCCTCCAGTTCAGCTTAGGAGACAATGTGTATCTAGAGTAGACAGATGTACACACACTCTGCTCAGAATGTTATACAAAGAGATACAACAAAGGAAATAATAGAGTTCAGAATGATCTATGTAATTGCAGATATGCTCTGGACTCATTCTAATGTTGCAGATGGAAGTCAAGTCCTTTCTGGTGAGGATGGATCCAAACAAAGTATCATTGTTCTTCTCAGCTACAACTATTTAGACTCGTGCATATGATTTTTAGTAAGGCACAACTACTCGTCGTTGTGTTTGTTCCAAGTGAATGATCTGCTTCAAGCTCTCTGGTTTTTACAGGTGTTCTTTGTGTTTTCCTTATGTTCACAGGGACTTCACTCACGTGGACCTTCTTTCATATATTTTTCTCTTTTCGTTTTGTTGTTTATTTTTAATGGAGATCTTCCTTTTTATTCCTTGATATCTGGAAAAAAGAATGATTACCATTTTACAGGTACGAGGTACGGTTTTCGGACATCCAACAACCAAAATTAATTAATAGTAGGTGCATTTAACTAAGAAAATATGACCGTTGGGATTAAAAAAAGGTTAGTAGAAAGTTCAAACTGTTTTCATGACTATCAGTGAGTCATGAGATTGGAGAGTCACTTGAATCTGCATCGGTATCAGTAGGTCATTTGATCAGCATCGTTTTCGGTAGGTCATTTTATAATCATCGGTTTCTGTAGGTCATTTGATCAACATCGGTTTTGGTAGGTCATTTGATCAGCATCGGTTTCGGTAGGTCATTTGACCAGCATTGGTTTCGGTAGGTCATTTGATCAGTATCAGTTTTGGTAGGTCATTTGATCAGCATCGGTTTTAGTAAGTCATTTGATTAGCATCGGTTTTGCTAGGTCATTTGATCAGCATTAGTATCGTTTGTTATCATCAGTGCGATCGTTCTTCATCGGTGCGATCATTCTTCATTGGTGTGACTCTTCTTCAACAGTACGACTACTCTTCATTAGTGCGACCATTCTTCATAGGTGCAACCGTTCTTCATCGGTGCGACCGTTCTTCATCGGTGCGACCGTTCTTCGTCGATTTTAACTAACGTCGACTCAAGAAAATAACTAACAGTGTGTCAAAAACATGGAATATACAAAAAGTGTCTGTTAAAACCAGAACAATTCCAGATCAGGAAAAAACCATAAATAATCATAGATAAACATATGTAGACATGAGTAAACATATATAATTGAATTTAGACAATATTTATGACTCTTAAAATAACCATCTCACAGAGGGTTCAACAATTCTATTTACTCATATACATTTTGGAGTCTCATAGGATTATATTAATGTTGTTCTATCAAGTATTCAGTTTATATACTCACATATCAAGGATAATATTAAAGAAAAGTATATTTATGATGAGTTTTTTGGCATTAGGTTTTTTTATTGGGGGGTGACCATTGAGGAACGGTGTCTATATTTAGAGGGTATTATTTTCTATCAGAACTATTATGTTATTTTAAAAACATTGAGTACTGATTTTATGGGATACATTCAACATTACACGTGGTTAGTACACTCAGGTACAATGAATTTTATTTTGGATAAGACGCATTGATTGTGGTGTCTAGGTATTAAATTCTACATTGATGATTTTTTTTAATTGTTACACTTCTTAGAAAATTATGTTTGACCATCAAAACCCCCCCTAGACAGATTCAATAACTTTTTATGATGACAAGGAAGTGGGATGAGATATCTGGGTACTTTGTATTTATATTTAAACATACATCTATAGGAAAGAATTTGATATTTGTAGTTATTGAATAATTGACCAAACCATATCGTATTAATCCCATTAATGATATGACCAAGTTTGAGGGCATGGGAAACATATATTTGTTGGATATCATCATATTACAATGAGTCACATTTTCTATCATTTCCAATAGGGATACCTAGTTTATCTCCTTGTTTTAGAGAGGTATTTAGGAGGTCTTGTGGTCTACATAATGATTATCATAGAGTACCATCCTCATAAAAATAGTCAAATGGAATTGTTTATACATATTATGGATTACATGTTACGTACATATTTACATTACTATAGATGAGATTTGAATTTCCATTTGAGACACATCGAATTTACGTATAATAATATCTTCCTATCATCTGTTAAAAAGGATCCCCTTTAGTTTTTCTATGTTTACCCTTATAAATGATGGTTTTGTAGGTTTGATGTTAGTGAAGGTTCCCTAGTGTGGACTAGTTAGGTCTAAGAGATGATGAATAATGTTTCAATTAATTTGATAGAGAATGATAGTGTAACGGGTCTTGTATAGGTCTTATGATGATCACTATTAATTCCCATTATAATTCTCAATCAGTTACCATATGTGTTTGATATTATCACATGGTTGGGTCTTCAACAGCTAGGAAAATAGGGGAAGATGGAATCTAGATAAGTGTGAATTTTGAGATTGTGGAGAAAATTTGAAAGGTTAATTAACTGTGGGATATACCACCTCATATTACATTGATCTATGATTTTTTTCTCCTATCACATCTCATGAAATATCTTTAAAAAATGTCTCATATTTTGAGTTGGGAAGACATATGTGTGGAATTAGATGTGACTGGAACTAAGCAGCTGGTTTGGACTATAGATTCACATTCAAAGGCCATTTATTGGTAATTTATACCCTTGGTTTGGATTCTATGTAAATATATATTTGATTATATTGATATTTGTGAGTGTTAGGATTTGGTGAAAGATGACTGGCCTTAACTCTATATTATGATGTTTTACTGAAAGACTTCACGGGGGAAGAAATCATTTATGGTGAGGATAATTGAAACCTCACAACCTATACTTTTTGGATTATTCTTTCATTAGTGACTTTTTATTTTATTTTATGAAACATTAAAGTTATTTTTATTTTAAAGTATTATATATATATATAAAATTTTAAAACATGTTAGAACACACCTTAGTCCAATAAATTTTCACCTGGGTTTTCCTTGTGTGAAATGGCTAGGAAGAAATGTCTAGAGTTTGGCATTTTATAAAGAGTTCATTTGTGTAGGTAATTTTTTGTGTCTTGATATCATCCAAATAATAAAAATGTTTACCAAGGCATGGTGGTGATCATGGAATGGTTAAAATACCTTGGACTTATTCAGTAGGATGTGGATGAATCCATTTTACAAGAATTTGTTTCTTTTAAAGGATGAATGGTCTTTTGTTATCTCAGATTAGTTACTATAGCTATATTATATAATAATATAAATCATTAATTCCACACATAAATAATTTTATATAAAATTATATTAATGAAATATATCATTTTCCTTTAATTAAATAGTTGGTTCATTTTTAATTACGTTTTTGTAATTTCAACTTCAGATGATGGTGATGTATTTCCTTGAAACTTAGTTGTTTTTCTTTCAATAATAATATCACTAAAAGGAGATTATAGGTTAGTTTATCTTTATTTATAGTGTAAGGATAATTTTATCACTCATATTAGAATTGTTGTTTCTTAATCCTCACAAGTTGTGGAACACTTTTTGTGTGATTGTCTTTGACATTATTGAGGTATGAAATTTCATAATTATATCCTACCAATTAGTTACATTACATCACATTTTATTTTAACTAATATCCCACATGATTTTCATAATATTATTTTATATTTTTATAAACAGTTTTAAAAGGTAAAAGTGTGTATTATTGTTTTTTTTTATTTTTGATTTTTAAATAAAGTACTAATTTCTATACAATACATTTCAAAGGAATGTAATACTTGATAAAAGACTTTGATGATGAATCTTGTGAAATAATGGAATGAAATGTTATGTAAATTGAAGATGAAATAAATTTTAATAAAAGGAATGAGTTTTAATGAAACCAATTTTATGTTATTTTTTGAAATAAAATGAAATGTTTTGAAACATGAACTCATGGATGATTTGAAATGATCAATTGGAATGAATAATATCTGAATGTATGATTGATTTTCCATGAAGCACATAGTATCCTTAGAATTTATGTTGGAAGAACACAGAATATAAATTTATCATCTCTTCCTAAAAATATAATGATGATTAAAACACTAACGAAACTATGATTAGGGTAGGCAGTTCAATTATTTTGTTGTTCTTATATGCCCATTAGGCTGGAGATCTTGGTATGTACGCACAACAACAGTCATATTTCACCCAGATGTCTATGAATCCCTATATTTACCTAATATAAGATTATTAACCATGGTTTAATTTCTCCAAATGATTTTTACATGTAATAGTTCGATTTAAATTCTTATTTTCGTATACCTTGATAGACGAGATTATTCATACCTAATTTGAAAAAGATGCATATATCTAGCCATTTGAAGGAAATTAAATTTTTTCCTATTTTATTCTATCTATAGAAATGTTTAATAAAAAATCATATAATATAGAATGTGAATATATTTACATCCCATTTTTTATTTGTAATTAATAATTTTTGGTTTATTTAATATTGGGATGATTATGAAAAAATTAGTGAAATCCTATTAGGAGTTTTTTTCACTCCCTACTTTTTTATATTAACAATTTGTATATTTTCATATGAAAGATATATGGAGTGGAAAGAAACCTCTTGGATGTCGTTGATGTTCTTTATTATAGGGACACTTGGGATTTATGTTTTATGGAAGGATTTATGGTTCAAAATTTTTGAATATATCATATAGCGACAACATATGTTTGAGATGTTTTTTTTTGTTGACTATTCTACATTGAGTAGTATTACTCTAGTAGTTTGTATTTTAAAACTAATTGATTCTGAACTCTTCCCCCTATTTTATATTTTTTAGTTTTTATAGTGGAAAACCATTCACTCTTAATGGTTGTCGATTCCCATGATCTAGTCTCCGGTCCATGGGGGTCTGGAATTCCAATTTTTTTATTTAAGAATTTTTTTGTGCCACTTAGGTGGGATATCCCGATTAGTTCATGATAGAATTAATAACAAATATAAATAATAAATCATAAGTAACTGTACTCATTATATTTTTCTCTTATTATGTTTCTTGAAAAAATTTCAGTGTAATTAATTTCATGTGTTATTATTATCAATCCACTCTAGGATAGCACCATATAATTCCTTTTGAGTTTCTTGATAATGTATGAGACTTGAATTAGTTTTATATTCATTAATATTTATCTCAATAGATCATGATCCATATAATTTAATTTTATATAATATATTTACTTCATTTTCAAATAATAATATGTAACCAATATATAATACTAAGACAATTATGGAATTCATACTAACCTTCTTATTAACTCAGGGATCACCATATTTCTTAATGAAACTGAAATTTCATATATCCATATCATAGAAAACATCCAATGACCATCATTCCTGCTTTATTCCATAAATGGATCTCTAAAACATACATAATTTAACAAAATTATTAGAAATTAGAAACCCTTCTAGTGGAGTTATATATACATCCTCATCTATCATCAAATTAAAAAAATATATTTTGAAATCCATTTTCCAAATCACATATTCATGGAAAGATTATACTTCAATTAATATTATAATATATTTTATCATTATAGTGGGTGAAAATGTTTTTGAAGGTTAATTCCATGAAGTTTTCAAAAAATCTTTGGAACCAATTTTTCATTATAGTAATTTTCATTACAGTCCACATACATTTTTTTAGAATTACAACTTATACCCAATAAAATTTACATCATCTTATGGTCTACCAAAGTAAAAAAGCTGATATTGACATTTGAGATCCATTTTAGAAATCATATTTTCATTTCTTTTAGCATCATCTATTCTATCTAATGCTTCTTTATTGGTTAAAGGGTTATTATCCTCCAGGAAATATGTGTCACCTGAATTAGTGATAATAAAAACACCTCTCTACAGTTCTCTTACAACCCTCATATACCTATATAGTACTTTTTTATTGGGTACTTCTTCTTCTCCTACTTATGTTATGAATTTTGTTATTTTACCAACTCTTGAGAATCAAATTCTATAACTTTATCTTTCTCAAAATTGTTCCCATGGAAATTATTTCCCTTTATTGAAATATGGAATGTCTTTCTATAATTATCTTTCTATGTAATGGGTTATGTAACAAATATCCTTTAGTTTCTATTAAATGTCCAATAATGATTCAATTCATCCTTTGAGATGATAATTTTTCATTACATATTGTCTTGAAAAATGATTCTCATCTCTATACATGTATATGTGATAGACCATGTTTCATTTAAGACCATAAATCATATGGTATCCCATATGCTACATTAGTTGGTACCTGATTTAGTGTATATGTTTATGTATATAGTATATATACCCAAAATAAAAAAATATTGAGTTCCATGACTCGTCCCCTTTCTGGAAATAACATGTTTGGTTTGATTCCACTACCCACAAACCCCATTCAACTATATTGTACAAAAAAGAGTGAGTTAGGAGACTATCCCACACTCCTTTAAGTGGTCAATGATTTATTTTTTAAGATACTATCTTCCATGATTTATGTGGAGTTTCTTAGTCATCTTATGAACCTAATTATCTAATCTATATGTATATTCCCTAAACATGTTAAATAAAATTTACTTATAGATCATTAATTATATATATTTTTATATACTTAAGTCATTAGTAAATGTAATAAAGTATGAAAACTCACTGAATTACTCTACTAGGGGTGGTCTATATATGTCCGTGAAGATAAATCCCATATGTTCTATAACACTTTCTTATTTTCCACTAAAATGTTATTATTTCACTTTTTCTTATAAATAATAATGTACATAATCTATGAATTTAACTCAATGTAGTCTAAATAACTTTCTTGATATATTTTATTTATACACTTTACATTTACAAGAACAATTTCATATTTCCCTAATTATGTAGGATATGAAACATATTGAGGAATTATTTAGTTATTTTAAATATTTTTTAATTTCTAGTATATATAATCCATTTATGATTTCCCATACCATAATATATGCCATCTATATGAAAGACAGAAATCTGTTTTCCAAAATTTAAATAAAATCACAAAGTATAGACCTAATACTTAGATAATATTTTTAATAAATAAATGTTAATAATAAAAATTATTTAACATATGAACAAATCTACCAGGTAATATAAAATGATTTTCCCATAATTTGAATACTACCAGGGTTTCCATATTTATTTCTTATTGATCCATATCACCCATTACAAAATTCATAAATCTACTTTTATTATATTTTAATAAAAATTAATGATTCATAAGATATTTATAATATCTATCTTAAATGAATTTGATAGATTTTTTTTCATTTTTATATATATATAAAATAGGAGAATCACTTTACCTATTCTTCCTAACTACATAGTATTTCTTTAAGTAGACTTTTTCCAAAATAAAATAAAATAACATTATCCTCATGTCACTCCCATTTTCTCTTTGGATTCTTATTGGTTCGGTGTATTAGTTCATTTGGATTTGGTTTATCTGTCAACCAATTTTCCCCATTTGTTTCTTATTCACTATATAGAGTGAAGAGTTTATTTTCTTCGTATACTTATCATTTTAGAGCATGATTTCCAATAAATTAATAAATGACTTCTTCATGTAGATCATATTTTAATTTATGAAGAATACTGCGAATTTTAGAAAAAAAATATTATTATTAAATATGATTAATGTTATTAGTTTAGTTTGAACCTTAAAAACTCCAGTCGATCAAATACGAAATCATATTTATTATTAGAGGTCCTATTTGATCTCCTTATCCATATTTTCATATTAATTGTGAACAAGAGACCTTATATATTTCATTGCTTTCCCTATCCTATAATAATTAATATATATGATTCTCCATCTATTCATCCTTTCCCACTAATATTTTATACAATTTATTAGGCATAAAAGATATCATAATGCAATGAACATATAAGGCATCATTAATATTAATTTTATATGAATATTTTTCCACCTTGATTTTTTATAGAAGAGGTTCATCATAGATGTAAGTAATCCAACATATATATCTTCCTTCCTTATCGTACTACTGTGCAAAATAATTTTTATTATTCCTTGAAGTTATTATAAGTTAGAAATTTTCATTGTCTAAACATGATTGCAATAATGATGAGTTGGTGGTAGTGATTATCATTTGACCTAAAATAAATAATTTTTTTATAATACATTATCATGATTTTCAATGTTATAAATATTATTGAATTATTAATATATAAATTTTACTGACTATTTTATCAAATCCTAATAGTCCTCAACTACTGGACATGAAATGTCCAGTCTCTTATATATTCATATAGAAAGGATACATAAAATGTATCCCCGTAGACCAATATATGGTTCTGTGACATATTAAGTAGTTTCAAAGTAAGATTTTAGTTTTCAAACAACATTAACCAACAAATTATTGAACGTTGAGAAGATTATGTACACATACACGTCCTATTGACATATTTACTCATTATGTTTTCACAAAAGATGAAAAAATATAGATATGAAAATTTCATTGAATGAAAATCTATTCATGAATCTCCATAACATTGATAAGAACTCATCAATTTCAAGTGTAACTCTCATACATGGCTGGTTAGCACCTCATAAATATGATTTTGTTGAAAATTAAAATGATAGAAGGCTTTTTAATCTAGGTTACTTTGATTTATTATAGGTTTTTTTCTCTGTAAATAAAATCTGTTAAATTTACTATTATTTTTACTATGTGATAAACATGAAAACCTAAGCCATGAATTATTATAAAACATAGATCGTGGATAAATTTATTTTATATATGTATTCATCTAAAAAATTATCTTTGATTGTATATAAGTAATACATTCATCAAAAAATAACCATGCATATGATTATAATTAAATTACAAGATCATGAGATTAATATAAATTTTTATCCATTTACGGAAGGATAGACCAACCATGATCATAGTAGTAACTCCCTATGTCATATCAAACTCACGTTGCGGTGATCACCCAGTGAAATCCATCAAAAAACTTTCTGGTTCACCTCCAAGCCTCATTGGGAACTATGGATCCTTAATTATTCTCATTATATAACAACACTCATTCAGGGGTGAGGGTGACTTGTAGATTCGGGATACATATTAATAATCTCTCACGTGGAAGCCTAAGCTATTAAAAATTAAATTATCTCAAGAGATTATGAGAATATTTAGAATTATTAATTAATTATTAAAAACACACCATATTAAAATAATTAAATATATAAATGATAAAAACCAAACATACATTGATTAGTATCAACTCCTGATCATTATAAAATTCCAAAACCTAAATAATACATTTAAAAATGAAAAAATTATATATTTATGGAATTTTAATGAATTAAATGATTATACTTAAACCCTATAACCTCTATTCAATGTGATTTTAGTGACATTGAACTTTTATCAAAACCCTATATCTGATTTCGAGAAAATATAATTTATATTTTGACTTATAAAATTACGCATTCACTCTTATACCACTTGTGGTATCAGGACAACCATAAAATCATGAAAGTGGTTATATTTTAAAAAATTACACCATATTTGAATAATAACATATGATTTGGTAAGGATAATTATATTTCTCCATATAGGGAGATCATTTAATTGAATTAACTCTTAAAAAAAATCAAAATGATTCCAAATTTAATGAGAATATTTTGGTGTGTTTTGATCATTATCAGTGATCATTCCATGAAGGATATAATGAAAGAACCCTCTAGAATATCCAAAAATCCATCAAAATCCTATTGGTATTTCTATATATGAAAAATGTGTTTTAGTGTAGTGAATTGATGTGTCATTCTATATAATTTAAATTTTCAGGGAAACAATTACTTGATCTATAATGGATATCTCCAATCTATGTGTTCAAAACCCTTCTTTCCCACATTAAATAATGACAAGGACGAGGGAGAAGCTTTAAAATTCATTGTGTCAATAATACCCATGAATATGGAAATATTTTGTCTTAAATAAATATTTTTGAACTTATTTAAATATCAATTTAGTAATTTTAAATGTTTATCCTTATAAATAAACAATATAAGACTCTTATGACCTAGTAAACATGTCATAATAGTCATAATAATTTTGTCACTTGTGAAAAAAATATTATGTTACTTGAAAAAATATGACTCATTAACTCAAACTGATTCTTTATAAACCCATAATGGCCATTTAATAATGATGTTAACTTCTTATGGTTAAATTATAGTAGAAAAAAGACCAATATTTATCTCCAAGTAGGGGTGAAAATTCATTTTTTCACAAAATGAAGGGGGTTTCATTTGAATATATTGAGTAAACAAAGAAAAATTGACAAGAAAAAATTATAAAAATTATGTTATAGAATGGGTTATTATTTAAAGGGGTGGATTACCAATTAATAGGTTTTCTAGATCATAAATTTATTAATACTCATGTTGTGATTAGATAAGTAAGAGAATCCACAATACATTATATCACCATGTGTTGTGCAATGTGTGAGATTTGAATCTGTATTAGTCACTACAAAATAATGCTACATCCAATTAGCACATGAATATGATATTTAATTATTTGAAAATTTCAATAATAGTGTATCCATAAATCACTCATGAAACTCATAATCGAGTAAAGTTACTTCCATGAAATCAATATAAATGAACTTATATCCACACCCATACTAGAAATCACTCGGTACATCATCAAATAACCATACCCATTCTAACAATATGGGAAAGTTCAATTGGGGGATAAAATGATTTATCTCCCCATGAAAAGATCATTTCATGAAATATCAACCTAATACAATCACATTCAAATATATATATCAACAATACAAACTGACACCAAATAATAGTAGAAGACATTATTAATAAAAATTGGACTCAATAATTAGAATCATTTTATCCTCCAGAATGTAATAATCATAAAAATGGTTTTAGGACCCCATGGTTAACATCCTTTGAAGAATGAAGATATAGAAAAAAAATTATAAATTCAAAACTAGTCTCTTTAAAACATTTTAAATTTGTGCTCTTCATCCTTATAGACTTGCATATTGTTAAATATTTTCTCCAATCATTATTTAAGTGGGGATTTATTAAGTATAAAACATTTCAAGATCTTCCCTAAGTGAATTTTAATGGTTACCTTCATATTTTAGGTTTATCATAAATGTTCATGTGAATTTATCTTCCTATGATTGCTTAATAGTTTTTTTCTATGCTTCATTAATATATGATTCATAGATCACATCCAAGGATCCAATTGATAACAAGATGTTTTATATAGATAAATTTATTTATGAGTATTTTAAAAATATTTATCTTCATGCTACATGTAGTTCTTATTATTTGATAAAGGATATAACTTTTATGTATCACTTTTTTATCCCTACAGTAATGTATCTTCAACCTTACATATCACTGGGCCACCAGATAACCCTTAAACACTAAAAACTCTAATTTACACCTCATATCATTCAAAATGAAAATATATTTTACAATTATATATTAATACAGATGTTGCAAAAAACATACAAATCAACCCATTTTATCCATGGAAATGTTATTTACTCATATATAATTTCTAGGCCACGTGATACTCTTACATATACCAACCTATTAAACATTATGTTTGTTATCCTAGTAACCATAATGTATATAATTATGGTAGATTTTATTTATTATCATAAAACTCATAATTATCTTCCTCATCTCATATATGGAAAACTAATTTCCCATACTCATGAGTTTTTAACATATACATATGAGTTGTGTACCCTTACATAGTGTCCTTTATCCATTCCTCCCACTTCATATCTTTCAACCAAGTATACTTACAATGAAATATTACATATCAAAATATTTATCAACTATATCCACTAGATCTTATTATAATATAGAGTCCTTTTCTTAGCATGATTATATATTACACCATTTTGTGGAATAACTAATACAATACATAAACAGAAACCCATAGACTCTATTATTTTAGTTCATTGGGAAACATGGAAACATAAACATTGATATATAAATGAGTTCAATTGTCTCCCACTATGTTATTCATGACTAGCAATCTTTGTATACACTACACACATAGTAAATATCTTCATAACATGGGGAAAGGATACATACATGTTCTAATCTAAGATGCGTAGAAACGGTAAAAAAAGGAGTTATGTAGGCATCAAATTGGGCATAAGGGAATGAGAATGTGATAATGCTATTAGAATATCATGACCTTCATATCAAATATCATAAACATTAATCATATTATAAATATAGAAATTTCATAAGACATTATACATAAGGAAATAAATATCATAATCCCTCAAAGCATATCATAGGAATAACACATGTAATTATGGTAGACATATAAGAATATAAAATTATTTCTATTGTTGTATTGGTATATTTCCAAGCCAGAATTAGTGGAATGAGTTCACTATCATGAACATATTTGTTGGAATAGTCCTTCACTAAACAGAGTACACTCCCCATTCAAATTATATCTATTTGATGGCATATAAATATTTTTTACAAAGCATTAGAGGGAGATGTAGGTCCCATCCATACACTAATTAAATTATAAATATGTGTTCCACTATATCATAAAAAATAATCATATCATTACCCCTGAAATGAAATGGTTATCATAAACATGTAATCATATAATAACCTTTGGAGAAGATATTGGGTTCACATTCATTTAATAAAATCAGAACCTATGAAAGGAAGAGGGTCTCAAAGGAATATAACCCATTAATGAGAAAGAGGTTTCATATACATCGAGACATCAGAACATAAAACATCCCGAGAAAGAGTTTTAAATTAAAAGTGAGATTATAAATCACCTTACTACATGAGTTAATTTTCAACTGTGATCCCCCCTGAAATAATAACATCAATAAAAACATTTGATATCATTATATATATTAAATTCAGGATATAAAAAATCATAAGTCAGTATATACACCACAGAAAATAATCAAGTGGTGAAAATGGCATGTATCTCGCGGAAATAAAAAGTGAGATGAAATTCCCATACCTTTTGTCATGAATCTCATCATACTCATTAAAAAATAAATTATAATAAATATATATTTATTTTAAAGATATTTAATAACCATATAAAAATATATCATAAAATATATTATCTTTTAATGAAATTTTTTTACTCATTTAATAACAATTTCGTGGGGATGTTACGTTTCCGGTAATAACAACCTTTTTTTCAAACAAGTTTTGACATGTTATTCATTCCCCGCTTACTTATATAATGAATAAAATTTTTACATAATTTAAGAAATTATATAAATATAATATATATTGTTTATATATATATTTATAATACTCTTTAAAAGATAGAAATTTAAAATCAAACACATCGTTCATGGAGATGGTAGGTCGTATGTACACATGAATGTTGTTCCAATTTTCATGTGGTTTTGAATGAAGGAAAATAAAAAAAAGTACATATATATATATATATATATTACATCATCCAAGTTGAATTATTATTTCATATATCTTCTAATTATACTAAATCTACGATATTCCCAGTACCACGTGCCATTTGTTCGAACCTCCACGTTGTGCCGCGACCTAATTTACCTGTACTCCATCGTAATTATCAAACCCCATTCTCATTCCAAGACTCCCCCCACTGTGTCCTTCCTAGACCAAGTAAAACCTAACTCACATCATTCTCCCTCACTATCTATGATCCCTCGCATTCAGAGAACATGCGTCCCCTCATTCGGCTATTAGCAAATCCATATTCTTTTTTATATCCCCCATCTCTATGGTTCCTCAACCGAAACAACCCTAGATCCCCTCCTACTCGTTATCTATCTACGTTTTCTCACATTTGTAAATCAGTCATGTTCCATATTTTGGTTTTCAGTGAATCCATCCGCCATCTGTGACTCTCCCCACAACATCCTTCATCGACAGAAAACGACGCTACCTCACCTCTCCCTCACTCATTGTTGACGTACCTTGGCAATCATTGATCACTCATGCTCCATCAGAGATCCCAAAAAACTCTACCATACGTTTCATCTCCATATCATGCTATCGACTACTACTACACCATCTACACAAACTCTAAGAATAGTAGGAATGACACCTCTTCTTTACACTGCATAATATCTTCTAACGAGAGTTTTCTAATCTATTTATTCGAGGTAAAAACATTTCACTTTATTATTTTCCCACAGTTCATGTAATTTTCATTACTAAAACTGCAGTGCTGTGAAATTAATCATCTGCAATTACATAATTACAATTACCTCATGTAATTTCAATTACCTCTTTACACATCTTCATGTTTTCAAAATCTATATATATTACATTTATTACAATTACCTATCTGACCTGCTTCTCTATTTGCAGTTCTCCTACTATGAAAAAATCATTCACTTATTACTACACATATTCTATAACCTCTATGCATAGGAGGAAATGAATCTTTCTTTGACAGCACATAAAATCTTTGGAAAGTTTTCTTATAATCTATTGAATTAGAGAAATCAATTTTCACTTTCTTATTTTTCATAGTTCATATAATTATCTTTAATAACACTATACCCCTTCCCCATTAATCATTTAGGCAATTATATTTTTTCCTATTGAATCTGAATTACATTTTCAGTACATTCATTTGTTCATATTATTCATTTCATGCCTTGAAAATCATATATAATGAATAGAATTTCAAACCAATTTTTCCCGTCAAGCTATGGAGATAAAATGTTACAATCTAGGGATGATATGTACAGACAATAAAAAGTTTTGGAGTTATCTATCCTATTCTATTTAAATACCCCAACACACATCCATTGATTCATTATTAGTATTCATCATTTCTTCCAATATAACCGTGCTGAAATCTAATGGAAATTTTTCAATGTATTCTGATGATTTCTCTCATACTGGGCTTCCTAAACCACTATCAACTGATCACATCACACATGTAGTCACAGACTTGCCATTGTGATATCTATCTTTCAACGGTTAGTTTTGATTTAATTTAGTAGAATAAAACACCACACTAAATAACTGGTTTCCATACTATCATAAATTAGGCATATTTAACTTCTACATTGACCATATTGCCTATGAAATTTGTTCATCAACAAAATAAAAACATGTCTCATCCTACAAAATTTGGAGATTTAAGGTTACATCAGAGCCAACGTATGAAAAAACAACATAAATATGGTAAGTTCTCGGTTTTCTCTTATATAACATGTACTAATTCAAATAATTGTTTTAATATATGTATTAATTACAACCGAAATAATAACAGTGTCAACATCAACTGAAATTTGTTTAATGACATCTACAAATATTCCAGTTACTACAACAACTGAAGCATTGTCCCTTGATTTCATCACACATGCAGTAGAATGAATTTTTTAATCATCTTTTTTTGTCAATAGTGTGTTCTTATTATACTACACAGAATAAAACATTACCCAACCAACTTCTTTGCGTTCAATCAAAAATGGATAATAACTACCTTAATCATTCATGATAGTGCCTGAAATATCTACTCCTCAACCATATACAAACATGTATGGAAGTTCAAGCACTAGAGATGAAAGGTTACAGTGGAGGAAACATCTAAATGAACGACTTAAAGATTGTAAGTCATCTATTATGTTTACATAAAATAGTCTAACTAATTAACATAACACAACAAAATGTTTTTCATTACAGTTGTTTGTTCATTTATTACTGTGATACTAAATTTCATTGTCTCATTAGTACATCTCATTACAACTGCCAAAAAAACTGTGCCAACATCTACTACAGAATCTTTAATGACATCTACCTATATGACTGCAAATACATTAAGTGGACCACTATAAACTGAAATTGTCACACACAGACTCACAACAATTCCATTGTCATCTCTCTGTGTCAGTGGTTAATTCTTCTTATCCTTTCACAAAATAGTACACAACACATGCATTTGTTGTCCAGACTAACAAAACTGACGGACATGTAACTTCATATTTGACCAAGGTCCGTAAAAATGATGCTCCTCAATCAAATACAAAAATGTATGGACCATCAGCCACCAGACATGCAAGGATACTGCGAAGGAAACTAAAAAAGTAACGACAAGTAGTTTTTAAGTACTACTTTTTTATTCACCATATAATTCCCTACTTATTATGAATTTCTCAATATTTAATATCATTACATATTACTTGTTTACACCATCTACAACTACTGAAAATGCTTTAATTATATCGTTTAATGAGTTTTCTACTCAAATAAATGAACGGGTATCAACCTATGACATCACACGTCGTGTAACTGGTAATCCTTTATCATTATTTTCTATCAATGATCACTTCTGTTTCAATTTTAAAATAAATAACAATACCATTAAAGATAAAGTATATAGAGCACACAAATTATGGTGAGTCTAATCAACTACTTATTTGACAACAATAAGTGAACAATCATCTCCTCGGCCAACAATAGACATGAATTGCACGAGATACTCTGTAGAAGAATGTATACAGCAGAAACTCATTATAAATAATCGACAAACAGATTGTAATTTCTATACATTATTCACATATAATTTGTGACATTAATAACATGACATAACCAACTTTAATTATTATAGTGGCCACAAAATCAATGCTAACTCCAACTGGAATATATTCATTGACGTGTACCAATAAGTCTACTACTACAATTACAGTAGTGCTACCATTAATTTTCGGCAAAGATAGAGTGACACGTGGACCATCATCTGCATTATGTATAGATGGTTAATAGTTTTATTAATTTACCAGTATCATTTACTAATATTCACGGGGAAATTAATAATTACATAAATTACTAATACTAAACCTCTTAAATGAACATAGTGTCAAAACCATCTGCTCTCCAATCAATACTGTGTTCAAGAAAAAACAAATGAAAACAAATACCAAAGACATGACACTATCTCCACTACCATTCTGTAATTAGACTTTCAAAAAAATGATTAAGAAAACGTTGGTTGTATAAAATCTCCATTCACCGTATAACAATTCATTCAATTTTATGCATAGATATAATGATTGACGAAGATATGCCATCAGATAATTCACCTATCTCCTCAACATAGAAAGGCCAACAATTGTCTCTAAAATTTGATATCCATGTTAGTTCATTTTTTTCTATTGGTTTCCTAAACAAACAGATTATGTGTTACCGATTATTTTCAGGAAGATGAAAATATAGGTATGTCGATTTACAAAATTCTTTATAATTAGAAATCAAATTATGGTTATTTTTTTCTTTACATGTGAACCTTACATTTCCTATTATAAAAAAACTCACTAGAGAAGCATATTGTCGAGATCACAGGTTAGTGTGATTACTAAACCTGCATTACTATTTTTATAATCTACCATCGTCTTCTCATATTATCACTATGCTTTTTTATTAATATGTTCTATATTATACTATTTTTCAATTAGGTTATTCAGATATTGGTAACCCTTTTAAAGTCTGTCAATATTGTCACTCATTTATGTGGTTTTATGAGACAAATAAGAAGTACAACAATAGAAAAAAAAAATCAGATTTCTCTATAAGGCCCCAACCTTAAACATTACTTAATCTTGAGTTACTTCAAGAACACATGTTGAGGATCTTTTCAGGTTTAGATTTTTAGAGAATTAGATCATAAATCATGCATTACATTCCAAATTAAAACAAAGTGTTTACATAAAATATAGTACTCATTTTTCCCATCAACGAAAACATATTTAAAATAAAACATGGATTCTTTATTGACACTTCCTTGACACTATCATCACATCATGTACCTTTCCCTTGACCTCTGAAAAACATTTCAAAAACATGGGATGAGCATAAAAAGCTCAGTAAGGGATATAAAAGTATGAAATGAAAACATTAGTCCATGTATGAAATCATACTTTACTCATAAAACATAATCATTTTAACATACCTCATCAAATCATGAATAAATCATAGAAATCATAAGACATAAAGGTAACTTGGGGCATTCATAACATTCTTACGTAGGGAGTAACCCTCATGGTTACGTTTGGAATACACATCACAGTATATTCTCTAAATCTCTTAGGAGAAACCTTAACTTTTAACCCCTTCGCATTACCCAATACATTGGAGAGCTATATTGGGCTCACACACCCTTAGTTTATCACGGAACCACCTGTCTTCATAACAATGCCCAAGAACCATAACACAATCGTATCACATAAAACATGAATAAAGGAAAAATAACATTTCCACATTTCAATCACAAGATATCAATACAAAACATTGATATAAAAACATTATGAAAACCATTTTCAATACCAAAATAAAAGAAAAGTAAAACATGGTATTTATTTTTCATTTTAAAAAATGTTATGGCTTATAGAGGAAGCCGAAGCTCAAATAATGGTCACGACGGCGGAGAATTCGTTGTCGCCACATACATAAAACAAAAAAAAACATTCCCTTTTGTCATTTATTAAATACTTCATATAAAAAATATTCCTTTTGAATAAATGTAAAAGTCAAAGGGGTTTATACACCGTATAAAAGAATGTTGTGTATAAAACAAAATATGCCTCAATGAAAGGAGATTGAGACGAAGTCCCATACCTCATATCCGACTTGACTCGATCGCTCTTTAATCTACTAAATAATAAACTTGAGTTAATTTCTACTTGCTTAAGAAGATTTTTCAACTTCATTATTCCTTTTATATCACTTATTACTATGTTATTAACACTATGTAATTATTTAATTTAACAATGGTCGTTTTGTCGATCATTGGTACTTGAGTCAAAAATAAACTATTTATAATTAAAAGTTGTTCATGTATCCATTATATCCAAAATTATATTCATGATTTAGATATCATATAAATCATATATATCCAGTATATATATGCATTTATAATATTACATAACATTTATAGGTAAGAAATGAAATGCACCGTTCATGGAGACGGTAAGCCGTACGTACGCATGAACGCTACTTTCATTTCTATTTCATATTTTATGGAATGGAATCATAATGATATAAGATATATTAAAATTCCAGTATAATATCATATATAATATCATTAACTCCATCCTCTATACGTCCCACATATGGCATTAACGAATCAAATCTCATTGAGGGGGCAGTAGTCCGCACTTCCTAAAATGAAGATATCGCGTTTACCCATAATGGAAACTATAAGGGTATGCCATAAATTTAAAAATACTGAAGATTAAGGAAATAATAAACATATTATATATCATATATAAATTGTGTGACATTTTAATGGCCACCTTTGTAGGTGTTAGAAGAATATTGAACAATCATCGTTTCGTGAGGCAGAAATTCGCCATCCACGGAAACAGTATGCTCTTTAACCATTAGATGTAGGTGTGTGTAAGTGTTTCTCGAATAATTATTATAAAAACATACTAGTATATTTAAGATACTGGTTTTGTTAAAAAAGAAATTAATAAAAAGAGTTTAGTGGGTTGGAGAAGCAAAATAAATCAAAAGAACATTAGAGAAGTCTTTACCTTTAAATCGGGTAACTCCTCTTGGTTTGTAACAAAATGGTTTCTTGAAGAGCTTTCTGCCTAAGGCAAGGCTTCTAGGATAAAGATAGGGATGTGGAGAGATAAAAGAATCAGATCTTGTACGATCTAATGGCTTGATAATTTTGTGTAAAGAGGTATAGGTGAGGGCCTTTTATAAGAGGAGAGGAGGGGCACTCTTGGAATGTTATAAAATGTTACTTTATATTGAAATGTATTTCGGAATTAAAAGGTCCCACATTGATATATTTAGAGGATAAGGTGATAAGGGTTCGAAATATACTCATCCAATAGGTCTTTGACAAGTGTATGTCTTAGATTTTACATTATATTTTCATTTTATTTAAATCGTTCATTAATGAGATAATTGCTACATCATCATGATGTCATAAATAAATTAGTTTATCTATTGTCTAAAAATTATAAAAAAATACTATGATGTAGGAAATATATTTAGCTTTCCAATGATTATTTATATTCTAATAGATCATTTATGTGGACAAAATTAAAAATGTTTTACTCAGGTGATACATTCTTTGTTATATTTAACTTTCTTTAAAAATAAAAAGATAAAAAGTCATTATCACACAAAAGTGATTCCATGGGGTCCCCAAGTTTGGAACAAGGAATCCCCTGGTCGGACATTACACAACCAGTAGAATTATGACACATGTTGGGGTCATTTGGTTTTATTATGATATTATTTTATTATCCTGAAATACCCGATTACTATTTAATCAAGATAATTAAAGATAATTACCGTCGTTAATATTCAAAATGTCCAAAAACAAAAGTATCTTGATTACATAATTTGGACCTTCTAATTACAAATATTCAATCCATTTTACCAAATTCCATACACAAAAATTTCAATAATTAATTTAAAAATAATTCCTGTTGTCAAAACAAATAGAGGGTTTTTTAAAAACAATATCTATGAAACGTTTGGCACTTGTTTATGCCCAATTATAATGAGAAATTATTCCCAATGACCACCATTGGATTAAATGGTAAAAATATATTCTATCTACACTTTAAAACCAATAAAAAAGAAATATAACCATATAATTAAATTAGATGAAAATGCAGTTTTGATGTAAAATGTAGTATTTTTCACTATTCATTAAAAAAATGAACATTGTCAGAAGAATACCAAAAATTTATCCAAAGAAAATTTCAATGTCCCAATCAGAAAGAATAAGTTTATTTTTACAAATAGAAATTATAAAATTGTCAAAATTTTGATTTAAAAATGGTTTTCCATCAAAAGGTAGTAAAACAATATTTTAAAAATATTAGTGTATTTCATGCTTAAGATTGGATTTACTCTCATTATAAGCCCTTAAAACACTATATAATTCATAAATAGAGATAGATAAGAATATATATTATTAATTATTTACTTGGGATGTTACATCCTTCCCCCATTTTTAAAATTTCATCCCCGCAATTTATTTACTTATCGAATAAGTGGGGGTATTTATCCCTCAGTGCATTTTTAGATTCCCATGTTGCCTGTTCAGTCTTGTGGTTTTTCGACAAAACCATTACATGATGAATCACCTTATTCCACAACACTTTCTCCCTGTGGTCAAGAATTTGGACCAGTTGTTCCTTATATGATAGATTCTCTTCTAGCTGAACTACCTATGGACTCAAAACATGAGATGGATCTGGCATGTACTTCCTTAACATTGAAACATGAAAAACATTGTGTACCTGAGATAAACTCGGAGTTAAAGCCACTCGGTATGTAACTGATCCAACTCTCTCCAGAATTTAATATGGTCCAATTAACCTTGGACTTAGCATTCCTTTCTTACCAGATCGCATCACACTTTTCCATGGGGAAACTTTGAGAAAAACATGATCACCTACTTGAAAAGAGAGATCCTTCCTCCTGTTGTACTCATAACTCTTCTTCCTTCTCTAAGATGTTCTCATGTGTTTATATATCAGCTGAAAATTGTCTACCAACTCTTCTACCAATTCTGGTCCCATCAACATCCTTTCACCCACTTCATCCCAGAAATCTGGAGTTCGACACCGCTTCCCATATAATGCCTCAAATGGTGCCATCTGTATACTGGATTGAAAACTGTTATTATAAGAAAACTCAACCAAAGAAAGATGTTGGTCTCATCTTCCCTAATAATCCATTGAACAAGCATGTAGCATATCCTCCAAAGTTTTAATTGTTCGTTCTGACTGCCCATCTGATTTAGGATGAAAATCTGAACTAAAATTTAATTCAGTACCCAACAACTTCTGAAGGCCTCTCCAAAAGTTAGAAGTGATCCTGGGATCACTGTCAGATACAATGGAGAGAGGAACTACATATAACCTGACTATTTCTTTAAGAAACATTTGGGAAAGTTGATCTAGGAAAAAAGTATCTCTTATAGCATGGAAGTGAGAAGATTTAGTCAAGTGATCAACAATAACCCATATTTCATTATTACCTCGAGGTTTCATTGGAAATACCACAACAAAGTCCATGGATATATTTTCCCATTTCCACTATGGAACTGGTAAAAGATGAAGCATCTCTTTTAGTAGCTTCTACGCTGCTTTAACCTGTTGAAAAGTCAAAACTTCACAGTAAAATAAGCAATATACCTTTTTCATTCCGTCCCACCAGTAATACTCCCGATGATCTCCATACATCTTAGTACTGCCTGGATGAACTGAAAACAGAGAACTATGAGCTTTGCATAACAACTATCTCTTCAACTATGAATCAGAAGGCACACACAATCTCTTCCCAAATCTCAAAACACAATCATTATCAATGTCTAATTCACATAAGTTACCCTTCTGAACCAGCTGTACCTTTTTCTGCAACTCGTTGTCTTGCTTCAGTGCTTGCTTAATTCTGTCTGATAGAGAAGATTTCACTGACACCTAAAAAAACAGAAGGACATCCTGAACCAACAACTTCTGTGCCAAATTTCATCAAATACTTAACCAAAGTATCATGATTGAAACACAAAATTGTTAATGATGCATTACTTTTTTGACTCAAAGCATCAGACACTTTACTTGCTTTTCCTATATGGTAATGAATTGTTCAATCATAATCCTCGATTAATTATAGCCATCTCCTCTATCTCATGTTCAATTCTTTTTTAGTGAATATATACTTTAAACATTTGTGATTGGTATATATTTCACACTTTACTCCATACAAATGACGCCTCCAAAATTTTAAAGTTAAAACAACAGCAGCTAATTCCAAATCATGTGTAGGATAATTTACCTCATGAGTTTTCAACAGACGTGAAGCATAAGCAATTACCAGATCATTCTTCATTAGGACGCAACCATGTCTTTTCAATGAAGCATCGTTGTAGATAAAAAACTCCCCATTCCTGGAAGGTAGTGCCAAAACTAGAGTATTCACCAATCTTTTTTTCAATTCTTGAAAACAATCATCACATTATTTTGTCCAGATAAACATAACACCCTTCCTAGTTAGCTTAGTCATTGGACTAGATAACCGTGAAAAATTTCTAACAAACGTTTGGTAATAGCCTGACAAAACAAGAAAACTAGAAATCTCAGTTACATTTGTGGGTGTTGGCCATTCTTCAACAACCATTGTTTTTGCAGGATCAACAGTTATCCCATCTTTAGAAACAATGTGACCAAGGAAATAAATTTGTTGAAACTAGAACTCACACTTGCTAAATTTCCCATATAATTTTTATTTCTTTTAAGGGTTTCAAAATAACTGTTAAATTTCTTTCATGCTCATCTTTACTTTTATAAAACACCAAAATATCACCAATGAAAACTACCACAAACTTATCCAAGAACTCATGGAAAATTCTATTCATAAAGTCCATGAATATAGCAGGTGCATTGGTTAGGACAAAAGGCTTAACTACAAATTCATAATGTCCATATCTTGTACGAAACACGGTCTTCAGAATATCTACTTCCTTTACCTTCAACTGATGGTACCCCGATCTCATGACAATCATTAAAAAATACTGAGCTCCATGGAGCTGGTCAAACAAATCATCAATATGAGGTAAATGATATTTGTTCTTAACAGTGATGTTATTCAAGGCTCTATAATCAATTCAAAGTCTCATTGAACCATCTTCCTTTTTAACTAATAAAATAGGAGCACCCCATGGTGATGTGCTAGGTCGAATGAATCCTTTCTCTAATAAATCTTGAAATTTCCCCTTTAACTCTAAAAGTTCAATTTGAGGCATTAAATAAGGGGGTTTTGAAATTGGCTTAGCATCAGGAACTAAGTCAACAGTAAACTCACCTTTCCGATCTGGTATTATTCCAGGAAACTCATCAGGAAAAACATCAGGATACTCATTTACCACTGGCACATCATTAATCTGAACAGTTCCCTTATTTTAAACAATATGTGAAAGGTAACATTCAGTTATATCTTTTACAAGTTTCTCGGCCTCTTGATATGTTATCAACAGTAAGGGTTCATTCTTGTACACAAACTGAATGTCTTTCTGAAAATAAACTTTTTTAGCTCTACAGTCAATCTTATCATGGTAAATAGAGAGACAATACATACCCAAGATAACATCAAACTCTACAAGAGGTAAAATAATAAGGTTTTCAAGTAGTTTCTTTCAACGGGTAAAGATAGAAAGATTCTTATAAATTATTTTTTCCTCAACATTTCCCACAGGTTTTTTTACCAAAAGTTCAGGAGTCATTTCTTGAGATGGTATTCCAATTTTACTAGAAAAGTTTTCATAGATTAAAGAATGTGTAGACCCTGAATCTAACAAAACACTGGCATAATCTAAAAAAAACAATGTACCTGATACCAATTAATTTGATGGCCTAACATCTGCTGAAGTAGTTGCAAAGGATTTCACCACCCCTTTCTGCTTGTAGTCTAACTGCTTCCCATCACTTGGGCTCTTTTTCAGACACCTATTTTCATAGTGACCCATCTCATTGCACTTAAAAAATTTCACTAACTATAAGTCAAATTTGGTCTTACCAATCCCTGATCATTTTCAGTGCAATAACGAGCCTTATGTCCCATCTTACCACATCAGTAACACTTTCCATAATTCAGAAGACATTCCCCAGCATGCCTTTTACCACATTTAACACAAACTGGAAACTTAGTTTTCTTACCATCAGACCTTTTTGAAGAATTCTTCCCTTTCTTCGGCCACCTCGGTCTCCTCTTCTGTTGGTTGTTATCGAATACTTGATCATCGAAAAACTCCATTTCCACCTTCTCAGCACATCGAACAATCTTTTCATAACTTTTGAACTCATGAGAAGCCAAATCCCTTCGATATTTTGGCTTTAATCCCAAGTAAAAAAGATTGATTTTACTATCAAGGTATCAGATAATATTTAGATCACAACTTTCTAATCGAGTGAACCTCTCTTCATAAGCAGCCACTGAGTCTTCCTCTTGCCTCAATTCCATGAATTGTTTTTCCATCCTAAGTCGAAAAGCCTTAGGATAATTCTTCTCAAGAAACATACCTTTGAATCCATCCTAGTAGAGAGAATCAATCTCATCAGCGTCCTCTATATTTTTAACCATCAACCACCACTGATCTAATTCACCCTCCAAACGGTAAATTACAAGACTAAACTTTTGATTGTCTGAACAACCCATGACACTGAAAATATTCGCTAGTTATTTAATCCACCCTTCAGCTAGCACAATGTTAGATGATCCTCTGAATTATGGGGGATGTTGCCTCATGAAATTTTTCACTACTGACAAGTTCCTCTGCGGTTGATCTGGCTGATCTCATGCATGGATACCACCACCATTTATCACTTGAGTCAACTATTATATTACTGCAACAAACTGTTCAGTTCCAATTATGACCATCTCAGGATGCTTATTCGGAAGGTCATTTCTATCTGTATGCCTTCCTAGAACTGCTTCCCTGTTTCCTCTATGGAAAACCATTATAAACAAACATGTCTCAGATGAAGCAACATGGTAATCTTCAAATGCTATATCATTTCAATTTGACCATAAAAAAATATCTTTGGATAATAATTTAATAGAATTATAACTCCTAGAGTTATCTAAACCGACCTATGATACCAACTATAAGGCCCGAACTTTAATCATTACTTAATCTTGAGTTACTTCAAGAATACACCTTGAGGATGTTATCAGGTTTAGAGTTTTAGAGAATTAGATCATAAATCATGCATTACATTCCACATTTAAACAAAGTGGTTACATAAAAGATAGTAAGTATTTTCCCCATCAATGGAAACATATTTAAAATAAAACATGGATTATTTCATGACACTTCCTTGACACTATCATCACTTCATGTACCTTTCCCTTGACCTATGAAAAACATTTCAAAAACATGGGATGAGAATAAAAAGGTCAGTAAGGGATATAAAAGTACGAAATACAAACATTAGTCCATGTATGAAATCAGACTTTACTCATAAAACATAATCATTTTAACATACCTCATCAAATCATGAATAAATCATAGAAATCATAAGACATAAAGGTAACTTGAGGCGTTAATAACATTCTTACGTAGGGAGTAACCCTCATGGTTACGTTTAGAATACCCATCACAGTATATTCCCTAAATCTCTTCGAAGAAACCTTAATGTTTAACCCCTACGTGTTACCCAATGCATTGGAGAGAAATATCAGGCTCACCCTCCCTTAGTTTATCACGGAACCACCCATCTTCATAACAATTCCCAAGAACCATAACATAATCGTATCGCATAAAACATTCATAAATGAAACATAACATTTCCACTTTTAAATCACAAGATATCAATAAAACACATTGATATAAAAAAATTATGAAAACCATTTTCAATTCCAAAATAATAGAAAAGTAAAACATGGAATTTATTTTTCATTTTTAAAAAAATGTTATATCTTGTAGAGGAAGCCGAAGATCAAATAATGGTCACGGCGGCGGAGAAGTCGTTGTCGCCGCATACGTACGACAAAAAAACATTCCATTTTTTCGTTTAGTAAAATCTTCATATAAAAAATATTCCTTTTGAATAAATTTAAATGTCAAAGGGGTTTATACACCGTATAAAAGAAATTTGGGTATAAAACAAAATATTCCTCAATGAAAGGAGATTGAGACGAAGTCCCATACCTCGTATCCGACTTGACTCGATTACTCTTTAATGTACTAAATAATAAACATGAGTTAATTTCTACATGATTAAGAACATTTTTCAAGTTCATTATTCCTTTTATATCACTTATTACAATGTTCTGAACACTATGTAATTATTTAAGTTAACAATGGTCGTTTTTTCGATCATTAGTACTTGAGTCAAAACTAAAATCTTTATAATTAAAAGTTGTTCATGTATCCATTATATCCAGAATTATATTAATGATGTAGATATTATATATATAAAATATATCCAGTATATACATGCATTTGTTATATTACATAACATATAGAGGTATGAAATGAAATGCACCGTTCATAGAGACGATAAGCCGTATGTACGAATGAACGTTACTTTCATTTCTATTTCGTATTTTATGGAATTGAATCATAATGATATAAAGGTATATTATAATTCCAGTATAATATCATATATAATATCATTAACTCCATCCTTTATATGTCCCACATACGGCATTAACAAATCAAATCACTTTGAGGAGGCGGTAGTCCGCACTTCCTAAAATGAAGATATCGCGTTTACCCATAATGGAAACCATAAAGGTATTCCATAAATGTAAAAATATAGTAGATTAAGGAAAATATAAACATATTATATATCATATATAAATATAGTGACATCTTAATGTAAACCTTTGAAGGTGTTAGAAGAATATTTAACAATCATCGTTTCTTGAGGCAGAAATTCGCCATCCACAGAAACTGTATGCTCCTTAACCATTAGATGTAGGTGTGTGTAAGTGTAGCTCGAATAATTATTATAACAAAATACTAGTATATTTAAGATACTAGTGTTGTTACAAAATAAATGAATAAAAATATTTTAGGGGGTTGGAGAAGCAAAATAAAAAAAAAGAACATTAGAGAAGTCTTTACCTTTAAATCAGGTAACTCCTCTTGGTTTGTACCAAAAGGGTTTCTTTAAGAGCATTCTGCCTAAGGTAAGGCTTCTAGGATGAAGAGGGGGATGTGGATAGATAAAATGATCTGATCTTGGCTGAGAAAATGTCCTGAGAATTGTTTGTAAAGAGGTAGAGGTGGGAGTCTTTTATAAGAGGAGAGGAGGGGAACTCTTGGAATGTTATAAAATGTTACTTTATATTGAAATGTGTTCCGGATTTAAAAGGTCCCACATTGATATAGTTCTAGGATAAGGTGATAAGTGTTCGAAATATACTCATAAAATAGGTCTTTTACAAGTGTGAATCTTAGATTTTACATTATATTTTCATTTTATTTAAATCGTACATTAATGAGATAATTGTTGCATCATCATGATGTCATAAATAAATAAATTTATTTAATTTCTAAAAATTATTAAAAAAATACTATAATTTAGGAAAGAATTTTAGATTTACAATGACTACATATAGTCCAATAGATCATTTATGTAGAAAAAATTAATTTTTTTTTTACTCAGGTGATACATTCTTTGCTATATTTAACTTTCTTTAAAAAAAAGATAAAAAGTCATTATCACACAAAAGTGATTCCATGGGGTCCCCAAGTTTGGAATAGGGAATCCCATGGTCTTCCATGACACAAAAAGTATAATTATTACACATTATGGGGTCATTTGTTATTATTATGATATTATTTTATTATCCTTAACTACTCGATTACTAATTAATCAAGATAATTAAAGATAATTACCGTTGTTACTATTTATAATTTCCAAAAACAAGAGTCTTGATTACATAATTTGGAAATTCTGATTCCAAATATGTAATCCATTTTACCAACTTAAAAACACATAAATTGCAATAATTAATTTAAAAATAATTTTCATTGTCAAAACAAATAGCGGGTTTTTCAGAAACAATATCTATGAAATGTTTGGCACTTGTTTATGCCTATTTCCAATGTGAAATTAATCCCAATGACCACCATTGGATTAAATAGTAAAAATATATTCTATTTACACATTTAAACCAATTAAAAATATAATCTATCCATATAATTAAATTAGATGAAAATGCTGTTTTGATGTAAAATGCAGTATTTTTCACTATTCAATAAGAAAATTAACATTGTCAGAAGAATACAAAAAATTTATCCAAAGTAAATTTCAATGTCCCAATCATAGAGAATAAGTTTATTTTGAAAAATAGAGCTTATAAAATTGTCAAAAGTTTGATTTAAATTTTTTTTTGCGATCAAAAGGCCGTAAAACAGTCTTTTAAAAATATTAGTGTATTCCATGCTTAAGATTGGATTTACTCTCATTTTAAGCCTCTAAAACCCTATCTAATTCATAAATATACATAGATAATAATATCTATTATTAATTACTTACTTGGGATGTTACATTCTAACTATGATGCTCGATGGAAAAAATATCTTGGGACTTACTAGTGTCATATCCGGCATACCTATGGATGTTGGTATTCAATCGAACTACCGCCAACACCTGATCATTCCAAGACCACAATCATGTTCTCAACTAAATGTTTGCATTCATATGAGTGGGTGGAAAGGTACATAGGTCATTCAAAAATGGTTGTGGTATATGAATATTCAGATTTCATGGAAAAAACTACCATCTCATAGTTAGTTTATGTCCACCTGATGGACAACCGCCCTGGTTTGCACAACTATACATCTATGATACTACACCTGAATGTCAGAACAGGGTCCACCGAATTTGGTATCTGTATATTTCAAAATTATATACTAAATTTTCAAACCGTTCATCCTTTAATATTTTCTAATATTGTGATTGATGCATCTTTGATGACAATAATCAAAATTCGATTATTGACTAAAATATTGTACTTAAACTACAACAGATGCTACATGAGAACAATGCATTGGCTTGAGAATTCATAATTACAAGGGATGTTCTTTATCATCGTGAGGTACTAAAATTAAAACTACAACTACTTAATTTAATACATACATGTGAATCCACATATAACCTACCGAACACTTCTGAAACATCTATATTGATTTTGGTGATGTTGAAGATCACAACTAAGAATGTGATATCATCATTCAATGAAAAAGTGGTGATTTACAAAGAGTATATGAGCTCCACCAATTATATCTTCCATTTCTATACCTATTGACTTTTATAAGAGGTCAGGATAGATATGTTGACAATGTACTACATTGAGCTACTCTTTTCACAACACGTACTGCACTTAGGAAGGTACTAATGAGAGAGTACTTATCCTTTCACTTGAAATTTCATGAAAAAAATGACTCAACCTTATTACATTGTAGAAGATTGTTGAAAAAATTTATTGTTGATGCTTATATAATTATTGAGACTCAAATACTATCTTTTATTTGATTCAATCAAAATATATTGAGTGTTGAATTATTCGATGGGTAGTAAGATTCATTTGTACGAGGTGGATGTGAAGGGTTATCTTGTGGAAAGTGTATTGTTTTACCTTTATCATTAATCGATTGACCCAGGTATTTGATTCAGAATTACCAATGTGAAATGTAAATTTGTAAATGGGTAGGGTGTCCAGATCTATTTCTAAAATTCACATGTAACCTAATGTGGCCTGAAATTACTCGATTTTATAGAAATAACAAATCTTCATCCAATTGACTGACCTCAGATATTGTCTCAAATTTTCAAAATTAAGGTTGATCATCTAATGAAAGGTTTAAGAGAGGGATGTTTATTTGGAAAATCATGGGAATTTAATGACCTATATATTTAATATTTATTGTTTTTTAATTTATCTCTTACATTATATCATCTTGTATTAACTATATATAACCCAATTCTTACGTTGTAGTTGTTCGAACCACAGAGTTTCAAAAACGTGGCTTGCCTCATGTCCACATCCAATTATTTCCCTTCCATGAAAACAATGTTAACACTCATAAATATTTAAAATTATTAGTTTTCGCTGAAATTATGAATCCCTATGCATTCCCAATGCTACATGAAGCTGTTAAAAATTTCATGATGTATGGACCTTCTGGTGATGCCAACCGTTCCTCCCCTAGAATGAGAAATGGAAAATGTTCAAAATTTTATCCAAACAAATTTGTCACTCACACTATGGTTAACGAGGATGGTTATGTGGTATATCATAGAATGGATTATAGACGTACGTTTGTTAGAAATTATGTTCCATTGGATAACCGGTATATGGTACCCTACCGTCCAGTTTTTCTTTTAATGTATCAAGATCATCTGAATATTGATGTTTGCAATCAATAATCTTCTATCAATCACCTATTCAAATATATTAGAAATGGGAATGATCGTGTTACCACAATAATCTATGATAGTAACAACAATTACTGCCCAGACAACAATGTGGATGAGATAAAGATGTACAATGGCTGTCAGTACATAACTCCTTCAGAGGATTCATGGAGAATATTTTATTATGATATCAACTACTGATATCCACTACTTGAGAGGTTATGTTTCCATTTACAAGGACAAAATACAGTTACATATAGTGAAAATGATAATATAGAAGATGAAATCACTCAAGGAAATATTACTGAATCAATGGTCACCACTTGGTTTAAAGGAAATCAAACTCACCCAAAAGGTAGATATCTTAGTTATGCAGAGTTTCCAACTAGATTTTTCTTCCACTATAATGAAAAAAATAGAATCCAAAAAAATAAGGATTCAGTATTGGTAAACATTACTATGTGCCTACAATAACTGAAGAGTTGTTTTACTTCCGGTTAAATCTTAAAAAATTATAAGGAGCTACTTCATATGATGATATGAGAATAGTGGACAGTATTACTCTTGGAACATTTAGAGAGGCCTATTATGCTTTTGCACATCAGGTAGATGGTGCTGAATTTATTGAAGCTCTAAGTGTTGTGTCAGCATGGGGAATGGGGCATTGATTACGAAAGCTATTATAAAACATGTTTTTTTCAAATAACATATCTCTCCCATACATTGTATTGCATCAAACCCTTGAAATTCTTGATGAAGATATTCTATATGCTCAAAGAAGAAGGCTACAAATGCCAGGTAATACTACATGTTACTAATTAGTTTTAAAAAACAAAATTATGTTTGTTTATTTTATAGTTTCTGATGAACATAAATACTATAGGGATAATTAATACAGATTATCATTTAATTATATGACTCCACAACAAACTACTGTATTATTCTATATTATACTATTTTAAGAGTATTTTTCTCTATAATCCACTATTTATTTATTCAAGATTTCCTATTGGATAATATATTCTCTCTGATCAGTTCATTTTACAAAATATGTGCTCTCTTTTAATTATTCTAAATTATTGTAATGATCAAATATAGTTTATTTTATAAAGATCTGAAACTATATGCATCATTTTTATAGATAAATGGTACATCTCTTCAGTTTTATCCATTTATTCCAGTTCCAGATTCTGCAATCAACATTCATCCAAATTGTTTTGTTTCATAAGAACTACATTAAAATATAGATTTACTTAAAAATGAATATAGAACTAAACATAACATGCTTACCAATGAACAGAAAAAGGTTATGGATGTCATTTTGTCTTCATTGTCTTCAAATTCTTGAGTTTTCTTTTCATTACATGGATATTGAGGCACGAGTAAAACATTCATTTGGAAAATGATAACAGCTTTGCTGAGGTCATTGGGATCTATTGTTTTTGTTATTGGTTAGAGTGGAATATCGTTATTACTGCTTCTAAGGGATGAACTACACATTCTAAATTTCAAATTCCAATATCTATTACTGAGTAGTTAGTTTTCAATATTCAAAAAGGTAGTGATCTTTTGGAACTTATAAACATGAAAAAACTAATTATTTTCGATGAGGTTTCTATGGTTCATAAGTACTGCTTTGAAGCTATATACCATACTCTAAGAGATATAATGTAAATAAGAAATGTTAATGCTCAGACTTTACCTTTTGGTGGTCTAATAGTTTTATTGGGGGGAGATTTCAGGAAAATACTATCAGTATTACCCAGTGGTAACAGATGTGACGTTGTATTAGCACCTATTATGTCTTAATATCTGTGGAAATAATGTTAGGTCTTAACTTTATCACGGAACTTGAGATTACATTCGGCTACATCCAAAAATAATTCAAATGTCATCCATGACTTTTCAATATGGACATTGGCAATTGGCGAAGGTGGAGTTGGAGAACCTAATGATGGTGAAGCACTCATCCAAATTCCTTCTATGTATCTTCTTACCAACTCTGAAAATCCAATGGCTGCATTTATTGACCATACATATCTTAATTTAACTAAAAAATATGGTGATGTCTCTTATCTGAAATACCGTTCAATTTTAGCTCCAACTTGTGATGTTGTACAACAAGTAAACGATTACATGTTTTCTCTCAATGACTCTTAGAAGAATGATTACTTCAGCTGTAATTCAGTTTGAAATTCTAGTCTCGATACTGATAGGGCAGAAAACAAATACACCTCTGAAATATTGAATGGTATCAACGTCTCTAGGTTGTATACCCAAAAAATTACACTACATATTGGTTATCCCAATATGTTATTGATACATGTTGATCTATCTTTAGGTTTATGGAAATGCACCTGTATGATTGGTACACATTTTGGTGATCATGTGATTGGAGAAAAAAAATTGTGTGGTAGTAATTCGGGGTATTCGACTTTTATTCCTAGAAAAACTATGACACACTTTGTTAATATATGGCATTTCAAATTACAAAGAAGGAAATATCCTTTAACAGTTTCATATGCAAGGACTATTAATAAATTTCATGCCAATCACTGTATTCAATTGGGTTATATCTTCACTAGACTGTGTTCTCTCATGGTCAATTATATGTTGCGGTTTCTAGGGTTTCATCACCAAATGGTTTGAAAATATTAATATAGAATAAAAATAACACGTCTACTAGGTACACACAAAAATATTGAGTATAAAGAAATATTTAATAACAATTCTTAGGTATCATTTAAATTAATCTATTTATATATTACTATTTATTGACAATGCCTTGTGCATACTTCAATGACTTCTTTATGTACTTACTATGTTTATATTTTCAATATTCAATGTAACTATACATAGAAGAAAAATATCACGGTCAATAACCATGTTGAATGAGATCACACTAGAGGATGATAAGACACTATGGATGGATGTTTGTTACCTGAACATGTGGTGCAATTCTTCACCCAAATATTATATTAATTTCTTCATGGTTTATTTAATATTATGTGATAAAGAAGTAAGATTACGTTACATGAACAACTTTTGATTTATTCCCATATTGTTTTGTTATGTTCTGTATGTATTTCAACATTTACATATGTTTTATCTCCATATCCCCTATCATCGGTTTTCTTCACATAATATCCTACTTTTCAATATTAATTATTTAGGGAACTATGATTCAATGTATGATAAGTAACTGTTAGCTTATCTTGAAGTACAAACATTATTTGCGTGAAGGAATGTTTTATATCATACAAAACAAAAAAATCACTTCTAACCAATGCAATTACATGGGAAGTATACATCCCTGCAAAATCATGTTTACATCCATAACATTTATTCAACCATGTGAGACAGACATACAATTTATTAGTTTCGACTTTATTTCATATGATGCGATTATTCAAAGGAGGATTCCAGAGGAACATTTAATAGGTATATTTTTTTAACAACTATTTGTAGCTATTATGAGTTGTTGAATTAAATAAAATTATTATTACAATAATATCTGTAACATCTATAATTTTTTCAAACAATGTTTATTTCAGTTAACTATTTTTTAGAAATTATTGGACGTCAACATTACAGACATCCAGTGAAATCTATGGGACATTCCAGCATACAGATGTAGATTCTTCTTGAGGATGACAGGTCATTAATTTTCTACTCTTACTATATTTCAATTCAGCAAAAATAATTATGCCTTACTATTACATTATTTCCCTATAGAGGTAAGCAACATACCTCCAGATTATGGGGAAACTTTGTGAATGAAATCACAAGTTATTTGGAAAATAACAAAAAGCCTTCATCTATTATTATCTTACAACTTGTACATGTGAAGTGACTAAGAATTATGGTTTCTATCTACATTTTTCATTTTGATCTCTTTGTAAATCATTGTTCTTTGAATAGGTACCATGAAATTTTAATTACTTTAAAATATTTCAAATGTTTTAAACTTCTTATAGCCAATGTTTTTGTGACTACTACTATTAATGCTACAAAAATTCTTTACCACATAGATATTTCAAAAGTAAACAGCTTCAGAAGAAGGTGGCATTTGAACTAATCTAGACTCTATAATTTTAGATTGTTTGCTTTTTACATTTAAAATCTAATTCCAAATGGTTGTTAATATTTTTTTAAAGTATGTTATTCTATATTTTCCAAGATTGGGTTGGTAGTTGAATCACAGTTCAATACTCCACCACTGATAATAGGTAACCCTTCTATAGATGTGCCATATTATAACAACAAGAAAACTATTTCAGATTTCCAAAACTATACAGAGGTAACAAAAATATCAAAATATTTGGAAATTCAATAATCAGTCTTTTGAATTTCCCAATTATGACCTCAACTAATAACTATATTATTTCGTACTCAATCTTTTATATCCTACACGATGCATACTTACTGTAAAAATACAAAAAAAGCAATGCACATATAGTTGGTTTTATGAGACATTCTATTCTTTCATTAATTAAGTACACCTATCATATGACAGAATATGGTGCCAAAATTGTAATGTATCTCCTCATATCACTACTACCAGGTTACATTCATTAAAATTATTAAATTTATTATTATCAATTCCTTACTTGAGAACTAATAAATTAAAATACTTATTAGTTATAATAGTGCAGTCATCATTTTAAATTCTACAGATTTAGAGTGAAACTAAAGGTTACTGATAACATAGACTACTTTTCAATAGTTTGGTTTAACAAAAAATCATGAAATTCATAAAAAATATATCTTTTGAGTTGAGAGATGCTTTGATACAGGTAAAACCAACTTTATTAATCATGTCAATATATTTTACAAATATTATTCCTAACATTGAATATTGTTTGATAATCAGGATGATGATGAATATTTACTTCCTCCAGAACTAAACATTTTCAAATCAAATACAGTGCTCTTATCAATAGAAATATCAAATTTAAATATTCAAAATCATCATCATCCAATATAACAAAACACATACAAGGTAATTTTCATTAGCAACATTGAAAACAACATTAGGAATTTCAATGACAGATTTGTATACAATCAGGTAAGAGATAAGATCTATTCTAAATATCATTTATTTTTTAAACCTGAAAATAAATAATCCTATTGTAATTTTTACGGAATATCATCAAATCATTGACTTTACTAGGGTAAATAGTGAGATTGAACTGAACCATGTACAATCTTTTCAATTCTCTTAATTTGTTTTCCCTTCAAGTAAATAATGACATACTGGAATATTGTTCTTAACCTTCCATTGTAGGATCATCAGATTATTGAATCTTTTCAACCTAGTGCAATGATTCACTCAGAATTTGAAACAAAATCTTCAATTATTTCAACAGTTCATGTAAATACATGTTATGTTGCATAAAATACATTTATAACTTTTCTTTATTTTTATAAAGGTTATCAATTGAGTTGTGGGTCTCTGTATTTTGTTTTGGTTAATAGTTTCTTTCACTTGCCGAGAAATCTGTTGACTTAATTCGATGATGATGATGTGGTCAAGAAGAATGTTTCAGTGACTGGTGACTCTACACCACCATCAACTGATGCCACTGATGTTCATATTCACATAAAGGAAAACTTAAAGAAAAAAACAGACAAAGTTGACAAAATGTTTGTCTTACGGTACTTATCCATTTTGGAAACATAGTTTCTGCTATCTCTTAGTTTGAAATGTCCTGTTAAAAAATATTTATCCACTACTATGTCTAATTATAATGTAGTTTACTAATGCAATAATTAAATTTTAAAATCATAAATTCAATTATATTGATGGAAAAATTATTTGTTTTCCATTAAAACATCTTTCTGTATGCTGAAATCATCTGTTCTCTTTGAATAAACTTTCCATGGATGGTTATTAATTTTGTCAATCTTCCAGGTGAAAATCATTCCTATAAAATGCACCAAACATTCTTCTACATCTATATTTTCAAATTATTTTTCATGTGTTATCATGTCCTTATCCAATGAAAAATTATTTATGGAGGTTAATTATAATTTTTTAATGCTAGACGTTATTCATGCAGGATAATTTTCATGGTCGACAATTTTCCTCTAATGCTGGAACGTTTCCATGGAAGACATTTTTTTATCAGATATTTTTACTGGATGTTTTCTATTAGGCTATATGTTACTCTTGATTGAATAGGAAAATGTTAGGGGTTTTTGATGTTCAACGTTTTAATGTAGATTGTTTAGCCTGTGGTTTTCATGCTAGAAATATTCATTGCTGGAATTTTTGTTATACTTTACGATTCCCATTTTGCTGGATGGATTTCAGGCTAAACATTACGCATTTGATTTCAATTTTTTATCATCTATTCATGAAGAAATTTTTACTATTTAGTTTGATGCAAAAGAACTGCACTTTCCATTGTACATAATTATCTTAAATGATTTTGAAAGCTTATAAGATACCTACTTTTGTTGCTATGCCTCAATCAGCCTTAGCCTGCTCTGCCTCCAGCTCCTCTGCCTCTACCTCAGTTAGCCTTAATAAAGTGTACCATGGAGAGCCTGATTGTTTTGATTCATCTGATGTTGGGTATGGAGTGTGTGTAGCTATAGAGACTCCATGTTAAGGTAAAAAATTATAAGATCAACAATGTTTTAGTGTTCTACCTAAAAAATTACATACCTTCACCGCTTTATTATTCCACAGTTAAAAATCTCGATAATGTTTTATTTTTCTCAGTAACATAGATTGATGCATAATTCCTACGTGTAATATATGTAGATGTTAGGTGGGTTTCTAAATAGTTTCTAGTAAGGTTTATTACTGCATGAAATCTGGAGATTCTATTGTGTGTGAAATCGGGAATATGTGTAATCACTAGAATCTGATCAGTTTTTCCCCTCACATATTTTTTACATCAGTTTCTTATTGTTCTAATTAGATTTCACACATGGAATAGATTATACATATATTTCAGACATGGTCTGGCTAAAATTTATAATCTAGAATGTGTTTAATATTATCATTTCATTCTCATAAACAATACCTCTCCTCTAATTATTATCCCCCATCTACAATCATCCTTCATCTAGAATGTTATCTCTTCACTACTTAAAAAATAACCCCTCCATGATCATGTACATCTGTTTCCAAGCCAACAGTGGAGCCCAGATGATCCACATCATTGACCAGTGGGATACATTGTATAACACACTATATTTCAACCGTTTCATCCTACTGTGCTTATAACAGTTCATGGAGATGATTAAACAGACCCACCATTGCCTTCTGAGCATGGATGTCAGGTATCAGACCTCTTATATTTAAAAATGGTTTTGTTCGTGTTTGTTTATTTTGTTTGGTTTGGTTATGATTGTTTGTGCTTCTTCATGTTTATTCATTTTATTATATAGAAAATTTTCATTTATGTATTTGACATTGATGATGTTCTATACAGATCAACATGGGGACCTTTTTTATCAAACGGTCAGGTTTGTTTTTATATCCTCTTTAAGTAGTTATTTTAATTTGAATTTCAGTGTACTAGACTGCATGCTTTTTCTGAAAAAACTATGTTCCAGAATGAAATATGTTATAAAAAACATACATTATGACAACTCCCAGGAATGGGTTAACAAACATAACACATGGGAGCTAAACAAGTGTCTTTTAGGTTGTAATTTTTTTTATTATAGAGAGTTGTCAATATGTATTATTTGAATATTATTTGGGTATCTTAATTACTATAATGGAATTTTATAACTGATTCCATTACCTTTATAGGATCGGGTATGCAACAGAATTAGTTAAGGTCATGATAAAATTAACTCATTTCTGTTCAGACAGACTGAGAACTCACAGTAAGGGCTGATGGTTGATTGATAATTTATGTTCAAATTGATTGAGAATTTATGATCAGATTGATTGGAAATTTCTTTTATTTGAGATTTCTGAATATAACATGGACATGTATTTTTCTCTATGTTTGTTATAAAGGTTACAGAGATGTAAGTTATGGTAGAGTCAAAACTTCTCTATATCTCTATGGTGATTGACAAGGATTCCAAATCAAATTAAAGATATTCCCTTTGGTGGTTCATGTTCTTCCAGATTTGACAGGTTTCTAAAACATGTATATTTTTTGTTATATTTTGAATTATATTACAGTTAGTTATAATTATGTTTAATTTTTAATACTTTTTGGCTATCCAGTTTACTCTAATGGAAATTTTTTAACCTACTGTCAATGTTCTCCTTTTCCTATTCCTCCTATCCCTTCTAATGAATCTCTTTCAAGTTATTTTTTTTGGGGTTATCTTTATATGGAGTCAAGTTTGTATCTAATTTTTCTGGCATGCATGAAATCATAGTTAATCCCAAATTACCTTCAATTTAATTGAGGCTAAAATAAAATCTACTAGAGAATGCATTTTATTTCTTATATTGAGGGTTATAAATCTGTTTTCCCGATCATGGACCCATTTCTTCCGTGGGTTAGAGATGATAACATCACAGTATGCAGCTTCTTAATTCTAAGTTGGTTCTACAAATGATCAGGTATGCACAAATATATTTGTTTACATATTATATAATAAGTTTAAATGTATACATGTTCTACTATTTATTGAATTGTGATGTTAAATCTGATGCTGCATTTAGATTCATTCTATCTAGAACTAATTCTTTTATTCAATTTCAGGTTGTCTGGTATGCTAAAGTTCTTGAAAAATCTTTGATAAAGCCACTTCGCCATAGTGAATGGCTCCACATAGGGAAATTTTTTTTTGCTGCCCCTCCACTTGCCTATGAAAGGTCTCTATTCAATCAAACTTTTAAAAACAACAACTTGGGACTATTCACATTTAGTGAAGAATCAACCAGTTTCAATTTGTCTTCATCTTATTTTTTATTCAATTTCATGTTGTCAACTATTATGTAGTGGGTATAAACTATATATATTCATCTATTTATTTTATTCAATTTTACCTTCCATTTCATCTTTGTCTCTAATCCATAAGTCTTTCATTTCATATTGTTCCATATACATGATGAATAGTTTCACTCCATTTTCTTTTTTCCCAAAAAACCTAATCATTCAATATATTATTATTTCAATTAATTTCACATTTTCTATTTTTATCATCACATCCATTGTCTTATCTTTGATTTAACATTCACGTTTTATTTAAGTGACCGCATTATAGTTATTATGATCAAAATTGAAAATGAATTCAAATCTTCTTCCTCAAAATTTAAATCTTCATAAAATTTTACTCTATCATTATTTTTTGTCTAGTATTTGAAAGGTTACTTCATATTCAATGTACTATTATTTCATTATCATACACCATTACATACTAATTATAATGTTTTCAACATTAATGTTTGTTCTCAAATTTTATAAATATTAATATCTTTAAATAATAAAAACCAGTAATTGAATATGTTGTGAAATAGCACGAGCGAGAACTAGTATCATAAAAATTAACTAAAACCATTCTTAATACATACCCTGTAATGTTTGAAAAAATCACAATGCTTTTAGGAGGTCGTATTCCACACATCCAGAAACAAAGTTATCAAATTTTTACAAAATGGAATGAATTAAGGTTTGATCCATCTAATAATTCTAGAATCATAAATATATCACTAATGAAATAAATATCATATGAAATCATAAATTAAATCCTCATTTCGAACTATGAAAGGTGGAAATGGAAGAATGTGTGACATTGGTTCGCAAGGTGGTAGTCTTCCATACACATGAACAATGACTGTGTATACCATTTGATGTATGTGTGAGTTAGTGTAATTATATACCATATCCTAAAAACATCTCAATATATTTATGATGCATAGTTCATTATGTAATCATGTATTAAGATGGTTTTATATGGTAGGTAAGTAAAAATCACAAAAGAGATTATGGAAGGATGTAACCTCTTCTTTGGGTAACTCCATTTGGTTTCAAAAAAAGTGATTACATGGTTGAACGTATTCCATATGAGAGGATTATAGGATTAAACTATGTAATTTATGAGGATACTTACGAATATTTTGGAAAATCTGAATGTTATTAGAGTTGTGAGGATTTGAGGGGAGTGTGTGAACTTATATTTTAGAGGAGTCATGGGATTATTGAATGTATTTTGATCCAATGAATTTTGTACATGTTTTTTGGTTACTTAATCCGCTTTAATTAAAGTATAACTAGGAATTAATCTTGTTTACCTTAATTACTCTAATTAATTTTAATTACATTAACTAATATTTTGGGTAAAAAATTAAGCTATCCTTATTATACATTATAAATTACAAATATAAAAAATATGGAATATATGTTTCCAAATTATAATCATATAATTTGTAGAAATTAAATTAAAATTAATCTTACCAACAGGTGATGATTGCAGGTTTTTTAAGAAAAAATGTTTGGAAGCATAAAAAGTATTTATATACAATTTCAATGTGAAATTAGTTCCAATAAAATAAATAAAATTAACTGATGTAAAATTGAAATAATAAAACATTAAAAAAATTTAAAAGATAATTTAATAATATAAATAAATTACCTGAAAAAATAGTTTTGAAATAGAATTCAGTATTTTTAACATAGCATCCAAAAATGATTTTTTTTTGAAAAATCCTAAAAAATCATTGAAGAAAAATTTTCACATTATTAATTTAAAAATTCGGTTTAATTTATCGAATTATATTTTTTAAAGTTTCTAAAATAATTTTTTTGTTCATATGAGGACATAAAAGTAGTTCATTTGACAAAATAGCATTTTAAAACAAATAAATAATTCACCAAAAAATTTATGATTTATTTTTACAAAAACATAATAAATAATATATAAATAATAGTTATTAATAATTATTTTACTATGGCTAAGAGATATTTTAAACTATATCATTTAAATGATTGTAATAATTAAAATTTTCTTAATAGAAACTATTTTATCCATGTACGGGTAGCCATGTTAGTTTTTCTTGTAGCGTAAATTTATCTTGGTGTAGTGTATAATGAATTATTAACATCATGATGTTTGAAATGAAACAAATCAATGAAAATTAATTAATTAAATAAATGTTCATAAAAACATGGTGTTTTAAATTCTACCCCCATTAAAATAAATTTCACCATTGAAATCCATCAATATGATACAAAAATGAATGACTCATATGCCTCATCATATCCTCAAGTTCCCACATAGCTTCCTCTAACAGATAATTTCTCCATAAAACCTTGACCATGTGAGTTGTTTGATATCAAATAACATTCAATTTATAATCTACAATTTCAAATGGTTAATTAGGATAGGAAATATCATACTTTAATAAAATGACCTCAGAGTTCAGTACATGTGAAGGGTTAGGTATATACTTACTCATGAGAGATACATGAATCACATTGTGGATATTAGGGAGATTTGGAGGATGATTCAAGTGATATACTTCCGTAATGATATGATCAAAAATTTCCAAGGGACATATAATCCTAAGGCTATGTTTCCCTTTATTATAAAATTTATTAACCTTCTTCTTAGGAGATATTCATAGAAACACCTTATTCACAATGTCAAATTATAGTTCTCAAGTATGGTTATCGGCATAACATTTCTGCCAACTTTGATAATCCTTTATATTCTATTGAACCATTCCATACTTCTCATCCATTTCATTAGTAAACTCAAGTACCAGTAGAATTCATTCTCCAAATTCATCGCAGTATATTAGAGATCTACATTTCATCACATAGATAGATTCATAAGGTTCCATTTAAATGATTGAGTGAATTATTTTTTTGTATTAATACACAACATAATGAAGGTGTTTATCCCAAAAACCTATGAAATAAATAGTATAAGATCTCAACATATCCCCTAGGGTTTAAATTTTTATTTCCGATTGACCATTTGTTTGAGGATGATAAAAAGTGCTGAAACACAAATCTACATCAAGCGATTCCTAAATATGTCCTTAGAACAATGATGTAAACCTCATATCCCTATCAGAAATAATGGAATGTGTTACTCCTAGAAACTATAATGATTCTTTAATATATATCATGGAAGCATGATCTATTGAAAATATTGTTTGATAGTAATGTTGTTTTATGATTTTTTAAGTAGTCTAACTACCATCCATATATAGTTAAACCTAGTAGTGTCTTTAGGGAGTTCAATAAACAAACAATAATGAATTTCTCCCATTTACATTCTTATATGTGTAAGAGATGCAACATCTACTAAGAATTTATTATTTTGGCATAAACATACGGACATTCCAACCACAGAGATATGAACTATATCATATCACTCATTATTATACCCCACTAGAAGTGTTATTTCATGATTTTATAAATCATTGAACTTACTGGATGAGAAGAGAATGATGAATTATGAGATTCCTCTAATATACCCTTATTAAAATATGGTACTGATGAAACACATACATGGTTTCTTAACCTTACCATTCTATCATGTTCATGGTTAAACTCAAAAAAATTTCTAACCTTATTTTGATGATTTTCCCCTCTATAATTTTCACATGGATATTATGTTGAGCATTGAATTGATCAAGATAATTATTTTCTAGTTCCTCCAAGATTTCTCAATCCACCCTTTCCAAATCCAAAAATATTGCATCCTTTTTTATCCTCAACATGGTTAAGATAACATGATCTTGTATACTTAATGAATCAAACCCCTTGTTCACATTCCTAGGGTGGTAATGTATTGAGCTATAATAATCATGTATCACCCCTAACTATCTTCATTGGATCAAGTTAAATTTCTTCTATGTGAATTTATATTTCAATATTTTATGATTAGCATATATATCACACTTTAGTCTCAAATAATTCCTCTATATCATTAATGAAAATATTATTGTAGTTAACTCCAAATAATGAGTTAGTTAATTTTTATAATGAATCTTAAATTTTAGAGAGCTATAAGTTATAACCATGTTATTATGTTTGAGAAAACATCCCAATACCTTCATGGAATAATCATGATATATTACTAACCCCTATCCAAAATAGTATTATGTAATCAATGGTGGCCCAACTAACCTTCCATTACGTTCCTTGAATGTTTCCTCCCATTCATCTGTCTAGATGGCCTTGGTACCCCCCGAGTTAACTCGTCTAAAGGATTTGGTGTTGACAAGAAATTCCCAAAAAATTATAGATAATGTCCAACTAAAATAAGAAAACTATGGATCTCAGTTACTATGGTTGGTCCAGGCCAACATTCAATAGCCTCTGTCTTTTATGACTCCACTACTATATCCTATCATGAAATTATATTACTCAAAAAATTTAAAAAATTTGAATCCATAATTCACACACTGTAAAATTTTCATAAATATTCTCCTTCCACAGGGTCTCTATTTCAATTATCACGTGTTATTCATGCTATTAATTATCCTTTGAATAGATAAGAATGTCCTTTATAAAGACTAAAAAAATCAGATTGAGGTAATCTCTAAATAATCAATTCCAAAATCCATGATGATAGAAGGAGAATTAGAAATACCTAAAGTAATACCTATAAATACAGTGTCTATGCCTTGTATAAAATTCCATCATGGGTATATACTCTATCCTGAACCTAAGCTAATGATATTCATAATGGAAATTAATCGAGGAAAAGTATTGAGCTTCACACAGTTGATAAAAGAAATCACCAATATAGGGAATATGATACTTTTTCTTGATGTGGATATTTTTCAACTCTCAATAGTCAATTTAGAGTTAAATTGATGCATCTTTATTTTTTATAAATATAACAGGTATACCCCAATGTGACACACTTGGCTGAACGAATCCCCTTTCAAGTTTTTCTTATATTTAATTATTTAATTAATGAATCTCTTTTGTGGCCATTATGTACAACTTTTTTTTTGAAATTGGTGTGGAACTAGGTATTAGTTCAATTCATAATAGAACATCATGTTACAATCAATGTCTATGAAACCATTTTAGAAATAAATCTAATAATTAAAAATGAAATTGGCATATCATCGATGTTGATTTCATCCTCAACCATTTGAGATAAACAATAATTCTTAATGGAAATTAAAACCTATATAAAGGATATAATCTATTTAGGATGATCATAATTATCATCAGATCAATATAAAATCATAGGTTAGGTTGATATATAAAATATAATGTCCCTTTCTAGAAAATTGATTTGGTATGTAAGAATAGAAATCCAAACCATGTGTAAGATGATATCAAATTCATCCAAAGGAAAAATGGAATGTTTTACATGGAGTAAATTCCCAAAAACATCATCTATAGAGGATTAATAGACTAAATACGAAATCATCATAGTGTTATGGTTTTACACTAAAAATTATCTATATAGTGATTTGGGTGGAATATTCATACCCTTTGAAAATTATATGCATATGAAATCATTGTCAGATCTTGAATCAAAAATGAAATTTGCAGTTCTAAAGAGGATCAAAAGTTCAATGTTCACCCCATCATTGCCACACCCCACATCAAAAACACTGATCACATTATATTTAACCGTTTCCCTTATCCCAAAAGGTATCTGACATTGATCTTCATTAATATCATTCCATTCTGGTCACTATATAAAATAATACCGATTATCCTTTCACTTGAATCACTAAACTAGGGGGGGTTCTTTCTATCTATCTTTCTCTCCATTCAAGTCATTTTCTAACATATTCTCATGATTTTGGAAATAAAATGAATGATGACCATCCCTAATACACTTAATAAATTAAATCGACCCCTTAATACAATTTTCTTTATGCTTCTTCTCACCCATTGAGAATACTGAAAATATCATCTTCTTTTCTCCATGATTTTTTGATTTTCCAGTAAACTCCATCTTTTATTTTCCTTTCCAAAATCAAGTGATTGATATGTAACTCCAACATCAATTTTATACATGATGTCACAACAAAAAATGTCTTCACATCTACTAAATTATCGTCCCTTCTAAGACTTGGATATAATTCACTTAATTACCGCTCAAATTTACATTCATGTTCAATGATAATACTAGAAGAATACATTGAATGTCTTTTAAAATTATCCTTGTATATTCCAATATATTCATAATACCTTTTCTTTACCTCAAGGGATTCTTTATCCATCATTGTATGAGGAATAATAGGAATTTAGTTATTAAAAAATTAGTTCATGAACTCATCCTAATCCACAGATTCAATTTTATATTTTTTCCTCTTATTTTTTTATTATAGTTCACAACTCATCTGTACCACCTACAAATAGATAAAAACCCCTAATGGATTTATCGTGTTCGAAACCCATGATAATGGAGAATATCTTTTCAGTGGTAATGATCCATTTTTTTAGTAACTAGTGGATCAGAAGACCCACTGAATGATGTTGTATGTTTCCCCAAGAAGGTCTCAACATAATGTTGTTCCCTCATTTTCATATATGGATGTATATCATGATTCATATCTAGAGAATGTTGGTCGAGTATAGCTATGAGATTTTTCATTCAAAAACCCATAGAATTTGGATACTCAAGAGAAAAATCATTGTGTTTCCCATCACACACAACATTGACCAGGTTTCTTCATGCTCCTACCATTTAATAAAACTAAAATTCATAGAGTATGAAGATATAATCAAATTAGGGAACCACATAATCTTAAAAACCCCCATATAAGATGTCTAAATTATGAGTCATTTTGTAATCAATGATAGATTTAGTTTATCATTGGTTATTCAAATAAAAATTCTATTTAAATCCATCGTGATGGTGTATGAGAATTTTTGGAATTTCCAAATAATATAACTCAGGAGTGTGAAACCAAGTGTGCAATAAGACCCTTAGTCATGCACCAATTCCAGATCGAGTCTAACACAAATATATTGTTTTTCATTTTGTTACCCCTATGTACATATATGTTAGATCCACATCTAGTTGTAGTATCTAAAAAAGATTTATTTCTTGGAAACCACTCAATCTGTCCTTTACCCAAATTCAAGGACATTTTTCTATACATTTATTAACCCATAGAATGTTAAATATAGAACCTTTCTTATGCATATCACTATTAATTTATCATCCTAGTTTCAAAATGGTAACTAAAATATTTTTTTAATACCAACATTAAAAACCCTCACTTAAAATTAATATCTATTACGTCATTTTTTCATGATTCTTAATACCTTACACAAATAGACTCACAATGACTGTATTAGTTTAGTGTTTTTTGGAATCATGGAAACATAAATATTATTACATAATGGAACCAAATTCTCTCTTACTAGGTTCTTTCATGACCATCACCATTCCTAGAAACATCATACATAAAACATATCTTCACAACCTGGGAAATGGAATCATAAAAACGGGTAATATCATATACTTAGTAAGGTTAAATATTGGAGATATGTAAGAATAAACATGATCGTAAGTATATAAGAAAATTATTGAAACATTAAAACATCATACCCTACATATAAAAGATAATAAACATGAACCAAGGAATAAATATTGGCAGTTCATAAAACATGAATAATAACGTAATCAAGACCATAATCAATAAAAGCATAACATAATATTTATACATGTAATTATGGAATACATGTAATCTTATAGAATGGTTTCCCTATTAGTCAAGGATCAATTACAAGGCCATCTTAGTGGAATGGGTTCACTCCCCAAACAATCTGGGAATCCATGGTTTATTTCGATGACCAAATATGATGAAATTGTCCATTACTAAACTAATTTAACATTCCATTCCAACCATTTATATCTCATGAGATATAAATATTTACCCAATGCATTATAGAGAGATATAATTCCCACCTATCTCATAATGAATTCATACATATGTGTTTCACTATATCAAAAAATTCATCATATACTAACCCATCAAATAAAAGGGCTATCATAAACATGTAATCGTATAATATTTTTTTGGAAAATATTGAGGTCTCATAATAATTTCACCAAATCATAAACCATGAAAAGAATAAGGTCTCATAAGAAAATAACCCATGAAAGACAAATGGGTTTATTTATCATCATTCTATAAAAACAGAAAAAATTCAGGGAAATAATATGAATGGACGATTTGTATAATTTCAACATAAAAAATGAGTAACAACAATATATTTCATCTTATATGGATTATAAATTTGAATGATATTTTAAAAACATTTATTGAAGAACTTATGATTCTTTCTTTCAAAAATGCTTTTTAAAACATAAGACATTTTCAAATCCATTTTCCATGAAAATAGATTTCAAAAAATATAATTTAATATTTGAAAACAGGAAAACCTTTTTAAAATACCATTTACATTAAAATGAGTTTATTAGATCATTTTAAAAACATTTTTTAAAACAACTTAGTATATTGATGGAAGTGTGTGTGAGTTTAGGTGTAAACCTTAAAATAAAAACATCTCAGTATATTGAGGATACTTATGATATTATATAATCATGTATAATTATATTATAATGTGTGGTTAATGAACATAAAACAAAAGGTTTTGTCGAGGGATGTTACCTCTTATTTGGGTTACTCCATTTGGTTTTCACTAAAGGGATTCCATGGTAGGGTTTCTTCCTAAAGGGAGGATTCTATCATTAATGGAGGTATATTAGGAGGATATTTTGATAGATTTTGGATAATAAAAATTTCTTGATATTTGTGAATTCGTGAGGGGGTTGAGCACCCCTTTATAGTGGAGGAGGAGTGGAATTCTTGAAAAGATAAAAAGGAAAAAACTATTGCGAGATCTCCCTTACCTCATTGGAATCCAAGAAATTATCATGATAATTAAAGAGGGTAAAGTGTATAAATGTTTCTAGATATTGTATTTTATAAACATTTATAAGTTATTTGTACCGTTAAATTAAAATTTTAATACTAAGTAATTTTGTTTTTATGATAATCGTTGTAGTTAATTTTAATCAAATTCACTAATAATATTAATAAAAAATAAGTTTACCTTATTATAAATTAAAAATTATTATGATTAAAAATATGGAGTCCATTTTTATTAAATTATAATAATATAAGTGGAAGAAATTAATTTAAAAATTAATCATGTAGACAAGTCCTGATAACAGGGTTTTAAGAAAAGATGATTAAAATATTAACATATTTTTATATCCATTTTATCTATAAAATTGGTTCCAATCTCCAAAATATTATAAATTTATTTAACAATTATATAATTAAACCGTATACCAAAATTTAAATATAATTTTATAAAATAAATAAATTCAATGAAAAATAAAATTAGATTTAGAATTCCATATTTTTCACTATTCATTTAGAATGATGTTTTTCAAAAAAATCCAAAATATGAACTATTAGTAAATTTTGATATTATAAAATAGAAAATCAATTTTATATATAAAATCCAATTTTCAATTTTTCTAAAATTAATTTTATTATTAGTCACATATGGACATAAAATAACCTTATTTGAGAAAATAACATTTTCAAACATTTAATGACTTTTCCATAAATTATATGTTATAATTTAAATATGTTTAATTATTAAAAAATAAATACTAAATAATATTTAATAGGTTGTTATTACTAGTCTTATTTCTATATTTATATTATATTTTATAACTATAATCATTAAATAAACATAATAATAAAATTTCATTTTGTAGAAATTCTACTTTTTATGTAATGAAAGCCTAGTTTATGCTGCGTATAACAAAAGAATATGTGAGTGTATAATATAAATAAATCATAAATTGGAGTTGTGTTCAATGAAAGTAATCAATGAAAACTGTTTTTTCGATAATAGGATCATAAATACATGGGGTGTTACTTCAAACAACTTCTTTTAAAATTAAAAATAAAAGGATTATCATTAGTTGGCCATTAATTTTTTTATAAAAATTTAATAAGTTAATTAAAGTGTTTATTTCAAACATTGTATAAAATATTCACATGTTCTGGTGAATGATTCTATTGATTCAAGAAAAAATAAAAAATTTATTTATTAATATTGGTGAATGAATTACATGAATTGATTATCCAGAAAATATAATGAATTAATTTCCTAAACCCATTATCACTTGATATATTTAATAAACTTTCAATAATTAATAATAATTTTAAAAATGTTTTCTTATTCAATTCATAACATATAATTAAATTAATAAATTAAATACATATTATTATAACCTCGAATAATATTGAAATTATTAATTTTTTTGGAACGTTCATATTCATATATTACCTAACCCCAATCATGATTTCCACATTCTCCTCAACTGAAATTCATTATAATTTTTTTAATTTTTTAATGTACTTAGTTTTTAACCCTCTAGAACAACACCTCAGTACTAGTGATTCCAATAATTATAAAGGAACATTGTCTAGGAAAATTCCATGTATGCTAAAGAGATACGGTTAATTCATATTATTGAAAACCTCTATGAAGGACCTATACAACTTAATATCATCTCATTGAAAAATTATTTCTCATCAAAACAGATTCATATCTTCATTTACCATCCTTACCAAACTTATTTTTTTTTATTTAACCATATATGATTGAATTAACTTATTCAATAATGGGCATGGATTGAATAAAGTTTCTACCATATCGGTCAACCGGGCCTTTAAAATATGGCATCATATATCTTTTTTATGTTTTTCTAATACAATGTTTTATTTTTTCCTTTTTTGGGTGTGTTCTAATCCTTTTGGGGTTTTGAAAAAAAATATTGGTTTTTAGTAGGGAGTTTCAATGTGGTGTATGAGTTATAGTGTAAAGAGTCCCAGATACACTATAGAGCAAGTTACTGCACTATAAGGGTCTGAGGGAAGGATTTTGTTAGATCTAAGAATTTCGAATACCTTGTGGTATAGGGAGTCAGATGCATCTTGGATCCTGATAAAGGCAGTTTGGGTACCTATTCCATTTTATATGAGAGAAGTGTTATGATCTATAAACTATTACAAATCCTTATCTAATGTAATGTTGATCTGTAGTATTTTTCTAGGAGATTGGTTTACCAAGAGGTGTTGAAGTGTGGTATGGTGAGGAAACATCATGGTTGAGGGTATTTTTACCCTTTTTTATCATGGCTTTGTGTGGGCTATGTCATGGCCTAAATTCTTATATAATTAAAATTACTTGGCCATTTTAAATTAAATATTTTTTACTCTGATTCATAATTTTCTGTTTTTGGTTTTTAGGCTCTTAATATAAGTATTGAGACACAAAACATTTTCTCTTCAAGATTCTAAGCACATGTTTCTATGCTCAATCTCCTTCGGAAAAGTGGATCTCATCTATTTTAGTTTCATTTAAAATCATCTTGTCTCTTTCATAGAGTGTGTTAGATCATCTAGTTATTGATGGATCTAGTGATTATTTTGATGTATCTTGATTCTAGGTTTTATTTCATGATCTCTTTCACCTTTATTTGTATTGTTGTTCCCATTTTGGGTGTTAATTTGATCATATGAATAATGGTAGGTGGTTCCATAAAGAGTTTCCCTATAATTGAAACCCGATGTTTCATTATTGATTTGAAATAGGTTTTAGATTGATATAAAACCTAGATTTATTTATTGTATTTTTATATAAAACGAGAATGGAAATGTGAAAACCCCCCACTTTTAATGGAAGTAAAATTGTTGGGTGGATTTTCATAAAAATTATTTCTTGAATAGAAATTTTATTTAAATTAATGATTTTATTTCAATTCATTTAAAAATTGTACTAAAATTAAAAATGATTTGAAATAAAAGGAATTTGATAAAAAGCGAAGATTATTTTTGAAATGAAATGGAATTTGGAAACTAAAATTAAAAAATTGAACATTAAATGATGAAATTATATTAAATAAAATATTTTACTGAGATTCATAGGTTGATTGATTTAATAACATGTGATCTTGAGTAGTTTGAGTTTTTTAGGACAAGAATGTTGGGGAAATTACATGCCAGATTTTGATTTTTGATGGAAACCCTAAAAAATGATGTTTGTTAAGATTTTCAAAGATGGGTCCCCTATTGGGGTGTTGTCTAGTTTCCAATAATGGGTCCCCTATTGGGGTATTGATTTGTATGTGCACATATAACATGAGATCTGATGATGAATTATAAGTTTTAGGATCCTTTTTCCAATGGCTAATATACCATAAGGATTTTAAGAGTGGTGCTTTATTGTGTTAGACATGATTAAAAATGTCATTTATTATATAATAGTTTTAATAATCCCAATATTTTTTATGGAAATATTTTATAGTAAATTTTCAGTTCAAAATATTTTATTATATCAATCATCTTATGAGTTGAAATAATGCTTTTTAAAAAATATCTAATTAGACTTCCATACTGTTTTCTATTTTTTATAGAAGGAATAAATGGTTTATTGTTATTGAATTTCATATGGAATCATTTTTTGGTATCATATAAAGCTCTTTTCCCCGAAAAATATCTTTTCCTTTAGTAATTATTAGATTATCTTATTCTAGGTCCATGAAAATAGAAAGTTCCACAAGGAGGTGGCATGTGTTCTTTATTTGTTCGACTTGAAGTGATAGAGAAGACTAATGGAAATGTGATGCACCCATTTTTTGGTTTATCAAATCCTTCCTTTGAAAAATGTTGTGTATTTTATTAATGTATTGTATGTGTTTTGTTTTACCTATTTTATTATGGTACTTTCTTATTTAAGAGTGTTGGAAAACGGATTTGAATAATTTATCATACAATTTTTTGTGTAAAAATTGGTCCCTTTTGTTTCGTTCTTGACTCTAGGTGCTAGTATCACACCCATTGAGATCTATAATTCTCTATGGGAAATGTCCAAACCAGATCTTCTATTAGTGTACAAGGGTATCCCAGATGGTTCATTAAAAAGTGTCATTAGATCTAGGTTGTGGATCTCTCTTTGATGTTAGAATGTAGTATGGTTTTTTTATAGACACGTGGTATGATTATTTGGACTTAGGATTTTTTTGAGCGATTAATGGACACATATCATAGTAAATTGACTCATGTCACTATGTGTGGTAGGAAAAGTGTCTTTAAAGAATAATTAGATCAATATCTTTCCTATTCCCTAACTAAGATCTGAGAATTTTGAAATCTCAATATTTATTTTTGTTTGATGGAATTAATATTCATATATTTCATGTATTAAAGGATATATTATGTATCATTTTGGATGTTTCATTGTTTTATATTGATTTTTTTGTAGCATAATTAGTATATGAATACATTTGAATAGTATGGAGGAGGAATTTCTTGAAGAATAATAGTTAGTGAATACTCTAATAGACCAAATTTTTTTTGAGAAAGAGGTGTTGTTGTCTAAGATCTGGGATATGAATCTTCACTAATCACCATTCCAGATCCATTAGTCGAACCATGATGGGAAGAATCTAGAGATCATTCACAAGAGTTTCTTCTCAAGAATCCACTATTTTTTAGGACTTATTGATACTAAATATGAATACAATTGGTTAAAATTTATAGATCTAATTTCTATGTTCATTGATATGATTGATTAAATAAAGACAGAATGTGCTACCATCAAGATTTATGTGTCTAGTTGGTGATGGAGGTATTTGATGCTGATGGAGAAGAAACATGAGTTATTGGAGTGGAAATAATTTTGAGTTATTTATAGGGAATTTTTTTTTCTGGAATATGTTGTATTTGAAAATAACATAGAGTTTCTCAACTTCCAGTAGGGTGATTGGATGGTGACACCATCTGAGAACCATTTTTCAGGGTTTATTCAATTGTCACAAGATGAAAATATCAACAAAAACTGAAGACATGAATATTAGAGATGGTTTTCAGAACTGAATATTGAAATTTGGTTTTCATGTTGAATCACACATTATATGAGGACTTTCTGAATAGGGCACTGATGGTTGAGATTGACCAGGCTGGTATGTCAGGGTTGATGGGTGCGCCCTTTTCTCTGCAGGGAAGTTTTTTAACCCCTTAAGGTTATGAGGAATCCGGATGAGTCTCATGGTGAATATAGATAAAAAGAACCGTATGGATCTCATATAATTAATGTAAGAGGCCCTCCGTGTTTCACTAAATTTATCATGTTTAGCCATTCAAAATGGGTTTTTAGTTAAGCAACCAATATCTATAGTTCGTGAAGACACTCAGGTCAACTAGAAAAGTTTTTCAAGTATCTTATATTTTATTAATTTGTACAAGATCACTATATCCAATAATTATTATAATTAAATAAGATGTGCTACAATATAAGTGTTCTATCTATATTCATCTAGAATAAAGGTACTTCACATAGTGGAAGAGTCTGTAGTTTATGCTGATGTGGTTCTAGAAACTATGGGTGGTATGATAACTATCGATTCTTCATTAGTGAAGGATTTATTTGATACAAGTGAACCTCACTCATTTATATCAACTTGTGTCAGGAATTTTCTAAATATTCCAATACAGATTTTTATTTACATATATTACTATACCCCTTGGATCGAAGAGAGAGTAGGGTCTCTGTTTTCCCATTTATGTCTTATCTCTATTATATATTGATCTTACTTGTAATTTTCTAGTTCTCTACATGAAAAATCTTGACATAATACTTTGGATGTATTTTTTATTAATCATAAGGCTCAGATTGACTATTGACTTCTTAAGGTCGCCTTTAACTCACCTGATGTGGTGTTTTTTGTGTTTTATGCATAATGGGACACAATGATGAGTAGATACAAGAGTTATTATCTAAATATTGGAAGGGTAATATCATGGTTCACATTTTACATGTAGCAGTAATCTTTGAGTTATTACCACACTTAAAATTTCATCGTGATTCCTTTTACGTTTCATTTTGATTTATTTGTATTTCCACAAGAAAGAGAGGTGTAGTTCTCTATGAATTTGGTTCCTCATACTCATCCAGTGTTGATTCCTTGTTGACCTATAGCACCATCTAAACTGAAATATTTTTAGATGAAATTGTATTATATGATAGGGAAAGGCATTATATTATTGACAATGTTAACTTTTGTGTTGCCTATTCAATTTGTGAAGAAAGCTGATGGAACACTTCACCTTTGTGTGAATTATCGAAAGCCTAATTGATATACGATAAAGAAGAGGAATTTTTTTCCACTAAATGATGATTTTAATTTTTAGTGGAAAGGGTATAATTGGTTTTCTAAGGTTTATCTTTGATCATGTTATCACTAGTTGATAATTTAATAATCTAACATTTAAAATATTTCCTTCTATAGAATTTATGGTCATTTTGAATATTAATTGAAGTCATTTTGAATAACCAATTACCATAATTTTTTAGGAAATTGATGTAAAATATTTTCCATGATTACCTTGACTTGTTTATAATAGTGTTTATGGATACCATCATTATTTTCCCTATAATAGATGAGGAGAACCTACATAATTTGATAGAAACTCTATAATTTATGAGAGAAAAACATATTTACTCAATGCTTTAAAAATGTAATTTTAATATTTGGAAAGTGATGTTATAAGAACATGTTATCTAGAAGCATGGTATTTAAATTGATCATTATATGGTGAAGGATATTATGTAATGGGAAAAAATGCATAATTTTCTCAAGATTAAGAGCTTCTTGGCCTTGACTGGGAATTACTATAAGTTTGTAAAATATTTATCGATGTCGGATTCTTATGTGATATCCCCCACTGGAATGGGAGTGATGTTAGTTTGGGATGTGAAGAGAAATATTTATTTTAGTGTGTTTAATATATTTTACTTCTGTACTAGTTTTAAAAAATCCAATAGATCAGAATGGCTATGTGGTGTTTTATGCCACAACGGGTTTGGGTTTAGGCCACATCCTTGGGAAGGGTGATCACATGCTGTCCTAGGGTTCTTGAATTCTATGAACACATGAGAGGAATTATCTGAACCATTTTCATGAACAAAAAATTATGATTAATTATCGTAAATGTTAGAAGTATTTCATTTTCATATAATCTTTTACAATTTATTACAAAAACAAATTCTTCAGTAATATATTGTCTAAAAAATCTCAAAATCTACAATAGTGGCATTGGGTTGTGTAGCTACAATATTTTTATTTTAAAATTTTATGCATTACTGGTAAGGGGAATTTCATTACTAATGAATTGAGTATAAATATTCCATACTATAACATGAAATGATGATTACTAGAGTTAAATTCTATAGATCTATTTTCTTAGTTGAATTTTAGAGTCTATGATAATTAGATAGATATTTTTATGATGAACATTCATTTGGCATCCTCCCTTATCATGATATTTATAGAGTATTAGCTTGGTGATTAATTTTTTGGCATTAGGGACTATATTTATGTTTGGGATAACATTAGTGAGTGGCCATGCTCCTCATAGGGTACCCTACTATTCTGGAACTAGTATGGTGTACCATTTCTCATAAGATAGACCATGATTGTGTATTTTTATAATTACTAGTGGGTGGTGCACCTAGTTAACACAAAGATGTTCTATGATATGTTGAAAATATTTTAGGTTCCTGGTATGAGACAAGACATCTCAGACATTGTTTCCCATTACTATACATTCTAGATGGTCAGATACGAGTGGTATAGACCTTCTAATTTACATCAAATAGTTACAGTACCAACATGGATGTGGGATGAGAACTCTATGGGTTCGTTGGTAGGGTTACTAAATAACCTTTGAGGGAAGAATATTACACAGGCTTTGATTGAATTTGTAAGTCTCTATGTTAATGAATTTGTAAGTCTCTATGTGGATGAAATTTTTTGTTTCTATAAAGTTCCATATTTAATGTTTTCTATTCAATATCCCAACATTACTTATAATTTTTTAGAGGCCTCAATGAGGTAATGAGATCAGAGGTTCATTTTGGAATGACATATAATCAATAGTTGGATAGGCAGATATAATGAGCTATTTCGATCCATATGGTAAAGCTTCTTAGAAGCATTATTGAATACGAAAGAGCATGGTTTTTCCTTTTAAGACTATTTGAGTTCACATATAACAATATTTACTAGTGTATAATAAGGATGGATCCTTATAAGTCTATTTAAATTCATATATGTAAAATATTTTCAATTGGTCAGAGATTGGTGAAGCTTCCATTATGGGGAAAAGTTTTTTCTAAGAGACGATGGTGAATATTTGGTCGATTATTCATTGAATTATGATGGCACATAGAAGGTATAAATAATATGTTTATTATTGTAGATGATTGTTAGAATTTTTAGTTGGTGACTTGATGTTCATCAGATATTCACCATGGTTGGTATAATAATGTCTTGGGAAATAGGTAAATCACGCATAAAAGTTTGTGTATCCTTTAGAAATTGTTGATAAGTTGGGGAATGTGACTTACAGTCTGGAACATCCATTAAAATTGACATCGATCAACAATTTGTTTTTTGTATCCAAACTTAGGAAGTATCTTTCTATCCTTTTTATGTCCAGATATAGAAAGATGCTGACGTTGAACCTGATTTAGCTTGGTCCATGAATTTTTTTAGGATAGTAGTTTTTGAGACATTTGTACTTCTTGAGAAGAAAATACTTTTTTCTATGTGCTACGGAAGATTTTTTTTGATATGCCTGAAACATGGAAGTGTGAGGCATTGATGAGAGAGAAATTTATTCCCTCTTTTATTTGAAATCATTGGGATAATATTTTTAAAGATATAAATTATTTATGGTGGGGTTGTTTTTACCATCTCAAAACCCTTTTTCAGGTGTCTTATATCCCCTGTGTTGTTTTCCCTTTCATTTGGGTTTGTTTCCTAGTATTTTTGAGTTTTAACTAAAATCTGGTATTTAGTAGGTTGTTATGTTGTGGTGTAGGGGTTACAAAATCAATTATCCCAGCTATTTTTAAAGGATCCTATTGTGGGGTATGTGTCCAAGGGATGGATTCCCCATATTATTTAAATTTTGATTCCATAAAGGTGTCAAAAGTAATCTGCATCATGGGGCCCAAGGGGGGAGTTTAGGGTGGTATTTCAATTTATGGGGTAGCTGTAACATAGTGTATGGGAGGTTTCATAGCCTTACCCCATTTAAATAGAATAAATGTCAAGTCATCAGGAGGTCGGTTGACTTGGATGTTCTACGACAAGTTCTGGTGTGGCTATGTTACGGTCATAGTTATTTTTCCCATTCTACATTGTGGCAATCATGGTGATGTGGCATGGATTGTGCCTTTTTATTGTTAAATATAATTAGACTTTTTAATTTCACAATTCCCTCTTCTCTTGGATAATTGAATTTTTTGCGATTTTGGAGTCTCCCATGATACATTTTGACTCCTCCAAACTATTCTCATTGTGGATCAAAGAATCCATGTTTTTATTAGATACCCTTATAGTAAGTCCATCTCCTCTCAATGATATATCATCACATTATTGATGTATCTAATTACTTTTTAGGGATCCTAATTATAGTTTGGATTTATTGATCTCCTTTTCCCATGTTCTCATGTTTGTTCTAGGTGTAGGGGTTGATTTGACCACCTGATTAATGGTGGGAGGTTATATTAAGATTTAACCAACTATTTTTATGTTATGTTTCATGATTGATTTTAAACTATTTTATAATATATTTAAACCCCATATTTTAGAATATTTCATTATTGATTTAAAAATGGTAAGGAATTTTGAAAACCATAACTTCAAAGGAATTGATATTCTTCAGTGGATTCTGAGAAAAATGTTGGCTTGAACTGAAGGATGATTTTATGAAATTATAGGATTTTTATTCCTCTAAAAAATGGTTTAAAATGAAGAATTATTTGATGATTCATGAGTTTAATGAAAACCAATTATTTGGATTTGAAATGAAAAGGCATGCTGAAACTGAAATTGAGAAATAGAACTCTAAAGGAAGAAATAATTTGAAATTAATTTTTTTCTTCTATGATTAATTTATTGATTGAATGATTGAAGAGGATCTGACCCTCGGTAGTTAGTAGGGATTAATAGAATCATACTAGTAATCTATCCTTTGAGAAATTGATTGATGATGACCACACTAAACAAGCCATGCTTAGGATAAATTCTTATGATGGGTACCCTATAGGTGTGTTAACTAATTTCCCATAATGGGTACCCTATTGGGGTGTTGATTCATGTGTTCAAACATATCATGATTTGTTATGATAAATTATAAGTGTGAGGACAATATTTCCATGAACTAATGTATTGAAGAAATTATGAGCATAATGCGTTGATTTTTATACTTAATTATACATGGAAATGATTATAAAACAGTTTTATTCGTGATATATTTTAAGGTAATTTTTTTATAAAACAATTTTTATGAATATTATTTTATATTTTCCAACATTTTAGTTGAAGGAATGTTTTTTTAAAATATTAAATGTTTTTTCATTGATTTTTTATTAAAATTTAAATCATAAGTGGTTTATTATAATGGTATTTCTTCTGAAATGTTTTGGTGGTATCCTAGTGAGATCTTTTTCTAACACCCTGCATATACCTTTGGTCATTTTTAGATTATCAAATTCCATGTGCATGAAAATGGATGGTTCCACATGGAGGGGGATGGTGTACTTCTTTTGTATAACTTATAGTGATGTAGGTGACTGATTGATCTATGATTTGACCATTCATGGGTTTTTAACACATTTAGATATTGGTGTTGTGTATTTTTGTAAAATATTATTTTTGAATTGTTTTTAATATTTTATATTGGTACTTTTTAATTAATGAGTGTTCCTATATAGACCTATATAAATAACTGTTATTATAATCTCATAAATTCATTCCCTTTTGTTTCTTGTTTGATGCTAGGTTATAGTTTCCATCCCATGCGAACCAATAATTCCCTTCAGTATACATGGGGACTCACTCAAGTAACTATGTCATAGGGTATCCAAACGAGTTCATGACGAGATATCTTTTCCTATACATATGAGTAAAAAATAATTTATCTATTAATATATCAATATTATATCATAGCTGATGAAACTTATGTATGATATATTTTTGTGAGTCCTTAGATAGAGTATACTAAAACAGAGAGGGGGTGATTCAATGGTTTCCCAAAAACCAACTATTGGACTATGTGATTCTCATCACAGTAGCATGTATTGTAGAAGTGCAGGGTACTGTAGCAGTACTCTTCACTGAGGGTTCCTTTGTGCAAAAAATTAGGCTTTCAAGCACTGTATTCAGACCACATGGTCAGGGGTATTCAGGCTATGTAATGGGTCTCCCTCTACCTACACTAAAGAGGTCATTCCATTAATATTAAATTGAAGCTTCAAACCTGACCTTTTAAAAAAATAGAAAAAAAATTGTATTATAGTGTGGAACCTATCACTATGGTGTGATCCTCATATAAGAAAGATATAGAAGGATAAATACAAAAATATCATAGCATCTAAGGGTATTCCTGAATGACTTCATAGTGTGAATATTATAATATGGTGTGAAATTTTCAATATTCTTGAACCAAAAATGCACCAAGCATAATTCTCAAAACATAGCATGGTGTGGGACTTGTATCACATTATAACATTATTTGAATTATCAGAAACCGAAAATCCTTACTATTTTAACACAAAATATATTTTTATGGTATTTTATATTTTTTCATGTTCTATTATACCTTTCTGAATGCATTCGAAATAGAGAAATACTTCTGGATCATGATGACTTAGCTCCTAGAACAATGAAGCATATAATTCCCCCATGTCGGTCTTCAAGGAACTTTCGACTCATCATAATTCATTATAATATCAGTCAGGGTGCAACCAATCCAGCTATTTTTGACTCTAATAACATTATATTAACCCAATGTAACAATACTCACACATATGACTAACTCTTTATTTTAATATCTTCATCAGGGTATGGACGAAGGTATATGGAAGGTCCCTTCTGAGATAGGATTAAAAAATTATTATATACAAGTAACCAAAACAAAATAACTCCTAATGTTAGATAAATTATTTTATATATGAAATTACATCAAGAATGATGTTTTGTGAACATCAATATTCATGTCATGGTTTTTCATTTGCAAAAAAACATCAATCCTTTCATTTAGTTGAATCTTCACTTGACTATAATGATTTTTAAACTCATCCATGGGGATGTTTCTTGTAAATACAACATGAAAACATCCAAAAATCACTAATGAATCATCTAATGAAAAAAATCATTTCACATCGAAAATATAATGGTTATCTAAACCCCAAACTATCGAATAGAATCGTGTTTGTGATAGTACTCCAAACCTCAATATATGATCATTTTTATAATGAACATATATAAATTAAAGATAAAATCAGTTCCCCATTTATCAATGAACTTCATTAGGATTCTTCTATAACATACACCATTTAATTTATTGGAAATTATGAATAGGCACATGATCGCTTCTCTAAACATTAGCTAAAAACATCTTAAACACCACCCATAATTTCATCCGTAAATTAAATGATTCTCTACCACTTTAAATGAAATTCTCAATTTGTATTATCCCCATTTTTAAAGTTAAAATTAATTTTAGGAGGAAAATAATTATTATAATTTAAAAGTATTCTAAAAAACCACTCCCAAAAATAGTCTCAATTAGTGGAAGGAATCCCTTAAAAGAAGAATTGTCATGATATTTGCAACATTATCTTTGAATGAAATATATTGTAACAAAATATCTAAACACACTACCTTTCCAATGATATTGTTTTAATTTATTTAATTATACATTGAAATCCAATATTTAACCAAATTATTTGACATGTTTGTTGCACTTTAATAGTCTCACCCAACAAATAGTTGGTAGGAAATATGAGCTCTCAAATTTTCAAGTTGTGACTTCATCCATTCCATTTGAGTTTTGGATTACGATGTAACAATATACTTAACTTCCATTGAGATAATTGTGATAAATTTATTCTTTTGGGAGTGATATGAAAATCATCTTCCTTGAATAAAGAAAGAACCAATAGAAGTTGAATTTAATTTTCTAAAATCTCTTACCCAATTTAAATTGTTATATCTATAAATATGATATGATATACCTTTATCATTACTTAATTTGTAATAAATCTTTCAATTTATATAGTTAACGGTCCATTTTTATAGCATAAAATGTGAAAAATTTAAATTTATTTTCGATCCAGAACATAAAATAATCATAAACTCAATATCCAATCATAACATTGTTAGGAAGTGTATGATCGAATCGAGCTTTCAAAATGTTGTTTGATCTTCTCTCCATCCTTCTTCATCTAAGGACAAAAAAATCACAATTTATATAGAATTATAAACATCAATTGATACCTACATTCAAGAAATTTTACAAAACTCATGAACATTATTTTAATCTGATATAAATATAAAAAACTAAGGAATGGGTGAAGTGTAACTTTGAAATAAATTAATTTAACTAATCACTAACATTTAAAAATATATTTTCAATTGGGTAACAAATTCATCACAAGGAACATATTTTTTTTTTGTTAAAAGTAATTTCATTAAATTACATAAACACAATAATAATGATTTTTCATCTCCAATTATGTAGATATTTTATTCAAATTTTGATTCCATGAATTGTATGGTCTTCAAGTTACTGTAAAGCTTTGAATACCTTTCTTAGGGAACTTTTTTGAGTATATATAATTACTTCTTTGTTTTTCATTCTAATGAACCAACATCACAAAAGATAATCCATTCATGTTTTTCATTGTATACTTCTTTCACATGTTCACCACTATGAAATGTCAACATTACACCCATTTGAAAAACGTTCAATTCTATATAGTGAAAATCACCTGAGAGATTCCAATCATTTAAGCATTATTATTGGAGAAAATATCTCAAAAAAATATATACCCTCCATTTGGTAATATCCATTACAAAAAAATGTGGACATTATTCCATGTTGAATTACCATTATGAATATGCTTTCATTGGAAAAACTTCTTTTCTCGATTTTTTATTATCTTTGGGATGCCAAAACAATTCCAAAGTATCATTCTTTTTAATTTTGGTTACACACTATTTCCATCAATAAAACAAATTACACTTATTATAATGATTCATCATAACACTTTGGTTCAACCTACAAAAAGAAAGATAGTATAATTGGTAATTCCCAATATTTTTTAGTTAATATAACCCTATTGTTTTCACAATGAATATTGTAGTACTCAAAAAAATTTCTAAGCCTTCGTAACTTATAGTATTCTTGTTTTTGTACTTCCTTATCATAGTAAATTCCAAAATCATTTTTTATGAAGTTTTGGTTGCCCATCAAAAATAATCTCAAGTTTTATAGAGTTTCCACAATCTTCAATAACATTCCCAATGTAAAATAATGCTTGACATGAATTTTGAATATATTAAATAATTTCATAAAATTTTTAAAAAATATTTCTCATCTTCTTTTTTTGTATAAGTATGATATATATATATAATGTGTGTGTCCACGAAATATGTCTTCATTACCACTAACATTGAAAATTCCTAATTGTATTCCATTAATCTTGATATAAAATTATTATTAATCCACTTTATGATATTAGATTAGGTTATAGATGTAGTGGAAACACCATGGTGGGTGATAAAACAAATAAATTTTTTAAATATCATGAATCATTTACAATATTTTCAATGATGAAAACACCATGAAAAACAATATTTTTCCATTGGATTTTAAATAAATAAAAACTAATAATATAGAGATGATATTTTCTGGTTAAATTTGTAATTAATTTCTTTAATTTAAACAGAATTGTATACCTATGATTATGATCTTTCATTGATGAAGTTTTAGGTGATCATCTAAAAAATATTTTTCAGATTACCTTCATTTGACTTGGAGTATCCAAGGGTGGAATTTCTATACTTGTTTCCCACATGTGAAACTTTGATCTCTGAGTGATAATAATTTATTTCTATGTGATAGTGTGCTTAATCAATTGTATTGTGTTTCTTGACATGATAGCTATAATATACTTCAAGCTTGAAGTAGTTATTCCTATTGTTGAGTGGAGGGACAAGGATGATTAATGTGAGAAATATGTTGTACATGATGATTCTAACTACATTATTATCCTATACAGTTGAAATTAAAAACTATTTAAAGAGGTTGCATTTATGTTTAAATATTATATAATTTCATACCATATCTTAAATTATATAAAGATAATTAAGAACCCACATTCCAAATAATAATAATAATCTTATTATTTAATGGTGTTAACCAAATTTCACAATAAAAAATATTATTTTACTAAATTAAAAATATATATTTATCACCAGATTTGGTCATCGTTCATTAGAAATCCTTGAAATTTATTGAATACAAAGATCAATTTTTAATTAAATATTTCAATCATCAATAAATATTTTCATATTGGAAAATCGTGATTAAAATTATTCCTTGACCATGTGAATAGTATTTATTCAATTAATTAAATTCAAATAGAATTTAATCATGATCAATGGAAGCAATTATCATGTGAACCTCTATTATTCGATTCATTGAAATTGGGTGGGCCTGGAAAAGGTTCTAGAATACTATATTTAAGTGGTCTAATGCACACAAATGAATGAACAAAATGTTATAATTTCAACAATTGTATATGAACGCCCATGTTTTAATATAATATATTTATTAAAATACCTCACCATGATAGTTGTGCATCTATTTCACCATCCATTATGATTGATACATATTTTATTGAGTGTGATAAATAAATATGTCATTTCATCATGGTCATGGAATTTAACATCATGGTTCCATTCCAAAAAAAGTTTCATGATATTAACTTCTATAAATATTTTAGGGGAAAATAATTACATGAGTTTTCCATTAATAAAATTTCATTTGTGATACACCCAACATAACCTCTTTCCATCTAACATATGGCGTGATGGTTTTGGTATGTAAATCTATGATCATGAGTCAAGGAATACAATAATAAAATTTCCTAAGCACCATTATAGTTTCTCACATATAGGAATATCTAAGAACATCAAAATACACATTATTCTTACTAGTGGTTCTATTCTCATAATTTCCCATCATGATGATTACAAAGTGTGAACTTAATAAGATGAAGCTCCGTTAGCTTTGGATTACTCACACATGATAGTCTATATACTATGTGTCATATCATAGTACGTCATTCGACCACATAACTATATTTAATAATGTCTCCATAGTATACCATGGATCTCTTCATAGAAGAAAACTTATATGACCTTATAAATGAGACTGATACTCTATGAAATTATTACATTAATGTCATGATGAATAATGAAATATAGAAAATAGTGTAGTTTATTAATATTAAAATAATAGAATTTACATGTAACCTATTTAAAAACAAACTGTCCTCGGAAACCAAATCCAAAAAACATCCACTTGGACTAGATCCAACTACCTTGTAATTTCAGTCTCCTAGAGTTTACATGATAATCCGGTCTCTGAAAAGTCATGGTGGGTTCCACCATGTTTTACTACATGGAAATAATACTCACTATAAACTCACATATCTATGAAATATATATCAAGAGGCGATACATATAAATTTTATTCTTCATACAGAGATGTGACCTCATCTTCTTAGAAAGGGTCACCAACATAATATTATCCCAATATTATGTGAGAGGATCATTACATATAGGTACCATGTATGTCTATTATATGAAGTAGTGTATTCATAATTATTATCTAGATGCCCCAAAATCCACAAAGCACTTGGAATCTACTTTATAATATATGAAAAAAAAATATTTGATATCTTTTAGCTAATGAATCCATTATTTAATGTGAATATCTATCTAATATAAAATTTAATAACATATAGATCTTTTTGTAAACAAGAATCTTTATATCCTATGATGACTATTTCATCACCTCTATTATATAAAAGGAATATATCCTTCTTATGCATTAGGCATATAACGATAATGCTGACTTTCATCCAATAGTGGTAAGAAAGGTCTTCATGGAATTAATCAACTACACATATTGAATAAGTGACATATATCTTACTATATAGAATAAAATAAACGACTGAACTAATCAATGGCACATATGATATCTTTTCAATTAATTGTATTTCCCCATGTGTCTGAGGACATATTTTCATGGAAACAAGACTTCCACAACACCCTCGAAATAACCCATTATCGTATAATTCCACAATAAAACTATAAAATATCATATCAATATATACATTTTTAATATGTCCATTTAACCTCTTGGATCAGTCTTGATGGATCTGGATCCCCAGAATATATGTTTCTTCACATATTTTATTTATACCAAAGCAATTATTATAACAATCCATAACAGATTTTTATAATGGTATTTCATTTCCAATAAGTAATATTTCATCAACATATATGATTATGAAATCAAGTTCACTCCCACTAAAATATTAATTATCATAAAGATCAAACTCATTGTTTATGAAAAAAACATTTATTATAGAATCCTCAAACTACACAGTTCATATCCTAGATTCTTCATTTACCCCCTAAATGTTTTCTTAATTTTAAATCCTTATATAAATAATTTGATGTCAAAAAAAACATTAGATTGTGTCATATCAATATTTTACAGAAGGCACTATTACGTAATTTTTTTTGGAAAACATTTTATTAATTTCATAATAATGAAATTCCACAATTAAATGTATAATTTTGATAGATTTCAGCATATAAACTTTTGAAAATGATTCAAAATTGTTAATTAATTTATTCCCTTTAGAACCTTTTGCAACCATTAATTCCATATAGTTACCAAATTTTCCACAAAGGTCCATTTTCTCCTTGAATACCAATTTTCAATTCATGTAATTTATATCCAAGGAAGGATCTACCAAAATCATGACATGGTTTTGATATATGGAATCCATTTTATAATTCATGTTTTATTTCTAGCAGAAAACTTCTATTCCAATTAATACTTTTTTGGTAATAGGATTATTATTATAAACTAGTAATGTGTCACCATCCTCGATAATAAAAAACTATTTTGGTTTTCTAAACACTCCTTTACTCCTATAATGTACTTGTGTCTCTCAAAAACATTATCATCCATGTGGCCTTTTCAAATTAATTTCTATTTTATCTCTCGTATACCTAGAGCCCTAACTTCATAAAACTATATCCCACTCCCACATTCTATTTTGGAGATATTCCCCACCCCCAAATTTTATGGTTTGTATTTCATCTATTACACTTTTATAGGTGTGGTTGTATAAGGTATATCCACCAATTTCCGTGGGGTTTCCAATAAAGATACTCTTTGTGTCCCAAGATGAATGTTTGTCCACTATAGTGGCCTTAGGAAATGATATAAAACCCCACATATGTATGTAGGGAAGCACTTATTTCTTTTCATACTAAAATTGATATGGTATACCATGCACGACTTTAGTTTACATTTTGTTTACTATTTGTACTGATTTTTGTAACATGTATCAATAACTAGATAATAGAAGACTCACATGAATAATCATTGATATCACCAAGTATAATATGGTTTTCTTCCTAATTTTACCTACAACATTTAATTGGGGTGTAAAATAAGGAGTTAGTTAAGATAAAATACAAAAATCCCATAGATAATTAATGAATTTTTTTTATTAATAAATTCTCCTCCACGGTTTGATTTTATTTTCGTAATCCTCTTTCAATGATTTTTCTCAATCTCATTATTATATTATTTGAAACTCTCAATGGAATCCAAGTTATTCCTCATCAAGAAGATATATCCATATCATCTAAAATCATTGATAAATGTTATAAAGTATGAGTAGCCACCACTTACTTCAATATGAAATGGTCCACACAGATCTGTAAGAAGTGATTCAAGGTGCTAATTATTCCTTTAACATTTTCCACTAAATGGGGATTATATAATGTTTCCTTTTAAACATGTGTGACATATTCATATTTTATTAGTTCAAATGAATATATATATCCATATTTGAGTACTTTTTTAAATTTTTCTTGTTTATATGGCCTAGATGGAAAAAATAAAAAACATTCAAAACATAGATTAATCCCATATACAACATGAGATGGTAGTTCCTAATATTTACAATAGAATGTTTATCCCTATTTGATTCTCATATATCTACTCCCCATGGTCAATAATTTCAAATATGTTTTCTTGTTTTATTTCTATAAAAAACGCAACTACCAAAACATTTATCTAATCCCAAATTTATAGAAATTGGAAAATTCTGATTGATAACAAGTTCACATGATTCTTACTCTTTTTTTAAGGGTGACATTTTTCTTCTAGTTTCCTTTATATCCACATGAAGAACACATATAATTGTAATCCTTATCTTTCCCAATGAACTTTCTCTTCTTGTAAGGTAGTTTCAAAGAAAATTTAGTATTGGAGAAATTTTATTTTCCTTTTGATTTGTTAAATATAAGGACATAAGGATTTTATTTCTTCCTCTCCTTACATACATGGTGAAGAAAAATTATAAAATATAATTGAGACTTCCCAATGATGATCATATAAAAATTTACATAAATTCTAGAGAATAACTATGTAGTGACATGAAAATGTTGTCGATGGACAATTCATTAAGAATTTTTAATCCTAGAACCTCTAGGAACTCAATGTAGAAAATCCGCTTGACTACATTACTCCCCAATAGTGTACCCTCCCCAATATTACAATGAAAAATTTCCCTAGATATCTCAAATTGATCCATTATTTTTATGTTCTAGTATAAACTAGGAAGAATCTCGAGAAAACTGTAAGGATCCATGTTTTTATGATACTTCATGAGTTCACTATAAATATACAAAAGAATAAAAAATTTAACATTTATTATGTAATTCAAATTTTTTCCATAGTATGTGATGATGTTTACTAGTAACCTATTATGTGGGTAGATCGAAAAGTGAGGATTCAAGCATGTAAGATTTTCATCCGTGGAGAAAAACAACCCTGTGACATCTGAAACACTACTATATATTACTTCCAGTTTGGAGATGGTATTTATCAAATATATTTCAAATTTATAGTGTGGATGATTAAAATTCCATAAATTATACAATTTAAATGAAGAGATTATTTGTACTTTTCTATAATATAAAATATACGTGAAAAAATAATAATTAAAATTATATTAAATCTCATTATATTTTGTCAATACTTAATATCCATCATCATTTCACTCAGATTATCTAGTTTCATGGACATTCTATTGAAAATAATACATATTACCCATAAAATATTCTTAATAATGGGTAATAAAGGTACATAAACATATACCGATACACAAATCTTTTCCAATTGTGAACTTACTATTCCCTGATCCATTGAGTAGACTCCCTATCGAGAAATCCTGATATGGATTTCAACAACACATCCATATATGTTGAATTCAGTCAATATAGGGATGAATATATTGATATGATATGGTTAAATCAACCAAAAACCTTCATAAGAATCTCCACGTTAAAGGTATGTTCCATGACGAGGGTTAGTTAAACACTTAGTTCTATGGATTTAATTATAAATCAAGTAATAGAAGACCAAGTCTAAATTAATATATATTTTAGGGATTTTAATTTATTAGGAATAAAATTTTTCTTGTTTAATATTTTACAATAAATGATAATATTTAATGTATTTTAATTAATTAATTAACAATGATTGATAAATTGTTTATGTATGATTCATTAATTTATATTCGTTTTTGTAGATTTAATCAATTTTTTATATGTTTACAGTGTTGTATACAAAAAATAAATAATTCATAAGACTTAAATAAATAAATAAATGACACTTCATGTAACGTCCCTGATCCGGGTGCCACTAAATGGGTGCCCCAAACATGGTTGGTCACGTGACCTCAAGCGCATTTCCCCAAACTCCAGAGGCTGCCGACTAGTAGCGAGGGCCGAGGTCTAATAGGGGGGAAACTATGCCCTCATTTGTCAATGTGTAGTGCAGTGGAATAAAATAAAATGTATACAAAAATAGCAAAAGCAATAAACTATACACATTTAAAATAAACAACTTTAGTAAAAGATAACCAAGAATTATATAGATAATGATGTAACAGTCTCAAGTTCTAAGAAAACAGCTAGAACATGTTACACATCAATACAACACGATACAAAAGAAAGTAAAGGTACAACAGAACAAAACAAAACAGCTGACAGCATCGCGAGCCTACGCTCGATCCCATGCTCCCCTACTCCTTAGCCACAATCGTGTACCTATATAGGGACCCTTGACATTATCTACACCTACAGCAACACAGTCTGTTTGGGCCGAAGACATGACCCAAACAGGGTGTGAGAAATAAATCTCAGTAGGTACCCACCAACTGCTCGTGCCCAACTATGTGAAAAGCATGCAAAAACATTGTTCAATAGTAGAATTCAATAAACTAAGCAGTACTCAAAAGTAACTAACTTACCAGTTATATGGTCATTTCATTATTCATTTTAACTATTTAATTTGATAACATTCTGTGCTCAACAGAACCAAGCCCTCAGGCAAACCAGAATCTTTCCCTCAGGCTAATATATTAAAACCATGCCCTCAGGATTTCCCCCAGGATATACATTACCTTTCCCATATGATTTTCCCTCAAGAAAAATAGAATCTTTCCCTCATGCCAAACTAAAACGAAACCCTCAGGTAATCAGAATATTGCCCTCAGCCATTTCCCTCAGGCGAAATAGAACAACGCCCTCAGGCTAATCAATAATTCCCTTGGGCTAATATATCACTGTCCTCATGCAAAACAAGTAACCATGACATTCCCAACATATAAACAAGCAATTTATATACAATTCATATCAAGGAAAAAGTAATGCATAATATAAACAAGGCATACCCTCGGGTATCCTGGCCAAATGGCTAAACAAAGGAACGCACCCCCCGGTGGTCTTGGATCCATGCTGTGATCCCAAACAGCATTTTAATATCAAATTTAATTACCTATACAATTCTACGTATTTATACAGCCAAGGCCTTAGCCATACGATACCCCAACATGGGTTCGTTGCACAAAAACACACAACAGTTGGAAATTAATCACCAAGCCACCTACCTTAAAGGCTCAAGAATGGTATACCCGAACGTTACTTCCAGAAACTCCCAAGGACGACGTAGATATGACGTAGAAGGAAACCCATTCAAATTCAAATAACTTCCATTAGAGGATGTATTGGAAATAACTACGCAAGGAGATGGGAGGGATTACCTATGTCGTTCAAACGTGATCGACGGAAGCGGAAATAGATTCCTGATGCTCAATCTAGAGATCCACGAAGGTTCGGCTGTCCTCTCTCGAGCTCCCGTCCAGTTCTGAGCCAATCTTGTGAATAGGGTTGGCTACTGCCCATTTTATGAGAAAAAAAAACAAAGCTCATGGCATGTACTTTTGATTACATGGTGTGTACTTCCCTCATTTAATTGTTCCTCTAGCGGCAACATCAAACTGTTCATCTGTCGACATGAGTACACAGCATGTATTCCTGACTACATGGCGTGTACTGTCGCCCAGCCGGTGGCTACTCTCACCGCCTTACTATTTCACATGATGACTGAGTACATGGCGTGTAAAGGACCACTACACGGTGTGTAGTCAGTTTTTACATCCTTCTTCGCTGACATGGATACTCAACCTATGTACTCATTCCACACAGCCAATGTACATGATGTGTGGAAAAGTACACGGCGTGTAGTCCCAAAAATTAGGATTTTTTCCATTTTCCTTATTTCCTCAAAAACACTTACGGAGAAGAGAAAAGAAGAAACCCGTACCTCAAAAGTAAGAACCGATTTCTTACAAACTTCCCCCTTAAAGAAATTCATCCCTGAATTTCCCTTCCAATGGTGGAGAAGATTAAGCTCAGAACATCTCTTTCCACTGAGCACATACGTCGGTCTCCCACTCCCAGGTTTCATCCTGCACTCGGCCATGCGGCCATAGCACCCATACGAGAGGAACTGACTAGCCTCAGAGAACCATCATGCTCCTATCCACGATACGAATCAGATTCTCCTCAAAGGACGCATCAATCTGAAGCTCAACCTCCTCGGGCTGAAAGATGTGAGAGAGGTATGAATGTTAGCGGTGCAACTGAGATACATTGAAGACATCGTGCATGGCATGGTACCTCTAAAGAAATTGCAATCAATAATCAACCGGCCCGACTCTCTCATGAATCTCAAATGGCCCCACATAACTCGGTGAAAGTTTACCCTGTATCCTCATCTGCCTGTGTCCCAGCCTCTGTGAATCACGCAAGAAAACCTGATCCCTGACCACAAACTCCAAAGGCCATCTGCGGTAATCAACATAAGATTTCGGATGAGAAAATGTGGTAGCCATCCACTTCTGAATCAACTGGACTTGCTCAGAAGTCTCCTACATGAGACATGGTCCATGAAATGTTGCCTCACCTTCCTCTAACCAGTAAAAGGGTTATCAGAATGGCCTACCATATAAATCCTCATAAGGTGCCATCTCAATAGTTTCCTGAAAATTGTAATATAGGAAAAATAGAAAAGGGGTATATGTTTCTACCAGGAGCCCCCAATGTCTTGGACACATACACACAACATGTCCTCAAGCACCTGTATAATATGTTATGACTGGACATCGGTCTGAGGGTGGTAGGCTGAGCTTAGAAGCACCTGTGTACCCAGTGCCCTCTGAAAACTCTGGCAAAAATGAGACGTAAAATAGGTGTCCCTATCTAAAACAATAGAACAAGGAATCCCATGAAGATGTACAACCTCTCAGATATACAACCTTCCGAGCTCATAAACTCCGAAGGTCTCCTTGATCGGCATGAAGTGAACTACCTTCATGAGTCTATTCACAAAAACCAACACAACATCATTGCCTCTAGGTGACCTTGGTAACCCAATAATGAAGTCCATTGTGACATTATCCCATTTCCACTCTGGGTTAGGTAACTTCTGTAACAGTCTTGCGGGCCTCTAATGTTTCGCCTTCACTTGATGACAGGTGGAACACCTCGTAATAAAACTAGCTATCTCTCTTTTCATACCCGGACAAAGTACTGATGTCTCAAATCACGTTACATCTTGGTAACTCTGGGATGAACTGCCCAAGCTGAAGCATGAGACTCCCGCATCAGCTCCTCGCATAGATCCCCTGGAACCCATAACCATCCATTGAAACGTAGTACATCATCATCGCCTATCGTCCAACCAGGATGAGGGTCCCCACTTGCCACCGACTCCCGTAGAACAAGGCCTTCGGGATTAGGTAGCAGTCTCATCCTCACTCTATCCAAGAGGGTAGAAGTCACGGCTAATGATGAAAGATAGGTCTGCTCCTGACTGTCATGCACATCCAAATGCATCTTAGAGAACAAATCCATAAGCTTCCATTCACCACTGGCCTCATAAACTTCTTGTATCTTGGTCTTCCTGCTCAGTGCTTCAGCTACTTCATTTCATTTACCAGGTGTATAGGCAAGTTCAAAATTGAAGTACTGAAGGTATTCGACCCACCTTCGTTGCCACAGATTCAAGTCACGCTGAATAAAGATATACTTGAGACTTTTTTGGTCGGTGAAAACAACAAAACGTTATCCCAATAGATAATGTCTCCAACTACTCAATGCATGCACAACTACAGCCAACTCGATGTCATGCGTATGGTAATTCCTTTAATGTGGCCTCAACTTCCAAGAACCGTACACAACAACTCGATCGCCCTGCATCAACACTACTCCCAGCCCAATACCTCATGCATCATAGTAAACTATATAGCCCTTCCCTTTCTCTATAAGTATCAAGACTGGTTCTGATGTCAACCTTCCTTTCAGGTCCGGAATGTCTATTTCACATGTTTCCGACCAAACGAACTTCACTCTCTTCTTAGTCAGACCCGTCAACAGCGCTGCTAAGCGGGAGAAGTCTTGTATAAAGCGTCTTTAGTAATGATCCAGCCCTAAGAAACTCTGTATCTCAAAAACTTTCTTAGGATGCTCCCAGGAAACTACTTCCCTCACATTCTCTAGGTCTACTGAGACGCCTACCTCTGAGATGATATGACTCAAGAAGTGAATCTGGTCCATCCAAAAGTGGCACTTTGGGAGCTTAGCATATAGCTGATGCTCTCTCAGTGTACTCAATATGATCTCAAGATGGGTGGAATGGCCTTGTCGAGTGTGAGAGTACACCAAGAGTTTTTCCATGAATACTACAACAAAAGAATCCAGGTAAGGATGGAAAACATGATTCATCAGAGCCATGAATACTGCTACTGCGTTCGTGAGTCCGAACGGCATAACCAAGTACTCGTACAGACCATATCTGTACCGAAAGGCTGTAAGTGGTACGTCCAATGGTCTCACGCACATCAGATGATATCCTAATCTCAAGTCAATCTTTGAGAACATTCATTCTCCAAAAAAATAATAAAAAAGATCATCAATCCTCTGTAAGGGATGTCGGTTCTTGACCGTCAACTGGTTCAGCTTCTGATAATACACACAGAGTCTGAGGGTACCGTCCGCCTTCTTCACAAAGAGGACCAGAGAACCCCAAGGAGAAGTACTGGGTTGGATAAAACCCTTTGCTTGTAACTCCTCTAACTACCTATTGATCTCCTTTAACTCTTGTGTGGCCATCCTATAAGGAAGAATGACACTAGTGCTGCTCCTGGAACAAGATCAATAGGGAAATCCACCTCACGCTCTGTAGGTAGACATGAAAAGTCATTTGGGAAAACATACATGAAATGATCAAACACTGGAGGGAAATATGCCTGACCAGTCCACTGATCATCCAAATATAAACTCGAAATCTGGGCTATCACACCACCTCACCCACTATGCTCTGGTCCAGATCGACTTGCCTGAACACCCCATTCACCCTTGTATAGAAACTCTCCGCCCTTTAGGATGTGAAACTCACCCTGCGACGATAGCAGTCTATAAAGGCTCGAAAGGGAACTAACCAGTCCATCCCGAGAATGACGTCATAAGTTGTCATCTCTAAGACATAGAAGTCCCAATGAAAGTTACACCCACCAACCTCTAGGGGGAACTCCTTGCACTGATGCACATTAGTCGTTCTAATTCCCAACAGAGTGTCTAGCGTCATAACAATAGAAGAAGAAGAAAAAGAAACACTGAGCCCAAGGCTCTCCACAACGGGCACAAATATGAAACTATGTGTAACCCCCGTATCAAAAAGTACATATGATAAGACAGAAGCTACTAGTATAATACCACTGACTGTAGATGGTACGGGATCCTGCTCCTACTGGGTCTGTTGCACTGCATATGCCTGCCCAGTGCCGTGGCCCTACGACACAGCCTGACTACACTAAGTTGTCCTGCCCTGCTGCCTCTAAGATCCTGGTATCTGGCTACCACAGCCATGACCACCATCTCTTCCTGCATGCCTTGACGTATTCTTGTTCCCTGACTGGTAAGAAGCTACTGGTCCTGCTCCCACATGTGGAGTCTACACAGAACCCCTCTCACTAGCCACTGGAAAAAACGCCCTGCAAAAGAACTACAGATGACCCATTTTTTCACAAGCTCAACACTCCACTGGGTCTCGTGGACACTGAGGTCTCTTGTTCCCCTCCTTACCACACTGGTAGCACCTGAATGGCCCACTTGAAACATTATTCTAGCTGGTACTACCACCCTGAGAGAAGTCCATCTGTCTCTTCCTCTTGCTAGTATAAATAGTACTAGAAACTGGTGCTAAACCACCCTGGCCCACACCACTAGCTTCCTGCATGTTCCTCTATGTAATCAGCGCCTGGTTCACAATAGCATGTACTGAAGGCAACCATAAAAAATTCATCAGCACCTAGATGTCATACCGAAGACCATCCTCGATGCGTTTGGCCCTCAACATCTCATCACCTACCAGAATGGGTGCAAAACACTGAATATTGATGAAACAAGTAGAATAATCCTTCACCGACATAGCGCCCTACTATAGGTTCATGAACATTTGAGCACGATCTTCCCTCAGAATCTCTGGAATGAAAAAGTCATAGAAGACTACCTGAAAATCTTCCCACTCCATGTATCTATGATGCCCTGATTAGGTGGTAACATCACACCACCTCTTAGAGGAATCACACATCATGTACATCGTGAGCTTGACCCTCCACCCTGGAGACATCTCTAGATTCTTGAAGATAGTCTGGATAGACCCCATCCAAGATTCTGCAGCCTGTGGTCTACCATCCCTAGAGAACATCAGCGGATGCTGCTACTGGAATATACAAGTAAGCTCAGCCATAGATTTGGCAGTTGACGGTGCTCCCTGAAAGGTCTGCAGGAATGACATAAAGCCTTCACGGAATTTCTTCTCCGCTCTTGTGTCTAGTATAAAGGCGGCACCGCATCTGGCTCTACTGGAGGATCCACTGGTAGCCCATGGCCCACCATCTCTGGAGTATGCTCATTGCCGCTCTCCTGGCGAACAACACGTGGTTGTCTCAGTGGCATGACACTACAAAGTCAAATTCACACCATAGATCAAGATTATCAACGACCAAAAATGAAGAAACCCAAAAGGGAAAAGGAGGAAGAAGGCATTTAAAATTTGAAAAAAAGACTACAAGGTGTGTATACTGACTACACAGCATGTAGTTGAATTCTCTTTCCCTTCCTGTGTCCTTCTACATGGCTAATCCACACAGCTCCTGTTGAAAAGAACTACATGGCATGTATATGATCTACACAGTGTGTAAGGTGTAATTTTCCAAAGGCCTATGTTGTCTATGAAACGGCCGACTACTCGGCTTGATACTACACGGAGTATGACACAAGAACACGGCGTGTACATCGCCCCATTTTCCAGCCACATTTCTAAGTCCACACGGTCTGTCCTCGGACAAGACTACATGGCGTGTCCTAGAGGTACACGGCGTGTACTATATGAGCTTCCCCAACCCGTGTTGTTATTACATGGCCAGAGACATGGCTCACAATACACAGCGTGTTCTATATATACACGGTGTGTATACGAGAGGATTACACCAACTCGTGCTGTTAGTTACACGGCCGGGTCCCCAGGCCAGACTACACGCTGTGTTCCATAGTTGACACGATATGTATGTCTTATGTTCTCCTCTGTCTGTGTTGTTAGTTACATGGGAGGACTTAGGGTCAACACTACATGACGTGTACTTCCGGTACACGACATTTTCACCCCAATCATTTCCCTTCCCCGTGTCCCTACCCACATGGTCTATGACACGGGACGAGACTACACGATGTGTAATTTGGGTACATGACGTGTACTCTAAAAGTTTTCTTTTCTTCCCGAACAAAAGTCCATACACAGCGTGTTTAAGGTACTACACGACATGTATATTGGGTTTTCTTGACAGTATGCCTTAGAAACTCCCCCAAAACCCAGAAAATTCCGAAAAAAACACCTAAGTGTCAAATTCCGATCTGTGAGGGTCCATACTCCCCACGAATCAAATTTGGACATCTTATCTATGTTATAACAAAATAAAAAGCTAATGATCTAGAAAATTCCAGTCAATGGGGGCACATACTCCCCAAAAACAAAAGTTTGGATTCCATTTTTTAAATAGACATATACCAAAATACCCTATCACATAGCCGGTATTTATCAAAGAATCTCTCACAAAATCAAGCTTTTTCTAGCACAACAACTATCACAACAACATGCAATTTCTAATGCACCTACATGTCATGGAACTATGTATGGAATGTGATTTCTAGCATGTGCCTAAATGATGCATGAGATGGAATACCCTTATTTCATTGGGTTGTAAGTAAATAGAACCCATAGATAAAATAATAACAGCACAATCACAAGCCTGTCACCCAACTGTGAAAATCAAATCAACAGTAAATAGAAAATCTGTAAAATTACAATACGAGGTAAATTGGCATTTCCCTGTACGCGGGTTAGTTGCGCCCGGGCACAACTTATTACCAACTACCATTCCCATCCTATCCCTGACTAAGGCTACAAATAGTAAGTCAAAGAAAAGAAACTCCTCTGATACCACTTTGTAACATCCCGAATCTAAGTGCCACTCAACGGGTTCCCCGAACCCGGTTGGTCACGTGACCTCAATCATATTTCCCCAAAGGTCAAAGGTTGTTGACTAGTAGTGAGGGCCCAAGTCTGATAGTGGGGAAACTATTACCTCATTTTTAAAGTGTAGAGCAGTGGAATAAAATAAAAATCATACAACAACAACAATAGTAATAAACCATACACATTTAAAATTAACAACTGCAGTAAAAGATAACCAACAATTATATAGATAATGATGAAACATGTCTCAAGATCTAAGAAAATATCCAGAACATGTTACACATCAATACAACAAGATACAATATAATGTAAAGGTACAACAGAACAAAAAAAAAATTGGCACCATCACAAGCCTAAGCTCGGGAACATGCTCACCTACTCCTCAGCAACAATCATGTACCTGTATAGGGACCCTTGCCCTTATCCACACCTGCAAAAATATAGTCTGTTTGGGCCGAAGCCATGACCCAAACATGGTGTGAGAAATAAATCTCAGAAGCCACCCACCAAATGATTGTGCCCAACTATGTGAAAAGCATGCAACAATAGTGTGCAGGAGTAAAATTCAATAAACTAAGTAGTACTCAAAAGTATCTAACTTACCAGTTATATTTTCATTTCATTATTCATTTTAACCATTTAATTTAATAACATTCTGTGCTCAACAGAACCAATTCCTCAGGCCAACCAGAATCTTTCCCTCATGCTAATATAGTAAAACCATGCCCTCAGGATTTCCCTCGGGCTATATAGTACCTTGCCCTCAGGCACTGCCTTCAGGAGAAATAGAATCCTTACCTTAGGAAAAATCTAAATGAAACCCTCAGGTAATCAGAATCTTTCCCTCAGGCATTGCTCTCAGGAAAAATAGAACTACACCCTTAGGCTAATCAATAATGCCCTCGAGCTAATATATCACTTCCCTCAGGCTAAACAAGTAACCAGGCCTTTCCCAACATATAAACATGCAATTTATATACAATTTCTCTCAAGGAAAAAGTAATTCATAATATAAACAAGGAATACCCTCGGGTATCCTGGCCAAATGGCTAAACCAAGGAATGTACCCCCGGGTGGTCCTAGATCCAAGAAGTGATCCCAAATAGCATTTTAATATCACATCTAATTACCTATACAATTATAGGTATTTATACATCCAAGGACTCATCCATACGATACCCCACCATGGGCTTGTAGCACCAAAATGCACAAAAACACACAATAGTTGGAAATTAAACACCAATCCACCTACCTTAAATGCTCAAGAATGGTATACCTGAACGTTACTTCTAGATACGCCCAAGAACGACGTAGATTTGACGTAGAATGAAACCCGTCCAAACTCAAATAAATTAAATTAGAGGAAGAATGGGAAAGAACTATGCAAGGATATGGGAGGGCTTACCCGTGTGGTTCGAACATGATTGACGGAAGCGGAAATGGATTCCTGACGCTCGATATGGAGATCCACGATGGTTAGGTCATCCTCTCCCAAGATCTCGTCCGGTTCTAAGCCAATATTGTGAACAAGGTTGGCTACTTCCCATTTTACGCGAAAAAATCAAAGTACACGACGTGTAATTTTGAATACACTGTGTGTGCCTTTTAATACATGACATGTACTTCCCTCATTTAACTGTACCTCTGGCAGCACCATCAAACTATTCATCGTTCGACATGAGTACACGGCGTATATTCCCGACTACACAGCGTGAACTGTCGCCCAGCTGGCGGCTATTCCCACCACCTTACTGTTTCTCCTGCCGACTGACTACATGACGTGTAAAGGACCACTACACGGCATGTAGTCAGTTTTTACATCCTTCGTAACCGACATTCCTACACACCCAATGTACTCATTCCGCATGGCCAAAGTACATGATGTGTGGAAATGTACAGGGTGTGTAGTCCCAAAATTTAGGAATTTTTTTCCATTTTCCTTATTTCCTCAAAAACACTTATGGAAAAGACAAAAGAAGAAACCCTTACCTCAAAAGTAAGAACCGGGTTCTTACACCTCATGATCCTATATAAGGGTTGATTTATTGAGTGGATAATACTTCAACCACTGAACCAAAAAAACATCCTGTGAGTCTTGGCACAAGTTACAGAATTCATCATTCCTACCTATTTATCACAATGATTAGTATCATACTGGTTTCATTTGGAACCAACTCCAAATTCCTTGGGAATCCCTATTAATTCCATGTATTTTTAAATCACACATAGTTGAGGGGACATATTGGATTGGATAAATAGAAATAACAAAAAACAACCTTGGACATAGTTGTCCTAAATAATAATGAAGGGAGGTATGACTCATATACCATCCTATTTAATTTAACTATAAATAATTTCAAACCCATGAAATATATTAAATTAAATTAAACCAATGCATACATAGGGCTTCTTTATCCTCATGATCGATCACACATGGAATGATTTCACAAAATTAAAAATTGTTAACATTCATTTATTATTCATTATTTATTGTAAAGATAAACAAAAAAAAATAAATTAATAAATAACTTAATTCCATTTCATCTTACTGAACTTCTAAATTCTATTTAATATAAAAAATATTTTTGAATTAATGGAAAATAAATTAAATGAGAAATAATTATAGATAATTAAAATAAATAAATTCAACAGTTTATATTCTTTATCAACACTATTAAATAGTGAAACACCACATGTTCTAATAAATATAAATTTTCTTAATGCAATAATTAATTTTTTTGATGTAATTTAATCCATACGTTATTCAGAGACTAAATGGAATGTGGATATGGAATACACTTTAGGTAAATTGATTGTTGTGTTCTGATGATTTGCATCTGGTGATTCAGGATGTACCTTAGAACGAGAACATGGCATGAACTAACCAACTAAATCTCATGTGTTCTTCTTTTTTCATGCCTTGGATACATGTTAGGGACTTAAATATGAAATTTTTTGTATTACATGATGTTTACTAAAGAGACACATTTCATGTTGTTTGAATTCCATGTTTCTATGCCTCCTACCGAGGGGCTCGGTGTGTTTATTAGATACTGGACTACACGATGTGTATAGACCAACTATACATTAGGTATCTCACATATTTTTAGAATTTATATTAATCTAAATGGATAAACATTCATTTATGATGAGTAAAATGATTACCTACTAACTTTTTACACTTGATACCCATCATATATATCATGATTGATCCATTTTGTGATCCACATATGGTTTGACCATGAATATGGCCACAAGATTGCATGAATTTTACAACAATAATTTCACTACTACATGGAATATTCCCTAGCTACACACTATATAATCTATCATTTCCTGGGATAAGCTAGTGTAGTCTACACATAGTGTAAAATAAATGACCAACATGTAGTTACTTCATTCTATATCACATATCCAACAACATGGTCAATTATAGTGTACTTGGGTACCCTTCATATACTCCCAAAACATAGTATGCAATCACATGATATCCAACTGGAATCTTAAATATTTTAGAAACCATATCTGATTATTAATCAACAATTACTAGTCCTAAAAGAAAATTTATCCTTTAATGATTATAATATAACTTTATAAGGTATGTTATTTAAAATTTATTAAAGAATGATTATTTTTGAAAAATAAATGAAAACCCCTTCTTCACAAATTGATCAATAATCAAATAAATAATTTTATATTTTAATCATGAACCCTTTAATACCACTTCTAGGTTACAATCATAGAAGAAGTCCCTTGGTGGGTGATAAAAAAAATAATTTTTCTTATGATTTGATGGATCATTCACAATATTGTTTTTACACAAATGCGATGAACAATAAATTTTTCCACATGATATTGACATAACTAAAACCCAATTTCTGGATAGGATATTTTCATATTAAATTTATAGTTATTTTAGTTAATTTGAGAAATAAAAATATTAATGGTATTAGAATCTTTCATGTTTGATTATGTAGCTGATCATCAGAAAAACCCATTGGGATTACCTTTATTGGGATTTGTGGATCCAAGTGTGGAATCCCTATAGTTGTGATCAATGCATTCCCCATTGATATTCGAGCAATTATAAATGTTTTTTCAGATCCTAAATGTTGAGTTAATTTTGTTTCGTTTCTGGAGTTGATTACTCTATAATATTTTGGGATTGATAGAGTTATTATCAATCTTAAAAGGAGGTTGAAGGAGTCGAGATAAAAATCTATTACGCATAATGATTCTCAATTCTCAATTACCCCACACAGTTGATATGAAAATCTATTTATATAAAGATGGTTTAAGTATGAATATTATTTAATTCAATACCGACACTAAAATAGTATAATAATAATTAACAAACCACATAATGAATAATAATAATAATAATATTATTATTTTATGGACACGATAACATGCACAAGAACAAATATTATTTTATGGTATTGAAAATTAATATTTATCACCAGAAATATTTTTTGTCTGTTTAAAATCATCAAAATTTATTTAATGCTAGAATAAATATTTAACTAAATATTTCACATATCAAAATATATTTTTGATCAATAAATCATGAAAAAAAATTATTCAAAGTTCTTCAGAATAATATTTATTCCATTAATTAATTTAAAATATAATTCAAATGATATCAATGGAATCACTTAGTTTGTGACCCTCTTGGATTCTTTGTCATTACAAATATTTAAAATTTCCTAATGTTCATGATTACTATTTGGAAATGTTTTAAGGTACCCATGTGAATGAACATAATATCACAACATAGATAACAACATATGAATGATCACTATGTAATATAATCCCTCTGAGACAATATCTTATGAGAAAGGTTTCACATACGTTTCACCAACCTATATGATTGATTTTTATTTCTTTTACTATAAAAAATACACCCCTCATGAAACCATGTCCATGGAATTCAATTTTATGGTTCTATTATAAAAATTGCATGATATATAAACATCGAAAAATATGGAAGGGAAAATTCTACATTGACTTACCCACTAATAATAATCATTCATGATACACCCAACATATATTACTTCACATCAATATTTGGTTTAATATTTTTATTTAGTAAATATAATTTTTCTATTAATTACATCCATAAATGATATTAATAGTGTCTAAGGACCATTACAAATGTTCATAGATAAGAATATCTGATGACACCAAAATATTTGGAATTACTACTGTGATATCTATTTTCTTAATCCCGCATCATGGATATTTCTTTGTGTGAACTTCATTAGAATAAGCCTCATCCGATTATTTTCAATCTCACCTGATAGTATATATATTATGTATCCCATCATAGTATGTTATATGATGTCAAAACTATATTAAAGAATATCTTCATGGAATTTCAAGGTTCTCTTCATAGTGTGGAATTACTATGACCTTATTAATGTGACAACTAACCTATGAAATCCTTGTATTAAAATAATTTAAGGAAATGAAAAATATATAATAATACTCTTTCTTAATATTAATATCATATAACATACATATAATAATATTTCAAATAGTTTATCCTAAAACACCAACTCTAACCCTTTAGGAATTTCTTCTTTTAAAAACGTATCTTAGATGTTTCATTGAAAGATTTGGATTTTATTAGGAATATGTTCAGAATATATATAGTTTATATTGTGGATTATCTCTAAAAATATTTTGACTTTTCACTCTCTAATAGAATTATTCTTTACATGTCAAAGAAACTATGATTATTACACTCAATTAATCTATTTTTAGGTTATATATAGAGAGATATATTCATGTCTAATCTTGTTCTTTTCTGGATATGACATGAAATCTTCATTATTGTAGTAAGATCCACTATCTGACTATAATAATTTGACGATATAACCTAAGTGATTTTCATCAATCATATGAAAGCATTAAAATTTCCAAATACAATATTATTTACTCAACATAAAATAAAAAAAGCTTATTCATTCAAAATCATTAACCAAATTCTTTAAATAATTATCTTCATTGGTTTAAATCAAGATCATTGGTATTCACACATATGAGTGTACTAACTCAAAAAACATATCTATTTTGTTGTCTTCTATCATTCAATTTTTTTTACTTTATTATTTAAAACATGTGTTGATTATTTTAAATTGTATCTATTGTATATTTCTCATAGTATCATTATTTAAAAACTTAATCATTTTTTTCTTCCCCATATGGCTGAGTCTTCTATACAAAATATTGTCCCCTTCTTATGTACTCATGAAATAAAAATTTTCATCCTAAAATAGGGAATAAGATGTAATTTTTCCACTACAACTTCAATGTACTGGTTATATTCATAAAACACTTCATGAAGAATTAATTATTCTAAAAAATGACCTCATTCACATTATCATAAAGTTGAGAAACAATAATGATATTATTCATAAACTCATATATAAAGAGAACATTTCTGCATTTATTTTTCCAATATTGTAGTATCTAAATACTAGCACATTAATTTATCAATAATTTTTTACTGTGATAGTGATTCCATTATAAAATTGGATAACGTTCAAGAGAATTATATTATATTTCATGTGAAATGAGTACTTTCTATAAATTATTAAAGGATTATCTCATTTAATTGAATTATAAAACACATCAACCACTAATATTTTCTCTTTATTAAATATCCTCATTGTAGGTTTGGAATATTGTTTTTTTCCTTTAATTTTTTTTGGTATCAGGGTAAGACACTTTATATTGATTTTTATGGGTTGTTAATACCTCCCTGAAGTCTCTTAAATTTAATAAAATTTACTCTTCAACTTCTCCTTATCCGTAATATTTTTTTTTTCATTAACTCTAAGAGAATAAAATTTTCCCACCTCAATTAAATACATATGTTCGATTGAGGTATTAAGAGATTATATTGAAATACTTATGCTTCATTTATAAAGACATCACAACACCAACATCATCCTACATTGAAAAAGAATCTCAAGTAGATAATTGGTCCATCAAAATTTGTTCATCATGTTTCACTGTAATTGGAAATTCACTACTTATTTTCATCCTCCTCATGCTTAAGATCCTTCTCCTTTAACATTACCATTCCATTTGAATTATCCCAATTATTTTTATCTTTCCTTACCTTTATTACTTTGCATTTTACATCACCATCCTAAAACATTGAAAGTGTTTGGTTATCCATTTTTTGTGATATAATCAAATTCTTATATCGCTTATCAGTGTTTATACCACTGTAATTGGTATATTGATTTTACAAGCTAATTTTTTTTTATACCAAGAAAAACAACTAAGATACGTAGTATGATTAAAAAAATACTCAATATATTTATAACATTCAATAAAAATTTTTACTGAATATTATAATTCCAAAAACATGGATTTACAATGTATTTTTCATCTTCCGTTAGATTTTCCTAAAGGGGCAACATTTCTTAATTTTTAGCAGTAATATTTGCAGCGGTAATCTCATTAATAATGTATCTTATTTAAATAACTTCATTAAATGTTCCATATTTCATTTTAAATCAATATAAATCAATGTAATGTATTTTGAATTTTTCAGATAATGGAATTTTATCAATTAATAATTATTCATATTTATTGATTTTCCCTTTTGAGTCACCTATCTTCTTTCAACGACGACATGATATCTACTCTCTGTTGAAACTATTTTGATGTATCCTCATAGTTTATTTCTTCATCACTAGTCCGAGATTCTTCTTCTATACTATAGGAATCATTGGTATGATTATATTGTTATATGAATATTATTTTCATATAATTCTCCATGTCAGATTTTTCTATTTCACTGTATTGATCACAAAATGTTACATCAAATTTTACAATATAATTCTTATTATCTATTGTATTGTAGTTGGAAAAACCAAGTAATTTTTAAATGTGTTTCATAATATTTATCAACAGTTAGTGAATATCATTAAAACATTTTATATGATATTTAATTTTTTTGAAGTGATTTGAAATGAATTTGAGTTGTTTTTGGGTGTTTTAAATTGTTTGAAAATCCAATAGATGTATAATGAAATTCATGTTTTTTGGATGGATTTTAAAAGTAATGAAGTTTCACTAGGAAAATAAATATATTTAATGTAGTATGTTAAATATTATTACAAATATGTAACATAGTAAAGTGTAGAAAAATTATAGTTGAGGCATACAAAGGATATATGTAGAAGTTCTTGTTGAGATGAAAAAAACTCATAAACCTTACATTGATATGTATTTTACTTCAGAGTATACATATGGTTTTCTTAGTTAAATGATTTTTTTTGACTATATATATGGTTTTTTGAGATATAAGAGAATATGTAAGATATTTCATAATATAAATGTATTAATGTATCAAATTAACAATTATACGTGTTATATTGACTATAATATAGAAGTTTTTGAATTGATTGAATAAGATATTTTTAGAAAATATAATATTCTCATGAGCCAGAAAAACACATTCTATATCAATTGTCGGATATTTTTTTCAGTTCAATGATGCAAAAGGTAATTTTATCTACTACATAAGTATTATAAATTTTGAAAAATGATATGATTATACATATATATGGAAAGGATTATTTAATGATATTCAAGTCATACAAACCATTATGCAGGGGAACATAGATGTGATTCAAGCAGAGTCTGATGAGGAATTAAATGAGAATCAACTAAAAAGAATGTGGAAAAATAATTTTGGGTTCCAAATAGAATATTTTACATCATTATTGAAGATAAAAAATGAATATTTTATCATGTGATATTTTGAAAAAAATTAATTAGACATTAATATTATCAAAATCAAAGGGATGTTTTATATATTAAATGTATGGAAATAATATTAACCTGACTCTATAAATACAATAGATGTGAATAAGAATTTTGGAGATTATTTAAGAGATAGAGACTAACGAGAAACTATGAATTATGGTTTTAATACAGGCTGAAGAAATATGATTCATGTTTTGATCATAAAAATGCTTTCTCTTTTAAAATAACAATGTATGCCATCATGTCCTCGATCATATATTGATCAATATAAAATATCAAGAATAATTATTATGTAAATGTAATTTTTTTAATCATATAATTTTTATGTTGAAGTCTATGGTTTAAGAAAGATGATCATATACATGATGTTGTGACATACTGGCGTTGAAATAAATATATTTTTCATAGTTATAGAAGAATAAAATTACCACAAAATTTCTATTTTTTAGATAACCCAATAGTTTTACTAGATTGAGAGGGAAAAAATACGTGGCCGTAAATCCTAGAATAGATAGCATGATATCATAGAGGAACAAAGGCCCTAATACATGACCCAAAGGCCTAGAGTCACAATCCCATAACTGTAACAGCTCATTATGTCTTCCAATCATCCACTTACATCATCCTTCAACCTTAATTTTTCTTCTTTATCCTTCCTCTTAGTATTTGGACATATTTTATTGAGCCTCTTCATATATTCCCACCCTTTATATATCTTACAAATCAGTAGTTAGAATCTTCACCATTATCAGTCTCAATCCCCAATATTTTTATAGACTAGAGGCCCATTATTTGCACCTAAAATCTGATTAGTCTAGAACTGTATCTCCATTAAAGTACCTGAAAACCTAAAATAATACTATATTCACATAAAAATTCACCACCACTATGATTTTAAATCATATCTAATACATTAGTTTATGGATAAATTACCACTCAATTAATCCCTTATAAATTTGTGTTTACAACCATGAATATCCCACATGATATAGATTTTTTGATTCATAAGAGCCATTGATAAATTTTTCACTTATATTGTAATCGCATTGACAGATTCATATAAATAAATGTCATATTTTTTGATCTATTACAAACATCATAGGATTCAATGATGTATTTTTTTCTCCTCCTATAATAAATATATTATTAGTGATAAATTTGGGACTCATACTCGGCATGGAAACCGTCACCATTAATTACTAACATTAGTATTGAACCGTGAAAAAAATCTTGTTTTCCCTATGATTATTTCATTTCAACTATGTATTGTTGATAATTATATTTAAAATAGAGTGGATTTTCAATTTAACTAGTCATGGTGGTTAATTTCAAAAGAAGTAATTGTAAATAGAGTATCAATTATTCCTCTTCACCCTTCTTCATGTAATATCACAACCTATCATGGAACATCAAGTAATGTTAGAGAAATATTTTTTCCCAATTAATGTTTTAGTCTTTAAAGAACAATATATACATATGAAAATTAATTTACTTTTTATGTATTCTAATATTTTTTTGGAGTATGTTTCATGTATGGAATATTAGGATGTTTCCCTAAATTTATTTATCATTTCATAGAAGAGATTGATGCATAAAATAAGGATGTTCACTTATTAAAGAATATTCCACCATGAAAAAACTTATAAAAGTAATTTTAGGTTTTATGGAGATTTAAAAAATGATATTCTTATGTCTTTATCAAAAAATGTTTATATATAGGCTATGTGAAACCAACTGGCTAATGAGAGCTGTGAAAAACATGAGAACATCATTAAAAGAAATATCAAGGTAAAGGAAGATAATATTTAAATATTAAGATGAAAATTTTAATATATTGGGACATTTGGTGACAAATTATTTTTATTAAAACAGATAAGTATATTATTAGAATCATAATATATTTTGTTGACAATTTGATGATACAACAAATTTAATGTGATTTATAAATATCATTCCAGACAGTTATGTTCATCAAAATTATTATTTTGATGAAATGGATTCTTTAAATTTTGATGGGTTATATAATTAACTTATCAATTATTATATGAGGAAATATTATATTATTAATAAAAATTTCATGGAGTATAATGGAATAAAATTCAAATCCACTAGATTGATTAAAATCAAGGAAGAGTAATATGACTATTCTAGTGAATTTTAATATAAAAAAATTGGATGATGTGTATAATAGGATTAGGAAACTTAACTCAAAAAATATAAAAAGGAAATAGTGAGTACAATGATAAACTCCCTATAAAATGTATATAGTGGAATTGTATAAATTTATGTATACTATTAAATGAATAAAGGCAATGAGTATGATGAAGCTAAGAAATTTGAATGTTTTTTTGGATGATATATTGAGTCATACATCAATGAATGATAAGGAACCAATTGATGTCTTTAAAATATTATTCAAATTTATGGGAAGAAGCATGTGACGTAAGGGATACAGGAACTACTCAACTATAAATAGTCAATCAGAAATAGTCATAGCTAAAATGATTATAAAAATTGTGGATCATGTTAAAAATAATGAATACATCTTATGTAGGGGGAGAATAGTGAAGAAACCAACACTAATAACATAGATAAATATGATCTTAAATCATGTCTGGATCAAAAAAAACAATAAAATAGTTAAATCAAATGCATAAATAAAGATTATTGGAAGATAAATGAGAAGGATTTTGGATATATTGATAAAATCAAACATCTCATTATGAAACATAATAATCCATACAAAATATTGAATTATTTGGAAGGTAAATACACTATAAATGAAATGGAATTTAAAAATACATAATCAATGATTTTAAAATAAAAAAATAACTTAAAGAAATGAAATATTACTACAAAAAAATCTTTGGATATAATGGGAGATCAAAACATTTATAATTATTGCACAAAATCCTGGGTAAAAATCACACCTATGAATAAAAATAATTTTAAATCGACTTTAGCTAATAGGGTAGGATATGGAAAAATATATAAGAAATTTTTGAGTGGTAAAAATCATAATAAGACTACTTCTATATAAAGGTATCTTTGAGAAAGTATGATAATGAATATTTCCCCACAAAAAAATATAAATCTCATAATGTTTCAATATAACAGGAGGAATTTCAAAAACATTTTTAGTGGTTTCATTGATGATAATGTTTTAGAGCCTATTGGTGGTGTTGGAGAGCATATGGGAGTAAACCGTATGCCTTCTATTAGAAAATTTCATTTTATTCGAGGTAAAAGGAGGTGTGAAGTGAGGGGGATCTATCCATGGAAGATGAGAAATAATTATAACATGAATAAAGTTATGATTAATAATATATCAATATTTTGTAATTATAATAGTTTTAGTTATGCATTCGAAATATTTGGAAGGAGTTAAAAAACATAGACATTTTTTGGAATAATTCATCACAAAACCAACATGAAAAACTCTTCATGATACTTAAATAGAAAAGGTTTAGAAAGGGAAAATGTTAAAATGACACTTCTTATTGAGGCAAAACTTCAAAAATATAGACAAGAAACCAATGTATACTAAGAAGTTGTTTTTATCATCAAATTAGTGGATATAAAAAAATATTTAATAATGTTTAAGATCATTACTAAGGAAAAATAACATTCGGCAGTAGATGTTACTTAAATATTATAGGAATTGGTACAATGAAATTCATGTTCAAAAAATAAAATCAAATAGTAATCAATTTTTTTATGATTAAAAAATACTATTGAGTGTGATAAATCTATTTGATGATTTAATGAAGTGATTTTAAGGAAAAAATATTTCTTCCTCAAGATAAAAATTGTTATATGAACAGTTACTAAGGGGGAAAACTTGTGGCAATCATTCCCAACATGGAAACTCTGGTAGTTATTTCTATTTAGGTTCAAAACATTATAAGAAACACATAAAAAAATTATCTTTCACCTTTTTGAAATAATTTTAATAATTATCAGAAAGGGAGATGATGGAAGAGACTTATCTCACCTAAAGGCATTAATTTTGGAAATTTTTTAGACATGTAAAAAGGAAAAAATGAGGAAAGGATGTCATAAAAAGCGGTAAATTTAATAAGTTGGTCCACATGAATTAATATATTATTATCTATATGGGATAATTAGACATAAATCCACTAAATTTGATGTATAATTCAATGATAAGAAACCCTCCATGTCACCGTGTTGTTTATTTAGTGTTACATTATCTTTTTTTATTAGGATTATGTCTTGGATAGTTTTGTGATAGATTTTTCTTATTCTTGGAATATTTAATTATGTGTATTGTTTACGCAAATTTTTTACAGGAAACTATGTGTTTTCTATTATTTTGGAATGTTTTTATGCAAAAAAAATATCCATCATGGTTTGGTCTTCTTCAGAAGCAGATAGTTTAGTTCAAACCATTCAAATCTTTGGAGAAATCATATAAGACTTTTGGTATATAAGATTGTGGGTTCACAACCTATGGACAATTCGGTAAACCATGTGACAACCATGAATTTTGGATCTATAATTTTACAATTTAATTTGGAATGTCTAGAGGAAGAATTTCCAAATATTTTGCGTCCCCATGTAATTTCAAGTGCAGTGGTTTGACTTGGGTAGTGTTCATCATATGGTTGGTGAATGGTGTGCGGTCAAACCTTACACCCTACCCTGATTCATTTAAACATTACCGTTTACCTATTAACCTAGTATATTTTAATCCAACAAGACTTAATTTATCCTCCCTCCCATTCAAACTGATTATCTGCCACTATGGGACCTTTCTCCTCTTCCATTTTTTGTGGATTATTACCTTATATTCAAGTGAGTTTCTTGATGGAATATCACAATAAAACCCTTTATTCTATTTATTCAATTTCCCTTGATTTCTTCACTTCCCATTAACCATAATAATCATGTCGTATTATTTTAAGATACTATTTAGAACTAATTTAGGGACTTTTCCATATAGGGGTTGTAGAGGGACTGTATTGGCTTAGTTGGGTGTCATGACCCGTCCTTGGGGCCTGTGCCATGACTATCCCAAGCCCACCTTCCATACGCCAGGGTTTGGCAACTAGCACCAAGGCGTCATTCCCAGTAAAAAGGGAAGGCATTGCCTTTGTAAAGTAAAAAAACACCACAGAGAAAGCAAGTAGAATAAGTAAGCACTAAGTAAAACCTGATACAAAGTAAGTGCCGAAAAGTAAGTTGGCTAGTATACAAACCCAAACTGAAAGTAAAGTACAACTGGAAAGGGAAAACAGCAACATAAAAGTAAAGCCATAGCGTCGATCCGTCCACTGGAAGTCCCACCTGAAGGGTGGGTACAGATAGCCTCCACAGCTCCTCGGTCCAGCCGTCCACTCCGAGTACGTCCAGCCCAGTGGTCCACCGCCGGGTACCGACCTGCTCCGCAAGCCTCAACCGTGATCAGCACTGTCCATCGTCTGCAACCAACACAACGTAGTGCGGGCATAGCCCGTGAAGGGGTGAGTATAAGCTACTCAGTAGGGACCCCGAGACCCCCTAAGGTCTCCCAGAATTCACAAAGGATAATCCAAAAAGGAAAGATACTATCACGAAGTAACATCTGACACTGCTTAGGTATATGCCCAAACATATACCTAAGTAATAAATTCCAGTTTTCTCCAACTCCGAGCCCAAGTACAACCCATTCCACACAGGAAAGCAAACCGTAAATCCACACAGGATAACACAACACAATACACATAGGAAAGAAAAACAGGATTCAGCTCACATAGGAATACTTCTTTGTATGATGATAGAGATGATCAGGTATTGCCACTGATTCATCTATGTCGTCAGACCCACAAAGGATCGATAGATACTAACCCTCGCAATGACCCACAAAGGATATGACCCACAAAGGATCGATATGTTACTAACCCCCACAATGACCCACAAAGGATCTGACCCACAAAGGATCGATATGTAACTAACCCCCGCAATGACCCACAAAGGATCTGACCCACACAGGATCGATAGGTAACTAACCCCTGCAATGACCCACAATGGATCTGACCCACACAGGATCGATAGGTAACTAATCCCCACAAAGACCCACACAGGATCGGAACCACATAAGATCTATAGGCGCTCGCGCACATTGGACCGCTAAGCGCTGACCCACACAGGATCATACACACACAGTATCGGTAGCACTGATCCACAAACGATCGCTGAGTGCTGTAGTCGTCGCAGCCGAATCCACTGAGGATCTCTGCACAGTCGTCGTCGTCGTCACGGTCACAGCCAACACTAGGGTTCCCGCACACAGCTAGCTCGTTCGGGAGGGTCCGCTCCATGAGCCGAGAGGCTGATACATCAACTAACACTTAGTCCAGAGTTGATGTATCCAAAAGTTCCGTATCGTCAGCAGGAACTCAACGTCGCAGACGGCGCGTCAATCGGACGCCTGGTCTGAGAGTTATTGGCCTTTTCATCCCTGGGGCCCAGTTGGTTTTTAAGGAAAAACAAACCCGACCATACTCCACCTGTTTCCAAACCTCGGGCTGAGTAATCCAAAAGATCCGTCTCACTTAGAGTAATCCAACAAAGTCGACGGCATGTCAATCGGACGTCCGGAGTTTAAGATATAAGCGTTTCCGCTCCGAGGGCCCGGTTGGTTTCGTGTACGAACCAACCTGGACGAGCCCAACGTTCTCCGAAACCATGAGTGCAATATACCGAAACGACCGTCTCGATCCAAGGATCACATAGTTGCTAACGGTGCGTTGATCGGAGGCACGTAGCACAAGTTATGAGCAAAAGACCAAAAAATGTCTGAAAATGGGGGGTCTGGGCCCAGACTGACCCGGCCCAACCACCCCTAGGTCGGCCCGAACCGGGTCGACCAGAACCGGGTCCAGGTCCGACCCGGATGGTGTGACCCGGCCCGGCCAACGGGTCGGCTCAGCCGGTTACGGCCGAGCGGAGTGGGGGGCATACTGCCCCCACGAGATGGAGTCGCGGCCCCGCGTGGGGTCGCCCTTGCCAGGGGACGCGGCAGCTAGCTGCGACCCGTCCTTTGCCGGTCCTGCGTGGTCACGGGACGGCCGGCCCGCCGCCGCGGCGGTTCTCCACGGCGGCGCGCCGGGAGCTACCGCCTTCCGCCGTCGGCGCCGCCGTTCCGGCGAGGTGCGCCGGCGGGTTGCTCCGCGGACCACCGGATGAGTTCTGGTGGTCGGAAATTCACGCCGTCTTCGCCAAAGGCCCTCCCGGGGTCTGTCCTTCACCGCGAGGACCTCACATCTCCCGCGCGGCTTGTTTTGTCGATGTGTGCTATTTCGCACACCAAGACCGAAAGGGGCGGTGGGTTCGGACTTATTCATTGTCCCGCACCCACCGTGTTAGCGGTTTAAAATATCTCACAACAATTTTAATCATACGTTGCGGGTATAAATCATAAAGATTTAAAAGAATCAACCCCTACCTCGTCGTTGTAGTCGAACGTGAGTTCTTCACAGAATTGACCGTCGCGGAAGAATAGGATCATCACATCGCGGAAGGGGCGTCGCGTCATCGCGGTACACGGCGTCGCGTCGACGATCTCCGAGGGTTAAAGAAAACACACAGATTTAACTTCACATTTAAACCCAAGTTGAGGATAATATCTACAAAGGAATTTAAAAGATCTGAAATCCCCTACCTCAATCGGGTGTTGATCGAAGATTGTCACGGGGAAGGATTGTCACGGAAGAAATGTCGCGGAAGGGAATTCGTCGGCGTCGCGGTACACGGCGTCGCATCTTCGATCTCCGAGGGTTCGGCGTTTTTCGCGTTCTTCACGTTCTTCACGATCTTCACGTTCTTCGCAAAGGAGGATGAAGAACTTAGAGTTTCTATAAATCCTTCCAACAAGCCACCCACATGTGTTGGTCTTATTTTATATTTATGCCAAAAAACGAAAAACAAAGTTAATAAATGAACCATTAATTCGGTGAATTAATGGTAATGACATAACTGCCCAATTAATAAGGGCATTAAGAATTTAAGAAAACTCAACGGTTGACTTTCATTTTAAAGGGGTTTTCACGGGTGGGTTACTTAGAGGAAAAGAAACGGTGGGGCTCATGTGGGCCCCACCTCACAAATATCCTACCAAGTGGGTAAGATATTTTTGTGTTCCACCCTATCTACTTAACTTAGATTAAGTGACTTTAAGTGGCTTTAAGTGGATTTAAGTGTAATAAAATAAAGTTGTCGCACCACTTTATTTTATTTCTTAACTTAACCCCAAAACTTAAAAACTACACCCGAGAAAACGCAACTCCGAAAAAGGTGTTTCTAAAAAAATACCGGCACTGTGATTCCATCAGTGCCCTCGGAATTCGATTCCGAGCACCGGTTTAAAATTTTGGAAAACCCGCTCGTTCGTTCACTGAACGTTCCCGAGCCAAGCTTCGGGAAATGATTCCGGGAAAACCAGGCCTCGGAATCAGGTTCCGTCAGAAACTGCGTTCTTGTAGAATTTCGAAGAAAATTAAGAAAAAAATTTCCTTGAATTTTACGGGTCTTTACATAACTCCCACCTCAGGGATTTACGTACCCGTAAAGATAAATCACAAACTAAGGAAACAAATGTGGGTACTGAGCACGCATCTGAGCCTCCCACTCCCACGTGCTCTCCTGGAGGTTCCCGTGCTGCCATCTGATGCGCTCCAGAGGAATCGACCGTACACGTAGGACCCGCTCCTGTCGATCCTCGATCTCCATAAGGACCTCCACAAAATTCGCCCCATCATAAACGTCCAGCTCTCCATGGTCAATGATATGCGACTGGTCGTGCACGTATCTTCTCAGCTGAGATACGTGGAAGATGTCGTGCACCCGGTGCAACTGAGGTGGTAAAGCCAGGCGATAAGCCACCTCGCCAATCCTACAGAGGACCTGGAATGGTCCGATGAAGCATGGAGACAACTTGCCGCCTCGGCCCAATCTCCATAATCCACGTCGAGGTGAGACACGGAAGAAGACGTGGTCGCCATCCTCGCACTATAGTGGCCTCCGCCTCCTGTCAGCATAAGACTTCTTCCCACTCTGAGCTATCCTCATCAGCTCTTGGATGACGTGGACCATCTCTGTCCTGGCATGGACCATCTCCGGTCCCACAAGTGCTGACTCCCCAGGGTCTGTCCAGCACAATGGAGTTTTTCAAGGTCGGCCGTACAATGCCTTGTATGGTGCCATCCCGATGGTGGAGTGGTAGCTGTTGTTGTATGCAATTTTCACCAAGGGTAGGTGGTCCTCCCAGCTACGACCAAAGTCGAGGACACATGCGCGGAGCATGTCCTCGAGAGTCTGTATGGTCCTCTCCGTCTGACCATCCATCTGAGGGTGAAAGGTGGTGCTCAGACGTAGCTGCGTCCCGAATGCCTCCTGCAACCCCTTCCAAAGCCGGGAAGTGAAGCCAGCATCTCGATCGAAGACGATAGATGATGGAAAACCGTGAAGCGATACAATCTCTTTAACGTAGAGACATCCCAAGCTCTCTACTGAGCCCTACTCTCTGATGTGTAATAAGTGAGCCGACATGGTGGGTCGGTCGACAATCACCCAAATGGAGTCGTGACCTCCGGAAGTGCATGGAAGTCCAGTCACGAAGTCCATAGATATGCCGTCCCACTTCCACTCCGGGACCTCCAAGGGCTATACCAAGCCTGCTGGTATCTGATGATCTGCCTTCACCTGCTGGCAGGTGAGGCATCGAGAAATGAACTCTGCCACAACCTTCTTTATGCCCGACCACCAGTGTTGTCGTATGAGGTCCTGGTACATCTTCGCCACTCCACGGTGTACCGCTAAGGGAGAAGTGTGATACTCTCTCAGCACCTCCTCATGAAAAGAAACTGGTACCAAGGTACGTCCTCTGAAAAGGACGTCGTGCTCAGCTCCAAAAGAGAAACCATCAGGTGCCTATCCTGAGGATATCTGTGCACACCGCGTCTCATATTCAGCGTCCCCACGCTGCGCCTCTCTGACCCACTGCAGTAGTAAAGGGGTGACTGTGAGAGACTGAAGGAAGACTGCTCCATCTCTATACATGAAGGATATATACAAAGCGGCTAGCTGCTCTGTCGCCCCCTCAAGTAGATGAATGCCCATCCTCATGCTGAGAGCATCGGCTACTACGTTCCCCTTCCCAGGAGTATAGACTATCTCAAAGTCATAGTCCTGGAGGAACTCGAGCCATCGCCACTATCTCAGGTTCAGGTCCTTCTGAGAGAAGATGTACCTGAGACTCTGATGGTCAGAAAAGACTGTAAAGCGCTCGCCCATCAGGTAGTGTCGCCAAGTCTTCAGAGAAAAGACCATTGCTGCTAACTCCAGGTCATGGGTATCGTAGTTCTGCTCATGCGGCCTCAACTGACGTGATCCATAGGCGATCACCACCTTCTCCTGCATCAGGAAACATCCGAGTTCTGTCCCTGATGCATCGTAGTAGACTACGTACCCTACTCCCTCCTCAGTAAACATCAAGATAGGGGCGTTGTCAATCTCTGTCTCAGCTCCTGGAAGCTCTGCTGACATCTGTCTGACCACACAAAGGGTTTCCCCTTCTTCGTAAGAGCTGAGAGTGGTGCCGAAACTCTGGAGAAGTCTGGCACAAATCTCTGATAGTATCCAGCTAATCCGAAGAAACTACGTACCTCAGTCACGCTTCGGGGTGGCTCCCAAGCTAGCACTGCCTCGATCTTCGCAGGATCCACCGCAACTCCCGCGTCAGAGATGACGTGTCCCAAGAAGTGGACCTCACATATCCAGAACTGAAACTTCGAGAGCTTTCCATAAATCTGGTGATCTCAGAGTGTGTCCAGTACAACTCGCAAGTGGTAGGCGTGCTCCTCCTTAGTCGCCGAGTATATCAAAATGTCGTTGATGAAGACCACGACAAATCGATCGAGGTATGGCAGAAAGATCATGTTCATGAGGACCATGAACACCGCTAGAGCATTGGTTATGCCGAATGGAATAACCAAGAACTCATAGTGACCATACCGACATCTGAAGGCCGTCTTCTGCACGTCCTCGTCCCGAACTCTGAGCTGATGATAGCCTGACCTGAGGTCTATCATTGAGAACCACCGTGATCCATTGAGCTGATCGAAGAGTTCATCAATCATCGGTAGTGGATACTTGTTCCTCATCATCACTTGGTTCAGGCGACGATAGTCGACACAAAGTCACAAGATCCCATCCGCCTTCTTGGCGAACAATATCGGTGAAGCCCTGGGTGAAACAATGGGTCGGATGAAACCCTTTCCCTGCAGGTCCTCCAACTGTACCCGTAGCTCTCGAAGCTCAGCGGGGGCCATCTGATATGCTGGAGTGGATATCGGGGCTATCCCGGGGTACATATAAATATAAAAGTCTACCTCTCTGCGAGGAGGTAGTCTTGGAAAGTCTTCGGGAAAGATGTCCGCATACTGATCCACCACTACAGGAAAACTAGGACTCCGCACGTCAAGTGGTCCTAGGATGAGGCTAGCCAACTGATGAGTGATGGGCTGTCCTCTCCTCTACAGAGGTCCATCCTGTGCTGCAAAGGCTTCCTTCTCACCAGTGAAGGTGAACCTGCTCCCATTGGTGCGTACACATCGCACCTTACGCCTAATACAGTCAATCTGAGCATGGACTGTAGATAACCAATCCATACCCAAGATGATGTCGTAAGGCCTCAACACCGCTACAAGAAGATCCCAGCTGAAGCTCTCGCCTCCTAGAGTAATCTCACACTACCGGCACCAGTGCGTAATCATCGAGTCTGCTCCTGTAGGAGTCTCTAGCTGTAAGGATCGATCCAACGGCTCTGTCGAAATTTCCGAGCTCCGAACAAGGGCAGTGACTATGAAAGAGTGAATCACTCCTGTCTCTATAAGAACTACATCAAGGGTGGAATAGACACAGATAGTACCTCGAATCATCTCAGGCGCACCGTGGTCGTAGGCCTCCGCAGCCTGGAGTTGTGCCTGTCTCTGCCTGCCAGCTCCCTATGGCTGGGGTGGACCTCCTGGTGGTGGTGGTGGTAGAGCCTCAAAGTGTCGCCAACCACCTGCCGATCGGCCAGCTCCTCTGCCTCATCCGACTGCTACCTACGGACCGTCACGGTCGACCTCTGCCTCTGCCTGGGTGGCCCCTCAACCATCTACTGCTCCTCGGAACGGTGGGTCGGGCAGTCATGAGCCATGTGGCCCTATCCGCCGCATGTGTAGCACTGCCTGCCTCTCGAAAGACTGGCTACGCTCTGTGTGCCCAGCACTGCTAAGCCAGTGTCCTGAGGTCGTCTGCGTGAGGGTCTGGTCTGCCTAGACCCATGAGTCATCCGTCGACTTCCTGCTGCAGAAGAATCTGCTACGTGCCACCCCATGATAGGTCTCGCTGCTAATGAAGTCTCAACAAGAAAGCTCTCGATCAATAGGGATCGCTCCAGTACTCCTTAGTTCGGAATGCTGAGGGAGATCAGCGATGCCCTGATCTCATTACTCAATCCCTGCTCGATGGTCCGGGCCCGGAAGAATGGGTCCTGTACCATGTCTTTAGAGTAGCGTGAGAGATCGGTAAATCTCACCGAGTACCGGGTGACCGTCAAGCTGCCCTGCCGCAGATGAAGAAGATCCTGGATGCGCATAGCACGGAGGTTGGCTGGGACGAACTCTGGGCCGAAGAGGCTCTCAAAATATGTGCAGAGAAGAGATGCCTCATCATGCACCTAGAGCATCAAGCTCCACCATCGGTCCGCTGCCGCGTGCAGTAGGCTCGCTGCAAGGATCACCATGTGGTCTGTTGGTGTCCTCACTAACCGAAAAACTTGTACCACTGCCTCCAGCCAGTCCTCAGCTTCCTGGGGGTCTGTCTCCCCATGGAACCTGGGCGGACGCTGATGCTAGAACTCATGTAGTGCACTAAGGCGACATGCATCGTCAACAGCTAGGGCTGGAAGCATCGGTGGCTTGGCGGTTAGAGGTACCGTCGGTGCCTTAGCTGTCAAAGGGCTCTGTACCGAGGCCTCGTCGCTCAGTGGGCTGTCGTCACGCTCAACTCTCGGAACCCTAGCTGGCTGCCATCGTGGGGCCATCCGGAAAAGGAAACAGGTACGCCATGGTCAGAATAGTATACCAGGTGAGATGACATAATGTAATCACAAAGAAAACTTGAAACACGCACATGCGTTCAATGTTTTCGTGCATTAAGTCGGAAATCAGATGTCAGGGTCCTGGTGTATGGATACGTCGGCCGCCGCACCAACACTAGACTCCCTAGACCAATAACAACACCCAATACGCTTAACATTATTACTTCACATAGAAAAAGATCAGAGTCCAGAGTTCTGCGGTAGAACCGAACTCCTCTGATACCAATTTGTCACTACCCGTCCTCGGTGCCCGTGCCGTGACTACCCCAAGCACGCCTTCCATAGGCCAGGGGCTGGCGACTAGCACCAAGATGTCATTCCTGGTAAAAAGGGAAGGCATTCCCTTTGTAATGTAAACAAACACCACAGAGCAAGTAAGAAGAAGAAGTAAGAACTAAGTAAAAGCTGATACAAATTAAGTGCGGAAAAGTAAGTGGGCCAGTATACAAACCCAAACTGAAAGTAAAGTACAACTAGAAAGGGAAAACAACAACTGAAAAGTAAATCCGCAACGTCGATCCGTGCACTGGAAGTCCCACCTGAAGGGTGGGTATAGATAGCCTCTACAGCTCCTCGGTCCATCCATCCAGTCCGAGTACGTCCCGCCCAGTGGTCCACCTCCGGGTACCGACCTGCTCCCCAAGCCTCAACCGCGATCAGCGCTGTCCGTCGTCTGCAACCAACACAACGTAGTGCGGGCATAGCCCATGCAGGGGTGAGTATAAGCTACTCAGTAGGGACCCCAAGACCCCAAAAGGTCTCCCAGAATCCACAAAGGATATTCCACAAAGGAAAGATACAATCACGAAGTAACATCTGACACTGCTTAGGTATATGCCCATACATATACCTAAGTAATCAATTCCAGTTCGCTCCAACTCCGAGCCCAATTACAGCCCAGTACACACAAGAAAGAAAAACGAAAATCCACACAGGATAGCACAACAGAATCCACATAGGAATGCAAAACATGATTCAGCTCACACAGGAATACTTCTTTGTATGACGATAGAGTTGATCAGGTATTGACACTGATTCATCTAAGCCGTCAGACCCACAAAGGATCGATAGGTACTAACCCATGCAATGACCCACAAAGGATCTGACCCACAAAGGATCGATAGGTAACTAACACCCGCAATGACTCACAAAGGATCTGACCCACAAAGGATCGATAGGTAACTAACCCCCGCAATGACCCACAAAGGATCTGACCCACACAAGATCGATAGGTAACAAACCCCCGCAATGACCCAACAAGGATCTAACCCACACAGGATCGATAGGTAACTAACCCCCGCAAAGACCCACACAGGATCAGACCCACATAGGATCTATAGGCGCTGCCCCACACAGGACCGCTGAGCGCTGACCCACACAGGATCAGACCCACACAGGATCGGTAGCACTGATCCTCAAAGGATCGTTGAGTGCTATAGTGGTCGCCGCTGAATCCCCTAAGGATCTCTGCACAGTCATCGTCGTCGCGGTCGCAGCCAACACTAGGGTTCCCGCACACAGCAAGCTCGTTCTGGAGGGTCTTTTTCACGAGCCGAGAGGCTGATACATCAACTGACACATATTCCAGAGTTGATGTATCCAAAAGTTCCATATCGTCAACATGAACTCAACGTTGCAGACAGCGCGTCAATCAGACGCCTGGTCTGAGAGTTATTGGCTTTTTCGTCCCAGGGGCCCGGTTGGTTTTTAAGGAAAAACCAACCCGACCGTACTCCACCTGCATCCAAACCTTGGGCAGAGTAAGCCAAAAGATCCGTCTCACTTAGAGGAATCCAACAATTTCAACGACACATCAATCGGACGTCCGGAGTTTAAGATATAAGTGTTCCCGCTCTAAGGGCCCAGTTGGCTTTGTGTACGAACTAACCCGGCCGAACACAATGTTCTTCGAAACCATTAGTACAATATACCGAAATGATCATCTCGATCCAAGGATCACATAGCTGCTGACGGTGTGTCGATCGGAGGCCCGTAGTTTAATTTATGAGCAAAAGACCAAAAAGGGTCCGAAAACGGGGGGTCTGGGCCCAGACCGACCCGGCCCAACTCCCCCTGGGTCAGCCCGAATCGGGTCCGGCCCGGCCGGGGTGGCCCGACCCGGCCGGCAGGTCAGTTCTGCCGGTTACGGCCGAGCGGAGCGGGGGGCGTGCTGCCCCCGTGAGATGGAGCCGCGGCCCCGCGTGGGGCCTCCCTTGCCAGCGGACGCGGCAGCCAGCCGCGTCCCGTCATTCGCCGGTCCCACGGCCGCGGCTTCATCCGCGGAGGTTCCCCACGGCAGCATGTCGGGCGCCGCCGCCTTCCGCCGTCGGCCCCGCCGTGCCGGTGTGGTGCGGCAGCGGGTTGCTCCGTGGACCACCGGATGAGTTCCGGTGGTCGAAAATTCACGCCGTCTTCGCCAAAGGCCCTCCCAGGGTCCGTCCTTCACTACGAGGACCTCACATCGCCCGTGAGGCTTGTTTTGTCGACATCTGCCATTTCACACACCAAGAATGGAAGGGGCAGTGGGTTTGGACATGTTCATTGGTCCGCACCCACCGCGTTAGCGGTTTAAAATATCTCACAACAATTTTAATCATACGCCGTGGGTATAAATCAAAATGATTTAAAAGAATAAACCCCTACCTCGTCGTTGTCTTCGATCGTGGGTTCTTCGCAGAATTGACCGTCGTGAAAAAAGAGGACCGCCACATCGCGGAAGGGGCGTTGCGTTATCGCGGTACACGGAGTCGCGTCGACGATCTCCGAGGGTTAAAGAAAACAAACTGATTTAATTGCACGTTTAAACCCAAGTTGAGGATAAAATCCACGAAGGAATTTAAATGATCTGAAATCCCCTACCTCAATTGGGTGTTGATCGAAGATTGTCGTGGGGAAGGATTGTCGGGGAAGAAACGTCGCAGAAGGGAATTCTTCGGCGTCGCGGTACATGGCATCGCGTCGTCGATCTCCGAGGGTTCGGCGTTCTTCGCGTTCTTCGTGTTCTTCGCGAAGGAGGATGAATAACTTAGAGTTTCAATAAATCCTCCCAACAATCCACCCACATGTGTTGGTATTATTTTATTCCTATGCCAACAAACGAAAAAAAAGTTACGAAATGAACCATTAATTCGTTGAATTAATAGTAATGACTTAACTGCCCAATTAATAGGGGCATTAAGAATTTAAGAAAACACACCGGTTGACTATCATTTAAAAGGGGTTTTCGCGGGTGCGTTACTTAGAAGAAAAGCAAGGGTGCGGCTTGTGCGGGCCCCACCTCATAAATATCCTACCAAGTGGGTAGGATATTTTTGGGTTCCACCCTATCTGCATAACTTAGCTTAAGTTGCTTTAAGTGGCTTTAAGTGGCTTTATGTGAAATAAAATAAAGTTGTAGCACCACTTTATTTTATTTCTTTACTTAACATCAAAAACTTAAAAATCACACCCGAGCAAACGCAACTCCGGAAAAGGCGTTTCTAAGAAAATACCGGTGCTACGATTCCATCGGTGCCCTCAGAATTTGATTCCGAGCACTAGTTCAAAAGTTAGGAAAACCCGCTCGTTCGTTCACTGAACGTACCCGAGCCAAACTTCAGAAAATGATTCCGGGCACACCGGGCCTCAGAATCAGGTTCCGTCAGAAACTTCGTTCTTGTAGAATTCCATATAAAACTAAGAAAAAAATTTCCTTGAATTTTACGGGTCTTTACATTGGGTATTTTCAATTGTAGGCTGCAACAACTGGCATAAATTTCATTGAATAGAGGTAGGTGTCTCTTTGTTGTCTCTTTATGTTACATTACAATGAATATATTGGATTTATAAAATAGTACCCTATTTTATTCTTAAATTTCAATCTTATGAGGGACCAAAAATGATTTCAAGTGGATTTAACCCTTGGTAAGAAATTTCATTTCATGCCATTTTTTATAAAAAAAACTAGTGGATTTTCAAATAATATGATTGGTTTTAAAAGTGGTTTATGATGTTTTATAGGATATTTAATTGGTAATTTTGAATGTAAATTTATTTAATTTTAAATTGTCAAAAAAATTGTACAATGGCATTTTTCTAGAAAGGTTCGTGTTAACAATTTTGTGTGATATTTGAATCATTTTTTAACCTTTGATGATTTTAATGGTGGGGATCTATGGAAAATACATTCCCAAATTAGTTTGATGAATTCTTTTTGAAAATATTTCTATGAATAGTTTATTGAGATATGATTTTAAAATAGAATGACTTGGAATGGAATTCTAATTGTTATTTTGAAAACATGTTTTTGGCATTTTATGAAAAATAAATTTTCATTAAAGTGTGTCATAACCACTTTTATCATCATGTTTTCGTTTTACCCTTATGTATTGTAACTAGTTGGGGATTTTTGGAATTTTTTTCATGTGATGATTAATGTACATGAATTTTAAAAAGGGATACTTCTTATGATGGTGTAGGAGGTGATTTGTGAGTTATTTCATTATATATAATTAATACATGTGATGGTTTATTTTTTCTCACCTCCATTAGACATTCCACGGATTTACTAGGTAGATAGTAGGTAACATTTTTAAGTGAAATACGTAGAGTTTAATAGTGGGTTTTCTTGGGAATCTTACATGGTTATACTATATGAGTTTGATTGAAAGGATAGAGGGTCAATTGATCTTGATAGTTTTTTCTATCCCATGAAATGAATGATATCTTTTATACTTTATTTTATATATATTGAATGGACATTTGGGGATGTTTATAGGTACAATAATGTTCCACTTTATATTCACATCACCCTTTATTATCCTGTTCATTCAGGGGATACGTCTCTTTGGGTTCATGACCCTGGGTAATGTGTTAGATTACTGGAGATGGTTGGGGATTATTTTTAGTTTTGGGGATTGGTATCGACCTATCTAAACAATATTATTATATTCTTTGGATTTATTTTTATTAGGTTCAATCATTCATTTATTTTAAATTAGTATTATAATTTTTATTTGATTATTAGTACTTTAATAATCGTGTCTAGTTGTTTCCTGTCTTATATTTATACTATTATTTACATTGTTGTATGAGGGTGGAATCATTCCCCAGTTACACTCTATGATTCTCAAACACTAGTTTCCATCCAGTGGGGATCATGAAATCTATTAAGGCCTTATTAATGTTTGTGTTTGGTGCTAGGTTAGATGGATGCATAGTCCAGTTCATTAAAAATTATTATCAAATAACTCGTTCTACATTTTCAGACTATTACCATGAGTGAACCCTTTTTTATTTGGTATTTTCAGGGTAGAAACAATATATATTTGTATTTGGAATATTTTAGTATCATTTAGGAGTATTTGATATAAATCTTTCCTATCTAAAACCTCCAGAGTCCTTGGGATGTGGGATTTGAATTTTTAATTCAATATTTCATTCATACTTTAATTTTAGAAGTTTTGATCCTTATATACATTATATAAGTTTCCATTGATGTAATATTTATTGTTTTTGGATGGATATTGGAGAGTTAATTATTATGCGAGGTTATCTTGAAAGACCTAAAAAAACATTAATAAACCAATAACAAGATTTTGGACCTGTTATAGTGACCAATGGATTATTGAAATATGGTAATCAACTATGTGGAAAAGATAAACACTTTTATGTGTCCTTTTTTAGTCTCTATTTATACACATTAACTCTATGATATCATAGATGGATTTAGTAATAGAAAGAATATTAATTTATGTTTTATTCTATGTTGGAAACATTGTTTTTGGATTTTTTAGGCTTATTTTTTTCATTAATGGTGTGATTGAATGTGTGATTTAAAATTGGATTTGTGTGTGTCCAAAAGGGTATTGTATATTAAATAATTCCTAATGTTGTTAATATAATTATAAAATCTGGAAAGAATATGTTTTATCATGAAATTTGTAAATTTATATGGTTTTAAAAAAGATATCGGGGTTTTAAAATACTTAAATATTTGTGTGTTTTTATCTCAAATGGAATATTGAATAGTGGGTTTCTAAAATTAAGTGAAGTAAATGATTTTTAAAACATTGTTTGGTGTCTGGTTTAGTGTTTACCAATGTTGTGTCTTTAGACATGGTAAATTATTTGAAAAAAATTTAATTATAATGTTTGTTTTATTATGAAATCCATAACAATGATTTTTTTTTTAAATTAGATACTGATTATTTTGAAAATAATTTTATGAAGTGTTTGAATTAAACTTTCTAGGTTTTCTCTTGGGGTTAAAATTGTATAATAGTTTGGATTTTTATTTTTTATAAAAATTATGATCGATTTTATTAGTTCTTTGGTTTTAAAAACCTGTTTTTGGACAATTTATTTTTGGATTTTGGTGTCAAAATAGTAATGATTAAAAAAATTCTTTTTTTAAATTAATTTTGTGGTTGGTAATTAATTTTTTTTTAATTTTTGGAAATCTTTGAGTGATTTGGGAGACATGAATTGGTTAAAGTCGGGTATCCTTTTTTTAGAGTGTCCATCCTAGAAAGGCCTAGCAAATATGTGTAGTTCTTGTCTTCGAGGGATCATTCCTTCCTCAATCTATTTTAATGTACCCCAAGATCTAAAGGAACGGAAGGTGTTTTTATGTCCTCTCAAAATAGTGTATTGGATTTATCAAGGGTGAATTTTAATGAAACTCTTTAGAATTAAAGGGTTGATGTGGTTTAGAGCATTTTGCCGTGTTTTTTTGTTTGAATATAGACGGTTGGTTTTCTTGGAGATTCTTATGTGGGATCTTGTTCAAGGTTATTATTTAATTTTAATTTTTATAATTATATTCAATAAATCTGATATTTATGGAGTGGATATCATTTATTGTATCCTTTAGTTGTTTGGTTTTTGTCTTTTTGACAATGAACCATTTTGGGATTCATACTCAGGGAATTTGGAGCAATTGTGTCTTAAGGAAGTCATTAAATAGTGTATTAATGGGTTCCTTGTTGGTTAATATTTATGAGTGGTAGTTAATATGGGGTTAGGTTAGACATCATTACTTGGCAGTGTTAATTGTCTATTTTACACATTGTTAACCATGAACTAGATTTTTTTTTGTCTTGGAAATGGGAAAATTGAGGATATCTGAATGGTTGATTGGGTGTGTAGTTATTTTTGGTTAGATCTTGGTTCACATATAGATATGTTTCCTATTGAAATCATTGTCGTATGGTATTCCATGGGTCTAGATTAGGGCACTATCATATTCAGTCTAGGACCCTATGGTTAGATCCATGTCGCCTCTTTGAACAAAATATCCTTGTTTATTCTACTTCATAGATATCAGACACCATATTATTGGTAATAGGTTTTGTGATCCTTCATGTTGATCTCTAGTTTAGATTCACCTATGGTGGTTCTAATTAGGTTTTCAATTTTTTCCAGGGTATTTTGTAGCTTTGTAATTTCCTTATACTATTTGGTAACATTGTTACTCAAATTAAATCCAGTTATATTATGGATTAGTGGGTCTCAATAGTTCCACCATTTTATATCAATTACAAAGATTTTGGAGTCTTATGTTAGTTGTTTGACATAGTATAAATTATATTTAACTGATTATTGATTATTTTTACATAAATATGATCAATGTAGTTTGATGATTAGTCTAGTTATTTGGGAGTTTCACTTTTTCCCTCAGTGTTCATTCAAGAGTCTGAGTTCTTTTGTCCTCTCAATGACACGAGACTTTATAGGGGTAGAAAGTGGAACGACAAGGATTACTACGTGTCACAACATGCCACATAGTAGTTTATTATATTTATTAAACTTTAACCTAGTTAATTTTATTTTTTTAGAGTTTTATGCAGGATTATGATATTTCTGGATTAGTTCATGGTTTTTATGTATTATAAATAGGAAACCATAATGTTACCCAAACGTAGTTGTATCTTCTAGTTGAAATTGATCTGGTATTGTTTATTCTGTAATGGTTTCACTTAATTCATAACAAAACATACATATTCTAGGAAAAATGCTGTATGGCTTTTAGAAATAGTGTATGACTTTTTGAAATTCAGGTTGAACCTTCATGGTTTGGTATATCCAGTGACAAGTGTGAAAGTTGGATCATTAATTTCAAACATTAATTTGGATGATTGTCACAAGTTTCTTCCAACAATATTTAGTCACCAGGTGAACCCATGTTTGGATGGTTGGCTGAGTAAATTGACCATGCATGTTTTTCACATGATTTAGAAAACAGTGAATAAAAAATGTTTGGAAAATACAAATTCCTTAATGCCTGAATTGTCTATTTTCAACTACTCAATTTTATCACCCTAACCCTCCATTTCCCCACCATCTCATTATAGTGGACCTATATATAACTCCTCTTCCTTTTTTTGACTTTTAACCTTTGATTCACATGGGTTTCGAATTTGAATTCCCATTTAAACCCCTTTCTATTTTCTATTTTTTGGATTTTAATTAATAACTATTATTTCTATGAACACTAATAATCACGTGGATTAGTTTCAGGTTAGTGATATCACCAAATCATTGATCTTTGTCTGTCTAGGGATAGAATTGAGATTTTCTTCAATAGGTTGGGTGTTACACATTCTCAGAGACAACATACGGCTTGACTATCATTGAATGAAGGTAGGTGATTCTTTTTTTTCAACATATATTACATTATATTGAATGATTTTGTGTTTCAAAATGGATCATTATTGAAATTTATATATATATATATATTTCCCATGGGGGAAAAATTATCAACTCAAGTGGATTTTACGCTTAGCATGGAATGGGATTCCATGATAACTGTTTATTTAAATTTCCTGGTATCTTTTAAATGTTTTCAAATGTTTTGTAAAGTGTATAGTAATGTAATGTTGAGTTTTTGTTTGGGATTCATGTCTCTATTTATTAACTAACTATTTGAATATTTTTTTTGGTTAATTATATTTTTACATTGGTTGTTTGACTTACAAGGGGAGTGTTAACCCTTTTGTGTGATATTTGAAACATTTATATAAACATGGATGATTTTAATGGGTGTTTTTAAGGGAGTGTCAGTTATAAAATGGGTTTCAATAAAAATTAATAAGATTTTTTTGAATAGTAGATTATTATTGGATAAGAAAATATTGTGTGTTTTCTTCAAATTCAAACCATGTTTTCGAAAGCTAATTTTTTTTACATTTTGTAAAATGAATTTTCATGAATGTGTGTGACACCCTCTTTAAACCAAATGCTATTGTTGTGTCTTAATATATTTTAACCCCTTGTGGGACATTATAATTTATTTTTCATATTGTGATTCTTATGAAAGAATGTATAAGGGGTCTATTCTGTTGAGGGTTTAGGAGGTGTGGTGTGAGATATTCTAAAAATTTTATATTAGATATGTGGGAAAATTCATCGTGATCACCTCTATTTGGATTTTCATTTGAATTATAGGTATATATCAGATGAACTATATGAGGGAAAGCCTTCGTTTTCTATAGTTGGAAACCCATGGAATGTTTCCTTAATATACCATGTCGGTTAGTCTCCAATGATAGTGGTTTATTTTTTCTAGAAATCTATTTATAACCCATGTGTAGAATGAGATACTATGCAATTTATTTCTCCATAGTGTTGTGGAACAACAAAGGATTTTAATAGGTTTGGTTGTGTCATACTTGGATCTTTATTTCGTGTTTTGGTGTTTATTACATGATCTATATGATAATTCCTACAATTCTTGGATCCTAATTAGGATCATTTCTAATATTTTTTAATTTATTTTGTCCCTTCATTATTGTAATATTACAGGGTACCAATATACTAATTTTTTATTTCTATTTTTTTGTTAATTTGACATAGTGTTTCTTGTTTATATCATTTCCTTTATCATTATATTTTGGTTACTTTTCAATTTTTTTGAAAAGTGAGTTGTGAAAGTCTTCAGAAGAATAAAAGTGAATGTATGATTTTAAACTGATTTAAAAATTTTTTATCATGAGTTTAAATGGAATATTTTTCCAATTTTTAAAAAAGTTTTTTGAGTATTCTTGATAATAATTTGGGAAAATTTTATATTATTTAATCTTCGATGAGTGGGTTCCAAAACATAGTTTTAGGTTTAAATTCCTAGTTTAACTAGAGAATTGGTTCTCAAATATATTTCTGGAAAATAATTTTAGAATTAGAAACCCCATTTGATTTTTGTATTTTGTATTTTAAATGAGGTGTTTATTAGATTTTTTAATGTGGGACTTCAAAAAGGTTGTTTTGGAAAAGGGTGCTTCATATAAGGAATGTTTTTCCAATATATTTTTTCTTTAAATAAAAATAATTAAGAAGAGTTATTTTATATAGATTTTATGTGTTTTTTTTATTCGTGTAAATAATTATAAAAAAATCATTATTTTTTATTGTATTTTAAACTAGAATTTTTAAAATATAATCTGAATGCGAGTACAAAGATTCAGTGTATCGATAATTATTGTTTTATTTATCTCATGCTTATTATTTACATATCCAATGTTCTAACCATATATTTCTTCATTATCCTAGGAATCCAATGGAGACATTAACTTGGTTAAGAGATGGTGGGTTACATAATGGATTTTTAATGAGGTTTGGGGTTTCTTTTTGGGTTTGGGTTTGGTATCAACATCTTTGTCCTGTCATTTTCTATGCATTGGATTTATTTGTATTTTCTTATGCCTTTTATTTATTTTGACTCAGTTTTATAGTTTTCATTTGATCTTCAATGATTATAATCTCAAATTCAGTTGATTTATTTATTATATTATTTCTTCTTGTTATATTCTTTATTATGGTGAAATCATTAAGAAGGAATGTTCTATACTGCACATAGACTAGTTTTCATCCCCTGGGGATTGGGAACTCCATCAAGCCTTGTGGTGGGATGGGTTGGGAGTTGGGAGAAATGGAATAACAAGATTGTTCATTTGTATCATTTTTAGTATAAAGTTTCCAAGGATTGATATTTTTTTGATCATCACACACATTTTAGAGGCCATGACTATTTCAATGATTTTAGAAGAGAAGTTCACAAAGTGATGGGGGTTTCTATTATGAAGTTTAATATTGATAACTGAAGGAGTTCATTTGAAATTAAAATGAATCATATGTATTAAATTATTATATCATTCATCAGAATAGTTTTCTATATACTCCACCGAAAAATAGATTCTCATAAAAGAAAAATAAAATCTCTATTGATATGGGGATCACCATAGTAGTATTATTCATCCTCTAATGGTTTTTATTCCCCCCCCCCCCCCCCCCCCCCCCCCCCCCCCCCCCCCCCCCAAAACAAATCAAAATAATATCTTATTCAGGCTTTAATTCGAAATAACGTAATATAAAATGTGATAGAAAAGGATCCTATAGTGACATATATTAAATAATTTAGTAGTCAATGATTTATTAAGATAAAAAATTATGGCCTAGAAAAATTTTATGAATATTATTATGAAAGATACTTCATGGGATTTTATGTTTTATTGATTACAAAAAATAAACACATTTTGGTGATTTAGAATAATTAAAATTTGAAAATAAAGACATTAAATGAATCATATTTTTGAGAAAATAATTGAATGAAAGCTTTAAATGAAAAATATAATACTGATATTTATTCAGATCAGACCATTGCTGATAATTTTTTTATTAATTATGATAAATTGGAATAAAAAAATATGTAAAATCAAATGAAATCAAAAAATAGATTTAGAAATCATAATTCATCAGTTCAAAATAGAAGAGAGCTATGTTGAAACAACCAAAAACACTTTTTTCACAATATTCAGTATAAATATTTGGTGAGGTTATTGAGAACAAAGAAAGGGTATATACAATTGTTGGGAAAAAATCCCTCAAGGTATCATTGAATCATTTTTGTGGTGATTGTGTTTGTTGACAAAGTGGATATCTGAGTAGTGATTGTTGACAAAGAAAAACAATGACATACAAATTTGTTGACAAAGATGATTTCATGGTGGAATGTCGAGTTCAAGAGTTGAGGTCAACGATCCATGTTTGATTCAAGAATGTCGATAAAAGGAATGGATGATCTGGAGGCGGTACAAAAGAACAGATACAAGGTGGCGCCATTTTCCAGTGTTTGCCAAATTTTTGGGCCTGAAAATCGGCAAATGAAGAAAAGTGTTTTTGGCAAAGGGACTTGTGCGCCGCGGACTTGGAGTACAGGAAACTTGCGCGCCATATGTTTTTCAAGGTTAGAAGATCAAAATATGGCTAAGGAAATAGGTTCGCGCAAGTTTGGAAGTTGGTCGCGCAAGTGTCTAAAAGGAGAGAAGACTTGCGCACCAAGACTGGGTCGCGCAGGTTACTTGCGCGCCGTCGCGCAGGGTGGTCAATTTGCCTATAAATACTGGACCACCCCCTCTTCATTCTCAACGGAGTTCAACACTTTGAGAAATCAGAGCTCCCGTTGCGCAGGTGTGGTGGTCGCGCAAGTGGTGAGTGTGGGTCGCGCAGGTGAAGTTGCGCGCCAGTGGTTGAAGTTGTGCGCCAGTGTTAGAAGTTGCGCGCCGATTGGCAGTTGCGCGCCAATATTGGTTTGGGCGTAAAAAGAAGAGAGTCGCACAAGTTTGGAGTTGAGGAATCTTGAGTCGCGCAAGTGTCTGAGGAGGACTTCTGCGCCCGTTGTGACTTGCGCTCCGATACTTGCGCGCCAAGGAAGGTTTGTTCCAGCAGTGTTTTTCGGACTGTGTGGAAGCTGGATGCTTGCCTGATACCTTCGGTGTAAAGAGATATTCATCTTCAGGTGAAAGTTGTACTTCAACAGAGCATCTACACACAGAGAAAGATGCATTTATTCATGCAAATGAAGATACCTACAGGTCTATAAATTGTGAGTGGATTCCTTCCAAGAGCAGTGAGCTTAGTAAGAGGAAGAAGGTGATCCTCTACAACGGCAGTGAGCCAGGGAGAGAGAGACAGGGAGTGACCCTTGGGAACACAGTGAGATAACCCTAAATTTGTAAAGGCAGTGAGACTGGGTATAGAAGTGATCTAGCCCGAACCTTGTAATCCACAACTAGTGAAGATTAGTGGAATTTGGTACGACCGGCAACCTATCGGTGTATGCTCCTTGGACGTAGCCCTTAGCGGTGAACCAAGTAAAATTGTTGTGTCCTGCACTTGCTTTACTTTATGTTTATATTGTGTAGCAGGAAAGAGAGAGAAGAGTGTTTTGCTTAACAACGAAACACGATCAGAATGGGCATTAATTTTTAATTAGTCATACCCTGATTCACCCCCCCCTCTCAGGGTATTCAGCCTAGTGGACCTAACAACAATGAAAAAGGAGGTGGGTAAGACTTAAATAGATTCCACAAGGGATAATTTTCTATAACTAAAATGGAAAATTTTAAATTTGGACAAAGTGGTTTTTATAAAAAATCATAACGATAATGGTGGAGTTCGGAAAAACCATGATATATCAGTTTATAAATTATAAGTTCAAATTTAATGAGTTAATTTTTAGGGGAAATTTTATAATTTTTTAGGAAATTAATCTATAATAATGTTCACGGTTACTATAGTAAAAAATAAAATATAAAATTTATTAATTCTATTTGAATATAACTTCATTAATGGAGAACATGAATAAAAGTTTTATATAGTGAAACATGATGGTTTTATTCTTAAAAAAGAAGAAACCGTGATGTGAAAGTTAAAAAACATTCCTATGTGTCAAAATAGGATCCTAGAGCCTTGTATTCAATGTTGGATAACTTTGTGGGGGAATTGAGTTATTTAATGGAAAATTTATAGAATTTTCTATGTGTAGGAAATGGGAATAGGTACTCTTGTTGTCATTTTCTATGTTGATGAAATCCTTTTTTAGGAGGTAAATTGTTTTTTATAAATAGTTTTCAAAGAAAATGAAATGGAACTTTGTAATATCTATTTTAGGAGAGATGAGTATCATCATGGGGTCTCATGTTGTGAAAATATATTGTTTTATTTTTTCTATACCAAGAAAATTATATAAAGGAATTATTAAAAAAATCATGAAGGATTCCAAATTAGTATCCACACCCAAGACTATTGGGGTAAACTGATGTAAATACTATAAGGGAAGAGGGTGAATCAAAAGAAATTAAATAATTTTATTGGATGTCTTTTTTATCTCACTATATCTAAGCATGAAATTTCTTATATAGTGAAATTTTATGAAATGTTTCAAGCGAATCAATAACAATCAACCTTCATAGTGCCCTAGTGAGTAGTTAAATAATATAAATGAAATTTTATCTATCTTATGATGATGGATGAGATAACATCTCTCTCTAAAGTAGAGAACATATAGGGATTCTCTGGATTGATTCTACAATGACTCTCTTATGGTGGCAGCATCTCTCATGCCAATAATATATGATTCTCATCACTTTGAGACTCTTCGGGAGAAGAAATCTGATTATGCACCAGATTCTGTTGTGAAAGATCAAAAACACAACGATTCTGAGGACAAATTTTCATCCCAAAATTTCACAGGTAGATCACAAGGAATCTCATCCCTAGATTCCCTAAAAAGTACAGATCTAAGAAAAGAGTAATCAATGAAATCCCCTAACTTCAAAAGACTCAATGATGGTAGCTTCTTAGTGGAAGAAGACACAGATACGATGCTACAACACTCGCATAGGTCCAAGGGCTATGACATGGGCCTCATATTTTACCTAAAATGGGATCATTCATGTCCTTTCCTTGATTTACAATCACATATTACACATTGTTGGAATATCTCTAACTGGAAATTGATTCCAACGGAAAAATGTTACTATTATATAATTTTAAAAGTATTGGATGATACTGATAAGGTTTGGATGACTGGAAACATTAATCCGAAGCTAGTATTTCTTAGATTATCTGTTTGGGACTATGTATTTAACCCACATATATATAACAATACCATGTCACGTGTTTAGGTTAATATGCATAGTTTGAATTGGTTTTTTTGGAATCCCAAAACACTTTACAATATTTTTGTTTGTATTGAAATTCCTCTCAAAAATAGATTATAGAAATTTAAATGATTATTTAGGTATCTTAGCGAGAGTGCTGGTGGAAATAAATTCAGATTCAAAACTGACCAATATTATTAGTTTCACTAATAACGATTATAAAACTTAAATTAGAATAGAATATGAGAGAAACCCACACTTTTTTTTAACTTTCTAAGATCATTGGATATACATTCTCTAATTAAAAGGTTGTTAATAAACAAGAAAATAAACCAAAAAAAATTAATAAAATGAAACAAGGAAAAAAAGAATGACTAGGCCCCAATTGTGGACATACCTCACACCTCCAAAATGATAAATGAAATATAGGTGAAAAACCCATAGACACATGTAGGGGACAATCCGGGTCCATCCTGGGAAGATGTACCTGAAGCGGAGGATGGCTCCAATAAGGAGAAATACCTCATTGGAGAAATAGATAATTGGATCTAGATACTATTAAAATCTCCAACAATGAAGTGGAGAAGATAAAAATTGTTAGTAGATATGAGAAGATTTATTTCTCTAATTACACCAATTGTACTGAATGTAGATCCATTATCATATGATCTTTATGCCTAAAAAACAAACCTATATGAATTTCCAAATCTTTGTATATGGACACTTTCTAAAAGAAAATGAAACATACCTCCTACTCTAGGTAATTGTGAAACTCTACATTAACATGATCAAATGCAAAGAAATGCTCATAACACTCGCACTACACCCAGTCAATCAACTAAAAAACCTTGATTACAAATAGAGAATGATTTTTAAATACACACTATTTTGGGTATAGAAACTAGACTGATCCAGGGAACCTTCTATGATACTGGTAAAATAGGGATAAATTATGAATCTCGTAACAAGGAAACAAGATTTAGTTCTTTTCCATTTTCCCACAAGTATACTGTAAAAAACACTCACATTTTTGATACCACTAGTTGCACTATTAAACCAGAAAATATGCCTACTATAAAGAAGGAATCTCATACTGAGGCAAAATCCACAAATAATATTAATGAACATGAAGCCAAAAAGTTGAAATCATTGTAATCTATATTTCCACCAGTAGAGGGGACTTTCCCTCAGTAAAGGGTCCTTCACAATTTAAGGAATACAATGATTCTCCTATCCTGGATTTGAATGATACTATATCTCTTACCGAGCTGATGTAATACTCTCCATCTACATTGGACACTTTCCAGCACCAGTATTCTATGATCACTAAAGATCTAGGTGTTTAATGGACACAAACACCTCCAATATCTTATGATGTTCCAGAGTATAATGAAAAATCTCTAGGTCTAGGTACACCTATCCCGATTTCAAGATGAATTTCTTTTGATGGGACTCAATTTATTGATTTCATTGTTAGTCTAGAGTAGACAGAAAATCTGTCTGATATACAATCTATTAACTCTTTGGTTCTATGTTATAAAAATTCCATTGATTCAACCACCTCAATGATTGAATCTACTAAAGGTATTGTTAGGGACTCTAATAGGCCTTCTATCATATATAAAAATATAAAAAAATAGACCACTAATGGTGGCAATTCCCTAATAGTATGAAGGTCCTCTAAAAATTAATATTCTAGGAAAAATAAAAAAGGGATTTCTAAATCCAAACATAAGTTTAAATGAATATTCTCTTTTGTAATTTTCATGGTATAGCTAAATCTGACACGATTACTGTTCTAAAAAGGATGGTGAACAATTATCATCCTTTGTGGTTTGTTATTGCTGAAGAAAAAATAAATTTTTATGACAAGAATTATCATGTGTTCTAGCATAATTACTTCTTTATTGGTGTAATAAAATATACCACCAATGTATAAACTCTATGAATTTTTTTCACACTTCTTCATAAAAAATGTTAACATCTTCAACGTTTCTGACCACATTTTTACCTAAAACTATAACACTAATAACTCTTACCTATTATGATCCTTTTATTTATTATAAGAATAAATATCAAGAAATGAATACTTTGTTGAATGACCTATCATATCTAGGGACCAATATTAATGGTCCTTGGTTTCTTATTGGAGACTTAAATTATATTCTCAACTCAAGTGAAACAATTGGTCCCTCCCCTCCAGCTATTACCAAGAGAGGATTTATAGATTCAATTAAAGATAAAATCTAATTTAAATTAATCTCACTGGAAATACATTTAACTGGTATATAATATATTATGATAGAGTGGTTTCCTCTATTCTAGATGGAGCTTTCTCAATTATTATAGACTTAGATAAATGGAATGTTATCTCTAGGACCACTCTTCACTAGCTGGACTCTGACTATCTTCCCATCCTGGTCAATATCTCCACTAAAGTCATGAGACCCCCATTACCTATCATATTTAATAATTTATGGTTCTATGATGATGAGTGAACTAATACCATAAAAAACAATTTTTCGTCAATGCTTCGAAACAATGATTCCTTTGATTATACTATTAAATTAAATCACCTCAAACCAGCTCCCAAATTTTGGTGTAGTTCCAAATCCAAGAAACATAACAATGAAATAATTCTTCACGAAGAATAAAAAAATGATTTGAAAAAAATAAAACATGCTCTAACTTCAATATTTATCCAACACAAGAAATAAACCTTGTGACTAAACACAACTATTTGATCAATTTTAATGAAAACATTAGAAAATAGGCATTTAAAATTAATTAGTTGTCAAATGGTGATAGAAATACAATGTTGAACAATTATATTCACAGAATCATGAAGGCTTAGAAGCTGGTATACCTTTTAAAAGATGGTTACAAACATCTTGACAATTAATAATACATTGTTCATCACATTGTCTCATACTATGAATATATCTTCAATGGTCCTGATATCAACATATACTTCATTCTGAAGGTCATTCTGATAGTAGTCCCTAATGAGGAAAACACTTTCTGACTAAACACTCCACTAGATCATGAAATTATATACTTTATCTTTAGTTTGAATCCGGATAGTTCTCCAAGTCCTGATGGCCTTAGTAATGGTTTCTTCCAACACTAATGGGACGTGATTCATTTCGATGTTTGTAAACGTGTCAAATCTGTTTTCTCAAATGGTTTCCTTCCTCATGCACTTAATTCTCAATTCCTATCCTTGATCCCAAAAGTGGATTATTCCATTAAGATTAATTTGTTTAGAACAACTTATTATTAATACCCTTTATAAAATATTCTCTAAAATAATTCTTTATAGAATCTCAAATATCACAGATAAAATCATCTCCTCGAACCAATTTGGTTTTATATAGGTTAGATCCATTCAAGACTGTATTTTTGTTTCCTCTGAGAGTGTCAGTAAGTTAAATAAAACTAACAGAGTAGGTAACATTTCAATTAATCTAGATATTAAAAAACTTATTGAAAACATTTACTAGATATTTATCATTAATGTTCTTCAAGGTTTTGGATTTTGTGTTTCATTTATCACTGTAATAAAAACATCATTCAACTCGAAGTCTATCTCTATATTAGTTAATAGTTGTTCCTACAACCATTTCAAATGCACCAAAGTTTTCCTGAAAGGAGATCCTCTCTCTATCATTATAATCTCTTTAGTGGAAGACTATCTTACCCTCCTGATCAACCATCTTGTGGACCAAAATAAACAGAAACCCATCCATGACACTAAAAACATGAATTCCCCCATTCAACAATCTTTTTATGACGACATCATCTCTTTCCTTCAAGGTGATAAGAGAAACATTATAAACCTCAAAAAACCCTCTATCACCATAAATATGTTTCTAAGAAAACCATCAGTTGGAATAAATCATTCATCTTTATTCGTAAGAAAATTCCTTCCAACATAAAATCTGACATTATTAGTGACTTGGGTTGAAAATAATTTACTCTACCCTTTACATATCAAGGTTTTCCCATTTTTTGTGGAAGACCCAAATAATTCCATTTTGATACTATAGTTGAACCAGTTCTCTCCGAGATATCTTCATGGAAAGGTAAATATCTCTCTATGGTGTGCTAGATATTCTTGGTCAAATCTACCATCTTCCATGTTAGTTTACTCTATGATGATCTATAAATGGATAGCTGGTCTTATCAAAAAAAATGTACACTGCATTTAAAAAAATTATTTGGACTGGAAGCACTCTTGAAATAATGCTTGTGATTGTACCCCTATAAACTTTTTTCAAGTGTATTGAAAAAGGATGTATATGAATAAAATAAATTAATTCCTTAATGAAGATTTTCATGACAAAATCACTTGTAACCTTCTTCATAATAATTCTTATTCGATCACTTTCCTCAAAAATAGATTTCTTGAAAAACATATTTTGGGAAATTCAAATTATATTAATTCCTCTATTTGTCCATCCATTAGACAATATTTCTCCAATATTATGAATAATTTTAGATGGATGGTCTCTAAGGACTCCTCCATGATGTTCTGGTTGGATAACTGGACTGGCACGACATTAATTTCTATCATATCTCCCAATCAAACTGCAGAGGGTTCTAAGAGATCTTTTAGAGATATTATAAACTCTCAACATGATCATCTCCATGAAAATATTCTGAATATCATTGAAAGCTAACCTTTGTCAAATATTGATGATTTCTTAATTTGGGAACCTATAAATAATGGTATGCTTATGTCTAATAATTTTTACAACAATTACTTTGGTAACTCAAAAAGTGCTTTTAGTTGGATATTTCATTTTAACAAATGGTGGATAAAGACTTCAAGATTCAATATTATCTGGTGGCATGTGCACAAGATTTCTCCCACATGGAGATGACTTCAATCTTTTGGAATCCCTATCTTAACAAAATGAAAACTCTGTAATCCAAATAGAGAAGATGCTAAAATGGATTTCTTTCTTGTGCTACTGAATCTACACTTTGGAACTATATTCTTGACATTTGTGGTTGTGGATGGTTGGTTTTGACTCTATTAATACTCAACTAATAAAATATATAGAAAGGTAAGGCTATCCAAAAATCAAGAACCACTTACTAGCTGTAGTTACTATGCTTCATCATGTGATACGGTATGATCAAAATTATATTTTTCATAACAATTACTCATGCAATAAAAATGAAGGTCAGATGAAGACCATAATTTTTTAATGGGAATCTTATTTGAAGAAAAATTGACATTATTACAACATGGTTAATGACTTTGAAATCCTGTGACATCTTTAGATTAATAGAAATTACTGTTAACGTCATCTCACATTGGATGTGTTCGGGAGAGATCCTCTCCCTGGATGCATTAAAGTTAATATTGATGGTGCCTCCAATGCCAATATGCGTCCTACGAGTTGCAGAGCTATCTTCCAGAATCACCTCAGTCAGATCTTTGGATGCTTCATCGGTAGCTGCGGCGTCTCAATCTATCTTCAAGCTAAGATAATGATTTCAATAGATGTTATTGCCTTCGCCAAACTCCTTGGTTGGAAAAATATCTGGTGTCAATATAATTTCACTACCATTGTGCAGGATATTTGGAATGGAATGATACATCTTTCTTGGTTTATTACTAACCATTGGATAGAATACACCCATCTGCTTATCGATCTCAACTATATCATCACACATGTTTTTTGAGAAGCAAACATGGTGGCAGATGTCCTAGAAGACATGGGTTTAAATTAAGACATTACCGGTTTGAAGACCTCCTTATTGTTTTTCTTCCTTTTCATGAATAGGATTGTAATATGATCCCATATTTCAGACTCCTATAAAATATAAATTTTCTAATAAATGTGTCTCTTTCATTTTGGAAAAGGGAATAATCTCAAAAAAAAAATCAATGAGGTGATGTATATATTAATTAAGATCCTAAACAAATTTGGTTACACTAAAGCTGATTGAAATTTAAACTATGTTGATAATAAATCAACATCCAATGGTATATTTTTTCTAGGAAAATGTAATGTAAATTGGAATTGGAATAATTGGAACATAGTGACATTAATAACTACATAAGAGGAGCATTTGATTGTAACAATTTCATGCATATAGGTGATTTGGAATAATGTGGAACCAAAAGACATAAATTTGAGAATTGAGTATCTCTTGAAAATTTTAGGTGATAAAAAAAGTTCAATTGATATTTCCAATAATATATTTCATTATTTAAGAACCAATAAAATTAAATATATATATCATTTTCTCAAATATAATATTGAAAATTGATATGTGAATTTAAATTACATTTCAACTAAGGAAAAAATTGATAATATTTTTATAAAAATAAATTCAATGTATTTGCATAAAGTGTTATTGATAAATATGAAAGTACAAAATATTCCTCTCACATGAGGAATTTTGAAGTTTTACAAATTCATATATATTTCAGTATCAAAAAATAAGATAGGTGTACATCTCTTTTGTTTTACTATTTTTAAAAAAAAGAATGATTTCATGAAAAAATGGTAGATAAATGATTGGGTTTATTGAGGGGGAGAAACATAATCACTTGTCCAAAATTTTACTATCACCAAGGACTTAATAAAACAAAAAATAATTAATTTATATTGAAATTTTGTGTTATGGAATTTTAATATGAAAAATTCTATGATTTCATGAAATCTTATATTTTTTTGTAGTTGGAATCAAATCCAAGGGGGAGATTGAAGAACCTGAGGAATTAATGATTGTTTTTTGTAAACCATGAGTAAAGATAACCGATAATGTTTTTAGGATTTTAAATATTCATTTGAAGTGATTTGATATTAATTTGAGTTGTTGGGGTTAGATTAAGTTGTATTGAAAATCCTCGAGAACTATTATAGATTCCATGTTTTTTGGATGAATTGGAAAAATATTAGAGTTAGAAAAAAAATTCGTATCATATTTCAAATGGTATATAAGATATTATTTATGATATATAACATATTATAGTAAATATGGATAATTATTGATCCACATAAAAAATTTATGAAGAAGTGCATGCTGAGTAAAATTTTGTAAATTATCAATTATATTATGATATTTAATATATTTTGGTTGATATTCTATATATTTGATAGAATGTGTAAGATATTCTAAAAATAAATAAGATTCACATGATCCTAAATAATAGATTCTATATATTTTTTAAGATATTTTATCTCACATTAGTGATTCATATAATATTCCATTTTTTATGTAAGGATTAATAGTTTATAAAAATGTATTGATTTTGGATATATAAGTCCAATAATTATTTTTCGAACTTCAATTTATAAATCTTATGATATGAAAAAATTAATCGTGATTCTAGAAGAGTTAGAATAAGAATAAAATTTTAGTAAATTTGGAGGGTCATTTCAATGTAATTCTTATATTTCAAATAGAATGTTTGAAATAACTATTAAAGATCTAATATAGAGTTTTATTTGGGATATATTTTGGTATGTTTTAATTAAGGAATAATTTTTTCACTATTTTAGGGGAGATTTTATATTAAAATTATGGAAATTATATTCACATTGTTTTATAATAAAATTTTTATGAATAATAAATTAAGGATTATTATAGAGATACGTTGACTAATGAAAAACTATAACTACTGGTTTTAATTTTTTTTTGAATCTAAATTTTATGTGTTGATCACCAGAATAATTAATATTGAGAATGAAGAAGAAAACATATGTGTCTATGTTCCCATAAATATATTGACAATTATTAATTATTTGGAATATTTCCAACAAGCATGAAATACATCAGATCATGTCTATTGGAATTTGAAGATCGTATACTAAGAAATAAGTTCAAATATAATCATGTTATGGAAACCTTGAGTTTAACTAATAATATATTTCATAGATTTGTAGGTATGTGTTGATATACTAATAGAAACAAAAAAATTATTATATATATAAGGAGATATATATTGTATCTTCATAAAATTCATAGTTGAAATCTTCCATTATCTTGTAATCACTTTAACTACTTGTCATGAGTTAAGGATACATTCTCCCCTTCTCTTTTTGACTTTATAAGAGTCAAGGATGAATTATTCTATTTTCTAGTAACCACTTGTTGATTATTAGGAAATTTTTGTCTTGACCTCATCCCAAACATAGAAAATAATATTCAACCACACTTGGGTTAAACCTTGTAAAAAAATCATGTTTTCCTTTTGTTTCTTCTGTTTCAAATATATATGAGTGAGAGTGATATTTCAAAGAAATTTTATTGAGAATTTAATTAGTGAAAATGGTTAATTTAGAAACAATAAATTATAAAAATATTATCAATAATTCATCCCCCTCACATATTTGTGATACATCATCACTTACCTAGACACTTTAGGCCTTTCCTTTAATTTTAATGAATCAACTTCTATTGATACCACTAGCTATCATTCTCTTTCAAAATAATATTTTTGGATTATTATCCTTCTTCTCGTCTTCTTACTTCTCAAGAATACATTTTGAAAATTTTTCAATCATTTCAAATGCATTTAAATGGTATTTTTTACTATATTTAATTCTTTCTTATTATATACTACTTGATAATAAGGAGATGAATTACATGAAATCCATGGAATCATAATCTACATTTGTTTATATCTCATGATAAATATTTTACTCAAATTTATTTTTCATTTTTAAATACTTAAAGGGGGGTTTCTTCTCTATTTTTCAATTTATACTTAAGGTATAATCTCTTCTCATATCATAAGAAATCAATATGTTTTTGAGTTTATCGATGGAAGACCACCCAATTTTTGATCCAAATGGGATAAAATGTTTGTTTCAAAATTATATGGTTTGATTCATTTTTTCTTCTACACAAAGGTTTAATATTTAAAAAAAATCACAATATCTTCAAATATATCTCAATTTTTTTTCAACTCAAATGACTAACAGACCCACTAATTCAACTTCTCCCATTATAATAACCTTTTAATAAGCCTGATAAGTTTATAAGAGATACTCTTTTACATTGTTATATATTTTATAGTTATCATGGGTTTTCTTCTAGATTTATCACGGAAACATCATTATCCTGAATCATCTCAACTTTTTCTTCATGAGTGATGAAAATAATGCATTTCTTTCCCTCCCATCAACATTGATATTATTATTATATCTAAAAGTGTATATAATCTAATATTTAAGGAAATTTACAAAGTATTTAGTGATATCAAGAAAAATCAATCTGAGTGATATAAGGTACATAACTATTCTCTCTCACATGATATGTAATCTCTTATCATGAAACGTAGTCATGTTATGAAAATGTTGAAAGATCGAATGAAATTACTCTAGTAATATAAGAAAAATAAGAAAATTATATAATAAAAATAATAGAAACATAAATTCATATAATTACAATACTCAGGAATAATCCCTACATCCACAGAGAAGTGGAATAATTTCAATATTTCTCCGAAGTAGGTTGTAGGGAACACATGCTGAGGGAAGAAATCCCAACTTGAAATGAGCTCTTAAAGAAACATGGAGATACAGTATGCCACGTTTCAATAGTTCTAGGTATTTAATGTTATTATTCTATATAATAGTAGTCACTTAACTTAATTTATTTAAGCTAAATTACCTACTTCAGTAAAGTCCTTGCTCCTATATTATCCATGTCAAAATCTATGAAGCTATAGTACCTATTATCGATGGTGTTGAAAAGATATAATATAATGGCTCTAAAATTTGTGTAGGTGGTAATAGAACCCTAGACCCTAATCCATGGGGGGTGTTTCTCCCCTGGGACCCCACCCCTAGATGTCCTCATTATTAAGGTCAAACTATGGAATTTCTGAACTTGAGTACTATGCGAACCGCTAGTATTTCGACCAACTTCATACAATGGATAATACTTTATTATTACAATAGAGAACTAACATGATGTTGGAATTATTCATTGAATCTAGGTATCTCATCGATAAAATATATAAAAAATTGTAAGAAACCTCATGATTTTGGGAACAGTTCTTGAAACCATATCAAGATTGGTTTAATGATAATTATGAGGCATGAGAGAGAGAATACCATGACTGAAAGGTACAACAAATTAATGATTATTTAAAAAAAACATCCCAAATAGTATTATTTTCAAATTCAGTGAGTATGGATAGAAATCAATGATGTTGATGTGATTCTAGGAGATAGATATAGAAAAAAACATAAACATAGTGATTTTTACAAATATCACAAACCCTTATTAGCAAGTTGCTAATGTTTAGTGTAGATAAGTCTCCACGCCACTTCAAACATTGAAATTTATTATTAAATGATAAATTAACCAGGAAATATGATTTTATTTAGCACCAATTACAAAATGAATGATGAGGGCTAACAAGTTGAATGATCTCTACTTCCCAGACCATAAGTACCTCAAGGAATTGGATTTGTGTGCACCATTATTATTCTCCACAATATCACAAAAAATAATATTGTAATTATCCCTATAATGGGTGGTTGTTTTTCTCATATTATCCCCTCAATTCAAAAAAAAAATAACATAAAAACTAGTAAAATCACAATTTATTTGTAGAAAATTGTAACGTTGAGGCATAAAAACTCTATTTGTGGAATGATCCTCTTATACAAAATATGTTTAATTATAGATCCAGTAATATATAATTTATTACAAATTTAATTTTTTTGATTTATTTAATTATCCAATGTTTATTCCCCATGTTTCATATGTTATTTATTTCATTCATTATTTCTTTAGTTTTTGTATTTGATTTAATTTTATTGACTGTGTGTTTTTCACTTTGTTCCTTTACATAATCCAATGAGATCTAAAATTACTATTAAATGAGGTTTTTTATATGGCATTCTCATATATACCATTCGATTTCTCTTGTATTAATCATTTTCAATATAACTTATTATTATGCCACTAGATGAAATTAATAATACACAGAGTGGGAAATTCATCTGTTATAGAATGGGTGATTTATTCCGACATAATAATGATCTAATGTATATTTATGGGATATATGTGCATCTTTAATGTGTTTGTTCTATCTAAGAGTTTGGTTTTGTTGTAGTCACTTATAATCATCTAGTTACAGTGTGTTGTGTGTCCTACTAGCTGTTGGGATTTATTTCAATGAATGGGTTTCAGAATGTTCGACGTACTACTAGACAAACATATGTATCTCATAGATACCACCACATTGCTTCATCTAGGATGAAATCAGTGACTCAGTTTATTATTTCTTATGTTTTTCCTCAATTCATGATTTTGTATTTTATAATATCCTAGCCTCGTGTTTCCAGGAGAAAATAATGATTTTGTGAGAGATATAGAAATTAGGACGTCACTCATAGATTTATCCAATCATCATTTCACTATTTATTCTCTATTTTATATTATTTTTGGTCAATATCTCATCCTTAGAATGATTAAAGGGCGTACTGATAGCATATAAAATATTTATTTATGTTTATGGTTATGAAGACAACTTTTTATGAACTTCACAAGGTTCTTATTATTGTCAGGGATTATTAGGTTTGAACATGTTTTTATTTCTAGTTCTATCTTGTATCATATTTCTATTTTTTATCCTAATCATAGTGTTCTTGAGTTCATCCAAGATTTATTTTTATAAAGAATCCGTGTAATTATTTTTATTAGTACGACATGTTTTAGAAAAGGGAGCTCCTTAAATAGTTTTTATGGTTTCTTCTTCTCTATATTTTTTGTAATATTTCTTGTTTTTCTGTATTAGAAATTAATTTTTATGTATTTCATCAAATAAACATTGAATTGGAAACATGTGCATAATCTATTTAATATATATTCAACAATTTAAAAACGAACATGAAGAACATTATGCAAGAAGACCTTAACTATCACTTAATATATCTTTTAATTTTTAACATATTCTTGAAATATATAACTAAAGAAGTTTCCTAAAAACTACTTCCACCATAGGGGAATAATGGAAAGTGGATCATCAATCATATCAAGAGGATTATTAATCACAAAATTGGTGTGCTGAAATTTTTCTTCTAGATAAAAAATAATAAAAGACGACGGTAGCCTTGATTTATTATTATAATATCATGCACACAATAAATAGAGGGATCAAATGCCTATTTTAGGAACTCTTGATGATCATTATCAAATGAAGAGATATATGGAAGTTCAACTCCCATCACAATATAGTTAGGAAATTTTTTTAATGGTGTGACACTAATTAAACTCTTCAACGAATATGAAAATAAAAAAAAGATCATATTTTTATTCATAACTGATGTAAATTTCATTGAATATGTGTAATTTCCCCTTATGAACTCAAGCCCTATATTTTATATGAAACATATGATATTATATGGGGTAATAGAAGTATTTCATGATTAATTGTGATATGAGTATATTATATCTATGATATATATCTCATTTTTATCATATCTTATCAATCAAGGTATATCATACACTATAATATCCCTCATCTTAGTATATATCAAACAATCACCCACTTGAACTAAAATCCCATAAAATCTTTATAAAAAACAATACAACACATTATGAATCAGGATAAAAAAATCGAAATAGTTTTCTCAAACTATCTTCATTTTATAAAAATAAATTTTCCCTAACATTGAATGGAAACTAGACATGGGCCAATTTCAATGTAGTATAGGTCATCCAATACTTTTTGAATTCTATTAAAAGGGATAGAGACGTTGATGAATACGTCATATTTTACCAATTTGGAAGTTGATAACATCACATGTCTCAAATTATATTATTTGAACAAATCATATGTGGATCAACTGAAATGGAGATGAGTTTTATTAGTGTAATTTATTCAAGGTTATGTGTCTCTTAACTCATCACAAAAGTAGAGAAAATCTCATCTCTCTTGATCTATAACCAATGCCATGATCAGAAACATTCCCAACCACTCTTGATTAAGTAATTCTTAAGAATAATTTAAGAAAGGTATCAATGTATGATGTTTATCATGCATAGAACATCTCTAACCATAGGTAATAGTGATGATAATAAGTATACCCCGGAAAGTATATTGACAACTATATGAAATTTCATGATATATAATTTAGATATTAAGAACAAACAAAAAGACACAACTAATTACCTCATGAGTTTATTATTCATATGTCAAATTCAAATTTTTTACTGAGTATGTGGTTCTTCCCATGATATACTTAACATATCATCACATCCTATAATAATACATGACGATCTTTCAATTGGAACCACTCTAAGCCAAACATTGATGGGATATTAACATTATAATATGCATGTTATATAAAATCCAATGCAAATTAATGAATATTAAATAGTGATTTTATTTATTTACAAAATCATGATGAATTAACACATTTCACATTCAATATTTTTTATATAATATACTAATAGATTTTCCATGATACATAGGTTACTAATATTGTAATATCTTCATGAATGAATCTAATATGCGGTCCCCTATATCCACCCAACGAATCCCAACATTTACCCTCTCAATGATCTATCATATGATTTGGTATTTCATGAGGTTTTTTTGTTTTAATGGTGATATTGATGTTCCTTTTCCTATGAAATTGATCTGTTATTTTCATAGTAAATCTCGATATCTCCCTCGATGCTATGAACCACCCCTTATTTAGTAATTATTTTGTTAATCCAGATACACTACTTTCTATCAATTGATACAGTTATGTACTTTTCCTCTATTATCAAGATTTCCATAGTAGATTGATGGGATCATTTCCATGTTATAACCCCACCATTCAAGAAAAGAACCTGATTGAGATCCTATGTTGTCTTTATTGGATTGAAAAATATCATCAGTGAAACCAGTTACACATATTTTATCATCTACTACAAATACCAAGTCATATTATTATATCTAATAATGAACATTAAGTTGTTCTTAATTGAAATCTAGTTACTCTATCTGAGATTAGATCGGAATCTAATCGTTATTATAATAGAATAGGTGATGTTAGTTTGATCAAACAAGAAAAAATACAAGCTATATCTAATGGTTGAAACAAATGTACTTTTATTCATTCTTTCTAACTCCTTTGAATGCTCTGTAATGAACTTAATATTAATTTCATGGTGAAATTGGTAAAGGTATAATTTTTAATTCATTGTGTTGAACTACTAGATCACTTTATCAATGTATGCGTCCTGGATGAGTCCATATGGCCTTTTATATTTATCACTATAGATATTTATACCCAATATATAGGTCTCTCCACCAATGTATTTCATCAAGAGGCATTTACCCATCAACAACTTCATAGAGAATAGCACTGCGATGTCATTTCTGATACATAATATGTCATCAATATAAAATATAAAAAACACTACAAAAATTCCACTAATATTCCACTATAAATATGTATAATATGTAATTTTATCAATTCAATCCCTTTTATTACACCATAAAACATCATATTCTAACTCTAAGAAGCATATGTGAGTCTATAAATGGACTATTTCAACTTGAATACCCTAGAAAACTCATTTATAATATCAATACCTTCAAGTTACATCTAATAAAAATCCATATCTAATCTCATTACAAAATTAAATTTTTTATTTCCATTTGAAAAATTTCATCAAAAAAATGAGTTGTTAGTGAATGAAATACATGACAATAATTTATCATTTCAATGAGTGAAAAGGTTTCTAATAGTTTGTACCCTAAATATTTATAACCCTTTCCCATTATGTATTATCTAAATATAGATGATCTAGTATTCACATTATTATTCTAATAGACAAATAACATTCACCCTATGGGTATCACTCTTTCAAGTGCATCTACTATGTTCTTAATTTGGTTAGTTTACTTGGGTTCTATTTCAGATTCCATAGATTTAAACCATTTCATAGAATCATATATTGTTATATACTCATGTTTTTTGATTGGATAATATATTATTATAACGACTTATTTATCAAATTCAAAAATAAATATATATCTCTTAGGATCTTTATGAATCCTACTAAACCATTTAGTTTCTTATTTAAATTGAGTCGGTTATTCATCCACACCTCTTTATGGAACAACCTCAACAACCATCTCAATGAAAATTTATATTCTTTTGGTCTTAAACATATCCAAGTTAAACTTTACATCCACTAAGACATAAACACATGTTTTCCTTGTTAAGGAAAACATCACATCTTCCATTAACACATTTCATTTAATTTGATTATAAAAGTAATACGTCACAATATTTTTTGGATGACCAAGAAATAATAATTATTTTAATATCGGGCTGTGTTTATTAGAATCCAAATTTTATTCATATGAATCAAAATCCCAAATTATCATAAAAGACATATTGGGAAATTTCTCACACCACATAACCCATGATTTCATTATGGATACATTGGATGCAATGAGGATTGGTAAGAATACAAAAGCCTTTAGAGAAAACCCCCAGAATATTGTAGGATGTTCACAATAACTCATCACCCAATCAATCCATATCCATCATGATATTATTTATCCTCTCAAAAACACCATTTATATTGTCATCAATTTTATTGTACGCCCCTATTACATCCTACAATTTTTATTGGGTGTAATTTCTATGGAAACAAGTATTTTACCATTTGGTGGATGGGGTGCTCCTTAAACCAAGTCGTAGAAAGAAATTCAATGGTTTGTAACACTAAAATGTGTTAATTTTAAAAATTTTAATGTATTTATTAGTTTCTCGGATATTCCTTCATGTTTTGAGAGAATCGGAATCTAAAACCTCAAACTTAGGAGAATATTCTAGAGGAGAAATGTTTGTCTGAAACTCTGAATCCCTCAAAAAGAAATTTTGTAGAAGATCCAAAGGAGCTAGGGGTATCAATTTATTTTTTCAAACAATGTGAGATAATATTTATGGTCATTTAGTTACTATTGGATCCTTGAAATAAGTGAAAATCACAGTTTTCACATGGTTCCACAAACTCTGTGCATGAACCATGTGATCTCCCTTCATATGAAATATCCACCACAAAGTTGGATAACACATTGAAAAACCAAATTTCCCAACAATTTCCCACATTTATAGGGGTGAAATACCCATTTTTACCTTATCACCTTTTACTCTTCCTCCATCATTTCATTTCCTCTTATCCATGTGTAACAACCCCTTTGTGGGTTCCTTCTCCTCCTCCTCCTAGGAATAAAAGTAATTCCTTCATATAGAAACCAATTAAAACTATGTTAATAACAATTTATATCCCTATATAATTCTACAACCCCTCTTTTCTCCTTTCCATGTTTATTTTACCATTTATGTACTATCATGGGGTGAACTAATTTAACCAATTTTTAGTATATATATTTTATTACTTTGATTTCTCTCTAACAAGATGAATTGAAGCCTCTATATTGGATGATTATATAATCCTAAGTATGATGTAGGTGGCCTATATATTTTCCATTAAATTATATATATTTTTCTAAATACTCTTTTGAGTCACAAGACTGATTTTCCTTGTGTTTCCCTTAAATTATTATATTAAATTTGTAGAACCTAATTATTGTTCTCATTATCCAATGTGATTAATAATCAAACCATTGGAGGTTATGACCTCATCCCAAACCACCCCTTTATTATGGGATCACATAATTAATCATAGATAATATTCATTATCTACATTATACTTATACCACCCTAGAGGAATGGTTATTTAAAATACATTGAATATAATGGATGGATCATGCATAAATATCATTTTAGGTGTGTTAATTTATTCTTTTTCAATGTGATTCATAAATGGAGTCAAACAAATTATTTGATTATAATTTCATGTTTTCTATTAAAATCAACTTTTTAGGTTTTTTTCTTCTAAAAAAGTAAATGATTAATGATTTATTTCATTCATTGACTTATAACATTAGTGTTTCTCATGGACTTTATGGTTATTGTTAGATGTAATGGAATAGTTAAGTGGTGTTGCATTATTTTTTTATACATGAAATGTTTAATGGGCATGGACCTATTTTAGTGCTGTTTCATTATGTTATGAATTTCTTATGAGAATGGTTTTCCATTTTATTTATAAATGGATCTTTATTAAGTCATGAATGAAATCATATCCCATTCCTAAATGTTTGATATATTATATTGAAGGGATCCACTATTTATTGAGTGATGTCATATTCCTTTTTATAGAACATTAGGATAAGGTATCATAGGGAAATTGGATTAAATTATATTTCTCAACGAATATAGGGACATTGATTGGGTTCATAGTCCATGTCATGTCAGGCCCCCTTGGTCATGGATGTTGGCATGGCATTCAGATCACATTGTTTGTTGGGAATGACATTACCCACCCCTTGATTAAGTGGTTGGGTATGACCCTCCTCATGGTTATTAATGACACAAGGCATGAGTCATATATTGACTATGATACTTGTCATGGAATCATATATTTATTTTTATCCTCCCGAATGATGACCTTTATATAGCATTATGAGACTTTATTATTAGTTTTAGTATTATAAATCAAGTACAAATGTGTTACAGCTTGGGTCCTGGATAATATATTGAATTTATATATAAGTCTATTAATGTTCCAATTATTATAGTGAATATGTGTGTGTGTGCGTGTGTATAGAAAAATTTTGTCATAGAGTGAAGTTTTTATTGCCAGCCTGGTGTCATTGAGAAACCTGATCTTGAATTGTTACATTTATATTATTATGTACTACTTCTTTTACTATACATGAACATTGATGTGCTTTATATTCATAGACCATATTATGATTTATTCACAATTGGCGGTGGTATAATTAATATATCTAACAACATACATGGTCCACTATTACACTGGGGGTACCCAAGCACACCTCAGGTTTTCCGGATCATGGATCATTGCTTTTCTTTTGAATTATACATGGTAGTTAGGATAATGAGAATGATCAGCTAATCAGGATACTCCCAGAGTTATCCATTGGGATTTTATTCATTCTTTGTGCTTTCTGTATTTTTTTTACATTTTATATTTATCCTTATAAGGACAAACATGAATGATGTTATATTTGGTGTTGGCTATTTTTACTTAGTTTTTATATTTATCTTCCTGTTCGATGTCTTTGTTTGTACTGATTAAGATATTGTGTACTATTTATTAATTTATTCTATTTTTTTACCATGGTTCTAATCTAATAATGGGGGTATATTATCCCCACCATATCACCTTAAAACCTTATTTCTAATTGGTAGTCTTTGGAACCTGGGGAGGTATGCTTAAAGCCATGTGAACAACTCCATCAGGGTACCTTTTATGTGGATCCCAAGTTAGGATGTTACAAAGTGGGTTAATATGGGTTTCTTTTTAAATTTTCATATGATTTTGGGAAGGTATACATGATTCTAAGAAAGTATCAGTGTGTAGAAAATAGAATATTTATGAATAAAATTCCCTTTCTTTTAATGTCTTGAGTATATATAAAACACATGAAATATTTTTATTATTATTGGGTTTAAATTATTATTATGTATCATTACCGTTGATAATATAGACATTGAACTATGATCACACAACTGATATAAATATAATTTTTTTTTAAAAATAATTTCAATATAGAAAAGGAGAGGATTTTCCCATTCAGTATTCTCAGGTTGTATGAATCTCATTTAACAAATCATGGGAGGGAGGTAGCATCACAAGTCTTCTCTCTTGACCAAGACCATGATGTGCTCCAACATGTAAATCATGAATAGAATCAATTATGGGATAAGTTCAAGTTTATAGTAATTACCTCCTAGGAGATGTTATCTGAGCCACCCCAAGAGACTGCCACCATCACACACCTTACCCTTCGATCTTATGCGGGTGTTATAAGGGGGTATATATTAAGGTATTAGATACATTTTTGTAATCCCTTTTATAGACTAAATTATTCTTTCATCAATTCCTTTATTAAAATAGTGTTTCTTAAAAAATGATGAATTTGATAAATTGATTTTTTGGGTAAAAATGGAACTTTTAAGAAATAAATAAATTATTACATTAAAATATGGTTTTAATTAATATATTTTTATCAGTAAGTAATGTATGACTACATCAATTCCATATCTATAATTGATTAAGTTATTAGTTTGATAAATATTATATTTTAAAACAGAAAATCTATTAAAGAATTTATTTTGATGAATTAATTAGTTTTTGAAATTATTAATATTTTAATAAAATATGTTTATCAAGTTACAATTAGTAATAATAAATTATTATATAATTTTTATGAATTCAATTTAATTTTTGTTAAGGATTAAATACTATTTTTTCCAAAACCCATCAATTTCCAATAAATATTGTTTTTTATTTTAAAAGAAGTAATTTACAAATTTAAAAAATTATTTAGGTAGAATCGATATTATTTTTGAAATCGGGAAGTCAATAATATCGAATGGGAAATGTTTCATTATTTTTTAAGACAATCAGTTTTTGTGGTAAAAATTAAATAATATATTTATATATAATATGTTTTGTGAAATCATAATGCCCCCAAAATGATGTAAGAAATACAATAATTGTTATTATTAGCCCAATATATGTTTTCCCATTAATATAATTTTATTTTAGATTTGTATTTCTTATTTTATAAATCCTTAGGGAATCCTCAAAAAACTATAATATATTTTATGATTTTAAATTCATTTCGTTAATAATGTGACTCACCTCCACATAAGAAATTGAAATATTTTAATATGTTTGGGAATTAGTCGTATAAAATAATTTTTTTCTCTTTTATTTGACGAACACCATGGGAAAATACCATGGTTTTTTATTTGGTTTGGAATATTTTTGTGTGTAGTGTCCAAAACCTAAATAATAATCAATTCCTTCTCCTTTCCTATATAAACTCACCCAAGGTCAAACTATTCATCACATAAATACCTTGAAACAGGTTCTCACTAATCTATCCACTCCCTAAAAACCTTCCATGGTTCCCCAAGATCCCATGAATCCTCTCTCAAGCCTCTCTGATGCCTTTGTGATCTCACATCCATTTAAGGAATTCCTTCCTTTTTCATTTTTATCCATGTTTCTTTATGTTGTTATAACCTTTTATTTTGGATTAAAAATTTAGGGTATTATTTCAATCCTCTATATTACTTAACTTAATTTGTTTCATTGATGAGATACCCCTTTCTCACTCACTAATGCCTTCTGTGAACACCCGTTACCATGCCAAAATTTTGTAAGGGATTTCCCTCTTCTTATTCCCATTCAAGAAATTATTTTGTATTATGATTGTAAATTCCATTTCATATGCTGGGATATTATTTTACATGAATCACATTACTATATATTTCATGTATAAATGATGAGATACCCCTTTCTCTCTCATCAACCCAACTCATGAATTTCTATATGACTTCATTCTTCTGCCGAAATTGCACAACGACTTTTGAAACCAATATCTTAGTGTTGTGAATACCATACCCATTTCTCTATCAAGGGTATTAATATTTCTTCACATATTCATAATTTACGGTACTTATATGTATGTATTCCACATTTTTTAATCGTGGAATAAATTATTAGGATGAATGAATCCATGTTATATGATCTTTGGGGGACATTTAAGAATGAGATTGAAATGAATATGAAGGGTGTGTAAAGACCTTTAAATTCTGTATACTATTTTTAATTATATGAAATTATTTGCAGACTGTGAAAAATGATGGCACATTATTCCAATACCCGAATATCATGGAATGAAATTTTGAACTTTTTTTATGTTATGTTTAGTAAATGTGCGAGTGAGATTTTCTATCTTTTGAACCAGTTCTCGGATTGAAAATCCAAGATAACTACTAAATTTTCATTGCCAAGATTCTATTAGAGATAGAATAAAATCGACTGGAAAGGGTCTGATGAAAAATTTAATTTATATACATTCAGAAAAAAAAGTATTTTAATCTTTCATTAAAATCATTGAGCGAAGGTGGTGGGACTGCCGAGTTAATCGGGCTTCTAATAACCTGTTACACATGGATGTGTAACCGTTCCATCAGCTAATTAATGGGTTCATTAATTAATTAATCAAATTTTTTAGTGGAGAGTTAAACTCATTAACTCTAATGTTAAACAAACCATTGTCACAAAGGATTGGACAACTATGAGAGAACTCTTGATGAATCACCTATAGAAAACCTCTCCAACAAAGAATGATGATTCGATCCGAGATCAAAAAAATTGCAAAAACCTTCGAACAACAGATTCCCCACCTTCTTCATCAGCAAATCCAACCTCTTCTAGGTAGGGTAATTAATCATTCTATGTGTTTAAATATTCATCATACCTCATTCTAGAACTATATGATGAACACAGAACAAATGACTAACGATTTGATCTGTGATTCACTTGAATATATGGGATGTTGATGAGGGGGTTCATTAGGGTGTTTTAATGATTAGTATTCATACCCGTTTTTAAAATGCTAATGCGGAGGGTGTGGGCCTGTCCAAACAAGTCTTGGACCCTCCACTGATCCTAGTTTGGTTGAATTCTTCATGGGTAACCGAGCAACATGGAGACAAGGCAAAACCGAGTGTTGTGTAGTAAAGGCGGCATCCCAGGAGGCCCATAGGCATTGATGGGAATGAAATCAGACCACCAGAGCTTCACCAGTGGCCCATAGAAGCACCGTCGGTATGGAACCACCGGCACGACGGCGGTGATAGCTCGCTCTCACTAGCTACGAGATAGTGGTGGTTCCCATAGGCATCGCATCAGATAGGAATAGGCCGACCATTGTTGGCTGAGTTGAAGGTGGTCAGCACGTTGTGGAGGAGGTGTCACGACTCTGGATTTCTTGGTGGAATACAAATTATTGTGGATCCCTCCCAAGACCGGTCAGTTGGAGGGGTGGAACCAACCAGGAGAACCTAGTTGGAGAACCCAAAAAGACCACGTCTATTTGAGAGGGGAGCAGACCCCGTGCCCCACTGGTGTGTCGCGCCCTACTGAGTGGCCCGTTATGGTCACGCAACCCAATTGGATGAGCTCGCGGCCTAGCGGGCCTACCTAGTTCGGGATAGGCCCAGCGAGTAGGGTCGGGTCAGTCCACCTCAATCAGACCAAACCAAGATCGAATTTGACCGAGTTTCTCTTAAAGGGACATAACATATAAACTGGACTTCGTTTTGATGAACCATCTATAGCACCAGAACACATAATATGAGGCGGTCTTTTTGAGATACTTCACCTGGATTTGGGAGAATGTTGGATTATAGTCAGGTTGGAACAAACCTTAATCCAATCGGGCCCTCGGTACTAAAATATATATAACAAACTGGCCGTGTGTTCAATTGATGTGTTTTATGTAGCATTGGAACCCTTTTGAGAAGGTATCCCTTCGGGTTACGACTACATTAGACTACATTTTATGTGAAATACGACCAGTAGATTGATGAAGAGAACCTACGGAACTCAAGCACATCAAGTGGGGGAATCATGTGGATGGATTTCAAGTGAGGAGAGATCGTTTGTGGATCGGCATCAGAGCGACCTTGTTTGGATTGACTACTTACACACTAGTTTGGATATGCAGTAGCATGACCCGTCAAGGACCAACCATAGAAAGGCCCATTGTGGATCAGCTACTTACAACCCTTTGTGGATCGAGGAATTACGTTCCAATGCCGTTTAATGAATTACAACCCGGTGTGGATCAGTAGTAGCACAACCCGACATGGACCATCCATTGAGCGGCCCATCATGAATCTATAACTTATGACCCTCTGTGGATTGAAGAATTATGAACATGTGTGGATCAATGACTTATGACCTTGTGTGGATCAATATTAAAATAACATCTTCTTGGTTCATCAGTGGAATTATCTACAGAATAAGATGATTTATATTTATGACTAATCATCATTATTCAAGTTCTTTATGTTATATACCTGGTGTGAGATGTTTTTTTATTTCATTCATTGTTATTGAGACAATGTTTTGTGGTTTTTCCATTGTCTAATTTTGGGAGACCTTCTGGGGTTTTGTGGTCCCTTCTAGGTATTGTTATACACACCTCTACAAAGGCTTTACCAGAACCTTGTTGTGTCTTGTACATACAACGTACAAAATTTCCTGATATTTGGGGGCCCTGAATAGATGGTTTACAGAGGTGTCTGGTAGGTTTGGATAGGCCCGATGATGAGCTATACCTACCCTTTAGGTAGGATCCTTAGAAAACAACCTTAGGACATAATTTTCCATTTTTTATGTACATTCTTTTAGTTGAGTTTGTATTCCATCCCATTCTGCTTTAGTTCACATAGTTAATTTATACTACATGGATTTCTCTTTTTGTGTAACTGGTCTGTGTGTTTGAAAGATTCATGAAAATTCCTTCCCATTTTAGGGATATGCATTTTTGGTTCTAGTCGCCAACCCCTGGGATAGGTATTGGGGGCTTGGGGTAGTCATGACACAAGACTCATTGGATGGGTCATGAAAAAGTGTTTTTAGAGGACTAAGTTCTATATATTAAATAAGACTCTGGTATTTTCAATAGGGAAATAGTGTTAAGTGTTTTGAGTGCAGTTTTTAGTTAGGGGAATCCGGTGTTGCTGCGGAAATTGACGTATCCATACAAGAGGACACTGAGTCCGGATTTCCGCCTCGATACACAAAAACAAAATTTTCATGTTTTTTTGAAATGTTTTTATTTTGATCTCTTTTTAGTTAGTTCACCTGGTATAACTTATTGACCATAGAGCATCTATTTCTTTACTGGAAACTGCTGTGTAGACAGTCGGGAAGGTTTCCATAGATAGTTCACGATGATGGTCCATTGAGCGATGAGGCTTCCGTGTAAGTCCCTCTTATAGTGATGGTACCTTTGAGTGGTGTTCCAGCATCAAAAATACCAATATGGATGTTGTTTACACCAACTCCACCAGAAAATAGTGCACTCCAACTTAGCGCACTGCATGAGTTCCAACGGTAGAGGCCTCTGATGTTTCGAGGCAAGACAGACCTGCAGGCAGCTGAGGACTAGCTGTAGATTGTGGCTAGAGCTTCCTGTATAGTTGGGACACTAGCAGACCGGATGGTGATATTATCTAGTAGTTTATTCCAGGGAATATTAGGGAATTGTTGGAGCCTAATGCTATAGTTTCACGATGAGGTGACCCTCACTTGTTTGGACTTCGAGATCCTCCTTATGGCGGAGTTCCTTCATGAAACTCTATGCTCTATGTGTATTCAGGAGCTTCTACACTTACAGTAGGGAATCCTAGATGTAGCCCAGTACTCGGTGTGATTAACTGTCCTCTCCTGCTACTCCTCAGATTGGTTACAAGACCCATTCATTATTACTTGGACCATAGGACATGTCTCCAACGGGATATTAGTGTGTCGATGATTTCACTCAACAAACTGACGTAGGCATGAGAGCTGGTGTGATCACTTCTATGAGAGATATTCCTAGCCAAGTAGGCACTGATAGTGAGAGCCACCCCCATATGACTTGTAGATGAGTAATGTGCAGTAGGTAGTAGGCGGATGACGCAGAGGCCCATGTGGGCCAGATCATCTGGTGGATGGCATTGGGATGTTGGGTTGGAGCTGCAGAGCTTATGGGACATTGGTGGTCAGAATAGGAGAAAATTGTGCTACTCATGTGGTGGGTAGGGTAACATGGCTCACGACTACCCCCCTCGCCTCCCCGATGATCAACAGGTTTTCAAGGGACTACTCAGGCAGAGGATGATATTCGAGGGGGGAGGTCTACAGGGCGGTAGACTTGGTAGTGGAGTATTCCGTGATGCTAGTGGGGGTGGTGATTTGAAGTTCAACCACCACCACCTCCCAATTGTCAACCCTAACCTCAGGGATCAGGTTGACATGGATGAGATCAACTTCCAGAAACTGAGGCCTAAAACCACGACACATCAGATATGATATGAGGTATGATCAATGTCTTCTACACCCTAGATAACATTCTTGTTGACATAGTTTTGAGTGACTCTTTCAAACCTATGTCTCTCATTCAAATCCCGATGATTCTGATGGAGTCGTTGGATCGATACTTATGTTTAGAGACTCATATGGGAGAGTATTTTATGATTACACAATGGTAGAATAAATTTGATCTTACTCTAGGATGTGAGATCTTTATCCGTTATCAACTAGTAAAACCATTGGGTCCTTACGACATCATATTGGGTATGGAATGGAAATCCACAGTCTGTGCTCAGATCGATAGTTTTATGCACAAAGTGTTGTGTGGATGAAAGGATGGGACTCATTTATCCTTCACCGACGAGAAAAGAACCTTTTTAGTTTTGGAAGAACTATCTTGTTCGAGGGTGTAGCAGATCTCTAATCATTTGGATAGCCTTACCCTAAATGTATTTTTCTATTATTGGATTGTTACTACCATAGACGATAGAGGAAGTTCTTTCCTGGGACTCACCTAGGAGTATTCTCTGAGGTGCAGAGTTTTCTATGATTGGCTAGATACTATCGGATATTTTTACCAGACTTTTATAGAGTAGAATCACCCTTTAAAGAATTTACAAAGAAGGGATATCCATTCTTGTGGATTGAGAGATGCTAGTAGAGATTCTAGGTGATGATTTGGAGAGTGACGAGTTCCCCCATCTTGAGTATACCTGAAGATGGAGTTGGGTATGTAGTCTACTATGATGCATCAGTGATCAGACTAGGATGTTTACTAATAAAGGAATGAGTGGTGACCGCCTTCGGATCATGACATTTGAGATAGTACGAGCAGAACCACAGTACCGATGAAAGAGAGTTTGTAGTAGTGGTCTTTTCCTTGAAGATGTGGCAGCACTACTTTATGGGTGAACAATTTATTTTCTACTCTAATCACAAGAGTATCAGGTATATATTCTCACAGAAGGACCTGAACCTGAGACAATGGAGATGGATGGATTTTCTCTAGGGAAAAGTCTTTGAGATAGTCTACACTACTGGGAAGGGGATCGTGGTGGAAGACGCACTCACTAGGAGTTCTGGTTTAAAGTTTCTAAGTGAGGTGACAAAGATGCTAGCCACATTGCAGTTAACCTTCATGGATTTTGATATAGTAGCTTACCTCTTGTCTTTGATATCCTTTCCCCCACTCCTTCAGATTTTCATGGAGGAAAAACATGGGGATGTTTACCGCGAGGCCCTACGTGCTCAGATATCCTCAGGACAAGCTCTTGAATGATTTTATGAAGGTGGGGAGCACATAATTATTTACAAATGATGCACCATGGTACTAGTGACGCTACGAGAGGAGGTGTTGAGAGAGTTCCACACATCCCATATGGTGCTACATCCAGGTGTTTTGAATATGTACCAGGACCTCTACTATTAGTATTGGGGGCCAATGATAATGAAAGCTATGGCAGAGTTCCTTTCATGATGCCTCTCTTATCAGCATGTGAAGGTTGAACATATTGTTCCAACTTGCTTAGAACAACAAATTGAGGTGCTGGAATATGAGTGGGATGGAATCTCCATGGACATCATGACTGGGATACCACATACGTCCAGGGTCCACAATTCCATCTGGGTGACTGTTGACTGACTCAACAAGTCTATCCACTTCCTACCAATCTGAGAGAAGGGGTCAATATAGGTCTAGGGACGACTCTACATACCAGAGATAGTACAACTTCACAGGGTGCCATCAATGATCATCTCATATTGTGACACTCTTTTTACATCCGGTTTCTGAAAGGGATTAGAGGAGGTGTTTAGGACTCAGCTACATTTGAGCACCATCTTTCACCCTTAGATAGATCTATAGATGGAGCAGAACATACAGAATCTTGAGTACAAGCTCCATTCCTGCATCCTTGATTTTGGATATAGTTGAGAGGATCCTTTTCCCATTGGAGAGTTCACATACAACAATATCTATCACTCCCCCATCTACATGGAATCATTTGAGGCCTTGTACATGCAACCATACAGATCACCTCTACGCTGGGAAAAACCAGGAGGGTCAGGATGCATGGGTCCATAGTTTGAATGGGATACCACTTAGAAGGTGGAGTGTAACACCCCAAGCTTCTACGGTACGTTTCCCTTCGAATAATGCGATAGCGTGTGTTGTACGCAACCTCGAGTTCTAACACACACCACAACTAATTAAACTAGCCGTTGTGAATAGTAATACCTAATTTTTGAAATTATATATATTTTATATTTGAAAATGGACTTCATTTTTGGACTCGGAATATCGAATTTAGCCTAAGGTGAAATTTTGGTACTTTTCGGATAACTTTCATATTTTGATGAATAGTGAAAATTACTAAATTTTAATTAAAAACAACTTTTTTAATCAAAATAATTAATAGTGATAAATTGTGAATTTGAGTGGTTTTAAAGTATATTTAGAATATATTTTTACCATTTAATATAATGTTGGTCATTGGACATAATTTTACAATTAAATCGAACATAAACAAGTGTCAATCTTTTGATAGTTATTATCTCTTAAAAAAACACGCTTTTTGTTTTGACAGCGGGAATTAATTTTAAATTAATTTCTGCCACTTCTGTGTTTTGAATTTAGGAAAATGGATTCCATATTTGGAATCAGGATGTTCAAATTGTGTAAATAGGTAATGTTTATTTTTAGACAATTTGAATAATTACTGCGGTAAATATTTTATTTACCATGGTTAAAGGGTAAATCCGGTAAATAAGGGTTAAAAAAATAATATTATAATAATACAAAATTACCCTAAAACGTGTCCTAACCTTATTGGTGTACACATACCCGACCATGGGCATCCTTGGGTCAATTTGGGGACCCCTTGGAGCCACTTGTAAGTGATAATGACACATTATATTAATAAAGTTAAAATAAAAATAAAAATGGCATAAGCTTACATCTTTTAGAAGAACAATTTTTACATAGGGTTATACATGTTGGATTTTCGATTATAAATATTAATTAGAAAGCTAAAAATATTTCCTACATAATGATATTTTATTTATAATTTTTAGACATTAAATAATTTATTTAATTTATGACACAATGATGATGCAGTAATTACTATAATAGTGAAAAATTAAAATAATTGATATTATAAATACCCAAATAAATATAATATGAAACTTTTAATGAATTAAACTAATTTTCTAGGATAATATGATATATTAGGATTGATTTAATTGACTTTTTTCTAAGTAATCAATCTGTTATGAGTTTCACAAAAATCAACTATTGAATAGTGTCAAAATTGACATTAAAGAGTTCTTAAAACAAATATTATATTATTAATTGATATTAAATTCCTAAAAATCTAAGGTTCGGCCAAGAGACTTATATTATTATAGGTTAATTATTAATGAACCACTTGGGGGTCGCTTGGATGTATATAGTAAGTTTATTAACCATATTATATAAAAATACAAAGAGACATTGTAAAAGTGAGACTAATTAACTTAGAGTTAATACTTAAAGATAAGGTTAATATAAGTACCCAAACCTGTATAAATTCTATTGGATGAGTTGTTTTCGACCTATCCCCACCTCATCCTTTGAATAGTCAACTTTGGAGCCTTTGGAAACCGAATATGAATTTATTATAAATTAATATTTCTAGCTTTTCCAAAGGTGCCCCTCACCCCTCTTATAAAAGGGAACTCCTCCTTCTCTTTTCCTCACACCTCTCAAGCCACTTGGCTCGTCCAAACTCTGCCCAACTAAGCTCCCCACATCCCTATCCTCCTCCTTGAAGCTTCCCCTTAGGCAGAAAGCATTTAAAGAAGTCTTTTGGTTCCAACCAAAGTGAGTTACCTAAATTAAAGGTAACATTTTCTCTTAAAGTATTTTCATTTATTTTGCTTCTCCAACCCCCAAAATCTTTTTATTCCCTTTCTTTTGTAACAACACCAGTATCCTAAATATACTAGGATGTTGTTATAAGAAGGATTCAAACTACAAATACACACAACTCCATCTAATGAATGATGAACATAATGTTTCTGTGGATGGCAAACTAACGCCTCACGAAACGATGATTGTTCAAATACATCTTACCACCTCTCATGGTGGCCATTATGATTGCACTGTAATTAAATATGATATTAATGATATATATTTTATATATAAGCTTCTGTAATTCCATTTTATTTCATACCATTATTCGTTTCATGTTGTATATACATACGATAATTTCATTTGAGGAAGTGTGGACTACCGCCCCCTTAAAATGATATGACTCGTTCATACCACACATGGAACGTATAAAGGATGGTGTTAATGAACTTAAGTAACATATATAAAATATTATATTATACAGGAATAGTAATATACCTATGTATCATTTGGATTTGATTCTTTTAAAATGAAAATTAAATGGAAGTAGCGTTCGTGCGTACGTACGGACTACCGTCTCCACGAACGCGATAAGATTCATTCTCCATCATATCCATTCAAGTATTATTATCATTTTAGGGTTCAAAATAATGTTAATATCATTCTGATTATGAATAATATATAATCTATCCATTACAAACATGTCTTACGTAACCAAACATTTAAGAAGAACGAATCGATTATCACCCGAAACGACGATAATACTAAGATATTATTAATAAAACAATGTTAAAAGATCATATATGATATCATATTAATGTATATGATTTTTGTATAATTTAATAACAATTATTTCACCATTATACAGGAGGTTAACCTACCCCAACAAAGGAAAAGTACAAGGTAAGGGTTATTTCACAATCTCTTCATTATCTGAGGTTGTATTATACGTAATAATCTACTGGGATCTCTTTATCATCCACATCCATGTTTCTTCGAAATGTTTTTCAAAACATTTTTACTATTTTCAAGAATATGGGTTAAAGTCATTTATACACTTTTTTGACTTTTTATAAGAGGTTTATAAAGGAATCTTTCCGTCATTTTCAAAACAAGGTCCTTTTTAACCTTTTCGACAGAATTGAGGTAAGAATGTTTTTTTTAACTTATACGGCGGGTGCGGTTATTTTACGCCGTTATAAAATCTTCAAAGCTTTCCTTACAAGCTTATAAGAATATTTTCAAAGAAAATGTTTTATTTTATATGGATCTTAAATGATTTCAAAATAAAAGGAGATATTTCTTTAAAAAGAATTTTGATTTCATCTATGTCAACATCCTTTGATGGATTTTAAGATTATTTGAAGTTGATTTATTATGATACAAAACTTCTATATTGTATTGAAGGTTTTTTGATATGTTTGACTGTGGATGTGCTATTTTTATACCATTCATAGTTTATGGTGAAATTATTGACATTTCGTATGCTAGTTTTAATACGAATGTTTCTGTTATGTCTAAACCTTTTCATATGGGAATGCATTGGACTTAATAAGTGACGGGTGGAGCCCGCTATAGCTCCTCGATGCATCGGTAGGTCTCATGAGACAAACTAGTGTCTTGGCACAAGGCCTTGACAAAATTTTATTTGTAGTCTTGGCATGAGGCCTTGGCTATGTGGTTATGATAGTCTGGCATTATGCATTCCAACATTATGAAAGTGGTTATTGATATTGCATGTGATTATTCAATTAGTAGAATATCCATGTGAACAAGTAAATGGCATTATTTCATTTTACTTTTTCCATACTATGTTGAAGTTCAAGTTTAAAAGGCTTTTGTTTTAGTAATTCATTGCCTTAAATGTTTACGCTTATTTTGAATGTTCCGCTATATTGTTATCCTTACTGGGCATTTGAGCTCACCCCTTTTCTATGTTTTATTTTTCCCAGGTGGTGAAGAAGTAAATTATGATTGACTTGCAGGGATTTTATGAGGGGTTAATAGTGTGGATTGTGGAACATTATGTTGTTGTATTAGTTTTTCATTTTATGATGTAATGTAAAACTTATGATTATATCTAGTGTTTCCAAGGCTACTAAACTAATCGGTCTTTCGAGATTTGATCTTTCTTGTGATCATGACAATGTTACGAAGTAATGCACCGACTCTGGGTAGCTGGGGTCGGGGCGTTACAGTTGGTATCAGAGGAAGTTTAGTACAAACATTGGAAGCTAGATTTAGATAAACTCTGATTAGAGCACGTAGACCTAAGATGAAATTTCAGGATTAGTATAGAAGAATTTCCTAGAATTTTGGTATTGTAGAGATTTTGTGAGTTTTCCGAGCAATACATCCCTGTCTGGATACGAGCAGGTAGAGGCGGCTCTGGCACAGATGAACCTAGGGGTAAAACCCGAAAACACCGCTTTGAGCTAGACTCGAACGGGAACTGGTGCACGACAACGGGCCTTGCTGCACTCTTGGTTACGACACTCCCGGGGGATATGCTTAGGATAACTCTCATTTTCTTTACAAATCATTTTGAAGGGATTATGAGTATATACTTCCTCAAAGAAAACATTTTTATGATTATGGATTATATCCATAAATAGTTCAATTTATGTTAAGTGTTTTATAAGTATGGGATTATGTATTTTGATTCATAAACTGATCTAGTTTATGCCATTGTTTAGAAATGGCGCCTAGTGGAAGAAATGGAAACCGTATCAATGCACTCACTCCATGTAGGGATTTCCCTCCTGCTCAAGATAATTATAGTGGGGCTGGTGATGCAACTGGTGCTGATCAGCTAATTACCATAATGGGACAACTTACTCAGGTTATGAATAATAACCTTACCCGTATGGAGCACCCTGATCCGCAGTGTGGAGGATCAATGTTAGATCGATTCATGAGGCAACAACCACCAACGTTCAATGGGAATACAAATCCCTTAGTAGCTGAGCAATGGATATTTTCCCTAGAGAAAATATTTCAGGCTTTGGGGAGCAGTGAAAGGGAAAAAGTTATCATGGCAGTTTACCGCCTCACTGGAGATACTGATCAATGGTGGTCATTAATTCAAAACATGAAGGAAGATGATGAAGTATCAAATATGGAATGGAGGGAGTTCAAAGATCTTTTTTTAGAAAAATACTTTCCTCGCGACCATCGAGCAGATATGGAAAGACAATTTCTGAGTCTAAGACAAAAGGAGGATAAGAATGTCACAAAGTATGAGGCTAACTTTACAAGGTTAGCGAGGTACTCTGGTGATTATATTCGCAACCCAAGAATAAGATTGATCGTTTCTTTGATGGGTTAAAACCATTTCTCCGTCGAGCATTAGTCTCACAATCCTTTTCTTCGTACGAAGACATTGTCTCATGTGCTATCAAGACCGAAAAGGAATTCTCTAAGTCTTATGACTTTAAAGCAAAGCAAGAGAAGAAGAGACCTTCTGATCAATCTGGGAATGGAAATAAGGGGAAGAAGGGAAAGGTTGAATATCCATCTTGTGGTAAGTGCGGGAAGAAACACCCCGGTGCTTGCCTGAAGGGAATGGGAGTCTGTTACAAGTGTGGTGAAAAAGGCCACCAAGCTCATGATTGCAAGGGGAAGAAGGAAGCTACCAACGTTCAGTGCTACAATTGCAGGGAGATGGGGCATTATGCAAATGCATGTCCTAAGCGTCAGGAGAAATTACCTCAGAAAAGGCCAAGGGATCAAGGCCAGGCTTATGCTATCACTACTGCTGAGGTAGAAGCTCCGAAAGACGTGGTGGCAGGTAATTTAATGGTTTCCTCAAGTTTAGAAAATGCATTATTTGATTCTGGATCATCGCATTGTTTCATATCTTCCCAGTTTGCTAAGAAAATTAGATATTTCCAATTTGATTTAATAAGGGAGTTGTCAGTTAAAACTCCTAAGGGAAATATCATTGCAACAAAGTTTTGTGAATCAGTCCCCATTAGAGCACATAAATTTTCTTTATCTGCTGATCTCATCGTCATACCTATGATTGAGTTTGATATAATCCTCGGTATGGACTGGCTTTCGGACTATGATGCGAAGATTTATTGTAAGAAGAAAGAGGTTACGATTCTCGATGATAATGATAAGGAACACCTTATTTTTAGAGCAGAATCGTCACCACCTAATTCTTATTTAGACCCACCCCCAGTAGCTCAACTTAATTCAATTATTGTGGAGTAAGAGAATGAAGTAACTATCGGTGAGGAAAGGAATGTTCAAATAGAGGATGTACCTGTTGTGAAAGAATTTGTAGATGTATTTCCGGAAGATTTACCTGGACATCCTCCAGAATGAGAAGTTGAGTTTTCTATTGATTTGATTCCTGGATCAAGGCCTATATCGAAGACCCCTTATAGAATGGCCACTGTAGAGTTAGTCGAACTAAAGAAACAACTAGAGGAATTGAGTAATAAGGGATTTATTCGCCCTAGTGTTTCTCCATGGGGAGCCCCTATTCTTTTTGTTAAAAAGAAAGATGGATCTATGAGGTTATGTATCGACTACAGGGAGATCAATGCTATAACGATAAAGAACAAGTATCCCCTACCTCGTATTGATGATTTATTTGACCAACTGCATGGAGCTCAATACTTTTCAAAGATTGACCTTCGATCTGGATACCATCAGTTGTGTGTGAAGAAGGAAGACATTCCGAAAACAGCATTTCGAACCAAGTACGGGCATTACGAGTTTACTGTAATGCCGTTTGGATTGACTAATGCACCCTCTGTATTCATGGATCTAATGAATAGAGTTTTCAAGGAGTATCTCGATGAATTTGTGGTGGTATTTATTGATGATATCTTGGTATACTCCAAAACCTACGAAGATCATGGAAATCACTTGCGCATTATCTTGAAGACTCTGAGGAGGCATGAATTATATGGAAAGTTTAGCAAGTGTGAATTCTGGCTTCAGGAGATTTCTTTTCTTGGCCATATTGTCTCTAAAGATGGAATCTCTGTTGATCCTTCTAAGACCAAAGCAATCCAAGAATGGCCAGCACCTACGAGTATAACTGAGGTACGTAGTTTTATTGGCTTGGCAGGTTATTATCGACGTTTCGTCCAGAATTTTGCCCGATTGGCTAACCCATTAACGAAGATCACACGTAAAGGGGTTAAATTTGTTTGGACAAAAGAGTGTGAAGAATGTTTCGAAGAATTGAAGAAAAGATTAGTCAATGCTCCTATATTGACTCTACCATCGGGGAATGATGGGTTCGTTATTTATAGTGATGCATCAAAGAAAGGACTTGGTTGTGTCCTTATGCAGAATGATAGAGTTATTGCCTATGCATCACGACAGTTGAAAATTCATGAACAAAACTATCCTACTCATGATCTTGAGTTAGCAGCTGTGATCTTTGCTTTGAAGATATGGAGGCACTACCTCTATGGTGAAAAATGTGAGATTTATACTGATCACAAGAGTTTGAAGTATATTTTCTCACAAAAAGAACTCAACATGAGGCAAAGGAGATGGCTTGAATTACTCAAGGATTATGATTGCACGATACACTACCACCCGGGGAAAGCAAACAAAGTAGCAGATGCTTTGAGCAGAAAAGACCATGGAGTTCTGAACATGATGAGAATTGAAAGGGATCCAATTTTCATGGATCTAGAGAAGATTGACATGGGAATAACCAGGGAAGGTGAAACATCAATGCTTTTTCAAATGGTTGCCAAACCATCTTTACTAGAAAGGATTAAGAGTTCCCAGACCGATGATGAAGAATTTCAGAAGAAGATTAAAGCTGTGAATGATGGGAGATTGAGAGACTTTGTGTATGAAGAGGGACTTTTGAAATTCGGGAAGAGACTTAGTGTTCCCAATATACCTGATCTAAAAAGGGAATTGCTGGATGATGCTCATAGTTCCAATTTCTCTATACACCCTGGGAGCACCAAAATGTATAGAGATTTGAAGGAAAATTTTTGGTGGGACAACATGAAGAGGGAGATTGCTGATTTTGTGTCAAGATGTATGGTTTGTCAACAAGTGAAATCTGGAAGGCAACAGCCTGGAGGAGTCATGCAACCTCTTCCCATACCGGAGTGGAAATGGGACAATATTATGATGGACTTTGTCATGGGGCTACCAAAGACTCCTAGAAGGAATGATGCAATATGGGTTATTGTTGATCGTCTTACCAAGTCAGCACATTTTCTTGCTATAAGAGAATATCTACCCCTGGAACGTCTAGCAAGACTATACATTAATGAAGTTGTGAGACTTCATGGAGTACCCCTATCGATTGTTTCTGATCGTGATCCCCGTTTTACTTCAAGATTCTGGAAAAGTCTTCAGAAATCCCTGGATACTGAACTTCATTTGAGCACTGCTTACCACCCTCAGACAGACGGACAATCAGAACGGACTATTCAAACCTTAGAAGACATGTTGAGATCTTGCTCACTTGATTTTCAGGGTATGTGGGATCAATATTTACCACTGGTAGAATTTTCCTATAACAATAGCTTCCATTCAAGTATTCAGATGGCACCATATAAAGCATTATATGGAAAGAGATGTCGTACACCAACCTGTTGGGATGACGTTGGTGAAAGAAAACTTGTAGGCCCAGAACTGGTGGAGGAAACGGTGGAAAAGGTGAAAGTAATCCAAAATCACATCAAAGCAGCTCAAAGTAGGCAGAAGAGCTATGCCGATAAACGAAGGAAGGATTTGGAATTTCAAGTCGGTGATCATGTTTTCCTGAAGGTATCTCCGTGGAAGGGAGTCATACGTTTTGGTAAGAAAGGCAAATTGAGTCCCAGGTACATCAGACCTTTCGAAATTCTAGAACGAATTGGGGCTGTAGCTTACTGATTGGCAATGCCGCCAAGTCTCTCCAAAGTTCACGATGTGTTCCACGTATCTCTGTTGAGAAAATACATGCCTGACCCAACGCATGTACTCACCTATGAGGAATTAGAACTGGAACCCGATCTGTCTTATTGCCAAGAGCCCGTCAGGATTCTTGATACAAGAGAACAAGTACTGAGAAACCGGACGACGCGTCTGGTAAAAGTTTTGTGGAGAAACCATAAGATGGAAGAGGCAACGTGGGAACCCGAGGACCTTATGATAAAGAACCACCTGAGTCTTTTTATGCAGTAATACCCTAGAAATTGTGAGGATGCAATTATTTGAAGGAGGGGAGAATGTAACACCCCAAGCTTCTACGGTACGTTTCCCTTCGAATAATGCGATAGCGTGTGTTGTACGCAACCTCGAGTTCTAACACACACCACAACTAATTAAACTAGCCGTTGTGAATAGTAATACCTAATTTTTGAAATTATATATATTTTATATTTGAAAATGGACTTCATTTTTGGACTCGGAATATCGAATTTAGCCTAAGGTGAAATTTTGGTACTTTTCGGATAACTTTCATATTTTGATGAATAGTGAAAATTACTAAATTTTAATTAAAAACAACTTTTTTAATCAAAATAATTAATAGTGATAAATTGTGAATTTGAGTGGTTTTAAAGTATATTTAGAATATATTTTTACCATTTAATATAATGTTGGTCATTGGACATAATTTTACAATTAAACCGAACATAAACAAGTGTCAATCTTTTGATAATTATTATCTCTTAAAAAAACACGCTTTTTGTTTTGACAGCGGGAATTAATTTTAAATTAATTTCTGCCACTTCTGTGTTTTGAATTTAGGAAAATGGATTCCATATTTGGAATCAGGATGTTCAAATTGTGTAAATAGGTAACGTTTATTTTTAGACAATTTGAATAATTACTGCGGTAAATATTTTATTTACCATGGTTAAAGGGTAAATCCGGTAAATAAGGGTTAAAAAAATAATATTATAATAATACAAAATTACCCTAAAACGTGTCCTAACCTTATTGGTGTATACATACCCGACCATGGGCATCCTTGGGTCAATTTGGGGACCCCTTGGAGCCACTTGTAAGTGATAATGACACATTATATTAATAAAGTTAAAATAAAAATAAAAATGGCATAAGCTTACATCTTTTAGAAGAACAATTTTTACATAGGGTTATACATGTTGGATTTTCGATTATAAATATTAATTAGAAATCTAAAAAGATTTCCTACATAATTATATTTTATTTATAATTTTTAGACATTAAATAATTTATTTAATTTATGACACAATGATGATGCAGTAATTACTATAATAGTGAAAAATTAAAATAATTGATATTATAAATACCCAAATAAATATAATATGAAACTTTTAATGAATTAAACTACTTTTCTAGGATAATATGATATATTAGGATTGATTTAATTGACTTTGTTCTAAGTAATCAATCTTTTATGAGTTTTAAAAAAATCAACTATTGAATAGTGTCAAAATTGACATTAAAGAGTTCTTAAAACAAATATTATATTATTAATTGATATTAAATTCCTAAAAATCTAAGGTTCGGCCAAGAGACTTATATTATTATAGGTTAATTATTAATGAACCACTTGGGGGTCTCTTGGATGTATATAGTAAGTTTATTAACCATATTATATAAAAATACAAAGAGACATTGTAAAAGTGAAACTAATTAACTTAGAGTTAATACTTAAAGATAAGGTCAATATAAGTACCCAAACCTGTATAAATTCTATTGGATGAGTTGTTTTCGACCTATCCCCACCTCATCCTTTGAATAGTCAACTTTGGAGCCTTTGGAAACCGAATATGAATTTATTATAAATTAATATTTCTAGCTTTTCCAAAGGTGCCCCTCACCCCTCTTATAAAAGGGCACTCCTCCTTCTCTTTTCCTCACACCTCTCAAGCCACTTGGCTCATCCAAACTCTGCCCAACTAAGCTCCCCACATCCCTATACTCCTCCTTGAAGCTTCCCCTTAGGCAGAAAGCATTTCAAGAAGTCCTTTGGTTCCAACCAAAGTGAGTTACCTAAATTAAAGGTAACATTTTCTCTTAAAGTATTTTCATTTATTTTGCTTCTCCAACCCCCAAAATCTTTTTATTTCCTTTCTTTTGTAAAAACACCAGTATCCTAAATATACTAGGATGTTGTTATAAGAAGGATTCAAACTACACATACACACAACTCCATCTAATGGATGATGAACATAATGTTTCTGTGGATGGCAAACTAACGCCTCACGAAACGATTATTGTTCAAATACATCTTACCACCTCTCATGGTGGCCATTATGATGGCACTGTAATTTAATATGATATTAATGATATATATTTTATATATAGCTTCTGTAATTCCATTTTATTTCATACCATTATTCGTTTCATGTTGTATATACATACGATAATTTCATTTGAGGAAGTGCGGACTACCGCCCCCTTAAAATGATATGACTCGTTCATACCACACATGGAACGTATAAAGGATGGTGTTAATGAACTTAAGTAACATATATAAAATATTATATTATATAGGAATAGTAATATACCTATGTATCATTTGGATTTGATTCTTTTAAAATGAAAATTAAATGGAAGTAGCGTTCGTGCGTACGTACGGACTACCGTCTCCACGAACGCGATAAGATTCATTCTCCATCATATCCATTCAAGTATTATTCTCATTTTAGGGTTAAAAATAATGTTAATATCATTCTGATTATGAATAAGATATAATCTATCCATTACAAACATGTCTTACGTAACCAAACATTTAAGAAGAACGAATCGATTATCACCCGAAACGACGATAATACTAAGATATTATTAATAAAGCAATGTTAAAAGATCATATATGATATCATATTAATGTATATGATTCTTGTATAATTTAATAACAATTATTTCACCATTATACAGGAGGTTAACCTACCCCAACAAAGGAAAAGTACAAGGTAAGTGTTATTTCACAATCTCTTCATTATCTGAGGTTGTATTATACGTAATAATCTACTGGGATCTCTTTATCATCCACATCCATGTTTCTTCGAAATGTATTTCAAAACATTTTTACTATTTACAAGAATATGGGTTAAAGTCATTTATACCCTTGTTTGACTTTTTATAAGAGGTTTATAAAGGAATCTTTCCGTCGTTTTCAAAACAAGGTCCTTTTTAACCTTTTCGACAGAATTGAGGTAAGAATGTTTTTTTTAACTTATATGGCAGGTGCGGTTATTTTACGCCGTTATAAAATCTTCAATGCTTTCCTTACAAGCTTATAAGAATATTTTCAAAGAAAATGTTTTATTTTATATGGATCTTAAATGATTTCAAAATAAAAGGAGATATTTCTTTAAAAAGAATTTTGATTTCATCTATGTCGACATCCTTTGATGGATTTTAAGATTATTTGAAGTTGATTTATTGTGATACAAAACTTCTATATTGTATTGAAGGTTTTGTGATATGTTTGACTGTGGATGTGCTATTTTTATACCATTCATAGTTTATGGTGAAATTATTGACATTTCGTATGCTAGTTTTAATACGAATGTTTCTGTTATGTCTAAACCTTTTCATATGGGAATGCATTGGACTTAATAAGGGACGGGTGGAGCCCGCTATAGCTCCTCGATGCATCGGTAGGTCTCATGAGACAAACTAGTGTCTTGGCACAAGGCCTTGACAAAATCTTATTTGTAGTCTTGGCACGAGGCCTTGGCTATGTGGTTATGATAGTCTGGCATTATGCATTCCAACATTATGAAAGTGGTTATTGATATTGCATGTGATTATTAAATTAGTAGAATATCCATGTGAACAAGTAAATGGCATTATTTCATTTTACTTTTGCCATACTATGTTGAAGTTCAAGTTTAAAAGGCTTTTGTTTTAGTAATTCATTGCCTTAAATGTTTACGCTTATTTTGAATGTTCCGCTATATTGTTATCCTTACTGGGCATTTGAGCTCACCCCTTTTCTATGTTTTATTTTTCCCAGGTGGTGAAGAAGTAAATTATGATTGACTTGCAGGGATTTTATGAGGGGTTAATAGTGTGGATTGTGGAACATTATGTTGTTGTATTAGTTTTTCATTTTATGATGTAATGTAAAACTTATGATTATATCTAGTGTTTCCAAGGCTACTAAACTAATCGGTCTTTCGAGATTTGATCTTTCTTGTGATCATGCCAATGTTACGAAGTAATGCACCGACTCTGGGTAGCTGGGGTCGGGGCGTTACATGGAGGTAATCTAGGAGAATAACAATACTACATAGTGCATTCCGAAGGCTTATACTGACGAAAGAAAAAGACCCTTGTATTTTGAGGAATGCAGTTATTTTTCCGTAGGGTCTCACTTAGAAGAAGATTGTAGAGATTTGGCCTAGGAGGCAAGCTATCTCTAATATTCATGGGACATTTTCAAATAATTATCATATTTTTTTTAAAGGTCAGCTAGAAGGAAAGATTCTGGCCAATTATTATTCAAAATGACATAAAGAGTGGTGAAAGGGGTCAAACAAACAAAATTTCCCTCAATCAAGTCTAACAATAATAACATGACCTGTCATTTCTGTAATCAAATTCACCAGAAGTCCCCCACACCAATTGATACTTCTCCTGCTTGAATATCTTAAGAAGATTTGAATCCATATTTTTTGACACCTTTGAAGATAATCTAGTCGACTCGATCTTCGGAAGATTTGCAAAAACCTTGCGAGATCTCCTCCTTGGTGGAATAGAGGGAAATTCATCACTATCAGTCATCCTTGACTCACCACTTAAGACAACATCCTTAAAGGATATAGGTCACGCATTGCCCAGAGCAGGGGTTTTTCTGTTTCCCCTTTCATCATCAGAGAGATTCCCCTATTTCCCAGAAACATTAAAAGATTGTAGGAGCTTCTGAATTTCATGGTGACAATCAGCGTTCTGCGATGTATCAATTTGATGAGAGTTATCAACAAGGGAAGGTGCAGAATTTACATTCTCTGTTAAGGTATCCTCCTTAACCAAATCATCTTGCAGATTAGAAGGGCCGCTATGCACTCTTTTAGGTGAGGCATCAATCGTCAACTCTTTGCCTTTCAAAAGAGAGAGTTGAGAATCATGCTTCCCTAAAAGCAACCCAACAGCCACACTAGAAGTTGGTTTTTGGGGAGGTCACAGTCCTTATAATCATGTATTGATAACATTGTCTCTTTCACATTTGTATTTCTTCGACAGAGGGTCGTAGGATGACCTTTCATCCCACACTTCCCACAAGAAACTTTTTTCCGGCATATCTCCACAGAGTGTCCAACAGCCATACATTCAGAGCAGAAGAGGGGCTTTTTTTCATACTCAACATCAATTTGAATATATGTGCATGATCCATTGCACATCATCAACTGGGGTGACCAGGAAATTTATGATGGGGTGACGCCTGTGCAGTTCTCGGTGGATATAGAGGATCGACATGATCGGGTCCTAAGGGGGTGGTCTATTACTTTGGTGCGAGTTTGATAGTAGCATAAGAACCTCAAAAAGAGCATGTGGGAGGAGGAGGCTCATATTTGTGCTCAGTATCCCCTTTTGTTTTCTTAGATTTTGTTGTGGATATCGAAGAAGTAATTCCCACTGGTGGGGGAATTTAATAAACTAGAAATTCCATATAATTTTTATTTAATAATAGGTTATTATTGAGAGAATACGGAAGTTGACAGAAAATGATTTTGAGGCTCGGAGACCCCGTAACAAAATTTTGAACATTTTTTATGGTAAATTTAGTTAACACGCAGGCATGATTTTGTAAATTTTGAACCGGTGCTCAGACTGAAAATCTGAGAGCACCGTTGAATTCATATCTATAGGATTTTCTAATGCAATTCTTAACATCAAACTATATGGTTCAGAAGACAACGTTAATTTTTGGACTTTTAGAAAAAAAATCAAATAACAAAAATTTATTTTATTCATTCCTTAAAATATTAAGAGATAGTGGTGGGACTGTGGGGTTAAAAGGAAATTTAATATCCTATTACACATGGTTGTGTAACCACACCTTTGGGTAATTAATCAGTTCTATAATTAATTCATTAAGGAATCTCATTGATGAGGTGAGAGTTTAACTCTTTAATTAAAATTCTAAACAAACCATTGCTACAAACGATTTGACAACCGTGGGATAACTCTTGAAAAAGAGCTAGAGGAAACCCGATACAACGACGTATGAGCATTTGATCCATGATCAATTGACACTGATGAAAACCATTGAACAACAGATTCTCCTCCTTCGGAATTATTGAATCCAACATATTCAAGGTAGGGGAATTAAACATTCTATGTGATTAAAGATTCGTCATTCAACATTCTAGAACAATATGATGAATGCGGATCAACCAAATAATGGGTTGATCTATTATTCGCTTGAATCTATGGGAAGATTATGAGGAGTTTTATAATGGAGTTTTAATGATTATTATTCTTACCCATGTTTAAAATGCTAACACGGAGATCATGGGCCGATCCAAACAATTCTTAGACCCTCCACCAATCATATATTCGTTGTGTTCTTCATGGGTAAGTGAGTAACATTATGGAAAGGAAAAATCTAAGGCCATGCATTGAATGTGGTCTCCCAGGAGGCCCGTAGGTCAGATGTGAATGAAATGGGACTACCAGAGCTTCGCCGATGGCCCGTAGAAGCCCCTTCAGTGCAGTGGTTCTATCGATCAGCTCTCACCGACCTCGAGATGGTGGAATTAGCCACAGGCCTCACGACAGACAGGTGGAGGCTGGCCATCAATGACCACATTTAATAAATCCGGCATGCTATGGAGGAGGTGTCACGACTCCGGCTGTGGTGGTGATGGACCTGCATCCACAGGCCCCACCCTAGACCGGTCCACCGGACCGGTCAGCGGGTGAGTCACAACTAACTGGCACTGGCGGTTGAAGAACCTGAATGGACCGTGTCCATTCGGGATGGGACCATACCCCACACCCAGTGTGTTGGGTCAGGTCAACTAGGATTGGGTCAGGTCGGCATAGCTTGGTTCGCATCAGTCCTACTAGGATAGCCCGGACCCTGACCCAATTTGATCGAATTTTCCTTAAAGGGACAAAATTCTAAACAAAACATGGGTTTGTGGAAAAATCTACGGTGAGCGAAAACATAAGACGAGGTGGTCCTTTTGAGATAGTTCACCTGGGTTTTGAATAATTATTATGTATGAACGGGATGGATCGAACACTAATCCAACTGAGTCCTCTGTACTGAAATACTTATAACATACAGACTGGATGTCTGATTGATGTTCCTTCTATTGCTTTGGAACCCTTAAGACATCATAGTACATTGGGTTACTTGTTACTATGACTTAATGGTGGTTGAATTATGACTAGTGGCTTTAGGGAAAAAATCTATGGAAATCAAGCACACCATGTCCAGGAATCCTCTGGCTGGATATCAGGTGAAGAGCGAACCTTTGTGGATCAGCTTCAGATAGACCCTATGTGGATAGAAGACTTACGACCTTGTGTGGAACAGTAGTAGCACGACCTGGTGAAGACTAGCATTAGGTTGGACCTTTGTGTATTAGTGACTTATGACATAGTGTGGATCGACAACTTAAAACCCTATGTGGATCGATGAATTACGTCCATTTGTGGATCAAAAATAGTGAGACCTAATGAGGACCAACCTTAGAGTGACCATTCATAGATCTGTGACTTAAAAACATTTTCCGATCGACGACTTACAACACTATGATGATCAGTGACTTATGACTCTGTGTGTATCGACAGTACAACGACTTCATCATGGTTCATCAACAATACTTCTCAATGGAATAAGATAATTTATCCTTATGACTAATCATCATTAATCTCGTTCTTTAGGTTATATACCTTGTGTGACCTGTCTATTATTTCATGCTTCGTGATTGAGATCATGATTTGTGGTTTTCACTTTGTGGAATTCTCGGTGAGCTTCTGAGGTCTCGTGGTCCCTAATGGGTATTTTTATACTCACCCCTACATGGGAATCTCCCACACCTTGTTTTGTCTTGTGCAGACGATGGAAAACCTTGACAGAGATTTGGGAGATAGGACTAGTTGGTCTTCAGAGGTGACGGGTTGGCGTGGAGAACCACATGGAAAAGCTATACCTACCCTTTAGGTATGATCCTTAGATGATGAACTAAAAATATGTCTTTCTCTTTTTTTTATACATTCTTTTAGTTGGGTTTGAATACTGGCCCATTCTACTTTAGTTCACACATTTATTTTCAGCAGTTATACTACTTGGTTTTATATTGTTGTTTACCATGTCTGTGTGTTTGTAGATTTATAAGGCAATTCCTTCCCATTTAAGGGATATTCCTTTCGGGTTCGAGTCACCAACCCCTAATCTATGGGAGGCATACTTGGAATAGTCATGGGATGGGACCCAGGGGATGGGTTATGATAGGGTTTGCCCTGATAACACTCCAACGCATTGGGTAATGTTTAGTATCATGATATGTCATGTTGGAATAGGGGTTTACCTGATTTCTTTTAAGAAATGGTTTCACCATTATGGGTTAGCGGTCTACCTGATTCGTTTATGTTAATGATGTTGTTTTTTAAGTTGTTTCCACATTTCCATGTTATGACAATCATGCTACATCATGATTTTATGTCCATTTTTCTCTTGTGATCCATTGATAGGTCTATTTCCTAACATGTATTTTATTCTTCATGTTATGCCTTTTTAGTCCCTTACTCAGCATAATATCTCAACCTTTTCTTCTGTACATCCTTAGGTTATCCCATTCCATGCTAAGAATGAAGGAATATTTTGGTCAAGTAAAAGATGTTTTCAATAAAGATGATATATTTAATGTATTAAATTTTCATGTGACGTTCGTAAGACCCAAAGACACTAGTCCTCACAATGTTCTAGTTTGTATTACGTGCATGTTTATTTAATAAATCAGGTTTAAATATGAAATAATGATTCAGGTTGTCGTAGTTGGTATCAAAGGATAACATTAGTTACTTTTTGGATTAGGATTAGAAAACCCTAGTGAATGAAATAGGGATTAGAGTATATATATGAAAAACATCCCAAAATATTGGTGAGTATAGAGTAATATGTTTATCAAGAATGTACATCCATGTATGGATAAGAACAAGTAGACATGGCTCTGTCGCATTTGTATCTATATGTACATCATGAAAACATCACTATGAGCTAGACTCGAACAAGAACTGATGCATGATAATGGTTCATTATACACACTTGGTTCGACACTCTCAAGGGATCTGAATTGGTATATTAATAATTTTAATATGAACCATAATTACGGAAACCAAAAAACCAATAAAAATATATTTTAGGAAGTATATCGTGGATAACATAGATCGAAGCCTAGATATTCATAAGTTAAGGAAATAAATTTAATTTATATGTTACCCCTTTGTCATTTTATTCCCATTTATGTTTTTAATATTTAAAATAATTACCCCAAATATTTCATTTATTCTAGACAATGGATGTTGATAGGAGGACTCGGGCTAACAACTGATGTAAAGATGAATTTGATGAGTGTTAAAATGAGATGCCCAATACAATGGGAGCAAGAATCACAAACTATTTCATGATGGTCTCTTAGTTAACTCTTTTTTAATAGAATTATAGGTCATGAGGAATGACCACCCCCCAGGAAAGAACAATTCATAATCAAGGGCATCATGAGACAAAGACCTCTGACTTTTAATGTATTATCTAATCCCTTAATCACTGAAAAATTGAACAACTCCATTGATAATATCGTCTCCATCCTTCAATTTTACGAACAAGAGAAGGTCATTTTGAATACTTATCATATAGAAGGTGAAGCTGATCAACTGTGTACATTGATCAAAAAATATGAATCAAGAGGAAGCGATTGAGGTAATGGTATGGAAATACTATAAAAAAATCTATAAATATTTTCCCCGCACCCTCCATCTTAGTATGGAATGATATTTCCATGCACTAAAGAAGAAGGATGACAAATATGTTGGCGTGTGTGAGGAAAAATTCACTAGACTTGCTCAATAAACCTTTGGTTTAATAATTACCTCTGAATGCAAGGTTGACTGATTTATTGGTGGGCTAAACCCAAGCCTACGGAAAGTCCTACTATTTAGTGACATTGTATGATATGGGGATATTTTTCAATGATCCCTCAAAGTCGACATGATAATAAAAAATTCTCAGTGGTATCATGAGGAAAATATAGGGAAATGGGACTTTAATTCTACCAGTCTGATGAGAAAATCCATGGGTGATATAAAATTCTAGCATCCCACTTTCCAAAAGTGCGGGAAAACCCATCCTAAAAATTTCCAAAAGGTGATAATGGTGTGCTTTAGGTGGGAAAGTGAAGGGATCCTTGCAAACAAATGCCGATGGGAGAAACCCACCAATGTGGAAGAGGAAAGGAATAATTCGATTGACACTCAACACATTGTCAAATTCTACAACTACATGTAACATGGGAATTTTAGGAACCATTTCCTGAATCCAAGGGTTTATAGAGGCAACTAAGGCAGTAAGGGTGAGCTTTTTTCCATCACTACCATGGAAGAAAATCCAAAAAATGAAGTGGTGAGAAATACACAAGTTATTAATTAAATAATAGAGAAATTATTTTTTTATTCTAGTTCCACACATTCTTTTATATCCAAAAAGTTTAGTAGAACCATCCAAAAAACAACCACAAATCATGGATGTAGAGGTCACAATGAGAACGAAAAATGGGGAAACTATTGCGTCCTGTGAATGAAACTCCTCCCCTGTCACTATTTTTTTATTTATGTTCCTGGTGAATGTCATCATACATAACAAGGTGGACCTTCATGAAATTATTGGCATGGTTTAAATTTCCTTATATGGAGGGAACATAAATTGTCGCGAGAGGGAAATCATTGTCCATATGGTGAAACGAACCCTGATTCTGTACAAGTGTAAGGAGATGAATGAATCTTTTTTAGAACCATCATATCAATAATGGATATTAATTCCTTATGAGAATGCATACATTTCTCATATAATTGTGTCTAAGGAAAGAAACATCCATGAAGGAATTCCTATTGAAAGGGAATTTGGTGATGTGTTTCCCAAATAATTGTCTGGTCTTCCTCCTAGAAGAGATGTTGAATTCTCGATTGATTTTATGCCTCTGGAGTTCCCAATATCCAATATTCTATTTTGAATTGATGTTGTGGAGCATTGAGAGATATAGATACAACCACAGAAAAACTTGGATACAGGATTTATACTCCCAAGTGCTTCACCATGGGGTGCACTAGTCCTCTTTATCAAGAAGAAGGATGGTTCAATGAACCTTTAGACCGATTATTGTGATCTCAAAAAAAATCAATATAAAAAACAAGTAACCATTACCAAGAATTGATGACTTGTTCAATCAGCTATGTGGAGCACAATACATCTCTATAGTGGATTTGTGGCTTGGAAATTTCCATGTAAGGTTGAAGAAGCAGGATATCCCCAAGTTTATTTTTTGTACAAGGCATGAGCACTATGAGATCATAGCAATTCAAATCAGACTCACTAATTCACCATACATATTCATGGAATTAGGAATAGAGTCTCTAGGGATTAATTAGAGAAATTTTTGGTAATCTTTATATATGATATTCTAATGTACTGTAAAACAAAGGAGCATCTAAGCACAACACTAGAGACCTTGTGAAAGAATTATCTCTATTAAAAGTACAACATGTGTGAGTTCTAGTTAAAGGATTTCTCATTCATGAGACATATCATCACATGAAAATAGATATCTATGTATCCTTCCAAAACAAAAGCAATTGAGTGATGGATGAGGGTGACATCTTTAACGTGTATCTGTAGCTTCCTGAGGTTAGCTGCATATTATCACTGATTTTTGAGAAATTACCTATGATTTTCAGACCATATTACCAAAATTACATGGATGGGAGACATGGTTTATTGGAATGATGAATGCAAAGAATTATTTATGTAGTTTAAGAAGAGGCTTATAATTGATCCTATTCTCACACTACCCAAAATTTGAAATCATTTCATAATAATCAGTGACGCTTTGAAGAATGGATTGGGCTGTGTGTTGATGAAAAATGACAAAGTCATCCCTAATGCCTCAAGTCAGTTGAGAGTTAATGGGAAATACTATAAAACACATTATCTGATGTTGGATACAATGATATTCACATTGAAAATATGATTAAATTACATTTTTGGGGAAAAGTGTGAAATATATATAGATCACACAAGACTCATGTATATATTCAAACATAAAGACTTTAATATATGGAAACGAAGATAGATAAATCTGATAAAAGACTATTACTACTCAATTCACTACCATCTGAGTTAATAAAATTAAGTTGCAGTATCTCTATGTAAAAAGAATCCAACAAATCGTTTATTGATGAGAATTGAAAAGGATCCAATTTTCATAGATTATATGAATATTGACATGGGAATCAAAATGAAAGGAACACCATGAATCATTTCACAAATGAATTATATAAATCTATTTTATAAAGGTTAAATGATTATCAAAAGGATGATGCTGTAATTCAGAACAAAGTGGAAACTACTACAAAAGGGAAATAATCATAGTTCAATGTTAATGAAGAAGTAATTTTGAGATTTGGGTCGAGACTATATGTCCCATCCAATGTAGAGTTAAATAAATATCTTTTATATGCTACATATAGTTTGAATTCTTCCATTCACTCAGGAAACAAAAAGATATATTGAGGTATCCGATATCATTATCGGTGTGATAACATTAAGAAGGATATCCCTAACTAAACATCAATGTTCCTCTTATTTTAGAAGGTCAAGGATAAGAAAAAGAAGACTAAGGGGATGATGAAACCACTACCCATACCAACATGGAAATGCGAAACCCTCACCATTGAATTTCTCAATGGACTTATAAAGACATCTAAAAGGAAACAATGATATCTAGGTTGTTATAGATATTATTACAAAAAATTCACACTTAATTGAAATTTGAGAGGATCTCTAATTAGATCAACTAGCATAGATATAAATCAAAGAAATGGTAAGGCTGAATGGTTTACCAATATCAATTGAATCTGATTAAGATCAAAGATTCAACTCGATGTTCTAGAAGAGCCAGCAATATGCTCTGAATACTAAGTTGAACATTAGTTCGACCAATCATCCTCAAACTTGTGGCCAATTTGAGTATACTATCTAAACACTTGAGGACTTTTAGAGAGAATTATCAATGTAATTCAAAGGAGGATGGTATCAATATATTCCTCTGGTTGAGTTTTCTTATAAAAATAGCTTCCACTTATGCTTCCATATGGCTTCTTATGAAGAACTTTAAGGGAATAGGTGTAGAACACTGGCATGTTATGATGAAGTAGGAGAGTAAAAACTTCTAGGTCCGAAAATTGTCGAGGAAATGGAAGGTATGGTTAAGACCGTCAAGAATCACATCAAAACATATCAGAGTTGACAAAATAGCTATGCATATAATCATCAATTAGACCTAGAGTATTATGTTGGAGATATTCTTTTCCCCTGCATATCTCCATGGATGTGAGTGACATGATTTGGTAATAATGGAAAGCTTAACCGATGGTACATCGACCATTTTGAGATCCTTGATCGCATCAGGGTAGTGGCATATAGACATGCACTCCCACTAAAACTATCTCAAGTACATGATGTATTCCATTTATCTCTTTTGAGGAAGTACGTACCCAACCCATCACATATACTCAATCCATAGGTGGTACCATTGTAGAATAACCATTTATATTAATAGAAGTCGATGAAGATATGAATTAAGACAATTTCCCTTCTCAATGTGTTGTGGAGAAACCAAATTTTTGAAGAAGATACATGGGAAGAAGTGGAGGTGATGAGGCCGAGTTACCCTTATTTGTTTTAGGGTGGGAAAAAGAAATAGCGGGGGTAAAAGTTCATAAGGAGGTAATGTTGTAATGACCCGAACATTTATGAATAATAGTTCCCTTATTTTAATGAAAAATTGATTAATAAAACACATTGCCTATTTTTTATTATTATTGGGTTCCGAGGAACTTTAAGTATCATTTCCATTGATAATGTAGTAGTTGAATAGATTTCACTCAACTGATATAAATATAAGGTTTTAGAAAATACTTTTAACAAAGACAAACGAGAAGATGAAAACATCTTGTAGACCCAATTCATATAAAGCTCATTTTTAGGAGATTAAACGGGAGGTAGAATCACTGGGATTATCTCTTGACCAAATACAAGATGAGTATCAACATGTTTAGCTTGAACATAATCTCATATGGGAGAAGTTCAAGTAAATAGTGATTACCACCTAAGAGACATTATCTGAGCCTTCCTAAGAGTCTGTCACCATCTCACACCTTACCCTTAGGTCATATGCGGGTGTTATAAGGGGTTATGTAATAAGGTATTATATAATTATTTTTTAACCCCATTATATAAATAAAATTCATATTCTGTCAATTTCTTTATGAAAATATTCTTTCTTAAAAATGATAAATTTTATAAATTAATTTTTCCAGTAAAAAATGTGATTTTATGAAATATATAAATTATTATATTAAACTATGGGTTTAATTATAAGTGATATTATATTTAAATAATGTATTATTATATCAATTTCTTAGCCATAAATTATAATGTAACCAGTTTGATAAGAATTATATATTTAAACCAGAATTGTATTAAAGAGTTTATTTTGTGGAATTAATGATTTTTTGAAATAAATAATATTTTAATTAAATTATAATATCATGTTTCCTATAATAATAAATAATGATTATGTAATTTTTATGTAATCAAAGTAATTTTTATTATGGTTTTAATACATTTTTTGTCAAATCCCGCCAATTTTCAATAAATGTCGATTTTTTATTTTAGAAGTGAAAATTCACATATTTTGTAAATTATTTAGATAATATGAATATTATTTTTTGAATCAGGATATCAATGATATGAAATGATTAATTTTTCATAATTTTTTGAAACAGTTGATTTTTTGGGTAAAAATTAAATAATAAATAAATATATAGTATGTTTTATGATATCATAATGACCCCCAAAATTATGAAATAAATACTATAATGCGTATTCATGGACCAATATATATTTCCCCATTAAAATAATGTTATTTTTTTAGTTATTTTATAAATCCTTAATGAATCCACCATAATTTATAATAAAATTTTTGATTTTAAATTCATTTCAATAATAATGTGACTCACCTCCACATAAGAAAGGAAAATATTTTAAAATTTTCCTATATTGTCCATATAAAATAATGGTTTCCACTACTCTTTGGAAAAAACAATGTTTAAATATTGTAATGACCAAACCCAGGTTTACCAGAGCCGATGACTTATTATAATACATTGGAATAATAACTAGAAAGTCGTATCCCAAAGTATCAAATAGATTAGTTTATTTGGAAATCAAGATACATAAATAAGATAAAAATTACAACTTCAAATAAAATAAAACATATCTGTTTTATTGAGAACATCAACAGCTATATGATTATCCCCGAAGGTCATTCATAATAATTATCTTCATGTCCTGAGAAAATGAATCATAAGAAACGGCTGAGCTCAAATTCTCAGTATGGGTAAAAAATACAGTGGAAGATATAATAATAATTAACATTAGGCATGGTGACTAATTGGATACAAATGACTTTAAAAATAATAAACATGAAAACATTTTCGCATGAATATTATATGAGTATATATTTCCACAACAAAACAAAATCATGGGAATTATACTCGTCAAATATCCCCATAAACTATGAATTTATAGCTTCATAATGTGGGAAAATTCATATTTCAGACATTCTGAAACAAATTATTGATTCCTCATTCAATACATCTAAAAATGTTTAAGGGAACATCCAGAAGCATATCTAAAAAATGGGTAAGTAATTGTCCAAGTCCATATCTATTTGTCTCAAGTGACCTTCCTATGAATCGAGGGGCTATAGCGGGCCCCAACCATCACATAATATGTCCAATTAATTCCTTATATGAATTGGGATAAACATAATCAATATATATATTCATATTGAAATAATCATATGATACAAAAATAACTTTCCCAGAATATTAAGCATCCACACTATCCATTCAGAGTAAAATGGTTAATGGTTTTAAAATAGCACACACATAGTCAAAGAAATAATAAACCATTATAATAAATTTTGTAGATTATATAATAATTATTAATCCATATATTATATAATAATCATTATGATGGTTGAAACATATGAAGATACTCTTATGAAATCATCGAGTAATTCTTGGGATAAATACTCTTTTAATATGAAAATAATAGTTCTTTTAAGAAAATATTTGTAAAAATATAAGTGAATTATGATTGTATTTTAAAATTAAAATAACTGAATTTTTAAAAATATTGGATTCTAAAATCAAAATATAATTTTCCTTAGAAAATAAGTAATAATTTGAAAAATTCCCTTGAATTTGAATGTATTTCATGATGAATTTTTGAAATATCCTTTTAAAACATATTACTCCCCATAAAATAAGGTTTTATTATGGTTGGAACACATATATATAACAAGAAAACATAAATTACGATGATTACATTTGAATTAATAAGAATTTAATTATGGAAAGTAGATAATAAAAGTAACTTGAATGAAAATGGAAGTTTGAGGGAAAACCCTTACCTTTAGTCTGAATATGTTCCCCACTCGATTTTAATGACCTGAATAATCAAATTTAGGTTGATAAATGTATGATTCCATAATCTAATATACATGTAAATGATTTATTATAACTTTTTTATGTTCATTGATGATCTGTTCATGGGTTAATAGATTCAATTTCATTGTTTGGGATTCTTTTCTTCTTTAGTCATCATTAGTGGTTTACCTATATTAATGTACAGATAAAGATGTATAGTGATAATGGTTTTCCAGAATATAATTTTTATGTTATTAGTTAACAACTATAAAATTAAATGGTTCTAAAAATTATTTGGATATAAGGGGTGAACATGAATCATTATATAAAACAATAATGATAATTGTTTGGGTAAATTTGTGGGTTTTGATCACAACGAACTAATTTTGATTTATAAATAAATACCATACATGGAAATAGATTCCAGAACAAACCATGAGATATAAAACATATATTATAGTCTAGTTAGACCATAATAATTATTTCATAAAAAACTGATGACGGTAAGAAAAAGTGAAATCCCATCTCCCTTGAATGTGATAAATTAACCCATCTTGTATATTGTTTTCACTACAAGTATAAAAAATGTGTGGAGGAAATATGATTATCTAATATTCCATCAATATAACAAAATTATAGTACATATAAGTTATGGGATTTTTCACAACAGTTCGATGAGTGGAGGTAAGTATTGTAATGAAAAAAAGGAACATGAAATGAAATAAAATTAATTGAAAAGGGTAATTTACCTCTTCATTTAATCTTATTTGAGACCCTCTTTAGAGGATATGATATTTTATTTTTATGAGATAAAATGAGTAAGAACGTGGAATAGGATCTTGGAAGGATATTTGAAGTGAATTTAGACAAGTAACAAGTCTTGAGAGGAGTGATGTGAAGAGGGAGTGGGAAGTATATAGTGGAGGAGGGGTGATTTGGGAATATCTTATTCAATGTTTTATTATCTTCCTCACAAAAACAAATAGTATTGATTCATTTTACCAATAATATTAATAAGTTAATTTGAGTTTCTAACATGTGTTCTTACATGATCCATGTTTCTATGAATAAGTAATTTAAATGATAATGTATATATACAGTAAATTAACATATTTTACTATTCATCAATAATATAATTATTTCTGCAAAAATCACAAAAATTCACCCTAACTATTTTTTGACATGTAGAATTCAAAAATATACTCAATTTTTTGAAAATAATTTCCTATATATTTTTAATTTAAATCTTCAATAAAATCATAATTTATTCAATAAATTACAATTCTAAAACTATAATTGGTTTGGTATCACTTGGAAGGATTAATCAAGGCCTCAATATCTTATAACATTATGACAAGAATATAATAATTTTTTGTACTATTAATAAGTGTTACATTACTATTCAAATTTATATTCATAAGGGTATGTTATAGTTCCCCAATAATTAAGCTTGTCTTATTAGACTCTAAATATCTTACTGAACGTAACCATGTGGGTCAGTTTTTAAAAATATAATTCATAAAGGTAAAAAATAATATGTTTAATAGAGAGGTTATAACATAGTTTTTTATTGTATATAATCAATGTTTCATTCAATTTATACTAAATTTATTTTGAAAATCTTTGGGTGTTATATTATCCCCTTCTTATTAATATTTTGCCATCGAAATTTCCAGAATGATACCTCACAAAAATATTTGGGTATTTTGTCATCATAAGCTCCTAAGGCTCCAATGTTTCTTATTCAATTTTATTATTTTCCAAAGTATCATTACAAATAGTGTCATCTGATTCCACAACACATTTTATTTATTTTAAATAATCTGGATAGGATCTTCGTAGAAATATAGGTCAGGTTCCAATTCTATACCATTAGAAGTGAGGACATGCATTTGGTCAGGAATGTACTTACTTAACAATGAGACATTAAATCCTTTTTGTAGATTAGAAATTATTTGTGGAATATAAAAATGATTTGAAATATATATAATTCTCTCCATAATTTTAAAAGGGACTATGTACCTATGGTTCATATTCCCTTTTCCCCAAATATTATAACACCATTATGTGAAGATAATTTAATGAAAACTCGAACTCCCACTTCAAACTCCAAATCCTTCCATCGATTAACATGGTATATTTTTTTCTACTTTGGGTTGCTTTGATAAGGCCTTGAATATTATTTAAATTCAATTTTTTCCTCCACAAGCTATGGGCCCAAATGCTTCCATTCTCCAACTTCATCCTAATAAGTTGGTGTATGACATATCTTTCCATAAAATGCTTCATATAGATCAATTTGAATACTTTAATGGAATATATTTAAGTGTAAAACTCCACAATAGTTAAATATTGATCTAACATACCATGAACGTAAAGTGAACATGATCTCAATATGTCCTCTAAGGTTTTGATCATCCTTTATGATTGCCTGTCAATTTTTGGGTGATAAGAAATAATTAATTGAAGCTCAGTATCCAAATTACCAGATGAATATTTTGTGGAATTTATATGTAAGATGTGGATCATGATCAGAAACAATTTAGAGAGTTTCTCCAAGAATTATCACAACTTTATTTATATAGAGTCATGTGAGGTTCTCCAGTGGAAAATCCACCCTTATAGAGAGGAAATGTGCAGATTTTGTAAGTCAATCAGTAATAACCCATATTTCATCTTAATATTATTTTTTATTGTGTAATATGGTGACAAAATGAATTGTGATGTCATCCTATTTCTATATAATAATAGGTAGATGTTGTATGAATCCTCTAGGATGTAGTTGTTAACCCTTCTCTTTTTCACAGACTAAATATATTGATACATAATAAACAATTTTTCTGATTCATGTTGTCCAACAAGAAATGTTCCTTCAAATATCTGTACATAATAGACCTAAAAGGATGCATAAATAAATTATAACTATGGGAATCATCCAGTAACTCCCTATTTAGCTCTAATATACCTGGAACACAAAGCCTCTTCCCAAATTTTATAAATCTATCTTTACACACGAAGTTGGCCAACTTCCCATCCTCCACAACATTAATTTTGTTTTGAAGATTCTTATAATTATATTATGAAGATTTAATTCAATCAAATAACTATGGTTGGGAAATCCTCACTAGATCCATGTATAATTGATCCTTTTCAATCCTCATTTTTTTGATAACTCCATGATCCATCATACTCAATGCATCAGCTACCTTGTTTTCCTTTTCAGGGTGGTAGTGTATGGAACAATCAAAATCCTTGAGTAGTTCAAGATATCACATTTTCCTATAGTTGAGTTCCTTCTTTGAGAAGATATAATTCAATCTCTTGTGATATTTATATATCTCATATATTTTACCTTAGGGATATTGTCTCCATACGTTTAGAGAAAATATCACAGTAGCTTACTCAAGATCCTGAGTAGGATGGTTTTTTTCATGAATTTTAACCTTCTTTGATGCATATGCAGTGACTCTGTTATTATTTATAATGAAATGACCAATTACATTCTTTGATGAATCACTATAGATCACAAATCCACAATTCCAATATAGTAGAGTCTGGATTGTATCATTTACTAATCTCTTCTTCAATTCATCAAAACATTCCTCACATTATTTTGTTCATATGATCTTAATCCCTTCATGTGTATTCTTGGTCATTAGGTTGGATATATGGGTGATTTAATGAATTAAAAATAGATAATAATCTACTAAACCAATAAAACTATGTACCTAAGTTATGTTTTTTGGAGTAGGACATTATTTAATAGTCATTGTCTTCATAGGATCAAAGGATATTCCATGTTTAGAGGCAATTCCACAAAGAGAGGAAACCAATTGAATCCAAAATGCACACTTTCTAAACTCCCAATATAATACGATTCTTTTAAGAGTCTTCATAATAGTGTGAAAGTGATTTTCATGACCATCTTAGGTTTTATAGTATACCGTTAATTCATCAATAAATACAACAAAAAGTCATCAACACATTAATTGAATACTCCATTCATTAAATCACTGAAAATAGAGGTTGCATTGGTCAGTCCAAAAGGATTTACTGTAAACTCGTAATGCCCATACCGAGTTCAAAATAATTTCTTTGTAATATCATCCTCCTACACACACAACTGATGATATCAAGATTAGAGATCAATCTTCTAAAAATATTAGACTACCATAATTTGATCTAACAAATCCTCAATGCAAGGTTGGGGTACTTGTTCACTATGGACATAGCATTGATCTCCCTATAGTCAACGCTCAACCACATAGATCCACATTTATTTTTAACAAAAATAACATGGGATCCCATAGTGATTCATTGGGGAAAATAAATTCTCTATCACTCAATTCATCTAGTTTTTTTTTCAGTTCCACTAATTATATAGTGGCCAGTCTATAATTGGTCTTTGATATGGTCCATGAATCCAGAATTATGTTAATGAAAAACACAATTTCCTACTCTGGAGGATGTCCAAGTATGTCTTCTCGAAATACATCAATGTATTCTCACCCAATAGGTATGTCATATTTTTAAACATTCCTTTCCTCACCCATTATAATTTCATTCCCTTCAACCAAAACAACTGAGTTTAGTAGAGCTGCTGGTCGAGGATCTAGATGAGAATTAGATGGTGGTGTTTCTTCTCTAAAGATAATGGATTCCATATCATCCCCAAAAATTCTAACCTCCTTCATCTTGCAATAAATTTTCATATCATAACTCAATAACCAATCCATTCTCTATATTATATCAAATTCAATAAATGGTATAATACTAAAATCATCTCATAAATCACATTTATATTCTATAATGGGGACTTCCTTACACAAATTTATTTTAATGATACTTCCCTATTGATTTATAATTAAAAACTCACTTACTAAATTGAACTGTACATATCTATTTTTTTAAAAAAAATGGGAAGATATGAAGGAATTCGTTGAGATAGAATCAATTAAATAATTTTCTATGTTTTATGAAATGATTAAAGTTAATACCACCATATTATTATGAACCTTGATATTTGAAGTTCTGTTCACATATAATTTTCCATTCACCAATGGACTCTTTGAGGAACATTTCGGTGATGCATTGGTAGTTTCCCACATCCCTATAATTATATCCTTGAACAATAATTTCTTCTTTCTTACCCTTAAAATCACAGGTATAATGTCCTTTATATACACAATGGTAGAAAAACTCTTTTCCTTTTAAGCAGGAACTAGGGTGTTTCCTTCCATAATTATCATAGGGTAGAAAGTCAACTCTTCCCTTATTCCCCATTTCATTATTTACTTTTCTAGAGTTTTAACCAACACTCTTCTTCTCTTTCTGTCCTTCAATATAATAAGACTAAGGGAAATCATTTTCTATCTAGATAGCATAAGAGACTATATAATTATATGATGAGAAAATTTGAAAGACCAACACTCGCCATAGGAATGGATTTAGGCAATCAACGAATCGATCAATCTTTCTCCATGGATTATGTATATAGTTCACAACATGCCTTGGTATCCTTGTGAAGATAGCCTCATTTTTTGCGATGTTTATATCTTCCTTTTACATCAAATTTAGAAACTACCTTTCAATATCTTGTCGGTGTTCATGAAGTATGTATTTCTATATGAAATCTTATTTAAATTCACTCTATTACATTTTTTCTATCACTTCCTCCTCGTTTTTGTTTTGAATTACTGACCAAAATTGATCAAAATCTACCGATAGATGATAAACTACCATGTAAACATTCTCCCTTTCCATAATTCCCTAGGGGAGAAATATCTTCTCTAAGGAACTTCCCCATAGATCCACTGAAAATGGGTTTATAGTCCAATTAAATGATGGTGGTTGATGTCACATAAATCAATCTAACACAGCTCATGCAAATTGTTGATCCAGTTGCTCAATATGGGTTAGGTTATTGTTCACAACCTGATTAAGTAATACCATTATATTTACAAGTTTCTCTGTAGTATTCACAACTCTTTCTCCAACATCGTTATCTTATACATGACCGAAATCCCAACATGTGATCCATTATTTCATGGGGTTTCCATTCCATTCACTAGGCTCCATTTATAAATAATTGAATACACTAAATTAGTTTATGAATCCAAATGTACTATCTCAACATAGAAAAAATAATTAAAATAAATTTAAATTCAATGCATATCTAATACCATAATCATAAACATGGTTTTATTTAGGAAACATTTACATTAAAATCCTTCATAATGTCTTTTCAAATAAAAGGTTACTTATACTAACAATATCCCATGGGAGTGTCAGAGAAGGTGTGGAGTAAGGCCCATTGTCATTTACCCTGATTCCCTGGGTAAAGCATGAAACACCTTACTAGTGTTTTCACTCCTAGGTTCATCTGTGCTAGAACCACATTCACTTTTAGTATCCAGACTGATATGTATTTTCTAAAAATATACACATACTCTATTCCTTACCATAATTCTAGGATGTTCTTGTATGGTTATCCTGAAATAATATCTTAAGGGTTTTACCCTAATCCAAATTTTCGATATCTTCTTTACATTTTTTCTATCAAACTTCCTCTGATACCAACTATAAAAACCCAACCCCAGTTTTCCAGAGCTGGTTCCTTATTACATTACATTGGCATAATTACAAAAAATTCATATCCTGAAAGAATGAATATTTTAGTAGATTTAGAAATCCATATACACATAGATGTTCAACATTACAACATGAAATTAAATAAAACATATATTTTTTATTGGGAACATCAAAAACTATAAGTTTATCCATTCAAGACATTCATAATATACTTATTTTTTTCCTAAGAATATGAAACATAAAAAAGTGGTGATCTCAAACACTCAATAGGGGTAAAAAAAATAAAACATAAGATATCATAAACAAAAAAATTAGGCATAGTGAATAATTTAAAACACATTCCTTTAAAAATAACAAACATGAACACATTATGGTAGGAATATTAGATGAGTGAATATTTCAATAGTAAAACATAATAATGGTTGTTTTGAAAGTCAAATAACAACAAGAACTATGAATTTATAGATTCATAATGAGGGGAAATGCATATACCAAACATTCTGAAAAATAATTTCAAGGCCTTAGCCAATATAACTAAAAATGATTAAGGCATCATCAAAACCCATATCTATAAACGGGCATGGTGTCAGCCAAGTCCATATCAATTTGTCTAATGAGACCTACTAATGCCTCATGGGGCTATAGTGGGCCCCAAATATCATATAATAAATCAAATAGACTCCTAATATGAATTAGGATAAAAATAAACCTATATACATTCATATTGAAACTAACCTATGAAACATAAATAACATTCCCCAAATATTAAACCTAAACACTAACCATTCGAAGTAAAATGGTGAATGGTTTTAAAATAGAAGATACATAGTCAAACAAATAAAAAATCATTCAATTAAATAATGTATATGATTTATTAAATATTAATCCCAATAATATAGAATAATGTATAGGAGTGTTGAAATATATGAAGATATTCTTATGAAATTGTCGACTACTTCTTTAGATAAATAATATTTTACTTTGAATAGAAGAGTTACATTGGAATAATATTATTATAAAATAAGAAGTGATGTAAAATGGTATTTTCATATTAAAATAAATTAGTTTAAAAAAATAATGGTCACCAAAAATACAATATAGAGTTCCAATGACAATAGGTACAAATTTGACAAATTCCCTTGAATCGGGATTTTATTTTAGGTTGATTTTTTCCAAGATCATTTAAGACAAATAACTCTACATAAATGAATGTATGATATATGTTGGGACAGACATATATATAATTCACATAGAAATTATGATGATTAAATGTTATTTAATAATAATTTAATTGAGGAATGTCGATAATAAAAGAAACATGAATGAAAATGGAGGTTCAGGTGGAAAACCCTTACCTTCAGTCTGAAGGTGTTCCTCACATGATCTTAAAGTCTAGATTAATAAAATTTAGGTTCATAAATTAATGATTACAAAGCCTCAACTACATGTAATTGATTTATTATAACCTTTTTAGGTTGATTCATGTCCTTTTATGGGTTAAGAGATTCTATTTCACTATTTTGGAGAATTTTATTTCTTGTTTTCATGACTAGTTTACTGATATTCATGTACGTATAAACATGTAATTAGTGTAAAAACAAAATATTAAGTTTTTATAAAATTATTTTGGCTATTTGGAGTGAAGCCAAATCATTATATAAGATAATAATGAAAACTATTTGGGTTAATTAGAAGTTTTTGATCACAACGAACTCATTTTGATTTATAAATCAAAACCATGTATAAAAATAGATTCCAAAACCATATATAAGACATATAAAAAATATTATAGTCTGGTTCCACAAAAAAAAAGGATTCCTAACTAGAACTAAATATGGAAAAAGTAATTGAAAACCCATTTCCCATGAATGTGATAAATTAACACACCTCGGATGGTGTTTTCACTACTAGAATAAAATATGTTTTATGGAGAGATGATAACGAATAATTTAATCATCTAAAAATATTAAAATACATGTAAGGTACTTTAGGTTTCATATATTTTGGATGAGGGGAGGTAAGGATAGAAAAAAATCAAAAAAAGCTGAAAATAATGTAAAATAATTAAAAAGAGGAATTGACATCTTGAATTAATTTTCTTTGAGAGCCACTTTAGAAGATTGGATTTGGACATTTGATGAGACCAAAGGATGTTGAAAATGGGAAAGTATATTGGGAGGAAATTTGAGTAGAATTTCAACTAGGAAAAAGGCTTGAGATGAGTGAAGAGAAGAGGGAGTGAGGGGGGTTTTATAGTGGAGGAAATGGGTGATTAATGAATATCTAATTCATTATTTTGTTATTTCCCACCCAAAAACTAGTAGTGCCAGTTCATGTGAGCCATAATAGTAATAATTTCATGTGATTTCTAACCATGTGTTCTCACATCATCAATGATGATATTAACATAGAATTTAACAGGTAATGTATATATACGGTAAATTACTGTATTTTACTATTCAGAAAAACTTCCAGTATCTCATAAAAATACCATAAATTAACCCTGGAAAATTTTCAACATGTAAAATCCATAAGAACTCGGTTTTTTCTATAAAAGACTTTGGAATATTCTGGATGTTATTCTAGAGAAGCACCTTCAGACGGTGTGCGATTCTGAGACCCGGTGTGTCCGGAATTAAATTTTCAGTGCGTTCACACTGGGCATGCAAAATAAATGAGATAACTCATAAACAGTAATTTGGATCCTAAATATGAGAGTACATATGGGTCTGAAATGAGGTGTTTACACCAGGAACGACATAAAACATGTCAGCATGGGGCATTTGTACCCCATGCTTGCTATCGGAATGTGAAATGGATAAATTAAATAATTAATTTTTTGCTTAATGGTTAAACTAAAATATCAATTATATTTTTGCTCAGATGGGAAAATGTAGGGAACCTTTGAGTCCAGAATGTGCTGTTTACCCTAGGAGGGGTGGAATTTTCACGGCTGCGGGCCTCCTGTGGAAAATGGCCCCAGGGGAATTTTTGTAATTTAGAGGCCTCAGGCGTTGAGTTTTATAACTTTTGACTGGGGCCTCAGATAAAAATTCTGAGACCTCCATTGTGCTCGAGAGGTGGTGTTTACCATAGGGGATGAAAAAACCTTGACCCCACCGAGAGTTTTGGATGTGGGACTTTTCATGGTTGATTAAAGGTTTAATTAAAATTTTAATTAATTCTTTACTTAAACCTAACTCCCACTCAATCCCTCCCATATCCATTTCTCTGGCGGAGGAACTCTTGAGCAACCAAGAAAACCCTCCCTCTCCTCAATCCCTCCTATCCAAGGTGATGAGGATCTGACTACGGAGGATCGACAAAGATGCGTCGGGCAACGCCCGAGAGGTAGGATGTTGCGTTTACTTTTTTCTTTAAATTCCCGTATACTTTGATCTCAATTCATATCATCGTATTTCTGTTTGATCTTCGATCGAATCCCATAAATGAGTATCATAAATTCTGAGCTTTACTTCACATATTTCATAATTAAATTTGGAGTCTCGAGGCGTCCGTGGCTGCAAGTCGATGATTAGTGGTTTTTTGGATGTTTTCTGGCGAGGTTCTGGCCATCCGGTCGGCGGCGGCCCCGGGAAGCGGCGGTCTGGCGGCTTCCCGTAGCATCCTGACAGTCCAGGGCATGCAGCGTGGAGGGTCTACAATGGAGGTGGCCGGGGTCATGCAGCTGGGGGAGTGGGCTTTGGCCGGACGGGCGACGCTGGGGAGCCCGAGGCCTGGCCTCAGGCATGCAGGGTATGCTAGGACCCACACCGCGGGGGTCTTGTTGGTGTGTCTACGAGGACCGGCCAAATGGCCGATCGACTGGGGGAGCGAGGACCCGCAAGCCGCGGGTCCTGTGGGGGAGACAACGCGAAGACCGACCAAAAGGCCGGTCAGTTTGTAAAACCATACCCGAGGAGTGGGTCCGGTGCTGTTTGGTAGGACGCGGCCAGCGGGCCCCGGACCGGCGGTTCGGACTAGGCCGACCGGGGCGAACCGGCCCGGTTAGGCCCCCTTGCATTTGGGGGTCGTATCTCCTAAATGGCGCGCCCGTTTGACGCACCGCCTGCGGATGTGGGACCGTATCAATGAGGCGGACCTTCTAATGTGAGTTTCAATTTTTTTCGACTATGCAACAGAATGCAGGTAACCTGAGAGATTTAATTCAATTATATTAAATTATCATTAAAGCTCGCAACGGACGAACCACGTGAGCCAGAAGTTTGTTTGATGAGCCGTCAGAGGCGCGGTGGCCCCAGAGCTAAGAAAATCTTTACAATGTTGGTTTGGAGCCATTTTCGGTTGGTTTCATAGATCGGTTGCACGAATCATTAAATGTGAATAATTAATTAATTAAATGTTTCCTCGGACCAAACTCCTATTTGGGATGTCCGAGTGACGCCCCGTCAGCGGCAGCGTGACCCCAATCCTTGTGCAGACTTTTTGAGAGGCTTTACGAAGCGTTTGGGTTTGAGAAAAGGTGTGGGCCCCAAAGGGCCTTGTTCGCGTGTTTTATGGTGAAACACCACTTTTCTACCTGACATCTGTTTAGGGTGAATGAATAATTGTTTCTGAGTATTTTTTTGATTGGATTGCAACGACGCCATCTGCCAGCCTAAATTCGGGCTCGAGGTGTGGTCCCCACAGGTCCCCCTTTATGTATATTGCGGGGAGTCACTGCTTCTTCATCTAGAGTCTATTTTAGGGGCCATCAACAGCGTTGTGACCCTGGCATTGAGGCGAATTTGACCGGGGTGGTTTCAGGCGTCAAAGCCAGGGTTGAGGCTGGGGCCCCACGATCGTCTCTTAAGCTCTGTGTAGCATACAATGAATTTTTCAGTAAGAATCCCTTTGGGGAATATGAATAGTTGACTCAGCGTGTTTTTTTGAGAGCATCGCGGTGGTGCAGTTCACCCGACCACTTTCAGGACCGAGATGCGGGTCCCACGAGATGTCGTATGGGCGTAAAGCAGCATCGAGAAACTTTTTCATCGGGAGCCCATTTTCGGAGAGTAAGTAGTCGATCTCGCATGTTTTTTCATGAGGATTACAATGGTATGAACTATCTGGATTTTCAGAGTCTCCTTTGAGATCTCACTAAATGAGGAAGCATGAAAGGTGCTCCGGTGGCAGTTCTTCTTTCTATGATTGGAAGCGAACCCTTGGCATGTGATCATGTTCACTCCCATGAGAGTGATGTTAGTGATTAAAGAGATTTGGTTGGCCATGCTAGGGTCGTGGAGGAAGCAGGTTGGCGAAATTAAATTTTCGCCCTTCGTGATGACGTTGGGTGCCGTGTGCACGATAGACTTGGGCTGGCAATGTGGAATACTATGGGAGTATACGAGAATGCTTAGAGGTTCATACTGTAGTTTGTACCTGAGAATGTTTGTCCTCTTAGTTTGGATATGAGTTTGGGCCACACGTCGTGTGGGACCCATTTGTGTGTTGTGTTCTACTCTACGTACCTTTGACCTCTCGGGATGTAGAGGGTCCTTTTGTTCTTGATGGTTTGACTGACAGAGTTGTTTTTGTTTCCCTATTAATCCAGCTGAGGGGGTTTTCGTTGTTGTGTTCCATTCACTAGACTGTGATGTCGTTTACGGTTACGTACGTTCGTATAGTGTGGGTGTGATCCTACATTATAGGGTGAGTTGTCTCAATCCGCTTCGACAGTAGACTTAGCGGATTAAAGCATGAATCACCTCGAGAGGCCCGGGGAGATCCTCACGTCCCTTCGTGTTCCCTGGTAGGGTTATTTGGGTATCAGTGTGACCAAAACATTACGCGGGCACCGATCCTCTACCCAAGAGGTTGTTTCTAGTAGGGTACGGAGCCCCCAGTGAGCCCTGGGCGCAGAATTCCTAGCTGTGTATCGAGATCATATCTTCCTTCAACGATATATCATGACGTGTTTGCCACTACATGTTCCAGATACCATTGGTGTACCATCCAGCAGGGATGTCCAGTGAGGCACCATCCACCAGGGATGGTCAGTGCGGTACGATCCAGCAGGGATGGCCAGTGGGGTATAATTCAGCAGGGATGGCTAGAACAAATCCCAGTCTCCCTCCAACAGATTACCCTTTCGTGAGGCTGGGTAGTGGGACCCCATCGACTTTGAGAAGACCTCTCGATTGTGTGATAGTGAGAGGTGTGGCTTGACGCTCCCGCATAACACTCAAGTATGAGGGTTTCTTGCCCCACCAAGACGCGTCCTTGTGACGAGAATTAAAACCATGCGTGCGAGTCAGTGATGCCCAAAACAGATATTGTCGAGGTGTGGTGATTTGATCCCCCTGACTTGCAGTTCAGGGAAGACATACAGATACTGGTCATCGATGGTGTTTATATCTGGGACTGTTGGCTACTCACTTTCTTGAGCTAATCTACTAGATGGGGATCCCCTTCCAATCTTGTTTGGGTTTATTGATTGAGCATATGGATATGTATATACCATATTCTTGTACCCCCTCCTTTGGTTTTGGTTACTCTTTTTCCAGGAGAGGCGATGACGCGCGGGGTATGCCACATACTTTCCATGTCTAGCTCCTCATGGTTAGACGAGTCTACTATCCTGCTATAGGTAGCGAAGACTCAATGTGAATTTCATCTTCTCACCACTTCTAGATCCTTGTGTTTGGACTAGCCTACGTCATTCCTCTTGTTGAGTTGAGATGTACTCTGTACTGCACTCTCGATTATACTCCTTTACATTTCCATGTTTGATCTACTTCTCACCTCTTCAGTTCCTCCATTGTTGCTCCCTCGATCCTTCGAGGAATCATACTGAGTGTTTTTATACTCACCCCTGCTTGGTCTTTTCCTTCACTTGGTGTGACCTTACAGACGAGGGACAGGTTGGTCGTGATTTTAGCAGAGCTCAAAAGTTCAGGATCATGGACCGCGTGTGGTGGTCGTAGTCGGGTTCGATCTGCAAGACTCTCCCAGCTATTACATTTTTTTCACCTGTTGCTGGGTTGTGGAACTTTTCTAGTTGGGCATGTGTTTTTCCATTTTCTTTCTAGTTTACCTTCAGCACTTTCTTTGTACTGTTTAGAGTTCGATGCACTTTTTGTGTTAGTTTATAGAAATTGGTACTTTAATTTAATTTTATTTTCATTTTACTCTGCAGTTCTCTGTTGAGTGGGCTGTGTGTGTGTGTGTATAGGTACTTAGGCAAATGCCTCCCCGAGTTGTTTAGCATTCTGTGCTTATCGCTATCCCATGGCCTATAGAGGTGGGATTAGGGTAGTTTCTGCTCCAACCCTGGTAGGGTCGAGTCGTAACAAAATTTATAAAATGAACAACAATTTCTGGAAATAATTTTAATAAATTTTATTAATTTAATTCTTAAATAAAATCAAATTTAATTAATCAATAACGATTTTTAGACTATAATTTTTTTATATCTCGTTGAAATATTAATCATGATCGCATTATCATATAACATTAGGACAATAAAATAATAATATGATTTACTATTAATAATGGTCATATTAATATAAAATTAACTATTTATAAGGGTTTGTTACTGCTCACAAAAAAATTAAGCTTTTCTTATTAAACTCTAAATATCATACTGAATGCATCCGGTTTTGTCAGTATTTTTAAATTCAAATCACAGAGATGGAAAATTTATTTTCACTGGCTGGGTTATAACAAAGTTATTCCTTTTAGATACTCAGTGTTTCATTCATTCAATATTATATTTATTTGAAAAATAATTTGGTGTTACAAATACCACGAATTGGTTTGTGGGTTGGAATATTCTACTATGTAGTATCCAAAACCTAAATAATTAAGAATTACCCCTAATTTTCTATATAAACATACCAAAGATCCCATTCCTCTTCATTTAAGGCCCTTTAAGCATGTCCTCACTCTTATATCAACTTTCTATAGTCCTCCCAAGGTTCCCTAATCTCCAAATAATCCTCTCTCAAGCCTCTCTCAAGCCATTGGTATCACCCATCCAATTAAGGGATTCATTTATTTCTCATTTTATCCACTTTTGTATGTAGTTATACCATTTTAATTTAAATTAAATTTGTTGTGGTGTGATTGTATACCTCCCCCATACTACAGTCATTATTTTTTAATGATGAGAGACCCCTTTCGCTCTAATTAATGACTTCCATGTACACTCATTACCATGCCGAAATTCTGTAAGGGGTTTCTCTCATCTTATTACTATTCAAAAATTTCTTCTATACTTGGCATTTAATGTCCATTTAATATATTGGGATATTATGTTCCATGAATCCCCATACTATCTATTTAATTTATAAGGGACTAGAGACCCATATATATCTCATCAACCCAACTTATTAATTTCCAAATGATGTTATTATGCTGTCGAAATAGCACTGTGATTTCACAAACCAAAATCATAATGTAGTGAATACCATACCCATTTCACTTTCCAGGGTATTCACCTATATAATCATATAAATATTTAATGTTACTTACATTTATTAATTCCACAATATTTTATGGTGGAATAAATGATAATGTTGAATTAATCCATGTTATATGATCTATTCGGAACACTTAATAAAGAGATTGAAATGAATTTGAAGGGTGAAACCTGATAGCACTCCAATTCATTGGGTAATGTTTGGTATCGTGATACATAATGATGGGATATGGGTCTACCTAATTCAATTTTGGAAATTTCTTCACCATGTTGTAATAAGGTTTTACATGATTCCTTTATGTTAATGATAAATTTTTATTCCTTTTTTACTCTCTTACTAGGATTTATAGCTCACCTTTGTCTTATGTCGGTCCTTAGGTTATCCAATGGAATTCTAAGTATGAAGGAATGTTATGGTCATTTAAACGAAGTTTTCATCGAAGATGTTGAATGTTATGTCTTACATTGTCATGTAATGTTACTTATACCCAAATAAACTACACCTATCGATCTTATGTGTGGTATTTAGTGCTTGTTTGTTGAAAAAATATGGTTTAAATATGAAATAAATAACATGGTTATTGTACAACGCTTGGTAAATAGCTAGTGTAGTTTTTCTTCATAGTGATTTTTAGATTTATTGAATTCATATCAGTACTAGTATGGAAAGGATGTAAAATTACAGTGATCATCCTAGTCACATATAAATTCACATTCTATTTATATTAAATTGCATATAGTTTTCAGTATTATACTTCCTAATGTAATGATATGTTACTTGATTGTTGTTCGTTTCTTTTGTTATTTATCTATCGTTCTTGTGTGTGAAACCATTTTCAGGGATTTTGACCCATTAAACATGAATTAATTATAATTATTATCTATTTATCATTCTTATGTGATTAATTTCCATGTATTTTAATTATTATCATACTGATTTAATACCATGTTTTGGTGTTTTAGCTCCGTATGTAGTAGTTTTTCATGTATTTTTCGTACTTTAATGATTAATTAAAATTTTTACCTATTTTAAATACATGTGATATTATATAGATATATAATTTTAATATTAATTTGGTTATTAATGTTTTAGCATAATCCTAAATGGTTTTTCCCTATAGATTGATGCTAACACTATAACTAATCAATCCTGACATGATTCATCCATGCGCTATTGTTTTCATGGGATGAAACATATTGTTCACCGTTAAATGGGAGTCAATTTCGAACTTATAACATTTATAGGCTATCCATAAATTATTAAATAGAGACCCATATAATCTAACCATTCTATTTAATCCTTTTATACATTTATTCCATAGGATAAATATAAAAGTTGTTCAATTTTTTTCATTAATAATAATTTTTACCATATAAAAGATTGTACCTCTATTTCATTAGTATGATGACCCATATGACTAAATTTTTAAATGCACAACTGGACACAAGTAGGTCATTTGAGGAATGTTTCATATTATATAACCCATTAAGGGTGTTTTATAACATCAATACTTCAATCAATTTCTGCTTTTTATGGACACAGATTGAATATGATGGGACCCTTATAGGTCACATTCCTTTTTTTTCATTAATAAATAACCCCATGGGGGTATGATTATATTATATATGATATTTATCTTATTTTTATAAATCCTCTAAAATTGTGTCATATAAATATATATATATGAAGTCATCTTACTTGACATGTCCCTCTATAATTAATAAAATACATTTATCTATTTTGAGATATATATATATATGTATTTAGTTAATTAAAATTAAAATTACAACCATAGGGGTGTTTTCCATAGTAGATTTTAATTTACATTTTCATTATAAAATCCCTAATTTGATAAGATTATAGATAAATAAAATGTACAAAAGGATATTATGTGATAATTTCATAATTTTTTAAAAACATTGGTAAAATAATTAATGCTTAAATGTATGTTGATATAACATGGATGTGTAACATGTGGAGTTGTCTAAATAAGTTTTCATTATATTTCATTTCATAAAGCATGCATGTTTTTGATTAAAAAATATTCTATGAATCGTTCAATGAACTAATTGAAATTTACAGTAATTCCTTAAAATAAAACATTACATGGTGTCCAGAGATCAACACCTGTGTATGGGTTATTTTTTAATGTTGCATTTCTAGTTTCTCGGAATGGAGACAATATTGTTATATATAATCCCAGTTCATCTATTGCTTAAACCTAAGTTTTGGGTTGTATTTCCTGGTCAACATTTAGGAATTCCCTTCATAGAGGGTCAATGCATTATGTTTCGATCAGGGGATAGACTAGGGTACCAAGAAATATCATAACATATGAATAATTAACAAATTCTTATGAAATAATCAAGGTTCAGGTGATTTTTTATTGTCATTTTCACCAAATATATCTTTGGATTATAAAATTACTCAGAGGTTTGGAAGGTGGTTTCATAGTGTTTTTACCATCGTTATGATTGTAACTATCATGTAATGCTAAGATTCAATGGGTTAGACATGTATAGGGTATGAAAAACTTCATAGATGGTCTGGAAAACCCTCTTCCTAATATTTATTAATGGAGGAATTATTATTTTATCAATTGGATTATATTCATATGGGATATTAGGAATCTCATACAATTCTCTTTAGAATCCAACAACTACTAGATTCAATGGGAATATAAACTTACGGATGGAAATAATTTGTGTGTCATTATGTGAATGAATCTCGAAGTAGTATGCATCAATACATGATTTATCATTGAGTTACTAAAATGGTAGTGTGAACCAATTGAGTTTAGTGGTAATCAATTAATGTTTGAGTTCCTATTCTTGGAACACAAGGACATAAATTAGGATGATTTTTATGAATATGTATAATGTAATTTATTCCTTTTTCTTCTGAAAGTGTCTATTATATCTCTCTTTTCATTTTAACTCTTGATGAATCAATTGGGGCATTTATAAGACCCATAGTTAGTTTTTGATAGAACATGTGATGCGGAAGGAGTTCCCTTTTCATTAAATCGAATGATATGGACCTACCAAATTTGGGGTGAATTGTGTAAACTCTAGTAAAATGTTTACGTCAAAATTTAAATAATGAAATCTTTGAGGACCACCTAAAAATTTTCAATAATACATTTCAATTCCCATGAAGATATAATTATTTCATTTGTGTCAGTGATAATGAGAAAGCATGAAGATGGAATGGATGGAAGAATAAAAAACCATTGGAATCATTTTTACTCAACAATGGATATTAGTGTTCATGCAAGAGTAATCGCGAGATTTATTGAGTAGTAAATTCATCATGTATGAGATAGTGACACATCAGTTAGTGAAGTTTATATCATCTAAATAAATTCAACTTGAGAGGTTTGACTAGCCTATCCATATGTAGATTCATATGGATTTTTCATAACCATATCTATCCCTTCATCATATATATGATTGAATTGTCTTAGGAATTCTTAGAAATTAAGTGTATCTACTTAGTGTACTATTGTTTTTTAGATGATCATGTCCCCTATATTGACATTATTCTAGGTATAATGAAAGAGTTTCCGTTATAAGATGAGATAAAAGATTAAAATTACTTATGATCAATAGAAAAACTCAAGGAGTGTCAAATTTATAAAAATTTGTATGTTAAGAGTTATGGTCATTTGAGTGATACATGGATTACTATGTCAAAATTCCCAAAGTATACCAATGGACATGGGCTAGTTCTTTGAAATGAAGGTTGTTTGGCCATGTTAGCGTTCTTGGTATGGGGATGTTTCCGCCTGGTGTTGACATCTCACTCATAGGCACCAGACTATGGACTACTTTAGATGAGTTCCTTGGACATCATTTTATAATTCCAAGGAAACCCCATACAATAATCGGGCATAGATGGGGTGTTTTAGGGGTAGTAATCCATGAGTTTTAGATCGAGTATACACCCATGTTTGTGATGAGGCACGACATCATAATTGAATCATTTATCAAGATATTTCCTCAGAATTTTGGAATGGGGATCGGTGCACAAGTTTAATATAAACAACAAGTGACTTGAGATCTTGTGATGTGTTTTGGGTTGGGTTATGTTGAAAATATAAGCATATAAGTTTTATAATATGTTATCAAAAGTGGACCGATTTTGTTAATTATATCATTGATTAATGCATCTAGTGGGGAACCACTTCAGGCACACCATCTGGTTAAGATGAGTGTGATATAAATGTCTATAGTTCATTTCAAGTAAACCATTCAATACTGGTTTCATCTTGTTCGATCAAAATTTGAATGTTTCAATAAAATTATGATAATATTATTTCCGTATATTTAATTTCCTTTAAATGTTGAGAAAATTCATGTTGTAATCATTGTTAGAACACCTCATGTATCGTTCCTTGTAAAATTCTGACAGTAGGGATTTTGTAACTCAGAATTAATCATTAAATGACAAAATCTATGGTGGGGTTTTCCATAGGAAAAATAAAAAATATATGTATACTAAATTATATCTCAGGTTATATGGGTTACGGTAAATTCCATATCATTTTTGTAGTTTGAAATACAATCATCGGAATGAGTCTTAACATCTTATGAACCAAACTCTTAAGTGGTTCTTGATGGTTCATTGAGAGTTAGGAAATACAACACACCCTTTGAATAAAAATCCAATACTCTAGTAGTTCAGGTGATGTTTTCATTACCTACGAAAGGATTATCAAGGATTGGATGTTTGAAGCTGGTGAGATTATATGGTCCCATGTTTTTTGATATGGTGAAATATCCATGGGAATATGAATTTTATCCTTTAGTGGATGTGATATTCTTTAAACTGAATCTCCGAATGAAATTCCAAGTGTTATTACACAAAAATGTATTGTTTTTTTACTAGTATGGAATCCGTATAGGTTCCTCATGTGTTTTATCATGTTTCAGGTGCGTTAGTATCTAAAACATATAAATCAGGAGATGCTGGTAGAGACACACAATTAATATGAAACCATGTGTCCCTCTAGAAGAAAACATGTATCTAATACAGTAGATCAAGGGGTGTCATGATGTTAGGTAAAACCATTCCTGATAAGGTTCAAGACCATGGGGCCTATAGGTTCCTTAGTAGAGTTGAATATCATGGTTTATCCCATGTTTCCTCAAAATGTGTTCTTGAACCATGCGATCCCCCATCGTAAGATATATACCACATGAGGTTGGTGAATTTTTTTTCAACTGTGTGGCCAAACAATATGCCTCATTTAATGGGGAGGAATTCTCATTTTACATATCCACATTTTACTCTTCCTCTATTATTTATTTTTCTCTTGTCTTCCCACTACATCCCCTATGTGTGTACTTTCTCCTCCTCCTTCAAGTAAAGAAGGTATCTCCCTCATATGGTGACTGATTTGACTATATATTCAAAAATTTGATAGTGATTTATATTTCAATGTCACCTCCTTCCATGTTTCTTAGTATAGATATCTATTTTTGGTAGTATCTTGGTGTGATATAATTCACCATATATTATGGGAATTTGTATGTTTCTCCAATTTACCTCAAAATTTATCGATTCAAGATTCAATGTTTGATGGGTATAGTTTCTTAAGAACATTGTTTGTGGTATATATATTTCCCTTAATTTGAATATCATTTATGAAATATGTTTTTGTGACACACATCAGATTCCCTATATGTTTCCCATATGAGGTTAAATTAATATTTTAGAACTTAAGGATCCGTTTAATTAGCCATTTTTCTCAAAATGATACTATTGGATGTTGTGACCTCAAATAAAACCACTTCTTGAGGTTGGGTTCATGTAATTAGTCATAGGGAATTATCATTATCTGTCATATTCTTAGACCACCATTGGGGTGTGTTAATTCAAAATGATTTGAATAGAAAGGTTGTCTTATAAATGAATCACCTTTTTTGTTTATTTAATCTACTATAATGTGATTCTTAAATGGAGTTAAATGAATTTTTTTGATGATAGTGTAATGTTTTCTAAAAAAACTATTGAGGTGTGTTGTATTCAAAAAGAAAAAGGAAATGATTAATTTTCAATTTCATTCTCTGTATTATGGTAAGGGTGTTTCACATAGACTTTGTGGTTACTGTAAGATGTAATAAAATTCTTAAGTGATGTTTTCTTCTTTCCTGTAATTGAAAATATTAGTGTACATATATCTCACTTAGATATTTTTATTTATGTTATTGTGTTTGTTTGAATAGTCATTCATTTTATTTATAAAATAATATTTATTAATGTCATGGATGAACCCATTAACTATTCCAAAATTTTAAATATGTTATATTAAAGAGACGCACTACACCATGAACGATTTTGGTTTCCTTTTTCTGGAGCAGTGGGATAAGGGATCAAAGAGAAATTGGATTAGTTTATATTGCATAATGAAAAAAGGGACCTTGAGTGGGATCATTTTTCAGGGCATGTCACACCCTCTTGGTCGATGATGTTCCCATGGAAATCCCATAACATGGGATGATAGAAATGAAATTATACAACCACTTGATTAGGATTTTGGATATGACCCACCTCAAGGTTATTCATGACACTAAACATGGAATCCTATTTTTATTTTGATTCACAAAATGGCATCCTATACTGATTCTGATCATTGGTTACGATGACCCTTATCTATCTTAACGATTATCTATTATTATTATTATTATTATTATTATTATTATTATTATTATGCATGGATTCATGAGTTACAACTCCAGCCTTAGAAAATATATTGTATTAATATATATAAAAAATATTTATACTGTTATTGTAAATATATAAAAATACATATATATAACTCCCTGATCCTAGAAGCCTATTGTTCGTGCATTATTTTATTACCTTTGCATGCATACAATGAATAAAATCCAAAATTAATAATCAATTTACCATATTTGGAATTCTAGATTACATAATGATACCCCTAACACATTGTGTAATGAAAATAAATCTTAACTCACTTAAAAAATCACCATCCATAAAACTCATTCCATGGATTCTTGTTCATAACCAGGGGAAAGGAAACATAATAAGGGTGATTGTAAATGATCGGTAGGGGTATGTAATGTAGAAGAAATAATGAATTCATGAGATTAAATCAATATGAAAAAGGTAAATAACTGATAATAAAAGACATTAAAATAACTAGATAAGGCCCAATCAATATGGAAAGTAAATAACTAAAACACATACAATTTAATCAATAAAATTAAAATGAATTTATTACATATATTTTATCAAATGAAATGTCATATATAATAAGAAGAAAAACTGAAATATCCTATATGTAATTTCTTAATTATTGTAAATCATATTGGAGGTACATGAAAACCTATATCGTCATGAAAATTTAGAAGACTCTTCAAAACCACATGTAGGAACCCATTAAATTGGGAAAAAAATTTCCTTAAGAGAACATGTCAATGCTTCGATGGGATATATAATTTATGGGACCAACGATTTATTTCTATTCAAAAAAAATTCTCATATTGATATTCAAAATAAATAATATTCTCTTTCAAATAACCGTATGGAATAAATAATAATGATTTATCAATATCTCACCATACAATAAAATAACTATCTCATTATATCTCATAAGTAAAAATGGTTTATGTTTTATGAGTTAATCATGAAATTAAATGAATGAGGGACATTATATACCTGAAATTAATGTGAATTCAGGATTAATAATGAATAATTATCAATATAGTTTAGTTTTGGATGAAATCCCTTACCTTCTATTCAGTTATTGTGTGAAAGTCCATTGACCATCTTTATAGTAGATTTAATATATTTAACACCCTATTCTCAAAGAATGTAAATATTTATGATATCTAATATTATATTTTAATAATATCTTATTCCCTGTTTGATAACAATATTTCATTACATTCACTATTTTGGGTCTTCAATGCCTTGTTTCACGAGTACGTTTTGACATGTTATTTATCATTCCTATTACACAGTTCATGGTTTAACCATCCTGAGAATTTAAAAAATGACATAATAATTGTATATCTTCATTATATAGGTATTTATAATAAACCATTATATTTGGAGATAATAAATTAAATTCACCGATTAGGTATACTGTAGGTCCTACATACGCTTGAATGCTTCATTCTTTCATTGTCATATTAAAATAATAAAAAATAGTAGATATATAGGTATATTATAATTCCAATATCATATCTATGTCATATATATCACATATTATTTTTAATACTTTCTTTTTATATGTTCCATGTATAGTGTGAATAAATCATGTCACATTTTCGAGGTAGTAGTCCACACTACCACAACCAATGTTATCATATTTACACAAAAATAAAAATAAAAATGTATGTGTAATAAAATAATTCCACAATAATGAGGACAAAAATATTATATATATATATATATATTTATATATATATATGCAAAAAAAATATTTTCATCCATTATAATGACCATCCATAGAGGTGGTAAAGGAAAAAATGAATGACATCATTTCGTGAGGTGGTAGTTTCCTGCACACGAATGGTAAATTAATTAACAATTTTATGGAAGTGTGTGTAGGTGTAGGTAGTACCATTAACAAAAGAAAAATCTATGTTTGTTGAGAATACCAGTTTCATTATTTAAGCATGGGATAATAATAAATCAATAAGTCGTAAAACTAATAAAAAAAGTGATCATTAAAGAATTTTGCCTATTATTTTGGTAACTCCGTATTATTTATAGCAATATATTTAGTTTTATTTTTTCTAAACATGATACTTCTAATATTAGTATATGGAATATGGGAGATTATTTTGATATTTTTTAGTTGATAGTAAAGGCTCAATGGGGTGTGAGGAATTAATGGAGGAGGATTCGATTTTCGATTGAAGTTAAGACCACTTTTGGAAACTATTAAATTGTTATATTAATATTAATTAATTATCATTAAGATTTTAAAAAAATTGAGAAATTTAGAATATAGTATTATAATTGGTTGAAATCCCCAAGACCTATAATCATAAGAAAAGTTTAGGTCACATTATTACCCTTGTATTTTGGATTTTACCTTTAATTAATCCTTTTAAATCTTACCGTGACACCATTTCTTTTTACTAATTAATTGTTAATGCTATTATGATAAAATCACCAAAGAACCATAAATTATTCATGGATAAATTTTAGACCTTATCCTAATAATTTTATTAATATTTTTAATTTTATTTATTTTATATCATTTATCAATATATTATTTATATTAAAATAACATTAATGTCAATTTTGACACAATTCATTTCATGACTTTTCGAGAAATATCAATACACAATATAACTTAACAAATGAATAATTAAGAACCCAAATTTTCTAGAAAGTGTAGAAAATTCATGGATGACATAAATTATATGAAATTACATTTATTTTAATATTTTTATTAGAATTTATTGGATATGTCCATTAATTATAAAATTACCACATCATCATTAGGTATGCCATTAATTTAATTATTTATACCCAAAAAATAAAGAAAATTAACTTCTTGAAAATAAAATTTTTATATTTAAAATTACTATTTATAGTATAATTTAGATTTTGAAGAACATTATATAACAAATGTAACACCTATTAAAAACATTATCATGCCATGTTAGACATTATGTAGAATAAAATACTATAAAAGCCTTAGATTCAGCAAAGTGGCTCCATGTGGCCGTAAAATCTTCCAAATGATTATTTTGGTCGAAAGTGACTCATTGAAATAAATTATTACAAGTTTTAGGATATTTTTATAAAATTTAAAATATATATTTTACCTTTAATTAACATATTTATGCTCTCTCGTGGTGACAAAAAATATTAGTAATGATAATATTCGTTTTTCCATAAAATAAAAGGGTTATATTTAAAAAATATTGTGCTTATGATTCCAAATATGTAATAAATTTTCACAAATTCAAAACATATAATTGGAATAAATTAATTTATAATTAATGTCTTTGAATGAATGATGAAATAAATTTTTAAAGTAAAAACATTCAAAAGAATTAATGGTTTTTATATAAAAATTAAATTTCATATTTATTACAATTAAAAAAATTGTATTAAATAATAAAAATGAATTTAATTATACATTAAAACCACTAAAACATATAATTTAACACTATAAGTAAATTTGATGAATTTCTTTTCAATTAAAATGGAATTTTATTATTATTCTTAAAAAAACAAAAATTTAGAAAAATAAAAAACTAATCAAACAAAGTAGATTTTAATATTACCATTTAAAATAATAAGTTTATTTTTTCAAATATAATATATATAATTTTCATAATTGTGTTTTAAAATATGTTTACCATTAAAAGGATATTAAAATTCTTTGATAAAAATAGAGGTTTTGATGTTTACTATTGGGTTTGTTCCTATATTATGCATATAAAATATATTAGGTGAATGTAAAAAACATATTTTTTTGGATATAAAACAAATAAATTCACCATATAAATACTCTATAATTGAACTAATTTAATATACACTACAAAACATGAGTAAATTGGGTTTCGTTTAAACTCTATGGTGTGTGCATTGTAAGCTATCAAAAAAATTTAATTTATTACAAAAAGGAAATATGGTAATGTGTTGAGATGATACATTCTTTACACTATCCATTATTTAATCCTTGAAATTATAGGGGTATTTCCCTCTAAAAACATGTGTTTAGTTCTCTTTCATTGAATCCTCTTGTTCCCATGTTTCTTCTCCAATTTTGTGATTCCTCTAGATTATGTTTACTACATAACTAGTCCAATTATACAATATTTTCTCTTTACTAATACGAATTTGGATGGGTTCTTCATAGTATGAATGTTTAGGATCCATTAATTTTTCATTAGTGGTTATCACATGTTTTCAGTTTTTCATGTACATTTTTTAACATAGATATATGAGACCCATAATGTAATTTTTAGATATTTTTTTCATTCCAAGATGATATTAAACAACTCCAAAAAATTCAAGAATATAAAAGGATTTGATGTACCTGAGACTCAGTTTTCCTTTCATACCAAAAATTATTATTCCCTTACATGGATATTATTTCAAGAAACAATGATATCCCAGTTGGAACAATAAAAATTTCTTATGATTTTCAGAATACCACTTTGGCCTACTTTGAACTGGTATTATTTGAGCCTGGATAGCCGGTACCTTTTTTGATGATTCTTCAATAGGTTCTTATCCTATGACTTTCCATTCACCATATTCATTCTATCAAGTTGGAGTAAGAAATCTCTTTCCATATAATTCTTCATACATCACCATTTTAAACTAGAATGGAAGAAATAATTTTTGAAAAAATCTACCAAAGGTAAGAACTGATCCAACATACCTTGATTATTGAATGTTCATGAAATCAACATTTCGTCCATTATTTGAATGTTTATTTTAGACTATCCATCAGTTTAATGGTGGTAGTATTTTCTCTAATGAAGGTCAATTTCAATCACTATCTAAATAGTTTTCCCAAATTTTGATGAAAATATGGGGTCTGGATCAGAAACAATTGATATACGTGCACCATGATACCTTACAACTTTATTAATCTAGATCCTTATGATGTGATCAAGAGGAAATTATTCTCTTATAGTAAGTAAATTTGAATAATTTGTTAGTCAATCAATGGTAACCCATATCACAACATACTTCTTAGGATTATTTGGTAGTCCCAGGACAAAGTCCAAAATAATTTTGTATCATTTCCATATAGTAATTGGATGTGTTTCTGGGACTCCTTTGAGATTCTTCCACATAGAATTCACTTGTTGGGAAAAAGACATTTGGAAACATAATCATCATTTTCTTTATTCACGTTATCCCACAACAAATATTCCTTCGTGTATCATTAGATCTTTGTGCTACCATGGTGTATAGTGAAATTTGAGATATGCACTGATTCTAACAATTCCATTTTTAGATTAGCTATTGATGGAACACATAAACTCTTTCTAAATTTTAAAACACCATATTCTCAATGAAATCTAGTAAATTTACATCATTCACACTTTTAATATTCTTCAAATATTACTTATAATCAGATTGAGAATTATTTATCTTCTCTAATAAATATCATTTTTCAATGACTTGGATGATTTTTTATGTTTCAACATCCTTATAAATTGTCATATCTATCTCTAATAGGTCCATGAAAATTGTATCATTCTCAATCCTCATTTGGCTTAGAACTCGATGATCCTCCAAATAAAATAATATGATATAATATTTACCTTTCATGGGTGGTAGTGTATTGAGAAATCATTATCCTTGAGAATCTCAAGCCTTCACCTCTATATAATTTGCATCGATTTCTATGAGAATTTTTATTTCATTATTTTTTGGTTCAAGTAGATCTCACATATTTCACCATAGATATAATGTTTCCATATTATAAATGTAAATATTACATCCACTAGATCATGATTAGGGATTGGATAGTTCTATTTGTGTGTTTGAAATTTCTTAATGAATTTGCAATAACTATATCATTTTGTATTATGATACAACCAGGTCCCTTCATTGATGCATGACTATATGAAAACCCCATAATTCCTAGATGATAGAATCAAAATATAATCATCGAATAATCTTCAATTTAGTTCACCAAATAATTCCTTACATTTCATTGTCAAAATAAGCTTCACCCCTTTTTGTGTTAGCTTGGCTAATGGGTTATCCAATAATTAAATAAACATGAATGAATCACTGATAATAAATTTCTCAACTAATGACAAAACGTAACTAAAGTATATCTATTAGTGTAGGAAAATTTGTTACTACATTTTTCTTTTTGGTGTCAATTGATATTCAAACATCATAAGAAATATATCCAAGAAATAATTTTTTTTGAATACATCAATAACACTTACTAAATATACCATATAATTATTCCCTTATAATATTTTTTATAATGATTCGCATGTGATTCTAATGATCTAATTATCTTTTAGAATAAACTCTAATATCATCTATGAATAATAAAAAAAGTCTTCAAAATATTTATTTCATACACTATTCATTTGGTTCGTAAAAATATATAGTACATTATTTAAACCAAATGGAATTACTATAAAATCATAATTCCAATACCTTCTCTAAAAATATGTCATTGTAATTTCAACCATATTTACTTGTAATTTTTGATAACCAAATGAATAAAAATATATGAAAATATTGGGCTCTCTATAGTTGAGAAAAAAAGTAATCAATGTGATGTAGATGATACTTTATCTTTATTGTAATAAAATATATTTCCCTACAGTCAATATAAAACCCCATAGATGAATATATCTTCAAAAAATAATAACAGCAGATCCTCATTGTGAAAAATGCGGGTGAATATTTCCTTTATTACCCAAATCCACTAGTTTCTTCTTTAGATCCACTAATTGATAGGGGTCATTATGTAGGAATTATTCTTTTTTGGTATTTCATCGATGATCAAATAAATAAAAAATACAACTAACCATATTAGGGGATATCTAGGAAATTTCTCATGAAATACATCAATTAATTTTTACAAAATATTTAAGTACTCTATTTTAAGACTACATTCTCCATCACATGATATAATTTTATCTTTTTCCCCCATAATTTAAATTAGTAGAGCTACTGGGGGTGGATCTAGATAAAAGTTAGGTGAGGAAGCATCATCTTTAAAGATGTGTAATTCTATATATTATTCAAAAATCACAATTTCATTCCTCTTGTAGTAATTTTTGACATCATATTGTGAGATCCAATACATACTGAGGATTATATCAAAGTCAACCATAGTAATGATAATGAGGTTGGCCCATAAAGTCAATTTGTGTACTATAATGGTGACTTCAGATCACGTTTTTGTTTCAATGAGACATTCCATAAGAGTTTTTACTGAAACATATATTATTAAATCAAAAGGGAAATGTATAAATTCCCTTGAAAAAATGGGTAGATAAAAAATAGTGCAATAATACATAATTAATTAATGAATTGGATCAATTTGATGAGAGGATTAGTGTACAATCCACCACCACATTTGGTAATTTTTACCTCCACTTTAGTGATTTAATGAAATTCATAATATAATGTTGGCATGTTCTATGGTATATTTCCTTGATGTTTGGGATATTAGTTTTTCATAGTGCCCCATGTAATTACAATTATAGAATTGGACATCATTAATTTGTTTCTTCCCCATGAATTTGTGATCCAAGGGAACACTATCTCCTCACATATATCAAACACCCAATACCTTCAAAAATTTCTCTTGGTTATTTTTTCCGTAGTTTTAACTAGATATAAATCGCTCAAACTACTTCTTCATCTTTGATTAAAAACCATTTTCATAGTGCTCAGATAACCTCTTCTTGTTTTGGTTTCCCTTGGTTTTGTCCTGAGATGAAATATAAAATCATGTCTCTTCACAGCCTCTGAGTGTGTGACTTCTATGAAGTGAAATGTTATGGATGGAATCATGACCTTGGAGATTTATATTTTTGAATCTTTTAACATAATTAGATGGTAGTTTCTTTTCAATATTCTAAAAATTCATGGTTTCTCCCAGAGGTTCAATGAGATAATTAAATATTTATATTCTATTTCTAGGCTTCCTTTTCTATATAAAATATCACATAGAGGATTTAAATACATATTCAAGAGGGGATAGGCAGGGTGAACCTCTCTCTGGTATGCTTTTTTATATTGTAGGGGATTATTAAAGTTGGTGCCTGACTAATCATGTAAATTTTGGTTGGTATCAGAGGGCGAAAATTGGAGGGGATTTTTATGCTCTATCACACATATTTTATGCTGATGAAATCTTGATCTACATAAGAGAGAAAAGGGTACCACATTATATATTAATGGAATTTTCTTACACAATGATTATGTTGCATGTTAAGTCATTAATTGTGGAAAATCATCTTTGTATTTGAGTGAATGAATTTTCATTTTAAGTAAAACTAGAATGGCTATGAATCTTTGGGTAAAAAGATGTTCTATCCCATTTAATTACCTTGGTTAACTGATTTTCTGGTGTAGTGTCAAAAGGTGTTACTTGGAAAATATTTCCCTGCAAATCACAAATCAGTTGGAAAGCTGGAAAATGAAAAATATGTCTTAGGTAGGGAGAATATGTCTGGTCAATTCAATCATTACATAAATGTTTATTTACTCCTTTCCCTTGTATAAGTGGCCTAGAAATATGCTTAAAAAGTTATGTGGCAGAATCAAAAACATTGTATCGACTTGATCAATTATTGTGAAGAAACTGGTAATAGTTTCTAGGAAAAACTGAATAAATATAGTAAAAATGGGTGGGTTGGGAATTAACGATTTCAGGATTTTCAATGATAGTTTGTTTAAAAAGTTTACATAGAAGATTTTATCGAATCCTGATTCCTCATTAATTTTTTTATAACTAGATTTGTTGGGAAATTGCAGAATGGGTATGTTACCTACATCCCATCCTTTTTCTGGACATCCTTAAAGAAATCTTACTCTAATCTCAAGTTTTATTCCAAATGGGTGTTGTATAAGTAGTCCTCTTTGAATTTTTGGACCACCACATTGTTGTATCATCCTATATTTGGTGATATTATCATACGAAAATATCTAAAAGATAAAAAAAATGATGAGTTTTATGAGGAATAACTTTCTGGAATTATGTCCAGACATATTTACATGGAAGACACTAGATATTTATTTAATGATTGTGATGTTCTAGTCCAGATTCCCAACCTGAATAGAATTTTCACCACACAAAAAAATCTATAATTCTTTTTGTGGGGATTCACTGCGTCCTCCAAACTAGGTTGTGGGTTTCTATAAACCGTTTATTCGACCATCTCGATCACTAATAATATAGAGAATTTGGAAACACTATCATCCTCTCTCGGTCATGTTGTAGCACTCTAGAATAAATCTAGTAGCGGTCTACATTTTCTGCTTTGAAGCAGATGAAACCATCCCTCGGATCATTATTTCTTTCAATTTTGCCTCATGGTTTTTGTCTTACATATAGGATGTCTTTCAATGTAGAACTTCCATATGATCGGTTGATGGACTGTTACAGTCTCTTTGAAAGGTTGATTGTAGTGAGCAGGTTTATTCTTTGCTAATGGCAGCGGAAATTACTAAACTGGATTTCATATGGAAGTCAAGAAACGACCTGATTTTCAAAAATACCAAACCATCATTTCATGTTGGTGTTCTGTATTTGCAACGGGCTATCCAAAGTACTTTTAATATTAAAACTAGTTCTATGAGGAATTTTGTTTATGAGCTTGTTATATTTTGGCCTCTTAGTGTTAATAGCCAGATGAAGAATCCATTGATGGTGAAATATATTCGATGGATACCGCAACATACATATTGGATAAAGGTCAATGTTGATAGATCTTCTTCTGGTGCTCCGGGTCTCTCTGTATGTGGTGTTGTCTTCCGCACCTATTCAGGGTGTGTGAAAGGGTGATTCCTTCATTATATTATTAATGGATTTTCTATTGAAGCAGTTCTCTGGGATATGATTAAGGAAATCATGTATGTTTTCCATTTAGGTTGGCATGATTAATTAATAGAGTTAGACTCATCATTTGTAGTTCAAATTCTGAATGATCGTTCCAAGGAATGTTCCATAGAAGATTCTACCTATCTGGACTGGCTGACTTCATCTCCTAGACTCACTCTCCCTTAAGGTCACACATGTTTATCACGAATCTAAACAGGTGGTGGATTCTCCTCAAAAATTGAAATCTCTAAGGTCACCTCTAATTGGTCCTTTATTTTACCTAAGTACTGGGATAGTCTTGTTCATGCTGACTATTGTGGTGTGGTTTACACTCTTCTTTTTAGAGTAGCTCTGTGATGTCCTGTCCTACACATTATCATTTTTATGAGATTTTTTTAGGATAAGGCTCACCTGACTCCAGGTCTTCTTGTTATAATCTCTAATAAACGTGACTAAACATGTAAAGGCAACTTCATAATCATGAACACTCTCTTATTCATTTGTCATTATGCTATTGAACATTCTATTTATCTTAATTTGTTGATCATGAGGGAAATATTTATCTAATTGTGTCTCTTTAAAAGTTATATATTCCATACATTCTATTTCATATTCCTCCCCAGTATTCTAGATCATGTCCAACCACTTATTGGCATCACCACTGAGACAATCGACTGCAATTGTAAACATTTCTATATCACTGCATCCCATGGATATAAATATCTTCTCTAGAGACTTGTTCTACCGCTAATCTTTAATAAGATTATTATTCCCACTATATTATAGGGGATTCTATAACATAAATCAATCCAACATAGAATGTTCTCTCTATAGAATATGTTTCTCTATTCTGGAAAGGATATTTTTTATAAACTGATTATCATTACCTAGTATCACCAATATTTTATCAGTTCCAATAATAGATATAGTGGTTTCCTTAAGAGAGAGGCCCCTTTAACATATTTCAGTATAGACACCATTCATCCATCTAGATTCCATTTCTAAAAAATGTCATACACCAGACTAGTTATTAAAATCATGAATTTCAAATATGGTATAACAATCAATACAAATTAAAAATTATGCAACATAAATCATAAAAATCTGTTACTCTGGTGGCACGTTTTCCTTTAAATCTATCATAATGGTTTTTAAGGAAAATGTGAATTATCCTAATCATATCTCCTAGGAGTTTTAAACCATGTGTATTGTAAAACCCATTTTCATGTACTAGGTTACACCAAGTCAGGATTAACACACATTTTCAGTATTGATACCCTTAAGTACATCTATTCCAGAAACACATCACGTTGTAGTATCCAAATTGGTATGTAGTCCTTGGAATTCCCACATAATCTCAACCCTTCCAAAATTATAGGATGTTATTATTTATATAACCTCATTGTTTCTCTTGGTATTTTTTCCCAAGTCAATTTTTTCTAAATCTACTAACAAATATTGATGCTAAACATCCATTGATACCAACAATAATTCCCAGAACCAGTGTCAATGAATTATTTTATTATATAGGAATTCTTAAAAGGAATAAAATATAAAACAATTGATCAATTTTACTCTTTTAAATGATATATTACATACATGATACCCATAATACATTGGATAATGAAAATAAGGAATTACACAAGTAAAAAATCATCATCCTTGAAATTCATTTAGTGAATTCATTTTCATAACATCAGGGGAGGAAACATAATATGGGTGATACCAAAACCTCAATAAGGGTATAAAAAAAAGGAATTAATAATGAATTTTTAAGATTTTGTCAACATTGAAACATAAATAACATATGACAAAGGTCATTCAAATAACTAGATAAGGAATAATCAATATGGCAAGGTAAACTACTAAAACACATGTCATTTAAAAAATAAACAGAGAATGAATTGAATCCATATATGTTATGATATAAAAATATCATGTATAATAATAATGATAACATAAATACATATTATGGAAATGATTAATTATTATATGAATCCTCTAAGGCAGATGAAAAAATATACCATCAAGACCTTTTTTACAAAGGTTTAAATCAACCAGTAAAACCTATTTAATTTTTTCCAAATTATTTTTCTTTTGGGAAAATGTCAATTAATAAAGGGTAAAAATAATGTATGTTCCCCAAACATCATTTTCATTCCAAATAATTCTTAATATTAAATAAATGAAATAAATTATATGCCTTATCAACTAAAGGTATTGGATAAAGAATATAGTTTTATCAATATTTCCCTACATAACAAAATAATCATCTAAGTATATACCGTATGTAATAATGATATAAAATTTATGTGTGAATAATGATATGAAATGAAAATGGGTTTTTATTTACCGCACATTAAAGTGAATTGGTTAGTAACAAAGATTAAGTCTCAATGGATTGTCTATTGAGACGAAATACCTTACTTTTTGTTTCCTTCTAATGGGGACATCTATTAAAATCAACTAAAATGGTTTTAATATTGTTAAAAACTTATTACCAAAATATATTAGACTTTATGATATCTTATATGATCTTATTATGATACTATATTACCATTTGTCATAAATATTTCAGTATTTTTATTATTTCAGGTGTTAAATGCCAAGTTTAATAATTATGTTTTGAAATGTTATTTATTATTACCATTAAATAAATCATGATTTAATCATCTAAAAAATGAATAACCTGATTTAATTATCATATATATTCATTATATATGTATTTATAATATTCCATAGTATTTGGAGATTGAAAATAAAATGCACTGTTAATGGAGACGGTATGTTTTACGTTCGCATGAACGCTATATTCTTCTCATGGTCATATTAATAAAATGAAAGGTAAATGATATATATGTACGTTATATTCCAGAAGAATATAAATATCATATATATCACATATTTTTAATAAGCATTATTTTGTACAATACATGTTGAATATGAACAAATCATGTCGCTTTTACGATGCTGTAGTCCACACTTCCACTAACGATGCTATCATATTTACAAAAAATGGATAGTATAATGGTATGTGAAATAAAATAATTATAGAAAAAAATGACTTAAAAACCAAATATATATATCTCATAGAAATAGTTTATCCATCATAATGGCCAACCATGATAGGTGGTAAAGGATAAATGAACCACATTGTTTCACAAGGAGGTAGTTCACCATACACAGACGGTAAATTCATTACTGATTTGATAGAAGTGTGTGTACGAGTAGTTCAAACACACCAGATAAAACATATAATTATATTTTTTCTATTAATATAATTATATAGCCAAGTAATAATAATAAATGAATTAGTCTTAAAATAAGTAAAAATAAAGTGAAAGTTAAAGAATGTTACTACTTGTTTGGGTCACATCTTTTGGATTAAACGATGAATAATATTTAGTTTTATTTATTCCAAAAGTGAGGATTCTACGATTAGGGTAGGGATATTTAGATATTATTTGGTCCTGTTTTCATCAATATATAATTCCCAATGTGGCGTGAGGATGTAAGGGATGAGGTATCCTCCTATAATCAAGGTGAGGGGCACTTTTCGATCTATAAATCAATTAAATTAATATAAATTAATTATCAATTCCAATGGGATCCAATGTGGGTTATTCATACTATAAAATGATTATGGGATGAAATAATATCATCTTATAATTTTTAGACATGTTTACGTCGTATTATTACACTTCTCTTTTGTCTGGTACCCTTGATTATACCCTTCAACTGTTAACCAGAAAACATTTATTTACATTGTTTAAGGGTCAATTTAGTTACTATGAAAAGAAAAAATAATGATAAATGAGTGATGGATGAAAGTTTCAACTATATACCAATAATTATTATGAAGTTTATATTTTCATGAAATTTATATCATATAAAAAAATATTTTTATATTTTTAAAAATCATTAATTTCAATTTTTCCAATATTCAATTTATTACTTTTTAAAAATTATCAATAAAAAAGACAACATTAAAAAATACCCATTTAAAACAAACCTAATGTTTCTAGGAAACCTATAAAATTATTTTATGACATAAATTATATGAAATTATATTTATTTAAGTATTTTTAATATAATTTATTTGATATGTTGGTTAATTAAACAATTACTACATCATCATTATTCATCCCTTTAAATTAATTATTTAATTCCTAAAAATAAAAAATTAATCAAGATGAAGATGAACTGTTAATATTTATAATTACTATTTATAGATTAATTTATCTTTTAATAACTATGTATAACAACTGTAAAAATCATTAAAAAAATGAGTGTAACATATTGTACATTCTTTAGAATAAAATACAATAAAAGAATTAAAGACATACATGTGGGTCCAAGGGAATATAAAATTTTCCAAAGGATTCCTTTTGTTGACACTAAATAATCTTATAAATTATTAAAACTATTAGGTTAGTTTTATAATATTTATAATATAATTTTTATCATTAATTGCATGATTTACCCTTAACCATGATATTGAAAAATATTACTAATGTTTCTATACATATTGTCCAAAAATAAAAGGGCCATATTTTCATTAATTTGAAATTATATTTAATGGTATGGAATATATTTTTATAAATAAAAAAAATTAAATTGAATGAAATTATTTAAAAATTTTCTCATTGATGGAACAATAATACAAGATATAGAGTACAAATGTTAAAAATATTGAATTTTTTTATATAAAAATCCAAGGTGAAATTGGTTATATTGAAATAAATTGGATTAAATGGTAAAAATATTATCTAGTTATAATTTATAACAGATTAAATTTATAAATTAACACTCTAAATAAATTTTATGAAAGATATTTTTTCAATTAAAATTCTATATTTTATCAATATTCATCAAACATGAAACATATAAAAACAATAAAACATTTTCATACAAAGTAAATTTTAGTATTTTCGTTTAAAAGAAGAATTTTATTTATTCAAATATAACATATAAATGTTCCAAAATTTTAATTCTAAATAAGTCATCCATTAAAATGTAATAAAACTCATTTTATAAAAATATAGCATTTATGTATAATATCACGTTTGTTATTATCTTATTCCCATAAAATATTATAAATGAATATCAAAATATTTCATTGGATATATAAAATAAAAAGTTGCTGTATAATTCCCTAAAAGACTTAAAATTTCATTTACTATGTTAGACATGACTAAATAATTTTTTATTAAACTTGGTGTTTCGTGTATTGAAAGATATCCCAAAAAAAACTAAATTTATTCATAATTGAAAATATGGTGATGTCATGGGGTGATATAATCTTTGTATCTATCTCTCCCTATATTTATTTATTTATTCATTTTCACAGGCCTTCTAACTTAGGATAAAGTTTCTATGGTGGCCTGGTGGCCTTGAAGAACCTGAGCTCGACTTCTTGTTTTTATTTACTTATTTCATTTGTAATATACTACATGCGGGAATGATTTTATTTTAGATTCATAGAATTTATTATTATTTATAAACATTTGGTGTGTATTAATAAGTATATCTCACACCATGTTCAATCATTCATTACACATGGGTACCCCAGTGGACCTCATGTTCACAATTCCAAAGACCATCACAAGTGAAGTGCATTATAAATGGGAGTTTAGAGCACTTCACTAAGCCAGTGCTCGAGATGCTCATGGAGTTATTCTTTGGTATTTTATTCATTTTTTTCCAAAATTATTTTCCTTCTTGTTCCTTAATTCATCATATAGAAATGCATGAATGATTTTTTATTTGGAAATGGATATTTTTACTTAGTTATTATACTTATCTTCTTCTACCCTATCTTTGTTTATACTATATCCGTTGTTGTCTGATGTTTTTTTCATTCATTCTATCTTTATAAAAATATGATACTCTAATTAAAAGGGAATAATCTATACCATAATTACACATTATCCCCTCATTGATGGCTGGAAACCTATATCGTTTGGGGAGGCATTTTTCTTGTCATGTGACAGAACAGATCGAGAAACCATTTTTCTGGCTCCTAGGTCAAGATGTTAGATGTTGTTTTAAACATTAATTCATTTTTAGTGGTTCAATATAATAGTTTGATGTATATTAATGGTTTTGTGAGATATAATTATCTTAGGATCTATAAAATAGCTATAGGAGTTGATTCACACTATGAATATATATTCAATATGTGAATGGTTTCCAGGTAGAATCCTTAAATTATCAATGAAGGTGTTCAAAATAATTCATGTCATTGAATTGTATTCACACTCTAAATGGTTTTTAATGTTTTAAGATAGAGAGTCCATATTCTCTTCATATTCTCTTTTCTAATATTATTCATCCATAATAATAAATACACACCATGAATGGAGTCTATTACGATTAATTAAATTATTTGAGAACTAATTATTTCACCTTTTTAATACATCTTTCTTTCCAAAACCTTAGTCTTTCCCTAGACTATTTTGGCAATCAAATAATCAGTAAAGTATAATTTTCTTTGGATCATTAAGCGTTGAATATGTACAATTGGTTTCTTCGTCTCTTTTAAACATAGCTCATTGATTAAATTTGATCTCTTAAGGTATTCTAAATCCATTCCTCCACATTAGTGTGTCTTTTCTCTTATATATTTATCCTAGAGCTCTCATATGATGGAATTGGGATAGTTATAGGGTTAATTGGCATGCTACATGACTCGGGTAGAGATTATTGACATCATAATGATATTTCACTTGAGGTAGGGAGTTGTTAACATATAATGCATATGTAAATAGTGTTTCCTTGATTTTGTAGTGTGTACATAGACATTTGAGACCAATTAATAATATAATTCAAATGTTGATTTTGTTTGTCTGTACAACCCATGAGACTTATGCTTTATGTGATTCATATGTGATGTGTGTGTATCCCATATATTGGGTAGACCTTGAGACCTATGCTTGATGTGATCTTGTTCTTGAAAGCGTGTATAGACTCCTGACACCTATTCTTGATATAATTCACATGTGGATGTGTGTTTGATATCTAATTATTTCTTCACATGAATTTCTTTTGAAAATATTTTTTTATAGAATTTTGTGTAACATGGTTAGCTTATATATCATGGAAATTTAATGTCCATGTTGGGTTGTATGGTCTGGTCACTCCATTAGAGTGGTAGTGTGGATGATGCGATGGCTTTCACCAGAGTAGTGAGGTTGGGTTTACTTGTAGTGGTGTATTTTCATATAGCTGTGAGATTGGGATGAAATTTGGATTGCATATTTCCCTTGATTCATGATATGGAACATCATGTGTATTTTTTATTAAGGTGGGAAATAATATACCATCACGGTGGATGTGGACAGATGATCGGTTTGCCAAGAATGTGGGATAAAGGTAAAACATTACCTATATTATGGTGGTAAATAATGTATAGTTGGCCTTCAAGGACTCTACATGTGTGTTCACGTGTATTTTTTATTATTTTTTATTTTAACATTGATTATTTTCAAGGACTACAATTGGGTATATATTGGAATTATATTATGGAACCATTGGTGGTTCTCTACTAGGATTTATACTCACACCCTACATATAAATCTCATACATATTTAGACATTAGGATTTGGAATCACGTAAAAAGTTAGGGCCCCACTACGGATGGTTGAGAATGAGTTTTAGAATGGTGTGGTATGATGGGGGTGGACTCTATGTCCGAGATAATTTTTTGTAATCTACCAAGTTATTTATCTATTTTAGTACATTTAACCCCCATTTTTAGGAACCCCTATTTTTTTGGATTGTATAGTTGTTATATTGTCACTATATTATTATTTTTCATATTATTTTGTCTATTATTTTTTTCTCTTTTATTTTATTAATTTATGGTTTTCTAATACCATTGGTAAATTTTCACAATGATTTTTCTCAGTACCACACTTCTAGTCTGAAACCTCTTAAATACGAGGTGGTCTACAAGAGGTCATGTAGTACTTTGGCCTCGAATCGAAGATTTGGGTTGGGGTGATACAAAATGGTATCTGGGGAATCACCTATTTCGTCAGATTTTTTATTATTTTTCCTTGTTATGGGACAAATTAGACAATAGATAAGATGGATACGACTCATTAATGGGAATTATGTCAGTTCGTGGTCAAAACTATATAGTATACCTACGAGTTTCCTATAAAGTAGGATTGATGTAATTTTTTTCATTTTTAAAATTGATAAATTCACCTTGGGTAATGCACATGATTTTTATATTATGATTTCTATAATTTTTGGGATATTTCATGTATCATGATTTTAAAATTAGGTTTATATGAAAAATTATCATTTCCAGAATTATATAGGGTTCAATTGATTGAATACCGTTTGAAATTATGATTTGTGAATTTTTGGTATGTTATTAATAACAATTAATTACCAAAACCTGAGAATGTTATGCTAGTTTTATTTTTATAGTTATGAATAATTTTCATGTACTGGAGATTTGACTTTGACCATCGGTATTACTAAGGGGAATAAAACTTATGTATGTGAGTAGCCACCTAGGATATGTAACAGATAGAAATATTATTATTTTTAATATGAATCACATAGGTTATTACATTAAGACAGATATTATATGTTTTATAAGCATTTCATTGACATTTTAGATAATTCCACCTTAGATACAATTAATGGGTTCACCTGGTGAGGTAAACTAGAATTCTCCCACAAGGGGATGCTTCCATATTACACCACTTTATTTACTAGAGTATGTCATTGGGCATGATCATATAGGTGGTCTATAAATTCATTACATTGATAACATCCCACCTTAAATGTTCTTCATAGTTCCTACCCAGTGTGGAGGAGCTCAATGATTATGTTTAAACAACACGTATAACATCCATCTTCATTATCCTATGGCATCCTAGGATACTGGAGGTCCTATGGATGATATAGACTAGATATACACCATGAAGAATATATATGACTTAGTGGAGACACCATAGGACTAGAAGTTCAATACTAATACTTTTATGCTTTATAGACCTACTAGGTGGTGGGGGTGTTATGAATTACAAGAAGATGTGATGAGATGACATTGGAAAATCTCAAGGCCTGTTCTTCATTGAATTATTCCCTAATTCAATGAATCATTATTCTGATAAAGAGTACATAGAGGTTTTGTGGGAAATGAATTTGGTATTCGCTTATTCTACACAGTTCACCGAGCTACTTCATTTTTCACCTTTTTTGGATAGAAATGTACTGCATAGGTCCATGATGTTTGAGATATATCTTCATCCCTTGTTTAATAATTTAGTCATAAATTCTAATTTGATTAATTATGTTGTGGTAGTTTTTAAATATCTAGATATTGAGAAGGATCTAGAAGAAGATAAATTTATTTTTCAGGTTTTAGTATTTACTGGGCAATGTTTTGGATTTCTCAGTGCTTCCTTAACATCCTCCTTGGGAAATAAGAATACGAAATCTGAGGAAATGATCCAGGATGGTGGACAACAGTCACAGTAGATAATGTGTTCTTATTCTCCCTCAATGATAGATGTTTCCTCTAGGTTCTACCATTTTATATTTAAGCAACACCTTCTCAAATACTTTCGTAATCCTACCAATAATTACAACTAGCATGGAAAGTTGGGACACCATAAGTTATTTTTTGTTATGGATTCCAAAATGGGATCAGTGAGGTAAATAAAAGATGTGGGATGAGATATTTAGTATTAGGTGAAGATTCCATAGGTGTGCTTGAATCTGGTGACTCATTAGACTCACGTGATAGTTCACATAGCTGACTTGGTCAATGTATATGTGGATTACCATATTTCATCTAATGGAAGAGTAAAACCTTATATGGATCAAGGTTCAATCATGATTACATATAAAATCTCTATTTATTGGATATATGTTCTCCCTATTAATTACTTATTAATCAATTTATTAAATGGTTAGTCATTCTAGTTAAATTTATTTATAATTTACTCTATATCGATACACCCTTGGGGAAAAAATTGAACTCCCGTATATTTTCCTAGAAGACCCCATAGTGATTTAGGTTTATGGTTATGTGTGTTATTTTATAATTCTATACATTTCCTAGTTTTATGTGATCCTTAGTATGGACTAGTTGACTAGTTATAGTGAACATGTCAATTGTTATCAAAAATAGGTTTCCCTTACAATGTCTAAGGGATTGAATTTTGTATTGGATGATGAGTAATATATTAAAGCTAGAAAAGGGAGACAATACCCTAATTATATTGGTGTTATTATAATGTTGGTAAATGGTATGATCCTTATTATATATTTTATTTTTACACTCTCCACTTTTCCTCCTATGATAAAAATATACCAAGACATATTTCAAAAAGATTTCTATGGGTTACCTAAAAAATGGGAATGTTTTTTAAATTTAAATTTTCTAAAGTATGCATCCTATATCTATCCTTCCCTAAATTATGGAACCAATTTATTTTAAAAAGTTTAAAGTGAAATTTGAGTATTTTTAATTTCTGGGATTTATCTGACCGAGAAATTCACCAAGGGTTTCAACAATATTGTTATATATGATGGGAGAATGTGGTCATCCTAGTTATGTAAAATAAATTAATTTAAATCTAGTTACTAGAAGAAAATGTTACCAATAACAATGGTTGGGAATTTTTTTTATTAGTTAATGGGAGCTCAATGGTTCCCATATACTGATTTGTGGTTGAGATTACATCATATTTGTTTCATTGAGGCTAACATACTAAAGATAACATTTCAGAGTAGATATTGGATGTATGAGTATCTTATTATGTGTTTTGGTGTAAAAAATTATCTAGTGGTGTTCATTTCCATTATAAATGGGGTATTTATCCAATATTTTGTCTCCTTCATCAATTTGTTCATTATTGATGTCCTGGTATGTTTAAATACCTCATAATCACACAATAGAAATATGGAAATTAAATAACGTACACATTGTGCTCATGAAAATTATACCATGATCCTGAAATATCACATTTGAATCCATTTGGAGAGGTTCCTTTGGAATTTTTTTTATGTGGTGAGAATTAATATTTATCTACAGAATGTAATTGATTTTATGTATTAGGAATAACAGAGTAACATCCTTCATATTTATGGTCTCCTATTATTGAATGGGTATAATTGGTGTTTCATTCATAAATTTTTCTATTCAGAAGAACTCATGAACATGCTTACCATGAAAGGATGATGACTTAATAGAGCGATCAATGTGAAGAATCCTTCCTATAAATGAAGGGGGACTAAGATCCCGTCAAATTATCATTTTTCTTGCACAAGAAGTTGGGTATCTAGTGTATTATGATGCTTCAAGTGTTGACTTGGGAGATCACTTGATTTACAATGGTCATTTACATTCTTCTAGGCCTCTCTAGTTGTGACCCCATGAGAAGAACTACCCTACTCAAGACATGGGTTTAGATTTCATGGTTTATGCATTGACCTGTTGGAAAGATTACTTTTTCATTGATAGATTTTTCTTTATACTAGCCACTAATGTTTTTATTATACCTTATTCTTAGTGGTACATAAATCATAATCAATGGTCATGGGTAGAGTAATTAAAGATGTTCAAATTTCAAATGGTGTGTTCTTTTAGAGAAGGTAATTTTTTCAAATTCTCTAAGAAGGAAGATACATTATAATGTAAAAGAAAAAATTTGATGATGAGTAGAAGCTGATGGATTTTCTTAAATACTATAAATTTTTAATTACTGGGCATTAGGGTTAACTTTATTGTTCACCCATGGCAATCAGGTCCTTATTTTTAGATCTGGTAAAGGCTAGTCCTGAATTTTATCTATATGAATTATGATGTGTGGATGGTTGGTGACAGACGAATTAACTCTAGGATAAACCATAAATGAATATGATATTCTTTACATTCATATATAAAGAGTGGTTCCTCCATCCATGAGAGTGTAAATTATGATGGACCCTATTGATTCAAAGTGGGTAGTGAACCAGGGGTCAAACAAGATGTATCATTATATCATCAATATATTCTATTTAACCATCATGAAGAGGGACTTGACAAGTTTACTCTCTCATTGATTGACATGTCAGAGGATATAAGCTGAGAATTCGTCTCTTGGAGAATTACGTTAGACATTTATTATACCTATGTCTAAGTGGGATGAGGAAATAATGGAATTTACAACGGGTTTTCCCAGAACCATAAGAATTATACATTCTATTTAGGTGATATTTGATCCGATTACCATGGTAGCACATTTCATTCTAATTCAAGAGAATCATTCGGTGGATAATCTTCCAAACCTCTATATTAGATATATTTTTTTTGAAAATATTTTCTTTAAGAACCCTTACCCATGTATCTTGGAGATTCATCGATACATTATTAACATTTCATAATATATATGAAATCACATCCCAAAAGACTGAATAGTTTATTAGTCATGATAAAATAGATACATATTTGAAATTCAAATTATATTTGGGGATTAAAAATCAAAAATTATTTTCTTTGAGAACCCCATTATTTCTCTTTATGTAACCCTTCGTACAAATCATAGTAATCCTCTTTGGCACCGGGGGAAAATAAAAAAATAAAAAGTGGGTGAGATAATATTCTTAGAAAGGGTTCTGTAATATGGAATAAAAAATTATCAATTATATTAGTTAACCTATAAAGGTAAATATCTTAAAAAAAATTCCATGAAATCCATAGATTTATAAGGAAAAGGAATCAATAAATTTTTCCATAGTGAAATTATCCTACATAATAAAAAATGAATGATTAATTATAGGAATGATTAATAATTTTTATCTCATGCATAAGAAACATGAACCACTACCATCAATACCTATCACAATATGGTTTAATAATTGTGGTTAAAACACCATTTGGTCCGTTATTTTCATCTCATGAGGCAACTGCTACATCGAGGGGTTATCTATAACTTGGACCCGCCCATGTATTTAATCAAAAGAATTCATTATATATAAAAAAGTAAAACATTCCCATACACATTGAGGCATTTTAATAAAATTATGATAATGAGATTTCTGATATCAATGGTGATGTATATATACCTCATAAAATAAGGTCGATGGATAACATCAAAATATTCCTCAATGAAGGAATATTGAGATAATGTCCCTTCAAAATAAATACGTTATGTGTTTTCACTATAAATGAACATAAAAAAGTTGAAATAAAACATGATATAATAAATATTTACATCACACATAACCCCAACAAGATATAATCAATGAAATGGACATTTAACCAAATGAATGAAAGTTGAGTTATGAAATCTCTTACACTTGTAATAATTCAAATTTTATTCCCTATAAATTAATAATTATCAAATGAAACATCTCATAACATCATAAAAAAATTATTGATATAATAAGTGAAAAATGTAATAATTACACCGAAGACAAGTAATGTGTGGGGAATAAGACATATATCTCACAAAAGTAAATGTGAGATGATAAAACAGTATACCTCATCCTTTCCAATACTTTTACATAACTTATATACATGTATAATAATTTGAAGAATGTTATTGACCAATTTAAGAACAATATCCACATTTATAGTACCTTATATTATAATTTTATAACATATTATGACCCATTCATTCTTAATATTTTTTTTATTTTCATGGTATCAAGTGTATTTGTTTCAATGTTTGGAGATCAGTTCATTTCGGTATAATATAGGATTATCTTTTAGAATGAAAATACAAATCCAAAAGTATAAATGGAATAGTATTATTGAAAATCATTAAGTTTAAATGATTTCATAAGTCATTTTTATTTATAACATCAGGACGATTCATTAAATAATACATTAATGATACACTTTTAGTTTATTTTGGCTGTTTTCTTGAACACCATGTACTAGTTTCATTTTATTTAATATTTTGAGAATTTATTAGTTTAAGAACCAGGTATAGGTTATAATTTAATTATTGCAATATTATTTAACTAGAATAATAGTTTATTGACCATCCATGAAAGTGGTAAGGGAAAATGAACAAAAACATTTTTCCCAGAGGTGATTAACTGGTACTACATGGATAATAGTTTAGTTTTATTTAATAATAAGTGTTAATAAATGGTATGGTTATAATTATCGTCCTAAGAATAATTAAATTATTCTATTTACATGATTTTTTAACTATTATTCCAGGATGAATGTAATAGTTGACTACAATGTAGAATAAGAAAATACAATAAGAGCGGTTCTTTGAGAAAATTAACACTTGAATATAACCTCCTTGAAAGATCATTGGGGAACATGGATTTTTGAATTTTGGTGAGACCAGCAGCAATTGGATGTTGGGGGAGTGAGGAGGGGTTATTTTGAAAGAAATTATTGGTACTAAAGGGTTATTGAGTCATAATATAGTGATGAGGTGTGTTATTTATACACGAGGTGTGGTGGTTTTAATTGATTAAAATAATAATTATTTTATTTTTAACGTCATCCACATTTAGGTGGCATTAATTTCAATGAATTGTATTGTAAAATATTGTTTTTATTATATTTTGGTATTAAAATATCTTATCCACCAATTAATATATTTATTGTTTTGTATTTTATGCTTTTATCTTTTAACATTAACAATTATCACTATTTTACCAATAAGTCGGTAAATAATTTTTTCACCACCAAATTTTTTTCGTAAAAAACATGACATTAAAATAAAATTTTGAAATTATTATTCCAAATATTGAATACATTTTACCTAACTCAATACATATAATTTGTAGAATTAGATGTAAAATTAATCCCATAGACACAACAAAAAGGTGTCTTATTGAAGTTCAAAGATCAAATGTTTGAAATGTTTTTATATTCATTTTTAATGATAAATAGATTACATTGAAATAAATATTATGTATGTATCATTAATTGAACTAATTATACTCTAAAATAAATATAAAACATATCTCAACTTTAAAAATAAATTAGTAAAAATGTAAACATTTAATTAAAATTTCTTAATGTTCATTATTCATCAAAAAATTAAACCTTTCCAAATGATACCAAAATTTAATCCTAAGATATTTTTAAATTATAATTCCAAAAGTAAATTTTCTTTTCAAATAGAATTTATAAATGTGAAAAAAAGTTATATTTAAAGTCACTGCACCCTCGAGAGATGAAAAAACTACCTTCGAAAAAATATAGATTTTTAGGCCAAAAATATGATGTATTACTATCTTTATGCCTATAGGACATGTAAGAAGAATTAAAAAAAATGTATTTATTAAATATAATTAAAAAATAATATCTTTCACAAATAGAAATTAATTCAATTTATTTATATGAAATTCCATTTTGGGCATAAAATTGTTTTCTTATAAAAAACACCTTATATGTTTAGTTGGTTCACTTTTAATTTTTATATAAATGGTAACTAGAAAAATATATTTTTTCAATTTACTTAATATAATTAATTACCTCCATTATAAATATTAAGAGGTATTTATTTCAATTAAATTATAATATTAAATCACTTATTTAACCTCAATTTTCATTGTAACTTATGTTGTCGAAAAAATATTTTGTTTAAGAAGATGCATACCCTAAAATAATGGGGTGTCACATTATCCTCTCCTTCAAAAAATTTCATCCTCGTAATTTAGAACTGCTCTTCAAAAATTAATGTTTCACACTTGAAAATTTCATTTTGTGAAATCCACATCATAATATTATAAATAAATCATTCTCTTAGTATGTGGGAAATGAAAATGTGAAGGTCACCATAAAAAATAAGTTATTGAATATGATGAAATTAAAGAAATTATAAAACTAGGGATTGGGAGATATATCATGCTATCATGTTATGATGGAAAGTTTTAGAGAACATGGTCATCATAAATTATACCATAACAAAACAATTAAGATTTGATGGATTAATGAGACCATTTATTTCTTGACGATAAAATTAAACGAAGAGAATTTTTTATTCAAAATTTATTTCCCATATAAGAGGGATTATTTTATAATCTAGATAATAACTTGAGAAAAATAGAATTACATTTTTACATTCTATGTGATAAGAATAATATCTTACATTTTTTGATCTTATATCAAATTTCACATTATCCATTACACCATTAAATGAATGTTCATGATGATTTTTTTGTCCCTAAAGCACATTAATGGATCATAAGATCCACAAGTCATCCTTGAGACTTTAAAAGATTACAAAAAACAAAAATGTTTAGAACATGATATCATATAAATCGTACATTATCCTCAAAATATAATATACAAGGATAGACATAATCCATTCAAAAAAATTAGGATATTGACTTATGTACAATACAAAAACAAAAATTCACAATCCTAAAATTTATAAGGAAGGTTACATGATTTCCAAAATATACATTATTTTCTCCCCTACAAATAATTTATTTCTTTTTTTCACAAACCAAATATATGAATACCTTGATCACTTTGTAACCTTAATACAAAAAATATGCTTCCAAAAATAATATTAAAAGTTTTGGAATATATTCCTTAAATCCAAACAAGTAGTTGACCTAGAAAAATGAAATAAACTATAAAATCAATAACAATAATCATAATCCCCAATATTATCCCATAAAAATATATTTATGTCAACATAAAACAAATATTAAGGTTATCTTCCCCAAATCATGTGTCTTACAAAATATCAAATTACTAAAGAATCACTTCTCTTGGATACTGGTACAATTCATTACATGCTTCAAATCTTTAATGAAGAAATACAACAATGAAATCCTTATATATTAAATAATTCCTATAAATAGTACCTTATTTATAAGGTACCAAAACAACATAATTCCTGTATCCAATAATAATCACATTAATAAATCTTTTATATCTATGGAAATAGAGAATGATTTACCACAATCCATATGCTTTTTTTGAGGTATACTTCTGTTAATATTTGGGAATTGTTTTGAATAGTTACTTATTTCACTACAATTGAAACATAGAATATCATTCATTTCAATATTCCCTTTTAAATTATTTTTCTTGCTGACCCTTTAATTTTCAATAATAATAAATTACTAATCCTTTCAACATTTTCAAGAGTCATTATTTCCACATTTATCACATATGGGAAAATCCTCCATTACTTTATTCCCTTTTCCCATGATTTCACATGTCATATTATTGTAATTTTTCATCTAATTGAATCTAAAATACGTGGATAATTTACTCTCTATAAGAATTTCACATAAAACCATTACATGATCGGATGTAAATTTTTGATAATCCAATAACATTTGGAAACATAACTTGGTACCTTTAAAGAAATAGTCAACCATAAATTTGGTGTTTTCTGTGTTATTATTACCATAACATTCTAGCCTTGAAATGTTAGCTTCATAAGATAGTATACATTCTTCATCATTCTGATTGAAACTATAGAACTTTATCTTTATCTCAATCTGATTTTCATGGGGGAAATATTTTCCAAATAATGTCTCCTTAAAATATTTCAATTCCATTAGTCATATTTCCACTTCCTCCATAGTATTCTACATTGACATCCACCACTGATCATGTAACACCCCAGGTAAATAAAGAATATGACATCTTTATATTTATCCATATTTTTGAATAAAATATTAATATGACTTTAAAGGGGATGCTATGCACGATGGCGTACCCAACACACAACAACGAGTTTCTTGGGAATATTACGTTTCACTCTAATAATAAAATAATATTATTTTAAATGGTAGTTAACATATAGCCATTGTATTGGAAAGAATGGATAGAAATAACTAAAATATGATTATATATGTTTTTAAATGTTTTTACATTTATCCAATAAAATATAAAGGCTTAAAATACAGAAAGAATTCAATTTTAGGCGTATATGCCCATGTTTTCACTAAAGGTTCACTTATCGCCTTTTGATGGAGAACCATAATTAAACATAGTTTTTTTCACACTTATACATTATACTGGACCAAATAAAACTCTTCTTACGAATTGGGACATCAAAATTTACTTTTTGTAAATTTTTGGTATTTTTTCCGATAAAGTTCATTTTTTAATGAATAGTGTAAAATGTTGTATTTTAATTCAAAACCTCTTTTTAATCTAATATATTTATATGGTTATATTATATTTTCAATTGGTTTTAAAGTGAAATTAGAATATATTTTTACCATTAAATACAATAGTGGTCGTTGGAATTAATTTCACTTTGAAATCAGACTTAAACTATTGTCAATCTTTTGATACTTATTGTTTAATAAAAACACGCTATTTGCTCTGACAACGGGAATTAATTATTAAATTAATTAATGTGGCTTATATGTTTTGAATTTTGTAAAATAGACTTAATTTTTGAATTCAGAATATCAAATATAGCTTAGGGTGAATTTTTGGGATTTTTCTGAAAAACTTCAATTTTTGATGAATAGTGAAACCACTAAGTGGTACTTATAAAAACTGATTTTTCCATTTAAATGAAAATTTTCAATCTTTGTGTTTTTAATTTAAAAAATCCGACATACATGGTTGTCATTAATAAGTAAAATGTGGTTCAATGGGATAAAAATAATTTTTTGGTGAATAGTAACTTATTAAGTTTTTAATCGCGATTAAAGGTAATTAGTGTAGTTTATGGTAAGACTAATATTTTAATAAAATGAAATGACCTAGACACATGTCCTAGCCTAATTGGATGTTTCATGGCCGACCAGGAAAATCCATGGGTCAACTTGGGGACCCCATGGAGCCACTTTGGTTGGGAAATGACATAAATATCTTTTTATTTAATGTTAAAGTAAAAATGACACAAACATGAGATGTTTTACTAAAACAATTTTTACATGGGGTTATACAAGTCATATTTTTTACTATAAATAGTCATTGGAAATATCCAAATATTTCCTATATCATAGTATTTTTTTATAATTTTTAGACATTAAATAAATTAAATTATTTATGACATCATGATGATGCAGCGATGACCTCATTATTTAACAATCTAAATAAAATGGAAATATAATGTCATATCTAAGACCTAAACATGTCCAAAACCTATTGGATGAGTGGATTTCAAACCCTTATCTCCTTATACTAGAAATAAATCAATGTGGGACCTTTCAAATCCGAAACTCTTTTGAAAATAAAGTAACATTTTGTACCTTTACAAGAGTGCCTCTCCTCTCCTCTTATAAAAGTCCCCCAACTATACCTCCTTAACCACACTCCCAAAGCCTTTGGATCGGAAAAACCATGTAAATGTTTTCTCTCCAGTTCCCTATATTACTCCTAGAAGCCTCACTTTGGGAAGAAGTCTTCCCAAGGAAGCGTTTGAGCTCAATCCAAAGGGAGTTACCCGATTTTAAGGTAATGTCTTCACTTGAGTCCTTTTGTTTTATTTTACTTCTCCAACCCCCTAAACTCTTTTTATTCTTTTCTTTTGTAACAACTCCAGTATATTCAATATACTAGGATGTTTTTTTAAGAAGGATTCTTGCTACACTTACACACACCTACATCTAATGGTTAAAGAACATACTGTTTCCGTGGATGGAGAATTTCTGCCTCCCGAAATGATAATTGTTCAACATTTTTCTAACACCATAAAAGGTGGCCATTAAGATTAAACTATATTTATATATGATATCTAATATGTTTATGTTTTACTTAAGCTTCTGTATTTTTCATTTATGGAATACCTTTATGGTTTCCATTATTGGTAAACGTGATATCTTCATTTAAGGAAGTGCGGACTACCGCCCCCTCAAAGTGATTTGATTCGTTAATACCATATGTGGTATGTATAAAGGATATTTTTAATTATATTATATATGATAACATACTAGAAATAAAATATTATTATGTATCATTATGTTTTAATTCCATTAAATATGAAATAGAAATGGAAGTAGCGTTCATGCGTAAGTACAGCTTACCGTCTCCATGAACGGTACATTTCATTTCTTATCTCAAAATGTTATGTATTGTTATAAGTACATATATATAATTGATATATATGTAATATATTACATCTAAATTATGGATATAATTCTGGAATTATAACATATATATCTCTCTCATTTTGTTTTAATTCCATTAATATGACAAAAAAATGAAAGTAGCGTTCATGCGTACGTACGGCCTACCGTCTCCATGAACGGTGTTTTTAATTTTTTATCTCCAAATGATATGGAATAGTATAAAATGAATATTTACTGGATATATAGGATATTTTAATCGTTAATACTATTCTGGAAATTATTTACTTATAACTACATGGGCAATCTTTTTTCGAACAAGTTCATTTTTGACTCATGTACCAAACATCAGCAAAAACGTCTGATATGAACTAACATTATTAAACAATTATTATAACATTATAATATGTAATATGAACTGAATATTAATCTATAAAGGAGGAACTTATGCAATTATTAATTTACCAAAGTTTATTATTCAGTAATATAAAGAAACGAACAAGAAAAGTTGGCCTTGAGGTAAGGGATCTGACTCCTCTCTTTCTTTTAAAGCACACTCTTTTATGTCATTCCTTTTAAATCTCATCATTCTTGTTATTTGGATGTTATTTTCTATTACTCTTACTGTAATTTTTATGTTCATATGATGAGAGACCCTATTCTCTCTCATCAATCTATTTTGGAAGTTTTGAGTGGCGCCGTTAGGCTGCCGAATTTTCGTAAGAGATCTAACCTCTCTCTTTCTTTTTAAGTACTCTCCTTTATGTCACTTCTTTTAAGCTCTAATTTGTTGTGATGGGGGATGTTCTTTTATATTCCTCTTTTTTTAAACTTTATGTTGATATGACGAGAGACCCTATTTCCTCTCATCAATACATTTTCGGATGTTTTAAGTGGCGTCGTTAGGCTGCCATGTTTTCGTAAGGGATTTTTCATCTCACTTTTATTCCCGTGAGATTTATGCTACATTTTCCACAATTTCCTTTGAGTGGTGTATGTACTTCCCATTATTATACACTTTTTAAAGTATAATTTTATTTATTGGTATTCACATCTTCATTGTATGACCCTTCTTCCATGGGGTGTACGTTTCGAAAGTTACCCAACTCGGTAAGGGGACCTTTCACCCTCCTCTTTTTAAAAGACTTCATTTGTTGGGTCATTTAATTTACATATTGTTATGTTGGGATATGTTCTCATATATACTTATTGATGTAAATTTTATGTCCAAGTGATGAGATACCCTTTTTTATCTCTCATCAACTCATTCTGATGTGACGTCGTTAGGCTGTCAAGGGAACTTCTTAACCCAATTTCGATTTCTTTGGGTTCAACATGTAGTTATTGAATATGTCATCTTTTGAATATGTGTGAATGACCTTTTATTGTTTTACACTTAATATCCACTTATATTGGGTGTATTTATATTTGTCACACATAATTTTGAGATTGAATTATCTTTAATTTAAGGATACCTTCTTTATAAGGGAATTCATCACATTTGACATTTATACAGAGACTTCATTGTTGTTATGCACCAATTAACTCTATTATGGTGTATATACTATCCATTGGAATATTAAATCATGAATCCATTCATTCTCATGATATTATAAAGTTCTGACTAAATGTTATTCCTCAATTATTGTATCCAAGTGTCTGTAATTTTGGTAGAACCCCTTTAACCAAAATATCGCTTTAAATGATTTAATTATTTGTTCTTATTAATATCCATGTTTTCAAAGTGGTTTTAAGGATTTATTTATATGGATATTAAATGGTTTAAAATTTTAAAAGCTACGAGGTGGTATGGTACTTCGTCTCAATCTCCATTCATTGAGGCATATTTTGTTTTATACACAACCTTCTTTTATACGGTGTATAAAACCCTTTGACTTTTATGTTTTTTCAAAAGGAATCTTTTCTATACGAAGCGTTTACTAAATGAAAAAAGGGAATGTTTTTGTCGTGCGTATGCGGCGACAATGGCTTCTCCGCCGCTGTGACCATTATTTGAGTTTCGGCTTCCTCTGCAAGCCATACCTTCTTTTTAAATGAAAAATAAATACCATGTTTTACTTTTCTATTATTTTTGTATTGAAAATGGTTTTCTTAATGTTTTTATTATATCAATGTGTTGTATTGATATCCTGTGATTGAACGGTGGAAATTTTATGCTTCCTTTATGCATGTTTTATGTGATACGATTATGTTATGGTTATTGGGAATTGTTATGAAGACGAGTGGTTCCGTCATAAACTAAGGGTGGGTGAGCCTGATATAGCTCTCCAATGCATTAGGTAACGCGAAGGAGTGAAACATTAAGATTTCTCCGAAGATATTTAGGGAATATAATGTGATGGGTATTCCAAAATGTTTCCAAGAGGATTACTCCCTACGTAAAAATGTTATGAATGCCTCAAGTTACCTTTATGTCTTATGATTTCTATGATTTATTCATGATTTGATGTGGTATTTTAAAGTGCCTATGTTTTATAGGTAAATTATGATTCCATTCTTATGTATATATGAACTCATGTTTCCTTTCCATATTTTTATATCCCTTACTGATATTTTTATGCTCATCCCAGGTTTTTGAAATGTTTTTCACAGGTCAAGGGAAAGGTACGTGATGTGATGATAGTGTCACAGATGTGTCAAGAAAGAATCCATGTTTTATTTTAAATATGTTTCCGTTGATGGGAAGAATGAATCCTGTCTTTTATATAAACCATTTTGTTTAAATGTGGAATGTAATGCAAGTTTTATGATCTATTTCTCTAAAACACTAAACCTGAAAATATCCTCAATGTGTAATCTTGTATTAACTAAAGATTAAGTATGGTTTAAGGCTGGGGCCTTATAGTTGGTATCAAAGGACGGTTTAGATAATTTTACAGGTTAGGGTATTCTCTAAGCATAAGTGACAGTACCATAATGGATATGATTTCAGAAAGAGTCCTAGTTTTAGATAAAGTGAATGAGTAAGTATATCTTGGTGTTTATCTTCCTCATTAGTATATGATGGTTTTGTTGATATACTCACACTAACCTTTTTTGTTTTAGTAAATGAATGGATCGACAATAGGTTTGAAGGAAACTATGGTGGTTCTCTGATTAAGAGACTAGATGAAATGGGGGATTCAATGAAGAAACTCGTGGTTGTTCTAAACCAACTATAAAGGAGTCATGATCAACCACTTGAACCTTGGTACGTTCTGTAATGCATCATGTACGAGATGACCAATCGATGTGGAAGTTCAGGTAATAATTATAAAGGTAACCATTAGAGTTTATATGATCCTTAATTTTGAGGTAATTATGGGTTATTATATGTTATGATGGAAAATGAAAGGCATGAGATAAACTTGAGGTTAAAATATGTTATGATCATTTTTGAAGATTTTATCTCGTTTTGGGGAATGTTTTAAGAATTATATAGTTTTGGAAAAAGGACAACACACAGACCGTGTGACAACCCATCACGTCGGAAAAAGCTGCGGGAATCGAACCCACAACCAATGTGCGACTGGTATTTATCGCCTACCACTGGACTACGTGAAGTCCCTGGTTAGTTTGACTCATTCTTTTTAGTTATATGATTTTATGAATTAATAGTATGTTGATTTTGTGTTATTTATGAAAATCATTAACCTATCATGGAGGATATGTGATTAGGTTAATTACTTTTCAATATGAGACTTTAGGAGAAACTGATGTTGTTTGGAGATAAATGTTACGATTTAACTTGGAAGACTATGTGACTAAATTCTTCAAATATTTGGGTTTCAATCTTAGTTTGGTTTACTTTGAAGAATTTTATGGAAAAATTGATTATAGAATGGTCCTCGTTGAACATTGGGTTTTGTTGGACAAATTTTGGAGATTAAGAATAGATTTTCTTTTTATAAAGGGTTATCCTTTTCTGGATTATCTGATCTTGTAATAACCTTTTTGGTTTTGGTTTTGGTTAAAGTATAAAGACATGGGAAGTATATAGTTCACTTTTTTCGATTAGGTGACTCTCTAGAAGTTGATTATAGTACTATTAATGCGAATAAGTCTCCCTAAATACTCGTATTTTGAAAAAACAAATATGAGTTTGATTAAGGAATCTAGTAAAAGTTGAAAGTCAACATGATAAGTGATTATGTTTCCTTATGAATAAATTACTCAATAAAAGGTAACTTAAAACAAAAATGTTGTCTATTAATTTTTCCTACTGGGGAATCGAATACCGTTTAACCCATCACAAGTTTGTGATTTTCTTATGGTTAACATTCTCCTAGACATGTTTACTATCACTCTCCCTCAAGAACATGACCATTTGCTTTTTCTTCCATTTCCATGTTTTTCTACATGGAATCCTAATGTGGGTTAACTCGGGTGACCTCTGTACTTATCTTCCTTTATTTTAAAGTGATTTTTTTACCGACTCTTGTTCCGATGTGGGACTTTCAAGGATGTTTCCATGCTCAATTTTAAAGATTGTGAGAACGCAATTCCCAAAAGGGGGGAAGGATGTAACACCCCCAGTAAATAAATAATATGACATATTTATATTTATCCATATTTTAGAATAAAATATTAATATGACATTAAAGGAGACGCTATGCTCGATGGCGTACCCAACACGCAACAACGAGTTTCTTGGGAATCATACGTTGCACTCTAATAATGAAATGATATTATTTTAAATGGTAGTTAACATGTAGCCGTTGTATTGGCGGAAATGGATAGAAATAACTAAAATATTATTATATATGTTTTTAAATGTTTTTACATTTATCCAATAAAAGATAAAGGCTTAAAATATGGAAAGAATTCAATTTTAGGCGTATATGCCCTAGTTTTCACTAAAGGTTCACATATCGCCTTTTGATGGAGAACCATCATTAAATATAGATTCACTCTTATAAATTAGATTGGACCAAAAAAAACTTTTCTTATGAATTGGGACATCAAAATTTACTTTGTGTAAATTTTTGGTATCTTTCCGATAAAGTTCATTTTTTAATGAATAGTGTAAAATGTTGTATTTTAATTCAAAACCACTTTTTAATCTAATTTATTTATTTGATTAGATTATATTTTGAATTGGTTTTAAAGTGAAATTAGAATATATTTTTACCATTAAATCCAATAGTGGTCGTTGGAATTAATTTCACTTTGAAATCAGACTTAAACTACTGTCAATCTTTTGATACTTATTGTTTCAAAAAAACACCTTATTTTCTCTGACAGCGGGAATTAATTATTAAATTAATTAATGTGACATATATGTTTTGAATTCTTTAAAATAGACTTCACTTTTAAACTCAGAATATCAAATATAGCTTAGGGTGAATTTTTGGGATTTTTCTGAAAAACTTCAATTTTTGATGAATAGTGAAACCACTAAGTGGTACTTATAAAAACTAATTTTTCCGTTTAAATGAAATTTTTCCATCTTTCTGTTTTGAATTTTCAAAAATCCAACATACATGGTTGACATTAAGAAGTAAAATGTGGTTCAATGGGATAAAAATAATTTTTTGGTGAATAGTAACTTATTAAGTTTTTAATCGCGATTATAGGTAATTAGTGTAGTTTATGGTATGAATAATGTTTTAATAAAATGAAATGACCTAAGCACATGTCCTACTCTAATTGGATGTGTCATGGCCGACCCAAGAAATCCATGGGTCAACTTGGGGACCCCATGGAGCCACTTTGGTTGGGAAATGACATAAATATCTTTTTATTTAATGTTAAAGTAAAAATGACACAAACATGAGATGTTTTACTAAAACAATTTTTACATGGGGTTATACAAGTCATATTTTTTACTATAAATAGTCATTGGAAAGATACAAAGAGTTCCTACATCATAGTATTTTTTTTATTATTTTTAGACATTAAATAAATTAAATTATTTATGGCATCATGATGATGCAGCGATGACCTCATTATTTAACGATTTAAATAAAATGGAATGATAATGTAATATATAAGACCTACACATGTCCAAAACCTATTGGATGAGTGGAGTTCGAACCATTGTCACCTTATACTCGAAATACATCAATGTGGGACCTTTAAAATCCGAAACGCTTTTGAAAATAAAGTAACATTTTGTAACTTTACAATAGTGCCCCTCCTCTCCTCTTATAAAAGGCCCCCACCTCTACCTCCTTACCAACACTCCCAAAGCCTTTGGATCAGAAAACCCTTGAAAATTTTGTCTCTCCACTTCCTTCTATTACTCATTGAAGCCTAACTTTGGGAAGAAGTCTTCCCAAGGAAGCATTTTAGATCAATCCAAAGGGAGTTACCCGATTTTAAGGTAATGTCTTCACTTGAGTCCTTTTGTTTTATTTTACATCTCCATCCCCATAAACTCTTTTATTATTTTCTTTTTTAACAAATACAGTATCTTCAATAAACTAGGATGTTTTTATAAGAAGGATTCGAGCTACACTTACACACACCTACATCTAATGGTTAAAGAACATACTGTTTCCGTGGATGGTGAATTTCTGCCTCCCGAAACGAAAATTGTTCAACATTCTTCTAACACCTAAAAAGGTGTCCATTAAGATGACACTATATTTATATATGATATCTAATATTTTTATGTTTTACTTAAGCATCTGTATTTTTTCTTTATGGAATACCTTTATGGTTTCCATTATGGGTAAACACGATATCTTCATTTAAGGAAGTGCGGACTACCGCCCCCTCAAAGTTATTTGATTCGTTAATACCATATGTGGTACGTATAAAGGATATATTTAATTATATTATATATGATACCATACTGGAATTAAAATACTATTATGTATCATTATGTTTTAATTACATTAAATATGAAATAGAAATGGAAGTAGCGTTCATGCGTACATACGTCTTACCGTCTCCATGAATGGTACATTTCATTTCTTATCTCAAAATGTTATGTAATATTATAAGTACATATATATAATGGATATATATTTAATATATTAAATCCAAATTATGGATATCATTCTGGAATAATAAAATATATCTCTCTCTCATTTTTTTAATTCCATTAATATGACAAAAAAATAAATGTACTGTTCATGCGTACGTATGGCCTACCATCTCCATGAACAGTCCTTTTCGTTTTTTATCTCCAAATGATATGGAATAGTATAAAATTAATATTTACAGGATATATATGATATTTTGAACATTAATACTATTCTGGAAATTATTTACTTATAACTACATGGGCAATCTTTTTTCGAACAAGTACATTTTTGACTCATGTACCAAACATCGACAAAAACGTCTGATATGAACTAACATTATTAAAAAATTATTATAAAATTATAATATGTGATATGAACTGAATAATAATCTCTAAAGGAGTTAATTAGGCAATTATTAATTGACCAAAGTTTATTATTCAAGAATATAATGAAATGAACAAGACAAGTTGGACTTGAGGTAAGGGATCCGACTCCTCTCTTTCTTTTAAAGTACACTCTTTTATGTCATTCCTTTTAAATCTCATCTTTCTTATTATTGGGATGTTCTTTTATATTACTCTTACTGTAATTTTTATGTTCATGTGATGAGAGACACTATTCACTCTCATCAATCCATTTTGGATGTTTTGAGTGGCGCTGTTAGGCTGCCGAATTTTCGTAAGAGATCTAACCTCTATCTTTCTTTTTAAGTACTCTCCTTTATGTCACTTATTTTAAGCTCCTATTTGTTATGATGGGGGATGTTCTTTTATATTCCTCTTTTTGTAAACTTTATGTTGATATGATGAGAGGCCCTATTTCCTCTCATCAATCCATTTTGGATGTTTTAAGTGGCGCCGTTAGGCTGCCAAGTTTTCGTAAGGTATTTTTCATCTCACTTGTATTCCTGTGAGATTTATGCAACATTTGCCACAATTTCCTTTGAGTGGTGTATGTACTGCCCAATATTATACACTTTTTATAGTATAATTTCATTTATGGGTATTCACATCTTCCTTGTATGACCTTCTTCCATGGGGTGTACGTTTCAAAAGTTACCCAACTCGGTAAGGGGACCTTTCACCCTCCTCTTTTTAAAAGACTTCTTTTGTTGGGTCTTTTAATTTACATATTGGTATGTTGGGATATGTTCTCATATATCCTTATTGATGTAAATTTTATGTCCAAGTGATGAGATACCCTTTTGATTATCTCTCATCAACTCATTCTGATGTGACACCTTTAGGCTGTCAAGGGAACTTCTTAACCCAATTTTGATTTCTTTGGGTTCAACATGTAGTTATTGAATATGTCATCTTTTGAATATGTGTGAATGACCTTTTATTGTTTTACACTTAATATCCACTTATATTGGGTGTATTTAAATTTTTCACACATAATTTTGAGATTGAATTATCCTTAATTTAAGGATACCTTCTTTATTAGGGAATTCATCACATTTGACATTTCTACTGAGACTTAATTGTTGTTATGCACCAATTCACTCTTATATGGTGTATATACTGTCCTTTGGAATATAATATCATGAATCCATTCATTCTCATGATATTATAAAGTTCTGACTAAATTTTATTCCTCAATTATTGTATTCAAGTGTCTCTAATTTTGGTAGAACCCCTTTAACCAAAATATCGCTTTAAATGTTTTAATTATTTGTTCTTATTAATATCCATATTTTCAAAGTGGTTTTATGGATTTATTTATATGGATATTAAATGGTTTAAGGTTTTAAAACCTTCAAGGTGCAATGGGACGTCGTCTCAGTCTGCTTTCATTGAGGCATATTTTGTTTTATACACAACCTTCTTTTATACGGTGTATAAACCCCTTTGACTTTTAAATTTATTCAAATGGAATCTTTTTTATACGAAGCATTTACTAAATTACAAAAGGGAATGTTTTTGTCGTGCGTATGCAAAGACAATGACTTGTCCACCGCCGTGACCATTATTTGAGTTTCGGCTTCCTCTACAAGCCATACCTTATTTTTAGAAGAAAAATAAATACCATGTTTTACTTTTCTATTATTTTGGTATTGAAAATGGTTTTCATAATGTTTTAATTATATCAATGTATTGTATTGATATCTTGTGATTGAAAGGTGGAAATGTTATGTTTTCTTTATTCATGTTTTATGTGATACGATTATGTTATGGTTCTTGGGCATTGTTATGAAGACGGGTGGTTCCGTGATAAACTAAGGGCGGGTGAGCCCGATATAGCTCTCCAATGCATTTGGTAACGCGAAGGAGTGAAACGTTAAGGTTTATCCGAAGACATTTAGGGAATATACTGTGATGGGTATTCCAAAATGTAACCAGGAGGGTTACTCGCTACGTAAGAATGTTATGAATGCCTCATGTTACCTTTTATGTCTCATGATTTCTATGATTTATTCATGATTTGATGTGGTATGTTAAAGTGCCTATGTTTTATGGGTAAAGTATCATTTCATTCTTATGTATATATGAACTCATGTTTCCTTTCCATATTTTGATATCCCATACTGAGCTTTTTATGCTCATCCCAAGTTTTTGAAATGTTCTTCACAGGTCAAGGGAAAGGTACGTGATGTGATGATAATGTCAAGGATGTGTCAAGAAAGAATCCAAGTTTTATTTTAAATATGTTTCCGTTGATGGGAAGAATGAATCCTGTCTTTTATGTAACCATTTTGTTTAAATGTGGAATGTAATGCAAGTTTTATGATCTAATTCTATAAAACTCTAAACCTGAAAAGATCTTCAATGTGTAATCTTGTATTAACTCAAGATTAAGTATGGTTTAAGGCTGGGGCCTTATAGATCCACATTTACACTGAGAAAATACACTAAAAGTGTAAATTTTACCTTTTTATTGCATCATTTTGAAATAAATATCATTTCATATGACTTGATCCATTACTCAGAAACCTCTGGATGAGTTTTCCCAGTAAATGATGGGGGATTCTACCACATGATACGATCCAACATAAGTGTATCGCGATTATTATTCATATGCTACGAATTTTATCTTAATATGGTCATAACATCTGTAGTTCTACTAAATGTTTTAAGGTATTCCTCAGTAGGGAAATCAATAAATTTATCATGAGTATTAATACCCTTCTTCCTTCCATGTTCCATTTCTTAAAAATATCATATATTATATTATATTATAAAATTATGAATGTTGTATAATTATAAAAATATAGTAACTTAAATTCAAGAATTTATGCATAACTAATTTCATAATAATAAACAAGGATTCATGGGGATTATATTCAATACATATACTCAATGTCTATTAGGATTATGTTCCCTAGTATACGTTTTACATCTTGTAGTTCCCAAGTTTTTAATTAAACTTTATTTTATACTAACTATAATGACCTCAACACTAGTAGCTTGAAGGTAGTTCCTTAGAATATTACATGGTCATTAGATATAAGAAATAAACTTCCAATAGGCTTAATAGTTTGTTAGACATTATTAAATAATTATATATTAGATATTCAAATTATATTTTGTACAAAAAATTGAAAAATTATTTTCTTTGAGAACACTATTATTCCCCTTAACATAACCCCACATGTCAATCACAATAAACATCCTCGAACCATGGGAAAATAAAACATATGAAACTAGTGAACTCAAATGTGCAGTAAGGGTTTTGTACTATGGAATGAATAATGAATCAATGAGATTAGTTAACAAGGAGAGGTAAATATATAAACAAACATGTCGTGTAATCAACAAACTTGGAATGAAAATGCCTCCATAGACTTTTCAATGTGAAAATACCGTGCATAATTAAAACTAAAATATAAACTAGGGAAATGATTTGTAATATGGATTTCATGTATATGGAAAATGAACCACTATAATTAATAACATTCACAAGATGGTATAATAGTTGTGGGTAAAACCCCATTTTTCCCAACATTGTCACTTCATAAGATTACTGATGAATGGAGGGGAAATCTATAATCAGGCCCCACCCCTATCTTACATATGATGAATAAATTATTTATAGAGTAATTAATGTGTCCCATACCACTTTTAAGTGTTTTAATACAATGAAGATAATGGGATTCATGATATTAAAGGGGTTTCATATACACAACAAAAAAATAAGGCGGTTGTATAACAGAAAAATATGCCTCAATGAATGGATATCAAGACAATGTACCTTAACAAATAATCAACTATGTGTATCCTCAATAAATACATATTAAATTTTGAAATAAAACATGATATAATAAAAATATATTTCAAAAATAACCTTACCCTGATATAATCAATAAAATAGAAGTTGAACCCAAAGACATAAAATTAAGGCAAAAAATCTCTTTTCACTTGTAATAAGTCAAATCGTATGGTACATAAAATTAATAATTATCCAATTAAAATTTAATACCATTTATATAGTGAAAATTATGAAGTGATATGTCAAAAAAATAGTACAGAAACCACACATAAGGAATATGTGTTGAATAAGATATATATCTCACCGAAGTAAAAGTAATACGATAAAAACCCTTACCTCAAAAATTAGTTTAGTTTTTATTACATTATCCTCTTATATAATGGTTTAAATAATGATATTTACACACTAAAAAATATTCATATTTTTATTACCTAATATGAGGCCTTTATTACAAGATATGACCCATTCCTTACTAATATTTCATTATTTTCATGGTATTGGGTATATATGTTTCATAGTTTCATGATCGAATCGTTTTTGTATAGTTATGGATTATACTATAAAATGTGAATTTGAATATAAAAGTGGAAATTATATATTGTTAATTTACATAAAAAATTATAAATGGTTCTATATATCATTTTTATTAATTATATGAGGATGATTTTTTAGATAAAACGTCAATGATAAGCATTTAGTTTGGTTGGGATATTTTTTCAAACACCACATACGAGATTAATTTTGCATACTATTTTTTGTATATATTAATTAAATAATAGGAACTTGGATATAATATAGTTATTTAAATTTTATTTCACCTTAATAATAACATTATGACCATCCATGGAAGTAGTGATCGAAAATGAAAAAAAAATTCACTGTGGTGATTAACTGATATTACAAGGAAAATAGTTTCATTTATTTTATTAATATGAGGTAATAAAAGGTATGTTTATAATATATTTACTTATAAAAATAAAATTCAAGTATTTACATGATTATTTAATTATTTATCTTTTATAGATGAATGATATTAGAAAAAATTAGAATAAGAAAAGAAAATGTGAGACGTGTTTTCATAAAATCTTCCTATTGAAAATCTCATCCTTAAGAGACCTTTGAGGATCTCATATTTGGCCATTTGGTGCAAATATAATAAATTGGACGTGGGAGAGAGAGTATGATATATTTTTGATGATATTTGAGGAGCTAATGGGTTTTTGGGATGAAAATGGGTTATGAGGGGTTGAATTGTTTCTTGACGAATGGTGGGTTTACGTGATTAAAATAATTATTGTTTTATATTTAAAGTCATCCCCATTTAGGTGGAATTAATTTAAAAAAATTATATTTCAAATAATTTATTTCTTTCCTATTGCCAAAAAATACTTCAAATATTCACTATAAGTTTTATTTTTAGGTATCTAAAACTTTCTCCTTTTAGCATGAGCCCTTATCAGTATTTTACCTATACAGTGGTTTATAACTTCATTACCATGATAGCGTTTCAAGTTTAAAAACAAAAAAAATCCATATAATATGATTTAGAAATTAAAATTGAAAATATGGATTCTATTTTTCCTAATTCAATCCCCAGATTTGGAAATCTTTTATTTAATGTGAATCCCATAGATAAGGAAAAAGACGCATTTAAAAATGAAAAGTTCAAAAGTATGAAACATTTTTATATCCAATTTCATTGTGAAATTTATTATAATGACGTAAATTGGTTTTATAAATTTATAATATAACTAATTATAATATAAAATAAATCTAAAATTGAATTTACCTATATATATAAATTATTTGAAAAAGTATATTTTAATAAAAATTCAGTATTTTCCAAAATTCATCTAAAAATGATACTTCTCAAAAAATAAAAAAACTTAATCATAAAGTAATTTTTCCAATAAAAATCTAAAAATGAAAATAAATTTTTTCCCAAAAAACGTATTAATGTTTCAAAATTTATATTTAAAACAACTGTTCCATCAATAACCAGACAAAATATCCTTATATAATTATAGATTTTATGCATAAATTTTTATGTATTCTAATATTTAATCCTAATAAACATAGTTGATAAATTTAAAAATATTTTATTGAATCTATAAAACATAGATATAAATAATATCTTCCATTAATAGAATTTAGTTCATTTTTTTTGAAGATAAAATGTCTTTTGGGTATAAAATACATTTCTTATAAAAACATATCCTTTATGTTTAATTGAATGTCATTATTATTTCTAATTAATTGGTAAAAAAGAATGAAATTTTCATAATTTTTTTATCATGTTCATTATAACCATTCTAATGTCTAGGTTATATCTATTACAACTAAAAAATAATATTTTATCACTTTTTTATACTTGGTGATCTGTGTAACGTAAGATATGAAAGAAATTGAATTTATTTAAAAAGGGAGATATAATGAAATCATGAGGGTTTTACATAGGTTAACATATATTATCATATCATATAGAGATTTTTTATTAGGATTTGGTTTCTTCATGGTTTTCATAAGATTATGGGGACTTAGTTGAAGTTGAGTGTGATGCATCATCCATAGACAGATGAGAAGTTGAATGGAGTGATTCAGACCAGGGGGGATATGCTTCTTTCATGTGTTGTAGACTTTAGGGGAGAATGAAATGGTAATATAGAATTCGTGGAGTTCACCTTCAATAATAGCATCCAGTCATTGATATAGATCTATAAATTTGAGGATATCTATGGCAGTTTGTGTCATTAACATCTATGTTGTCATGGGGAGGGTGGTTCATTAATTATTGGGCCAAGCGTGGTGTAAGAAATAAAAAAATGGGATTAGATTATTTTAATGAGGATATTTACTTCTCTATGTAAACAAGGACTTTATGTCCACTAGAAGAGATAACCTTTGAATTGTAATGTGGGTAACTAGGTCTTCTTATGGGTGAACCCTTAATTGGGAGATCGATGATTGTGGAGGTAGAGAAATTAAAACTGTTGTTTATATGACCATTTCAAACCACAAAACATTTTAGGATGGTGGACTATAGGTCGAACCTCACTCCATGATATCAAGGTATTAATAATGTGTCCATGTATCTCATCTTTATATGTGTAATCTTGATACTACACATGTGATTGGCTATGAGGATGTTGAGTTGGAACCATATGTGTCGAAAAAGGAATGACTGATTTTAATTTTTGACTAATGTATGGTTAGGTGAGGAAATATGGTTCATCTTGTTTACGTAATGTGTCATCACCACCACATTTAACATGTTACAAGGGGGAAGGAATCTGTCACATAGGCCTAATATGATGAGTTTTTTGCTCAGGATTTTGGAGACACTTTTCGAGGATGAGAAGATATTAGAGGGGGGATTTTTAATATCATAAATTTAATATAGTTCCTTATTTTATGTTTCAAAACATTTTTTCATGTGTAATTAAAATAATTGAGTTATCTTAGAGGTGATTGTAGAAGGAAGTGAATCCGAAGCTGTAAACTAGATAAAGGAGCTAGTTCATAGCAAGAATGGTTTATGCCAAGAAGCCATGAATTTGTTTTCATGACATGAAAATATATTTGTGATGTAAATTGTTATTCATAATGTGAATGGATAATTATAGATTTTAAATAGTTGTGAATTTATTTTTAATTAATCATCTATTCCAATACATCAAGTTGTGAATCCAAAATCCATTCCACAAATATATTTTATTATAAAAGATTATATGAATAGATCACTCATTACATTCATTTTTTCCTTCCACCCTCTTCTATAAATCATAGTCCTTCTGGATATGATTTTGTTGATTCAATCACCTCTGAACCCCATATTTATTTGGATCTTCAAGTTTCATCTCTTCAAAGTTGGACTGTACTTCCCATTTAAACATATATCATTAATAGTTGTAGTTTTTCTCAGGTATATTCAATCTCGTAAAACCATTTTTCTTGTTATCCTATTAGATGATGATTTTAGAGTTAAAATGTGATTGTATGTGAATGGTTATATGGATTTTTGGTTGTATTCTTGACCAGAGATTTAATTTTTGACATTGAAAGAACATGGTGCTTGAGGTAGGTTGTCATTACCATATGTTGAATATGTAAAGAGTGTTTCTTAGATTGTATGGTGTATTTGTGTAGCCCCATGAAACATATTTTTGATGTGATTCTCATGCGGTGTGTGTGTGTGTGTATGAATATACCATTGGAATTATGCTTGATGTGATTAAAAAGTATCATGTATATAGCCCTATGATACAAAATATTGAAGACATTCTCATCGGGATGTGTATTTGTTGTGTGGTTATTTCATGACATGAAATTATTATGAACTATATTAGTATAGTATTGTGTGTACAACATGTGGTGTGTGAATTTCCCTAAAGTCATGTTATGGGTCAATATAAGAAGTTCCCATTTAGGTGATTGGTAATATTCCATGAAGGTGTTGTGGATAGATGATCAGATAGCTTTGTACAATGGGACAACGTTTGGAATTCCCACAAGCATGGTGTCAAATTATGTGGAGATGATATTTAAGGACTTAACATATGTATGTACTTTTATGGTTTCATATTGTTTATTTTCACATTGATTATTTTCATTGAATACACTTTTGTATATCTTTCACTTATGTTAAGGACCCATTGATGGTTCTCTACTCGGATAGATACACACACCCTCCATGGGAATCTCAATATGCTTAGAGAATTTATGATCCATGACCAAGTAATTTGTATGGAATCTATAGTGGATTGTTTAGGGGGAGATACAAAATGGTGTGACCCAATGTAGAGTGGACTACTAGTTTAAGATAATTTTCTATATGCTACTCATTTTATCCTATTTTAGTACATTAACCCCCCATCATGGGAATACATCATTTTTATGGATTGTATGATTGACATATCATATTGTTACTAGATTATTTTTTCCATTATTATTGGTAATATTATTTTTGATTATTATATTTTATTATGTAATAGTTCTCTGTTATCATGGGCATAATTTCATCATTATTCCTCACAATCCCTTGTCGCTAGTTGGAAACCTCTTGCTTTAAAAGAGGAAAACATGAGGTCATACAATTATATAGAGAAGACATAATTATTTGGGTTTGGGTGTTACACCATTCTACTATGGTGTTCTAAGAGGAGTGAGTTTCAAACCAATTCCATATTCTCTTAGATAATCTGTGAATTCTGTAATCATGTTTTACCACCCTTATCCAATCAAATAATTTTTCTAAATTTTCTTAGTTGAATCTATGTTTTTTTATACAAAGAGAACTCTTATAAATTTTAATATTTTTATCCATAAAAACAATTAACTATACAAGATAAATCCATTGGTAAAGGTAATAAAGTACCTAATACCGCCACTTTCTTATCTACTCAGTGGTCCACATACATCACTATGTATGAGATCTAACAAACCTCCTTCCATTTTAACTTCTCTATAAATATTGTTTTCTCATATTTCATAATAAATAGAATTTACATGTATCAAATGATTTATAACCTAATGAGTATAATAATATATTTCTATTGATTTATCTATTGTGTTTCCAATTTATATATCTATGGTAAAAATATAAAACATTAGTGGGATTAGTATCAACACTAAACATTATATTCATAATTTTATAGATAGAATTATCCATGAAAAAAATATATAAACTATTTTTCTTATTCCCAATGTTATAAAATATTTTATTCTAATATTTTGAAAAACACATGTTCTTAATAATAAATGAAAATCACATATTGTCTAAAAAAATGTAGAAATAAAATTTATGATTATGGAGGGATTATAATAATGGTTCACTAAATTCAAAACTAGTCCACTGTGTGGACACAGATTATACATTCTAACTTATATGGTAGTAAATATTTCTCCACTACTAATACGATGATACAATTATACCTTCATAAATTACATCTTTATTTTGAGTCAATCTTTATAAGTGAACATTTATTGCACCCACTGAGGATTTAATATTTTGGAGTCATAGTTGGAGAAATACATCTCTATCATTCATATTCAAAAGATAAAATTTCTTCATGTTGACAACACTTCTCATCCCTATATACAAATATTGAACTATTTTATAGGTCATAGAAATAAGATATCTCAAATTTGTATCATGAATTATTCCATAGTTTATAATAACGTTATACATATTTGTGAGTGTCATGTTTCATATAATTTCATGGAGGATATTTAATTAAATTACACCCTCTAGATATGTTTACCATATATATAATATCAATTTATTGACCAACGACTGATATTTTAACATAACATACATGAGGTATCATGTAAAAATCAATAATTATATCTGGTAGACAATAATTGTCAATAATATTATTTATAATTTTTAGATCACTAATTGGATAACTCTTTCTCCAAAACCATCTTATATATTACTCAAATCTATTTCCCTACTTTTCAAATGGATAGTGATTCCTAGTTAAGTAAAATCCAAATACAACACCAAAAACCAGACCATTAAAGGTTAGAGTCTCCTTCGAAATTACTTTCCTATAAAAAACAGTTCAATGGAACCAAATAATTAGGGTCACCCATAGTAAATGAAAAAGGACATAACATGTGACACTTTTTATGGAATCTCAATTATTTTATTTTGATGGGGTTTTCTTTAAAAGTCTCACCAATCATAATATACATCATATGAATTTTAAATTCATAACTATTTCATCACATATAGTCTTCATTATCTCAAGTTTTATTCATTTGTGTATGTATTATTACAATGATTCGGTTTTGGAATATCTATTCCATCCACCACATTAATATTTACACACAATAATAATGTGTAACGCTTCACATAATACACTGTGTTTTGTTTACTTTTTTAAATATAGAATCCAAATGTATTCATACATATCCAAATGAATTTTATTCATATGTAACATGGGATCTTTAGGTAAAGATTAAATACATGGACAGTGGGATGTCTAACCAAAACTCTATCACTCTAAAGAGACATTACTCAAGAGAATATAATTTATAATAATACTAAAACCTAATATTTACAGATAAATATTTGGCCAATAAATTTATTTAAAAGTCTTTAAATAAAAACTAAGGTTAATGTTGACGATAACAAAATCTTATGGTGCCATACCTTGAATTTAATGCATGGATTGGGAAAATATAATAAATGGTTATCATATAAATTCAGAAAACACAATATATATATTTCATAATAAATGATAAACATTAATTTTCTAAAACAAATTACCATTAAATAAACACCTTACTAATTTTACAAATCATGAGATACAAATATAATCGTTTCATATTTAATTTAGGCATGAATAAACTCATTGAAGAGTCCTAACACTCATCATTTAAAATCCATTTTATAATCCATAATAAAAGATAAAAAAGTGTTAAATTTTATATAATATTTCTCTATCTCTTATTTTATGACTAATAATATGATTTTGAGTCATAAATTAATAATTATATGTTATTTTAACTTCATTGGATCTTATGTTAAGAATAATATTTAATGATATTCATTTGTATCCTATAGTTGATATCACCTATAATGAATGGAGATATCACCTGGTACTGATTATATTTATTTATAGGATCAATAGTATAAATACTTTTTGATTCATGTTTTTGAAATAGGGGGATCAGTTATATAAAATGATATCGCATATCAGGTCATAAAAATTATTTAAAATCTCCCATATTTCACTATATAATACACTATTATATATAGAAATCAAACACTATGACAAAAAAACAGAATAATTTCAATTTATCAAATCTTTGGATACGGAATAGAAACACATCATGATATATAATTTCATAGAATATTAGCATGAAAAAATATGTTAATCCTTTAATGAACAAGTCTTTTATATCACTGATTGGTTTAAGGTGTTTGTAAAATGAACATAGAAATAGAAAAAAACCATATTCATTCTAATCTATATTCAACATTACCAATGTGAAATTGAACAACATTACTAAAGTATACATGTACTTTTATTTTGTCCTTGTTTTACTATTATACATATTATTGTAAAATAACATTCCATAAATAGCCTAAAGACTCTAAACTATGTAGGTGGAACACCAAAAAGTGGATCTCTGATCATATATAGGGTATTCTTGATCACTGAACAGATTATAACACCTTCTCTATAGAGATAAAAATGATCAAGGATAAAAATATTCACAACATTGGATTATAATATTTTTCACAAAAGAAGTATAGTGATCACATCCCTTTTCTAGGAACTCTCAATGATCTTAATTATATGAATTGATAGATGGAGTCCTGGATTCAATCACTTGTAATTCAATAATTACTTCTAATTGGTTTATCATTTATTTAACTCTTAACTATTTATAAAAACCCATTAATTAATCATCTTATAATTCATAACTGATGTAAATCTCATGGAATATGTGGATCCTACTATAAACTCAAAGTCTTTATCGTATATCCATCATAAGATACGATATAGGGTAACAGAATCATCCTACACTCCTTTATGATATGTTTATATCATAATCAATGATACACATCTCTTTCATAATGTATATTATAAATCAAGGGATATCATAGACTATGACATAAATTAGTTTATTTTATATCAATCATAAAGATTATGGAGGGTGGTGTTATTTATATCCACAAAGGTCTAACAAGGGATGAAGCACATAAATAAATATGTTCTTTATTTCTATCTTTAACAGTGATGTTTGTTTCTCTTACCTTCATAATTTCTCTCTTATAGACATCAAGTTTCTATTTTTCATTTATTAACATTATTAATCTCAAGGTTTCTTCAAATTAGTTGATTTGTTTCAATAACTTTGATGGTCATCTACCCTAATAATTTGTCTCAAATCCTTATATTGGGATTAATAATTTCCTTCCCAAAGAATTAAGTTTATATGTTTAATAGAGAATATGAATTTAATTATTAATGAATTAAAATGGTTTCACTACTTTTCACGAATGGACTTCCATACACTACTAAAAATATATCCTTTATTAGTGCTAGAAAATTGCATTAACATCACTAAAAACGTTATTAATCGAGGAAAATATAGGGGGTCCCTTTTATCAGTGTTCAGAAAAGAGCAGATAAAGGCCCCTTTTATTAGTTCTAAAAAACAATGATAAAATACCCCTTTTATCAGCCCTAAAAAAGCACTGATAAAAGGGTCTTTTATCAGCGCTTTTTTTCACTGAGAAATTTTAAAAAACTAATAATGAATAAAAAAGATTAAATAATGTGGGGGAGATTTTAACAGCACTTGACCCCCCCTCTATCAGTGCTAGGCAGACCCCCTCCCACTCTCCCACACGCTGTCTTTTCCCACGCATCCCCCACATGCACACGCACACCTCCTTGCTTCCAACCAAACATGAACCCACGACCTCCCTCCTTGAACACCCGCACCTTTACCACTAAGCCATTTTGTATTTCTCTATATAATGGTATAGTTATATATAGTTATATTTATTCATATATTAATATAGTTTCATATTAATATAAATATATTTAGTTATATTAATACATATGTATTTATTAATATATTAATATATATATATTCATATATAAATATATATTTATATATATATAGTTATATTTATTCATACATAAATATATATTCATATTAATATAAAAATATTTAGTTATATTAATACATATATACTCATTCATATATTAGTATATATATATATATTAGTTTATTAATTTATAGTTATATTTATATATATATTTAGTTATAATTTTTTATACATATATTTATTTATAAATTAATATATATTTATAAGACTAGTTTTAAATAAATTTATAAAATATTTTTTATGTGTCTTTATAAATAAATAAATTCATACATACATACATATATACAAAAAAAACACACTCACAAACACAGATATATATATATATATATATATATGAATAAATACAAATATATGTGTATTTGAAAAGACATAAAATATTAAAACAACCACAAAATCTAATCAACATGTGAGTCTCAACTCCACAACTAGTCAAATTAATGACAATGAAATAATATTCGATATGTTATGTCGTACAGGCCTAGAAGACATTCAGATCAGACGTTATACAACATTTATTGTAAAAAATCGCGGTATTCCAACCAAAAAATCATTTTTGGAGGCCTTCTGGGCATTTTTGGACCATGAAAAATGTGACAGACGGTTCCCTTGGGCCATTTGAGCGTAGATCTCATCGCAATATTTGATTTGATATGTGGTAGATCTCAAATAGACACCTGGATCAAAATTTATGGTCATTCGATATTTGAGTTACATTTTCAACTTATTTTAGATCTTTTATAAATTTTATTGATTTTTTGAGTCTTTAAATTTTTATAAAACGATTATTAATTTATGATAATAAGAAAAATATTAATAACTAATATTTTTTAAAATATTTTAATTCCATTTTCACTAAATTTCTTATATATTAAATGTAATAGTCTATTTATACTTATCTAAAACGTATTTAAAATATATATATTATATTTATATCAATATAAATATACTTTAATAACAAATTATTATTTCCCATGATTTTTTTGGAAATATAAACTTTATCAGCACTAGGAAAAAGCACTGATAAAAGGTGGCACTACAGAAACCAAATTTAGTGGTTGTGATGTACTTTTTATGCTCATAATAAATTGATCACCATTGTATACCCTAAAGTACATACTACTACATCTTACATTGATATTAACACAGGTGTTCATGAAAAATCCCACTACATGTTGTTGTTGGTAGTGTAATAAATTTCAGCATGTTAGACCCAAATTTATTAATAATTTTTTTACCGTATCTTATATTCCGTTTTTTTAAATGATATATTCTTTTAATAATATTGTTAGTACCACTATGAACACTATTTACATAGTAATTTCCTTATTTTTCTATATAAAAATGATATAGAAATCATCAACTATAATGATAACCTAGAGATTTTGTTACAATAATCTTAACATTTTACCCTATGTTCTATATACATTATATTAATAGGATAGAGATGACATTTGACTATCTATTGTTGTGATATCATAAGCATTGATTTTTCTTCTCAAAAAAATTGACGCATTTTGATCTCGAGTATTGTTTATCCTGAGGATTGATCTTCCAATTGGAACACCAAATGTATCAGGTGTCCTTGGATATTAATATTTGTGTGAAAGGGTATTATTATCTTGACATTTGATAATTATTAAAGTGTATCAAGTCATTATGTACATTGGTGTAAGATCTAAACTATGGCATTTGTATTGTGATGTGGATCTTGTGTTGGGTTTGATATTAGTGGTATGACAATAATTGAATGATCAAGATATGATTTCTCATTTCTAAATGGAAATGATATCTCATTATCAGCTCACAAGTATGGTAATACTTTAATTAAATCCACAAAATAGTTGAATAAAAAAGTCATGTCTAGTATGGTAATTGAAAGAATAGATAAATAAGTTATGTATTATGATACAAATATACATCTTTCCTTGTGAGATACTACAAGATAAGTATATTATATTACACCATGTGTGTTTGTTGGAGGTTTATATATATTATAATTAAACCATATCTCATTAGGGGATTTCATGTGTCTTTAGATATAGATCATGGTTTGTAATTTACACTCATTTCTATGATGATTAGGGATTATAGAGTCATACATGAAGAATATTCAAAATCTTGAACAATTCTATAGAATTAGAGTATAAGGAATGATGGGACCCATAGTGTGGTTCTGGTAAGGTTTGAGTTTATGTGATCAATAAGAATTAAATAAATGAAATATTATTCATGATTACAAAAATATGTTTTAAATTGATTTATGAACTATGCTCACAAGTTATTAAGTGAGTAGATGAAAGAAATATATAATAAATTATTATTCCTTATTCAAGGATTGTTTAATATTTATATGAGAGACAAGAGTTTTGTTAATGAATCTAATTTATCACATAATATTATTTTATTTGTTAACAGTTAGATATCAAATATTAAGGGCATTGGTGACACACTCGATAAGTCAAAAATATTATTTAGTTCTTATTTAGATGGATAAGATTATTTGGGGAAAAGTGTAATTTAGTTAAATTTTAACAGAACTATATATTTTGATAGACAATGGTATTAAATATTGTATTTGTTTCCCCAAATTTTTGAGCTTTTATCCAGCCACTATCATGTTCTATAGGGAAAAAGAGAGGATTGTGGCACCTCAATATATGATATCTCATCTGGATCAAATAAGAAGTGTTCTCGTGGTCATGTAAACATCTAAATAACCTTTATTTCCTTGTATTAGAACTCATATTTTCTATTCCAATTTCTTATAATTATTATGAACTAGTTGTGGATAATCCATAATGTTCTGGATTCGATTCCCTCACTATGTAATCCTTAATGAAGATTGGAACACATGTTCGATCAAAAGTAGATGAGGTACGATCTTTAATTTATTTTTCATGATTAATTAAATTTTAGAAGATCCTTAGGTGGATTTACATGTGGTTATTCATAGGGTATGATGTTAATTTGTTGATCTAGTGGTAAAAATACAGTTTTTCATGATTCAAACAGTTCTAATGAGCATCCAGTACCAATTGGTGTTATTAGAGAAATCGTGTGATTAAATAAGTTGTATTTAAAAGAAATTTAAATTAATTCGATTAGAGTGTATCATAATTATGAAAACAATGCTTTTATTATAAACATAAACATGATTTATTACATAAAACATCACTTGATAAAACAATAATATCGAGAGGTTTAGTGTCTTTGGGGCTTAGGATCATTACATAAAAACTTAAAACATGAAATAAAATATCTTTATTGAAAACTTCCTTTACATTACCACTATATTCCCTCGTACTTAGCATTGCATGGGATAACCTAAGGACATGGATAAAAAAAGGGTGATCTATAAAGCCCAGTAAGGGAGTACACATGGAATAAAATTAGGAGTAAAATACATGTTAGACAATAGGAATATCAATATATCATAAAATACACATGAACATAAATGAATGATAAAGCATGATAATCATAACAAAGAAATGTGGCAACAACACTTAACATGGAATTAGCATGAGCCATGGCTCATTGCACATGGATCATGAGAAATTCCTCATTGCACAGAAAGCACGAGTAAACCCTTGTTGCACTTGAATTAGCATGAGTCAACACTCATTGCACATGACGTATCATGATACTATACTTTACCCAATGCATTGGAGTGCTATAAGGGCGTACCCTTCTTAAACATTTCATTTCATGCATAAGTGTGCCACATGGATCATAAAACATGGATTCATAAAACATAATAATTTATTCCACGATAAAGAAATGTGGAATTAATACATGAAACTTTGTAAGCAATAAGTAAATGTGAATAAAGGTGGATACCCTTGATGAAGAAATGGGCATTGTATCCACCACACAATGGCATTGGCTTAGAAAATCGGTGCGATTTCAGCAGCGTAACGGCGTGACATAAGAATTCTTAAAAATGGTTGATGAGAGAAGAAGGGGTTCCTCATCATATTTACATGTAATTTACATTAAATAGGTCATATATATAAATTTACCAACAATAATAATGGAATTTAGATTCTTGATACAAATTTATTTCTTGAATGTATAAGAAGAGAGAGATGTTCCTTTCAAAATTTGGGCATAGTAACAGGTGTACATGGGAGGAATTTAATGATAGATAAAGAGGTCTCCCATCATTCAAACAATAAGAGGGAAGTATGGGGGAGGTTAGAAACCATACCCCAATATTCATAATTGAAATTAAAATGGCAATACAACTTAAAGAAAATTGACAAAAAGGATAAAGGAAGAAAAAACCCTTACATGGATGTGCGATTTCAAAGGCTACAGAGAGGCTTGTGAGAGGCTTCTTGGGATCTTGGGGAACCTTGGGAGGATTATAGAGATGTTAGGTCAGAGTTTTGACGAACTCTAAGGAATTTTATAGATGATGAAGTGGGATCTTGGGTGGGTTTATATAGGAAAGGTGAGGGAATTTTTATTATTTATGTTTGGGTCCCCTTACATTAAATTAATCCAAACCACAAACCATCCCACAGTTTTTCCCATGGTTTTTGGAAAAGGGAAGAGGAAAAAAATATTTTATAAGGCCCAAGTCCGAACTTCTTAAAATAATAAGGTTGCTTATGTGGATGTGAGTCACACTCCCATGTAAATTAATTTAAAAAGGCAAAGTGTTGAATATGTCTTGAGGGGTCCATTAATGATTTGAAAATTAAGTCAAACAAACCCAAAAACACATTATTTTAAGGATAAAACATATATTGGCCTAAAATAAGGATTATGGTATTTTATTACATCACCATTGGGTCATTATGATGTCATAAAACACATTATATAATTAAACGATATTTAATTTTTACCCAAAAAATTTACTGTTTCAAGAAATTTATGAAAAATTCACCATTGGATAATTTCGATGTCCTAATTCCATAAATGAAATTTATTTTATCTAAAAAATTTCCAAATATATTAATTTTCACTTTTAAAATAAAAACCAATATTTATCGAAAATTCACGGGTTTTGACAGAAATTGCTTTCAAACCATAATATAAAATTTTAATTGCATTCATAAAATTATAAGATCATTTATATTTAATAAAAATTAATTAAATAATAATACTATTATTTTATTAAAATTTTATTTAATTCCAAAATCCCTTAATTTAATAAAATATATTCTTAATTAAATAATAACTAAAAACACCATTTGCATTTTAAAAACTATTTAATGTGTATCAAAAATGACTAGAAATTATATTCATTATTATATACAAAAATAATGTACACAAACATATTACTACTTATTTGTTACATAACCCCTTAAAACAACCACATAAGACCTAAGGGTAAGGTGTGCGATGGTGACATAATCTTGGGGTGGCTCGGTTAAAATCGCTCAAGTGGTAATTTCAATCAACTTCCACTTTTCCCGTAGATAGTCATGTTCGAGCTTGACATGATGAAGCTTAGCTTGGGCTTGGTCAAGGGCGAAGCACAAATATGCCACCTCTTTTCCAAGCTCTGACAAATGGGCTTCTTATGGGGAAATTCTACTAGATGAGGCCATCGCTTCTTTTGTCTAAGTAAATTGGATTTGTTAAAGTCCTATATTTATACTAATCATGTGATCACTGTTCAACGACTATATTAGAAACATTCAAAATTCTTAACATAAAACCAAAGAAGTTGAAATTTTATATAAACATGAAGAGAAATTTAATTAGATCAAGAGGGATTTCCATTAATGAAACTTTAAGTCGTTATAATATTCCCCCCTTATGAAACTTCACCCTCGAAATTTTCCTTTTCCCACACTAAAACAAATGTGTGTAACTCAACTTCATCATATCCTCCGATTCCCAAGTCGCTTCTTCAAACTTTTGGTTTCTCCACAACACCTTGATGAGGGGCATTGTCTTATTTCATAGAACTTTTTCTCTACGATCTAAGATCTTCACTGGTAGCTCCTCATAAGAAGGATCATCTTCCAATTGTACCACCTCAGAAGAGAGTACATGTGAAGTGTCCGGTATGTACTTCCTTAAGAGGGATACATGAAAGACATCATGTACTTTGGCTATAGTAGGTGGAAGTGCTAGTTGATAGGCCACACCTCCAACACGATCAAGAACCTCTAAGGGGTCGATGTTCCTTGGACTTAACTTCTCTTTCTTTCCAAACCTCATGACCTTTTTCCACGGAGATATGCATTGAAACACCATGTCTCCAACTTTAAACTAAAGGTCTCGTCGACGATTATCTAGATAACTCTTCTGTCGACTCTAGGATGCCTTGATATGTTTCTGAATGGTATTCACCTTCTCTACCATTTCTTCGACCATTTCTGGTCCAAGCAACATACGTTCACTGACCTCATCCCAACATGCCAGTGTTCTCCACCTTTTCCCATACAGGTCTTTATATGGTGCCATTTGGATGCTTGGGTGGAAACTGTTATTATAAGAGAACTCAACCAAATGAAGATGTTGATCCCATCCTCCTTTAAAGTCTATTGAGAATGCTCTCAACATATCCTCAAGTGTTTGGATAGTCTGCTCGGATTGGCCATTAGTTTGAGGATGATAGGCCCTACTGAAGTTCAGTTCAGTATTCAGAGCATGTTGAAGACTCTTCCAAAACATAGAGGTGAATCTTGGATCTCGGTCAGACACAATAGATAGTGGTACTCCATTAAACCTTACCACTTCCCTGATATACATTCATGCCAATTGATCCAATGAGAAATCCTCTCGAATATCAATGAAGTGTGCAGTCTTTGTTAGATGATCCACAACAACCCATATTGCATTGTTGCCTTTGGATGTCCTTGGAATTCCAGTGACAAAGTCCATGGTGATGTTCTCCCATTTCCATTATGGTATGGTCAATGGTTGCATCATCCCCTTAGACTTCTACCTCTCTGCTTTCACTTGTTGACACACCAGGCACTTTGATGTATATTCAGTGATCTCCTTCTTCATGTTATCCCACCAAAGGTTTTCTCAGAGATCTCGACACATCTTTGTGCTCCACAGGGGAATAGATAAATTTTAACGATGTGCATCATCTAAAAGTTCCTTCTTCATCTCCGAACATGATGGAACACATAGTCTTTTCCCAAACCCCACAACTCCTTCTTCATTAACATTAATCTCCGAGGATTCCCCCTTTTTGATATCTTCCACTTTTTCTTGAATTCCCACATCATCCTTTTGAGCATCCTTTATCCTTCCCAAAAGAGATGGTTGAGTAATAATTTGTGAAAGGATAGATGATGTTCCCTTTTTTATGATTCCCACGTCCATCTTCATCTAGTCTAAGATGATTGGATCCTTCTCAATTCTCATCATTGATAGAATTGTTGGGTCCTTTCTACTTAGAGAATCTGCCACCTTGTTCGCTTTCCAAGGGTGGTAATGTATTGAACAGTTATAATCCTTGATGAGCTCTATCCATATTCTCTGGCACATATTAAGCACTTTCTATGTGAATATATATTTAATAATCTTGTGGTCAGTTTATATATCACATTTCTATCCATATAGATAATGCTGCCAGATTTTCAAGGAAAAGATCACAGCCGCCAACTCCATATCATGCATTGGACAGTTTCGCTCATGTATTTTCAACTTCCTTGAGGCATAGGATATCACTTTATCATTCTGCATCATCACACAGCCTAATCCCTTCTTCGAAGCATCACTAAATAAAACAAAAATTTCCCCACTTGTGGGTAAAGTGAGCACAGGGATTGTGATAAGACTCCCTTTCAACTCCTTGAAGCTTTCTTCGCATTCATCACTCCAAGAAAACTTTACTCCCTTCCGAGTTAGCTTGGTAAGAGGTTTGGAAAATCTTGAGAAATTCCTCACAAATCATCGATAATATCCAGCTAACCCCAAGAAGCTACGGATATCCGTTACAGATGTTGGCCTTGGTCATCCCTCAATTGCATCTGTTTTGGAGGGGTCCACAGATATCCCATTACATGTGATGATATGGACCAAGAATGTGACCTCCTTCAACCAGAACTCACACTTTCTATACTTTTCATAGAGCTTCTCCTTGCGCAAAGTCTATAGTACAATTTTTAAATGCTCATCGTGATCCTCATTGGTTTTGGAGCATATTAGAATATCATCTATAATGACTACCACAAATTTGTCAAGGTAATCTCTAAAGACTCTATTCATCAAGTCCATGAATATTTCTGGAGAATTGGTGAGTCCGAAAGGCATTACTATGAATTCATAGTTCCCATATCTTGTACGAAAAGCAGTCTTGGGGACATCATCCTTCTTCACCATTACTTGATAATATCCCAACCGCAATTCCAACTTGGAGAAGTATTGTGCTCCATGTAGATGATTAAACAATTCATCGATTCATGGGAGAGGATACTTTTTCTTTATCGTGATTTTTTTAAGTTCACGATAATAGATGTAATTCCACATTGACTCATCCTTCTTCTTGACGAAGAGGACTGGTGCACCCCATGGTGAAGCACTTGGGCATATAAATCCTTTATCTAGATTCTTCTTGAGTTGTTTCTTCATATCTTCAAGATCTATAACAACCATTATATATGGAGTCTTGGATATTGGTAGCACCCTAGGTATAAGTTCAATTGAGAACTCAAAATCTCTTCTTGGAGGAAGACCAGGCCATTCCTCGGGAAACACTTCAGCGAATTCCCTCACAATAGACATTTCTTCAAGGATGGTTTCTTCCTTGGACTCAATCATCTGAGCCAGATATGCGTACTCATAAGGCAGTAATATCCATGCATGAGATGATGGAGTTAAAGGAGATTCATTTTCCTCCTGACACTTGTAAATAATTGGGAGTCGATTCTCCATATGGAGTGTGATTTCCCTCTCCCGACAATTTATGTTGGCTCTATATAAGGAAAGCCAATCCATGCCATGAATTGCATCAAATTCCACCAAAGGGAGTATGAATAGGTTCGCCGGGAAATTCAATCCACAGATTATAACAGGGGAGGACTTAAATTCATGGGATGAAATGATTACCCCATTTTTCGTAATCACCGACATCTTTACTTCCATGATTTGTGGTGGTGCTGGGATTGTTCTACTAAACTTTTGAGATATAAAAAAATGAGTATAACTTGAATCAAAAAGTATTTTCGCTATTATTAAATGAATAACTAGCGTACCTTTCACCACTTCGTTGTCGGGGTTCACTTCGGTAGAAGTGATGGAAAAAGCTCTTCCTTACTATCTTGGAGGTTGTTGGTTGCCTCCGATATCCCTTGGATTAGGGCACTGATTTTCAAAATTACCTGGTTCATTGAATTTGTAGCATTGAACAACGTGTTGAGGTTCAAACGGAGCGTTCCTCTCCTCTTTTGTAGCTGCGGGTCCTTCTTGCCGATAGTTAACATCTAGGTTCCCTTCTCTTCCACACCTGAAGCATTTTCTCATCCCCTTAAGGCAATTTATATGGTGCTTCTTTCCACACTTTTGGAAAGTGGGGTGTTGGATCTTCTTAGCACCGTTGGATTTATCCATCGGACAACTAGCAATGAATTCCACCTTACGCTTCTTGTCCCCATGATACCCATGTGATTCCCCGATCTCCATTTCAACCTTGAGGGCACATCAGACAATTTCCTCATAGCTGTCGAAGTCACGGATCGCTAATGCTTTCCGCAGGCTAGGCTTCAGCCCACCAAAGAAGTGGTAGACCTTGAATTCAGGGGTAACGACAAAGCCGGAAGCGTATCGTGCAAGACTTGTGAATTTTTCCTCGAACGCTCCAATAGATTCTTCATCTTTTTGCCTGAGGGAAATGAAGTCACTTTCCATCTTAAGTAGGAGCATGCATGGAAAATATTTATTTAAAAACATCTTCCGAAAATCCTTCCATTACAATGCCTCGATCTCCTCCTCAGGCTTCGTATTTTTGATCAATGTCCACCATTGATCAGCTTCACCCTCCATATAATAAGCCGCCAGGAGAACCTTCTCTTGTTCATAACATTGAAGGATAGAGAATATCTATTCAATGGATTTGATCCATTGTTCAGCGATAGTGGGATCAGATGATCCACTAAAAGTAGGAGGCCTTTGTCTCATGAAGCTCTCGATAGAGACTTGTTCTTTCTTGAGGGGGGGGGGGGTAAAAAATTCCTTTTGACCCGTGTTTCTATTCAAAACTTGAGTTTGCTGAGATAGAAGCGTGACAATGTTTGTGATTCCTTCTCCCATTGGATTTGGAATGTCATTAGTACAGTCATCACACTGATTTTCGCAATGGTTGTTTTCCTGAGTCCTCCTATTACCGTCCATTGTCTTGAATAAAAGGAAAGTTAGGGGTAACACATAAAGGGTAATCCAAAGAGAAAATTTTATGACTTATAAATAAACTTTTATTTCCTTAACTCAAATGTCTATAGGCTTCAATCTAGTCTTTTCATAATCTACTTTATAACATATATTTTTAGAGGTATTTTTCCCCCTTAATAAGGGTTCATAATAAGATTGTGAATTTATCAAAACATATCCCCCGGGAGTTTTATAACCAAGAGTGCAGCAAGGACCATTGTCGTGCACCAGTTCTCGTTCGAGTCTAGCTTAAAGCGGTGTTTTTGGGTTTTACCCCTAGGATACATTTGTGCCAGAGTCGCCTCTCCTTGCTCGTATCTAGACAAGGATGTATTTGTTTGATTAACCACTTACTCAGTACTTACCAAAACTTAGGGATGTTTTTATTATACCTAGTCTTGTATCTATGGGTTTACTAGGGTTTCTTAATCCTAAAAATAACTAAACCTATCCTCTGATACCAACTATGACAACCATGCTTTTATTATAAAATTAAACATGATTTATTACATAAAACGTCCCTTGATACAACAAGAAGATCGAGAGGTTTAGTGTCTTTGGGGATTAGGATCATTACATAAAAACATAAAACATGAAATAAAACCTCTTTATTGAAAACTTCCTTTACATGACCACTACATTCCCTCGTACTTAGCATTGCATGGGATAACCTGAGGACATGTATAAAAAGGGTGAGCTATAATGCCCAGTAAGGGGGTACACGTGGAATAACATGAGGAGTACAATACATGTTAGAAAATAGGCATATCAATAGAGCATAAAATAAACATGAACATAAAGGCATGATAAATCATGATAATCATAACATGGAAATGTTGCAACAACACTTAACATGGAATTAGCATGAGCCAAGGCTCATTGCACGTGGAGAATTTTAAATCCTCATTGAACATAAAGCACGAGTAAACCCTCATTGCACTTGAATTAGCATGAGTCAACACTCATTGCACATGACGTATCATGATACTATACTTTACCCAATGCATTGGAGCGCTATAAGGGTGCACCCTTCTTAAACATTTCATTTCATGCATAAGTGTGCCACATGGATTCTAAAAAATGGATTCATAAAACATAATCATTTATTACAAGATAAAGGAATGTGGAATTCATACATGAAACTTTTTAATCAATATGTAAATGTGCATAAAGGTGGATACCCTTGATGGAGAAATGGGCATGGCATCCACTACACAATGGCATTGGCATAGAAAATCGGTGCGATTTCGGCAGCGTAACGGCGTGACATAAGAATTCATAAAAATGGTTGATGAGAGAGAAAGGGGTCCCTCATCATATTTACATGTAATGTACATAAAGGAGGTCATATAGATACATGTCCCAACAATAGTAATGGAATTTAGATTCATGATACAAAATTATTTCTTGAATGTAAAAGAAGAGAGAGAAGTTCCTTTCGGAATTTCCTCATAGTAACAGGTTTACATGGGAGGCATTTAATGAGAGAGAAAGTGGTCTACCATAATTCAAAAAATAAGAGGGAAGTATGGGGGAGGTGAGAAACCATACCCCAACATTCATAATTGAAATTAAAAGGGAAATACAACTGAAAGAAAATTGAAAAAAATGAGAAATAAAGAAAAAATCCTTACTTTGAAGTGTGCTTCCAAAGGCGAGAGAGAGGATTGTGAGAGGATTCATGGGAGCATGGGGCTCCTTGGGAGGATTCCAGAGAGAGTAGCTCCGAGGTTGGACGAACTCCAAGGGATTTTAGTGAGGAGGAAGTGGGAGCTTGGGTGGGTTTAAATAGGAAAGGTGAGGGAATTCTTTATTATTTAGGTTTGGGTCCCCTTACATTAAAATAATTCAAACCACAAACCATCCCATGGTTTTATCCCATGGTTTTTGGAAAATTAAATAGGAAAACAATATTTTATAAGGACCAAGTCCGAACATCTTAAAATAATAAGGTTTATTATGTGGAGGTGAGTCACACTCCCATGAAATTAATTTAAAAGGGCAAAGTGTTGAATATGTCTTGAGGGGTCCATTAATGCTTTGAAAAGTAAGTCAAACAAACCCAAAATCAAATTATTTTAATGATAAAACATATATTGGCCTAACATAAGGATCATGGTATTTTATTACATCTCCACTGGGTCATTATGATGTCATAAAACACATTATATATTTAAACGGTATTTAATTTTTACCCAAAAATTTGACTGTCTCAGAAAATTATGAAAAAATCACCAATGGATAATTACAATGTCCTGATTCTAGAAATGAAATTTATTTTATCTAAAAAAATTTCTAAATATTTTAAATTTCACTTTTAAAATAAAAAACAACATTTATTGAAAATTCATGGGTTTTGACAGAAATGGATTTTAAACATTAAAAATGACAAGAAATTATATTCATTATTATATACAAAAATAATGTACATGAACATTGTACTACTTATTTGATACATATCCCCTTAAAAAATCCGCATAAGACCTAAGGGTAAGGTGTGTGATGGTGACAGACTCTTGGGGTGGCTGGGATAACATCGCTCGAGTGGTAATTTCAATCAACTTCCACTTTTCCCATATACGGTCATGTTCGAGCTTGACATGATGAAGCTCAGCTTGGGCTTGGCCAAGGGCGAAGCCCAAAGATTCCACCTCTTTTCCGAGCTCTGAAAAATGGGATTTGTTTGGGGCAATTCTACTAGATGAGGCCCTCGCTTCTTTTGTCTGAGTAAATTGGATTTGTTAAAGTCCTATATTTATACTAATCATGTGATCACCGTTCAATGGCTATATTAGCAATTGTCAAAATTCTTAACAAAAAAACCAAAGAAGTTGGCATTTTATATAAAAATTAAGAGAAATTTAATTAGATCAAGAGGGATTTCCATTAATGAAACTTTGGGTCGTTACAATATTGTTCACAACATCCTAAACAACACATTTATCATACCTTCAGAGGCTGAGTTATGGACATATGAAGATCAAAAAAAAATTGGGGATAAAATTATTTAAATAAACCCAAAGAAAAATTCATCGGAAGTGTTAATAGAATTCATAGATAATAAAACATCCAAAAAATTTATATTTGATTTATAATTGAATTTAAATTTAAATAAATAATTTTATGAAATATCTTTTAGAAAACAATTTTATTTTATTTAATCTAAATAATTATTTATAATTTTTATTTTTATTATTTTTCAAATTATTATACATGATAAAATATTATAATATTAAATTTTTCAATTAGGAAAAAATATTTTGTTTATAAACATTCTATTAAATTATTAAAATAAATTAATTTTAATATAATCATCAATTTTATAAAAAAATATATTTTTATAAAACAAGGTAATATATTGAATTATGAAGTTAATAAATAATTATATTAAAAGGTTTATACTAAAATGAATAATAATATGTTGTAATAATTATTTTTTGTAATAATATTCACTAATGAATGTTAATTGTGGTTCATAAAAATTATAATATGATATTTTATTGACATATGAAATTTAAATATTGTTGTAATGAATGAAATAAAAATAATTAAATTTAAAATATTATAGTAAATAATATAAATTTAAAATGTTTTTAATTATAAATAATGATATATGTATTATTAGATTAATTTTATATAATTATTTTAATTATAAATTTATCTTTTTTAAAAAATTGAGTTGTGTTTATAAAATTAATATGAATTGTAGAATGTGAATTTAAGAATATAATAAGTAAATTAAAATGTTAAATCCAATATATATATATATATGAATATTAATTTAATTATGTAAAAAAATAAACATATGTGACTTATTTTATATATGAAAAAATTGATAAAAAAAGAAAAAAAAGTTAAAAGATGTCTTTCTCGAACCCACAAATTTAGGGATCTGGAAAACTCGGGTGTAAGGTGAGGTTTATTCATCAAAAGATAGAGTGAGTAGTGGGGGTAAATTGGTTCGAACATAAAAAATGTATAGATGAAGGTGTTGGATCTCCATCGAGCCTTAGATCTGTACATTGAGGAAGTCTGAGCGAGACTACCTCTTAGAGAAGAAGATTCGGGTGACATCAATGGGGATCGATCTTGTATGGGGTTTCAAATATCAGTTTGGAAATCGATATTTTCTTATTCTTATAAACATATTTATGTGTTTTCTGTTCATTTTTTGTGTTATAATTTTTTAAAATCATCATCATTTTTATAGTATTTTATTGGTCTACTTTCCAATTTTCTACCCGTTCTTTAAGGTCAGGCTACTTATCGATTACCGGAATTGTGGTTCATTTTTCTCTTTCTATTCTGAATTTGGATTATGAACAGATAATAAAATGTTTCGTTCCATTGATTAATTTTCAAAAAATTGAATATATATCAAATTTTCAACATATAGAAATTCCTTAGTCAAATTTCATTGGGTATCATTATTCTATTTTTTTCAAGGAATTCATCTAAATTTTCTATTTTTATAAAAAACTACAATTGTATCTAATTTTTTTTGATTCTGATATTGATTATCCAGCACATATTTTTGAAATCCACCAATAGATTATAATTTCTTATTTTAATAATTTATACAGAGGGGTAATGAGTAAAATCTAAGGGTTATATGAAGATTTTTCAAATGGTTCTAGTCCAAGAAACTCTTATGCTCATTTTATTTTTTCCCTGTGTGTTCCAACACACCAACTACTCATGATCCTTCATTCCTAAAATTAAGGTCTTAGGTTTTACTTTAAATTATGTTTTTTAATTATTCTATACGAATATATATTTAAGAAAAAGAAAATTTAATTAGAGTTCATGTTAAAAATAGTGAAATCGATATATATTTTTTAAATTATTCTCACACTAAATTTATTGAAAAAAGAAGTATAAACATCATTCTAATGTTCGCTTGGTAGTAATAATTTTTTTTTATTTTTTAATTAAATTCATCATTTTTAATTTTAAAGGATCTTTTTATTTATGAATTAATGTATATAATTTAGGTTTTGTGTTTATATATAAGGTATATATTTTATTTATTTTCTTTCAATTTATGGATGGTATTTTGTTTATTCATATTATGTTTTATTATTTTATTGTAAGGGTGATATTGAATTAATTTTTGTAAAATTATATTTCTCCATTATCAAATTTATATGGGATATATATTTATTAAAAAATTAATTCAATTTCATACTAATTCTACTGTAAGGGTTTGATTTTATTTATATAACATAACTTATGTTATAATGTTAATTTATAATTTTTAGTGGTTTTTATAAGATGATCTTTATTTTAAAATATATATTACACTAGTGGTTTAATTTTTTAAGTATAATTTGAGTATTTAAAACTATTATTCCTGAACTATATTTGAATTTAGGGTCCTAATATTCATTTATGTACTAATATATTCAATTTTAGGTATTATACTCATTTTATTATTACATTATGTTTATTATTTAAGGTTTTTTAATGTATGTTCAAGGGAACATACATAATTTTATTTCCACGCTTCATATATAAATATATATATATTTAACTTCAAGATCATTGTCCTCTAATTTCAATCTTCAAATAATATATATATATATATATATATATTCAAGGTTGAGTATTATTTTAAAAATATTACTTTGATAAATTTTGTGTGTGATACATAATTTTTGATGCTTATGATTATTTTAAGAATGAAATATTATATATTTAATATCGTATCGAGAGAATCTATTAATAAAATCAATGTTTATTATTTATATATGAAATTGTGTTTGAAATGATAAAATTTATAACTTATATAATATTTCTTTCATAAATTGATGAAGTTAATTTTGAATATATCTATGTTCATTATTATTAATAGTCCATGAAAAGGCTAAATGACAGGAGATTGGTGGTATAAAATCATAAATATAATTTCATAAGGACTTTAATATATATATATAAGTATTTCTGTGTATTTGCAGCATTTTAATGTTTTGAAATCAGAAACACAAATGAAAAAGGTATGTTTATGTATGGTAAGATCAAAATGATTTTATAAAAATGGGAACCAAGAAATTATAATCATGATCAGGAGGGTGATGTGAACTCTCCCTCAATAAAGTGGGTATGCTCATGCAGCCGTCAATGTTTCAAGTGGCCTTGTGATTTTGTTCTAAAAATAATGCTTAATGTTTTCCAAAAATCACTGGATTATTTATTGAAAATTTTCAATATATAATTATTTTTTATGTATTATAATACTTTATATAGTTATTTCAAAAAGTTATTTTCAGTAGGGAATTATAAAAAAACATTATGGGAAATTATGCTTACCAATTATTTTAAATTTATTTTTCATTAATTTAGTATAATTATTATCTAATGGATTTCGCTTCGCTTACAGAGTTATTGCACAGGAAAAAATTTAATTATATTTTTTTATCTATGAAGAAATGCAATTTATTTTTGTAATGGTCCCAAACCTATATCGGAAAATATCCGCATATGTAAAATTTTATATGTATTTTTCATTTTTCTATTATAAAAAAACATGACAATTATATGTGCAAAAACCTAAAGAGTTTGTATGGGGATTTACAATTGGTGTTTGTGTGATGTTCTGAAAAAATTTAGAGATTAGTTTTTTATTTTTTCAAAAATATACAATGCAGTGTATAAGAGTTTAGGAATTAATATTTTCATATTACTAAAGATGGAAATTTAAAAAAATAGAAAAAAAATGAATTGCATGTCTGAAATTGTTTTAAGTAGGGAGAACATAACTTCCCAGAAATTACTAAGTTATTTTTAAATGTATTATAATTGATGTAAATTATGTTATTAAATATCTTTAATAGAATAATTGATTTTACTTAATCAAATTTTTTTTCTATTTTGATTTGTATTATATTTCACCTTATTCTACCTTTGTAAATATAAAATTATTTAATTAGGTATTTATCAGAAAAATATTTTTTTGATATTTTATAATTAAATATATAATAAGATTTGATTTTAATTTAATATTCGAAATTATCAACAAATACTATTTTAATAAACATGGTATTATTTGGAATTATGAATTTAAAATAAATAATTATATTGAAAAACATGTTATATTAAATTCAAATAAAATTATTTTGTAATAAAATCATTTTTTAAATAATTTATTTAATTGAATTTTAACTGGGGTTTATAAATATTATATAACTATATTTGTACTGAATTTTGTAAGGAAAATGTTATTTCAAATTAAATAAATAAAAATAATTAAAGTTAAAATATTATTATAACTATTGTAAATTTATAATGTTTTTAAATATAAATTATGATATATTTATTATAAGAATATTTTTATAAATCTATTAAAATTATAAATTTATCTTTTATGAAACATTAATTTATGGTTATTAAATTAACGTCGATTATATAATATGAATTTAAGAATATAATATGTAAATAAATCTTTGAGATCCAATATATGGATATACATTATTTTTAGTTTTTTTATATAATACTAATCCAATATGTTTTATTATATAAAGAAAAAAATGAATAAAAAATGATAAGAAAAGAAAATGAAGATTAACGAGGCATGTGGCTCGAACCCTAAAACCAAGGTATCTGAAAAACCCGAGTGTGAGTATGGGTTATTCCTCAGAAGGCTGAGAAAATAGTGGGGATAAAGGGGTTTTAGAATATATCAGCTAAAGATAAAAGGTTTCTATCTGCATCAATCCTCAGATCTATATAAAAAGGATGTCCGAGAACATCCAACTATAGATGAAGAAGATCTGAGCGATGTCCACAGGGTTTGATTGCGGATATGATTTTGGATGTCAGTGTGGAAGGGGATCTGTTCTTTGTCTTCTGATCATAGGTAGGTTTTTGTTTTCCCTATAGGTGTGTGTAATCTTTTAAAAATCAATGTCGGATTTTCTAAAAGTTATTAGTCCACTTTTCAATTTTCTACGAGTTTTTTTGGATACACTATTTATCGATTACTTTTAATGTGGTTTGTTAGTTTGTTTCTTATTTCTTTTTGGATTAGTTATAGAATGAATAATATTTTTATTCTATTTATTGAATTTCGGTGAATTTATTATATATATATTTTCGATCTTATTGAAATATCATGGATTAATTTTTTTTTGTATCTTCATATTTAATTTTCTATAACAGTTATTTTTCTAAAATTACGTCTCACTATAAATTTATTCAAAAATAAAGTATGAAATCAATTCTTATGTCCTCTTGAATGTAATATATTCCTTTTATTTTTATCCTTCAACTTTTAAATTATGATTTTTCAAGGAATCAATTTTCATTCATTTATTTATATAAATTATTATTTCTGTTTATATATAGGGGACATATTTTACAAATTTAATTTGAATTTATCAATGATATTTTATTTATCCAAATTATGTTTTAGTATTCAACTTATGTGTTAAATTATAAAGATTTATTTTAAACTTATTTTTCTCGATTATAAAATAAGTAATGGATATGTATTTGTAATTTTATTTTATTTAATTTATTAAAAAAATTTCTTGATGGATTTGATTTTATTTTTACCTCTTAATTTCTGTTTTAATGTGAAATTATAATTTTTCAAGGTAATTTATATACAGATCATTATATTGAAAATTATTTTCCATTATAGTTATAATTTTTTAAGAGGATTTTATTATTTTAAAACTATTATGAATGAACTATTTTCAAATATAAGAACCATATCTATTTATATGTTCTTATAAATTCAATTTAATGTATTGAATTCATTTTAAAGAAAAATTATGATTATGATTGAAACTGTTTTAATGTTTGTGTGTGTGAATATTCTTAATTAATATTCCAAGTTTCATATATGTATATATTGATTTCAAATTTTTTTTTAATTAAGCTTATACCTGTGTGTATATATATATATATTATTTCAATATTAAGATTATTTTCTTCAAATTTCAGGCCTATAATTATGTGTGGGTATATATATATGTGTGTGTGTGTGTGTTTTTATAAGCATGAGTGTTATTTTAAAAAGGTTACATTGATAAATTTTTTGGTTTGATAGATAATAGTTTATTTTATTATGATTATTTTAAGAAGAAAATATTATATTATTTTTATCTTATGCATATAATCAATTAATAAAATGTGTCCATAATATTTTAATAGACAATTTAGTTTTAAATGATAATATTTATCACTTGTATAAAATTTATTTCATGATTTGATGAATCAATATTTGAATATGTGGATGTTAATTATTATTAACAGTCCATGAAAAGCCAAAATCACACTATTTTTAGGGGTTCCAAATTTCTCAAGTAATTTCTTAAGGAAGTTAGTATTTATATATTTGTAAATAAATATAAATATGTCTCTGTATTTAGTGGATTTTTATGTTTTTAAATAAAAAACACAAATGAAAAAGTTATGTATATATAAGGAATTATAAAAATGTTCATATAAGAATTTTCACTTAGACATTTTGAACATTGTAGAGATAGGAGAGTGAACTCAATCTTTAAGAATGTGGGTTGGGCTGGAGGACCTTTAATGATTCAAGTGACCCCACGATTTTGTTTACATAATCTTTCTTAACAATTTCCAAAATTAACCAAATTATTTATAATGTATTTCCAAATTATAATTATATTCAATGTATCATAAAATTTATAATATTATTTTGAAAATATTTTTTCATTGGCCTTTTAGAAGAATCCTTAATGGGAAATCATTCTCCCCTTTAATTTTAAATTAATTTATGACAGGTTTAGTATAATTTTTTTATGCAGGTGTTTTCTTTTCCTATAGAGCTTTCACACATGATGAAATTTGATTATTTTATTTTCATATAGCTTTGATTAAAATAAATTTATTTCCCTAATCCTCAAAAAAATTATTCTAGAAAATGTCTTAGTATATAAAATGATATGATTAATTATATTTAATCTTTCATAAAAAAATATACAACATTATTATGTGAAAAACCCTGAAGCATGGGTTTTATGATTTATAGTTGGTATCAAAGAGGTGAACCAATAATCATTGGAGATTAAATGTTTTCATTTCATGAAAACATATGTAGTATAGTACATTTGTTTAGTATTCCTATTTTTCTTATTTCTTATGATGGAAATTCAGAATTTTTAAGTTCGACAAACGCATTGAGAGGGCACAATTCTTTTAATGGGGGGAAGAATATAAAATTTGATAATTTTCAATGTCATAAATAAATAAATTATTATTTAAATAAATTATGTTATGCAAAACGTTTTATAAGCTTATGTGGTATCATTTATTCAATATAACTTTTTTTATTATTTTTCAACTTATTATACATGATGAAATAATAAATTAATTCATTATTATTTTATAATTTTATTTTTATTTTCTAATTTTTATAATAAATTATTAAATAATATTTTATTTTATATTAATATTAAAAATTATAAAAACATACCATTTTTTATAAATATGGATTTATTTTGAATTATGAAGGAAATAAAAATAATTAAACATAAAATTATTTTATAAGAAAGGTATTAAAAATATGTGGAAATAAAATAATTTTTGAAAATGAAATCTTAAAAAAAGTTTAGTGCTATTTATAAATATTATAAAATAAAATTTTATTAAAATATGAAATATAAATATTTCATTAATAAAAATGAATAAAATTAAATAAAAGTTAACAATAATTATATCTGTTATAATTTTATAATATTTTGTATTAATATTTATGATATATGTATTATCAGATTATTTTTTAAAATTTATTACTATTATAAATTTTTCATTTATTAAACATTACGTTATGATTATTAAATCAATCTGAATTATAGAATATGAATTTGAGAAAATAATAATCAAATAAAATTTTGAAAGCCAATATATATTTATATATATGAATATTAATTTGTTTATATATATAACTAAACATATATGATTTAGTTTAGAAATGATAAAATGGATAAAAATGATACAAAAAAAGATTATAAATGAGTTGTGTGGCTCAAACCCTCAAACTTAGGGATCTAGAAAACTAGAGCATGAGGGTGGGGGGACTTTTAGATAAGGCAGAGTGAGCAGCAAGGGTAAAGGGGTTTGAGAACAAATTGAGTACTGATAAAGGGTTTCGAGTCCCATCTAGCCTTGGATATACACATCATCAGAGACCGAGAAAGTCCAAAAACTTGTGAATACGATCCGAGCGAGATCGACAAGGTTCAGTCAGAGATAGGGGATCATATGTTAGTGAGGGAGGTGATATGTTCTAATTCGTAAAATCAGAGTTCGGTCTTTTTATTTATTTGTAGACTTCTAAAATATTTTTTTTATCTTTTTCGAGTTTGATGTATTTTATTTTTCAGATTTTTGATTTTCTATAAATTCATTATGGCAAGACTGCTATCAATTACTTATATTTTTTACTGTTTATTTCATTATTCATTGATTTTGGATTATGAACAAAATGAAAAAAGATTCTTTCATCGAGATATATTCAACTGATTAAATATAAACGTATCTTCCATATTTTATAAATTTTGTGTAATACTTTGTGAATATTTTCTTAATTGTAGGATTGTCATAGAATTTGACCTAATTTTCCATTTATAAAAAACTACATCTATGTATGTTGTTTTTAGATGCGATATACATTCTACAACCCCCAATTTTCCAATCCATAGAATCTAGATTATTTATTATTTTAATAAATATATAAATTATGGTAAAGACTATAAATTAAGAGATTCATCAGGAGTATTCAAATGGTTCCAGTCCAAGAAACACTTCGGCTCATATTATTTTTTCTGAGTGTGTTCAAACACACCATATTCTCAAGCTCATTCATACCCACAATTATAAAAATGGGTTGTAATTAATTTTTTTCAAAATTATGCTTTCATATTTTCCAATATAGATATGTATTTCATAAAATTGTTTTAGAATTCTTGTTAAATTTGTTGTAATGGATAGTTTTTAAAAATTATGCCTCAAAATAAATTTATTAAAAAATGAAATATGAACTTAATTCCTCTATTCTATTGGTAGTAATAGATCACATTTATTTTTATCTTTATATTTTTAATTTATGAGTATATAAGAGATCAATTTATTTATTTATTTATTTACAGAATTTATGTTTAGTGATTATATGTACGGGAAATGTTTTATTTATTTTCCGTCATTTATGGTAGTGATTTTATCTACCAAATTATGTTTTAGTTTTATGGTATAAGGGTGATATTATATTAATTTAGTTTAAATTTATTTTTATCGATTAATAAATTTGTAACGGAAACATATTTATGAAAATTTTGATTGAATTTAATTTCATGCCAATTCTATTAGAAGGGTTTGATTTTATTTTTATCTCTTAATTTATGTTTTAATGTGAATAAATAATTTTGTTATTCGGTTTATATAAAGATAATTATTTTAAAAAAATTATTACATTAGAGTTTTAAGTTTTTAAGTAGAATTTCAATATTTAAAACTATTATGCATGACCAATTTTTTTAATTTAAGATCCTTATTTTCATTTATGTGTTTATTAATTAATGTTTAGGTGTTTCAATTTTTTTTAAAAAAACTATAATTATGATTGAAAGTGTTTTAATGTTTCTGTATGGTAATTTTCTTAATTCATCTTCCATGATTCATATATATGTATATAATGAATTTTTTATTTAATTTTTATTTTATTTAAGAAAATATATATATATATATATATATATATATCTGTCTAGGGATGGGTGTTGTTTTAAAAATGTTACTTTGAAAACGTTTTTGTTTGATACAAAGTAGTTTATTAATTATGGTAATTTTAAGAAGGAAATTTTATATATATTTTAACATATGCATAAAATAATTGAAGATAATATGTCTAATATTTTATTAATTAATTAAGTTTAACATGATAAATGTTATCACTTATGTAGAATGTATTTTGAGAATTGATAAATGAGAGTTTGAATAAGTGGATGTTCATTATTATTAATAATGCATGAAAAATGGAAATGACATCAATTTTGCTGCTACCAAATATCGCATGTGATTATATAAGGATGTTATTATTTATATATTTATATAAAAATATAAGTATGTATGTATAATTAGATAATTTTCATGTTTTTTAAATAAAAAATCTAGTGAAAATGATAGGTATATGTACTGAAATATTGAATTGTTTTTTAAAAATGTATAAACTCGGACATTGTAATCACGATATGTAGTAAAGAGTGAACCAATAACTCAATAAAATTCCTAGGTCTATATATAATTTAATGTTTTAAGTGGCTTCATGGTTTTGTTGTCAATGGCATGCTTAATGTTTTTGAATAATCACGGGATTTTTTTAAGCATTTCCAAAGAATAATTGTTTCCAAAATATAGAAAATTTTTATAAAGCTATTTTACAAAGGTATTTTCATTATCCATTTTGAAATCTCATTATAGGGGAATTATGCTGGCCATTTTTTTTAAATTCATTTTTCATAGGATTAGTATAATTTTTTATGGAGGTGTTTACCTCGGTTTTGGAGTTAGCATAGGTGAAGTAATTTAATTACTATTTTCTCTATAGATCTAATTAATTGAATTTACCTTCCCAAGTCTATAAATCCTAGACCATAAAAGTTCCTATTATGTGAAATTATTTTTGTACTTTTATTTTGTATTTTTTTTATAAAAAAATCACCACATTTTTCCCTTAACTGAAAAGTGTGGGATTGAGCCATTATAGAAAACCTGTAACCCAATGGTGAATAACAACAATTAGTAAATAAGGGTGATAGTGGAAAACATTTTCTATATGGATGTATTGGATGTGATGTATGTTGTATATTGAGTCTCTTGTGTCTCAAGGAGATACCACTAGGGTCTAATATAATCTAATTTTTGGATAAATGGACCAACCATTAGAAAATAACATTAACACATCAATTATTTATTTATTAATGCATGGTTTTTTGTTTTGTAAATTTTTAGATTTTAAGTTATCACATAGTATAACATACAAGCATGAATTGATAAATATGAACCCTCATGGTAAATTGTTTCTATTTAAATCATTTCTATGATTTGAGTGTGATCACAAAGAACATTCTTATTAGTTTGGAAAATAATTTCATTCCTTTATAACATAAAGATCCATCAATGTAAATATATAGTTTCAAAAACCTTTTGTCACATATGATTGAGAAAACTATATAATTTGGTGGTCTTCAACCATAGTTGAGGGTTCCTCCTCCTATTGGGGAGTTCTAACAAGAGTGGTGATTCGACTTAACTAAAATTGGAATCAATGTTATAGTCATAGGTAACTATGATAAATTTTAGTGGTAACCATTAAGGGAATTATAGTAAAGGATTCATTGGAGATAGGATTCCACTCAATAGAACAAGGAATAATGAGTTAAAGATGTTTTCTATATAAAATTCATCATTGAAATTATCGTAGTATTGACATAGTAATTTCTTGGACTATGAGATACATTTTTAAGGATTCATTCCACAAGAACACAGAACATGATGATTGTTTTTAATCTAGTAGTTTGGGGGTACTAGGATTTGATAAAATAGTTTTATATATTAAAATTATGAAATTTATATTATTTAATAATTTTTAATCAATATTAGTGTATTAATATGTTAAATATTCATTTTTCAAAAAATGGAAACTAAAAATAGATAAAAAATGATCAAAATTAGAAAAAGAAGATGACCATACCAGCACTAATATCAAATACTTTTATAGGCTCTTTCGCATAGTACAATAGTATGAAATGAAATCTAATGTGCCATAGTCTCCACTGCATGATGATCTATATCAAGAAACTAGTGATGGAAAAAAGATGATTAAAGGAGACTCATGGATGATGAATTTATTATTTTATCATAATTTTTTAATTAATGTGCATTTAGTTTTGAAGGAAACAGGAAGACATATATGGTTATACATTGTTGACTCACCTCTCAATTCACAAAGATAGAATGGATCGTGAAATAAATTAGATTATAATTACACTGAAAAAATATAAATTGAAAATCAATATGGGATGTCCATAGAGCACTCAATAAGGTAAAATACTTTGATTGATTAAAATAATAAGGAATGAAATTGGATTTTGATCTTTTATTGAATATTATTCTCTCATCATTATCTCCCAATATGTCAAGCTTTGTTATGAATTGTAATATGAACTATACTAAGAAACAACTTCAACATATTTTGGGTTATTTATTATAAGATGATTAAGGCATAAATAATTTTAAATCATTAGATTTTATAGTGAGTAAATTGAAATATAAAGAAAAAAGAAAATCGAAAGTGTGATGTTGAAGGTACCATTATATGATATTCTAGAGAAACCAATGGTAAAGATGGAGGGGATCAAACAATAGGTTCTTTGCATAACATGTCGAAATAATATTCATTGGAAGATAAATTTAAATTAACTTATGAAAAATAGAGGCTGATTTTTCATTAAGAATATTACTCAGTCAATGTAATATATCTTTTTTACATACTGGGTATTATATAATATTTCTATTTCAAACATTTGTATCCCAATAAAAGAATCATGTTTGTTTAGAAATATTATAATAAATAAAATAAAATTTAAATGGGAATGATAATGGTTTATTCTTATATCAATTATAGGAATTAAACGACTTCTTCTTACCTAGATAATTTATTACAGTAGAACAAATAATTTATAATGAGTATTACCAAATTAATTTTCTCATAAGACCATTGGATACAATGAGACATTGTTTAATTTTGTAATGGAAATTAACTCTGATGATTCATACATAACTAATAGTACCTGAATAATCATCTATAATTGATAAATATAAAATGTAAGACTCAATAATTCTAGGTTGTGTCATGATATAACTTTGTCTATTAAATATAAAATAAAATCTCATGAAAATACCAAGAATATTTTTTAGACTCTTCGTGATATAGAACTCTTATGAATTAAACCTCATTTCTCTTCAAGTATAATGAATAAGACACATTAATAATTAAAAACTCTCCACACAGCTTCTATAACTAGTTCAAGAGAATACATGTAAACTATTTCAAGTAGAATATATAGGTGAAAATAAAATACATCATAATATTTCACTAATAAATTCATGAAATGTAAAAGTGATGCATGGAATATTCTTCTATAGAAGATCTAATATGCTTCACAATGTTGAGTAGATGAATATAAATATGCATTAATCAATCATGAAAATGTAGAGTGAATTTATTCATATACTCTTATATACTAATACACATCAGATCCCACACAATAGTCAATGGAGGATCAATGATTAGACATATAATGATTCATCTATCATTAATAATTAGAGTGGAATTCTTCCTAGACTCACATTATCTTATATACATTAGATCCATAATATTAGTAAAATAAAGATCAATTATAAGTCTTATAGGTATTTAAATTATTCCATTACATTTTTGGACATGTTTACAAAACAACAATGTTTAAACTCAACCATATTTCGACTATGATAAAAAGGATAGAATATTAGTTATAATAAGAAATATTTTTATATGATTGTGAAGATCATTATTTTAGGTAATGGGAGAATGATTACTTGGATAATGTGAAGGGTTAATATGCATAGGTATTTGGTATCATAATAAGTTCCAGAAGAACTTCTAGAAATAATATGATCGAATGATAAATCATTTGTAGTAAAGATAAAAATAAGTGTTATCATTTAATAATAACCAGGCTAGTTCATTTATTATTTATTTATAATAATAAATCTTAATCCTATTATTGACTCCCACCAATTGAGAATCGTAAAATTGGGGTACAAAGAATCACCCAAAGAACTGGTATTATTTCCTCAAAAAAGATGAAGGTTGAAGCATGGATACATGGGGATTTATCACCAATATCATATGAATCATGTAACCATTAGAAATAATAATGGTTAAAAACTATACGGACATCGCGTGAAGAGAATATTCACATCACATGATTTTCTCAATGATCATGTGAAGCCCCTCAGACAAGCCCTCTTAATCACATGAATCCCATCAGGGAGTGTCTTCTTGATTAAATGGAATGTTAGGTGAAATAATTAAGATATCCACTAAAGTGTTCATGAAACGAAATATTAGAATTAATGGATCCTTATAGGAAGTTAGTTGTGCTGATATTCACACAAAGGATGAATTTTCTTCACATGATATGTTCACTTATCACACAAATTACCTCAAAATATTCCTCATGATCACATGAAGCCCATTAGACAATGTCTTTCTAATAAAAAGAAATATCAATTAAGAAACACAAAAAACTATTTTGTAATTAATATGATTAATTATGATAATGAAAATATCCTTATGTTAAATTATATACACCATTATTCATGTTAAGGTATTATGTGATTTTCATGATCAGTTCGTTGATCATGTGATCATGACGTAAATTTGAGTCGAATTACCTAACAGATGGTAATGATAGAATGATCACGAGGTGGATGTTTATCACGTGAAAAATAGAGAATTTTATTAATGAAATATAGATTGATCATGTTAATTACATGATACATTATAGACTTATGTGAATTTTCCTTCTTCTGATGGAATATAAAATATGATAACTGATAATTTTACAAAGCGGTTTAGATACAAGGTTTTGATTCCAATCAATCACCCTACACTTGACAAGTAGAAAAAGACACACATGGGTGAAAGAGAAGATTTTCAGGAATTGAGGAATATGCAGTCACATGATTCCTCAACTAGATAATACTAATCAATGAATTAAGGGATTATATAATGGGGTTATGTGCCTCACATTATTATATCATTAATCTTAAAAAGGATTTTCAATGTTTTAGGCAGATCACATGAAGGACATTCTACATGTCATCTCGATCACGTGATTCGTCAGTGGACAACAGAGGCCGAAATTCATGAAAGATTCATATGAATCAAGGTATGATGTTATTTCATATGAAGTGATTATTTTATTTTCAAAATCATTTTATGTATTATGAATGCACCCCCTGGACTTATCATCCTGATCATGTGAAATCTCTATTGTGTGTTGTCATTGTCTTATGATGTCTCTGAGAAATGATATCTAAATCATGAGAATTCCCTAAAAATATCATCCTTGGTCACATGAATGATCATTGGAATTCCATATTGGTCTTGTGTTGAGTCACACATATTATTATGATACCCCATCAAATGAATCCCTTATGATCACAAAATCACACCACTCCAATCTAGTCTTAATATGTAATCATGTGAAGACCTTGAACATGTCAAATGATTCATTTTTAAACACAAGGACATGTCGGGTAGGACTGCTCAGGAAGGTCAAGAATATATATTGTAAGGAATGAATCTATGAATATACATTCTTAAATCATGATAACCCTCAAACATGGGCCTTTGGCAGAGAACCCCCCTATAATCTGGAGATTATCCATAATGGACTATAGTTACCCATCCCAAAATCCATTTATGATACATTCCCTAAAAAGGGCATCTATGCCATCCAATCATATTCAACTAGAGAAACCTAAGTGTGTAAGAATCCAAATTTAAATAATGAATTATTACGGCAAGTTTGGTCACCTATTTCCTCTTGTTTCCAACACTGATCATGTATAACACAGTTATAAATATTTATAGTAATCACATCAGCAGCATGAGATAGATGCCTCCATATATGGGAATACACATTGGTATAATTATTGAGATCTCCTAAACCATAGGATAATAATCTTTATTAGGTGTAATTATTCTCTCCTGCATATTTTAATAGTTCAAGAACATGAACTTAGAGGACACTAATTCTTATAATATAAGATATATGTAGGATTCCATCATAAGGAATGAGAACCATATCAAACATAAAAAACATTCCACTCCATGTGTATCAATATCTTTCAGGAGGCCTCTAAAAAACAACATGGCGATCTCATAATGTAAGAATCCCTAAAAAACTAGTGAAAAAATAGTGTATAAACCCATAAATAATATTATTACAATCTCATATTGTAATGTCTACTCAAATAAATCAAATTCAATCCTAAACTGTTTCAAATCCTCAATAACCACTTGTTTCTCACACTGAGGATGAATACTTTGTGTAAGATATTGTAAAGGATTGGGACATTATCATTATGTAAATTCCCCTAATAAGTGAATACTATTAGATGTATGCCATTAAAATCATATTTTCATTCAAAAGGAAATATTTTGGGGAAGAGTTTGAGGTAGCCTTATTTGAAAGCCCACTATAATCCTCTATATTTTTCACCTCTATGAAATTTATGTTTAATTATATGATCTGTAATGAATCTATTTCCTCTCATATGTAGGATATTTAAGATTCCTTCCAAAAGCCTGATCTTCATTTCAATTGAATTTTAATTCCCCTATATGTCATTTCCATATTAAATTAAAATAAATATTATTCTCAAATGAAATATGTGGATTTTTATTCCTATCTTTAACAGGATTTGTCGGATGCCTATTAGAGGTTTAATCCCAATTCCAAAACATTGATCTCCTACTGAGGTGGTGGTAAACATTATTGTACATAACCAGACTCATTTAAAATTCTATAAGTCTCTCATGGGAATGTAATAATGAGAATCATGATGGAGAACTTTGGATATATTAAAATGATGTAATTTTTAGTATTTCATCTTACGAGCATAAGGATCTAACACCTAATCATTTTTCTACAGTAACTAGATCTATATTAGAGCGTTGGAAAGATTTGTAAACATATATTAAATCGATAATTGATCCTCATAGTAGTAAATTCTCCCCACTAATGGTTTTTTATGACACTAACCACTCATACTCTTGAACAATGTGAGTTGTAATCATCATTGTGTTTGAAATCCCAATGATCACCTACCTTGGTAATGAATCTCCATAAGTTATCACAGATATGGGATTCATTTGGGTGTTTCTACTAATTAAACGTGATAAAATTAATTTTGGGAAACTATACTAGTATCTTAAAAAACCATTTCCCCATAGAAATATGGTTGTTAAAAATGGTGATCCTGATATGTAGGCATTTGATAACAGAATAAATAAATGATCATAAGCATCTGGCATCATGTTTCCTAAAATCGTATATCCCGCAAGAAAATTTCAAAAACACCAAAAAATAATTAGAAAATGGAAATGATCTAATATGAAAGTGATTAAGAAAAAAATTAATTCATGTACCAAAATAAATATTGTATTTTGGTACTTTCTCAAATCAATGTAAAATTCATTGGTAGGTATTTAATATAAACATTTCATGAGTGCTACAAGAACTGTTATAATAAGGCTTGATTGGATTTTCCAAGTCATAATGCCTAAATTTATATCAATTATACATTCCATAGACCTATTTTATGATTTTAATAGGAATTTTATTTCATGACCACCTCAAACCATATTGAATATGTCTATATTTTGACACTAGGAAGGGTTGGTGGTTCCATTGATTGGAAATAACCAACGAAAGATATAGTGAAAAATTTATGGCTTAATGCAAGCATCATGATCATATAATATTAATTTATTTTTTAAAAAAATAAGGTTTTTTATGTGGTTAAGGGGATCACCATGCTTTTCTGATAAAAATATATTGATATCATAATGAAAAAAAATATTTATTAGTATAGATTTTTTAGAGTAGGATTAATGAATCTCTACAAAGATTGACTTAAATAAACATCCTAATTTAAATAGAATGATATTTATTGAGGTAGACCTTTGGTTTTTTATACCATGTAAAATGAAATATACTAATAATGCATTGAAAAATAAATATTTTTACAATTTTGATGAGAAATTTTCCAATGTCACATGGCATAAAGGACTCCAGGAATGCATGTATAAGACATAGGAGAAGATTAAAATGGTTAGTAAAAATCCACATGATTCGTTGACGAATCTATAAAATCATTCATCCTATATAATATATTTTATATTTCCAATCCATATAGTATGGTAGGAATATATAAAATAAATCATTCATAATTGAATGGAAGTTGTCAAAGATATTAAATAGTACTTAACAAGGATAAATGGATATATATTTAATAATTGGATATGAAGTAAAACAAATTATCAAAGGGATATTAATCTAGTACCACTTTGGATCAATTTGTCTAATATCATATCTAGGAAATGTAAATGAGAAATAAAAGCTCAATAAATATTTTGGTAGCTATATATATAAATAATGTGTATTTTGTGTCTTCTAATGCAGCTAATGATGAAATATATATATGAAATAATTTATTCTAGTAATTTGAATTGTATCTAAAAATAAATTCATACCACATAAATAAACATATGAAAATAATATTAACCAATATTAAAAGCCTATTATAGAGGTAAAATAGATTTATACCTTATTATATCATATCTTGAAGAGTTATATCCATGTAAGTGAAATTCACGGAAAATAGAGTAGCCATCTATGAAAATGTGGCTATCCAAATGACTTAATCCAAAACTCAGTAAAAGATTGTTCTTATCATGTGAGAGACAATATATTAAATATTAGTATGTTTACTATAGTATTTCTAGGAGTGTTATAAAAGTGGGTTCCCTATACCCAACATTAGAATTTCTTTTAAAGTAACATATCATGCAATCAAAGAGCTATAAAGGATGAATTCTTATGATAACAGTGTTAATATTTTTTTCACATTATTTATATTGTACTGTCATTACATAATTTTTCAAATAAATGGGTTATAATATTTCTCATCTATAATAAAAACCCAAATATATTATGATAGTTATCATAGACATATTATTTATGTTTTTCCATTGAAAAAACTTATCTCTTTAAGGGGTTTGTTGTGTCACTAGACACTTTTCCCTTTTTACGAGTTCCACACATTTCATTCAAGATAAGGGTCTATAGGGTCACACATAAAGAAAAAACAAAGGAATTAACAATTATAATGAATTGGAGTTTATAATGATGTAGTCCCTACTGTGGGTTCGGGTAATATGTATGTTTAAACTATCACTAAGAAACAAATAAATTAAATATTACTCAAGTATAGAAAAATATTTTTTGGGTATATTTATAGTGTATTCAAAAGTTATTCATTAAATACAAGAAAAATAATTAATGAATGAATATCCATTATTCAATGATCATTTAATATCTATGGGATCAGATCATGTCATGTTAAAAACATGGATTTTATCTTGTAAAATTATATTAGAATTTATAAGAATGCCATAAAATATTTATGACATTAATAACATGATCTCTATGTCAAAAAAAACTATTTCATTCTTATTTAGATGCTTAAAATTTTTTGGGAGCTGAAGTGATATTTCATAATATTTTAACCTACATATAAATATTGAGAGAAAACAAAATTATACAAACTATTAATTACCTTGAATTTGATAACTTCTCTCTTTATTCCAATCAGATTCTAGAGGGAGGAAGGGATATTGGGAGAACAAAAATCCAAGATCTCTTTTCATTATCAATGAAGTGGTGTTCCCAAGATCATTTGGGTACAAATAACCCCCTACTATTATCTGCACTAGGAAACATATTTTCAAACTCATTATTTTAGAGGGCTTTTAATGTTTGGTTAGATGATCTAAAAGGTTTATTCATTATTTCTTTCAAGAATTGATCTTTGGTGATGAGTGAAAACAATATTTGATAAAATTAAATAAATAATGTTTTTAATTTTATTTTTCATTCTTAAAGAAATCAAATGATCTACTTAGGTATATTATGTGGTTTTTCCTTGCGTGAGACGATGTTATTTCATCAATCATGTAGTAAAAATTTTAATCTTCCTTATTTGTACACTTCTTTTCCACACATAATCTCAATAGATAACCAATAAAGATAAATTATGGAGTAATGTATCCCAAGTTCATTATTCTATTGATTTATGATTAATATTGTAACATTTATATAAAAATCAATATATTCTTGGTGATTTTAATATGAAAATTTGAATTTATGGATTATGAAAAAATACCTAAAACCTTTGGTTGGTCTTATTTAGATGAATTTAATATCTTACTAATTGATTTAACCAATATAGATATAAAAATTATACGTCGAAGAGCATTATATTATCTTTTAGATATACTTAGATGATTTATATAATCTATTAATGGAGTTAATGTTATACAGCAGGCATTCAATAACTTTCGAAGATGTGAAGGATTTTTTTTGTCAAGGATTCATCCGAAACATAGTCTAAAGGTGGATGCTAATGGGAATATGTTGGAACAAGAACTAATCCAGGTTAGGGGTCAACTAAATAATACAGGAAAAGGAAATAAAAATAGATATTTATTTAATGTGTTTATTTTATATTAATTTAGTACAAGTATTCACATTAAATGGTACTAACCTAATAGTAGAATTAGGGATGGTGAAACATAGTTGAATGTCGCCCAATACCTTGGTTTTTATGGTGAAATTTTCTATTTTTCTTTTTTAGTCTGGTAATATCCCATGTTTGGATAAAAGGTATAGTTCCTTGAAAATTTGAATTTTTTCATTTTTTGGGAGTGATATTCATTAAAATGAGCATTGAAACATAATTATGAGGGTTATAACCCATAGAAGAGTTGTTTTTAGACTTTTTTAATGGATCGAGGGATGACTCAGGTGTTCTGTCATGTTTTAGGAGGATTGGTATTTAAAAACTCAAAAAATAGGAAGGACTGGTTGGGGATCACAGTTTTTCCATAACCATATGAACCACCAAAGAAAGCTTTGTGGAGAATTCGGTATATTTTTAGGACTCACTCAATTTTATCTAATTGTTTGAGTTTATATTCTTGACTACTAACCCCAATGAAAGATATTCAAAGTGGGATTTCATAGGGGCTATGCACAGATAGCCAAACAGAATGTCCAGCATATGTAAGGAGATTCTTGGATAATGCCAAAGAGAACAGTTGGAACACGGCATGGCCAACTGAGTATCCATAACATGTTCCCCATTAAATAGGGAAAAATTAATAATTTACCCCAAATGCATTAATAATCTAACACTCTTTCTTTTTCTCTCATTCGAGTAGATGATCCCTCTTATCATCCTCTCATAATCACCCCTCATGTCCAATATAGTTATTTTGATATCTTCTAGACTCATACTGATATTAGACCTCCAACCAATGTGTTGGATAGCTATAGGTAAGATCTTGGGTCATATTTCTTCCTTTTTTCTTTTCTCTACATATCATGTACACTTTTTTGTCTAAGACCATTCACCTAATTTTTAAGGAGGATGTTCATTTCATCGATTTCACTCAATCCTGATCAAAACATACCCTGATATTGGATGATAAATGAGACCTTTGGTAAATGGGATATGGTATATATCTCTATCCCCATGTTTCCATTGATTTACAAATACCTACATTGGCACCCATGCTGGGCATTCCGAGTGTCACCCCTAAATTATGAAATTCCATCAATTAAATGGTTATATAATTTTTTACTACCTTATAACTCATTTCATGGATATAAGTGATTTCTTTAACCTAAATCACCATCTTTTTAGTGATCACAGTATAAAAAATGATGAACAATGGGCTCCCTTATGACTAGTCCACCATTTAGGCGAGTTTAATTATTTGGATTTTTTTTATGATGAATTTACATGAAAGGTATCATTCTATAATGATCCTTTTGAGGAATTTAGTTATAACTATTGAATGAGATTCATGGTTGAGATAGATGGATTTTTTGATAACAGTGAAATGTTTTATAATGAAACCCCTCTGTTGAGGTTCACTATCTTATAAACCAAAATGTTGTGATTAGTGTTTTGAATCCTTCTTGGATTTGTTGAATTTTTGTTTCCCACTCCACTATTTTTATTTCTTGATATATGGAGTGATTAGTGTATAACCATTATCGATATTCTTTAATGGTGTTTCCATTAATGTATATAAATTTTTATTGAACCAAATCACCTCATAAGTGATTATCATGAATTTTAAAAAGAATTTCCGAAGTATTTAATTTCCCAAATGAAGATGGAACCATCTAATAGTTTTATTGTAACTTATGTATATAATTTTAATATTGATATATTGGTGTAAATGGGTAAACCATCTTCTATGTGCATTGGTATGCTATGTCAGTAAAATGACTCGACTACATTTTTTAAATAACATGATTAATTTGAATTTCATTCTTCATGATTATTTTACCATGTAAAGAATTAAAAGGTTTAATCAAAATTAATTATATCAAGTGGTAAGGCCACACTGATCCTTTCATGATTAATTACATAATGTAGTTGAATTTTGATTCTATTAGTTATATTTTTTCTTGATAAGTGTAGTGCATGATAAGTAATACATTGGGGATAATATTATTATTACGATTATGAAATTAATGTCGGTCATTGTATGATGGTAAGAATATTGTTGGTCATAACATTTCACTCTCATAGACATCGGGTGTGGAGCATGACATCTCACTCAATTGACACTATTTAGATGTTGTCAATGACGAACCACAACCATTGTTTTGGGTGTTGGCATGACGACACACCCACCATATTCATTGTTGATCATGATGTCTCAAAATAATTATAGGATACAGGGATTGTACATTTATCATGATCTTTTATGGTCATTCAGACTGCCTATGGATGCATGAGTTATTCCGCAGTCCATCCATTCCCAAGTATTCCAACTATGCGGATTCATATTCCTACACATGCATAGAACATATAAGTGTATGTAGTATATAACTAAAATTTAGATATATTATTACAATATAAATATAATTTTTTATTAAACAATCATTCTAGAATTTAATCAAACAAGATAGAGATGCTCGGTGTCCATTAGGAACCTGGGTTGGCCTGTATTTATTAATCATTCATTTTTTGTTATTATTTATACCTTTACATTATTGAACCTTATATTAATGGATGGGATTTATCCTTTTACACTTTTAGCGGTGGATTAAAGAGCATATTTCACACCATGCTTAGGATACCATTTTACTCTTGTATCGAATAGGTCCCATGCTCACAGGACCATGGGTTATTGATTTTAGTTTTATTCTTATAATAATGAGTTATAAGAAAAGGGATGAAATGGAGCTCAGGATACTCATATATATCTCCCTTGGGTATTTTTATCCATTTCTTATTCATACATTACATTGTATCGTGTCTCTTATTTTATGTGTACTACTTTAGATTATGTATCATCATATATACATGCATGTGATGTTATATGTTGGTGTGGGTTATATTTTATATGTCATTTATATTATTCTTCAACTAATCTATCTCTTATTAATTACCACTTCTGATAATGCATTTTAATTATTTTCGAATATATCATTATGCTACTCTTATCATTAGGTTATTGTGTCCCTTATATCACCTCATTAAGCCCTTTCTAGTAGTTAGTAGCCTATGGAATATGGGGAGGCATTCTTGAGGCCATGTGGAGACTAGTTATTTTGTTAGTTTTAGTCATGAGATGGATCAGGATATTATGAAGTGTTATCAATGACATGATTTTTTCGTTTTTCTTACATTTTGGGATTGGTAGATAGGATTTTTGGAGAGCTTCAGCACTTAGTAAATTGATGTTTCAGGGAGTGATCAACCCACCCATAGGGAAAAGTGTATGTGGCCAAGGATGGGTCTATTTTTATGTCTTTTGTTATTATAGTTTATTTAGATTTCACCTTGAGTGAATCATGTAATTTTTATAGTTTATCTATTTATAATAATTCAATATGTACCTTTTGTCTGATACAATTATGTAGTAACATTAAATTCCTCATTATAGGCACATTGGGATTCACAGTCCATGAATATTCCATGTCATATAGTTTCCTTTGAATGATTCTTATTGATTCTAATGGCGTGCCCTATGTGATTATTATCATGGAAATTATATATTATGTTAGGGATTTTAGTGGAATAATATGTTTTGTACCAGTTTAGGTATTCCATTATCTTACTTTTTTATATAAAATTCTTTGCAGATTTATTTATCATGTAAATCTGATGCCAGGATTAGATGATTATATGACATACTGCCTAATTATTTAACATTATTTTCTTAAGTAACATTCTTATGTCATAATTATAATTTTTCTCGATGGTTAACTCTTGTAAAACGTGTATGGTTATGATTTTGATTTATAATTGGTAGAATTGGAGGAAAATTATTGGTTAATATTCATTGGATTTAAATTCTATTTTGTAAAATAAATGTTTTCTTTCTGGATTTGTATATGGAAACTCATATAATCCGATCATTATATAAGAGTATGATATATTTTTAGAATTTTATAAATGTAATGGTTATTTTTATTTTGATCCAAAATGAATTGGTATCTTATAGACCATTTATGTGACTCAACCCTAGTAGGTTTGTTATGGTATTTAGCTTAAAAGATAAATCCCTTTACGGTTAATTTAAAATTTCATACAATTGGTGGTTTCTTATATAAAGGCTTGTTAATCTATCACATGGGAATGAAAATTAATATAATTAAAATTATGTATTAAAAGCTGGACCCTTGAAGATCATTTGTGGAATTATTCTTATGAGATAACCAATTATGGGTGTTTGAAAACATTGATAATTAAACAAATGTTATTTGGTTTTATTCTGATGGACCCAAGTTAGCATAACGGGACACACATCGGTCACATTATCTTGTGATAAAAAAATAATTTATGCAATAAATATTCTATTGATGATGGTATTCCATTAAATTATTAATGTATAAAAGGGAATAATTATAATACTCACATATTTTTCCTTGAGACATTAGTTAAATTAGGTATTAATTGTTTTTATCTTCTAATTTGTATTGTATCTTCTAAAACTAATCTTTTAGATTTTATAGATTAATTCTTAATCACTGTAGTGATTTAAAATGGAACCTTATGTAGTATCCTTGGATTAAAACCACATTTTAGTGTAGCTTAGACATCTCTTTATATTCCCTTGGAATGAAAATATCAGTATTTTCCATAGGCCTTGTTCTTTTTTTGAATGGGCTAATATGATTGGAGTAGGGAAAAGTAAAATCAGTTTTCAGTGACCAAGTTATAGAGTCTACACTTATGCTTTTCTATGGGGCTAGACCGTGGTAGATAGAAACCTTATAGCTTAAACTCCTTATTAAATATTATGGTATTATAGACATATGGTAATGTTCAGGTGTTGTTTTCCCTAATATGACTCTTAGATTCTAAATCAAAACCTTGTTTGAATGGGTGGCCAGGGTATCATTGACCATTATTATATGAATGAGTATTGAGAAATGATAGGTTTTATCTAGTTGTATATACTTAGGGAATGGTCAACCTCTTAGATGGTCACATGACCCTCTCCCATTCCTCAGTGATTGAAAACTTGGTGAATCATCTTCCAACCAAATAGTCATATGGGGATATATGACTCTAGGTTAAATCTCTTATATTAACCACCTGATGTTAAAATGAATTGGGATAACATTCTATTGATAATATCGAGTATGTTCCATATTTATTCTAAAACCTCAATGATGTGAGTATATATACATGATAGTCTTAAGTTTCTAGATGATATAATGAACCCATTGAGTTCAGTTGAATCATTTATCCTTGAGTTGTTGAGTACGCTCTCGGGTATTCTCTAGAGTGGAGTGACCATAGAATTAATGGAATCAAGTTTTCCCAATACATGGGATGGTTTTCCAGTATGATAGATTATATTCAAATGATGTTCAGGTTTATTTTGGATTTCAATCCAAATGTTATTACATATGAGATCCTAACTCAAAGAAGTGTCACATCTTTGTTTAATGTAAATATCATCTAGCATGCTTATGTGAGGGCACTCTATCTTCCATTTCTATGAATAGGAATATCCTATGGTGGGGATCACTAGGATAGTTTAAGTGAGTACGTGTCTTTATTAGGGGAAGGTACAAAACCAAGTAATTCTGTTTGTAATTGGTCCTTACTATTTTTGAATTCCTAGTAGGGTGGTCTATCTTGTAATGTGTTAGTGCTTGAAAGGATGTGAGATAGTGAAACGATTGACCATTTATGTTACCTATTGAAATGTTGTTGAATATGGATGGGCTTCCATGATTAATATTGAAAGATCATAGGACCTCTAGTGGTAAAGACATTGGGATCAGTTAATGATGATATGCTAATAGGTGAAGCTGGACATCCTTTTGGAATATTCGACATGTAATACACGACTGAACACTTTTTTGATAGTAAGGATGCTATTGGTGTGAATCCATGAAATAATTCATCCTGGATATGATATACGTGTATTAATTTTCTTGGTAATCATTGATATCCTCTTAGTGTGATCTTGTTTTAGTAATGATCTTGTCCCCTATATTGATATCATATGAGTACATTGAGAGAGTGTTAGTAAAACACCTCACTAAGGTTTACATGTTGTTTGTCATGATAGGAATATCAATTAGAGTTATGTTTCCACAAAATGGTTATTTAAATATGAAAGGATAGTCTAAAATGATACTTGGGATCCCAAGTAGAAATGCATTCTTTGAACTAAAATACACCAATTGGTTCTGTACTTGATTGTCATTTTTCTTATTTATTGTTCTCGTATTGTGGACATTTCGACTATGTACTAACATCCCAATTGTTAATTCCGGGTAATATTTTATCTTTTATGGTGTCCTCAAATCAATTTTATGGTTTTGATTCTATCTTAAACATCATTTGGACTCAGATGTGTTGTTTTGAAAGCATATATCGAAGTATACCGTATCGGGAGTACACCCATGTTCATTTTGAGTCATGACTACTTAAGTAGGTGTAGGGATTAAAAGGACATATAATGTTTTAAATAAAATTTAGTAGATGTGATTAAGGGTAATATGAAATTACTTGGTGGAATCCATCTTATTTCATGATGTAATACAAAATCCATATAAACCTATAATTTTTTGGAATGGTCCGCCATAGGTGGATCGAATAGTTTTGTTTTGACTTATGGAATACAATTGGTTAATATCCCTTTTTGGCATGTCATCAGGTAGTGACGATTGAAGTATGTGTAGGTTGTGGATTTTCATGAAATTATGGATCGACCTGGATCAATGAGGTCAGTAGGGAATTGATTTTTTAAACAATTCATTATCAAACAAAAAGTGTCACCATAATGCTTTGGCCATTGATGCTAGGAAATTATGAAAGTGGATGTGTCATGGTTCAGAAATGGACCCATTTTTATGTTAAAATAAAAGGTAGGGAGCACGATAGACAATATTTTTAAACAGATGACGACATAATCATATATCTAGCTAAAGAAACGTTGGTAAAAATTGTCTCTATGTTTTAGATTGAAAACAAGCATTATCTTGGTTTTTTATCACTTAAATGTCATACACATACATAATTCTTGTAAGTGAATTTGGAATTTCGGAATGAAAATTTAATATTTTAATGATAATTCCTGACCCTTGTAGGTCAGGTGATGTTTTTATTGTTTCCCAAGGCTTCTCAAGGATGACAATTTCAAAGGTGGGGAGGTTTTAATGAACTTTTTGTTAGAAAACATATAATTTGAAGGGAATTGAATTTTAGAATTCGGTAGGATGGACATTATTTTAACGGAGATTTGGAATTTAATTTTGAGATTTTTAATCTTAAAAGTATTGTTTCTATAATCAGTTAAAGGATAGATGTGTGATTCTGGTGTTCCATTGTGTTTCGAGAGTATTGGCCTCTAAAAACTAAAAAAGAGGAAGGACTGGTCAGAGTACACAGTTTTTATGAAACTGGGAGCCCCACCAAAGGAAACTATGAATTTTTATAAGAAGATATGCATGCCTCACATAGTTTTATCAAATTGTGAAAGTGGTTCTGCACGAAATTGTTTCTTGCTAATGGTCCTTGATAGTCGGTTTGCACATGGGCTACACACAGTTTTTCAAACCATGTGGCCAACCCATTCAGGGGGTTTTTTGGGTAGTTCCAAAGAGCATGGATGGTGCACAACTTGGCTAATTATGTGACCAAACTCTCCCACCCTTTAAAATTGGATAGATTTATTAATTTTCGTTAATTAACTTAATATATAAACCATTATTCCCTTTATCTAATTCCATCAAATGATCCATTCTCTCTTCCTCACGTAATCTGTCCATGTTTTTAATATGGGTGTTTTGATATCTCTTAGATCTGAACATTGATTATTTTGTTGTCTTGAGAGTGGGATAGCTGTAGGTAATATCTAGAATCCTCTTAGTTACATATTCATCTTTTTCTTGATATCCTTTGTACAATTAGGGTGCGACATCCTTCCCCCGATTATCAGATAAGATGTATGTTTCTTTGATTTCTCTAGAACCATACCTAATCAAACCCTTATATTAGATGAGTAGAGAGAATTTGATATATGGTGGTTAGTTTATTTATATTTATCCATGTTTCTGTTTATTTAAAAGTATCTTCATTTCACCACATACCATACTTTTTGTTTGTATCCATAAACTAAAAAATTCCTTCAATTAAATCGATAGTGCATATTTTTACTGCCTTAGAAACCATTATATAGTTAGAGGTGATTACCTTAACCTGAATCAACCTTATTAGAGTGAGTTCAATAGATCATCTAATAAACCATGGGTTTCCTTATGACTATTCCACAATTAGTGTGTGATTAATTAATTGGATTATTTCTACGGTGAATCTCAATTTAAGGTAGGTAACTAAAATTCTCCTTTTGGTGAATTTATTTATGCATGTTTAATGTGATTCTTGGTTTAAATAACTAGTTTTTTATTAAAAATTTCACATTATAAAATAAAACACCCTGGTGTAGGTGCGTTTTATCCCAAACTAAAATTTTTTATTAGTATTTTAAAATATTCTCAGATTAATGGCATTGGTGTTTCCTATAGCTCGATCGTTATTTCTAGATATACTGAAGGCTTAGTACATGTCACCGATTTATATTCATAAATGGTGGTTCCCTAACTTTATATAAATTATTATTAAAACAAATCACCTTCTAAGTGATTATCTTGAATTATAAAATCAATTTCCAATGTAGGTAATTTTCTAAATGATGATGGAACTTCTAAGAGTTACATTTGACCTTATATATTAAAATAATTTTGTTTATGGAACAAAAACCATATAATTGGATTGGAATTCCTTGTTTTTAAAAAACCTCAAGAACAATTATTAAATTTCTTGACTACATTCAACAATCATCTTCATAATGGTTTGATCACCTAAATGAATTAAATGGTTTAATTGAAATGAATTATAATGGGTTGAAAGGACATGCTGATCATTGCATGATTTATTACATGATTTTATTAATTTTGATTCCATTTGTTATATTTTATCTTGATAAGTGTAATTTAAGAAAATTATTACCTAATGGATATTATAATTATTATTATGCCACTAATATTGTAAGTGGTATGATGGTAAGGGACATTTTGGTATTGACGTTTTACTCTCCCATTCATCAGGTCTTGAGAATGACATCTCACATCGTTGAGACTATTTGGAAGGTGGGAATGACACACTATGTACCTTGTTTTGGGTGTTTAAATGATAACACACACACACACACAATCTCAATTGGTGACATATTATATAACTAAAATATAGAAATATTAAGAGTATATATATATTTACTGATCATACACTCATTCAACCATGATTCGAAGCTAGTAGTTCAATCAAGTGTCCTTTAGGAAGCTGAGAAGGATGATATTTATTTATTTAGCATGTTTTATTATTCTGTAAACCTTCATAATACTCTAGCTTCTTTTTAGGGACTGTATTTAGCTATATATACCATTTTTTGTGGCCTACTTAGTATATCTCACATGCTACTTAGGAAACCATTTCACTATGGTACCCAAGAAGATCTCATGTTCATAGGTTCATTGATTATTCCTTGCACTATTATGGTTGTACTTGCAAGTTAGGACCACATGACTGAGTTGGTGATCAGGATTATTTTAGTTTATGTATCATCATTTGGACATGAGTGCATTTTTATATACTTGTGTAGGCCATCTTTTCTATTTAGTTTAAATTATTCTTCCATTTTTGTTTATTTAATTTATTACTACATGCACTCTTTTCTATTATTTAATTTTTGATATAACATTATGATACTCCTGTCATGAGTGTATAATCTCTCCATTATCACCTTTTTAGACCATTTATGGTAGTCGATATCCTCTGGTGTGTGGGGAGGTGCTCTTGAGGCCATGTGGTGATATGTCTAACTACTGATTTTAGTAGTCATCTGGGTTTGGATGTTACATGTATCATAGGTGAATTTTAGGATGTAGCTATAGGTTATCTCATTTAAATTATCTCAATATAGTCTCTACATGTATTTTGTAGGGTGCCAGGTTTGGATGGGAGGATGTGTGTGGCCTTGATTTTTTGGTTATTTTAGGTAAAAATGATATTTTTCTCGTATGATATTGTGATGTTTTTCTTCTTATGTGTTTTCTAATGACTATACTGCTTTCTATATTATCTCCTATTAGTCTTCTTCTTTATTCTAATTCAGTTATATTGTAATTAATTCTATAATGTTTTATCTCTTTTTTATTTGAAGTGTTAGTGAGATATGATGAGGATTTTAATCCACTTATAGTTGGGGAATCATACTTGGTGACATAGTCAGGTGTAGATATAAATATGGTTGTAATGATCTAGTTAATTATTTTTATTGTAAATGTTATTTGTATTTCTGAGCATGTGGTTGGAATTTAATACCTTTAGATATAATTTTTTGGGTAGGCATGCACTAAAGTGAATCATTTTATAGGAATGATCAAATTGAGGTAATCGATGTGTTACAATGGGTTTTCTAATTAAATGTATTTTGTTTATATAGATTGATAGGTTAGGGTATAATTTTTAGATCATCACCATGTTTTAGTTTATAATTTATTTTATAATATATAATTTTTTAATTTTCATTTTATTTATTTGTTACAAATTATTTTTTTTGTTTTCAGTTTTTCTTATTATGTTTATTACCCACATTGCATGTTTTTTTATTTTTACTGAATATTTTATTTATTATATTATTAGGTAATATTTTTATTGGTTTTTTTATATTTAAGGGCATCAATTAAATCCTATATGACCCATATTTTAAATTAAATGAGTGGTTCTTTCAAGTTATTGTCATGTAGCCTTCTCTAGTTACTCTTAAATGTGTTTTTTATAATGTAAATAATTCTTTCACTACTATATTAGAATAGTATTACACAGTGGGGTAACTTCATTTTTTATAGTGTGAGAATGTTATTATGATATATCAGGTTTTGCGATCTATTTTATCAATCGTTCAATTTTCAAGGGCTATTGACAAATAGAATTTTTTATTTTATTAAACATCTAATGCGGTATATGGTAGACCAAGGTCATTTTTCATGGAGTGTTTTTGGATCATATTATCACTATTCTATTCAATTATTATTTTATTTTTTGTTTGTTTAATTTCTAAGACTACCATATTATGATGTTCTTTATTTGATTTTTAATATATGAATTTAAAAAAAATTAAGAAGAAGATAAATAGTTAGAGTGAAAGGGGATTGGATTTGGGGTCGAACACATAGACTCTTCATAATTTTATGGTTCTCATTAAATAATAACGTCAATATAATTCTTATACTTCATCCCATTACATAATATGTGGATATATATTAAAATAAGGGAAATATACCATGGTACATATAGTTTCAAGTCCTCCATAACAAAGCGGTAGTGGGCACACTCAATATAGGAATTTATTTTCTTAATTCCTAACTCCATCGTATAATGTTCATCACTCAGTCTATAGTCCTCCAATGGTATGCACTATGAACCAAGAGAGGTAGGGGAGGATGGATTTTATAATGAATAGAATTCATTAGTTCATTTGAAGGAGTGTATGAATATCAATGATTTACTTATATCTAATGTATTATCGCATGAAGGAGGGAATTATAAAAATTTAAAATAACAGGTGCATGCGCGATCTCCCTCGGGGACATAGCCCTTAGATTAGTTATCCATAGATATGGTCTAGAAAATAATACTAAAACAACATAGAGGTGTACTGAAAACCCCTAAAATTGGGGGAATAATTGAATAACATAACCTTTAATAGAAAATTGAATTAAATTAAATTTTAAAAATGAAAATGTATATTGAAATTTTATTTAGGGTCAGTAGATGCCAATTTTTTCAATGTGTAGAAGAAAATAATTATTTATATAAAGAGGTATTTTTATATTCATTAAATTCATTGATCATACACCTTCTTCAATGAAATGACTTGCCAACTTGATGAATTCTATGTTTTGTAGCAATAAATTGAGGAAAGCATCACTCAAATCATCTTACTAAAACAATTTATCAAAAGATCATGTCTCGATGTCTTATAGAATTTTGAGGGAAATATTGTTCTTGTGCATCTCAAATCTATATGAAATCTATAATTTGAGGGATTTGGTCCTACTTTGTCAGTTGGTCTTAGATGTAGGGAAAAATGGGATTTAAAATTTTTACATCATTCTTTTAAACCAAAAAACTAAAAAACAGAAATTAATTTAGTATTTTGGCCTCCTTATTAGGATTCTTTTCTATTTTAAATGTTTTATCATTATATATAAATTTAATCTTTTTTTTCTAATTTTTTTTATGTGGATCAGTTTCTCGATGAAGTTTGGTGGGTTCTAAGGTTCTTATCCCTTAAAAAGGTGGTGATTCACAATGATGGTTGGTTCAATGACTAGGGTAGAGAATCCTATTTCCTAAGACAAATAAAAAAACTCACTTAAAATATTAACTATTGTAGGATAAGATAAGAGGGAACTAGATTAGAGCTCACACATTGTAGACCCAACATTATAAATATATTTAAAACCGTACTACATGTATAGTAGAAAACTTTAATTCCACTTGTGGGCCAATTCGTAGTTTGTTGTGAAAAATATAAAAAAGTGAAAAAAATGAAAAATAAATTTTGATAACTTCACATGAATTTCACAAAAAACTTCTATAAATGAAATTCAATTAAGCCCTTAAAAAATTTAAAAACATTAGTATTCCATGTATATTAAAAAATCAAAAATACCTTTTTTCTAAAAGAAAGAACAAATCACTTTAAAAATTTTCAACCAATTGAAAACCAAACGAAAAATTCATTTAATTTGGAAAAAAACCCAACCTATTAAGACTTTGAAAAAATAATGAATCATGCTCATCATTATCCTCATATTCATCACCCACTTATTCATCTTTTAAAACTATAAAAATTTGATCCTAAAAATTTAAAATATCATATGATTTGAATTCAAAAAAAAAACAATTTTAAATAGAAAAAATCATTTTTTTGGGTGTAAAAGCATGAATCCAACTTCATATAAAAATCAAGGATTGAATATTGTTTTAGAATAAAGTGATTCACCTATTTGTTTAACACATGTCATCCAGATCTAAAATTTGATTCAGATGCTACAATTATAATATATATTCTTAACCAATCATGTTAAATAATCCAATTCAATGAAAATAAAAAAATAAAGAAGAAATATTTCATGATATACCTGATCATGTTGCAACACATCAAGAACCCAATTTTGTTTCTTTGTAATACAATTCAAAGGAAACCATTTCTCATTGCAATTGATGATAAAAATTATTCATCTAACTCATTATAAATTAGTCTATCCAAATATTCATTTTTAATTGAAATCATTTTCAATGAGCATAATCTATCTTGTTACATGGTATTCTAAATATATGAATTGACCCACTTTATCTTAAAAAAAATTCTCTATATGGGTCAAAATATATGGTGTATAGAAAAAAAATTGATATTTCACCCATGTCACTAGAAAACCACTATCTCTTTAAAAATAATTCGTAAAATCAAGTATATCAATTAATTTTATTAGTTCACATGGAAATATTGACTTCAAATATCTATGATCTTGAAATGCTTTATCACTAAAAATATAATCATGTTTATTATGTTTAAAAAAACATTGAAAATGAAAAGTATCATCATGTGACTGGATAATTCAATATCACAATATCAACTTGTTTAGAAATATTGGAACACACTTAATTAATGAGTTCAGACACACTCATTTATAATCAAATATCACAATATCATCGTGTTTTGAAATATTGTAAACTTTAATAAATGAATTTCTTAACTCAGGTGTTTGTCTTATTATATATTTAATACTCTCAACGTGACTTTACTAATGTTTTATTTGTGATTTATTTGGTCGAAACACTTAAGGTGTGTTCTTAAAACATTCTGTTAATGTGGTGAAACTACAAACAAGGTATAAATCATCCCCACAAATGAAAAAAACTAACTTTCACGATATATTTTTTCATGTGACATAAAACCTGATTTAAACTATAACAACCACATAAAGTGTAAAATGCTCCAGGATTTACATCATGAATCTTATTTTAGAAAAATAATGTTTACCATTCATATTTCACCCATTATCATAACTTTTCCACTTATTTCATCAATTCTTAGTTTAAGATCAACGAAATAATCTTCAAGTGACTTGATAAGGTCGTGACTGGATGTTTCATCAACATTTATGATGAGAAGAAAAGACTCCTCCACTCTAAAATTAAATTCATCCTCAATATCAACACATCTTGTGATAATTGATATCTGTTATTTCTTAATTAAATCATGAGTGCAATAAAAGATAATCAAAAAATAATTTTCTCTCTGGATCTTCTTCAATATTTTTTTAATCTAATTCCCCAACTAAATTATCAGTTCATTATTGCTATTATAACTAAGATAATGCTTTTTACTCTCATTATTAACTACATGAAAAACATAATATTCCATGATTGGTTCAAATTTATCTAAAAAATCATTTTTTTACAAAAAATTTCATTATACTTTTCATAAATCTTCTCATTTATTCGATGAAATGGTTGGTGATTTCAAGAATGTACCTTCCCAACATTAATGATTCTAGTATGTACCATATTCCAATGATCTCATTCCTTCTTAATGTAATAATCAATGTTTTTTACAATTGTTTATTTATTTTGAAGAACTCAAACCATGTCCCCCCACTTAATGACATTTTCAATGTGTTCAAAATTTTCATCATCCTCTATAATCCTTTTTGGAAGGTTTTTCCAATTGTTAGACACACCTTCGATTAATGAATTTTTCATCAATTTTTAAATAAATAATTTATGATAAAAAACTAGGACCAACATTCTAGAATACACTAGTCACTTCCTCTCAAGTTTTTCATCATTTGGATGTAGGAAAATATAATGGTTAGAACTAAACTATCCCTATGACCGACTTTCATTTCAAATGTTTCATTTTCATTTAACATTTTAATCAAGTAATGCCGAACCAACAAAATTCTCCTAACATCAACGATACTTCCCCATATTCTTGGATCATAATTCACATCCTCATATTTTTTAAATTCAGGAATGATTTAATATCCATGATCAAGATTCATATGAATAGTATTTTCATTGTCATCTTCCTTATAATCTATATCCACACCTTCATTTATCCTATCAACAAATTGAGTTATCTGTTCCACTATAGAAAATTAATTCACCTCAGAAACAATGTCAAAAAAATATTTCTCATTAAATTAAATAAATGAACTCACTTGTGTCACTTCTTACAACACGTAATTTAGAAATCTAACCTAGAATTGATATTTCAATTTTATTCTTTCTTTACATGATTTTCCAATTTTGACATCTAGAATTTTGAAATTTCTTCATTATAGCAGCTAAAATTTATAAATTATTATTAAAATTATTTTATTTCCTTTACAGTTATAATTGATTTTAATTAAATAACCATATTTCAAAAATAAAATAAAATATTGAAACTAATTTAATTTTATTTAATATTCAACAATTTATGTTAATATATATCTAACAAAATAGGAAAACAAATATAAATAAATTAATATATTTCAAAACAAAAATTATACAAATATAAAATAAATTTGTTTTCAACTATATCAAAAAACATAAATGTAGTTATTTAATAGAAACAAATTTAACATTAAAACACTAAATTAAGAAGTTTATGTTATTTTGAAAAATGATTCTTGTTTTCATATTTTTCTAGTAAAATGTAATGAAAATTATAAGTTAAAATATTTTCATTTTTTTTAAATGAAATAAAATTATATTCTATAAAACAAAAAAAATATTTCTTTTATTTTAATTGTATATTATTTTCATATTAATTTTCTAAAAACTATTCATGGATTTAGGTAATATTATATATTTTATAATATATTTTATAGAGATAAAACGATGTGGAAAAAATTTATTATTTGTAAAATTGATAAACCAATAAACTAATATGATCATCAAATAAATTAATCATAATATAAATGAAATATAACTGTAAAAAAAATCATCTATAGAAAAATAAAAAATTATATATTAGATGGGCAGAAAAACAATGATTCCATAATTCCCTATGAATTATTAAAACAAAAAACTTGATTAATGAATATAATTAAAATAAAGATGATATTTAAAAAATTATTATTAAAAAATTAATTACCATTAGAAAACACACAAAAAAATAATTTATATGGGAAATTTACAATTGAGATGGAAATGATATCAACGAATCAACAATTCCGATAATTTCTGAAAATTAAACAAAATAATTAATTAAAAATCATGATAATAAAACATAATATAAAAAAAATAATTAAATAGCTAAAAGGAAGATTGAAATTGAAATATCCAAATAGAAATTGAGACAACAAAGAGAGAGGTGAATTTCTAATTCAGATACTTTGTAAAAATCATACAAAACAATAAATATAAATAAAAAATAAAAATACTAACAAAAAATAGACCATACAAACATAATTATCTATGGAAATAAAATATCAAATTTAAATTATCACTAACTTATTAAAATTTACATGGAAAAGATATTGGTCAATGATTAATTCATTCACATAGTTACTGAAAAATGAAAATAACACATAAAAAAATAAAAATGATAAAATGATGATAGAATTGTTGAAAAGAAAAAAGAATCCTACACAAGGGTAAAAAAATGTTATAGTATTAATGGAGGTGTAACATCCCGTTACCACTCTAATAGGTACACCATAAACCTTGTCATGGTATTTCATTTCATTGAGTGGGTAATGGTTTAGTCTGAATTTGGGGGATAGTGATAATAGTGAAGATAGAGGTTTGTTGAAATCTCAACATTAACCCTGATTTTTTCAGACTATCCGAGAATTACATGTTGTGTAATAGTATTACAAATTGTGTAATGATTCAACATGAATGCTGTGAAATTTTTAATTCCATGATGGGTACACATTTTGTGTTTTTATTACAGTAAGAGGTGGAATTAATGATTGGGGTTTAACCTGTAGTGTCAGTTTTAACTAAAAAATGGTATGTGTTTTAATGGATAAAAATATTTTTTATTTCTAGACATGTATTTGTATTTCTGATCATTTAATACCTCGAATTCATTTTCACTACATAAAGTTCTGGTAGTTAATTATTTTGGGTCCTCTCTAGTTCATTTACCCTATATATAAGGCTCTCCCCAGGTGATAATGAACCCTTTATCCTTCCTAGATTCATTTCTTTGGGGTTTTGTCATTGTTTCACTTTCTGTGTGATTCCTGGGTAAGAGTTCAATCATGTTATTCAACCTTTTATATTTCTCATCTCTTGGGTATTCAATGGAAAATCTTGTAATTAAGGGATCTATTCCATGAGGTCTGGTATCTTGATTCTAGGTTGAGTTTTGAGGTTATCTACACCTTCATCCTCGTTTGTAGGTGTCGTTGTGAGTTTTGAGTTTCGGGAAGAGGTTGGTGGTTTCATCCCAAATTTAGGAATTGATTATTTCTATAATTCTTGACTCAATTAATTTTTTATTTAAATTCAATTTCACAAACTTTCTTTTAATTAAATTTATAAAAATTTGATACTTGTGAATCTGGATATTTGAAACAGTTTTGGCATTGATATTTGGAAAACCCACAATTCCATGAATTAGGGTGTGTTTATTAGAATTGGATGTTCGAAGTTGTTGAATTCATACTGTGGATTTTATGGAAATATTTTCAATTAAATGTTATAATTTATATTTGAAAATGAATTGTGAAAATTATGGAAAGGTTTATAATGAAATTCAAACGTGTAAAAATGGATTTAAATGAATTCAATAAAAAACTCAATGGTTTTATCTTATAAAAATGGGATTGTTTTTTTATAAAAAACTATTTTGGTTTTAAATGAAAATAAATTGGAATTTTTTAAATGGAATAATGGGATATATTGTATTTTAAGACATATTAAATTATAATTCCCATAATGTAGAGTGAATTCATGTTTTATGTCATTGGTGAGTTATTTGGATACACTCTATGTTGTTACAATGTACTAAAACATACCTACAGTGGGTCATATACCTAATGGGAGGGGGAAAAGTCACCTCTATCTAGGGTCATGTGGACATGAGTATTACATTTTATCTAAAAATGACGTTTTACATATATATAATTTTTATACATTAAATTGATTTTTAAAGTAACAAAAGATCAATTATACAAATATAAATCCAATGTGGATCATTAGAATCATTTTTTATTGAAACTAGATCTGAAAACATTTTGATCGTCTGAATGTTTTTTTACCAGCCCTCTCGCCACACCTACAAGATTAGAATTAAAGATAATTTTACTGATTTAATAAATTTAATTTCAATAATTTAAAATAGATGGTCTCAATTAGTAATACATTTAATGTGTGATAAGATCAAATTAAATATTTTGGTGAATAGTAACTTGTCCCTTTGGAATAGTAATATTATCTTTATGAATAGTAATATTACACTTATGAACAGTAAATCAGCCAAATTAATAGAAATGTAAACCATTTAGGTATAAATAAAATTTAGTAATCTTATAAATGAAGGTATGACATAATTATATAATAGTATAAGTAATTAATTATTTTTAAAATATCAATTAAGCGTTGGTATTTTTTTAGTCATAATTATTTAATTACAATGTTATTATTAATAAAAATAGTATAAAAGAAATTTTATTTTCATAAAAAATATTCTGTAATTAAAATTTGGTTTTCTTAGGATTATAGGATAATTTAAAAAGATTAGGTAATTTTCCAAAGTGGTATAAAATCATTTATAAATTTAAAATACGTATTTTTGAGTAAATGATAAATTTAATTTGAAAATATATTTATCATATTTAAAAAAAAATATTTTTAAAAAATGGATTACATTTCATAATTCTACAAAATGAAAAATGTATAGCGTGATGTTTTGAAATTTTTCTAAAATACATGTATTTTTGGTGAATTGTAAAATAGGATAATTTATGATAAATTTTAACAACATGATTTATTTTTCATTACTAATGTAAGAATGAGTTTATCATGATTAGTTCAAAATATAATGTAGTTATTACTATAATTATTCCCATGATTCAACACTATTTCTAGTCTTGAGCCAAGATAATAAACTAATGATTAAAATATTCAAAAAACACCGTCTCCTCCAATATAAATACCAATAATCACCACCCTTTTTCCTCACACCATCCCAGAATTATTCCTTATAAAATTTAGTACCAATCATTTTATCATGTCCCTAAACCACGTCAATGATCTCTTGGTCTCATAAAAATACAAAAACCAATCCCTTAAGGAGGTTCTCAAGGAGGAGAATTCATGAGGTAAAAACCATCATCCTATTCCTCTTATTTATTTTTAAGTTATTATTTTTATTATTGTCTACTCACCTCTATGCATACATATAGGGTTATAACTCAAGTACTAAATATATTCGGGAATGTTATGATTCTATGAAACAATCCATGATCAAACCCCTTCCCCTCTATTTTATTCTAAAAAATGGAAACAACATCCATGTGGTATTGTTTTATCACCCTTGAGGATGACACGTTCCAATTTTTTTCTATCTTCATGGAAGTTCATAAGAACATTTTTTGCTCAAATAGACCATGAAATTTAAATTATAACCCTTTTTATTTTTTTGATGTAACATAATTACATAATACTAATTGATAAAACAAAACATGTTCATTGTGTTCTAAAACTGTGAAAATTAATTTAAACGATTATAATTATCATACTATGTAATGATTCATCCAAATATCTAGGAAATAAACATATACATAAAAAATTACAGATATATATTTTATTTATTAACATATATTTCAAATTTTGGATAATTATACCCATTTTGCATAAAATTAATAACCTGAAAAACAAGTGAACCGATCTTGAAAACCAAGAAAAGAAATTCCCTTGGATGATGAAATACTACTCAATAAATAATTAATAAGAACATAAATGAACATAATAAAACTATAATAGAAAAAATTATATATTTAAAAATATCTAAACTAAAAAATTAATTTTTTTTCATGTACATTAAGGTCAAGTGTAGAACACATTCAAACATATGGTAAGGGTTTCTCATCTAACTTTTATTTCTATGATGTTGTCATTATTCACCAAAAATTTATTGTATTTGGGTTATTTATAAATTAATTTAACATATAATATCATGAATATATTTACACTCATGTTATTCAATGATTCATTTTATTATTATTACATTTTTGTCATATGATTCGTTTCATTACATAGTGGTAAGGGATTCTACCCAATCATTCTTTTTTCCTTATAGTTATTCTTTCATTATATTTACATCAATATAATGTTTCTTTATTTTTTTACTACTTTAATATTCTATTTATATGTTCTAAAATCATATATTCAGATCGCAGTATGTTTCTTTTATGGGAAAATACATGTTTTAATACGGTTCCCTTCTAAATTATTTCTGATAAGAAATCCCGATTAAAGGGAACTAACTAAATTTATACGCATTTTCATCTATTCTATATAATATTTTTAAGTAATTTTTTTAAATAAAAATTTATATCATGAAAAACTATCCATGATCTTTTCAAGTATAATGAAAACAAACATGCCTTTTTATTTTAAAATTACTTTCATATTTTCCTTAAACTACACTTAAATGTGTTAGTGGGAAATCATTAATTTATCAAATGTAATTTCAAAATAAGTACCTTTTATTTTTTGTGATATACATTTTTTTCAATCTGATTTTATGAGAAATACTAATGATTTTCTAAAATAACTCTTCGTTATAAAGTAAAAAAAGGGTTTTACTCATCTCACATTTACTTCTGTGAGATATATAAAATTTTCACCAATTATTCCTTGTCTATGTAGTGTATATACTATCCATTGATCAATTTTATCATTAGAATTATTATTCTCAGGACATTATATGTTTCATTTAATTATTAATACATAATTTTTATGATCTGAATGTTTCAAAGTGGTATGGGACCCATTGGATTGTTTAAAGATTATTGTCTTCAAAAATGTTTGAGTGATATCTTCATCTACTACAACATATTTTGTGTAATCATGAACTATATTGAGTTTTATATCTTATAATACCATCTACCATTTGTTTTTTAAGGTGTTTTGATAATTTTTTCAATGCATGTGATGTTTTATTCCATTCATGTTTTATGTTTAAAGTATTCACATTTCATAAGACAATTCTCAATATTAATTTTTATGTTTTTTATGTTTCAAAATTTTAATATGTGGAATGTAACGAACATAGTATGGATGGTTGGGGCCCTCTATATCCCCTAAATTCATCAGTATTTCTCTTGAGATAAACAATTTTGTGTTATTATCAATTGTGTATGATGTCTTGGATACGACATCGAAAGTATGTTTATGATGTCTAGCATTATGAATTCCCCCATTATGATACTATTAATTTATATTATGTATGATTATTTTACTATTAGTATATCTTTATATATGTTACATTCTCGTGTGAATATTTTGGAATTATTTGTTCAGTTTCTATTCCTTCCACATTATGCTTAAGATTATGTTTTAATGGAATCAGTTATTCACATTGGATTATTATTTATGATAGCTTATAATACATTACAAACCCTTACTGATCATTTGAGATAAAACCTTTCATATGTATCTTTTTTCCAGTGTATAAATAATAAAACATTGAATATGATTTCAAGGATTCATCTAATTTCCATTTATTATGTATCATATTTTATTTTATTTTCCCAATGAGATATGAGTATCATTAATGTAATATCATATTTGAAGACTTATAAACGGATTGGTCCTTTGGGATTTGATTCCATGTAATCATTAATTCTTAATTAAATATTGTATTGGCTCCTAGCTTCTACAGTTGGGGAATTACATGATAAGGATGAGTAATTTTCTTAAAAAATAATGTAAAGGAAAATGGAATAGATGTCCTAAATTTCATCTATGTGAAATAAGAGATGGAATTTGGATCCTTGATATTATTCCCAATCATCTATTCCATTATTGGATTAACAACTTCAACATGTATGAGATTCATGAATAAACTAGTAAGAAAAATATAGAGTTTCATGAATATCATTAAGGTAATATTGTTAATCCTCATACATGTATAAAATGTGGGAATACGAACTCAAGGAAATATCCCAATGGAATGGGAATATGTTTTTTCTGTGGAAACTGAAGACATAGATTAAGTAATTTTTGAGGAAAAACAAACATTTTGGTGGAGTAAATGATGTTCATACTAATGTAATTTTTTTTATAAATAATTTATGTGTATGGATTATTTTTATTATTTGATCCAATGCGCTAACCCAATGGTTATATCTAAGAAAACAGATGGATATATTCTATTCATATTGTTGAAGTGAAAGGGTTGATGTTTTGAAGTATTGGTATTAAAGAATTATATTATAGAAGTGTTATATCAATGATATTATGATATAATAATCCAAAAACATTTATGGATTTTACCATAGTAGTTCTTCATTATGTATTTTAAAACATATATTGAATGGTACTAATAACATAGAAAATTAATTTAGGGATAAACTATTAATTTTGAGTTAGTATAAAGAGACGATTGACTTTGATAAATTAAGTGGAACAGTATTTGTGACTATGAATTTGATCAATCAAAAGAAGAAAATTTAATTTATGTTATCTTTGATGATTATTATTTATGTTATTTGTTTATGGAATATATTCAATAATCAATGTTTTTATTTGGTTTTTTTGTGATTCAGATTATTATAATGTTTTAAGAGAATACTTGATCAATTTAATCATATGTTTGGTATATAACATTATAAACTATTTAATGTTGTCATGGGATAAATTTTTTGTCCAACATTGTGTATTTTTGAGTTTTAAATTTTCATAGTGTTATTTTAGTGGATCCTTACGGTTACCAATTTATTAAATGGATTATATTTAATTCTATAGGTTATTATGAATGATTTATAGATTAAAGGATCAATTATTCTAAACATTTTGGTTTTACATAGTATTTAGATTAAGAATAAATAACATTCCATTCTGTTATGGATCTAATGGTGTGTTAAAAGATAATTTTAGTGATTCAAACATGAAAAAGACATCATGAGTATTTATTTATTGGAGTAATAGAACATGTCGAAATTGATTGAAACACAAATTATAATATTGTGATTATGAAATATTAATAAATCAAGTGTGCACATTTTCTTATATTCTCCATATTGATAGTAAAATCATCCCCCAGTTTTTGGAAAATGATATTGAAATAAAAATGATATCCTTTTAACATCATACTCAATGAGTTTATACTCTATTATCCCCCCACTAATTTAGGGTTTTCTAGTGGTAAACATTCTCATAACAATGTTATTTGTTACTATCCTTTAGTTTTGGGTAGGTAGTTTTCTCTTCCAATTAAATATTATAACATATCACTAATGTTCTCTTTATCTACGAGCTTAATTATGTGTTATCATTTATCCTTTCCACATCCCCTTTTAAAATATCTTGTATTGTCCTTATATGTGAAATGTTTCTCAAATAAATTTATTTTCAAATAGTTTACCTTCTTGGACCAAGATAAATGTGTGAGCGGAAAATTTATGTAGTGGGAGATAATTTGAATCCCCTAAAATTTTGTGTAAAAAATAATAAACCTGATATATTACTTAATATGTAACACAATAATTTAGGAGAACAGAATATTTGTTTAGCATGAAATATGACCAGTGTATGTTTATCCATGTCATTCATAACACATGATGCCCAATGTTTATAATGGTTTATCAATTTTATCATTAAATTTTTTCACACTTTGTTCAATATCATTAATTCCAATTTTAGGATTTACTATGGGAGGTTCATGTATGATTTCAAAACCACTCGCATAAGGTCTACATTTTCCATATTTAATAGACACTCCCAACGATTCCCAAATCCATTATTATGTACATACATATTATCAAAAGGTAGTCCATCAATTGGTGTTTCACACCCAAAAGTTCTTATAAAATCACATTGGTCAAGGGGATGGGAGTTCGAAATAATTATTATTTATAAATGGTTAGCCTTTTGTATTTTTAAGCATTAAATATGAACTCTGGAATTTACTATTGTCTAAGGAATAAATATATACTTCAAGGAAGGGATTGAAACTTCATCATCCATCCTATATATCCATGGTATAACCTGAATAAAAATCTACATCGTTCATTAATTCCATGAATTTTAACATCATGTGTAAATTATATATATAATGTAACATTATCACCATGTTTTAAGAATGATCCTTATAAAGGCATCCAACATACCCTTCCTATAATAGGAATTAGTGTCATCATAGATTGATCTCCCTTAAATCTAATAATAAGTGATGATAGATAATTAACACACATGATGATTATTTTATTGGGTTTTACACTCAAACATGGGTGCAGTAATATCATGCCACTTATTGGGGATTACCCATTTTGAATTCCTTTCCCGATGGATGTACATGATGCGAATGATATTTCTGCTACAAATACCTATGCCCAAGTGGTCAATGGTTAGTGTGATAAACACATGATATTAACTGATCTGTCTCACTATATAGGGATAGAGGAGTTAGGGAAAATGACGGCCCAAATGAAATTTTTGATATGGATATTGGACCATATAACGAAATTCTATATATCTTTTTTGGATTGGAATCTGAGACATCATAGTTAAATTTTCTTCTAAATCCATTGCTATACGAGGAAAAATTATATTCCCATATGAGGGTTTGGGACCCCTGGGTTAGAGTGTCTGAGATATGGTTGGACATACACAAATGTAGATGGATAATTGGAGATTTGGCCTGTGGAAAACGTCATATATATCCTATTTTTAGAAGGAATAGGATTCCCCATATTTTAGTTTGTTCCTAACCTGCTAATGGGTCTATGTTATCTAAGGGAAAGGAGGGGGTATACACATAATTGGAATCATGTATATGATACAGCTCCCTATATGAGGATGGATGTAGAGTGGTGACTAATAGTATAATCCATTCTCAAGAGTCGCTAATATATTATATATGAATCGACTTACGCTAGGTTAGATGACCATTGGAGAATGGCCCATTCAATGGAAAACAATGTATCATATTTGTACTTGAATAAATGTCTTCATAGTTCATTTAATTGTATGTTTGAATAGGTCTACTAATCCTTGTTATCATATCTAGGGATTCATGTCGAACATGCTTTGAATGATAGTGGGTCTATATCTGAAATGTCCTAAGTGACTATTTGACATGTTCAATGTGTCTAATCATCTTATACCAGTTTCTATCCAAAATGTCTTGATTTTATGACTATAGTGCATATCCAATAAGGATGACATGTCCCATGCTTCTTCACATGATTGATATAAACATGTCAGAGATCTTTCACTTGATTTGTTTATCATGTTTAGAGGACTATCACATAACCCAGCAAACACATCGTATGGTTTTCACCTGATCAAAAAAACATCATGGGGCGTTGTAAAACTTGGTTTATCACTTTTTTATTTTCTCTCACTATGTTACATAAATTCATGACTAGATTGGATGATCTATCTAATATGACTAGAGTAATTTTTGTTATAAGGATGAAATTTTCGAGGACTTCATAAGACATTAGTGATATCTCTGGATGATCCAATATTGCACAAATGGCATGTCTAATTTTCTTCACATGTCATTACTAACATGTTCGGGTGTCAATTATTAATCACAAAAGGTCATGTGATGCATAAGATTCATTCACAAAATCAAGTTGGTACATTGAAATTCCATTATGTGATCAATAGTGTGGTCACATTAAACTCTTATTCATGTTGGATAATACCTTGGTTCACTCCCCATATTTTAACTGGTTGAAGAAACTTGTGATCATGTTGTATTATAATATAATATGTTCTCTCTTATTCACTCCCCTGGGTGTGCCCTTTGTTCACAATTGTGTTATATTTTTTCTGGGGGGGGGGGGTTATAAGCCTCACCACCCCAATTCTGCGCTTCTTGTGCATCTCATATATCACATATATGGGCTTTAGTCATGGGATGAAGTTTCAAATCACATGATTCATGTTATCTTATCAGGGATTATCCATGTTTTCTAACAATAAACATCAACCCCGGGAACAAATCATCATAGTCATATTTATTTAATACAAGGAGTATTATGGGTATTTTTATGAACATTCTGACAAGTCAAAGGTCCATCATAAGATTAGGTTGACATGAATTGAAGATGTCACAGGATCATAACACTTATTGTAGAGGATTTTTTATGATCATGGTAGACTTTTCAGGGGACCTTCACAATATCATGTTTTCTTATCTGAGGATATTCTTGAAACTATACTAGCTTTTCAAGGGGGGCTCATTGAAATTAGGCTATGTTCTCAAGGGGGCCTTCATGATATAATTCTGACATGTAAAATGGAAATCAAAATATTATTGGTGATAAATTGAAGCGCATTATCCCATTCACATGAAAAATAACATTTCATCTGAATGTGAGAGGATTCTACCTTTTACAATTTTTATTCCATATTTTTTAAGAAATCTGGACTTTTCAGATTGTTTGTTCTATAGGTAAATGTATGATCAATATATGATCATTGGATGACATGCAACCATCATCATTGATAAACACTCTACTAATATATGTTGTGTTTCTTATTCAATTTGACATATAAAAGGGCTTCATAAAGACATGGCTACCATGTTTGGAAATATTTTTTATATTAAGTAGCATATTCAAAAGGGTTTCTTATGATCATAGGACCCTTGTATTGGGCCCATTATGTGATCAAAGAGGCTTATTGAGGGGCATTTGAGTGATCAACGGTGATCATATGTGGTGTAAAAATCGTATTCATATAACATATCATTACATAAACCACATTAATCCTCCTCATATATAAGAAATATGCTTTAATTTTATAAGGGGATTTAGTTGTTATTTAGCTGTTTTTCACATGATAGGTCGTGTTATTAGAGAATATCGTCAGGAATGCTATGTATGATCATCAATGCTTGTCTGGATATCATTAGAAGAGTACAAGAGATTATTAAAGGGGATTTTTATGATTAGGGGGACCTACTAGATGGGATTTCTGTGATCATTCATAGATGATGTGATGAAAATTTCCCATTCACTTGACCATCCTAAGGTCATGAGATCAGGTATCTTTTATGGGGTCATGTGATCCTCATGACCCATCCTTTTATATTCCATGTAGCCATGATGATACTTCATTTTTTTATGGATAAAATAATAACCATTATTTGTCTATTTATTAAATTCTATAATTTCTAATGCTCATTTGGTAGGCATCATAAAATTTCCCCCTCCCCCTTAAGATTGAGGTCCTCAAGGACAAGGACATGGTTCTGAGTATAGTATATTCCCACATTATTTATTGAGTATTCCTTAAATAAAATTACAAATTTGATATTGGTTGACTAGGTGGCCATTAGTATTCCTTTAGGAACATTATAAATTGGGATAATGGGCGCCAATAATTCCACTAGTGGATTTTCCTCAAAATATCCTATGATTTCCCCATCACATGAATCCTTCTCAAGAAATCACCAAAATATCTATTTCAAAAAACCACTCTATAATAATATCAACACAAGACACTTCATGAGACTGATTGATGATATTTTATTTTGTGATCTCACTATATTACTTTTTTTCATATTTATTGTTTAAATGAACCATGATTCTGTACATGGTAACTTTGATAGGCCTTAATGCATTCTCTTTGAAACATAGTTATTCTATAGGCTTCACAAGATCTACAGGCTCAATCATATGATCACATGATCATTATGGTATTTGTGTGACCATCTTAGGTTTCTGAGATCACTAGTTTTATAACTAATCACATATTCAAAATATTATTTTATGGTGATGCAACAGTGAGATTCTCTACGGGTCCTTCAATTTTTTATTAATATTGTAGGGAATGTAATAGTGAATCCATTCATGGTTCATGTGACTCATGTGATCTTATCTAAGTTATAAACAGCTTATATCTAGATTTCAAACTCATCTAACATGTTTTTTTATAAATAAGGATTTCAATTCACAAATATCTTCCGATACAGCAAGTTAGAGTGATATGATTGCTGGGAATCAAAATAATAAACCTTGGTATCACTTCTTCTTCAATAAAAATGATTTTATGAGTCTTATCCATCATTATATTTAGTGTTATCTCTGTTCAAACCAATTTACATGGTTTATGTTCAGTCTACATGATGACGTTGATATGCCTTCACCTAATTAAAATCGTACATCTAACAAGCAATCACCTTCGCTCGAGTATATTCAAAAGAAAATTCTTAACGATTGTAAATTGGTTTTCTTTCCAATACAGTGATAATATCATATATTCGATAACTCCACTCTAGGTATATATGGTTTCAATATCACCCACCAATCAATTGATCAGAGCTATTTGAAATTATCATCAAATATTTGAATATTTTGATATGTTCCCTGATATCTATGTGGGACTTTTGACCATGAAATAATTTCTATAATAAATGGGTATGATTATTCTTCTTCTAGTAGATATTCTCATAATTCTCTTTCTTGTAACATGGAACTCATCCTTATGAGGCCAAATGTACTTCTCATTTTGTCATGTGTATTCCATTAGAATATCTCAATGATATGACTAGAAATTGGTTCCCCAATACTAATACCTTGAATTCATCACATGGTGAAGTAGGTATCTGCCTATGGGAAATTTAATTGTTGGGAAGAATTCCCTTCTTAGAGATATTTATAATTAAATTCCTTTTACTATGAATATTTGGGATAACCCCATACAAACTCCAACCTTCTAAAGGGACATACTCACCATCATGAAGGTGATGTTTAGGAAGGAGATGAAGATATGTGAATTATTTAATTTATGGAATAGATAAATATATTTCTATACAATTTTAGGACATGAAACCCCATTATATGTCTTCATCGACACCCTTCCTTTCAGATTCACAATATCACAGGTTCCTATTGGGCCATCCTTAAGGGTGGTTAGTATGCCTCCTAGGAATATCAAGTGAGACCTGAGGTATCCTAAACCCTTATGATATAGGTCATTTTATCCATGTTTTGAATAGATGGATTTTCCCACATAGGGATTCACACTTGGAAATTTGAGTGTGTATGTTAGTGATGGATGCATAATTACCAGAAGGGAGGCCCCTAAATCTTGTTGTGCTAACTATTTCTTTCCCTTATCACGTCTGCAGTCATATCCTGCATGTAATCATCCATGTCTGGATTAATAATCAATTCCTATTTTTATTTGGATGGATATCAGATCATTTTTAGAGTTATAAATATCAATACAGTACTAGAATCCCTTTTTATTCATTCTATTATAATCAGTTAAATATCTTATTAGATTGAGGTGATGTCATTAGGTCCATATTAGGTTATTGATGTGTTGATATTAAATGATAATTTCAAATTCATGACCTATCCTATATTGACCATTATAATTGTTGATAAAAAGAGTGTCTCTATCAATAAGATAACAAATAAAATCTCTTTTGAGGATAGGGTTCTTTTATCCAATTTAGATAAGAAAATTATTTGTGAGCAATATACAACCTATTTATTTTATCATCATATTTCCCATTTTCAAGGTTTTCTCATCACCTTTCCCCTAGAATGGGAGGTGAGTGACATCCTTGACATATTCAATAATTTTGGGTTATGTTAGCATGTTAAGACGCAAATCTTTAGATTTTATTCTACCTTTAAATTTCTAATTATTTATTTATTAAAATTATTCCCATGTATGAGTGGAAGAAAAATAGAGTGGTGAACTAAATCGATTGATTTTTCCAGTTGAAATTTCATATGCTTCATTGAATACACTATCTATGAAGGTGGTGGAGTTGATTTTGTCTATGGGAGAGCTTCCATGGAAAAAATCTCATTTTAGTGATCAAATTCCCCTTAGAAGAACAAAATTTTATGAGGTTGTTGGTCCCTCAATACCAGAAACAGATGATGCACCGATTAAGGGATAAATTTCAGAGACATGGTCTCTTGATTATTTGTTAACTCTACTATCCATCTCTCCCTTTTACATTCTGACCATAGTTCTTGTATAAAACTATGTTCCACAAATTCAAATCTAGTACAAAATCCATAATCTGTTTTTTGAAAATCCCATAGTTGAGTCCCGTATCAAAGGGGAATGTCATCACCAGATCATTCACAATTCAGGGGTAGGTTGAATTAATCATTAGACATTGGGTGGTATCATGAAACAATTGTCCTCATCGACCAATAGGCTTCCAATAATGAGGGGGAATGTGCAGTTTTAAGGATGGGACTTCCCTGGTAAAATTAAAAGGTTATGCTTTAAAGTTCTAGAATAGATACATCAAAATAGTATCTCATATTCATTCCCATATAGATAGAAATAAATAGATGATAAAATACATTAACATAACACATATCACTATAAAATTAATCTTTCAGCATCATCATACTTATTATAGAGCACTCAAAAATGATTTAATGATTGTTATTATTTTATTGAGATTTCTAATACTCTTATAGATGTTGAAGAAGTGGGAATATTTCACTTAAATTCTCAATTGATACATCTCACCAACCTCTGGAAGATTTGGAAATTTAATCCAATATTATTATATTTCAATCTGATAATGAATATTCTTCTTTATGGACTCCAGGTAGTGGATCTATAATAAGTAAATTCAATCTTATTTTTCTCATCAACAATAAAGAAATATTTTTAGTTTTTTTATATTTATTTCATTCCTAATTTTCATGGAATTTCATTGATTAGAAATAAAATGGATTATCAATTATTCCCATCTTTTTTGTAATACCAAGTGAACAGAAATTCCAGGGTTTTATTCCTAAATCATAACAGATTTCTCTTAAAAATTTATTATGAATTTCGACTGACATATAATCCTTTAATAATATATCTACTTTGGATTTCCAAGTACCACCTGCATTAAAATGGAAAATTTAGGATAAATATATGTCTTATAAGGAGTGTTCTTAAATTTCTACATATGTTTGTGGACACAACAAGTATATCTTTATTTTTTATAGACACAAGTTAGAAAAATTCCATGCAAGATTTTTAACTTTTGTTTTCATATATTTCCTTAAATTTTACCTATGTTTAATATAGGTAAATATTAGTAGGTGTGGAACAGGATTTATCTAAGTCCTTTATATTACTACTTTTCATCCTAAAATGTTTTGTGGCTTTTCCATTTTATAATTTCCCACTGTTTTTTATATCACAAAAAGAGCATGTCCTACAAGTCCAGACTAAGCCTTTCCCTACAATACCCTTTCCGTGTTTACAACCTAGAGGGTGTTATGTATCATAAAATTGGATCTATAAAAACCTACATATTATATATTTTTTGTGATGTATATTATTGTCTTCCAAATCAAACATTCGATTTACCATAATGTAACCTTTCCAAGGTAACCTTATCTTGGTAGCTTAAAGTCCTGCGGTAAAGATGTCTACTATGCCATCTATTTACTGGGATAGAGATGTAATAATTTATTTGTATTTTGAATTATTTTTTAATGTACTTAATTAAAAATAATTTATTGTGTAATACAAGACATGTATGACCCAAAACATTATTTTGATTAGAGTTCATCCGAAGTGTTATTGAGGATCTCGAGGAATAGAGTTCATTTACTTGTAGAAGATTATTCCTCTAATTTGTAGGTAAAATGCCCTTATTTGTGTTCCCATAATGATTTCATGTATGGTTATGTAAAGGGTGTCCCCACTCTTCAATAAGTAAAGATCATGATTGTGTGATGGATGTAATGGTGGTTAGTAAAAATATTATGGAAGCTGAATCAACTAAAATAGTGGTAATATATGTTGTGTAATTCATGATTACGGAAGCATGAAACATTCAATATTGAATGGGTAGATATATGGGTGATTTAATGAGACACACTGATTTTATTTGTTATTTGATAGTTTAAATTGGGATTAAATGAATTTGACATCATTTCCATATGGGAATATATTCTTCTACTTGGTAGGTCATATGCCCTTATGCATGGTCCTATGGGGATTACTTGTATATTCAATTGGACATGTAACCACTCCTTTTCATGTGCTATAAATGATTTTTTATGACTAAAATATCTTGGAAACGATGTTGGAATTGGAGTTATAACTATTTAATGAAGGGTCCAGAACCCTATGGTAGTTTATCTTTTATTCGAAAGGCTCAGGCCCTACAAAATGTGGTTTTAAATAACATGGAGTGGGCTATAAAAAAGATCAGGAGTGTATTTAAACCACCCTATATTCATAAAATGGTACAATACATAGTAAATTAATGTTGAGGATGTTAAATATTATTTAATAGTCTGGTTATGGGGATTATAAATCATGTTGCATTAATATCTGTGTTGACTGGAGGAGGAAACCAGTAGGTAATGGACAAGCACTCATAATGGAGGATTCTAATATTCCAAGAAATTAAGACAATAACTCTTTAATTTAAGATGGATTTTCTAGGGCCATGAATATTCTATAAACACACTATTTGTAATAGTGAAATTCTCTAATAAATCTAACCAAGGTCCTGCTGGTATCAACCAGTCCTTATTGGTTGTTTAAAAAAGAGATGAACAATATGCTAGAAATCCCAAGTTACGTTGTGTTCCAAGAGAAGGATATCAACTCTAGTAACTTTTTATCAAATCATAGACACCAAATACATGAAATTGGTTTATGGATAATGTATGATGGGAGAAGTGTTTGAGCACCCTAAAATTCAGGTCACCACCAACCAAAGAAGTTATCTCGATGATGAGATATGAAAAATAATCACTATAACATTTTCTTATACCATGAGGGTCCAACAAAAGAAATTCATTTATAAGGGAATCATGGTAGGCCTCATAAGATTTAATCCTTATATAGATTTGCTTTAACTCTTTCCTGAACTCTAGAGGTGAATATTTGTCAAAGTGGATACATGAAATTTTTTGAGGACGCCCTTTCCGGGATTTCAACGTGCCCAGTTTCGTTCCCTTTTACAAGTAGTTTTAAGGACAATTCATTTGGACTATAAAAAAGAAATATTATTTTCTTACATATTTTCTCAATGGGTATACAGTTTAACGTCAAGATGTACCTGGATTTGGTATGAGGGGAATTCTACATAACAACTTAATTAGAATACCTAAGGACCAAAGTACTCCACTGTACCTTAAAATTGGAGAATAAAATGTTGTAAATCATGGAACATCATTATTGGGTGATGAGTAACGATTATGTAAAATCATACAATGGATGACCCAAAACACCCTAACATAACGAGTTCTTCCATGGTGATGTTAGAGATCACATGAACTAGAAATTACTTTAGGGATGGATTTGATGCTTTGAGTTGGTTAGTATGATACCTTATGTAGATATACCTATAGCATGGTTAAAATAATACATATCTTCACTTTTATAGAGGACACAAAATGTAAGTGGTAACCAGAGGCACTCATGAGATGATGTGTAATTTATGGATTGAGGTTATTAAAAGATGATGGAATCTCTATGTACATCAGTGGCCAGGGTTGGGATATTATGGTAATTTGATAAGAAATGGTGATGGATGAATGTATGAACACATTTAAATCATGTAGTGAGGACATATATATCATGTAGTTTATTTTAATTAAATTACGGCATTTTTATTTCTATTTAACTTCATGAAGTACGGATATAGGAACTGATGTGAAATAGTAAGAGATTTACTTGGGGACATTTTTCACTAAATGGGGGAATTTATATACAAGGAACGCCTTTTATCCATACATAGGATTATTGATGGGTAGCCATATGGTAGGGACTTTCGTACACGTATTTATATCATACACATGTATGTCTTATATAGATTAGACTCGTGCAAAGGTTGATTGAGTCTGTATGACTTGGATGTATTCAAACATAGGTATATTCCACTTTAATGGTTTGGAGTCCATGGGATTGACTATTAGTATTATAATGGTAGACATAAAGTCACACATAATTCTCATATAATTCCTTCATAGGTCATTCCCATAAGCATTGGTGTGTTTTTTTCATTATATATGTTTTTGATAGATCTTGTATTAGATATATTTGTGTCTCTATGTTTTATGTTGTGAAGGGAATCATTCCACATGTAGTTATTGAATGAATGATTCTTATCAAAGTTTGAACTGTGCACATAGAGGGGAACATTAACAAATTTCAGCTAGACCCAGGATTGAAATCCTTGGTTTCATTATGTATCTTGGAATCATTGGAACCAAACCAAACATAGTTATTGATTAGGAAAATATATATATAAGACTGAACTATATGCATAGGGGGGAATTCATTCCACTTATTATTGTACCATGACCTAGGATTGGATATGTATAAAAACTACATATCATATGATGGAATGAATCATTCCATTTATTGTTATCGAACTGGAAACTCTCTACATGGGTATGAACTAAATGTATATGGTGGAATGTTTCCATTGGGTGTTATGGATAGACCCAGGATTGAATATTTGAGCATCACTACATATCCTGGGATGGGAAATATAAATCCATGATTAGTTGTTATATTGAATATTCTCTATGTTGTTTTAACCCATATGCATAGGGGGAATTATCCCACTGATTATTTTGAATGGAAATTTGATTGGAGATCTATTCATAATCATTTTTCATTTGATCTAAATAATCATGAAACATTTAGTTATTGAATAGAAAACTCTCAATATAAATCTATCCCATATGTAGAGGTGGAATTTTTCCCATTAATTATGATGGAGGCACCCAAAATTAGTGATTTAGGTGTCACCACGTACACTATGATGGTAGGAACCAAGACCCCTATAGTTCTTGAACTGAGGTTTGTTTTGAGGAAAAAACCATGGATTTTGGTCCTCTCAAGAGAGGGACATATTAATTCATAGTTTTATGTCATTCAGGATATGTCATCCATGTATTTTAACATCATGTATTAAGACATATGGTGTGTCTTTCACGGTCATGAAACTAGGAATATGATACCCAGAAATGAACATATATGTGTTGGTCATGAAGAGAATCATGTACCAAATACCTAAGTCCATGTGAGCTGTTCTTGGTGTGATAAATAAGGGATGAAATCGATTTCATTCACTAAATGGTGGAAATTCAAATAATTTTATAGGGATTGTTTTATCATGAAGTTTATGTGACTAGATATAGGTTCTAGGAATATATGTTTTTCTCATTGAAAGGAAAATTAATGCATACATAGATTAGGGAAACCATTCACTTTATTATCTTGTAGAAAGGATGATAATAAAAAAATTACAGTGGTTGGACCCTAGACTGCCGATATGTGGGTCGTTGCATGTCATGTCAACACTGTAATATATCCACACATAGTTCTCATATGGGGAAGATTACATATGTTGATCTAAAGAAACATAGGGATGGGGAACATCAATTTTAATTTTCATAGATCCAACTCAAGGAAAAATAATCTTCTATGACGTGACATTATCCATGTAGATTAACATCACGTGGTAATGATGTACGGTGTTGCACAGCTTAACTTCCTGTTTTTAGGACATTTTAACTACATTTTAATTCATGAGTTAATTATATATCATTAATTTTAACATCATTCAACTCATATTAAATGGTTTCTTGTAATTTTGGGTCTTAAAAATAAGAACTCTCAAGATGTTTTACATTATGAGGCTAAAAAAATTCATTCATTTAAGCATCATGTGACTAGGATGAATAATGAATATTGATATCATATGATCAGGATGAATCATATAGTTTAACATTATGAGAAAAGTACTATTGATGCTTGGTAGAATTTATGCAATGTACATCTTGAGAATACCCACATTAGTGGGGATCCAAACACATTCATCAACCAATGTGGAAAATGTGTAAGCTTATTTAGAATATAATTTCTCAATGAAATAAGGCCCAAACCAATTGGTTTCCAGCTTATCGGTCTATTTCCTAGTATCATTGGGGTTATAAACGACCATATTTGTTCTCCTTGAAAGAATATAAATATGTGAATATTTTTATTGAATTATCAGGTGATCTTATTTTGATTAACATCGACGTTGGGTAGTGTATGCACCCTTTTCTCATCAAGTTCTTCTAGCTAATCCAACCACTTTCTGTATTACTCATATTCTTTTAAATTTCCACACATTTTTATCTAGAGTGATTGAAACGTAAAATATAAGGCCCACACTAATTTTTTTCTATAGACCAATGAATATAAAGAGTCTTTTGAATAAGTAAATTTGGTGGAATAGTAGTCCCATAAATCATGAATGTTCAAATTCATCTTGGGAATTTTATCTTTTCAAACTATCTTCTAGATTATATTTGGTAGTCTTATTGAAGTCCTCTATTTTAACATTTTTTGTTTCATGAAAGAAGTGTGAATGGTTAGATTAGATGTTATACTCATAGTACCATTTCAATGATTAAGTGGAGTTGATATTGGTACTATTATCCTTAAATATCATGTAATTGACTCTGAATCTGGTGAGGATATTGTAATTTAAAAAAATAGAGATTTTCTTTTTCATTAATTTTGTGAGGGGTATTTCATCATCCAATTTGGAAATTAATTCTGTATCATTTATTATGTTCTTAAAATTCTATGTTATAATTAGACTAAATAAACACACAATATCCATTACCCATAAGTAAAATTTTTAGATATTTTTAAATTAATTTATAATTACTAGGGAATCATATATGAACTTTTCATGAATTTGGAAGGAATGGAATTTCATAAAGAAATAATCATAGTCTTGTATAATTTTTTTTATTGAAAAAAATTATCCAAATTTGATTGATGTGTCTTGTTCTGGACTGATGAAAATTATAAGATCATACAAGGTCTTATTACATGATAGCAAGAATCTCTCTTTCCACTATATAATATGAGTATTATTTCATCAAATCTATTTTTTCATGGATTTTTCCTTATATGGATCATACTAAAGGGTAAATTTCACTACTTAGAGTAAGGCCAATTAACCTAATACTCAATATAATGGATGGAACCATATTTTAGAGGTAATCAATTATAGGATCCATCTATCCATGGTTGGATATCAGTTCATTTTACTATGCAGAAGCATTGAAGTGATTGATTCCTTCCATGTCATAGGCAATGACTGATGATAGAATTCTTTAATGTGTTATTCATATTAAAAACATTACAAATTAGGATTATCCATGACTATGGATGTATTAGATAGTGTGTTGGAACAAGCATTTATTGATTGAGTTACATGATGTAGTGTTGGTTGATAACGGATATCTACCAACATTCCTCTGACATAACTATTGAGAGGATCCACTTATTCCTTATTGATGGAATATTCTACACATATTTAATTGATAACTTGCTATAAATCAACATTAAATTTCAAGTAGGTTGTCTACAATAGTATATCATGTTCCAAGACAATAATGAGGGCATTGTATTATGCCTCATTGTTAGTGTCGCCGTCTGGAAATGATATGGGGTAGGAAAGATTTTCTTTATTCGGGAGAAAACTAAAAATCTATAGAACAACATCATTTAGATTTGAGTATTATATCCCCATTTTAATAATAATTTGAGATAAAACATCAAAATATATATCTCGTGTTTGAGTTTTATCATTTGAAAATAAAACTTCTTTGTTTATATGATAATTATACATTGATGTGATTTTTTAGGTTGGGATTTTCCCCAAGGAAATCAACCAGTACCTTCCCTTTAACTTCCATCTACGACATGAACTAAATTTAATATTTTTGGGAATAACTATATATCTCAAAAAAAGGTTTATCCACTATATGAAGGCCATGGATATTTTTGAGTGGGTCAGTACAAGAGACCAAGAGGACTTTATGATTGTGAAAGTAATGTCCAAGCGTTTTCACTACATATATGAGTGTGAGTAAGCTCCTATCGACATTATAATATAATTTATTAGTACCTAGAATAGTTTTACTAAGGCAATTGAGCACTTTTTTATTCCCAAAAAAATGTTTTTTATCAGATTAGAGCACTAAGAGATCTCTCTATGGTGGACCTATATAAGATAAGGCTCATTCCCTCTATGGGTGGAATCAATATCAATCAGTGTATAAAGTAACCCTTCAGATTATCAAATACTTCTTGATAGTACTCATCACATTGATAGGTGACTACCTTACTCATCAACATGCGGAATGGGGTTGATTTTAAATCGATGTTATGTTTGAAGTGATTAATTTTTGGGTTTCTCCCTTGGATCCCCCATTGATCCTGAATGTTACCATTAGTAGAATCATCTTCAAACAATATTTCCAAAACTTACTAAAGAATTAATAAATATCCTTGAAGTGACAACATACATTATGAGATTTTACTACGAGGTCTAAGAAAGGATTAAATACAATATTCATTAAAATTTGGTAAATAGTTATGTTGTTCCTTATTCTAAATGGAATGACTTGACATTAATTGATCTCATGTAGTTCCCTAAAGGTTGTATCTTCCTCATAGTTGGGGTCCATAACTATTTTATTTTACCTAGAATAAAAATTCCAAAATTGATGGGCTTTGAAGCCAGAAGTTGAATCGATCAAAATATAAGTGATTGGAAATGAAAATTCCTCCTTCCATAAGTGTCAATTATGGCCTCTGAAATTGATACTGACCTTCAAAGTCCAATTCATATTCATTCTTGGGACAATGAGGGGTTATATTTTGGTCATCACACATCCTTGAAGAATTTATATATGATAAATATTTTATAATAATATTCAAAATAAGTACTCTAAGAGGGGTCCATCCTTCTAGCTGCATACTGGAAACATCAATGGTCAATGGGTTGTCCTAGTTGATGTTTTCCAAACTGGGTTATATAATATAAAATTTTTTATAATTCCAAGAAAATATATATAGATTTTTCTTGAGAAATGGAATATAAATCCTTTTCTCTATGACAGGAATGGAATAAATTATCAACATAGGTCATGTGTCTTCTTCTATTCCTAGATTCACCTACGTTGGAAAATCATTGGGTGTGGTGAAGCTTCATGAAATGAAATTTTACATAATAGTGGTCATCCTTATCTTCACCAATATATGAATCCATGGAGGAATTTTCAGTCATAGTAGGAAATAAATGGGAATCTCAATCACCGATGAAGAATGATAGGACATGGGGACAAACACAGTCACCCTAAACTACTAGAGTCTTTATTAAGAGGTTTCAGAGATGGTTGTTTTTTTTGATGTTGTTACTAAGGATACATGAATCCTAGAATTCTATTATTAATCCCCCTTCATCAATTAGGTCTATAGGTAGCACATAATCACTTTCAAACATATTCTAGGGATTAAAAAGTGAGTTCCCCATGCCATTGGGGGATGTAACATTTTTATTTTCATCCGCCATTGGTTGTTTTCCTACCATTTTGTAGAAAAATTCCTCTATATATATATATATTCCATACACTATAAGGGGGTAATATCTACATGTATTATGTCATTCATCCCATCAATGCGGTATTTTAGGCACTAATTAAATTTTAATGGTAAAACCATATGGATTTGAAGGAAATGTCTTCCATGTGGGACATTATATGTAGTGTCTTACATGATAATAATTAAATCATAATTATATGTGATATTATCAAACTAAACATGGAGATTTTTCTTATTAAGAGGTCATTTCTCAATTTTATCATTCCTTTTAATGGATATCTATTTTGGAGATAAGTCCCCTCACTATATCCCATCAACAGTACGGTAGAATTGGGTTGGGGTTAATCCCAAAATCATTTCAAAATACAGAACATTATATTTATTAATTTTCATGTTTCCCAAGAACATATAGGGGCCAGATTTGTCCCTTTACATCTTCTTCCTCGCTATTTCTATTAATTATATGGTGGTGTCACATTATGATAGAATAATCTCCAATCGATAGACCTCAGTTATAGAAACGTTGGTCTTGGACATATATTGGATCTGGTGGTCCTCTATTGGTGACTCTCTATGGTTTTTCTTGATTGATAGGGAGATTCTAGGATATATTTTTTTATTGGAATATTTTCAACTATTTTGGGATTTTATAATTTTATTCTAGAGGTCTGTACTTCCCCATGTGGGGGTTCACCTATTATTCGGTTCATGAGTTGTTGAGTTTGATGTTGATAGGCCTAATGCTTGTTCATAGGTCCAAGAAGCCTCTTCTATTTGTGAAGTGGGTCACATCATCCTTCCTATTTATCAAGGATAATCATAAAATCTCTAGCATTTCATATGGTATCATAATATAACTATAACTGGATGACAGTACAAGGATATAAGGAATCTATGTTTTATCGTTGGGATTTTTGGAGTTCCTTAACATTTGTCTTAGTTCTATATGAGTACTCCTTAGGGATATGGTTTATTTTTTTTACCATTTCATTAATGTCCCCTGTATCTCCGACACATATGTCCTTGGCCTCCATCTACCCTATCAGGAGAAGAAACTTCTACTCAGAGGCATATTCATCATTGTAGATTGGATCTTTTAAGAGAACTATTTCAACAGGAAAATAATATGAGCTCTTTTTTAATGATGATTCCAACTGGTGGGTTGGTTCCCATTATTTGGATACTGAATAAATTAAAACTACCAGAGTCATGGCTTGTTTGATATCTTTACATAACTCTTCCACTATTGAATTTTATTAATTTTTATGATTATATCCACCTTTGGGATGTGTATTAGATATTTCCTCCCTATGTTATGGGATCATTATTAGTCTATGGATTTGTTCAATCATGATGTCATCAACTTGATCAACTATCTTTTGAGTCATCTAGATATCAAAATTTTTTCCTCGCATAGCCAGATCTTTTTTCCAATCACCCTCTTCTTCTAGTTGAGAGACTATTAAAAAAGTCACATATGTTATTTTATTCTCTAGAATCACCTCTTCAGAATAAAACATGATGTAGAGAAACATTGGATGATTAAGTAATCCTAGAAAGTGTTACCCATCATCGAATTGAAAGGGACATAGATATAATGATCATGGAGGTAGACCATGTTAGTTTTCCTAGACTATGTTCTCTTCAGTAGGATATTTACAATGTATTAAAGGAAACAACTAGGGACCTTATCATTTTTGAAGGAGTATGCTTGAATCATTTATTCCTCAAATCTTGGGCATCCCAGATATCCTTTGTGTTTCTAGATGATGTTATTTTTTTGTTACTCCTCCTTGATGGGAGTCACTGGATGATTTGGAGCCTTCTTGGGCGCTTGAATGTGAATTGTCATAAGTTTAATGATAAAAGTGGTTTTATGTTCCATAAAAAACCTTTTTATCTATGTTGATTCAATGGGATGAAATTTTTCTTGGTTTGATTAATATTATCTTCTAGGTGTCGTTCTATTTAGGATAACACCTAGAATCTACCTAGTAATTACATTGGGATCGAAGATGTTTCCAGCTCAACCCAAATATTTTCATTACCAAATTACATCAATTTCTCTTAAAAGAGAGTGATACTGAGAAAATTTATTTAACACATCTATATGGAAATGAACATTGAAACCCTCTTACATTTTTATTGTATTTTATTAGTGAGGCTGGAAATAATCCTTTTTCAGAGCATAGAGATGCACAAATAAAGGAACTAACAAAAAAAGTCTTCCAATTCCAGAATGGATCCTTCTAAAAGATTATTGTACCAAATAAAGGCATACCCCAATAGAATTCATAAAAAAATATTATCTTTCTGTCATACTTTTGATCCAAACGGCCTATCATTATTTCACATTAGGACGTGAATTGGGTGAAATGTTGCTCTAGATTACATATGTCATCAAAGGTTGAGAAGTTAGGAGTGTCAAAACTGGGAGGGGAAAAAGTTCCATCAACCCATTTCTGATTTACTTTTCCTTAGTCTACATCAGATAATGTCACCATTTAATGGATTTAATTTGAGGATCTAGGAATTCAATGGTGTTGATATTTTATTGAGGTACCTATTTTAGGAATTACATTCATCTATAGGGCATAGTCAACGAAGAATGAGTTCACCCTATTTTTATATCATGTTGATTATCAATTTATTCTAGTATCGAATGATCTCCCTAATGAGGGAGTGTAAACCTATATAGTGGAGTAAATTCATGATCATCATCCACTGAAACATTTATGTAAACCGTTTTCCAAGATCTATACGCCACATGATGCTAAAATGCCACTCTATCTGGTAGATTATCTCACTTCTAATCGGTTGGATGAGTTATATTCATATCTATCTGGAGATGATACCTAGTGGGAATGTATCCCTGGATTACATCCTCAATGGGACGTCTGATATTTTTTATCTTTTTCTCAAATTTTACCTGGTGTTTTTCCATGTATTGAATTTCATCTCTTCTCTATGGTGATTGGGAAGTAGTTGAAATTTTCTATATATCCTTGGCAGTTTTCTTTAGTAGAGGTGGAAACTCATTATTTGGAGGTTTTATATTCTTGATAGTTCTTTCATTCTATGTATGTTTAGCCTCATTTGGTGCATTCATATCTCCCCCTTTTTTATGTTTGTTATCTACATTGTTCCACTCTGCATTAGTCTCTTTATCAAAATAAAATGTTTTGTTGATGGTGAATGGGTTATATATGGTGTATTGGGAATTGTCAGTAATTCCATTAATCTCAATGAAATATGATGATTTTTAACCACTTATTATACCTTTGAGTGTTTTATTAGGGTCATTTCTCAAGCCCTATTCCATTTTGGAAAATTTTGAATTGCGCCCTGTATGATGATTTATTTTTATAGACATAATTTTGGCATATCTCTGTCTATTAATAGTTACCTCTTCTGCTTTTTTGATCATGATATCGAAACGATCCACAAAGAGAAAAAATTCTTGTAGTTGAGGAATGGATGGGATGTCAACCACAAATATTTACCTTCCAACATTGAGAATGCTGGTTCCTTCCAAGATGCCGACGATGATAAAAATTCCCCCCTCTATATGTCATTGGGCCTATTTTGGGACCCAATTAGAACTTTTTTATCATATTTTGGAGGATTGGATTATTATAATTAAGGATATTATGGATTTTGAGATATAAATTTAGATATAAAATCCCTCATCCTTGTAGGATAGGGTTGATCATGCATGGTTGCTTATTCTCTAGGACCCATTCAGGGTGTGATGAACCTTGTGATGAAGATTCATATTAAAATATTAAATTTCCTATTAGTTGGAGTTGTTCTGCAGTAATATATGATATGAAATGGTTCCTCTAACCATTTGATGACCTTAGCGGTAGTGGTGGTGGAAAAAATTGCACTAGAAATGTGTTATTGTTTCCTCAGATTTCCTAGCTAAAGAATCCATTGGAATTCCACTCCCTGCATTATCAATGTCTTGAAACATTAAAGAGGTGGAATTTTGTTGTTTTGAGCAACTCACACTTTTTTTACCCGGTCCCTAAAATTCACATAGGGCAATGACATTACAGGATATTATATCTAGGTTTATTTTCTATTCTAGGTACAAAGTGAATTTCAATGCTACATAATTTTCCCACCCTCAAAAACCTCCACCTAAAGGAACTCTATAAATCTATCAATGGATAGTTTTTATTATACGGAGAAAAATATTTCATAGGAATTTATCCATCTCTTCCATCCCTATTCTTCTTGTTATAGAGATCACAACCATATATTTCTAACAAAAGAGTATATTTTTACTCGACATATCACCCTTGTATAAATGATAAGGAATGTGTTTTTCCTTTATATATTGATTATTTTCTTATATCCTTTTTGGGTAATTAATGCATTCACTAATTCTCATGATCATTTATAATCTCATAGTTAGAAGTGGTGATGGAGAAATCATGTTTGGGAAGTATTTTCATCTAACTCTACCTTTATATTCTTATTGGAGTCTTCCTCATTATATTTGTTTCCATCACCAATTTAGACCATAGGGGGTTAATATCTAGGTCCTACACTCCCTACAATGATGTGTTGATGATAGTCAATAGAAAACAATATAAAATTTATTGCAATATTTCAATAATATCCCTATATAATGGTTTCTGAGTTTTGAACACCACTATATAATGTGGTTTCTTGAAAAGGGGAGTATTTCATTTCCTGATAGAAATATATCCGTGGGAATGGTTGGGCAGGTAAATATTAGAATTATAGTCATTGTGATCCATAAATGCACTACCAAAAGGAGGAATTTTAAGGTAGTGATCAAATTTTAGATTGTATTGAATGTTAAAAACCCCTTGAGGTGTTATAGATATAAATCAAAAAGACTCAAAGAAACTAGCATTGACTATATCAGGGGTGTGACCCTCATTTTGTGTCATTATTGGAATATGATGAACAATATTTTGTGGTTGACAAGGGATATGATCTTTGTGGAATATGCCTACTATATTATTTTGAATAAATTTTGGTTCTATGGTTATATGATCTAGAGGATGAAAAAGTATTATAGTTTTTCAATGAGAAACAATATTGTATACAAGGATATGAGCCTAGAAATAGGTGCTCTCAAGAATATACTGGTTAATCATGGCTAGATTGGGGATATGTACCCATCTCCAATATGAGTTACCTATATAACTTTGTTGATGGGACTCCAAAATGGTGGAATAGATGTGGTCCACTACTACTATAGCCTTTAAAGACTTCCAGTTATGTTGTTTGTTGACATAGTAGTGATATGAACATGGAAACAGTCTAGTATTGGAATATGTCGAGTAGCATAACTAGAAAGTATATGAGAATTATCTAAGGTAGTGTCCATATTGTATTATCATGCCATGATTTGAATGGGGATATGAGCTTGTTATTGTTCCTTTAAAGTATACCACTGGTCATTTTTTACCTAAATATGACCTCATCCTGAGGGATATGACTCTAACTTACAGAGCCTTGGTTTGAAAAAGGGTATGAGCACAATCATGTGCCATTATAGTATGCCACCAGTATTTGTTTGATAGGAATGTGTTCCCATCTAATGGTATGTGTAAAACATATATGGTAATCCCAAGTTTGAATAAGAATATGACCCCAAATCTATGCCTCATCATATTTTGAAATATCTTCATAATCCTCTATGATTGGAGACAGAATGTGTTCTTGCTCTAGAGTAGCCATATGAGTGTACTAATCATTGTGATGTTCTTATCTAGATATTAGGATATTAATATTTGTTTATCCCTATATCTCTACCAGTTCTGGAATATATTGTTGGTAACAACCCAATCTTTTTGAGTAGTATATTAACTTACTCATAATGATTTAATAAGATGTTAATGGTTAATGCAGAAAGAGGAGTCGATGGATTCATCCAGTAGACTCGAACCTTATGAAGCCCACTTATCAGAGCTTGGGAAGGAGGTAGCATCTGTGGGATTTTCTTTGGACCAAGACCAAGCCGAACTCCAGTGTGTCAATCTTGAATGGAAATGCATGCGGGAGAAGTTCAAGTTAGTAGAGATTACTACTTGGGCAATGTTATCTGAGCCTCCCTCGGATTCTCTCACCAAAACACACCTTACACTTAGGTCATATGCCGGTGTTATAAGGGGCTATGTGATGAGACCCTAGCTTCTTTGTGTAATCCTTTGGGATGAATGAATTAAGATTTCTTCCTTTAGTGATGTTTGTGAAACTTCAAATATCCGGATAATTTTAGGATGTATTTTATTGATGAATTTTGAAAAAAAGATATTTTAAAATATTTATGTAAACCCTAAATAATTAATGATGTGTAATGATTTTCAAAAAATGGTCCTCTACAAAAGTGTTCAGTAAAAAATTTGAAGTCTAATAAGATCAACTTAATTTTTGATGAATAGTAAATTATGAATAGTGAATTTTCACTTAGGATTATTAATGTGACAAAATGGATTAGTAATTTCACTCAAAGAAAGTTTTAATATAATTTAGACACCTAGATTAAGTAATGTGATTCAATAAAATGGGTAAATAAAGGTTTCATAAATTATTAGTCAAGTATTAGTTTTTTCCGGTGAATAGTGTTTTTAATTAAATATTTAATTAAAAATAATTAGAAAATTATTTTTATAAAAAGTACTTTATTTTTGAACTCAGAGCATCGATATTATGTTATGGTAATTTTTGGGGATTTTTCTGAAAAAAACAAATTCTCGATGAGTAGTGTTTTTATTTAAAAATTAAATTAAAATTATTTAGAAAATTATTTTTTATAAAATGGAGTTCATAAATTTAATTAGAGCATCGATATTTGGTTAAGGTGAAATTTTGGGATTTTTCTGAGTAAGATGAATTTTTCAGTGAATAGTAAAAATGCAGTTTTAGGGTTTCGGTATGTTTAATGACATCATAACTGTGTCATGATGATTTCATGAGATATTTTAAGGGTTGGCAGGCCAAGGTTGATGAATTATTGTTTTGGGGGGCCCATGTTGCCTAAATCCATGGTAAATGCCAGGGAGAGCACATGGTTTTGAGAAAAGCACTTGTGAGGTGTCCCTTGGCCATTAATGCCTTGTCCCCTCACTTTCCCTATAAATACCCACCCTTTCCTCCTTTCGTTTTCACTCCCAACTCTCCCCCAACGATGTTCTGGTGTCCTTACCTCCCAAGGAGTCCTTCCAAGGTGCCCCCAAGCCCTCAAGGTCCAAACAGTTGAGTTTTAAGAGTTACGTTTTAAGGTAAGGGATCCGACCTCTCTCATTCTTTTCATGTAATCTGTTTTATGTCATTCCTTTTATGCTCCATGTTCGTATGTGAGAGGATGTTCTTTTATATTCCTCTTACTGCCCTTTTCATTTTTATATGATGAGAGATCCCCTCTTCCTCTCACCATTTCATTTTATGAAAGATTAAGTGACGCTGTTAGGCTGCCGAATTTTTAAGCGATTCTTTAACCCTTCTCCTTTTTTGAAGTTCGATTTTCATGTCAAGTCTTTCAAGTTCCTTTTTATCATGTTGGGTTATGATCTATATATCTATTATACTGATCTCTTATGATCATATGATGAGAGACCCTATTTTATCTTGACAAATCATTCTTTTATTGAAGTTAAGTGACGTTGTTAGGCTGCCGAATTTTCATAAGAGAAATCTTATTTTTGTCTCACATCCATGTTTTTCATTTCATATGGTATATATTTCAAATTTCATTACCATATTCTTAAATCCCTTATATTCTGTCCCCCTACTGTTTTATGGATCATTTATGAGTGGGTGACCCATGTCCCCTCTCTTTTCAATGTTTTGTAAAACCTTGTAACATAGTCGTTATGCTGCAGAATTTTCGTCTCAAAATGCCTCTCTCTTTTCTCAAAATTATATTATGTTATAAAGTGAATAATCAATTATCTTATTTGTACAAGGGTATTCACATATATATCAAAATTATCTATTTTAAATTCTGGGATTTACATACATGAGACCCGCTTTCCCTTTCCGTGGGATTAAAGTAACGTAAAGATCATGTCCTTAAAGCAGTTTTTAAAACGTTATGATTATGAAATGAAACCCATTTATTTTATGCTATATGGGTTATTTATGAAATAATTGATGATGATATATGTGTCTCACATGATAATAAAGGAAAATTTAAGGGTGCTCCCTGATAGCGCTCCAATGCATTGGGTAATGATGTAACCACTAGAGATTACAATTTTCACGATACCTTGGTGAATAACCTTGGTAATTTTTAAATGACACCTTGGTGATAGACCTTGGTGATATGTTCATGATTTTCTATGTTAAATGATGTAGCCACATATTCAAGTTATGAAAAATGATATTTTTGTTATGAAATGCCTCATGATTTCTGTCTCATGCCTTAATGTTCTTTTCATGTCCTTATTGAAGTATCTCAAGTTTACATGTAAAATGTTCATCTTGTTTCCCTTACTGGGCCTTCTGCTCACCCTTTCTTTTGATGTATGTCCCCAGGTTATGAGATGCAGTAATGAACCTAGGATGAACTTAAGGCGAAGCCTTTCAAGTGTTTAAGAAGAATTCTTTATGTTGTTTTCATGTATTATGTTCCTGGTTTCCAAGACACTAGACCTTAAAGATCCTCATTTTTGTGTAATGTAATGAAATTTTATGTTATAAAAGGCGGGATACTACAGTTGGTATCAAAGGATGGTTTAGTTATTTGTGGAAATTAGGATATAAAAACTTTAGGAAGAACCCTATAGAAAAGTTTAAATATAAAAAAACATCCTGGTATTTTGGTAAGTATTGAGTACGTGGTTTATCAAACAAATACATCCATGTCTGGATACGAGCAGGTAGAGGCAGCTTTGGCACATATGTACATAAGGGTAAAACCCGAAAACACCGCTTTGATCTAGACTCGAACGGGAACTGGTTCATGATAACGGGCCTTCCTGCACTCTTGGTTACGACACACCTGAGGGATATGTTTGGTAAATCACAAGATTTTTATGAATCATTATGATGGAATTATAGAGAAGTGTAATTGTCTAAGCATGAAGTCTTAGTTAAAAGATTCATAAATGAAATATGTTTCTCACTAAGGTTTTATTCTTTTATAAAATGGCGGGCAATAGTAGGAACCGTGCCGATGGTGACCGTAATGCACCATGTGCTGACGACCCTCCAATGGAAACCGGAATGGAAACATTCATGCGAATGATGAACCAACTGACTCGAGTTATGAGTAATAACTTGAGTGAAGCTGAGAGGCCGACCTCAACGTGAAGGGAAAAACATTTTGTTGAGTCCTTTATGCATCCACGACCACCAACATTAAGTGGATCTACTGACCCATTGGTTGCGGAACAATGGATAAGCTCCATTGAAAAGATCTTTTCTGTAGTTCATTGTTCGGAACAAGAAAAATTTACCCTTTCTGTTTACTACCTAGAGGGAGAAGCTGATCAGTGGTGGTCACTGATCAAAAAAACAAAGCCACGAGGAGAGATGGAAGCTATGGAGTGGGAAGAGTTCTGGGGAATATTCTTTAATAAGTATTTCCCTTGTTCGATGAGAACGAGAATGGAGAATGAATTTCTCGATCTGAAGCAGAAGGAGAATGAATCAGTTGGAACCTACGAGATGAACTTCACAAGGCTTTCTCGTTATACCTCAAGCTTTGTCATGGACTCTAATGAGAAGGTTGATAGATTCTTTGGTGGACTACGACCTCATCTGCGGAATAATCTAGCCAACAGGGACAACGATAGCTATGAAGAAATAGTTTGAAGTGGTATGAAAGTTGAACTAGAGTTTGGGGAGACATAGTGGTCTCACAAATCTAATGAGAAGAATAGAACTCTAGAACCAATCCTGGGAAGAATTTTTGATCAGGAAAGAGGTGGAAAGCATATGCAACATGCGACATGCAATAAATGTGGGAAGAAGCATTCGGGGTACTTCTTGACCGGAAGTGGTAAGTTTTATAGGGGTGGAAAAGAAGGCCATATTTCTCAGAATTGTCGTAGTGATGTGAAGCCTCAACTTCCAAACACTAACGATAGAGGAAAGATGGTTCTGGCCCTACCTGAAGTCACATTCTTCAAGTGTGGATAGCTTGGGCACTTTTTTAATCAATTTCCAAATCAGAGGGCGGTGGAGGGGAATCACCATCAACCTCAGCAGAGGCCAAGGGAGCAAGGTCATGCTTTGGCTATCACAACAACTAAAGTTGAAGTTCCGAACGATGTGGTAGAAGGTACTCTTGTCGTCCTCTCAAAACTAGCAAGTACTTTATTTGATTCTGGTTCTATGCATTCCTTTATTTCCTCCAAGTTTGCAAGGAATATAGAATCAATCCCCAAACTTCTAGAGGTAGAGTTGCCAGTCAAGACTCCAAGTGGGATTATCCTTGCATCAAAGTATTTAGAGACTGTAGTTTTTACTTTGGTGAGCACAATATTATCACAAATCTAGTAGTCATTCCCATGATGGAATTCGACATTATACTATGGATGGACTGGCTCTCAAAGTATAATGCTAAGATCAAATGAAAAAGTAAGGAAATATCAGTAGTCTTGAATGAACGACCTACAGTTATCTTCCAAGGAGATATATCCTGAACCGATCCCTATCTAAAAGCACCTCCTATAGCTTTCTTTATGGAGTTAATCGGTGATGAGGAAGAAGGAAAATGGAGCATACAAATAAAAGATGTTCCGATTGTTCAGGAATACATGGATGTATTTCCGGAGGAGTTACCTGGACCTCCCCCGAAATGAGAGGTAGAGTTCTCTATTGAACTCATACCTGGGTCTCAACCGATATCAAAGAATCCGTATAGAATGGCAAATGTGGAGCTAGAAGAGTTAAAGAAAAAACTCCAAGACTTGTTGAAGAAGGGGTTTATCCGACCAAGTGTGTCTCCTTGGGGAGCACCAGTTCTCTTTGTGAAGAAGGAGGATGGATCAATGCGGCTATGCATTGATTATATATAACTGAATAGGATCCTAGTGAAGAACAGATATCCTCTTCCAAGAATTGACGATTTATTTGACCAACTTCGTGGGGCTCAATTATTCTCTAAGATTGACCTTCGATCTGGTTATCATCAACTGAGGGTGAAGAAGGAAGATATTCCAAAGACTGCCTTCCGATCACGATATGGGAATTATGAGTTTACTGTTATGCCCTTCGTCTTGACTAATGCTCCTTCTATTTTCATGGATTTGATGAATAGAGTCTTTAAGGAGTACCTTGATAACTTTGTGGTAGTTTTTATTGATGATATTTTGATATATTCAAAATTTTGTGAGGAGCATGAAGATCATCTGAGTGTTATTTTGAAAACTCTGCGGAAGGAGAGGATCTTTGGAAAGTTCATCATGTGTGAGTTTTGGTTACAACAAGTGGATTTCTTGGGGCACATCGTAACCAATGAAGGAATCTCGGTTGACCCTGCAAAGACAATGGTTGTGGAGGAGTGGCCTCAACCCACAACAGTAACTGAGATTCGTAGTTTCCTTGGTTTAGCGGGATATTATAGGAGGTTTGTGAAAAAAATTTAATGACTTTCTAATCCACTAACCAAGTTGACTTGAAAAGGGGTTAAGTTCATTTGGACAAATGAATGCTAGGGAAGTTTCCAAGAGCTGAAGAAGAGATTGGTTCCTGCACCTGTGTTAACACTACCCTCTATCGGAGAAGGATTCATTATTTTTAGCGATGCATCTCTGAAAGGACTTGGGTGCGTCCTCATGAAAAAATGACAAGGTAATTGCTTATGCATCTCGACAGTTGAAGATTCATGAGCAGAATTATCCTACGCATGATCTAGAGCTAGCGGTAGTTGTTTTTTGCACTAAAGATATGGAGGCACTATCTTTATGGGGAGAAATGTGATATATACACCGACAACCAAAGTTTAAAGTATATTTTCACGCAGAAAGAATTGAACATGAGACAAAGGAGATGGTTGGAGCTTATTAAAGACTATGATTGTTCAATTCTTTATCAACCTGGAAGAGAAAATAAAGTCACGGATGCATTAAGAAGGAAAGATTCTGTTGTTCTGGCAACAATGAGGATCCTAGGAGATCCCTTGATTAAAGATCTAGTAAAACTGGACATGGGAATTGTAAGGAAAGGGACCTCATCAACCCTATCCCAAATGATTTCCCAACCTTCATTACTAGAGAAGATCAAGAAGGCTAAAAAAGAAGATCTTTTGCTACAGGAGAAGTTGGAGGCTGTAAAAGATGGGATGTTCCCTGATTTCAATATTGATCAAGAAGGTGTATTGAAATTTCATACAAGACTATGTGTTCCATCTATTCCGGATATAACGAAAGAACTGATGGATGAAGCTCATAGTTCTACTTTCTCTATACATATGGGAAGCACTAAGATGTATAGAGAGCTTCGTGATCATTATTGGTGGGATAACATGAAGAGGGAGATTGCTGATTACACTACAAGGTGCCTAGTGTGTCAGCAAGTAAAGGCTGAATGACAACTTCCTAAGGGGGTATTACAACTGCTACCCATACTAGTATGGAAGTGGGATAATATCACTATGGACTTTGTAACTGGTCTCCCAAAAACATCCAATGGAAACAATGCGATATGGGTTATTGTGGACCGTCTCACCAAGGCCGCCCATTTTATCTCTATTCAGGAAGATTTCTCTCTTGATCAACTTTCCACGATATACGTGAAGGAAGTGGTAAGGTTGCATGGGGTACCACTATCCATCATGTCTGATTGTGATCCAAGATTCACATCATAATTCTGGAGAAGTCTTCAACATACTCTGAATACTGAATTGAATTTTAGTACGGCCTATCATCCTCAAACTGATGGCCAATCTGAAAGGACTATTCAGAGACTCGAAGGCATGCAGAGATTATGCTCAATGGAATTTAAAGGTGGATGGGATCAACATCTCCCATTAGTTGAGTTCTCCTATAACAACAGATTCCATTCAAGTATTCAGATGGAACCCTATGAAGCTCTGTATGGAAAGCGATGTAGAACTCATACTTGTTGGGATGAAACTGGTGAGAGAAAGCTTCTTGGGCCTGATCTTGTGCAAGAGATGACAGAACAGGTTCATGCCATCCAACAACACATAAAGGCTGCTCAGAGTCGGCAGAAGATCTATGCTGACAACCGTCGAATGGACTTGGAGTTTGGTGTTGGCGACAAAGTCTTCCTTCGAATTTCTCCATGGAAGAGAGTCATGCGGTTTGGGAAGAAAGGGAAGCTCTGCCCTAGGTACATTGGCCCCTATGAAATCCTTGATCACATAGGAGCAGTGGCGTATCATCTAGCACTTCTACCGAACCTAGCTCAATTTCACGATGTCTTCCCTGTATCTCTCTTGAGGAAGTACATACCCGACCCTTCGCATGTACTGAACCCAGAGGTGGTACAACTGGAACATGACCTCTCTTATGAGGAGCAGCCAGTGGAGATCTTATACCGTAGAGACAAGGTTCTACGAAACAAGACTACCCACCTTGTAAAAGTGTTGTGGAGGAATCATAAATATGAAGAAGCGACTTGGGAGCTTGAGGAAACAATGAAGCAAAAGTACCCTCACCTTTTCGACTAGGCCTCAAGTATAAATTTCGGGGATGAAATTTCTTAAGGGGGGAAGAATGTAACGAACCAATCTTTTTTAGTAGTTTATTAACTTACTCTTAATGATTTAATAAGATGTTAATGGTTAATGTAGAAAGAGGAGTCGATGGATTCATCCAGTAAACTCGAACCTTATGAAGCCCACTTATCAGAGCTTGGGAAGGAGGTAGCATCTGTGGGCTTCACTTTGGACCATGCCCAAGCCGAACTCCAGTGTGTCAAGCTTGAACGGAAACGCCTGCGGGAGAAGTTCAAGTTAGTAGAGATTACTACTAGGGCAATGTTATCTGAGCCTCCCTCGGATTCTCTCACCATAGCACACCTTACACTTAGGTCATATGCCGGTGTTATAAGGGGCTATGTGATGAGACCCTAGCTTCTTTGTGTAATCCTTTGGGATGAATGAATTAAGATTTCTTCCTTTAGTGATGTTTCTGAAACTTCAAATATCCGGATAATTTTAGGATGTATTTTATTGATGAATTTTGAAGAAAAAAGGATATTTTAAAATATTTATGTAAACCCTAAATAATTAATGATGTGTAATGATTTTCAAAAAATTGTCTTCTACAAAAGTGTTCAGTAAGGAATTTGGAGTCTAATAAGATCAACATAATTTTTGATGAATAGTAAATTATGAATAGTGATTTTACACTTAGGATTAGTAATGTGACCAAATAGATTATTAATTTCACTCAAAGAAAGTTTTAATATAATTTAGACACCTAGATTGCGTAATGTAATTCAACAAAATGGGTAAATAAAGGTTTCATAAATTATTAGTCAAGTATTAGTTTTTTTGGGTGAATAGTGTTTTTTAATTAAAAATTTAATTAAAAATGATTAGAAAATTATTTTTATAAAAAGGACTTTATTTTTGAACTCAGAGCATCGATATTATGTTATGGTAATTTTTGGGGATTTTTCTGAAAAAAACGAATTATTGATGAATAGTGTTTTATATGAATTTAAATTAAAATTATTTAAAAAATTATTTTTATTAAATGGAGTTCATAAATGTAATTAGAGCATCGATATTTGGTTAAGGTGAAATTTTGGGATTTTTCTGAGTAAGATGAATTTTTCAGTGAATAGTAAAAATGCAGTTTTAGGGTTTCGGTATGTTTAATGACATCATAACTGTTTCATGATTATTTCATGAGATATTTTAAGGGTTGTACGGCCAAGGGTGATGAATTATTGTTTTGGGGCCCCATTTGGCCTAACTCCATGGTAAATGCCGAGGGAGAGCACGTGTTTTTGAGAAAAACACTTGTGAGGTGTCCCTTGGCCATTAATGCCTTGTCCCCTCACTTTCCCTATAAATATCCCCCCTTTCCTTCTTTATTTTTCACTCCCAACTCTCCCCCAACGATGTTCTGGTCTCCTTACCTCCCAAGGAGTCCTCCCAAGGTGCCCCCAAGCCCTCAAGTTACAAACCATTGAGTTTTAAGAGTTACGTTTTAAGGTAAGGGATCTGACCCCTCTCTTTCTTTTCATGTAATCTCTTTTATGTCATTCCTTTTATGCTCCATGTTCTTATGTGATAGGATGTTATTTTATATTACTCTTAATTACTTTTTCATTTTTATATGATTATATATCCCCTCTTACTCTCATAATTTCGTTTTATGAAAATTTAAGTGATGTTACGCTGCCGAATTTTTAAGCGATTCTTTCACCCTTCTCCTTTTTTTCAAGTTCGATTTTCCTGTCAAGTCTTTCAAGTTACTTTTTATTATGTTGGGGTATGATCTCTATATCTATTATACTGATCTCTTATTATCATATGATGAGATACACTATTTTATCTTGTCAAATCATTTTTTTATTGAAGTTAAGTGACGCCGTTAGTCTGCCGAATTTTCATAAGAGAAATCTTATTTTTGTCTCACTTCCATGTTTTTAATTTCATATGGTATATCTTTCAAATTTCATTACCATGTTCTTAAATCCCTTATATTCTGTCCCCCTACTATTTTATGGATCATTTATGAGTGGGTGACCCATGTCCCCTCTCTTTTCAATGTTTTCTAAAACCTTGTAACATAGCCGTTATGCTGCAGATTTTTCGTCTCAAAATGCCTCTCTCTTTTCTCAAAATTATTTTATGTTATAAAGTGAATACTCAAAGCTCTTTTTTCTACAAGGGTATTCACATATATATAAAAATGATCCATTTTAAATTCTGGGATTTACATACATGAGACCTGCTTTCCCTTTCTGTGGGTTTAAAGTAACGTAAAGATCATGTCCTTAAAGTAGTTTTTAAAACGTTATGATTATGAAATGAAACCCAATTATTTTATGCTATATGGGTTATTTATGAAATGTTTTATAATGATATATGTGGCTCACATGATAATAAAGGAAAATTTAAGGGTGCTCCCTGATAGCTCTCCAATGCATTGGGTAATGATGTAACCACTAAATATTACAATTTTCACGATTCCTTGGTGAATAACCTTGGTAATTTTCAAATGACACCTTGGGGATGGTACTTGGTGATATTTTAATGATTGTATATGTTAAATGATGTAGCCACATCTTCATGTTATGAAAAATGTTAATTTTATTATGAAATGCCTCATGATTTCTTTCTCATGCCTTAAAGTTCTTTTCATGTCCTTATTGAAGTATCTCAAGTTCACATGTAAAATGTTCATCTTGATTCCCTGACTGGGCCTTCTGCTCACCCTTTCTTTTGATGTATGTCCCCAGGTTATGAGATGCAGTAATGAACCTAAGATTAACTTAAGGAGAAGCCTTTCCAGTGTTTAAGAAGAACTCTTTATGTTGTTTTTAAGTATTATGTTCCTGGTTTCCAAGACACTAGACCTTAAAGATCATCAGTTTTGTGTAATGTAATGAAAGATTATGTTATAAAGAGGCGGGATGCTACATTGTCAGATCTCTTTATTTATTTATAGAATGTAGTGACACTTTATAAAATTTTGTTCAAAATTATATGCCTTCACATTTTCAATCTCCATAATATAATGAATAATATATTCAATTAATGCAGGAATATATGATAACTCATGTCCTCCTTGTTTCATAGAAATTTTATGATGGTCTTCATACATGAGGTAAGGTATATGTTACTCCCCAATGCTAGTAGTAATAACATGTAGGCATACTTGATCTGAGTTATTGGGGATATCATCCTGCCCATTAGAAACTATCGAAATATTTAGAAAGGATTATTCACTGGAGGTGGGTCTATGATCCCACTCCAATTTCTATAGATCTTACCATGCCTTATGTGACTTTCTTGGAATGTATTCAAGAGTTTATATGGTGTCAATTTATTGGTTGGTTCTATTAAAAAACGATTTAGGGGCACTGAATGGATGATATTAGTTACAATATTTGACATGATCCCTTTTGGATAGCTCTTAATTTGAGGGGATCCATAGATAACACTTTATCCAACATATTAATATATATAAGGAAATAATCTCCATATTCTAGCAAAAAAATCCAAAGTAAATAATGTTGGTGAAATGTTCCACAAGGTTCATTATATCATTCCCTCAAAGAGACAATATGTTCAACTTTAGTGATTATAGAACTTTATATGAAACCTCAAGGGTCAAGATCATATCATTTTAGTGGTTTTCCAAAACCCTTAGGCTCACCACCTAATACTGATGGTTTCAGGTGGGTGAGGTGGTTTAGTTGCACTCTTGGGGTTACCATCATGGATGAGGATTCAGAAACATTTCTCAATTAAATCATAATCTCGAGTCCAGGTGTTGTTTGGGAGAGAAGTATTTATAGTCACAAGGAATAAAATAATAAGGGTACTGATCATTACATAAAATCATATATGAAATATTATTAATCTAATATTCATTGGTAACATTATTTTTCTTTCTTATTCCAGGTTTTCCCATTTTTCTCGCATTGATTTTCACATTAAAAATTTACTTATTTAATGAGAACACACTTATGAAGCATTTTTGATCACATATACCATATTTTATTCATTGGAGACACAAAAAATACCCAAAAAATATTCAAGAAATCATTTTTATTATATGAGTTATTCACATTAGGTACACCATTTTTGATTCACTAAAAAGGATGATGGGTTTATTTTCATCCCCTGGGATTAGAAGGCCTATGGACCAATATTTATAATGATTTAGTTATTCTATCATTAAATATTTTCACATTGTGTTCACCATAATTTTTCCTATTTGATGATTTATTTGGGGTTAAAATATTGAAAAACATCAATAAATTTAGGTTTATCATTTCCATATTTCATAAAGTCTCCCAACAACTATAACATCCATAACTGGGTAAGAACCTGATATCTACTGGCAGGTAGTCATTTAATTTTTTCACACTCAATGATTTTAAGGAACTAATACTGCTCAAAATTATGGGATTTTATTCTCATCACTCCCTTTTGGGTGAATTTTTTTTTCTATTCTGGTACTCTTATATTGATTTAATATATTTTAATGAATGTCTTCCAAATTCTGATATGAGACTGATTACCATAAAAAAATTATTGGATTTTTAATCCTTCCATATATAATGGGTGGGTTCTATTATTGTTAACATATGTTATTATTTCAGGTTTTACTTCCATTTCATATTATCACTTAAAATGGTTTTCCACTTGTATTTTGAAGAAGTAAAAGTAGTAACTCTAGAGTTTACTTCTATCTTGGGAGGTGATTGGTATATCAAGGATGGGATTGAACTTCTGTGAGGCATACTATGTATCCTTTGAATAATACGAACCAAAAATATTTGAGTTTGATTAATTTTTTCTGTTTATCATCATGGTAAATAAAAATATATGAGGGAACATAGGCACAATTTTTTGAGATCATCCATTGGATAGTGTCTAATATATCATATCTATAATAGGAATTAGAGTAATCATAATTTTATCTTCCCTTATCCCACTGATAATAAGTGGAAAATATTTAAGGACATTGAGTATTATTTGCCCAAGGTAATTCAATGTCATCGGGGAAGTCAGGATATATCACCAAGTGGGGATAATAAACTCAAGTTACCCTTGCTATGGGAAGTTCTTGTTGAGAATGATATGATTGTTACAAAACCATAAATTTATGTGTGCCATGCTCAGAGTGAGAAACAAGGGACAACAACTGATAAACCTCACAACATATGGATATAGGACATATCCACTAGGGAATCCCCAATGATATTTTTGATAGAGAGCTTAAGACATTGGAAGGAAAACTACATATATTGTTTTGATAGGAATCAGAGTCCTCTTAGTGGAATTCACTTCCCAATCCACTAATGGATAAGGGTCAATGATAATCCCACAAGATATTTGGGGTCCCGTGGGTTAGAGTGTTGGAGATATGGGGGAGATATATTGAGGTGGATTCAAAATTGGATCTTGATATTTAAGAAGGTATCATACATCACATGTTTATAGTATGAATTAGAGAACACATAGTTTAATTCATCCCTAACCTACAGATGGGTTTTTAGTTCCAAAAGGTATTCCTTGAGAATAAAAATAAAATGATTCCTATGTACAAGAATAAAATTGATATTCTGATAGAAGATGAAGGATGATATAATTATATGATAATCCAGTCCTAATTGGAATCTAATTAGTAAAATGAAATGACTTACACCAGGGAATATTCCCTTTGGAGATCAGGACATTAAAAGTAATTTTCTGTAACCTATTTTTAATGGAATAAAATTTCTCAGAATTTTTTAAATTTTATGTATGAATATGTCTACTAGACAATGTAATAATTTTCCAATATGTCTATCTAAAATGCATGACATGTTATAGGGTCTATGCCTCACTTTTCCTGGGTGTATTTCTCGAATGTCTTGAATGTTTTCTCAAAATATCATAATTGACTTTCAAACATGTCATGGTTGTCTTTCCAAAATTTCATGAGTGTCATTCCGAAAGGGATGACATTTTACAGGGTGCTTCCCAAGTCTAAAGTAGACATGTTAAAGGTCTATCGCATGATCCCAAGAACATGATTAGAGGACTATCACATTATTCTCTTGGAAAATCCAAGTTTCCTTTTGTGATCAACTCAAACACACCCATGTGTGTATCATAACCAACGATGAATTGTAAGAATGATAAATCATTATCTGGAATTCTTTTCTAGAGGACTTCACGTGATCTATATGAAATGACTGGGGGATGTGACTTAACTTTAATAACATGACCAGATAAATCATAAGACATGGATAATATGTCTATAGTATCTCATGCGTCTTTTCTATCATGTTCGTTGGACTTTCCATGTCTTTAAAAATGATTGGTTGTTGTCAGATTATCTGGATAGGTCGTATGAAGTGCATGTTTCATTGCAATGAAAAAAAATTATTTATCTTCAGAATATATTTTTTCCTTTTATGACATCATTTTTTGTACTCGTCAATAATCATCATGTATTATCTTATTTAGGAGTCCCATGGCTAAATATATAAGAAGAACAAACATCACATAATTTTGAACTTGTGGGGAATGACCTTCATATGATAAAACGTTTGATCACATTAAAAACATTTTATTATCATTTAATACCTTATTTCATCCCCTAAAATTCACCTAGGGGAAGACCCTTGTGGTCATCTGGCCATCCAATATATAAGTACACTCTTATACACTCATATGGGTGTTCGTTGAATATCTTTATCAGTTCCTTTTTGTGATGAGTGAGGGGAATTTATTGGATTCGTAACCCCTATTATGGGCCTCATTTCATGGTTTATATATCACTAATATATTTTCAATTTGATGGAGGGATTATTACATTATGTGTTTCACAGAATCTATTCACAGGTCATCCAAGGTGTAACATGATAATAAATGACGATGAGAATGCAACTTCATTAAGATAATTATTTGACACATGATGTATCAATGTACTTCAATGTGATCATATAGGCATGTCAAAGATCCTTTCAAAGATTAGGTTGATATTTCTCGAATTCGTTATGAGATTAATATATCTATCAAAAATTATTTTTCTTGGTCAGGGGAGACTTGTACTGGGCACATTAGGAGATCAAAATATCTTATGAATGGTCATTCATGAAACAAAGATGGCATGCTAAGTGGGACTTATGAGATCTAGCATTATTGTTAAGGGGGCCTCTATTGTAATGCCATGACACTAGTTACCCAGAGTCGGTGCATTATTACATAACATTGGCATGATCAAAAGGAAATCATATCTCGAATGACTGATCGGTTTAGTATTATTGGAAACAAGATTCATACATAAGTTCAACTTTACAGCTTGAAGAGAAATACAACACAAATATATTTCATTAGAAACATCCAATACTCCTAGATTATGCCTGCAGGTCACTCATAATTAAGTTCTTCATATCCTGGGAAAATTAAACATAAGAATGGGGTGATCTCAAATGCTTAGTAAGGGTAAGTAATGCAGTGGAAAATGACATAAATATTAAGCATGGTAAATAATTGAAACCACAAGCCTTTACCAATAATAAAAATGAATACTATTATGGAAAGAATATGAGATGAGTAAATAATCCCATAATAAAACATAATCAAGGGTATTATACTAGTCAAATGACCACATGAACCATCAATATTATTTCAATAATGAGGGAATGTATAATGCCGGATATTCTGAAACATTCCGTCAAGGCCTCATCCAAGACATCTAAAAATTATTAAGGCCTCGTCCAAAACCATAAATCAAATTTGGAAAGGTCCTTGGACAAATCAACAACTAGTTGTCTCATGAGACCTACCGATGCATCAATGAGCAATATCAGGCTCCACCCATCACTTACTAAGTCCAATACATTCCTCATATGAAAAGGTTTAAACATATTATAAACATTTGTATTAAAACTAGCATACTAAATGTCAATACACTAACCATAAATCATGAATGGTATAAAAATAGAACATCCACAATTAAAAATATCACAAAACCTTCAATAAAATATGGAAGTTTTGTATCATAATAAATCAACTCCAAATAAACTTAAAATCCATCAAAAGATGTTGACATAGATGAAATCGAAAATCTTTTTTAGAGAAATATATCTCTCTATTTTGAAATCATTTAAGAGTCTCATAATTATAAAATAAAACATTTACTTTGATAATATTCTTATAAGCTTGTAAGGGAAGATTCTACAAGTTTATAACTGTAGAAAATAGTCACACCCGTCGTATAAGTTAAAAAAGTCATTCTTACCTTAATTTTGTCAAAATGGATAAAAAAGACCTTGTTTGGAAAACGACGAAAAGATTCCTTTATAAACTTCTTATAAAAAGTGAAACAAGGGTATAAATGACTTTAAACCATAATCTGTAAAATAGTAAGAATGTTTTGAAATACATTTTTAAGAAACATGGATGTAGATTATAAATAGGTCCCAGTAGATAATTACGTATAAACAACCTCGGATAATGAAGAGATTGTGAAATAAACCCTTACCTTGTAATTTTCCATGGTTGAGGGTAGGTTAACCACCTGTATAATGGTTAAATAATTGTTATTAAAATATAAAATAATCATATACATTAATATTATATCATATATGTTCTTTTAACATTGATTTGTTAATAATATCTTAGTATTATCATCGTTCTAGGTGTTAACTTACTCGTTTTCTTTTATATGTTTTGTTATATAAGTCATGTTTGTTATGTATAGGTTGTATATTATTTATATCCATAATTATATCAAGTCCTTAAAAATTATTTTTAATCATCAAATGAGAATTAGACTTGAATGGATATGATGGGGAATGAATCTCATCGTGTTCGTGGAGACAGTAGTCCGTACGTATGCACGAGCGACAATATCATTCTTTTGATATTAAAATAATATATAATTCGATGGTATATCATATATAAAGAATCATTATAATTTTATATTTATTATTAAAATGAATTACACATCATTATTATACCCATCCAAATAATAATGTATTGAATAACAATTACACCACGACGTGGAGAGGGTAGGTCGTACGTACGCACGTATGGTGATATGTCATTAAAAAGATGGACATAATACTGAATATTGTTGTACCATATTTATAATAACATCACAGTATATAGAAGATACTGGAGTTATTATTTTATAATGGAAACAACAAAGAATGAAGATGTTGAAGAAGAAAGGAAACTGAAAAAGGGTGCTGAAAACATTACGTCTTCTTCAGGTTCTTCCTTTTGATTTGATCAAAATGGATCATTAGTTTGGCTTTCTGACTAAATAGAGGCCTCTAGGATTAATGGAGGATAGTTGATAGGGTATTTGGGCAGATTTTGGCTGAACCAAAATGCTTTTATGGTTTGAAGAATGGGTTAGAAGTGTTGTCCTTTTATAAGGGGGGGGGGCTCTTTAGAAAAAACATAAAGTATTAATTTATAATAAATTCATATTCGGTTTCTAATGGCTCTTATGTATATTATTAAAATTATAATGTGTTGATGGGTCGAAATAATTACAAAAAATATATTTTAGATAGGTTTGGGTCACTAAATTAACCTTATTATTTATATATAAGTCTTAGTTAAATAGTTTGACAATTACCATGTGTCTTTGTATTTTTATATTATATGGTTAATAAACATACCATATACATCCAAGAGAACCTCAAGTGGTTAATTAATTATAAAATTATCATTATATAAGTCTCTTGGATGAACCATATATTTTTAGGAATTAAATATCCATTAATAATATAATATTTGTTGTAAAAACTTTTATATGTCAATTTTGACTCAATTTGGTATTTGATTTTTGTGAAAATTATAACAGCCTGATTACTTCGAAAAAACATAATTAAATCAATAAAGACATGTCATATTAACCTATAAAATTAGTTTAATTCATAAAAAGTCTCAAATTAGATTTATTTGTGTATTTATATTATCAATTATTTTAATAATTCATTAATTAGGTAATTACTGCATCACCACTGTGTCATAAATAAATTATATTATTTAATGTCTAAAAATAATAAATTAATTACCATTATTTAGGAAATATATTTATATTTATAATTAATTTTTATAATAGAATTTATCATTTTTATATCCCTATATTAAAAATGTTTTAGTTAATAAAATTTGATTTTAACTCTTTTAACTCTTCTTTGAATTAAATAATAATAAATGTCTTAATCTAATCCAAGTGGACCTAAATGATAATATTTTATTCCTAAGGTTTTTTTTGGTCGAGATACACTTATCCAATCGAATTATAAAATGTGTTAGGGTAATATTGATATCGTTTTACCCTTAATTACCTTGTTTACTCTTAACCGTGGTAAATAAAAATAAAAAGATACTATTCACCAAAAATTATTTTTATCATATTGAACCACATTTTACTCTTTGATATTAATTATGCCTCTATTATTTTCAAAAATTCCACTCAAAGAAGCGGTAAAATTATTTTTTATGTAAATTTCCAAATTCTCATTGGAGGTGGGTAAAAGACGGTGAAAAGTTCAATAAACTTTTTATATATCTAAAATTATTCTAAAATAACTCCAATTAATTACATTGAAATTCTATATGTATTATGTATATCTTTTGACCTAAATAAATTTTAAATAGAAAATAATTATTTTTTAAATTAAAATTTGGTTTTAAACTATAACTTAGTGTTTTTTCACTTTTCATCAAAAATTGAATGTTTTCAGAAAATTACCAAAAATTCATCCTAAGATAATTTTGATATTATGAATCCAAAAATGAAGTCCATTTTGAAAGATAAAATGTATAAGCTTTCAAAGAGTGGGTATTACTATTCATAATGGCTAGTTTGATTGGTTGTGGTGTGTGTTAAAACTCGAAGTTGCATACAACACACGGTACTGTATTATTCAAAGAGTCATGTACTGTGGAAGCTTGTGTCATTACATTCTCCCCTACATCATATAATTTTGTCCTCAAAATTTCTAAGAAATTATTGCATAAAAAGACTCGGGTGGTTCTTAATCATTAGTTCCTCAGGTTCCTACGTTTCCTCTTCCATCTTATGGTTTCTCCATAGAACTTTTACCAGATGAGTCGTCCGGTTTATCAGCACATGTTCTCTTGTATCAAGAATCCTGACTGGCTCATCGCAATAAGACAAATTGGGTTCTAGTTCTAATTCCACGTAAGTGACTATATTCATTGGGTCAGGCATGCATTTTCTCAATAATGATATGTGGAACACATTGTGAACTTTGGAGTGACTTGGAGGTATTTCTAAACGGTAAGCTACAACCCCAATTCGTTCTAGAATTTCGAAATGTCCCACGTACATGGGACTAAATTTACCTTTCTTACCAAAATGTATAACACCCTTACATAGAGATACCTTCAAGAAAACATGATCTCCTACCTGAAATTCGAAATCATTCCTTCAGTTATCGACAGACCTCTTCTTCATACTTTGAGGTGCATTGAAGTGGTTTTGGATTACCTTCACCTTTTCCATCGTTTCCTCCACCAGTTCTGGGCCTACATGTTTTCTTCATCAACATCATCCCAACAGGTTGGTGTGAGACATCTCTTTCCGTATAACGCTTCCTATGATGCCATCTGAATACTCGAATGGTATCTATTATTATAGTAAAATTCTACCAGAGGTAAATATTGATCCCACATACCATGAAAGTAAAGTGAGAATGATCTCAACATGTCTTATAAGGTTTGAATAGTCCGTTCTAATTGTCCATCAGTTTGGGGGTGGTAAGAAGTGCTCAAACAAAGTTCAGTATCCAGGGTTTTCTAAAGACTTTTAAAGATTCTTGATGTAAAATGGGGATCACGATCAGAAACAATCGACAGAGGTACTCCATGAAGTCTCACAACTTCATTAATATATAGTATTTCTAGGAGTTCGAGTGGTAAATGTTTTCTTATAACAAGAAAATGTTTTGACTTGGTAAGATGATCAACAATGACCCATATTGCATCGTTCTTTCTAGGAGTCTTTGGTAGTCCCATTATAAAGTCCATCATAATATTATCCCATTTACACTAAAGTATGGGAAGAGGTTGCATGACTCCTCTGGGTTGTTTCCTTCCAGCTTTTACTTGTTGAAAAAAATACCACTTGACACAAAATCAGCAATATCCCTCTTCATGTTGTCCCACAAAAAATGATCCTTCAAATCTCTATACATTTTAGTGCTCCTTGGGTGTATAGAAAAATTGGAACAATGAGCATCATCCAACAACTCTATTTTTAGATCAGGTATATTGGGAACACAAAGTCTCTTCCCAAATTTCAAAATTCCATCTTCATACACAAAGTCACTCAATCTCCCATCATTCACAGCTTCAATCTTCTTTTGAAACTCTTCATCACCGGTTTTAGAACTCTTTATCCTTTCTAGAATTGATAGTTAGGCAACCATTTGAAAACGTATTGAGGTTTCACCTTCCATGGTGATTCCCATATCCATCTTTAATAGATCCATAAATATAGGATCCTTTTCAACTCTCATCTTGTTCAAAACTCTATGATCCTTTCTACTCAAAGCATCTTCAACCTTATCTGCATTCCCCGGGTGGTAGTGTATCGTGCAATCATAATCCTTTAGTAGTTCAAGCTATCTCCATTACCTCATGTTGAGTTCTTTCAGTGAAAAAATATACTTTAAACTCTTTTGAATAGTATAAATCTCACATTTTAACCATAGAGATAGTTTCTCCAAATCTTCAATGAAAAGATTACAGCAGCTAAATCAAGATCATGAGTAAGATAGTTTTTCTCATGAATTTTTAGCTATCGTGATGCAGAGGCAATAACTCTATCATTCTGCATTTGGAAACAACCAAGTCCTTTCTTCGATGCATCACTATAAATAAAAAACCCATAATTTCCCGACGGTAGAGTAAAAATAGGAGCATTGACTAATCTTTTATTCCATTTTTCAAAAAAAAAATTCACGCTCTTTTGTTCAAAAAAATTTATCACCTTTACGCGTGAGCTTGGTTAATGGGTTAGCCAATCGGGAAAATTTCTGGACGAAACATTGATAACAACCTGCTAAAACAATAAAATTGTGTACCTCAGTTATACTCATCGATTCTTGATATTCTTGGATTGCCTTTGTCTTAGAAGGATCAACAGAGATTCCATCTTTAGAGACAATATGGCCATGAAAAGAAATCTTCTGAATCCAGAATTCGCACATGCTATACATCCCATTTAATTCATGTCTTCTCAGAGTCTTCATGATAATGCGCAAGTTATTTTCATGATCTTAATATATTTTGGAATATACCAAGAGATCACTAATAAATACCGCCAAAAAATCATCGATATATTCCGTTAAAACTCTATTCATTAGATCCTTGAATACATAAGGTGAATTAGTCAATCAAAAAGGAATTACTGTAAACTCGTAATTCTCGTACCTGGTTTGAAATGATGTCTTCAAAATTTCTTCATTCTTCACACACAACTGATGGTATCCAGATCAAAGGTCAATCATTTAAAAGTATTGATCTCCATGAAGTTGATCAAATAAATCATAAATGAGATGTAGGGGATACTTGTTCTTTATTATTATATCATTGATTTCCATGTAGTCGATACATAACCTCATAGATCGATCTTTCTTCTTAACAAAAAGGACATGGGCTCCCCAAGGAGAAACAGTAGGGTGAATAAATCCCTTATTACTTAATTCCTCTATTTGTTTCTTTAGTTCCACAAATTCCACTGTGGCCATTCTACAAGGGGTCTTCTATATAGGCCTTGAACCATGAATTAAATAAATGGAAAACTCAATTTCTCATTCTCGAATATGTCCAGGTAAATCTTTCGAAAACACATTAACATATTCTCTCACAATAGGTAAATCCCCAATTTGAACATTCCTTTCCTCACCCACAGTTTTTTTATTCTCTTCTTCCTTAATAATTGAATTTAGTTGAACTACTGGGGGTGGATCTAGATAAGAATCAGGTGGTGAAGATTACTCTCTAAACATAAGGTGTTCTTTATCGTCATCATAAAAAATTGTATCCCCCTTCTTCTTACAATATATTTTTGCATCATGGTCTGAAAGCCAGTCTATACCGAGGATTATATCAAATTCAGTCATGGGTATGGCAATGAGATCAATAGTTAAAGAACATTTATATTCCCTAATGGTAACGGATCCACAGAATTTTGTAGCAATGACACTTCCCTTATGAGTTTTAACTGACAACTCCCTTGTTAAATCAAATTGGAAATATCTAGTTTTCTTATCAAACTGGGAAGATATGAAACAATGTGTTGATCAAAAATCAAATAAATCATTTTCTAAACATGAGAAAACCATTAAATTACTTGACACCACGTCTTTCGGGGCTTTAACCTCAGCAGTAGTGATTTCATAAGCTTGGCCTTGATCCCTTGGAAATTTATGAGGTAAGTTTCCCTGATGCTTATGAAATTCATTTTCATAATGTCCCATCTCTCTGTAATTTTAGCATTGATCATTGGTACCGTATTTCTTTCCTTTACAATCACCAGCTAGATGACCTTTCTATCTATATTTTTAGCATACTCCTTTTATTTTTAGACAATCACTCGGGTGCTTCCTTCTGCAATTATCACATGGTGGAAATTCAATTCTTCCCTTATTCCCTGTTTCCTTATTTCCTTTCCCATAGTTTTCCGCAGATCTCTTCTTCTCTTGCATTGATTTAAAGTCATAAGACTTAGAGAATTCCTTTTCTGTCTTGATAGCCCACGAGACAATATATTCGTATGATGATAAGGATTGTGATACTAATGCTCGATGGAGAAATCATTTTAACCCATCAACAAAATGATCGATCTTACTTCTTGGGTTGCTTTTATAATCTCCAGCATTCCTCGCTAACCTTGTAAAGATATCCTAATACATAGTGATATTCTCATCCTCCATTTTCCTCAGACTCGGAAATTGTCCTTCTATATACGCTCGATGGTCATGGGGAAAGTATTTTTCTAATAAAATATCTTCGAACTCCCTCCATTCCATATTTGGTACTGCATCACCGTCCTTTGTGTTTTGAATCAATGACTACCATTGATCTGCATCTCCAGTGAGGTGGTAAACTGCCATGATAACTTTTTCCTTTCACTACTCCCCAAGGCATGGAATATTTTCTCCATTGAATTTATCCAATGATGAGCTACTAAGGGATTTGTACTCCCATTGAATGTCGGTTGTTGTTGCCTCATGAAGCGGTCTAACATTGATCCTCCATGCTGCGGATCGGGGTGCTCCATACGGGTAAGGTTATTATTCATAACCTGAGTGAGTTGTCCCAGTATGGTGATTAGCTAATCAGCACCAGTTGCATTACCAGTACCACTATAATTAACTTGAGCAGGAGGGAAATTGCTACATGGAGTGTGTGCCTTGATACGGTTTCCATTTCTTCTACTAGGTGCAATTTCTAAACAATGGCATAAACTAGATCATTTTATGAAACAAAATACATAATTCCATTCTTGTAAAACGCTTAACATAAATTGAACTATTTATGGATATAATCCATAGTCATAAAAAAATGTTTTCATTGAAGAAGTACTCATAAACCCTTCATAACGGTTTGTAATGAAAATGAGAATTATCCAAAGCATATCCCTCGAGAGTGTCGTAACCAAGAATGCAACAAGGCACGTTGTCGGGCATCAGTTCCCATTCGAGTCTAGCTCAAAGCTGTGTTTTCGGGTTTTACCCATAGGTACATATGTAACAGAGACACCTCTACCTGCTCGTATCTAGACAGGGATGTATTCCTCATAAAAATCACAAAATTTATACAATAACAAAATTCTAGGATGTTCTTCTATACTAATCCTCAAAGTCCATCATAGGTTTATGTGCTCTAATCAGATTTTATCTAAATCTAGTTTGCATGGTTTGTACTAAACTTCATCTGATACCAACTGTAACGCCCCAACCCTAGTTACCCAGAGTTGGTGGATTATTATATAACATTGGAATGATCACAAGGAAATCATATCTCGAAAGACCGATCAGTTTGGTATTATTAGAAACAGGATTCATACATAAGTTCAACATTACAACTTGAAGAGAAATACAACACAAATATATTTAATTAGAAACATCCAAGCCTCCTAGATTATGTCTGCAGGTCACTACTAACTAACTTCTTCATATCATGGGAAAATTAAACATAAGAAAGGTGTGAGCTTAAATGCTCAGTAAGGGTAAGTAATACAATGGAAAATGACATAAATATTAATCATGGTAAATAATTGAAACCACAAGACTTTGGAAATAATAAACATGAATACTTTAATGGAAAGAATATGAGCTGAGTAAATAATCGCATAATAAAACATAATCATGGGTATTATACTAGTCGAATGATCACATGAATCATCAATATTATTTCCATAATGAGGGAATATATAATGTCAGACATTCTGAAACGTTTTTTCAAGGCCTCAGCAAAGACGTCTAAAAATGATTAAGGCCACGGCCAAAACCATAAATCAAATTCGGAAATGGCCTCAGCCAATTCCACGTCTAGTTTTCTCATGAGACCTACTGATGCATCGAGGAGCTATATAAGGCTCCACCCATCACTTACTAAGTCCAATACATTCCTCATATGAAAAGGTTTAAACATGTCATAAATATTCGTATTAAAACTTGCATATGAAATGTCAATACTTTAACCATAAATCATTAATGGTATAAAAATAGCACATACATAGTCAAACATATCACAAAACCTTAAATAAATTATTGATGTTTTGTATCATAATAAATCAACTCCAAATAAACCTAAAATCCGTCAAGGGATTTTGACATAGATGAAATCAAAACACTTTTTAGAGAAATATCTCTTTCTATTTTGAAATCATTTAAGAGTCACATAATTATAAAATAAGGAATTTAATTTGAAAATATTCTTATAATCTTGTAAGGGATTCTTCGACGAGTTTATAATTGTAAAAAAAATAGTTTCACCCACCATATAATTTAAAAAAGACATTTTACATTTATTTTGTCGAAAAGGATAAAAAAGACCTTGTTTGGAAAACGACAGAAAGATTCCTTTATACACTTCTTATAAAAATTCAAACAAGGGTATAAATGACTTTAACCCATATTATGTAAAATATAAAGAATTTTTTGAAATACATTTTTTTGAAACATGGACGTGGATGATAAATAGGTTCTAGTAAATAATTACGTATAAACAGCCTCAGATAATGAAGATATTGTGAAATAAACCCTTACCTTGTACTTTTCCTTGGTTGAGAGTAGGTTAACCTCCTGTATAATGGTGAAATAATTGTTATTAAATTATAAAAGAATCATATACATTAATATGATATCATATATGATTTGTTAACATTGCTTTGTTAATTATATCTTAGTATTATCGTCGTTCCGGGTGTTAACTTTCTCGTTCTATTTTATATGTTTGGTTACATAAGTGGTGTTTTTTATGAATAGGTTGTATCATTTTCATATCCATAATTATATCAAGTCCTTAGACATTATTATTAATCATCAAATGAAAATTATACTTGAATGGATATGATGGAGAATGAATCTCGTCGCGTTCGTGGAGACGGTAGTCCGTACGTACGCACGAGCGACAATATCATTTTTTTGATATTAAAATAATAAATAATTGGATGGTATATCATATATAAAGAATTATTATAATGTTATATTTATTATTTATATGAATTACACATCATTATTATACCCATCCAAATAATAATGTATTTAATAACAATTACACCACGACGTGGAGACGGTAGGCCGTATGTACGCACGTATGGTGACATGCCATTCAAAAGATTGTTAGAATACTGAATATGGTTGTACCATATTTATAATAACATCACAGTATATAGAAGATACTAGAGTTATTATTTTATAATGGAAACAACAAATAAAGAAGAAGTTGAAAAAGAAAGGAAATTGAAAAGGGGTGGTGAAAACATTACCTCTTCTTCAGGTTCTTCCTTTTGATTTGATCAAAAGGGATCACTAGGTTAGCTTTCTGACTAAAGGAAGTCCTCTAAGATTAAGGGAGTATAGTTGGGAGGGTATTTGGGAAGAGTTTGGCCGAAACAAAAGGCTTTGAAGGTATGAATAATTGGTTAGAAGTGTTTTCCTTTTATAAGGGGGAGGTGGGGCTCTTTAGGAAAAACATAATGTATTAATTTATAATAAATTCATATTCGGTTTATAATGGATAAAAAGTGGATTATTCAAATTATAAGGTGTTTATGGTTCGAAATCCTTTCAACCAATAGATTTTAGATAGTTTTGGGTCACTAAATTAACCTTATCATTTATATTTAACTCTTAGATAAATAGTTTGACATTTACCACGTGTCTTTGTATTTTTATTTTATATGGTTAATGAACTTACCATATACATCCAAGAGAACCCCGAGTGGTTCATTAATGATACACATATAATTATATAACTCTCTTGTCCGAACACTACATTTTTAGGAATTGAATATCAATTAATAATATAATATTTGTTTTACAAACTTTTTTTATGTCAATTTTGACACAATTTGGTATTTGATTTTTGTGAAACTTTTAACAGCATTAATACTTCAAAAAAACATAATTAAATCAATAATAACATATCATATTAATCTATAAAATTATTGTAATTCACAAAAAGTCTCAAATTTCATTTATTTGTGTATTTATATTATTAATTATTTTATTATTTCATTAATTAGGTTATTACTGCATCACTATTGTGTCATAAATAAATTATATTATATAATGTATAAAAATAATAAATAAAATACCATTATATATAAAATATTTTTAGATTTCAAATGAATATTTATAATCGAATTTATCTTATGTATAACCCTATATTAAAAATGTTTTTGTTAATAAAATATGATTTTAATTCTTTTAACTCTTCTTTGAATTAAATAATAATAAATGTACTAATCTAATCCAAGTGGACCTAAATGATAATTTTTTATTCTTAAGGTGGTTTTGGCCGAGAAACACTTGTCCAATATTATTAGGAAATTTTTTAGGGTAATATTAATATCAGTTTTACCCTTAATTACACTATTTACTTTTAACCGTGGTAAATAAAAATAAAACATTACTATTCACCAAAAATTATTTTTATCTTATTGAACCACATTTTGCACCTCGATATTAACCTTTTCTCTCGGATTTTCAAACTTCCACTCATAGAAGCGGTAACATTATGTTTTATGTGAATTTTCAAATTCTCCTAGGAGGTGGGTAAAAGAAGGTGAAAAGTTCAATAAAATTTTTATATATCTAAAATTATTCTAAACTAACTCAAATGAATTACATTGAACATAAATATGTATTCTGTATCTATTTTTACCTAAATTAAATTTAATTAAAATAAATAATTATTTAAATAAAAATTTGTTTTGAAACTATAACTCAATGTTTTTTCACTATTCATCAAAAATTGAATGTTTTCAGAAAAAATTCCAAAAATTCACCCTAATATAATTTCGATATTCCGAATCTAAAAATGAATCCATTTTGAGAGATAAAATGTATAAACTTTCAAAGAGTGGGTATTACTATTCATAATGACGTGTTTTTTTGGTTGTGGTGTGTGTTACAACTCGAAGTTGCATACAACGCACACTAATATATTATTCAATGAGAAGCATACCGTGGAAGATTGGGGTGTTATATCTATGAAATCTATAGGTCATGATAAAGGGTTTTCTAATCATCAATGGTGATCATAAAAAGTGTATAACCATATTCACTTGAAAATTTGTGAATCTATCCTTCATGAGGGGATTCTTCCTTTTATTTTGTTATTAATAATTTTACATATCATTCAGTATTTTACAATAAGTTGACTATTATGGGATCACATGATTATTAGGGAATCTTATAACATCATGTGATAAATTTAATTTATATTCAAACTGCATTTATGTTATGTGTTAACTGATCAAATGGACGTATCCAAGGGAATATACATGACTAAGATGAATTGTCCAAAAGACTTCGGGAGGTATTGTCTCTTATTGAGAAGGGAGTAATGGGATCTTGGGAGACATGTCTGGGGATCATTGTGACATCACACATGATTGTTAAAGGGCCTTATCATGATCAATGGTGAACATATGAGGTGTATAACCCATTTATATGAAACATAGAATAACTTTGGTAATATTAATCCTCATCCTTTTTTTAGATACATATTTTTATTTCAAATGGGGCTTCCGGTGACTTTCAGACATCAGTCGCCTGATACATTGAATGAACAAAGGATCTTGTCTGGAATCCATCATATAATCATAAATTCTTATCCAGACATATTTATATGAATATGATTGTATTTTAGATGGCATTTTTATTATCATATGGACTCTCCAAAGGTCTTTGCATGATCATCCATAAACTATATGAACTGTTTGGCCCATCTGTGTAGCCTTCCCAAAGTCTTGCGATCATGTATCTTCTTAAGGGTAATGAAATATGTTTTATATAGAAACCTGTTCTCCATGTATCCAGGAACCTCCTTCCATTATTTTGTAGATAAAATAATACCCCTGCTTTTGGAATTTATTTAATTCATTAATTTTTATGCTCATTTGTCAAGTGTCAGCAAATGTTTTATAATGAAAATTATTTTCTAAACTAAATCTCGAATTGTAAATTACATATATGAGTAAGCACAATATGAAATATATGTATATCTATAATAATAGAAATAATTTTTTTGATTATTTATTAGAAAAAAAGTACTACATTTATTTTAATTTTATGCATTAAAAATGTATTTTCTTCAAAAATTATTTTAATTAAATATGTTTCATGGAAATTACAATAAATTTGAGTAACATTTAGAAATTTTATTTGAAAAAAATACTATTTCTTAATCTTAAAATCAATTTTTTATTTGGGTTAGTTTATTTTATTTCATGAAAAATATTTTTTATAGTGATTTATTAATATTACTGAATTATATTGAAAATAATATTTTAGTTTAAAACATGTACAATGAAAAAAATTAAATGGTTTAAATGTAAGATTTTTTTTCATACTTTGAATAGTCCAATTATGTTTATTTTAATCAATTTTAAGGTTGAATTTTGTAAAAAACAATTTTATACTTTAAAATTCATTTTTCAAAAATATTGTTTTTTGATGTGTTTTGAGTTTTCTGATTAAATTAATATATTCAAATTCTATAAGTTTAATGTTTATTATTGAATTCCATATTTGAAATCAGGAGTCATAATTTAGTAAATATTCCCCTAATTTTTTTTCACATTATTAATAGTAACATGGGTAAATTTGTGTCCTCCTCAAAAGGGTAATACAGGTAAAAAAAGTTTAAAACTTGTCAATGGGGATTTAAAATTACTAAAATTCTCTTCATTAACATATTATATTCGTGTATTTTTACTATTATAATATAAATTATATAATATATTTCCATTTTTTACATTTTTCTTTCTATTTTACCTTTATTTTAATTTATGAAATCAATATATACAAAATTCCAGTCTATTCACTTTTATATCACTAAAATTATTACAAGGGATTAAAATAGGATAAGTTTGGATATAAATATTTATTCTATTATAAATTAATTATTTATCCTGTATATTTTTTAAAAAAAATATTGTTTGGGAAATTACCTTAAATTCTTACTCAGTGCTCACACAATGTTTACTCAATTAATAAAAAAATATGATAAATTATATCAAAAATAATGAAACTAATACCATTTGGGTGAATTATTGTGTTCTATGAATTTTTTATATATAAATAAACCAAATTAGGTTTATGTGAAAGGTCTATATACAAATCATTGATAATGTGGTAATTGTAAAACTTAGTACCAGGTGGTGTAAATAAAAAAATTCTGATAGAACAACCTAAAATTTTTCTGGTTTTTTTGGAAGAAATTATTTATAATAATTCCCACCACATATTTTTTATGTAAATATTTTATCCATTTGAACCAGAAATATTATTTTTATATTATTTAATACATTAAGTGATTCTAACAATTCCCCATATCCTCACTTATAAAAAAGAACATCTGATACTCTATTAATCAGACCCTTTAAGCCATCTATATAGACCAAAACAAAATAAATTCTCTTCCCAACCTTCATATCCATAAATTAGAGGTTTTCTATTCTTTAAATACATTTTGGGGGTCCATAAAAAGGGATCTAAAAGAGGCCTTCTAAAGAAGAGGTAATCATCTACCCGACGACTTTGAATTTATTTATACTTATATATTCTTTAAATATATTATATTAATTATGATATAATAAGTTAAACATCCAAAAAATTATGATATATTATTATCATTATGTAAAATACTTTATAAACCATTATATCCATCAAACGTTAAGTGAAATTATCAATTATCCCTACATGTGGATTATAGACTACACGTAATAATAAAATTCAATTTCACTATACATATTTCATGGATGGATTTTATGATTGGTTTAATTATTTTATATTATATTTATTATGTTATTATTCTATCACATTTAACCTATTACCATCCCATCCATTGGAAAACAATCATGTCGCTAGTGGGTACGTATAGACTGTTACCTCCACAAATGGATGTTATTTTTTTTCATTTCCACAATACATGAATAATAATTATGATAGATTTAATGAATATATATAATATTATATAATAATTATTCTATAATTATGAATTATGATTTATATTTCTTTCATTCTATACATTGAAAAGTGAATGTGGAATTCTTGTGTTTGTACAACTTACCATCTCAATTATTATTGTAATTTATTTTTTTGATTTATACTATAAAGATATGAAAATATACATATAATCAATATATTTTATATTGATATCATTATTAACATTATAAATGTGATTTAACCATTATCAAAGTATTAGGACTTAGAATATGAAACCAAACAATACCTAAAAATGATGTAGTTATCACTCTAATGATTGATTTAAAAATAAAAATAATAATAATTGGGAGATAATATGTTATAAGTAAATAATATATTTAATTATATATATTATTATGTATATATAAAATATTTAAAACTCATATAAGTGTATTATATATTATTTTCAATTGCATATGATGAAAACAAAATACTTAAGTTATGGGATATTCACCTAAATTTCACTTTGGTGTACCAAATTCCATATCGGCCACTTGTTTCTTTAATGTAGTGTATATAATACCCATGAATGTATTTTATTATTATTATCACTGAAACTATTCATATATACTTACACACAAAAAATTATCTTTATTCAAAGTTTCTAATTTGAATGATACCAAATTGTTAAGGGATTTATATTTACATCCCATTTTAATGGAACTATTTTGGCTTCAATTTCCATTGAGGAAATTATGTAATTATTATATGATAAATACATTTATTTTTATAATATAATGTATTATTCTTGGTAATAAATGTTTTTCTTTCATTGTAATCAATTTAATAACACAAGAGACTTAAATAATGTTTTTTCTGTAAAATATACTATGTTTTATTAATTGAGAAAATGTTTTTTTATTTCATGTAAATATTTCAACACAAATATTTCATAAATGTTTTTGAATATTATCCAATATATTTTAAAATTAAATTTTACCCATGTTTTAACTTATATAAAATTGTTTCAAAGGAATGTTTTTTCCATTTTATGAATGATTCGATTTGTACGTTCTACCAAAAATGTAATAGAAATCATTATTTTTTACATGCTTAGAATAATAAAAATTTCCCCCATCATGGTCACATTATGTTTTGAATATTAATTTAAAATATTAAATTATTCATTTCTAAAAAATTACATATTATTTTTTGGAATATTTTTATTTTTAATAGTTAATTTCAAAATAAAAAAAATTGTATTTTACGCAAGAAATAATCCATTAAAAATTTTAAAATGACTCATCAAAGATAATTTCATTTGATGATAATTTTCTCTTACTTCAGATATGATATAATGATACCATAATTATTCATTATCTATATCGTTAGGATTATAATAACTATATTTTTGCGACATTGGTTCATTATCATGGGTAATGCTATGATAAAATAATGAAAGTTTTTTGAAACCCATTTTCGTTCCACATGTTATATTGAATGTTAAATGTTTTATGATATTGTGGAACACATGTGTGTAGTTTTAATTATGTTATGGATTGGACCATATTTATATATCCCCAAAAAAATTTGTTAATATTTTATAACTCCTGATATAAAACTGGTAAACAAGTCTATATTCCAGATCCTTTATTGAAAACATGTCAATGTCCTTGATACACAATGATAAATGGGTGATCATTCATGATTCATTATGATATAGGAAATTGGTATAGATGTCTCATAAAAATTTTATTTAATGGTCTCAATAGTTGACATTTGAATAAGAAATAGTTTCAATACCTATGATGGGTCCATAAATTTAAGAAATATTGTTATAATTTTGATTTGAACTCATGGTCCATGATTGATTTGTGATGATCTCTCAACCATATGAGTCATATCTTTTGTAAATTATTAGGTTTTATTACATTTTAAATTCTTATTATCGATGATATATTATGTATAAACATTATATGAAATGATAATGAAATCATACTTTAAAGACTCCAACACATGTAATCTCAAGCCTATGCCTTACATTATTACATTTTTTGACATGCATTAATCTAATCCCAAAGGACCGAATAGTTTAGATTTTTTGGAAACCAGATTATATACATGATTCAAGCATTAGAATAGAAAATATAATATTCAAAAAAATTCAATACTTTGATAACACCAAAATTCACTTAGGTCAATAATGCATATCAGTCACACAAATATTATTAAATTTATAGGGAAAAATAAAACATATCAAATGATAAGTAAGGATTAGTATATAGAGTAATCCATTATAAGTAAACATTTAAAGTAACAAAAGGTGAATAACTAACCAAACATGCCATTAAATCATAATCTGAATAATAATTTGGATATATTAAAAGAAGGTTAAATAACACAAGATAAAAAATCACATGTGAAATACACTTAACTAGGTATATTATAAATATTTAATAATCACATGGATTATCAATAAATAATCTCATAAATAGGGAATTCATACTCTTGGACATCAGAAACATACCATCAAGGCTTCGGCTAAGAAACCCAACATAATTTTTTCATATATTAGCTAAAAACCAAAATATCTTTCTCATGGGACATACTGATGCATCGAGGGGCATTATTTGGGCCCACCCAAAACATACTATGTCCAATGAAATTCTCTTATGAATGGGTTAATACATAATCAACATAAACATTTATATTAAAACTAGCATATAAAATTTGAATACTTCAACCATAATCCTTTAATGGTACCAATATAGAACATCCACAATCAAAATAAATCATAAATGAAATATATTAAATTATATCATAAGAGATCAACCTCGTTAAATAATAATATTCAACTGAGTATATTGATATTGATTTAGATACCCTAACAATATCATCGATTATTTTTAGAGAAATACCTTTTTACCTTTTTAGTCTTTTAATTAAATAGACACATAGTTATAAATGAAAATAATTTATTTCAACGTAACCATTTAAACATGTAAAGGGAGCTTCAAAATGTTAAGTCATCATGATGGTGAAAAAATTCACTCAGGTCACATAAGTTAAAAAAACATTCCTTCCCTCCAAAAAGACAAAAATTAACACATTTGTAAAACAAAGAACTAATTTATTTAAAAAATTTTGATTAAAAAAAATGGGTAAAAATATAATTAAAAATCATATGATAATATGAAAAATAATTGTGAATTTTTTTTATGAAATTATTTATATTGATGAAAAATACTCCCTAGTTGAGACTTAAACATAAAAAATACTGAATAATAATGTGTCTGTGAAATAACCCTTACCTTGAACATTACTTTGGTTGAATGATATTTAACATCCAATGTAATGTTATAAAGAATGTTTTTAATTTATAGCATAACAATCTCTATTTTTATGATATCATATATGATCATCTTATATACCTTTGTTAATAATATTCTGTTATTACCATTGCTTCGAGTGATAACTGCTTCATTTTACAATGCATGATTTGTTATTTAAGTATTTTATATTATTTATATGATATATTTCTTCATATCAATAATGATATTAACTTCATAGTTATCATATTTATTCCTTATTTAACATTATATTCATTAATTATTGGTTCACATGGAAAATGAATAACATCACGTCCTCGAGACGGTAGGTCTTACCAACAAACGTGCGACAGTGTCGTTACTTCAATTGTGAAATGGTAACTAACTGAATGGTATATTAATTATACAGAATCAATTTCATATCATAATTTCTATAATTATTCATTTTTTATATCATTTAATGAATCCATTTAATGTAGTGTTGAAAAAAATTACAACACGACATGGTGACGATAAGTATTACATATGCACATTCGGTGATTTCATTTTTCCTATGATGTATAAGAGGTATAATATGATTTCTATTGATCATAATAACATCTTGAATATATATATATATATATATTATGTGATTTATTACATTATAATTGAATAAACACATGAAGAGGAATTAGATGACTAAATGAACATGAATGAGTTGTAAAAAACAATTACCTCCTCTTCAGTGGACTTCCTTTAAATCTCTTCATACGGGGTCTAGAGTTGGTATTCAAGGAAAACTAGAACCTCCATTACATGAATAATGATTTTTAGAGGAAAACTAGTTAGATTTTGGTTCATGTTGAAGGATCAATGTGATGATAGGAAGTGAGGGAGGATGTACCCTTTTATAATTGGGGTGAGGGGAACCTTTGGAAGACCTAAACATTGTAAAATGATATTAATTAATTTTCAATTACAAATGGATAAAAAATGAATTATTAAAAATATAATATGAGTATGGGTATAAATAATTCCATCCAATAATTTTTATACAAGATTAGGTTTCATTTTTACCCTTATCATTTGGGTTTAACACTTAGACAAACCATCTAACTCTTACTATGATAACATGGATGTTTTACTCATTATGGGTAAATATAATTACTATAAAATTCCAAAATAACAATATATATGTCTTGGATAAAATTTTGAACCTTATAATTTTTTTTCAATTTTAAAATTTTTATAACTTTTATATCATATAATAATATTTTATTTATCATAATGTATCATTAATATCTATATTAAAAGTATTCAATTATTAACATTTAAAAAATTTCAATACAAAATATAAATTAGATCAAAATAATTTAATACATCCCTATTATATATATGTAATATATAAATTTAGTTTATAAATTAATTATCTTAAATTATAATTATTTTGATATGTTTAATATCATTTATTTGATAATTCTAAAATTAAAAAATTTCTGCATCGTCAATGTGTAAGCCTTTAAGTAAATAATTTATTTCCTAAAATTTAAAAATAAATTTAGATGATGAATAAAATCAATTTAAATTTCAAATAACTTTTTATATTCAAGTATATATTTTGAATGATCCAATATAAAAATATAATACTTATTAAAAAGAAGAGAATGAAATAGTAGATTTTCGATAGAATAACATATTAAAAAGTATTAAAGTCATCCAATAGCTCCAAGAGGTCATAAAATCATCTCATGGATGATTTAGGTGAAATAAAACATATATAATATAATTAATATGTGTTTTATCATAATTTTATAATACTTGTAATGTTATTTTTACAATTCATTACATGTTTTATCCATAACCGTTGTAACTACAAAAATACTAATGTTATGAGTTATATTTTCGAAAACTAAATGGAACATATTTACATAAATTTGATCCACTATTTCAAAATATTAAATATATTTTTCAAAATCCTAGTGTTACACCTGAAAATGCGTTTTTGGGAAACCCACATAAAAAATAAGGTTAATAAAAAATCCTTTTAATAATAGCCTATGGAAAATGGGAAGGTCACCAAAACATTTGGCATTCATATATGAAATAATTAGTAGAAATAGAAAACATGGATGTGGAAGAGATATAAATTCCTTATGTTCTAAAAGATAGTGATATAGAATATGGTCTTTATACTGTTAACATTCACCAAACCGCAAAACTAATAATCGGTTAAAAGATCATTGATACATTATTAAGAAAAAAATAGATAAATTTTTATTTAGAAAAACTATTACTAATATTGAGAGATTATTATACTCAATATATAACAACTTACATGAATTCTTTCCATGTCATAAGAATAAAATCATCATTTGGTTGTTCATTGATCTATTTACACATCTGTTCATACACATAAATTTGGATATTCAAGAAGATTTTTATGCCTGAAGCACTTTTGATGAATCATAATGTTCGAAAGTATTTTATTCATCCTCTATAAGTTTATACAATCCAAAAAGGTTAGAAAATAGAATCCAATAAATTTTACTTTAACCTAAAATAATAATATCTGATGTTTAAATTATTATATTCAAACATTACGACTCATCAAAAATACAACTATCTAAATTCAACATATAAATGTGTACATGGATTTCCACTAAATATAAAAAATCAACATAACATTATAATTTCTCCAAAAAACATAATGTAGATATTTTATCACATTCCAAATATTTGAATACCATTATAACCTTTCAAATATTAAGGATAACATGCATTCTTCCAAATAATTAATGGAGAAGTAATATCGTACAATCCTTATACATCTCAAGATTTTTATAACATAAATATAATAAGATAATTATGGTATCCAAAATCACAAATACAATAATTATTCTTCATCAACTATGGTAATAACATAAGATTGACCTTGATCTCTTTTATTTTTTTGAGCTATATTTCCTTAACACTTGGGACATTAATTTGTGTAGTTCCCCATATGTTTATAGTTTAAATAGTTTAAATTTAGAGCCTCTATATTTCCATTACAATCATGATTTTGGAGAAATTTTTCTCTACACTTGTAACAAACTCACATTCACTATAGGAAAGTATTAGGGTGTTTTTTCCAATAATTATCACAAGTAAGAAAATACCTTTTTCTAAATTTCCATTTACCCATATTTTTAAACATGATTCCTTTATTATCTTTAATTCAATTATTGTCAGAATATGTAGTGAATTTCATGTCTATCATCCCAGCATATGAGACTATATCATTATTTGGTGACAATATTTGGGATAATAATTCCATTCAGAAGAATTTTTTTAACCTGTCAAATAAATGATAAATCGTACTCCCTGGGTTGTATATATAGTCTACAGAATGTGTTTTTAACCATGTAATGTTGGATTTATATTCAGCCTCATTCTTGTCACCATTTTCCACTAAATAATAAATATATTGTCCATATTCACTCGTTGTTTTCAAGGAAAATATTTTTCATTGAAAATTTCATTAAAATATAGCTATTATATGTTTGTTATTTCCTCAATCCCCTTCATTAATTGACCCCAATTTATTGACATCCCTAAAGAAATGATAACCTTTGATAATAAACATGTCTTTTTCATTACCTCCCAAAGAAATAAATAGATTTTCTCATAAAATTATCTATTTAATAGTTAGAAAAAGATTTTTTCTATTGTATTATAGAGGTTGTTATATCATGAAGTGATCTAAAATTTCCCCCCCTCATTGTGGAATAGGTTTCTCTATATGGGTAAAGTAATTATTCATAACCACAGTATGTTTTCCTTATATAATTAAATGTTGTTCATCACCAGTTCCTCTCCAACTCCAACATCATTATCTTGCATTAGAGGGAAATCACAACATTTTTTATATCTGTTGATACAATTTTCATCCCTTCCATGAGGCACCATTTAAAAAAATATAATACAATATATCAGATCATAACATTATGAAACATAATGTATCATCTCAGAACTAGGGAATCTCAAAACCAATATTGAAAATTTATGTATAAGTAATCATTAAGTCATAAGAAAGGTTTATTTGGATATATTTCCAAATTTTATCATAGTTTTCAGTCTCTAGTATAAGTTTTCAAAAATATAGTTCCTAATAATTCTACTAAAGATTCTTAGATACAAATATTAAAGTCCCCAAGCCTAGTAATCCAGAGCTGGTTCCTTGTATTATTATTTTTGAATAGATAAAATATTGGAATCCCAAATGACCAATTAGATTAATAGTTTTGCAAAACATATTGCATACATGAATCATATATTATAATTTAATCTATAAAATACATTATAGAAAATTATTTTAGAACACAACTATTCTAATTTACTAACAATTAATATCAGTCACAATAAACTTCTTGACATCTTATGGAAAAATAAAACATACCAAAGGGGTGAACTCAGATTCTTAGTAAAGATAATTATATGAATGATTCTACAATAAATAATCATACATAATAAGGTATTTTGAATAACTAACAACATAAGCCATTAAAAAATTATTATATTGATAATATGGAAGGAATAAAATATGGTAAAATAATTCCCCATAAATATTCACATGAGAAAGATAATTAACCATGGATATTCTTCCAGTCGAATAAAAATATGTATTATCAATATCTAAACTCACAAATAGGAAACTTATAATATGAGACTTCAAAAACATACCTTCAAGGCTTCGACCAAGACACCATATGTTATCGGGTGCGATATTATCCCAATCCAAAAATAGTTTTTCACACGAGGCATACAGATGCATTTAGTTGAAATATTTGGCCACACCCCACACATAAAAATTCTAATACAATCTTGTTCTATAAGGATTGAAATAAATTCCATAAATTTTTTTTTATTAAAACTTATATACATAATGTGAATACTTTTCCCCATAAACTATAAATTGTTTTGAAATAGGAAATCCACATTCAGACTAAATCATAAATGAATTATTCTGAATTATATCCAAAGATATCAACCTCCATTAAGCATAAAATTCAACATAGGATGTTAACATAGAAAAACATAATCTTATAAGATCATATAAATTTTTTTAGAGAAATATTATTTTTAGTAAGGAATAATTTATTTAAAAATACACACAATTATAAATGAAAAAATAATATATGAAAATATACTTTTAAACATTTAATTAAAATGTTAAAGTTTTAAGGCTTTATGGTGGCAGAAAATATACTGATTTACTATAATCTAAAAAACATTCCATCTATCAAAAAAGTCAAAAAGTGACACTTTTTCATAATACAAATATATTCCATTAAAACAATTTAATAAAAAGTAAAACATTGGTAAAAATACATTAAACAATCATAGGATAATTGTATAAATATTTTTGGAAAACTTATTATAAAGATGGATATATAATAAAAATGTTCCCCAGTAGGGACTTCAATATAAACAGTCTCGAATAATAATGGGATTGTGAAATAACACTAACCATGTATATTCAATTAGTTAACAATTCATTAAGCTACTATATAATGGTTTATAGTATGTTATAAATTTATAAAATAACCATATACATATTCTTCATATCATATATGATTGAATTTTATCATTTTATTTATAATATTTCATTATTACCCTTGTTTTGTGTGTTAACTGTTTCATTTTCCTATGACTGTTTTGCCATGTAACACATGTTTTTTAAGAATAGGATATATTTATTTACCATAAATAATTATGTTAAGTTCATAGATATCATATTTATTAATTATATTCTTTTATAATCATTATTTAATGGTTAACATGTGAAAGGAATAACAACGTGTCGTGGAGATAGTAGGCCATATGTATGCATGAGTGACAATATCATTCTCTTATTGGTGAATGTGTAATGAAATAGATTGTATATTATTAATAGAGAATCAATATAATATAATAATTACTATATAAATCTATTATTTCCATTATTATTACAATAAAAGTAAAGTGGTGATGGAAATAAAATTACACCCTGGTGTGGAGATGGTAAGTTGTACGTATGCATTTGTGATGCTTCCATTTTTCATAGGATGTATAAGAGGTAAAATATAGATGTATTATAATCATAATAAAATTTCACCTTATATATTATGTAATGTTTATTAACTAATAATGGAAACAATGCATTAATAGGATGTAGATTATGGAATTAATAAGAGTGAGTCTGTAAAAATGATAACCTCTTCTTTAGTGTAATTCCATTACATATATTCTTAAGGGATATAAAGGTGTTTTTATTAGAATAAAAGGACCTATAAAACATTGAAATGGAATTTTTGAGGATCTGTATATGGTAATTTCCAATCTATGAGGCTCAAAATGCTTTGAGTAATTGGGGGAGAAGGATACCCTCTATAATTGAAGTGAGAGTTCCTTTTAGAAACCCCCATATTATTAAAAAATATAAATTAATTATTAATTAGAAATGGATCAAAAATAATTTATATAGAATATAACAAGAGTATGGCTATAATTACCCTGAACCAATTAATTTTTTACATGTATTGGTCTCATTCGTACCCATATTGTTTGGCTCAAACCCTTAGTTAAACCCTTTAACACTTATAATGTCAACTTGTACTTTATCTTTTTTAGGGTTAATATTGATAAAATAAAATCCAAAAATAACCAAAAATGATTAATTACTGAAATTTCATACCATATCCCAATAAGTTTGAAAATATTTGGTTTTTTAAAAAAAATATCTCATTTAATAAAATATTATTTATTTCAAAGCTTCATTACTATCAATTTTTTAACTATTAATTTCCACATATTTTAAAAAATGTCAATACAAATGATAAATTGGATGAAAAAATTTAATCCATCTCTAGTATTTCCAGTTCATCTTTAAAATTATTATATGACATTAATTATCAGAAATTAAATTTATTTTATTATTTTTAATTTCAATAATTTTATATTTCTATTATTAAATTATTATTGTATCATTATTCGGTAATTCTTTTAAGTTACTTTTTTATTTCATAATAATTAATGAAAATTCATTATTAAGGTAATAATTTTTTATTTCAGTTGATAATTTATAGTATATGATATATTGTGAATAATTATAGATTAAAAATGTACTACTTATTAAAAACTTGAGTATGACATGTTAGACATTCCTTCGAATAATATACTAAAATGAATAAATTCATGAAAGGGGATCCAAGAGGCAATAAAATCATACCAAGGATTATTTTGGTCAAAACTAAAATATCTAATAAAATTATGAACGGTTTTTAGGAAAATTATTTAATACTTATAATAATATTTTCAATATTAATTAACTAATTTACACTTAACCATCATAATTAAAGAATATACTACAGTTAATATTAAAAAAAATTTAAAAATCAGAGGAACCTATTACATAAATTAGACAGAATTATTCCAAATGTGTAATCAATTTTTAAAAAATTTAAAACATGGATATTTCATAAATTAATGTAAAATTATTTCTTTTAACATTGTGAGAAAACTGTTTTCTAAAGTGAAAACATTCAATCATTTGAAATGTTTTTACATAAACTTTCAATTGGAAAATTATTACAATGAAATAAATTGGATTAAATTATATATAATTGGTCTAATTATAATTTATAACCAATAAAAAATATAATTTCATTGTATAATGACTAAAAATCATTTTTCAATTAAAATAAAATATTTTATTGTTATTCATCAAAACATGAAACTTATAGGAAAATACCAAAAAATAAACCTGGGTAAATATTTATGTTATGATTTAAAAAGAAAAATTTATTTTTTCAAATATAATTTATAAAAGTTTAAAGATCCCTATTTAAAACAAGTGCGTCATCAAAAGGCGCTGAAAACATTTTTTTTATTAAAATCAATGTTTTCTTACTACAATTTGAGTTTTTTGTATATCATGTCTTGAAAACACATAGCATAAATGATAAACATGCGATTGAATATATAAATATATATTTATCGTTAATGTATTCCAAAAAAAAGTGATTTTTTATATTATTGGTATAACGCTCACTTTTGGATATTTAAATAGTTTCTATAAAAACATTTCAATTATATTAAATTAATTTTTATAGTTATTTATAACTAATTAGTAATCAGTTAATTAGATAATATATTTTTATAAGATAGTTAACCCTATTCAGAAAATCTAATTAAATTTATATGAGATAATTTAATTTTAAATAACAATTTTAGTACTAAATAATTTTTTTTATTAATCTTCATATTGAGTTCATTGTAAGAAATCTAAGAGATTAAATTTAAAAAAAATACATTCCTCAAAATCATGTTATGTTACATAGAGAATTATTCTTATCTTATTCTTTTATATAATCATTGAGTGGTATCTCACTATTTCACTATGATTGGGTATCTATTATCCCCCCTTTCTATGTTTTTATTCCCTAGATTATGAAACAAAAATTCCGAAAACTAAGAAGAAAAAGATAAGATATGTTTGAGAATCTACATAAATAAGTTTTTCAGGTATCTATTATTCAAAGGAACTAAACCATTATAATTATAGAGTGGATAGAAATTCTATATATGGAATATTCATCAAATGAAATATTATATTTCTTTATTAAAATCATGGGACATTATTGGTTTTATACCAACTCAGATAGATAAGTCATAGAATCTAGAAAATATAATATATAATACACAAAACCACAATGTAGGAAACATTCTATGCTTTGACTAAACGGAAGCTAGAGTGTCTCATGAAACACTATTTCTACCGCCAAGGATTAGATCAAAAAAATCACAAATGTTTCAATATTAAGATATATAACAGTCTTCGCAGATTGATTTTTTTATTTTCTGTAATTATTTTAATAACAAGGAAATTACCAATCATTCATGGTATCCTCATTAATTTTGGTTTAACCACAAAATTTATTTACAAGAAAACATGATTCTGAAATGATTATTTGATTTTATATTTAATACACATTCCCTTCCTGAACATAATTCATCCATCCCAGAGTTCTCATTAATATATAAATTATTCACTATTAATTTCCTCAGCAACAACCCATTCAAAATGTGTAATTATTAATATAATTTATCATACCATAATTGTTTATGTTCCAAAGGTCTCATCCTATGAAACTAGAAGAAAATATACAGTTTTCATGCATAGATAAAAATTAGTTCATACAAGTAGAAATAATAAAAAATAATTGCTCAAAAATCCATTTTTTAAGTAGGTGTTAAATAAGAATCATTGAGAAATTCCATCTTCTAATTTAACCCAACCAAACTCGAGGAATCCCAAAAACCATTGTACACATCCCAATCCTCTTTCCCATTACTATTAGGTTTGGTGTCCTAAGAACCAACAGTTTGGTACTATGATTACATGAATGTACACTTATTAAATATTGTTCTTTGTTCTGCTTGACTATAATATAATAATGTCCGGGAATTTTTGTTTCATTAAAAAATTCATGGAAGATCCCCAAAATGATGAGAACCTTGAAATTCTATAGAAATATTCTTTAATAAAGTTCTATTTTTAGATGACATAATATGATAGGACACATAGTATACATACCATCATGTGCGAGTACTCGTAAGAAAATGAGACTCTCTCTCATAGAGTTCGCACATGGTAATCTCCGAGATGGGAGATTATGATAATAGATATTCCAGTTGTAATTCTTAATGTCTTGGTATCATTGGAAATTACTATATACAAGCATGAGTAGTGGTCCTTAGACTATAAGTGTATCATTAACTCATTTCATGACTCATACACTTAGATTTTCTGACAAAAACCATCCCGAAGACAGTTGTAGGAAAGTATGGTAAGTTGGGTGCGTCACGAATGACACGTAGTTAATATATAAATCGAGTAAGGATTTTTCCCTTCCATATTTATGGAAGTATATATCTCGGGACCTTTGATTAAAATTGAACTGTCACCAAAACTCCATGGCCATGGTGTCATGATGAGTTTATTTTTGGATGTCAAAGAATGAAAGATCAAGCATATAGGTTTATAACACTGCCATGAAACTTGCTTGGTGAGATATTGAGACAAATGGATTAAATTACATAGTAAGCGTTCATATGAGATGAAACATCAATATAGCTTCAACTTCTTTCTCTTGGGTTTGTTGACTGGTTGTTAGACAGTAATCTAGGAATTTAGGCAAGCCCGCCTAATCCCAACGAGAAAGAGGCCTAGAGGGTCACACACTAAGTGTATCCAAGTATCTCTAGTATAATAAAGATTATTTCCATATGTGGCTTAATAATTATTCAAGGAAGCTTAAATGTTTTAATATTGGAGGAAGAATAATGTGAAAATACAAGATTTACACGTCGTGTACATTTAATATACATGCCATGTAGTTTTCATTTTGGAAAGGAAATAAAAAAATGAAAACGAGATATACACGCCATGTTCGTTTAATGCACACACTGTGTAGTTTTCATTTTGTAAAGTAAATGAATAATGAAAAATATATATAGGTCGGGTACATTGAATGTACACATCATGTAGTTTTTAATGAAAAACGAGTACATACCGTGTATTAATTATTACATGTTATGTTGTTTTTCCAGTCTGGATTTTGTTGAAAAAATATCATTTTATTAAATTATATTTTTTATAATTAGCATGGTCTCATGTTAAGTAATTAATTATTTGACATGGGGTTTTCAATCAGAATTAATTAAATAAATAAAATTCTTAACGCATTTATTTACTTTCATAACTCTATAACCTCAAACCTAATTATAAATATCCTCACAACCCAAACATTTTTCCTAAGAATCATTATGCACAAAAATTCTGGAGAATTATCTCAAGAATGAAAGAAATTTTTCCTCCAAGAACGCTATCATGACCGAGAGAGGTCCACCTCCATCGGATCAAGGCGATCTAAGTCAAAGAATGCAAGAAAAGTCTTCTCCACAGTAGCACCTGGAGATTACTTTGGCGACGTCCAGAGATACGTGGTGCAAGTGTGGATCACCACTAGAGAAATTCAACATTAGGCTTCTACGACGGAATGAAAACTCACATCAGAACGTGATCAGAAATATCATGGAAGAAAGAACACCATAAAAGGAACTTCTTGTCAATTAATTAAATTAATTATAATCCACCTGTGATGATCTTTCCATTATGGTTCCGGGACATTTCTTCTTATTTGTGTATTTTTGTGAATTGATATGTGGAGTCTGGAATTTATCATTTTATTGATCCCAGATTGATCATTAAAAATGACTAAAAGCCAGTTGGGCACATCCACCCATGAGATTTTATGCACCCGGGATCTTTAAGTTGTATCAGAGGAAGTCACAACATTGATTATAGTTATTTAATTTTCGTTGATAATTTAAGAATTTTCATTTGATTCCGTTCAAGATAAATCTTTTTATAAAATTGAATGAACAAGATCTATTCTTCCTCTTTTGTTTCTCGATTCACATCACAATAATGACCTTTAAATTTTAATTTTGATTAAAATAAAAATAATGAACTCATCCGGAGGAGCCGTTCATTCTGTCTATACAACACAAGAATACATGGCGGGTAGTGACGACTACATGCTGGGTACATAGATTCAATGAACCATTACTATTCCACCAAACCATGTCGTGTGAATTGCCTATAATTGAGTTTTTTTACACCATGTTGACCAGAATTGAACGACATGTGAAAAATAGAATACACGAAATTTATGTTGAATTTGCACGCCATTTAGTCCGATCAAGCCCAAGTGATACCATGTACAAGGAGAATCCATGTACCGCATACACAGGATTTCCAGGACGGTAACCGTGTAACAAGGAAATACACGCCATGTTAGATTAATCTACACACCGTGTACTACAAAATTTTTAAATTACAGACAACATGCCAAAGCCCATAGAGTGTACTTTGGATAAAGGGTGAAAAAATAGACGCTGTGTAATATAGCCTACACACCAAGTACTTTCTAGAAGTGGAATTTCACAAGGTTTCCTCTAATGTACAATGACCAGTACAGGGAATATAGATGAGAAGTATCTCAAGGAAATTCAGACAGGAATTTAAGTTGAATAATTACTAAATTACAAGATCATAATTAATTGAATTCAAGTGCGACTTATCATTAATAAAATAACGATTAAATGAATTTGAAAAATAAATATGCGTAAATCCTATTGCATGTTATGGATGATCTTGAGAGAGACCAAATTTCGTTTTTATGTTTTTTTGGTTTCATTTAAATTTTTTTAATTAAAATTTTTTGGCATGCGAGACTTTTTCTAAAAAAATATAGGGCCTTCATGCCCATGGTTTCATTAATGTAAACCCCATGTAATGGAGGATCTCCCAAGAGGGAGTTGATGGTTCAAAATCCCAAGGTGAGGCGAAACCAACCCATGAAGATACAAAGGTGGACAGGTCAGAGCTACAAAAACACGAACAATCAGGTTGAAGGTTTTTTCCCTAGGTCAGGGTTAGCTTATCAAAACTGTTAGATAAGCTAACCAATATAAGCTCTTGATCATGCCATATTATTTTATTTCTATCTGATTTAATGGTTTATTTATTATGTATGTGTGGTCGCATTCAAATAATAAATGAAATATACAAGCATGAAAAGATGGAATAAAATATAAATAAGAATATGTGAAAACATTATCAGAACATGGTTAATCACTTAATCAAGCATCAATTAATGTTGAAAAGCTTCTGATAATGTGAAAAAATGCATATATGATTAAAATCCTTCAAATACCATATTAAGTAAGACCAATTGCAACACCCTGAGATTTTCTAAGATATATTATTTTTAATTTCCTTCATGTCTTATATTATACACTACACCAAAATTATCTTGTACTCTACGTAAAACTGTATTAGTTTGCTGTATACGCAACAATATTCTTGGCTCGTGTTACACACAATTTCATTTTCATTTTGTGGAAACTATTCTACGCAAAATTAAGTATAGATTTTGTTTAATGTATAAATGAAATATGTTTTGATTATGTTATACGCAACACCAAACAGAGCTTTCACTACATGCAGCGCTGACTTGGCTTGCATTACACGCAATCAAGACCTTCTTCGATAGCATGTGTAGTACACAATACCATGTTTCACTAAACGATATATTATAATAATATTACTATGAACTAACCATTATGAATACTATTGCCCACTTTTCTAAATTTTATAAATTTTATCTTTCAAAATGGACTTCATTTTTTGATTTGGAATATCGAAATTATCCTAGGGTGAATTTTTGGTATTTTTCTGAAAACTTTCAATTTTTGATGAATAGTGAAAGCACTATGTTACTATTTAAAACCCGAATTTTTATCTAATTAATTATTTATTTTATTTAAATTTATTTTATGTAAAAATTGATACATAATACCTATATAAGTTCAATGTAATTCATTGGGGTCTTTTTATAATAATTTTGGATATATAAAAATTTTATTGAACTTTTCACCGTCTTTTACCCACCTCATATGAGAATTTGAAAATTTACAAAAAAACATAATTTTACCTCTTATGTGAGTGGAATTTTGAAAATCTGAGAGACACAGTTAATATCAATGAGTAAAATGTGGTTCAATATTATAAAAATAATTTTTGTTGAATAGTAACTTTTTATTTTTATTTACCATGGTTAAAAGAAAATAGGGAAATTATGGGTAAAAATGATATTATTATTACCCTAACACATGTCCTAATTCTATTGGATAAGTATAATTCCACCAAAAACAACCTTAGGAATATAATATTATCATTTAGGTCCAATTGGATTTGATTAGGACACTTATTATTATTTTATTTAAAGAAGAGTTAAAAGAGTTAAAATAAATGTTTAAAAATAAAACATTATTAATATAGGGTTATAAATAATATAAATTCGATTATAAATATTCATTAGAAATCTAAAAGTATTTCCTACATAATGGTATTTTATTTATAATTTTTAAGCATTAAATAATGTAAATTATTTTATGAGACAATGATGATGCAGTAGTTACCTTATTAATGAAATATTAACATAATTGATGTTATAAATACCCAAATAAATGTAATTTGAGAGTTTTTATAAATTAAACTATTTTTTAGGTTAATATGAAATGTTATTATTTATTAAATTAACTTTTTTCGAACTAATCATGCTGTTATGATATTTACAAAAATCAATTTCCAAATAGTGTCAAAATTGACATAAATTAGTTTTCAAAACAAATATTATATTATTACTTTTTATTCTATGCCTAAAAATCTATGGCTTGAAAAAATGACTTATATAAGGTTATATATATTAGTCATAAACCAATTGGGGTTCTTTTTGATTGTTACTGTATGTTTATTAACCATATAGTTTAAGAAAACAAGATGACACAGTAAAAGTTAAATTATTTAACTTAGAGTTAAATCTAAATGATAAGTTTAAAATAGTAACCTAAAATTGTCTAAATCCTATTGGTTGAGATTATTACGACCTATACCAACTTAAGCTTCTAAATAAATCAATTTGGAGCTATTATAAACTGAATATGACTTTATTATAATATAATGTTTTATGTTTTTTCAAAGGTGCCCCTCTCTTCCCTTATAAAAAGGGAACCCCTTCCCTCTTATCTTCACACACTTTTGAACCTTGAAGTTCGGCCAACCCCTGTCAATTCCTCTTCTCAACCTATCTAGTTATATCATATAATTTCTGGTCTTCTGAAAATTCTAACTCTAGTTCCCTAAGAAGAAGTTTAAAAGAGGTGCGTCGAAGAAGAGGTAATCTCTTCTACCGATTCTTCAAGTTTTATTTATTCTTAAAATTATTCTTCTTTAGTTTCTTCATTATAAAGTAATAACATAAGTATCTCTAATATACTGATATGTTATTATAAATATGAAAAAACTCCATTTCACCTTCTATCCATCCTATGAAAATTGTAATCACCCCGCGCCTGTACGTATGAAATACCCTCTCCACGATGTGGTGTAATCAGTTTTTCCACCACCACCTTACTTGGATGGGTATAATGGTGTAAAAAATAACTATATATGATTATTATAACATAATAATGATTCTATGATATGATATCATCCACTCCAATTCCATTCAATAAATATGGGAATGATATCATCGCTCGTGCGTACGTACGGATTACCATCTCCACGATGCGATGGGATTCATTTTCCATGTTAACCATTAAATAATGATTATAAATTATATAAAATAAGTAATCAAGAAATATATGACATAATAAATCTACTTTATTTATTTATATATATATGAATTTCATCTACTTAATTCCATTCAATTCAATAATGAAATGAAAAACAGAGTTCTTGCATACGTACGGCCTACCGTCTCCATGAATGGTGTATTTCTATCCATTTATCTATATATTATATATATGTATATTATGAATATATATTATATATAAATCATGTTTTATATTCTGGAATTAATTAATCATGATCTAAGTAATCATATTAATAATTTCAAGTCAAAACATGGATGATAAATGAAGCGATTTTTCCCAAAACACTGCTTTAACATGGAATTGACAAATGAATGGATAATATTAAGTCGTAAGTAAATAATATATGATATCATAAATATAATTATTGTTCTGTTACAAGTTAATAATATGATTAAACACACTATAAAATAGTCTCAGACACATATGGAAGAAATTTGACATAAGGTAAGGGATAACTTTTCCAATCTCGTTTTTATCCGAGACTGTTTATTCGTAAGTATTTGTTGGGGTTATTATTATCATCCATGCCAATGTTTTCTAAATTTTTTATCATGTATGTTTATATTCCTTTTTACCCATTTTTTAAATTTACCACATGTTATGAAATTAATCTTACTTTTGTTTACCACACGAGGAAATTTTTGACTTTTCTGATAAAAGTACGAGGAGAATGTATTTTTATATGACATGAATGGATTTTTACGGTTTCGTAACCCCTTATTTTCATGAATTTTACTCTACAAGATTTCATGATTATTTAAAATAAAATCATTTTTTTAAAATGGAATGGAATTTTATGAAAATAAAATTATTTTGAAAAAGAAACGATATTTTCATCAATAATTCATCTCAAGTGTTTTGTCAAAACTATTTTCCATATAAGATGAAATTATATAGTATGATTATGTTTCAAGTACAATGTATAGTTTATTTAAATGGTCTAATTACTATTATGATGAAATAATATCCATTTGTTTTATATTAATTATGTTTTGATGGGATGATTTTTATGAAACCCATTTTATTCCTTGAGTTATGATGAATGATTTATGTTTATTTTTTGGCAAAAGTAAGAATGATTTCATTATGTGATGGGTGGAACCTATATATCCCTCAAATTAATTAGGTAAATATTTATATCTCATGAGATAGACATGGATGGAATGGTAAGTTAATCTGGTTCATTGTTACAGGACTGGAAAGAGGAGTGAACTCGATTCAGAAAGGGACTTTTTCCATGAAGATGGTCTTGGCAGCAATTCCATTGATACTATAGAAATAATATCATGTGCTTTATGGTTTGACACAATTACATGTTTTATTCCCATGGTATTTTATCATGATTGATGTTCCTTCATGATATATGCCTTATGTACTTCCAATATTTTTGTCTTTTCTCAAGATTTTGATGTTTAGATTTTATGTTCATGTTTGAGCATTCAAATGTTTAAGGGTTGTTTTACATTCTCTATGATTACCCTTACTGAGAATTTGAGCTCACCATTTTTATGTTTTCTTCTCCACAATATATAAATAATGGGTTTGGGTAAGAAAAAAAAGGGGAAGATATTTATGGGAGATGTTGAAGATCTTTCACCATGATTAGAAGATTATTTTTCCAAGTTTCCAAAGACACTAAACTATTACGGTCCTTGTGTGTTTTTTTGTTATGTATTTAGTATTCCGAAAAAGTAATGTAATTTCCAGGTACGCCATGATTTGGGTCTCTATATTTGGTATCAGAGGAATGGTTTAGTTAACCTTTGGAAACTAGGATGTGAAAACTTTAGTGAAATCCCTAGAGATATTTATAACGTATGTCTAGGGATGTCTCTAAGGTTAAGTATACATATAGGTTATAGACTTATAACTATGGTAACGATCTTAGAATTTAAAATAAGATATTATATATTGAAGGTACTCCCCCTTGATTATGATTTTTTCCCCTCACACAATTCTTTTTGGGTTTTAGAAAATGGCTGGAAATAGAAAGATACGTGATAATGGAGGATATGATGGACAATGGAATGATATTATTCATTAGAAACTAAATGAAATTGGATCTGGAAGTCCACATATCGTTATTATGTCTAATTATCAATCTAATAATATGATCTAAAATCTCATCTTCGGTAAGTATCCAAACTCAGCTAATAAGAGAAAGATGGAGTATCATGAAGATCATAGAGGAAAGAAAGTTTAATTCCCCTCATGTAAATCATGTTGGAAGAGGCATTAGAGAGAATGTTTCAGAGGAACTGGAAGATGATTTGGGTGTGGATAAGAAGGACACAAATCTAGTAATTTTAAAAGAAAAGGTTTTGTTAACATAATGGACAAGGATAATGGTATTTATAAGACATCAATAGTGGTTAAATGTTTTAAATGTGGAATGTATGGGCATTATGGAAACAAATTCCCAAAGGGAAATTCTCATGAAGAGAATCAGCATGGTCGTATGGATAGTATTTATGTTGATGATGATGAAGAGACTACAAATGATTTGTGATATAAAAGAATTGTTCAAGATCGGTCAATGGTTGAAGAATGAAGTGGAATGATATATGTTTATCAAGTGTTATGTTGTATAGGAAATGGTACTACGGAACAAAGATACATCTTATGATTGTTACACTATTGTTTTTCCTGAATTAATTGAATGTATATGTTGAATGGTACCAGTAACCATGAAATGTTATTCAAATATTTTTGGATGGTAGATGATATGTGAATAATGAAAGGATAAAGAGATAATGAGATGTTTGATAGTGTTAATGAGCTCATGACTGATGTAAGGACAATGTGATATCATGGTTTGAGTATATATAATTTTTGGGATTTTGTATGTGGAAAGAGTTAACATTTGATAGCATTCATGTTTTCACTGAGGTTCAATGGGTATTCATTTTTCAAGAGAATTCATGATTAAGGAATTCAAATATTTGGAATGTTACCAACAAGATATATCTTATGATATATGGGAGATAAATAATGGTATTCACATGCTTGGTAGATGACCTTTCTTGTAATCATTTTCTTTATACCATGATCTTGGACTGAAGTATTTTGGATAAGCCTAAATAATATAATGAATTAATTTAGACATAAGATAGTATTTTTTAAGGCTGTAACATTTTTTGACATTATTGCAGGAATGTTATAATAATATAGTTTTAGAAAAATGGTCAACCTGCCGGACGGGAGACAACCCATCGCGACGGACAAGGAGGCGGGAATCGAACCCACAACGGAAGTGCGACATTCCTTTATCGCCTACCTCTGGCCTAGAAGAATTCCCTGGTTAGTAGAAACTAGTTTTAATATATTAAGTGGAATGATAGATGAAGTATAAGTCCATTTTTGGAATCATATATGATTAAGCTCACCCTAGATGGAATTATGTATATTTGATAAATATTTCTAACCTTTTGTTTGATACAGATGGAATGACCCATCATTCTATCGCAAGATCTGCTAACACTTCATAGAAGACAAATTCAACTTCATTTCTTTAAGCGATTATGTGGAAAATTTTCAAGGCACAAACAACAGTGAGATTGTACCGAAATCAAGTAAGTGTTTCTTTTAATTATTACTCAACTTTAGGGAAATGATCTTGAAAACCAAAAATGTTGTCCTAATATCCTCATATCCGATGAATTAGATGGTACCTTACATCATCACAAATTTATGGCTTTGTGATTGATGGCTTTTTCATAACCATGTTCTCTACCACTCTCCATCAGAAATTGATGGCTAGACTTCTCTTCAATATCCATATTTTCACCTATGTGGTCCTATGTGGAAACCCAGTGGTGAGTTACATTGGGTGATTGTTATGACTCTGACTTCCCTTTTTAAAATGAAGTTTTAGTATTTATTTTTATGATGTGGGTTTCTATGATAGAAAATTTCAAGTAGTAAACCATTTATAACCCCGGCGAATTTTGAGGGAAAATTCATTTTGAATGGGGTAGAATGTAACACCCAGAGATTTTATGAGATATATTATTTTCAATTTCTTTCATGTCTTCTATTATACACTACACCATGATTAGCTTCTACTATACACAACACCGTATTAGCTTTCGGTATACACAACACTATTTTTGGCTCATGTTACACACAATTTCAAGTTTGTTTTGTGGAAATTATTCTACGCATCATTAACTATCGATTTTGTTTAATGTATAAATGAAATAAGTTTTGATTATGTTATATGAAACACCAAACAGAGCATTCACTACATGCAGCCCTGACTTGGCTTTCATTAAACGCAATCAAGACCTTCTTCCATAGCTTGTGTAGTCCGCAATTCCATGTTTCACTAAATGAGAAATTATTATAATATTATTATGAACTAGCCGTTATGAATAGTATAACACACTTTTTGAAATTTTAATAATTGGATATTTCAAAATGGACTTCATTTTTGGATTCGGAATATCAAAATTAGTCTAGGGTAAATTTTTGGTATTTTTCTGAAAACTTTCAATTTTTGATGAATATTGAAAACACTAGGTTACTATTTAAAACCGATTTTTTATTTAAAAAATTATATATTTTATCTAAATTTATTTTAGGTCAAAATTGATACATAATACCTATATAAGTTCAATGTAATTCAATGGAATCATTTTATTATAATTTTAGATATATCAAAATGTTATTGAACTTTTCACAGTCTTTTACCCACCTCCTAGGAGAATTTAAAATTTTACATAAAACATAATTTTACCGCTTCTGTGAGTGTAATTTGGAAAATCCAAGAGACCCGGTTAATACCAATGAGTAAAATATGGTTCAATAAGATAAAAATAATTTTTGTGAATAGTAACTTTTTACTTTTATTTACCACGATTAAAAGTAAATTGGGTAATTAAGGGTAAAAAGGATATTATTATTACACTAACTCATGTCCTATTTCTATTGGATAAGTATAATTCAACCAAAAACAACCTTAGGAATATTATATTTTCATTTAGGTCCACTTGGATTAGATTCGGACACTTATTATTATTTTATTTAAAGAAGAGTTAAAAGAGTTAAAATCAATGTTTAATAACAAAAACATTTTTAATATAGGGTTACACATAATATAAATTCGACTATAAATAGTCATTATAAATATAAATGTATTTCCTACATAATGGTATTTTATATATAATTTTTATATATTAAATAATTTAATTCATTTATAACATAATGATGATGAAGTAATTACCTTATCAATGAAATATTAACATAATTGATGTTATAAATACCCAAATAAATGTACTTGAGACTTTTTATAAAATAGAATAATTTTTTATGTTAATATTTCATGTTAGTATTTATTTAATTAAATTTTTTCAAACTAATCATGCTGTTATGATTTTTCCTCAAATCAATTACCAAATAGTGTCAAAATTGACATAAATTAGTTTTCAAAACAAATATTAAATTATTTATTGTTATTCTATTCCTAAAAATATTTGGTTCGATAAAATGACTTAGATAAGGTTATACATATTGATAATTAACCACTTGGGGTTCTTTTGGCTTATTATAGTATGTTTATTAACCATATAGTGTAGGATAACAAGAAGACACAGTAAAAGTTAAATTATTTATCTTAGAGTTAAATATAAATGATAAGGTTAAAATAGTAACCTAAACATGTCTAAAACCTATTGGATGAGAGGATTTCAACCCATACCTACTTTATCTTAGACATAAAACAATTTTGAGCTATTATAAACCGAATATGACTTTATTATAAAATAATATTTTATGTTTTTCCAAAGGTGCCCATCTCCTCCCTTATAAAAAGGGCACCCCTTCCCTCTTCTCTTCACACCCTTTTGAGCCTTGAAGCTCAGAAATCCCCTGAAAATTACTCTTCTAAACCTCTCTAGTTATATCATAGAGGTTCTGGACTTATCAAAAGACCAACTCTATTTCTTAAGAAGAGGTTTAAAAGAGGAGCATCAAAGAAGAGGTAATCTCTTATACTGATTCTTTCATCTTTTCTTTCTTCTGAAACTTCTTCTTCTATAGTTGTTTCGTTATAAAGTAAAAACATCAGTATCTATAATATAAATATAATCTATTATGAATATGAAACAATCCAATTTAATCTTATATCCATCCTACAGAAAACGAAATCACCGTGCGTGCGTACGTACAGAATACCATCTCCACGCCGTGGTGTAATCAGTTTTTCCACCACCACCATACATGGGTGGGGATAATGGTGTAAAGAATAACTATGTTTGATTATTATAATATCATTCTAATTCTAATATATTATATAATCCACTCCAATTCCATTCAATAAATATGGGAACGATATCATCACTCGTGCTTACGTATGGATTACCGTCTCCACGACGCGACGAGATTCATTTTCAATGTTAACAATTCAAGAATGATTAGAAAGTATATATAATATGTAATAATGAAATATATGAAGTAATAATTCTACTAGATATATATATATATATATTTCATCTACTTAATTCCATTCAATTCAATAAGGAAATGAAAAACAACATTCATGCGTACGTACGGCCTACCGCCTCCATGAACGGTGTATTTCTTTCCATTTATAGATCTATTATATATATGTATATTATGAAAATATATTATATATAAATCATGTTTTATATTCTGTAATTAAGTAATCATTATCATTGTAATCATGTAAATAATTACAAGTCAAAACACGGATGATAAATGAATTGAATTTACCCAAAATGCTGCATTAACATAGAATTGACAAATGAATGGATAATGTAAAGTCGTAAGTGAATCATATATGATATCATAAATATTATTATGGTTCTATTACAAATTAATAATCTTTTTAAACACACTATACAGGAGTCTCATCCTCATAAGAAAGAAATTGGAGATAAGGTAAGAGATAAATTTTCCAATCTCATTTTTATCTGAGATTGTTTATTCGTAAGTATTTGTTGGGGTTAATTTTATCATCCATGCCCATGTTTTCTAAAAAATCATTCATTTATGTTTAAATTTTTTTACCCATTTTTTTAATTTACCACATGTTATGAAAGGAATCTTACTTTTGTTTACCACATGATGAACTTTTTCTCTTTTCTGACAAAAGTACTAGGAGAATGTTTTTTATACGGCATGAATGGATTTTTACAGTTTCATAACGCCTTATTTTCGTGAAGTTTCATTTTCAAGATTTCATTATTATTTTCAAGAAAATCATTTTCTTTTAAAATTGAATGGCATTTTGTGAAAAGAAAATGATTTTGAAAAACAAAGGATATTTTCCTCAAGAATCCATCTCAAGTGTTTTGTCAAAACTATTTTCCATAGAAGATTAAATTATTTTGTATGATTATGTTTCAAGTATAATGTATCTATTATTTAAATGGTTTAATTCTTATTATGATGAAATAATATCCATTTGTTTTATATGGATTATGTTTTGATGGGATGATGTTTATGAAACCCATTTTATTCTTTGGGTTATGATGAATGATTTATGTTTATTTTGTGGCACAAGTAAGAATGATTTCATTATGAGATGGGTGGGACCTATATATCCCTCTAATTCATTGGGTAAAGATTTATATATCATGAGATAGATATGGCTAGAATGGAAACTTAATTCGGTTCAGTGTTACAGGATAGGAATGAGGAGTGAACTCGATTCAGAAAGGGACTTTGTCCACTAAGATGGTCTTGGCAGCAATGCCTTGGCTAGTATGGAAATCCTATCATTTTATTATTGGTTTTACACAATTTCATGTTTTATTACCATGATATTTTATCATTATTGATGTTCCTTTATGATATATTTCTTATTTACTTCCACGATTTATGTCTTTTGTCAAGATTTTGATGTTTAGATTTTATGTTCATGTTTTTACATTCAAATATTTATGGATTGTTTTATGTTCTCGATGTTTAACCTTACTGAGCATTTGAGCTCATCCTTTTTATGTTTTCTTTTCCCCCGGATATAAAGAATGGTTTTAGGTAAGAAAACAAAACGAGGAGATCTTTATGGGAGATGTTGAAGATCTTTCACCGTGATTAGAAGATTATTTTTCCGAGTTTCAAAATACACTAAACTATTATGGTGCATGTGTGTTTTTTCTGTTAGGTATTAAGTATTCCGTAAAATTAATGTAATTTCCATGAACGCCAAGATTTGGGTGTCTACACTACGCCTTACATTACTTGATTAAGGGAAATACTCAATATAACTATGTGGTTGACAAACCCTTGTTGGGATGCTTACTTTCATAAAGGAAGATCATACGAATGTTTTGGGTTGACTTAAACTTTTTACTTCAAGATGAGTAGCCCTTTCTAGACTTTTTTAATAATGGAGGCAAGTGTTGAGGAAATCCAAGTCAGGATTTCAAGACTGGGGAGTCCACTCAATATAGCAAGGAACTGTAAGCTCACAGTTTGCAAAGACCTACCTACCTAAATACCATTAAATAGCTTGACGAACCCTTATTGGGGTTATGTGAAGAGGAATACAGATCCTTTACACTAGAATGTCATCACAAATGGTCATTCTGAGTTCAATGGTGAGGGCCACTGGGACTTAATAATATAGTGGAATAATTATTAAATTCATTTATTTATTTTCATAAAATTTAATCAAATGGTACTGATAAATCTAATCGTTTAAATTTGTAGAATCAATATAATAAGCTCGTAAACCACATTTTATCTCCGATAAATTCTAGAAAAAGACAATATCCTCACCTACAGTAACATTCTGGAATGTTTTATGCACCTTCGGTTTATCCTACGCCATGAATGAATGTTTTACATGCTGGAGTCCTCACTTCTTGATTCTTCTACCCAAGGGGAGAGGGATCAAGATTTCCTAGTCTATGATCAAAATTTTAACGATGCATTCAACATTCAATATTTGATGTTGTCATCAATATCTAGTGAGATCATGATGTCTCATGAAGACATGAATTCTTATAGCATGCTCGAGCACCTCTGTGGTCTATACCAGGAGAGATCAAGGAAGGTAAGGTTTGAGATCTCTATGGATCTATTTCAGATAAATCTTAGAGAGGGTTCACTAGTTGGTCCTCATTTAGTCAATCTCATTGGCTACGTTGAGATCTTGTAGGTTCTGTGGTTTAAACTCCCTCGAAGAACTGGGTACCGATCTCAATCTTGCATCACTCCCCCAGAGCTTCTCTAACTTTGTTGTAAATTTCAACATGAACAACTTTGAGAAGTATCTATCTGATCTTAATATCCTCATTCGCCATGTGGAAAATGGTATGAATCCTGAAAAGACTTCTCTCATTATGGTGAATAAAAGGAAAGGGAAGGCGAAGAGCATTAATCCCAAAGATTCTTCAAGGACATCCAAGAAAGGGAAGATCAAAGGGAGGCAAGAGAATATGAGGTTTTTTGTATTTCACGTGGTAAGAATGGCCATAGGAAGAAAAACTACACCCAGCCAAGGAAGAAAGGGGATTCTTCAGGTGAATTTGTTATCAAATGCAAACAATCTATTTCTACCAATTTGGTTTTAGATACATATTGGGGTGCTCACATCTATATAAAAATACAGGAACCAAGTAGATTCAGAAAGATTGATAGAGGTGAGGTGGATCTGTGAGCATCCAACGGAGCCAGGCTCACTACTGTATCTGTTAGAGACTACCACCTCACATTTTCTACTAGGATGATCTTTGTTTTAAAACAATGTTATTATGTAAACTCTATAACCAAAAACATTATTTTCGTATCCATATTAGATAATGATGGATTTATCTTCAAATTTGGAAACGAATATTGCTACTTTTAAAAAGATATCATTGGTTTTGGTAGGGAATATTTATATAACGGCCTTTATGTGTTAACTACAAAAACCACATAATGGAAATCGATTACAAATTAATTTTCATGACTCATACCATAAAAAACATTGGAATCACCAACTAGGTCATCTCAATGAGAAACATTTGATAAAATTACATCAAGATGGTTATTTAGATTCTTTCGAACTAAAAACACTTGGTGTATGTCATTCGTGTCTACAAGGAAAAATGACCAAAGCCCCATTTAATGGGAAAGGTGATAGGGCAAAAGAGCTTCTTGAATTAGTTCACACAGATGTATGCGGACCATTTCTAGTTGAATCAGGGGTGGGGTTCTTGTACTTCATAACTTTTATTGATTATTTTAGTATATATGGATATATTTAGTTAATGAGGTATAAGTACGTTTCTTTTGATCGGTTCAAAGAATAAAATAATGAAGTTAAGAACCATATTGGTAAGAAGATTAAGAAACTCTGCTCAGATAGAGGAGGAGATTATCTTAATCAGGACATCACTGATTTCTTATGGGAATTTGGCATTATATCTCAACTCACTCTTCCTTATACACCTCAGTAGAATGGTGTATGTGAAAGGAGGAACTGCACCCTATTGGACATGGTGAGATCAATGACGAGTCATGCAAGTCTACCATTATCCTTTTGGGGTTATACATTACAAAAAGTAGTACACATACTAAAAAAAGTACTAACTAAATAGATAAATGGTATTCTATATGATTTATCGATTGGACGCAAAGAAATGATATCAATTATACATGTGTGGGGTTGTGAAGCATTAGTAATGGCCTCTTCAGGTAACAAAATTGCACCCTGAGGCACAAAGTGTACATCTATAGGATATCATTAGAAAAAAGGGGGATATTTCCTAAAGAACCCCTCTGATAAAAAGGTAATAGTGGAAAGACACTCCATATTCTTTGAGAGGGAGCACATCTTCAAGAGAGATAGTGGGAGCGAGATAGACTTCGATGAAGACAAGGCTCAAGATACACAGGAGTTGGTATTAGAAAAGATTCCACAACACCCAGTAGAAGAACAATCTATTCTAGAGACACAAGAACTGTGTAGGAGCACGAGATAGGTAAGGGAACCAGTATGATATGGTTTTCTTGTCACTGTGGATGGTGACTCATTATTGGTTGAAATTGATGATCCACTTACCTACCTGGAAGTTGTTAAAGGAACAAAAATTTCCAAGTTGCAAGAAGCCATGAATTTCGAAATGGATTCCATATACCAAAACCATGTCTGGATTATGGTAGATCCTCTAGTTTATGGTAATAATGTTTGTAATAAATGGTTATCCAATAAGAAAATGGACATGGAGGGGCATGTTAGCACCTATAAGGCATGACTGGTTGCAAAAGGTTTTAGACAACGTCGAGCAATTGACTATGATGAAACCTTTTCACCTATTGTGATGCTGAAATCCATTATAATCCTACGGGCCATTGATGCTTTCCATGACTATGAAATTTGGAAAATGGGTATCATAACTTCATTACATAACAGGATCCTCTAGGAAGATGTCTATAAGACACAACCTGAAGGGTTTGGGACTCCAAAAGTTGACAACAAGGTATGTAGGTTGCAGAAATCCATTTATGGATTAAAGAAAGCATCAAGGTCATGGAACATTTCTTTTGATGAAGCGGTAACAGAATTTGGCTTTATTGAGAATGAATGTAATCCGTGTGTCTACAAAAGGATTAGTGGGAGTGCAGTGAGACTACGTCAAAGTACATACATTAAAAATATACTGAAGGTATTCAGTACGGAACAGTCCCAGAGGGGATTTTTTCCAGTGTCACATGTCAGTCATCTTTCCAAGAAAATGAGTCCTCAGACACGTGAGGAAAGAAAGAAAATTGCATGGAACACTTACACATATGCGATTGGGTCATTCATGTTTGTTATGATATGAAAAAGGCTAGATGTTTCTTAAAAATTTAGTGTATTAGGCAGATATCAAGATGATCCAGGAGAATTCAATTGGATGGCAGTCAAGTCTATCCTAAAGTATCTGAGGAATAGTAAGGATATGTTCCTGGTTTATAGAGGATATGAGGAACTAGTCAAAAAAAGGCATGTAGATGCCAGTTTCCATACTAATAATAATAACAGGAAGTTGCAGAGTGGATACATATTCAGTTTGAATGGAGGTGCAGTGAGTTCGAAAATCTCAATGCATGGTGCGGCTGCAGATTCAACAGCATAGTCAAAGTATATCACAACATCTGAGTTAGCTAAAGAAGTAGTATGGATGTGAAGATTCGTCCCAGAGATAGATGTAGTACTTAGTATTAAAGATCCTTTCACAATATATTTTGATAATACTACAGCGGTGGAACTCGAAAAAGAGAAAAGCTCACATCAGCAGACAAAGCACATACATCAGAAGTGTCATCTCTTGATGGATTTTTCTCAAAGAGGTGAAGTTACAGTGAGCAGTATTTTCATGGAAGACAACGTGGTTGGCCCAATGATTAAAACCTTGGCTCAGCAGATGTGAGGTCTAGAAGACTAAAATTCATAGGCAGTTGGCTCTAGTCTAAGTGGGAGTTTTATAATGTTTTTTTCCAAAGAACCAATTATTTTTTACTCTGATTACATGAATGTACACTTATTATATATTGTTCATTATTATGCATAAGTATAATATAATAACGTCCATGAATATTTTTTAAATTGATAAGGTCATGGAAGATCCCCGCTATAATGAGAACCTTCAAATGCTATAACAATATTCTTAAATAAAGTTCTACGGTTGGATGAAATCCTATTATAGGACACATAATATACAGACCGTTATGTGCGAGTACTTGTTAAAAGACAAGACTCTCTCTCATGGAGTTCGCACTTGGTAATACCTAAGATGGGATATTATGTGAACAGACCAGCCAATAGTAATTTTTCACGTCTTGGGAGCATCACACATTACTATCTACGAGAGTGTGAAATGGTCCTTAGAATGGAAGATTATCATTAACTCATGTCCTGACTTGCGCACATAGATTTTCTGAAAAAAAACTGTCACGAACACAATTGGTGGGACGTAGGGTATGTTGGGTGCATCAAAAATGACATGTTGTTAATTGATAAGTCGATTACGGATTTTACCCTTCCTAATTTATTGAAGAAGAGATCTCGGTCCCTTTTATTGAAATAGAACTATCACCAAAATTCCACGGCCATTGTGTCACGACAGGTTTATTTTTGGAAGTCAAAGAATGAAAAATCAAGCATATAGGTTTATGACACTACCATTAAACCTGCTTGATGAGATATTGAGATAATGGGATTAAATTAGACAGTAAGCATTCATATGAGAGGACATGTCAATGTGGCATCAACTTCATTATCTTGGGTGCTTTGACCCGTTTCAAGACAGTAATATTAGACTTTAGGCAAGCCCTCCTAATGCCAAAAAAAAAGAGTCCTAGAGGGTTACACACTAAGAGTATCCAAGTATCTCAAGTAGAATAAATATTATTCCCATATGTGGTTTAATAATTATTCAAGGAAGCCAAAATAATTTTAATATTGGAGGAAGAATAAAATGAAAAAACAAGATATACACATTGTGTACATTTAATGTACACGTCGTGTAGTTTTCATTTTGGAATGGAAATGAAAAAATGAAAATGAGATATAAACTTATTGTATATTTAATGTACATGCCATGTAGTTTTTATTTTGGAAATGAAATGAAAAATGAAACCATGATATACACACCGTGTTCATTGAATGTACATGCCATGTAGTTTTCAATGAAAATTGAGAAAACACCATGTATTAATTATTACATGCTGTGTAGTTTTTCTAGTCATGGTTTTGAGGAAATTATTTCATTTTATTAAATGAAAATTATTATAATCAATATGGTCACAAGTCAAGGAATTAATGATTCGACAAGGGGTTTTCAATAAGAGTTAATGAAATAAATAAAACGCGTAATGCCTTTATTTATTATCATAACTCTATAACCTCATACCCGATTATAAATATCCTCACAACCCTAACACATTTCCTATGAATCATTGTGCACAACAATTCTGGAGAATTCTCCCAAGACCGAAAGAACTTCGTCCTCCAAGAAGGCTCTTAGGACCGAGAGAGATCCACCTCCGTCGAATCAATGAGATATAAGGCAGACAACATAAGCAAATGCTTCTCCACGCTCGCACCCGAAGATTCTTTTGGCGACATCCAGAGATACGTGGTGCACCTGCAGATCACCGCTAGAGGAAGTCTACACTTGGCTTCTATGACACAAGGACGAATCACATCGGAACATAATCAGAAATATCAATGAAGAAAAAAAGTCATAAAATGTGAATCTTGTCAATTAATTAAATTAATTATAATCAACATGTGATTATCTTTCCTTTTTGGTTCGGGGACTTTTCTTCTTCTTTGTCTATTTTTGTGATTCTATCTATGGATTCTGGTAATTACCATCATATTGATTTTGGATTGATCATTTCAAATGACTAAAAGAAAAGTGGGCACATCCACCCACGAGCTTCCGTTGTGCCCAGGGCCTTCAATTACAAACATCAAGCACAACTTTAATAATGGGGAAACTGAACTATTATTTATCGATAACTCAAACAATTATAGGTTATAAATAAAATAAGAACAAGGATTTATCATTATAAATAAATAATAAAACCATCAAAATTATTTTTAGCATAATACACCCACAAGGAGACTAACGCCATGAAACCAAGGAATTTTGACCGTTAATAAATAGAGATGGGCTCTCTCTCCACCAATTAGTTAACATTAGATATAATCAATTCATTTGAATATTAATTAATTAATTTTATTAATAATAAAATTAATTCATAATAAAAAATTGGTAACACAAAATTAAACATTCTTCATGTACAATTTCTTTATTTCAATATTATGGAACCCATATCCTCTCGATCGACGATCATTTGTGAAAAAATAATATGAAAAACTGGTATGATAGAACATTACAACCAATATCTTTCTACTAATCATGGGATGAAAAATTTAATTATCCTATTTTCCTAATCATTGGAAATCTTATGTTGGGATCCATGCTATCACAATGAAATGGGTAGTTACAATGACAATTTCCCCCAACAATCTTTTTCACTAAGGATAGATAATCCCACTTCATGAAATCATCAAGGAAAACAATTCATAATTCTCATCATTGAATGAATTTTGGATCTGTTGATCCTTCTCACATACCCCATGAATGGAACTAGGAATCTCAACAAATAGGCTTGACCACTTCGGATATGCAAGATATTAAAATACATGGCATAATCTCATGGTCCCAAAATGATAAACTATATAAAAAATCCATCAACACAATAACATCAACCTACTAACATAGCTAGAGTGATGATCTCTTTATACCCCTATAAACTATCATATGTTTCCTCATGTGGAGATCATGTGATGACCCCCACTATATTGGGAAGCACACTTCTATGATCCCCACACATATCCCATTCCACTCTTTGGTGGAATATTAAAATCCCATATAATGATGGACACAATATCCAATTTCATTGAATACTTCATTATGAAATTGTATTGGTTATATGATATTAAACTATATTAAAACATCCAAAACATGAGAAATTAACATATATAATTACCCTTTGTGATAAAAAAAGGATTCCCTTAGTGATGAACAAATGATATCCCATATGAAGAGAATATGATACCTCATGTGATGATAATGGGAAAAATTCTCCATCCACCAAGCAGCTCCAACGTTTAATAACTACAACATCTCCTAGTGCCTCACCATACATGATACATACATCTTTAATGCATAATTCTAAAATTCATAGTATAATAATGTCACAAAACCTTAAAATATACACTTTAAATACCATGGTTTTTATTCATATTTAATTCTAGGGTATGTAGGATGCCTATTAGAGGTTCAATACTAAATCCCCAAAATCCATGTTTCCCCTATACAGAAGGATTACTTTTTTTATGATGCCAATATGAATAAATAATCTCAAAAACAATATTCTAATAGAGAAAATACTCCACCTTAGGAGATGAAGACTCATATAAATGATCATATTTATGTAGTATACTACACCCCATCCACCACCACCATACTGACCTAATATCCACTATTGATTTTTTTTCATATCGATTGACCATTAAACGTTGATCGAAAAAGTATGTGATGGACTTATATGGGAACTATCCCTCCAATTGACTTTAAATCTATGAGTAAACTCACTCTAATTTGAATGAATGATTTTAACCATACATGATAATAATAGGTTGGATTGGACACACTAGACTCTAAATATGTGACACTCCTTCACTCAGAAATAAAATTTTGAAAAAATTAATGCATGATGAGATTATATGGGATCATCTAAAATGTAATATAAATATGTAAAATTCTTTCACTCAGTTTTAATCCATTATGTTAACCCATAAATGATGAGCGTATACGCTAAAATCTTAAATATTAACTAAATATGAGAAATTTATGAACTCAAATTTTAACATGTGACCCATCCTAATGAATTATAAACCTCACGATTTATAAAGATCTTTAGGTACCTTAAGTCTTAGGAAAAATAATCTAACCTTGTGTGTTTTTCACATGATACCCCAACTGATGAGCCTATGAATCCTTATGTGTCGACTAAATGTTTTCTAGCATTAAAGAAATTATATGTTACACAAATTTTTTTTTGATAACCATATGTTATGAGATCTAGATTCATCAGTTGTATATTTTTCATACCTTATATAATTATCATAACTATTCTCATGATGATTATACGAAGACTCAAGTTTTCCACCTTGGATGCCTTATATCAAGATCATCAGATTAACTCAAACCATAAAATTTGTATGATATTTATAGGTTATTAACATGTAAAAAACCATCATCAAATCTAAAAAAATATAGTTTCCCTTTTATGGAATAATTGAACTTAATTAAGTAGTTTCCATTGGAAGATGGAAGCAGGAACATGTTTCATTAACATGTTTTAGATCATTATGGGAGACCTGGAATATTATGAAAACATTAAGAAGTAAAAGGAAGATAAATCATCCCATTATCTCATTCCTATTAAGGATATGAAATCATCTACTATTGTTTTGAGGGATACCAATTTTTGGAAAGTCGGAATGTAGGATAACAGGATTTTAACATATCTGAGGAAGTGGATCCCGACATGTAAGAAGGCCTTGGAAGATGCATCAAAAAAGAACGGTTAAAATAATACGAATATATTCCCTAGAAATTTTAACAACCCATTTAATAATATCATATATAATTTTTTTATTAATACAAATTAGATATTTTCTTCATTATAAAATCTTTTAGAAATTTTTATATAGAAAATGAAATAGTTTTAGCAAACATCTTTTCTTGTAGGATTTTTATTTAAAATATTACTTATAAACTATAAATTTCATTTTGAAAAAATATTTTTACTTTTTATAATATAACATCAATATTATATATGTATTTTTTATGCATTTTTATGAAAATTTTAATTTTTCTGTGAATTGTGAAAATTGTGATTTTTTTAAAAATATCATTTATTTTCAATAAAATATGTAATATAAATTTACCATTATGTTATTAATATTATATAACATATATTAATTACAATTTAATTATATATAAAACAATTAATTACATTATATTCATCTTTACACTAGACTTTATTATAATATTTTTTTATCATTAAAAATGCATTTTTCTAAAAACTCCTTTTAAGTACATAATGACTCTTCAATTTAGAAAATTAAAATCTATAATGAGTAATAATTTAAATGAAATATATATATTATATAATGATAAATATTAATTTAAATTCATATAATTATTATTAATTTTCATATATTTAATATAAATCATCTTATTCTTGAAGAATACATTTCTTGAGAAACAGCTTTTTCATTAGGTGTATGGGTTTAATATGAAATTTTATTCTACCACTCATTTGATATTAACATAGTAAAATACATTATATACTTTTAATCAATGTAATTTTTATTATAAAAAATGTTAAACTTTATATTTGATCATAATTAATCATGAAAATAATAAAATTATTTTATCGTGGTAAAGGTAAGAACTAGTTTACCATGGGTTAAACTTGAAAATAAAGGTTAAATTGACCTATAACCTTGTAAAAATTATATTATATAGACATATTTTTACGTTTTACCTTTTATGACTTTATTATAGTCCATTGTGGAGCCCTTTGGACTGTGAAAAATGCGGTTATTACTTTTCTTGGAAAAAATCTAACTGTTTCCTCTCCCACCAAATAAAAGGTCACCCCCTCTCATCTCTTCTTCACACCATAGAAGAATTTTGGATTGGTAAGGACCAATCCTAGAAACATAATTACTCCCCTCCACATATCCTAGATTCCATGGTTTTTTCATATATCCAATATAGTAAATCATTTGTCTAAACATTAATAGATAGTCCAAAAAAGAGGTATCATACATAACTAAGAATTTTTTATTTATTTATTCTTTTGCATGTATAAAAATTTATTCAAACATTATAAATTAATAAAACCATTTTTTGACATATACTTATGTCTTATTATGTTATTCCCATAATCAATATCCATCCCTTCTTCAATCATGTAGGACTGGAAATCTTCGTTTTTGTGTGTGATGGAAACCCACCTCACGAACCGATATAATTCATTTCCAATCACATACTCTTGATGGGGGTTATAATGATGAATTTAAGGTATATAAATTATATTTTTAATGATATTGTACTTCTATAATTATTTTTTTTATATTCCCTATTACTTCTAATCTCATGGGATACAATACAAGGTTACTCATTTGTTCAGTGGACCACCTCTTAATGAATCAATGTTATTAATTTTTCACTAATTATTCAAATAGAATATAATATGGATAATTTTAATGAATATATGTGGTATATAAGATATAAAAATGATATATATTTATCTTTTGGCCTATATAAACACTAAAAAATGATAACCTTATTCATGTGTACATGCGGACGACTTCTTGAGGAAATGATGTGATTATTTTTCATCACCACATCTCATGGATGATATATATAAGAATGTGTTGTGACAAGAACTTTTTTAAGGATAATTGTTTCTGTAAAATATGTGTTATGTTATTTTATACCCAAAAAATTGTATCTATTTGATAGTAAAGTAAATATAAAGGTAAATGTGACTATCTAGTTGTGTTTGTTATATGGTAATTACTAAATTGTGACCATTAGCCAATATTACCATTGGAAAATCTTACCATTAGAAACAATACTTTTGATAAAAAATATAACCTTATAATTAGTGTTTATAAGTAAATTTTAACAAATGATAATTGAGGTAGAAATAAAATTATATGCGATCAACTAGAAGAGTCAAGAAATTTGAAACTCATAAACCTAAACATGGTAGGGAGGTATCATCATTGGGGTCTACCCTTGACCAATCCTAATAAGTGATTCAATATGTGAATCTTGAATAAAATCACCTACGAGATATTTTCAAGTTAGTGATGATGGCCACTCAGTCGATGCTCACCGAGGAAGATCATGAAATTACCTCCATTGCACCTCTTTCTAGTTGGGCGTACATGGTTATAACATGGGATTATATGTGGAGGTATTATTAATTTAATCTTTAATTCCATTGTATAAATAAAATTTTTATTCCATGAATTCCATATTATGGAATGTTCATTAATAAAAAAATTGAAAAATTTGAGAAATTTATTTTACATAAAAATAATTTATTTTTTAGAAATATATAAATAATTATAACAAACTAATTTATGATGACTAATTTTTATTTATTTAAATATAATGATAATGATACTCTTAAATACTTATAAATGATTAAAATTAATTTTTTTAGGAGTCAAAAATTTTACTATGCCTTTTCAATCCGCGATTATTTTCAATAAATAATGATTTTTCTATTTACAATTAAGAATTATCATATTTATAGAATTATTGTTTTAAAATAAATAACCTTTTGGAAATCATCATGAAAAAATTATGTTGGGATAAATTTATTGGATTTTTTCAAAATACATTCTTTTCAAGAATAGTAAAAATAGAGTTTTACTTTATTAGTATGTTTAATGATATCATAATTATTCCATAATGATATAATAACTATTTAACCACAATAAAAGAATAAAAAATTGTTATTTTAATAATCTAAAGTATTTTAATATATTTTAATCCTTTTACAGGTATATAATTTACTATCCAAATTCAAAAATGGAAACATTAACTCTGAAAATATTATTTTGTGAAAATATTAATTTTTAATGCCAAAATAAGTAATATAAAATTATTTTCACCGCATTTGGATTATAATAAAATTTAAGGTTTTTTATGTTTCCAATACCATTGAAAAATAAATTGGGAAATCCCAATATTTTCCATTTAACACAACCTAGGATTCTAATGCCTTTTACTGAGAAATTATTAAAAAAACATCCAATTTTTCATTAAATACCAACCAATTTCCCCATTTCCATTCACATGCATTTAATAGTCCCTAAATATTTGATAGTTTTATTTTACACAGTGTCCTTAATACCCCAAGGTACCGATCCTCATGTTCTAGGAACTACTCTTCATGGTAAGGGAAATACCCATTTCTCTTTTCCAGTCGGGTTTCCTCTTTTTGTGCTATAACATTCAAATTTCCAAAAAAAAGTTATTCACTACAATTTATTTCTTCCATTAAATTTAATAAGAATAAATTATTAATTTTAGACCCTTTATGATATTTTTTTTTCATTTCATACATTATTTTTTATATTTATTATGCTGGATGTTTCACATCTCAAAATTTGATTATTTTCCTTAAGAAATTACCATTTATCTTATTTATGGTAATACCAAATCTTCGTTATTTTATAGGTTTAATAAAAAAGATTTATAAATTATTTATTTTCTTCAAGAATTGAAATAAATAAAATTCACATTAACTTTTCATGGGTTATAAATTACATAAAGATCTTTTCATTAAGCACTTTTTAAAATGTAATTATTTTTAGATGAAACTTTTTTCTTTTATTCTCCATGGGATATTTATGAAACATTTTATTACGATTTATTTGGATAATAGTAATTAATTAAAATTAAGGGTGGTCCCTAATATCAATCCATTACATTGGATAATGAATTTATTCTCTAGAGATTTTATGTTTTACGATATGTTGGTGAATTACTTTTGTAATTTTTTTAACTCCTCGGGGAAAACATTTTTGATATTCTTATGGATGTCTCATTTACAAGTTTTAGCCATATTATCATGTTATAATTCATGTTATTATTATTATATGTATTTTTACCATCCCATTATTATATTCCTCAAGTTATTATTCATATTTCTTATGATCACATGTAAACTATTTCCCTTCCTTTCCCTTACTGGTCCTTATTCTCACCCTTTCCTTTGATGTATGCACCTAGGATATGAGGGAGAGTTTTTTACAAAGGATAATCCTTTAATAAAGACTTTCAGGTTTAATAGAATAATTTTTTATTTTTTCATGTATTATTCACCTTTTCTCCAAGAAACTAATAATTAAAAGTTCCACTATCTGAACCATGTAAATGAAAATTTATATAATAAAATTGTAGTATTCCACAGTTGGCATCAAATGATGATTTAGTTATTTTTGGAAATTAAGATTTGAAAACATTAGGGAGAACAATGGGGACATTCTAAAATACAATAAAACATTAAGTTATTTTGGTGAAATTTTAAATATGTGATTTCTCTGCAATGAAATCTATGTTTGGATAAGAACTAGTGGATGTAGCTCAGGAACATATGCATCTTGGGTTAATCCCTAAAAACACAACTTTGATCAAGAATCAAATATAAACTACTGCAAGACAACACTCCTTGTTTCAATCCTAGTTTGACACTCCTATAAGATATTATTGTTAACTCCTAAGATTCATTTAAATTATTATAATGGGTTAATATAAAATAAATTTTTAAAAAAATATATTTATGAAATATGTTTATGACATAAAAATTACATTAGAATTTAAATATTATTAAAAGAAACATATATCTATCCATGTTTTTATTATTTTTCAAAATTGATGAATGTTAGAGGAACCATGTAACTCATGAGAACAACAAACCATGAACACATGGAACTCTAATTGAAGCCTTAATGGAAAATTTTATTGGAGTGATAAATCAACTTATTCGAGATATGAAGAATAACATGAATCAAGCTGAGTGATATAATTCCCCTCAAATAAAAAAACATTCTATTGAATCTATAATCCATCAGCGACCACCATATATATCTGGATCTACCAGCCCATTGATAGTTGAACCGTGTATTATCTCTATAAAAAATATGTTTTAGTAATTCTTTGTTCATAATAAGAGAAAGGCACCTTGGATAGGTACTAATTATAGTGAGAATCTGATCAGTGGTTGTCTCTGCTAAAAAAGCATAAAACTAGTAAGGTTGATTGAATCTATTGTGTGGGAAGAGTTCATGGGGTGTTTTCCAAAAAAAATCTTCTGTTTGACAGGAACAACAATAGAGACGTAATTTCTAGTGCATAAGTATAATGAAAATAAAACTATGGGGAGATTTGAGATGAACATTACAAGGATTTCCCACCGCATCTCTAGCTTTTTCATGGATCCTAAGAGAATGTTTAAATGGGTTTTTTTTTGTAAAAAGACCCCATATATGTATGAATATATCCAATCGATGTGATGCATACTATTAAGAGATAGTGTGAAGTTCAATGTAGGTTGAACAACCATTTGGAGTGATGTAGGGGTCTCATAGATCAAATAAAAAGAGGAGGTAGATGGATCTAATCATTGGTAGTAACATTGATCATATAAGAGGGGGAAGAAATTGAAACATTACAAATGCAATAAATGTGGTTGGAAGTATTTGGGGAACTTATTTCTTAGTAGTGGTAAATTTTACAAGTGTGGAAGGGATGGACATGTTACTCAAAACTATTAAAGTGAGGTGAAGTCTCATCTTATCAAAACTACAAAAAAAGTTATTATAGAGGACTCCCATCCAAAAATACACTACTTCATGTGTGGAAAACTTGGGAACATTTCCAATCACTATCCAAATATAATGTTAATAGAGGGGAATAACAATCAACCTTAATAAAGTGCCAGGAACGGAGGTCATTCATTTCCTATTAAAATGGTTGAATTTAAATCTCCAAATTATGTGGTGGAAGGTACTATCATTGTTCTCTCAAGTATATCATGTACATTGTTTGATTTTGGTTTTACACATTCCATTATATCCACCACATTTAAAAAAAATATAGAATCAATCCCCAAACTACAAGAAGTATATTTATCTTTCAAGAATATTGGAGGGATTATCCAAGAAAAATAGTGTATATAAACTTTTTTAATCACATTATAGTTATCAATCTCATCATAAATATAGAATTCATTCCCATACTGAATTCGACTCTATGCTATGGTTGGACTATATCTCAAAGTGAAACACTAAGATAAACTACCAAAAAAGGAAATCTCAATAGAATGGAATAGAAATACTATGGTTTTTTAGAAATAAGAGATATATAGACTAGAGAATTATTAAGAAGTACCTCCCATTTCATTCTCTAGAGAAATGATCGGTGATGACGAAGAAGGAAATGAATGTTTACAAATTAAAATTTTCCTCATTGTGAAAGAATACATTGACATATTTTCTGAGAAGTAACCTAGACTTCCCCAAAAAGTGATGTAGAGTTGTCAATTGAACCCATTATTAGATAAAAGACTATATCAAATACCCCATTTGAAATGTAAAATGTGGAGTTGGAAGATGTAAAGAAGAAATTTCTAGATCTTTTGGATAAGGGGCTAATCTAAACATGTGTTCCTCCTTGTACATCACTTGTTATTGATTAATGTGCCTATATATTGAATAGCAAGAACATAACAAGATCATAACAAAGAAAAAGTACCATCTTCTAATGATTGATGATTTATTTGACCAGAAATATTTGTTTCAATTCATCGCTAAGATTTATCTTCGATCTGGTTAACATCAATTGTGGGGGACGAAATAACATGTTACAAAGACCAGCTTTCGATCAAGATTTGGGAATTATTAGTTTGTTGTTATTCCCATATAATTGTCTAATAATCGAATTATATTTATGGAATGGATTAATGTAGTCATTAAGGAATACCAAGATAACTTTGTGGTAGTTTTTATTAGGGATATTATGATATATTACAAAATTCATGAGTATAATGATGATTGTCTAACGGTTATATTGGAAACTCTGAGTAAGGTGAGGATATTTGTAATGTTCATAAAATGTGAATTTTGGTTATAAAAAGTTTCTTTCATGGGGAATCTTGTAACTAATGATGTTGTCTCAATTGACCCTACCATGACAGAGGTTGTTGGGGAGTGGCCACATTTTATAATAGTATGTTAGATTTGTTGTTTCCTTGGTTTAATGGGACGTTATATGAGGTTTTTAAAAAACATCATGAATTTATATTCAACTAAATGTGTTAACTAGAAAAGGGTATAAGTTCATCTATTCAAAGGATTGTGATGAATTTTTCCCAGAGCTGAGGGAAATATTTTTTACCACAAATAATATCTTTGAATTTCCATGTAATTTTTTTATACGGAATAAATTGGAGATCGGGAAATTTTATGGCATGTTATTCTGATGCCTGAAGATCCCAAAATGGGTTTTCAAGCATTTTTTATGTTACATTTAGTAAATGTTCATGTGATATTTTCTATCATGTGAACCAGTGATCATATTAAAAATATGAGGGCATGATTTATTTCATAATGCCTGAATTTTCCTTGAAATGGAATATCCTCATCCAACAAGGGCCGAAAGAATATTTTATTTTTAGACTATTCAAGAAAGAATAATAAAATAATTAAAAATAATTATTTAATTTTCATTATCATAATCGAGTGGCAGATGGAGATGATGCACAATAATGAAGATCATTAATGGCTCGTTAACTCGAAATATACGATGCATTAATGATGCCTAACAGTGACGTTGTTTCTTAAATAATACAGCACAGTGACGTGATGTTGCATCATAATTCCAACGCTATGAAGTGATCCTATTTATATTTTGAAGCACTGAGAAAATAAGGATTAAAATTTTAGAGGATTCATTGGTGAACCTCTTACGGACATCCACCCCATCAAATAATGACGAACACTGGTAGAACATCATCATCTTCGATGCCTTTCAACGATCGGCGTCGGGAAGCGACATCGACGTTTTATTCCCTCGGGGTCAAATGATGTAACATCAGACAGTATCAGAGTTAGGTGTTTTTTATTTGATGTTCTTCCCCATAATTTTCTAAAATAGAAGAACACAGATCCACCCAAAAACAAGATGATCCATGATTTGTGCATTATGTGGGAGGGTGTTTTATTCTAGGGGTTATTTATTCGGGGTCCAAATCATGGCAATGAATGATTGAATGGAAACTCCCCAAACCTCCCCCATATTTAAACCTCTAACAAGGAGGCCTCAGGTCGACACAAACAAGGCCTGATTTCCTCCGCATGTCTGTTCTTGTGGTCAGGCCCTCAAAATGACAGAAATGCTGGTTTGGGATACTTGCGGTGAAGGGGGAACTCACCGGAGTCCATAGACACTGACGGGTCGAGGAATGGACCATCGAAGCGCATCCGGTAGTCTGCTATACTCCTTGACAACACACTGGCATAGGCCGTATTGGGGAGGTGGGATAATTTGACTAGGAAATCAGGGCTTGTCATCCGTAGTGGTGAGCTGGAGGATGCGGTTCCATGAAGGGTGCTGAGTTGAGGGATGGCTGCGCCAGGCCCATCTGGATGGTTGGCGAAGTTGCATTCTGTCGACCGTAGCTGGTGGAAGGGCCCCACACATATGGGGCCAAGGGATCCGGATGTAAAACCTGGCCACTTCCTCGCTGTTCGGCACCACCGGCCACACTGCTCGGCCAGTCCCCAACAGGATGGCAGATCCCCCAGTGGACCAGGCCGGACCCGAGCCCAGTGGGCAAGGTAATTCCTGCGGGCTGGACCATCGTCAGCAGGCCAGACCCCTAACCAATGGGCGGGACCTACACCCTCATAAGTCTAGTCCTGACTACACCTAGTCATTGGGTGACCCAGAGGGATAGACCCTCGACCAACTGGCCAGGTATAGCAAGCCCTTTTCGGCCTTACCCACTAGCTAGTCCAGACCAGACCAAACTCAACCAGCACTAGGTCAAGTCGAGTCTGTCTAAATGAACCACTGTATATATGAACCTTGGGCCAGGTTGATCGGGGCGGTCTAATCAGGTCAGACTAGGCCCCATCACAACCAACCCCCTGGTTATTAAAATTCATGTATCATTCAAACCGCTCATCTGATTGGAGATCCATTTATGGTGTTTTGACAATCGTGATGAGGCAAATTTTTTGGCACAATCTATGATTACATTCTTGGAATTTGAGATGCAATGAAGGCCTTGAGGATAGTTTCTACCAACCGTGATGCATATAGAACCCTACAACTGGCTGAGACCTGAAGACTGTTGTCTTTTGGCCTAGTGTGAAGCACCACTCTGTGACTTTGTAGGAAAATGGAGGGAAGCACTTCTTTGTGACTTTGCAGGCCCATGTTACGAAATGGGGAAGAGTACCTCAATATGCCATGACAAGTGGGAAGCACCTCTCTAAGACAATGAAGGCGCATAGTACGTGATAGGTAGGGGTATCTAAAGAGTCCAAGGTTAGTGGGAAGCACCTCTTCGTCACTTGGATGGCCCACTGTACTCACCAGAGGAAGAAGTCTCTAATATCCACGGTATTAGAAAATGTGACTAGGGATGTTATAGTTATTACCCTAGCATATATCTAGTGTGAGTTGTCTTTTTTTCAGGATTTACTTTTAGGATTTTTTGTGTTGTCTTTAATTTTTGTTTCAGGGTCCCTACTAAGTACAGTTTTACTCACCCCTGCACAGACATCGCTTGCACGTGATCTGTCTTATGAAAACAACCGATGTTTCAGCATGGGTTCTTAGGGAGACGTTATTGAAATACACTACGACAGTGGACTTGGTGTCCCATGAATTGACAGGGCCTAGTATGACAATCCAGATAGAAAATACTACTTCAGTTTCCGGAAACATCACAACTCCCATGGTCAGGAGGGGTATTCTATAGATGGCCATCAAGGATTCATTTTGTACTTTCTGTTTTCAAATCATTATTGGGTTTTTATTCTGGCCTACATACCTTTAGTGTTACTTTCACACAACCTTGTTTTAGTGATATACTTGGTTTTCCCCTTTCAGTGAGTTGGGATGTGTTTGGGTGTGTGTGTGCATACAGGAACTCAAGAAAATGCCTCTCACATACAGGTTGATTCCTTTGGCGCTAGTTTTCATTCACTATCCTTCAGGAGGCATGATTGGGGTAGTCACGACCTGGGCCCCAGGGGAAGGTTCATGATGAAGTGGTATTATAGGGTGGTTGTTCCTACCATAAAAAACCGGGAGACTATTGATTTGTTTTGATGAAATAGTGTTATGTGATGCGAGATCGACTTTTAGATTTGGGGAGTCCAGTGTTGTTGTGGTGGTCGACGTTTCTATACAACATGACCTTGAATTCTATTGGTTAAATACACGAACACACTAGTCGCATTAGTGTTTCCTTTTTTGAATAAGGTTCGGCTCACCAGGTATAACCTTCAAACCATGGTACATCTTGATCAATCTCAGGATGCCTCCATGTGGACGACCAGCCAGGATCCTGACACGAGGTCATGAGGATATCCCACCTAGTGAATAGGTGTCCATTAAAGAACATGTTCTAAAGATGGCCCCACCGAGGGATGCACTAGTTCTACCACCACCTGATGGTCATCATCTTTTGGTGGTAGTTCTGACAGAGGACATTTGTAGGCTCAGTTACCTAAATGAGTCTCAGAGATAGAGACCTCCCAGGTCGCAGGGAGAGACAGATCATTAGGTCATTGAGGACTAGCTGGAGGCTATGACATGTGACATCCATTTATTGGAGACACTACATGACCAGATGGTGATCTTGGTAGAGAGACTTCATTGGGATCCATAGGGAGATGATGGAGTTTGACCATCTAGACCCTGGATGAGGCGAACCTCACATAGGTTGACTTATATTGGATTTTCAGAGGGGTGTTTTTTCCAGAACCTTGAGCTCTATGTGCATCCAGTAGCTTCTTCACCTATAATAAGAAAACATGATGGTGCCTGAGTACTCAGAAAGGTTCAAAAAGCATTCCCGCTACTCCACTGATATTGTGCAAGTCACTTTCTTCAAGGATTGAGACTTTGAGAAGGGACTCAAGAAGGAGTTCAGGGATTCAGTGGTCTCTATCAGTATACCTACCAAGGTCAGGGTGATAGACAGAGCCCTTCGGATGGAACACTTCTTGGGAGAGCAGGCGCCAATAGATAGAGCTTCTAGAATACCCCAAGCGACAAATTCTTCAGTATGTAGTAGAAAGTAGACACATGGTCCCAAGAAGGCTTGGACATTCAAAGGCTGACCCCAGGACACAGGTTCAGCAGCATGAAGATCACATTCCAGAAGGAGTCAGATGGGGTCCAGGCTTTACAACTCATGCAGCGAGTGGGACACATGGCGCGTTACTTCTTGTTTGTCCCTACATATGACCATCATATGGTTGATGGAACACTAAGTCAGTGAAAGTGGTTTGTACGAGGTGGTATGTAGGGAGGTAGGTGTGGTAGTGGAGCCGGCCAAGCAATAGGTGTTGTGTGACGGTTCGAGGTGTTACTGCCACCTCCCCCAAGTGTTCCACCCAAAACTTAGGGAGAAGGAATATAGGGGCATGATCTCTTCCAGGAATTATTGTCTTATGACCATGGCACTCTAGAAATGATATGTTTTATGATCTATGTTTTCTAAAACCAGGAAACAGTACATATAGACACAGGTTCCAGTCACTCATTCCTTTCCATTTCTCTCGTTTAGAGCTCAATGATTCTGGAGGAGTTGTTGTCTTCATCTTTAATGATTGAGACTCTTATGGGAAGGGATTCTATGATTACACACTGGTTCCGGTAGTGTGAGATTACTCTAGGAGGTGAGAGATTCCGCTTGGATTTCCTAATAGAAGCATCGAGCCCTTACGACTTCATATTGGCATGTACTGGTTATCCATAGTCCATGCTCATTTCAACTATTTTAGGCTTACAGTGTCGTGCGTACGTTGAGATGGAACTATGTTTTCCTTCACTGGAAAGAAGGAATCCCTTGGAATGTAAGACAGACTCACTCAGTGTAAGGTGTATCTGATCACAAACACGTTGTATAACCTCAACTTCAATGTAGTAGAGGAGAGGATTCCAAGCTTTTCTATAGTGGTGGATGAGTACAATGATGTTTTTCTTGATGAGGTTGTTGGGATACGTCCTCATAGAGAGGTATAAATCTATATCAACATGTACCTCGGGACAACACCGATATCCACCCCAGCTATCGAATAGCTCCGATAAAGATTTGTGATCTGAGGGTATAGCTGGAGGACTTGCAGGGGGTGGGGTACTTTGGAACCATCATTTCACCATGGGAATCTCCATTGATTTCTTCCAAGAAGCCATATGGTAGTTTGAGTTTGAGCATGGTCTTACGACACCTAAACAAAGAGACCATTAAAAAAAGTTCCCACTGCAAAAAATTGATGAACTATTTGACCAGCTGAAGTGAGTGAGTGGTTATCAATGATACAACTCAGATCAGGCTATCACAAACTCCATTTACGAGATTAGGATGCACTAAAGACAGCCTTCATGTGGATTTATGGACACTAAGAGTTTCTAGTGATACCATTTGGCTTGACCAATGTCCTTGAAGTGTTGATGGGCCTCATAAACAGGGTCTTCCAGCCATACCTCGACCAATTCATCAGGGTATTCATCGATGACATCTTGGGGTACTCATATTCATAAGTGGAGCACATTGTACTATTACTGATAGTCCTAGATACAATCCGAGAGCACCAAATTTATGGTAATCTCTTGAAGGGTTATTTTTGGATTCAGAAGGTCCATTTCCTAGGACATGTCATCTTGGAGGTTATAGATGTAGTAGATCCAGTGATGATAGAAGTTGTGCTTTCATGGGAGCCACCAAGAAGCATGACTGAGGTTTAGTGCTTCTTGGGGCTGTGTGGCTACTAATGGAAGATTGTTCATGACTTTTCCCAGGTAGAGGAACCCTTGTCGGCATTAACACAGAAGTGAAAACCCCTCGTTTGGATGGAGAAATATCAACAAAGTTTCTAGGAGCTGAGGCAGAGACTGAATAGTGCCCCTCATATTGATACTACCAAAGGAGGGCATTGGGTAAGTAGTCCAGTATGATGCATCAGGGAAAAGGCTCAATTGTGTCCTAATGTAGGAGCGATCGGTGATCACCTATGGCTAGCGACAGTTGAGGCATCATGTGTATAACTAAGTGACTCATGACCTGGAGTTCTTAGCAGTGGTCTTTTCCTTGAAGATGTAGCGACACTACTTGATGGTTTAGTGGTAAACACTTTAATACAACCACGAGAGTCTCTAGTATATGTTATCCCAAATGGACTTGAACCTGAGACATTGGTGACGGATAAGGTTTCTCTAAGACTATGATTTTGAGAAAGTCTATACTCTTAGAATGGGCAACATAGTGGTAAACACACTTAGTCAGAGGACTGAGTTGCAGCTACTCTGTGAGGTGATAGAGCAATTAAACATGATGAAAATATCATTCTTCGATGATGGTGAAGCTTCTTACCTATAATCGATGACTGTTACTCCACCAATCTTACATCGAGTCAGGGAGGCACAACTTAGGGATTTTCATTGTGAGTGCTGACATGATCATATATCCTTAGGGAAAGTTCCTAATTTATTTTCAATAGGTGGGGAGCATGTCATCCTTTCCAAAGGACGCATCATAGTGCCGGTGAAATTTCTAGAGAAGGTGTTGAGGGAGTTCCATACATCCCCTTCAGCAGTGCATCATGGTGTGGAAAATTTATACTAGGACCTCTTGAGTCTATACAGGTGGTCAGGGATGATGAAAGCATTGGATGAGTGTGTTTCACAATGCCTCACTTGTCAGTAAGTGAAGGTTGAGCACCGAGTCCCAATAGGCTTAAATCATCCACTTGAGGTACCAGAGTGGAAATGATATGATATCACATTATAATTTGTGACGAGTTCACCACATACGTTTAGAGGTCACAACTCTCTCTAGTTTAATGTTGACAAACTCATCAATTCAGATCCTTTACTACCAATCGAGGAGCAGGGAAATGTAGAGGGTTTGGGACACCTCTACGTCTGGATGATAATTCGGCTCCATGGGGTGACTTTGAAAATCCTCTCCGATAATTATGCTCTCTTTACATCCTGGTTGTGGAAGGGATTACAAGAGGCAGTCGGGATATATCTACACTTGGTCATAACATTTCATACCCAGATGGATTTTCAAACAGATCACACCATACAATCCTTGGAGGAAATTCTTCATTCTTGCTTCTTTGACTTCATCATAGTTGGAAGGACCACCTACCAATAGTGTAATTTTCAAACAACATCAGATATCACTCTACCATTGGAATGCCACCATTTGAGGCCATTTACTTGTGGCCTCGTAGATCACCCTTATGGTGTATTGACCCAGGGGATTATGCACTCAAGGGTCTAGAGTTTTTACGTGATACCACCAAGAAGGTTTGGATCACCCTAGAGAGGATGAGGACTACATAGTGTATGTAGAAGTCTAATATTGATACAAGACAGAGACACTTGTAGTTTGAGGTGGGAGATCTTGTGTTCCTTCAAGTCTCACCCTTACGAGGATTGCGAAGATTTGGATTAGGATACAAGCTATCTCTGTGGTTCATTGGGCCATTTCATATCCTGAGTAGAGTTTGTGAGGTGTCATATCACCTATCTCTCACCCCTATATGCACAAGGTACATGATGTTTTCCATGTGTCACAACTGAGGAGGAACGTGAATGATCCGTCTAACTTCATCGACTTGGCGAGCTAAACATTGATGATGGGGTGACCTATGGAGAGTTCCCAGTGCAGATAGTGGATCAGGTCCTAAGTGTGAGGTTGATTCCTCTAGTACAAGTCTGATGGAAGCACAAGAATCTCTAGGAGATCATATAGGAGTGTAAGGCTTAGATTCATGCTCAATACCCCCATAATTGTTTTAGTTCCTGTTTTGGATTTTTGGACGTAAACCCTATGGTGGGGAGAATGTAAGGCCTAAGGATTTCTATGTAATTTTGTTTAATTAATAAGGAATTATTTTGAGATGGAAAAAATCAACGACACGTGATTCTGAGGACTCGAGATCCTGAAACGCGTCTTTAAAATTTTTTAAGGTACATTCAGTAAATGTGTGAGGGGATATTCTAACTTTTGAACTCATGATCAGATTAAAAATTTGAAGGAACCATTGGATTCATAAGACATGGATTCGCCTATAATTGACTTAACATCTTACAAAAAGGGTTGGATTAAAAAGTTTTTTTTGAAATTTTAAGAATGAATAATATAATAATTTAAAATAACTATTTTATTTTATTTCTCATGATTGAGTGGCAGACACCGACTCTATGGGGAAGCGACGAGGTGTCGACGATGTAAATTAATGATGCTCATTAATGGATCTTTAACTTGTAGCGTAATGTCTCTTTGTTGACACGTAACAGGGAAGATTTTTATTAAATAAAATAGTGTAGAGATGCGATGTCACATCATAATGGAAAAGATATAACATGATCTTATTTATAGTTTGATGCATTGGTGAAATAAGGATTAAACATTTGGAGGATTCTCTGGAGATCCTCAGATGGACATCCACCATAGTGAAGAATGATGAACATGGATGGAATATCATCATATTTGATTCCATTTGATGATCAGATCCAGTAAGAAAGATCGATGCCTTAATCCCTCAAAGATGAATGTTTCAACATCGTACATTAAAAGAAGTTGGGGTATTTGATTTGACGTTATTCTACAACATTTTTTAAAAACGAAGAACATGGATCAAACCATGAATAGGTTGATCCGTAATTTGTGTGTTATGAGGGAAGGAGTTTTATTCTCAAGGTTATTTTTTCGGGGTCCAAATCATGGCCTGGAATAATTGAACAGAAAAACCCCGAACCACCTATGTATTTAAACCTCTAATGCGGAAGCCCCATGCTAACACGAACAAGGCCTGATTGCTTCCTCATTTGCGTTCTTACTGAAAACACCCTTGAAGTGATGGAAAGGTATTTTTGGGGTCCTCGAGGTGAAGATGGTACCCCCAAAGGACATAGATCTTGAATCTTGAAGAAAAAACCAGCACAGTGTGTCTGGTGGTCCACTAAACTCCTTGTTGACGCGGTCGAACAAGTTACTGCTTGCCTTAAGGGCTATGTGGAGGATCATACTCACACCGGTGGGCCACATTCACCAGGATGTCATGGCTCATCCATCACAGCAGTGTGCTAGAAGATGTGGTGCCAGGTGGGTTGTCACCTGGAGGGATGGACCATGCCTCGACTATCTAAACGGCAGGCAAAGCACGGTCTGTCGTCCATGGTGGGTGGAAGGGCCTCAAGCATGTGTGTCTAGGGGGAGCCGAATGTGGTAACTAGGCCACGTCTTGGCTGGCCTGCACCACTGGCCATACCGTGAAGCCGATCTCCAGCTGGAGGGTCGAGCCCCCAGCGGGCCGGGCCATGCCAGGGGGCTAGACCTGCATCAGTAGGCCAGACCCACCCCCACATCGGGCATGGTCGAACTATACTGGGTCGGTGGGCGACCCGGTGGGATGGACCCTCAGCCGACCGGGCTAGGTCCGGAGAGGCCTTTTAGGACTATCCCACTGGCTAGGATGGACTAGACCAACCTTTACCCACACCAGCTCGAGTCGAGTCTGTCTAAATGAATCAGGGTATGTAGGACCCCTGGGCTGGATTGGTCGGGTCAGTCTAACTAGGTCGGACGGGGTCCCATAGCAACCGAACCCTTGGTTACTAAAACACATATATCTTACAAAATTCTTGTCTAATTGACGAGCCATTTGCGGTGTTGGGACCCTCTTGACATGTAAGGTCTTTTTTAACACTCTATGATGACATTCGTGGACGTTGACATGGGACAAAGATCTTGAGAAGCGGTTCTCCGAAGCGCACTATGTAAAGAAAATTACCACTGCATGAGACCTGAAGACTACTGCCTTCTGGCCCATAGGGAATCAACTCTATGTGACTTTGTAGGCCCACAGTGGGAGGCACTTATCTATAACATTGTAGGCCCATTGTACAGGATAAGGATGAGTACCTCAGTTGGCCATGAATAACAGAAATCACCTCTCTGTGACTTTTCATGTACACGGTATGCGATGGGGAGTTGTACCTAAACAATCAAAGGTTAGTAGGAAGTACCTCTTCATGACATGGAATGCCAACTGTACTCGCTATAGGAGGAGTTCTCTAGCAGTCGAGGTGTTTGATGATGTGACAGATGATGTTACTATTACAACACTAGAATATATAAGGTGTGAGTTGTCTTATGTTTTGTGCTTTACATTGAGGACTAATTATTTGGGCTTTCCTTTTTTGTTTTGGGGTCCCTACCGAGTACTGTGTCACTCACCCCAGCAAAGGCTTCACTCACATGTGTTGTGTCTAGTGTAGACAATCAGAGTTTTGATAGGGGTGCTCAGAAAGAGCAGACTGAGGGATGCGACGACAGAGGACTTGGAGGCCCAGGACTAGGTGGGGCATAGTAGGACTAGGCAGACATGTCATACTACTTTGGCTTCTAGTAGCTTCACTACTCTCATTATCAAGTGGGATTGTCATCAGATGGCCATCAGAGTTTCCTTGGTTTAATTTCTATGTTCACATCTTTATTTGGGTGGTATTATGGGCACTTACTTTCTTTTGTACTTACACAGAACCTTGTCTTAGTGATATACTTGTTTTCCCCCATTCAGTGTGTTGGGATGTGGTTGGATGTGGGTGAACATAAAGGTACTCATGAAAATTCCTCCCACTTATAGGTTTATGTCATCGGTGAAAGTCGACATCCCCTAGAAATCGAGAGGTGGGATTTGGGTAGTCAAGACACGGGACCTGGGGGATGGGCCGTGACTCCACTCCTGTGTTAACTCTACCCTCCATCAGAGAAGGATTTTTTAATTTAAGATTTTCATCTCTAAGTGGACTTGTGTGTATCCCTAGTAAAATGAAATGTTGACTGCTTATGCATCTCTATAGTTGAATCATCATGGTAATGATTATCCTATGCATGACCTAGAGTTTGTTTTAGTTGTTTTTTCTTTAATGACATAGAGGCACTACCTTAATGGGCATAAATGTGATATATACACAGACCACCAAATTTCTAAGTATAATTTTACCCAAAAGTATTTGAACATGAGACATAGGAGAAGGTTTGAACTTCATAATGACAATGATTGTGCAATTTATTATCACATAATAATATAAAACAATGTCAGAGATGTATTCTATCATAATGTCACTATTCTACAAAAAATGATGAATTTTCATGGAGATCCTTTGACCATAGACCTAGTAATACTAGACATGGGAATTTTAAAGGAATTAATATCATCATCCTAATCCCAATTTATTTCTCAACCACGTTTACAAGAAAATATCAATAATTCTCAACAAGTGGATCCTTCATTGAAAAAGAAGACATAGGTTTTATGTAATGGTAAGTTTATTGATATCAATATTGATCAAGAACGCGTATTGAGATTTAATAAAAGACTATGTTTTCTCTATTTTACATAAAAAATGATTTAGCCATTGGAAAAATATCATATATCTACTTTTGATATACATCATATAATCCTAAAAAATTATAAGGACCTTCAAGAAAGGATGAGAACATGATCAATGGAATTTAAAGTGGGGGTATACTCAATAAAACCTATTAGTTGGGTTGTAATGCAATAATATCATCCATTCGGGTATTAAAATGGAACCCTATGAAGCTCTTTATAGGAAGTGATATAGAACTCCAACTCATTGGGATGATGTTAGTGAGAGAAGGATTCTTGGTCTTGGTCTAATCAAAGATGTCATAGAAAAGGATCAGACATTCCATCAACAAATTATGTATGTTTAGAGTCAAAAGAACAACTTTGTTGAAAACCATCAAAGGGATGTAGATATTGATTTTGGAGACAATGTCTTCCTTTGAATTTCACCTTGGAAAAGAGTCATGTGATTTGGGAAGAAAGGTAGGATTATCCCTAGGTACATTGGACCCTATAAATCCCATGATTACATAAGATTGGCGGCCTATTTTCATGCACTTCCACAAAATCTAGCCCATGTTCATGATGTCTTCTAGGTATAACCTTTGAGGAAGTAAATACTTGACCCTTCACACGTTCTGAATCCAGATGTGGTACAACTAGAACATGACCTTTCTTCTAAGGAGAAGCTAGTGGAATTCATAGAATGTAGAAATAGGGTTCTACAAAAAAGACTACCCACCTCAGCAATGTGTTGTGTAGGAACCATATATTTGAAGAAAAATGTTGGAAAAAGATGAGACAATGAGGCATAATTACCCGCATATTTTCTCAACATGGAGAATAAGTTGAAATTTCAGAGATGAAATTTCATAATGTTGGAAGAATTTACGACCCAAATATTTTGGGTGATAATTGTTTACTGAAAATATGTTTTTTATTATTTGAATACAACAAAACAAGATCTATTTAATAATAAAGTGAATATAAAGGGAAATGTGACCATATGGTTTTGACTAATATTTAAGCATTAGTAAATTATGATCATTGGTCAATATGATCATTGGAAACTATTCTATTTGTAACAATTTTGACATAATAATTATTGTATATAAGTAAAATTTAACAAATGATAATTGATACAGAATGAATAGTCGATGTCCTTAACTAGTACTGTCATACAGTTAGAAGATCATACATATGAACATGAGAGGGAGGTTTCATCATTTGGTTTGGACATTTCCTAATCCCAATCTGCGCTTCAACAAGTGAATCATAAACCAAATCACCAACCCAATAATTTCATGTTATTAGATATTACCAATCAGTCGATTCTAGTCGAGGAACCCCATGAAACTACAACCACCAGAAACCATACTCGTAGGGCCTATGTGGGCATAGTACTGGGTTATGTGTTGAGTCTTTAGTCATTTAAAGCATATTTCCATTTTTAAAATTAAATTATTATTCCATAAATTTTATTTTTTGAAGATATTTTCTTAATATAAAATAATTATGAATAAGATAAATTTAAATTTTCGGAGATAAATTATACATTTTTGAAACATATCAATTTTTATAGTATACTAATTTATTATGAATAATGTTTATTTTAACAAAATATCATGATAAACACACTCTTGCTTAATTATAATGGAAAAATAATCTTTTTCAAGAGTCTGGAATTTTTCTATTCTTTTTCAATCCACTATTAGTATTAAAAAATAAAGATTTTTAAACGTAAATTTTATAATTATCATCATTATATAATTATAAGTAAAAATATATAACATTTTTTAAATAAACACATTGAAATTAGGTTGTGGTGAATTTATGAGAAATTTGTAAAATACATTATTTTTTCGTGAATAGTAAAAATATAGTTTGCATTTTTTGGTATGTTTAATGACATCATAATTATTTCCAAATGATGTAACAACTAAAGAACCAAAAAAACAAGTTATAAAATGATCTAATTTTATCGAAAACTATTATTTTAATATATTTTAATCAAATTACAATTATATAATTCACTTTCCAAATTCTAAAAAGGGAAAACAATGTTCAAAATTTTAATTTTGTTAAAACATTAAATTTCTATTCAAAAATAGGTAATATTAAATGATGGTCAGTTATATTGTATTAAAATGTCATAAAAGGCGTCCAATTTGTCTAATACCTTAGTAAATTTCCATTTTCATTCCCATGGTTCTTTATTTACCACTACCATGGTGTCCAATGTCTTTATTTAGAAATTAATAAAAAAACTTCAACTTTTTCTTCAAATATACCCATTTCATTTTTCCTATTAATTTCCTATTTGAACTTCATGATGCTCTGGTAGTATTACTTCTCAATGAATCCTTCCATGGTTTCCCAAATCCCTTAAGGTCCTGATCCTCATGTCTTAGGAACTGCACGTCATGTTAGGGAAATCTACACTTCTCTTTTCCATTTGTGTTCCTTATTTATGTGGTATGTTTTTAAAATTTAAATACTATGTTATTATGTAAAATATATTTTATCCATTTAATATAATAATATTAATTTATTAATTTTATACCTCTATACCCTCACTTTTTACCAGTTTCTTAAACCATGTTTCATACTTGTTATACTACTGATTTTACATCTCATGATTTCTCTCCTCTCCTTAAGAAATTTAATTTTATTTTCTTTATGTGAATACCAGAACCTCATCAGTTTATAGTTTTATTCACCAAGATGTAAAAAATCTCAATATTATTCTTTTATTGACATAGAAAACCTATATTCCCTTTACTTTGGTTCTAAATGACATAAAGATCTTATCTTTAAGCACCTTTTAAAACATCATGATTTTTATATGAAACCCACAAAATTTATTCTCCATTGGTTATTTATGAAAAGTTTTATTATGAGATATATGGATTAAATTAATTAATAAATGTGAAGGTTGCTCATATGTAGTGATCCAATGCTATGGGTAATGAATTTAACCTCTAGATATGAACTATTTTATGATATTTTAGTGAATGACTTTGGTAATTTTTTAGACACCTCGGTGACAAACCATTGTGATATTCTAATGAATGCAACATTACAATTTGTATTATAAAATTTAAATGTTATGATTAATTTTATTATTATTATAGGCCTATTTCCTAATTATTTTTGATATTCCTATAATATTCCTCTTGATCCCATGTAAAATGTTTCCCTTAACATCCATTAATAGACCTAATACTAACCATTTCCATTAATGTATCTCCTTGAGTTACAAGATGAAATAAATGTGATCTGCATAAACCTATGATGAAACCTTAAAAGTTGAATAGAGTAATATTTTATTTTTCTTATATTTTGAATCATTCTTCTATGAACCTAAACATTAAAATATCCTATATTGGTTTTTCGTAAATGAATGTTTATGTAATAAAAAGTAGGGATCCAATAGTATATTTAAATAGTTACATGGTATTAAATACTAGAAAAAAGGGAAATTTATATAGTAAAATACTATGGAAATGGGTCTGAAAACCATGTTCTTAGCCTACGACCATAGTTTTTCCCAACTGTGGGTGCTATCATCATGGTAGTAGGGTCCGGCCTATTTCCAAAACATTAACCGATGTAATAGGCCAAAAAAATTTCTATAGTGGCAGTTGACCAATACCCATGATTTAAACCATGTTTATATGTGATATTGCCACAATAGAAAACCATGGAAATATCCTTGGTAAACCATGGAAATAGACTAATAAAATATGTGCCAAGCAGGTTTTGATCCCTACACCTCCCCTTTACGTATCAGCAACCTCACCACCACACCATAAAATACTTTTAATATATATATATAATGAAATAAATTAATAAAACCCCTAAAAATAGCCTCAAAATAGTGGAAATATATCTTCCTACAATTTTATGGTTGGAAATTATTTTCCTCATGGATTTGTGGGAGACCTATAGCCACAGTTTTGAAAAATCAGGCCTATATCCCTTAAAAATGGCATATAGCCACTGTTTTGAAAACCATTGTTATAGCCCACATAAAACAAAAATATTTTCACGGTATTAAAATTGTGGCTATAGGTACATGGTAGTATCTTTTTTCTAGTTCTGATTTATCATATTAATATAACTATGGAATGATAAAATAAAATTTTCATTCTTCCCTTTATTGTCATTGAAAAAAGGAATCATTACTCTTGCTTACAATAGACTAATGTCTCTATGACTGTAAAATAGTTCATTTCTCATTACCACTAATAATTATTAATATAAAATATATAAATGATGTATAATAATGATAATTATTTTTTTATTAATATTTTTAATATTATTTAATTATGATCTATTATACCATAGTCATCCTACTATATACATTTTTAACATATAAATTGAAAACCATAAAAACCTCGTATGCGAAGTTAAATGATTAGAAAATTGTGTAGAGCATGGAAAAAAATATTAATAGATTTAATTTTTTTGAAAAAAGTTTATAAAAAAGTAAATAAATAAAATAATTTTATAATTCAACAATTTAATGAATGTACATGAGAAATTGAACTCAAGTCAATAGAAATTTTTCAAGAAAATATTATATTAATGATTTTTTTTCCAACTCTTTTTCTACCATATACATATTTTTTAAATTATATTATGGATTTTTTTATGGTAATAAAATATTATAAAGATAGTTTTTGTCTCCTTTAATATTATATAAATTATATTCAAAAGAAATCATTTTACATGTTTTATACTAAATGTTTTTATATAATTACAGAAAAATGTTCCTCTTCAATAAATACGCTGACAATAACATTTCTCACCACCATAAAAAATATTTTATGTTTTTATTCCAATAAAATATCTATTTTTGTATTGAAATAAAATCCATCATTGCCGGTTTTGGGGTATTTTGGTATTAAAAATGGGTTCTAAAAATAAATGTTCATGTTGATATCCAAAATTATTTATCATACATGTACAAACTATTTTTTCATGGTTTTATGATGAATATTTTCAGGATTAAAATATATTTTTCAATATATTTTCATTGAAAATTATTAATATGATGGATTTAAAACTAGAATTTCAAAAAGGTGTGCCCAATATAGATTATATTATGTTCTTTCCTGGATGGAATTTGGTAATCCTAGTATATCTTATATGCTGGTTTCTCCCAGAAAGTGCTCCATTACATTGGGTAATGATTATGTTCTTTGAAGAAATATATTTTAACTAGTTTTTTAGTTATTCTAATTATAAGGGTTATTTTAAGGGTTATAGAAGGATTATATGGAGATGGTGTCCCAATGTACTAACATGAATTTTATATGTTTGATAATTAGTTTTCATCTAAATTTATTGATTTCAAGACCTAAGATGATGATCTTTTAGAGGAAATAATATAAGAAATTTTTGGGTTAAAATGAGTGTTTTAGTAAATTTTAAATTTATAAGTTATATTTTTTTCATGAGAAAACTTTATTTATTGTTTTTATTTCAATTAATGATTTTCATTTGTTCATCGCAGGTTTTAAAAAAAATTATAGGGTTTAAGAATGGGTATTAGAAAAGAGGAAGTCATATTGAATGTTTTGAGGATTTTTCCTGAAAATAAATCATGTTTTATTTTAAATTGTTTATATTTCTAGAAGGAATAAAATTGATTAGCTTTGTCAACTTTTTTTACATATGGTTTTTTATGTATGTATTTTGAAATAACAATATAAAATTCCAAAATTAAAATTTCATCAAGAATTTATGAAAATCAATTATAGTTTAAAGTCACTAGAATATGTAATGTTTATGGTTGGATTCTTACATTTGTTATTAGGGAAAAGGTTTTGATAAATTTATGGTTTAATATAATGTTAACAGAGTACCATTAAAATATATTACCTAATGGTTATGTTTCAATGATATTGCATTTTATGATTAAAATATTTCATTATCTAAAATATATTTACATAAAAATATTTTCTTGCAGGAACATGGGAGGTTTTTTGTATGAAGGAATGAAGTGCATGATATCCTTCAAAATAATTAACTTATTATGGTCATAATTGGAACAATGAATCTTTATGTAGTGATTTATTTGTTGATTCAAGTTATAAATACTTGTTTTTTCCATGCAAGAGAGTTTCCTGATCTACCATAGATGATCATGACTATAGTAATTAATTTTATGGAACAATTTCCACTAGAATTAATTGGATCTTCTAACCTAGTGGTAGATAAATGATGGATCAAGGCCTTAGAGAATATATTTTTAGTTGGGGGTTGTTTAGGTCATAAATAAATTACCCTTTCAATTTATCATTATGATGGCTAATTTTATTGATGGTTGAATTTGGTTAATATTTCCCAGGATTGTTATGAAAATTATTTCATGTAATGAGAAACATTTTAGAATATTTTCCTTGAGAAATTTTTCTCTAGGTTGTTTCGACTCAAGTTGGATGAAATCTTCTAGGAATTAACAAGACTATTCAAGTATGTAAAATATTTCCTCTCATATATTGATAGAATTATTATTCAGTTTTTCAAAATGGTTAAACCAATTTATTAATGTTAATTATATTACTGGGAATTCAATATTTGTGAAAAAATTGTCCAGAGTGATGATAAGGTAGAAAGGGAGTTCAATAATGATCATATTTTCCATTAAAACATAATAAAAAACATTCTGGATGGAAGTTAATGGGGAATCATTTTTCAAGAAAATATGGTGGAATAAAAATTGAGTTGTCATCTTGTGATAAATGTGGAAAAAACAACTGAGGGAATACTTGGTATATTCTGGAATTTTTTATAGGTGTGGTAAGTTTGGTCCCATGATTCATGGCTATAAATAAAGATTAATGAACCTTAAATTCATGGGTAAAAAATAGCAACCCATCTGTGAGATTTTCTAGTTGCAATGATTTGTTTAGTTATGATAACATGTGTTTGAAGTGAGTTACTTCGAATGAAAATCATCAAGACGGAAATAAAAAAGTTTTCTAATAATCAAGTGATACAACTATGGTTGGTGAAGGATTATCTAATGAAGTGTTAACATATATGTAACTAGTTTATTCAAATTATACAACTCGCTATTTTACTTTGGATCATCACATTCCATCATTTTAGATAAATTTGGTTATGAAATGGGAATATTACTAATTGAATTATTGTAATTATTTTGGATGAAATATTAATGAAACCAATATTTATAGGAATGTTCCTATTATTATATATTGAATGATCTTCCTTACATATATTGTTGATTATCTCAAGGTTTAGTTTGATATTATTTTTTTACGGCATTGTATTTTAGTTTATCATATTATGTTATATTTAAAAAACAAGAAATCTTTGCAATGATTTAACACCTTAGATAATATGTCTTTGACAAGATAAATTAATTAGAAATCTTACAGAGAGATATTTAGCACACATTGTTGAAATTAATTAAATTTTTTAGATTACTGATTCCCTAGTAGTGAATTAATAAATAGATGTTTTTATTGAGAAATTTATTGATTTAATTATCAATCCAAATATTTCTTTTAGTGTTTATGTAGTGGAAAATGCTAATCGAATTTCAAAACCCCTAAATTGAATTGTTCCAGTTGAAATTTTGGAATTGGAAAATAATATATAGAACTTTGTAGATAATGGTATTGTTCATCATAGAACATCACCACGGTGTTCTCTTATCTTTTGTGAAAAAAATAATGATTTTTACATGAGGCTTTTCATTGATTAAAGGGTATTCAGTAATATCACTATTAAGAAAGGGTATCATTTTCTCAAATCAATGATTATATGATCAAATACATAGATCTCACTATTTTTTGATGTATTTTCTAATGTTAGGGTACCATCTGTTTAAGGTGGTAGTTATGAAATTAAAAACACATGGGTTCAGACTACACATGATCTTTATCTAATTTTATTTATGCTTTTTAGGTCGACTAATTCACTATATATATATAAGCATCTTAGGAATTTATTTTCCCACAACAATATAAATAAGATTGTGGTTATGCTTAATACTGGTATATTAGTGTATTCTGAACATCATGGTGATCATGAATGAAAATAATTTTCATGGTAAAAATTATAAGAAAATAAACTATATGGGAAATTTAGTAAGAATTAACTTTTGTTGAAAAATGTTCATTCTTTGGAAACATTTTTTCAAATTATGGGATAATATATTACCCAACAAAAAAATTAATTTAATATAGAATGAAAAAGACGCAAAAATTTATCTTAAATTCTATGTTTTCATCTATTATAATAATACTAAATTCTATTTATTGAAAACATATCTTGGTTATCTAGAAAACTAACATAGATAACTAAAAATTTAGTTAAATTCGTCTACTCAAATGAATATGATATTTCATTTTAGGTACTAAAAAGAATAATAGTTCATACAAAAGTTTTTACCAATCCCTCTAGAAGTGGTAATTTTTTCATCACAAATAAATATTTTTTAAAAGGACATGGTTTTTTTCAAATGTAGAATGATCAGGTAATTTATTATGCTTCAAGGAAATATAAACCACATGAGTTAAACTTCTCTACACATGATCTTTATTTTTTGGTTGTAGTTATTGATTTAAAAAAAATGGAATTATTATTTTCATAGCATAAAGTGTGAAATATATAATGATCAAAAAATATTGAACTATATATCCACTCAGAATAAATTGAACATCAGATTGAGAAGATGGATAAAAATGATCTAGGATTATGATTGCAGGATTCATTACCATCTTAAAAAATTAAACAATTTGGGTGATTCTTTTAGTGAGATAAATAATTCTTCATTAACTTTAATCTATTTGAAACATGAAATTTTTTAATTATTTTATTAATATTTTCTTTAATATTTTTTATTTACGGAAATATACTATTTTTTAGGTTTTAGTTTAGTTTAATTTGACATAGATTAATAAGAAAACTCAGAAGAATGATCATTCTTTTTAGGAAAAAATAGAACTCATTATGAATATTATTTTTCCTTGGTATAATTTTTTTGAAGAAGGTATTATCATATTTGGAAAAATATTATGTATTCATTGTGATTTATAATTGAAGAGAATTGTTTTTCGTGGATCTCAAAGTTATAAATTTTCTAATCACCATTATAGAATTAAAATATACCAATACCATTAAGAGTATTATTAGTGGGATAGTTTGAAAATAGATATAACTAAAATTAGCTAGAAATGTTTTAATATTTAAAAGTTTAAAGTAGAATGAAATTAAATAAATGAAATGATTTACCAGATTCCAGAGTTTTAGTAGAAATGGGATAATATATAAATGGATTTCACAGGGGGTTTGACAAATACATCTCAAGTTGAGAATGTGATTTGAGTTATTATTGATCAATTAACTAAATATTCACATTTCCATGAAATTTTAGATAATATGTATTTGGATCATTAATCTCAACTATATCTTTAGAATATATTCAAGAAACATGTAGTTCCTCTCTCTATAGTATCAAACTGAGATCCCTAATTTACTTCTAATTTTTGGAAAGTACATAAGAAGTTGTTGAAAATTGAATTAAATTTCATTATAGCATTTTAGCTAAAATGGATTATTAGTCTATGTAGCATATTCAATCCACAGAATATTTTATTTGTTCATATACAATGTATTAAAATGGAATTTCAGACCATCGACTTCATTTGGTTTAGTTTTCTAATAATAACAAATTTCATTCCCTTATATTGATGAAAACATATGAGGCATTATATAGAAAGTACTATCTAAAATCATATTTATATAATAATGTATGAGAAATTATGTTTATGAAAATATATTTGGAAGAGGAAATAGATGATTAGGTGTACTTGATTCAACAAATTATGAGGGCCACTCAGGGAAGATAGAAATGTTTTTCAGATAATAAGAGAGAATATCTTTCTTAAGAGGTAGTTGATATGATTTTATTAAAGTATCCCTATGGAGAAGTATAATGTGTTTTGGAAGAAAATGTTGTTATATAAAAAATTAATAATATCAAATGAAATCATGAAAAATATTTAATCATTTTCATACCGAGTAGACTTGCTTATGAAATTATCCCAGATACACAATGTTTTTTAGGTATTGATGTTACGAAAATATATCCCAGAATGATCTCATGTTTGGATACCTGAAGTATAATAGATGGAAGAAAATTTTTTATGTGAAGAATAGTGTATAAATATTCTTTACTATTGAAATCAACTGTTATTGAGTATGGAGATTCAAAAATTTAAGGATTTAGGAAAAACCATTATAGAAAATAAAGCATCATGCGAATCTAAAACTAGTGTGATGGATGAATATCACCACTTGTTTAATAAGTGAATAAAATCTTGAGGTAGAAATTTCCAAAATTTTTTAAGAATGTGAAAGCATATCTAATCATTGTAAAAATAATTTTCATGTTTATTAACATTATTATATACTTATTTTCATTATAAAATATTGTGTAACTATTAAATAAAAAACAGATTTAACCAAACTCTTTCCATGTAAATTTTTGATATTGAAGTTTAATTTATAAATAAAAAAATTCATATTTTTTAAAATAATTTTTTATTTTTCAATCATCATATAAAAAATTATCTGATTGTGGTATTTATGTATTTTTTAGAAAATATTTATTTTTATTTGAATAGTATACAAAAATGATTTTAATAAAATTGTCATCATTATTAAATTAATTAATTAATTTAGAATCACCGTTATTTTTTGAATATTAATTAAAATTAAATAAGTATTTTCCATTTATATATAATAAATTTAAATACATTTGAATTAACTTTATAATTGACATTATTAAAAATATATTTTATGGATTAAAAAATCATTTTCCTTAAACTATTATGAATTGAATAATGTCTCTCCATTTTAACTAATAAAAATAACCCATAATGGGGAATGGTTTAAAATAAATCTATAGGATATATATGAATAAATACTTACATAAATTTATGTATTATTATTATTATTGGGGATAGACAATATATATATAACCATCATATTCTTGAAAAATAAATTTGTTGAAACATACCTTTTTCATTGCATCTATGGGTTTAACTTTAAATTAAATACATAATATTATTTAAATCAAAGACTTACAAATCCTGTATTCCATTAATTGATTATATAACATATATAAGAACTCTTTTGGTGTAATCCATGAGAGGTTATCTAAAGAAATTTATAATTCTTAACCAATAGTTTTTATTTTATTTCTTATTCCACCTCCATAAAATATTCATAAGCCATTCTGACATAACAATACCAATATATACAATATATTAATATATTTTTTTATTAAATTATAAACCTCTGTCTATATCCTCTAACATTGCGTGTGAAATAAAACTGTTTTTCATGTGAATAGTGGAGTATCACTTCACGAATCGATGTAATTCGTCTTCCAACACCTACTCTTATGGATGTTTATAATGATGTAATTAAATTATATATATATATATTATTTTTAAAATAATTATACTTATATAAATTTCATGTCATATATACCTTCATAAATTACATTCCATGGGGGATACAATAAAATCACTTGTGTGTTTGGTGGACTACCACCTCATGATGCGATGTGATTCATTTTTCCTGAACACATTATATTAAAGTTAATAAGGATAAAATTAAGGAATATGTGTGATATAAATGAAATAATAATGATATTAATTAAATATCCATCCCTTTTAAATGATAATTTATATTCTTCTTTCTTACATTCCCACTCATTGAAAAATGATAATGTCATTTGTGTGTATGTGTCGACTACCAACTTCGTGAAGTTATGTGATTATTTTCTCATGGACACAACACATGGATGTTAAATATAGGTGGATATTAATAAATAATATGATATTTATGATATTATTATAATTCTATAAATGTAAAATAATACATACATTAGTGTTATTAAGATCATAGAAAAATTGAAATGTTTTTCATGTATATGTATGAAATAACCTCTCCATGATTTTAACGTAGTTCATTTTTCATAACAATTATTCATGATTAGATTTAAAAATATAAATTATGTTTAAAAAATATTATTATTTTGTTAGTTTTTTTATATTATGTAATTATAATATCATTGATCATAGTCAAGCAACCAATTTCTTTTTTGAAAAATAAGTTGAATACCATCAAAACATCTGAAGTGGTTTTAAATGATTAACTAATTATGGATAACATGAAAAGATGTATAATAAATAGAATAATAAACTATAAAAAATTTACTAATAATATAAATAATTCACATATTTTTAATATTTAGGATGACAAATAATGTGTCAAATGAGTTTGGCCGAAGCTTGGGGAATTTTTTTAAAACAACTTCTTGTAAATATTTATTTACCAATTAATTTTCATAAAAGAACTTATTAAAAAAATTTACATGGATGTTTATATAAGGAAATAAAATATTTATAAAAGAAATTTTATGAGACTTTTAATTTTATATCAATGGTTTTCAGAAGGAATATTTTTATGAGATTTATATAGAGTGTTCTGACAAACAGGAAAAAAGAAATGATCAATTTTAATATATATGGTGACAATTAATCTATTCACTCCCATAACCATTATTTGATTATTGGTTTCAATTATATGATTTAATTTTATATTTAAATAAAATTCCTCTTTCCTTTTGGGTATTTTTTATTCACATTTGGGATTAAAAATAAAATTGTATTTCTATATTTTCAAGTGTTTTCCAAATGTGTTTAAAAGATATCTTCAAAGGTTTTATGATGAGAAATTTCAATATTAAAATTTTTTATTCATGGTATTCTCCATTTTGATTATTAATATGATGATTTTATACTAATTATATCTCATGGGTGATCTTGATTAAGATTATAAGATGGGTGAAACCAGATTGCACTATGTCATCCTGTTATAGATTATATGATGTGGGGCCCATATAGTACTCCAATTAATAGGGTAATGATTATTTTCCATGGAGATTAATATGGATAGTTTGATGTATGGTTTTTTCAAATGTAAGGGCTCTTTTATGGGTTCTATAATTATGTACTCTTAAGAAACACACATAAGTTTCCTATGATTCTATATTATTTTTCGTGGAAATTATTTTATTTGATAAGTTGATATCAAGATCTTTTTAAAGAAAATAATTTTTCTCTTTCCAGATAAAATATTATATTTTTAGGAAAATTATTCTTCATGGTTTTCATGTTTTTTAGTGTAATAATGTATTTCATCCTTTTATGTCCATTATTGATGTTTTGATGAGTTTTATGATTGATTTGTCACCAGACACTATAAACATCTAAAAATAAAATATCATATGGAATGTAAGAAAGTGAATTCCAGTTTAATATCACAAGAATATATAAATGTTTAGGTAAATTCATTAAATAAATACTGAGTAGTTCATGAGATATGGGTATCATAACCTCTAGACATCATCAGCTTCAAATCTGCAACTAATCGGGAGAAGATGAGTAGCATTAGTCCTATTATACATCTCCTATAAATATATTTTTTAGTGATATCCAACTTTATATGTTACACAGGATATAAAATACCATCCATTCTCCAAAACATGCCACTAATAGGTGTGGGATAAGATGGTACAAATATGAGATAACCCAGCATGACTATGATCCTATTACTGTGACCACATCTCCCACATCTCCTATGTATCTTCCTCCCATTACACCATTGGATCTCATATTTTTTAGGGTAATCATGGGCCTCGTCTACTCGTTTTAGGTGGGATGGGTCAACCCTACTATGTTGATGTCTCGTGATAAATTATACTCCAGGATATTATGATTCTATCACCATAAAAAAGGAGCACATAGGGGGAATCTCCATCACCACCACATTCCAATGAAAAACCATATTATGAGTTTATCCATGGAAATCCTCATTTTTACCTCCCCTATATCATGGATGTTTGGGTTCTCAAGTTTCAATATTTTTATTCATCCCACAATACTCACTAAGGATGGATCCCACCACTCGATGTCACCAACAGTATAGGATAGCCCCGCCGACATTCAAATAGGTCAATTATATCCCTACTCCACCATCCCTGATCCAAATCCTATATCACTCGCACCATGGGTGGGCCTCCAACCATTATCAATGTGATTCCACTTTTTTATCTCAAGAGGAAAATTCCATTGATGATGAGCAAGGTTCCACACCCACCACAGTAAGAGTGGATTCCTTTTTTTGGACGGGATTGAGTTCTCTGCCTCCCACGAGGTGGTATTGTCTAACTATCATGGAAATTGATTGAATTGGTAATTTTCATTGAGGTTCATTCCATGAAAATGAATCCCAATATGTAGGTACTCCCCTTTTTTCAATTATCTAACATGTAGGTCCTTCTTATATCATGAAATTCGAAATCTCTAAATGGCCTTCCCAGAGTACAAGTGATAAGTTCCCTTATAGAGGTCCTAAAGTTTCCCCAACCATAAGGCTTTTGTAAGAACCCATTATGGCCCATAGAACATCACAAAATAAAAAATACCATGTCATATATATAGCATATTCTAGGGGAACCAATACAAAGTCACCTATGGAATGACATAATATATTCCATCCAAGGGTTCTGAAGAAATTATTCCATTCCAATTCTAGAGTTTAGGGAAGGGGATCATAGGTTGAGGATGACTATTATCGTATCTTAGTTTCAAATGGTTCCAAAATCCCCCAAATGTACTTACATGTGGAGGATGTATTAAATTAATATTATGGACACTCTGTGTATCCTTCCCTTCCACCATCGATTTCCATCCACTCCAACTCTCACAATCTAATGTAACCCTAAATTCCAATGACATATTTGTATCCCTGTCCCAAATTTGGGGAAGGGGAATATTATTTAAGGATAACCTTCCATAAATATGTGGTTAACAAGTTTCAATAATCCACTATTGATTTCCCTTATCTATGGTTCATCTCATGGAAAAATTTAGACCCATCAAATAAGGAACCACTCTATGTCGATCCAAAGACACATAATTTCCATCTCCATCCACAGGAGGCCAAGGATTACCATTCTTAAGTAAATATAGTCGTGAAACATTCTCCACATCAGGAGGAAGCACCCTCATTTTAAGGAAGTCTAGACTATGTGATTACTCATTTACTAGAAGGTCAATAGCAGAATAGAACTGTGACACATCCTCTCCTAGAATCCCAGGTACCATAAATGGGATATTGGGTTGACCAAGTGTAGGACTAAACTCCATAAAAATAACATTAAAAGATAATAATATATGATATCCTAGACACTGATCAGTTATATATTTTATTTTTGTCATGTGAAACCTTAAATTTTATTATCATGGTGTTTCTTTCCGAGGAACAAAAATCATTCCTCTACCATAATATATGTGTAATATTTAACGATCTTCCGAACCATCACCTAAACTATTGAGGACGCCATGAGGTAATTCATCAACCCCCCAGAATCCTCCTCAAAATCACTCTCATCCATTCTTCAACCCCGCAAAAAAATGGAATGGAATAATTATGTCTTTTTTCATCACTTAGATAGATAATTGAGCTAATTTGGATTCTATATTCAACATTTTTCATGAGGAGCTAGTGGGATATAAGTAGCTCAAAACTGATCTCCAAAAATAAAACCATCATGGTGGGGAATAAGTTTGAGATGATATTTACATTAATCTCATGTTACCTCAATATAATATCCTCATTGTATAATAATATAGGGTCAAAGAAGTCATTTTTGCTCATCCCACTAAGGTTAAGGTTATTAAATCTATTTTTCAAAGACATGTTCTTGTGTTTCTTATGGTAGCTTCTATTGGGGGTCTATAGGGCTTCCCAACATTGGATCACAAACAATCTTCCCTATTATATTTTAAAATAGTATAGAGGTATACACACACTGACACCCCTCATGATGATTCGATTAATTCTTTTACCACTCATATCAAATCCATTGACACATATATGGGCTCAGTTCAGCCAAAAAATTTGCAATATCCGGTGTCGTTGTACCATACTCCTCCACCAAAAAATTTTGAACACCTGATATTTTCCCTATTACATATCATAGGTGTCTAATTGAAATACCTTTACAACGTTTCCTATTAGTTTTTTCAAATTTATTTAACTATAATATAGAATCAATTGTCTAGGCTCTAGTCTATTATCAAAAAATCCATGGAACCTACATTCATGGATTATAAATATTTGGATCCTGAATAAATAAATATTTGGGAGGATCTCTATAGGTTATTCATGATCTATATTAGATCCACCTTTTAAAATAAATTTATCTTTAGAATATCTATTTGAAAACAACATGATAAATATCATAAAAAATAAGTTAATACCCGATGAAAGGGACTGACATATTCCATCAATGTATAGCCACCCGGAAGAAAATTCTTTATTGTTTGTATGGGGAATTTTTAGGATGAGCTAGTTTCATAAATTATTTACCTAAAATATCTACAGTAAATCCATTGTTATTGTTAGATAAATCAGTTCATATAGAAGGAAATTTAGTGTAATTACAAATAGTCATGTCCATTACCCCCCCCCCACTCCTATTGTATATAATTCTTCTAGAGTAGAGATATTTTTCATCTTTAATGCTTCGACTCCTCATAAAATCAGATTCCAAGAACCCTAATCGAACTTTTATCATCAATAATATCCCAAAATTTATAAGGTTTTCAGTACCACCATAAAAGAAAGAATCTAGGATTCCATTCACATGGAAAATAAATATGTCAAATTAATTCATGGGTGAAAAAATCTAATATTTCCTCCTCTACAATTTGGAGGAGAACCTTATCATGATAGATGAAATCAAAAGTCAATAATAGGTTTATTTAAAATAATTTGATAACTATTCTCAATAACATATTATCCTTAGACAAACCACTAAATAATGTATTTTCTTCTAGGATTGGAACTAAGACTATGTGGAATCTAGTGTGGTCGAGTTTTGAAACCATCTTGAAGAGGTTACATATGTCTCTTCCACCCAAGATGATGATGAGTATCCTAAGAAAAGAGAGAACATATCTTACATAGGTTCATGTAATTTGTATGAAATTTTGGATAGAATATCTATCTCTCACCCCCAAGATAATATTAATTCTAAACTGGATCGTATAACACCCTATATGGTCACCAATCCTCCTTCTATTTCCACATTAACATGGTATCCTTCCATTTCATTAAAGAGTATATTTCAATAACATAAGGACAGTGAAAATTAATTTTTTTTTGGAAAAAATCAACTTGTAATATAGAATATTACATTCTTTATTTATAATAAATAAAATGTAAGAACCATTTAATCTAGAGAGATTCCCTCGATGAAGAGTATGAATATGCTTATTTAAAATCCATGAGGTTGTTGTACCACTGTGAATATCACAGTTATGATGTGTGACTTAACTATTTCAGAAACATACACCCAAAGCTAACATAAAAATGAAATCCCCATCCATCTATGTAGAATTACTAATCTAATAGCCTCAAAAAATGGTATACATCATGAAAACTAGATCAAATGAAATAATCATGGTTTATATAGAGATTTCATTATAGGTCTCACCCTGTGTTGTTCCTATGAGGACTATTCAGTTCATTGATCATATGCTGCATCCACATTAATCCATTTTTTCCTTATTCATAGAATTGTCTATCAAACAAATAGATCAATAGTGCAAGTACTAAATGGAATTAAATTACTTAGTCGGCCACACTAACCATTTTGTATGCTAAGGAGTAACTCTTAGAGATATAAAACAAGACCCATGCCTTGATATATGATATGATGAAGCACCTCTACAACATAAAAATGTGTCTATATTTCCTCGACACACTCATCTAATTGAAGAAGATGTATGATGCCCTCTTGGAGGCCCCCAAGATACCAATCCAATATAAAACTAAGGTATCTTATTTTGAAGCCTACCATATAGAAGAATTTAACTAAAAAGATTAGAAATCTGTCAAATCCTTCTCTGAGGAAGATGTGGGATCCATCATTCAATTTCTCATCTTCCCTCCGTATGTCTTAGGACAATTCAAATATATGGAAATCCCATAATTCATAGTGGAATCTTTTTATAGGATCAATATTATTCTGTCATAGAAACATGATAATATTGGACACATTAATGTAGATTTGGCCATATCTAAAGTGACAATCCATTAATATGACAAGGGTTGGAAAAATTCAGATGGTAAAATTTAGTTCAGGAACCTTTTTGGTTTCTCGATAGAAAATTTTGAATTCAGGGATTTCTTATAAGTCACTGTATGTAATTATTTGTTAATAATTCCCTAGATTTAACTAAAACTATAAGTCTCATTTTAATACAAACAGTGCATTATGAACACCCTTGATCTCCATGTAAGGGTTCTACATAGTTTTGTATCTCCATTTGAGTCTAATGAATTCTGCTAACTAGATGTTGGTTAATATAAGAGGGAGAGAAATAAACCTACAGTTGATGAAGATGAGATTTTAAATGTTCTTATTGACTTGAAAACCATTATAACAGACCCCTAAAATGATTTGAAAGGCGTATTCATTATTCAGATTGACCATTTGTTAGATAGTGTTCTAGAAATTGGGATAAATTTCTTAAATCCCATGATAAAGAAGAGATCTCATATAACCTCTTTCTCCTATAATGGAAAATTATTACTGAAGATGGAATCACCCACCCTCATTTCATTCTAAAAGGTCCACCCATCCCACTTTGATTAGAGACATAATCATGGTTTTTAAAGGGTGGGTACGCATAACGAACCAACCAAGAAGTACATAGACATTACATTATTTTTTGTAATATTTCATACATTACAGAAATAAATTCCCAATAACATTGTTATTTTAGAGCCTTTGGAAACATGGAATCATTAACTACTTGTTAATAAGATATATACATCCTCTCCCTCCTATTTCTTCATAAATAGATCCCAGTTTCTCATATCAAACTTAATACCTTACATTGTATCCTAGGGAAAAGTAACATAATATATAGTGGGATGAGATTCTTAGTAAGGGTAAATAAGGGAGATATAAATTAGAACATATCATAAGGAATATATAAATAAACAAAACATTTTAAAATCATATCCTACATATAAAATATCATGATATAGTGTTATGGAATAAATCCTCTAAATTTATAAAGAATCAAAGAACATATTCTATGATAGTATATAATAAGTTATAGAATTGTGGAATATACATATATATATATATATAATGATTTCCAAAGTATTCAAGTGTCCTGGACAAGGCTATCTTAGTGGAATGGGTTCACACCCCAAACTATCTTAGTATTCTCGGTATACCACCAAGATAATATAAGTTTTCATGGTTCACTCTATTGACCCACTTAGTGAACAAATTCCTTTACTAAACTGGTATAAAACTCCATTTAACCCATGTTTATCTCAGGATATGTAAATCATTACCCAATTAATAGGTGGGATATATATGTACCAACCATCACTTATTAAAAACAATACATATTTTTTATATAAAAACATAAATCCTCTCAGTACCCAAAAAAAGAAGTGGGATTCATAAAAATTTCATCATAACAAAACTCATGAAAAAAAATTATTTATGAAGCCATTATAAATAGAAACCAAACATAAGAATAATTGGAATATTGTACTAGAAAAACATTCCAATTAAATCATAAGTAACATCAATGAACTAGTGGAAATAGACTCTATAACAATGATTTTATACAAATGATTTGAAACGAAAATTTCTATAGGGATATTATAACAACGGTTTTTATAAACCTTTGGTATGGTCTATTTCGAAAAAACATATCCCAAAGTTTTATGAAAACCATTGGGAATGTTTTCCCTAAATACAGAACGTCCATCTAGTTTCCCCCACTTTGTGATTGTTACCATAAATTGAAGCTCCCTCTTGCCCAGCCTACAAAACTTCTTCCAAGAGATTGACCCTTCTTCAATCAAGCAATTTTTTTGTTCTACACATCATATATGTATGTTCTACCATGGTTTTAATGATCTAATTTTTTTTTTTGAGTTTTGATATGGCCTAAACGAGATCTTCCTTATATTGGTGTGGTTGTTCATCATATTCTTTTACCTCCTTTGGAATAGTTATAAGAGTAAATAATTTAATAAATGGACAAATAATGATTCTTTTATTAATTAATTTGTTGGAAAAAAGATTTTTTTATAATTTAATTAAAAAACATCAATTAATACTAGTCATGGAATGAAGTGTAACTCTTAGTAGAAGAGTTTGTATTCTATAATGTAGATATCTATCTTTTTCATGATAGAATCCTTTTTCTGGATAAAAATATTGGAACATTTCCATCTATCCCCCAAATACAACCAATCCATCCTCCCCACTACATTCCATATCTGATGCTTTCCCTAACCACTGGTGCTCTATCCCAGTCGATGACCATTATCTTCCAACACCAAATCGGTTCTAAATATGACTATTCTACGTAAATTCAGTTTCTTTCATTTGTGCCAACATTTATCTTCAAATTAGTGAGTTCATTTTATTAAATTTATAATTTTTTAAAGGAAATATTCCAATATATTTATGTTTAATTAATTACACACATTAATTTAATTTCTAAAATATCTTTATCTTGTTTTTTTCCTATTTGTACAAAATAATTTATTTACAGGGAGTTTCACAATGATGGTTCTTACACTGATATCTAATCAAATAGGATAAATGATTGGATTAAGGGGAATTATAATTTATTATCTTACCTTTGTTTATCTTTTAAAAATTTATATCCCCTTAATTGATACAATTTCATGTCTTAGATTTCATTATACCTTGTTTTTATAATCATGTTAGCCATAGTTTATAATTATCTTAATAAAATTAATAATTTCATATTTGGAAGATGTTTATTTGTGTTATTCACATGATCTATATACATAATTTTATATTCCATTAATTTTAGATTACTTATACTTAATGGTTTTATATTTTGATTATTTCAGGAGGGAATGTTTTGGACCCTCAGTCATGTTTTGAAATAATGCAAAAGGGGGAGGTTGTTTAAGAGATTTTGATATCTTATTTTTTATGTATTTAAAACCACTCATTTTATGTGGTATTATATTTTTATGTTTATATATGTTCTTGTTCAATTATATTATATTATTTTAATTATATTATAATATACTATTACATATGTTATACTTATTGATCTATTTCATTGAAATAACATCTTCATCTTTTTTCATAATGATACAGGTTTTCAGTACAATGAAAATAAATATATTTTGTACAATTATATTCTTCAAGAAACAAAATTGAATATAGTATTCTATTTGTATTACATTTTTTTTCAATATTATTCATTTTTCGTATAATTTTTTTTTATTAGGATGCTTTTTTATTATTGTTAAAATATCAATTAGAATATAATTATTATACTGTTTCCTATGGAAATGGGGATGACCTTGTTGATTTAAGGTTCAAACATTCCAAGCAGTTTCAAACGAGATTGTTTGTAAAAGCGGAAACATCCAATGATTCTATATCCATTTCGACCTACATTCCAAAGGTAGGTTCTCATTAGTTGTGAACTGATGAGGCTTAAGAATTATCATTGGTCGAGAGGATGGGAGGTCGGACACATCACACCTTTTTTAGGGAAATTATTATCTACTCTAGGACTCAGTTTATAGATTTACGTTATGTAAGTGAATCCTTATTAAATTACCATGTATGAAAATGATCTTTCCTTTAGATCTAACAATCAATGATTGAAATGTAGGAGACTTAGATAATATTTTATATGTATTTTATGTTCTTTATCGATAGTGAATAATCTGTATTTTTTAGAGATTATTAGTCAATGGTATCCTTAAACACATTATATAGAAATCTCTTGGTCATTATGATAACCATATTGGTTTTAAAGCCACTCAGTGGGGTACTTGATGATTATTGTCATTTAGAAGGAAATGGATTATTTCAGATTTGGGATCGTACCCGCAAATGGGCTACCTATGTATCATTTTTTTAGAAAAGGAATCAGAACCCACATAGTTCGAGTAAAGAAGTATAAGTTTTATGTATGATTGATGGCTCAAAGAAATATTTCATAATTAATTTTATGCTCTAAGCTCACGTGAGTCATTCTTAGTGTGAGAAAAAAGAGGTATTGGTAAAACCCGACAATTGTGCCATTAAAGATGTAATCAGAAAAAAGGATTTGTGGATTATATATATATATATGACTTCCTAGATAGATAAAAATTTGGATTTAATTCAGGGAAGAAAACCCGAGAACAAGGTCCATAAAGTAAAATGTGCCTTATGGAGATTTGGATAATTATCTTAGGACTTAATCTTGATAAGGATGCCCAAATTAGAGGGGACTTATGATTTGGTTTCATTCCTGAGAAGGAAGTATAAATCAAAAAGTAAATTAAGATTGGTTAAGAGAAATTATGAATGGGGCTTATTCCTGAGAAGGAGGCCCGGGATAAAAGAATTATGACTGGGGATTACTCCTAAAGAGGAGGCCCAGGTTAAAGGAATTTGTAATTTGGGGATTACTTTTAAGGAGGATGCCCATATTTGGGAACTTGAAGATTGGGGCTTACTCCTGAAAAGGAGGCCCCGGTTTAAGGAAATTATGATTGGGGATTACTCCTAAGGGGGATGCCCATATTTTAGGGAACTTGAAGACTGAGGCTTACTCATGAAAATGGGGCCCAGGTTTGGGGACTTGGGGCTTACTCCTAAGGAGGATTCTTAGGTTAAGGGAACTTGGACTGGGGCATACTCTTGACAAGGAGGACCAGGTCAAGAGAACATGGACCGGGGCTTACAATGGAAAAGGAGTCCCCGGTTAATAGAACATGGACTGGGGTTTACTGTTGAAAAGGAGGCCGAAGTTAAGAGGACTTGGACTGGGGATTACTCTTGAAAAGGAGGCCCAGTTTCAGAGAACATCGACTGGGGATTACTCCTGAAAAGGAGGACCAGGATAATAGAACATGGAATGAGGCTTTATCTTGAAAATGAGGCCCAGGTTTAGAGAACTTCGACTGGGGCTTACTCCTAAAAAGGAGGCCCGGGTTAATGATCCTAACATATTAATGGATGAGGTTTAATGAATGAAATCTCTAATCTTAGTGACATATAGATATCTAAATAACTAGGTTTTGATAGGTGTTTCATAGAGTTCCTTTCCGATAAGGAAGCCAGCCCAGGAATCACGTCGTAAATGGATATAAAGAGGGTTCTGAAGGAAATATATTGAAGAGGAGTGGTAGATTTTAATAATAGAGGTGAATAGGTAGGAGGGCCACCCAAAAAGAAGTAGGCCCATAGGTCCTGCATGGGCCTGCAGGTCCTGGTCATGCATGTTTACCTGCGTGACATATAGGTACCTACGTGACAATCAACCCATAGGGTAATCCTTAGGTGAGTCTTTTATCAAGCCCTTAGTATTATCCCTAATGGCTTCCAAAAGAGTGGCGTACAGGTTTTGGTTAAGGGATAAGGCGGTGCGCAGGTGTCTTCATTTCCCATAAGGGTTAGACACCTAGTAACGTAGGAGTTGCTGGATTTCAACACATAGGCCTTGTTTACCCAATTTTGATCTTCCATTCTAGGTATGAAATTACCATAAAAGTTTTCGTAAGTCTTCCAGAAGAGACTACGGTGACAGGAGCTTAAATATGGCTTTTGGAAATTTTCTTCCTTGAAATGGTGGCCCACACGGGGTATTTATAGGCTGATGAAGACCCCAGGAAAAAATCAAACATGGAGTGCAGGTCACCTACGAGCCCATATGTGGCGCGCACATTCCCTATGTGACCGTCTTGGAACCTATGCGGCCCATGCTGAATCAAATCCTTGTTCATGACTTTGTCAAGTTTTGATGTTTCTTCAAAGGATGAATAACTTTATGGTAAGGTATTCCACATTTTCAGTCGTTTAGACTCTGTGATGTAAAGGAGAATCAACAAAATTCCCCCCTTAGAGTTGTATCTGGAGATAAAAGAGGATTTGACTATGAAGAAAAAGAGAAATCAGGGGTATTTATTGTTTTTTATAGTTTAAATTCATGCATGTCGGACATAAAAAGTATAATGTTTAATGTTAAAATAGCTCTGACCGAATGTATTAAAATTGACTCAATTCCTTGATAATTTATTTTAAAACATATTACCATATTCAAGTATGGGGGGAAACATGTAAACTATGACTCAAGAAATTTTGAATCTGATGAATGATTTGAAAAAGGCCTAGAAGGATTAGAATAAGTATTTCCCAAGAATGAAGTTACCATTATTTAACAAACCCATTAGGGGGTTGAATTATGAAGGGTCGCTTAAGGGAATTGGCTGCATAGTCAAATAACAGCATCTTTTAGCTGATAGGTCCATTATGTAGACTACTTATGCAAGGCCTCCTAAGGGCATATGCTGTATAGTCATGAAAAAAAACTCTCATAAATTTACTTTTCTACTACTGAAAAACCCAGTGGAAGTTTATGGGGATTCAAATTTTCCAAAGCATTAGTTTTCTGTATGGGGAGAGGTACGTGAATATGGAGAAGATATTTCCAGAAAAGATTGTCTATGAACTAGATGAATGTCACTCCTACGAAGGTCTGACCCAAATGTAGGGAAGGGAAATATAAACCATATACTTTAATACTTTTAGATAATGAAAAATAACATGGGACAAATATGTTAAGGATGGCTATTTTTGTGGATCCCTACAAATTGTTGTTAAGACAACAAAGGACAAAAGAGGGTTTCTTCCCATGAATTAAGCTACCATTATTTAAAAAACCCGTTAGGGGGTTGAATTATGTAGGTCCACCTAAGGGAATTGGCTACATAGTCAAATAATAGTATCTTTTGGATGAAAGGTCTGTTATGTAAACGGTTTATGCAAGGCCTCCTAAGGGAACATGTTGTATAGTCAGGAAAAAGAACTCGCAGGTATCAGACATTTTGTGACCAGAAGTCAAGAAAAGGGTTATGGAGATCTGAAATTATTTATGGATATGAGTATCACACTTAAAAATGGGCATTTTTCAATGCATGTAGAGATACACTGACCAATGCTAACCATAATCATGTTGTGGATGGTTCTTGAATTGAGATGCTGGACTTCACTACATATCTCATTAGAATGAGAATCAAGCCAAATTTATTTCTTGAAATATAGTATAACATCATGTGGGATGAGAGTATAGGAGATCTTAGTTTAGGTTCATAGATGTCAGACCATGGTATGAAATACACAATGTTTGTTTGTTATGAACCTAATGTGAATGAAGACCAGGGTTTTCATATCACATTCATGATTTCATAGGGGACTTTTCAGCCAAGGGACTGAATGTGGAATTTGGGGTTAGTTCCAAAGACTTGGGGCTACATTTGAGGGATGATCAAGCGTTCCTATGTATCCAATAAGGATGGGAATCAAGCTGCATGTAGTTCTTGAAATACCCTCTGTAAAAATTTGGTTTGTACAAGTGAACGGTGAAAAGGGGACATTAGTGCAATGATGGTTTAACCCAAGATAAAAGGTTCAGGAATTTCACATGGTTAGTGGCCTAGAGAGGGTGTTATGGTCGAAGTTCACTCTAAGATCACTTGATTCATACTCGGTGTGAGAAAAAAGAGGTAGCAACAACCTTAACGATGTACAGTTTAATGTCACGTAGGACATATTAAGGGACAATGCAGTTTAAAGTCTTGCAGTGATGACTATTGGTGATGCACAATTCAGTGTCATGTAGCAGGGAAAAAATATAGTTTAACGTCATGTCGGACGTATTAAGGGACTTCTGTACAGTTTAGTGTCATGTAGCTAGGACGTCACAGTTTAACATCATGTTAGATGTGAACACAGTTTTTCATCATGTTGGACAATAAGGGTGTTTTATAGTTTAGCGTCATGTATCTAAGACGATGGGGACAATACAGTTTAATGTCATGTTGGACAAAAGGGGGACTGTTCATTTTAATGTCATGTGTTAATGACAAAAGAGGACCCATTTTAACGTCATGTTGGATGTATTAGGGATTTTTTCATAGTTTAACGTCATGTTGGACGATGGAGAGAATAGTTTAAGTTCATATTCATAGAACATTGATGGTCATGTTTAACGTCTTTCTAGAGGTCAGGGACTTCTGTACAGTTTAGCATCATGTAGCTAGGACGTCACAGTTTAACGTCATGTTGGATGATGGTGTGAATATTTTATGGTCATATGCATAGACCGAGGATGGTGCAGTTTAACGTCTTGCTGGATGTGTTAGTATTTATGTTACACAAAATACTTCTTTAGAAATATAGCATTGGTTGGAATCGTGATGATTTCTCTATCCCTTGAGATTAATGAATAAACTCCATTGGAGTAGACCTTATGTATTGAATAAGTTCCTTCCCATTTTGGTTCTAGCTTCAGCAGAGGGGTCCGTTAAATGAAACACTTTAACAGAACCAAACATCAGCTCTTCATCTGATAATGAATCTGCCTGATTTGCTAGTTTAGGTTGTTCCGTTTGGTGGGGCAGTGCCCGTTACTTCGAAGTTGATGGCATAAAATCTTCCAGAGTCAAAGACAACTTGGTCTTTGAAATAATCTCATCTTCTTCTTATTGCGCTTCTTTCTTTGAATTATGTCGCCCCTTTGAGTATTTTTCTTTTAATGAAGAAGTTTTTGTTGTGTTATTTATAGTAGAAGACACAATTGGTTAATTCAATTATGTTCGCAAAATGGCATGAGTTCGGTTGATCATTTTTCTGAACATCCTATAATTATATTTCTGCACATTTTTGTTTTTGACTTCTTGCCACTCGCCTTCTTCCTCGGGATCTATAGCAGTAACACATGCTACCTGTGCTAAAGAACCTTTCAATTTGACTTTCCCTGAGTCCACCATTCATTACAGGAGGTTTTGAAGAGAAAACAATCTTGAATGGGATGCCCCAACAATTGATGAAATGGGAAATAGTTGGGATGGTCTTCATCTCATTCATTGTTCAGCCTTTTGGGCCTTGGAAATTGATCCAAATTATTTTCCAGAGCGGAAATGAAGTAACTAGGAACTTTTTCATTTCAGAAAGAGTAAAAATTTCTCTTTATATCCTCAAATTGTTTTTGTCTTTGATCTCTTTGATCATCTTGACGAAACGGCCTCTGTTGTTGACTCTAATGAGGCAGAGCCCTTCGATAAGATGAAGGTTTTGAAGTAAAAGCAGGTACAGGTGCTTGTTTAAGCGTAACATTAGTTGTATTTGCTTTTCCCATTATTCTTCCTAGAGCTGATGGAATTACATGAGTTTTATCATTAGTCTCCATAAGAGAGTCTTCAATCTGCTGAGTGATCGAAGTAAGTTCTTGAAATCCTCTTGTGTATTTCACATGGATAAATAGCATGTGTAATTCATCATACACATTTTCCACACATATTGCAAACAATTACTCATGAGGGAGTTCTAAACTCAGGGAATATGTTAATCCCTTCCAGTGAGAAATGAAATCTGAAACTCTCTCATGATCCCTTTGCTTACAATTTGTAAGAAAAAAAAACTATTGTCTTTGGAGAATTTGAGCTGAATTTATGAAGGAATCGTTGACAGAGATCCTCCCACCCGGTAATTGACTCAGATTGCAAGCTTGTATACTAGAAAAAAGCATGTCCTTGACATGACAGTACAAAACACCTGAGATTAACTGCTTTTTTTTTAAGGGGTTCCCATCATGGGATCACAAAGAGAAAAAAAATGTGTTAACTGTTTCTCTAGATCTCTTGAACCATTAAATATTGGGAATGTGGTACTTGAAAAATTTGATGGGGGAGGAATTGCATGAACCCATTCAGGATAAGTTCTCTTTTATGGTTGAATTTTAGCCTTTTTTCACTCCATAACATCCAAACGAGCTGTTAAGGACTCAATATTAGTTAATAACTTTTGAGAAACATCTGGTTGTGCTTGGACTTAAGCAGGTGCAACAATTGGAGCTTGGACAGATGTGGTGGATGGTACTTCAACTGATGGTAGCACCGCTGATTGTTGTTGCACATGACCCGTAGGATTAGACCTGTGAGGGAGTACTGGTAGAGGAGGATATTCTTGATCCGTCTCAGTAACAACAAAAAATTCCCTTGGATGACTGACTCTAGAACGCTTAGGTTGAAGACTACCTTAAAGTAGTTTTGCATTCAACCTCCTTAATTCCTTCATTTCTTCCTCCTGTTGTGAAAATCTTTTCTCTAGTGAGAGTGATTGGCCTTCTCCAGAGGAAGGGTGGGACGTAACCTGATTCTTTCATTTCCCCTTGTTGGATCCATTTTGGAGAGGGGGAAGTTGGTTATTTGAAGGAACACCCAGATTCTGGGTTAGCCTTTCATTTCGTATACACACACCTTTTTTATTTGCCTCTGTGTGTACATCCTCTTGAGCAGGAACTTCTTCATCTGATCCCTCTATGTGAGCCTCATCTAGGGGATCAACAATAATGGCATTGATGACATTAATGGATGCATAACACATTGCATACCTTCTATCGAAACTTCTTAGATATTGTCTTTTTCCATGTCCTTGATGAGACATTGCCTTTTTTTTATATGATCCCTCGAGAACTTCTTGACAAACCGTAATTTGGAGGGAATCTTCTGATAAATCGGCTCTTCATTCCACTTGTGTCTTCTTCCCTAATCGAGAGAAGACTAAATTTCTCTGAGGGAGAGATTGAGGATTTTAAAAAGTCCCCAGTCCTGTGGACTGGGGCTGTTCCTGCTATTCCAGCTCAACTCCTCGAATCCTATTTATTGATTCTAAGGTTTGGGTTAAAAGAGTCCCCAGCCTAGAAAGATGGGGTGGTTCTTGAGCTGCTACATCTGAGACTTTCTTGAAAAATCTCTTGATGTTGCGGACTTTAGTCCAGAAATTGTCTGGATGCATCAACCTACATCCACTCAAATCACCTGGATCAAAAGGCCATCGGATGATTTCTGACACTTCGGTCACTTGATGATGTGCACGCTCTAAACGAGAAGCCTGTTCTATATTCTTGTTTGCTTGATATAGGAGTAATTCAACCACTTTTTCTCTATATGCTTGATTTTGAGAAGAACTAGTTGAGGCATGTTCTTGAGAAAGCCTTTGATTACAAACAAAGCCAATTGGTTGTGGCCGGCCATGGGAAATAACATTTCATGAGACCATTTTAGGTGGGATTTATTGGCTAGAGATTACAGTGAAATGTAGTGCTCCATGAACACCCCATACCCTGATATGAATACCATATGGGGCATTGGCAATTAACAAGAACAATCTTTTTTGTGCGCCAAGGTATGAATGCTAAAGGGCTCTCTACTGCTTTTCAACTTTCGAAAATCGAGAAACTGAGAGATATTCCACGTCAATTTGGCATTGTAACCCTTCTATTAACATTACATGATTTTTATATTTATCATAAGATAATATTTTCTTTTTCAATTGACAATGAGTTTTTCATATGTTGAGACAAATATCATGAATTCCATCTTCCGTTAACATCTATGGAATGTCATACTAAGAGTCAACCAAAGGCCAAAACATGAATGACACTTCACCTTTCACCAGTTGTTTTCTCATATTCAGCACTTCATATTTATCATTTGATAAATATTCTCCTACCAAATTAGACTAGAGATGGTGATTTTTTTTTGCTTCATCAGATTCAAAAATATTGGTAGAGAATTCATTAATCAAACTAGAAGATGAACGACCCATGGTTGGTTCAGATAATGGCCTACACCCCGGGCTATCTCTTGATTGAGAAAGTATTTCACCTACTAGTGGTAAAGCATCAGACATGACTGGATTCACAATTTAAAGTGCCTCAATATAAGAGGGATTTCTTGTCACTACATTTTTCATTGGAGCATTTTCCAGGCAATGTGCATTACTGCTGTGAAGAGGACTTTTGCATCTTAATTCATCATCATGGAGAGGACCACAATTGTCGGTTATAGAGAAGTATGAAACATTTTGCTCCATGATATATTGGCCACACACAGGGTTCTTATGGATATCATTTGAAGATAAAACATTGAGATCAACCGAATTTTCATAAAGCAATCCTTCATGAGGAAGTGTCTGATGAAGACCTAAGGAAATAATGTTCCCACTATTGGGAAATGAGAGAGCAGAATATTTAATTCCAACATATAATTGTCTGAGGGATTCAAGAACTCTAGCATCGAGTAAGGCCTTATTACAAATTGTCTCTTCATTTCTTGACTGTGTAGGGTGGGTATTTTTCTTAGATTTCATCTTACTCACTTTGGGAACTACATGTTGACAAAAGTGGTTATTATGGGAAAGTGTGTGTGCCATATCAGGAGAAATGATCAGGTTAGGATGATTATCTCCACTCAAATCAGGTGTATGTGTCTGACTTGGTTGTCTGTATGACATGGGGGATTATGCCCCACAACCCTCATGGACTGTAACAGAGGTGTGTGTATGTTCTGGAGTGAACTGTTGATGTGTCACTCTACTGGTAGGGATAGATTTTCATTTCTTTCCCTGTGATGCTGCTGAAGCTGTTATAATATTCTGACAGACATCCATAATATGAGTAGGGATTTTCTTCTGCTCTTTCACCATTAACGGAATATTCTTCATGACTTCAGCTACCAGAATGGGAATATACATCCATTACGTTCTTAGAGTAGGTGTGTATTCCTGCTCCTGTCCTCCTTTTCATATCAGTGAATTCTAATAGTACTCAACTGTGGGGGTAGAGAGTTGAGTCTGCCTCCTTTTTGTCATTGGGGATTTCCAATTGACTTCTCTAGGTGCTACCTAACGAGACTGTTGGTAGACTTGATCAATACTAGCATGTGTATGTGCCTTCTGATTGCACTCCACCGAACGTGGTTGATGAACTTCCTTCAATACTAGTAGATGAGGCTGATGGAAGCATTTATGAGTGTAAGCAGGTGTATGTGCCTTTTTACCAGTTGTCAACACGTTGGGTTGGAGGGCTTCATCGTATGTAGTTAGATGAGCCTGCGGACTAGATGATGATTTATAAACAAGTGTATGTACCTGTCTATAGTACTCCACTGGAATTTCCTTGCGGGAATGGTGTGTTTCTTCCAGATGAGTTTACTAGACAGCAGAATTAAAATGGACGGGTGTATGTTCCCGCTCGTTGCTTTCCACCGAGTTAGGTTGGTGGACTTCTCCTGAAATGGCAGAGATAAGAACCTGCTCACTATTGACCAGTTGTCGCCTTTGGTAGTTCATCTTGCCTGATCGGGTTCGAGGAACTTGAGCCGAACGCCTGGAGATGACACGCTCATCATGTTGAGGGTGCACTACCGCACGAGTCTGGTGGCGATTGATGGTGGGAGACCTTGGGAAGGACTCCTTTCTCCATGAAATAAGTCCATCAGTGACCTTCTCATTCACCTCCCCAAAGTATGGGATGGATTGGTGATTGCATTATGGGGATAACAACCTGAAATGGTTGGAAATGGTGTTTGGAACCACCTGCTTCTTGATCGCTTGTCATCGCTGTCCGGAAAACTAGGGTGAATTATTTACTTGGAGGGCTTGTCGAGCGACCTCCAGAGTAGGAATGGTACCGTTTTTATGGTTTCCCTTAACCATTGGATTTGATAACCAACTTTGAAGACACTGAGTAGGTGATTTCATCATCAGAGTGGACGATGATCCAGCATGATAAGCAGTAGAGGCATTCACAACAGAGGTATTCACAGGTGTGAACTTAAGAGAAGCCATTTCTGTAACATATAAGATCATGGAAAAGAGTGATTGTTTTATATAACAAACATAATCAAGATATGCTTGGCCACTACATCTTTTGGATTAGCACATATGTTATTGATTGTTTTGTTTTCCCTCTCACTGAGTTTCAATAGGGTCCTAACAAATAAGTAAAACTTCATTTTTAACTTGGTTAAGGATTAACGTCGGGTTCACCATTTTTTGTTTCCTCCAGAAATGGGGATGACCTTGTTGATTTAAGGTTAAAACATTCCAAGCAGCTTCTAATGGTTTTGTTCATAGAACCGGAAACATCCAATGATTCTATATCCATTTGGACCTACTTTCCAAAGGTTGGTGCTCAGAAGTTGTGAACTGATGGGGCATAAGAATTTGAATTGGTCGAGAGGATGGGAGGTCGGACTCATCACACCTTTTTGAGGGGAATTATTGTCTACTCTGGCACTCTCTTTATAGATTGAAGTTATGTTCGTGAATCCTTATTAAATTAACATGTATGAAAATGAGCTTTCCTTTAGATCTAACAATCAATGATTGATATGTATGAGATTTAGAGAATCTTTTGTACGAATTTGAGGTTCTTCATCGATATAGAATCATCTGTATTTGTTATATATTCTAATCAATGGTATCCTTCATCACATTATATAGAAATCTCATGGTCATTATGATAACCATTCTGGTTTTAAAGCCACTTAGTGGGGCACTTTAATTTTATTGTCATTCAGAAGGACATAGATTATTTCAGAGTTGGGATCGTACCCGTAGACGGGCTACCTTCATATCCTTTATTTAGAAAAGAAATCAGAACCAACGTAGGTAGGGTAAATGAGTATGAGGTTTATGTATGATTAATGGCTCAAAGAAAGATATCATAATTACTTTTCAGCTCTAAGCTCACATGAGTCATGCTCGGTGTGATAAACAAGAGGTATTGGTAAATCCTGACAATTGTTCCATGAAACATGTAATCATAAGAAATGATGTGAGGCTTATGTATGTATGACTGCCTAGATAGATGAATATTAGGATTTACTTCAGTTAAGATACCCCGGGAACAAGGTCCATAAAGGTATATGTGCTTTATGGATATTTGGATACTTAACTTAGGACTTAATCCTGAGAAGGATGACCAAATTAGAGGGGACTAATGATTGGGTTTTATTCCTGAGAAGGAAGTCCAAATAAAAAATTAAATTAAGACTGGTTAAGAGAAATTATGACTGGGGATTATTCTTGAGAAGGAGGCCCAGGTTAAAGGGACTTGAGAACTGGGGCTTATTCCTAATAAGGAGGCCCCGATTAAAAGATATATGACTGGGGATTACTCTTAAAGAGGAGGCCCAGGTTAAACGAATTTGGAATTTTGGGCTCTAAGGAGGATTCCCATATTTGGGAACTTGAATATTGGGGATTACTTTTGAAAAGGAGGCCCATATTTAATGAAAATTATGATTGGGGATTACGACTAAGGAGGATGCCCAAATTTAAGGGAACTTGAAGACTAGGGATTACTCCTGAAAAGGACGCCTAGGTTAGGGGACATGGGGATTACTCCTAATGAGAATGCCTATGTTAAGAGAACTTGGACTGGGGATTACTCTTGTAAAGAAGGCCCAGGTTAAGAGAAATTGGACTGGGGATTACTTCTGAAAAGGAGGCTCAGGTTAAGAGAACATGGACTGGGGCTTACTCCTGAAAAATAATCCCAGGTTAATAAAACATGTATTGGGGTTTTCTCCTAAAAATGAGCATAGGTTAAGAGAACTTGGACTGGGGCTTCCTGCTGAAAAGGAGGCCCAGGTTAAGAGAATATGGATTGGGGCTTTCTCTTGAAAAGGAGGCTCGGGTTAAGAGAACTTGTACTGTGGAATACTCTTGAAAAGGAGGCCCTGGTTAACGATCCTATCATCTTAAAGGATGAGGTTGAATGAATGAAATCTCTAATCTTAGTGACATAATGATATAAAAATGACTAGGTTTTGAGAGATGATCCACAATATTTATTTCAGATAGGAAATCCAACCTAGGAATCATGCCATAAATGGCATTTAAGAGGGTTCTGAAGGCTAAATCTTAAAGAGGAGTGGAGAATTTGAATAAGAGAATTGAATAGGTAGGAGGGGTACCCAATAAAAAGTAGGTGCATAGGTCCTGCATGGGCGCGCAGGTCCTGGTCGCACATGTATACATGTGCGACACATAGGTACCAGCGCGACGGGAAACCCATAGGGTAATGCTTGGGAGAGTCTTGGATCAATCCCTTAATATTATCCCAAGGGGCTTCCAAAAGAGTGGCGCGCAGGTTGTGGTGAAGGGATAAGCCGGCGCATAGGTGTCTTCATTTCCCTTAAGGGTTAGACACCTAGGTGCACATGTGTAGATGGATTTCAACACTTAGGACTTGTTCCCCCTCTTTAGATCTTCCATTCTAGGTAAGAAATTACATTAGAAGTGTTTGGAAGACTTATAGAAGATAATAGGGCATCATGAGCTCAAATCTGGCTTTTTTTTTATTTTTCATCCTTGAAATATGGGGCCCACAAGGGGTATTTAAAGGCTACTAAAGACCTCAGAAGAAAATCAGACATAGCGCGCAGGTACCCTGCACGACCGTCTTGGAACCTGCCCGACCCATGCTGAAGCAAATCCTTGTTCATTCCTTTGTCAAGTTTTGATGTTTCTTAAAAGGATGAATCACATTATGCTAAGGTATTCCCCTTATTCAGTCGTTTGGACACTGTGACGGAAACGAGAATCCATATATACCATTTCATATATTTGTATAAATTAATATAAGACTGGATGGAATTTCTGTTTTTGTGGTGTAAATCATGATTTTCTGTAAAATCTTAGCTATGTTTCATGTTTAGAATAAGAGATATCACATGGGAGAAGTGTTTTGTTAATGATTGATAGTGTATGTTCTAGGATATTGAGTTAATGAAAAACATTACATATCAGACACAACTTGTTAAATAATCCTACATAATGTCATAAACACCATACATATCCCAAAAAATACCAAAATTACATCATTATATGGATGATAACAAAGAAGGACCATCATACAATGTTATAATGGGAACTATTACCCTGATTGGTTTTAAGACAAAATCTCATATCTAATGTAATAAATTATCTCAACACACATTGTAAAGTAAACCAACATAGTGATGGTTAGACTTTCCACACAACAAAGATACTCTAGTGAATAAAAAATCTGAAACACATTTACCAAAGATGTTCTTTATGAGGATATACCTTAAAGAAAAAATAAATTGTATGATGTTTTTTTTGGTGATTTCATAATGAAAACATGAGTATTCAATAGGGTACAATATAAATGAATCCAAAGAATATCATTTGAGTTCAAATAAGGGATGTCATATGGCATGATATATTTGTATCATATTACCACATTCATAGTCAATCACATTTCACAATCTGTTCACATCATTATGTAATGTCACAGTTTAAATATACATTGGGCAAACATATGCAGTCAAACATTAAGTGTTAACATTTGGGTATTCTTCCGCATAATCTATAATTAATCATCATCATTTTAAAGATTCATTTATTTTGTTTCATATATGACATCTGTATACACATAAATTCAATAATGTAATATAAATCCATTATATTACATTTATGTAGATACAAAGGATTTATGTCATTTTCTTTGAGAAACTACATGTCTCTAGTTTATAACACCAATATGGATACCTTTTAAATAACAAAACTTATAAAAAATATCATTGATAACTAATAGTACAATGACACCATTGATTAGAAATATATCATTTATTATACAATATAATGATCTCTATAAATTTTAACATAGTATCAAATTGTTTTTCATTATTATCCTAGAGAGATCATTTTTAAACAATTATTTTTTATCACATCCACCATGTGTCAATTCAACATTATTATTTTTTATTTCTTGTATTTAGTTTTGTATATATTATTTTGTTTTCATTCATATTATGATTCTCATAAATCGTAGTGTCTTAGTTATGGTTTATTTAATGTGAAAAATTCCCATTTACATAAATATATTTTTGATTGAACTTCAATCTTATTGAATTTATTAAATGAAATGACTAATTGCAATTTTTTTAAAAAATCAATAAAAGTTGGATGTATGAAACAGATCATATATCTTTATATCTTCAAAAAAATTATATAGATTTTTATATTTTTCATTTGACAATTCTTCATATAGTGGTCACAATCATTGCCCACATTATAATCGTGTTGGAAGACCTTAGTGGTGCGGTGAAGAATTTGGCTACCATATAAACAAATATGGCTTTCAAATAAACTATTATGTGTCCTATCACAATGTGTAGAAAACAGAATCTTATAATGCTAAGGATCCAAATTAGAGGACTAGATTGGATAATATGACATTTAACTGGTTTCCATTTATTCTTATTCATAATATAGAAAGGATTTTAACCCAGGAATATTTTGATAGGAGAACACATGATGTGTCCAATGAAAATAAAGATGTTGATAGGGTGAAAATATTGAATGATGCAGCAATGCCTCCAGTATATTGACAATGTCGTAAAATAAAAAACAGAAATTTTTAATCTAATTATTTCATGGGAAAACCATGTATGAGATTTCTAATACTATCATCAATTACATTCATACCTTATTGATGGAATTACTTCAATGATATGCAATATTCCCTCAAACCGCAATATGGAAAGGAAGTTAGTCGAAGAAAATGGATTTTCAATGAACAAAATTCATGTTTTCTAGAATAATTATAGTTATTTATATGAGTAAAGAGCTGAATGCAATGGATATTTAAAATGTGGAACATCCCAATGGAAGCCAAAATATGATGGAACACCATCCGGTGTACCACAAAAATTAATGTGGTACTTTCCATTGATCCCCATGATCTAGAATCATTTAATGTATGATAAAATATCAATAAAAATGCAGTGTCATGATAATAAGAGAAATAAGAATAATGAAGAGTGGGTTCACCCAACATATGGGTCTGTATGGAAGAGATTTGAGGCTCGATATCCAGATTTTGCAGCTGGTTTGCGTAATGTGAGACTGGGTCTTTCTTGTGACGGATTTAATGTATTTGGGAATATTCATTCTCCACATAGCACATGGATGGTTTTCATACACATATATAACATTTCCCCATGGTTGTGTATGAAAAAACCATTCAATATCTGGATTATACTTATATCTAGCCCTTTTAATCCCCAAAATGATATAGATTTAATCCTGAAACAATTAATAAAAGGGAATAGAATTCTTTAGGATGTGTTTTTTGCGCACATATGATGCATATTTGAAATACATATTTCAGATGTGTTTTACTCTTATGTGGATGATCAATGATTTTCCAACTTATGCAATGATGTTCGGATGGAGCATGAAGGAAAAACATTCATGGATTTTTTGTAAGAAGAATACTCAATCGAGAAGACTAAAAGATCATTGTAGTTTTGGATTTAGGGAATATTGATAATTCTTCCCATTAGACCATCCATATAAGAATAATCGTCAATGATTTGACAATACCATGCAATCTAATGATCGACATCAGCGTATTTCTGAAACTGAAGTACTTAATAAATTGTATGATTTCAGTTTTTCATTCTAAAAGGGTCGAATGAAGTCTAAAAAAAAGAATAATGATTCCAATGATACATGTTACAATTGGAAGAGGAGTGGAATCTTTTTATAGTTTCCTTATTGGATAACCAATTTGTTACATCATTTCGTAGATGTAATGGACATTTAATAGAATATATGTGGAATGTGGAATTTTATTCTTCTAAATGATAAAGGAAAGACAAAATATGATTTACGATTTCAATATGACTTGGTGGATTGAGGGATCAGACTAGAATTGAATCACGTGTGTTTCAGTGAAAATAAATAGAAAGATCCATGTGCCTCTTATGTGTTGACATCTGTAGAAAAAAAAATTAATTTTTATAAGTACAATACATTATTAATGTTCTAGATGGATATTCAAGGAATATATCAAACCTGGTCAATAGAAGAGAGTTGAGGTCGAAATATTTTAAGACTCACGATTATCAAATCCATCTACATGAGTTGATTCAAATAAAAATCTATTATCTATTGCCCATTAATGTAAGGGGTCAGTTATTCAATAGTTCCATTTTTTTATATATCCTTGTTTTAAGATGTTGTCCAATTATTTCCTGAAAACAATTATAGAGGAGACCCTATTAATTTTGTGTGATATAGAGGAAATGTTTCCTCTATCATTTTTCACATTCATGCTACATATCAGTGTCCATATCTCAACTGAAATTATTCTCAGAGGAACTATATATTTTTATTGGATGTATGCAAGAGAAAGTAATTTGTACACATTGAAATCTTATGTCTGAAATATGACATATCCTGAAGGTTTTATCGTGATAGGTTACTTGGTTCAAGAATGTATGGATTTTTTCTCAATGTATTTGTCTGATCTAACTAGGAGAATAAACCACCCAATGAGAAATGAAGAACAAAGTATGAGAAAATCGAACTCAGTTTTTTGTCACTTTCTTTAAGAAAGAGGAATTCATAGGTCACATAAATTGATGGAATTAACCCTAGAAGAGTGGGATATGGCACATCGAAAAGTGTTGTTAATCGATTATTTGTTTTATAACAACACCAGTTATGTAAATTGAACATGTATATCTTATCTCATTTATTGTAATTGTACATATCCATTAAAATACATCTATTTATATCTAAAGGGGGTATAAAGAAATGATAAATAACAAGCATCATACTTTATCTTTGAGAAGGAGAGAGACATTGAATAGAAAATAGGTTTCTATTTCATTGAAATTTAAGGTGGAAATATTCATTTAATAAATAAATAAAATCAATATTTAATTAATTTTAATATTCTTTAATATTTCATGTATCGATTTTTCTTGCCAACATTATCTCTATAGAAAAAAGATACTTCGCTTTTAGTCCAAATACTATAGTTCATGAATGTAAATCAATGGATATCAATGTGTACAAATTTATTATATATGAACGTGAAAAGAAAATGAGAAGAAAACATTGTGGTGTTATTCTAACTGCCACAACAGACTTTTATTCCTGTGCATCGGATAATAGACCTCATTTTGAAAATGTATCTTATTCTGGAGTTATTGAAAAAATATTAATATTAGATTATTAGTCTCATGGTAGAGTCACTATGATGATATGAAAAATGTTTGATTTGATGATGATGTAGGGAACCTTTATTGATGCTTTTGGATTTTAGTTATTTACATGAATCGAACTCTAGCTACCAATGAATCATATGTATTAGTATCAATACAGAAATATTTTTTTTCAAAGATCATTTATACCTGAATTTGGTGTCATTATTGATTTAATCCCATGAAATATTTTTGATGATAGTGAAAATGGAATTGACATCATCATTACTGCCCTTAGCCCCAATCCATTTGTTATTGATGATCATTCTAGTACATCAATTGTTATAGTTGATTTTTAACCTGAAGTTGTGGTGGTTAATATATAGAAGAATTCTTCTGTGTTCATAGTTATGTTGGTTTAGCTTGACTTTGGTTTTTTGAGGTTTTTTCTATAAAAATGATTTAATATTGAATAAAAATATTTTTTATTCAAGTAGTCCTTCATGTTCATTCTCAATATTTATTTGTTGTAGTTTTCGTTGAGTAGCATTTCGTAATATAGAATTCTATTGTATTTGTACCTACCAAACCAAAGAACTAAAAAAAATTCAATTGAAACAAAAAAATAGTTGAATTGAATTGGACTAATTAAAAAATATGTATAAAAATAAAAAGCAATGATAATATTTACCAAACCCAAAAAATAGCTAAATTACCCCACCAGAAATATGGACCAAATGACCCAAGAAAAATACGCCATGTCTCAAATTTTTTTGTTACATAGTAGTTAACTTTTTCTAATTTATTTCATATTTGTTTTTAAATGAAAACAATGGATACCATATGAGGTTAAGAAAATAAAAACGATGTTATAAAACAGTCTTCAAAGGGATGTGATGGGCATTCCTCCATTAGTGCATGTTGTGAGTGTTTTATTTCAAATATATATATCAATAACATATAATGTTATGTGATTAATTTTATTTTAAACTTTTATGTTGGATCCACCATTGATGTGATATTTATTTGAATGTAATCCTAGTAGTGGTCTCAGTTCTCATGTTGGTGGTTTGTAGGGAGTTGTAAGAGATCAAGGGGCTCTAGTCAGCGAACCCATTTTGACTCTTCCCCTCACACTGACGTACCATATTACACACATTTTGATCCTGCTATGTGGTTAGGGAAAGACGGGATATTTAGGCCCCCCATTTTATCACCACCCTTCCCATCTGAGCCTCCTCACCCATCTATATTATATCCCATGATGATTCCCACTCTTCATCCATATTATGTAGTTAGTTAGTCATCTATACCATCTTCTTTACCATCAACATCTTTTTCTCAGGGAATCTATATTCCTTCTTCGACTCCTTCTCCAATATGGTCTATGGTTATGTAGCATACACTAGGACCCAATCCACTAGTACATGGTTATGTACCTTCTATGACAGTGGATCCAGAGGCTCCCATTGAGAAGACTAGTGCTTGTGTATTTTTGAACCCTAATTTTTTTTACCATAATGTATTTTCAATATAACATGTACTGATATAATATGTTTTTATATGATAACAGATACATATAAAGATATTCGGTGTGGGAGGGGATGTACATGCATGTGTTTGGTGTGGAATTTCCACACGTAGTTGATGGTGGACTACAATGAAGATAATCAAATGATCGAAAAAATAGGGCATCAATTTTGATGTTTTTTGATGACTCTTTCCAAATACTCCAAAATTATTTCTATCAGCCTGATATCATGGATACAGTTTCCAAATGAAGTAAAGGATAATTATTTGGAACATATATGGGTAAAAAAATATATTGTATTTATTGTAATATTATTTTTTTATTTATATTAATTAATATTTTGATGATATTTTCAATTTAATTTCCCCGATTGTGAGGGATAATGGAATGGATGTCAAAAGGAGTTAGGTGATATAAGGGGAGCCTAGAAGCATGAGATTTATATCTGATGGCATGATAGATATGACACAAAGGTAGTTAACGTACCTATAATGGATTATTGTTTGGTAAAACAGCATTAGAAAATGATTACTCATTGGATGACTACCAAGTTCACTATATTAATCACCTTTAAGGTATTTAACCGAAAATTTACAAGTTTTTCATTTATACAATATTTAATATTATTAAATTTTATTTTGGAATGATCCAAAAAAAATTAAAAGATAAATTGAGGCTAAAAAATTCTTCAGCAAATTGGGGCGTACTATGCTCTCAGATCATGATAGGAAGTAGGTATGATAGTTGTGTACAATTTTCCTTTAGGAATTTCACTTTCTATTATTTCCTCCAAACATTATTTGATTTAAAAAAAATGCATATAATTTTTTGTTAGGAAATTAATTTTTGAAAAACTATTTTTAATAATGGTTTACAACATTCAATATCATTTTAGACGCAAGTATTGAATATTGAAGGATGTGTGCCTCAAGAAAAACTGTTTTTCTCGAGTAGAAGGAACAAAGATGAATGTGTAGTTAATGAACTGATATAGTAGTAAATTGTAAGTTTTACATTGTTGATTTCAAATTTTCATATATGTATTGGGTATGTTAATAATATATTTCTAATTTTTATAGGTAAATAATAGGACCTTGATGCCCAAAAACCATATAAATTTTTTCCTAATGATCACATACATCAGGTGATGGGTGATGAGCACCCTGGCAGAGTACAATGCCATCCTGAGAAGAGTATAGCCCTGAGGAGGTATTGGACCAATTCAGGTACCTGTTGTAGTGGTACCAAGATCTAACTAGTTAAGGAACACATTGAAGAAGATAAATAAGTTCCACACAAGTGAAAAAATGATTTTCTAGGGGAAAAACTAAATTTATGAAACTGATGAATGTTTTATGTCCATCACATCTACCATAAGTCCGCACAACTCGTAAGGAATATATGTGGTCGATGCGTCCAATATATAGTGATCCAGTTGTCAGTTATAGTGGTGGTCAATATGATGCCTTTATTATCAATGACGATGGCGATGAAGAGGCCAAGGACAAGGCTGAGGATGGGGGATAGGAAGAGACTAAGGTGCAGTATGAGGGAGAGGATGAGGCCAAGGATGTGGACATGCACATAGATGAGAACGAGGATGAGGTTGATGATGAAAATTGTTATAATGATGGTGATTCTGATGAGGGACATATTGATCAATTACATTTTTTATTTATATTAATGACATTTGATATAAGCTGATTTTCAATGATAGAATATATGTTCAATTATGTAGGTCAAATTATGCTTGATTAGGATATCCTAATTTAATATAGTTTTAATCGTAGAACCTTTTACCAATGTAGTGTCTAATTTTTTGATAAAGTAATTAGGGTATTTGTAGAATTACATGAGATTATTCGTTTTCATTAAATCACTTCTTATTCATATTTCTCTGATTCATTATATTTGATGATTTAAATTATGTGACACTATTTTTTATCTTGTTTGATTCAAAAATCATGTTGTACTTGAATGTATCAAATTATATATATTGATGATGTTTATTTACCTGGATGAGTATTTAAATTGTAGGATTTAAAATTGATTTTTTAAATACTGATTTTCCAACAAAAAATGAAATAAAACAATAATCTATAATATTCTATAAGGACATCTTACCCCTCATAAAAAAATCATGATTCTCTAATTCATAGTACCCCCAAGTCAATGCCTAAAGAAATCAAGCACTCGATCTTAAACCTATCAATATTTTTTCTAACAACCTAACCATATTCCCATGCTCCTTTCATCATAGAATGTTTCCATTAATGTACATAGCTAAATAATAAAACATTTTCATCCATCCATTAGAAAAAATGAGGAACAACCAACCAAATATTATGTAACCAAAACCTTCTACTCGGATAGACAAAACTATTAGCCTACATAGAGTACCTTATAATCACTCTAGAGAGAGTGACAATATCACCCCACACTAGCATCACCATTGTCAACAGGACTCATTCAAATGTATTTAACCAACCCACACCTCCAATCAAAAGGCACCTCATACCCAATCCTACACATCAAATGGTTATCAACTACTAGAAGATAACTATAATTTCATCAAAACATCACACAATAATCACCATAATAGTTTCAATTAATTAAAAACCCTCTAATGAGTTATATTATAAAACAATGAAAATGTTAATATTGAATTATTAATTAATCAAAACCCATTCCAATCAATTATAAATATTTTTTCCCTTTTTTAACAAATTCAAAAACCCACATTCCCCACTATGAAAATAATTCCACACCTGCAAGGAGTAATGAAAATTTCCAAGTATACAAACCTATATGATGCATGAACCCACACTCTCATTCTGCATCAATATAAGTGTACAACAATAAATAATAGCTCACCCCAAACATCATACTTGAATTGAAATTGAAATTAGAACTTAAAATATATATGACCAACAATATCATCACCTTGTAGATCTGACATTCCTTATACATGGGTTTATTACATACCAGTACAAGGTCTTTTCCATGTTCCTAAAACACATCATGCTTCCAAATAAAATGCTAAAATAGACAAACAACCAAAAACAATTCTTTGTAACTTTTTTGCACAGCCTAGATTAAAATATATCTTGTAAAATCATTTCTAATTTATTACAAGACCTCAGGAACATGTACCCTTATACCAGATGCTTTAGACTGGTGGTGAGAGTCTATAAGTATCATAGAGATATTATACACTCTATAACCTCTGAAAAATATATATAAATAATATAATCAATGTAAAACATTAGAGTAAGCATAAATAATTACATCTAAGAGACAACCTATAATAATAGATAACATCACCATCATATAACTTGGTAGGGCCTCCCTAGTTTCCCCTAGAATGCATCATTATATACAGTGTATACAAATATGGGAAAATAAAACAAGTACCAATATACAATATGAAAAAATTATGAATGGTCCGTGGGTGATACCTATAAAGACCCAACAACTTTCCTTAATGGATTTGGAGAAGATTGAAATAGAATACATCTCAAAACACAACCTCAGACTCATAACCTGCCACATAGGGAAGTTTCATGCATTTTAATCTTGACCTCCACACTCTAACTGGGGATAGTGCCTTTCACAATATACCAATGTCATATTTATCGTCATACTTCCACCCTTTTTCTCAAAGTGAGGTTTAGTACCACATCATAACTACTAAGAAAAAAATAGAGGTGAGATCTATTATAATATACTGACCACAACCCTCTTATTTGATGTTAGGATCTATATCATATCCTACCCACTACCCTCTGACTCCTGGTTAGTGATTATATCATATCACTTGCACTACTATCTAACTAATGATAAGGTTATGTATCACATCATGATCATTGTCCTATACTTAAGGTAATTTCTGATATCACGTCCTGAATACTATCCACTCACTCATATTATGGTCCCATATAACATCTCAGATACTAGGAAAGTTCATATATTGTATCCTAAACATTACCCTCTTTCCGAAGTTAGGGTCATATACTATTTCTCATGACGTGTCACATACCTCAAACCTCTCACTCATAGTAGATCCCATCACTAATGTACTACATGGATAGATCACTAATAATGAGAAAAAATAGTGCTAATATAACATACCAAGTCCCTCAGTTATCCACAAAACCATCCACCCGTAGCTCCATGCTATAGGGTAGTTGATATATCTCAACAACACATACCCCATCCAATATAACCCTCAATATTTTAACCTTAGGTCATACCCAACTATCATTGTAATTTATTTTATCAATATAATTAGGTGCATTTACAATGGTCCTTTATAAGGAGTTGTATTAGTTTTTCAGGTATGTATTCATCATTATTAATTATTGTTTTTGCAGATGTTGGTAGGGAATTTTCATGTGTTTTTCATTTAGTTTGATTATGTATATCTCAACAACATGTTCCCCAAACACAAAAACCCATCGAATCTGAGTAATACTTTGATGATTTTAATTTCATCCTAAGATCAAGGATAATTCTTGGATGCCATCTAATATTTCATCAAAGCCTTCACTTGGAAATCACCCATGAAAAAAATGGACTCACGTATATTTTCAATAATATCCCAGTTCAAAAAAGTGGTTTTAACTATTGATTCCATGAATCCATGATTGATTATCATGATGGTTACATTACCTTGAATTAAATAAAAATCCACACAATAGGATTTTCCTTGATCTTCTATCATTATATCAAGATCTTAGCCATTATATCAAATTACCAATGCATTATTCAATGAAAAAACAGTGTTAGGAACCTAAAACAAATTATGGATAATGAGGGTCACTTCTTCAAACCACCAAAAATACACTCACCACTATATAACTTATGTTATATTATACCTAAAAATCCACCTCAAAATATATCATTGTCTCATGCCACTCCTCCTAATCTATTCAAATACACTTACAACTCTTGACACTATTTCTATTGGACAATAAGTGCTAAGGCCCTATATCATGGAAATTATCTAACAAAACATTATTCATTTCCAATATATTTTCTACCATGAAAGTACATTTCAAATTCTCATTCAAAACTCATGGCCAAAATTCACATGAAATTACAATAAGAACATCATCCATCAACCATTATATATTAGACCACATTGTAATCTATTAAGGGTTTATCAAATTCATATATAGTCCACTACATTGTAATGCGGATTTACCATCCTAATAGTTTGGGAAATGTCCCAATAAACCCATTGAAATTTATCATCAATGATTATATACTACCTATAAACTAGATTCTAATTTTAGCACTAATGAGTCAAAATTTCTGAAAAACATTTCATGCCCAACTCTATATAATTCCATCCATTCAAATTTAATCAAGTTCATATAATGATTGTTTCTTCAATTTAAAAAATGAGTGAAATAAACTTCCATCACTATTTGGATCATATTTTCATGTGTTGTGTTTATAGAGAAGTTTTTTTGAGTTTTTGTGGTTTACCAGGGGTATTCTGTTGGGTGTATTGGTGTTTTTTTCATTAGTGTTATTCTAAATTCTGTAATGTGTATTGAAATTACATTGGTGTTATTCTGATGGTATACTATTTGGATCATATTTTCCCATATTGGGGTTATTATTAATTTTTTATAGTGTGATATAATCAAATGTAATTCCATAGGTAATTGTGGGTAATTACATATAATTCTGAATTTGGAATTCTGTATAGGTAATTTCATTGGTGTCATTATTGCATGTAATTGAACAGTGGCGAGGTAGGCTACTTATTACTACTGGATTTGCAGAAAATATATGCCGATGGTTTTAAAATCATTGGAATAGAAGTCCAAACCAAATATATAACTACATTTTATAAAAAACTATTGGTAAAAGTCAATTCCGTGAGTCATTAAACCATTGTTATAAACATGAAAACCTTATCTTTTCCAATAGTTTTCATCAAACTATTGGTAAAAGTCAATACCAATGGTTCATAAACCATTGTTATAAATATAAGGTGAGTTGTATTTCAATGGTATCAAATCATTGGAAAAAAATTATAAAAATGGTTACTATAAACCGTTTGTATAATGTGTAGTAAGGTTCTATATGCCAACAGTTATTGAATAACTGTTTGCATATGTTTATCCCCATTCCTTAATAGCCAACGGTTTGGACTACCATTGGTATTGTTTATAAAAACTATTGTACAGCCCCTACCAATAGTTTTCCAGCCTATACTAATATTTTTATACCATTGGATTATCATATGTTTCCAAAAGTAATGAATGTTATCATATATTGAAAGTAATTGTGAGACATCACATGATAGTATTTCTCGAGGAAAATATCGTTCCTACTTTCAAAAATTTATTTTTAGACAATAAAATATTTATCAATCCTTTTCAATGTAAAATAACCTTGAAATATTGTAAATAAAACCATTAAAACTATTTTAAATATGTTTGAAATCCTTTTTCCTCCCAAATTATAAAATATATTTTAAAAAAAATTAAAATGTTTTTAGAAAACAATGATTTAAAAGAAATAACATTTATGAATAAAAAGAGAATAAAATTACATGAAACTTATAATATCATAAAAATAAGTAAATTCATGATAAAACATATCAAATGGTATTATATTCATATCATAATAGAATAGAGGTCTGTAACATAACTTGGGTCTCAATGAAGGAAAATTAAGATAAAATTACCTTATCGATTGGGTAACATCTGAACCGTAAATCCCATGAAAGAGATATCATCAAATGGATATGTAAATACATATTAATTTAATTATTTAGAACATAAAATACATTCATGTGTTGTATATACACCATGTAAAAGAAATAATTAATGTATAACACATGTGTCCCACAAAAATAAATGCGAGACAAAAATCCCTTGCCTTATGTCTTGACTCATTTCATACACATGAAAACCTTATGTATAATAAATAAAATTTAATTAAAAATATATTAAATAACCATATTCAATTATATATTGCCTTATATGATTTACTTATGTCCTCATATTATCTATTAATTAAAATTTTGATGTTAATGTTATGTTTTGGGTAATAACAACTATCTTTCTCGCATGTGTTTTTATTTTTTATATAATTTGTCGTCTAACATATATCATGTTTTCCCCATATCCATAATGATTAAAATTATATAAATAGTATTTATATATGTTATTTATTTTAATCTATTATTGATATAAATATAAAATGAAATATATTGTTCATGGAGATGGTAGGTTATATGTACGCATGAACACTATTTTTGTTTTATCGTATTATTGAATGAAATAAAGTAATATAAATATATTTATATATATTATAATTAAAGTAGATTTATTATATCATATATATCATATAAATTCAATAATACCGTCTATAAAACAATCTATGTAAAGTGTGATTGAAAAATGATTTGAGGAGGTAGTAGTTTGTACGTCTATAAACAATGTCATCATATTTACAAAGAATGGAATGTTTGAAGGTGTCTGTTATGTAATCGTTGAAAAATCATAAATACATCATATATATCATATATATCTTATAAAAACATAAATTAAATTCTTATTACTAACCATGAATGGTTGGACTATAATATTGAACATCATCAATTTGTGATGTGGTTGTCCACTGTACACACAAATGATGATTTAGTATCCCATTTAATGGGTGTGTGAGAGAGTGAAGGTTGAACCCTCAACATAAAGGAACTTAATTATATTTATGACACTAATTTTACTATATACAATTCAATTAAAAATAATTTAATTGGATTAATAAATAAATAAAAAAAGGATTATTGATGAATGTTTCATCTCTTTCAGGTATCTCTATATGATTTATAAAAAATGACTTATTTGGTTAGATTTATACTCAAAGTAAGGACTATAGTATGAATATGGGGATGTTTCCATGAGATTTGGATATATTTTTTCTGATCCTAATTTTTTTTTGTGTGAATAAAAGAAAAGAAGTGGTTCCCTTTTATTAGAGAGGGGAGTGGCACATTTGGAATTTTCAAGAGATTATTTTATAAAAATTTAAACCTAAATACAAATACCAAAAAAATAAAATTTATTCAAATATAATATAATATTATGTTGCAAAATTATATTCCAAAATATTTTATACATGTTTTGGTGTAATTTTAAAACATATCATTTCAATTAACCCTTATTTAACCTTCTTAGTTTTTACTCTTGTAATAAGATCTTAAATTTAGAAAGGTAGAGAGTTGTACTTATAAGTTTTAAATTGAACCACAAATAGTCAATTAATGATATTTTATATAATAACTTATACACTTTTTACTTATTTAATATTATTATTTTTTAACTAATTTAATAAAATATTATATCCATAAAATATCATTACTGTCAATTTTAACACTATTCATTACATTGGCTTTAATAAAACAAATTTAGCAAGTTGAGTTCAAAAAAATTAATTTAATACACCCCCAATATGTGATACTCACCTATAAAATTATTGTATCACCATAATTATGTGAAATTATATTTATTTTCATATTTAAAATATCATTTAATTGATTGTTTTGTTAATTGAACAATTACGACATCATTATTGTGTAAATATTATGAAAATTATTTGTTCAATAATATTTAAAAATAAAATAAAATGATGTGTATTAAAATATTATATTTCATAATTATATATAAAGTAAAGAATATCTTCTATTTATCCACAGAATAAAAATATAATACATATAAAAAGTAAGAGTGTTCTATTTTGTCAAACCCATTGATTTTATCAATAATTATGTCATTTTCATTGAAAAGTGTCAATTTAGTAATTAAATTTTGATTAATTCTGTGTTAAGGATTTAAAAACAAATATTAATTTTCTTTTCAAGTTTTATGGTAATTTTAGAATTTTTTTAATATTATTTTTACCTTTAATTACCCATTTTAACCTAAGCCATGGTAATAATACTTTATACAGTTACTATTTATATTGTCCAAAAATAAAAGGAACATATTAACTAAATTTGGAACTTATGATTCAAAATATTTAATTTATTTTTATAAATTAATAAATAATGGATTAAATTAATTCAAAATTAATTTTGTGGATGGGGTGAGAAAAGTGGGTTTTTAAAATGAAAACCTTCAAAAGATTGAAATGTTTTAATATTAAAATTCAATGTAAAATTCATTAAAATGACCTATATTGGATTTAATGAAAAATATATATCTAATTATATTTTAAAACTCATAAAAAATATAATTTAATACTACAAATTTTTTAGTTTATAAATATATTTTCACTTAAATTTATTTATTTTTCAGTATTCATTAAAACCTAAAACTTATCAGAAAAATACAAAAAATTAAACTATAGAAAATTTTGATATCTAAATTTCAATAAATATTTTTATCTTTCTATATAAAAATTAAAAAACAATCAGAAAATCAATTTAAAATGGGATTTTCATTAAAAATATTTAAAATTCCCCTTTTAGAAAATACATCTTTTATTCAAAAAAATTGGATTTATTTTTATCTTTTTTTATCAAATATCTTGTATGAGTGTCAAAAAAAATTATTGAATATATAATATATAAATTCTATAAAAAATACACTGAATGTGTTTTGATTATTTTATTGAGATAAATTGTATTTTCACATAGAAAAATAGTTTTCTTAGCTAATATTTTTCATTCTTTTCATATGGTAATTATATTAATTTCTAGAAAATATTTTACCAAAAGAGTCGTATTATATAATTTTTAAATAATATTTCATAATTTATTTTATATTATTTTTAATTTATATTCCAATGGTTAGGTGGTGACTATAATAATATTTTAATTACAAAATTAATATTGTGTTGTAGTTCAGAAAAACTCATCCTAAAAGGATATTTTCCAAATTTCCCATTTTTTCTCCATTTTCTCATAACACAGTTACTTCTTCTCCCCCCTATTGTGTTATAACTATAACCCTTTGGACATATCGAACTTTATACCTTTCTATATATCCTAGTGAAAAGAAACATAAGAAAAGTTGGTCTCGGATTTTTTGTAAGGGTAAACAGATAAGATATCAATCATAACATATCACAAAACCCAAGTAAATAAAAAAATATAGATATAATATCATATATATGAATTATCATGATATTGAGTCATGTAATAAGTCATATATGTTCATAAATAATCAAATAACAAATCTTATATGTACATATCATAAGACACCGAATTATGGGGTACATATATATATAATAATTTTTATTTTAGTCATTGTCTATAGACAATGATATATTAGTAGAAAGGGGTAAATACACAAACCATCATAGTTTTCAAGGTTCCCTCCCAATGCCTTCTTAGTATTCAAGATTCTATCCAAAGACCATCTTATCAGACGAAGTCCTTTACTGAATCGAGATCACTCACCACTTCAACTATATCTATCTAATGAGATCTAAATAATTACACAATGAATTGAAGGGAGATATATCTCCCACTAGTCATATAATAAAAACCGTACATATTATTTCCAAATGAACAAAAATCATACCATAATACATAAAAAGAAAATGGATTCATAAAATTTTCATCATAATATAACTCAAGGAAAATGAAAAAAATAATAAGTATCTATCGATAATAAACATAAAACCCATAAGAATAATAGGAATAGTATAATTTAAAAATATCCCTATTAAAACATAATCAACATCATATACTATTATCATAGATGGAAAATAATTTTCAGAGATCACTTGGCAATAATTCTGGTAGAAACAATATTTTCTACATTGGAAAACACCTTTTAAATCATAAATAATTTAGAAAAAAAATTATTTTAAAATAACCTAAAAACATATAAATTAATCTCTGAAAACAATTTCAAACATCTTTTATATATTTTTAACTTTTAAAATGAATAATATATCATTTGAAACACTTTTAAAACGTTTTCAGAAAGCATTGATGTCAAGAAACAATGATTTTCAACTAAAGAGAGAATAAAAATTCCTAAACCCTATAACATTATAAAATTAAGGATATTTATAATAAATCAATTCAAATAGTATTATTTTCACCTAATAATACAATATAGGTGCATTGCATAACATGTGTCTCAATGAAATAAAATTGTGACAACATTGCCTAACTGGTTGGGTGACTTTTCAACCATAAACCCCATGATAGAGTGACAATTAAATGAATATATAAATTACCTAAATTTACAGATAAGTAACATAGAAAAAAACATGGGAATTATATACATCATGTAGAAGAAATAATATGTGTATAACACATGTGTCCCAAAAAAATAATGTAATGACAAAAATTGCTTAAATTATGTCTTGACATTTTTTATACTCATGAAAAACTCATGTTTAATAATTATATGTTTATGATAAATCTATTAAATAATATTATTCAAATACATAATGTTCTATACAATTTAATATATGGCCTTTTATTACCCATTTTTTAACAATTATATGTTAAATTTATATTTCGAGTAAAAACTGCATTCTTACATGTTATTTGATTTGTAATATCTGTTTTCCTCATACTAATATAATGATTTCATAAAACCCAGAATTATTATTAGGATATAAATATATTATACATTTGAAACTTATTATAGTCTATAAAATATCTATAAAAAATAAAATACACCATTCATTCAAATGGTAGGTCATACGAACACATGAAAGTTGTTTTTGTTTTCAAATTGTATTGAAAGAAAGAAAGTGAATGACATATATGTGCATATATAAAATAATTTTAATATCATTATTAGGTTATATATAACAAATAAATTTGGTAAACCCACCCTTAAAACATTCCATGTAATGAGTATATTAATCCCAACACTTTGGGGATGTGTTAGTCCACTCATCCACAAGGGAAGTTATCATATTTACAAAAAATAAAAAGCATAAAGTTATATGTTATATAATAGTTACAGAAGCATAAATACATCAAAAATTTCATATATATCAAAAAAATGGAAATTTCATCATTATTCATGACCATGATAGGTGTAAATGGAAGAATGAAGTACATTAGATCGTGAGGGGGTAGTCCGTTGTACACATAAATAATGATTTAGTATCACAATAGATATAAGTGTGTGTCATTATAGGTTAAAACCTTAGCATAAAACATATTAGTATAATTAGTATACTAAGGTGATTATATAAAGATAAAATAAAAATAATTGAATGGGTTTAAGGATGAAATTAAACAAAAACAATCTTTAGAGAATGTTACCTCTTCTTTGTGTACCTTCTTTGGATTTACACCAAATTACCTATTTGGTTTAATTTCTACTCAAATTAAGGCTTCTATAATGATGGTTGGGAAGTTTGAATGATATATATAATGGCTCGGACCTCCTGGTGTATTATTTTACCCAAATTCGGGTGTCTAGGGTATTTCGGGGACCATCTGTGACTCATTGAAGAGTTTTCAAAATTTCAGGGTGATTGTTGGTTGCACTGATTAGCGTCAGTGGCGTTGATAGCCATTAGTGGAACTGATGGGCATCGATGGCACAAATGGTTCATCCACATAACAAATTGGAATCGATGCTAGGGTGATGGTGCCCAGGAAACAATGCCAGGGTGACGATGGAAAGGAGATGGTGCTACGGTGATGGTTCTAGGGCAACAGTGCTAGGGCGATGGCACCAGGGCGACTGTGCCAGGGTAACAGTGACTCACCTAAAAGAGATTCATTCCTAGTTTTTTAAGGACCTTATAGTTATTCCTTAGTAATGTATCATTTTATGTAAAAGTGTTCTAATTCCACATTTCAATCCACTTAAATGGAGTAAAATATGTTTTAAACCCCATATAGTTGGGCGAACCTTGAGGTGCTGAAATGTGTGTCCTTTTTCCCTTGGTGTCACACCTTTGTCCTATTTTATAATTTCACACCTATTGTGCATTTTTCTCTATGAAAATTAAATTAATTAACACATATATGTTGCCTCCACCATCACTGAGGAGAATTATATTTTCTCAATTAATTTCAACATGTGAAACTTCCAAACCATGTGGTCGAGTCACAACACAACTTTTAAGTACTTAAGAATCATCTCCCCGGTTTTAGGATATGGCCTTTTCATTAACAAATATCCCTTATTACTTTTTCCTTTTTGTCTCTCTTAGTTTTCATATAGACTTCCTTCTAAGAAGAATCGTGTGGCCATTTTGGATCCCTTTACTCTCATCCTAGGAGTTCACAGAGTTCTTCCTCTCGATTATCACATCCCCAGTTCTTGGCATGGGGATAAAACATCGATCATTGATCATAATCATAGGGATTCTTCCGTTTTCTCTCTTTATGATGTATCAAGTTGGGTGAACATGATGAGGACCCTTCTTGTTATAAATCAAACTAACTTTAATGAAGATAATAAATGGATTGTTAAAAAATAAATGTGTGGGAAAGTATATAATGTTTTTGTTGTGTTTTACTTTTATTTTTTATGTTAGGAATTATATAAGCTTAAGTCAATTAAAAACTGTGTATGTCGGTTTTCATTTCTTTCACACAAATGAACATTTGTTTTCTAGATAATATTGTAGTTGAAGGAATTTAAGCCATAAATTAGTAAATCATATAAACTTGGTTGATTAAGTGGATTATCGATGAATTAGAATGCTTGTGTGGTCACCCCGGTTAACCAAACTAAAAGAAGGAAATTAATAAATGGTGTGGTTAAATCTGAAAAAATTGTTTCTCAATTTAGGGTTTATGTGTTTTTTGGTCTGTTTGACACCTTGTAGGGTGATGTGGAAGGGAATGGAATCTCTGATTGATAATTGTTTCTATAGGGAATTCGAAGTCGTATGGAGAGGGTATTTTGGGGCTTCGTTGGTTCGAGTACTTTGAGGGATCTCAGAGATCTCATTTGTTGAAGTGACTTTACAGGATAACCAGGTGTGAATACTTAAATTACTGCTGGACCTTTGCTCCTTTAGTGGTGTTTTAAATTGTGGTAGTGTCTGTTAGTTTTTCGGTAGTGTAGAATTATCTCAACAAAATCACTTGGACATGATAAAAAGAATTTGTTCAATGGGGAAACTATATTCCAAAAGTGGGTTGTATTTTAGTTTTGGTGGTGGTGTATTTGTGCATGTATTGGTATACGTAAATATGGTAATGTGAGGGATGTTTGTTGGTTTTGAAACCCTTTATATAGAATAAGTTCTTGATTTTCTATATATTTAAATTTATTTCATGTGTTTCTTATAGGAACCCCATCCAAGTTGAGAACATCATTCCGAACACCACCATTTCATGGTATAGGGTTTTCCCCTAAAAATCATATGATTGGATGGTTATTATCTCATTTATGATCCCTCTCCCGGGTTTCCCATTACTCTTTAGGAAAGCTGTGACAACCTAAATATTATTATGGCCCAAGAATCTTCAGGCAGGGTGTGTTATGGTGGTTGGCCTAGGTTTGTGTGGAACGTTTATTTGCCAAGGGTCTTCTAGACGGGGCCTAGGTGTCTTTGGGAATGGTCCTGGTTGTTGCAGCCCAGGTGTCATTGGGCATGGTTACATGTGGCGGTTGTGGACCAGGTGTTTGCGAGTGTGGTTTTGTGTGGTTGCGGTGCCCCAAGTGTATATGGGAGGGATGCGTGGGGGTGGCCCATAAGGTTGTTGTTGGGGAAGCAGTGGGAACTTAGTGAGACATGTTTGGGAGGTCTCATGCGTAGGATGTCCTAAATATCCAGTGGTAAATCGGTGAGGGGTACCCAAATATTGATGTGATATTATTATTGTTTTGCCTGAAATGCATTATTTGGGGAGTGTTAATTAGTTAGGGTGGGTGTATAGTATTCCCTCTTAACTGTTTTGGTTGACCATACTTTCTCATGGGGCATTATAATGCCTCCACACTTGTGCATGAGTGATTTTGGTTTCCCTACTAAGTATACATGTATACTCACCCACCGTATCTAAAACTATTTTTCAGGTCACTTGGAGCAAGTTGGAGATTAGGCTGGTAACAACTAGCTTGGGGTTGTAGGAGTCGTTCGGGATTCATGGATTCTATTATTTTTACTTCCTTTTGGTACTTTTCTTCTAATATTTCTTATACCCATAGTAGTTTATTTTTTTGAGCTTGGATTTGGGAATGGATTTTGGATTTTCTTTTAATTTTATAATTTGGAGTTGATTGGTATTATCAGTCTTATCTCCCTATATCATTCTATAAAATTGAATATTATTTCCCTTTCACATGATATTATATACCCTTCATGCTAGTCGCCACTCTGGGGCCTATTGAAGGCTGGACTCGAGAGGTCATTATATCTCTTTCAACAGAAATAAGGAAGGGTCTGGTTGTTTGATGTCCCTTCCCTCTTCTAGATGGAGCCAGGTCATAACAGAATGGTATTAGAGATGATGGATGAGAGATTGGATGGATTTTGTGGTTAGGAATAGTGAGGATTTCATGGGATGGTAAGGAAATAGTGATAGGAAATCTTGGTGTGTGAAATAGGCTAGGGAATCCTGGTTGGGACACAGGATTTTAAGGCCCCTTCTGAACCAATGAAAGGGCACTAGAGCAACCAAACAACCATGTGTTACTACACTGATTGCATTTATGAGACTCTTGGAAAGGTACATGCAACACAATGAATTGTGATCCTGAATGTTTTTGTTGTTTTGGTAACTTAAAATAAATAAAAAATTTAACAAAAATTCAAAAGAACCCTTCTACACTACTCGGGCTTAGGCATGTCCTTGTTTACCTTGGAGTTATGGAAATCAAATGAAATTCATGAGTAATGCAGGAAAATGAGGACTATAAGGCTGTTAAGGATGATATGTGATGGGATGATCGAGAAGAGTGGGATAAACAATGAAAGAAGAGGCTTTGGGTCTTTCAGTGGAAGACCCTCGAGAAGTACGAGGGTAACATCTCACACATGGAGATGGAAAGCTGGATCAAGGAGATGGTGATACATTTTAGCATGATCCAGGATCTGGAAGAGTATTGGGTTCCTCTATCCATGAGCCAGATGTTGGGAGTGGTGTGTCAGTGGTGGATGCAATATCTCAGGTAGAAGAAGGTAGCTCAGGTTTTGTGGAATGACTTCAAGAAGGAGTTCCAGGAATAATTAATTTCTACCATAATGAAGGTCAAAAAGTTGTAGGAGATTATCCCCCTTCAGAAATGGAGTATGACATTGAGTGAATTAGGGATCATGTTCAAGGAAATCCTTTGTTTCTCTCTAAACCACATTCCAGATGAGGAATCACGGGCATGGCACTTAGAGGAGGTGCTCCAACCATCCATGCAGAGTGCATGTACTCACTTCAACGTACCGACATTCCTGGAGGTTCAGAAGAAGACTGATGTGGTGGAGAGGATGCACACAATGTGAGGTATTCCATGTGAGGGGAGACAGTTGAGCTCTTTGAAAGGGAAGGTTGTCAGTAGTAGGCCTCCAGCATCAGGGAAATCTTGGTTTCGGCCAGCAGGGAGTAGACCTCAGCAGTTCCAATTAAAATATCCTAGTCCTCTTTCTATAAAATGGTAAATTCCAATTTAAATCTCCTACTCCTCATTCTTTCCATAGAGGTAGTTGTTCCAGCTATTCTAGTGGTCATTCAAGGTACGATCAACTTGTTTAGTACTCTTTCAAGTGCCTTGTTGGATTCAGGAGCTTTGCACTCATTTTTTTTACTCGTTCCATCCCATGCCTTGGTCCTAGATGTATATAGACTCTTCGTAACCCTATTGTAGAGCTCACCAGTTAGAGATTTGACCAGCCTTCTTGACATTTTTGACGATGCAGACTGATAATAGGGCTACATTAGTTTAGTGGGGATCTCTTTCTACTAAAAATATTTCCATATGAGGTCATCATGAGCTTCGACTGGTTGTTTTCCATGAACACTGTTATTTACTAATTATAGAGAGGGGTTATGTTATCATATAGGGGTCACAAACATGTAGCTTTCGTTGGTGAGTGGGGTTATCAAGATGGAATATGACGTGTGTGGTCTCTTCTTTAAATGATATCCGAGGTTTCAGTGGAACCAGAAGACTGAGGAATGGTGTAAGTTCTGGGGATCATCAGTGAGTTCCTATATGTATTACATTGAGAGGTGGTGACTCAACCCCCTTGAGGGGATGATGCGTTCGGGGTAGACATATAACATAGTGCATGTCCGATTTCAATGGATCCCTATCAAATGGCACTGTATGAGTTGCGGGAGTTGCATATTCAGGTTGATGGAAAAATGAAGAAAAGGTTTATCCGACCTAGCCTGACACCATAGTGTGCTCTAGTCTTATTTGAGAAGAAGGTAGATTGTGATATCATGCTATATATTGACTACTGAATACAGAATCAGTTAATGGTCAAGAACTAGTACCCTCTCCCGATGATTAACGACCTTTTTGACCTGTTTAAGGGAGAAGGTTGGATCTCCAAGATCAACCAGCGGTCGAGATATCACCAGTTGAGGGTGATGAAGGGTGACATTTCAAAGACTGGTTTTAGGTGCAGAGATGGGATATTTTTGTTCGTGGTCATGTCGATGGGCATTACAAACACACTAGTCATGCTCAGGGGACTCATGAACTTCATTTTCTGTTAATATCTGAACCAGTTCATAGTCGTGTTTATTGAATACATCCCGATCTACAGAAGATCATATGAGGATCATTCTGAGCATCTAAGGATTGTTTTGGTAGTACTCTAACACCATCATCTCAATGGTACGTTATCCATGTATAAGTTTTAGACACGAGAGGTGCACTTCCCTTGACATGTTGTGTCCTAGTAGGTAATAGTAGTGGACCGGTCGAAGGACGAGGTTATTTTTTCATGGGAAGAACCTAAGAAAGTAATAGAGGTTTTTAGATTCCTAGGTCTAGTATGTTACTATTGGAGGTTCATTTCCAACTTCTCTCAAGTTGAAGAGCCTTTAATAGACTTAACCAAGAATGACTAGGCCTTTATTTAGTTTTAGAAGTTCTAGGAAAGATTTTTTTTATTTGAAGAGGAAACTGGTCAGTGCCCTAGTATTGAGGTTTCAATAAGAAGGGGCACCATTGGAAGTGTTATGTGATGCTTCTCGTCTAGGATTGGGGTGTGTGCTAATGCAGCAATAGGGAGTGATCTCTTATGGGTCTAGGAAGTTACTTCCTCGTGAACATAACTATGCCACCCATGACCTGTAGCTTACAGGGATTGTCTTCATAATGAAGTTGTGGTGGAATTAGTTCCTCGGGGAATGATTTGTGGTCATCACAGAGCAAAAAGGCTTGAGATATATCTTCTCCCAGTGATACATGAACATGTAACAGAAAAAGTACATAGAGTTTCTTTAGGACTATGACTTCATGTTTTCCTATACCCCAGGAAAGTGGAATGTGGTGGTCTATTCCTTGAGTAAGATGTCACTAGAGGATATGGTTCGGGAGTCATCAGATGCATTGAAATCAATAGAGGAGTTGGATGTTTTACCTATGAGCATGATAGTGGAAAAGGGTAAAGGCTTTCTATTTTATATGACATTCTAGTATTAATAGGTATGGAAAGTGGAGGAGTCTCATTAGGGAGACATAGAGGTTGATGCGATGCCTGATCATGTCAGCTAGGGTGGTTCCCCAGAAGGATGGTTGGATTATGGTTAGAATCGGATGGTGTTTCATGGAAATCTATTTGTCCTCATGGAAATGTTTGAGAAAATTCTCAGTGAGTCCCATAACATACACACGGTGGTACACCCAGATGTTTCCAAGATTTATCGGGGATTGAGGGTACCATTTTGGTTTCCCAGGGTGAAGCAGGTTGTGGTAGAGCTTCTGGAAAAGTGCCTTGTGTGATAGTAGGTGAAGGTCGAAAACCGTGTTCGGAGCAGTCTATTGCATCCATTAGATGTTTCGGAGTGGAAGTGGGATGACGCCTCATTCAATTTCATCACAGGACTACCCAGATCTGAGGGAGGCTGTTAAGAAATCTGGGTAGTGTTGGATCGGTTGATGAAATTAGCTAACTTCTTATAAATTAATGAGTCGAGCATAGGGGATTCCACGACACATACGTACATGGGTGATGTTGTGAGACTACACAAACTTCCCAAAACCATCATTTTAGATCATTATACACACATTACATCATGAGTCTGGTAGGGATTACAACATGCTTTTAGCACCCATCGATGCCTAAGCACTGCTTTTTACCCTCAGATGGATGGGCAGCCAGAGAGGACAATCTATAAGTTGGAATATATGCAGTTAGCATGTGTTCTGAGATTCGGGAGATTGTGGGTATGACACTTTACTGTGGTAGAGTTTGCATAAAACAATTGTATCACTCTATAATTGGAAAGGATAATTTGAAGCATTGTATTGAATGTCGTTTCATTTTCCCATGTGCAGGAACATGGTTGGGGAGGTATGTGTTCTTGGCCTAGAGTTATGACATAGCACGACAGAGAATGTTTAGCTAGTGCATGAGAGGATGAAGGCAGATCATGACTAGTAGAAATCTGTTGTCGATCATGGGACGAGACCCTTTGAGTTCGAGGTTGGGGACCACTTATTCTTAATGGTCTCTACTCTGTGTGGGAAGTTGTGGTTTTAAAGGATGAATATGCTTTCCCCCTAGTTCTTTTGACCCTTCATGGTGTTTTGACGAGTTGGTAAAGTGTCATATCAGCTGGCGCTACCACCACCGCTACAGAGGATCCATGATGCCATCCATGTTTCTCATCTTTTTTGGTATCTTTGTAATGACTCACATGTCCTCTACTAGGGATATCAAGATATCGAGGATGATGCGAAATTCATTGAGGGACTAGTGAGGATCCAGGATCGTGAGGATAAGGTGCTTCATGGGCAGACCATTCACTTGGTTTGTGTGTTGGGGAAGAATGGTGTCAATGAGAATATTACCTTAGAAGAGGAGGAACAAATGTGTTCCTAGTACCCAAAGCTTTTTTGAGTATTGATTTTGTGTTTTCCTTGTTCTTTTCTATGATGTAATTCTTAGCCTTGTTTTTTATAAGATGGGTTTTTTTCCTTATTATTTGAATTTGTGTGATGTCCTCACTATGGGAAGGGGATGAACTAATCTCTAATCAAGAAAACTTAATGTGGATGCAATTAACCCCATGCGGGAAAGTTGGTTCTACCCAAAGCAGATAGTATCTTGACATAGAGGAAGAGAATTTCTGACCCCTATGTCTAGACTACATAACCTTTATATGTTTGTATGGTTAATTGGGGAATAAATTCAGCAGTGTATAAGTATTTTCTAATAGATAGATGATGGATTTGTGTTCCTAGATGTTGAGGTTTTGTTTCAAATTTCAACTATATGGTGGTGGGACCCTAAGAGGCATCTTATGATGTGTTTGTTCAGACCCATATCTTTTCCTCTAGTTTATTCTTGAACTCTCAAGGATAAGAATATTTCTATAGGTATCTGATGTAATGTCCCAGATCTCCTGGTCCATTACATTTCCAAAATTCTAATGGTTGGGGTATCCTCGGAACCATCAGTCACTACTTAAAGATTTTTCCAAATTTCAGGTTTAGCGTCTGTGGAACTAATGGGTGTTGGTGGCACTGATAGGCGTAGGGGGAACCAATGGGATTCGGTGGCACTAATCGGTTTAGGTGGCACCTAAAGGTTGTCTATATCACCAATTGGCATCAGTTCCAAGGTGATAGTGCCAGGGCAATGGTGTCTCACCAAACTGTGAGTCATTCCTAGTTTGTCGAGGACCTTCCGGGTTTTCCCTATTAACGCATCATTTGACTTAAAAAAAATTTAATACCCCCTTCCAAAGACATTTAAAGTTAGTAAAATATGTTTTAAACACCCAATAGTTGAGAGAACCTTGATTTACCAAAACTTTTTCCCATTTTCCCTCAATGTCAGACCTTTTTTGTGTTTTACAGTTTCACACCTGTTACGCGTTCTTCTCCATTTAAAACATATCTATTAACTCACAGATATTTCCTCTACCATATTTGAAGAGAATTATTAGGTCTCAATTAATATAGATTTGTCAAACCACCCACCCATGTGGTTGAACCATGATGTGACATTTATGTACTTCGGCATCATTTCCTAGATTTTTGGATCGCAACTTTTCTTAAGCCAATATCCTTTATTCCATTTTCCTTCTAGTCTCTCATAGTGCTCCTGTATACTTCCTTCAGAGATGAATCATGAACAAATGTTGAATCCCATTCCACTCATCCTTGGTGTCCATGGATTTTTTACTCTATGAGTAGATCATCCCTAGTTATTTTCATGAATAGACAACATCAATTGTTGATCATCCATGTAGGGATTCTTCATTTGTATCATGCGATGTGGGAATGATGATGAGACTTAGGGTTTTAGATAATGTCAACATTAATATATATAATAAATATACTATTAATAAATAAAGTGGTGGTAATGTTGATGATTTTTTTGTCTTTTATTTTTATTTTTATGTTATGATTGTTATGGGATTGTGTCCACTAAAAATTGTGGTTTATGGTGGTCTGTTCTTGTGCACTAATGAACCACTGTTTTTTTGGATAAAAATGTGGTTGAATGACAGTAACACAACAATTGGTTAACCATGTAAATGTGTTTGATTAAGTGGATGGTAGATGAATAAGAATACTTGTGTGACCACCCCGATTAACCAAACTGAAAGATGGAACTTAATGAATGGTGTTGTTAAATATGAAAACATCCGTTCTCTGTTCTGGTGTTATATATGGTTAGACTGTTTGACTCCTTGTGGGGTGATGCAGATGGGAATGGAAACATAGATTGAGAAGTGATTTTCTAGTGAATCTGAGGTCATGTGGAGATGGTATGTTGGGGTTTGGTTTAGTTCCAATACCTTTAGGGATATCATGGATCCATTTTGTAGTTGTGACATTACCAGAGAATTGGGTACAAATGCTTAAATTGATACTTGTCTGTATTCTCCTTTTGTGTTATTTTGGATTATGGTTGTGTCTGTTAGTTTCCCAGTAGTGGATAATTATCTCAATAGAACCACTTGAACATGATAACATAAATGGGTTCGATGGGGAAACTTTTTTTCAGAAGTGGGTAGTGTTCTACTTGTGGTTGTGGTATATTTCGTACATATAGTGGTAGGAAAAAAAGTGGTCATGTGCGGGATGGTCTTTGGGTGGAGTGCTTTATTATCTATATGTATAAATTTAGTTCTTGTGTTTCTTATGTTCACCCCACTCATGTTGATCACTTTGTTCCAAACACCCACATTTCATCGGGGAAAGTGTTTTTACCAACATTATTATGAGTGGATGGTTATTAGCTCCTTCCTTCTCCCTCTCCCATGTATTCTATGAATCTTCGGGGAGGTTTTGATAGCCTAAGGTTCATTATGCCCCAAGACATTTCAGGAAGGGTGTGTTGTGGTGGTTGGACCAGTTGTGTGTGGGAAGGTTTATTTCTAAAGTGTCTTCTGGATGAGGCGCATGTGTCTTCGGGGGTGGATGTGGTTGTTGTGGACCAGTTTTATGCGGGCGTGGTTACATGTGGTTTTTGTATCCTAGGGGTTTGTGGGTGTGGTTATGTGTGGTTTTGGTGGACCATGTGTCTGCGGGCGGAATGCGTGGTGGAAGCCGATAACTTTGTTGTTGGGTCAGTAGTGGGACTGCAGTGAGACATGTGGGGGAGGTTTGATGCGTTGGATGTCCTAAATTCTCTGGGGAATGCAGTTCAGGGTACCCAAATATCGATATACTATTACATTAATTTTTCCTAACTTGGGTTATTTGGGGAGTGTGCATTTGTGAGGCTGAGTGGATAGTTTTCCATGTTTGGGGTTTTGGTTGCCTCTACATTCCCATGAGGCATTATAATGCCTCTGCAGTTGTGCACAAGACCTTTTGGTTTCCCTACTGAGTATACATATACACTCACCCTATGTGTATAAAACCATTTTTCAGATCACTTTGAGATAGTGTGAGATTAGGATGGTTACTACTAGTTTGGGGTTGTAAAAGTAATTTGGGCTTTTTAGTTGATATTTTTATTACTTCCATTTGGTATTATTTTTCTGGGTTTTTTTATACCTAATGAAGTTTATTTGGGCATACATATAGGAATGGATTTGGTCAGTACTTTTTCATTATGAGCATCTAATTTTTTTAGATTTACCATCTTATCTCTCGATCTCATTCTATAAAAATGGTAATGCCTTCCATTTCACATGTGATTCTATAACATTGGTGAAGGTTACCACTATGTGGCCTATTGAAGGTGGGACTCTGTGGTCATTATCTCACCTTCAACTAGAAGAAGGAATGGAAAAGTAGTTTCTTGTCCCATCCCTCATCATGGTGGAGGTGGTTCTTAACATTTGGATACAGGTTGTCTGAACCAAATTGGTTCTGAAGTGTAAAAATAGAGAATTTGAGGTTACCTCTTATAAGATAGGGGATGGGAACCTTGGGAATTTTCAAAATAATTATTTATCATAAAATAAATCTCAATTAAAATTCCACAAATGGGTATTGATTTGAATTTATGAAAATATTATGTTTTAATCTCATAAACCAATTGATTTTAGACATGTTTTGATTTAATTTTAAACCATATTATTTTAAATGAACCTTTGTTAACCTATTTTAATATTTTACTATGATCAAAACATTTTCAATAATATAAGGTGGTAATTTTTAATTATAATGTGTGAATAGGACTATAAATGGTTAGTTGTTTTTATTTTTAATGATAATATATCCCCCTTTTCCTTATTTATGATTTTTATGATTTAAAAAAAACAAAATTTTGATTTTCATGCAATAACATTAGTGTAAACATTGAAACTATTCATAACACTGAATTTAGGAAAATAAATAGAGGATACTATGTAACACCCCAATATACTATTGTAAGAACATTTCATTCGATAGCATGTATGACACGCAACATTAACCATGTAGGGGATATAATAAACCATGAATTTCCAATATAATAACATTTTAGAAATTTTAATGAATTATATAGATTTATATCCATGAAATATTTAGTAAACTTGAGTCACATGAAACAATGACTTTCTTTCATGACTGGGGTTACACACAACGTAGAGTTATACTAAACAACAATATATTATTAAAAGTATATTGATTTATATAATAGGACATAAAGTAGCCATTATAATAGTTGTTAAGACTAGTAATAATAACATCTGAAAATGAATGTCATATAAAAATCTAAGAAAAAATTATTGGTTAACAATTAATTAGAAATGAGGATATAAACTAATGGAATAAAAAATATTTTTTTTTATTTTTATACCATAAAAGGTGTTTTATATTAATAAATTTAATTAATTACAATTAGTGAATGATATTAATTAAATCAATATATAATATGTTAAAACAATTTATATTCATCAAATAGATATGATAGGTATATGATAAAAACAAACCCAAAATTTCACGTAAAAATCAATATTTTTCTAGCGCCACTTTTACCATAATTTACTATAAAACCGATTTAAATTATAATTTTTAAATATTTTATAGTTTTTATACGTGAATGTTTTTTCTTATCTGAAATAGAAATATAATTATTAGCTTAGGATAAAAAAATTAGTGATTTTTTAATTTTTAATTGATGGATAAAAATGTAGAAATTTTATTCAAAACTTCTTTTTTAAATAATTTATTTATAAAGAAAAATTAAACATTTAATTGGTATTAAAGTATAATTACTTACATTTTATATGATTTAATCCAATTTAGTTCATTGGAATCAATTTTACATTGATATTTTATATTAAAACATTTCAAACATTTGAACATTTTTACACTGAAAACTCTCCTGGTCATCCTCTATATGGGATTATATTTTAATTAATTTATGCCACTTTTATAATTTTATTTGGAATATTGGACTGTATATTTTCAATAATAATAATATATAATGTATAATAAGATCATATTATTTTTTGACCAAAATTATTTGTGAATGTGATTACAATTAATTACAGTGATGAAGAGAAAAATTTGCCTAACAACGGAGTAAACCATAAACAAAAGAGATGAAATGACTTATAAACATGTAAAAATAAATTTTATGTTAATATATCTACTATAAAAACCATTTCATATAATATTTTACATTATTATATCCAAATTTCCTTGAAAAAACGAGGGTGGAAATCCATTTTTTAAATCATAGTAGAATGTGAGTCCTCCCTATAAAATGTCATTCAACCCTCTCACTTCCTCACAAATATCAAGAAAAATTCACTTTACATAAATATGGTAAAATAATATCCAAAATAACATCCATAATTATATAATCCTTACCTTGGTCACACATCCATCTAAGAAATATCTTTGGTGAAAACTAAAATGTGTTACCTGAATAAGAGCAAGCATTCTTCCCTAAGCTCTTTTATTTTATTTTCATTATACATCCCCTAATATATTATTATTAAATGATTATATAAAAATATAACTAACATAATTATAAAAAAATGTTGTTATGTTAATTTTTATAGCTTCAACATTACACACTTTCATAAAATGGATAACGAACATACCATTCATATACGATGAACTATCACCTAATGAAATGAGATCATTCATTCTCTCCTTTACCACCTTTCATGGTTGGACATAATTATGGACATGATATTAATATATGATATATATGATAATTATAATATATTTATGATTATTAAATAATTTTATAACACATTACATTATTTTTTCCATTTTTTGTATTATGATAACATCGTTTGTGGAAGTGTGGACTACCACCGCCTCAAACCGATGTGATTCGTTCATGCTATACATGGAATGTATAAATAATGGTTTAAATAAACATATATGACTTATATGAAATAAATATATGACTTGAATAATAATATAAATATACATTTATCTATATATATAATTTACTTTTCATTCCTTTAATATCACAAATAAATGGAAGTAGCATTCTTGCATACGTACAACCTACTGTCTCCCTGAATGGTGCATTTTATTTTTCATATCCAAAAATTATGTATTATTATAAAGAAAAATATAATTAATATATATGATATTTAAATCTTGTTTTCAATTCTATAGATGATGAAATAATTAAGTAATTAAAGCAACAATTAACAAGTCAAAACCAATTCGGAAAACATTAAAATTGACTCATAAAATGTGGAAGATAATGATAGATTTTTAGAAAACAATGAACAAGATATTATATGAAGATAATATATGATATTATAAATATAATTATGGTTTTTTTAATAATTTATTTTAATTAAAAAGACAATTGTTTGGGATTTTTAAGGATGATCACTTGAAAGGAAACACACGGTAAGGGATTCTTGTCTCACTTTTACTTTCGTGAGGAAAACATCATAATCACAATTTATTTCTTTTATGTGGTCTATATACTAAAACTTTTGATATATTATGTCATGAATTGTTTTATATTAATGTTAATTTGAGTTTAAAATATAATTATTTCTTCTATGGTTATTTTAGTTGAAAGTTACCAACTGGTAAATAATTTCATATCTTGATTTATTTTCATTGGGTTATATTACATCCTCATTATCATTTGCATTATTATTTTATGTGTGTGAGAAATTTTACAATAAAATATTATAATTCAAATTATTTTATTTGGATTTACATTTTCACACAAATCAATTCATTGACATCTTCTCACATCAATTCCATGGTCTTTTCAAGGGTTTACTTCAGAGGCTCATTTTGTTTTGGATTATTTGAACATAAATTTACATGAGAGGAAACTATTTGATAATTTTCTAATAACTGCATAAATTTTCTTATTCTCATGTTATTCATGATATTTTTCATGTAATAGTTCTTTTTTTCACTCCTTGGTGCATATATGGTTTTATAAATTTTTTTATAAAACCCGACTTCATTTCTCTCATTTGTCAGAGAACCAATTTTCTTCTAAATCACAATTTCGTAAAACTATTTCCATAATTGTTATTAACATTTCAATAATGATATAGTAAATATATTTTACCCCTTTCTTATTTTTTAAAAAAAATTCAATGTAATATTTTGCTCGTATTCCGAATTGGATATTTTCTAGCATTTTATCAAAAAAAATGAATGTTTATTTTACCTTGTATGACATGTATGGATTTTTCCAACATCATTCCATAAATGATTCCATTTAATGTTTAAAGGGAAAAATTTTAAAAAAAATTAAAATATTTTGAAAGGAAATTATTTAAAAAAAAAATCAAAATCATTTTCAAAATAAAAATGAGATTTTACACAAAATTGTTTTTTAAATACATTTCCATTATATTTTCATTCATCAATGAGAAAAAAACATTATTTTTTAAACATTTGGGACTTCATATATTAATATCATCTATATCCATCCTTTGGTTGGTTTTTTATTTTTTTGACCAAGAATAGTATAGCCATTCACCTCCTTGATTCCACTCTTAATCCCCATGAAATATTCTATTTTCTATTATTGTGGAACATTTAATTTCAAATTATTATTCATATCATTTATCATGAAGTAGATTATTTCATAAACTAAATTACACTAATACATATGGTTTTTATAGGAGAAGTGTTTTATTAACTTGGGAAATATTGATAAATCTATATATTTCACTCCATAGGGATATTTGATATGGAACATTGTTTTTCAATTAAATTTATTATTCAATATATGAGGAATGCTTTAGCAATGAAATTAATTGTTTGGGGATAATTTAATACAATATGGGTTGGGGATTAGTTAATTCAATCCCCTCAAGGCATAGTTAGTCTCGTGAGTTGAAAATAGTTGGTAACAAACCCATCAAATTTGATTCCATATAGAATATATTAGGTTCTACCCACAGACATAAACAATCTTGTGAAAGGTATTAATAGTAGTGTTTAATGTGAAAAATATATGATTCCCAATAATTATTCATTTAAATTATTGATAATTTATTTAATATTATTATCCACGGTACTATTTCATTGAAATTATCTATGGATACAATTTAATTCTGAGTTTAATTATTTAATTGAATGTGTTTCAATTTATTTATCATTCCTTATAGATTATGCCTTATAAATTCATTTAAATGGGATGTGTTTATAGTTAGTTTCCCTATCACATTCTTTATTCATTTCATTCTCATTTTGTTGATTACAAGGCAACTGTCTTTAGGTATTACCTTTCTATATTGACTGTTCTCGGGGATTTAGTTTTTATTCCACTATAATTTACACTTACTGAGAATTCTAGCTCACCCTTATTATGTTTCATTACACCAATATTACAATAAGTGTAATTAGAAATTTATGCAAGGATAAATTATATATAATAGGGTTATTATCCTTGAAAAAAATGATTTTGTAATTAGTGTATTCCTTTGTAACATAATACTCTTTTATGTATCCAGATTACTAAGACTTCTAAACAATTCAGTCCATTGGGATGTTGTTTAGTTATCTATTTGGAAATTTAATAGTTGTAGACACCATGTTTTGGCTTCCTAGGTTCAGGTTGTTGTAGCTGGTATGAGAGAATGTTTATTAGAAACTATGGGAACATGATTTAGGAAAACATACACTATATACAAATCCCTAAGATATACATTGAGGGTATATATATAAGAACATGATAGAATTTTATTAAGGTAGAGATTATATGTGTCTTTCTAGATATACATTAATATCACGATAATACAAGTGGACATAATTTTGGAATAGGTGTAACTAGGGGTATCAAATCTCATAAGGTACATTGGGATTGACTCGGCATAACCTGGTACATGACATTGGGCCTTATTGTGCATCTGTTTTGACACTCCCATGGGATATTATTATGAAAATTAACAATTCAATTACATTAAATTAGGAAGGATATTAAAATATTATGATAATGAATATCCTAGTTTAAACATGAAGTGTCTATCTTTGAAAATAATGTTTCAAGATTTATACATTCTGAAAATGATTATATTGTTTATACAATATGATAATTTATTCTCACAATATGGTTTTGGGTTCTATGAAATTCCCTCTTATTTGGATAAACACTATTCCATGGAATTACACTTGTGGAAATAAAGGGATTATGAATTTATGTATTGGAGTTGTACTGAAGTCCATAAAAAAAGTCGGTATAGTGATTAACATTATTTCAAGGATATCCATCATAATTTTTGGAAAATTCACTGGAATTATTTTAAAATTGTTTTAGGAAATGACTACATATATACTAGGTGACAATCGATCATGTCCGGAGAAGCCACAGGTCTTAAACTAATGACAAAAGGTTGATAAGGGTTTCACGCCTACCAATGGCCTAAGCAATGTCATGGATAATGAATAATTATTGTACTAAAAAATTTATGAATAAATATTAATTATGAAATAGTAGTGTTTTCATATAAGTTTACATATTAATATATTATCCATAGTGGATTTAGAGAATATTTTGAAAATAATGGAATGAGTTTTCACAACTTATTGACCTTCTATCTGTTAAAATTGTATTTTAGTTCTTTAGGATTCAATGTTAATTTCAGGATATCTATTTCATGATGTAATGGATGAATTTAAATTTTATAGAAGTATAACAAAAAGTTTTAACTGTTAATATGATATAAATTTATTAAATTATTTATATTTCCATATATTCTTTCCAATAAAATAATTTCCCAACATTAGGAAAATGATTTTGAAATAAAATGTTGTCCTAATACCATATTTTTTCTTGAACTGAAGGTCTTCAAAAACATCACAGATTTATGTATTTGAGTTCCTCATATTTCCATAAATCATTCATTTATTTCTAATTTATGAACGCAATCACTTTCTATGGATATTTATGCTTTTCATCCATGAACATGTCTCCATATAACAATAATTTTATCCTATATAGAGACCTAGTTATATGTTATTCCTAGTGTCCTTTTCACTTCTCATTCAATATTTTCTAGAGGTTGTTTATTGAAACCTTCTCACAATGTGGGATTTAAACATTTGAAATATCAAATATTACATTATGAAGATTGTGTTTAAATTGTGAGAATGTAATTTATCGAAGGGGGGTAACTTAACGCCCCAAATTTCTAAGGTAATAACACTGTATTTGATAGCATATATGACACGCCACACAAAGCGCCTAAGGGAATAAAATATTCTAATAACTTAAAATATAATTAATATTTTAAATTAATTTAATATATTACATAGCCTATAATGATTTTAAAACATATTTATCTTTTTTTTCAAAACAACGACTTTCTTCGATGACTTTAGTTACACACAAGATAGAATTTTACAGAACAACTACTTTTAATTAAAAACATATTATTTAACATAACATGAAATAATCTAGGTGTTATATTTTCAATTTTTAATAGTATCATAAAATTTTTCAAAATATGTGTTTTATGAAAATAAAATATAAATGTGTCAGTTTCCAATTATTTATAAATAAAAATATAAACCAATTGAATCTAAAGGATATATTTTTATTTCTATTCTTCTAAAAGAATTTTTTCTTAATAAATTAAATTAATTACTATTACTGAGTTAAATTAGTGATATATATATATATTATAATCAATAAAATATTTTTTTTATTCTTCCATCATATTTTATAGGTATATGATAAGAACAAACATTATATTTTTCATAAAAATTGGTATTTTTTAAAGGTACTTGAAACACCTTTAAATAGAGAACCTATTTTAAATAAAATATTTTGCACTACAATATATTTATATGTAAAATTAATCATTATATATTTACTTGGAACATAATAAATATTTTCTGATAGATATCTGGTATTTTTAAGTGAATTTTCAATATTAATGAATAGTGAAATTATTGACTAACTGAAACTTTTTTTTATTATAAAATGAGGGTGATCAAACACCACCCTGAGAAACAGCCTCAAGGATGACGAAAGTGATGAAAACCAAGAGCATCCCCTTGAACAAAGGAGTTACAACCTGCAGGAAGAGAACCGGTACAAGAATAAACAATAAGCTCCTCCTCTGAGACCCCCCGTCGAGACAACGCATTTGCCACAAAATTAGCCTCCCTCAAACAATGCTGAATGACCCCCCCCCCCAAGCTCCATTGAAAGAGAACAGTTACAAAGAAAATATGCCAGTTCCCATGGAGGATCGTAACTTCCTCGCACCGCACAAACCAAAACCTCAAAATCCATTTCCACTTCAGCCACCTGAGTGCCTGCCCCCCGACACTCTTGAATTCCTCCCAGAAGAGCCCGGGCATCAGCACCCAAAGAACTTCCTAGCCCAAAATATGAACTGAAGGAGATCATAACCAAACTGCTTGAGTCTCTTAACAACCCTCCACCTATCATGTTCCCAGCAATCAGCGATCCATCAATATTCAAATTTAACCCTTAACAGGGCGGCCACCATCTGATCTATCGGCCTTCCAGCTGGCCGTGCATGGGCGAATCATTCATACTAAAGGGTCCAAGAAGGTGAGTACTCCCTGTCAATAGAGAACCCATCTCGACCAAGAGTTACTTAAGCTGGACCCAGAGGTACCGAGTAGAGTGTCGGTCACCCATTTGAGACATATTCCTAGCCTCCCAGATAATCCAAAAAATGGAGGAAAGAATAATGAACCTCTCCTTGTATGCCATGAACTCCGATCCATTGAACCAAGAATTTAGTAAATAATGAATATTGGTGAAACTAGCAGGTGAATTCAGGAGAGGAAGGATGTTTGGCCAAAGAAACCTAGCCCAATCACTCTAGTAAAATAAATGTACCACGTTTTCACTCTGAGGGTCTTCGTTGAAATAGAACAGCGAGGCCAGGTGTACTCCCTTACTCTAGATATTTTCCTCCTTGGGAAGAGCTATGTTGATGATATGCCAAAGAAGAAAATTTATCTTGATTGAAATCTCTTTACAATAGTACCTCGGCATCCACACATCCGACCTCAACTCTCCATAATGTTGCCACCTATAATCCTGGGTTGAGAACTACCACGAACTAGAACCCATGAAACAACATCCCTCCTCCTCTGTATTCAAGGTAACCTCCCCAAAGGTAATCATCTGCTCCTAGGATAGAACTGCTTGAATAAATGATGGAAAGATGCAAGCTTCTCTGAAAGTAATCTCCGGAGTGGGGCACCTAGGGAAGTACAGCCTCCCACCCACCCAATTATCCTTCCAGAAACAGATGTCGCCCTTCCCAAAAATCCATCTTGTTGATTCATGTAAATCATTGAAACATGAGAACATACGTATCGCAAGACCAGTACGAGGAGGCCTACAAACCTCCGAAATCGCCCCATGTTCACCATAACGAGCTATGAAGAAAGTGGCCCAAAGTGAGTCACCCGCAATAATATCCCATGCAAGTCTCACTTGCATGCCTTTCAAGGTATCCTTAATTTCACGAAGACCAACGCCCCCTTCTTAAACCAGTTTCGAAATCCGAGCCCAAGCACTCTAATGGTAGCGATCAGTATGATTAGAATCCTAGAGAAAGGAATTAATAATATTTTACATTCTATCAATGTTTCCCTTCGGTGGATATAAAACCGAGAAGACATGCATTGGAATATCCTACAAAACACTATTAATCAGGATAACCCTCCCACCAAAAGAAAGCCATTTGTTCTTCCAATCAAAGATATGACCCGAAACCCAATTGGTATACCTCTCAATGAAATTTTTTTAATCTGCCCACAAGAAAGTGGATCCCCAAGGTAGTCTATAGAGAGATATTTCTTGAAACAACCCAATATATCTTGGATGGACCTGGACCAGATACCCAAGAATTTGTTGGAAATAAAAAAATTACTCTTACTGGTATTGATGCACTGACCAGTCAAACGCCCATACCTATTAAAAATCTCAATGAGCACCCTTGAGGATCTCCGCTGGCCGTTTTTGAATATCAGGATATTGTCATCAATAATTAGATGAGACACAACCTCCCTGACAACCATGCTGAAAAAAGGTAGAAACCTTCCTTCCTCCAAACCCTTCTGTAAGTTCTTTGAGAGAGCCTCCTAATCCATGATGAAAAGATTCGGAGAAATTGGATTTCCCCACCTGACTCCATGTACTGATTTGAAAAAGAAAAAGATTTTCCCTTTGAAAGAGATGGAAATCCATGGGGAATAGTAGCATCTAAAGGAGAGGTTACAAACCCTCTCATGGATCCCAACTGCCTCATAACACAGATAATAAATCTCCATACCACCTTATCATATGCCTTGTCCATGTCCACCTGAAAAATAAAATTGGACCCAACAGTTTTCTTGTTATGATCATAAACCAGTACACTAGAAACTGCCACCTCCCCTTGAATATTCCAGACATTAACAAACCCGTGTTGTTCCCTCGACACCAACCTTGGAATAAACTGGCTCAACCTCCTCAAAATCAGATTTTCCGGAATTTTATTGGACACATTACACAAACATATTGGTCTATGCTGGTTAATGCTTTAGGATCCTTAACCTTAGGAATAAGCACCACCCTTGAAGTAGAAACCCCACGATTAAGGGTGCTTCCATGGAGTAAATCCTGTATAGACAACACCACTTGAGGACCCACAATACCCCAGGCAGCCGCATATAAGGAACACAGAAAGCTGTCCGGGCGCGGAGCATTGTCCTGAGGCTACTCCAAAACTATCCTCTTAACTTTCTCCTCACTAGGTAAGGCTATAAGAAACTCATACTCTACATACCCAACCAAGAATGGAATGCACTGCCAGAAGCTCGTATCCTCAGCAACCTCATCCAACACCCCTTCCTAGCATGAAACCCTCCCTCCAGAAGACCTTCAAAATGTTAAAAGGCCAGACCCCTGATCACATCAACGTATGAGTAGAAGACCCCATTTCCGAGATCAATGTTGAGCTTCAATCTGCTCTTTTCCTTAATACATGTATGGAAGAACCTGTTGTTGTGATCCCCTTCCTTCAACCACCACAATTGAGCATGCTGTTTATAATCACTTTCCACTTTCAGGTGTTTCTAAGCAAGAAACCTGTGTTTCTCACGTAGAATATCTAACCGGTTGTCATCCCAACAGGACTGAAGTTCCTCCTCCATGTTCTAAAACTGGTCTTGGATAGAATTCACGCTAAAAAAAGACATCCATTTCAGAAGACCTCCACTATAGAAGGTCCTTCTTAAGCCTCTATAATTTGATAGAAATGTTGCACCAAGCATCCCCAGACACCTCACGATCCCAGGAGGCCCTCACCGTCTGCATAAATCCCTCCAACTGGTTCTAATTGCTAGATTAGAGGAAGTCATGTCTCCCTGAATTATCGCAACTCACCTCCACTAGAAGCGGAGCATGGTTAGACAAGGAACTAGATAGATGGGTTACTTTTGTTTTAGAAAAAGTGTCAAGACCTTGGAGTTTGGAAAAGCATCGATCAAGCCTGTTCCATATACTATGTGGCCCTCTTCGGTTATTACACCACGTAAAATTCCTTCCTTGATAGCCCAGGTCTAGCAGCCCATATGTAGTAATGAACTCACGGAAGTCCTACAGGGAAACCACCGAGGTCCACAAACCCCCTCTTTTCTCCTTGGCGTCCACGATCATGTTAAAGTCTCCTCCCACAAACTAGGGAAGATTTCCACACTGGAAGGATCTGACGAATGCCCAAAGATCTGATCTCTGATGCACATCTGTGCTAGCATACACAAAAGAGAACAAAAAATCACCACCAGCGCAGGAAACATTGGTTTTAATGCATTTCGAGGAGAGACTAATCACTTCCACCTTCACAATCGACTTCCAACAAACGCAGATGTGTTGGTTAACCTGACCTCCAATCAAAAAAAGTGGAAAACCCATCCATCATACCACAGATGGGAGCTTCTTTTGATAAAACTTCACTTCAAGAAAAGCAATAAAATAGACATTATGCTTATGAGATTCAACATCCATGAAGTCACACTTCGCCCGAGGCCCCAACCCGCGGGCTTTCCCAAAGATTACCGAAGCCATTACAGAAGCCCCCTCCTGCCCACCTGGCCAAGGAAATCAGAAGAAGAAACTAAAAATGATAACCCAACCTCTCTCGATTTCGAGTGGGTAATAGGACCAGTAAACTCAAGCGACAGCCTTCCATGTCACGACCAATGCAATGTTTTTTTGGGAGAACACTTCGAGCCCTCCATAAGCGAAAGTCGAGAAGATGAAGATGGAGAAAAATCCCCCTCTTCATAGAGGATGGAAACCAGTAGGCGAAGTTGAAGATAGTTTCTTGAAGATCGTGATAGATTTACCACCCCCCACTGGAGTGAAGGCACCCCTATGGGATTCAAAGGGCATCGAAGGCAAGATAGAGAGGAGAGAGCACTTGATGAACTCTGGGGAAAGCTGAGACGATATCAGGAAATCCGGAGAAGGAGACGAAAGTAGTTGGGAAGCATGAAATAGAATGTCCCATTGGTCCATGGATACCTCCATCTTGACCACTGGCATGACATCCTCTGAGAAAACTAGATCACAGCAGGCCGACAGTGACAGCAAGATCAGATCTGTAGGATCCCCAGGAGCATCCGAGGAAAAAGCATCCTCTACGCGCATACCCACCTCAGACGCGTGAGGGTAACCATCAGAATTTAAAAAACCCCTGATCTCCTCAACGGTCATCTAATTCCCCGGAGACTCATATCTATGCTCGGATCCGACAAATGATTTCTCCAGATCCCCAGAGCTAGAAGTTATCTCCACAACCTTATTCCTCAATAAAATCTGCTCTGAATGACCATGGAAACCGCAAACCACGTAAAAACAAGGTGGTTTATGAAAAACCAGTTGTTTCCACCATCTTAGACCGCCATCAGACCGATGAAGAACCCTCATCAGCAACTGAGCCGAATGATCAAGTGACACGCAAATACGAGGGAAAACCGCATACAACAGATTCTCCGTAACATCATCTGATCTGAGGAAGGAGCCCCGGGAATATCCCACTGACCTCAAAATCTCAGTGTTCTGAAAGGGAAGGGGGAGGACAGTTAAACCCACCCTCACTACCACCGAGTGGTCCTCTCCACCAAAGGGAAACTCCCAAGACCAACGGAATAAAGAAAAGGACCACGAGCCACATTTCTGGCCTTCTCTGGACCATGCCTGAGCGAAATCGCCATGCGAGGCAAACTGAACACAAAACGTTGTCCTGGAGATATTAGAGACCACCTCCATCCTGGAAAGGCCCCAGGGGCCAACAAACTCCCTGAAAAAAAATCAAAGGCTTTTTGTGGCTGAACCGTTCCACCAAGGTCAGGTCATGAAAGCCCGAGGCCAACCGCACCTCCTGATTCCCAAGTTCCACCACAGGGCAGCCCTCTTCCATCCCAGCCTTCCTAGAAACCACCATGAACTTCTGCAAGGTAGGCCTACATGCCTCTGCAGGTGGATACCTAACCCCAGTCAAAACATCCAGAGCCACCCCAACTCAGAGAACTTCATTGAATGAACACCCCTTGCCACTACCTGAGAGTTCCAACCCATTCTATGGAGCATCCGGGTCATGGCTGGACCTAGAAGGAGAGCCACATAGAGTAGAAGCTGTAGAAGATGCCATTGAAATAATGAATTTTAACTAAATACTGCTATTTTGTGTAATTTATTAATAAAAACATCCAAAAAGCAGGGCAATGGATGTTCTTCCCTTTATCAGTGATAAAAAGAATATGATGATAAAGAGGTGTGCCTTTATCAGCGCTAAAACAAGCGTTGTTAAAGGTGTACCCTTTATCAGTGCTTTTAGTGCTAATAAAAGGAAAATTTATCAGTGCAATTATTAGCGCTGATAAACATTTTTATTCTTAATTTATATAAAATTATGAAATTTATGATAAAAAATGATGTATTGTATAGAATAACAATTATATACCAATATTTATAAATATATATACTTTATAGTTATAATTATTAATAAATATATATATATTTATCTTATATGTCATTTTAAATAAATATATAAGAATATAGGTAAATTATTCAATAAAAACTAATAGAACCTTTATCAGTGCTTGTAAAAAGGGCTGATAATGGTATGTTATATCGGTGCTAAAATAAAAGCATAGATAAAACATACCTTTATCATTTATTTTTTTATCACTAATAAAACATTCATTTATCAGCGCTTTTAATGAAAATTGATAATGGTTCCAACAGTTTTTATTTATAAACCCTAATAGGCCCCTCCTCTCTCTCATGTGTTAAAGCTTTCGCGGAAGCTGAACTCGACCCCTTTTTCAGCGCGACCTCTCATCCTCCTCCACTACCACCGGGTTTCCCTCCTCCGTAGTGAATGTCATCCTCCTCTACTGGCGCTCCCTCTGCTACCACTGCCTCCACTGTCGCTGCCTCTGACACCGTTACCTCTTTTGTGGCTACCTCCTCTGTGGCTACCTCTGATGCTGGTGCCTCCGCCTCTACTACATCCTCCACCACTGCCTCCTCCACCGCTCACTCCACCACATTTTTATGTCATTGAGTTGGTGAATAGGATTTATCTTGTCCCACAAAAATTCCATATTTAGATTTTAAATTATGTACTAGATAAATTTTATATGTTTACAGAATGATCTGGATAATCTTGATGTGATCCAAATGTGAATCATGAGGTAAATCATGATTCATTATGTGATTTTTGGGGGGGGGGACCCATTAATTGCATTATTTAGGGGGTGGACCTATTTCTTCACTTGATTCAAGGATTGAATTGTTTGTAAAAATTTAGTGGTAGTATTTTTTTGGATTAGATGTTGTAGACAAGAGAGATAAATGGTTTCTTCATATTGTGTATGACAGGTTCATTTTGAGGTATGATTGGGACTTCTTGAGGTAACGTTAGCATGTTAGGGCCTTCATCATAAGTAGTAGAAACTTGTTTGATTCTATGTAGAATAAAATATGACAACTAGTACTAGATTTTTTAGGGTTTTTAATATGTTTTTTAATATGTGTTTTGGTTTCGGTAGTTGTAAACCACACAAAGTGGGTTTTTGGACTACTAGATAATGTGTTACAATATGCGTTTACAATGGTGGGGATCACTTTGGATTAGGATCGTTGTGGGTATCACCATGAACCTAATGATGTGTTTGGTGACAAAATTGTGCACTTGAAAGGATGGGTTTCATGGATCATGATATATAGGTTCCAATGATGTTTAAATAGACATGTCCCATTCCTAAATCTCATTGACCTATTCTGGATAGGTTTAACTTATGTGTCCTCATTTTATGTTTTCTTTTCAGTTGGAAATATCATCTACTGTGTGCCTCACATATGTCGTGAACAAACCTCTGCCATGTACTAAACGACACCTTCATGGTGAGTTCTCCCCTGTTACTCATTGGTTTCCTCTTGTTCCCATGTTATTACTATTTTATATTGATGGTTATAATGTGAAATGTACGGGCTACACGCCCTACAAAAAATCACAGTTGTTTTTGGTCCTTGTTTTCACACTAAATGAATTACATGTTGGTTGGTTCCTGTTGGACATTTGAATATTAAAATTGTTAATTTACATATATTTTACTTTGGAATGAACACCCCAAGATGATCAAACCTCTGTGATAAACCCTGAATTAAAAAACAAAATTGAATAAGGGATGCTTTGTAAAATCAGAAATTGTGATTCTTTGGTTGTTATAGTGTTGCAATTGTGAGGACGATATGTATTTGTACGGTGTTGCGGTTGTTGGAATGATTGGTAGTCCATTTTTTTTCCATGTTGTAGTTCTTACATCATTTAATATCATTCAAAACATTTCCCATTTCAATGGCACCACCACTTTGTTACTAGTGCAATTCCATGGAATCCTAGAAAACCACTTCACATGAGGTCTCTATGAGACACTTTCTGGACACCCTAATCAAATTAGATTTCACCTATTTCCTTTTTGTTTGGGAAAAATATTGGATAATAAAAACTCACATTCCTATCTATTTAAAGAAAAAACATTCTTTGTGTTGCTCATTTTCAATGTAGATGTGGAGAAAAAAAAGAGTAATGTGATGTGATCATCGAGCCTTAGGGAAATTCCAATGAGATATAATGTTAATATTTATGTGGTCGACTCATTCACCATAGAACTATAATTCACTTTTTATTCTTAAAAACAATTGTCGATGATGGAAATTTTTTATGATAAAATTATTATAGTGAGAAAATAATGAAAATGAATAATAATTAGATAAATAATTCTTCATCTCATAAGGTGCACAAAATTAAATACTTCATGCTAGTTTAATTATTTAACATTGATTAAATTTTACCTATGTTCATGATAGTTTAATTATTTTAATATTTTATTTATAGCATGGGATGAACATGACGATGAAGCTTTCACATGTTTTCAAAAAAATTATTTCATGGATTTTTCATTGTATTTTTTTATAATGTGGGTTTTTTCATATTGATGACTATTTAAACTAAAAATTCACCTCAATAGTATTATTATTTGGTAATTAATTTTTTTGTGGAATTAATTATACTTCAAATAGTAGTAATACATTATGAAAGTTCTCCCCCAGGAAAAGAAAAGTATAATATTTTCTAATACTAATGTTTTTTGATAAACCTAAACAGGAGCTCACCCATGGGTTGTTGAGTATTTTTCCCACCACCACTGTCACAAAAATTTAGATGTAATAAACATTGGAGTTTTATGGTTAGTCTTAAATGTAACAATAGTGTAAAATCAAAGAGTTCTTGGGTTTGGAATAATGATGATAATGATATGGTGATTTCAAGGTGTATTTTACAGAACAGTTGGATGATGATGGATTAGACAGTGATAGTTGGAAAGATATTACCACAACATGGTACATCAGATGCTATACGGGTGACAAATTTGGTTAGTAATGGAAACACATCTATGAAAGGAGGTGAAAGTGGTGTGTATGGTGTGAAGCTGATGTTTTTTAGAATTTATATATTTTTAAAATACATGGTACGTAGTCTTGTTAAATGGAACATTCTTCATCATACATGGATTTCATATAGATTTTAATGCCACACAACATTTATCTTAAAAATTTTCACCACATGACACATCTTCTACATCAAACATGGAATAATTTTAATTTTAAATGTTACAAGTCATGTGAGCCTTGGTCACACACACTATATCTTCACGACATATACTTCAACATAAAACCATGTACATGCCATGAAATAATGGTAGAACCGCATGATATGTGTCTTACATCACTCACACTAGGTATAAATACCATAAAAACTTGATTTGTATAGACTATACACCCCTAGTGGTCATGTAATGACTACACACTGTGTATTCATAAAAAAATGTGAGCTATAGCCAGTGATTTGCCTCAATATGTATCTAAAGTACTCACCATTAGCTGAAGTTTCTCTATATGTCTTTTATTTTTAGAGGCATCATGCAGTCTTTGTAAGACTAACTTGGAATTAATTTGATATATGTCAAATTAAATTAGGTAAATCTAATCCAAACACGATGTTCACTCTACTGGACACACCATGTATATGGATTTCACATGAGTTTAGAAATGGTAGTATAGAACCATCCTTGACTGAGAACCCTACACATTGTGTACCGTTTGAACAAATTCTGTGATATGTTATTTTCATTATTATTATTTATTTTTCACATAAATGATAGTATTTCACGTTTGAGTATCCCATTATAAATATCTTCTCATATAGATCACAATAGTATGATTCCCTCAATCATTGGAAGTTGCACAATATGTGGTTTGGATATTTTAATTATCATCACTCTCCATGAGAGTTTAAAAGTGAAAAGTGAGATGTTTGGAGAAAATATGGATTATGGTACTCCCCCATGTTTCAGTGAAGATTCCTCCAAGTATAGTTTTTAGGTACTCCATGGAGATATACAAAAGACAGGGCACATCCCCCTATATATAGATAGAGTTCTAGTGCATTTACATGTTTTGGTGTAGGTTCCTCTATATCATCAGTCAGTACTCTCTCATGTATCGATGGGGGGTCCTCTGTCAGCGGATTCAGTACTCCCCCATGTGTCAGAAAAGGGTCCTCTAAAAGGGTTAGGTACTCGCTCGGTAGACACCCATATAAATCAATGGTGTGTAATCCATAATTACAGTACAAGATATATAACATGGAAGTTATAGAATAATTTATGATCAAGAGTCTCAAAACTGATAAAAAATTAACATATAGACTTCCTTGGGATATCACCATCCTTTTGAGCCTTTTTTGTTTCTTTTCAGTTGTGTATTACAGGCGGATTGTTGACTATTGGTTATGTGGTACTTACACTACCTAAGGTATCAAAAATTTCTTGTATGATACTATCCTTCATGGGAATGCACTATGATTACTGGTTTCTTCCTATTTCATTGTTTTCTTGAGATTGGATTATCTCAAGTTCCTTTATGATACCTTATATTACCCCTTGGTCTTAGATTTTGGATGACCTATTGTTATATACTTATATTGTATCCAATGATGGTTCATGAAAGAGGCATTTGTAACATGATATTTTTTTATAAAACCCAAACAATGCTACTTGATTAATTAAAACATATTATTACGCAAGTTCGAGATCGTACCAATAAAGATGATGAATATGAATAAAGAGTATATTAGTGTCAATCGGTTGACAAAAGAGTATAAAGATGGTGTGAAAGAGTTTATCAAGTTTTTAAAAGACCATCCATGTGTCCCTTCTCCAATCCTTTTTCCGTGTTAACACTGTTTTCATTAAAGACAAATTTGTCCGGAGTAGTGGGAAGAACACCTAATCTATCATGGAATTGATCAAAGTTATACAGGACGGAATAAACATGGGGAAAAATTAATGTAGGTAGTGTCTCAGAGAACACGGTGTGTTATGGATCATCTGATATGATTACAAGTGTGAACAATGAAGACAATCATATGGAGGATGTGATTACTGATGTGAATGATGATGAAGATCTTATTGAGAAAATGACAAGGACAGTTGGATATGAACATCATGATTTCCCAAAATTGATTGATAAGTTAAAGATCTATTCAAAAATGACATTGTATGCTGGTTTCCCAAAATATACAACATAGTCACTTATACTGAAGCTGTATAATTTGAAAGCAGGTAATGGGTGGAGTAACGCCAGTTTTACGGAACTACTTGTTCTATTGAATGACAAGATCCCAGAATATAATGAAATCCAAAGATGAACATATGACACCAAATTAATGTTATGATCGATGGGTATGATCTCTGAAATAATACATGTATGCTCGAATGACAGTATATTATTTCACAAGGACCACAAATCACTTAATGAATGACCAATGTATGGTGATTCTCGATACAAGAAAGATGATTCCAGTCCTACGAATCTTGTAAGGTACTTTCCAATCATTCCAAGGTTTAGGCGCCTAGATGTAAGTGAGGAGATTGCAGGACAATTGACATGGCATGCAGATACAATAATTAAAGATAGGAACCTACGTCACACAACAGACTCTCCTCAGTGGAAGATAATTGATCATGAGTATCCTAAATTTGGAAACGAGCCAAGAAACCTTCGTCTGGAGTTATCTATAGATGGGGTGAATCATTTTGGTTTTTAAAGAAGTAGTCCCTGTACATGGCCAGTTATGTTGGTAAATTATAACTTACCACCATGGTTATACATGAAATGAAAATAAATCATGTTATCTATGCTTATATCAGGATGAAAACTACTGGGTACTGATATTGATGTTTATTTGGCTCCATTGATAGAGGATTTGAAAATATTATGGGATTCAGATGTTACCTTGTATGATGCGTAAAAAAATGAAGATTTCACTTTGAAAGCCATGTTGTAATGGATGATAAATGACTTTCATTCTTCTGGAAATTTATTAGGATATATCATTAAAGGAACTCAAGGGTGTCCCATTTGCGAAAAAGGTACACAATCAATTGGGATGAAACATTCATCAAAAACCATGTTTCTAGGACATCACATATTTCTACTCTGACAACAAAAGTACCTATCTTGAATGACATCAATTTATGGATGTTCAGAAGAATGTATAACACCATATCCACTAACAAGTGATCAATTGTTTGAGAAAGTGAAATATGTGGACACTACTTTTGGTAAACCATTTTTGAAAACCTTACGAAAACCAGTTGAAAAAAGGGACCAATTTTTTTTTGAATTACCATACTATAATTTTCTGTATGTCAGGCTTTTTCCTGATGTTATGCATGAGGAAAAAAATGTACGTGATAGTGTCATCGTCACATTGCTAAAAGCGGTCTCTAAAAAAGGATGGAATTAAGGATGGATTGGACATCGTTGAGATGGTAATACCAGAAGAGTTGGCACCAATGATGGGTGAAATGAAACTATTTCTTCCTCCTACTTCTTACACTATTTCCAGGAAGGCTGGATATAAGGTTAGGAACTTCTTGAATGATGTAAAGGTTCCAAAGGGGTATTCATCAGATAACAAGAACATTGTTTCAATGATCGATTTAAAATTAAATGTTCTAAAATCACATGACTACCTTGTATTAATGCAACATCTAATTCATATACCTTTAGATTTAATTTTTACCTAGAATGTCCGACATTCGTTAATGAATCTCTGTTTCTTCTTCAATGCTATATGCAGCAAAGTTATAGACCCGGTGAAATTTCCAACTATGGATAGAGAAATTTCTATCATATTATTTAAATTGGAAATGTTATTCCCACTGAAATTCTTCAATATGATGGTTCATTTGATGGTTTATTTGGTGAGAGATATTTGACTATGTGGTCCTATATATTATAGATGGATGTACACTATTGAACGGCATATGATGATTTAGAAATGGTATTTCAAAAATCAAAGTTTGAAATAGGGTTGTATTACAGAGCATTATATTGTTGAGGAAGATGTTGAATTCTGTAACGAATACTTTTCTGGTGTGGAAAACGTTGGCCTACCAAAATATCGTCACACTGGGAGGCTTGAGGGTGAAAAAATTTCTAGAAGATAGCTTGTTGCAATCAATATTACATATCAGGAGTAGGATAACCTTTACATTTTTCATAATAGTTTTGACGTTGACCCATATGTTCAGACCCACAAAGAAATTAATAGGAATTTGAATCCTTCTAGGGATTAAAAATGGATATCAAATACACACAATCGATAGCATATAGGATGGTTTCGGGACCATATTTTTTAGCAGCTAGATGAAAATCCAGACTCAATTTTAGAACGACATCGATTGCTATCCGGAGGAGAAAGTGTGTATGTCTTATCTTAAAATTATTATACAGTTAGAGGTTATAAATCCTATACTATTTAACATTTTGAAGACAGTACCATGAAGAATAGTGGGGTTACACTTGTGACTAAGGCAATGCATGTTTCCGGTGTTAAGGACAGAAAACCAATTTATATGAATATGTCATACTTTGGCATCATGAAACTAATATGGGAGTTGGATTATATGAAATTAAAAGTGCCTATTTTTCAATGCAAGTTGGTTGATAATAGGAGTTATCTTAAAATAGGCGATTTACGATTAGTCATAGTTTATTTTAATAAGGAAGGGGAAAAATAAGAACCATTTATAATGGCATCCCTCGCAGTACAAGTATATTATGTTTTAGACCCTAAAAACAGAAATTGGTCAATTATTATGTTATCGATCAAAACAACTGAAGGGCCAGATGAAATTACAATGGAAAATGACCCATTTATAGGGACATCACAATCATTTCACAGCGGTCCCAATGTAGATAGCATTTAGTTTGTCATGCTAGACCACAATGAATGGATTTACATAGTTGATAGCGGGGTCAAATATCATCCACATTTAAAAAAATTAAGTACAATAATCAGGTTATTTGTTTATTGAAATATAAATTGTGTTACGTTATGTTATTATATGTCTGCTACTACTTTTATGTAATATAAATAAAATGTTAAATACTAGATAATGACTTATGAACCGGTTATTGCGCCCAATCCAGAGGCACAAAAGGTCTGTCAACCAGCTGTTGGTGGTCCCAGTGTAGAGGAACAACAGGTTTCTCAAACTGTTGCTTCTTGTCCATATGTCGAGGTAAAACAGGTTTCTCAACATGTTGCTACTGGCCCCAGTGCTGAGGTACAAAAGTTTTCTCAACCTATTGCTGCTTGTCCCAGTGCCGATGCTAGTGCTTTGGGGGAACATAATGATGATTATTCTGAGTAAATGGTAGGAAATGAAACACTGAAAGCAAAAAAACCTAGACTGTCGTAGTTTGATAGTGTTAGCAAAAAACATTAAGAAAAAGAAAAAGGAATAAAATTTGGGGTGGGATAGAATAAGTGAGGCCAAAATGTTTACCCCAACAGAGCCATATTTAGTATCTATTTTCGAATAGTCACTCGAGAATGTTTGTCGATTGATGTACAGTCATGGAACCATGTTTTCACTATGCATAAGACACTTATGTGGGAAGAGATTATCGTAACATTATGATATGATTTTTTTAATTTATTAAAATTAAATAAAATAATAAAACATTTACTTCCTCTTGATCAACCATTTCAAAGTACATTTATAGTAGATGCCTCACACAAGGAATATATATTAAGAGTTGCAAGAAGGATTCATAAAGGTCTCCTCCCAATTTAAACATAAAATCATCTTAAATATGATGAAGGGAAAATCAAGCTAGACCCACCTCCTCTTTATAAACACTTGATATACCATGGATCATGGGATGCATTTAGTAACCGTCGTGGAGAGCATAATTTTCATGTACATTGTTTGGGGTAATAGGTTGTTTGATGTTTCTTTTATTAATCACATTGATTGATAGTTTTTTATTAATAAAACAGAAATTCAGTGCTTAAAATAAACAACACACAACATAACCAGCATACCCTTACCATAAAGCAATGATGGGGTATTCTTCACTTGAGAAAAAATTGGCACGCCTTATAAATTTACAGTACAAATTTTATGGACAAAAACAACACCATAACGATGATTCTCTATTTATATGAATATTTATGAATTGAAATCGAAATCCATCTCCATCCCACACCATGTGCTATGGAAGGTGTCTTGTGTAAATAATGTGGGGATATTGATAGATGAAAACACACAAAAAGTGTGGGAAACATTTATTTGTATGACATAATATAAATTTGATGTGCTTTAAATCGTTATTACCTAATAATAACTACTTATTTTTCTATATTTTATATCTTAAATAGTAATAGGAATCAACAACACCCAAACTAGATGAATATATACTTTCAGTGGCCTTGAAGCAACCAGAACAGTATGGTCGCGTCAGAGGTGCAGGTTTTGGGATGTCACCCTGAACATATTTTCAAAAAAAACAAGTGGAGGATCAAAATGAAAAAATTGAAAACATGCAAGAAAAATTAGTTATTTTTCAAGAAGAATTACAATACTAGAGATATATGATATAAATTTTGATGGGGTATAGGAAAAGAAAAGAAACAACTCAACAACAACCCATGTGTGATGATCCCACCCCACCTATCACCTTGTAGTTGGGGATATAGTGTTCAATACAAATAACGACCTTCTACACAATAGACTTCATAAAACAGATCATTTCATATTGTCAATTAATGTATCTAATGAGTTGAGTGTTGAGCTACCTATTCCAAATGATGATGACGGCATTCATACATTTGAACAAGATGTTGAAACATTCATCACATGGCTAGAAATTATTGCCAAAAAACATGTCGACAAGGAGGTATCCATTTAAAATTTAATTTTCAAGCTGGACCTTTAAAATTTGATTAAAAAAGTTCTAAACCGATGAATGTTATTATAAAATGAGAATGTGAAGGAGATGAAACAAAATATCAGATCAAAACTATCTCAAGGATAAACTAACTGATTGAAACGTTCTACTGAGAGAACCTTCACCCCGCCCATTCTGTATCCATAGATAATATCATTTCAGCCTCATGCAGATACAATGTTGATAGAGGGAAATTCTCACACATTTTATTTTGAAAAAATATGTATATAGATGAAGCATCAGATTTAATTAGTTCTAAAAATGTAAATGAAATCCTCAAGTATTAATGGCTAGGCACCTCAGTTGTAAATTTATATATGAGGTATGTTTTCATGATTTGATTTTACAAAAGCTGATATACTGTGATAATTATGACAAAATAAATTTCATATTTTTCATAGGCATGTATTTGGTAAAAATTTAATGGTATTTCCCCATGAACGAAAATTTGGACTCATTAGTCTGCACATCACCTCTTCAAAAGAGGAAATAGATTCGGATAAAGAGGCTGCAATAATGTCATCCTTGCTCAAATCGTTTGAAAAAAAAATACGGATGACATAAAATTTTAATACCAATGATTCAGGGGTAAAAATATACAATTTAATCATATAAACTATATTTTAATTTCTTTCTTCACTTATTCCTTTTTATGTTTTTACGAATCATTGGATGCTGATTGCAGTCAATTTGGATACTCCCAAGATTTATTTTCTTGATTTATTGCCTGAATATCCAATAAACCGACCACGCATGATGGCGTATGTTAATTTGTAATACACTAGATCTAACATTTTAAAACTAAAAAACTAGATATATAATTTAAATTATCATATAATGAGGATTTTTTTATGATTGGGTGGTGCATAAATATCATCTACTTCATGGAATGAATCGAGGGCCTAAGGATAAGAACCCCTATAAGATCTATAGCTAGAAAAGTATCTGGGTATATATAATAACATTGCACTATCCAAACACATATCAAAACAAATTACATAATTTTTTTGATGATTATGTAGTTTATAAAAAAATGGAAAGTACAGTGGTTATTATGTTTGTAAATTTATGAAATATATCGTATTTCATTAACATACTATCATCCTTGATGAGGTATTTCTGAAAATAATTACAAGTTCATTTAAAATATTTATTAATCATTTGTGTATTTATATTTTTTCTGTACTGCCAAGACTTTTGTGAAAACCTATATTCACAAGATGATATAGATGTGTTTAGAAATGAATGGGTAGCATACCTGATGGAAGATTGTACACAAATAGGATGTATGTGAATTCCTACTACTTATTTAACCCATATACGTTCATTGATATCTCCCTTATTTACACTTATTGAGAATATATGATCACCCTTTATTATGATTTATATCCTTAGGTTATGAAAATTGGTTTCAAAAATGATTTGAATTTCTAGTAAAGAATAACTCATTGGACTTCACTAGTCGATAGTGAGAAGTTGACCAATTCATAGTCATTCAGTCCACTCATGAGCATCTTAAAAGCTCGATGGGAACCAATATATTTAATTTTTTATTTTCTAATTAGTTTCCTTTATATGTGAGTGGGGGTGTCGAGGAGGGAGGGGGTGTCTAGGAGGGATGGAGGGAGGGGGTCTCCATGTGTGAGGGTGGGTGGGGTGTCCAAAAGAGAGGGGGGCTATCGAGGGGGTGTCCAAGAGTGGGGGGTGTACAAAAGGTATAGGGGTCCAGGGGGGTGCCCAGGAGGGGAGGGAGGGGTGTGTCAAAAAGTGAGGGGTTTCCAGACAAAGATCCATTCATTTCCATTCAATACTAATAATATATAATGGGTAGATCACTTCTAGAGTATCTTGAATTGGGTTCGTAGTGAGGCATCAAAAGTTCCAACCAACCAAACCAATTCCATGCCCATTTAAATGCCCAAGAATTTTATTAAATTTCAATTTGAGGTCAAATATTTCTTTTTAAATTTCATAAAGTCCCAACATATTCATCATTTAAATTTTTCACATTATATTTTTGTGGAATTTCGTTCATATTCCTCCAATATATTTTTTATTTGGTGTTTTTCCATGATTTGTTGTACTGCATCTCTTCAAAATATATATGATTTTATAATTCATATTAGAGAATGATGGTGTATGAATTATATTTATTCCATTATCAAATAGATGTTGAAAATATAATTGGATAAAGAAGTTTATTAGTGGGTATACACTAATGAACTAGGAGGGAGGGGGTGTCCAGGTGGGAGGGTGGGTTGGGGAATCCAGGAGTGGAGGGGGTGTCCAGAAGGTGAGGGGGCTGTCCAGGGGGTGGGAAGGGGGATTTCCAGGGAAAGGGAGGGTGCTGCAAGGGGAGGGAGGGTGTTGTCCAGGGGGAGGGAGGGGGCTACAAGTGGAGTGCTGGGAGGGGGTTGTCCATGGGTATGGAGGATGATGTCTAGGGGGTGTCTCTGGGAGGGGAGAGATGGGGTTTTACAGGATGGAGGGGGTGTCCAATAGAAGAGGGAGTGTCAAGGAGGTCGGGGATGTCTATAAGGGTTGGGGGATGTCCAGGGGGTGGGATGGAGGTTGTCTATGGAAAGGGGCTGCAATGGGAGGGAGGGAGGCTATCTAGGTGGAGGGAGGGGTGATGCAGGTGGAGTGGTGGGAGGGGGGGTGCTGTCCAAGGGTAGGGAGGGGGCATTGATGTTATGTGGAGAATCAAGGTAGATCAGATAACATGATAAAATACTCTTTTGAGCCTTTAACAATATCACCAGGTTTCCTTTAAATAAACTTTAAAGCCATCATTTAGTCCATCAAAGACATAAATAAACGCCCAAAAGATAAGACTAAAATTTACTCAAAATGTTTCAGTCTCCTCCGTTGCCAGCATCAACAGATATTCTTCCTTTTCCAGCATCTCGGTCATTCTCATCGCCAATGTAAGCCACTCCCCCTCTTCTTGGGAAACTTTCTCCATACTTCTTATCTTGTTAGTGATGTGTTTTCAGTATTAAACTTGCTCCATCAACTCGTGTTCCCTCCTTTACTGCTCTTGATCCAACCATTACTGGACCAACATAAGATCTTCCATTTTTGGATACAATAGGAAAATTTTGAAAATTTTAATGGTTTATTTAACTTTTTTTAACAGAATGTTTTTTGAAAATAAGTTCATTTGGTCTTACCCACTAAAATCTATTATTATTATTATTACTATTGTAATTGAAATATTTTCAGTTCATTTGGTCTTACCCATGGAGGGGGTGTTCAGGAGTGGAGGGGGTGTCCAAGAGGGGAAGGGAAAGTCCAGGAGGAAAGGGGGCTATCAAGGGGGTGGGAATGGGGCTATCCAGAGAAAGGGAGGGGTTGTAAGGGAAGGGGGTTATCCAATAGGAGGTAGGGGGCTGCAGGTGGAGTGGTGGGAGGGGGCTATCCAGGGGTAGAGAGTGTAACGACCCAATCTTTTTGAGTAGTATATTAACTTACTCTTATTGATTTAATAAGATGCTAATGGTTAATGCAGAAAGAGGAGTCGATGGCTTCATCCAGTAGACTCAACCCTTATGAAGCCCACTTATCACAGCTTGGGAAGGAGGTAGCATATGTGGGCTTCGCTTTGGACCAAGCCCAAGCCGAGCTCCAGCGTGTCAAGCTTGAACGGAAACTCCTACGGGAGAAGTTCAAATTAGTAGAGATTACTACTAGGGCAATGTTATCTGAGCCTCCCTCAGATTCTCTCACCATAGCACACCATACACTTAGGTCATATGCTGGTGTTATAAGGGGCTATGTGACGAGACCCTAGCTTCCTTGTGTAATCCCTTCGGGTGAATAAATTGAGATTTCATCCTTTAGTGATGTTTGTGAAATTTCAAATATCCAGATAATTTTAGAATGTATTTTATTGATGAATTTTGAAAAAAAGAATATTTTAAAATATTTATGTAAACCCTAAATAAATAATGATGTGTAATGATTTTCAAAAATGGTCTTCTAAAAAAGTGTTCAGTAAGGAATTTGGAGTCTAATAAGATCAACTTAATTTTTGATGAATAGTAAATTATGAATAGTGATTTTATGCTTAGGATTAGTAATGTGACCAAATGGATTAGTAATTTCACTCAAAGAAAGTTTTAATATAATTTAGACACCTAGATTAAGTAATGTGATTCAATAAAATGGGTAAATAACGGTTACATAAATTATTATTCAAGTATTATTTTTTTCGGATGAATAGTGTTTTTTTAATTAAAAATTTAATTAAAAATAATTAGAAAATTATTTTTATAAAAATGAATTTATCTTTGAACTGAGAGCATCAATATTATGTTATGGTAATTTTTTGGGTTTTTTCTGAAAAAAATGAATTTTCGATGAATAGTGTTTTTATTAAAAAATTAAATTAAAAATATTTATAAAATTATTTTTATAAAATGGATTTCATTTTTGAAATCAGAGCATTGATATTTGGTTAAGGTGAAATTTTGGGATTTTTCTGAGAAAGTTGAATTTTCAGTGAATAGTAAAAATACAGTTTTAGGGTTTCGGTATGTTTAATGACATCATAACTGTGTCATGATGATTTCATGAGATATTTTAAGGGTTGGACGGCCAAGGGTGATGAATTATTGTTTTGGGGGCCCCATGTGGCCTAACTCCTTGATAAATGCCAAGGGAGAGCACACGGGTTTTAGAAAAGCACATGTGAGGTGTCCATTGGCCATTATTGCCTTGTCCCCTCACTTTCCCTATAAATACCCACCATTTCCTCCTTTAGTTTTCACTCCCAAATCTCCCCCAACGAAGTTCTGGTATTCTTACCTTCCAAGGAGTCCTCCCAAGGTTCCCCCAAGCCCTCAAGGTCCAAAACTTTGAGTTTCAAGAGTCACGTTTTAAGGTAAGGGATCTGACCTCTCTCTTTCTTTTCATGTAATCTCTTTTATGTCATTCCATTTATGCTACATGTTCTTATGTGAGAGGATGTTCTTTTATATTCCTCTTACTGACCTTTTCATGTTTATATGACGAGATATCCACTCTTACTCTCATCATTTCATTTTATGAAAGTTTAAGTGACGCTGTTAGGCTGCCGAATTTTTAAGGGATCCTTTCACCCTTCTCATTTTTCAAGTTCGATTTTCATATCAAGTCTTTCAAGTTACTTTTTTATTATGTTGGGGTATGATCTCTATATCTATCATACTTATCTCTTATGATAATATGATGAGAGACCCTATTTGATCTTGTCAATTCATTTTTATTGAAGTCTAAGTGACGCCATTAGGCTGCCGAATTTTCATAAGAGAAATCTAATTTTTGTCTTCCTTCCATGTTTTTCATTTCTAATGGTATGTCCTCCAAATTTTATTACCATGTCCATATATCCTTCTTATTCCGTTCCCCTACTGTTTTATGGATCATTTATGAGTGGGTGACCCATGTCCCCTCTCTTTTCAATGTTTTCTAAAACCCCGAAACATAGTCGTTATGCTGCAGAATTTTTGGTCTCAAAATGCCTCTCTCTTTTCTCAAAATTATTTTATGTTATAAAGTGAATACTCAAAGATCTTATTTATACAAGGGTATTCACATATATATCAAAATGTTCTATTTTAAATTCTGGGATTTACATACATGAGACCCGCTTTCCCTTTCCGTGGGTTTAAAGTGACGTAAGGATCATGTCTTTAAAGCAGTTTTTTAAACGTTATGATTATGAAATGAAACCCATTTATTTTATGCTATATGGGTTATTTATGAAATGTTTGATGATTATATATGTGGCTCACATGATAATAAAGGCAAATTTAAGGGTGCACCCTGATAGCGCTCCAATGCATGGGGTAATGATATAACCACTAGAGATTACAATTTTCACGATTGCTTGGTGAATAACCTTGGTAATTTTCAAATGAAACCTTGGGGATGGACCTTGGTGATATGTTCATGATTGTCTATGTTAAATGATGTAGCCACATCTTCAAGTTATGAAAAATGTTATTTTTATTATGAAATGCCTCATGATTTATTTCTCATGCCTTAAAGTTCTTTTCATGTCCTTATTGAAGTATATCAAGTTCACATGTAAAATGTTCCTCTTGTTTCCCTTACTGGGCCTTCTACTCACCCTTTCTTTTGATGTATGTCCCCAGGTTATGAGATGCAGTAATGAACCTAGGATGAACTTAAGGATAATCCTTTCAAGTGTTTAAGAAGAATGATTTATGTTGCTTTCATGTATTTTGTTCCTGGTTTCCAAGACACTAGACCTTAAAGATCCTCAGTTTTGTGTAATGTAATGAAAGTTTATGTTATAAAAAGGTGGGATGATATAGTTGGTATCAAAGGATGGTTTAGTTATTTGTGGAAATTAGGATATAAAAACATTAGGAATAAACCTATAGAAAAGTTTAAATATAGGAAAACTTCCTGGTATTTTGGTAAGTATTGAGTAAGTGGTTTATCAAACAAAGACATCCCTGTCTGGATACGAGCAGGTAGAGGCGGCTCTGGCACAGATGTACATATGGGTAAAACCCGAAAACACCGCTTTGATCTAGACTCGAACGGGAACTAGTGCACGATAACGGGCCTTGATGCACTCTTGGTTACGACACCCCTGGGGGATATGTTTGGTTAATCACAAGCTTTTTATGAATCATTATGAAGGAATTATAGAAAAGTGTAATTGTCTAAGCATGAAGTCTTAGTTAAAAAATACATAAATGAAATAAGTTTCTTACTAAGGTTTTATTCTTTCAGAAAATGGTGGGCAATAGGAGGAATCGTGCCGATGGTGACCGCAATGCACCATGTGCTGACGGCCCTCCGATGGAAGCCGGAATGGAAACATTCATGCGAATGATGAACCAACTGACTCAAGTTATGAGTAATAACTTGAATCAAGCTGAGAGGCCGACCTCACCGCGAAGGGAACAACTTTCTATTGAGTCCTTCATGCATCAACGACCACCAACATTCCGTGGATCTACTGACCCATTGGTTGCGGAACAATGGATAAGCTCCATTGAAAAGATCTTTTCTGTACTTCATTGTTCGGAACAAGAAAAATTCACCCTTGCTATTTACCGCCTAGAGGGAGAAGCTAATCAGTGGTGGTCACTGAGAAAAAACATGAAGCCACGAGGAGAGATGGAAGCTATGGAGTGGGAAGAGTTCCAGGGAATATTCTTTAATAAGTATTTCCCTCGTTCGATGAGAACGAGAATGGAGAAAGAATTTCTCGAGCTGAAGTAAAATGAGAATGAATCAGTTGGAACATATGAGATGGACTTCACAAGGCTTTGCCGTTATACCTCAAGCTTCATCATGGACCCTAATGGGAAGGTTGATAGATTCTTTGGTGGACTACGACCTCATCTACGGAAGAATCTAGCCAACAGGGACTATGATAGCTATGAAGAAATTGTTCGAAGTGCTATGAAAGTTGAACTAGAGTTTGGGGAGACACAGTGGTCTCAAAAATCTAATGAGAAGAAGAGAACTCTAGAACCGAGCCTGGGAAGAAGATTTGATCAGGAAAGAGGTGGAAATCATATGCAACATTCCACATGCAATAAATGTTGGAAGAAGCATTCGGGGAACTGCTTGATCAGAAGTGGTAAGTTCTATAGGTGTGGAAAAGAAGGCCATATTTCTCGGAATTGTCGTAGTGATCTGAAGCCTCAACTTCCCAACACTAACGACAGAGGAAAGATGGTTCTGGCCCTACCCAAAGTCACATGCTTCAAGTGTGGACAGCTTGGGCACTTTTCTAATCAATGTCCAAATCCGAGGGCGGTGGAGGGGAATCACCATCAACCTCAGCAGAGGCCAAGGGAGAAAGGTCGTGCTTTCGCTATCACAACAGCTGAAGTTGAAACCCGAACGATGTGGTAGAAGTTACTCTTGTTTTCCTCTCAAAACTAGCAAGTACTTTATTTGATTCTGGTTCTACGCATTCCTTTATTTCCTCCAAGTTTGCAATGAATATAGAATCAATCCCTGAACTGCTAGAGGTAGAGTCGTCAGTCAAGACTCCAAGTGGTATTATCCTTGCATCAAAAGTATTTAGAGACTCTAGTGTTTACTTTGGTGAGCACAATATTATCGAAAATCTAGTATTCATTCCCATGATGGAATTCGACATTATACTAGGGATGGATTGGCTCTCAAAGTATAATGCTAAGATCAAATGCAGATGTAAGGAAATCTCAGTAGTCTTGAATGAACGACCTACAGTTATCTTCCGAGGAGAGATATCCCGAACTGATCCCTATCTAGAAGCACCTCCTATAGCTTTCTTTATGGAGTTAATTGGTGATGAGGAAGAAGGGAAAGGGATCATACAAATTGAAGATGTTACGATTGTTCAGGAATACATGGATGTATTTCCTGAGGAGTTACCTGGACCTCCCCCAGAAAGCGAGGTAGACTTCTCCACTGAACTCATACCTGGGTCTCAACCGATATCAAAGACTCCATATAGAATGGAAAATGTGGAGCTAGAAGAGCTTAAGAAACAACTCCAAGACTTGTTGGAGAAGGGGTTTATCCGACCGAGTGTGTCTCCTTGGGGAGAACTAGTTCTCTTTGTGAAGTAGAAGGATGGATCAATGCGGCTATGCATTGATTATAGAGAACTGAACAGGATCACAGTGAAGAACAGATATCCTCTTCCAAGAATTGATGATTTATTCGACCAACTTCGTGGGGCTCAATTCTTCTCTAAGATTGACCTTCGATCTGGTTATCATCAACTGAGGGTGAAGAAGGAAGATATTCCAAAGACTGCCTTCCGATCAAGATATAGGCATTATGAGTTTACTGTTATGCCCTTCGGCTTGACTAATGCTCCTACTATTTTCATGGATTTGATGAATAGAGTCTTTAAGGACTACCTTGATAACTTTGTGGTAGTTTTTATTGATGATATTTTGATATATTAAAAAAGTCGTGAGGAACATGAAGATCATCTGAGGGTTATTTTGAAAACTCTGCGGAGGGAGAGGCTCTTTGGGAAGTTCAGCAAGTGTGAGTTTTGGTTACAACAAGTGGCTTTCTTGGGGCACATCATAACCAATGAAGGAATCTCGGTTGACCCTGCAAAGACAATGGTTGTGGAGGAGTGTCCTCAACCCACAACAGTAACTGAGATTCGTAGTTTCCTTGGTTTAGCGGGATATTATAGGAGGTTTGTGAAAAACATTTCACGACTTTCTAATCCAATAACCAAGTTGACTCGAAAAGGGGTTAAGTTCATCTGGAAAACGGAATGCGAGGAAAGTTTCCAAGAGCTGAAGAAGAGATTGGTTACTACACCTGTGTTAACACTACCCTCTATCGAAGAAGGATTCGTTATTTTTAGCGATGCATCTCTGAAAGTGCTTGGGTGAGTCCTCATGCAAAATGAAAAAGTAATTGCTTATGCATCTCGACAGTTGAAGATTCATGAGAAGAATTATCCTATGCATGATCTAGAGCTGGCGGCAGTTGTTTTTTCTCTAAAGATATGGAGGCACTATCTTTATGGGGAGAAATGTGATATATACACTGACCACCAATGTCTAAAATATATTTTCACTCAGAAAGAATTGAACATGAGACAAAGGAGATGGTTGGAACTTATTAAATACTATGATTGTTCAATTCATTATCACCCTGGAAGAGCAAACAAAGTCGCGGATGCGTTATGCAGGAAAGATCCTATTGTTCTGGCAACAATGAGGATCCTGGGAGATCCCCTGATTAAAGATCTAGTAAAACTGGACATGGGAATTATAAGGAAAGGGACATCATCAACCCTATCCCAAATGATTTCTCAACCTTCATTACTAGAGAAGATCAAGAAGTCTCAAAAAAAAGATCCTTTGCTGCAGGAGAAGTTGGAGGCTGTAAAAGATGGGAAGTTACCTGATTTCAATATTGATCAAGAAGGTGTATTGAAATTTCATACAAGACTATGTGTCCCATCTATTCCGGAGATAAAGAAAGAACTGATGGATAAAGCTCATAACACTACTTTCTCTATACATCCGGGAAGCACTAAGATGTATAGAGACCTTCGTGATCATTATTGGTGGGATAACATGAAGAGGGAGATTGTCGATTACACTACAAGGTGCCTGGTGTGTCAGCAAGTAAAGGCAGAATGACAAATTCCTAAGGGGGTATTACAACCGCTACCCATACCAGTATGGAAGTGGGATAATATCACTATGGACTTTGTAACGGGTCTCCCGAAAACATCCAAAGGAAACAATGCGATATGGGTTATTGTGGACCGTCTCACCAAGGCAGCCCATTTTATCTCTATTCGTGAAGATTTCTCTCTGGATCAGCTTGCCAAGATATACGTGAAGGAAGTGGTAAGGCTTCATGGGGTACCACTATCCATTGTATCTGATCGTGACCCAAGATTCACAACAAAATTATGGAGACTTCTTCAGCATGCTCTGAATACTAAATTGAATTCTAGTATGGCCTATCATCCTCAAACTGATGGCCAATCTGAAAGGACTATTCAGACACTCGAAGATATGTTGAGATTATGATCAATGGAATTTAAAGGTTGATGGGATCAACACCTCCCATTAGTGGAGTTATCCTATAACAACAGCTTCCATGCGAGTATTCAGATGGCACCCTATGAAGCTCTGTATGGAAAGCGGTGTAGAACTCCTACTTGTTGGGATGAAACTGGTGAGAGGAAGATTCTTGGGCCTGATCTCGTGCAAGAGATGACGGAACAGGTTCATGCCATCCAACAACACATAAAGGCTGCTCAGTGTCGGCAGAATAGCTATGCTGACAATCGTTGAAGGGACTTGGAGTTTGGTGTTGGTGACAAAGTCTTCCTTCGAATTTCCCCATGGAAGAGAGTCATGCGGTTTGGGAAGAAAGGGAAGCTCAGCCCTAGGTACATTGGCCCCTATGAAATCCTTGATCGCATAGGAGCAGTGGCCTATCGTTTAGAACTTCCACCGAACCTAGCTCAAGTTCATGATGTCTTCCATGTATCTCTCTTGAGGAAGTACATACCCGACCCTTCGCATGTACTGATCCCAGAGGTGGTACAACTTGAACATGACCTCTCTCATGAGGAGCAGCCAGTGGAGATCTTGGACCATAGAGACAAGGTTCTACGAAAAAAGACTACCCACCTTGTGAAATTGTTGTGGAGGAATCATAAGTATGAAGAAGCGACTTGGGAGCCTGAGGAAACTATGAAGCAAAAGTACCGTCACCTTTTCGACTACGCCTCAAGTATAAATTTCGGGGACGAAATTTCTTAAGGGGGGAAGAATGTAACGACCCAATATTTTTGAGTTGTATATTAACTTACTCTTATTGATTTAAAAAGATGCTAATGGTTAATGCAGAAAGAGGAGTCGATGGCTTCATCCAGTAGACTCAACCCTTATGAAGCCCACTTATCAGAGCTTGGGAAGGAGGTAGCATCGGTGGGCTTCGCTTTGGACCAAGCCCAAGCCGAGCTCCAGCGTGTCAAGCTTGAACGGAAACGCCTACGGGAGAAGTTCAAATTAGTAGAGATTACTACTAGGGCAATGTTATCTGAGCCTCCCTCAGATTCTCCCACCATAGCACACCTTACACTTAGGTCTTATGCCGGTGTTATAAGGGGCTATGTGACGAGACCCTAGCTTCCTTGTGTAATCCCTTCGGGTGAATAAATTGAGATTTCTTCCTTTAGTGATGTTTGTGAAATTTCAAATGTCCAGATAATTTTAGAATGTATTTTATTGATGAATTTTGAAAAAAAGGATATTTTAAAATATTTATGTAAACCCTAAATAACTAATGATGTGTAATGATTTTCAAAAATGGTCTTCTACAAAAGTGTTCAGTAAGGAATTTGGAGTCTAATAAGATCAACTTAATTTTTGATGAATAGTAAATTATGAATAGTGATTTTACGCTTAGGATTAGTAATGTGACCAAATGGAATAGTAATTTCACTCAAAGAAAGTTTTAATATAATTTAGACATCCAGATTAAGTAATGCGATTCAATAAAATGGGTAAATAACAGTTTCATAAATTATTATTCAGGTATTATTTTTTCAGATGAATAGTGTTTTTGAATTAAAATTTATTTAAAAATAATTAGAAAATTATTTTTATAAAAATGACTTTATTTTTGAACTCAGAGCATCGATATTATGTTATGGTAATTTTTGGGGTTTTTTCTGAAAAAAATGAATTTTCGATGTATAGTGTTTTTATTTAAAAATTAAATTAAAAATATTTAGAAAATTATTTTTATAAAATGGATTTCATTTTTGAAATCAGAGCATTGATATTTGGTTAAGGTGAAATTTTGGGATTTTTCTAAGAAAGTTGAATTTTCAGTGAATAGTAAAAAATACACTTTTAGGGTTTCGGTATGTTTAATGACATCATAACTGTGTCATGATGATTTCATGAGATCTTTTAAGGGTTGGCCGGACATGGGTGATGAATTATTGTTTTGGGGGCCCCATATGGCCTAACTCCTTGATAAATGCCAAGGGAGAGCACATGGTTTTGAGAAAAGCACATGTGAGGTGTCCCTTGGCCATTATTGCCTAGTCCCCTCACTATCCCTATAAATACCCACCCTTTCCTCCTTTATTTTTCACTCCCAACTCTCCCCCAACTATGTTCTGGTATTCTTACCTTCCAAGGAGTCCTCCCATGGTGCCCCCAATCCCTCAAGGTCCAAAACATTGAGTTTCAAGAGTCACGTTTTAAGGTAAGGGATCCGACCTCTCTCTTTCTTTTCATGTAATCTCTTTTATGTCATTCCTTTTATGCTACATGTTCTTATGTGAGAGGATGTTCTTTTATATTCCTCTTACTTCCCTTTTCATGTTTATATGATGAGAGATCCACTCTTACTCTCATCATTTCATTTTATGAAAGTTTAAGTGACGCCGTTAGGCTGCCGAATTTTTAAGGGATCCTTTCACCCTTCTCATTTTTCATGTTCGTTTTTCATATCAAGTCTTTCAAGTTCCTTTTTTATTATGTTGAGGTATTATCTCTATATCTATCATACTGATCTCTTATGATCATATGATGAGAGACCCTATTTGATCTTGTCAATTCATTTTTATTGAAGTTTAAGTGACGCCGTTAGGCTGCCGAATTTTCATAAGAGAAATCTAATTTTTGTCCTCCTTCCATGTTTTTCATTTCAAATGGTATGTCCTCTAAATTTCATTACCATGTCCATATATCCTTATTATTCCGTTCCCCTACTGTTTTATGGATCATTTATGAGTGGGTGACCCATGTCCCCTCTTTTTTAAATGTTTTCTAAAACCCCGAAACATAGCCATTATGCTGCAGAATTTTTGGTCTCAAAATGCCTCTCTCTTTTCTCAAAATTATTTTATGTTATAAAGTGAATAGTCAAAGCTCTTATTTCTACAAGGGTATTAACATATATAACAAAATGTTCTATTTTAAATTCTGGTATTTACATACATGAGACCCTCTTTCCCTTTCTGTGGGTTTAAAGTGACGTAAGGATCATGTCTTTAAAGCAGTTTTTTAAACGTTATTATTATGAAATGAAACCCATTTATTTTATGCTATATGGGTTATTTATAAAATGTTTGATGATGATATATGTGGATCACATGATAATAAAGGCAAATTTAAGGGTGCGCCCTGATAGCGCTCCAATGCATTGTGTAATGATGTAACCACTAGAGATTACAATTTTCACGATACCTTGGTGAATAACCTTGGTAATTTTCAAATGACACCTTGGGGATGGACCTTGGTGATATGTTCATGATTTTCTATGTTAAATGATGTAGCCACATCTTCAATTTTTTAAAAATGTTATTTTTATTAGGAAATGCCTCATGATTTCTTTCTCATGCCTTATAGTTATTTTCATGTCCTTATTGAAGTATATCAAGTTCACATGTATAATGTTTCTCTTGTTTCCCTTACTGGGCCTTCTGCTCACCCTTTCTTTTGATGTATGTCCCCAGGTTATGAGATGCAGTAATGAACCTAGGATGAACTTAAGGAGAAGCCTTTCAAGTGTTTAAGAAGAATGATTTATGTTGCTTTCATGTATTTTGTTCCTGGTTTCCAAGACAGTAGACCTTAAAGATCCTCAGTTTTGTGTAATGTAATGAAAGTTTATGTTATAAAAAGGCGGGATGCTATAGAGAGGGTGTTTTCTTGGGGGTTTTCTTGGGGAGGGTAATGAAGGTATTTCTAGTAATGAGGAGGTTTCCAGATGGGTGGGTTGTCCAGGAGAGGAGGGGGCTATCCAGGAGGTGGGAAGGGGGTTGTCCAGGGAAAGGGAAGTGCTGCAAGGGGTGGGAGGGGGTTGTCCAGGAGGAGGGAGGGGGCTGCAGGTGGAGTAGTGGGAGGTGGCAGTCCAAGGGTAGGGAGTGGTGAAAGGGAAGGCGGGGGTTGTCCAAGAGGAGGGAGGGGGGCTACATGTGGAGTGGTGGGAGAGGGGTTGTCTTAGGGTAGGGAGGCAGTTGTCTAGGGGAACTATCTCAGGGAGGGGAGGGAGGGGGGATTGGATAATCACACTAAAGAACAATGAGATCACAAAAAAAAGTGAACCTGTATGATCATGGCCTATCTAATTATGTAGGATCTCATCAGGCCCTCTCTATAACTGAGAAATTCATTCCTTCCATACCTTCAACGGGGCCTTAGATATTGTATGGGGTCCTTAGAGAGGCATAAGGGGTTAGGGTCCATGTAGGGTTGGACCCAATGTCTGATGTAAATGCACTAGCACTCATTTCCTTTGACCCTTCATGGGAAAGTACACTCTTAGAGGATCCTAGTATATGTAACTATTAAGTTTCTAACTTATCTAGTATGGTGGTTTAACTAGGAAAATGATAGAATTTATTCTAAAGTTTTATACTCCTAAGAAATTGAATACACCATCATTTATTTGTCGTATTGTATAACCTGTGGAGATTTCTCCATTTTTTATTGTCTATAAATGAAACCTTTTTGATCCTATGTTGTTGTAGACATTTATCCCCATTCTTTTCACATCCATGTAATCTTAACAAAACAATATTTATAATTCAATGAACTATGTTGAGCCTCTTATAAAATAATAATTCAATACAAGGAAATATGGACATGTAATGGTTATAATAGGTAACAATAGACATTTTATTAATGTATTCTTTCATATTAATGTTTAATTTATTTCATTATTGTATTACGAACATAATATTTCTTTCTTATATAGGTGAAATCTTTTTCCAGAGTTTGAATGCTTTGTTCAGAAACTAATACCATGGACAAAAAAATTTTAGAGCGGATCATGGATTCAAAAATGATGTAACATCAATGTTTTAAACGTTTTGTTGGATAATTGTAATTGTAACCATATTAAACATTGTTTCAAATGTATATAGAAGTGTTTTGTTTCATATTCATGATTTCAAGTAAATGTATATAACATTTTTTTTCTTTTGTTCTATGTGTGTAGGAGTTGTTTGTGCTATGTGTGAAAGTTCTATTTCAGGTGTGCTGGTGCAGTGCAGGTGCTAGGATTGCACAGGCAATTTGGCCCTTTTCAGCACTAATTAAGTGCTGATAAATGTATAATATATCTGTACTCAAAATAGCACTTATAAATGAGGTATTTATCAACTCAATTTTTAGCACTGATATATTTTCCATTTATCAACACTATTTTATGCTCTGATAAGGGGGACCCCCCCCCCACTTTATCTTCACCGTGATTAACAGAGCTTTTTTAGCTCTGTTAAAGGAGGTTTTTCGCGCTCTTAAAAGCCTTATTTGTAGAAGGGAAGGTTAAATTGTATTTCTATTTTTTAAAATATTATTTAGATAAACTATTTATAAATTAATAAAATTTAGGTAATTTAAATCAATTTCACATTGAAAATGGATATAAAATATTTCTAAATTTTTGGTTATCTTTTCATTAAAACCCCACTATATCATATCGTCTGTGAGATTTTATTTAAATAAATTTCATCCACTTAGGTAATATGAATTTTTAAAAAGGGATTTCATATTTTTAATCATCATAAATTATAATTTATGATATGTTCAAAATTGTTTTTTAACCAAAAATTTTATTAAATGTAATTAAAAATATTTAAAAAATTTATTTAAAATATTAGATTAAGAAAGGACTATACCATCACCTTAAGAGCCAAATTCTTATAAGTTTTTACAAAATCCAATTTTATTCATATTTCTACCCTATATTCAATTGTATATAATATGTTACATTATTGGTGCCAATTTATATGGGATAAACATGGGTTTAATTCGCTTTTAAAAAATTCACAATAATGTCACTCCTCCACTAAAAAGGCACTCAGCCCTCCAAAATCCACACATATGTAAAGAAATATTGCCTCAACCAAACTCCAAAAAAATAATCTCTCAAAATCTCTGAACTCATCTAGTAATCCTACCCTTATAAATATAATATTTCATGGAATTTCTTCGGTTCCAACCAAAATGAGTTTCCTGAATAATAAGTAACATTATTCTTAATGCATTTTAGTTTTATTTTCATTAACCACCCCATAAAATATTAAAATTCAGTGATTATAAAAAATATAGAGTATCCTCAATGTACTTATATTTTTTTATTTTATGTATACCTATACACACTTTCATCAAATTGTAAATGAACATACTGTTCATGAACGGTGAACTAATTCTCCGTGAAAAGAGATCATTCAGTTTTCCATCACCACATTTCATGGTTGGGAATTGTGATTTAATGAATGATTATATATGATAATTGTGATATTAATAATCTAATTTTTCTGTTCCAATTATTTTATATATAAAACTATTTTTCTTTATTTTTTTTGAAATACTAAAACATCGATTGTAGAAGTGTGGACTACTTTCTCCTCACCAAGATGTGATTCATTCACACTTTACATGGAATGTATAAAGGATAGTTTTATTATAACTATTTGACATATATGAAATAAATATGATACTAGAATAATATATATATATATATAATTTCATTTTAATTATTTTTATATGACAAATAAATGGTAGTAGTATTCATGTGTACGTACAGCCTAGCCTCTCTATTAATGGTCTATTTAATTTCTTATATCCAAACATTATGGATTGTTATAAATACATACATATTGGTTACATATGATATATATTCTATGTTTTAAATTCTTTATAATATTAATTCAACATCTATAGAATAATAACAACAAGTAACATGTCAAAAAATACTTGGAAAACAAGACAATTAACCCCAGAAATGATGAAAACAATGAAATATTGTTAGAAAATGAGTAACAAGATATTATAAAAAGTTAATGTATGATATTATAAATATTAGTATAGTTATTTTATAAAATAAATGTTTAAAAATTTTATATAATAATTATGGAGTGTTCACCCTAAAGGAAATGCAAGGTAATAGATTCTTGTCTCACTTTTACATTCATGAGGCACACATTATAATCCACAATTATTTTTTTTGTGGTGTATCTACATCCCCTTTTGATATATTATTTCCTGAATTATATTATCCCCAAATTGTTTTGAGTTTAAAGTTGAATTATTTATTCTATGTTTATTTTAGATTGAAATTACCAAGTATTGAATAATTTCATAACCCCATTCCTTTACATTAGGTTATATTAGTTCCTCATTGTAGTTTGTATTCTATAATTATGTGTGTAATGAAATATAATGTATATTTTTTTATTTACACTTATTTTATGTGAATTTACATTTGACCCTCATAATATATTCATTTATTTATTCAAACATCATGATATGGACTTTCCGAGGCTTTACCTCATAATCTATTTTTGTTCAAAATTATATACACTAGAATTTCCATCAGAGGAAATTTTTTGACAATTTCCTTATAAACACATTAATTTTATTCTCATCAAATTATTATTAAACATTTTCATGTAATAGTACAATATTTTAACTCATCATCACTTAAATGTTTTTAGTAAATATTTTTATAAAAATTAAACATCATTTCTCTTTTTGTTTATAGAATTGTTTTTCTTTGATAAAACATGTTTCGTAAATATTTTTTAAAAAATATTTTTACCCTTTACAAAATGATTTTTAAAGAAATTTTTATTTTAAAAATATTTTCAATGGAATCAATATATGAATTTTTGAACAAAAAACATTTCTAACCATTTCCCCATGAAATAGGACTATTATTTTTACCTTGTACCACATGTATGGATTTACCCCCAATCAGTCCCTCAAAAAATCACTTGAATTTTTAAAAGGATTCCATTTAAATAAAGTATTTTTAAAAGTTATTTTCAGAGAAAATTATTTTAAAATTTTATTTTAAAATAAAAAGGATATTTCTCTCATAACTTTTTTAAAGAACTTTTTATAATATTTTATTATATCAATGACTGAAACCCATTATTTTTTTCTACACATGGTATATGTTTTATTCATACAATTTGTATCCTTAATCTGTTAGGTTTTTTAATGATTTGACAAAAGATAGTAGGGAAATTCACTTCCTTTATTCCTCTGTTAGTCCCCTTGAGATATTCAATTTTCTATGATCATTTAACATTTAATTTCCACTAAATACCCATATCATTTATCACAGATAATTTTATTTCATAAACCAAATTCTATTTCAACATACAGTGTTTACATGACATTTATTTCTTTAACTGAGAAAATAATGATAAATTCGTATCTTCTTCTCCTTAATTACATTAGAAAAGGCACATTGTTTTTAAATTAAATCAATTATTTGATAATTGATTAATTATTTGGACACACAATACAGTCGTTGGGGACCATTTAGTACAAGTCCCTCAATTCATAGATTATCTCATGAGGTAAAATAATTTGTTGAAAAATCCTTTGAATTTGTGTCTATAATTAATATACGGGTCTGTAACCATAGACCTTGACCATCATGCGAATAGTATATATGGTATAAGTTCAGGTTACAGATATAGTATGTCCAATTACTAACAATTTCCTTTTTCAAAATTCATTTATTATTATTATCCATGGGATTATATCTTTGACATTATCTATAGATACACATTCATTCGTAGTTTATTGAAATTATGTCATGTGTTTCTAAATATATAACTTTTCAATATATATTATACCTTATCTATTCATTTAAATGGAATTTGTTTTCAATTATTTATGATTCCAAGTGGTTTATTAATTATTTTCCTAGTTTATTGATTTGATAGAAATTTTATTTAGTCATTACATTTCCATATTTACTATTCTCTTTGAGTAAAAATTTATTCTTCTATAATTTACCCTGTATGAGAATTTGATATCATATTTATTATGATTTCTTAATCCAGGATTCCCTAAAGTTTAATGAGAAACATATGAAATGATACACTCAATGGAATAGATTTATTGTCCAAAAAATGTTGTAATTAGTGTATTCATTTGTAACACATGTCACATGTATGTAACTATTTTACCAATACTACTAAATTTCTCAGTCCCTTGAGAAATGATTTACTTGTATCTTAATTCAATGTAATGGTAGTAGACACCAGCTATGGGCTCGCTGGGGTCATGTTTCTTCAAGATAAATTCAAAACAATTCATTTTATATACTACTAATATATCATATTCACCTATAAAATTATTAAATATCATTAATTAAGTCAAATTATATTTATTTTTGCATTTATAATATAATTTAATTGATTATATTTTTAATTGATTTATTACTACTTCTTTTTTATATAATTATTTATCGATATTATTTTTTCGATAAAATTTAAATCTAAAATACCATGTTGTAGATAATCCTTCTATATTTAATAATATTATATATAATCGAGCATGTCTTCTATTTAACCAAATATTAAAATATTATACATAATAATAGTAATAGTGGGACATTTTTTCAGACACCTTGATTTTTATAATATCAAGTTCATTTTCATGGATAATTGTACATTAATATTATTTTTACCCTTCATTACTCATTTTACCCTTAATCGTAATCGTAAAAATTCCCAATGTTACTATTCTTGTTGACCAAACATTATGGGGAACTTTTATCTAAATAGTGAACACATAACTCCAAATATAGAATCCATTTTTTTAAATTATAAAAACCAAAATAGAAAAATAATAATTTGAAATTAATCCCACATATTATGTGATAAAATAGGGTTTTAAAGTGAAAATGTTCCAATGATTGAAATGTTTTTATAGAAAAATTCAATATGAAATTGATTTCAATGAACTACACTAGATTAATGGATATAAAATTTATCTAATTATAATTCATAATATATCTAAAATAATATTTATCATCATAAATTATTTATATGATAAAATATTTTCAATTAATATTTAGTATTTTTCATTATTCATCAATATATAAAACCTATCCAGAAAATACAAAAAAGTTTCATTAAAACTAAATATTGGTATCCCACATTAAAAGAAAAGGATTATTTTTTCGTAAAAAAATATAAAATTTTCAAAATTTTGATTAAAATGGGTGCATCATCAAATGGATGCAAAATTTCCTTTTTGAAAAATACATATTTTTATACATAAAATTGTATATATTTATATCTTATGCTAATAAAATCATTTGGAAGAGAATAAAGAACTGTAATTTAATATTTAATATAAAATTTTTCTTCAAAGCATTCACTAATAGTAGTTTGTATATTTTATTGAGACAAAATTGTGTTTTTACATTGAAAAATGGTTTTCTTAAAAAAGGAAATTCATTGTTTTATAATGGTTTTTATATACCTTTATAGGTAATTGATGACCAAGGGATTCATTTTATAAATATTTTTATGTCATATTTCCATAATTTCAATAGTATTATTTTCAATTTATTATTAAATAATTATTGATTAACTATAATGTTATTTTAATAAAAATAATAATAATATATTTTAGTTTAGTAAAACTCAGTCTTGTGTGTAGCCCAAGCTATAAATAGAAAATGAAATTGTGTGTAATACAAAAAAACAAAGTATTACATCTAATTGATGCTAATATATGTGATTCAGTAGAATAAACCCAGCTCAGTGTTTCATACAAAGAAATAACAACTTCGTGATTTAATATGACAAAAAGTATATCCAATTTTGCATGAAATGAAAAATATCTAAAATATTAAATTAATTCAAAAAACAAACAATTAGGGTGTGTTACAGTATAACCCATTACAGGTCAACCATGAATTAACTATTTAACATCAAATGTGGACACCACCATCAAATTACACATATAATTTTATCCTCATCTTTAGTTAACATAATCATCATATATCTAAAATGATATGAATCCAACATTAAATATATTTCCCCTACAACGGAATATGGAAATTTTGTCCCATAATCCCATGCTCCAAAATGCTTATGTCCTTCCTCTAGATAGTATCATATGGATGATGAAGAGGACTTGGATGTCTCACATCATAACTTTTATAATTTAATAACTACTATCTTAATTGACTTGATTTTAGATGACACTAACACCAAGATAGATCTGATGTTGACAATGTTTAGCAACATCATGTCTCTTAAAGAGTAGTTGTGATACATCACATTATTGAAAGTGTAACATGTTATGTTTTCTTAAAACAATATGGAAATCTAAGGGATTCTTATTTACCTATTCATAAATTATCTTGAACTTCTTATCTGCCATTGTAGATTCAAATAGAAAATAGAGAAAATTTATCCCTCCCACTGTTCCTTCTTTGATATTGAAAATGACATGCTCATCAAATCCATGTTTTTTATTGAAGTATAATACACCCAATTTATAGCCAAAATCATCCCATATGGGAACAATAATGTGTATATCAGAGTCTACAAAAAATTTTAGGACCTATAAATTTATTGTCCAAAGAATAAATTCCTTATTCTAGTGGAATAATTTATAACTGATGTAACCTTTAACCCTTATGACCTATTTTGCATGGATCGATATTATGAATATAGTTATATCTAGATGAAATCTATGTGTTAATAAGAAATCACTTTTATAGATCCTGATGTATGTTTTTCAACTTAGTGAATTATTTTGTTTTGAATAATTCTATATTAATCTATCAATGTTCTATGTATTGCATCTTTTTAGCATCTCATCATGAAACTATTATCGTTATAGGTGGATTATTTGTGGTAAATTTTCCATAATGAATGTATTATATAAATGATCTTTAGAATGCGATTTAAATTTGATGCATTTATTGTTCGAAAATGAACCCCCTTGAAATGTGTGTTCAGCATAACCTTTGGGAGGTTCCTGGTATTTTTTGGGATATTTAATGGAATTTATGTTTATCCAAATCAAATCAAGGATATCAATCAAATTCATCCTATATATAGTCTTCGAGAGATTTGGATTTTATAAGGCCACATGGAAAACCTTAATACTTATTTTCACTATCCTAGATAGAAAATGTAAGGTCATTTATAAAATCATAAAGAAATGTGTATCTTATAAATTTAATGGGTAATGTTATAATTTTTTTCAGACATCATGAATAATCTACTAAATCATCTAGTTTTGATGTTTCTCATCCTGGGGAAGCCTCTTGTATATTAAATGAACACCCTTCCATGATCCCTCAATGTCCATTTCTTATGGAAAAAAATTGTATAATAGATTGTACTATCTCAATCATATATTCTGTGACACTAACACCATATAATATCCTATCATGAAGAACTACCAGACCTATGTATTCATAGTTCAGATTTTGTGACAGTACATTTAATATAATGAGATATAGTTTGCCTTCCACATTGAATCATTTAATTACATAATGAGTCATCACATTCTCAATGGGTAGTTCTCATGGTGGGTAGTAATACTGCTAGAATTTGACATCAAGTTCCCAATTAGAAGGATATCAAGTTCCAATAATTTGAATATTTCTTTAATGTAAAAAATACTATAAGGAGATAACCCTGAATTTTGATACATGATATAATGAATTTACATCCATTGAACTTTGGATTCAATGTTAGAATATGTTATTTGATGGTACCATTCGTATCCTGATTTTTTGATGACTCAATAACCCTATGATCAATAGGATTGGCCTTGGAAATAGATTCATCAATACATCATGCTCCCACTCATCATACTCAATCCTTTTATTAATAGAATATACTAATAATGAGGTTGGGTACAAGACTAATATCACCAGCTTTATATAGACCTTAAGATTTATTTCCCATAGTTTTTCATCAATGGGGACTCTAAGAAAGTAATCAAAAAGATCAATGGAAGCAACATTGTAATAAAAAAAGATCGTGTCCCCTTATTGTACCTCACCCATGAGCTAATGAATTGTTTTCCTTATATCCCAAGCAGAAATTAATTTTTTTAATTCCATAATTATTGAGTATATTCCTTCAAAATTTATGCATATATCGCTAATAAATCCAAACTAAGATATATTTTCCATACTATAGGAATATTAGAATGTTAATATCTACCTCACCTGGAAAAGCAGGACTGCCAGGTGAATCAAGTCACTTCTAGAAACTCAAAGAAAGGTCACAATAATTACCACACTAAATAGGATATAATTGAATGGGTAACTCATCTAATTTGGTATCTTCTACAAGGTAGTGTCATATTAGACTGATCTAATCATGAAAAAATTCACAAGTACATAGAAAAGGTTTCTCTCTTCGAATAAACCCATTTAGAGAAGGAGTTATGAAAACATAGCTTTTATGGAATCCTAATCTATTTTATAAATCGGAAGGAAATCTCCTATGTAATTCTATAAGATCATGTTGGGTCACAAGTGACACAAAATCAATGTTGATTCTCTCTCAACAGATATAGAGTCTACACTACTATTAGCCCATCATGTTTTGTGACTATATATATTTTAGTAAAAAGGGTCATTGATTTTAGATCAACACCAAAATCATGTATCATCGCCAAAAGATTCTCAATTAAGAATTTTAATCTTTGCCCTTTAGTTATATAAATTGGATGTTATGTTTCCCTACCTACCAATGAAAACATGGAAGTGTAGGTCTATCCTTATAGTCACTAACTCATCCTTGAATATGGCAGAATCCATCCCACTCAAAGTTATCAAAAAAAGGCTCGGATTTAATTTTTAAAATATATCTACATTCATCGCTCTAGGATGCCACAAAAAATTCGTACTATTCAACTAAAAAGTCTAAAAACTAGGTATAACACCAAATCCAACAGTATTTTCCACTTCCACATTCAGGGAAATGTATGGATTGAATAATTATACATGATCCACTCTAATATTCATTAGAATATGTCTGATCAAAACAATAATAAATAGCCGGATAATCTATTTAATTTTGTATGTTCAGATCAAACAACTCAAAATTCCACCTAGGTAAACCCATACTCCTTCATATATGGGAGGGAAGTATTATTTCCTATTGTAGTCCAACTTCCAAAGCACAATAATTTTGTGCATGATTAGTTTATTTTCAGAAAATGATTTTGAGGCCTTCATTGCTAAATTGGAGTCCCTTGAAAATGATAAGATCTAATCATTGAACAATAATGTGGTCAATTATAATACGGTGTCTTGAGAAATCAAAAAATAAGTTCTCCTAAGTCCATTCCTCCATTGATACATAGTGTTTTCATTTATGATTCCAATGATACATGGAATTGAATTTCATAATGTACATCATAAATGGGATGTTCCCTTCATCAAACAAAAACTATTGTATATTTGTTCATATTAATTAATTACCATGGATATGGAGAATGTTACACCTTCCACAAATGTGATGTCATCATAAGTTACATTTTAATTTTTACCCTAATCTATATTGTCCAAGTTACATTATTTGTGTTTTTTTGGAATTTTTTTCCTCTCGTATTGCATTAAACTAATTGTTCAATATTCATGTCACATGAAATTAAATTTTATGACATATCATAATTATGGTATGATATTAAACTATATGTTTAACATCCTGGTCACATGATATTAAACTGTAATACACACCACCCACTATACAAAACATTAAAAAAATTTCTCATCATCCTCACCATACAAGTTTAAACTATAGGATTAGCATATTTCCTACAAAATTCTCAGCTTCTTGGTTTACATCATTTCTAAACAAAATTAAACCTCCTAGAAAAAACAACATTATATGAAATTAAACTATGGAATACTCTGGACCTCTACTAGTGGTCCTAAATTTTTTTTTTGTTTCATCTACCCCGTCTACTAGCAGAATTACAAGTGTCTTGGTTCCCATTTTTTGGTATATGTAGTGGCACCCAGTTATCTAATTTTGGGCCCAACCAAAGTTCTCCCATCTTTAGTTCCTTCTCTTGGTAATCATTTTTCCATTATTAAATTTATTTTTCTATCCACATAGCATGTTGATTTCCTACCCAAATAGATACAAATATAGTTGTATGATATTAATGATCATCAAAACATTGGTTGAAGCACCATAAACATTAAACAATGTTTACACTCAAACGGTCTATGATAGATCACTAAAAACTATCAAGAATATGAGGCTATCTCGATTGCCTTCAAGGAATAGTCAAACCTTTCTCATTCCCCTTTTGGGTTTCAAAAATCATATTAGGCCTACTGAAAAATTGTATTATTAAAAAATAGAAACATTATAGGGTTATTGATTTCCCATATTGATCATCTTTCACCCTTAAATAATTAAACATTCTTTCCAAACATAGAGCCCATATATTAATGGTCTAAATGTTATCATGTACAGTGATACTGCATGGCCAAAAATGATCTACCTACTATCAGTGGTACACTCCCCTGAGGGATTACACTCATCTCTAAGTAAACTCCCCTTTCATGGACTCACATAGAAATAAATTTATTCCTACTACCGAGGGAAAATATTCCTGAAGGTATATACATAAAATTATGGTAGGGGAAGCCTTTTTTTAATTAGTTCAATGGTCATCCGAGACCATTAAGAAAATCTCATATTCCCAACAATAGATTTTTGTCCTTCACATTTGTTGAATATGAATAGTTCTCTAGGGTCCTCTACCTTTCGCATAGATATTATATCATTTATGAATAATATAATTGGTTGATTCTTTTGTAGACATGAGGTAGATGCATCATACCACCCACCAATGAAATTTTTTTCATGATGAATTTTCAAAACTTTTAAATCAAACCATAAAAACCTATTCTGATTATACAAAATTGTAAGAAATATATTCCTTACATTAAAACGTGAAACTAATTTTTTAACATGATTTTCAAATTATTTTAAATGTTAAGACATGTCATCCTTTCTGTATGATGTTAAAATATTTATTAAACATCATGGTCATATGAAATTAAATTGGTAGACACATTATCCACATAGTATAATGTGAAATTTCATAGTTCTAGTCCTCATAATATATTATTAAACTACATGTTCAACAAACATTCTGAAATATGTTATACTACATGGTTATCAACCTCACTAAATCATGTTAAACCATCTGTATAACACCCTTGTCACGTGATATTAATATTTTTGTGAAATTTATTAGTTATGAGACGTTAAATTATATTGACCATATCTTTATAAAAAAATATAAACTATATAATTATTTTTTTCACAAAAACACTAGTGAAATCTACCAACCAGTTCTAGTATATTACCTAACCTCTATTAAAAATGATATGTGTCTTGATTTTCACAATATGGGATTTTAAGTGACACCCAGATGTCTTGTCCTAGGTTAATTCACTGATGATTTTGGGTTTATCCTCATTAATATTTTAATCTCTTTCTCACCAATACACTCAAAAAATATATTTAAATGCATGACTATGATATACCTAGAGTTTTGGGCTCTATCAGAACACTCCCTTAAACATTCTCGACATGTTGACCCATTCATCAATAGGAACCCATCAACTTCTAAATACTCTAAGGAACCCCTAATGTGATGGCATATTATCTAAACTATATCTCTATATATAAAGGGAACACATCCTAGAGGACTCTTTAGTGACAAGTCATTATTTATGTATGAAAAAAATTGTCAGAGGTCGAACTAAAATTTTCTCACCTCATCCATGATAGCGTTTTAATGAAATCTACCTCACCAATAGTGGAATAAATCAAACCTAAGAACTTGTCACTCACATTTATAATTCAGATACTAGAGGTCAATATTTACCCCCTCCAAATATTCCTCTATTAAACTAGAATTTATACTTTTTGTGTTACTCATTTGTGAATCCATGTGCATTAACTAAAAAAATCAGGTCAAGGTGGACTGTCTTGATTTCATGCATTTCCCCATACTTTTCACTCTCATGTGGAATGGTATATAACCTACTGCATTCTATTTCCCCCTTTGATCATGGATCATTCAGGCAGAGGAACCTTGTTGTATTTTCCCCAATGTGATCAAACCACACAAATACTCCCAATAGGGAATCCCACTTGATCAATTTTGTGTGACCCTAAACCTTAGCAACTTCCCCCAAGACCATCAATGATTAACTTAAACAATTTTCACCCCATTAAAAGAATGGTTATGGGGAATATTTCCTCCTACCTCCATTTATAATGGGTTTTTACATTCCTTAACCCCATTTTTACTCCCATTGAATCAACAACAATATTTTCACCATGAATAAAAACTAGTAAAAGCTATTAACCAAAAAATGACATCCTTATACAATATTCATATCATAATTAGGATATTTTTGTCTCATTTCCTATAATTTTCATCCAATTTATATCAAATAATTATTATACATCATTCCAAATGAACTCATTTGTTATGGACATAGACATAATTTCTTATCTATTAAACGAATTCACTCTGGTCCAAGAATCATGATCATAAACAGTATATGATAGTCCATGTTCCATATCATTAAAAAGGAAGAACCACCTAGTCCGTGTATAGTAATGTTAAACTGGTATGTCCCTATTTGGTAGAATTTTTGTGACCTTAAACCCAATCCATAGTGGTTTGACTATAATGACCTTAAACCTACCTGGGCTAGAGAAAAAAAAGTATTGTCATGTTGAAATCCCACAAAGGGATTACTAAGAAAACACATAACCTCAACTCATTGAGTCACTCCTAAAAAAGGGGGAAAAGATATATTGTTTTTGTGAAAGATAAAAAACAAGTAGGTTGCATCACTAAACCCAATAAAAAGTATTTTTGTGATTAATAAACCCCATTGGTTAAAGAATTTTTTGCAAAAACCATTAACCCCGTTTATTGACCCCCAGTCACATCCTTGTTTTTAAATGTTATACTATATGTTTGTAATCCAAAAATCATGAACATATACTGTGTGAATGGATCTATACATCATGACCTTAAACTATGTGCAATGATATATGCACCATGACCTTAAACTATGTGATATAGTCTATGAATCATAAAATTAAATGGTGTGAACCTACACACCTGATACAACATATCCTAGATATTTACTTGTTGGATCCCTCGACCCTCCCATCACATCATGTTTTCTCAGACCTTACAGAATATACAATATAACCACCATTGTCCACTCTCTATGAACTTAAATTATTCACACTTAATTTTCCACCCATCATGACATTAAATAGTGTGAACACCCCATGAAGAAATCTATATGGATCTAGGCCTCTCCAATATTTAATTCACACCATCAATGAACCACCTATTTTTCACTCATGAAATTCCCCGCAATTCCCCTTATTCTCAACTGCATAACAATAAATTGATTCCCACACCATAGTCTAAGCATTATTTCTTTAAACTCTATATTCCCTCTTATTATACACCTCCTTTTTCTTTCATTATCATTCTTGGTGTAACATAATCATGATATGTGCTTCTTAGGACTCTTTCAACCAACCATCATTTGGGTTTTCTATAATCCTTTTATCTAAACCACCACCACTTTATGGAATATGCTACATTACCCTTAACTATTACCACCCAAATGGTCTAAACCTAATAAACTTAAATAATGTCCACCCCTCTCTGGGGGATTTCTATATAGTACATATTTCCTTCGCCTTCTATTTTAGGTTTTTTTTAGAGTATTTTTCTAATGCATTGACCATCTTTACCCACCTATTCTATTATAACTATGGACCCAATCACTGTAACACCCTCCCTATCACCACTAATACATGATTTCAAATATAATTTTCAACATAATTTTCATGTAACATTAAACTATATGAAATTAATATCTATTTCTTGACTATATATTTCATTAATAACATCTTCTTAAAAGGCATTTTTTACTACATAATTTGTCGGTTATCGTCATGTAAGAGGATTTCAATGTCCTTCTGGTGGCTAGTCGCCTACTATATCATCCCCTATAAAATAATTTGTGGATTTATTTACACTTCATATTTTTTTTAATAATGCATGTTTTCCATATATCAACCTAAACCACTAGTTTCCCAATTCCCCCACCTTCTTCAAACATATAGCTCTTTTTAAGGATCTATACTAGCTTCCAATATTCTAGGGAACTATGGCATCAAGGGAGATTTCACTAATTTTTGAAGGGTATTTTATTTACAGAGTTCTATATAGATCATCCACCAAAAGGATCCTAGAATGAATTCCATAAATTGTGAAGCAATATTGACTACTTTAGTTTCCCCTATGTCTGGATTGATCAATTCATTTGTCTGATTTGGAGTCATTTCCCTATAAAACCAGTGCACCATGACAATATTCATAACACATGATATTATATCCGCAAGGTGGTCTAGTATGTATATGATATTCTCTTCCACCTAAAAACTTTTCATACCTAGTGTATGAATCCCCCCCCCCAATTGTACATGTCCAAATTGGGATATAAGGCCCCGACCTTAAACATTACATAACTTTTAATTTTGATCAAGAATTTGCATTCATTCCCATTGAGGATCTTTTCTGGTTTAGAGTTATGAATAATTAGGCCATAGCTATTTTATTACATCTCAAATAATACAAAGTAGACACTTCTAATCAATCCAAAATTTTCACTATAATAAAACTCCATAAATAAAACTAGAATTCTATTGTTAATTAAAAATATTCTTGAATTCCGATTTTCACTTACCCTTCCTTATACCCTATTAAAAAATTTAAAACCTTGGGATGATAATAAAAAGATATTTAGGGAATATGAAATAAAAAAATAAGACGTTATTCCAAGAACATATACTAATCAATTAAACATACTTTTCCCTGATAAAACATAATCTCTTTAATATACCTCATTAAATAATAGGATTTATGACTAACTCATAGAAATTATAAATCATAAAGGAAACCTAGGGTATCCATAACATACTAACATTTTGGCTTTCATATCCACATAGGGAGTGACCTTCATGGTTACCTTTGGAATACCCTTCACAATATATTCACTAAATCTCTTAATAGAAACCTTAATGTTTAACTCCATCACATTACCCAATGCATTGGAGAGATATCACGGGCTCACCCAACCCCATTTTATCATAGAACCACACTTATAAATACGAAATGACAAAGAACTATATCATAATCATAATAAACAAAACAAGAAGAAAATAAAGATATCATCCCCAAATTGCAATCAAAAGTTATCAATTCATGATATTGAAATAATAAATTCATTTAAAACATTAAAAAAAGAGTTCTGAATAAAAGTGTCCCTAACCACATCAAAAATTTTGAATTACAATTTAAAACATGCATATACATAAATATATATCATTAAAATCATTTTTAAATCATGTACATTAATGATAATTATTCATAAGAATAAATCATATTGTCATTTGAAAAGGTGTTTTAGTTAAAAATCCCTAACCACATGAAAACACTTGAATAAAAATCATTAAATAATAACATTAAAAAACTGTAAATACCATGATACTATATTAATTCATGATATAACATATCAAAGGGGTTTTATATACACCTTATATAATAATAAAGGTGCATAACATCATGATATGACTCAATGAAACGAGGTTGAGATGAAGTCCTTTACAATAATCATATCATTAAATTAAGAATAAATCTATGACATAATTATGTGTAAAAAATAAAAAAGCCCAATATAAGTGTATATTAAGTTTAAAAAAAACACACATAATTCACTCAGAGTCTTGGAAAAAAACCAAAGAAATTGATATTTAACTCAATGAATGGTGATTTTGATTAGATTTCCCTTACATAGTTCATATAAATTACATAAGAACTTACAAAAGGGGCTAATTATTTGTTTCAACAGTATATTGAAACAAATATAAGTATATATTACAATATAAATAAACAAGGATTGATTCCACACTTAATATTGGCATAATAGAATCAATAAAGTTTTCATAAAACCTAATGGATGGAAACTGAATATAGAAATTCCCACTACTAGAAAATAGCCCTATACACACTGTTTTGGAAAACCGTGGGTATACATATAGTATAAGGACCAATACCCATGATTTTGGACAAATGTGGGTATAGGTCACCTATAACCAATGTTTTGCGAGAAACTATAGGTATAGATTTTATTTGATGACCTATACCCATGGTTTTTAAAAACTATGGGGGAAAAGAAAACCTATAACCATAGATTGGGTAAAAATCGTGGGTATAGGTGTTTCTTTCAAGGCCTATACCAACAGTTTTTTCAAAAATGTGGGTATAAATTTATTAGGAAAAAAAATCAGTTAGACACAAAAATATTTGGAAGGAAAACCTATACCCGTGATTTTCCCTCTTATACCCACAGTTTGAATTAATATATTTAAATGGATAAGAATATTAAGAAAAATAAACTGTGTAGGATGGTTTGTGGGGATCTCTTTGTTACTTCTAGAAGTCTCGGTATCTAATCGCGTGGAAATAATTTTTCTAATACAGTGAGATCTAATAATATATTAAACTAAATGTATATATATTTAATTGTAAGTGGCATAGAAGATTTAGTTAGGTGCGGTAGAGTGCGAGAGAAAGAATGAGGATCAGAACCCACCACCATCATTTTTGCTAATATGGATGGATATTAATACATGTACCAAAATATAGAAATATATAAACCTATGTGTAGTTATTTTAGTGGTGAGATGTGTTGGATGGAAAGGACAGGTCTCTAAGGTCGTGGGTTTAAATATGGTAGCCTCCATTTTCGTACTATTTATACCCACAGTTTTAAAACCATAAGAAAAAGCCTTTGACAGAATGGAAATGGGTATGCGGATTTGACAGTGTGTAAAAAATCAATACCTAGGGTTCTACAAACCATGGTTATAAGCTAGGGACCTATCTTGCCATTTTTATTTCCCACGGTTCCCAAAATCATGGCTATAGGCTACACCCATGGTTTTGGGGATTATACCCATGATTTCAAACTGTGGGTATATTTCTTTTTTTCAGTAGTGTAATGTGTATGAATATATCTATATTTGACTCTGTCATAAAAACATACAAACCTTATTGAAGATAATTTTATATAGACCATGAATGGATCTCAATAACCTGTGTATAATGAGTGACTAAATGATGTGTTGCACTCAAAATCAAATAAAAATAATTGCCAAGGCCATATTGGATATTTGAAGATATGAAGACTGAGGAACAAGGGTCTATTGGTTGATGTTTTGTTGACCAATTATGCTAATTTTGAGAAATAATTCATGATTATGGTCTTTTTAGATACTGATTAGTCCAATTTTATGCATAATATATAAAGTCAAGTTGTATGAAGTTGATCTCAATTAAGGAGGTATAGACATGTGTCAAGGAAATGTAATTTATAGGGAATAATTGTAAGCTATTATAGTTATTAGTGTTCCTAGGAAAGGGTGTTAATGGAATATTCTATTAATATAGGTTATATAAATCTGATGTGATAAATATATAGTTTAACATCCCTACAAATGATGGTTGAAATTTGTTGTAACTTTTCTATGATTGTGGAGATGTACTTGGAACCTCAGCCTTTGGAAATATCTCTCAAAAAAGGGGAGAATATAAGAATTATAAGGAATCATTTAATTAACCTGGAAAAAATAATTATTAGTATACTTCGATGATCTTCAAGAGAAATTTCATGGGTTCAATTTCTGACACACGAACTAACACAACAAGAAAGGATTAATGAGTACATCAATGAGAAGTGGATATCCCATATTGATAAAATATTAATTCCATATTCCATATTCATTATCTTTTAAGTTTTCTATTTTACTAATCATTCCAAATTCTATTATTTTCAACAATATTATATGACAAATTATTATTCCTAAATAATATTTTCTTTGTTGTTATCTAGTTACTTTGTTCATAAATAATTCATATATTGGGTTGTTATTTTCCAACATGTTATGATAATTTGATATTGATGTTCCCTACTTAACCTCCCAAAATATTAGTTAATTCACTTGTTGATAGACTACTAAAACCATCACAATGAGCACTGACATCATTGAAAAAGTTTTTTATGATACCTTAGATGCAATAAACCTAGTTTTTAATCCCTTAAGAATAAAAGAACATAAATTTTACAAAAAAGAAAAAAATACTTTCCCTACCATTAAAACTTATTATTCTATTTTTGGATTGTTTAATTGATTCAACTTTATCTATTCTATTTCATAACTTCACCGATATTTCATCATATCGCAAAAAATAGACCCCCAACATTTTCCCTTATTTCATTATTTCTTTGTGTTCTATTTATATTAAGTTTTTGTTGTTTCATGGAATTTGAAAAGCCTCCTTAGTGGGTCAGACATTACAAGATATTATTGATTACAAAGTATGAAAATAATTTAACATTTTGATATTAATAATTAAGATATACCAAATTTTGGCATCATTTTAAGTGAGTTCAAGATGTGTCCAATAAAATCAAAAACAAAAAAACAACCGGCTAAATTTTTTTTGAATATGCTACCGGTTGATAAAATTATGAGTTCTCTAAATTTTTTTGTGATTATTTTTTTTATTTTTACAATGAGAAATCACAAATTATTCTTGAATTTTTTTTGATTCTGCTATTTTTAATCAGTTTACTTTTTTGCTGAGTTTGAATTTGTTGTGTTTGACATCGAATGCTACAAATTAATTTATAGTTTAAAAATAGATCACTAAGGGATAAAGAATAAAAAAATATGTCATATTTTGTTTATATGAATATTATTGGAATAAATATTAGTACTTCTCCTTAAATATTAATGTAAGGCCCAACACTGTGATGAAAACCATGAATTTTATGATCCCGAACCTGAAAATGTTCCATTTCTAAAATAATAAATGATTAAATTGATTTTAAAATTTAATAGAATAATTGAAAAATATTGAATGGTTACAATATAAAAATTCGGATATTATTCATGAAATGAAATATCAATAACATATTTTAATTTGGAATGAGGGAAATGAAATGATAGACATTGTGATTAAGAGTGTCAGGGAAAGTATAAAAGAAGTTAAAGATCAAACTGTGGAACTGGAACAACATGAAAAATAATAATTAAAAATTTACACATTAATCAACTCAATAAAAGAAAAAATCAGTGTTTTATAATTTAGAATACCTTAAAGGATGTTGAAGTTGATTATTATGAGAAAGAGAAAGGACAGAATGTGGAATGTCCTATTGTTTTCAAACTACCCCATCCAAAAAATGCATACTGCTATATGATTTTGGATGCTGTGGTATATAGTATTTATAAAAATAATGAAGATGATTATTTAACATTTTAGAAGTATTCAAATTATTTTTTGTAAATATTGACTATTGAAAGAGAGTTTGAAGTTGGTAATTTAAGAGAACATAAAATTTTCATGGAATATTGAAATTCCAAAATATTTTAACCATGTTTTAAAACTGGTTGTCCCAATTTTGATAGTTTAAAACAATTACATTTTCTCTTTGAGTGTTTATTCTTGATCCCAAAACCATTATATTTCTTGGACCTGTATGCCACTAACCATAGGAATAATTATTGGACTCCAAAGGATAGAAATAAATGCTAAGGTCATGTGATAATGTTGAGGGATGGTTCACCCATAGTAAAAAATATGTTATAATAACCATTGATCAATATATAAAATAAATTTGAAGCATGAATAAATTAACCAAATGAATATAAAAAATACATGTACTAATCAATATTTCATAGTAAAGAGAGTAAATCTAAAAAATTATTCAACTTGATCTAATAATCATAAGGTAATTGTTCTATAGGAAACACTACTGCAGACTTCATCCCACAACAACCTCAATGATGTAAACTCCACAGACCATGACACCCACTTCAAGGTGCTGCATTAGAAAATTAATAAATCCTTCCCATACCTTTTACATGATAAAAAATCCCTTCATATTACCTATGGTCGATATGTCGGGGTGAGTAGACAATCCACTGGAGACTTCCCACAAACACCAATAAGATAAGAAAAAGTTACCTAATAATAAATATATATATATAAATAAGTAGACAAGAATAAAAAATATCATGAAAAAATTCATAGAATGTTTTTGAGAAATAACCATGATATTCACCCAAATCCTCCCAAATATAATCTTTCCATGCATTTAATGCATCCAAAATTAAAATGAGATTCCATTAATAGACCTTACTTTTGAGAAGAACCATTGTTTATCCAATTGAAGATATCACATGTAAGAGTTACACAATGTGCCCAAAATAGCACAATACCATTGTTGGGATCAACAATACCCATTAAAATGCAATATAAATGTATGTTAAACTCATACCCATGACCATATCATACACACTAAAGGTTTTCCTAGAATAAAAAATAACCGGAATCAATATTTGAAAAAGGAATGTCAATAATTGTCCATTACTAAGAAAATAATTTAAATTAGATACCAAAAGACTTCATGGTATTTAAATAATTAATATAATATAAAATTGACCTACCTCATGTACTTTCCCCCCACATGACCAATGAATGGCGAGTTTAGTATGTAGGGTTTCCAAAAAAATTCCTCTATAATCATATGGATAAATAAGTAAAGAGAGAATAAGAGAAAGGGAGTTCTAAGGTAGATTAATCAAGAATATATTAAGTTAGTATCCCTAAAAGAATATTGCATCTGGTTTTCATAATGGTGCCTAAATCCCCCCCCCCAATTGCTAGTAGAAATGGAAATTTCCATAATCCTGATGACTAAAACCACAAAATGTTGATTTCTACTATGGTCATGGATATTTTGACAAGTACCCACCCACGGAGATTCACTATATTGAGTACAATAGTGAAGATGAAAATAATTCACTATTTTGAACCCACTATGCCTTATACCAAGGAAATGTTGGTTCCTCCCCCACAATTTTTAAACTACCTTTGTAGAGCCCATACCTATCAAAATCCCATCCACCACGCTAAGTAATTGGGTGTGGTAATATTTTTATATCATATAGGATCATCTTCCTAGAACCACAACCTTTTAAATATTGTATCAGACACAGAGTATATCCATCCAATATTCTAACTATCCACCACTCCCATGAATTTGACACACCTTGGGCCACAATTAGCTTCTAGTTCACTATCTATTTCCTATAATAATACTCTAATTATACCATGTGAAATGAAATGGGAACCAATGGCACGGTGATGTCCATATTTCAGGGTCAACTCCCAATGAATAAAATGTTCATACACTAATCCCATTTAAATAATATGGATTGGACCATGGACATCAACTTGGCTTCCACTATGGTTTGGTGGATCCTAGTGATCAAGGAATCCATTCTACAATCATGAACAATACATAATCCTCCCAAAAAAACATTGAGTTTTCAATTCTCCTAATGTTAATGGTTAGATAGGTATTAGAAAAACTCCATCCATTTCTATTGCATGAAATTCTCACATTCTAAATTATCCAACTACATTTTTTCATGTGGTTATAGCACATGATTTTGAAACAGCTAGTACTTCTTTTGTAGGAATATGAGAAAAAAATTAGAAACTGAATAGAATCATGGAGTAATGTTTGGTCAATAGGCCACATTATTAGTACACATAAGAAGTTAATACATTCCACATATATAGGACTTGGTTTTCCCTTCATACCTTATCAACGGCACCCCCACCTCATATATACTCAATAAAATATGATCATCCACTGAAACACAAAAAAAATTGATCCAATGGTGAAATGCATATAATTTCTAATGCATTTGGGACATTTCTATCCAATTTCTAATCATCCATATCTTCTCAATTATTTCAGGGAAAAAACATCTTTCAATCAGGTAGGTTCAATCAATATTTACTCAACAAATTAGATATCGAAATGGTATTCTATATAATGATACAAATAGATTCATATGTATTGACTCTTGAGAAATATTGTTATATGAAAACTACACTAATAGAAAATGGTCTTCCCATATCCCAATAATGTCCATGAAACATTATTTTTGAATGTCCTATTTTTTGAATTCTATACACCATATTACCATACCTTTAAGTATGGTAAACCACACTTATGTCCATCTAGTTTCCTAGATCTTATTTCTATGGTTTCCAAAATCATGAGTTAAATATGGTATCTTCATTGAAAACAATTGAAATGTGTATGACATGTAACTTCATAATTTGTTAGATGGTAAACTTTTATAGTTCTTCAACTATGGTTTTTCCTTGATTGAGATGAAATGTGTTTAATTTATATGTCAATTGACAATTACCCATATGGTATCGTTCTTCTAATTCATTTTTTCAAAAAAACTGGTAAATTATATATAAATATACTACAATTTTCAAATAGTATTGGATAGTAATTTTAACATGCTATCTAGATGTTCATATTAATCAATTACCCACTAACATGTCTGTAACTTACCCACCCACCCAAAAAATTATCACTTTCTTATTGACCATTGAAAATTCTCTTTCACCACCTTTTAAATATTCAAAATACCCTAGTGCATAACACGCTTTGAATGATGAAAATACCAAAGGATTTATTCCCAGAAAGAATGTGTAACATGCATTCGTTCTCAAAAGAAAAACACCATATTTTTCCCTCTATCCTACCATTAATGACACCTGCACCATTTTGGTTTAATATAATAGAAAGGCATCCAGTGTCTTACTATTGAGATTCCTTAACTTTTTATACGAAATATAGAGTGAGGACGGCCATAAAGAATACCAATAAATAATTTTTATTATATTTTAAATTATTATCGATGATAACCCCCATAAAATCCCATTGATCTCAAGATACACCAACCACATGGCTGCACAACTTATATCTTAATGTATCATTCACTAAATATTCGTTTCATGGTGTAAAGGCTAAGTAAAAGTCATAAATTTTTGGTACTCCATTCAACATCATTTCCATGGGTTCAAATCCATTTGGGAGAATATGTGATTAATGATTTTATTATTAGAGAACATGGTGAATTTATCACCCAAGAGAGAGTGGAATTGTGTTTTTAATTCATAGACCATTACTACTAGTTCACATTCAGGAATTTGAATGTTCTTTTTATATATATGTATTTATTATGAGTCAACGGGTACAATTTGGTCTAAATTCATAATATTACAATGAAATAACAATCTATATGCATCCAGATGGACCACATAACCCTAAATTTGTTCAAAAATCAATTATAGCTTCCAACATAATAAAAGCCTTTAGAACCATCAAATATACCTATTAGTAGTTGATAAAATATAATGAAATACCATAAATAGTTAATGTTTTAATATGAAAATATAATCATGATATATAATGAAAAATCTGATGATGATAATCTTCTTACCCAGGGAATATTTTTATCTCAATAGCTTTCTTAATCTGCTACACATGTTAATAGCTTCTATCATTTTTGGGTTCATGGATATACCTTTCTCAGAAATTGCATGAATAAAGAATAAATATTATTACATCCAAAAGGAACACATAGAAAATATTTCATTGAGAATATAATCTCAAAACATTCCTAATATAATAACAAAGTTCTTTTGATAGTAACTTATAATTAGGGGACACACCAAGATGTCATCCATATACACCACCAAAAAAAATAGTTGATATACTTAAGGGGGGCATAGTTCATCAATTCTATAATTACTACAGGTACATTAGTAATAAAAAAAGGAATTAAAAAATAATATTTTTAGTCGTAATGAATTCTAAAATATGGATTTATAATAACCGCCTTCTGAATAAATATTTAGTGAAATCATAACAAAAAAAATAAATCCTAGAGACCACTTTTCTCCCTTCAATTAGTAAAACCGATAATCAATTCAATGAAGGGGGTTCCATTTTTTATTGTAACCTAATTTATTTTATGATAATGTATATAGAGTTGATGACTTACCTCCCATTTATTTTTAAATTAAATTGGTTAAATCCAATCCAATGTAAATGGTTTTTTATATCCCTTGATTTTATATTATTTTAACAAGTTCATTAATTCATGAAATTCCATTACTTTCATTCTATTTGAAGTAAGAAAAATATGACTTGTTCTAGATTGGATATCAATAGTAAAAGCCACCTTTATATCAGGTGTTACTCCAAAATATTTTTCCAAGAAGATATCTAGATATTAACTACTTTGTTAAAAAGATACCTCGTTTCATTATCATAATGATTTATAATGTTCATTATAGTCAATATATATGTGATTTTTTTGACCACTGTTTTTAAAGGTCCTATTTTTCCTACATTCATGTCATATTCAAATTTAAATTCCACCAACCAATCCATTTCTATGATTTTATCAAGAAAAATTATTACCAAAGCATTGAAATCCAAAGATAAGTGGGTCGTATTGATAGTTATAGAACATCATACAAACATAAATCCACCAAAATTCATGCTACCTGAGTGGTGTTTTAATACAGAGAGTGCAAGGCATAATCTCCCCGATGTAAGCATATTTGATTCACCACACAAGAAGCAATAAAAAAATGAATCCCCGTATTCAAAAAAGACATTAATTAAAATAGATTTAATAAAAATGACACTTCAGACCATTAAGGGACCCAATTCATCATTAATATGATCCTTTTTTATTCTAAACAGTTGTTTTCTAGCACTTTATATATAATCCCTAACCCCATACTGAGAGTTACATATTTAAGATGACAAGGTGATTTTGGGTTCACATTGACTAGTTCAATGTCAATTATTACATCCATTCTGATGATGTAGTGCCATTGTTCCATTCAAGACCTAAGATACATTAAAGAATCATCTACAATATGAATTTCGTGGACACATATATAAATGAATAACTTTCCCTATGTGGCCAAATTTATGACATTTATGAAGTGTTGTAGTACATTCCATCATTAAGTAGTGTAAATTACCACATTAGAAACAACTATATTTTTATTACCTCATTGAGGAAGAGAAACTAACCTTGGATATTTTTTATTGGGTGTTTTATTACCTTGGAATTATTTTTCTCCCCATATATTATTTCCACCACTATAATATCCATCTTTTCCGAAATTAAAAAGGTGTTACCTCCACAAAAAAATAAGAAATATAATTTTATATCAAAAATTATATAAAATATTCAATAGAGAACATCAATACACTAGAATGAATGTTTTTTTATCCTGACGTGAACATACACACAATAAGAGATTAACTAGGTTCCACTTCATATGAACAGAGATATAGTTCTTTGAATGGATCATCGTACTCCATAAATTAATGGTCTCCCTATTTCTGCTTGAAAATTTTTGTCTTCCTTGATTGGACAAAGGTGTAAAACTATAATCTTTTATTAAATAATTCCCCAAATCCCTCCAATGCAAGTAATTGAACAAAATTATCTTGAATAGCTAATTCATTCCAAGGTAATGTTAGATCTAAATTTTATACACCAATATCTTTAAATTTATGTATTATTGTGTACATTGAAAATTTAATATTATGTTAATCCTCCCTGACAATGATTTAGCCTATTCAGGGAGCCAAGTCACCCAGAATGATTACTTGGTTCTTATTTTGAAGTTCTAATGGATAGTATATATATCATGTTTCCTATATCTAAGTACCTATTTTAACCACATAAAAGGCTTCTATAATTATTCTAACAAGATGATAGTTTACTTATGATTTAGGTGGAACCACATTCTTGATGTCTCCCTCAGGACATTTCCTTACCCTCCATACTAATGTAAATTTTCTATATCCATAGTAAATAATCCCACTCAGTTACGTTCCATCTTTAGTCATGATTTTCAATATATATAATTCAAGACAAAAAATATAAAAAAATAATGTATCAATGATAGATTATTAGTGGTAAAACACTCAATAATTCATGATATACTACACACATTGGTTAATCTCGTGAAGAAGATGTGATGAAACACATAGAATTATTTAATAAATTTTTTAACTTAGCCTACCTTGGTTACATGATATTAAATTTAATGAGGATTAGTACCTACTTTTATAATCTACATCTCATCGTTCAACTCATCTTATCCCCACACCTACCATACCATGTAAATGACTGTATTAATCAAATACCTTTTATAACATCCCAACCCAGAAAAATTGGCTATAAGGACTGGTATGATGATAATGTATCTGAATCCACCACACACCAATAATTGGAAATAAATAACAAGGGTATATGAAAATATTTGGGGACTATTTAACCTCATAAATTACACTTCTTGAAATAACTACAGATCAATATATAACATTAATATGATGCATGAATAAATTAACCCTACAGAGATAGGGATAATATGAACTAATCAAAGTTTCATAAAAAAAGTAAATAAATGATATAATTAAACATGATCTAAAATAATAAAATATACCAAAGTTCCATAGAAAATATTACTCCAGACTCCATATCCAAACTTCCACCACACTCGAGACTCCACAGACCTTGACCACCACCTCAAGGTACTCCACTACCAATGTAAGAAATATTTCCTTTACTAGTATCATGATAAATAATATATACATATACAAAAATGTGTATATTAAGGGGGTGATTATACAACATATTAGTAATCTACCAAAAACTCCCCTCACATGCTTTTAAGAAAATAAAGTGTCTTCTCAAAATAACTATGAATATATATATATATATATGAGAAATAGAATAACCAAACCTCATAAACAATTATAAAGAAAATAAATAGAGAAAAAAACATAATGTTAACCTAAACCCTACCATATAAAAACATTCTATTCAACCTAAACATCCCTCATCAAAATGGGATTCCCAAAATTGACCCAAATTATGAGTCGATCCCCTATTCCTCCAACCTAGGTTGTCACTATGTATAGTTACCAAATGTTCCCAAAATGGAAATATAATCAAGTTAAAATCAATAAGGTCCATTATAATTCAATATAAATGCACAAAAAGCCCATTCTTGTGCCTATTTCACATATACTAATGGATTTCTCTAAGAAAAAATAAACAAAATCAATATTTTTCAGAGTACTATCAAGAATTATCCATTACAAAAAATAATAATTTAATAAAATATCATAATATAATAATTTCATCAAATATTTAAAATGGGATAGAATTCACTAATGTCTAATATGTTATTCTGATATATCTCAAGAAAGATCATTTCATATATAGGTGATTACTCTAAAATCACAAAGGGAATCATTTTTAGTATCCTAGTGAGGAAAGAAGAATCAAACTTTTTCTTAGGACTAAAAAACTAAAAATTCAATTATGATTCGTCCCAAAATATTTAATGAAGTTTCCATACCCCCCCCCCCCCATTCGGTGGTATACATGACCATTTTGGAAATCCTGGTGATTGGAACCATGGTATAGTGAAAACCATAATAGTCATGGGGCCATCAATCACACCTCGCCCCATGATGGTCCACAATGAAGAATACTATACTGTATAAGGAAGTCATTACACATTTTTAAAACATGATGCCTAAGAAAATGGTGTGGTGGTTCATCCATCATCATTTCAAAACCTCTTACACCTATCCTACCCCTATTTCAACCCCAACTTACACACCCACTAACACGATGTGTTGGTCCCCTTGTTTCCAATAAGAGAATCTTCCCATAACCACACCCTACGAAATAACATATAATATCTCATTTATTTTCATACATTATTCCACATAGAGACCACTCCAAAATAAAAGACACGCAAGCCATGCTCACCACTACACATATGGTGCTCCAACTACTTCTTCTATGTACAATCCAAATATACAACACCCAATTAAATGGGGACCATATGGAATGGTGTAATCCTTGTTATATGTTCATCTTACCATGTACAACATGGTCAAACAAAACACCCATGGAATCAATACTGAAAATAAATTGACCTTCACTACTAAATCCACCACAGTGTGGTGAAGCCTGGTGAGGAAATTGTCAATTATCATACCATGCACCCATCTAAAACATCAAGAAAATGATCGGAGACAACACATGACTTAAAAACACTACAAATATTAAAATAACATAATCTAGGGGTATCACATGTATCATTATAAATATTATTAGGGAGTTAAGTATGAAGAATTTTTTATTTGTAAACATTTTCGTCTTAATAATTCCCCAATTATTTCTCTGAATCACTTCTCAAAAACATATGGAATGTAGTGTCATTCACTATAGGAAAAATAAGATTTTTATAAAATTTCATCATTTTTATATTAATAAAAATGAATTTATATTTTTCACTTTAATATTAATTGAAACACTCAAATGATATTATTCATGCTCTTGATGATGAAATTTTTTTCTTTGAATATTAACTATTTGTAGATCACACACTTTTTGACATAACTGAAAGAAATTTTTTAGATGAAATTAGTTCTGAGAATGTTCTGGCTTTGGTGGTATTTGAGGAAAAATATAATTTATTCATAATTGGTTTAAATGCATTAAAAACTAAACTACAATCAGGGGTTTAGAATACAATATTTTTTATTGGAAGAATAAATTCATTGAAAGTATTTATTGAATATTTTCTTTTTTAAAATAAGCAAATTTTGAAAATAAATTACAATTTGTTGTAACCAAAAAATTTATTTGAGAAAAAATCAATCCATATTTTTTATTTATTGTATACCTAAAATGGTTTTGGTTCATAAATACATTAAAAATATAAGATTATTTTGGAAGAGGGGTTTTTTATGATTATTGAGGGTCAAAAAACCTCACATACTAGAATTGAAAATTTTATTCTTGAATCTTATTTTTTTAAAATAACTATATAACTCCTTGGTTTCAGTGACGTGATTATCTCAAATGGAATATAGAGCTTTTGGAATCCTGCTAAACCCTTATAAATACATTATATATTATTGTAATTTCATGAATTTTTAGAAACTATCAAATCTGTATCAATTTTGGATGAATACAAAAAGATTTCCAGTCGTGTTAATGGGAACTTCAATGGGTATCTATCCAGTATAAAAGGATTTTGTTGTCTCTAAATAAGTTTTGAAGCCCATGAAACTCAATTTTCACCTTAAAATAAATAAGAAGTTTACATGTGGTGGTTTATGGATAGGAAAAAACACCTTCCTAATGAATATGGTTAGTTCTCTAGGAAAGTCTCTTTGAAGACTATATACTAAACATTGTGTTGGAGGACCCCGTGGTTTAATCAAAACATATTTTTTTCTTTTTCTTTTAAAAAAAATTCTAATAGATTTTTTTCTTGTTCATCCTCTCATTCCTATACACCCAGTCACATATCCCTTATTCTAAAAAACTTTACACACCATTACAAAATACGCTCTTGATTTCTGTATGCTCTCACATTTTAACTTGGTTTTATGTAATTTACTTCTTAATGATTGGTTTAATAATTGATCTATTTACTCTTGTAGGGACCTCTATGAGGAATCCATGTAACTTCATAAATCCTATAGAAGGGAGTAATAATCGAGTAAATATAAAATAAATCCAACTATCATGGGATTTTTCTTTTAATGCCTTTGGTTTGTTAAATTTTTATGTTAGTTTAACTTATTTCACACTGCCTTGATAGTTGGTTTAATCATTCCTTGTTGATTTATTTTTCAAAAATCAAATCAATATGGAAAATACATTTTTTGGAGGTAACTAAACTACTTGAATATGATTCCATACTAGGCCTGATCTAAATTTAAAGGGAATAATTTTTCAATAATATATTCTTTTAAAAAAATTATCAAAAAAATGTTGAAACCAAGATTATAAACTAGAAAACATTATTTGAATTGTATAAATTTTTTATAATGCATCTAAATGTTTTACTCATAATGGAATAACTACATTAAATTTAAATTTTTTATTTATATTTTTATTCATATTCTCTTTCTATTACGAAAATACATGCACCTTATAAATTCTGACTTTTCAAAAACTACTTATTTTTTAATATTTATTTCAATATGGGAATTATTGTTTGAAAAATAAAGTTATATGAAAATGTAAAATTCTATTAGTCATTATTATTTTTCGAAATTTAATCTTTGTTTAATTAGTTTTGTATAAAGTTATTTTTTTCTTCTTATTTTAAAACTATTTTTTTAATTGAATTTATACATGCATGTTTCATGAAAAAAAATTATATAAAAATTGTTTATAGTCTAATGATGGAAAAGTTTTACATGGTATGAAATATTTTGAAAATTTTGTAGAGTTGAATATAAATAATTTTAGTCTTCTTGTGATCATATTATAATCCTTTTTTACCATTGAATTTAAAAATAATAATTTAACATAAAGTGTTTTAGATGTTCTGCATCCTTATAATTCAATATTGCGGGAAATTTTGATTGTAATGTAATTGGGTTCCCTTTTTAATAAACTAAATTTCATCAAGAAAACATAAATATTCCATCATTTTATAAAAAAAATTGAGTATTTCAAATGATAAATTTTTCATTTTTTATTTTTGTAAATATTTCATAAATTTATTGATCATTCATTAAATTTTAGTGGTTAGTGATTTCAATTCTACCATCGATTCAAATTCATAACATTATTTACATTTCACTCTTTAAAAAAATAATTTTGGTTTTTTTTGGATTATGATTTACAATATATATTTAGATTTAAATTCTTCATTATATTTATATTCGTAATATTTTATTTTTAATGATTTATGAAATTTACTCTTAATCCTCATTGATATTTTTACTCTTTAAGACAAAACTATTGGATGAGTTATTTATCCTACTTTATTATTATTAAACCCACTCAACCTTTTGTTTTGTATAATTATATACTCTATTCACTAGTGGAAAAACATATTTTAACATCAGGTTTTTTAATTTTTGTTGCCAGTTTTAAACCCACATCTATAAAGGCGACATAAAAAAATAGTTTTCGACGTCAGTTTTTCAAAAACTGATGCAAAAAATGATTTTTGTAAGAGTTTCGGCATCGGTTTTACATAAAACCAATGTCGAAACTAATTTTCGACCAGGTCTTCAGTGTTGGTTTTATCTAAAAACGACGCTGAAGACCCGGTCGAACTAGCTTTCGACGTCAGTTTTACATAAAACCGAAGCCGAAGTTAATTTTTTTTAATCTTTAGGCGTCAGTTACATAAATAACTGATGCCATAAATAAAATTTTTATTATTATTTCGGCGTTGGTTATTTAAATAACCGATGCCATAAATAAATATTTTTTTAATAAAATATTACAAATTACACTTCCCAAAAAATTCAAAACCCCTCTAAAAATAACACTATATACAAAAACAATTCAATAGTATTTATCATCCAATTCCTCCTATAACTTCAATGCTTATATCTAGTTAATCAAAAAAAGTATCTATACATTTTTATTCTAAAGTAAAATTAAAATACAAGTACCTGCAATCAATGACTTCAAGAAATTTCGTGACATTTGTAAGTCCCACAACTCCAGCATTTACGGCATGCTCATTGTTGGTTCTTATTGAAGAATTCATTTGATTATTAGTAGGTTCAAACACCTAATATATTAAAACATTTTGGTTTTTGTACCCATATGTATTATTATTTTTAAATATAAGAATATACATACCTCAAATCGTAATCAGACATAAAAAATAGTTCGCAAAAGTTGATTCAATATGGGTCATATCAGATTCGGAATAAGGCTGTGAATCATTGAATGCCTACAATAATATTGAATGATATGAAATTTAAAAATAGAATAATATGGGAGAAAATGTATAAAAAATTAATACAATTAACCTTATGAAAATCAGTAGTTTTCCCAATTGTGATTATCTCGTACATGAATTGTAGAATATAATAACCACAATAAACATGTCCATTTTGACGATGAAACTATAGTTATAAAACATTTAATTAAAAAAACAATATATAACAAAAATATAAAAACTAATTACATGTACTTCCACATATTTTATTTACGTTGGTTTTTTTCTAACATGTATTCCTTGTTAAAATGTTCCCATGATCTGCATTTTTTATATATGAACTAATAATAATTTTATAAAAAATGAAAATTAAACATAATAAGCTTATGAAAACTAAAAAAACATGCCTGTTTAATAAGGTGAGAAATGGTTTACGCACTCCTCCTAACAAAGAGGAAAACCAATATAAGGTGACTTCACTTTGGAAAAATACGCCTAACATCCAATGCCCCCTACAATAAAAAAATGTTCACATTTAATGGCATTATAATGAACATTAGTTCAAAAAAATTTTGATGTTCTTACTTAGCAAGAAATGGAAAAAAACTAGCACTGAATCTCTTTCTATGTTAATCTCTCGGATATATATTGATCTCTTTCATGGTTCTTCACATATTTGGCATCCGAATAAATGTACTTTGGATCTATAAAGCTGTAAATTTATGTTTTTTCCTTTATTAAAAAAATCTATTGTAGATATATAATTTAAAAAGAAAATATAGTTAGTCAATGACATAACACTATTTTATTAAATAAATATAAATTCATACATCAATTTACTTACATGACAACCAACTTCACCACACTCTGCGTGATCTCTTCAAAATTAACTAAATTCATGATATCTTCTTTTAATAATTTCTATCCATAATTTCTTCCACATATATCAGGCATCATCCGAAACTCATAGATAAAATTCAAAGAAGAAGAGGACTCAGATAATCTTTTTAACCCATAAGAAATATCAGAAGTATCTACAACCAACTGTTCCCGAAAATTTTGTGCATTTGAGCAGTTTCTTTTGCTTTCAGATATTCTTATATAAGTTAAATGTTATAAAACATTATAAATAATTTTGAATCATTTATAATTAATATTTAAAAATGAAAACCTCAAGTGAAATATAACAAATAAGGGCTTTTGGCCAAAGTAAAAAATGGCTCGTACATTCCCTAACACTGGTGATATCTACTGTAGGAAATGGTAGTAGAGCAGTATGATCTATAATAACAAGTACTAATTCTCTAACCTGACCCATCTGCATAGGCTGATGATGTATCTAGTCCCCCAAAAAATGCATCTATCTTAACACAACAATATGTACATGAGGATCTCCCTCAAACAACTCACAATATAAGGCTTGATCTGAGGAAGGAGGTGGAGGCTCAAAGTAAGCTGGTGGGGAAGGGTAAGTAGATGGGGCAGGGTATTCCGGGTGAGGAGGCTGAAAAGATAGAAAAATGAAAAAGTAATATTAGTGTTTAAAATTTATAAAATTGAAAAATTGATTAAAATAAAATAATATAACTCAAAAGGTTGCACAGACAGGGTAGGGTAAGTAGATGGGGCAGGGTAGTCCAGCTGAGGAGGCTGAGAATGCTGAAAAATGAAAAACTTATTTTAGTGTTTATAATTTATAAAATAGAAAAATTGATGACAGATAAATAATATACCTTGGAATGTTGTGTATATGGGGTAGGGTAAGCAGATGGGGTAGGGTAGTCCGGGTGAGCAGACTGGGAAGGCTGAAAAATGAAAAAATTATATTAGTGATTATAATTTATAAAATAAAAAAATTACGACAAATAAATAATATACCTGGGAAGGCTAGGAAGACTGTGATTGTCTTTGCAAATGTTCTAATAAAGCCTTCTACACTGCTGCTTGAATTTGACAACCCATTGACTGTTTCATATCTATCAACTCTTTTTTTAAGGATTCTATTTCTGTGTCTTTTGATTGCTTACTCTTACCAAAATCCTTCCGAATACTAACACCCGCCTGATATCCTCTAACACAGCTGGGGAATTCTGACTTTACCAAAGCAGTGGCTAGGATGTCCATCCTACCCTTAGGGATAAAAGTGCTTTGTGTCTCTTGCTCCTGAAGTTAATCCTGAAATGAAAAATAAAAAGGTTATATTTGTGTTTATAAATTATAAAATAGAAAAATTGTTAACAAATAAATAATATTTACTTACAATTTTATCATCCACTTGATGAACTTCCTCTGTAAGATATTTTTTATTTTTTCTTCTTCTTGCTCATTTCCATTTCTCATGGTGAGTGGGAGGAGATGGAGGACCAAACTGGACCTCTTCTGAACCACTACTTGATCAAGATTTTAATGCTTCAAATTTTTCTTCAATCATTTTCTGCTCCAAATACGAATACCATCCACGTGATAAAGTAGGAGGGTATATGTTTTTCAACTGGATCTCCTGATGAGATCTCCTAGAGGCTTGTTATATAAAAATAAACTACTAAGTAATAAGAAAAATATAGAATAAATTTTAAAATATAAAACAATTACAATACCTAAAATTTCTCTTCCTGAAGACTATCCAAAAATCACTTCCATGTTTCTTCATCTATATACGGATACTTTACACATGGGCTTTCAAACCTTCTCTTTCCAAAAACAAAATTTTTTTCCAGTTTGTTTTTAAAATCTCTCCATAGAACCGTAGCTAAAGAGAGATGTCTTTTCATAATTTCTTTGGTTTCCTCAAAATTGAATGTCATATGTAATTATATAAATTAAATATGTCATTTAAAATATATAATATTCAAAAAATGAGATAAAAGAAATAAAGTAAGATATTTTACCGTCACAGCCTCCCAAAGATGTTGTTTCGCCATCCTGTTCACTGACTTCCAATCAAGATATAAAATACTAATCCTACAACGACTCTGCATCGATATATAACTGACAAACTGAACTGCATTTGAGCCAACTGCATTATTATTATCATCAAAATGGATTTGTACTTTGTTATCATCACGAGCAAGTGATAGTTTTGTTAAACGTGTAATACCATGTTTACCAACTTGAGAACATTATTTTTGAGTAGTAACATGAGATGTCTCCTCCGCCTAGGACGCATGAGTAGTCCTGCAAATTTTTTTGTAAATTAACAGTTTTATTTCATTAAATAACTATATTACTGAATATTTAATAATATGTCAAAATAGATATACCTTGGTAACTTCTCCTCTCTATTTGTATCTGACATTGCTACTAGAAAGTGTAATGAAATTTTTTGTACCTGTATATCGTTAAAAAATAAATAATTAGAAACAAGGAAGACAAAAATAAGTATATAAAAATAGAGGCATGCATTTGTAAGTTTCAAAAATAGACCCAAAATATAAATATTTACCAGAAAAATTAAGAAGATAATTTAGTGTTTTCCCAAATGTCTTCATCAGGATCGGTACATATTGCATGCACTTTGTCTGTCTTATACTCATTGCAATCATCTTGAAATTGCATAATAGATGAATAAGGCTCATGTAAATCACAAGCATCAAAAGAATCATCCTAATCACCTAAATGGTGTCTTTTTCCTTGAAAAACAACTGATTATTGATCATTCGACAGATCAATGACATAAAATACTTGTTTTTAATGTGTCTCCATGATAAATGGTTCGTCGTAGTGATTAAATCTTCTCAGATCAACCTGTTTAAACCCATATTCATCATGTTTCATGCCACTGTTACTATCAACCCAATTACAATTAAAAATAGTGACTCGAAATTTAATATAATCAATTTACCATATGTCTTCAATAACTCCAAAATATGACATTGATGCAGACATTGGGTTTTTATAATTGGAACTTGAAAAATGCACTGCTTCATCGAAAATCATCACACGACTATTCTGAACGGTACTCTTGTCATCCAGGTTTTTTGTGTAAAATGTGTAGCCATTGATATCAAAACCATATCATGTGATTACATTAAGAGATGTTCCCCCTGCTAACCACTTCAAATTTCTGATATAGATATATCTGTGGTGACATTCTCTTTAAACCATGAAAAAAAATGTCTTCTTATGCTCAATCATCAACCACTTTTTGTTTCTTTTCTAATATCGTAACTTAAATTCAGCAATATGTGAGGATATATATGGTTGAACTGCATCTGTGTTGTTAAAATTGTATAAATATGCTTTCATCACTTCATCACGTTGAATGAACATTACCTTTAAGCCTCAAACCCCTCTACCTTCTCTATCAACTGTCATATGTCGAGATACAGGGAGACCAATACACTCCACCTCATTCAAATAATCAGTACAGAACTCAATAACATCTTCTGATACATATTTTTGAACAATAGAGGCTTATGGTCGATAATTATTTTTTACATATCCTTTCAAAATTTTCATATATCCTTCAAAAGGATACATCCATCTTAAAAAAACAGGCCCACATATTCGTATCTCATGCACCAAATGAATCAATAGATGAACCATTATATCAAAAAATCTGGGTGGGAAATAAATTTCTAGTTGACAATGAATAAGAGTTGATTCATTCTCCACCACATATAACATATTTGGATCAACAACATTGCTACAAATGGATTTAATAAAATTACATAACCTGATGATTGTCTTTCTAATAGCTTTCGGTAATATACCACCCACTGCTACTAGTAGAATTTGTTGCATCAACACGTGGAAATCATGATATTTCATACCTATTAATTTACAATCCTTCAATGACACAAAATTATTCACATTTGATGAAAAAACACTAGGTACTTTAATACCATGAAGACTCTGACAAAAATTCATCTATTTAATCTTGCTTAATGTGTGACAAGCTGGAGGTAAATATGTTCTATTTCCTTTCAGAGCGGGAGCTAACTCCAAATGTATTCTCATTAATATCAAGTCTAATCTAGCATGTAATCCATATTTTTTCTTTCCTTTTATGTCTTAAAAAGTTCCAATCAAACTCTCACATATGTTTTTCTCAACATTAATAACATCAATGTTATGTTTTATCTCTAAAAATATCCAATAAGGTAGTTCGAAAAAAATAGATTTCTTCTTCCAGATATGTTTTTGAAAACCTAAACTTTTTCGCTTTCCAAATGTTGAATCAATATCTTTCACTCTGAAATAATATTCTCCAGGTGACAATGGTTGAGGGGGGAGGTTTTATTCTTGTAAACTTATGATAAGGATGATCAATTCGCAAAAATCTTTGATGTCCCATGTACACTGTCTTTCTTCCATTCTGCAATTGATAATATGAAGTTTTTCTTCACAAATTGGACATGCTTTATGTCCCTTAACACTATATCCAGATAAGTTTCCACATACAGTAAAGTCATTTATAGTGATCGTTATCATACAACGCAAAATAAAATACTCTTTCTTGTATGCATTGAAAACATTAACACCTTCCTCTCATAGAAGTTTCAAATCATCAATCATTGGTGTAAGATACACATCAGTATCATTTCTTGGTTGTTTTGGTCAAGAAATAATCAAGCTCATCATAACATATTTTTTCTTCATACATAGATGTCTGGAAAAGTTGTAAAGTACCAGTAAAATAGGCCATGAACTATGTTGGCTATTGAGGCTCCGATATGGATTCATTCCATCAGTGCACAATCCCATTCTGAGATTTCTAACATCACTTCCAAAATCATGAAATTTTTTATCCAAACTCTTCCACTATGGTGAATCGGTAGGGTGACGTAAGTTACCATCAAAGATGCGCTCATCTGAATAAAATCTTAACCTTTTTTCATCAATTGAATTTTCAAATAGACGCTTCAAACGAGGAATTGTTCAAATGTACCAAATTTCGTTAGATGTAGTTTTTGATTCTGGTACCTTAAAATAAATCAGAATTGAATTATCAGAATTGTATGCAAAAAATATTGGATGATATCATTGGAAAGTAATAAATTGATTTTTCATAACGTTACATGACATCACCTGAGAATGAATCTGAGTTGACTTTCACATCCATCTTATAGCGCGATGTCCCACATGTAGGACAACGTGGTAAATGTTCATTTTCTTTCCTATATAGTACAGAATCATTAGGGCAAGCATGTATCTTTTTAAACCCCAATCCCATTAGGCATAATATTTTCTTTGCTTCATAATTGGAATCTGGAAGCCCATTGCCTTCTGTAAGTAGCACTTTTAAAACTCATGTAAACTGGAGAAACTTTTATCACTCCACCCATATTTGTCTTTTAAGTTAACTATTCTCAAAGCTGCTGATAACATTGTATATTTACTGCAACTTGGGAATAATGGTTTCTCAGAATCTCCATACAATCGTTCAATAGTTGGTGTTTTTTCGATGGTTTCAACACCAGAATCATGAATTAATTCTTCAATTTGATCCTCAACCTCATTATGAATATCGTCATCAACATTAGATGTTGAATTTTCAGTTATTTCACCATGCAAGATCCAATTTGTATAATTAAGGCTAAAACCATGACAAATGAGATGATCCTTGATTTCTCTAGAGTTTAAATTTCTCCTATTTACACACATCACACATGGACAAAAAAAAGAATAAATATTTTTAAGATGTCGTTTAGAAAATTCCAAAAAAAATCAACTTCTTTTTCATATTCACTAGTGGTTCTTCGTAAATGAATCCAATTATGATCCATTAATACCTGATATCACAATATAATTGATGAATATATTAAAATATATAAACATTTAAATATCTATCAGATAAATTGTAAACATAAACATATTTAATAAAAACTATTTATAATCAGATAAAAGACATCATATATGAGACACGTTTAAAAATAGAGTAAATAGTTTATTTTCATATTATATATATGTGTGTTATATTGATATTATAATTTAATTATAATATCATTCATTTAAAATTTATTAGTTCATTTTACATAGTTGAAATATTTCGATGTTGCATGTGTCAAAAATATTGAAGAGTACATTAATTTAAAGGATTCAATAAGTGTATTGGGTGAAATTTGATTAAAGTCAATGTAAAAAATGCAATTTATTGACAGGTAATTTAATAATGTTTGTTGAAAGAATATTTAAACATGTATTAACACGTTTAAAACGAAACATAAACTAATATTTAAATAAAATCAATAACAAAATTGAATGATAAATTATTTATCTACAAAATTTTAAAAAAAAGCTTACAAAATTTGAATTTCAACCCGAATGGAGATGTTCAATCCCAACTGCACTTGGTATAATGACTTCGAAAAAAACACTATAAAATCTATACAAATAATTATAATACAAACCAAAAATAATGATAAACAAAAAATAAAATAGAGCCAATATTGAAAATCGCACAAAATAGGGTTATTGAAGAAAAAATAAACAATGAAATATGAAACAATTGATAAAAAGGAAGAACGAATACCCGAAATCGTGAAAACAACACAAAACCTTTAAAAATGGCCTTCCAAGATCACAAATGAGCTTCGAAGATCATCGGGAGTCCAATGTGCCATAGTGGAACTTGATTTCGACGATTGAACAAAATGAGGGTTTCGGACGCCAAATAATTTTAAATGACTTTCGGCATCGGTTTTGGATAAAACTGATACCGAAATTTTTTTAAAAAAAACATTCGGCGTCGGTTTTGTTCAAAACTGAGGCCAAAACTTTTTTGAAAAATTTTTTGCATCCGTTTCGGGAAAAACGACATAAAATATCATCGGATAATTATTTTTGGCGTCTGGTTTACTAAAAACCGATGCCATAAATTTCGTCACATACTATTCGCGTTGGTTTTTAAAAAACCGATGTTATTATATCAACGTTAAATCCTGTATTTCCACTACTGATATTAATATATATTTTTCTGTTTACTATAGAGAGAAATATAATTTTGGAAGAAAAATTTAATGAAATTTGATGTTCGTTGAATTCCTTCAAAAAAATTCCATTTCATATATTTTTTTAAAACTAATAATAATCCTTCAGAAAACCATATTAGTTTTAAAGGTTAATTCATTAATTTTAATTAAAAAAGTCCAGAGGGGAAAACACTTTTGAAAATAAAATCATATATCTCATATAAAATCACTTTCCTTTAAGATTAATTTATTCAGAATAACTCTTATAAGTATATTCATAATGGAAAAAATGAGTTTTGTGTGGGTAAATTTGTTATATCCTTTTTTTATACAAGTTTTTTACACCTATTTTTGGGTATTTTGATGATTTTTTAATTCTAAAATGGCATTTCATTGATAAAAAAATACTGTTTTGATCATTCTCAAATGAAATTTTCATACATTTGTTTTTTGAATGTAAAAATGTTTGTTTTTGTTCAAAATTGAATAAATCATCCTTGGATTAATTTTCATATATTTTTTAATCATAGGAATTAGTCTCTTTTATTATTTTACTTTCATTAAATACATCCAATACAAAAAAAAATCAATCAATATTTTTTTTGATATTTTTAATTACAAGTTTAACAAATTTTATGTTTAATATCTTTATTCATTAATTATATTTTCAAAAATTAGGGCCTATACTCTATAGGTGTTATACTATAAAATCCTTTTTTTATGTGAAAACTATAGTTTTTGGAAAAAAATATTTTCTCTCTAAATGTAAAACAAACTTTTTTTTGAGTAAATGAAGTATCCCAATGTGCCCCAAAGGCAAGGGTGTCTTTGAGTAAAACTAATGGCTACATAAATATGAGATGAAACATCATTTTACTAAAGAATAAATAGTGTATGTGCAAGCTTCACTAGAATAAGATTAAACTGAAATAAAATAGAAATCAATGAAACATTCCGATGATAGAGATAAATTTTTATATGAGTCATATTCTACCCTAGTATTGTATGTGTGAAATAATGCCTAAATAAAATAAAATTCAACATGTATAAAGTTTAATAGATTTTTTTCTCATTAAACTGCAGTTGAACATTTGATCTTCACCATAAAAGGTGATTCTAATCTATAGTAGGTTCTTTGAACTCGTTTTTTTGGTCTTCAAGAGAGAACCTAGTTATCTAAGATGATGCGATATATGAATTATTTGAATGATAATGGATTGGAATATCTTGATACTCTTGATGTTTTGTGTTATCATGATTGACTAGTTAAGATAATTAAGACCTGTCGATCAACATTGTTTTTATTTACTTTCATATTGATAATTAATAATTGAGGGTTCCCCATTTTCCCCTAATATTATGGAATTATAATGTATGGTCTATCCACAAGAGGTTCGCGATGAAATGCCCCAATGTAATTTAGTTTCGTTAGTGTTCAGGGGTGATTCCTAGTCAAGACAAATTTGGATAATGGTGCAACATACCTATTTTTTCCTTGTATGACTTTAGAATATATAAGAAAAACATATCCAAGTAATAAGACGCTGTGAGATTCCATGGCCCAAAGAGCCCCAATTTTGATATATAAAAAATATTAGATATATTTTATCACACACACATAATTTTCTATAAATAATGAAATATCCCCCATATGGAATCTAATATTATAAATATGAGACCGCTGTTGAGCCTAGAAATCTCCAAAGAATTATATAACTGTGGATCACATCAGGCACATTCGTTGAGCAATATTATGAGCAGAATAATAATACAAAATAAATAATTTATTATATATTATTCCCCCCTAAACCTAATATCCACTTTATATATAAGTTCATGAAAAATTAATTAGGGTATCACAATAATCCTAGTGATTGAGAGAGGATCGAATGGGGGAATTTTTTTGGATGATGGGATCGTGGATCGATGATTAGAGGGTTTTGAGGGATGTCAATAACAACAGAATTAGAGATTCTCACTAATGATTAAAACTTATATTCATTCTTAATTTATGATCAATAAAAATCCAAAGTAAGATGTTTTTTATATGGATATATCCCTATTTATTTATCCCATGATGTACCTGAATACACTCTTATAAAATATTGATTTGTGGATCAGAAATGTTGTGTGGATATGGGTTTATCTTCCAAGAAATAGGAATTTGATATTTCTTTATTTGTCCTCATTGTTTGTTATTCTTACAGTTATGGATCAAAGATATCATGAAAATAGACCATTGTTATTCCCTTGTGCATTTTTTTGTGCATTTATATCCTGCTTATTTTTTTCATCATCATAAGTATTTCATTTTTCCAATGGTTCGATAAATACCTAGTAAATGATCCATGTATAATCAATATTTTGAATAGTGGATTGGTACCATGGCTTCTAAAAAGTGATTGATGATGTTTTTATTATGGGTAGAAACAAAAGTGGAGTTGGAATGGATTTGGATATCCTTGATTGTTGGATTTGGCTCCTCGGTACTATAGAGTCATTGTGAGTGGATCGAAGGCTGAATTCCTTCCACAAGAGATGGATTGAGAGTGAACAATTGTAGATCTGAGAACTATGAGTGTGATCGATAGTGGAATTGATGGAAATATAGGCAAAAGGAAAAAACCATATGATGTTTTTTTATTTCTGAAAATCCTATGTAACACGGTGTATAGTTCAATTAACACATTTCGGGTTGACCTAGCTATAATTGTTAGGTTTCATGCAAGAAATACAATATCACATTCCATGTGACCCATGGCTAGCATCTTTGTAGGTACCCTAGGGATACATGTGTACATACATGGTTGGGAACCTGGGAACAGCTGTAGTACACAAGAACAGATCAGTTCATAGACTCTTCTCGGTACATATTCATGGGAATGAGTATACAAGAATGATACAATGTACAAGGGCATGGCTATATGTACACGATCATGGACTAGCAGAAATCCTTGTGTCAACTCGATATTTAAAGACTGTGTTCCCCTAGACAAAGAACCATGTTTATGGAGGAATACATGCTATGTGATATTTCAAGACATGGGTAAACCTAAGACAGACAACACATGTCATGTACCCCTATTGCATTTTTGGTACTTTTTATAAGGATTTTTTAGGTCCTCTACCACTTTTTTGGACAAGTATCATTTGAGTGTTTTAACTTGGTATATACCTTAGATGTTATAGTGTAGAATTATATCCTTATAATAGTATTGTGATCTCATGTACGGTTTGGTTTCCGATATATTATTCATGAAACCCTCCACAAGGCCCGAGGATGGAATCCTCTATCAGGTCATCTTTCTGTGATGGATTCGAGCATTAGTTGTGACCAACATACATGAGTGTATGATCCCCTACATTGAAAATAATTACATAGTAGATTTGTGGAATCCCCCACCATTCATGGTTGTGATTCCATTTCTATGTATCAATATATTTACAGATCCAGTGAGTAACTATTTTGTGTGGACTGATTAGCATGAAATCTCTAATGAGCATTATCGGTGAAAGCATGGCTCTTAGAGTGGATTCTCTTAGATGAGTATTACATTGAATCCTCTAGTAGAATAATATTGATATAATTATGGTTGATAAATCTTGAGTATTGGTGTCTTTTATGTGATATATTGGTTTTTTGTTCTTATTATTATGTCTATGGTATGGTTAATGGGCCCTATGATCATGAGACTAATTTATTGATGGTTATATTTCGTTATTTCCTGGTTTCCTTCTGGGTATTCTTATCCTCACCATTACATGTAATATTCCCCCATATGTTGGGTAATTTGTTGTGGAATATCAATTTGATGGTGTCATAATTGGACTAGGACCAAGTGGATTTGAGTGTTCAAGAATAGACAAGGTTGGACAAGGTGTTTCTGTAATACCAACCTCATCCTGCTTAGCTGGTTAGAGACTTTTTCCCTTTTGGTGGGCTTGTATTTGGACCCTTATGCTTTATAGTACTTTTATCATTCTATTATTTTGGATCAATTTAATTCATGAATTTTGGTATCGTATGTATTATTTACATTTCATCGTTGAATGGACATTTGGATATGTGTGAATTTGTATCAGTATATAGGCTAAGGACATCCATGTTTTCGATATTCCTACTCAGTGCTATTATAAATCCCCAATCCTATTGCAGGATGTATCGGGTTGTCAAACAATGATTTTGAATATCCATGAGTTTCTCATAAATATCTTTCTTGATTGATCAGTATTAGAGTGGTTCATATAAGAACTAGAGTTTGGATATCGTCAAGTTGTGAGGTTTGGTATGGGATTTTTGGAAAAAGGTATTAAAGTGTTTCGATTTAGGATTTCAGGCTTGGGAGTCTGGTTTTTATTTCTTGGATGAGTTATAAAATTCAATAGGACACTAACAACCCACTTATTGACTTAGTAAATGTAGATACTGGTTTTAGGGAAGACATTTGTACATGCATCATATTAGAATGGGATGTGGTTTCCATTTCCTTCTTGGGTCATCTCTCCTGAAATTCTTTTTGACCATGGTATGTCTTGGTTTTTTTTCATGATTAATCTAAAATTATATCCATATAGAAATATAGAGTAGGATCATAATGATTACCTACATATTGATGAGGGTCCAGTGAAAGGATATACACAATTGGTGGTACCTACGAGTATGTTTCTAGTTTATCTACCACCCATTGAGAAGCATGTTCTGCTAGTAGAATCAGATTAGAATATTTGAATGATGAGTTAAATCTATGAGTTTTAGAGGTATGATACGTCTATGTTTTATGTCTATGAAGACTCTTAGGTAGCTAAGGACCGTATAGAGGCATTTACATGATTTTTTTTCATGTGTGGGCACCTCAAGTTCATATGGTGGTCCTAGAAAAATGTATTTTTGAAATATTTTCTGGGTGAAGGTGGAATATAGTTACTCAGACACAATATGAGATAGATATCATGTAGTTGGATCTCGAGAGATTCCATGAGAAGGATTTATATGTGTCCATGACGTGAGTGGTGTGAATCGAGGAGCATCTGTAGCTTCAATATAGAAATATGACCATGGATAAGTATACTTTAAGCTTCACCAACCTTTTGTGATGCCCAATTGATATAGTTACAGATCCTTTATTACAATAAAAAACCATTGATCAGGTCCTACAATGAGATGTTATGGCTAAAATGATATCTCGTTGTATTCCCATATATTCTGGAGTACTTGAACGAGACTCACTCGTTGAGTTATTTCTGGGTGATAATATTCTTAGTGTTGGGGATCATTGTGGGAGTGTAGAAGATGGGAACTGAATAGATAGTAGAAAATGGAAGACATAGTGGTTCGGGTGAGTAATATTATTTGAGTGTTGATCCCAAAAAACAGGGTATGTGGCTCATGGATCTCGGGATTACTCTAGGCATCATAGAGAGAGATGGTGTTTCTCCTGCAACAGTAGGGGTTACCTCAATCGGGATTATCCAAACTATCATATAGCTTATTGAATTATATTTGATGGACCACCCATGTAGATATCATATTAAGAGAAATGATTTTTATATGGTTGAATACTTGGAAGAGGACAAGGGAGAGTTACTGGATATGGAAGAAATTATGATATTTTTTCACCACCATGTGCAGGTTCACCATACCAAGCAAAAGAACCTAGTGGGCAGGGATGATGTGAGATCAGGGACCAAGTTCACTAATAAATAGACAAAATCTATTGTCTAGAAATCCTCAAGAATGAATCCCCATATATGGAGGCTTCTGACTAGTATTAAGAACCTGGGGTGTCTCTATGGGAATATTATGTTCTCGGGTTAGAGTTTAGAAAAATAGTAAATTCAAGATAACAAAAGAGTATAAGTTATACTAATAATATGAAACAAGGGAATAAAATCATCATGACATAATAAATTGATGTGTAGCCACAACATCTAAGTTATAATCAAATAATGATGATATCATGTTTCTATACAAAAATTTTAATAAGATAAACAAAAAATATGTGCTACACAAAAATACACTGAAATACCAAAAGGCAAAAATACAAAAGAAACCCAAGATTATTCATGGTCCTCTACACCCATAAACTATCATGTAACATGAATTAGGAAACCATATTAAAATCATTACCCTTATCCCCACTGGGAACCATGAAATATATCTGAGTGCCAATCAATTCCCCAAATAGGGTGTGTGTAAAACATAGTACGCCACCACCAATGGTGTCTATAAAAACTCTAGTCTCTGAGTATAAATATATCAGTGTGTAGGTAAAATAATAATATGATGATTAACAAACGTAAATAATAACCATGTCGAGATTGGGTTCCATAGGGAATGATCGGCCAACTATAGATGCTACGTCTTATGCCAAATGTATCCACATAGGTTAACAGTAAAAAGATAGGGCCGAAGAATATGATAACAATAACCATGAAATAGAAATAATTATGGAGGATACAAGGGTAAAAATGAGGGATCCTTGAACATAGAGGGTTGATCCATCTCATTAAAAATCCACACAGCCTAGCCAAATGGTCTAAGTGTAATCAGATGGGTACACCCATGAAATTACACTGAAAAAAATTCCTCTAAACAAGTCCTTGGAGTAATTTTAATGTAAATCCTTGGATGATAATTAATTGAGTACAAGGTGAAAATCCAAGGCTTCAGGTTCCTCAAAACATCATACCAAATCCAAGAAGATAATCCAATACATTATAATTAATGGTTATAAAATGAATGAATCATCGGTACTCTGATGAGGAATTCATATACAAATAAGGAAAATTCAGAATTCAAATGTCGGTGTCTCCCATGGAATCTAGGTCAATGAATCAGGTTGGTGTCAGATGAGTATTCAAGTCAATCCCTCAAGAATCAGAGGCTAGCTCAAATATTACAACTCAATTAACAAGAAAAAGTTCCATGAACATTTAAAAGCATTTATATATAATTAAAGACCATTTATTAATATATGGATCATTACCATTCTATATAATTAAATAATTTCCTTTTCATATATAAATTATAAACGGTCAAATGGGTATTCTTACACATTGATCCTGATGCACATAAATAATAAGGGGACACGTGAAAAGTAATTTCCAAACATTAGTACAATTATTCAGAAATTATAACTTAATCCAATTCCATTTCAAATTTCATTCCAATAAATTTATTGGATTTCAAATTCACTTTCATATAAAGACTCTTCCCATGGGGTGATTGTTATTGAGATTCCAACCTCCAACAAGGGTAATGGGTATCCTAAGAGTTTAGATCATAGTTCACACAATTAATTTAATAGATTTCATAATTACAAGGGTTCTCAAAAAGATTCTAGTTTACCGAAAATGGAAACATATATTAATGAGTAAGGCTTTGAAGGAAAAGGTCTAAACCACATAATTTATGGAAATAGAGGAACACTCATCCAATATCAGCCTCAGATCTAAGCTAAAACATGAAAAATCTAAATAATAGACAAATACCCTAAAAATAGGGAATATTATCTTTCGTAGAAATAATTTTGAATATTGAGAGAGAAACTGATAAATTAAGGTCATGAATCAAATAAATAATCATTAGATAACCAATGTTATAGATGGAAAAGGAATTAGATCTCGGATGAGTCATAGACTTCAATGCCTAGATAATTCCATTCAGGACCTCCAATAGAAGAGGTATGTTCTTTTTTGAGATGAAAAATGATGGTAAAATAATATAAATACTAAAGGTAAAAGGGTAAATTTTAACTTTCTTTAAATGGTTCTCACGTTTTGGATGTAGGTTTTGGCCATAATGAGTGCCAATCATGCAAATTTTCTACCTTTCTCATACTACATATTTTGGCTTAGCCCACAGTGAGGCCAATCTAGGTGCAACCCATACCCTACTCTATTGTATGATTTAGAACCCCGAATGAACATGTAGACTCTATTTCATGGTTAAACTAACCATGAAACACCTATTACTTGGCTGCATGGTTTTTCCACTTAGGTACTACTAACGACACCCCAACCATGCACCTCTGGTTTTTTCTCCAAGAATAAGTGCTCTAGCTCTGAAGAAACCCTAGAAAATCTGGAACCCTTAGATAAACATTTGATCACTATTAAAATTTAAAAAAGGAATATTAATACTAGAACATAAATGATCATAACCTCATTAGAAAACCGGTACATTATAACCTCCACTTCTTAAGAAATCTTGTCCCAATTGTTCCTAGAGGGATGTTGATCAACATCTGAGAAATGTTCTAACCAATGAGAATGTACATCAGCCTCTCACTCCCAAGTCTCATCCAGTACATGGTTTCACTACCATAGCATACAAACATGAGCGAATACCCTAACTCAGAGGGCCTTCATACAATAATCAATAAAAAAGAATCGGAAACTCTGTAAAGACCCGTAAAATTCAAGGAAATTTTTTTTTTCATAACTTTCTTTGGAATTTTACAAGAACGCAGTATCTGAAGACTCCTGATTCCGAGGCCCGGTGTGCCCGGAATCATTTTCCGAATATTAGCATGGGTACGTTCAGTGAATCAACGAGCGGTTTTTTCTAACTTTTGAACTGGTGCTCAGAATCAAATTCCGAGGGCACCGATGGAATCGCATCGCCGGTATTTGCTTAAAAACGCCTTTTCCGGAGTTGCGTTTTCTCGGGTTTGGTTTTTAATTTTTGGGGTTAAGTTATGAAATAAAATAAAGTGGTGCGACAACTTTATTTTATTTCACTTAAAGCCACTTAAAGCCACATAAGATAAGTTAAACAGATTGGGTGGAACCGAAAATATCCTACCCACTTGGTAGGATATTTGTGGGGTGGGGCCCGCACGATCCCCACTGTTACTTCAACTCTAAGTAACACACCCGTGAAAACCCCTTTTAATTAAATTCAACTGGTGCGTTTACCAAAATTCTATACGCCCCTATTAATTGGGCAGTTAAGTCGTTGTCATTAATTCTTCGAATTAATGGTTCGTTTCTTAACGTTGAATTTATAATCGTTGGCATGGGAATAAAATAAGACGAACACTTTTTGTTGAGGGGTTGCTTGTTGAGAGGATTTGGAGAAACTCTAAAGCTTGAAAATCTTCATCTTTCTTCGCGAAGAACGCGAAGAATGCGAAGAATGCCGAACCCTTGAAGATTGACGACGCGACGCCGTGTACCGCGACGCTGACGATTCTCCTTCCGTGACGTTTCTTCCGTGACGTTCCTTCCCCGCGACAATCTTTGATCAACAACCGATTGAGGTAGGGTATTGAGGTTCTTTTAATTCTTTGTGAATTATATCCTCGACATGGATTCTTTTGGTGTATCTTAAATCTGTGTGATTCTATTCCTCGGAGTTTCTCTATGCAACGCCGTGTACCACGACGACAGTGACTCCCCTTCCGTGATGTGACGATCCTCTTCTTCCAAGACGGTTAATTCCGCGACGAACTCATGTTCGACGATAAAGTTGAGGTAGGGGTTCTTTTTCTTTTTAATCTATGTGATTATATCCGTGGTTTGTTTAAATGATTTTTTGAGACTTTTTAAACCCGCTAACGTGGTGGGTGCGGACCAACGAAAAAGTCTGAACCCACCACCCTTTTTGTTCTTGGTGTGTGGAATGGTGGAAAATGTCAAAACAAGACGCACGGCCAATCTGAGGTCCTCGTAGTGAAGGACGGACCCCGGGAGGGCCATTGGCGAAGATGGCGTGTAATTCCGACCCCCGGAACTCGTCCACTGGTCCGCAGAGCAACCGGTCGGCGTCGGTGGTGGGAGGCGGCGGCGCCCGGCACGCCGCCTGGGAGAACCGCCGCGGGTGAAGCCACGTCTGCAGCCCGGCCATCCCCTGACCACGCGGGACCGGCGAAGGCCGGACGCGGCACCCTGGCTACGTCTGTTGGCGAGAGGTGGCCCCCCACGCGGGGCCGCAGATCATTCAAGGGGGTGGCGCCCCCCTTGCACACCGCTCGGCCGTTACGGCCGAGCTGCCTGGTGACCGGGCCATGCCCAGGCTAGGCCGGGCTGGGCCGTGACATCTGGGTCAGACCCGGACTCGGTTCGGGTCGACCCGGTTCGGGCCGACCCAGGGAGGTTTGGCCGGGTCGGTCCAGGCCCAGACCCCCCGTTTCCGGACCCTTTTCGGTCTTTTGCCCATATCTTGGGCTACGGACCTCCGATCGATGCACCGTCAATGGAGATGTGATCCTTGGATCGAGAAGGTCGTTTTGGAATATTACAATCAAGGTTTTGGAGTATTTTGGGTTCGGCCGGGTTGGTTCGTACACTGAACCAACTGGGGCCTCAGAGCAGAAACGCTTATAACTTGAGCTCCGGACGTCCGATTGACGTGTCGTCGACTTTGATGGAATCTTATAAGTGAGAAGAATATTTTGGATTACTATTCCCAAGGTTTGGACGCAGGTGGAGTATGTTCGGGTTAGTTTTGACTTAAAAACCAACCGGGCCCCTGGGACGAAAAATCCAACAACTCTCAGACCGGGCGTCCGATTGACGCGCTGTCTGCGACATTGAATTCCTGTTGACGATGCAGAACTTTTGAATACATAATCTCTGAACTATGTGTCAGTTGATGTATCAGGCTATAGACTCATGGAGCAGACCCTCCCGAACGATCTTGTTGTGTGTGGGAACCCTAGTGTTGGCTGCGACTGCGACGATGATGACGACTGTGCAGAGATCCTCAGTGGATTCGACAGCTACGACTTCAGCACTCAGCGATCCTATATGAATCAGTGCTACAGTTCCTGTGTGGGTCTGATCCTATGTGGTTCAGTGCTCCGCGGTCCTGTGTGGGCCAGAACCTACAGATCCTGTGTGGGTCCGATCCTTTGTGGGTCATTGCGGGGATTAGTTACCTATCGATCCTGTGTGGGTCAGATCCATTGTGGGTCATTGCAGAGGTTAGTTACCTGTCGAACCTGTGTGGGTCAGATCCTTTGTGGGTCATTGCGGGGGTTAGTAGCTATCGATCCTTTCTGGGTCCGACGGCATAGATGAATCAGTGGATTTATCTGTTCATCTCTATCGACATACGAAGAGTATACCTGTGTGAGCTGAATCCTATTTTTCTTTCCTTTGTGGATTTTGTTTTGTTATCCTGTGTGGATTTCGTTTTTCTTTCCTCTGTGGAATGGGTTGTACTTGGGCTCAGATGTTACTTTGTGATTGTATCTTTCCTTTGTGGATTATCCTTTGTGGATTCTAGGAGACCTTCGGGGGTCTCGGGGTCCCTACTGAATAGCTTATACTCACCCCTGCACGGGCTATGCCCGCACTACGTTGTGTTGGTTGCAGACGATGGACAGCGCTGATCGTGGTGGAGGATTGCGGTGCAGGACGGTACCTGGAGGTGGACCACTGGGCGAGACGTACTCGAAGCGGACGGCTAGACCCGAGGAGCTGTGGAGGCCATCTGTACTCACCCTTCATATGGGACTTCCAGTGGATGGCTCGACGCTGCGGCTTTACTTTTTAGTTGTTGTTTTCCCTTTCCAGTTGTACTTTACTTTCAGTTTGGGTTTGTATTCTAGACCACTTACTTTTCCACACTCATTGTTGTACTCATTTTTTACATAGTGTTTACTTCTACTACATGACTTCTCTGTGGTGTTTGTTTACTTTAAAAAGTCAATGCCTTCCCTTTTACGGGGATTTACGCCTTGGTGCTAGTCTCCAGCCCATGTCCTATGGAAGGCGGGCTTGGGGAAGTCACGGCACGGGCCCCGAGGATGGGTCGTGAAAAATTGGTATCATAGGAGTTCAGCTCTACCGCAGAATTTAGGACTCTGATCTTTTCTATGTGAAACATTAGTGTTAAGAGTATTGAGTGTGGTTATCAGTCTAGGGAGCCCAGTGTTGGTACGGCGGCCAATGTATCTGTACACCCGAACCCTGACTTCTGATTTCCGACTCAATGCACAAAAACATTGATTGCATGTGTGGTTCAAGTTTTCTTTGTGATTACATTACGTCAGCTCACCAGGCATACTGTTCTGACCGTGGCACACCTATTTATTTTTAGGATGGCCCCACGATGGAAGCCAGCTAGGTTTCTGAGAGTTGTGCGTGACGATAGCCCACTGAGCGATGAGGCCTCAGTGCAGTGCCCTTTGACAGCAGAGGCACCGGCGGTTCCACTACCTTCCGAGCCACCGATGCTTCCAGCCCCGACCTCTGACGATGCACGTCGCCTTAGTGCACAACAAGAGTTTCAGCGCCAGCTACCGCCCAGGTTCTGCGGGGAGACAGACCCCCAGGCAGCTGAGGACTGGCTGGAGGCAGTCATATGATTTTTCAGGTTAGTGAGGACACCAGCAGACCTCATGGTGATCCTCGCAGCGAGCCTACTACACGCGGCAGCGGGCCGATGGTGGAGCTTGATGCTCCAGGTGCACGATGAGGCATCCCTTCTTTGTTCGGACTTTGAGAGCCTCTTCTGCTCGGATTTTGTCCCAGCCACCCTCCGTCCGGTGCACATCCAGGAGCTTCTTCAGCTGCGGCAGCATAGCTTGACGGCGGCCCAGTACTCGGGGAGATTTATCGATCTCTCGTGCTACTCGACAGACATGGTATGGGACCCATTCTTCTAGGCCCGGACCTTTGAGAAGGAATTGAGGCATGAGATCACTGCATCACTGATCTCCCTCAGCATTACAACCCAGGAAAGAGTACTAGAGCGATCCGTTTGGATCGAGAGCTTTCATACTGAGCCTTCATCAGCGACGAGACCCACCGTAGGGCGGCATGTAGAAGAGACTTCTGCAGCAGGAAATCAAAGGATGACTCATGGGTCCAGGAAAACCAGACCCTCAGGCACACGACCTCAAGACACTGGCTCAGTTGTGCTGGGCACATAGCGCAAGGCCAGTCTTTCGAGAGGCAGACAGTGCTACGCATGCGGTGGGCAGGGCCACATGGCTCATGACTGCCCGACCCGCTGTGCCGAGGAGCAGCAGACGGTTGAGGGGCCACCGAGGCAGAGGCAGAGGCTCTACCGTGGTCGTCCGTAGGGATCAGGCGGATGAGGCAGAGGAGTTGGCCGAGCAGCAGTTGGTGGGAAACACTTTGAGGCTCTACCACCACCACCACCAGGAGGTCCACCCTGACCACAGGGAGCTGGCGGGTAGAGACAGGCACAGCTCCAGGCAGTGGAGGCCTACGACCACGGTGCGCCCGAGATGATTCGTGGTACTATCTGTGTCTATTCCACCCTTGCTGCAGTTCCTATAGACACAAGAGAAAGTCATTATTTCATAGCTGCTGCCCTTATTCGGAGCTCGGAGATTCCTATAGAGCCGTTGGATCGATCCTTATGGCTAGAGACTCATATGGGAGCAGACTCTACGATTACGCACTGGTTCCGGTAGTGTGAGCTTACTCTAGGAGGCGAGAGCTTCGGTTGGGATCTTCTTGTAGTGGCATCGAGGCCTTACGACGTCATCTTGGGCATGGATTGTTTATCTACAGTCCATGCTTAGATTGACTGTATTAGGTGCAAGGTTTGATGTGTACGCGTCGACAGGAGCAGGTTTACCTTCACCGGCGAGAAGGGAGCCTTCGCAGCACATGATGGACTCTCGCAGAGGAGAGGACATCCCATCACTCATCAGTTGGCTAGCCTCATACTAGGAGCAGTTGATGTGCATAGTTTTATTTTTCCGGCAGTTGTGGATCAGTATGCGGACGTCTTTCCCGACGACATTCCAGGACAACCTCCTCACAGAGAGGTAGACTTTTATATTGACCTGTACCCTAGGGCAGCCCCGATATCAACTCCAGTGTATCGGATGGCCCCTGCTGAGCTTCGAGATCTACAGGTACTATTGGAGGATTTGCAGGGCAAGGGATTCATCCGACCCAGTGTTTCAACCTGGGCTTCCCTGATATTGTTCTCCAAGAAGGCGGACGGGAGCTTGCGATTGTGTGTCGACTATCGTCGCCAGAACTAGGTGACAGTGAGGAACAATTATCTGCTACTGAGGATTGATGACCTCTTCGATCAGCTCAAGGGAGCACGATGGTTCTCAAAGATAGACCTCGGGTTAGGCAATCATCAGCTCAGAGTTCTGGACGAGGACGTGAAGAAGATGGTCATTAGATGTGGGTATGGGCACTATGAGTTCTTGGTTATTCCATTCGGCATAACCAATGCTCTGACTGTGTTCATGGGCCTCATGAAAAGGTCTTTCAGCCATACCTCGATCGATTTGTCGTGGTCTTTATCGACGACATTTTGATATACTCGACCACTAAGGAGGAGCATGCCTACCACTTGTGGGTTGTACTCCGAGAGCACCAGCTTTATGGAAAGCTCTCAAAGTGTCAGTTCTGGTTACGTGAGGTCCACTTCTTGGGACATGTAATTTCTGAGGTGGGAGTTGTGGTGGATCCCGCAAAGATCGAAGTAGTGCTAGCTTAGGATCCACCCAGAAGCATGACGGAGGTACGGAGTTTCAGGGGACTAGCTGGATACTATCGGAGGTTTGCGCCAGACTTCTCCAGAGTTGCGGCACCAATCTCAGCTTTGAAATAGAAGGGGAAACCCTTTGTGTGGTCAGAACGATGTCAGCAGATCTTCCAGGAGCTGAGACAGATATTGACCAGCGCACCTATCTTGAGGTTTCCGGAGGAGGGGATAGGGTACGTAGTCTACTACGATGCATCAGGGATTGGACTCGGATGTTTCCTGATGCAGGAGCAGGTAGTGATCGCCTATGGATCACATCAGTTGAGGCCGCATGAGCAGAACTATGCCACCCATGACCTGGAGTTAGCAGTAGTGGTCTTCGCTCTGAAAACATGGCGACACTATCTGATGGGCGAGCACTTTACAGTCTTTTCTGACCATCAGAGTCTTAGGTACATCTTCTCTCAGAAGGACCTGAACCTGAGATAGTGGTTATGGCTTGAGTTCCTTCAGGACTATGACTTTGAGATAGTCTATACTCCTGGGAAGGGGAACGTGGTAGTCGATGCTCTCAGCAGGAGGACGGGCATTCAGCTACTTGAGGAGCTGACAGAGCAGCTATCTGCTTTTCAGATATCCTTCGTTGATAGAGTTGGGGCAGCCTTCCTTCAGTCTCTCACAGTCACCCCTCCACTACTGCAGCGGGTCAAAGAGGCACAACGTGGGGACACCGACTGTGAGACGCGGCCTGGATATATATCCTCAGGACAGGCACCTGACGGATTCTCCGTGGGAGGGGAGCACGACGTCATTTTCAGAGGACATACCATGGTACCAGTTCCTTTACGGGAGGAAGTGATGAGAGAGTTTTACACTTCTCCTTTGGCGGTACAGCCTGGAGTGGTGAAGATGTACCAGGATCTCAGACGACAGCACAGGTGGCCGGGCATGAAGAAGGTTCTGGCGGAGTTCCTTTCTCGATGCCTCACCTGCCAGTAGGTGAAGGCAGAGCATCAAGTACCAGCAGGCTTGGTACATCCCTTGGAGGTCCTGGAGTGGAAGTGGGATGACATATCTATGGACTTCGTGACTGGACTTCCACACACTTCCAGAGGTCACGACTCCATTTCGGTGATTGTCGACCGACTCACCAAGTCGGATCACTTCTTACCGATCATAGAACAGGGCTCATTGGAGAGCTTAGGGCGTCTCTACATTCAGGAGATTGGGCAGCTTCATGGTCTGCCGTCATCTATCATATCTGATTCTGATACTCACTTTACTTCCTGACTTTGGAAGGGGTTGTAGGAGGCCTTCGGGACAGAGCTACGTCTGAGCATCGCCTTTCACCCTCAGATGGATGGTCAGACGTAGAGGACCATTCAGACTCTCGAGGACATGCTCTGCGCATGTGTCCTCGACTTTGGTCACAGCTGGGAGGACCACATACCCTTGGTAGAGTTCGCGTACAACAAAAGCTACCACTCCACCATCGGGATGGCACCATACGAGGCGTTGTACAGCCGACCTTGCAGATCTCCTTTATGCTGGACAGACCCTTGGGAGTCAGCACTCGTGGGACCGGAGATAGTTCAGGCCACAACAGAGAAGGTCCAGGTCATCCAGGAGCAGATGAGGACAGCTCAGAGCCAGCAAAAGTCTTATGCTGACAGGAGTCGGAGGCCACTAGAGTTCGAGGATGGCGACCACGTCTTTTTGAGGGTCTCACCTCGATGTGGATTACGAAGATTTGGCCGAGGCGGAATGTTATCTCCGGGCTTCATCAGACCCTTCCAGGTCCTCAGCAGGATTGGCGAGGTGGCTTATCGCCTGGCTCTACCACCTCAGTTGCACCAGGTTCACGACGTCTTCCACGTATCCCAGCTGAGGAGATACGTGCACGACCCGACACATATCATTGACCATGGGGAGATGGACGTTGATGATGGGGCGACTTTTGTGGAGGTTCCAGTGGAGATCGAGGATCGATAGGTTCCGGTCCTATGTGGGCGATCGATCCCTCTAGTACGCATCATATGTCAGTACGAGAACCTCCAGGAGAGCACTTGGGAGCGAGAGGCTCAGATGCATGCTCAGTACCCACATTTTTTCCCCTAGTTTATGATGTATCTTTACGGGGACGTAAATCCCTGAGGTGGGAGTGATGTAAAGACCCGTAAAATTCAAGTAAATTTTTTTTCTTAATTTTTTTTAGAATTTTACAAGAATTCAGTATCTGACGGCACCTGATTCTGAGGCCCGATGTGCCCGGAATCATTTTCAGAAGTTTAGCTTGGGTACTTTTAGTGAACGAACGAGCGGGTTTTTCTAACTTTTGATCCGGTGCTTGGAATCAAATTCTGAGGGCACCGATGGAATTGCAGCACCAGTGTTTTCTTAAAAACGCCTTTTCTAGAGTTGCATTTTCTCGGGTGTGGTTTTTAATTTTTGGGGTTAAGTTAAGAAATAAAATAAAGTGGTGGGACAACATTATTTTATTTCACTTAAAGCCACTTAAAGACACTTAAGCTAAGTTAAACGGATAGGGTGGAACCCAAAATATCATACCCACTTGGTAGGATATTTTTGGGGTGGGCCCGCACAAGCCCCACCGTTACTTCCCCTCTAAGTAACACACCCGCGAAAACCACTTTTAATTAAATTCAACTGGTGCGTTTACTTAAATTCTAAATTCCCCTATTAATTGGGCAGTTAAGTCGTTACCATTAATTCATCGAATTAATGGTTCATTTCTTAACATTTAATTTCTAATCGTTGGCCTGGGAATAAAATAAGACCAACACTTTTTGTTGAGGGGTTGCTTGTTGAGAGGATTTGGAGAAACTCTAAAGCTTGAAGATCTTCATCTTTCTTCATGAAGAACGCGAAGAACGCGAAGAACGCCGAACCCTCGGAGATCGACGACGTGACGTCGTGTACCGCGACGCCGACGATTCTCCTTTCATGACGTTTCTTCCGCGACGTTCCTTCCCCACGATAATCTCCGATCAACAACCGATTGAGGTAGGGGATTTCAGTTCTTTTAATTCATTGTGAATTATATCCTCGACATGGTTTATTTTGGTGCATCTTAAATCTATGTGATTTTAATCCTCAGATTTTCTCTACGCAACCCCGTGTACCGCAATGACAGCGACTCCCCTTCTGCGATGCGACAATCCTCTTCTTCTGTGACGGTTAAATCTGCGACGAACTCACGTTCGACGATAACGTTAAGGTAGGGGTTTTTGTTCTTTTTAATCTATGTGATTATATCCTCGGTTTTTTTAAATGATTGTTGTGAGACTTTTTAAACCCGCTAATGTGGTGGGTGCGGACCAACGACCAAGTCCGAACCCACCGCCCTTTTCGTTCTTGGTGTGCAGAATGGTGGACGACATCAAAACAAGTTGCCCGGGCGATGTGAGGTCCTCGCAGTGAAGGACGGACCCCGGGAGGGCCATTGGCGAAGACGGCGTGAAATTCCACCACCGGAACTCGTCCGGTGGTCCGCGAAGCAACCCCCCCCCCCCCCCCCGCACGCCGCGCCGGCACGGCGGCAGGAGGCGGTGGCGCCCGACACGCCGCCGGGGAGAACCGTCGCAGCTGAAGGCGCGACGGAAGGCCGGCCATCCCGTGACCACGCGGGACCGGCGAAGGCAGGACGCGGCACCCCAGCCATGTCCTTTGATGAGAGTCGGCCCCCCATGCAGGGCCGCAGATCATTCAAGGGGGCGGCACCCCCCTTGCGCACCGCTCGGCCGTTACTAACGAGCCGCCTGGCGAATGGGCCACGCCCGCACTGGCCTGGCCTGGTCGCGCCCTGGCCGGGCGGGGACACGACATCCGGGTCGGACCTGGAGCCGGGTCCGGCCGACCCGGTTCCGGCCGATCTAGGGGGGTTGGATCGGGTCGGTCCGTGCCTAGACCCCCCGTTTCCGGACCCTTTTCGTTCTTTTTCCCATATCTTGGGTAACAGACCTCCGATCGACGCACCGTTAGTGGAGATGTCATCCTTGGATCTAGATGGTCGTTTTGACATATTAAACTCAAGGTTTTGGAATATTTTGGGTTCGGCTGGGTTGGTTCGTACACGAAACCAATCGGGCCCCCGGAGCAGAAACTCTTATAACATGAGCTTCGGACGTCCGATTGACTTGTCGTCGACTTTGATGGATTCCTATAAGTGAGACGGATCTTTTGGATTAATACACCCGAGGATTGGATGCAGGTGGAGTACGGTCGGGTTAGTTTTGACTCAAAAACCAACTGGGCCCCTGAGACGAAAAAGCCAATAACTCTCAGACCGGGCGTCCGATTGACGCGCCGTCTGTGACATTGAGTCCCTGTTGAAGATACGGAGCTTTTGGATACATAAACTCTGAACTATGTGTCCCTTGATGTATCAGCCTCTCGGCTCATGGAGCGGACCCTCTCGAACGAGCTTTCTATGTGCGGGAAACCTAGTGCTGGCTGCGACTGCGACGACGACGACGACTATGCAGAGATCCTCAGTGGATTTGACGGCGACAACTTCAGCACTCATCGATCCTACGTGGATAAGTGCTACAGATCCTGTGTGGGTCCGATCCTATGTGGGTCAGTGCTCAGCGGTCCTGTGTGGGCCAGCGCCTACAGATCCTGTGTGGGTCCGATCCTGTGTGGGTCATTGTGGGGGTTAGTTACCTATCGATCCTGTGTGGGTCAGATCCTTTGTGGGTCATTTAGGGGGTTAGTTACCTATCGATCCTGTGTGGGTCAGATCCTTTGTGGGTCATTGTGGGGTTTAGTACCTATCGATCTTTTGTGGGTCTGACGACCTAGATGAATTTGTGGATATATCTGATCATCTCTATCGTCATACGAAGTAGTATACCTGTGTGAGTTGAATCCTATTTTTCTTTCCTTTGTGGATTGTGTTGTGCTATCCTGTGTGGATTTCGTTTTGCTTTCCTGTGTGGAATGGGTTGTACATGGGATTGGATGTTACTTTTTGATTGTATCTTTCCTTTTTGGATTATCCTTTTTGGATTCTAGGAGACCTTCGGGGGTCTCGAAGTCCCTACTGAGTAGCTAATACTCACCCCTGCACATGTTATTCCCACACTACATTGTGTTGGTTGCAGACGATGGACATTGGTGATCGTGGTGGAGGCTTGCGTAGCAGGACGGTACCTGGAGGTGGACCACTGGGCGAGACGTACTCGGAGCGGACGGCTGGACCCGAGGAGTTGTGGAGGCCAACTGTACTCACCCTTCAGGTGGGACTTCCAGTGGATGGCTCGACGCTGCGACTTTAATTTTTAGTTGCTATTTTCCGTTTCCAGTTGTAATTTATTTTCAATTTGGGTTTGTATTCTGGACCACTTACTTTTCTGCACTCATTGTTGTACTCAGTTTTTACTTAGTGTTTACTTCTACTACTTGCTTGCTCTGTGGTGTTTTTTTACTTTACAAAGGCAATGCCTTACCTTTTTACCGGGATTTACGCCTTGGTGCTAGTCTCCATCCCCTGGCCTATGGAAATCGGGCATGGGGTAGTCACGGCATGGGCCCTGAGGACGGGTCGTGAACCCAGCCTTAAGTGCGCGGTGCACTGCCTGGGTTGATATGTAGGGCTCACAACGAGGACGTTGTGCTCTAAAGGGGGGTGATTGTAACATCCCCAAATGATAAAGGGTAAAATGACTAAATGATATGACTCATGTCAAAAAGGTGTACCTTCCTTTTCAGGAGCCTGTCTGATTAGAACTCCACAGTTAAGCGTGTTTGGCCTGGAGTAGTGATCAGGATGGATGACCTCCTGGGAACTTTCGCCGGGTCTGTACGAGTGAGGACAAAGCACACTAGAAAGGACATGTGTTGGCCTATGGGGACTATAATTAGCCAGATAACCCATTCAGGCATGTGGGTGGACCATGGGGTGGGCCCCATGTGTCTGCGGGGCAACTGGTGGAAATTGGTGGGCCAGGACCCGACGTCCATGTTAAGGTGGGGTGTCTGCGCTATCACCAGGACTCAGTTGTCACATACTCTTCAAAAGAAGAATTATCCACATAATAAATATCCTGAGGATCAAAGATAGATGATGGATCAAAATAATAATGATGGAGATGAGATAAATAGAAGAAATCATGAAGATATCGATACCAAAGAGGTGATTATAACTGATAGTCTACCAGCCTAAGTCTCTCCAAAATCTCAAAGGACCCAATATAATGACACAATAGCTTCCCTTGTTTCTGAATACATTTATACACCATACTAGGAAAAACTCACAAGAATACATGATCCCAAACCTTGAATACAATAGTTTCTCAATGGTGGTTAGCATAATATTTTTTTCAGGATGGATTTGTATCCCTTCAATTGCTAATATATTATACCTACTCTAAAGCCTCAACAAAAAGATGACATTTGAGTAAAACTACCATCCCTACCTCTAAATTGCATATAGGTGATCAGAATGACTGACCATATAAGGCCTCATATGGATCCCCAGTATCATCACATGGAGGCCTTTATTGTTGGAGAACAAACAAATAGGAAAAAGTTTCCCAATAACCTTAAAAATCATGTATTTTAGCTCAGAGAATGTCATTCAATTCCTTAATAGTATATTCGAACAAACAATTAATCTATAGGTGATAGGTCGTAGTCAATAAAACCTATGAACCCAAAGCCTAATGAAGTTATTTCCATAACCATGATGTAAAGAGAGTATCTATATCTGATATGATAGTATGAGGGATTCTGTGAAGCCTGATAATCTCACAGATACAAATTCTACCCTATTAATCAACTATGAAGGTCTCATTAATCAGTATAAAGTGAACAATTTTTGTTAGCCTATCCTTGATCACCCATACTGTGTGACTGCATAAAAGGTATCTCATTTGTCTAGTCACAAAACCCATGGTCACAGCATCCCATTCCACTTTGTAGTGGAAAACAACTGTAAAATACCTTATAGTCAATGGTGGTCCACCTTCCATTACTTGCAGGTCGAACACTAAGTGACAAAACCAAATATATATCCATTTATCAATGGCCACCAATACGGAAATAAAAATTCATTTTAAATATTTGTATGTGTAGGGTATACCTCGCAACAATAATCATGAGATTATCACAATAATTCATCTCAAAGATGTCAAAGAACCTATATGCATCCAGGAATATAAAATACACCATCTTATCAATGATCCAATCTGGAAGCAGACCCTCACCTAAAAACCTATTTCTTAGGACTATTCCCCCAGTGTATGAATGTTATCTCATCATTAATAACCCAAAAAGTAGTTCCTACAACAATTAAAGCCATGAACTACATATAATTACTCCACATCATGCGTTAGGTAATTCCTCTCATGTAACCTCAATGGATGATACCTATATGCCAGGACTCAATCATCTTTTATAAATATTTCTCTAAGTCAAATACCTAATGCTTAATAATAAACTATATATCTTCTCCCCACATCAGAAAAATGAGGATAAGTGATGAATTCAGTCATCTTTTTCATCCTTTAAAGGCCCTCCCACATACTTCAGAACATAAAAATTCATTCCCTTCTTAGTACAACACCTTAGAGGCGATTCTCGTTTTTGAATGTCCAAAATGAATCCCATTAAATATAAAAACATCCCAAAAAAACAATATATGTCAAAAACATTCTCGGGATACTCCCAAAAAACCATATCCTACAATACTCTAGTTGAATGGATATTCCTACCTCCAAGAAAATGTGACCAAGGAAGTTCAACTTTTCGATCCAAGAGTGGCATTTGGTTATCTCAACTAATAGCTGGTTCTCTCGTAGTATGCTCAAAATGATATCAAAATTTTGGGAAGGTTCATTTCGAGTGTGTGAGTGCACCATGATTTCACCCCAGAAAAACCTCCCAATTGAATCCATAAATTTGTGGAAAAATAGATTCATCATTGCAATAAATACAGAAGGTGTATTTGTAAAACTAAATATCTAGAAGAAATACACATAAATTACATATTAGCTTTGAAACAATGTATAGGTTGTGTCTAAAGGCCTAACTCAAACATAATTGAAGCTGCAACTCAAATAAATCATTGAGAAAACCGGATCTCTTTAGAGCTAGTCGAAGAGGACATCTATAAAAGGTAGTGGATACCAGTTCATAACTATAAGTTTGTTCAACCAAAAATAATCCATTAAATGCTTGAAAGTACCATCCACCATCTTGGATAAAAGAATGGGTGAACCCTAAGGAGAATTAAAATTTTATACAAAACTCTTATCTTCTGTGCCCTCTAACTACCTCTTGAGATATTAAATCATAGTAGAATCCACATTATAAGGAAGAATGTATATGGGTGTGTCTCCTAGAAATATTTATATATAAAAATCTACCTATCCCATAGGAGGAAGTCAAAAAAATTTATCCAGAAAGATGCCTCTCAATCCATCATCTACCAAAGGGAAATTAGTCTATCATAATCATTGATCATTTAATAGAAGAGTTGTAATCTAGGATAACACACCACCAAACCCACAATGCTTAGGTCAAACTACGCCTTCCAAGACATACCTTTGGTTTTTTTGAATATAAATATCACTCTAATGTGATGTGATTGACACCCTCCGAAGATAATAATAAACATTATCATTATATGGAACTAACTGGCCCATCTCAAGAATCATAGTGAATCCCATCATATCCAAGATAAATATGTCTCATGTGATATGATAACATCCAATATCTAGGGGGAATCTCTTCATTTTTTAATTCTTTGTGATCTTACTCCCAACACATTATCTAGAATCATCATTCAATGGAATTAAAAAACATCAAGATGAAGGATTTCCATGATAGACCCAAAGATAAATGAGCATGAAGAGCATGTATCAAATAAAGCAGATACCAATGTAGCGGCCAGTATTATCATACCTATCATTATAGGATTTCTTTACCCTGACTCATAATGTGTAGTTTCTACTTAATATATAGTTCCTGATTCCTAGCCTTGAGCAATAACCTGAATACATAGAAGGGGTCTAGTTAGATAGTGCTACATATCCTGAGTATGAACTCTTTAACCAAATCTACAGTATCAACCGATACATATAGTGTTATTCCAGCTCATGACCTGGGTGAATCCTGAAAATATTACTCAATAATACATATTCACTATGGATTATCTTCCACTAGGATCATATAGAATGTATTTGTAGAGTCTATAAAGATGGACCATTTTTTGTCATCACTACACATTATTGGTTCTCAGTCATGTGGAGCCTTTAAGTGACCCTATCTCTCACAAAAATGGAAGACAACTGAACTACCAGTGTGAATATCATTGATACCATTTCTCTATCAAGAACCCTATAGTTGAAAATTTTTAGCACTAGATTAACTACCAATTCATATAGAAGAACCCTCAAGCAATGTACATTCAACTTCCAAGAAGATGCACTTGGTAATAAATATTTAGTTCACTATATCTTAAATGGAAGTAAATTGGAATATATTTACCTCTAATAAAATTAAATACTTCAGCCTATCCATAAAACTTTTCGTTTTGGATAACTCGACACTAGAAAAAGTCGGTGAAATGAAATGAGGTTCTATAAAAATATCTGGATAGTTGATAAAGGACATAGGGCCCTATTCTAGGTGCATGAAGTCTCTCACTCAATTATATCTAAACCTATGAGGAAATAAGTAATCATAGATTAAATATTGTAAATCTCCCCAACCCCTGCCTTGATGTAGAGCATTTGGGTCTAGCACATCCCACAGACACTTGGTACACTTCCAAAGCATACTAATGGTGAGATTAAACCTCCTTTATAGAGGTATCTTCATATACTCAATGATATATTATATCGACTCTATCCAAGATTCTATACCATGGGGATACCATCATGCTATATGGAAAACACTATTTAGGTTAATGAATAAATTTTAATTAATCCAATAATTTTTCTTTATAAGAACCACTGGCATAATCCCAATGATAATAGTCAGAGAAATAGTAATATATTGCAAGAAATGCGCATTGTAATTAAACATTGCATAGATTAAGGCATGACATATCAATCCAAATGTGCCTATAAACATGCATGTGACATAACCTCTTGTCCATATCAATCCAAGGGTAAAGATAAAATCAACAATGGATATAAAAGCCACAAATCATGTGAATCACCCAACAATGAAATTATTACACCTGTAATAGATATTATCTATAAAATACAATCACATCCAATGTAATTTGGATTTTTCCCAATACATGGGTCATATACTCTTAGAAAAAATATAATTATCAAATTTGAACATGTCCTAATCTAATGTATAAACATTACCAATCAATAAGACTCAAAAGAAATCTCTGATACCACTATGTGACATCCCATACCTTCCCCACTTATAATTAACTTAGCTCGGTTATCCACATGGACTAATGAATGACTCCACATATGCGAGAGGCTACCAACTAGCAACATGGACCTTGGGTGTGTTCATCTAGAGACTATTTTCTCAAGTCATAGTGGAGCATAAGCGTAAAATAGAGATAACAAAATAGTGGTAACAACATTGATAATATGAATCAACAAAAGTAAATTAAAAAAAATTATATACTGATGTGTAACAACAATATCAAATTTATAATCAAATGATGATTATATAATGAAACTATAAAAAATAGGTATAGTAAAACAATAGTATATTCTATACAAAAATAAATTGAAAGACCAAATGGATAAACTATAAAATCATTAAAAACCTAATCTTGGACCTCTTATCCTATCCACTATCATATCATATAATTCAAATATCCAACTTCAGACACTTTCCCTTTCCCCAACATGCATCCATGAAGTCTGAATGGGTACTAATTGGTAGCCTAGACAGGGTGTGAGTAAAACATTGTAGGTAAAAACAAATAGTTTTCATAAAAAATACAGTCTTTGATTATAAATATAGTAGTGTAATAGTAAGATGATAATCATAAGATTAAGAAACTAAAACAATAACCATCTCAATCATTGGTTCCTCATGGAGTTCCTAGCCGACCAAACCTTCATGGTCCTATGTATGATGTCTTTGAATAGGTAAAATATATGAATTAAGGTCCCAAGAAAATGGTAAATGTAACCATAAAATAGTAATAATTTTTGAGAATATAATGTTAAACTAATAAACCCTTGACCATAGTAGTCTAGGCCGCCTCACATAAATATCCATGTAGTGTAGGAAAAGGATCTCCGTATAATATGAGGTATACACCATTGTAATTTCACAATATAAATTCTTTTAACCAATTCCTTGGTGAAATTACAGTGAAAATCCTAGGAAAAGAAGGATTGAAGACCAAGGAGATGATCCAAGACATTGCATGTACAAAAAAAATGAAGCTCATTCCAAGGAGATGATCTAATGGATTCTAATTTTTGGACATAAAATGACTGAATCGTCGATACAACCCCAAGTCATTCATATAATTATAATACAAAGACTAAATAATGAGAAGGATATATCCCTTGGAAACCATGTCAATTAATGGAGGTGTCACCCATTGAGTTCTCAACATATTCAATCCGTAATATAATCATGGATCAAGTCTCACAACTCTTTTTATTGGAAAAAGTTGAATAATAGTTTTTCATTATTTATAAATAATCATATGCGATGTTTTAATCTATGAATGTTTACCATTCTATGTAATTCAAACATTTAAATCCCATTTATAAATGCCAATGGTTTATAAGGGTGTTATTACATTTTAATCGTGTTGAAAGAAAACAATAATGGACCAAGTGAAAAGTACATCCCATATTATATCACAATTATTCATTTATTATAACTTAATCCAATTCCCTCTTAAATGTTCCACCAACACAAGTAATGGGTTTCAAAGTCTCGTGTGCATAATGAATCACCCAAATGGGTGATCACTAATGAGGTTACAACCTCCAACATGTAAAATTGGTATCATAAGAGTTCTAGGTCATCAGTCCAAGAATTAATTTATCAAATTTGAAAATCAAAAGGAAACGGAAGAATATTTCGGCATGCGTTACAATAAAAGAAACTATAAATGGGTGATAAATTTAGGGAAACAATATAGACCACCAACAATTTGGTAGTAGAGGAATACTCATCTAGAATCAATCTCATATATTTTCTATAACATAATAAACTATAATAATAGATGAATACACTAAAAATAAGTCATATTAACTTGTAGAAAAATAATTCCATAGATGGAGTGATAAACCATGAAAGGAAGGTAATGAATTGAATAACATAAAATTTTCTAACCAACATGAATTATGTTGATGTAATAAAAGCTCTAATGAGGATGAGTCATTAATTCCAAAGATGATGTAATAGAGGATATCCATTGTGGTAGGAATGTTGTACATGGAGCGGAACAAAAAAAGGATGAGACGTTATATATTCTTAAAGAAAAATGAGTAATTTTACTCACTTTTAATGGTGAATCATTATTTGGAAACATCTTTTATCCAAAATATATTCTAAATATATGGATCCACATATTATGTGGAACTAAAGCTGCATGTAATTTTCACAATTTGGAAAAACATTGAGCATCGTATACACCCCTCTCTAATTTCTTGCAGAACCCCACATGAAAAAATTGCCTCCCATGTATTGTTAATCCAATCATACACCTCCTCTTAGTAGGCCACATGTTTGATTGGTATAGTTACTACTGACTATGCAGCAACTGTGTGCCTCGTGCAGTTTCTCTGAAAAAACTGAAGTTATGGGTTCAAAAAAGAACAATAAACTCTTGAACACTTCCTCAATAATTTAAATATAATTATGAGGATAAAAAATAAGACCCAACATAAAATTGAAAGGATATATACCTCATTAAAAACTGGTGATGATACAGATGAGGAGAGATTTATGAAGTGGATGCCTTGGACCCTGAGGCTCTAGGTATGATTAGAGGTATGATTTATATCTTCTCTACATTTTTGGCAGTGCTGATAGACATGAGTAAAATTGAATATTTTATTGATTCCTCTATTATATGAAACATAGTGATTTTGGTTGAGACTATGGCTCAACCCTTATACTTTGATACACTAACTACAGGGGATTCAAAAATTACACACTACTTCCAAAAGTGTGACATGACTTCGGGATAAGATAGATTCTTATGGTATCTTTTTATACAAGTGATGAGTCTTTTCCACATTATCTTATATATGGAACATCTATTCATAGTTCATTCCTTGATTTATTGTTTTAGGTGGAGGATGTGGTGAATTCATGTTAAAGTAATGATGTTTTCCATCGTGTTTGAGAAAAAACCTAGGAAAAGAAGTATGGTCCCATATATAGGACAATATAACTGATTTCTCATCAGTTGGATTTTATTACCCTCGAAGGAGTGGATCTTATGGTCTTTCACTTTCTCGCAATGTTGGCAGAGTATAAAGAAGTCCTTATTAAGGATGTTTTAGGCTTAGATCCCCACTGATAGATATACTTATGTATTGAATTAGACCCAAGTATGGTACCAATATTTATGCTAGTAAATCGGATGGCTCCCATAGAAATTTTTGAGATAATGGTATAGTTGGAGTACTTTAAAAGGAAGCATTTTATCAGACCTAGTGTGTCACCCTAGGTAGCCCCAATTTTTTTCACTAAAAATCTAGATGAGATCTTGTGTTTTTGTGTGGATTACTACTACATAATCTAGGTGAATTTGAAGAATAACAATCCACTATAGAGGATCAATGACCTTTATGATCTTTCAAAAGGGGTGAGATGTTTCAAAAATATTTTCCTCTGATTAGGTCATCACTAACTTTATGTAAGATATTTGAATATACTATATACAACATTCTGATATCACTATGGTAATTATGAGTTCTTGATGATTCCTTTTAGCATTATTAATGCATCAATTATTTTATGTTCCTCATTAACTATATCTTTCAGCATTTCTTAGAACGGTTCATGACAGTATTTATTAATGACATTCTGGTGTAGTCATCTACTAAGAAGGAGTATGAGTGAAACTTAAGGATATTCCTAGAAGTTATACAAGATAACAAGGTATATGGGATGCTATAGAATTCTCACTTCTAGATTCAAGTGGTCAACATTATATGATATTTCTTCTTAGAAAATTGTGTGGCAGTGGAGGCGGTTTAGGTTGAGGCAGTATTAGCTTGTGATCCACAAAAGAGTATACCCTAGATTCCTTGTGTTGGTAGGAAACAATAAAATATTAATGCCTAATTTCTTCTAGATATCATCACATTTAAGTTCTATGACCTAAAATTGGTATCCATTAGGGAGGCCTAAGAGGTTCCATGATAATTTTAAAAAGTTTTTTAATAGGTTTACCAACACCCCCATCTTGATACTACATGAAGAGAGGTTCGAGTACATAGGGTTATGGGATGCCTCAAGGACTATACATGGATTTTATCAAATGATGAGGTAGGTGGTCATTAACTATGGGTCATGATGGTTGAGGCCACTTGAGATGAACTACATAACCCATTATCTAGAGTTAAAAGTGACATTTTTAAACCTGAAATGTGTAAACACAATCTCATGGGTGAGTGGTTTAACATATATTCTAACCTCTACAGTCTCAAGAATATATTATAGTAGAAGTATTTTAACTTTATACATATGTGATGAAGAGAGATCCTCTAGGATTTTGACTTCTATATAGTATACAGTTTTAAAAAGGATAATGTGTTGGTATATTCTCTTAGAATGAGATATTGTTCATAATTGTTGGTCGAGCCATCAGAGAAGTTTGCCTTATTGTTGTTTCCCCTTACAGATCAGAATGGTGTATCTTATATCGCATTAACTTTTAATACCCCACAAATCTTAATTCATGTTAGGAAGGATGTGTATGGAGATACCAAAGTTGAGACATTGTGTAATTATGTATTCATTGAATATACCCCTAATGGATTCTCAGAAGGTAGGGATAATGCCATCATTTTTGATGGATGGACGACGATACTAGTGATGTTGTGTGAATAGGTTCTGATGGACTTTCATACATCCCCCTTAATGGTGCATCTTAGTGTGTGAAAGATATACCAAGACCTTCATAATTAGTTATGGAATCCAAGGATGAAGAATAATATTGTAATGATTTTCCCTTCATACCACACATGTTCGATGTATAAGGCTTATCACCATGTTCAAATGTGTTCAACTCAACACCTTGAGGTTCCAATGTGTAAGTAGGATGGTATATCTATAGACATTGTGATTGGTATACCATGACTATCTAGATTATATGATTCTACATAGGTAAGTATATATTGACTCCCCAAATCATCACACTCTCTAACTATCAGAGAGTAGAGTTCAGTAGAGAGATTGGGATGAATTTTTGTGTAAGAGATAGTCCATGTTCATGAATTTCTATCAATAGTAAACTCATACTATGATTCCCACTTCATGTCAGGATTATATAGATATATGTATGATTCCTTTTTGAATCATTTTAATTTGAGCATGGGGTTTCACCTCTAGACTAATATCTAGAGAGAGAAAACCAGCCATGTTCTGGAGGGTAGGATTTTGGATTTAATGTTGGAATTTTTACATAATTGTTAGGATCACCTACCCTTGGTGGAGTTTTCTTAAAAATATAGCTACCATTCCATTATTGGTATGAAACCATTTTAGACCTCGTATGGGAGGCCCTGTAAGTAACATCTATGTTGGACTGATCCATTTTTGTTAGGAATCGTCTGCCCAAAATTGGTGAGAGTACTGGAAAAGGATGTAAAGATCCTATAGGATAGGAAAAAATACTACCTTGATTTCATAGAAGTCTTATGCAGACAGATGATGGAGGCCTTTGGAATTCACATATAGAAACCACGTGTTCTTGAAGGTCTCAACTCAGCGTGGATTGTAGATATTTAGTTGGTGTAGAACGTTATCTCTTATATTAATCGTTCCTTTCCATATACTTCATAGGGTTGAAGATGTGGTGTATCACTTTTCCCAACCATTGTAGTTAGACCAGATACAAAATGTCTTCTATATGTCACAGTTGGGGTGGTATGTGAAAAACCCAACACTGGTTATCAAGTGGGGTGAGATGGACATCGATGATAGATCTTCCATTGTATAGTACCTAGTAGAGATCAAGGATTGATATTAAAAGATCCATAATGGGTGAGAGAATCCCATAGTGTGTGTTCAGTGGAAGCACATGAATCAACAAGAGAGAAACTTTGTGTGGGAAACCTGTGATCCCAATGCACTCATTTTTTTCGTTGGAGTTTTTTCTTTTGGGGTTAAAAAGATCAAAGGTGGGGAGAATTTAATGTTTCTCTTTATTCCATGTAAAAAATTCTAAAATATTAAGGAATATTTTTAGAACCAGGATCTAATATTACACAACATTATGAGGTCATAATATCCTCAGTGTTTATATAAAAAAATTAAACATATTAAATCATGAATGAAACATTTTTAGATATAGTGGAATAAATTTTGAATGGATTCTTGGATTGAATATATAATATTGTTATTGAATCTAAAATGGGGGTTTTACCTTAGGTGAGACAAACCTTAGAGTGCACTAGGTGCTTTGTTTGAGCATGATCATGGGTGGAATAATTAAAATATTTATTTATTTATTTATTTATTTATTGTCTATTATTCCCCCTTAACATAATATACTCTATAAATATTTATTTCTAAAAAATACCCTGGGTTAAACAAATAACCCATGAAATTGATAGAGGATTCATTTTAGGGGAATTGGAAGACATTGGGATAATAGACAAATGATTGATGTACTACAAGGAATGACAATAACAAATTGAATTTTAAGATATCACTAAATAATAAAATAAATATTCCTTCTTCAATTGAGATTGATCCTAACCGAATATAGGATGTTTTATATATATAATTATCCCCATTTATTTATCTCATGATGAACATGAATAAATTCTTTTAAGAGTTTGATTTACTGGTTGATCTTGTTTTGTGGATGTGGGTTTATCTTCCATGAAATGGGAATTTGATACTTCATAATTTGTTTCACTTCATTTATCATTCCTACGAAAAAAGATGGATTCCAATATGAACAATGTCCTAGGTTCATCCCTTATGTTTTGGTTTTATGTATTTCTGTCCCTATTATTCATGATATCATAATCGATATTCAGTTTCACTGGTATTTTGATAAATAACATGTAAATGATTTTTTCCCAATTGATCTTCATCACAACATATAATTACCATGGTTTTGGAATAGAGATCGATGGTGTGATTGAAATGAATATGGATGATAGAATATTATGTTTTTATTGAGAGATCTCTGATTGGGGGATTTGACATCTCGGTATGGTGGTGTGACAGGAATGGTGTCATGAGTAGATTAATGGCCAGATTTCATCCACCAATGAGAGCTTAAGAATGGTAATCTGTAGATTTGGGATCTGTTGTAATGATGGATTATGGAATCAGTGTCAATAGAGGAACAAGAATAAAACCCAAGATGAGTTTTTGGATTTTTGGAAAACCTTTCACTAGACAGTGTGTTCTCTAAATAACACACGTCTTGTGGACCCAGTTGTGGTGTCCAGGGTTCATGCATGAATTAAAATATCACACACCATGTTATTTTTGTCACACACCATGATACCCATGAATGGTGGTTAGGAATATACTCTTGGGTTACATGGGTACAGACCTTTCCAAGAACACATGCATGGCTAGAGTACATGTGCATAACCCAATACATGGAATTAGACAAGTACACACACATGACCAGTATAACACATGCACAATCCCAAGAACATGGGTATATACATATTTACAAAATCATATACTGGTGGAATAATAGGTTTTATCTCTAACTCCACATTCCATTTACCCCATCAGGACGAGTCGTGTATATTTAGGAGTGCATTTTTATTGAGTTATGAAGTCATGGGCAAACCCATGGTAGGCAAGACATGTTGTGTACCCCCGAGTACATGTTTTAGAATTTTATAGAGTAGTTTGAGTCCATATGTCTATTTAGTTTGGACCAGTATTTATTGAGTGTGTTCTTATTGTCCTTCCATGTGAGAGAAAAATGTGGCATTACATCATCAGAAAGGGCCCCTTTATGGGTTAGATTTAGATTGAGTTTTTATGAATCTATCGATGAAGACCAGGGACAAGATCCTCTATCATATCATCTACCCTATGTTAGAATTAAGGAATCATCATGACCAAATTAAATGAGAATATTATCCCATACTTAGTGGGTTATTTGAGATTTGTTTTATGTCATTCCTTATAGTCTTTGGGGTGATATTGTATCAATGTATTGATATCTTTAATGATCCAGTGGGTAATTCACAGATGAGTCCCGGTAAGAATGACCTATTAGATGACTGAAATTAGTGATAGCATGTATAGTGGAGTGGGTTCTCCTTGGAAAGTGTTACCATTAAACCTCGAGTAGAATCCTTTGGTTGGATGTATGGTTGAAACCACACGAAACTTGGAATTTTCTATGAGTTTATATGAAGTTTTGTTGTTCTTATTGGTGTGTCTCATGTCCTATTGATATTCCATATATTAAGTTGACTAATATATTCATTATTTTGTTTTGTTATTATTTTGGGGTCCTACTGGGTATTTTTATACTCACAAATGCATTATTTATTCACACACATATCATGTTTTATATAGAAAACAAGTCATTTTATAGTGTCATAGGAAGACAAAAACTAGGTAGAGAATAGTGTGCTAGATTGATCATGGTTTGACTAAATGTTTATTTGATAATAGTCCACACATCCGTTTTATATTAGAATCCTTTGTCACTTTCTATTGGATTCTATTAATCCCTTTATTCTTTCCATTATTTTTATTATTATATGATGTGGGATTGATTTTATACATGCATTATGGTATCAAATTTTTTGTATTTTCCTATTATAATTTCATGCTCATTTTTAGATAAATTTGTTTGTACATTTATTTAGGATGATCACATTCATGTGTGAGACATGAATGATCAGAAATGCACTCCAACCACTAGCCCAATGTAGGCAGGATTTGGGTGTCACACTTGGCTTGTCACTAGCTATGTGAGCCTCTGTGGTTCAGTTAATGATAGAAGGAATGGTGTTCGGTCTTAATGGATAATAATCAATGTCAAATAGAGGAAAATGAATCTATAACCATTTATCAGCTACATTAGATAATTTCAACATTTTGAATTTTATTTCCATGTTTTGTGGATGGACAAATATTTTCCTTGTCATGATGAAAATTTATGGGTGTGATTTGAGTTTTTTAAATATGGTAGGGGTACATGCGAGCCTCATTGAAGACATATTTAAGTATACTATGAGTGATGCCTGATAACCTATAGAAAATAAGATTGTGAAAAATGTGTTCTGATTGGATTCAAATCATAGGTGTCACTCTTTCCCAATTAGATATTCGAATATGTAAAATCTTGACTACCCATGTCAATTTTTTAAAAAAAATCTTACCAACTAAATTGGTATTGAGGAATAAGGTATGATGGAGAGATTATTCATATATTGATTATCCAGGAATAATAAGGAACCAAGAAATTCATGTTATATAAAGAAAATATCAATTAAAGAGTACTGGCCATTTGTTAGCGGAATGGAATTTTAAATGGGGTAATAATTATCAGAAAACTAAATTATAAATAACCATAAGAAATTCTATTAATTTAATATAATATAAGTATAGATGGGATAAATTAATGGTAAGAAATAAATTGTTTGAAAGCCCTGAATAAACAGGAATGGAATTTATGGAAATTTTCCCAAATTGAGTTGTTGTACTTGGAAGAAATATCGATGGAAATTTATAATGAAAATTTAAGATAAATTTAAATTAATGGAATCATCTAGTTCTCTATAAAAATAATTCTATGGAAGTAGGAATTGAATAACATCTAGTGAAGAGGAATTGGTCTAATTGAAGAGGAACGAGGCAACACTTCAGTAAATAAAGAATCAATATATCGATGGGAATTAGAGATCATATCTCTAATAAATAATATTACCTTAATCCTTATTCTTTCTATATTGTATTCCATATTTTACTACTCGTGTGTTCCTATATCATTTTCAAAAAGACTCTATGATAAATTCTAAATGGGAAATAAAATTTTTCTTTTATTCATCTCTTTAGTTTATTACTAAAACATTATTTTTTGGAGTTATTTTTTTCTAATATAAAGTGAAAATTTAATATTAATGAACCCTACTTAAACTCCATATAGATTGATGAATTCAGTTGTTGATAAATTACTGAAATAATTCCACCAAACACTAAAACCCTTGATAGATGGTGTTTATGATTCTTTGGATATTAGAGACCCTATTTCTAATCACATCTGCATAAAATAAAACAAATTTTACAACAACCGAATGGAACTTCCCCTACCCTTATCACATTTTCTTCTATTACATGTCCGTTCCCTTTATTCAACATCGTCTATTTACATTCATCTCTTTGCCAGTATTTAATAACATATTTCAAAAAAAACTACTATCATTAGTTTTTATATCTTTCTTGTAACGTAATATCTTTTCTTTTAGTTGTTTTTATTTTTTGGATTTACAGAAACATTATCTGGGGGTTTGACACTACTTGTTACTACCATGTTTTTTATTGGAAAATAATCAAACAATTTTAATATCTTAACAATAAGCTTCCAAAGGTGAAGGATTTTTGGATGATATTTTTGGGATTATAACCATCATATATTAGTAACAGGTAAACCAATTTGTTTAATAAAAATATTGTATATGTTGTGTCATAAATTTAAACTCATAAGGAAAGTATTATGAATTTGAATCCAACAAGGGATGAAATATGGATACTAAATACATATAACTAAAATTTTATTACCCCATTTCTTGACAATATTTATAAAAATTTTCCCACTAATCATAAATCCATCTATGAAATTTTATGATGGTTAGACGATAGAACAATTTTTTTATGTATTATCTTATCATGGTTACACAATTAATATATATACATTTTACAAAAATCAGAATAATTAATAAAATATAATTAAAATTAATGGAGTCACTGAAATTTGAAAAAAAATCATGTATATAGTGTTGAGAAAAATATAATTTATAAGAATATATCTAAATTTTAGATCATTTAAAAAATATGGGAGTTCGAATATACAACATTCCATGTGCTAATATTCTAATTCAGATGGGTAAATAATATGATTTATGTAAAATATAAATAATGAGGATATGTAATAATGATATTCAAAAAAGGAAAAAATATGTACCCTTAATAATAGTATTATAAGTAGTACATGATTTTTATACATGTGATCCTCCATATGAAAATTGGTGAATTATTCTTTTAGATAAAAAAGAAAATGTGGAATAAAATTTCAATTCATTGGTTGAAAATCATTTGCTTAGGATGTCCGAATAATTTCTTGATGGTCCAAGTGTAGATCATAATTTCTTTGTTATAGGTGATAATAGGGAGTGAATTTTGAAAATAAAAGGGATAAACACTTAAACCATTATAATTTCTATATTACATATATCTTTCTTTTAATATATAAATTTGTAGTTGATATATCTATTAAATATTTCATTATTTACATGTTTTTACTACAATTTGGATTGTTCATTTCATTCATTTATCGGTGGTCAAATAAATTAATTTGAAGATTTTGTAGCTACAACAAAGCATCTGGTGGAATCCAATTTTTTTTCAAATTAAATGGAAATAATATAAGGTATGTGAAGAATACTCCATATAAATTCAAATATATGTTTAATCATACATAACTTATAATTATTTTAAATACGATTCCCTTATCCAAAATTTTATTCTTGGTCTATACATAGTTTCCACATCTAAATTTTCTTATTGTTTCATTGAAAACCCAATCGAAGATCTATATAGACCTATAAATATGTGCTCCAGGAAATTATAATTGATTTTCTTGATATTACATGTGTTAGAGTGAGAAGAATAATATCTTCACATCATTCTTCATTGATCATAATATGAATTTCTAGCTCTCTCTTTCTTGGTTCTTGAGAGATGCAAGAAGATGAGAATTAGATTTATGGATTGAGTGAATGTTAGATAGTGTATCATATTCCAAAAATAATTTGTGAACCCCCTATGGTTAAAGTGGAATATTTTACTACATACAAACACACACTTGTTAAATAATATAGTTACAAAAATACCCTTGAACTTTTATTTAATATAAGTCACAGAACATGACATACATGATAAAATAATAATAGTATTACAATTATTTTACATTGCATTTTTTAATCAAATAAAATTTCTTAAATAAATAAATTAATATTTATTTAAATGATATAAAATTAAATATATTATTTCCACTAGATCAAAACTTGATCCATATTATTCGATAATACATAACAAACCAAAAATAATAAAAAATATTAGTTTAATAAAATAAATTTTTTGTTCGCTTGAATTGTGAATACATTTTTAATTTAATATATTCACATAACATGAATAAATTATTTATTTTAAAATATTCATTAAAAATGTGAGTAAATAAATATCGCATTCATAAACATGGACATAAATAAATATTAGATTAAATTCAAAACATTTATTCTAAACTCGAATATATCATGACTGAATTTTTATGATCAATATAAATTGAATAAATATTATTCCATATGTTGAGAATAAATTTATCCACAAACATGAATTTAATAAAAATTAATGATCTTTTCATATAAATAGTGTATTACTATCAATGCCCATTTCTCAATGCTAATATATCTAATTTTATTAATGTCCAAGATTAGTATCTAGAAACATATCAAGTCACCCAAAAATAAATAATTCATTATACAAACTGCAACAACATTTTTATAAATTCTACTAATGATTTCAATATCTTTGTTGACCGATATCAAATCAAAAAGGATACATCCATGGGTCATCTCTTTCGTGACGCAAATTTTTAAAATTATTTCCTTGAAAAATTTTAATAACATTTTTTAATGCGGTCCTAAGTGACTATTGTTTCAATATTCCATACTACTTGTGAATCGATGGATTCAAGGGTTTACAAAAATAAGGTTGAAGACCTGGGGTGTTTTAGGAAATGAACAAAGAACGATGGTCGGTGATGGACCAAATATTGACATATTGTGAAAAACCATATCATTGAGTTATAATGAATTACCCAATGGAATTAGAGTCGTACAACTTTGGCAATGTGAATAAAGGTGGAGTTAAAGACATGTTTCAGAAAGTTCCATGTCCTGTAGGTTCATAATTCATGACTACTCATCATGTCAACCTTTGGGAAACATTTTGTGTATTCTATGACATATGACGATAGGGTGTCACTCTTTTATAAATATTACATGTTATGTTACATCAAGTAAAACACATAATTTATATTGAACCCATGTAATTTCATGTGTAACTACCAATGTGATTTGATAGAGAGTTGCACCCACATGAAATGTAAATCATTATAAACATTGTATACATTGGGTCGAGTTTCTAAACATGTATTGGTGATACAGGGAACGAGATGGAATGAATTTACATAGAGAGTATTCTATAAAGAAACTATGTAAAAATTGGTATTACTCATTTTCAACATTCCGGATACATTGTATACTTTTGTAAGTTGTTGTATATAACTAACATGACTACTCAGCGTGTACCTAGAGTACATGCCCACCAACCTAAGGATCACTACAAATCATGTACCCCAAAACACATGATGTTTTCTTTTTATTTATACATATTATGTTATGGAAATACATGATAATATTTTATTGTACCATATAGATATTTTGAAATGGAAACACTATATTCAAATTCATACAAGATAATCCACATTGGTATTAAATGAACAAAAAAATGTTGTGTTTTAAAAATGATCATTATAACTGATCTGGTAAGTTGGAGGGTATGAATAGGCTTAACTAATTTATGAAATTAATGTAAATTTCCAACTCAGTATGATTTTATTGGAATATTCTTAAAAAATAATTACAGATTTTTCTTACAGAATTTACAGAATTTTTAGTAAAGTTTATTTTTTCTCTTAAAATATGCTTTTCTTAAACAAATGATTTTTCTTACATTTTTTGAGTGAAAACAGTAATTAAAATCTTGAAGTTTGAGAAAAATTATTTGAAAAAATTAATTTTAATTTTTAATTCATCATTTCAATATTATCTAAAAAATATTGTTTTGGACCTTTCTGAAAAAAATGATTTTTCACGGAATAGTGGAAAATTGTGATTTTTATTAAAAAATGTATATTTGTTGTTTTTACTAGGTAAAATTATGATTCGATTACTTTTAAAATTTTAATTTTAAAATAATATAATAATGGTTTCTAATTTTTTTTATACTAGGATATATTATAAAAGCATTTTATATTTAAAAAACACATTTTTCACAAAAAAATCATTTTTCATTGCATTTTTTCGGTTTAATTTCAAATTAAATTCTATAAAGTATTTGTTTTTATTATTCAAAAATGTATTCCATATTTAGTACCAGTGAGTCCATATTTTTTAAATAGTCTCCTTTTTTGAAAAAATGAATAGAAATCTTAGAAAAAAATTAGCATATTAAATTGTAAATTAGGAAATTAAAAGATAAAATATAATATAAAAGGATATAAAAATACCATAACACATGACTAAATCACAATTAATGATTATATATCAACCAAAATCATAAAATGGTCAAATTTATTTCATTTTTTAGCCACAAGAGTATGATTATGAACTTTATTTTATTTTATTTAAAGAAATGTCAAACATGTCAAAATCATGTTTTAAATTAGTGGAATATTTTTAATAAGGTGTTATCAAGAGGATATGTTTGGAAATAAGTATTATATTTAAACATAAAGGATTTATCTTAATCAAGGTAAATTATTTTTAATTTTTATGGAAGAAAGAATTATCTTAAATGCTTGGACAATAAATATATAATAATATTCAATTATTGGGAAAAAATAAATAGTAAGAAAAATATTAAAATAAATATAATTTGAGGTAATTAATGTGATACAAGAAATATTTAGATTAAATTGAAATGTTAGTGATGTATTAAAATAATGTAATCTAATTATAAGAAATATCTTGATGTTATTATTGTCAACATAATTAATAGAAAGAAAGTTGACATTATTCATATTTTATAATAAAAAATATTTTACTAAATCATATAAAAATCATATAAATAATATATTCTTCCAATTGATTATGAAAATGTTTTAAATATCATCTATGTTCAATTTTTTTTTATCATTTTTTATTTTATAGTATCCATATTAAACCACAATGGTTTAAAACTCATGTGGTCATGGTAAGAGTTAAAGGGGTTAAATAATGGTTAATACCAATAGATAAGGGTATAAATATATTAAAAACATGTCTAATTTTTATTAGATGGGAGAATTAAGACAAATAATCATATTTTATTTTAAATAACACACTTTGGAACAATTTTTAATTGAAAATTTATTTATATTAATTATATATTTTGAGAAATTCCAAGAGTATCCCTGCCCTCTCTTATAAAAGGATACCACTTCCTCTCATTTAATCAATCCTCAAACCCCCTTTGTTTTGAAAAAAACTACCAAAATACCTTCCAAGAATCCATCACCTGATTATAGCAGACTTATTTAGTTATAACACTATTCTAATTGGTATTTAGGTGTTAACAATAAAAGATTATCTGAAGAATAGGTATGGTTTTTAATCATGTGTTTTTTGTTTTTTATTTGACTGTACTATAATTTCATGGATCTTGATTTCATTAAATTTTGAAACAACAGATTTATCAAAATTTATAATCCATACTTATGGGTTTTAAGGACTTATATTATTTCATTATGGGTTTTTTAACAGCATTTCTAATAAGAGGTCATCTCTTAAGTTATGGGTTGATAATTGGACTAGATCTACATTTAGTGGAAACTTCTCACCTCTATAATCCTCTGTTTATTTATAATATCCATCACAAAATAATTTTAAATATCTCAACCACATCTATAGGATGTGTTTATAAACATTTTAAATGTATACACCTTTCCATCTTGCCTTGATGTTCTGGTTTGGGAGCTGGCCTAGAATTGTATATTGAGAAGTCAATTATTTTACCAACATGATACCAATGAAATAAATGCTGATTTTAAATAGATAAAATGTTTAAACAATGTCGGGATCAATCCCCCTTTCATTACTCATATCTTTACACTAGTGAATAATTTACTACACACAAAAAATTGTTTGATACTACTTGATGTCTCCCATTGTTCCTGGAGTTATATGTGAAACTAGCACAGGGAAGATTGAGAGAATATATTCCTATGTTTTGTGATTAAATTTTCACTATGGAAGGAGGTATTCTATATCTTCAATATATAGGGAATAATCAAAATGTTCCTAGTCTCACTTTTTCAATACTGCAATAGCATCACCCTTTCCACCCAAATACGTAATTATTTTCAAGTGGAAGTGTCTAAACTACTCTATAGTCTTTGTTTTGGTTTTAAGGAATTATTCCATAATGTCTATTCTTTCTATACTCAATTATAATTTATGATGATTATGGTTTCAGTCAGCAAGTCGAATGTGGTGCAGAACATTTGTTATGATAACATTTTATATGACTTCACTGTTTTTCTAAGATTGGTAAATTGTACAAATTATAAAACAATATTGGGAATTTCCATGGTTTTTGGCAGGATCCAATAAATAATTAAAATAAAATCAACTTAGATAATGCATCTAATGGGAACCCAGAACCCTCAGGGTGTGTCAAGGTATTTTTTGGTCATTATGAATACATCTAGGATGCTTGTATGACTCATGTAGAGTGACATAATCCCTTAACGTAGAGACACCAGAAGTCATTAAAGATGTTCCCTTTTCAAAATTAAATGGTTGGAAAACTCTATGGTTGGAGAGTGACTCCATTTATAATAGTAAATATATCTATAATGTTACACTATATATTTATAAGGCCCCAACCTTTATCCTTACTTAATCTTGAGTTATTACAATATTACACATTGAGGATCTTTTCAAGTTTTGAGTTTTAGAGAATTAGATCATAAAACTTGCATTAAATTCCACATTTAAACAAAGTGGTTACATAAAGGATAGTATTCATTTTTTTTCATCAACTGAAACATATTTAAAAATTCTGCATGGATTCTTTCTTGACACTTCCTTGACACTATCATCATATCATGTACCTTTCCCTTGACCTGTGAAAAACATTTCAAAAAAAACATGGGATGAGAATAAAAAGATCAGTAAGTGTTATAAAAATATGGAAAAGAAACATGACTTCATATATACATAAGAATGAAATCATACATTACCCATAAAACATAGTCACTTTAACATACCTCATCAAATCATGAATAAATCATAGAAATCATAAGACATAAGAGGTAACTTGAGGCATTCATAACATTCTTACGTAGGGATTAACCCTCTTGGTTGCGTTTGGAATACCCACCATAGTATATTCCCTAAATCTCTTCAGAGAAACCTTAACGTTTCACTCCTTCACATTAACCAATGCCATGTAGAGCTATATCGGGCTCACCCGCCATTATTTTATCATGGAACCACCCATCTTCATAATAATTCCCAAGAACCATAACATAATCGTATCACATAAAACATGCATAAAGGAAACATAAAATTTACACATGTCAATCACAAGATATAAATACAAAACATTGATATAAAAACATTAAGAAAACCATTTTCAATACCAAAATAAAAAAAAGTAAAACATGGTATTTATTTTTCTTTTAAAAAGAATGTATGGCTTGTAGAGGAAGCCGAAACTCAAATAATGGTCACGGCGGCGGAGAAGTCATTGTCGCCGCATACATATGACAAAAACATTCCCGTTTGTCGTTTACTAAAACGCTTCGTATAAAAAATATTTCTTTTTGGATAAACGTAAAAGTCAAAGGGGTTTATACACCGTATAAAAGAAAGTTGTGTATAAAACAAAATATGCCTCAATGAATGGAGATTGAGACGAAGTCCCATACAAAGACGGTATCCTTGGTTTAAGGATAAATCGATTACATAATTATGTGTGACTAACGAATAAACCAAATATAAGTGGATATTAAGTGTAAAACAATCAGAGGTTATTCACACATATTCATAGAATGAAATATTTAAGGAGTACAAGTTTATCCCAAAGAATCAAATTTGGGTTAAGAAGTTTCCTTACAAAAATTCGAAAGCCTAACGGCGTCAATACAAAATACAGAAAATGGGTTGATGAGAGATAAAAAGGGTATCTCATCACATGGACCTAAAATTTAAATCAATAAGGATATAGAATAACATATCCCAATATAATAGTATGTGAATTAAAATACATAACAAAAGATGTCTTTTAAAAAGATGAGGGCGAAAGGTTCCCTTACCGACATGGGTATCTTTCGAAACATACACCCCGTGAAAGAAGGACAATACAAAATTATTGTAAATACTCATAAATGAAAATATATTACACAATGAGTAGAATAATTGGCAGTACATACACCACTAAAAGAAAATTGTGGCAAATGTAGCATAAATCTCACGGGAATAAAAGTGTGATGAAAAATCCCTTACGAAAACTCGGCAGCCTAACGACGCCACTTAAAACATACAAAAATGGATTGATGAGATCAAATAGGGTCTCTCATCATATTAACATAAATTTTAAAGAAAGAGGAATATAAAATAACATCCCCCAACATAACATATAGGAGATTAAAATAAGTGACATAAAGGAGAGTACTTAAAAAGAAAGAGAGAGGTTAGATCTCTTACGAAAATTCGGCAGCCTAACGGCGCCATGCAAAACATCCAAAATGGATTGATGAGAGAGAATATGGTCTCTCATAATATGAACATAAAAATTATAGTAAGAGTAATATAAAATAACATCCCAATAACAAGAAAGATGATCTTTAAAAGGAATGACAAGAAAGAGTGTACTTAAAAAGAAAGAGAGGAGTAGGATCCCTTACCTCGGGTCCGACTTGACTCGATCGTTCTTTAATCTCCTGAATAATAAACTTGAGTTAATTTCTACTTACTTAAGAACATTTTTCAAGTTCATTATTCCTTTTATATCACTTATTACCATGTTATGAACACTATGTTATTATTTAAGCTAATAATGGTTGTTTTAACGATGATTGGTACTTGAGTCAAAAATAAACTCTTTATAGTTACAAGTTGTTAATGTGGTAAAATATCCATTATATATAGAATTGTATTCATGATGTAGATATAATATATATCATATATATCCAGTATATTGATGCATTTATAATATTACATAACATTTAGAGTTAAGAAATAAAATGCACTGTTCCTAGGGACGGTAAGCCGTACGTACGCATGAACGCTACTTCCATTTCTATTTCATACTTAATGGAATTAAAACATAATGATACATAATAGTATTCTAATTACAGTATGGTATCATATATAATATCATTAAATATATCCTTTATACATACCACATATGGTATTAACAAATCAAATCACTTTGAGGGGGCGGTAGTCCGCACTTCCTAAAATGAAGATATCGCGTATACCCATAATGGAATCCATAAAGGTATGCTATAAATGAAAAATACAGAAGCTTAAGGAAAACATAAAAATATTATATATAATATATAAATATAGTGACATCTTAATGGCCACCATGAAAGGTGTTAAGAGAAGATTGAACAATCATCGTTTCGTGAGGCAGTAATTCGCCATCCACAGAAACAGTATGTTCTTTAACCATTAGACGAAGGTGTGTTTAAGTGTAGCTAGAATCCTTAACATAACAACATCCTACTATATTGAAGAAACTTTTTTTACAAAAGAATGGAATAAAAAGATTTTAGGTGGGTGGAGAATCAAAACAAAACAAAAGGAGTCAAGTGAAGACATTACCTTAAAATCGGGTAACTCCTTTTGGTTTGAGCTGAAAGGATTCCATGGGAAGACTTCTGCCCAATGTGAGGCTTCAAGGATTTATAGAGGGATTTGGAGAGACAAAATGGGCAGGGGTTGTCCGAGCCAAAGGCTTTGTAAGTGTGGGTAAGGAGGTAGAGGTGGGGGCCTTTTATAAGAGGAGAGGAGGGCAATCTTGGAAAGTAATGAAATGTTACTTTATTTTAGAAGGAGTTTCGGATTTTAATGGTCCCACATTTATTTTTTTTTGATAAGGTGATAAGAGTTCTAAATAAACCCATACAATAGGTTTTTGACATGTGTAGGTCTTAGATTTTACATTATCGTTCCATTTTATTTAAATCGTTAAATAATGAGGTCATCGATGCATCATCATGATGCCATAAATAATTTAATTTATTTAAGGTCTAAAAATTATAAAAAAATACTATGATGTAGGAATTATTTTTAGCTTTCCAATGACTATTTATATTCAAACATCTGACTTGTATAACCCCATGTAAAAAATGTTTAGTAAAACATTTCATGTTTGTGTCATTTTTACTTTAACATTAATTAAAAAGGTATTTATGTCATTTTCCAACCAAAGTGGCTCCATGGGATCCCTAAGTTGACCCATGGATTTTATTGGTCGGCCATGACTCATCCAAGAGGGTAGGACATGTGTCTCGGTCATTTCATATTATTAAAACATTATTTTTACCTTAAACTACACTAATTACCTCTAATCGCGATTAAAAACTTAATAAGTTACTATTCACCAAAAAATTATTTTAATCCCATTGAACCACATTTTACTTCTTAATGACAACAATGTATGTTGGATTTTTGAAATTAAAAACCCAAAGGTGGCAAATTCTCATTTAAACAGAAAATCAGTTTTTATAAGTACCACTTTGTGGTTTCACTATTCATCAAAAATTGAAGTTTTTCAGAAAATTACCAAAAATTCACCCTAAGATATATTTGATATTCCGAATTCAAAAATGATTTCTATTTTAAAAAATTAATAAGATATAAGTTACATTAATTAATTTAATAATTAATTCTCGCTGTCAGAACAAATAGCGTATTTTTATGAAACAATATATATCAAAAGATTGACCCTAGTTTAAGTCAAATTTCAAAGTAAAATTAATTCCAATGACCTCTATTTGATTAAATGGTAAAAATATTTTCTAATTTCAGTTTAAAACTAATTAATAATATAATCTAATCATATATATAAATTATATTAAAAAGAGATTTTGAATTAAAATACAACATTTTTCACTATTCATTAAAAATTGAACTTTTTCGGAAAAATACCAAAAATTTACAAAATGTAAATTTTAATGTCCCAATTCTAAAGAAGAATTTTATTTTTTCAAATATAACACATAAAATTTTCAAAAAGTGTATTTAAAAGATATTCGCCATCAAAAGGCGGTTAATTGATCTTTTAAAGAATATTGGAATGTTTACGCTTAAAATTGGATTCATTCGCATTTTTAATCCTATAAAATTTATTGTAAAGAGTAAAAATATTTTACAAACATATATAATTATTTTTTAGTTAGTTATATTCATTCCTGCCATTACAACGGCTAGGCGTTAACTACCATTTAAAATAATATTATTTTATTATTAGAGTGCAACGCAAGATTCCCAAGAAACTCGTTGTTGCGTATTGGGTACGCCATCGTTCATAGCATCCCCTTTAAAGTAATATTAATATTTTATTCACAAATATGGATAAATATTAAAATGCCATATTCTTTATTTACCTGGGGTGTTACATCCTTCCCCCATTTTGGGAATTGCGTCCTCGCAATTTTTAAAATTGGGGTTGGAAACTTCATTGAAAATCCCACATCGAAACAAGAGTCAGTAAAACAATCACTTTAAAATAAAGAAAGATAAGTACAAAGGTCACCCGAGTTAACCCATACTAGGATTCAAAGTATGAAAATATGGACATGGAGGAAAAAACAAAGGGTCATGTTCTAATGGAGAGTGATAGTAAACATGTCTAGAAGCAAGTTAACCATATGAAAATCACAAACTTGTGATGTATTAAATGGTATTCGATTCCCCAGTAGGAAAAGATAACAGACAACATTTTTTTTAAGTTATTATTCATTGATGAATTTATATTTGAGCTTAACTAAATTATAATGAAACATACCTAGTTGTCATGTTGACTTTCAACTTTTACTAGATTTCTTACACAAACTCATATTATCCCCAAAATACGAGTATTTAGGAAGACTTGTTCACATTAAGAGTACTATAATCAACTTCTAGAGGATCACCTAATCCACAAAAGAGAGTTATATACTTCCCATATCTTTAGACCTTAACCAAAACCAAAACCAAAAAGGTTAGTACCAGATCAGATAATACACAAAAAGGATAATCCATTAAAAAAATCTATTCTTAATCTCCAAAATTTATCAATCAATACCCAAAGTTCAAAAAAGACCATTCAATAAAAAAATTGTCCATAAAATACTTCAAATTAAACCAAAATAATATTGAATCCAAAATATTTGAAGGATTTATTCACATAGTCTTCCAAGTTAAATCGTAACATTTATCTCCAAACAACATCAGTTTCTCCTAAAGTCTCATATTGAAAAGTAATTAACCTAATCACATATACTCCATGATAGGTTAAAAAATTTACATAGATAATCCAAAATCATCTTACTCTTAATTCATAAAATCATCTAACTAAAATGAATTAGTCAAACTAACCAGGGACTTCACGTAGTACAGTGGTAGGTGATAAATACCAGTCGCACATTGGTTATTGGTTCGATTCCCGCAGCTTTGTCTTGCGCGACGGGTTGTCACACGGTCTGCTTGTTGTCCTTTTTCCAAAACTATATAATTCTTAAAACATTCCCCAAAATGAGATAAAATCTTCAAAGAAATCATAAAATATTTTAACCTCAAGTTTATCTCATACATTTCGTTTTCCATCATAACATATAATAACCCATAATTACCTCAAATGTAAGGATCATATAAACCCTAATGGTTACCTTTATAATTATTACCTGAACTTCCACATTGATTGGTCATCTCATACATGATGCATTACAGAACATAGCAAGGTTCAAGTGGATGATCATGACTCCTTGATAGTTGGTTTAGAACAACCACGAGTTTCCTCATTGAATACCCCATTTCATCCAATCTCTTAATCAGAGAACCACCATAGTTTTCTTCAAACCTATTGTCACTTTTGTGCCTACTAGATCCATCCATTCACTGAAAATAGAAATGTAAGTGTGAGTATATCAACAAAACCATCATGTACTAATGAGGAAGATAAACACTAACATATACATACTCATTCACTTTATCTAAAACTAGAACTCTTTCTGAAATCCTAACCATTATGGTAATGTCACTTATGCATAGAGAATACCCTAACCTCTAAAATTATCTAAACCGACCTCTGATACCAACATTAAGGTCCCAGCCTTAAACCTTACTTAATCTTGAGTTATTACAAGATTACACATTGAGGATCTTTTCAGGTTTAGAGTTTTAGATAATTAGATCATAAAACATTCATTACATTCCACATTTAAACAAAGTGGTTACATAAAAGATAGTATTCATTTTTTCCCATCAATGGAAACATATTTAAAAATAAAGCATGGATTCTTTCATGACACTTCCTTGACACTATCATCATATCATGTACCTTTCCCTTTACCTGTGAAAAACATTTCAAAAAAAACTTGGGATGAGCATAAAAATCTTAGTAAGGGTTCTAAAAATATGGAAAAGAAACATGAGTTCATATATACATAAAAATGAAATCATACTTTACCCATAAAACATAGGCACGTTAACATACCTCATCAAATCATGAATAAATCACAGAAATTATAAGACATAAAATGTAACATCAGGCATTCATAACATTCTTATGTAGGGAGTAACCCTCTTGGTTACGTTTGAAATACCCACCATAGTATATTCCCTAAATATCTTTAGAGAAACCTTAACGTTTCACTCATTCGTGTTACCCAATGCATTGGAGAGCTATATCGGGCTCACCCGCCCTTAGTTCATCACGAAACCACCCATCTTCATAATAATTCCCAAGAACCATAACATAATCTTATCACATAAAACATGCATAAAGGAAACATAACATTTCCACTTTTCAATCACAAGATATCAATACAACACATTGATATAAAAACATTATGAAAACCATTTTCAATACCAAAATAAAATAAAAGTAAAACATGATATTTATTTTTCTTTTAAAAAGAAGGTATGACTTGTAGAGGAAGCCGAAACTCAAATAATGGTTACGGCGGTGAAAAAGTCGTTGTCGCCGCATCTGTACGACAAAAACATTCCCTTTTGTCGTTCACTAAAATGCTTCATATAAAAAATATTCCTTTTTGGATAAATGTAAAAGTCAAAGGGGTTTATACACCGTATAAAAGAACGTTGCGTATAAAAAAATATGCCTCGATGAATGGAGATTGAGACGAAGTCCCATACAAAGACGGTATCCTTGGTTTAAGGATAAATCAATTACATAATTATGTGTGACAAACGAATACACCAAATATAAGTGGATATTAAGTGTAAAAAAAATCAGAGGTTATTCACACATATTCATAGAATGACATATTCATGGAGTATAGGTTTATCCCAAATAATCAAATTTGGGTTAAGAAGTTTCCTTAAAAAAATTCGACAGCCTAACGGCATCACTACAAAATACAGAAAATGAGTTGATGAGAGATAAAAAGGGTATATAATCACATGGACATAAAATTTAAATCAATAAGGATATAGTAGAACATATCCCAACATAATAGTATGTTAATTAAAAGACATAACAAAAGAAGTCTTTTAAAAAGAGGAGGGTGAAAGGTTCCCTTACCGACATGGGTATCTTTCGAAACATACACCCCGTGAAAGAAGGACAATACAACATTGATGTAAATACTCATAAATGAGAATATATTAAAAAATTAGTAATATAATAGGCAGTACATACACCACTCAAAGAAAATTGTGGCAAATGTAGCATAAATCTCACTGGAGCAAAAGTTAGATGAAAAAGCCCTTACGAAAACTCAGCATCCTAACGGCACCACTTAAAACTTACAAAAATGGATTGATGGGATAAAATAGGTTCTCTCATCATATTAACATAAAGTTTACTGAAATAGTAATATAAAATATCATCTCCCAACATAACAAAGAGGAGCATAAAATAATTGACATAAAGGAGAGTACTTAAAAAGAAAGAGAGAGGTTAGATCTCTTACGAAAATTCAGTATCCTAACAGCGCCACTCAAAACTTCCAAAATGGATTGATGAGAGAGAATAGGGTCTCTCATAATATGAACATAAAAATTACAGTAAGAATAATATAAAATAAAATCCCAATAACAATAAAGATGAGTTTTAAAAGGAATGACATAAAAGAGTGTACTTAAAAAGAAAGAGAGGACTAGGATCCCTTACCTCGGGTCTGACTTGACTTGATCGTTCTTTAATCTCCTGAATAATAAGCTTGAGTTAATTTCAACTTCCTTAAGAACCTTTTTCAAGTTAATTATTCCTTTTATATCACTTATTACCATGTCATGAACACTATGTTATTATTTAAGCTAATAATGGTTGTTTTAACGATCACTGGTACTTGAGTCAAAAATAAACTCTTTATAATTACAAGTTGTTCATGTGGTAAAAATATCCATTATATCCAGAATTGTATTCATGATGTAGATATAATATATATCATATATATCCAGTATATTCATGCATTTATAATATTACATAACATTTAGTGTTAAGAAATGAAATGCACCGTTCTTTGAGACGGTAAGCCGTACGTACGGATGAACGCTACTTCCATTTCTATTTCATATTTAATGGAATTAAAACATAATGATACATAATAGTATTTTAATTCCAGTATGGTATAATATATAATATCATTAAATATATCCTTTATACATACCACATATAGTATTAACGAATCAAATCTCCTTGAGGGGGTGATAGTCTGCACTTCCTAAAATGAAGATATCGCGTATACCCATAATGGATGCCATAAAGGTATGCCATAAATGAAAAATACATACGATTAAGGAAAACATAAAAATATTATATATCATATATAAATATAGTGACATCTTAATGGCCACCATGAAAGGTGTTAAGAGAATATTGAACAATCATCGTTTCATGAGGCAGTAATTCGCCATCCACAGAAACAGTATGTTCTTTAACCATTAGACGAAGGTGTGTGTAAGTGTAGCTAGAATCCTTAACATACAGCATCCTAGTTTATTGAATATACGGGTTTTGTTACATAATAATGTAATAAAAAGAGTTTATGGGGGTGGAGAATAAAAATAAATCAAAAGGACACATGTGAAGAGATTACCTTAAAATCTGGTAACTCCCTTTTGTTTGAGCTCAAAGGCTTCTTTGGGAAGACTTCTGCCCAAAGTGAGGCTTCAAGGAGTTATAGAGGGATTTGGAGAGATAAAATGGGCAGGGTTTGGCCAAGCCAAAGGCTTTGGAAGTGTGGGTATGGAGGTAGAGGTGGGGGCCTTTTATAAAAGGAGAGGAGAGGCACTCTTGGAAAGTAAAGAAATGTTACTTTATTTTAGAATGAGTTTCAGATTTTAATTGTCCCACATTGATGTGTTTCGAGGGTAAGGTGATAAGGATTGTAAATACACCCATCCAATAGGTTTTGTACATGTTTAGGTCTTAGAGTTTACATTATCTTTCCATTTTATTAAAATCGTGAAATAATGAGGTCATCGTTGCATCATGATGATGTCATAAATAATTTGATTCATTTAATGTCTAAAAATAATAATAAAAATACTATGATGTATGAAATCGTTTTATCTTTCCAATGACTATTTATAGTCAAAAATATGACTCGTATAACCCCATGTAAAAATTGTTTTAGTAAAACATCTCATGTTTGTGTCATTTTTACTTTAACATTAAATAAAAAGGTATTTATGTCATTTTCCAACCAAAGTGGCTCCATGGGGTCCCCACATTGACCCATGTATTTTTTGGGTCGGCCATGACTCATCCAATGAGGGTAGGACATGTGTCTAGGTCATTTCATATTATTAAAACATTATTTTTACCTTAAACTACACTAATTACCCCTAATCACGATTAAAAACTTAATAAGTTACTATTCACCAAAAAAATTATTTTAATCCCATTGAACCAAATTTTACTTCTTAATGACAACCATGTATGTAGGATTTTTGAAATTCAAAACACAAAGGTGGATAAATGTCATTTAAACGGAAAATCAGTTTTTATAAGTACCACTTAGTGGTTTCACTATTCATCAAAAATTGATGTTTTTCAGAAAATTACCAAAAATTCACCCTAAGGTATATTTGATACTCTGAATTCAAAATTTATTTATATTTTAAAAAATTCATAACATATAAGTTACATTAATTAATTTAATAATTAATTCCTGCTGTCAGAACAAATAGCTTGTTTTTTATGAAACAATATATATCAAAAGATTGACACTAGTTTAAGTCAAATTTAAAAGTGAAATTAATTCTAATGATAACTATTTGATTAAATAGTAAACATATATTCTAATTTCTCTTAAAAACCATTTCAAAAGATAATCTAATCATATAAATAAATTAGATTAAAATGAGGTTTTGAATTAAAATACAACATTTTTCACTATTCATTAAAAATTGAACTTTTTCGGAAAAATACCAAAACATTACACAAAGTAAATTTTGATGTCCTGATTCTAAAGAAGAATTTTATTTTGTCAAATATAACAAATAAAATTGTCAAAAAGTGGATTTAAAAGAGGTTCTCCATCAAAAGGCGGTTAATCGACCTTTTAAAGAATATTGGAATGTTTATGCTTAAAATTGGATTCATTCGCATTTTTAATCCTATAACATTTATTGTAAAGAGTAAAAATATTTGAAAAACATATATAATTATTTTTTTAGTTAGTTGTTTTCATTCCCGCCATTACAACGGCTAGGCGTTAACTACCATTTAAAATAATATTATTTTATTATTAGAGTGCAACGCAAGATTCCCAAGAAACTCATTGTTGCGTATTGGGTACTCCATCGTGCATAGCATCCCCTTTAAAGTAATATTAATATTTTATTCACAAATATGGATAAATATGAAAATGTCATATTCTTTATTTACCCAGGTTGTTACAATATTTCTTGGAGAATCATGGTATAGTGGATAGAGTATATGGATTTCCTCATGAGAATCTATTTCATTTCAATGCATCACCTACTACTGGCCAACCTGATGCCCTATTTTGTATGACATTTAATGTTTAGTTAAAAATGCATGGATTTATAATAAGTTGATTTTGGTAACATGAATTTTATTGATTAGATATACATAGTGTTTGGAAAATGATTTGTTGATCAAGTGATTAATGTTTTTTATATGAATATAATTATAATATTTAGGAATAATATACGAAAATGATAAATAGTGTATTATGGTATTTTATTTTATAAAGAAAGGATAAATTATCATATATGTGATTTTATAGTGATTTGGGTTATTTAAGGAAATGATTATAATATATTGGAGATTATGTGATTAGGGAAATTACATTTTTGTTTCTTACTTTAATAGCCATTGATTTGAATTGGAGATAAATGCTAAATTTATATTAGAAGACCATGGGATCAAATCCATCTGATTTTTTGGTTTCAATATTAGGTTGATATATTTTTAGGACATTCATTGATAGTTTTTTATTGAATGATTAATGTTGATCATTGGATATTACCATTGAAATTTGGAGATTAAATTAATTTTTCATCATATAATGGTATATCATTTTTGGAGAAGTATATATTATCATAAACATTTTGGTTTTGGTTAATTTATAAAGATAAGAGGAATGAACAGTTATTATTTTATGGATTTTTTGATCTATAAAAGTCAATTTCCAACCTTTATGGATGAAAATTTCCTACACATCATTTGGAGTAAAATATGAGTTTGTCTGGAATTTTTATTAATATTTTCTATGATGTGTGTTTTCAGTAATGGATGTTTTTAAAATTCAAGCCCTGGTTACCAAGACCAAGATTAAAATTCCAAGGATGTAATTTCTAAACTGGTGGGTGAGAATTTCGTATCCCTATATTTTTAAAAGGAAACAATGTGTTCAATGGTGTACATGATATGCTACACTGATATAAAATGGAAAAATAAATATTGTGAAATAAATTTGACCATTATAAACTATCCATTAAATTGGTGGGTATGAATATGAATAAATAAATTATGAAATGAATATAAATTTAAAATTCATTTTATTGAATTAGTAAATTCTTAGAATATAGTCACACAATTTTTAGTAGTAATTTTATCCTCCAAAAAATATGTTTCCATAAAAAGTTGGTTTTGTTTCATTTTTTGATAGAATATTGTAATTAATTTCTAGAAGTTTTAAAAAATTTATTTTGAAAATGAATTTACGTTTTTTATTCCACATTACAATATTATTGTAAAATTAATTTTTGAGAATTTTCTAAAAATATTTAATTTTTGAGGAATAGTGAAAAATACTAATTTTTATTGAAAGCAATATTTTATTTTAATTTTTTTACCATGTAAATTTATGATCAGGATTAGTTTTAAAATTTTAAATTTTAAATAATATAATTAAGGTAATTAAAATTTATTTTATACTATACTATTGTATAAAAACATTTAATATTTAAAAAGGGTCTTTTTCATAAAAACACTTTTTCATTTTGTTTTGCAAGTTTATTTTAGAAAAAGATTGAAACATCAATGATTTTAATTTTGGAAAATTGATTCCATTTTAATTATTATTGGGTCCAAATTTAGAAAATAGTCCCAATTTTTATTTTTTGGACAACATGAATAGTATCTTTTGTAATTTTGGTGACCATTTTAAAGGTTAATCTGGTAACTAATGGTTAAAAATAAAATTACAAACACAATAAAATCACCTCAAAAATTGATTAAATTTTATTGAATGATAATATCTTGACCATAATCAGACAATTGTCTAATTTATATCTTTCTGGGGCCACATGGATAATATTATGACCTACATAGTATTTTAATTAAAGAAATGTTAAGAATATCACACTTTTGTTTTAAAAAAGTTTCATATTTTTAATATATTATTATCCTAAGGATATGTTAAACAATAAATATTATTTTAAAATATAATGGATTTATATTCATCATGGTGATTAATTTTTAACATTTAGTGAAGAAATAATTACCTAAAATGATTACACAATGCAAGTGTAGTAATTAATCAATTATATAAAAAATCAAATAAATGAAATTAAAAATAGAAAAATTAATATAATTTTAAATAATTAAGGTGGTAAATAGTTTTCTTGGATGATCTTCACATGTTAGTTATTTATTAAAATATTTTTTTCCAATTATAAGTGTTATCTTCATATTATTAATATCAATTAGAAATAGTTGTAAAAATTTACATTATTGATAATTTATAATAAACAAATTTTATTAAATTATATAAAATTAATAATAGTATTCAATTTAGTAAATTGATTATAATAATGTTCAAAATACCAAACATTTTCCATTTTCTTATCACTTTTAATTTTATACAAACCATATTAACCTTCAAAGTTTAAAAATTCGAGGTGTCATGGTAAGAGTTGAATGTGTTAAGTAAGGGTTAAAACAAAAATGTAAGGGTCAAAATATTGAAAAAAATTATCTGATTTTTATACGATGTGGGTATTTATACACATAATCAACTTAGATTAAAAATAAATCACTTTATAATTGGAAATTAATTTGTATTATTTTAATATTTTGTGAAATTCCAAGAGTGCCCCTCCCGTCTCTTATAAAAGGACACATTTTCTTCTCATTTCATCAAAAATAAAAAACCCTTTCAAATCATAAAATACCTTAAAAACTACATTAATTCAATCCATATCCTCTTTATTTAGTTCTTATTTTATAAATAACATCATTCTTTTTTTTCTTATGTTGTTAATAAAAAGGGGATTTTCCAAAGAAGATGTTTGTTTTATCGAACATTTATGTTTTGTCTATTTTACATGATCCTACAAACATCTTATACTATAATAAAATAATATATACAGTATCCTTCATATAATTAAATGTTATAATTTTAGTTTCATGACCCATTTCCATCTTTTTTTATATAAAAAGGGAAAATAATTAATCATTTGTGTGTATGGAGAACTACCGATTCGCAAAGCGATGTAATTTGTTTCCCAGCACCATATATCAAGACTAGTTATAATTATGTAATTATTATTTATATATTATATTCATGACATAATAATAATTATTTTAAATTTATATATTATTTATAATCTTACATTTTCATGCACATAAAAATGGAAAATTCATTCGCGAATACGTGTGGATTACCACCTCCATCAAGCAATATGATTCTTTTTTCATCCTCACATCACATTGATGATGTATATATGTATATTTGAATAATTTAAATGATATATATCATATTTTTATCATTATATAATGATAAAATAATATTTACCTTCATTCCATACTGATCATTGAAAATTTAAATGTTACTCATGGGTAAGTAAGCCCTACCATCTCCATGATTGTAATGTAGTTCATTTTTCATAACCATATGTAATTGTGGAATTTGACACAATATTATATGTCTAAAAATTATAATTATGTTTTAAATATTATTTTTTATATGATGTAATGTTTATATATTGGACCATAGTCAAACTTCCAAATTCATTATCGACTAGTGAACTGAATATCATCAAAACATCTGACTTGTGATAAAATCATTAAGTATTTAAATGTAAAATCATAATAAGTTATAAAAAATGAATAATAAACATTAAATTTGTTCTAGTAAAGTATAAAATTTTCATATTATTATTTTTCTGAAACATAAAGAATATACGTGATGTGTTAGACTAGAGGCATGGTACTTTCTTTTTGAAATCCTTCTTTAGGGTTCCTCTTTCATTTCCTTAGAAAAATTAAAAAAGGAATGTTATTTTAAATTTTATAGAAGTTACAGATTTTAACACATTTATAATTCCTAAATTATTTTAATTTTAATTTATGATTATACATGGTAATTTTATAATAAATGTTTTTCCATTGTATGTATGATGTTTTCCTAAAAATATGTGAATTAAAAATAAAAAAGTTATTTTCCTTAAGAATATTTTTATGACGCCAGAATTAGTTTTTCATGATTATGATATTTTTTTGTATTTTTTTTATAATTATGGTTTTCTACATTATAAACCAACGATGGGTGGTTCTGTGGTCAACCAAGGATGAGTGGTTATGTTATAACCTCAAATGCATTGGGTATACTGGAGATTGATGACGATTATATAGGTTTTCCATATATGAGTGAGAGATAACCAATTTAGATTATCCTAAATGATAATATTTGGGAATATAATGTGATTTTTATTACAATATTAACTTTGATGGAAAATCATGAGTAGCTATGATGGTTACTCTATGTCAATGTTTTGAAGTTAACAGTGAAGGTCTTCCATGGGTAGTTGTGGTGGTTACTCCATTGATACCCCAAGTTTTCAACATGATTTATCTATATTTTAGAATTGATTTAAATGATTTATTTTAGTAAAATAGTCGGTATTTCCCAAAAAAAATTGATTTATTACATAAGATTAAATAATAATGTGGTAATGATAGGTATATTATAGATTTGTATATTTTTCACCAGACTAAGGGTTTTCTTTAATTGTATGACTGTTATTATGGTTTTTGTGCTCATACCACATATTAAAAAATCAAAATGTTTAATGAATTTTAAGGAAAATGATGAGATCATGATGAAAATAGTGATGATTTGTAATAAAAATAAATCATTTTTTATTTAAATGGATTTGGTTTAGCGGAAAAAAAAGATAATAATTATAAGTGTTCACTTGTAATGTATATCTTTACATTGTAATAAATTTTCCTAATTATCTAAAACAAATAAATTAAAATATACTCATGAATGTAAGAAAAATAATTCTAGACTAAAGTCACTAGAATATGTAATCATTAAGGTAGGGTCCCTAAATTTATCAAGAGACATACATACCAAGTACTCTACTAGATAGGTTGTGTACTAGGATATTCATATTATTTATATTAATTTATATCTTAAGTGATATTTTTGGATATAAAAGTAATCCTTTCTATTTATCATTCCACATAAAATGGTGTTCTATTATCCTCTTAGAAATATGAGGCTATTCATGTTACTGCATGACTATTTTTAGGATCGCAGAGATGCTGAGTCAATGATAGATTTATAGTGAGAAATTTAGAATTGATAAATAATTTACTACTCTTAGGGGTGTCAAGACATGATTCAATGTGTATGGGAATCAGGGTAACCCCTGAATACATACACATTATAGGGAATTCCCCATGTATGACAGATAAATTTCAAGCACTCCACTATAAATTGAGGCCAGGTCATCCATTATTACAGTCATTACTCGCCTATATTTTAAGGAAGGTTCCTCCATCATGGAGTTAGTACACACTCATATATCAATGTGTGGTATAATATAAGGGTAAAACATTCCATTAGTTTATATACATAATCATCAATGAGATCTTATATGTAACACCCCAAGCATCCACAATATGTTTCCCTTTGAATAATTCAATAGCTTGCATTGTACGCAACTTCAAGATTCCAACACACCACGACCAATCAAACTAGAGGTTATGAATAGTAATACCCTTTTTTGGAAATTTTATAAATTTTATTTTTCAAAATGGAATTCATTTTTGAATTTGGAATATCAAAATTAGTTTTCGGTGAATTTTTGGTATTTTTCTGGAAACATATATTTTTGATGAATAGTGAAAAAACACTACGTTATTGGAAAAAATCGACTTTTTATTTACATATTTTTTTATTTTATTTAAATTTATTTTAGGTCAAATAGATACATAAGACCTATATATGTTCAATTTAATTACTAGGATTCATTTTATAATAAGATTATATATATATAAATTTTATCAAACTTTTTATAGTCTTTTACCAACCTCTTAGGTGCATTTGCAAATTTTCATAAAACATAATATTACTACTTCTGTGAGTTGAATTTCAAAAATCCGAGAGACATATCTAATATCAAAAAGTAAAATTTGGGTCAATAAGATGAGAATAATATTTGGTGAATCGTAACTTTTGACTTTTATTTACCACGGTTAAAAGTAAATAGGGTAATTAAGTATAAAAATGATATCATAATTACCCTAAAAATGATCTAATTCAATTGGATAAATATAATTTGACCAAAAAAACTTTGGAAATAAAATAAGATCCTCTTTGGTCCACTTTGATTATATTAGAACATTTATTATTATTTTATTTAAAGAAGAGTTAAAAGAGTTAAATTCAAAGTATAATAACTATAACATTTTTAATATAGGGTTGCACACAATATAAATTAGACTATAAATATTCATTAGAAATATAAAAATATTTCTTACATAATGTATTTTTATTTATAATTTTTAGTCTTTGAATAACTTAATTTATTGTTGACACAATGATGTAGTAATTACCTTATTAATGAATGATTAAAATAATCGATATTATAAATATCCAAATAAATATAATTTGATGCCTTTGATGAATTACACTAATTTTCAAGGTTATTATGATGTGTTAGGGTTGATTAAATAATTTCTTCTCGAAGTAATCATGTTGTTATGATTTTCACAAAAAACAAATACTAAATAGTGTCAAAATTGACATAATTGAGTGTTTAAGACAAATACTATATTATTAATTGATATAATATTCATAAAAATCTATGGTTTTGCCAAAGGACTTATATAAGGTTATATATATAAATAATGAACCACTTTGGGTTCTATTGGAAGTTTATAGAATGTTTACTAACCATATAATATAAAAATACAAAGAGACATGGTAAATGACAAACTATTTAACTAAAAGTTAAATCTACAAGATAATGTTAATTAGCGAACTAAACCTATATAAAAACTATTGGTTGAGAGTTTTTAGAGCCATACACACCTTATCCAGGAAATAAATCATTTTGGTACCATTATAAATGGAAAATTATTTTATTATAAAATAATATTTCAAGATTTTCCTAAAGTGAACCTCACCCCTCTTATAAAAGGGTACTGTCCCTTTTCTTAATTTTACACCTCCAAATCCATTTGTATCATCCAAATCCTGCCCAAATATCCTCCCAACTTTCCTTCCTTCGTTATAGAGGCTTTAAATTGGTCCAAAAGTAATCCTATGTGTCCCTTTTGATCAAATCAAATGGAAGAACCCGAAGAAGAGGAAAATATTTCAGCACCTCTTTCAAGTTCTTTTCTAATTCGACTTTCTCTTTCATTATTGTTTCAATTATAAAATAATAAATCTAGTATATTCTATATGTATTTATGTTATTATAGAAATGGTACAACCATATTCATTATTCTATCTATCATATGAACGATAGAGTCACCGTACGTGAGTACGAACGGCTTACCGTCACCACGTCATGGTATAGTTTGTCATTCAAATAATTCATTATTTAGATGGGTATAATAATGAGTATAACTGTTGTGAATAATAAAAATAACATTTTAATTATTCTGTAAATATTATATACAATCCAATTACATATTATTTAACCATCAATATAATGATATTGTATCTTGTCCATACGAACGGATTACCGTCTCCACGAACGTGATAAGATTCATTCCCCATCATAATCCGTGAAGAATAACTTTCATTTTATGATTAAAACTAATGTTTATAAACATAATATAATTCTTTAAATGAATAATATACATCTTATCCATAAAAAACATGGCTTACTTGACATCGAATAAAAAGGAAAACAATTCAGTTAACACCCGAAACGATGATAATACTAAAATATTATTAACAAAGTAATATTTGAATATCATATATGATATCATATTTATTAATATAGTTCTTATATAATTTAATAAAAATGTTTTAAAAATTATTTGGAAGTTTAAAATACCATGAACTATGTAAATGTACAAGGTTATGGTTAATTTCACAATCTCTTTATTATCCGAGATTTTTTTTACGTAAGTATCTATTGGGACCTCTTTATCATCCACATCTGTGTTTTCTTAACAATATATTTCAAAAAAAATTAATATTTATTATAAAATGGATTAAATTAAATTAAACACTTATTTTACCATATATGTTTGGAAAGTAATCTTTCTGTTGTTTTCCAAATAAAGTACTTTATTAACTTTTTTGACAAAATTAAGGTAAGAATGTTTTTTAACATATACAACGGGTGAAGATATTTTCTACCATTATAAAATCATTAAAGATTCACATAAAATATTGTTAGAATATTTTCAAAAAAAATTTATTTGATATTATGTTAATTTTAAATATTTTCAAAATAGAAAGAAATATTTCTCTAAAAAAGTTTTTATTGCATCTATGCCAACATCCTTTGATGGATTTTAAGCTTGTTTGATGTTTATTTACTATAATGAAAAACTACCATATTGTATTGAAGGATTTGTGATATGATTGACTATTGATGTTTTATTTTTAAAATAGTCATGGTTTATGGATAAAGTATTGACATTTTGTATGATAGTTTTAATACGAATGTGTATGTTATGTTTTAACATTTTCATATGAGGAATTCATTGGACATGTAAGGGACGGGTGGATCCCACTACAGCTCCTCGATGCATCGGTAGGTCAAATGAGACAAACTAGTGTCTTGTAACAAGGCATTGACAAAATCGTATTTGTAGTCTTGGCACAATGCCTTAACTATGTGTTTATGAAGTCTGTCATTATGCATTCCATCATTATGAAATTGGATATTGAAATTCCATGAGATTATTTGACTATTAGAATATCTATGTGAATAAGAAAATGGAATTATTTGATTTGATCATTTTCATATTATGATAATGTTTAAGTTCAAAAAGCTTTCGATTTAGTCTTATACATTTCATTAAATGTTTATTCTTATTTATGAAAGTTCCCTCTATATTTTTATCCTTACTGAGCTTCTCAGGTCACCCCTTTTATGTTTTATCTTTACCAGGATGTGAAGAAGTATTTAATGGTTTACCTATAGGTATAGGCTAAGGGTATAAGTTTGTTCAAAGGGTACAAAATTTTGTTGATGTTTTTATTTTAAGATGTAATGTAAAACTTATGAATCTATCTAGTACTTCCAAGGTTACTAAACTGATAGGTCTTTTGGGACGTGACTCTTTATATCATGGAAATGTTATTTATTAATACACCGACACTAGGTAACTAGGGTCGGGGTGTTATAGTTGGTATCATAGGTAGTTTAGTACAAACCTTTGAAACTATATTTAGAAAAAAACTCTGATTATAGACATTACCCTAGGATAGACTTTGAGGATTAATATAGAATAACTTCCTAGAATTTTGGTACTATAGAGATTTTGTGAATTTACCAAGAAATAAATCTCTATTGGGATATGAGTAGGTAGTGGCGGAGCTGGCACAGATGTACCTAGGGGTGAAACCTGCAAACACCGCTTTGAGCTAGACTCGAACAGGAACTGGTGCACAACAATGGGCCTTACTGCACTCTTGGTTACGACACTCCTGGGGGATATTCTTTGGATAATTCTCATTTTCCTTACAAACCATTATGAATGGATTATGATTATATACTTCCTCAATGAAAACATTTTTATGACTATGAGTTATATCCATAAACATTTCAATTTATGTTAGGTGATTTACAAGTACAGAATTATGTATTATGATTCATAAACTAATATATTGTATTCCATTATTTAGAAATGGCACCTAGTGTAAGTAATGAAACTGTATCAATGCACTTAATCCATTTAGGGATTTATCTCCAACAAATGAAAATTATAGTGTAGCTAGTGAAGCAACTGGTTTTGATGAGCTTATCACTGTACTGGGAAAAATCACACAGGTTATGGATAATAACCTTACCTGTATGGAGAACCCTGATCCACAACGTAGAAGATAAATGTTAGACATCTTCATGAGGAAAAAATCACCAAAACTCAATGGTAGTACAAATATATTGGTATATGGGAAATGGATAAATTTCTTATAGAAAATATTTCATGTTTTGGGGAGTAGCGACACGGAAAAAACTGTCATGACAGTTTATTTCCTCAAGGGAGAGGAAAATCAATGGTGTTCATTAATAAAAAACAAAAAGGAATATGAAGAAGTATCAAACATGGAATGTAGGGATTTTAAGGAGTGTTTCTTAGAAAAATTCATTCCTTGTGACCATTGAGTGGATATGGAAAGACAATTTCTGAGTCTGAGGCAAAAGGAGGATGAGAATGTCTCAAAGTATGAGGATAAATTTACAAGGTTAGTAAGGCATGAATCGGATTATATACGTAACCCAATTTGTAAGATTGATCGATTATTTGATGGGTTAAAACTAGTTCTATATTGGGCATTAGTCTCATAATACTTCACAACATATGAATATATTGTCTCATGTGCTATCAAGACAGAAAGAAATTCACTATGTCTTAGGACTTTAAAGCAAAGAAAGATAAAAATAGATCTGTCGAACACTCTGGAAATGGAAATAAGGGGATGAAGGGAAAATTTGAATATCCATCCTGTGGTAAATGTGGGAAGAAACACCTCGTTACTTGCCGAAAGGGAATGGGATTCAGTTACAATTTTGTTGAAAATGGCCACCATGCTCGTGATTGCAAGGGGAAGAAAGAGGTTCTCAATGTTGAATGATATAATTGGTGAGAAAAGGTGTATTATTCAAATGAATGTCCTAAGCTCCAAGGGAACTTACCTCAGAAAAGGGAAAGAGAGCAATTCTAAGCTTATGTGATCACTACTACTGATGTTAAAGCACCGAAAGACGTGGTGGCACATAATTTAATGGTTTCCTCAAGTTTAACCTATGCTTTATTTGATTCTGGATCATCACTGTAACACCCCGAGATTTTATGAGAAATATTATTTATTAATTTCATTGATGTCTTATATTGTACGCTACACCAAAATTAGATTTTTCTATACACAAAACCATATTATCTTCTATTATACGCAAACAATACTCTTGGCTTGTAGTGCACCCAAGTGAAACCTTCCTCAATAGCGTGTGTTGTACGCAATACTGAATTTCACTAACAATGATATATTATTATAATATTATTATGAACTATCCCTAATGAATAATGGTAACAACATTTTGAATTTTATAACATTATAATTAATCTTATCCATTTTCTACAACATGATATGAGAACAAAATTAATTGTTCGGATAAAAGAAGTATTTTTCAAAAAAAAATCATTTTTGTCTCCTAATGATGGTCAACCATTTTAAATATGATTTTTGAGAAGTTTATAAGTTCAATATGAAAAATTAAACTTCTTATTTTGAATCAGTATATAAAAATTTATGTTGGATAATTTTCTGACATTATTCTGATAACCTTCATATTTTGATGAATATTAAAAATAGGCAAAATTTAAATTAAAAACAACTTTTTTCATCGAGATAATTTATATGGTTAAATTATAATATTGGATGGATTTAAAGTATAAATATAATATATTTTTACCACTTAATATAATGTATTTCATTATCATTAATTTTAGATTGAATTCATAGGGAAAAACATTTCAATCTTTTATAATGTTTTAACTTTTAAAATCTGTTTTCTCAATAGTGAGATTAATTTTAAATTAAATACTGAAAATTCTGTGTTTTGAATCTAGATAAATGGATTCCATATTTCAAATCAGTAGTTCCATATTATATTAATAGGCTACTTTTTATTTTAAGGCATTGTGACTAGTAACTATGGTAAATTTTATTTACAACAGTTAAAGGTAAATCATGAAATTAGTGATAAAAATAATCATATAAAATTACCCTAAAACATGTATTAGTATAAATGGATTATTATATTATGTCCTAAAATATACTTGTGTCGAAATTTTATCATTTGAAACCAACTTGGATGTGATTAATACCTTTAATTTATTTTATTTAAAGAAAGTGAAATATGTCTCACTCAAACTTTAATAATTAAAGTATTTTTAATATATAGTTATACAAAATATAAATTCGATTATAAATAATCATTTGAAAAATAATTTTTTTTCTTATTTATGGTAATTTATTTGTGATTTTTATGAAATATATAATTACATTAATAGCTTATACATTAATGATGCAGAGATTATTTATTTAGTGAAAACTCAATAATATAGTCTTTATTAAAATAATAATACCCCTGAAAAGGACCAGAAACTTGACCAAACCTTATTTTTATAATATATATATACCCTATTCATCCAAATGTAGACATTTGGACAATTTGGAGCCTTATAAAAAAGATTTTGACACTTATATTATTTTATTTCAAGTGATGTCAAAGTTGTCACCTTCATACTTCAATAGATATAACAATTTAAATGTTGTGATTTTAAGATGATAAATTAGATTAAAATAATATTATGTAAGATATTAGATTTATATGCATATTAGTATTTTATTTTTAATTTTTTATGAAACAAATAATTATTTTAAATAATTATACAAAAATGTTGTAGTAATTATTTTATTAGGAGAAATATTAAATATATGGTTTTAAAAATATTAAAATAAATAATATATGAAAAAATTAATGTGATCCATGAATTTTTTAGAATAATATAACATGTTAGGAATCTATTGAATATTTTGGTTCGAATATATTGTATGTGTGTATTTTATTTAAATTCAAATAATTGAATAGTGTCAAAATTGACATTATTGATATTTTATAAAAATGACATATTATTAACTTGTTTAAAAATCAAAAAAATAGTTAAAAATTACAAAATTAAAATTATATGGTCTAAAATTAAAAAAAGAATCTAATTATTAAAAAATTCACCACACATAAGTAAATATTTATAACAATTCAAAAATTAGAATATTATTATCGCAAATAAAAATAAAAAAATTATATAAGGATAAATCAAAATGATAAGGTTTCAAATAAACATAAAACATGTCTAAATTTTATTGGATGAATATATTACAACCCCATATCATATTATCTTATAATTGAGTTATTTTGGGAGGTTTTTAAGTGGGGTTTCATTTTATTATTAATTAATATTTTTGAGGTTTCCAAAAGTGCCCCTCTCTTCTCTTATAAAAGGGCACATCATCCCTCTCCTCTTTACTCTAAATTGAAACTTAAACCTCGGAAAGACCCTATAAATTTCACTTATAAACTTTCCTAGAAACATACTAGAGGTATGGGAATTCTTCAAAGACCAACTTTAGTGCCCTAAGAGGACGTTTAAAAGAGGCGCGTCAAAGAAGAGATAATATCCTTTACCGATTCATTCAACATTATTTCTTCTTCTACATTCTATTAATTAATTGTACCATTATAATGTAATAACATTTGAATAAATCATATACTTATATGTTATTATAAATTTGAAACAACCCCATTTCACCTTCAATCCATGCTATGGAAAATGAAATCACTGCGCGTGCGTACATACAGAATATCGTCTCCACACCGTGGTGTAATTTTTTTCCACCACCACCTTACATGGATGGCTATAATGGTGTAAAGAATAACTATATATGGGTATTATAAAATGATACTAATTATGAGATATTATATCATCCACTCCAATTCCATTCAATAATTATGGAAATGATATCATCGCTCGTGCGTACGTGCGGATTACCGTCTCCACGACGCGATGAGATACATTCACCATGTTAACCATTCTAGAATGATTATAATGTATATATAATAAATAATCATGAAATATATCACATAATAATGATATTGGATTTATTGATATGTTATTTAATTACTTCCATTCAATATACTAAGGAAACGAAAACAACATTCATGTGTACGTACGACCTACCGTCTCCATGAACGATGCATTTCATTCCATTTATCAATCTGTTATATATATATATATATATATATATATATATTATTCCAAATATATTATATATATATATCATGTTTTACATTCTGGAAGTAATTAATCATGATCTATGTAATAATTTGACTAATTACAAGTCAAAACACGTACGACAAATGAAATGATTTTACCCAAAACCCTACCTTAACATGGAATTGACAAATGAATGGGTAATATAAAGTCGTAATTGAATCATATATGATATCATAAATATTATTATGGTTATGTTACAAGTTAATAATATGTTTAAACTGCCTATATAGGAGTCTCGAACACATATGAATGAAATTGGACATAAGGTAAGGGATTATTTCGTCTCACTTTTATTTCTGTGAGACGTCTGCCTTAATCACCCACTATTTATTTTTTATGGTTTTTATGATTATCATGAATGTTTTAATATTTTTATTATGAAAGATATTATATTTACATATTTAATTAATTTTCATTATTTTGTTTCACTTTTAATTCCACTGATTATAATTGGTAAGGGATAGTTATTCCAATTTCGTTCTTATCCGAGAATGTTTATTCGTAAGTATTTACTGGGGTAATATTTATCATCCATGTCCATGTTTTATAAAAAACATTTTCATAAAGTTATTAATATTCTCTCATGTATGTTTAATGTTGTGTTTACATCTTCATGACTTTTAATATGTGGTATGGAATGAATCCTTCTTTTGTTTACCATACAAGGTACTTTTAGACATTTCTAGAAAAAGTACGAGAAGATTGTTATTTTAACTTATATGACATGAACATATTTTTACAGTTTCATAACGCCTTATTTCCATGAATCCTCCTCTACAATATTTTATGATTATTTTCAAAAAAATTATCTTCTTTTAAAATTTCATGGCATTTTTGAGAAAAGAAAATGATTTTGAAGAAGAAAGGATATTTTCCTCAAAAATTCATTTCAAGTGTTTTATCAAAACTATTTTCCATATAAGATGAAATTATTTATATTGTATTTGTTTCATGTATAATGTCTCTATTATGGTTTTATTTTTCATATGATGAAATGATATCCATTTGTTTTATATAGATTATGTTATGATGGGATGATGTTTATGAAACCCATTTTATTCATGGGGTTATTATGAATGATTTTTGTTGTGGCACACGAAATAATGATTTGATTATGAGATGGGTGGGACCGATATCTACCTCCAATGCATTGGGTAAATATTTATCTCTCATGATATAGACATGGCTAGAACGACAATTGAATCCGGTTTAGTAATACAGGGATAGAACGGCTTGTAAACCTGTTTCTGTAATTGACTTTGTCCAATATGATGGTCTTGGAAACAATGCCTTGTCTACTATGGAAATTATATCATGTTCTTAATGGTTTCCACAATTACATGTTTTATTCGCATGCTATTTTATCATGATTAATGTTCCATTATGATCTATGCCTTATGTACTTCCAAGATTTATTTTAAAACTCATGATTTTAATGTTCAAACATGTTGTACATGTTTTTATGTTCAAATGTATATGTTTTGTTTTATTTTATACATTCTTACCCTTAATGAGTATTTGAGCTCACCCTTTTTATGTTTTCTTTTCCCCGAGATATAAAGAAATGTTTTATGCAAGAAAACAAAAGGGAATGATCTTTATGGGAGACGTTGAAGATCTTTCACCATGATTAGAAGATCGTGTTCCATGTTACCAAAGACACTAAACTATTATGGTCTTTGGGTGTCTGTTTTTGTTATGTATCAAGTATTCTGCAAAAGTAGTGTAATTTCCATGTATGTCAATCTTGGCTCTCTTCATTTCTATCAGAGGAATGGTGTAGTTATCCTTTAGAAACAAGGATTCCAAAACTTTAGTGATATCCCTAGGGATATTTCAATGGTATGTCTAGGTATGTCCCTAAGATTATGTCTAAGTTTAGGTTATAGTCCTAGAATAATGGTAACAATATTAAAATCAAACCTAATATGTTAGATATTGAAGGTAATCCCCATTTACTATGTAGTTTTCCTGGAATGATTTTTCCTCTCACACTATTATTTTTGGGTTTTAGACGATGGTTGCAACCCAAAATAACCATGTTGATCAATGTAATGGGAAATGAAATGATTTTCCTCCTGAACAACCTAATGTTATGGGAAATGAATTGAAAAATCATATTGTAATACTTACATAGGTTATGAATCATTCTGGACTTCCAAATGAGCAGAGGAGGGAACAATATTCTATTGAGTCCTTCATGAGGCAACACCCACCTTCTTTCAGTGGGTCTTTTGATATACTATTTTATGACCAATTGATCAGTACCATTCAAAAGATATTTTCCATAATTCATTGTTTAGAACATGGAAAATTAATTTTTTCTATTTACCATTTAGAAGGTGAAGCAGACCAGTGATGGACACTAATTAAGAATACATGCCCCCAATATTAAATTGAATCCATTGAATGGGATGAGTTTAAGAACATATTTTTCTATAATTAATTTCCTTATATTCTTCAAATGAAGATGGAAAAGGAGTTCCTTGAGCTTAAGCAATGGGATGATGAATCTGTTGGTATATACAAAGCGAATTTTACAAGGCCTGCAATTTATGCATCTGGATTTATCATCCAAACTGAACGTAAAGTTGATCGATTATTTGGTGGCTTAAAACTATGTCTTTGAAAGGCATTAAAAATAAGAGTCTTCAGTAGCTATGAAGAGATTGTGATTTGTGCTATCAAGGTAGAATTTGAAGTTTGTGTTACATATTCCACTCATGTTTTTGACAAGAAACGAAAGATTGAGTTCAAGGAAAAATCTCAAAACTATGGTCAAAAGAAGAAAAATGTTTCGAAGCATGGTGGAGATTGTCTTAAAGGGACTAGAAAATGTTTTAAGTGTGTAAAAGAAGGTCATAGAGTAGCTGAGTGCCGATATAATGGGAAAAAGTAGCTAATTATGTGAATGGATAAAAGACTATAGAGAACGCACCCCAACACTTTAATGCTACAATTGCAGGTAAATGGGGTATTATGCTAAACAATGCCCTTTAATGATGATCAACATCAACAAACTCTTAAGGAAAAAGAAAATGGGAAGTCACATGCGATCATTATTGGCGATGTTGAATATAACAATGAAGTTGTGGATTGATTAAGTGGTTATCTAACAATATTCCAAAATAGTGTGGTGGAATCCCATTTATAGTATCATAGAATTTTAGAGTATTTATGTATTGGTTTGTTGTGATTTTCAATAATTATCTAGTCCTAGTAACCATGAAAAGTGATTGAAATATTTTTTTTAAATAACCTAATATGCGCATAATGATGGGATAAGGAGATAATTAAATGTTTGATAGTATTAATGAGCTCATGACTGATATAAGTAAAAATTCATAACATGGTATGAATATATAAAAATTTTGGGATTTTGGTATGTGGAAAGAGTTAACTTTTGACATCCTTCATGTTTTCACAATGATTATATAGTTATTCTTGTTTCAAGAGAATAAATGATTTAGGAATTCACATGTTTGAAATGTTACCAACAAGATATATCATATGATATACGGGGGATAAATGATGGTATTCACATGCTTGGTAGATGACCTCTCTAGTAACCGTTTTCATTATACTATGAGATTGGATAGAAGTATTTTCAATAATCCCAAAGGTTGGAATGGATTAAGTTGGACATTAGATATTATTTTTTAAGGATAAAACTTTTTCTACTATTTTATACTAGTATAGTTTTAGAAAAAGGAAAACATGTATGAAGGGCGACAACCCGTCGCGTCAGATAAGGTTGCGGGAATCGAACCCACAATTGAAGTGCAACAGGCCTTTATTGCCTACCACTGGCCTACAAGATGTCCTTGGTTAGTAGAAACTAGTTTTATTTTATTAAGATGTATGATAGATGAAGTATAAGTCCATTTTTGGAACCATATACGATTAATATCACCATAGATGGACTTATATATATAATTTTTCTAACCTTATGTTTGAGACAGATGGAATAACCTATCATTCTATCGCATGATCTGCTAACATTTCAGGGAATACAAATTCATCTTAATTTATTTACGATATGAAGTGGAAATTTTTCAAGGCCTAAACAACAGTGAGATTGTACCAAAATCAAGAAAGTATTTCTTTTAATTCAAATATTCTTCAATATTAGGGGAATGATCTTGAAAACCAAAAAAATATTGTCCTAGTTCCCTTATATCTGATGAATCAGATGGTACCTCAGATCATCATAAATTTATGGCTTTGTGATTGTTGGATTTTTCATATCCATGTTCTCTACCACTCTTCATCCATACATGATGGTTAGGTTTCTATTCCATATCCATATTCTCACCTATGTTCTCATATGTGGAAAACTAGTTATTAGTTAATTTGGGTAACCATTACATTTCATACTTCAGTTTTAAAATTAATTTTTATAATTCCTTTTTACAATGTGGGTTTCTATGAAAGAAACATTCAATAAGTAAATGAATTATAACCCAGACGAATTTCAAGGGTGAAATTCATTTTAAGGGGTGTTGAATGTAACACCCCGATATTTTATTAGAAATATTATTATTTCAATTCATTCATGTCTTATGTTTTACGCTACACCAAAATTATCTTGCGCTTTACACAACACTATATTAGCTTATATTATATGCAAATACTATTCTTGGCTTGTGTTGCACGCAAGAGGAACCTTCCTCAATAGTGTGTGTTGTACGCAATACTCAGTTTCACTAAACAATGATATATGGTTATAATATTATTATGAACTACCCATTATGAGTAGTATTAACTAAATTTTGAATTTTATAACATTATAATTAATCTTACATATTTTCTAGAACATGGTATGAGAACAAAATTAATTTTTCAAATAATGGAAGTATTTTTCAAAAAATGATATCTTGTCGCCTTTTGATGGGGCACCCATTTTAAATATAATTTTTGAAAAGTTATGTTCAATTTGACAAATTAAAATTTTTCTTTTTAATCAAGATATAAAAATTTACGTTGGATAAATTTTTTACATTATTTTGATAACCTTCATATTTTGATGAATAGTAAAAATACGCTAAATTTTAATTAAAAACAACTTTTTTCATTATGATAATTTATATGGTTAAATTATAATATTGTATGGTCTTAAAGTATAAATATAATATATTTTTACCACTTAATATAATTTATGTCATTCTCATTAATTTTAAATTGAATTCATAGGTAAAAACAATTCAATATTTTGCAATGTTTTAACTTTTAAAACCTCTTTTCTCAACAGTGGGATTAATTTTAAATTAAATACTGAAAGTTCTATGTTTTAAATCTGAAAAAGGGATTCCATATTTGGAATCTGTAGTTCCAAATTATTTTAATAGTCTACTTTTTATTTTAAGGCATTATGAATAGTAACTACGGTAAATTTTATTTACAACAATTAAAGGAAAATCGGGTAATTAAGGGTAACATTAATATTATAAAATTACCCTAATAATTGTATTAATAAAATTGGATGATTTTGTTTCATCCTAAAATATACTTGGGTATAAATTGTATCATTTGGAACCAACTTGGGTGTGATTAAGACCTTTAATTTATTTTATTTAATGATAGTGAAATATGTCTCACTCAAACTTTAGTAATTAAAGTATTTTTAATAAATAGAAATACAAAATATAAATTATACTATAAATAGTAATTTGAAAGATAAATGTTTTTTCTTAATCATGGTAATTTATTTTTGATTTTTCATAAATATATAATTACTTTAATAGCCTATACATTAATGATGCAGATATTATTTATTTAGTGAAAACTCAATAATATAGTTTTTATTAAAATAATAATACCCATGAAAAATACCATAAACGTGACCAAACCTTATTGGTAGAGTATATATATACCCTAATCATCCAAGGGTCTAATTTTTTTCCATTTTTATCCTTATAAAAGTGATTATGGAACTTATATTATTTTATTTTATATGATGTCAATGTTGCCACCTTCATACTTTAATAAATATAACAATTTAAATGTTGTGCTTTTAGGATGATACATTCCAGTAAAAGTATTCTTATGGAATATATAAGATTCATCTGAATAATATTATTTTATTTTTAATTTTATATGCAACAAATAATTATATTAAATAATTATACAAAAATGATGTAGTAATTATTTTATAACAGAAATATAAAAAATGGTATTAAAGATATTAAAATAAATATTATATGAACAAATTAATATGATCGCTGAATTTTTTAGATGAATATATCCTGTTAGTAATCTATTAAATATTTTTTTTCGAATATATCTTTTCTGTGGAGTTTATTTAAATTCAAATAATTGAATAGTGTCAAAATTGACACTATTGACATTTTATAAAAATGACAGATTATTAAATTGTTTAAAAATCACAAAAATATTTAAAAATTACAAATTTAAAATTATATGGTCTAAAATGTAATAATTTATCTAATTATGAAAAATTCAGAGCACATATTTAAGTATTTAAAAAATTTTAAAAATTAAAATATTATTACCACAAATAAAATTAAATGGATTAAATAAGGATAAATAAAAATGATAAGGTTTAAAATAAACTTAAAACATGTGAAAATTTTATTGGTTTATGATATTACAACCCTATCTCATATAATCATATAATTTAGTAATTTTTGGATGTTTCTATTTGGGGTTTCATTTTATTATTAATTAATATTTTTGACGTTTCCAAAAGTGCCCCTCTCTTCTCTTATAAAAGGTCACCACATCCCTCTCATCTTCACACAATTTTGAGCCATAAATCTCTGCCTACCCATGTTCATTTCCCTTACCTGCTTTAATAGAAACTTACTAGAGGTCCTGATTTACTTCAAAGACCAACTTTAGTTCCCTAAGAGGAGGTTTAGAAGAGGCGCGTCAAAGAAGAGGTCACATCCTTTGCCGATTCATTCAAATTTATTTCTTCTACTACTTCCTCTTATTTAGTTGTTTCATTATAAAGTAATAAAAATGTGTCACTCATATACTGATATGTTATTATAAATATGAAACAACCCCATTTCACCATCTATCCATCCTACGGAAAATGAAATCACAGCACGTGCGTACGTACAGAATACCGTCTCCACGCCGTGGTTTAATGTGTTTTTCCACCACCACCATACTTGGATTGGTATAATGGTGTAAAGAATAAAATAATATGGTTATTATAACATGATATTAATTCGGATATTTTATATCATCCACTCCAATTCCATTCAATAATTATGGGAATGATATAATCGCTCATGTGTGCATACAGATTACAGTCTCCCCGACGCGATGAGATTCATTCAACATGTTAACCATTAAATAATGACTATGAAGTATATATAATAAATAATCATGAATTATATGAAATAATAATGATACTTTATTTTTTTATATGTTATTTAGTTATCTCTATTCAATTTAATAAGGAAACAAAAACTGTGTTCATATGTACGTACGGCCTACCATCTCCATAAACGGTGTATTTCATTACATTTATCGTCTCACTTTTATTTTTGTGAGACATATGCCTTAATCACCAATTATTTATTTTGTATGGTGTTTATGATTACTATTCATGTTTTAATATTTTTAATAGGATGGATATTATATTTACATATCTATTTAATTTTATTTATTTTATGAAATTTATGATTCCACTGATTATAATTGGTAAGGGATTCTTATTCCCATCTCATTATTATCCGAGATTGTTTATTCCTAAGTATTTACTAGGTTAATATTTATCATCCATGTCCATTTTTTATAAAAATTATTTTTCATAAAGTATTTACTATTCTTCCATGTATTTTTAAAGTCATTTTTACCTCTTCTTTACTTTTACTAAGTGGTATGGAACTAATCTTTATTTTGTTTACCATACGAGGTACATTTTGACTTTTCTAGCAAAAGAATGAGAAGAATGTTTTTTAAACTTATACAGAATGAACGGATTTTTACAGTTTCATAATACCTTATTTACATGAATCTTACTCTACACTATTTCGTGATTATTTTTAACAAAATATATTTCTTTTAAAATTTCACGGCATTTTGAGAAAAGAAAATGATTTTGATGACTAAAGGATATTTTCCTCTAGAATTATTTTCAAGTCTTTTATCAATACTATTTTCCATATGAGATGATATTATTTAGTATGTTTATGTTTCAAGTATAATTTCTCTATTATGGATTGATTTTTTATATTAGGAAATGATATTAATTTCTTTTATATGGATTATCTTATGATAATATGATGTTTATGAAACCCATTTTATTCATTGGGTTACGATGAATGATTTATTTTGTGTAACACAGAAGAATGATTTAATTATGAGATGTGTGTGACCTATATCTCCCTCCAATTCATTGGTTAAAGATTTAAATCTCATGAGATAGACATGGATGGAATAGAAAGTGAATCTGGTTCAGTAATACAGGGCTGGAACGGCATGTAAAACCGGTTCAGTAATGGACTTTGTCCTCTATGATGGTCTTGGAAACAATACCTTGGCTACTAAAGAAATCATATAATATGGATAATGTTTTCCACAATTACATGTTTTATTCACATTCCTTTTTATCATGATTAATGTTCATTTATGATCTATGCCTTACGTACTGCCATGATTTATTTCACAACTCAATATTTTGATGTTTCAACATTTTGTGAATGTTTTTAAGTTCAAATGTAAATGGTTTGTTTTATATTATCCATGCTTACCCTTAATGAGCATTTGACCTCACCCTTTTTATGTTTTCTTTTCTCGAGGATATAAACAAAGGTTTTAGGTAAGAAAAAAAGGGAAAGATCTTTATGGGAGATGTTGAAGATCTTTCACCATGATTAGAATATTGTGTTCCATGTTTCCAAAGGCACTTAACAATTACGGTCCTTGGGTGTTTGTTTTTTTTATGAATCAAGTATTATGAAAAAATAATGTAATCTCCATGTACATCAATCTTGGGTCTCTACAATCGCATAGTTTCATAGCTTCCCAGTTTTCTATGAAAATTAGATATTTTCAATTTGACCTAACAAGGGATTTGTCAGACAAAACACATAAGGGATGTATCATCGCAACAATGTTTTGTCGATCAGTTCCCATTATGAAATATAAATGTTCCTTCTCTTATAATATCATCATCAAACTCATGACTGAATTTGATATAATCATTGGAATGGATTGGCTTTCATACTATGATGAGAAAATTTATTGAAATAATGAGGTTACAATTTTCAATGATGATAAGGAGTACCTTATCTTTATAGCAGAAACATCACCACCTGATTATTATCTAGATCAACCCCATGTAGATCAACTAAATTAAATTATTGGACAGGAAGAGAATGAAATAACTATGGTTGAGAAATGGAATATCCAAATAGAGGATGTACATATTGTTCATTAATATGTTGATGTGTTTCCAGAGGAATTACTTACAAATCCTACATAATGAAAAATTGAGTTTTCCATTGATTTAATTTTAAGTTCAAGGCCCATATTGAAGACCCATTATAGAATAGACACTGTGGAATTAGTGCAACTAAATAAAAAACTAGATGAATTGAGTAATAAGTGATTTATTTTCCCTAGTGTTTCTCTATGGGGTGCCCCTGTTCTTTTTGTTAAGAAGAAAGATGGATCTATGAGGTTGTGCATTGACTATAGAGAGATCAATGTTATAACAATAACAAAAACATATACCCTACCTCGCATTGATGATTTATTAACCAACATCATGGATCTCAATATTTTTCAAAGATTTACCTACGATTTTGATATAATCAGTTGAGTGTTAAGAAGGAAGACATCCCAAATACAACATTTTGAATGAGGTATGAGCATTACGATTTTATAGTAATACCTTTTGGGCTGACAAATGCACCCTCTATGTTTATGGAGCTAATGAACATAGTTTTCAAGGAATATATTGATGACTTTGTAGTGGTATTTATTGATGATATCTTGGTATACTCAAAAATATACGAAGATCATGAAAATCACTTGATAATTAGTCTAAAGTCTCTTAGAATAAATGAATGATATGGTAAGTTTAACAAGTGTGAATTGTGGATTCAGGAGAATTCCTTTCATGTCCATATTGTCTCTAAGTATGGAATCTATGTTGATCCTTTTAGTACAAAGGAAATCCATTAATGTCTAGAACCGACGAGTATAAAGGAGGTATGCATTTTTATTGGTTTAGCAGGTTATTATCGATGTTTTGGTCAGAATTTTTCCCGATTGGAAATCCCATTTACCAAGCTCTCACTAAAAGGGGTTAAATATGTTTGGAAAATGAGTGGGAAGAATATTTTGAATAACTGAAGAGAAGATTAGTAAATTCTTCTATATTGAATCAACTATCAGGAATGATGGGTTTTTTTATTTACAGTAATCTTTGCTTTAAAGATATGGAGACACTATCTCTGTGGTAAAAAATGTGAGATATATACCGATCACAAGAGTATGAAGTATTTTTTCTCATAGAAGGAACTCAACATGAGGCAATGATGATGGGTTCAACTACTCAAGGATTATGATTGCACTATACACTACCACCAAAGAAAGACAAATAAGGTGGTAAATGATTTGAGTAGAAATGATCACGGAGTTTTGAACAAGATGAGAGTTGAAAAGGATTTTATATACATGGATCTAGTAAAGATGGATATGGGAATAACCATGGAAGGTGAAACATCAATTCTTTTTCAAATTGTTGACAAACAATATTTTCTAGAAAGTATAAAGAGTTATCTAACTAATTATGAGGAGTTTCAAAAGAAGATATATTCTGTGAATGATGGTAGATTGAGTGACTTCATATATGAAGATGGAATTTTCAAATTTGGGAAGATACATTATGTTCCCAAAATACCTGATCTATAAATGGAATTGTTGGATGATTTTCATAACTCCAATTTCTCTATACAGCCTAGGAGCACTAATATGTATAGATATTTGAAAGAACATTTTTTGGGGGCAACATGAAGAGAGAGATTGATTATTTTGTGTCACGATGTATGGTCTGTAAACAAGTGAAAGTAGGAAGGAAACATCCTGGAGTAGTCATGCAACCTCTTCCGATACCTGAGTGGAAATGGTATAATATTATGATTGAAATTGTCATGGGGCTACCAAAGGCTCCTTGAAGGAATGATGCAATATGGGTCATTGTTGGTCGTCTTACAAAGTCTTCACAATTTTTTGCTCTAATAGAAGATTTACCACTTGAACGTCTGGAAAAACAATATATTAATGATGTTTTAAGACTTCATGGAGTACCTCTATTGATTGTTTCAGATCATGATCCCCATTTTACATCAATATTATAGAAATGTCTTTAGAAGGCCGTGAATACAGAACTCTATTTAATCACTGCCTACCACACTCAAATCGATGGAAAAGCCGAACAAACTATTCAAACCATAGAAGACATGTTTAGATCTAGATCACAAGACTTTTAGGGTATGTGGATCAATATTTACCTCTGCTATAATTTTTCTATAACAATAGCTTCCATTCAAATATTCAGATGGCACTATATGAAGCATTATTTGTAAGGAGATGTCGCACACCAACTTATTGGGATAATGTTGGTGAAAGAAAACACATAGGCCCAGAACTTTCTGAGAAAACAACAGAAAATGTAATGATTATTCAAACTCACATCAAAGCATCCCAATGTTGGAAAAAGATGTGTGTCGATAACTGAAGGAGGGATTCATAATTTCATATAGGATACCATGGTTTCATGAAGGTATCTCCATGGAAGTGTGTTATATGTTTCGGTAAGAAGGGTAAATTGGGTCCTAGGTACATCAGACCTTTAGAAATTTTAGAACGAATTGGAGTTTTGTATTATCGTTTGGCAATGCCTCCAACCCTCTCCAAATCTCATGATGTGTTTCATGTATCATTGTTGAGAAACCACATGCTTGTCCCAATGCATGTACTCAAATTTGAGAAAATTGAAATGGAACTTGATCATTATTATTGTGATGAAAATGTCAAGATTCTTGATACAAGACATCAACTATGGAGAAATCGGACGACTCGTCTGGTGAAAGTTATATGAAGAAACCATAAGATGGAAGAGGAAACGTAGGAAATCGAGGAACTTATGATGAATAACAACCCGAATATTTTTATATAGTAATATTTTAGAAATTTCTATGAAGAAATTATTTTATGTTAAGGATAATATAACACCCCCAATCTTCCATGGTACGTTTCCCTTTGAATAATGCATTAGCTTTCATTGTACGCAACTTCGAGATTCAAAAACACTACGACCAATCAAACTAGCCGTTATGAATAGTAATACCCACTTTTTAAAATTTTATAAATTTTATTTTTCACAATGGACATAAATTTGAAATTCAGAATATCAAATATAGCTTAGAATGAATTTTTGGTATTTTTCTAAAAACATTCAAGTTTTGTTGAATAGTGAAAAACACTACGTTATTGTTTAAAACCGAATTTTTTTTAAAATAATTTTTTATTTTATTTAAATTTATTTTATGTGAAAATGGATACATAATACCTATATATGTTCAATTTAATTCATTGGATTCATTTTATAATATACTTAAAATAATAAAAAATTAATCGAACTTTTTACCGTCTTTTACCCACCTCCTAGGAGCATTTGCAAATTTGTATAAAACATGATTTTACTGCTTTTGTGAGATGAATTTCAAAAATATGAGAGACATGGTTAATATCGATAAGTAAAATGTGGTTTAATAAGATAAAAATAATATTCTGTGAATAGTAGCTTTTGACTTTTATTTACAACGGTTTAAAGTAAATACGGTAATTAAGGGTACAGCTGATATCATAATTACCCAAACACATGTTCTAATTCTATTCAATAAGTATTATTTCACCAAAAACATCCTTAGTAATAAAATACGATTTTCTTTGGTCAACATGGATTAGATTAGAACATTTATTATTACTTTATTTATAAAATAGTTAAAAGAGTTAAATTAGATGTTTAATAACTAAACCATTTTTGATATAGGGTTACACACAATATAAATTATACTATAACAATTCATTATAAATTCAAAAAAAAATTCCCACATAATGGTAGTTTATTTAAAAAATTTAGAAAATAAAAAATTTAATTTATTTATGACACAATGATGGTGCAGTAATTACTTTATTAGTGAAAGATTAAAATAATTGATATTATAAATATGAAAATAAATGTAATTTGAGACTTTTTATAAATTAAAATATTTATATAGGTTAATATGATAGGTTGGGGTTGATAAAATAATTTTTTTGAAGTAATCATGCTGTTATGATTTTCACAAAAACCAAATACTAAATATTGTCCAAATTGACAAAATTGAGTTTTCAAAACAACTATTATATTATTAATGGATATAATATTCCTAAAAATATATGATTCAGCCAAAGGACTTATATAAGGTTATATATATTATTAATGAAACACTTGTGGTTCTATTGGATGTTTATAGTATGTTTATTAACTATATAATATAAAAATATGATGAGACATGGTAAATGTCAAACTATTTAACTAAAAGTTAAATCTAAATGATATGGTTAATATAGTGACCTAAACCTATCTAAATTAAATTTTATGAGATTATTTTGACGCAAAAATACCTTATACAAGAAATAAATCATTTTCTAGCCATTAGAAACCGAAAATGGTTTTATTATAAAATAATATTTCCAGTTTTTTCCTAAAGTGACCCTCAATTTTCTTATAAAAGGGTACTTCACATTCTCTTAATTTTACACCTCCAAAGCCATTTGTCTCAGCCAAACCCTTCTCAAATATCCCCCCAACATTCCTTCCTTCATCCTAGAGTATTTCCTTTCGTCATAAATCCAACTTAATGATCCCTTTTGAAAAAATCCAAAGGAATTACCTGAAGAAGAGGTAAATATTTCATCATCTCTTTCAAGTTCTTTTCTTCTTCCACTTCCTCTATATTTATTGTTTAAATTCTAAAATAATTACACAAGTGTCCTATATATAATATGATGTCATTATAAAAATGTTACAACCATATTCGTTATTCTATCCATCAGATGAATGACAAAGTCTCCATACGTGCGTACGTACGGCTTATTATCTCCACGTTGTGGTGTAGTTTTTCATTCAAACACATCGTTATTTGGATTGGTATAATAATAAATATAAATTATATAAATAATAAATATAACATGTTAATGATTCTTTATATATGATATACCGTCAAATTACATATGATTTCATCATCGATATAATGATATTGTCTCTCATGCGTATGTACAGTTTATCGTCTCCACGAACGTACTGAGATTCACTCCCCATCATAATCATTCAAGAATAATTTTCATTTTATGATTAAAAATAATTTTTATGAACATAATATCACTTTTTAAATGAATCAAATACATCCTAGCTATAAAATACCCGGATTAATTTAAAAATCATATAAAGTAAAATGAATCAGTTAACACATGAATCGATGATCATACTAAAATATTATTAACAATGAAATATTCAAAGATCATATATGATATCATATTTATGTATATAATCCTTGTATAATTTAATAAAAAAATTTAAACTATTATACAGGTGGTTAACATACCATTGAATAAGTAAAAGTACAAGGTAAATGTTAATTTCATAATCTCTTTATTACTTGAGGTTGTTTTAATGTAAGTGTCTATTGGGAACTCTTTATCATCAACATCAGTGTTTTATTTAGAATTTTTTCCAAAAAAAATTACTATTTACAAGAAAATGGGTTAAAGTCATTTATATCCTTATTTATCCGTATATGTTTTGAAAGGAACCATTCTTTCATTTACCAAATAAGTTACTTTATGACCTTTTCAACCAAATTAATGTAAGAATGTTTTTTTATCTTATATGTCGGGTCCAGCTATTTTACACTGTTATAACATCGTCAAAGCATCCCATACAATATTATAAACATATTTTCAAAATAAATGTTTTCTTTTATAATTATATTACTTTTTAATTATTTCAAAATAGAATGAGATTTTTCTCTAAAAAAATTCTGATTTCATCTATGTCGATATCTATTGATGGATTTTAAGCTTGTTTGAAGTTGATTCATTATGATACAAAACATCCATATTTTATTGAAGGTTTTGTGATGTTTTTTACTATGGATGTGTTAGTTTTACACCATTCATGGTTTATGGATAAAGTATTGACATTTCGTATGCTATTTTTAATATGAATGTTTATGTAATGTTTAAACCTTTTTACATGAAGAATGCATTGGACTTTCTATGTGACATGTGGAGCCCGCTATTGCTCCTCGATGCATCGATAGGTTTCATTACACAAACTAGTGTATTGGCACAAGGCCTTGAAAAAATATTATTTGTATTCTTGGTACAATTCCTTGACTATGTGGTTATGAAGTCTGAAATTATGCATTATATCATAATGAAATTGCAAATTGAAATTGCATGTTATTATTCGACAAGTAAAATATGAATGTGAAAAAGTAAATGGAATTATTTGATTTTCTATTTTCCATATTATGATGATATTTTTGATTAAAATTATTTTGTTTTAGTATTATACATTGACATAAATTTTCATGCTTATTTATGAATGTTTCTGCTATATTTTTATCCTTACTGAGCATCTGAGCACACCCTTTTCTATGTTTTATCTTACCCAGGATGTGAAGAAGTATTTAATGGTTGAAATGTAGGGATCGGATAAGTGTATAAGTGTCTAAAAAAATTGTTGATTTTTTTATTTCATGATTTAATGTAAACATATGAATATATCTAGTACTAGAAAGGCAACTAAACTGATCGTTATTTTGGGACATTATTCCTTGTATCATGCCAATCTTATTTAATAATGCACTGACTTTGGGTTACTGGGGTCGGTGCATTACATTATCCCTCATTGATGATGATGGTAAGTAAATTTTAAATTCAAAAATGTATTGATCTTGGGTTTAGGTGGTTTTAGTTAATTTGGTCTATTGGGATGTGAATAATTGAGATCTAAGATGGATGGAATTATGAAATAATTGAAATTGGTAATATTATTTCCCATAAATAATATCTACTTTATATGGGTTGATATAAATACCTTTTGTATTTTTTGGGTATTTTTATTGTATCATACTCAGAATTGTATATGGTTTATACTCACATATATTATGTCTATGAATTAGAAGCATAGTTCAATGTTGTACTCAGTGGTCGAGGAATTGTAGGAGTTGGTGGAGCAGGTACCAAGAGGGTCATGGAGGCTCTTATTATTTTTGTTTTTTGTATCGATGTTGACATTTTGTGGAGATTTTCTATACCCTTTTTTGAGGATTCATTTTATCTTTGAATAATGATCTTGTTTTATTTCCTTGTTTAAAGTTTTTTATTTTATTTTATTTTTTTATATTTATAAGTATGATGTAATCTATTTTTTTTATTTAGATATATTTTTGCACTATTATAAATATTATTCATGGAAATGTATGGATGTTTATAGGTTTATTAGTTATGGCCTTTCATATATATGATATGTCTTTTTTAGGATTTTCAAAATCCTCTGGCCTATTGGATTTGGGCTTGGTGAGTCATGGTTGACCTACTCTAGTTCATGGTGGCTCTTGGTGCATTGAGTCATTTAAAAATGGTATCAAAGTAGTTCAAGTCTTAGGGATGGATTTTAAATTAAGTGGTATTGTGAGTATTGGATTGGTATACTTAAGGAAAAATGATATTTGACTTCATCTTGGTTAGTAGACCATAAAACCTAGTGATTAGTATGGGTAGTCCATATAACCATTAACTGAGACTCTAATAAGTTTATAACCAACTTATAACTTTGAGGAATCATGTGTTGCATTTAATGGTATTGTACATGAATCATGCAGTTTGTTAGTTGTATACTCATACATGAATTTATTAAGTTAGGTCCTATAGATATGAATTAATAACCATTGGTTTGTATTGTCAAATATCGGGTGAACCTACATAGACATATATATTAGTTATATAGTTTTTCACATGATGATCCCATGTCACTAATTTGGTCTTGACATTAAAAATCGTTTAATGATGAGGCATTTGTTTAAGGGGCCTGGTAGGGAGGAGTACCTGACACCGTTGTGATGAGGATTAATTACCAACATGCTATTGAAAGGTAATACTCAACTACATTGAATATGGAATTATCCATCAAGTAGGAATATACAAATTACTTTTTGAGAGAACTTCTCATGTTTGAGAGATAGAGACCGTTGAGGGTTCAAGGTGAACGAAACCCTCAGATTGAAGAGGAATGGATAGAGTCTGTTACACATATCATTCATCCATAGTTCAAAGTCATGGATTAGATGGTATTTCTTTCTATAAGACATCTATACAACACAAAAATACATTAGTGGTCATTTATTTTTTAGACATATGATGTTCTTGGACTACCATGTATGGAGTTCAAGTGTTTATTTATAGAGGAATACTACCTAGCGGAACTGAGGTTACGATTTTTTCAGGGGGTTTTAATCCTCCAGTAGGGAAGTATGTTAGTCTCTCAATATGTTATGAGGCTCATAATCCTATTGAGGTAATCTTGAGGAAGAATTAACAATTGATATCTTCAAGCATGGAATTTAGATCACAGATTTTGGAGGGAAATTTATATCGATAATAAGGAGTTTGTGTATTCCCACCTATACTGGGGTATTGGAGTTAGCGCTAGTGATCAAGGATTTTAATTATGATTCATATGTGGGGACTAGGGAAGGTTATTCTCTTCCTAAGGCAGAATAATCCACAACAGCTAAACAATATCAGAAACCAAGATCTCATTGGGATAGGATATGATAATAATGATCCTGTAATAAAGAAATAATAGTATAAGGATCTAATAGATATTCAAACCAATATATAGGTATTCTCTATGATAAATTTGGTTTATGTGGAAATGAGACTATAGATATTCTAACTATATGAGATGTTGATTTTGATTAGAATGGAGAACTAGATGGACATCTATGAATAATACTAATCACACAGACCAAGAACATACTTGAAGTGGTCAGGGTGGCCATCCGTGATGTGGCCTACATAGATGAGAATCCATAGTTAAAGGAAGATTCAATATACAAACACAATCCCTAGGTATACTAAAATATGCTCAGGATGGAGGTTTGGGTATATGATAGATGTATGTGTTGTAGAATTCAAACAGAAAGAATCAGACTTGTTTTAAAGTTCAATTTGTGTCTTATATACCTTAGAACAAATACTCTTCAATAATAATTCAAGTCCTTTGATTATAATCGTATATATAATTCATGATTTAGATATCCTAATAGATCAACTAAACTGAATACATTGGATTAAAAACATAGTCGTGGCGATTATCCCCTCTATCATATCTTCCATCAGTGTGATATTACACTTGGTAGAGAGACATTATCTTGGGGAATCATCATTGTGGATATAATACCTTCTATTATCACACTTGAAATGGAATGGGTATTGGAGGCCCTTTCCTAGGTATATTTATATGATGTAGAGTTGTATTTCACCAAAAATATGGGCTAAGGTTCACCATAATGGGTGAATGGGACCCTAATATATGATGATCAAGGCATACTCTTATGATATTACATTTTATTACCATTGTTAATAAATCCTGAAAAAAATTTCCACTAATTTTATAGTGGATAATATTATCATATTTGTGGTGGAGTATGAAAAAAAATCCCATAGTAAGTTCTTGGGCTTCTCTCTCCTCACGACGTCGATTTGGGTATTAATTTTCACCATGTAAACACACCGATATTGATATCCACTTATATGATTTCCCCAAATGATCTCAACTATGTTAAATTGTTTTGGAGGAACTTCTTGGATAAGGATTTATTACCCATAATGTGTCCCCCAAAGTAGCTGATTTTTTATTTTCTAACAGGGTAGATGGAACCTTAAAGATTTGTAATAACTATCACTACTTGAATAAAATTATATTCAATAATAAATAATATCTTTTGATAATCAATGATTTTTTTATTAAGTCAAATATTTAATATAGTTCATAATTATTCATCTCTGGTCTATTTACCACCATCTTATGTTTCATGGGTAGGAAATTCCAAATATTGTGTTGAAGTGTTTCAATGGTTACTATGAGTTTTCGATGATGTATTTTAGTATAAAAATTCCCAAGTAGTGTACGTGGGACAAATGAATTTACTTTTCCAGAATTATTTATGCTAGTTTTCCTAGATTCCATCATCATCTATTCTCAGAAAAATGATGAATAATTCCTAGATTTAAGGATTATCTTACACTTTATGAGAATCTACTATATATAAAGTTATCGAAGTGAAATTTATTGATTTTAAAAGATAATTTCCACAAGAATATAATTTTATATAGTTATGTTTCAGTTGATTATACAAATATTGAGATAATTGTGGTTTAAGAGCCACCCAATATTGTATTTTAGGTGCATAATTGATAGGATCTCATGAGATATAACTAAAACTAAGAGGTGTGTGGAAATGGTGTTGGTGTATAATTTCCAATTAAAATTTTATCCCTTATTTACCTACACAATTATTAGGTGAATAAATCTTCCACTCTTTTAATCCTTTTAGTTTTAATGATTGTAATAATAAATATGAAAACAGACTACAAAAAGACAGTAGGGATTGTTAATAAGATTCACCTCCAAGATTGATGGAAACCTACTAGATGTATGATGGTTGCAATCTCCCATAAAAATAAATCCTCTTTTATAACAAAGAGAATATTTTTCAATTTCTTACCCATTGAACCATATTCAACACACAAATAAGATATAATTTAAGCACTAAAATTCTACTCTTTTAATAAAAGTTAATAATTGAACCTCCTAGAAATAAGAACAATTGTATTATCACTTGTACCTCCTAGAAATCTATATATAATCTTCTTCCTCAGACTACAGCTATCACAAGGGTTTCATTAAAAAATTTAGACATTATGATATAAGTATATCATAGTTTGGGAACCTCTATTGGATATTATAATATTTTGATATCATAATTCAATCTTCTCACTTTATTTTATTTGGATGGAATGGTAATAAAATAGCGGAAGGTTGGCCTCTTCTTTTTCTTCTCCCTTAATTCATAGAATCATCTACAATATTATAATCATAAAACTTTAATTTATGACACACAAAGTAAAAAAATGATCATAGAGTCAAACCTCCCTCTTTAATAGATAAGTTATGTAAATGAATCTAGTATGACGTCCTTCTTATCTATCCTTCTCATATTAAAAAGTTTATTCTAATTATAGAACTGTTGAACACTCTATTTAGTCTAAATTTTTAAATTAATAATCATGAAAGAATATTTATATATTCAAATGTGTAAATCTTTTTTAATTTTTTAAAATATATCATTTCCATAATTCCCATTTTATCCGAGTAAGATATTCCATCTTTAAATCTTCAAAAAAATTGGAATTATCTTTTTAATGATCTACCTAAATTATTTTAGTGTCCTAAATTATCTTTATTTATATATAAAAACCATGTGTTTATAATCCATTTCTATATGGTAACACATGAACTGTCAAATATGTAAAATAGATTTATATATTACAGTGTGAAGTTCTCTCGAAATATTATCATCATCATACACTATGGTGTGGACTTATACTCATGGTAGAACCACTTATCAAAATATATAACTATCATCGGTTGGTATATCTATTTCTATTAACAACATGACAACTTAATCATTCTTTATTCACCCAAAATATCATATATAATAGTGAATTTAATGGATTCATCATGATATTTATACATTGAATAATAACATGGTAACATAAAACATTATTTTTCATCAAAATAATTCATTATGTAAAACATATTATTTTTCCCAATTGACTGACACTTATAAAACATAGATGACTCTAATTAAATCACATATTTGACCCTTATTCACACTTTTTGGGTCTTGTAATTTTACAAATTTATCACTTAATTCATAGTGACTCTTATATTTCAAGGTAAATTATTATTATAAACACATTGTATACTTTAAAAATTTATCAAATTTCAAGTCATTGAGTCTTGTATTACTTTTAATAAACTCATAGTTTCACCCACACATAGTGTGATTTTCACATGTGGTCCGTCGTGATTACCCATATGTCACATAATGAGCTCATACCATTTCCAAATTCTCAACTGAATGGTGTCTCTTATAAAATGGTTTAATTACCCATAAAATATTAACATGACACTTATATGATTCCAAGTGACTCTTTAAAAAATTCGGTGACTCTAACGATTAAACATGATGAAACTTATGATTCTTATGGTAGCTGTTGGACTTTTCTGAATTTCAATGTCTTCTTTAGAGGGAATTTTAAAAAAACTATGAATGAAACCTTTTTCTCATGGATTTACCATTTTATCATAGTTGTTCACAATATTTACACTTATGATGACTCATATAAACACTAAACATCACTCTTAAATTTTGGGACTTTTCCAAATATCAATACATATCATCAAATAAAAGTTTTAGATTCGTATCCAATAAAATAAACACTACTTCAAATAACTTATGAATACCATAAAATCAATTCCAAATTTATTCCAAATAGAATATTTAAAATAAATAATCATAAGAGTATTTTAATATTATTTATCTACCTCACTGAAATTTAAATCTTCAATCTTCATCCATACATTCATCCAAAACTTATATCATTCTTCAATTTTGATATCATCAAAGATGGAACTTCATCGGAGTACAATAAGTATTTTTTCCAATAATAGTTTTAGTAAAAAAAATTAGAGTGATGAAATATTTAGTAGTATAAAAACGACATGGAAATGAACTCCCCTAAAGCTAATTCAAATATTCTTAAATTAATTCTTCATATGAAATACCAAATAATCTTACTCATGTTTGTTAAGTCTTCTCAGTCATATTCTTCACATAAGTTATCAGGAATGTTCTTAATTATTTCATGTTCTTTTCAAACCTCTAACAATGAAAGAATATTCATTCAATGATGGGAGAAAAAAAATACAATTTCATTGATTTCTATCTTAATGGACCCTAATAATAACCAATGGTATAAATTCATTTATTATGGAATCCCACATTTTCATAACGTTGTACAAATAGAGGATACTTTAAAGTTTAGTTTCTAGGTAAAAATGTACACAATACATGAAAACATAAAAATTTATTCTAATAAACATGAAAGTATTATTAAAAGGATCGTCATATTTAGATTCACTTCATCTGATAACCTAGGGATATGCTTTAATGTAAAGGGGTAAGCATAAGGGCCAGTAAGGGAAAATGCAAGGGAAACAGTTTACATGTGACCTTGAGGAATATTAATAATAGTGTCATTATTAATGATAAGGAATGATAAATACGCATATCAAAAAATAAGAATATCAATAATAACATTAAAATGTTCCTAGAACATTTAATTTAGACATTTATAATCGTATCCCAAGGGTTTTTTCATTGAGGCGTCAAAAAAATTACTAAGGTTATTAACCAAGGTACCATAAAACATGTCATCTATAAAAATTAAATTCATTACCTAACTCATTGGACTGTTATCAATGTGCACCCTTCATATATATATTTTTTGATGTTATCCAAATATTTCATAATAAATAATTTCAAGAATAACCCTCGGAGAACAAAATAAAACGATTTTCATATCAAAATCATGTCATTACAAAATTGCTTTAATAAATGACAATTATATCATTTTCAACTAATGGAAAGGGATTTCGGGATACATATATGTCAGTCCAAGAAACACACAAATAATTTATAAATCCAGTTGAATACCCAAAAAAATTAAATTGGGTTGGGTATTCACATGGAAAATAAAAGAATTTCTCTAGGATAAGAGAGAAATTTTGAGAAGTAAATCTAAAAGAATAATGGGTATAAAACATGGATTTAGAATAATGTAAAAATATAGGGAAAATGGTCTTGTATTTATGAAACATAATTGGTAGTAACGGTATGGTAGAAAAATAAAAAAATCGAGATATATTATAGAAATTAGAAGACACATACAAAACGTTATTATTGAATTGAAGAGAAGAGAAGGAAAATTACCATACATTAAATAGTTACTCTTAAAACAACCAGATTGGTCCCTTGGGGCCTTGAAAAAACCATTGAAGTTAAAAATAAAATATCTTTGTTGATGATTGATTTTTAGTGAAAGGTAATGGGTAAATGGCTGGGTATTATATTAATAAAATAAAATATCCTTGGGTGAGGATTATTGTTAATTAAATATTATATCATTATGAAATAATTATCAAGTCAATAAACATACCATAAACCTCAAATTGTATTTTTACTATTTACAGAAAATTAATGTATTTTAGAAAATAATAATAAATTAATGCATACCATATTTACACATGAATATTTCAAAAATGTTGTTTATTTTATCATAATAATTTTATAAAAATGATAATTTTAACATTTACATATAAAAATCCTTATTTATTAAAAATAATAGCGGGATGAAAATGTAAATTAAAAACAATGTCACTAAAAAATATTAAATTTATTTAATCAATTATATTTAAATAAAATATTTTTTATCATAAAATTTCATTCAAATAAATATTATCTATAATACCTTATTTTAGTATAAAAAACATTATATTCTTTCTTAGAAGTAAAACTCGATTCTAAAAAGTCATTTTATCAAATTTGTCATATTATTTTATTATAAAAAACTATCCTTAAAAATAACTGATAAAATAAAAAAAAAATATACAAAGGATTACACTTTAATTAACTAAGAATTGAAAATTAATCCCTTATAACACATATATATGACATATGGGTAAGGCATGCGATTGTGATAGATTCATGTGGCGGTTTATCAAACATCACAAAATTGGTAATTTCTAATAATTGAACTTCTCCAGAATGAAATTTTATTCTAGACTCACATTATGAAGCTCAGTTTGAGATTGGTCAAGGGAGTACCCCATTTAAGCTACCTCCCTCCCATGTTTTGAAAAATGGGCTGCATACAAAATAAATCAATTAGTTGAGGCAATCACTTCCCCTTTCGACATAAATTTTCCTTTCCCATTTCTACTTATAAAAACTATTTATAATGTTAAAATTATTACCAAGAGTATCATTTCCAATAGTCAAATTGACCAATGGTCATATTTTACCAATTTTCATATAACAATCAAATCCAGTAGTCATATTTCTTTTTATAATCACTTCATTAATAAAGATATGTGATTTTGTAGACTAAAAAATAAAATAACACACATTTTCTTGGTAAAAAATATAATTTAAAAATTATGGGTCATTACATTTTTCATATTAATAATTAAAGAATGTAAATTATTTCCTCTAACACAGGACTGCATGGTAATATCTATACTTCTTAACTTGATTCATGTTGTCAACCTATCATGGGAACATTATTCTCACCAATATGCTTTTAAACATCCATAACCATACTAGAAATTATCCATTATATGTATTAACATCAAGGAAACTTCTTATTTATTGATAAAAATACAAAATACAATAAATATTTCCAATAATCACCCCTTTGGATTTTTTCAATATAAATATTGAAATTTCATTTCAATATTCTTATACTTTTTTTATTTCATACCCTTATTAACAAAAAAACATGAGAGAGGATTGTATTAATTCACATAAATAAATTATTCATTAACTATTCTAGTCAATATATTCTAGATTCATGATTAGTATAGAAAATAAGAGGGTTTTTTCTAGACAGCCAAGTTTTCAATAAACCAATGGAATATGACACCAACTGGAAACTCTTTTTCCAAGGGATCTTTGAAATTTTTTAACAAATACAAAATTATTAAATGAATTCAAAAGATACCAATTATTAAATGAATTATTATGATATTTTTTCAACCTAAACTTTCTTTACTCATCTTAATACATAGGTTAAAGACATTCAGAATAGATAGTGGGTTAATCTCAAGAAGTCATCCCTAGATTTTCTCGTTTTCATGTCATTAATCAATAAAATATCTTCCCCTTAATATCAAAATTTATTTATTCAAAACAAATATATATTAATATTCATAAATACCTCATCAATGACATTTTGCAATCACTTTTAATGAATTTTATATTTTCATGGAATATGAAACTCAAGTAGATTTGCAAACTTTGAAAACTATATCTCCGTCAAGGGTGGGGCATTCTGGACCGGGATGCCCCTTAACGCATTCCCCAAGGTCGATTAGACATATAAACCCTAGCATGTCTCCCCATAATCCAAGTTCTTCTTAATAGTAGTGGATACAACAAGAGTGAAAAAATAGCAGAAGAATATACATCAAATAGTAAATAGATATAGTCGAAGACTAAAGAACTAAATAATATATAAAAAGTCTCATAGGAAAAAATTGGTAGAAACATATAGGCATGTAATTCTATTACAATGTAATTAATAATCCCAAAATAGTCATGTTATATAGTAGTGAAAAGTGAAAAAGTTCATAAGTAGCTACTACATTATCTCAAGCCTAAGTTCGATGTTCTTATCCTAATCCTTAGATAAGTAGTACATATCAACAACATGTAAAAGTGAATTTACAATTTCTAGTTTGTACACAAACATAGTATACTTGGGTTCCATGTGCGGCCCAAGTAGGGTGTGAGATAAAATATTAGTAGGCCACAACAAAGGGTGTCTATTTTTAATGTGAGTAGGCTCTCATGAGTAAAAAGTGCGCAATAATAAATAAGTATGTAAAAGATAGTGGATTAAGTAAAAAACCTCCCAATCAGGTTTCTAATCGACACTTGGTAGGGCTAGATACTTTATCACAAAGCTGGTATGTTTGATCAATTTACCATAAGTATATATATATATATTATAACTAGGGTGAGGTAATAATTCAACTCGTCCATACATGTATATATATATATAGCTTACGAAATGCATGGGGTAAGAATGTATGTCATTCATATAGGTATATTATATCCGGTGTGGGGTAAGAAGGCCTCTCACCCATCCATTTATATAATAACTGGCATGGGGTAAGAATTCATACCACCCATACACATATAAGAAGCCGGCATGGGGTCAGAATGCCTCCCACCTATAAACATATAGATATTATAACTAGTATGGGGTAAGAATGCATCCCACAAATTCTCATATAATAAGATTATAAGCATAGCATTGGAATCACAAATCACATCGTATAACATAAGGCATAACCATTATATATCATCTCAATTTAAAAAAAATAACTCATTTTATGTAACTCCTTTATAATAAATTATAACAATAGAAAGTTTATCCCATCCCTTCAAACCATTTCACTGAATCCAAGTTCTCTTTATAATTAATCCATATCATCCTATACAACATAAAAATCTTGCTATCAAAATCTAATAATATGTAAAATTCATTACAATGGAAGTTTTCAGGGCCAAAGTATCAACGTCAACTACTCAAAATCCTATTTTCATACATCCAATTAAAAAGTGGTTAAGCACTATTGAGGAAATGTGGTATATACCATGTACACATGGGAAAAGTGCTATTACAATTAAATTTCATGTTGGATGCAAATTTGGGTTCCATGTATTTGGAAACAATTATCCCAAAAGGAAATTTTCAATGTGTCACCCATATGGGATACCATATAGAGTAGGGGTGGTCTCCAAACCCCAAAAAAACCAAATTCACCTAAGTAAAGTCACTATGGTCATTTAGAAATGATGTAACCAACACATCAAGGAATCATGGAAAAGGCTTCCTCACAGCATGGTGGAATAAATATGAAAATGGTAAAACTCAAATGGAAAACTACGTGACCACCTATCATCGGGAAACTGACAAAGCCTCGATTGATATTAACCATAGATTCAAAGCAGCTTAGATGATATTTGTGTTTCATTAATACCCCCAAAAAATATGGTGAATGATCATGCATCTAAATATTGAGATATATGGAATGATGAATAGAGATAGGAGTAGAGAGACTATGTATCTTTACTAAAATGGTTCCAACATTTCTCTTCAGATCAACGATCAGACGATTGATAAATCCTATCGATCAAAACCAAGTCATGAGGGTTTTTTGAGCTTGGGGAGAAGGATCCATGGTTCTATCCACTAGAAGGTAAGGGAGATGAGAAAATATTTTAATGGTTTCAGTGGGGTAAAGGTTAATTTTTTCCCAAGACCAACTGTGCAATGTTTACAAACCGTGTGAAATTTATGTTTTAATGATCTATCCTTGTATATGGTAGGACACACAATTGTGCACCTAGTTTATGAGATTTCAAAAAAACATTGTAGACTTATATGTTCCCCTATCTACAGTCCCACATTTTACACATACCATCCATCCTCGATCAAACGATTTACACTAACCATGCGGCCCAACCTACAACCCACATTCCAGACCTCCAAGCTCCAAACCAACCCAGAACGCTCCTTGGCCCTTCCTAGGCTATAGTATATGTTACCATTATTAATGGAAAGATTAAAAATAAAAAACCAATCATACCTAACATGTTCATATTTTGGGTCATTACAACCTACCCTCTTTAAATAAACTCATCCTAGAGTTTTCTTTCTAGGGGTAAAGAGATACTATATGAAAAGTGTTCTGGGCCCTGAGATAGTACATCATCTTCCCACTCCCATGTCTCATCCTGTACTTGGTTGTGCTTCCATAGAACCCGTACAAGGGGAAAATACCTACCTCATATTGTCTTCACACTTCGATCAACAATATGCATAGGATACTACTCTAAAAAATCATCCATATCCATATCATCCTCATCAGGCTAAAATATGTGATATGGGTCTGGATAATATTAATGAATCCTAGATACACGAAATACAACATGCATAGACTTGTATCTTTAAGTTATTTACAACTAAAAATCCATAGGTCTTATACTCTTCACAACCATGAAGATTCCAATGAATCTTAGTGATAGCCTACCCAACATCTTAAAATGTTAATCCCCCAACTTGGGCAGGAAATTCAAAAAAACGCAGTTTCCAACCTGGAATTAAATTGGACATTGATGCCTATTTGAATAAGACTACTTCCTAGACTGAGCTGTCAACATGCACTTCTTGATCAGCTGAATCATCCCATAAGTATTCTACACAAGATGAGGCCCAAACACAGCTACCTCCCCTACCTTTATCCACCACATTGGTGAGAGATAAGGCCTTCCATACAAAGATTCATAAGGATCCACCTCAATGGTATCCCATAATTTGTTGTTATAAGAGAACATGGGGAGGGGAGTATGTTTCTCCCATTAACATCCATAGATTATAATGAACGCAAGAAGCATATACTCTATCATTGGAATTGTATGCTCTGTCTATCCATTGGTCGTAGGACGAAAGACCGCACTTAAAAGTACCTACGTACCCATGGCCTTCTGCATCCCCTGCCAAAACCATGATGTGAAATGAGTATCGCTATCAGAACCAATATAATGAGGTGCTTCATGAGGATGCACCACCTCCTTGATGTAAAACCTTCCACACTCATCTATCAAGAAGGTCTCTCGCACAGGTAAGAATTGTGAAACATTAATCATATGGTCAACGAGAACCCACATAGTGTCATTTCCATGAAGTTATTTGGTTACACTAATCCTGAAGTCCAAAAATAAATCACCCATTTTCCAATCAAGAATAAAAAATTGATGAAGAATCCTCACCAAATTCATATGTTATGACTTCACATGTTAACTTGTGTAACATCTAGTGAAGAAACCTTCTATCTCTCACTTCATACTAAGTTTCTGGTATTGATGATGTAGAAATCGATATATTTTAGTTACACTAGGGTGAACATACCATACTAAGGTATGGAAATCCCTTATAAACATCACTTTGATTTCGGATGGGACCCATAAATTCCTAAGTAATAATAGATTATCATCCCCATTGACTGTCCAACCAGATGTAGTATCATAATTTGAGACACTTTCCCATAGCATAAAGCCTTCATTACATTATTGTTGTCTCAAATATACTCAATCCATAAGAGTAGAATTCATTGAAAACCATGAAAGAATATTCTATCCATGGTACACCTTAATCTCATCATGCATCTCTAAAAATAATTCCATAAGATTACATTCTTCCCTGGACTCTTGAACCACCTGAGTATGAATTTTTTGGCTTAGTTCTTCGGCTACTGAATTCCTTTTCCCTCGAGTTTAGGAATTTTGAAAATCAAACAATTGTAGGTACACAACCCACCTACACTACTTTAGTTGTGGATCCCATGGTGTGAAGATGTACTTGAGGATTATTTGGTCTATGAACACCACAAATTCTCTCCCAATAGGTAGTGTCTCCAACAGCGCTATTAATGAACTACAAAAAGGATATTGAAGTCATGCATTGTACAGTTATACTCTTGGGACTTAGAATAATAAGAAATATATGTGATGAATTGCTCATTATACATTAGAATAGCTCCAATCCTGACACTTGATGCATTATAGTAGACTGTATAGGCCTTGAAAAGCTCCTGCAGTTTCAGTAGTATCATTGAAGAATGCATTCCCTTCAACTCTCTGAAGGATACTTCTAAGGATTTTTATCATTTTAATTTCACACCCTTCTTTTTAAATTCTATGAGTGGCATTGTATGTCATGATAAATTTGGAATGAAGTGTTTGTAATATTTATAAATCCCTAAGATACTCCAAATATCAAAGATGTTATTGGGATTCTCCCAAGAAACCACATCCCTCACTTTCTCTGGGTCAACTAAAACTTCTGACTTCGAGATTATATAATTAAGGAAGTGGACTTTATCAACCCCAAATAGACATTTACAAATCTTGTCATAGATTTGATTCTCCCTTAGTGTATTCAGAATGATCTAAATATGTGTCTCATGGTAGTTTCTCGAGTGTGAATACACTAATATATCTTCAATGAATACAACCACAAATGAATACATATATGGGTGAAAATTTTATTTATAAAATCCATGAAGATATCAGTTGAGTTCCTGAGTCTGAACAACATAACCAGGTACTTCTATTGACCAATCCTCTTCTTGAATGTTGTGTGATGTATGTCTGAAGTCTTGAAACACACCTATTGATAGTACAACCTTATATCTATCTTTAAAAACATCTTCTATCCATGGAGATGGTCAAATATGTCATCTATTCTAGGAAATGGATACCAGTTCTTAATAGCCAGATGATTCAACCAACATAAATCCATACAAATCTTTAGGGTATCCTTCACCTTCTATTAAAGAGGATAGGTGAACTCCAAGGAGATGTGTTGGTGTGTATAAAGCCTTTAACATCCATTTTTTTCAACTAATTATTGAGCTCCTGAATCTCCGTAGGTTCCATCCTATAAAGAGGAATGGTCATAGGTGTTGCTTCTAGCACAATATCAAAAGTAATATCTACCACTCACACTAGAGGTAGACACAATAAGTCATATGAAAAAATGTCTCTAAAATTATCCACATTAGGAGTAAAGATATATGGTTGTAACCCCTGATTATCAAGGTAAACATTGGCAACTTGTGTGGTAAAACTATCTGGCCTATATTTTTCGAGTCGTCCTGATGTCGCATTGAGATCCCATTATCCTATATTTATGTTTGTAACTCTCTATGGTGCTGTAAAAGGCACCCTATTATTATATTAGTCAATAAAAGCTCCATAGAGAACCAACTAGTCCATCACAATAAATACATCAAAACCTATCAGATAAAGAATGTAAAGGTTCCATTTAGAAAGGTAATATCCTTTCTAAAGGGGAAATTCTGACAGTAAATAATTCCCTATGAAAAGATACCTGACAGTGTGTCTAATGTCAAAAACCCATGATATTAATTGATGTAGAATCCAAAACTCTCAGTTATTTCCTATGATATAAAAGATTGAGATAAACCTAGAGAAAAAAAATCAAACACTAAAGTGGAGGCTACTATAATAGTACCTCGTAAAAAATATGGTCTAGAGCTCTGATGCTATAGTGTATGTTGTATTGCAAGGAACCAGCCTATAATATGACCTTGAGTCACTACCTAACTGCTTTGATTAAGACCACTCTTTTGGAACTAAGATTCTTCTGTTTGGATACCTCATTATTGACTGCTACCTCATCTTGATCGACCAGTGGTATTCCAGCTGCTTGACTATCGTGATCTTACTTACCCCAATCCCAGTTGTGGAGTATGTGTAGAACCCTACTCATTAGGCACTTGTTGGAATGTCTTGTAGAAGTGGTGGAGATGGCCAATACTTCAATATTCTCTATGCTCAATTGTAATCTTTGAACACTACCTCTTCAAGTGCCCTGGCACTCTGCAATGATGAAAGATAGAATAACTACCCATGAAAAGAGATTGACCACTACTACCTTCGCAAGATTATTTTAATCATCCATTTCATCCAAAATAAGATCCACACTATTCCTTATTTAATGGACAACACTAGATGGAACCATCAACATACCATAAATTCATATCTATAAGTAGAGCATAATTGAAAATTTGATAAATAGATGTAAACCTGAACACATTTACCTAAGACCATTTGTCTTAACACAACCCATCATTAAATAAATTAGTGTCCATCAGATCATCAGCAGCTAGAGAAGGAGTGAAATGATGCAGCTTAGTGAAATGGGATAAATAATCCATAATTGTAATGGTTCACTACAGTATATTCATAAACACTCTATCTATATCATCCCTCAAAGCCATGGGAAATACGTTGTCGTAGAATACTGTATGCAAGTCAGCACAAACTATATCACTTTGATGGCCTGCTTGGGTGATGACTCCCCAACACCAATTTTCTTAATCATGTAGCATGTAAGTCGCAATATTGACCCTCCTCTCTACAAGAGTCTCCAGATGCTTGTGTATAGATAGAATTTCTTTGAGATAAGACTTTTCAACTAGTGGTCCCCCTTCCCCCAATAAAATAGTAGGATGGTATGGATGAAACTCATGAGTCAACTCAACCTTGCTCAGGACAGGTCGCACTCCGCCTTGAATAATATTTATCATTTTCAGGAATACCTCTCATAATTCGACATTTTTTCAAAATTTGAGGAGGATCCAAAGGTGTTTGTACTAGAAGAACAACTGGAAGATCAAGGCCTACCACCTAAGGAACATGGTTGTCTCCACCTTTAGGGAACACATCTTGAGGACGTCGTGGAAACATACAGCTACAATGCCAAAAGAAAATCTCATCAGGGATTTAAGATATTTAGAATTCTAATTTTATGAAACTGGGATAGGTACTAAATACCTCTTGTAATGAAAGATACGCTACTCTGCCAACATCAAGAGCTTGGACTAGACGTTAGAGCAGACCATAACAGGCCATACAAATGGAGAAAATACCAGCAGAGTTTAGGTGTAATCTGAGTAGGAGATTTTAAGTAATTAATTTTCAATAATAAATAGGTATATAAAGAAGTGCATAATAAGTAATGAACATCCTGCTCATATTACTAATGGACGCATGGATGGTCTACCTACTTCACCTCAAAGCTAGTTTGTCTGATTGGGTCACCATAAGTAAATATATATATATATATATATTATAATTGGAATGCGGTAAGAATGCATACTATCTATACAAGTGTATAGATATTAATATAGGAATGGGTTAAGAATGACTCTGATCCATATAGGAATATCATAGCTGGCATGGATTAAGAATGCCTCTCACCCATACATTTATAACTTAAATAGCATGGGGTATGAATTCCTCTCATCCATACACATATACTAAGCTCGCATGGGGTAAGAATCTATCCCACCCATACACATATAGATATTATAACTAGCATGGGGTAAGAATTCGTCCAACCCATTCACATATCATGAGCTCATAAAAATTTAATTGGATTCACAATTCTCATCAAAAAACATAAAAAAACCATCTCACATCATTTCAATTTAAAAACATAACCCATTTCATGTAATTCATTTATAATAAATCATAAAAAGGGAAAGCAAATTCCATCCCTTGAAATAATTTCATTAAATACAACTCATCATTATGTTTTAATACATCACATCCTAGAAAACCAACAAATCCTTCCATCTATTCTTCCTAACATGGAAACTTCATTTCAAGGAAAGGTGTCCGGGACAATGTGTCAAGGTCAACTACTCACATTTAAATTTAGAAAATTCCAATTATAAAGGGATTAATTACCATTGAGTCACCATGATATACATCTAGTACACCTGTGAAAAGTGTTTCTTCACTAAAACTTCATGTTGTAAGCTAATTCAGGTTCCATGTATTTTGAAACATTTGGCCCAAGAGACCATTTTTTGGATGGAACACCCATAAGGGTCCATATAGAGTAAGGGTGGCCTTTAAACCCCAAAAGACCCAAATTCACCTATGTCAAGTAACTAGAGTTATTTAGACATGAAATAACTAACACATCAAGAGAGATCAACAAAGTCTAGCTCATGACACAACAGAATAAATACAAAACGTCCAAAACTGAAATGGGAAACAATGTGACCACCTACCATAGGGTCCTAAATAAATCCTCACTTAATATCGACCGTAGATTTGAAGTAGGACAGAATAGATTTGATTTTTAGTTCAACAACATTAAAATATGGTGAATGATCCTGCATTTAAATAGCACAACATATGGAAAAGATAGGGACAGGAGTAGAGGGATTAAGGATCCCAACTACAATGGTTCCAATGCTACACTCAGATCAACGATAGGACACTAAATGGAACCTCTAATTTGAAGCCTATCCATGAGGGTTGATTTATCTAAAGGAAGAGGATCCCATGGTTATATATGCTAAAAGGAAAGGTAGAAGGGAAAATAAGTTAAAGGTGTAATTTTGGTCAAAATTGTAATTTTTTCCAAGACCAACAATGAACGATTTACGAACCATGTGAAAAACATGTGTTATGGATCTATCCCCATCTATAGTAGGTTGCATGACCATTTCCTTAGTCCTCATAGTTTTATATACAATGTGTGCACATGCATGTTCCCATGTTTTCTACCACACAATTTAAAAAAACTATGCATCCTGAATCACATGGCTTACACTAAACATACAACTCGTCCTTTAGACCACATTCTGGACCTATGGACCCCAAACTAGCCTTGGATGCATCATGGGCCTTACAAAGGCTATAATATACCTTTACCATGATTAAAGAAAATATTTGAAATGAAAAACCTATGATCGATACCTTGGTCAAAATTTAGGTCGCTAGAGAGGTGGTATTCCAAAACGTATTCATCATTGTTAATTTTTTAATCTAATAAGATATAAGATTATAAATATGAGATATTTATAAGAGATGGTTATTTTTAAACTACTATTCACATTCAACAACCTTCTTATCTTCTTAGTTCTCCTCTTAAACACATGAATGGGATTTAATTCCTTGTATAGGATGAAAAAAATAATAATATATGGGAATTTGGTGGAAACTTATTCAATTATTAATGTGTGAATCGAGATTGACAATAGCTTCTCGACCAATATACATATTTATTTATTTCTCCATATTTATATAATATCATCATTCTTGGGATTTTTATTTTCCAAGTAGTATTCTTGGGCATCATGGGCACTATAATTCTTTAAACTTCATTTTTGTGTGTCGTTTTGTCCTTTATATCTTCTAGTAAAGATCATGCATCACCTTCTGCAATATTTTACCTATTTAAAATTAATAATTGATCTATTAATATGATTAATTAGACTTTTAAAACATTATAATTTTTCTTACACCTCCAATGCAAATACTTATTAGTTTCTGAGTCATAAACTCTTGAAAACCTCTCAAGAAATTCAATTCCTTCATGTTAAATTGTGTATTTCACTTTAGAAAATGCGTTCACTTGTGCCTCCTCCATCATCATTTCCATTTATAATTACATTATCAATGAGATCATGTGTTCTTTTTCAAATGTCCCAAGATTCCATAGTATGCTTATCATTGAATAATATAACATCTTTCATTGTACGCAACTTCGAGTTCTAGCTCAACATGAAGAATCAAACTAGCCATTTAAAAAAGAAGTTATGATTAGTAATACCAAATTTTTGAAATTTTATAAATTTTATTTTTTGAAATGGACTTTATTTTTGTATTTGTAATATCAAAATTATATTAGACTGATTTTTTGGTATTTTTCTGAAAACATTAAATTTTTTATGAATAGTGAAAACACTACATTATTGTTAAAACCGACTTTTTATTTAAATAATTATTTTTAATTTTAGTTTATATTAAATTCAAAATAGATAATAATACTTATTTTCGTCCAATGTAATTAATTGGAGTCATTTTATAATAAGATTATATATATATATATATAATTTTATTGAACTCTTTAACGTTTTTTACCCACCTTCAAGGCACATTTATAAATTTTTATAAAAAATTATTTTACTGCTTCAATGAATTTAATTTGAAAAATCCAAAAAGGCACAATTATCATCAGTAAGTAAAATATGGTTCAATAGGATGGAATTTTTTTCTTTAAATAGTAACCTTTAAATATTATTTACCATGGTTAAAAGTAAATAAGTTACATATAGGTAAAAATAATATTATAATTACCCAAACACATGTGCAAATTCTATTGGATAAGTGTTTTTCGACCAAAATCATCCTCATGAAAAAATTTTGATCCTTTTTTATCCATTACATTAGATTAGGACACTTAGTATATTTTATTTAAAGAAGAATAAAAAGATTTAAATTCAAATTTTAATAACTAATCCATTTTTTACATAGAGTTATACATAAGATAAATTACACTTTAAATAGTCATTAGAAATTTAAAAAACAATTCATACACCATTGTATTTTATTTACAGTTCTTTGACGTTAAAAAATTAAATTTATTTATGACACAATGATGTTGCAGTAATTACCTTATTAATTAAATATTTAAATAATTAATATTATATATATTAAATGAAATTTAAATTGAATGTGTTGATGTAATCCATGAATTTCCTAGGTGAATATAACATGTTACAGTTTATAAAATGTATTTTTTTCTTATTAATAATGGTTTTATGTCCTTAAAAACCCAATAGTAAATTCTGTCAAAATTAACATAAATGACTTTTTAAAACAAATACTAAATTTTTAATGATATAATATTCCAAAAAATCTAATATTTGTTCAAATCCTGCAAAAGCTCTCCTCCCAATTACCCGTACTTAATTCTAGAGGCCTTAAATTGATCATAAATGCCACCTAGGAGCTCTTTTGTTCAAATAAAAAGGAAGCACCCAACGAAGAGGTAATTATTTCATCACCTCTTTCAATGTTATATACTCATTATTCTATCTATCATATGAATGATAAATTCACCATATGTGGGTATGTATGGCTTACTATCTCCACGTCATGGTGTAGTTTGTTATTCAACAATTCATTATTTGGAAGGAAATAATAATGAGTATAATTAATTTAAATAATAAATATAACATGTTAAGGATTCTGAATTTATAATATAACATCCAATTACATACGATTTAACTACCAAAAGAATGATATTTTTGCTCATGCGTACGTACGACTTATCGTCTCCAGGACGCTATGAGGTTCCATTCACAATTGTAACAATTAAAGAATAATTTTCATTTGATGATTAAAAAATAATGTATAATAACTTAATATCATTATATATATTAATAAAATATATTCTATTTATATAAAACATGACTTATGTAAAAAACATATAAAGGAAAATGAATCATTTAACACTGGAAATAATGATAATACTAAAATAATATTAACAAAGAAGTATTAAAGGATCATATATGATATCATATTTATCATTGTGGTTCTTGTATAATTTAATAACAATTATTTAACCATTATACGAAAGGTTAATGTACCCATGACTAAAGAAATGTACAAGATAAGGGTTGGATTTACAATCTCTTTATTATCTGAGGTTGTTTATATGTAAGTATTCACTAGGAATTCCATATCATCCATAACCATGTTTCTTAAAACTTTATTTCAACACTGACTGAATGGCCCGAAGGCCTCAATTTCTATTTATTTTTGGATAAACCCCATTTTAAGGAAAAAAGGGGAAACCTCACATGACTTCAAAGAAATGGATACATAAACATAACCCAGTACCAAAATAAGACTACTGAAAATGTCTCCCCCAGCATCAACATCGTTTTGGAAATCCTACACCAATGCACGACTACGTAGAAAACTGTCACGTGCAAAGATACCCAGGCCTAGTACGGATGACTGGGTCACACCCTATCAAACATCCAATTCCGAATTGCATGCATAGTGGATGATACCTACTCTTAGTCCTATCTGAATCATTTCCTTGTAGAAAGTCTGGACCAAGCCATCATTAAAAATTACAAACCATATAATGCTAAAATGATTCAACTTTCCCAACTGTTATTACCTTACTCCAAACAAAACCAGAGAACCCTCCACTGCCTACAGCTCTCATTCTCATCATTAACCAGTAGTATGAATAGACAAGTATCCAATTTCATCATCCAGATTTTGAATCCAAATGCAACCAGACCTAAGAAAACTGTGAGGAAAAATTCACACAGCAGACCTCAACCCCCCACTACTTTTTATGGAAATGCCACATCCGAGAACCGCCTCTTTTAATGCCAAAAACATTACCACAATGCCAAAAAGGTGACCAAAATCCACTGAACCCTCCACTGTAAAACTCCAAGATCATAAAAAGCTCAAATTCCCTCACAATAGAATCAACACCAAAGTTTTAGATCTATGGCACCACCAATTCTTCCACAGATCAAGACCACCATCCTCAAAAAAAAATTCACTGCTTCACCATCAATTGAATATGCTCAACAACCATTGGCCTTGAGTCGAACCGAAATAGCATCCAAATCATCATTAAGATAATATGAAACCCCAGATCTGGGCATAAAGCCGACTAAAACAAAAATCAGAGCAAAAAGGGAAGAAACAGAAACCATTAGCAGTGTGCCTGAAGAAAACCCCTATCATGATCTAACCCCAAACCCTGTCGCCTCCAGCCAGGTCACCCGCGAAGACCCCGACACCACCCAACGCACATCTGGAGATGCAGCGGCACACTCAAGATGTGGTATCTGGATCTCGACCATTGGACATACCCCGCACCACCATGTATGCCCTATCCAACAAAAAGGAGTTGAGAAAGAAGTAGGCCAGCGACAATGTAGAATGTAATATTTATTTGAAATAGTTTTTTGATTGATTTCATCTGTGTCAACATCTATTATTTGATTTTATGTTTAATTGAAGTTTATTTATTATGATACAATACTCCATATTGTATTGATACTTTTATGATATGTTGCCATGTGGATGTGCTATATTTATATCATTCATGGATTATGGTTAAAGTATTAAAATATCATATTCTATTTTAATATGAATGCTTATGTTTTGTTACGAATTTTTCAAATTAGGAATGCATTGGACGTAGTATGTGGTGGGAAAGGCCCCCTATAGCCCCTTGATACATTAGTAGGTCTCGTGAGACAAACTAGTGTTTTGGCTCAAGGCCTTAAAAATATATTTATTTGTATTCTTTCCATAAGGCCTTGACTATGTGGTTACGATATCCAGTGTTTTTCATTCCATCATTATAAAATTAGATATTGATATCACATTTGATTATTTGAATAGTAGAATATTCAATTGATTAATTAAATGGAATTATTTGATTTATATTTTCCATATTATGCTGAATTTTAAGTTTAAAAGGCTTTTGTTTTAGTCTTATACATTGCCCTAAATGTTTATGCTTATTTATGATAGTTTCTATTATATTGTTACCCTTACTAAGCATCTGAGCTCACCCCTTATATTTTATTTTTTCTAAGATGTAAATAAGTATATTATGATTGACCTATAGGGATGGGATATGGGATATGAGTGTGTTCAATAGAGACACAATGTTGATTTTTCATTTCATAATGTAATATAAAACCTATATATGTATCTACTACTTCTAGGGATACTAAACTAATTGGTCATTCGGGACTTGATCTCTTGTGATCATTCCAATGTTATGTAATAATGCACCGACTCTGGGCAAATGTGGTTGAGGAATTACAATTTTATAGCATGGTCGACTTTCCTGGATCTTCCACTTGGCTTATCAAGTATTCTTTTCCCCAAACTTGTTCCCTTGGGTTTCAATTGAAATGTAACTCCTTTATTTTCATGACTTCTTCCATAAATTCTAATATACATAGATTTTTTATTGAAATACACAATGTCTCTTCTTATTCAAAAGTAGTATAGAATCTTTTTTTTGTGAGGCATTCGTTTTAGACTTCTTTGGTATAGATCTCTCAACTAAGTTCTTTTTCTCATAACCTAAGAAAAACTATACATACTTATTCCCTATCTTTTTCATTGTAAATTATGGTATTTATATTTATAATCATTTGAAACATTCTTTGTGGATATATACCTGTATGGTTCTTCACTATGAAGACTCTCATTAAAAATACCATATATATTCTCCACGATCTGATATATATTATAGATGAATAAATTTTTTACTTTAATATTGTTGAATTGTCGACAATGCATATTTTCACCCCCTTGAAATAGGATTCCTTTATTCACTATATATTGATGTAACATTCCAATAATAAATTTCACTATACCAAAACCTACCACATAACCATATATATCTAAATGATAATAATTTGTTCTCTTGATATTCCAACTTTTTTGAATTTAATATTTACTATATTTATGATAAACTAATCTTTAGTTGGTCTTTATTAGGGGAAACCACAATGTGACCTATATCACATCAACTACATATATAGTAGTGGGTGTTTTAATAAATTTTATTTATCCATTTTCTATATATATATATATATTTTAAAACCTAAAATGTACATGAAATTAGAATTAATATAATCATAAATTATTAAAATTCACAGTATAGTTTCAATTATGGTTTCTAGAGAGTGATAATTAGATGATCTTATAATTTTTTCCATTTAAAAGAGGTTTTTTAGAATAATATTTCTCATTCAAATTTTGTGTGAATACCACTCTACTCTCATCTATTTTTGAAGACACCATTTGTGACACTTCCAAATTTAAAATTTTGATCTCGAATTTAAGATGCTCATCCACAAAAAATCAATATGACTTCACAATACATTCTAATCATCTCAAATTGATCTTCATTCATCTTTTTCATTTCATAAATGAAAATAAAAATATCTTTAATCAAATTTACATTGATACAAAATTGAGCATCCTTGATAATAGTTTATTATTCTAATGCATCCGCGTTTTCTCAAAGATTCTTATGGGTTTCATATATTTGATGGATTGTTTCTGTTCACTCATTCTCAAATCCAAAGAAAGATACTTCAAGATTTATATTTACTGAATATTTGTATCCAACTCATTCTAAAGGTTTTACATATGTCATCACTCTTTGTTCCAAGGATTTATCTAATGGTTTTAAATCATCCTCAAGTTGTGTTGTCTCCTCTTACATGCTTCAAAAGGACCCATAAATAAAAGTGAATATTTATTTTTAATCATTTTGTAAGATTTCCATTAATATATTAATTGATTTTCCTTGTGAATAATCACAATTGTGATCCACCCCACTCATTATTGGCTCATATGGAGTATTTTTTTACATAATATTTCACTTACCTCTTAATCAACTGAATTCCTTGGAACTATTGAAGTAGAAAGGTTTTCCATGTCCTTATTGGAGGATGTAACCACATGGTTTCCATCATTCATTCAAAAATATTTATTTATCGTGATTGTATCATAGGGAAACTATTTTTTCTACCCTATGGATTAAAATAGATTCCTTCACATCACAGGTTCATTTAATAGATATTTTAATAATAAATATAGTGTCATAAAAAATATTATAATTATCTTTAACTAGTAGAAAACAATTATTCTATTCTTTCATTGATGAGACTTTTCTAAACTTATTTGTATAAATTTAATTCATATTCAACAGTGTCTTAGAAAAAATAGCTTTCAAGGAAACATTGATAGGAATCAAATAATATTCTTTAAAATTGTACCTCATAATGCCTTTGGAAATAGAAACTCAAAACATAAAATACTTAAAATCTATATATTTTTAAGAATCCGATTAGACGTAAAATATATACTACAATAACAATTCATATAGTCACTTGGGATATGGACAACATTTTGTGAGTTATGAAACATTTTTGGTTACTTATTACCATTTAAAACTTATATACCTTCATTACCTATCATTTTTTTAATGTATGGATATCCCACTATTTCTATCCTTTGGTTTTCATGAATATAATGACAAGAATGAAAAAAACAAAAAGGACATAATGGTTTGGTAATTTGGTTGGCCTCTATGATGGATGATTATATCCCCAATGTGAATTGTTTTTCAATACAATCACGTAGATAACTACTTTTATTTTCAAGAAAATGTCAAAAAAAGTTATATCCTTGGACTCGTATTCTTAAAATCGATTACATACAATTAAATCACAATCTTAATATTTTTTGAATATAAGGTAATACATACACATCCTTAATGTAAGATCAATATTATAGGCTCATTTCCCACATGGAAAACGTGGATATGATATTCTTCCTCAAAATAAATAATTCACAACGGTTGAATCAACCATATTTAGGAATTATGATATAATATATCATAGGCTGGGAAAGTTAGTTGAATATTATGATAAATTGACATTGTAGGATTGTCCTATAACATTATCTATTTTGGACTCAGTAGTAATAAAAATCCAAGGTCGGCATATTCTTATTATTCTTATTCAATGCATGTGATAATTCATAGATGTTGTATTCGGACATTCTGACCTTCTACACACAAAGTGTTAAATATGATCACAGAGTCGACTCTATCACATTCATATATAGGTTCTATAAAAAATGTAGTATTATATCCAAATTATCCTTATTTCTTTTACTCAATGGTTTCTTCTAAGCATAATAGCATGGAAATCACTATATTTGTCTTCTCTTCTACATTTTAAAATTATGAGTCATAAAATAATATTTCCATATTATAATACAGAAATAATTTGTGATTTGTAAATGAATATCCCCTCTATAATTATTATTTAATCACAATAAAATATTCTATTTTTAATATTCTAAAGGACTTTGGATTATATTCTTTGTGATCTTCCTCAATTACTACCACACATTTCCTTCTATTTTAATTATACAAGAAACTAACACTTCATAATAAACATTTACATAAGGAGACATACAATATCCACTTCATTATGTGAATTTATATTTTTTTCTATGAATATCCATTGCATTATTTTCTTCATCATATACTAGGTGAAGTAATATCCTTATACTGAAACTACATTAAAAATTATAGAACAATATTTGATGAGTATTTCTAGTTTACTTCACTGCACAACAACTCTTTATTTCAAGATTTACTGAAACTATAAAAATACATCACATATCGAAGAGATGAATATTGATAAAAATTAATTAAATAATAAAATATAATCATCAATGTATAATTCTTTTAGAATCATTCATTTTTCAAAAACTCGGTGCTTTGACTAACAAATTGACCCATATGAAACACTAATTACTCATATAAGATCACATATATGACCCTTATTTGAATTTTCTTAAATAAATTTTGAACACAACCTTCCAAATAATCTGACTCAAATATATTAAATCTTCTCAAGTAGATACATGATATAATATATTAAGCAGATTATTTATCCTTTCTTGATCTTATCCAACTAATAATAAGAATAGTATATTCATAAATTATTGGAAACAACATAATAAATTATTCATCCTCTATAATGTGAATGGATATCAATAATATCTAAAGGAAAAAAACATTTTATATAATATTAATAATGATGGTATCTCAGTTACTTCCTCATACGCCCTGTTATAATGTATTATTCAAACTACTCTACTTGATTTGTAGGGACAAACTAGCAAGGTTACCTTTTTCTCATTAATAATATTAATAATTATAAACAACTTCCAAGTAGTGATACCTAATACATATTTAAATCATGTAACATTCATTTTCATTGAATAAATTTTCAAGAAACACCAAGTGGGTCTAACAATAGTTTCCATTGGATAGAGGGATACTTCAAGATATTTTTTATGGAATTATATCAGATTTTATCCCCTATGAATTCTAATACCCAAAAGGGGTTGTTAATCATTTGGATAGATAAATATAATAAATATTTCAAGGAGACGAGGATGATTTTGACTAGTGATCCAATGTTGTAGTTTCCTGAGGATGGCGTGGGTATGAGGTGTATTTTGATGAATCCATTTTTGTGATAGGTTGTGAAATGATGTAGAGGTGATCTTTGATTTATTATATCCCAAGAAAAAAGAGATCGAATGAGTATAACTACATCATCACCACTAGAAGCTTATTGTGGTTATGTTTTTCCTAAGTATTAAAATACATTATCTTATAAGAGGGTGATTTGTGGTCTCTATAGATCAAAAGATATTCAAGTAAATATTTTCAAAAAGGGACCTCAATTTAAAACAAAGATAATAGTTGGTGTTTCTACAAGAGTTTGATTTGGAGATAGTCTACACTTCAGTAATGTAAAATAATGTAGTTTATTCCTATATCTTTAAATTAGAAGATCAACCTTTGAAAGAGGTGTTTGAGATGTTGGAATATTTATGGTTGGACAATTTGGATAAAAGATATGTTGTTTGCCTTTAGTTTATGGTGTTAACCCATACAGATATTCCGAACTAATGGAGATACAATTTGTATATATAAATTATGTAGTTTTATAAGGACATATTCTATATATATATATATATATATTCACTTACGGGGTTCGATAAAGTAAGGGTCAAATTATCTTTTTTCAGGGCTGAACAATGGTTTATGTAACAATGTGTTAGCAGGTATTAATATTGTTCCAAACTACCCCATTAGATGTATATCTTGGAATGATAAATATATAATTGGGATCCTAAGTGTAAATTTTTGTGCCCCTATATGAAAATGGAGTTTCTGAGTTTTTTTGGAAGGTCATCGCCTTTTAGTAGGAGAAATCCAAGTACCAAGGTCTGGTTAGTCAAAGCCAACCCCTTGAGGATCATGACTGGAAGTGGGAAAACATATTTATTGAATTTTTTACTATAATTCCACGATCAACAAGGGGAATGATGATTTCTATGTGATTGTTGAAAATTTGACCCAGTTGGTTCACATCATTCAAATTCAAGTGTAAATTATTGTGGAGAGTTTACGACCCCTATAAACTGACAAGATTATAAAAAATCTTGGATTACCCATGGTGTATGTCTCGAACCATAACACTTGTTTCATATCTTCTTTGTAGAGAAGTTTTCAGGATGATTTTGGGACTTAGTTATATTTGAGTATGCACTTTCATTCCTAGATAGATGGTCATACCGAGAGGACCATCCATGTTATTTTTGATATTATTTGATCATGAGTGATATATTTTTTAAAGAGTTGAGATAACAACATATCCATGATATAGTTTTCATACAACAAAAATTTTCACTCGTTTACATGTAGGACACCTTTCAAGGCCTTGTATGAGAGACCTTGTAGATCTGCCATTTATTACATAAACAATGGTGGGATATTAATTATAATTCTCAAGATTGCATAATTTATGACATAGAAGGTTCAAGAGATATTGGAATGTATGATTATGGATCTAATCCTTTATAATTATTATATATTCAGAAGACATATACCTTTGATGTTTGAGGGGGAGATCATTGTTCTTGAATATATCATATTTTTATGGTTTGAGGTGGTTAGGAAGTGATTCCAAACTATCATTGACCATCATAATGTTCACAGCCTCTATATATAGGCCTCAATAAATTCACAATCCAATCATGAATTTACCCATGGATTATATAATGAATTAGTAAATATTATATGGTCAAAAATGTTTGTAACCCATCATCAAGGAACATAACTCTATGTGCATTGATTCTCCATGTGTTATTGATTGGTTGATAATGAATAAGCACTAAATCCTTGGATAATATATAGTATGAAATTTCTTATCATATAGTATGACAATCATATGGAAAAAGTATTTTATTTTTTCCAGTTTTTTTATTATAGTTGAGGATATGGGGTGTTATAAAGACTATCTATTATGGTCATATTTTACTGTATGGAAATATCATATGATGGAAACATTTCATTTCATATTATACAATATTCTCAAGTCATAAATTTTGAAAATAAAATGGTTCAATGATTTCAAGCACTTCATCGATACATTTAAGTAATCAAACATTAATCATTTAATATATGAAGTCTCCTAGAAATCATCTATCATTAAAAAGGGGATGGTTAAGGGGAATTGGTTACATGGGATGGAACATAATTCAGTACTCCTACATTTATGAAATATTCATGTAATAGAATAACATGGATTTGTGGATCATAAGAAACCCCATAGCCTATATTGGAGAAACCAATCCCTTAGGCAGTAGTGTGTGAACCTCCATATGATCCTCCTAGATAAAACTCTTCCACCCCAAAATATCTCCCTCCCTTATTACACATTTAGCTACTATAATAAGGTGAATGAATAAAAAATATCCCACACAATATTGTTTGGGTGATTCAATGATTCCTGCAGATACACCATAGAGAGACAAACTATTTGATTATTCCTTCGGTGATCATTATAAAAAATATATGTTGGAGTAGCATTTGTAGGATATAGATATGTATATTCTTCTTTTTAGTTTTATAAGGATTACATTTGTATAGCCTGGAGATCTTGTTCATGGATTTTTTCAAATTTTATTGTTAGATTAATTATTAATTTATTCTTAGAGACATATCTATGTTATCAGATTCATACCATTTATTTATAATCGATAAATCATTTGAGAAATAAAGGTTTTCAATATCATAATGCATATCATATTGATTGTTTTAAAATATGATATCTATTTTTATTTTTACCAATCAAAAAAAGATTATGATACAGGAATATCATAATATGTGATTCAAAGAAAAAAATTTATTTTGCATAGATAATATCATACAATATCAATATATCATATCCTATGATATTATTTTTGTGGGTTAGAAAAAGCATACTAACGTATTGTATATATAATATTTTTTATTCATAAAATTATATTATTTAATGTATTTAAGGATTTCTCTCTCTATCCTAAAAGATGAAAAAAATGTTTTGTACACTGTGAAAAATCAATCATATCCTATGATGGAGCCAGAGTCTTTAAAAATTATATATTGAAGAAACAAATTCCCTTATTTTCAACTATATATTGATTTTTATTATTTATAAATTGTTTCTAAATAACAGGGAAATGTTATTTTGGAATAATTAATAATTTATAAATGTTATTAATTTATTAATCAATTATAAAGTGTTTATAACTAATTAATTAAATGTTCTCACATATTTATTTGTATACATACCATAAATATTCGGTGTCAATTTTCTAAAAAATATTTTCTAAATATTAAATGGAATGTATTATAATTTTAATATAAAGTGTTTATATGAAAATTATTAGATTAGTTTATCTAGAGTACATAAATTATTAAATAAGTCAAAATTTTATGTTTTTATATTAAGAAAATTAGGAGTTGTTCATAATGATTATTTTTAAATGTTTAATTTTAAAATGTTCATAATTTTAAAATTTTAGGAGCCTTATGAAAAAAAGTTGATAAATGATATGATCAAGGGATTAAATAGTTTTAATATGGGATATTTAGATTAGATAAAATGCTTACATTTTTTAAAATTAAAATATTAAATCTTTCTATTTTATGAAATATAATATATTAAAATAAAATTCTATAGAGTGTATAATATTAAGATGATAATTTTTGAAATAAAAGTAAAGTTTTTGTATTTATCTTATTACAGAATTTACATAATGTATTATAAAAATATTCAAATTATTTATTTATGAGATGCTCATAAACCTAGTCTCGTGTTAAATTATTGAATTTTTCAAGTATTTAATATTTCGTTTTTATAAACAGATTGCATTATTATATTATGAAAACATATGTGTGGTTTATTTTATGAAATAATTTACTTATTATATATTTTCTTATCATAATAGTCATAACAAAATGAGTATCAATTTCCATCTACCTTTTAATCAATTTTTTATTAAATTAATAATCGTAGATTAATTTGTTGAATAAAGGTTATAAATATTATGTTTTATAATTATAATTAATTCTTTTATACCATGAGTAAAGTGTCAATGGGTATAGAGACTTTGGTTTAGACTTTCCACTAGTTGTGAGGATTATACATTGTTCTAAAAAGGTGGGTCTTTACTATCTGTGGCTTCAGACATACTCTTATGGATATTTTCAATAATATAATTCTAAACATCCACATGAAAAGTTCATGTAACTGTTCTTGAGATGAATTGGGATATATATAAATATTTTTCTCTTCTATTTTTGGGTGAGTAACACATTCATTTGGGTTTTGTAAGGAGTTAAAAATTAATATAGTGTGATATAATTAATTTGGTGGTTGGAATAAGGGAACACAAAAAAATATTTAGAATAGTTCCTATATAAACAGAATAACAACACATAGAATGGTGATATAAAAACAAATTCTAAATACTATGTTTTAGATCTCTTCCAATGAAACACTTTTCAGGTCATCAATCATTAAATTGGGGGTACCCTAACTGTTGGCCTCTCATGTATTATCTTATGTAATGAAAAATGAAACAATGTGAAACTAACCCTTAAGTTCTTTTCCCATAAAATTAACTTTCGGTTGCACTTATGAGGGAAACCATGACCATTGAGATATTAAAGTAATAGATTGGAGTGAATCCATATGATTTAATTGGTTAAAGAGTTATTTACTAAGATACCAAGAATCGTATATGATATGATTAGAAATTGTTTTCTAGCAGATATAGTCTTCAATTATTTGAATTATTCCTTATATAAGTATAGATATTGGGTCATGAAATAGATATGATATATGAGGTCATTATTTTTAATGGGATTGACTTTAAAAACATCATTAAATAAATATAAAACATGTTACTCATGTGATAAAAAAATTATATTATATATAATGTAATCGTCATCATCAATATTGACCTTAAGATATATTCTTATCATAGAAAAACTAAATTATAGTAACTTCCTCAACTGATATTAGAATGTGAGAATAGTTCTCAAGAAAGTTGAAAAAATCAATTTGTTGGAGGAACTCATACTAATAAATCAACCGGTAAATCCACTCAAAAATAGAATTTTATTATTATGATATGTATATAAAGGATTCACTAGAATTTTCAACCATCACGCTTGTGACTATAGTGGCTAAGTTGTAGAAGAATAAAGAGATTATGGATGATTATAAGATAAAAAACATAAAATATATGTATCAATAACAAAATATGGAATAAGAGATATAAGGAATTTAAGGATTTATTTCTATTTAAAATAATGGTTGTAACCTTAGTATCAAATCATGTTCTCAATATTATTGGATACTTAAATGACATGGAGAGGCTGGGCTCACCGCACTGGCTCCATCTGGAAATGGAATTTAGTCTGAAGCACTACAGTGAAGGTTTCAATGGTTTATTGTGAACGATTATATGAATGAATTCAATAAATTTCTTCTTGGTCACCTTTAAATATAGAGGATAGTTGAGATGAACATGGGTGGTCTAACCTCATGTAACCTCATTATAGTGGAAAAGGATAAGGTTAAAAACAGTGGCTAGAAACGGAAGAAAAGAAGAAAAAAACGAGTAAAAACTCCACCTAATACAAATAATAGAAAGAGGGGTAATAATTCCATTTATTGAAAACCAATACATAATAATAGAGTCTTCTCAAAATACTTGATGATATCCAAGAAACCCTATGGAGATTCAACTTCAGGTACTAATGTTTTAAAATTAAATTTTTATATTTTATATGGTATGTAATACAAAAAATATTTGTTCAAGTATTTTGGATATACTGGTGTATAGATTTAAAAAATATTTGAAAGTATGATCATGAAGTTTTCTTTCATGTAATGGAACAAGGATTTCATACATTCGGAACATTGATACAAGGATAATTTTAAGCATGGGTGTTTTTAAATGGATGAGAATTATTTGTTACATTTTTCTCATGAGAATTGATTGTAAACAACATTTTTCTAATAAATGAGATTAATTTTTTTTATACACGTGAATTAAGATTCATCCAAATTCTCTAAAAAACATGGAAAGGAGACAAGGATAAATTATTTTTATCTATGGCTATATTTTTATTCCAAATTCTTAGGAAATATGGTTCCACCATAAACATTATTATATTTTACATACATCTTCTTTTCAATATGATTCCCAAACAAATATAATACTATATATAATACGGAAATAATGGTTTTTTTAATATTCCTACATAAATGAAGTAAGGGTAATTTCCTAAACACAAATGTGTTTTATAATCCAAAAATAAATAAAATTTATTTCTATGAACAAAGTAGTTTGGGTTTCTATGAATGATATTCATAGTGGAATATAGTTTATAAGATGCAATTGGTATTATTTTTGGACTAAAAAAGTTATAATTTAAAAACTAAAAGATTTTAAAATTGTAAATTTAATGTGATTTTTCGAATCAATATCCTAAAGAGTTTATGATATATGACTGTAAAGATAAAATGCAAAAGTTATATTTATTTATTGTGAGAAAATGAGCATCATAATTTCATAAATATTATTCCACTAACTTTTTTGAGTGTATTTCACTTGATATCATAAATGGTTTAGAATATAAATTCATATAAAACATAAAATTTATATTTGATACCATAATAAAGTGGACTTCACTTAATATACTAAGGTTTTTATGATGTTCAATAATTTCATGTAAATGGTTTCATTAATTACTAATAGATTAGAAATTAAAATATGAAATCCGAAAAGTTTCAAGAATGATGATGATGCAGATTCAATAGACTTACAAAAACAATAACATTTTTTGAAACATTTGATATCATGGGTTTAGGACGTTTGGATTTTTTTTCAAGGAGTTGAACATTATGAATATGATTCTTAAGTATCACAATTATCCAAATTATCATTTTTTATAGATGTTAATCACTAAAAAATTTGGTTAGAGTGTTTTATCATATGGTCATATAGATATGTAACAGAAATTATATATGACATGACCCACCACAATGAGGCCCAATCCAATCCATCATTCGGTAAAGTGACCCACACCAATCCATCATTAAATAGGTCAAGGGATGGGGAATAGAACAAATTATTCTTATCACAATATATCAAAGGCCTATATTAACCTACAATAGACACAAATCGACAATCTACAGAATAAATGAAAACACCACTAGAAAATATATATAAAAAACTAAATTTTATAAAATACATGGATGAGATATCAAATACAAGTACAATTCCAAGTAGTGAGATACCAAAGTAACTATGCATCTGATAAGCCTCTAAATCTAGAAGCCATAAGATATTGTAAATATCCTCCTTGCTACATATACTCCATGATCAATATCCAACCTCAAAACTCACTAACACCATCAGGGAAAACTATAAATTTATATGAATAACCAATCATCACAAAGATTTAACTGTGGACATATAATTTTAGTTGCATGCACACAAATAAAACATCTAAACCACGTGTTAACTACATAGAAACAACATGTGTGGGAACAATTTCTAATTAGGGGTTAGTATAAACAAAATCAATAGTATTCTTGGATACCACAAATGAGAGACAAAAAAATTAGTTTTTTAAAAACCCCTAGTATGATAGAGTAACCAGGAAAAAGATGGGAAAAGATCTATATATTATCTACTAGTAGGGGCACAGGGATACCAATAATTACTACTTATATTATATATAATCCTACATGTTAAAATTTCATGATAATTAAAGGATACTTATGGAAAAAACCATATAGTATAAATTTGATAACCTATATGAACGATACATCCTGAGGATAATTAAGAGGTTTATAACAGGATACAATCATTGAAGTATATGAACAATACATCCTTTCAACACACATTTTTTCTCTTGAAAGAATAAGGTGGGACCATCTCCTTGAAAAATTATGTTCATCAATTGATGGTGTGTCACACCCAATCATTTCGAATTTCCATTACACAACTTTAGAATACATGCAATGGAACCCTATAGATAGGGGAGTCTCTTGATTCGAAACATCCCAAATATGTGTGAACAAGTAGGTTTCCCCAAGATTCTGATCTACTCAAACAATATAACCTACATTTCCACTCTATAATTTTAGTGGAGGACCAATTCATCTTCTATGGATAAGTATCAATCAAGAGGTTAACTAACTCCATTGATCAAAGATATTCTTATACAGGTATGTGGGAAGAATCTAATTCTATCTATATTGGGGTAGAGGACCCTCACCCCACTAGAGATCTAAGATAGGAATAAATGAGTCAATAGAAATAGGATTATACACCGAGGGTGTATTGTTGAATACTGAGCCTGATTGTAATGCTTTACAGGACCAGCGTCCTTACATATACATGCCTCTAGGGGAGTACCGGTAAAAAAGAGTGCTTTGATTTCAATGTTCAACACCATCAACATCCCTATGAATCTATGGACACTAACCTATTTGAACAATAATTTATCTCTTATTTGATGTTATAGTAGTGAACCATTATGTTCTATATGGAAACAATGCTCATGATGGACTACTCATATGACTAAATCGTGGTCCTAAGAAAATTGATTTGAAAAATTAGTAAGGTTGGAATGGTATAAGGTGGGTACTATGGGGTTACATAATATATTTCCCCATAGTGTCTTCATGTTCATTTATTTCATCAATATATGGAATGTAAAGGTCCACATACATGATGTGAGTCATGAGGAACATGATGTGTGTGACCATCAGGGTACTTTATGTTACCGTCGTAATTTGTGTCATTTAAGACCAATGTTAATGATTTTTCCTAGAGGGTTTTCATCATATAGTCCCAGAAAACTCACCTATCATGTACTACCATGAATTCTATGACATGTATGATCAATGTCACATAGCATGTGGTCCTGACCCACATAGTGTGTATGAAAAAACAGCCAACAGGGAGTGTGCTTCACGTATATTCCCTATCAGCAAGCTTAGAAAGATCTCTTGGTCTACATTAAATGTGAAAATTTTCTCTAATAAAAACCCAATTTTTCACTATTGGGGACCACATGACATGTTGATCAAGAACACATATCGTGTGTTTATCATTACAGACCCAACTTTTTTAGGATGACTAAAATAATTCATCTTCAACAATCTCACCTTTGATAAAGCTCATAAGACCACCAATTTCCACTACCTTAGATGTTGTACCCCCAGACATCAATTTTCATTGATCCTTGGCTATAAATGGGGTTCAACATCTTGGTATACACTATAAAATTTCTAGGTTTGTTTTTCCCTTCAATAACATTCACCCATAAAAAAACAATAATGTTTCACCTCCAATTAATCATATTGCATGCCACATTCATCACTATAGAACCCAAATTAGTCTCTCTTGTACCATGATAAAGATTACATATTGATCATGGCCATGATTCATCAAATTCCCATCCATAGTGGTGTTCGGTGATGAACTCCAGAAGAACAGGAAAAGAAAATGTTGGAGATTCTTATGAAGAAATCAATGGTGGTTATTGTGAGGCTTGACCACCAATCATTAGGCACAAAATTTTACATAATTAAAGAACACATGGTAAATAATCAAAAATTAAATAATATAAATCAATAATTATATGAGGACATGTGTTGTTCTCTATAGAATTTAGGGAATGAATTCCCTAGGTTAGAAACCATAAATTTGGAGGGAGATAAAATAAATTAAAAAGTACTACCACATGGAATAATGATAGATGCATAAATACATTGTGGAATATATGGATATATTCATCCTCACCCCATGTTGTGATCATCAATGTTGGTGTGTATCGATACCCACTCCTTTGATCCTCCATTGGTTCCACCTAGACCCAAATCCACTCCCACTCCCAATTTGTTGTTATGTTGATGACAATATTGGATAACCCTAGAGAGTATTTCGAACATGGATTAAATAATTTTATATAATGGTTTTTCCATCCATAAATTAATTAGTCAATAATTAATAAATCTCACATAATCACACACCTAATATGACCTTTCCAAGGACCTAAAACATGAGTGAAGGTTTCGTCATCCCCAAGGTAAAACCCACATTATGGACATAGCCACTATGTCAAAATTTACATTTATTTTATCATTTAAAAGATATCATTTTCAATTATCATATAACAAATAAAAATTTTAATATTAAATATTAAATATCATAAATAAATATCACCACCCTTGTAATTTCAATATAATTTAACCCAGTGGTGGGATACATTATTCCATGAGTCAATAAGGTCATTGGGAAATTTTTTCAGGTGATCGACTATGTTGAATTTCAAATTTTTATTTGAGAGGGGTTTTGAGTATCATTAACTCTCAAATTGAGTTAATATTTAGAAGGAAAAAATGGATCACTATAGTATTTAGATTTAACAAACCAACGAAACACTAGAAAGGAAAACACATAGCATGTTGATCATATAGTCTATCATATATGGTTTGTTAGAAATGTTCTAATGTATTGTGTTGTTAAGTATTGTTGGAACTATTTTAAGAATATAAAATGTTAATATATATTAGGGTCACTCATTTCTTAAAAAATGTTAATATATGAAAATGAGAATAAGAATATGATGTTGTTAGTGGACATCGGTAAGGAGATACAAGTGTTTAATGGATATCACGCAATATCCATATGTATCTTGAGTAGAAAAGGTTTTTTTATAGAGGACACTCATTGCATACATTTATAAATATGGTTATTTATAACTTTTTTCAATGCTATAAAGTCAGATAGGATCACACCTTTATACATAATGACGATTCCATATGACTCAGAGAGATACTCTAAAAGGGTTTTAGAGTTTTTTCAAATGATTATTGGATGATATTTTCACAAGGTATTACATATGATGTAAAATATGCTCAAGTTAATGAAACATTCCCATAAATGGTTTATAATATATCCATAATTATTTTGGATATGATTTCATAAGTTATTGGATATAATATAGTATAAGGTAAAAAATCACAAAATTATATTATGATTCAGTGAATGTTACAGATTGAAAGGAATATGGCTTAAATCATTGGATATTATATAGTCTGACTGGGAATGTAATATGGTATGACTAGAATATGGAAAAATAATTTTATTTAAGCTTTTTATTATTCATTATTTTATTATATAGGTAAATATAATGATTGTATAATTTAGTATTATTTTATGGATGGGAGATTTTTTATAATTTCTACTTTGAGTATCATATTGTATGATTTTCTCCAATCATAAATGTTAAAAATTAAATGTTCTGATGATTCTTTTTGATTCCCTGACACATTCAACCAATGGAACATTAAGAACTTAATATACAAAGTCTCCAATAAATTAGTTATTAATAAATCATGTTAGAGTTAATTGATATAGATACCATGGTATGTAACGAAAAATAATACTCAAAGATTTATGAAATGAATGAGTAATGGAATGACATAATTTCATGGATATGGGAACATCCCTTTAGACTATATAAAGGGAATGAATCCCTCGACCCATAGTTTGTAAACCTAATTATAATCCTACAAGATAAAACTCCTACCTCCTTGATTCTTCACCTTTCATCCTTCAAGGACATTGAGTTACTAGAATAACAAAATGGAATTAGATGATCCCACACAATTTTTTTGGGTGATTTGGTGCTTCCCATGGATACAATTTGGGGGTTATAAATGATAGGTTATTACTATTGTGATTATTATCAACTATAGAGGAAATAATAGAATTCAAAATAAATAGGTATGAATTTTATTTATTTTAGTTTCACATGGTATGTATTTCTATATCATGGAGATCTTGTTCATAGTTTCTTGATAGATCCGTTGGTAAGATTAATTGTAAATCTATGCCTAGAGTTTTATCAAGACTGTATAAAATAATGATCTGAATATTAACAACTTAATATTCGACTGATAGTGGAATGATATAAATGTATCCATGTTTTATGATATTTCATAATCATTTCATATGATATACCTTGAAATCATGCATGTTGTATGGTATGATATCCAAATATCATACATTATAAAATGTGGTATTTAGGGAATATCTCTTTCAATCCTCAACTTCCACTAAAGAATCATGCACAAAGAATTATTTCACCTTGTATTGAATTATAGAAAACAACTTGTGAAATCCTAAATAGAAATATTTTTATATATCATCCAAAACACTTACGTAAATCTGTTATTAACATCAAATTATATCAGATCACGTGTAATAACTTTTGAATACCCATCTAAACCCATTTTTGATAAACTCTAAAACACTTTTAGAGAATCTATCTTAGTAAACTTCAATCCCCATCTAGTGAACCACAAACTATAACCCCATGGGAATTTATATAATTGGAAACAAAGAAGTATTACTAACTATATATATGTAAGAAAAGAGGTTCCAATATCAAACAATCAATGATTCTCAAGATACAAAAGGATCTATCATGATCTCCATTGAACACATGTATTTTCATTAATGTTCCCACCAACTACATCATAAGTAAGTAGGAATTTTAATATGATCCATGAGGCTGCCGAAATGAGTGAAACTGGGAGATGGAGTATGCGGATACCATATAGACAACTCATTCATTGTTGATTATAAGGGTATAGACTGATCTGGTTGATTAATAAATCACATGTCATTGACCTTTATATATGAGCACATTAAATTCCCCTCACCTGAATAGATAAAAATATCATGTGTACTATCTTGGTATAGTCTTACACTACATTAATATTTGGGTTAATCTTTTCTAAATTTTGATAAACAAAATTAATCTACCAGATAATTCTGTGTTGCTAAAATAGATCCTCTATAAGGAATCACTCTATCTTGGTGTATCAAAATATTAAAATACCTCACACATTGATCACAAAATTAAATCAAAATAACAAACACTCAAGTGAGATTTAAACTATTTTCAAAAAATATTTATAAAAAATGACAATTGATTAAACAAAATAAAGAATAATAACTTTGGTTTAGGTGGGTTGAGTGTGAGTCCTACATCCATAAATAAAACACTACTTCATTTTTATGATTATCGAGTGATAAAAATAATTATAATCACAATCTATAACTACTGATATTAGAAAAAAATTTGATATATATCAGAGTAACACATATAAAATTGGTCCCACCCTACCTATATAATATGGCCTATGTGCTCATCCAATTTCCCTGACTTTTGATATTTGTAGAAGTCCCAACATTTTCCTCAGCAACTATCGATCTCGTAATGCAATTAGACTTCTAACCACCAATATCTAGTGTAAAGTGAAATTTACTCTACATTTCATTAGTGTCTCTCACACTCAATAATTTTTTAAAAATTCATACCAAAAGTGATAATACATAAATACATAAAAAATGATAGAATTAAAAAATGTTATCATTTTTCATTGAGCATACCACTATAGAAGACTATTAGAATATAGTCATTGCATGATAAACATGGAACTGCTATAAATTTTTGTTATCACTACATTGTACCCAAATTATGATCTATATTAAATTATTTTTCCTTATGATCAAACTAGAATGGAACCTTAAATTAGCTTCACCTTCCAAATAATATCCCACTGAAAGACTATTGAAATTAAATTTGGGTAAAACACCAACATGTTGAAGAATTTATAGAAACTTTATAGTAATAATAGTTTTTGTTATCTACCACCTTCCATTCACCCAAGTCCCACTTAAGAACTATATTGCCTCAAACCTTCCAGGACTAAATTCTTGGGGAACATTTCTATTTGATTCTTATTCTTAACTATCTTATGTAACTCTAAAATCGTGTCCTCTATTAAATTTTGGATGAAGTGATATTTCTTATTGATGTGTTTCATCCATTAATGAAACACCCAATTCTGAGCCTAGTGAACTACAATCTGACTATCATAGAATAACACTCCACCAATCTGACATCATTTTTTCTCCTTTAGTAATTGTATAAACCATAGGGGTTAATTTCCCAATTTTTTTACTGTTACGTACACATCTTCCATTGATAACAAAGTATCCATTGATTTCAACAAATAAATCAACACTAATACAAAACAGGCATCTAATAGTGATCGTATTTATCAACCCAAAAAATACTAATAAGAATAATCTTTATCAGCCATAAAAAATGTTCTAATAAATTTAAAACATTATAAACGCTTTTTTTAGTGTTGATAATGGGTACCTTTATCTGCACTATATTTTTATCAATCATAAAGGAATACTTTATCGCTTCGTTTTTAGTGCTAATAAAGGTCAAAATAAATCAAATAAATGGTTAAATAAATAAATAAATAAATGAGTTTATTAAAAAAAATTAATTTTTTTAATTAAATAATTATTGATAAAAATTAATAAATTCATTATAATATATGAAAATAATAAATATTAATAATTAGTATGCACTAAATAAATAGACATATACAGGAAGTAAATTAAAAAAAATAAAATTAAATGTAAGAGAATTAAGAAAAATTATTAAAACAATTATTAATTAGATGATTATTGAAAATGTTAATAAATAATATATATTAAATATATAGATATATGTTAATGTATATAAATATGATTTATAAATTACAAATTATATATTCACTTTAAATAATGAATATATTTAATATATTTATATTTATATATGTTTATTAAGTTTATATAAATAATTACAAATATTTTAAAAAAGAATTTTAATTTTAAATCTTCTATAGGTGCTTAAGTAATATTCGCAGAAAAAATATATATTTATCAGTGTTTTGTTAGAATTGATAAACACACATTTTACCAGAAATTATTACTTAAGCACCGATAAAACTGTATTGGTCTATTTAACATCCTAACCAGTTACAAACCTGTTGCGATATCAAAAACATTCTGTGGAAGCCACCCATTATTGGTGCTCCTCTATAGTGAATCAAAGCTTCAATCAACCCACTTGAATAATAAAACCCCACTACCTTCAGTTGCACATCGGTTGCAGAAAGGGTCACTAAAGAAAACATAATGATTGGGATCTGTAGGTCTCATATTTTATTCAAACTAGTGAGGTAGGCATGTGTTTTCCTTTGTAGTTTCTAATTATCTTTCTATATTTTTCATTTCTTTTTTACTTCTTCTTCAAATGTGTAATTAGTTATTTTTACTCCAATCATTTTATATTTATTTTATTATGTTTATGATTCATTTTTTTTATTTACTACTAATTTGGATATTCTATTTTGGACATTTTAAAATGTTTATTTGAATCAATTTTATCTGATGTCTACATATATACCCCAATATTTTCTATAAATGTAATTTTTTTTTGTTTTTAAATCATGGATAATCACTTCTAGTCAGGAGATTAACCAATTAAATAAAATAATTTTCCACTATATAAATAGTGAAATTTTTGTATATAAAATCCATAAATGAACAATAAAATTCATTTAGTAAACCAATTCTCAGAATGGTGATGGTGTGAAGTAGCAATAGAAGCTAATTTTATGCAATTCATGTAAGGTAATTTATTTGTTTAATTTCTATTTTAATATTCAGTGCTAAGGGTTTTATTTAAAATTTTATTTTCTCATTATTTTGGTCTTTTATTATATGTGAAAACTTATTAAGGACTATAACAAATTTATTTATTTTCAATGACCCTCTTTTTTAAAAATTAGTATGGGTTTTTATTTATTTTACTATGTTGTGATATTATGTTGTAAGGGTTGTGTATATATTTATCTATTTTATTTTATTTTATAATGATATATATACATATATAGATATATAGATATATATAAATTAATATGTGTAAATAAATATATATATATGTATCTATGTATGTATGTATATATATATTTCAATCAATTTATATGTATTTTTAGAACATATAATGTATGGGTGATTTTTTAATTATTTATTCCCAAATTATGGTTTGGGATTACCAAATTTTGAAGGGATTATATTTATTTTCATTAAAAATTATTTTTAAATTTGTATTTCATTATCTGTTATGTGTATTGTAAATTTCATTTTAAAAATGTTTGTGTTTGTGTGTCTGATTAAATGTTTATGTAATAGACATTGTATGGGTGGTTGTGTTTATCTCCCTTTTCTGTGATATATCTTATTGATGTGTGTTATTACATTATGTCAACTTATTTATGGACCTCCCAAGAATTTTAGGATTGGTGAATGAGTATTATATGGCCTCCCTAGAATCCTTCATATAGGTAGATCAGATGTGACGACCTCCCAAGAATCCTTGGGATGGGTCGTTGTGGTGACATGACACCCCAAGAGTCTTGAGATGAATTGAAATACTTGATATACCATTAATTTTAAATATAATATTTCTATAAGTTTCTACATAACTTATTCGAAAAAATAGAATATAAGTTATCAAATTATACTAATTAGAAATTATTTTTAGGTATTCATCATTTTAGGTCGACATGTATTTCTTCCACCCCTATTAATCTTTGATTACTATCCATGTATATGAAATAACTCTTTATTTAATAAAATGTTTTATCAATACATTTTTATATATTCAAGTTGATTGAATGAGAGTTTATTATTCTTATTTATGATACATTGGTTTCTTATTAATCCTTAATCTCCTATATTTTATTTTCATTTTTGTGGTATTTAAGAATGACTTGATGTGTTTCAAACATCAACTATTATTTAAATTTGTGGATTGAGACTCATCCACTATCTATTTTTTAGAAAAGTTTCATCCTCATCAACTACATCTCCCGAACAATCATTATTTCAATTTTTTGCTTGAAACTCATCCCCCGCCCATTTATCTTTCTTGTACAAATATGATCATTAGTCTTCCTTTGGATGATTACCTCTTAGATTATTTCAAGAAACATAAGTGAATGTCTACAAGAGATGATGGATTTTTCAAAAAACAAAATGAAATGATAATTGTATAGGAGATGAGTTGATGAAGATGAGTTGTTTATAAATTTCACCATTTAATTAATTCATTGGATAACACCCACCATATTGGAGTAATTATTCTCTTATATTAAATTACCTATCTTCTTCAACATACTGATATTCGTTGAAATAATTAAATATTGAATTTCATTTGATATAATTATCTATAACTTTCACCATAGATAAATAATATCTTATTTGTATTTATTTATAGATTGTAAAAAATTGATCATTTAGGAATCCAATAGTATTTATATGAATCAAAAATGGATTCATGTTAATCATATGAAAAACTAGTATGAAGATAGAGTTAAAGAGTAAATAAAATTTACAATAGATCATGAATACAAATCTTCTAAAATCCTCTTTTTGTGTTTACATTGTTGTCATTCACGAAAAATTAACCGGGAAGGGTTGGAAGAACATTTGATTTTACTGAAATAGATCACATCTAAAAATATTGGACTAAACATTGGGAAAACAGAATGTGGGCACTGTTTGGGATGATACTGTAGTTTATGGATCATTTGGTATGGATACTAGTGTAAATGATAATAGAGATCACATGGAAGAAATGAAAATCGAAATTGAATATGATCATCCAGATTGTACAAAGTCGTTTGAGGAGTTAAATAGTTGTCCCAAGAAAGCATATTATATTGTTTTTACTAAATTATAAAAATTGTTAGTTGTATTGAAGTTATATAATTTCAAATTTTTCAGTAGATGGAGTGACACTAGCTTTACAGAACTACTTGGTCTCTTGAATGATATGATACTAAAGGAAAATGAACTACCATGACAAACATATGACACTAAAAAAATTTACATTCAATGGGAATGATCTCAAAAGAATCCATGCTTGTCCAAATGATTGCACATTATTTCCCAAGGACCATGAATCACTCATAAAATGCCCATAGTGTTGTGTAGATAGATAGAAGAAAATTTAATAAAATCCTTCAAAATATATAAGGTACATTCCCCTCATTACACAGTTTAGAATATTGTATGGATTTCAAGAAACCACAAGATAATTTACATGGCATACAAATACAGTAATTTATTATGGGAACCTAAGTCATCTAGAAGATTCCCCTCAATGGAAGAAAATTGATTATGAGTGTCTTAAATTTATAAATAATTCAAGAAACATTATTCTTGTGTTATCTATATATAGAATAAATCTGTTTGGTATAAAGTGTAGAACTCATAGTACATGGCCTCTCATGTTGGTAAATTATATCTTTCCACCATTATTATTCATGAAACGAAAATAAAATATGTTTTCTCTGCATATATTTTTACCAAAGTAACCTGGTAATTATATTGATGTCTATTTGAAACCATAGATCAATGATCTGAAATTTTCATGGGATACCGGTGTTATAATGTATGGTGCTCAATGAAGAAAAGAATTCACAGTGAGGGTCATGTTGTATGGAATGATAAACAACTTCCCCACTTATGTAAAATTATCAATCTATAGAATTAAAGGAATGTTTGGATGTCCCATTTGTGAAAAATTGACATAATCAGTTCGGTTGAAACATTAATCAAGGACTATTTTTTAGGACATCACAGATATTTACCTCAACGACATAAATATTGTTCTTGGATAAAATAATTTGATGGAAATATCGAACAAGGTATATAATTATACTTATTAGAAGGAGATAAATTGTATAATAAAGTAAAACATATTGACTCTTTTTTTAGAAAACCATTTTTGAAAAACCATAAAAAATCAGGTATGAAGTAGATATCAACATTCATTGAATTACCATAATGGATTTCTTTATATTTTAAAAACATTCCTGATGTCATCCATGTAGAAAAAAATATAAATGACAATTTCATTGGAACAATACAAAATGTTCCTAGAAAAATGAAATATGGCATCAAGTCTCGGTTAGAATTGATCAAAATGGGGACAAGGGGAGAGTTGGAAACAATGAATGGTAAAACATGTAATTTTATTCTTCTATTAGTTTACACTCTATGCAAATAAGAAATATTCCAATTTTTCCTTTTTCTTAATAGTGTAAAAGTTTCACAGGGGTATTAATCAAATATCAATAATGTCGTTTAAATGAATAATTTGAAGTTACAGGGATAAAGTCACACAACTGTAATATTTTTATGAAAGATGTAATGTATGGTGATTTTTGATGCATTCTATCTCAAAATGTATGACTTTCATTAAAAATACTCTGCATCTTTTTTAAATCCATATATAATACCATTATAAACCCGGTGATATTTCCCATCATGAATAAGGAGGTTGTAAACATATTATGGGAAATAGATACATTCTTACCACCTTTATTCTTTGAAATAATGGTCCACCTGATGGTTCACTTTGTTAGAGAGGTTCAACTATGTGGTCCTATCTATTATATATGGATGAACCCCACTGAACAATATATATAGATTTTTAAAGGGTATGTCTAAAATCAAATTCATCCAGAAGGTTGTAGTGCATAACAATATATTGTTGAAGAAGCTATTGAATTATGTACCGATTGTCTACCATATGTAGAAGGAATAAGTCTCCCAATGTCTTGTCATAGTGAATGCCTTATGGGTGAAGATATTTCTTGAATATAAGTTGTTAAAATTACATTGATAGAGCATGAGAAAGAGAATATTTATATTTCCCATAATAGTGATGATTTTGATCTATACATTGATGCCAACCAAGAAATTATATGATATTTGAATTCATTGAGGGATGAAGGTTTCATATCAAATACACAAAATCAATAGTATTGGATAGTTCCATGATTGAATTAATAAGTAGTTATCTAAAAATATGAAGTCAATTTTCAAACAAATTTAATGGATAGCTAGAGTACTGAATGAAAATTTTGTATCTTACACTAGTTTTGTAATCAATGGTTATATGTTCTATACAAAGGAACAAAATGACTACAGTAAAATGCAAAATAGTGGTGTTACGCTTATGGCTGAAGTGATGCACATTACTGGTTTTAAGGATATAAAATCACATTATGAAAATATATCATATTTTTTAATTATCAAATATATATATTATTTGGATTATACTACATTTCAAGTGTCGGTCATCCATTTAAAATGCGTTGACATTTTCATTACAGTAAATGTTGATGAAATAGTCTTCACGAAAGTGAATTTTTGTATGGAAGTTAAAATAGACAAGTTGATTATAATGTAATCACAAAAAATGCAATTATTTTATGTCTCCGATCCAGAAAAAATAATTGGTTGATTGTACTACTATAGATTAGAAAAAATTGGTCAGATGAAAATTCAATCAAGGATGGACCTTTTATAGGGAGATCACAATATCTTCATATAGGTCCCAATGTTGATAATGTCATGTATGTTAGATGGGACCACTAATAGGGGATTTGGAATCTCAATAGAGGAACCTAATCTGTGAAGCCTTTACAAAATTATGATTTTTCAATGAGAAAGTAGAATTATTTTTTAATATAATATGATTTTTCTCATAATATTATATGTTCTCTACTACATTAACATAATATAAATTAAATGTTTGACTACTCATGCTGACAATGTATTATACACATGGTGATCTTAACAATCCCTTGTAAGAACAAACTATAATAAAGGAATCACTTTGGAAAGAGGTAAAGGTAATGATATGGTATACATTTTCTATTTTACCAATAAATTATATAATTTGACATTGATATAATTTTCATTATTCATTGAAGATTTCATTTATTTTAGAATATTCCAATCCATTTTTCATTCCATTTAAATAAAAAATGATGATATATGTTCTCACTCATAGAATTAATCTTGATGATTTCATTGTAAAATCATTCTCCATAGATTTAGTGAATTTCTTTATATTTAGGTTTTATTTATTTCTTTTTAATATCACTCACATAATAATTTTTTCCTATATAGGTGGATTCTTTTTTTTGAGTTGGGGTGGTCTATCCCTCCCCCATTTCATTCTATTCCAAAACATCCATAGATGTTGGGATGTGTTGGAATCATCCACACCTCAATCTGAAAAATGGTGTGACTAGTAAGACTCCATGTACTTCATTCTATTTAAATTTGACATTAATTTTAGTATTATTTACAACTAATATACTAAAAATAATGAAAACATATTCATATTATTTTGAAACTTTAAGACACAAATCTGTAAGTCATTTATAATGTGCTATAATCAAATTCACTTCAATATGATGCATGATGTGTCTAGTATGACTCAATGTGTCCGTAATCAGTTTATATTTTAAATTTTAGTTCAAAAAGTTCCACTCAATGAAAACTAATCAAACATGATCAAATTATTTTGATAATTTAGGATAATGATTCATAAGTTATTTTTTATATATATGAATTGGTTTTTTATCAAACTGATACACGATGTGATCATAATGTATCAAAATTGTGTGTTTCTAGTTTAAAATGGCATTTTAGTAAAAAACACAACTAATGTAATCAAAACCAAGAAAATGAATTCAAATTGTTTTTATAATTTAGTAAAATGATTCAAAAGTCATTTGAGACACGTAGGAATCAACTACAATAGAATTTGATGCACGGTGTGACCAGTATGACTCCAAATGCATCTTTTTATTTAAAATTGTCATCAATTTTAGTAAAATGATTAAATGAAATTATCAAAACCAAGAAAACGAATTTGGATTGTGTTTTAATCTATGTAAATTATATATAATTCATTTTTGACATATTGGGATTAGCCACACCTCAATCCAATATATTATGTGCTTGGTACGAACTTGGTATGATCAAACATGTTCAGGTTTTCATAATAATTTTGTAAAGTTATCCATAATTCCTTTTTGACATGTAATAATTGGTCTTACCAAAAAAAATATACATGATGTGATCGAAATGAGGCAATGGGCATGTTTCCAATTTAAAATGACATTTTAGTGAAAAAGACAACTGATGTACTCAAAACCAATAAAACACATTAAGATTGTTTTAATACTTTATAAAAATGATTAATCAATTATTTGAGATGTGTATAAATAAGAGAAACCTCAATCTGACCCAAGGTGTGATCAGTATGACTCAAAATATGTATTTTAATTGAAAATTGACACCAATTTTAGTAAAATAGACAAATGACCTAATCAAAATAGAGAAAATACATTCATATTGTTTTGATAATTTTTGAAAATGATCAATAAGTAATTACTAATGTGTAGGAATAATAAAAACATCAATATAATACATGATTTTTTTGATATTACTATAAGTGTCTCTTATTAGTCTACAATTGACATTTTAGTTCAAAAATTGTCACTCATTGAAAACTGAACAAATGCACATGACTTTTATTGATAATTTTGGAAAATGATTCATAAGTAATTTTTGATTCGTATGACTCTGTATCATATGAAAATGATAAATTTGTAATCAGATTGAGTCAAAAATGTGTGTTTCAAGTTTAAAATTACATTTTAGTAAATAAGACAACTAACATACTCAAAACTGAGTAATCAAATTGATAATGTTTTAGTATTTTATGAAAATGATCCAAATGTCATTTGAGACATGTTGTAATCATCCACACCTCAATCTGACTTATGGTGTGACTGGTATAACTCCATATGCATATTTTTATTTAAAAATAACATAAATTTTAGTAAAATTAACTTTAACTTTTTTATAATTAAAACATTTTATTAATTTATTTAATTATATTATTACTAACATAATAAATGTTTTTATTATACAGGTTTGTTATTTTGCTCGAGTAGGGGTAGTTTTTTTGGAAATAGAAATAGTCGGGGTCAGGATTAAATGACTAAGAAACATTGGTGTTTTTTAATGTATATAATAATTTTCATTTATGTAATTGTATAAACCAAATGATTAAAATGTATATAATATTTCTTTTCTTGTATTTTTGTGTTATATTTCATTTCATTTTAATTGTGTATTGTTACTTGTATTTGGTCATATTTCGTGTGTTTTTAGTGCTGCAGTATGCAGGTACATCATATTACACTAGTGTTGTAGTGTACTGTTACAACACACTATAGTATAGTCCATTATTAACACTTTTAAAAGAACTGATAAAGGACACATTTATCATTTATTTTGAAATCACTGATAAAGGAAAAAATCTTCTGAACATAATAAAGCACTCATAATTGTATATTTTATGAGTTATTCAATAAGTTCTTATAAAAGTACGTTTATAAGAACTTTTAATCTCACTCAGGTAGTAAATATTTTTCAAGTGCTGATAATGGCTATTTCTAACACTATTAAAGATCAATTTTGTAGTAGTTCAAGTTGATCATTGTTCCACTATATGTGAATAGAAACCCTTTGGATCTATTCTTGGTTCCTAAATCCCTATAAATGTATTTATTAAAATATACATGAAAGGTATTATCTCTCTAAAAGAACATCATTATATCTTCATATCACTTTATATACCAGATGATCCCCTTCATTGCCTCTAGTGATCCCTACTAATATTCAACATGAATCCTCTCACCAATCCCACATAAAATGTAATATCTATTTGAGTAAATAACATAGATTACATCAAACAACCAGCCACTATTGAAAATTAACCTTTCACCATGAAAGCTACCTTATCTTCTATTTTGGGCACCTTCTCCATGAAAAAATTAAATTTTCTACCCAAAAATATGAGAACATCTTACATTCAGACACACAAGCATTTTTATTATTTTATGGATGTGATGCCTTTGAGATATCACATAATTCATAAATTTACTATCTCTGCCGAAAATTATTCCAAAAATAATTTTATCCTAATTGTGATCTTTCATCTCAAATCCTATAGATAATTCATTCTTCATCACCTAAATCCATGTAATTTCCAAATTATCTAGAAATATTACATCCAAATATTGGAGAAATATGGGAAATATATCATCATCTAGTTTCTTCTAGTAGAAATATTGATCCACATTGCTCCAAGTGAGACCATCCTCATCCATGAAATCATTTAATATCAAATCATTCTACATTGGTGTATTATTCAACCTTTATATCCTCCTTTTCTATTTACACACCAATATCATATTTTTATTATCCTCAAAATCCAATGGTTTCTTTATGTAAGTCTCTTCCCCCAAGTCACCATAAAAAAGGTTGTCTTTACATTTATCTTATCTAAGTTTTGATTATTGGAAGCTACCAGGATCAGTATTTTCTGGAGGGTAGAATGCATAACTTCTAGTAAAAAATACTAAGAGATTAATTCCTAGTTTTAATGGAATTCATTCACCACTAGTCATGCCTTGTACCTATTACATTGATCATCTTTTGTTATTAAATGAAACCCCCACATTATCTCAAGTTTTAATTTACCTTGTGTAAAATGTATCCTTTCCCATGTTTCAATGGAATCCAATGAAAACATTTCATTTTTCGTAAATGATAACCATTTATTATTCATTAAGTGTGTTTTCATCATTTCTTTTTTCGGGTTCTCCTCCATAAATTATTACTAGCTGGAAATCCTTTTTTTTTTATTTTCAAAAGCCGGTTTAATGGGTTCCGGTGCCCAAGCATACAACCACAACATAAACCTAGAAACAACAATCAACACACTAAAAACATCAGTAAAAATAATCAAATGCGTACTCCTCTCCGCATCCCCTGCCAGACTCATCTTCTCTAGTGGCCGAGGCTGTTTCTCAACCTGGTGTCCTCCAATACTGAGGACTTTGCACCCGATTCATGAGAAGTTCCAGAATAGGGTCTGGTGAAATCCTCTCATCCACAATGTTGTTCGCAAAAGACACGGAGACCTTGCCTTTCTTCCTAGATGCTGAACTAGTCTGCATCGGCCGCGGGAGATAGGAGTAATCCTTCCTTGACCGACGTCTTACTGTGGGTGAACCAGGCCCTCCAACTGGAAAACAGGTTTGGTCACTCTGTACCACCTCACTGAACAAGCGGTCACCTGTTCTGCTCACCTTCTCTGTCCCTCCCAAAGGGAACTCCCTTCCTTTATCATCCTGACCTGTAGTAGGGTTCTCCATCACCGGCAGAAGCACCCCCACTGAAGCACCTTCATCCACTATTACCGCAGGGACTGCTTCCAGGCCCTGCTCAACCTGGCCCTCATCAGCTCCCACCACAAAGGAGTTTCTGGTTTCCGTGCAAACAGCCAAGGGTGATCCCTCCAACCCCAGTCCCTTGTCACCCTCTTGCATAACCTCTATAGCCTCCATTCTGACCAAGCCAACTTCAGTCTCCAAACCTCCAGCCAACTGATCCTCTAAGGCCCTGTCACCATTCTCCTTACCTGCAAAATCATTCTCTTCCAGGCATTCAGATCGACCATCCACAGAAATGATAGAGAATCTATTACTCAAAGGTATAAAGGGAGGATCTACATGATCCAATCTCCTGGAATCATATCCTAAATCTAGAAACCTCCATTGTTTAACTTGATACTCTACTCTTTCTAGAATTGATTATTTTGGTTCTGTCATTTTTGAAGCCCCACCTTCCAATACTCTACTCTGATCTACCACAGTAATATATAATTCTGAAACATCTTTTTCTTGTCTCATTTATAGACTTATAGTTCTTCTATACAATCATTATGGGACTCAATCCCTTTTTGTTTCCCTATTTGGAAAAACATAGACTGGGTCAGTTGATTCTTTACACTAAAATTACACTTCTACTAGGATATGGTCCTACGATAGAAATGTATCATAGAATATATCATCTTTACTTATGATTAATTGTCTCCGGTCATCATAAAAAAATTCAGAGTCCAAAGTTTTTATTTCATTATCCGATAGGGAAACTTGTCATAGACTTTATATAAAGTTTTCCAATTTCCATATGATTGACAATAACATATATGATGATCAAAAAACATTTAGGTGGATAACTATTTTCAGTTTAATATAGCATTGATACTCTATAATTTCATGACCCAAAAAAGAATACAGACTTATATTGACCAGGTATGCTTCTATATTCACTGCTTCAACCAGATTTTCCCTGGGAATTCCAAATTTTACATGTATGTTTCATGAATTTTCATTCAATTTCTTGTTTATTTACCATACCAGCCCATTTTTTAAATGTGTATCCAGAAAAAACTTCTTCATTATAGTCCCCCTATTCTAAAATACGTTCAAAAATTACCCTTCATAGTGATCACTATAGGAGTATCTTGTTCTATAGTCTACCACATCTAATCAAATAGAGGAAATTATATTCTTTTGAAGTCTCAAGAAATTTTTAACTTATTTGAACATAAAGAGTCATTAATTATTCATATAGATTTTGAAATATCCTTTCCCTATAACATATAGAACATAATAATTAATAAAATATAGTTTTAGGAATTTTCTAACCATGATGTTAACCATGTATCCCTACTCAACAATTGAGTGTGAGGATGATATACTTCCAACCACCCCTGAATACACTGAAATATTGACACTGATAAAAAATTTACTACCTCTCATAATTATACTCAATGAATTTACGCTTCTAAAAGATGACCTTATGTTAGTTTCTCTGTAAAATCTATAATCCTTGTTTATATTTCCTATCTTCACGTACTATCAAGGTGTTGGACATGGACCATCCATCATGCATCGAATCATTTCACTTAATCTATCTTCTGACTACAATTTGGGGTGATCTCTATCTTCTTATACCATTTAGAATATTTGTAGGAGGTTCTTATAATTCCCTTTATTTTATTTATTGATTCTAAATTTGATTCTTTACATCCAAAAACATGAAGTTGTTTTTGCATTGTAATTGCTAACTCTCATTAAAATCACATCCCATAACTTTTACAGTTATGATAAAATGGAAGATCCCAAACATCATAAAAAACATCACCTTCTATAATTAGTGAAACCGCGATATCATGTTTATTTCATTCATGTGATCTACCATGGGTCTACCTTTTGATATCCTCAAAATGAATAATCACCACATCATGAATATTTTGTTAATTTTTCTTGCCTTCTCATATATGTCTTCTAGGTCATTCATTAACTCCATTGGGGCCTTCAATTCCTAAATGTTAATAGCAAAAAAAATTCCAATTAAATCCTAACCAACCTAAGAAGCTTCAATTTTAGTAGCTTCCATTACACAAAATTTATCTTATCATATTTGAATCAAGATAATGGAACATCAAAATACTTTCAAATGAAAGAGTATTTAATCTATATTCTATAGAACCATAAATCCATTATATTGAAATTATCTATCTGGTCCTTACCTTTTTATGACATCATACCCTTTGTTGATAGTAAACTCTCAATAAAATAAAAATAGAATCAAGGAAATATAGTGGGTGTTAACTCAGCTACCTCTTAGTCTGCTGACGATGAAGATAAATGAAACTTTTTCCTGGGTACCAATTAATAGGAATCAATTCCAACTTCTGATTAATTTAAATACTAAATCATATGATGCCACATATTGAAATAAAAAATATCCAATGAAATGAATCCCTTGATCTGGTTGTATCAAAAAATAAGAATACCCCACACACTACTCATTTCACAAAGTCAACCTTGTACACATTAATGAAAAACTCACACAACCAGTGCACAACATTTAGGTTAAAATAAAATTATACAATGTAAGGAAAGTATTTACACTTTAGTTTATGTTTTTTGGACATGGGACCTATATAATTAATAAAAACACTAATTTTTTCCCTTACTATTATAAGATACACAAAACTAGACTCACAATAATAAATTTTTGATATTAGCATACTTTAATCGATAACACCATTTCTCATGTAAAAGTAGTACAAACCCTCCTATATTATATGGCCCATCCAGTCATCTAGTTTCCCCAACATTCAATATTTTAAGAAGTATGACCGTTTTTCAATGTAAATATTGATCCACTATATCAATAAAAATTTTAACAAAAAACATATAGGGAGTATTGTTATATTACTAAATGTGTCTCTATGTGGCTACTAAATTCTATCCTTTATATAAAATTATTGGTAAGAATGATGCCACATATCATCAGCAGATATCTCAATGAAAAATATAGCTATTTTTCTTTATCTTCCATTATGTTGACCACTAATCATGACCATTGGTATATCACTATATTCAAATAAACCTTTGGTATCTGAAAGTTCCTACTTCCAATACATTGTAGAAAAATTTTGAGCCATATTATAGTATTTCGTCTTTTGGTTGAGATATAATGGAGCTTTGGATAGTATTTACATTCCTAAAAATTCTATCTCTATTGAGGGATGGAATGTCATACTCTTTGTATTAGAAGGAAAATACCAACATGGTCATGCTCAAACAAATTTCATGATCAGAAACATACCCAACCACCCCCCTTATTATATAAACCTAAAATCATGTTTAAGGAATCAAAGATTAAAGGTTCTCATTATAGGTATCTCACCAAACACCGGAGTTGGGGACTCCTGATATGAACCATGCATCCCTAGTATATAAAAAATGGGTTTCATACTCCATGTGATATATATCGTGGGTCATACCATGAAGAAAACTCATTTTGTGCCTCACAAGCATATTTTTTATCGTGATATATAAATCCAAATAATGGTAATCTTAAAATTTCATCGCTTCCAATAATACTCTACGATGGAAAATAGTTAGAGATAAGTAAAATTCAATCATTGAGAGTTCGATTATAATTTTACATCAGGAAATATATATATATATATATATATTAAAAACCATGTATAAGAACTTATATTATCATATATCATATGATATAATTCAATATCATCCTAATGTTTGGTGTCCTTTTAAGTGTTTTGTTGTTTAATATTCACTTAAAAGATATCCTTTTAATTTTTACAACTAAATTGAATCATGAAGTGCGATGTGAAAGACATTTATATTATAAAATACTATCATCATGTATAATAAAAAAGAATCTTGTGAATATTCTATTACCTATATCAGATTGTATGAGAGTAAATAAAATATGATGTATGAAGTGAATGAATCTTCCACCTACTTATACCACACGGTTTACTTCAGTTTCTAATTAATTTAAAATATATTAAACATGGCTTGAAAAAACATTGAATGAGTTAAATAGATTCTGTGATGAGTCATAATTCATGGGTTAAATTTTATGACACTCGATATTTTTCAAAAGAATGATGTAATCTAATTCAACTTGAAGCATTGAGGGTGGATGTATAAGGGAATGATTTCCCTCATTGGTGTTGTCGTGATAAGTAGTTTCATCAAATCTATCATAAGAACTATACTTCATATTACATTATTCATCATGTATAGTGAAGGTTCTAGCACCGCACTTATTGTATGGGAATCCTTGTGATAATATTGTGGATTGAAAGTATGTTGTAATCCCTTTAGAGGTAAAATTTCAAATTTTTAATAGTATTATGAACATATTCAAACAAATCCAAAAAAATAGAGGTTTCTAAAAGTGCTACACAGGTTTTACTCTTTTTATAAATATTTTGAATGTTCCTTATTGAAGATAGATCATGAATCATTTGGGTTATCTTATGCTCACAATTATCATAATATGATCCCCCAAAAATCATTAGTGGTATCAAAGAAATTTATTTCAAGGATTAATCATGTTTAATTAACTATTTTTTAAGATAATGTATGTCTTAATTCATATGTGGTTTCATCATAAAATTAGGTATTTTTAAATCCTATTTTTTATTAACTGTAGTGTATGATTAACATATATCATAAGGTGAGATATATAATAATTCTACAATAATAAAATAAAATGTATGATATAATATAAAATATTATAAAATATATAACATTCACAAAAAAATTAAAGACAAATCACTATTTCATATTAATAACATATATCTTTATCATTAAAGGTGAAAGGTGTCGTATGATAACACCTATTTAAGGTGATTATTTGTATCATAATTTATTTTTGAGTGTCATGTTTTAAAATATTATTAGTAAGAAGAATATACTCTCTCTAGTATAAATCATATTTTTTCACAGAGTATCGGTCATAAAATATGACACGTGTAAAAAATGTTACATTTTTTTTGATATTTTTAATTAAATATTTTAAATTTTAAATGAATTAGGATTATTATGAATTATAAAATTGAATTTTCCTGCTTATATACAGTATTTAAAATTTATATGGGTTTTTCATGATTTTGAAAAATAAATAAAGTGTTAATATATTATTTTATTTCATAATATTATTCATCTAAATAAGTAGTTTATAGTTTTAAACAATTAATATGCTTAAATTTATATCAAAAAATGATTCTTGTATATAGAGTCTTGAATTACATGGCTTGAATGACAGTATAAGATTTAGTTTTCATCTACCAAGGCCTTGGTTTGTTTTTTAAGTTCTTATATTGAGAATAGTTATTGAATATTGTTTTTACATATTGTTTTTTTTCGAGATATCACCAGATGAATTCTATCTTCAATAAATCCTATGAGGAGAGAGGTGATAAGGATCAGACTAAGCACTAGTTGGGTGGATTATGACCTATTATAGAAGGTGAGGAGTTGGATATATGTTTCTCTAGGATCACTCGTATGAATATTTTCAATCTTATATACCTTTATACGACTATATAAAGAGTTAATGTACCTTATACAGGATATGAATTTAGATATGAATTATTATGGTTGGCTTCTATTTTTTGTTGAATAAAAAAACTCAAGGGTTGTGTAAAGAGATACACATTAACATGGTGTGAACACAATAATTTGGTTTATGGAATATAATTCCAAGACTAAATGGTTAGAATTATGCATACACAACAGAATAAAACAATATATAATAAATATTTAGTGAGATGAAAATTGTTTAACATGCATGTGATGTATGTTAATATAGTGATAATTTTTAAAGGAAAATTGAAAATATACATTGTGTGAGATTTTTTCCTAAGTATATAATTTCAAGGCCTTTATCATTCTTATGGTTAACCCAAACCATTAGGTTCTCAGGGATTATCCTATGTAAGGAAATAAAATCATGTGGGTTCCCTAACCATTAGGTTCCTTGTTCTATGATTTTTCATTTTTTTATAGTAGATGGGAAACCCTAAATGATTGGATACAGGAGGAATAGAGTTGACTGAATCTATATAATGAATTTGGAAAATAATTTTATCAACTTATCTATCCAAGAATTATGTATATTTTGAATGAAAATTTTCTCCACCAAATACAGTCATGAATTATTTATTTATTGCCCACTGTAAGTCATGGTGAAATATAGATATTGGTATAATAAATTCATATAATGTATGAGGCCATCACTTTTAGTGGGAACATTTTTTTAACTCATTGATAAAAATATATAATACATGATACTCACTTATATATATTCATTGGTTATAGGTTATAGATTACCACATGATAATTATATTGAGATATCTTATAGGTTTGACATATAAAACCCTTAGATATTGGTTTCTAGGTTTTCGAAGTGTTCTGATGGTAAAACATTTTAAGAATCTAAATGTGAATGTTATAGAGACCAATTTAATAAAATACGATTCATGGTTGTCAGATACTAGGTGTAAGTCACACATTTCTGTTAATCAAAGGAGACTCAGAGATAGGAGTGGTTTGAAAAATAAGGCAAACTGAGCACATCATACATTCATATTCCATTATTATTTTTGAGTATTCAATATATATCGGAATAAATCACAACCCTAAATCTAAAGGTTTAGTGTATCTGGACACTAGATACATAATCAATTTATTTTACAACATCAACAACATATCTCACAAATAACATTCTCACATGATCGCATTTTGATATATCACACATTATTTTATTATTTATTACACAAGGAATGGAAATATAGTAACAGGGTGATCTTAAATTATCATCAAGGGTAAATATAAGATGTATATATTGAAGATAATAAGTGATTAATTGATAATCAGGTTTATTTTTAGAACATAATCAGGGTATATTAAATAAATCCTGTTCAAAAAATTATAGATTATAAATAATAGGATAGGACATAAATATTTGTGTGTAACATAAGTGATGAGAAATAATAGTGGGGAAACAAGAGTCAATAATCAGGATCCCTAAAAATATAAGATACAAATATGATTATCGAATATAAATAAGCATTGAAAATATGTCCTTTTATCGAGGACCGCAACAAATACCATCATCAGATAGTGGAGATATTCCCATATTAGATTCAATTTTCTCCCTAGTCCTGAACCTTTTTACACATGAGATATAAATAATTACCAGACTCAGTGGAGGACCATAAAATTAGAGGCCCACCCAACAATAGTGGAAAAAGTTTTTTAATGTTTTGGGTTCACTTACCATTCCTAGTCATCTTGTGAGGTAATTCATTATCCAATCATTAGGGGGATATATAATTATAAGCCCATTAATTATATAATGAAAACCATACATATGCATGTCATATGAAAACATTCTTAATTTCATCAAAAATTAATTAACTTGTTGGAATGAAATTGTTTCTATGATAACTTCCATAAGGCATTAAAATAATCCACCCACAGAAAGAAAGTGGATGGTATAATCAGATCATATTCAAATTGAATCATAAAGAAACACTAAATTATGTGGATATAAATAAAAAGGAACTTTTATTAGTGAATTAAACTATACATTTAGAAAAAAGAAGAAATTCCCTTTGTAACACCCCCAATGTTTTAAAAATAAATATAGAATGCAATTTTAAAATCTAGCCATTAAACACAACTTTTACTCATCTATGTTTTGAATTTAGAAAAATGGTCATCTAGAGTTGTGTTCAGTATGTCATTTGGAGTCTGATAGAACAAACTTGATTTTTTGGTGAATAGTATCATATCCTTATGAATAGTTATACGAATAGTAATATGGACCTTATGAATAGTAAATAATATTATTTTATTATTTTCTTAATGTAATATGATAATGGGATCTTAATTAATTTTTCGATGTCACATAAAACTAATTGCACTTCAAGAATGTTATTTTTCAAATTAAATATAACTTTATATAAAAATTAAATTAATAATATTTAGAAACATATTTTTGAAAAATGGATTCCACTTTTGAATTCTACATGTCAAAAAATGGTACAGGTGAATTTTTGGGATTTTTCAGAAATTCAAGAATTTCTGATGAATAGTGAAATACGATAAAATACCGTATATACAAATTATCAGTTAAATACCCTATTCATGACATCCCAAGTGATGAAAGGAAACTTGGGTTGAACTCACATGCACTTGCTATTAGGGGTCACATGAAACAACAATATTGGTTGTCTTGAGGGAAATAATAAAATAATGAATTAAATATTTAAAATTTACCCCTCTCCTACAGTATAAAAACCCCTCACCACTCCATCATAAATATTCTTACTTCCTCCCTTTTATTTTTATAAATGAAATCAACATCCATAAGGTTCCAATTTATAGCCCTCATGGACGACAAAGTTTCGTTATTCAATTTATTCTTTATCACTGGTCATGAAACCATATTTATGGTTGAACCAGACATTAATATATTTATTATAACCTAATTAATATTCAGGAACCAGAATATGTAGATATAATTAAGTTATATGTCAAAACTAGTTCATAATAATCCAAATATCGTTGAACAATCGAAGTGGTTGTCATCTAATGATTTATCCTCATTCCATGTAACCAAATGATATAAATGACCACTACCAATTATTTATGTTCATAAATAATATATAATTCCAATCTTGGAGATTTATAACCATTCCACATGAACTCAATCACATAAAAACAAGTGAACCGAAGATGAAAATAAAGAAAATGAACACTCTGAAGCGACGGAATTCAATACAATAACTTACCAATAAAAACATAAATGAACTAACCAGAAATATGATAAACAAAATACATCTCTAATAGGATTTTAATTAAGTTATTAATAAGTATACTTTCATATTCCACGACCTTAAGTTCGAGAGAAGAACATGTTTGGAGTTAAGGTATGGGTTTTCATCTGAACATCCATTTTCATCCGGGTTACTTATATTCTCTAATTTCCAAGATGAAATTATTATGTATTGTGATGTAATCCTCACAAATTATGTGTGAGTAATCTATATATGTACACCAACCAGAATTCTTCCTCATTTTTTGGATAGTTACATGTTTTAAAAGAAACTCTCAAAACTATTTCCAAACATATGAGCCTGATACATGGGAATTACTCAAATTCATATCTGTTTTCAAGGGAAATATATAATCTATTTTTGGAATCCATTATCCTTATAAAAACACTAATTTTATCATGAAATACTATCTTACTTTACTTCTGGTTTTATACAAATATTTTTCCAAAATAACTCTTCTTTTTAAAATAAAATAGTATTTATCACAATAATTGATTAATGAATTTAGAAAATTATTCTCGTTTGATTCAACAATCTCGTTGATACTTATGTAGTGTTAGGGTTAATCATTTATGATTTTATATACCATGTTTCATTGAATGGTTTATGAATAACTTTATTTTGGATGATCTATCCTAAAACCATTCACTATATTATTCCGAATGGTTAGTTTTTATGTTCAATAATTGGGGAAAGTTAGTTACATTTCATATGATAGTTTCTATATGAATATATATGTTGTTTATGTTTATCCCTGATCATATGAGGAATGCATTGGACTTATTATGTGACAGGTGGGGCCTGCTATAGGCCCCCGATGCATCGGTAGGTCTCATGAGACAAATAGAAGTGGAATTGGCCTAGGCCTTTCTCAATGTGATATATGGATTTTGGTCGAGGCCTTAATCATTAGACGTCTTGGACGAGGCCTTGACATAATGTTTCAATATTTCCGGCATATTCGCTTACCTCATTATGAATCTAGTAGTTGAAATTTCATTAGGTTATTCAACAAATAGAATACCCATGATTATGTTTTATTATGGAATTATTTATTCAGCTCATATTTCTACCATAATGTGTTCAGGTTCATTATTAGAGGCATGTGTTTTCAATTATTCACCATGTCTGATGTTTATGATATCTTCCTCTATATTTTTTAATCTTACTAAGCGTTTGAGCTCACCCTTTCTTATGTTTTATTTTTCATGGGACATGATGAAGTAAATTATGAATGGCATGCATGCATAATCTAGGAGACATGATGTTGATAGTGGAATAATTTAGTGTTGTTTTTCCTTTCCTTATGTAAAGTTGAACTAATATATGTATCTTGTTTCCAATAATACTAAACTACTTTGTCATTCAAGATTCGTATTCATTGGATGTATGCCAATGTAATCAAATAAGGCACTGACTCCGGGACACTGGGGTCGGGTCCTTAAAGTTGGTATCGTAAGAAATTTAGTAGAATACTTGGAAACTATATTTAGAAAATGTAGAATTAGGAAAGAGTCCCTAAGTTAGTATTTGAGGAAATACATACAATAACGTCCAGGTATTTTGGTAAGGAATGGATTATGTGGATATTTCAAGCAATACATCCCTATCTGGATACGAGCATGTAGAGGCATCTCTGGCATAGATGTATCTAGGGGTAAAACCCGAAAACACCGCTTTGAGCGAGAATCGAACGGGAACTGGTGCATGAAAATGGGCATTGCTACACTCTGGGTTACGACACTCCTGGGGTATATGCTAAGGATAGTTCACATTTTCTTTACAAGCCATTATGAAGGATTGAAATGTAAAATATTCCTCAAAGAAACCATATTTGTGAATATGGGATTATCCATTCACAGGATCTCAATTGGATTCTAAGTATTTTGTTAAGTTAAGATTATACGTTATGATTTATAACCTAATCTTGTGTATTCCATAATCTAGAGATGGCGCCAAGTGGAAGGAATGAAATGCACAAACACACATGTCCCCTATAGGTATTTTCCTCCAACGTAAGGTAATGATGTTGGCTCTAGTGATGTGACTGGTGTTGAGAAACTCATAACTATTCTGAGACAACTTACTCAGGTTATGAATAATAAATTTATCCATATGGAGCATCCTGATCCACCATGTGCAGGAGCCATGCAAGATCGCATTATGCGACAACAGCCTACATCATTCAATTGGACTACAAACCTGTTTGTAGAAGATCAGTGGATATGTTCCCTTGAGAAGATATTTCTCACTTTGGGATGTAATGAAAGAGAGAATGTTTTCATGGTTGTATATCATATATGGGGAGATGCGGATCAGTGGTGGTCATTAATCCAAAAAACAATGGAGGAGGAATAGATAAAAGTGAAGGAATGGAGGGATTTTAAGGAAATAATTTTGGCAAAATATTTCCCTTGTGAGAAGCGAGTAGATATGGAGATACAATTCTTGAATCTGAGTTAAAAGGAAGATGAAAATGTTTCCAAGTATGAAGCCAACTTCACAAGATTAAAAAGACATGTTTTAGACTACATACAAAATCCAAGGAGAAAAATTGATCGATTCTTTTATGGCCTAAAGGCATTCCTCCCAGTGTGCACTGGTCTCCCAAATTTTTTCATCATATGAGGATATAGTTTCATGTGATATCAATACATAAAAATAATTCTATAAGTCTTATGACTTTAAGGGAAATAAAGAAAGGAATGGTGATGTTGAAAGCCCTGGGAAAGGAAATAAGGAAACAACGAAGAAGGGAAGAGTTGAATTTCCACCATGTGACAATTGTGGAAGGAAACACCTTGGTGCATTCTTAAAAGGAAAAGGAGTATGATTCAAATGTGGTCAGAAAGGCCATATTTCTAGTGATTGCAAATGGAAGGAGGAATCCAATGTTCAATGCTATAATTTTTGGGAGATGGTACACTATGCTAATGATTGTACAAAGCGTCAAGGAAATATGTAACAGAAAAGGCCATGGGATCAGGGACAAGCTTATGCAATCACAACTGTAGAGGTTGAAGTTCTTAATGATGTGGAGGCAGTTACTTTAATCATTTCCTCAAATTTAGCCAACACTTTAATTGATTCTGGATCGTCGCATTCATTTATATCTTCCTAGTTTTCTATGAAAATTAGATATGTACAATTTAATTTAATAAAAGAGTTATCAGTCAAAACTTCTGGTGGATGTATCATTGCAACAAAGGAATGTCGATTAGTCCCCCTCCAGACACCAAATTTGCTCTACTGGCGAACCTTATCATCAAAAAAATGACTGAATTTGATATAATTATTGGTATGGATTTGCTGTCAAATTATGATGCGAAGATTTATTGTCAAAAGAAGCAAGTTACAATATATGAAAATGGTGTAGAATCCCTTGTCTTTAGGGCAGAAACATCACCACATGATTCTTTTCTAGAACCACCCCAAGTAGCTCTACTGAATACAATACTTAGGAAGGAAGACAAAATAATGGGCGAGGAAAGAAATCATCAAATTGAGGATGTGCACATAGTAAAAGAGTACATTGATGTATTTCTAGAGGATTTACCTGGACATCCTCTAGAGCGGGAAGTTGAGTACTCTATTGATTTACTTCCTGATGAAAGACCTATATCAAAGAATCCATATAGACTGGCCTTTGTGGAATTAGTAGAGTTAAATTAACAACTAGATGATTTGAGTGAAAAAGGATTTATTCGACCTAGTGTTTCTCCATGGGGATCCCCTGTCCTCTTTGTCAATAAGAAAGATGGATCCATGAGTCTTTTCATTGATTATAGGGAAATAAATGTTATGAAATTAAAGAATAAGTATCCTCTACCTCGAATTGATGATTTATTTTTCCAACTACATGGAGCTCAATACTTTTCGAAGATATACATTTGATCTTGATATCATCAGTTGCGTGGGAGGAAGGAAGATGTTCATAAGACAACATTTCAGACCAGGTATGGGAATTACGAGTTTACAGAGATTCCTTTTGGACTGACAAATGCACCCTCTATTTTCCTGGATTTAATGAATAGGGTTTTACAGGAATATATTGATAAAATTTTTGTGGTATTCATAGATGATATCCATGTATACTCAAAAATCTATAAAGATCATGAGAATCACTTGCAGGTTATTCTGAGAACTCTTAGAAGATAAAAGTTATATGGGAAGTTTATAAAGTGAGAATTCTAGTTTCAATCAGTTTCTTTTCAGGGAAATATTGTCTCTAAGGATGGAATCCTAGTTCATCCTATGAAGACAAAGGCAATCCAATATTGTCCCACACCAACAAATATAACTGAGGTACACATTTTTCTTGGCTTAGTAGGTTATTATCTACATTTTCCTGAGAATTTTTCCCGACTAGCTAACCCACTAACCAAGATCACACGTAAAGGAGTTAAGTTTGTGTCGACAAAATAATGTACTGAATGCTTCAATGAATTGAAAAAAAGATTGGTCAATGATCCAATTTTGACTCTTCCATCTAGAAGTGATGGATTTGTAATATACAGCGATGAATCAAAGAATGGATTGGGTTGCGTCCTTATGAAAAACGATAAAGTTATAAATTATGCATCAAGGCAATTGAAGACTCATGAAAAAAAATATACAACTCATGATCTTGAGTTAGCATCTATAATCTTTGCGCTGAAAATATGGAGGCATTACCTCTATGGAGAGAGATGTGAGATTTATACGAACCAAAAGAATTTGAAATATATTTTCACACAAAAATAACTCAACATGAGGAAAAGAATATTGCTCGAGTTACTCAAATATTATGATTGTTCAATACACTACCACCTAGGAAAGGTGAATAAGGTGGAAGATGCATTAAGCAGGACAGATCATGGACTTCTGACTCAAATGATTATTGAAAGAGATATTATGTTCATGGATCTACTGAATATGGATATGGAAATTGTTTATTAAGGGGAAACATCAATCCTCTTTCAAATTATTGCTCAACCATCTTTACTAGAGAAGATAGACATTTCTCAATCTGATGATGAGAATCTGCACAAGAAAATTAATGCAGTTAAGAATGGGAGACTGGATAACATCGTGTATGAAGAAGGAAATCTGAAGTTTGGGAAGAGGTTATGTGTTCCATCAGTACACGAGCTAAAAAGGTAACTATTAGATGATTCTCATAGCTCAAATTTCTCTATACACCCACGTATCGCCAAGATGTATAGAGATCTGAAGGAATATCTTTGGTAGGAAAATATGACGAGGGAGATTGTTGATTATGTTTCGAGATGTTTAGTTTGTCAATAGGTGAATGCAGAAAGACAACAACCTGGTGGAGTCATGAAACCCCTTCCTATACCTATGTGGAAATGGGATGATTTTATTATGGACTTTATCATGGGTCTACCAAAGACTCCAAGAAATAATGATACGATATGGGTCATTTTTTACCGTCTTACAATATCTGCACATTTTCTTGCTATAGGGGAAGATTTAACACTAGAAATAATAGAAAGAATATATATTAATGAAATTGTAAGACTTCAGGGTGTACCCTCATCAATTGTTTTTGATCATGGTCCCCTTTTTACATCACGATTCTGGAAGAGTCTTCAGAAGGCCCTAGATACTGATCTTTGTTTGAGCACTGCCTACCACCCACAAACTGATGGGAAATGAGAACGGACTATTCAAACATTGGAAGACATTTTGAGGTCTTGTTTACTATATTTTCAAGGCATGTGGGATCAGTATTTACCCCTCGTAGAATTTTCCTACAACAATAACTTCCATTCAAGTATTCAGATGGAACCCTATGAAGAATTATATGGGAGGAGATGTCGTACACCAACTTGCTGGGATGATGTTGGTGAAAGAAATCTTGTGGGCCCAAAACTTGTTGAAGAAACAACCGAAAAGGGGAAGATTATCTAGAACCATATCAAAACAGCTCAAAGTAGGCAAAAGAGCTATGCTAATAACCAATGGAAGGATTTGAAATTTCTAGATGGTTATCACGTTTTCTTAAAGGTATCTCCATGGAAGGGTATTATATGATTTGGTAAGAAGGGAAAATTAAGACCCAATTACATCGGACCTTTTGAAATTATAGACCTAATTGGAGTCGTAGCTTACCATTTGGAAATGCAGCCAAGTCTCTCTAAGGTTCACAATGTGTTCCATGTGCCAATGTTAAGAAAGTACATGCCAGACCCAACACATGTACTCACTTATGAAGAAGTAGAAATTGAGCCAGATCTATCATATTGTGAATAGCCTATCAAGATTCTTGATACTAGAGAACAAGTATTGAGAAATCGGACGACTCTTCTGGTAAAGGTTCTATGGAGGATCCATAAGATGGAGGAAGCAACATGAGAGCCTGAAGAGCTTATGTTAAAGACATACCTGAATCTTTTTAGGTAATATTTTGGGAATTTTGAGGATGAAATTTTTGTAAGGAGGGGAGAATGTAACTCCCCAATGTTTTGAAAATAAATATAGAATGAAATTTTATTATCTGTCCATTAAACACAACTTTTCTTCTTCTATGTTTTGAATTTCGAAAAATGGTCATCTACAGTTATGTTCAGTAATTCATTTAGAGTCTGATAGAACAAAATTGTTTTTTTGGTGAATAGTAAAATACCCTTATGAATAGTAATATGAATAGTAATATGACCCTTATGAATAGTAAATAATAATATTATTTTATTTTCTTAAGGTAATATGATAATGGGATATTAATTAATTTCTCAATGTCACATAAAACTAATTGCATTTCAAGATTGTTATTTTTCGAATTAACTATGAATTTATTTAAAAATAAAATTAATAATATTTATAAAATTATTATTGAAAAATGGATTTCACTTTTTCATTATACACTTCAAAAAATGGTATGGGAAAATTTTTGGGATTTTTCTGAAATTCTAGATTTTTTTTTGAATAATGAAATACGATAAAATGTCGTATATACAAATTATCAGTTAAATACACTATTCATGACATCACAAGTGATGAAAAGCCACTTGGTTCGAACTCATAGGAACTTATTACTATTAGCAGTCAAATGAAACAACACTTTTGGTTATCTTGAAGAAAATAATAAAATAATGAATTAAATATTCAAAATTTACCCCTCTCCTCCACTATAAAACCCCTCACCACTCCCTCTTCTCATCACTCCTCTAAGACTTGAATCTCCTCAATGTTCTGACCAATTACCCTTACCTAGTCTCTCCCCATGTCCAATAAGCTTCTTTTCTTGGCAAAAGACCAAAACCCCTCCCCTTAAGGAGATTCTCAAGGAGGTTATTCCAAGAGATAAAACACCCTTCTTTTTCATTGGGTTTCATTTCAATTTATCTTATTTTTCTATCCTCACCTCACCTCCTCTATCAAAAAATTCATGATAAATCTAGTATCATCTATATACGGTAATTATATCATGTGAATGTAATAACCATCATAAATATTCTTACTCCCTCCCTTTTATTTTTATAAACGAAATCAACATCCTTGAGGTTCCAATTTATAGCCTTCATGGACGACGAAGTTTCGTTCATCAATTTTTTATTCATCACTGGTCATGAAACTATATTTATGGTTTAACCAGACTGTTATAAATGTATTATAACCAAATTAATATCCAGGAACTATAATATGTACATATAATAAAGTTATATGACAAAACTAGTCAATAATAATCCAAATACCACCGAATAATCTAAGTGGTTGTCATCTAATGATTTATCCTCATTCCATGTAACCAAATAATAGAAATGACCAATACCAATTATTTTTGTTCATAAATAATATATAATTCCAATCCTGGATATTTATAACAATTCCAAATAAACTCCAGTACTTAAAAACAAGTGATCTGAAGATGAAAATAAAGAAAATGAACACTATGAAGCGACAGAATTCAATACAATAACTTACCAATAAGAACATAAATGAACTAAACAGAACTATGATAAACTAATTTCATATATAATTGGTTTTTAATTAAGTTATTTATAAGTATAATTTCATATTCCATGATCTTAAGATCTAGAGAAGAACACGTTTGGAGTTAAGGTAAGGGTTTTTCATCCGAACATACATTTTCATTCGGGTTACTTTTATTGTCTAATTTCCTCGATGAAATTCTTATGACTTGTGATGTAGTCCTAATTAATTATGTGTGAGTATTATATATATGTAAACCAACCAGAATCCTTTCCTATTTTCTGTATGGTTACATTTTTTAAAAGAAGCTCTCAAAACTGTTTCCAAAAATATGAGCCCGATACAAGGAAATTTCTCAAATTCATATCTATTTTCAAGGGAAAGCAATAATATATTAATGGAAACCATTATCCTTATAAAAACAAATATTTTATAATGAAATACTATCTTACTTTACTTCTGATTTTATAAAAATATTTTTACAAAAGAACTCTTCTTTTTAAAATAAAGGAGTATTTATCACAAGAATTTCTTAATGATTTTGGAAAATTATTCTCGTTTGATTCAACACTCTTGTTGATTCTTATATATTGTTGGGATTAATCATTTATGATGTCATATACCACATTAAATTTAATCTCTTATTACTAACTTTATTTTTGATGATCTATCCTAAAAACATTCCCCATGTTATTCTGAATGATTAGTTTTTATGTTAAATAATTTTGGAAAGTAAGTTACATTTCATATGATAGTTTCAATATGAATGTATATGTTGTTTATGTTTATCCCCACTCATATGTGGAATGAATTGGAGTTATTATGTAATGGGTGGTGCACGCTATATCCCCTCAATGAATTAGTAGGTTACATGAGACAAATAAAAGTGGAATTGGCTGAGGCATTTCCCAATGTGATATATGGATTTTGGCTGAGGCCTTAATCATTAGACGTCTTGGTCGAGGCCTTGAAAAAATGTTTCAGAATGTCCATCATATGCACTTCCCTCATTATAAAGCTAGTAGTTGAAATTTCATGATGTTATTCAACCAGTAGAATACCCATGATTATATTTAATTGTGGAATTATTTATTCATCTCATATTTCTGTCATAATGTGTTCAAGTTCATTATTAAAGGCGTGTGTTTTCAATTATTTATCATGTCTGATGTTTATGATATCTTTTGTTTTATTACTTACTCTTACTAAGCGTTTTATATCACCATTTCTTATGTTTAATTTTTCTAAGGATATGAATAAGAAAATTATGAATGACATGAAAGCATAATCTTGGATACAGGATGTTGCTAGTGGAATAATATAGTGTCATTTTTCCTTTCCTTATGTAAAGTTGAACTAATATATGTATCTTTTCTCTAATTATACTGAACTACATGGTCCTTTGGGATTGTTATTCCTTGTATGTATGCCAACATAATCAAATCAGGCACCGACTCCAGGCAACTGGGGTAGGGTCCTTACACCCTTTATATTTGTGAAATTTTTTATTTTAAAAGAAAATATTTTATAAAAAAATGGACTATAGATTTAATTTAAAAACATTAAAAAAAAGAGAATAATTTTCATAAATAATACCAATGAATATGGGTGGAGATTTATATTTATAGATAATGTATACAAATGAGTTTCCTCTCACACTATAATGAAGGTCAATGATGGAAGAAAAAAATGCATAAAAATCTTTAGAAGAAGATTAATTTTATATAAAAATTAAATTAAATTGAAAAAATCTAATGAAATCATAGAATTATGTATAACAGAATCCATAAAATAAAATAAATAATATGATCTTGATATAGGAATTTTCTTAGTTTAAAAGAATAGGTAACATTAGTTTCCCATAAAGCATTACTTTGGGTAAATTATAAACCCAATGGATATGGAATGGAAGGAATTCATGTAAAACTAATGAAATTTTTTTTGAAAAAAATATGGTTTCTTATGGAGATAATGATCAAATAATTTCCCCAAATACAAGAATATTCATAACAATCTCAAATTCAAAATGAAATTGGATAGAAAACCCTTACCTTACATCATGACTTCCATAAAAGTAAATTAACCTAATTTATAATAAACAAATCATTAATAAAAAATAATTTTAGAGACTTATTCATATATATAAGCATTTATAAATTTAAATTATAATAATTAATTATACATATATTTGTCGGATACTACTTATTTTCATCATCAGATGTTAGTAATTTTGATTGTTTCATATTTACCTCGTAATGGTGATGCTGATTCTCCAGCCCTACTAAAAAGTTCATCCATCCATCCAGTGGCCCAAAGGCATTCATTTTTTATTTATTTTTGATAATCCACCGTTCAAAGGGTCTTTTGGAACCCTTACAAGTCTCGTAAACATAAGTATTACATGGCCCGTCGATCTTTAAGGAATTCATTGCCTGTATGATTAAAACATTACATACAACCCAGACAAACTACTTGGAACTGCTTTTCCCCAGCATCTTCATCATGAAATCAGCTCTCTACCTTGACATGGCTATTCGGCTAGGCTATCTCGTGCATCCACAGGCTTGTACCGATGGAAGGTGTCATACCCTCTCATTATTGCAATCTGTGTAGCTTCTACTATGGTGAAATCTCATTGGTCATCCTTCTTAATGAGGTTGTTCCTTGTAGGTTGTTTGGTTTTAATCTGCACTTATGGTGGCTAGAAGGCCTTCAGGTGGCCCAAAGGCCTTACTGGCCCAAAGACTTGGGTGGCCCAAAGGCCTTAAAGGACTCATGGACCAAATCGGTGGCCCAAAGTCCCAAACGGGGGCAAATTTGCTTCTGCTACAATGCCAAATAGTACCTTCTACATTACCTACAACAGTAACAAAATATCTTTTATGAAGCTGTGTGATTTTATTAAATCAAAATAAAATTTGTTTATTTTGATTTACATTATTTTTAAAAATTATCACTTTTACACATCACTAAATGATACATTATTTTATTTTATTTTTATGAAAAATATAGTTTTCATATTTTATATTATAATATTTTTAAATAAATTATTTTGTTCAAGAAATAAGATTGGATTGTAATTTAATTTTCAAATTGTACTATTTTAATAGACATGGTATTTTTTGGCATTAAGAGTTATTTATAAATAATTTTATTTTAATAAATGTTATATTAAAAATATTATTTTATTATTAACATAAATATTATAAATTTATAATGTTTTTACTTATAAATCATCATATAATTTTTATTAGTTTACTTGTATAAAATTATTACTATTATAATTTTTTTTCATGTAGAGCTTTGAAATGTGATTATTAAGTTAATCTAAATTTTATAATATGAACTAAAAAACACTAAATAAAATATTTAAGGTAATATGTTTTATATATGAAATTGTAGATTCGTTATTTTTTTTATTATGAAAATAATTAAATTATTATTACTAAATTAATGTAAATGATAATTGTAATGATAATAATAATTATAATAATAATTATTATGGGAAAAAAATTTAAGAAAATAATTATTATATTTAAGATAATATATTTAATAAATATATGAATTTTTTATATGTTTGTTTATAAAATTTTAAAATTATAAATATATATAATTATATTTATATAAGAATGAATTTATATAAATATATGTCAAAAAACAGTCAAACATATATACATATATATATAAACGCTGCATGTTTTTTTAAATTGATATGTTCTTTTTAAATGAAAAGTCAAATGATAAATAACATTAGAAAAAAATATACTATAAAAATATATTATTATAATAGTAATCCTTGAACAAAAGTGAAATAAGAAACAAATGAGGAGAAAAACGTGAAGATATAGAGAAAAAAAGTCACATTAATTCTTCATGCCTTTAAATAATATGTATAATACATATAAGAAAAGTTATTATGTGATATAGAATTATGTAAAACCCAAAACTCACCTATTCAGGCTTCCACCACAAGCATAAAGAAATAATATATATTTATATTTGTTTATCATTCTACACACCCAAGAGACCCAAACACTTCGACCCAACTCATTCCATCTCTTTTTCTTGGTGTCCTGAATCCAAAAATCCAATTGATTCATCTATTTCAGGTAAGGGTTTGACTTTGTTTTTAATCCATAATTTTATGTTTGATTTATAGATATATATATATCAGTGTGTGTGTCTGTCTATATATATGTATTTTTTTATGAATTTATAATGTAAGGGGTTGTTTTTATTTTTTGTTTTAAATCAATCAATTTATGTTTTAATTTATGGTTGTGTAAGGGTTGTATCTTTTATTTACATATATAAATATATCTGAATATATATATATATATATATATATTCATATTCTAAAACATTATAGAATTGTAATGTTTTTAGAAATTAATTATTGTAATTTTTTTTGAACCTTATTTTGAATTAAATCTCTTCCACGAAATAAAATCATCATATGATTATTTTCAAATGAATTGATATATATATATATATATCTATATCTATGATTTCTCTTATACCCTTAAGACAATTACACTTATAAAAATAATCTATGGTCATATATTAATATTTTTTAGCCCTAATCATTATTTCATGACTTAAAATTGAAATGTGACATTTGATTTTAATTCACTGTTGTCATTATTATTTTATGTGAATAGAAGTTATCATTTTTTTCTCATTTATATTTACAATAAATACAATTAAAAGATAAAATTTTATGTTCAAAATTTCATTTCACATCCATGAATGACATTCATAATTAGATATGGTCAACATTGAAATATATTAGTGACATTTTATACATTTACTGTACGTATTTTTTTTAATTTCAATGCAATTGTGTTTATATTTTGTTTAAAATAATAGATATATGCAAAGTCAAGGGTTGGTCCTAAATGTCTTAGAAAATTCAAATGCTATGGTATGAATATTTTTTAAACGAAAATAATTTATGTATTATTTTTTAATGGTTTCTATATTATAAGTGATAAAGGAATGACTATTAAAATGTATTCTAAAATCTATGAAAAATGTTATTTGATGATTAAATATGGTATGGGGAGAGAACTCATAGACTCTGGGTAATGATGTCTCACATGTGATATGGCTAAGTTACCATGTGTTTTTCTTTTTTCCTTCTCTGTGTCATGATTAATCCAAAAAAAATTATTATTTTAAAATGGAGAAATCCAAATAATGGTTTCAAAATATTATTATTATTAGAAAATTGATGGTTTTTAAAATTATGTTAATTTTTTATTTTTCAATGTTTGGAGAACCTATTTCTAAGTATTTATTTATTAAATTAATTTTTTTTAAATAACTTAAGAATTATTTTAAAACACCCTTACTAAGAAAATTATTGGTCACCCTTGGTTTTAAATTTATTTTCTACATGTTTAGTATTATATTTTCTGGGATGTGTATTTTCATTCCAAAGGTAGCGCATGTGAAAACTTTTTTTGTCTAATTTTTTTAAGTTTAGTTAAATTGAAATGTATGTATCTAATTATCCAAACCCTATAAAGTAAAAGGTCTTGGTATGTAAAATGATCAATTTATTTTTCATAGAACTTTTATAAAAAACACAGAATTTTTATGTATTGAACCCAAAAGTAGGAGTTTGGCTACATACAGTTTTTATAAGAGAAACAATATATATAAATTTCGATAATTGAAGTTTTCAATGATGTGGAGTATAAAAGGTTAGTAGTCCAAATTTTACTTAAATCTGAAGATAGAAATTCAGAATTTTTTTAGTTTGTCGAACAAATTCCATAGATGCAATTATTTTAAGGGGGGGAGAATAAAAAATCTCATAAATTTTAAAGTTAATAATAAATGATTTATAATTTTAATAAATTAAGATATAAAACATATTTTATGAAACAATTTGATTTTATTCAATAAATATAATTTTATTTATTTTGATTAATATTATTTTTCAAAAATTCACTTTTACACATGATGAAATTATAATTTATTTAATTACATTGTATGAAAAATACAATTTTCACTTTTTATATTATAATATTTTTAAATAGAGTATTCTTTTCAAGAAATAATATCTGATTTTAATTTTATTTTCAAATTATACCATTTTTGTAGACGTGGTATAATTTTGAAATATGAAGTTATTAAAAATAATTATATTTAAATATATATTATATTAAAAATTAAAATGCTATTATTAAATTACCTATTGTACATTTATACTGTTTTTATTTAAAAATTAAGATTTAAATATTATTAGATTATTTTTATAAAATTCATACTATTGTAAATTTGGTTTCATACAACTTTGAATTATGATTATTAAGTTAATCTAAATTATAGAATATGAATTAGGAATATAATAAATATAATTTTTAAGGTAATATTTTTTATATATGACATTCTAGGTGTTTTAAAAAATTATTAGGTAAAATGTTTAAATTATTATTATTAAATTAAAGACAATGATAATAATAATGATAATAATAATAATAATAACTAAGGGAAGACATATTTTGTTCAATAAAATTATTATTAAATTTAAGATAATATATTTAAAAAATATATCCATTTATAATATGTTTTTTAAGATAAAATTTTGAAATTATATTTATATATATATAATTATATTAATATAAAAAAGAATTTGTATGTATAAGTTTGAAAACACTAAATTGTTTTTAACAAATTGATATGTTTTGTTGTTTCCAAAATAATACATAAAACGATATAAAAAAGTTAAAAAAGAAAAAATATTATAGTAATATATTATTATAATATTAATCATTGAACAAAAGTGACATAAGAAACAAATGAGATGAAAATGTGAAGAGAGAGAGAATGTGAGGAAAGGGAGAAAAAAATGAAAAGGCAATGATTAAATAAAATAAAAGACGTGAATATAAGAAAAAAATATAAAGACAATAATATATATAAAAAGACTCACATTAAGTCTTCATGTATTTAAATTAATTATATAATACATATAAGAAAATGAATTAAATTATATAAAATTATGTCAAACACATACTGCAATTATTCAACATTCCACCACAAGATTCATGAAATAATATATTTGTATATGTATTTCTCATTATACACACCCACGGGACCATACCACTTCCACCCAATTCATTAAATCTCTTGTTTTATTGTATAGAATCTAATAAGACATTAGATTCACCCATTTCAGGTAAGGGTTTGATTTATTTTTATCTATTATTTTATTTTTTATTTAAATATATATATATATAGACACCTATTTTTTTAATAATTTATGATTTAAGGGATTGTTTTAATTTATTGTTTTAAATTAATCAATTTGTGATTTAATTTATGGTTGTGTAAATGTTGTATTTTTTTATATACAAATATAGATATACATATATATGTATGAATATATATATGTATATTCATATTCGAGAACATTTTTTCAAGGTTATGTTTTTAGAAATTAATTTTTCTAATTCGTTATAAAACCATAGTTTTAATTAAATCTCTTCTATGAAATCAAATAATCATTTTCTTATTTTCTAATAAATTAATATACACATATATAAATGTGATTTCTCTTATACCCTTAAGATAATTGGTCTTATGAAAACAATCCATAGTTATATATTATTAATTTTATAACCATGTCTGTTATTTCTTAATTAAAAATTTAAATGGGCGTTTAGTTTAAATTCAATTTTATAGTTATTATTTAATTTGAATAGAAGTAATCATTCTATGTATGATTTCAATTTAAAATAATTTTAAATAAATGTTATCATTTCTTGTGAAATTTTCCTTATATATCCATTAATTTGATGCATAATTAGAGATGACATCATCTAAATATATCATTAATATTTTATTCATTTAGTGTATGTAATTATTTTAAATTTCAATGAAATGTTATTTATACTTTGTTTAAAATAAAAACATATGAGAAGTTATGGGTTTCTAAAAATGTTTTAGAAAATTATTGTTCAATTTTAAGTATATTTTCATCAACAAAAATAATTTATGTATGATTTTTGAATGGTTTTTATATTATAAGTGAGAAAAGAAATACCATTAAAATATTTTCTAATATTTATGGTCCTAGATTATTAGATGAATTAATATGGTTTAGGGAGTGAACTCATAATGTCTAGGGGATGTTTTCCCACATGTGATACAACTTTGTGACCTTATGTTTTTCTTTTTTCCTATGGAGTATCATGATTATCCTTCAAAACTATTATTTTCAATTGGAGAAATCCAAATAATCCTTTATAAATATTATTATTCTTATAAAATTGATGTATTTCAAAATTATATTAACATATTATTTTTTATTGTTTTTAAAACCTATTTTTAATTATTCTTTTTAGAAAATGAAATATTTTAAAAGAACTTACTAATGATCTTAAAAACCCCTTACTGGGAAACATAATGCTCACCCATTTTAAAAAATAATTCATAGGTTTAGTATAATTTCTTTGTGATTTGTATCTTCTTTGAGGAGGAAGTTTGTGTGAATAATTTTGTTTATTTAATTTTGTGCAGTTTTCTTAACTCTTAATATATGTATCTAGTTCTCCAAAACCAATTCCAAAAACGGTTCTAGTATCTAAATGCCATATGTATTATTCACATGACTTTTATAAAAAAAAATATATGGAATATTTTTGTACTGAACCTGAAATCATGGTTTTTGGTTGTCATACTTGTTATTCAATTATTTACAAATTCCCATTTTAATTTGATGGATTTTTTTGTATATATTTTTAAGATAGATTTCTTGATAAGCTTGTTTTGGGTAATTTTCTGACAATAATGAGTTACATTATTTTTTATCTTTAATTTCTTCTTTCAATACAAAATTATTTCCATAAAATTAATTTCCATTTAATATCATATAATACTAGTATTCTGGCCTTACGATCCTTTATGACTGAGATGGTGAAGTTTTTTTTGAACCGTTCATGTATGTGGTTAGGAAAGAGCCATATAAGAAAGGTTTATACTAATGAATGACAATGGTTATGATGTTATATAATATTAGTATAATTTTTATTGAATAATAATGATGATTATATGAAATCATTAAAGTGAAGATATTTTTTTGGAATAATTGATATGATAAATTAAATTACACAGATAAACATGAACTTGTTACCTACTATGGAGAAATCACATTACCTCCTGATGACATCCCTTAGAGTAAATTACTTAAGCCTTTTTCTTGTGACTATAGGCTTACAAACATGGAAGAGCTTTCTAGGATAAGTAAAATAGGTAGATATTCAGAATAAATTAGAAGGGATATAGTTGTTTCAGGTGGGTGTATGTGAGCTCTATTTATAGGTGAAATGAGGGACATATCCATGGAAACTAAAGTTATGTGACATGTAAAGATGAAATAACATGGTAGTTGGGTTAGTGAGGTCAGAAAATATTTTTGAGGAATTTTCTTATGATGTAAAAACTAAAAAATCTTCTTGAATTTCTCATTTTCATGTTGATTTAATAAAATTCAATCCATGGTAGATTACTTTTTTTACACCATTTTAAATAATAGATTTTTTTTACCATTTTAATTATATTTTAACTAAAAATATAATATCTACTCTATTAAAACAAAATTCTTGATGATAAAAAAATTAGTCCATTAAATCTAATTAAATTTATAATTGTCAAAAAATTTACTTTTAAATTACAATATAATATATAATTTAAAAATAACTTTTATAGAAAAAAACATTAAGTTATTTTATTCTTATTTCCTATCAAATAATAATTAAATATGTGTTAATATATTTGATTATATTAAATTAGTGTCATAATTTAAAAGTGATCAATTTAATTTATTTATATAAAAATACTCAATACTTAAGAAAAACACTTCTTTGGAAATTTTCATTTTATAACATTAAATAATTTAAATATATACAATTAAATTGAATTATTCATCTTATGAATATTTAATTTCATTAACCCATTGTTATAAAAATAATTCTTTAAATTTTAATAATTCGTCAAATCATTATTTAATAATACTAATAATAATATTTAACAAATAAAAAATATATTTTATAGTAAATTATATAAATATTATCATTCTATTTCATTCTATATTCTTATTATCAGTTTTGAGTTATATTATTTTTAATTACACAAGGTTACAATTGGATATACATCCTTGATCTTTACATGGATGGGTGATTGAGTAGACATTTAGGAATGATATTATTTCTCCTTATCCATTGTTATTCTTAGGTATAACTTCTTCAAATCCATGAGTATTAGGTCCCTTTTGATCCATATATTTAATAATGTATCATGATACTTTCTACTCATAACATCAACCACTTTATGTTCTTTACAAGGGTGGTAATGTTTTATATAGTCCTAGTCTTTACACAAATCCAACCATCACCTTTTGTGAATTATTCAACTCCTTCTATGCCTATATATACTTTAAAATCTCATGATTAGTATATATTTTACACTTTTTACTGTGGAGATAAGGCCTCCAAATATTGAATGAAAATATCATTGTTTTGAATTCCAAATCATGCAATTGTACACATTCCTAGGGAGGCCTTTCTCAAAATTTTATTCCTAGAAGTGGTCGTCATGGATCTTATAATTTTATTATCATATAAAATCGGTGAATCTTGATGCACACTCAATAACTATCATATTACACTATTATGGATCCAAAAGATCTTGAATGCATACAGACTATAAAAATTAGGGGTAGTACTATAAATGAAATAGCTAATCAAACTCATTCTATGAGAGCATCTACTAATCATTGGTTCATATGATCATGCCCATTGAGTGACCCATTGCACTATGAAGATTAATGCTTGTATGCATTAGCATTTGGTGTGTGGATCCTTCAAACCTCTATAAAATCCCAGGGTTAGTCTTGAATCAGAACCTATATGGTCTCAGTAACAAAAACTCATGCATCATAATTGTTATTTTGTTTCCTCCATCCTAATGAAAAAAAATTAATCACATACTCAACATGGAGGGAATCATCAACCAGTACTATTTGAGAAGGGGCTACATGATGAAAATAGAAAAATGCATTAATCTATTTCTACCCGCTGAAAATATCTCATGAATTGGACCTTGAATGGGTGCCTCATCACTCAATTAGTCATCAATAAGAGGATTAATCACAGGCACAGGTAAGTCATGAACCTACCTCAAAATCCTGGACACCTATCTATGTGATTAAATTATACAATTAACAAGATGAATCATTGTAAACAAATAATATATTGGTAGATAAATAAATAAGGACATGGAAATAATAAATGATAAATTTACCATTATAGTTTACCACAATTATTTCCCCAGTGAACGGAGTAGAAAAGGAGTTTACCCAAGATCTGAGGAATAGAAAGGTTGTCTTTTTCAAAGTTTCATGGTTCCCTAGATTGAAAGATGAACTTGATATTCCTGGAAAATGTTTCCCAAAATTCACATCCATCCTCACATGAAACCTAACTCCAAACATCATATCTAGTTAACAAATCATATGATACCACTCTAGTATGACCCAACCCACCAAGACCCATCATGATTCTTGGTTAGATGAAATATCCACCGCATGAACACCTGTAATAGGCCAATAGATCGTGACTAACACCGAGTAGCCATAAATATCAAAATGGGATGCCTTATCCCAATGCACTAGTATATAATGTGTACCACCACTCAGGATATAATATTACAGAATAATGAAAAGAGGAACCATATATTATGGATAAAACTTCATGAAATCCTCACTAAGGTCTATAAAAACAGAATAAATGGAAACCCAAAAGGTAAAAAGGGGAAAATAAGTTCCCAAAAATTACCATGGGAAAATACTAACTTAACAACTAGGATGGAGAAGATCACCCAAAGAAGAATAACTCAAGGTGTGACCACAAACCGCAACCACTACCTCTAAACACAACTATGTTCCTCCAATACCCAGTTTACCATGGTAACCATCAAACGTATTGTCATCTACATAAGATATAAAATGTGTGGGAAAATAACCCAATATAGGGGTGAGTATATACATACCTATTAGGACACACAAGAAACAATAAAATGTCGACTCAAAACCACAAAAGTGGTAAGGAAATAATAACTCTAAAAACCCCAGATATGATTTAAGGAGTGTGAATCCATGACACTAAAGGAATTCACTCATCACATAGCATGGCCTATGGAGAATCAGCACACAGCCTCAGAAAATTTATGTTCTCAACTAGTATCTATATAGACTATCTATATTCATAAAAGGGAACTTATACCTCATTAGACACGACATAACGGACGAAGGTGAAACACAACTATCGAGTGATACCATACAATATAATTGATCACATATATTTGGATAGAACATAGTTGATGAGAGAGAGAGGTATTAGACCATTGAATTCAATGTTCATAATTCTCATAACGTACTACTGGTTTTATAGAGTTAATTCTATAGTCTACATTTCATACCATGAAAATTTCCTCATATGGAAAAATTGATTGTGTCATTGTGGTATATGTTTAATATAGGATATTTATTTTCCTGAAATTGTTACTTGGTTAAGTAACCCTAAAACTCCATGATGTTAAGGCCCATGACATGTGACATTCCCTCCGGCATGCTAGGGAACATGTAACGATGAGGCATGTGTGTTCATGCACCTACAATAATCATGTTGGGTATGGGATTATATACCCTCACACACTGTATTGTGTGGCTGGGATTCATAAGTAATTCTTGAACTATATCCCGGCTCAACCACCAAATTTATTGGGTCTCCTAGACTCTGGATTTTAGAATGTGAGACAGACCACTAGACAGACATAATAGATCGATCTGGGCATACTTCTCATCCTGATATGATGGAACTAGTCCCATTAGTGTGGTGTGAATTGTGGAACCATAATGGATTCCACCTCCCTTCAATGTAACATAAAAATACCCAGGCATCGCCGACAATTATAGTAACAAAATCCTATATCACCTTTTCATCTATAACAAAAGATAAACCTTTCTTCACCAATTGTGGACATAATGGTGGTCGTCCTCTCTAATTTGTGCACTGGAATATAGTCACCCACTATCCCTTTAGAAAGTACCACTATAACCATTCATCTAGCTTATCCCAGGTCATGACGGTCACACAATGGCTAGACATAGGTCCACATCACCACCCCCTCCCCTCATTGGGTCATCCTCATGCTAACTCTCAGTACCCACCTCACTACTATTAATAATAGAATAGTGGAGTGAGAAGAGAGAGCATAGGGTAATGGTAAGAGAGTAAGGAGGAGATATCAAAACAATGAGATCATTAATCATTACTCCAGAAATAGTTTTTCACAATCAGAACAAATTTTTGGTTAAATTCAATCTACCCTATATGAAGAATCCATCCCTTTTTTTGGGATTCAAGAATGAGGGAATTCAAATCCTATTAAATAATTATAACATAAAAATTTTCATGATAAACATAAGAAACGAAATATTGTATAAACTTTTACAGCAGGAATTCAGGAATAATTAGTAGAAATAATCATGATGTCCAATCAAGAAAAAAGGGATCACGTTTTGAAGAAGTTTTTGTTCACATTCAAAATTATCATTGGTCCCAGGGAATACTTCATTGATTCTACCTTAAATTATCTCCTTTGTATGCACTAAAAATTCATAGGGTTCATGTGGATAACCTTAGGAATTGTTTTAAATTTGATTATATGGGATTTAATTCAAGGTTTCATCATTTTATTAAGTATTAGAAAAATAATCAACATATATATAATTTTCCCTTTTAAATAATAACATTCTCTACCAATGATGGCTAGACGCTGAGGTCCTCAATAAAAACATATGTCATACCGCCCCTATATTAAAACATAAATTATTGGTGAAACCATAATTTTGAAATTAACATCAGATGCTCTATTTAATGGATAATTAATTTCTTAAAAAATCATACACATTGGTTGAAAATATAATATTTTTATTAATATATTAATATTGCGAATCTGAGATGGTTGAAACATCATGTTGACTACTAAACAAATAACTAAATATAATTTAAAATTATATAAGGGTTCCATTGATGAACCCAAAGTTGTTATAAGAATTTATATTCTTATTAAATTACAAAAACAGAATTTAAAGTCCTAAATAAAATAAAAATAATAAATTTGATCATAAACTCAATGTTAGTTAATGCTTTATTTCATTCTAGAATGATGTACACTTTTATAAAAAATTTGGTAATAATATTGAACAATATCCTAATACATTAAGGAAAGAATTTATAATTAAATCATTTAGTGTTAATATTATTACAATAAGTGTATATTGGGTAGTTTTTATTAATATGTATACATATTCTCTAGTTGAAAAACTAATTTTTTACCAATGATTCACTTTTACATAATATATGTGATGTATTTTCTCTAAAAAAATAATGCAATAATTCGCTATGACGAGTGTTATATTATAATTTTTGTAGGAGGAATATAATACCTTATCCTAAGAGGATGTACTTCATTGTCTAAATCTTTTCTAGAGAATCCTTTTGTAGCTCATATTAATGAATTTTTTATAGAAGGAGAGGAAAAAACACAATCTATATAATGGGAGGATACCCTAAGAATATAGGATATAGATATTTTGAAATAATTAATTGGTGTATTTCCTTAGTAATTGCCTAGATATATACCTGATCCAGAAATTGAGTTACCTTTTAAACTCATCCCTGATGAAAAACCAATATTGAAACCTCCCTACAGAATGGACTTAATGGAATTGGTAGAGTTGAAGAAAGATGTTAAGGCCACAAAATCAAAAATCCTGACAGAGGAGTGAATCAGGGAATTATATATTAAAACAACTTCCCCATATAATCCTTTTTCATTTTTAAAGAAAGTGATATTCTCTCTCTTTCCCAAAGCAAAGTATGAACAGAAATCAAATCATGCATGATACATATAAATTTTATGTGGTTCATCCTCATTGGGATATTTCCAAGAAGCCGGAAATGGTAATGTGTAGATGTACCAAATCCACTAAAAGTTCACTACTATTTACAAAGATTGGAGTAGACTCACTTTCCCTTCTAGTTTATCACCAATCAAAAATTGAAATCACATTGCTCTATCAACTGATGTGTGCTCAATTCTTCTTTATAAGAATCGATTTTTATTTCTTGAATCAATATTTTTAACACCTCATTTAGTGTATCATTAAATTTCACTTTCATCCACTTAATGAAGACCACTTTACATATATTACTGGGAAACTTCTATCCTCCTTGCAGCTTTTGGGTGTCTTTGAAGCAACTTTAATTACTTGCATGAAATACTTAAGTTTTGTCACATAAATCCTCTTGCAGGAAACTTCCTTATTACCCAAAACTCCTTTCTTAGGTGAAACTCCCTTTTTAGGTAATTATTTCTGGTTCATATCACAGATTGTCTCTATGTGTTGAGATTTTGAAATGAGGGGGGTAGCCTTCTTTTTATACAATCAGACGACCCTATGAGCAAGATCCTAACGCGTCTGCCTCTGTGTGTAAGATCCTCTCCATGAGAAAAAAAAACACATATGAAGTCACATTGGGTTTTTAATTCCCTTTCATGAAACCTCTTATTTAATGGAAATTTCAATCTTTCATGCACTTTACACCTTTTCCATATTTTGATGTTGTGATCCTGGAACATGTCTTGCGTGTAACATTCCAAACCACCATCAATCTAGTATATGATCTTTTTTCAACCACCTCTAAAAAATCCATTATATTGTCTTAGATATTTGTCAGCAAAGTTTTCCAAATATATCTCTGGAATTCCACATCTCATCATAGAAACCCTCCTTTTCAACAAACACAATCAACCTAAAATTACATCAATGTTACCTTGAGGGACATTTTCATAAAAAGAAACTATAGAAGTTTTTTGATACAGAATTAAATTTCCCTAGTCTCTCACCTTTGAGTGAACATGTCCCATTTTTAAAATTAATCACATACTCAACATGGAGGAAATCATCAACCCGTACTATTTGAGAAGGGACTACTAGATGAAAACAGAAAAATGCATTAATCTATTTCCACCCACTAAAAATATCTCATGAATTGGACCTTGAATGGGTGCCTCATCGCTCAATTAGTCATCAATAAGAGGATTAATCACAGGCACAGTTAAGTCATGAACCTACCTCAAAATCCTGGACACCTATCTATGGGATTAAATTATATAATTAACAAGATGAATCATGGTAAACAAATAATATATTGCTAGATAAATAAATAAGGACACTGAAATAATATATGATAAATTTACCATTATAGTTTACCACAATTATTTCCCCAATGAACGGAGTTGAAAAGGATTTTACCCAAGATCTGAGGAATAGAAAGGTTGGTTTCTTCAACGTTTCTAGGTTCCCTAGATTAAAGATGAACTTGATATTCCTGGAAAATGTTTCCCAAAATTCACATCCATCCTCACATGAAACCTAACTCTAAACATCATATCTAGTTAACAAATCATATGATACCACTCTAGTATGACCCAACCCACCAAGAACCATCATGATTCTTGGTTAGATGAAATATCCACTGCATGAACACCTCTAATAGGCCAATAGATCATGACTAACACTGAGTAGACATAAATATCAAAATGGGATGCCTTATCCCAATGCACTAGTATATAATGTGTACCACCACTCAGGATATAATATTACAAAATAATGAAAAGAGGAACTATAGTATATGGATAAAACTTCATGAAATCATCACTAAGGTCTATAAAAACAAAATCAATGAAAACCCAAATGGTAAAAAGCGGAAAATAAGTTCCCAAAAATTACCATGGGAAAATACTGACTTAACAACTAGGATGGAGAAGATCACCCACAAAAGAATAACTCAATGTGTGACCACAAACCCCAACCACTACCTCTAAACACAACTATGTTCCTCCAATACCCAGTTTACCATTGTAACCATCAAACATATTTTCATCTACATAAGATATAAAATGTGGCCGAAAATAACCCAATGTAGGGGTCAGTATATACATACCCAGTAGGACACACAAAAAACAATAAAATGTCGACTCAAAACCACAAAAGTAGTAAGGAAATCATAACTCTAAAAACCCAGATATGATTTAAGGAGTGTGAATCCATGACACTGAAGGAATTCACTCATCGCATAGCATGGCCTATAGAGAATCAGCACACAGCCTCAGGAAATTTATGTTCTCAACTAGTATCCATATAGACTATCTATATTCATAAAAGGGAACTTATACTTCATTAGACACGACATAACAGACGAAGGTGAAACACAACTATAGAGTGATATCACACAGTATAATTGATCACATATAATAGGAGAGAACATAGTTGATGAGAGAGAGAGGTATTGGACCATTGAATTCTATGTTGATAATTCTCATATTGTACTACTGGTTTTATAGATTTAATTCTATAGTCTACATTTCATACCATTAAAATGTCCTCATATGGAAAAATTGACTGTGTCATTGTGGTATATGTTCAATATAGGATATTTATTTTCCTGAAATTGTTACTTGGTTAAGTAACCCTAAAACTCCATGAAGTTAAGGCCCATGACATGTGAAATTCCCCCGCGGCATGCTAGGGAACATGTAACGATGAGGAATGTGTGTTCATGCACCTCCAATAATCTTGTTGGGTGTGGGATTGTATACCCTCCCACAATGTATTTTGTAGTTGGGATTCATAAGTAATTCTTGAACTATATACTGGCTCAACCACCAAATTTATTGGGTCTCCAAGACTCGGGATTTTAGCATGTGGGCCAGACCACTAGATATATATAAGAGATCGGTCTGTGCATACTTCTCATCCTGATATGATGGAGCTAGTCCCATTATTGTGGTGTGAATTGTGGAACCAAAATGGATTCTACCTCCCTTCAATGTAACATAAAAATACCTAGGCATCACCGACCATTATAGTAACAAAATCCTATATCACTTTTCTATCTATAAAAGAAGATAAACATTTCTTCACCAATAGTGGACATAATGGTGGATGACCTCTCTAATTTGTGCACTGGCATCTAGTCACCCACTATCCCTTTAGAAAGTACCACTATAACCATTCATCTATCTTATCCCAGGTCATGATGGTCACACGATGGCTAGACATAGGTCCACATCACCACCCCCTCCACTCATTGGGCCATCCTCATGATAACTCTCAGTACCCACCTCACTACTATTAATAAGAGAATAGTGTAGTGAGAAGAGAGAGCATAGGGTAATGGTAAGATAGTAGGGAGGAGATACCAAAACAATGAGATCATTAATCATTAATCCAGCAATTGTTTTTCACAATCAGAACAAATTTTTGGTTAAATTCAATCTACCCTATATGAAGAATCCATCCCTTTTTTTGGGATTCAAGAATGAGGGAATTCAAATCCTATTAAATAATTATAACATAAAAAATTTTATGATAAACATAATAAATGAAATATTGTATAAAAGTTTACAGTGGGAATTCACAAATAATTAGTAGAAAGAATCATGATGTCCAATCAAGAAAAAGGGATGACGTTTTGAAGAAGTTTGTGTTCACATTCACAATTATCATTGGTCCCAGGGAATACTTCATTTATTCCACCTAAATTTATATCCTTTTCATGCACTAAAAATTCCTAGGGTTCATGTGGATAACCTTAGGAATTGTTTTAAATTTTATGATATGAGATTTAATTCAAGGATTCATCATTTTATTCACCATTAGAAAAATAATCAACATATATATAATTTTTCTTTTAAATAATAACATTCCCTATCAATGTTGGCCAGACACTGGGGTCCTCAATACAAACATAAGTCATACCGCCCCATTGTTAAAACATAAATTATTGATGAAACCATAATTTTGAAATTAACGACAGATTCACTATTTAATGGATAATTAATTTCTTAAAAAAATCATGCACATTGGTTGAAAATATTATATTTTTATTAATATATTAATATTTCGAATTTGAGATTCTTGAAACTTCATGTTGACTACTAAAAAAATAACTAAATATAATTTAAAATAATATAAGGGTTCCATTAAAGAACCCAAAGTTGTTATAATAATGTATATGCTTATTAAATTACAAAAACAGAATTTAAAGTCCTAAATAAAATGATAATAATAAATTTGATCATAAACTCAAAGTTAGTTAATGCTTTATTTCATTCTGGAACGATGTACACTTTTATAAAAAAATTGGTAATAATATTGAACAATATCCAAACACATTAATAAAGGAATTTATAATTAAATCATTTAGTGTTAATATTATTACAATAAGGGTATATTGGGAAGTTTTTATTAATATGTATATATATTCTCTAGTTGAAAAACTTATTTTTTACCAATGAATTTTCTCTAAAAATATAATGCAATAATTCACTATGATGAGTATTATATTATAATTTTTGAAGGAGGAATATAATACCTTATCCTAAGAGGATATACTTCATTGTCTAAATATTTTCTAGATAATCCTTTTGTAGCTCATATTAATGAAATTTTTAGAGAAGGAGAGGAAAAAACACAATCTATATAATGGGATAATACCCTAAGAATATAGGATATAGATATTTTGAAATAATTAATTGGTGCATTTCTTTAGTAATTGCCTAGATATACACCTGAATCCAGAAATGGAGTTATCTATTAAACTCATCCCTGATGAAAAAACAATATTGAGACCTCCCTACAGAATGGAATTAATGGAATTGTTGGAGTTGAAGAAAGATGTTAGGCCCACAAAATCAAATACCCTGACAGAGGAGTGAATCAGGGAATTATATATTAAAACAACTTCCCCATATAATCCTTTTCATTGTTAAAGAAAGTGATATTCTCTCTCATTCCCAAAGCAAAGTATGAAAAGAAATAAAATCATGCATGAGACATAAATTTTATGTGGTTCATCCTCATTGGGATATTTCCAAGAAGCAGGAAATGGTAATGTGTTGATGTACCAAATCCACTAAAAGTTCACTACTATTTACAAAGTTTGGAGTAGACTCACTTTCCCTTCTAGTTTATCACCAACCACAAATTGAAATCGCACTGCTATCTCAACTAATGTGTGCTCAATGCTTCTTTATAAGAATCCATTTTGATTTATTGAATCAATATTTTTAAAACCTCATTTAGTGTATCATTAAATTTCACATTCATCCACTTGATGAAGACCACTTTACAAATATTCCTGGGAAACTGCTATCCTCTGTGCAGCTTTTGGGTGTCTTGGTAGCAACTTTAATTACTTGCATGAAACATTTAAGTTTTGTCACATAAATCCTCTTGCGTGAAACTTCCTTCTTAACCAAAAATCCTTTCTTAGGTGAAACTTCCTTTTCAGGTAATTATTTCCGGTTCATATCACAGATTATCTCTAAGTGTTGAGATTTTGAAATGAGGGGGGTAGCCTTCTTTTTATAGAATTGGACGACCCTTTGAGCAAGATCCTAACCCGTCTGCCTCTGTGTGTAAGATCCTCTCCATGAGAAAAAAAACACATATGAATTCACATTGGGTTTTTAATTCCCTTTCATGAAACCTCTTATTTCATGGAAATTTCAATCTTTCGTGCACATTACACCTTTTCCATATTTTGATGTTGTGATCATGGAACATGTCTTGTGTGTAACATTCCAAACCACCATCAATATAGTATATGATCTTTTTTCAACCACCTCCAAAGCATCCATTATATTCTCTTAGATATTTGTCAGCATGGTTTTCCAAAATAAATCTCTAGAATCCCACATCTCATCATAGAAACCCTCCTTTTCAACAAACATAATCAACCTAAAATTACATCAATGTTACCTTGAGGGACATTTTCAGAAAAAAAAACTATAGAAGTTTTTTGATACAGAATTAAATTTCCCTAGTCTCTCACCTTTGAGTGAACATGTCCCATTTTTATAATTAATCACATACTCAACATAGAGGAAATCATCAACCCGTACTATTTGAGAAGGGACTACTAGATGAAAACAAAAAAAATGCATTAATCTATTTACACCCACTGAAAATATCTCATGAATTGGACCTTGAATGGGTGCCTCATCGCTCAATTAGTCTTCAATAAGAGGATTAATCACAGGCATAGGTAAGTCATGAACCTATCTCAAAATCCTGGACACTTATCTATGTGATTAAATTATACAATTAACAAGATGAATCATGGTAAACAAATAATATATTGGTAGATAAATAAATAAGTACATGGAAATAATATCTGATAAATTTACCATTATAGTTTACCACAATTATTTCCCCAGTGAACGGAGTTGAAAAGGAGTTTACCCAAGATCTGAGGAATAGAAAGGTTGGTTTCTTCAAAGTTTCTAGGTTCCCTAGATTAAAAGATGAACATGATATTCCTGGAAAATGTTTCCCAAAATTCACATCCATACTCATATGAAACCTAACTCCAAACATCATATCTAGTTAAAAAATCATATGATACCACTCTAGTATGACCCAACCCACCAAGACCCATCATGATTCTTGGTTAGATAAAATATCCACTACATGAACACCTCTAATAGGCCAATAGATTGTGACTAACACCGAGTATCCATAAATATCAAAATGGGATGCCTTATCCCAATGCACTAGTATATAATGTGTACCTGCACTCAGGATATAATAGTATAGAATACTGAAAAGAGGAACCATAGTTTATGGATAAACCTTCATGCAATCATCACTAAAGTCTATAAAACAGAATAAATGAAAACCCAAAATGTAAAAAGGGGAAAATAAGTTCCCAAAATTTACCATGGGAAAATACTGACTTAACAACTATGATGGAGAAGATCACCCACATAAGAATAACTCAAGGTGTGACCACAAACCCCAACTAATACCTCTAAACACAACTATGTTCCTCCAATACCTAGCTTACCATGGTAGCCATCAAACGTATTGTTATCTACATAAGATATAAAATGTGTGGGAAAATAACCCAATGTAGGGGTGAGTATATACATACCCAGTAGGACACACAAAAAACAATAAAATAACGACTCAAAACCACAAAAGTAGTAAGCACATAATAACTCTAAAACCCCAGATATGATTTAAGGAGTGTGAATCCATGACACTAAAGGAATTCAATCATCGCATAGAATGGCCTATGGAGAATCAACACATAGCCTAAGGAAATTTATCTTCTCAACTAGTTTCCATATAGACTATCTGTATTCATAAAAGAGAACTTATACCTCACTAGACACGACATAATGGACAAAGGTGAAACAAAACTATCGAGTGATATCACACAATATAATTGATCACATATAATATGAGAGAACATAGTTGATGAGAGATAGAGGTATTGGACCATTGAATTCTATGTTCATAATTCTCATACCGTACTACTGGTTTTATAGAGTTAATTCTATAGTCTACATTTCATACCATGAAAATGTCCTCATATGGAAAAATTGATTGTGTCATTATGGTATATGTTCAACATAGGATATTTATTTTCCTGAAATTGTTACTTGGTTAAGTAACCCTAAAACTCCATGAAGTTAAGGCCCATGACATGTGACATTCCCTGCGGCATGCTAGGGAACATGTAACGATGAGGCATGTGTGTTCATGCACCTCCAATAATCTTTTTGGGTATGGGACTATATTCCCTCACACACTGTATTGTGTAGTTGGGATTTATAAGTAATTCTTTAACTATATCCTTGCTCAACCACCAAATTTATTGGGTCTCATAGGCTCGAGATTTTAGCATGTGGGCTAGACCACTAGATAGACATAAGAGATCGATCTGGGCATACTTCTCATCCTGATATGATGGACCTAGTCCCATTAGTGTGGTGTGCATTGTGGAACCATAATGGATTCCACCTCCATTCAATGTAACATAAAAATACATAGGCATCACTGACCATTATAGTAACAAAATCCTATATCAATTTTCCATCTATAACAAAAGATAAACCTTTCTTCACCAATAGTGGACATAATGGTGGTCGACCCCTCTAATTTGTGCACTGGCATCTAGTCACCCACTATCTCTTTAGAAAGTAACACTATAACCATTCATCTAGCTTATCCCAGGTTATGAAGGTCACACAATGTCCAGACATAGGTCCACATCACCACCCCCTCCCCTCATTGGGTCATCCTCATGCTAATCTCAGTACCCACCTCACTACTATTAATAAGAGAATAGTGGAGTGAGAAGAGAGAGAATAGGGTAATGGTAAGTGAGTAGGGAGGAGATACCAAAACAATGAGATCATTAATCATTAATCCAGCAATATTTTTTCATAATTAGAACAAATTTTTGGTTAAATTCAATCTACCCTATATGAAGAATCCATCCATTTTTTTGGGATTCAAGAATGCGGGAATTCAAATCCTATTAAATAATTATAACATATAAAATTTCATGATAAAAATAAGAAACGAAATATTGTTTAAAATTTTATAGTGGGAATTCAAAAATAATTAGTAGAAAGAATCATGATGTCCAATCAAGAAAAAGGGATCACTTTTTGAAGAAGTTTGTGTTCACATTCAGAATTATCATTGGTCCCAGGGAATACTTCATCGAACCCGCCTAAAACTATCTCCTTTGTATGCACTAAAAATTCCTAGGCTTCATGTGGATAACCTTAATAATTGTTTTAAATTTGATTATATAGGATTTAATTCAAGGTTTCAGCATTTTATTCACCATTAGAAAAATAATCAACATATATATAATTTTTCCTTTAAAATAATAACATTCTCTACCAATGATGGCCAGACGCTGGGGTCCTCAATAAAATCATAAGTCATAACGCCCCTAATTTAAAACATAAATTATTGATGAAACCATAATTTTGAAATTAACGTCAGATGCACTATTTAATGGATAATTAATTTCTTAAAAAAATCATGTACATTGGTTAAAAATATTATATTCTTATTAATATATTAATATTGAGAACCTGAGATGATTGAAACTTCATGTTGACTACTAAACAAAAAACTAATTATAATTTAAAATAATATAAGGGTTCCATTGAAGAACCCAATGTTATTATAAGAGTGTATATGCTTATTGAATTACAAAAATAGAATTTAAAGTCCTAAATAAAATGATAATAATAAATTTGATCATAAACTCAAAGATAGTTAATGCTTTATTTCATTCTGGAACGATGTACAATTTTATAAAAAAAAATTGGTAATAATATTGAACAATATCCTAACACATTAAGGAAGGAATTTATAATTAAATCATTTAGTGTTAATATTATTACAATAAGGGTATATTGGGTCGTTTTTATTAATATGTATAGATATTCTCTAGTTGAAATTCTAATTTTTTACAAATGATTCACATTTACATAATATATGGAATGTATTTTCTCTAAAATATAATGAAATAATTCACTATGACGAGTATTATATTATAATTTTTGAAGGAGGAATATAATACCTTATCCTAAGATGATGTACTTCATTGTCTAAATCTTTTCTAGAGAATCCTTTTGTAGCTCATATTAATGAAATTTTTAGAGAAGGAGAGGGAAAAACACAATCTATATAATGGGAGGATACCCTAAGAATATAGGATATATATATTTTGAAATAATTAATTGGTGTATTTCTTTAGTAATTTCCTAGATATACACCTGATCTAGAAATTGAGTTATCTATTTAACTCATCCCTGATGAAAAACTAATATTGAGACCTCCCTACAGAATGGACGTAATGGAATTGGTGGAGTTGATGAAAGTTGTTAGGCCCACAAAATCAAATACCCTGACAGAGGAGTGAATCAGTGAATTATATATTAAAACAACTTCCCCATATAATCCTTTTTCATTGTTAAAGAAAGTGATATTCTCTCTCTTTCCCAAAGCAAAGTATGAACAGAAATCAAATCATGCATGAGACATATAAATTTTATGAGGTTTATCCTCATTGGGATATTTCCAAGAAGCATGAAATGATAATGTGTTGATGTACCAAATCCACTAAAAGTTCACTACTATTTACAAAGTCTTGAGTAGACTCACTTTCCCATCTAGTTTATCACCAATCACAAATTGAAATCACATTGCTCTCTCAACTGATGTGTTCTCAATGATAGTTTATAAGAATCCATTTTTATTTCTTAAATCAATATTTTTAACACATCATTTAGTGTATCATTAAATTTCACTTTCATCCACTTGATGAATACCACTTTACAAATATTATTGGGAAACTGCTATCCTCCGAGCATCTTTTGCGTGTCTTGGAAGAAACTTTAACTACTTGCATGAAACATTTATGTTTTTTTCACATAAATCCTCTTGGAGGAAACTTCCCTCTTACCCAAAACTCCTTTCTTAGGTGAAACTCCCTTTTCCGGTAATTATTTTCGGTTTATATCACAGATTATCTCTAAGTGTTGAGATTTTGAAATGAGGAGGTAGCATTCTTTTTATAGAATCGGACGACCCTATGACCAAGATCCTAACGTGTCTGCCTCTATGTGTAAGATCCTCTCCATGAAAAAAAACACATCTGAAGTCACATTGGGTTTTTAATTCCCTTTCATGAAACCTCTTATTTCATGGAAATTTCAATCTTTCATGCACTTTACGCCTTTTCCATATTCAGATGTTGTGATCCTGGAACATGTCTTGCGTGTAACATTCCAAACCACCATAAATATAGTATATGATCTTTTTCAACCACCTCCAAAGAATCCATTATATTCTCTTAGATATTTGTCAGCATAGTTTTCAAAAAATATCTCTGGAATTCCTCATCTCATCATAGAAACCCTCCTTTTTAACAAACACAATCAATCTAAAGTTACATCAATGTTACCTTGAGGGACATTTTCAGGAAAAAAACTGTAGATGTTTTGTGATACAGAATTAAATTTCCCTAGCCTCTCACCTTTGAGTGAACATGTCCCATTTTTAAGTGCATTTCACTGGTGGTGCATTTCAGTGCATGGAAACAGATATCTGTTAATATTGGAGAAGGATGATATATAAAAGATTAAATTTCATATAGTGTATAAACATTATTATTTTTCAATAATTTTCTCTATATTAAAAAATGAACCATCAGTGTTTATGGATTTAATTAATATAGGTTTTGAGGATTATCTTGATAAATTTTTATGTTATTTGTTAATGATATCTTGATATACTCTAAAATAAATGAAGATAATGAGAACCATTTCTGAATTATTTTAGATACTCTATGATATAAAATATGTTATATATAAAATTTAGTAATAATGAACTTTTTCATTGACCAATTTCTTTTTCTGTCCATATTATCTCAAAGGATAAAATATTCTTTTACCCTCTAAATACCATGGAAATGAATGAATGCACCACACCAATTAATATAAATATGATGAATTATTTAATTGGCCTAGTACGCCATTAGTAGTGACTTGTTTAAAAAAATTCTTGATTACCCACTTTGTTAACCAAATTAACATGTAAATGGGTAAAATTCACACGGTCAATGGAACATGATGAAATGTTTTTGGAATTTTATAATATATTAGTAAATTTACTAGATTTAACTTTACTATTGGGGAAATAGGTATTTATGATATATAGAGATGTATTAATGAAATTTATGGGGTGCATTCTTAAGAAAAATATAAGATTTGACTTCTAAGAATCATGGAAAATAAACACCTATAAACAAAATTATTCAACCCATGATCATGAATTAGCAACTATAGTATTTACCTTGAATGTATAAAGTCAATACCTCTATGGTAAATTATGTGATATATTTATATATATATACACAAATCAAAATATTATGAATTACACATTCACATAGAAATATTTAAACATTATACAAATGGAATGGTAGGAACTATACAAAACTATGAATACACGGAACACTACCACTTTAAGAAAGAAATCATGGTGTTTAATTCATTGGGTGTGAAGGAACATTGTGTTTCATCCATGATGAGGATGTAAAATGATCCTATATTAATGTATTTAGTAAATTTGGGCATGGAAATTATTATATAAGGGTAAATATAACACTTTTACCAAATTATTTCCCAACCAACATTACTAGAGAATATAAATAAGTATCAACATCTTGAAAAGGGTTTGAATAAGAAAATTAATTTCATGAATGATTAGAAATTGATGGAGTTTATATATGAAGATAGTGTATTGAAATATAAAAAGTGGCTATGTGTTCCATCAGTAACTGATCCGAAGAGGAGTGGTAAGATGAATCTCGTAGTTCAAATTTAGTATTGCATCCTGGTAACACCAAGATGTACATTGATTTAAGATAGCCTTTCTAGTGGGGAAAATAAATAAAGAATTGATGAATCTGAATCTGAATGCTTGGTGTGTGAACAAGTAATGATTGAGATAACACATCCAAACTAGTTCAGAAAACCACCCCCTATACCAATGTGGATTTGATACATTATAATAATTAATTTCTTTTATATCCAAGACATCTAATATGAATGATTGTATATCATATATTATGGATCACCTTTCTAGGTCTTCACTATTCTTAGTAACAAGAGAGGATATTCCCATGGATTATTTAACATGTTTCTTTATTAATAAATTTGTAAGACTTCATGGTGGACCTCTATCAATTTTATCTAATATTAACCCTTATTGGAATTAAAATTCTATGTGGATTATTTAGACATATTTGAATAAAAAATACATTTGGGAATCACATATCATCCTTAAACTAATGTGAAGTATTTAATGAAAATCTAAACATTAAAAGACATGTTTAGATCATTATCACTTGACATTCAAGGTATAGGGGACTAGAATCTACATTTATTATAATTTTTATACGATAATAACATCCATTCAAGCATTCCAATGGGACTTTATAAAGCATGGAATATGAAAAAAAAATTCAATCCTATTGGGATACAGTTATAGAAAGGAAACATTGTATCCCATAAGTCATTGAGGAGAAAATTAATAATGTTTAATCCATTCAAAATTATATAAATATGACACAAAAGAGGATAGAAGATTTAAGTGAATAATCGTAGAAAGGACCACGAATTCCAAAAAAGGGATTATGTATTCTTAAAATTATCACTAGAGAAGGGATTTATAAGTCTTTTTAAGAAGGGGAATCCAAGTACAAGGTAAATTGGAAATTTTTAGATTTTGGAGGTGATTGGAGTTGTGGATTACCATTTAGTTATTCCCACAACCTATCTAAAGTGCATGAATTATTCCATGTCTCTCTTTTGAGGAAGTACACAACAGATCCAAAAAATATAATCACCACTAAAGAAATAGAGATGAAACCCAACATGTTTTATAATATATATTATGTACATATTCATTTCTATATATCTAAATTTTTATGGAATTGTATACCTTGACTTGTGAATGTACTTTAGAGGAATTTGAAGTAGGCTGATGAAATGAACTAATTAAGTGATGTGTGGGTTCCAAAATTATATGTCCCATCAATGTATCATTATGTCACATGACATAAAGAAACTCAAATATTCATTGTATTTTTTACCCATTTATATATGATTTATAATAGTTAGGCCTTGAGGGATTGTTTGTGGTGTCTGAAATTATGCATTCTATCAATATAAGATAACTTATTTTCGTTATTATGATATCCATGGATATATTTCATGATAATGTTATTATTTTATACAATTATTTTATTGTTATATATTTATTCCAAATTAGTTATTCTTTTTTTATTCTGTGTTATTTTTTATTATACGCTACCCTTATTCAGCATCTGATCTCACCTCTTTATTTTTTTCATTTCTTCCTAGGAAACTAGGAAGAGTAATATGAATTATGAACAGATATTCTCAAAGGAATAAAAAAAATCATTTAATTTTCATGATTCATTTTATGATTTTAAATATTACATAAATATAATGTATGTTTCTAGTTTCCTAATACTATTAAACTATTGGATCTTGTGGATTTTGATCTCTTATATTATGTACCTCGGTAATAAAAGAACCATCATCTCTAGATTAATGGATTTGAGGTGTTACAATATTTTAATTTCAAAATATAGCCAGTAAAAGTGCACCAATGTTTTATGTGGCCCTCATATGATACATGTATTCCACATCCATTTTGGTAATTTTTGATTTGTTAATTACAAAATGAGTTTTAATTGAAAAGCAATTGGGTTTTTATCATTTTCTATAGAAATTTTCATTATTTATTTTTTTATGAAAATCAATGGTTTTTATGCCTAAATGAATTAATAGTCCCAAATTTAATTACTATATTTATTATTAAATAATAAAATTTAGTTTATTTCATTCTTTTAATTTGATTTCATACTTTTAATACTCTATTTCTTCGGTCGTTAGTTATTCTTGTGAATTTTTTAATTGAAATTTAAATTTGTTTTATATTTTTTATGGTTTTATTTGGGAATGATATTTTACCAAAGTATTAAATATACTATAATGGTTTTACATCATAAGATTCATTTATTGAGGTCCATATTTTAGGTTTTAGAAAAGAATATTCAATATATGAGTTAAACTTAGTTGTGTTTGAGTCATTACCGTAGTGTTATATGATTAAAATGGGAAGTAACATTTGAGTGAGTAAAGAAAAATTATAAACAATGTATGAGTGGAGAATAAAGTGTGTAAGTGCCACACATACTTGTGTACATGTGAATCAAAATTTTGTATGATTTAAAGAAACACGCTTATGAGTGAAAATAAATGTGTGTATGAGTTATCTCAGCCATATTATCATACAATGGAAATAGATCCATAGTGAACACTGAGATTTATTATAGAAGTAGGCTTCTCGAAATCTACACTAATTCAAATATGGTCAAAAATTGTATTTTTTTAGAAATATTATATTAAGTTGTAGAACGTTCATAGAATTCATTTTTTGATCACTAATAGTGAGCCCAACTAATGAAGATGATGATATCTAAAGGATGTTTGAAAGTTGAGAATGGTGTCGATCTTGATTCTCTAAAAGTACTACACTGTTGAGCTTGGCTAGCAAAGATAATAGAGATATATTTATTTTTTGTGTATCTGGATTCTTGTCAAGTAGAGAATGAATAATTGAGGGTGACACATTTTTGCCATATTTTTTGGCATCGTAATTAAACCTACAACCACACATGGTGTTTGATGAAATACTCTAATGTAATTATGGACATTTTAGTTTATGGTTGAGTTCTGGTCAAAACAATCTAAACGAAGCTGGTAGTCTATGATTGATGAAGAAGAACTTATGTCAAGTAACTAAAAATGAAGATGTAACCATTGAATGAATACACCATGAACAATTAAAAAATATTAACATTATTTTTTAGTTAAGTGAATAAATTGATTCTTTACAAGTCACAAGGAAGATTCATGGGCATGATTTGTGTGGTGTTTTAATCCTCTATGAGAAAATCATATCCTAATTAAAGATAAAATTAGATATACCATGGATAAATTTCAATAGCCTATGTATAAAAAATTAGGGAATGATGTTTTTTTCTCATATTCATATCAAATGCCTTGCTCATGACTAGTTAGATATTTTAAGATGTAAAATAAACAGGTCTTGATAAGATTTATTAAATATTTTATGACCAAATGAGATTTTTTTGAAAATAAAAAATTATATAGATCATGTTCATATATATATTAGTATTAATTGATTTACAATTGATAAAGTAAAGTCATATAAAGTTGATCTCAATTGTAGAAGATTGGACATATGTCTATAGAAGAGAATTTTTATGGAATAATTTCCAGTTGTCGTAATTATTAATCATTATAATGAGTTTTATTTATAGAATATTCTATTATAGGAGGATAGAAAAAAATCATAGTGAGAAATATGTGGTTTAACATTCATGCATGAGTCGACACAAAATGTTTGTAAATTTTCACAAATTGAAGTGGTTTATTTGGAGACTAAGTCAACGGATATATCTTCTCAAAATGGGAGAACAAAATAATTCTATAAAATAATTTAATTCTCTAAAAAATAATTCTTATTATAGTACTTAAACTTACTTAAAGAGCATAGGGAAAAGTCCAATTTGGGTGGCACCAGACAACACTTCAAAAGGGAATGAATCAGTAGATCTTTGTGTAGTGGATATCCCATATTAATAAAAAATCTCATCTTCCTTGTTCTTTATCTATTCTATTTTATATTTTACTAATCATATTTTTCTCACTTACTTTCAACATGATTATTGAATAAATTATTAAGAATAAATAAATTTGTTCTTATATTTATCTCTTTACTTTATTCCAAAATCATTCTTATGCTGGGTAATTATTTTCCAATAACAAATGAAAATTTGATCATGCAAAATAGTACGTCACCTATATCATAGTTATTGAATTAAATGGTAAATAAATTACTAAAATTGACTTTTTGGTCACTAACACCCTTGACCAATGTGTCAGTGGTTCCTTGGATGTTAGAGACCAAGTTTTCAATACCTAAAATATAATGGAAAATCAATTTAATGAAAAGAAATTGACACTTATCCTACCCATATTACATGTTATTATATTTGTTTTTTATTTAAATTTCTTAGAATTATTTCATCACAACCCGCACAACACACCACCATAATTTTACCTTGGTTTTATTCATGTTTTCTATTCTCTTCTCTTTGAGTTTTTGTTGTGTCTCATATTTACACAAGCCTTCTCAGTCAGTTTTACCTTACTCGATATTATTCAGTATAAACTTGTAAAATAAATAAAAAAAATTTCATAGTAACAATGTAAGGATAATAATTTTTGGCATCGTTTCATGGGAGTGCTATAAGCGACCAAGAAAATCTAAAACTCAAAAAAAGGTAAAAATTTCAGTTTGAATTTGGTGTTGGGTTGTGAAATTTGAAATATAATCTTTTTACTGTGTCTTAAATATTTTTATTTTCACTTTGAGAAATTTTTTAAATATATCAAATTTATTGTGATTAACTATTTAGTTTTTTATCATTGATATCTTTTTCTTACTTCGAAGTTGTTTCATTTGTCTGTGGAAGCTACAAATTCGTTTTTGGTTTAAAAATTGATCGTTCTGGGATATAGAATCAATAGAATTATGTATATTGTGTTCTATTTGCAATTATGGAAACACTTTTGGGTAGTGTAACAATAATAATCCATATAAGGACCAACACTATGAAGAAATACAAGACATCTATTAGCTTAAATCCAAAAATGATCCAATTCTAAAATAATTAGTGTTGAAATTGATTGCTAAATTTTATAAAATTGTTAAAGAATATAGAATCAATAGGTTATAATATAGAAATATAGATCTTGGTAATAAAATTAAATTTCAACAAAAAATTAAATTTATGATGATGATAAAGATTTTGAGGACATTAATAATGAGAGTCGAGTGTAAAGTAAGGCAGAATTTAAAGGAGAAACCCCTGAATTAGAAGAACTTAGAATCAAAGAAGAAAAATTTGAAACATTAATATACTCAATAAATGAAAAAATAGTCTTCTATATATTAGGAGGACTTAAAATAGGGTGAATTATAGTATCATGAGGAATATAAATAACTATAAGAGTAATGAACTATTATTTTCATACTAACTGAACTAAAAAATATACAGCTATAAGAGTTTTAGGAGTATGATGTCAAATATTGATAAAAATATTGATGATGCATATTTGACATTTAAACAATATCCAAAATATTTTTTTTAATTAATTACTATTGAGAGTGTTTTTTTATTTATGAATTTAAGATAAGATAACATTATATTGTAATATTTAAATTCTAATAAAATTAACATTACTTAAAAACTAATCATCTATCCTTTGATAGATCAAACCCATAACATTTTCTCTTAGATTGTAACATCCCTAACCCAAACTCATTTTCTAGGGTAATATTGGTATAACACTAAAATTAGGGGAATCTAAGGAATAAAAATGATAGAAATAAATTTCTAGGGTATAAAAAAAATGTTAAGGGACAGTTCACCTTAACTAAAAGCTCTTATTGGAAAAACTGTAGATGAAGAAATAATATAACTCTAATGCATGAACAAAATAACCCAATGAATATATACAAAACATGTACTAATCAGTGTTAAAGTATAAATAAATTATATTGAACACATTATTCAACATGATCTAAAACATCTAATGGATTCTAAAGTGATTCAGGAAACACTACTCTAAACTCTACCCAAAAACTACATCAGTTCTCCAAACTCCATAGAACATCACTACCACCTCAAGGTGCTCCATTAATGAACTAATAAATCTTTTACATAGATGTAACATGATAAGATTCATCATAAAATTCACCAATTTTTATATATAGGGGGAGTAAATAATCTACATGATACTTCCCATGCACACCCCTAAGAAAAGAAAAAGTGACCACATAGAAAATTTATATATAACCAAGATGAGAAGAATAACCAAAGAGAAATCATAAATTTATAGAAACATATGGTGGAAACAACCATGAAATACACCCAAACCCTCCCACATAGATCCATTCCATGCATCTAATGCATCCCTCATTAAAATTAGATTCTAAGAACCAACCCAACACATGAGTGGATCCATTTTTTCTCCTACCTAAGCTATCACTTTCCAAAGTTACCCAATGTTACCAAGAGGGAATATAACCCATGTCAGAATCAAAAATTCCCTATCCAATGAAAATTGAATTAAAAACCCATCCCCATGTCTATTCCATTCACACTAAAGTATTTGTTTGAAAAAAATAACCAAAATAAATATTTTCAAGAGGATTTACCAAAGTTTCCCATTACTAAGAAAAATAAATTAAGTAAAATCAAATAATCCTTCAAGAACTAAAAATATGTAAATTTGGATAGAATCCTCGTATATTCAATACACCCATCATATAGGGCCCATTAATGGCCATTTTAGATTAAGGGGATACCACTAAAATTGACTATTGAGTCATTTGATTTAATAAGCATATAGAGGATCGAATATTGAGAGATTTTACTTAGGGTAATCGAGTTAAAATTAAGTTTATATACCTCCAAAAGTATCACATGTGGTTTCAAAAATGGTTCATAACTCCCCCCCCCCTAACATGAGTAGTAGACATAACCGTTTCAAAAATACATGATCGCCAAAACCATGAAATGGTGATGCCCACTACGTTCATGGTGACTTAAATTACACCCCACACCATATTGGTACCCCATGAAAAGTACAATATTTAATGTGGAAATCCTTCATCTTTTTTCAAGAACCATACCATTTACCATAGCATGGTGGTTCATCCCTCACCATTTATAGACTGCTAAAATAGAACCCATCCTTGTCTCAACCCAAGGAACAACGCCCACTAATTGGGTGTGGTGGTCTCTCTATTTCCCACAACTATTTCATCCAAACAGAAAACCCTCCAAAATAGTGTATCAGACATCATGGACCGCCATCAAATATGCCAACATGCCACTATTTCCATACAAGTGATTCTAACCAGGATGCAACTTCCACTATATATGTGGTGCTATGATTTTCCCCATAAGTAGACTCCCAACAAACAAAATCTAATAAAACATGGACCCCACAACATGGTGATGACATTTATGCATGGTTGGTTCCACATAAACACCATAGTCATACATAAATCCCATGTTAGAAATATAGATTGTACCATAGCTTTTGATGTTGATTCCACTATGGTGTGTTGGACCGAGTGATCCAAGACTCCCTTGTCAAAACATGAACCCTACCAGAACATCCCAAAATAGATTTGAGATTCCACATAACATAAAATGCACAATAAAATACCAAAAAAATGAAAACCAGTTGTATTATATTCTCCTCAACATTGGTATTTCCATCCTTGTAATGGATAATGTTGGTGTCGTATTATAAAATCTCGGACCATTACTCTTTTATCATCTTCTAACATTTCCAAGTCTTCTCTTTCATTTGGAACTACTTCAGTAACACATTGACCAAGGAGATGGATATACCTCGAAATACCCTTTATAATTTATCTATAATGTTTATCCGGTTGTGAATAAAATAAGTATTTGTCTTAAGAGAAACATGATCCCAACTAATAGTGTGAGTGTGAATTAGTCAGTACTTCTTTAGTTCGGATATGTGGAAAACATTAAGGATTTAACTAAATCATGGGGGAAAATCCAGGTGGTAGGACACTTCACCAATACACTTAAGAATTTCATATTGTCCCACATATCTAGGAAAAATATTTTCTTACTTTAAATTTTGGAAATTCCCCAACCTCTAAGGTGCATTAAAAAAATTATCACCCACATAAAAAATAAAATGGGAGATAATTGTGATATAAATATGAATTCTTCTAGATATGGGACATTTCAATCAATTTTTTTTCATATAGACGTTCTCCATTGTTTATGGAAAATAATTTTTTAGATAATGTAGGTTCCCTAAGTCTATACTGAAAATTTTTTAAAACACATGGTTTACTATATAATGATTCAAAGAGTGGAATATGTATTAAGGCTTGATGATTATTATTATATGAAAATTCCACAAATGGAAAATTGTATTCCCATGGACCACCAATGTCCTTGACACATTCTATTAGAATTCCCTCCAATATATGAATTGAACACTCAATATTCCCATTAGTATAAGGACAGTAAACCATTCTAATAGACAACTAGGATCCTAGAGTAAATTTCAAAGGCTTCCAAAATCATTAGTTAAATATAAGATCTCGATCAGAACAATCTAAACTAGTATATACTGAAACATCATTACCTCAGGGGTGTCTATATTTTCAATTTCGTCAAATGATTTTGTATCCCTAATTAGGATAAAATGTGTTAAATTGGAAAATCGATCGATAATCACACGAGTGGAATCATTATTCCAAGGAAGTTTTCATAAGAAATTGATGAATTGTATATAAATTCATTACCATTACAATACTAGATTGTGCATCTATTTCCACATGCCAACTGATTTTTAATGCCAGTCCTTAACCAACTAATAGTTTGGGAGTTTACCCACATACACTCCCAACTTCTACTTCCTACCTATCCAATAAAAAGGATCCTTCATCATGTTAAACATCTTCACAATACCCTGGTTGATATACCACATTGAATGATGAAAATCCAAAATGGTTTTTTCTAGAAAATAATGAGAAACTACCATTAGTTATCAAAATAGGAACACTATAATTGTATCCTATGTACATCCAATAATGGCCTACCCACCATTGAGGTTTATTATAATAGAAAGGTTGTTAGGGTCTGACCATTCAGCTTCCAGAACATACTCCACAAAATTTGGAATAAATATTTCCATAAAGAAAAACATGGTATTTTTTATTCAATATAATTCAAATAAATATCCAAGATAATATCCATCAATTTATAATGATCTATGTATTTACTAACCACTTGGTTATGTTGATTACTTCTTCATGTATGATTCACACGATTTGCATTTCTTAATGTTTAAGCTAATTCAAAGTCATACTTTGGGTGGTACTCTATCCAAAATAACTATATAAGGTTCAAATCCATTTTACAAAATATATTATTCAACATTTTATGATTGTTGAATAAGGTGAACTTCTTAATAAAAAAATAGGAGCACCATGTTTTTAATTCTTGGACCATTACAGGTTCCTCCAATTCAAAAATTTGACAGTTCCTTTCATTTCAATAAAACATTTTTGAGTCAAAGGATACAAAATAGTCTCCATACATAATAATACAACTAAATAAATGTTCATATTCCCCATAATAGACTACATAACAATTACTCTATTCTTCAAAAACTATAATAGGTTCCAAATTAATTTGATCCTTTATCACTATGAAATATTCCTTTTATTATTTGATCAAATTTAATGTAATTCCCATTATGGTTAATGTACACGTAAGAGAATATAATTGTGAGAAATCATGTAAAGGTTATTATAATAACCTACTAACCAAATGAAGTATCTTATAAAAAAATTTATTTGGCTCCCAAAAGAGAAAAAATTATATATTTTCAAGGTCCAGTAATATAACTTTCCTAGAAAAGGATTATCAAAAGAATAAACTTTATTCTACCAAGAGGTCACAGTTATGGAATTTTTAATTGTGAAAATGATCTAAAATCATTTCTAACAAAATCTCCAAGTCCATTTCATAGTCACATCTAGTTTAGAAACACACCAAGATGTCATCCTCAAACACCAACCCAAAAGAGTCAGTGTATATATGAAGGACAACATTCATCTATTTTATAAATAAACATGTGTGTTTTTAATACCAAATGGAATTAATAAATACACAATGTGGTCTTAAAAACATCAAAAATTTTGTATTTATAATATCATCCTTTATTAACAAATTTTAAGACATCCTGACCACAAATTGGTCTTAGATAACCAATTGGATCCCTTCAATTGATTATGCATATCATAAATTTAAATAATTGGACATATATTCTTTTCATAACATGATTTGATTTATAATAATCGACATGTGGTCAAATATTACAATCCTCCTTATTTATAAATAAAAATATTACTGTCCGATTTTATGTACTCGTTCTTATAAATCCATTTCTCTCAAATTCATCCAACTAGTTTCTTAATTCTCATAGTTCCTTCAGTTACATTATATATGAAAGAAGAAAAATAGGACTTATTCTTAATAGGATTTAGATAGTAAACCCCACATCTCTCTCAAGTGTTATTATAGAGAAGTTTTCGGAGAAGACATCTAGAATTTTGTGAACAATCTTAGGAAGATCCCTAATTCTCTTTCCATAAATATTCCCCATTGTCATTGTTCTCAATAGATGTGAGATGTTTCCAACCAGTAGTACTAAAGTTCATGCTTTCTCTGTATTAATTTCTTATTCCACATTATATTCCACCAAAAAAAACCATTCCTAATATCATAAAAAAATATATATACCAAAAACAATAATCTCCCATTAAATGCATGTTCCAATAATGATGATAGAAAAGTATACACACTTAAATTACCTAAACACCTGAGAGGTGTTTTACTACTATAAGTTAATCTAACTGTCTCCATAAGTAAGAATATTTGAGTCACAACACATGAATTGATAAAATAATCATATTTCTTAATTTCATATAAATATTTCATTAAATTAGTATTTGGAATAATCAAACCACACAAAATTTAGGGACCCAATTCATCATTAATCATGGAATTCTTAACTCCAAAATGTTATTCGACAACCCCCCTAGATTTCTCAAAACCCCATAATAAGATAGAGTCAGTTGATAAACTAATTTGTTACTAGGATGACTTTTGATAGTTTTATGTTGAGGATGAGAGTTATTCTAAAGAGGTACCCCTAGTGTTCTATTCATGGAATGAGTTATATTAGTGAAAAATATAGATATTATTAAGGATCTCCATGTTAACACAGTTATGAAACTACCTAAGTACTGTATATAATTCCCTATTTAAGTGTTCCAAGTAACCACATTAGAAATAATCATGTTGGTTTTTAATTCAACATGGAAGATAAACTGAACCTGAGTATTTTTCATTGGGTGATTTATTACCTAACAAGTAGTTTCCCATCTTAAACTTATTTACACCTCTATAATTTCCACATATTTCAAGATGTAAAAAATATGTAATCACCTCTAATGTTCCCAATAATACCATTTCTTGAAAACAACACCTTATTCACCTTATTTTTATAATTTTTAATGTAGAACATGAAATATATATAAATAATGACAAATTTTCATCCTGAATTGAGAATACACACTTTGATATATTTAGTGGAAACCACATATAGAGAAAAGATATATAGGTTGGTCAATTTATCACTAAACTCTATAACTAAATGGTCTCTATGGTTTAGGGAGAAAATTTATGTTTTATTTTATGAGAGAAAGATTTTTAGGTAGATTTTTTTATAAAATAATTATTTAGATCCATCACATATAAGGAAAAGGTCAATCATATACCCCTATAGCTTTACATTGATGTATAATAGTGTACAATGGAAATTGAAGATTATTTTCATCATCCCTATCCATAACCTAGAATGTTTATGTCTTGTGTCACCCTAAATTATTGGTGGGTTCTACAATTCAAATTAAAATAAGTAGTACAAATATCATGTTTCATCCATCCAAATTCCTTTTTCCACCACCTAAAAGTTTTCAAAAGGTTTTTTAAAGGTTTATTCTTTACCCATAGTTTAGGTGGAACCACATTCATATTGGATACCTCTTATATATTCCTAAACCTCCTCACTAATAGAAATCTCATATAACCAAAGAATAACTTTCCACTCAATGACCATCCAACTGTTGTAACAACTTTCACTATATATCAACTAATAAAAGCAATATCACAAAATATAAGATGACTAATTGAGTCTGATATTAAAATATCATACTAATTCAAGATATATTACTCTCTTAATCTAACCCCATGACAATGAGGTGATGACACGCATAAAATTTTTAAAGAACAGTTTTTCAACTTAAACACCTTGGTAACTTTTAAGTTAAATATAAAGATATTTTCTAAACATTTTTATACTCTACATTTAAAATCTTGAAACAACTTATCTCCAACCCTAACATCCCAAGTAATATACCATAAAAAACTAATATAATTTATAACATACCAACCCCAAACCCATTGGCTTGGGTAGGATAGGTATGGAACTAACCATATGTGCCTCCACCAAACACTAAATGTTGGGAAAAAATTACAACGTTATCTGAAAATATTGGGCGACCATTTACCCTTAGTATGAAATCCTATATTTATAACCACATATCATGATATAATATAAATATGATATACTAATAAAATAACAAAATAGAGATAGTGACAATATGAATTAATCATAATTGTAGAATAAAGAATGAAAATACAATACATGATTCAACATGATCTAAAACTCTCTTATATTCAAAAGTTGTATAGGAAACACTACTCTAGACTCTATCCCACAACTGCCTTCATTTTCTAGACTCTATAAACCATGAACAACAACTAAAGGTACTCCACTAGATAACTAAAATCATTCCATTACCATTACCTTGATATATAACATATCCTTATACAACAAGGTTTATATAGATATTGTGGGTATAAAACCCATCAAGTAATCTACTAAATACATCTTGAACACACCACTAAGATAACAATAAGATGTCTACAAATATATGTATGTATATATATATAACCAAGATGAATAGAATAAAAAATCTCATGGGAATATGTATTTAAAAAAAGAAAAAATAAATATGATATTCACCTACACACTCAGATATATATCCATTAAATGAATTCAATAAATCCCGCATAAAATTGGGATTCACATAAAAGACACAAAATGTGACAGAAACCCCTTTTACAACCACCCAAGTTTTCACTTAAAATAGTAACCAAATGTGACCCAAATGGAATGATAGTAATTCTTAGATGAACAAGTCCCATTACAAAGAAATTTTAATTCATGACAAACCCATTTTTATGTCTAGTTTACACACACCAAAAATACATCTTTGAAAATAAAAAAATAGAATAAATATGTCTAATATGATTTTCCATATTTATCAATTGAAAATAAAATGAATTTAATTAAAAAAAACCTTAGCCTCTATGTTTTTTAAAAAAAATTAATTTGTGAGATAATAAAACTACCTATTATATTCTCATCCTATAGATCCTAAGAAATATTGGTTCATATCAAAGAGATTTGTCCAAAATCACCATTGGAATATTCCTTTTTGAGTGTCCTAGTGATTAGAGGATAGTGAAAGGTTTTTATAGGGAGTAATAAAGTAAAAAAAATTAGTTTATATACCTCTAAAAATATTGAACATTTTTTCCATAACCACCCCCCCCCCCAATATAAGTAGTGGTATACACTGAAATTTTAGAAATTATGATGACCAGAACCAAAATATAGTGATGAAAACAATGTTTGCGGTTCTTTCAGTAACACCTCGCCCCATAAAGTTCCTCTATAATCCTCCATGACATGTACCAAGGAATTTTGGTTCATCTCATGTTATTTATAAACCACCTACAAATACCCACCCCTATATCAACACCATCTATAACACCCACAAACATGATGTGGTGGTCTCTATGTTTCCCACAAGTGAATCCTGCCAACATGAAACTCTAAAAAGTAATGTAGTCTGCCTCATATATTTATATACAACATTAAAACCACCCAAAATGCCCACAGAAATGACACCCCTAAGCCACAACAACAACTACCCTTATTGTTCTCCAAATATTTCATATAAATAGACTCTTTGTGTACCAAACCAAAAAAATGGTGACCCTCTGTCATGGAGGCATCCATTCACATGGTTGGCTCCCTAGGCACACCATAGTCAAACAACACAACCATTGTAGTAATATGGACCAGAACACATCCAGAAACACTAAAACCACCAAATCATAGTGAATCAATTTGATTCAATACTTCATTATACAATAGTATACCCTTCAAAAACCTCACAAAACCAATCCAATATAAAAAATCATAAAACACTAAAAAATAGTAACATACAGAAAACAAGGGGAATCACATGAATCCGGATGAATAGGATGAGGTATTGAAGTTGAAATTATGTATTATTTTTTAAAATTTTCTTCTTAATACTCCAACAAAAAATTTCTCTAAAGTAATTCCCAAATGCAAAGAAATAGGTTCTTTTTATCCACTTAAAAATAGGATTCCTCTGGAATTTCATGATTTTAAATTTATTAATGCTAAATTTATCTAGTGCCCCTGAATATGAATTAGAATACTCAAATGATCATACTACTAATTTAGAGGATGAATTTTTGAGATTTAAAATTTAACTTGTGGTAGATCAAATGATTTTTTACTTAAGAAATGGAGCTTTTCTAGAATAATTGAGTTCTTAGAATGTATAGACATCTGAGATTTTTTAGGAACAAAAAAATATTATGTCTCGAATTGGTTTAAATATTTTAATAAATGGTCTATAAAAAAGGGTTAAGTACACACTATTTGGTTTAAGATGAATAGATTATATGAATGTAGTGTTTGATAATTTCATATATTCATATGAGGAATTTTCGGATAACAATTACAATTTTGTAAAACATGAACATTCAAGTGAAAGAATAAATTTTCCCTATTATTCTGTGTATCCATCAATATATTTGGGGACTAAACCACACTAAAAATCTAAGATTTATTTTCAAGTAAGTTCTTTATTGTCTTTCTAGGGATCAAAAACTACATAAACTAGCATCGAAAAACTATCTTCTTGAATTATATTTTTCTAATCGCATCCATACACAACATTGTTTTTAGTGACTTGTTGACATAGAATGGGGTTGAGAGGTTTTTGAAATCCTGATAAACATATATAAATACCTTATATATTAAATTATGTACATGAAATATTAAAATCTATCAAATTTGAATCAATTCTGGAGATATATAGAATGATTTCCAATGGTTTCAGAGGATACTTTCATGGGTATCTAACAAGTATAAATGGATTGTTTTGTCTATGTTAATGTTTCAGATCCCATTAAACATAATTTTTACCTAAAAAATAGGTATCTTCAATATAGTGGTTTAGGTATAGGAAAATTCACCCTCTTAGTGACTACAGTCAGTTCCCTAGGAAAGTCTCTCAGAATAAAATAAACATAACGCTACATAAGATGCAACCCATGATGTACTAAAACATTGTTTTTAATATAAATAATAGTTCCATAGGATTTTTACTTGTTTTTTCACTAATTTTTGTACCACATTCCCATTTGTATCTTATTATATAAAACAATCCCACTCTATACACTAAGTGCACTATTTTCATATACTACCACATTTTAATTTGGTATTACATTGTAGATTGATTGGTATTGTTGTTGCTATATTTTACACTTATATGAATTTCAATAGAGAATCCAAATGGATTTTAAGTGATATAGAAAACAGTTATCATTATATAGACATAAAATAAAATCAAATTTAAATGGGGTTTCTTTATAATTAATTCATTCTATTTTAATTTTTAAGATGGTTTAACTTTTTTCATATGAACAATAGTTTTTTTAATCATGTCAGGTTGAATTATTTTTCTAAAATCTATTCGAGATGGAAACTAAGTGTGTAGTGGGTTACTAAACTATTTGGATATTATTCTAAACTAATTATGAGCTAAATATATAGGTATAAAGTTTAATTCTATTTATGATTTTGAAACTATTTATGATATCAATGATGAAATATTTCTTAGTAGCAAAAAAAATTATTTGTGTTACATAAGGGTTTCAATAGTTATTTGAATTTTTTCCACATGCTGGAAGAATTACATTGCATTATCCTTTTACTATGTTTCTTTAAATTATTATACTCTTTATTTTAATAAAATACATGTACCTTTTAAATTCAATCTTTTTAAAATACAATTCTTTCTATTTTTAAAAATTTCAATATAGGAAATTTCTTTTAAACAAATGTAACAGGATAAAATCACATAGAAAACTTTATTTATTACTACTACTGATTTTATGTTTTGTTTTTTTTTTCAATTAGATTCATATCATTCAAATTTTTATACTTATTAAAAAACCATTTTTTCATTTTATTTTAATCAAGAATGTTTCTTGAAAAAAAAATTAGAAGCATTTTATATGGTCTAAAATAATATGAATTTCTTTTATAGTAGAACATATAAATTTTAAGCGTTCTTTTGATCCTATAAATATAATTTTTCACCATTTAATTAAAATTTTATTTTATAGATAAATTATTTTAAATTATTTCCCATCTTGGAATTAAAAATTAGGGAGAATGTTGAGTTTTACATAATTGGGGTGTTTTTTGGACTAAATATTATTCCATTAAGAAATCATGAAATACTATTTTCAATTTGATATTTTTCTAGTAATAAAACCATTTTTAGTGGTTGTATATTTTTATTAAATTTTAAGAAGGTTTTCCGACTTTGAGTGCTAAATCATTTATATTCTACCTTAGATTAAATTACATAAAATCATATAAAATTTTCTCTTTAAAATTTACCTTATTATTAAATTTAAGAGTAATATTTAAAATTTTTATTAAAATGAAAATTCTTGGTCAAATTTAAATTTATAGGATTTTCATATGAACGATATATGAAGTGATCTCCTAATCTAGAATGGGATTTTATTCTTTAAGCTAAAAATATTCAATGATTTCTATTTCTTTATTTATAATTATTAAACTCACTCCTCTAAAAAGATGTGTATAATTATTCTATGTGATAATATATGTGATTTGATTCATCGTGAATATAAAGAGATGTTAGGAATAACAGCCGATCACAATGTGATGTTTATCCAATTCCTTTTAAAATTTTAAAATTCCTGATTTTTTATAAAACTAATAACCAACTCTTGGCTAAAAAATTTTCTTTTTAGAAAACATATATAGTATATTCATTGAAATATTTCATGGACGAAGTTAATTTTTAAAATATATTCTTAGTTAGCATTCAAAATCTGTTTACTTTATGATTAATTAATTTCAACTAAATTTTATATGTTGATTTTTTATGGAAAATAATGAGTTAATTGTGGGGAAATTGATGAATCCTTGATATTATAAATGTCTTCAATATCCATTTTTTTGAATTTATTGAGTTTTTAATGTGAAAATAATATTATATTTATTAATAATTAGGTTTTAATAATTTTAAATAGAAAGTTTCATCCTTTATATTTTTATGAAAGTATATGCTTTTTTATTCCAAATTGAACATATGGTCTTCGGTTTAAATTCCAAGTTTTTTAAACTGTAATTTTTTTTTGATTTTGTTTTTTTACTTTTATTCAACAATTCCAATACTCATTTTTTCCATGTTTAATTTTAATTTTGAAATTTATAGTTCCAATTTTAATCTATTTTTTAGTTTCATATTTTTATCCTGGATTGATATTTTCATAAAGTATGTATATACTCTATAGATGTTTCATCATAAGAACAATTTCCCGAAGTGTAGGCTATGGATTTTTTAAAAGGATTTTCTCAATAAAAGTAAAACATATTTTCATTTGATTAATTGAAATAGCCATTTGAGAGTCAAATGAGTGGATGAGTTTGAGTAAGACTATGAACAGCATAATAGTTATAAGAAACAACATTTGACTACAGTGTCAAGTAAATTAGTGAATGCCTAACTTCTATATGAGTGAAAAACAATTGAAAATGTATCAAAAAACATAAATGTGAGTGAAATAAATTTTAATAAGAGTCATATTCCATCCAATCGTGGTATGAATGAAATAAAGTGTCAGCAAACATCCAACTTCACCATGGATGAAGTTTAATCGAGGTCTATATTCATTCAACTGAGGATGAACTTCAGATTTGCATATAGAATGAAAATTATGATATGGAGATGTTTCTTCAGACTCACTATATTATCATCAAGAGTGAACCCTATCACAGAAGATGAAGAGATTGATGTTTTTTTTGAAATTTTTAGATTATTCTAAAATTTATACTTTAACATGTTTTGATGTTGTGTTTGACTAATGAATATGACTATGAATTTGTTATCAAAGGTTTTTTTTATATTTAAGGTTGATAATGAAGAATGGTGGTGGGATCATTGTTCCCTAATTCTATAGAATTTGAATAGAAAGTTTGAAAATATGTTGTTTTTGATGAAATACCCCCAATGGAATCTTTCATAGTTAAAGTTCAATGGTGAATCCCGATCAGGTTAAATTAGGATAAAGGAATTCCTTCCCAGATTGATGAATGAAAATTCATGTAGAGTAGAGGAAATGGATGTTGTAACCATTTTTTCCCACACCTTGGATATTTTAAAATTATTGAACATTTTATTGCCATGTTTAGCGGATAGGTTGATATTTTCAAGTCTTGATTTAGATTTATGGGTATCATTCAAGTTGTGATTGAATCCATTATAAGACCATATGATCCAGATTGAAGAATAATTGATAAAGACTTTTAATGAATAGAATTCACATTAGATAAGGTGTGATTCAATCTTGTATCATGCATAGATTCAAATGAAAACTATCACTCATTCTGAGTTAGATATTTAAATATTTGTAAACCAAAGCACTCAAGCCTATTACTTGAAAATTTTCTGACAAAATGAGTTGGTGTTAAAGATGAAGGTATGGTTAATGTAATTTTATTCTATATAATTCTTAGGATTTAAGAAAAACTTGTATATTTATGTTTCTGGATGGTGATCTCAATTATGGTCGATTGGACATGTGTGAGTGGAAGAGAATTTTATAATTTGGAATTATTGTTAGTTGTCTTAATTGTTAATAATTATAGGTTTTGGTATTTATGGAATATGATTTTGAATAGGTGGTGTAAATAAACTATAATAAATTACTTTTTTAATAGTCATTCATCTGTAGGAAGGTCATTTTTTGAAATTTTTACTAATTTACATGGTGTATTTGGAAACTAAGTCTGTGTAAATGACTATTTAAAATTGGAGAGTAGTGGAGTTATGATGAATAATATAATTTCATAGAAATATAAGTCTATGCAAGTAAACATTCATTAAATTTGAGAGCTAAGGGGTTGGTTGTAACATCTAGAACCCAGATGCCACTCAATAGTACCCCAAGCCATGTTAGCAACATGGCCTCAAGTGTATCTCCCCAAATTCCAGAGGATGTTGACTAGTATCGATGCCCTAAGTTGTGTATGTGTGGAGACCATTCCCACATTACCATAGTGTAACATAGTATAATATCGATAACAGTCAATATAGGAAACCGTATAACGGTCAGATAATATATAAAAAACAAGATATTTATATCTAATAATTCCCAAAGTTCCTTATATACAATAATGATGATAAATGTCTCTACAAAATATATAAAATAAGTGCACAGTGGTACAATACAATAAATGTCCCAACATAAAAAAAATACAAAAATTATTATCTCTTGATAGCATCACGATCTTCAACATGGTCTCGTGAATCCTTTCTCCTAACCATGTCATGAAATCAAGCATCGAACTATGGGTTCTTTCCCATGTCCTTACTTGCATACATAAAGTCTTTATGGGTACCCAACGACATCCCGAATAGGGTGTGACATACAATCCCAATAAGCTACCACGAATAGATCTATAAAAAGTTCTGGTTGTGCAATATAAAAATATAAATAGTGTTTAAGTTAATCATGTAATCCTTAAATAAAAGTAGACATCCTGTTAAATATCTATTACTAAATAGGTGATCCTATGTATCCCAATAAGACTCCATACAAAACATAGGTCAGGATCCTCTAACATGGTAGTAGTAAAGTAAATAGAAATTACCAGCATGGAATCTTCTTAGATCCATACAGACCATGTCAACCATGACCTTTCTTCAAACTAGATGTTTCAGAACAATAATGGTCAAGCCTTGTAATCAACTATATCACATTTAGAGTGGTCATGTCTTATGATAAAATTTTTAGACCATTGAGGGCTTGATCTAAGATATATCAGTCCAAGGAGTCCTCATCGAGTCCCTAGATAATCTTGATGGAAACTTAGTTAGGCTTAAGATGAGTTCCAAGGATCATTTCTACAAACCATGTCCATTACAAGCCCAAGAAAAACCAGATCCAATGGGTAGAAAAGGAACAATGATTCCCACAGAATCAATACCCATGGAGAAATATATATCCAAGATATCTTCTACCACATTCAATACCTATATTAAAAACATATATGGTGTGTAAATGGAATAAATAACATTGGTATTCCAACCAAGGAATCCACTTCCATTTCATATAACCTTTACTTTCAATTAAATAAGTCACATAAAATTCAACCAATAAGTATATGCACTCCTTTAACCATTTTCCTTCGAGGAAAACTAATAATTATAAACACTCAATAATGAATTATATAAAAATTTCATTCAATTAAAATAATCAATATGTAAGGGAGGAAAAACATATATAAATCAATAAATTCAATGCATTCCATTTCATTACAGGCATCCTCTAACTGGGAAAGCTCATAAATAGACCCCTTAGGATGATTATAAAGGTATTTGTTATTGGAAATTTCATGATCCACCCCATGGGTGGAGTAGGTTGGGAAACAACCATCATCTGGTCTCAAGGGAACATAAGGTAATACTTACTATATTACATTTCATTCAATTCAATTATCCAATTCGATTTCACCATTGTTGAAAAATGGTTAGAAGGTGGAACAATATTAGGTAGATCTATATAGCACTGAAAAAAATGGGAAAAGGACAGACCACCTATCATATCGTTGTAGTAGAATGATCTTCTAGTATTAGCTTCTTAGTAAATTTTGATAAGAAGAAATATGAATAAAATAAAAAAACCTAAAAATTGGGCATATTAAATTGAACCAAAAAAATAAAAGTCGATACCATGAAGAATAAGTAATGGAAAAAAATAATTGAGAACTCACTGGTGTAGATCTAACAAGACTGATGGAGGTTAGTTCTGATATCAGACAGAGTAATGGTGAAAAATAATAGAATTCACCTTCAACGGAGCTCTCATGTTCATGTGATTGTCCAGTATGAGAAAAAGAAAAATTAGGTTCATGTTTAAAACATTTTAAGATAAAATGGTAAATTCACTAAAATCCTTAGTTATAATCTTTGGGTTTCAAGGATGACAAACAGTGTGAAAACCTTGTTTTCTTTGTTTAATGAATTGAGAATATTGCAAGGTTTTCTCACACAATTTGATAAATCATGTGCAAGCCATGTCTTAGCCACTATTAAAAATACCAAAAACATTAACTTATGGTCGTGCACCCTATATTTCATGGTTTTTATAATCATTAATATTGTAGTAATCCACTATCCATCCTTGCATGATAAAAACTAGCTATGTGACCAACCCTGTATGGTTTCTAATAACTGTTTGACAAGCCTATTTCACCCTAAATGTTTCGTTTTGGGCTTTAAAAAATCCCCAAGAACCCCTAAAAATCCAAAGATCAAATTGGGTACTCTTAGTAGCTATAATTAAGTATTCAAACTGTAAAATAAGTTATTCATACCATGAATAAAAACTCAGGCTCTTACATTAGTCTAATTTGGGTGGTAGGACCCAACACAAAAAATAAAGAATGAAGAAAAACATAAATGGGAAGTGGAGATACCATCTCGATAAGAGAGGAACCCCTTTTTCCCTATTCTTCTCTACATTATTTTCTATTTTACTTGTTTTTTTTCCTCTATTATTTTCAACATGGTAATAGGCTAAAATATTTAGTAGAGAAAACATTGTTCTTTGTTGTCATCTCTTTAACTTATTCATAAATAATTATTTTACTATGTTATTATTCACTAAGAGAAAATGTAAATTTAATCTGGATGAACCCTACTTTACCTCTCTCAATTTTGTTTAATTAAATTGTTGATAAGTTATTGAAATTTACCCACCAAAGATCTATATTCTCATGGACAACACATTATTAGGTAGAACAACAATGAACCAAACCAAATGAGAAAATTATTGATTACCTAACACAGCTTGGTGTAGGGTTCTCATCTAGTATCATCTTGTAAATTGAATCATATCAGAAGAAAAATGAATAATGAATAAAGAGCTAGAAATATGGTCATATTATCATGATAAAAAATAGAATATCTAATACTAAGAAGAATGTGTAACAATATAAAAGGAATTAAGAACTTACCAGTGTAGATCCAACAACCTCGACAGAGCTCGATTCTTATATCTAACTATGGAACGGTGGAAAATCCTATAATTCACCTTCAATGGAGCTCACACGTTCACTTATCTATTCAATGAGAGAAGAAGTAATATTAGGTTTGATTTTTAAAAAAATTAAGGTAAAATGGTAAATTCACTAATATTTATGGGTTTCATGGTTTGGTTGCTTGATTAGACAAATTGTGTGCCAACTACGCACCTCTCAGTGTAAGAAATTGGCACATCACATCGTTTTCAATATTGGTTTGACCAAACATTTGAAAATTGTGTCTCATCAACTATCAAAAAACTATAGACATTCTTTCACAGAGTTTTTCCACAAATTGTATGTTTTTTCAAGATGTGAAGCATGTAGGACTCCATTATCCAGCCTTTAAAAACAAGAAGTGATTGTGAAACCTTCCCCATGCGGTTTCTACTTACTAGGAGACCATCCTATTTCACCCAAAAAGTAGGGTTCTGAGCTCCGAACAAGCCCCAAAAACCCTTGAAACTTCCATTTTCAAATTGGTAACTCAGATAAGGTGTAATTAAACATTAAAACTAAAAAAGGAATTATATATACCTTATATGAAAACATGTGTTCTAATTGTCATTCCCCCTTGAAGCAATTAGTCCTTAAGTTTCCCTCTCAATGGTGGTCAAGATTTATCTAAGAACAACTCTGACCCCCGATCACATACATCGCACTCCTAGTCCCAAGTATCATCTTCTAAATAAGCATGCTTCCATATCACCCATACTAGAGGAACTAACCAGCCTCCAAAAATCATCATGATCCTATCAACAATACAAAATGAATTCCTTTCAATAAAATGCATATACATATAACTCAACAACCTCATGATAAAAACCATGATATGTAACCGAATGATAATGGCATAGCTAATACTCATGGAATATTTCATGCATTGCTCGGTACCATTGAGGTAACTAAAACTGATATTCCATCAGACTAACTGTACCACGAATCCCAAATGGACCAACATATCATCGTGAAAGTTTAACCAATCTCTAAATCCTTCGGTTCCCCAGCCTTGGGGAAACACATAAAAAGGTTTAATCCTTGACCTCTAACTCTAGATCTCATCTACATAGATTAGTGCATGATTTCTACTAAGACTATTCTATAGCATTATACTTTTGAATCAACTAGACCAGTTCAGAAGTCTCCTACAAGAGACATTGTCCCAATAAAGCTGCCTCAGCTGTCTCCAACTAGTGCAGAGGTGATAGACATGGCCTATCATATAAATCTTCATAAGGTACCATTTTTATCATACCCTAATATCTATTATTGTGGTAGAATCCAACCAGAAGTATGAGCTCCTCCCAAGAGCCTCCGAAATCAAGGGAACATGAACACATCATTTCTTTAAAGCTGATCAAATAGATCATATATCCATGGAAAGGGATACTGATTATTAACCGTCAACAGGTTCAATTTCCAGTAATCCATGTGTAGCCTAAGGGTACCATACTAATATTAAACAAAAAGGACTAACAAACCCCAAGGTTAAGTACTGCATCAAATACGCCCCTTTGCCTCCAAATCCTCTAGCTTCAACTTGAGCACATTAAACTCCATCATTGATATCCTGTAAAGAGGAATGGCTACTGGTGTATCTTCTAAAACTAGCATTATGTATAACTAAAAATCTCTCTCAAAAGGTAAAAAAGACAAATCATATATGTAGATATCCATGAAATGATCAACCAATAGAGGAAAGTCCTCCTAACACACACCCTCATTATCAAGATACAAACAAGAAATTTGGGTTTTCATCCAGCCCATACCAAAGTGTTGTGGTCCAACTCGTATTTCCTGTACATACCACTAGCCCTTGTGATTATTAGTTATACTCATTGGGTATGTGAAAGTCACCCTCCATTGATAACGATCAAAAAAATCTCTATAATATATTATCCATTCCATTTTCCGTATGTCATCAAACCAGGTCATCTCGGGGACAAAAAGATTCCTGATGAAGTGATACTTACCTATATGAAGGGGGAACTCATTGCACTTATGTACATATTCTTTCTTGATTCCTGACATAGATTCTATCATAATAACTACCTCATAAATTAGTATAATTATTCCAAGTATTTTCACCATGGGTGAAGATTTAAAATTATCTGATGAACCTACATCAAAAAGAGAAAATAAAAGAGTTGAGGTTACCAAAATCATACCTCCCACCAATGATGGTTTGGAACGTTTCTCCATGGGGTAGGATTCAAACAATATATCTAGCCTAAACTGCAACCCTCTAACACAACCTCAATGCCCAAAGTATGCCCACTCTAATGTCTCGGTGTTACTACTATATGGATTCCTCATCCTTGACCACCACCGTACCATCTTGATTGATTGGTACTGCTCCAAATCCCTACATGATGTGGTGCTGAGAAACCTACTCTTGAAACTAGTGTAAGAGATGACCCCCTACCACTCATCTTTGTAGGGAAGGTACTTCTTAAATTATGCAGAAGGCCCATCTTACCGATATCTAGGAACTCATATGGGTCACGATAAAATTGATTCTTCATGTGACTCTATATGCGACACAGCTAATAGAACACTACACTTCCAGCACTAGCAGCCTGGCTAGTACCCAAATAAGAGGAATCCTAAATATTTCTCTACCTACCACTAAAATTAAAACTACAAAGTTGAGAGACTATATTACACAACTATTCATCCCCATCTTCCTATAGGCTATTCTCTGTAATTAGAAACGAATTCAAAATTTTATTAATAATTGAAAATCTGAATAGATTTACCTGTGATCAAAAGGTATGTTAGAGACCTTCCTTGAAGTGTCTTTCCCTTGATAACTCACCATAAAGGTACATTTGTAGAAAATGAAATAGCTCTGTATAGCATGTGGAGTGCTCCATATTTTTTCACAGCACCCTCCTCTAGATGTATGACCTTGATATCATGCATTTTCTTTAGAGTCATAGAGTAAATTTATTCATAGAACCTGGTTTTCAAATCAACTATAACCTTTTCTCATAGGCTTTCATCCCGATTCATTAAATCTCACCTACGCTTTTCTACACCACATAGAATAAGTCAGAAGTTTCACTCTCCTCTCAGGAGGTGTCTCAAGATGCTGGAAAATTGCTAGCATAGTCTCAATCCACATCTCAGCAGTTTGTGGACCGCTATCTACTAAAGAAATGGGAGGATAAATCTTCTAGAACATATTACTCTACTTATATATATATATATATAAGTAAGGTTAAATTTCTCATTGAAAAGTCTATGAAAATCGATAAAACCCCTCATGAAATTATGCCTCAGTACTTGTGTCTGGAATGATATCTAGTGTCGTAGCTAGAACTGAAGGAGGATCCACCATTAGCTCATGTCCCACCACCTTTGGAGCATTTTCATCACCGCCCTCATGGAGTACGACTAGAGTTCGTTGTGGTGGAATTTCTCTACAATTCCAAACAAATGATTCCGAAAGATTGATATCAAATTTTATAGATCAAAATCATAGGGTATCTCAAAAAATACCTTTAACCAGGTCATACCACACAAACTACTCCAAAATTCAGGATTTTAAAAGAAACATTAATAAAAGTCACTAGAGGCACTACCTCTATCACACTCAAAATCCGGTTCTAGGCTGAATTATCAATTAATCATGTAATTTTTCCAATTGAATGTCATATTCATTTCAGATTCATTTTGAATGTTTGAATCAAATGTTATGTCACTTTTCAATCCATAAGGGACCATTCTCTTTATGAACTAAAATATATCATCCATAAAATCTACACTATAACACATTGCAATTCATGCGACTCTTGGACCATGAATAAACATGCCAAAACTGGATTCTCATGGTGTCTTCTATAGCCCAATTAGGAAAATACATCTTAGGTATGACAGGCACTCAAAGTACCAAATGTGTTTCTCATTTCCTAGAACAAAATTCTATCACAATATAAGGTATATAAATCACAACACCAATCACAACAGCAATCAAATAAGCAATGCATCGTATATGGCATGGTATAATGCATTACAAGCGATTTCTATAAAGTGCCTAAAATGATGCAGGAGATGGCATGCCATCATATCATCAGTTTTCCAAAAAATATATATTCCATAATAGTATCAAAAATAATATCACAAATCAAGTTCATCACCTAATGGTGTAATAAAATCAACTTTAGTTTTCAAAATCCCAAAAATAGAAATTCCATTTGAGGAAGATTAGATTTTTCCTATATGTGGGTTATCTATTCCAATGAATAGCTCATTACCAAATTTATAATCCTTCTAATCCCTATCTATTGATACAAAATAAGAAACCAAAAAATCCCTCTAATACCACATTTTAACATCACGAACCCATATTCAACTCAACCATTCCCTGAGCCCAATTGGCCACATGACCTCAACCACATATCTCCAAATTCCAGAGGCTTCCAACTAGAAATATGGGCCTTTGGTTTTTCCAAGGAGTGTTTATTCATATATTACTTGAGTGTAACATAATTAAATGTAAATAAGAGACAATAAATTATGTAGTATAATAGTCTGAAAATAGAGAAACAAACAAGATATGTATATATAACAATGAAAAAAGTGCCTCGTGTGACATAATAAAGATATATGTCTCCAAAAAAATCCAAATTCAGTATATTGTAATATAATACAATAAATGTCCCCAAATACTAAAAAGACTAAAAGTACTATATTTGGATAGCATCATGAGCCTCATCCCGGTCTCGTTCTCCCAAGATCCAAATCATGGTACAAAATCAAGCATCGAATTGTGGGCACTTTCCCTTATCCCTACCTTCTTCCATAAAATCTTTCCAAGAACCCAAATGTATAATGAACCCTGAGTGAGATACAATCCTATTAGGTAACTGTTGAGTCAATAAGGTTATCTTATGACTTCTCCATTCCTTATGGTCTTATGTTTTGAAAATCATAAACATCATTTCTTAAGTTATGTTCTTTTTATTAAGTTCTGTTTTTAAGATCCAAAATTTTCATTCTGTTATACTTATAGATTTTTCATTTTGATTTTTCATTCTTTTATACTTATAGGTATATCATTATGATTTTTCATTCTGTTAGATTTACTGATTTCTCATATTGCCTCTAGGATTCAAAATCTGGTGTATAAGTCATACCTTCATTATGATTCCGAATCTGGAGTATAAGTGATGTTGTCATTATAATTATAAATTTGGTGTATAAGTGATTCCATATTTATGATTCCAAATATGGTGTATAAATGATGCCATCTTTATGATTCTAAATATTCTGTATAAGTGATTCTATTTTTTGATTCCAAATCGATTGCAAAAGTGATGATTTTTTGTGATTCCAAATCCTGGTGCAAAAGTGATTCTGTTTTCTGATTCTGAATCCGGTGCAAAAGTGATTTTTTTTGTGATTCCGAATCTGGTGAAAAATAGAATCTGTTTTGTGATTCCGAATCCAGTTCAAAAATGATTCTATTTTGTGATTCCAAATCCTATGCAAAAGTGATTCTGTTTTATGATTCTATATCTGGTACATAAGTTATTCTGATTTTATGATTCTGATTCCCTAATAAATGAGATACTGGTTTCACAATACGATTTAATTTTACTTACAAAATCATTTTACTATTAATTTTTTTCTGAAGAACCCAATTTCTTGATAATGATAGAGTTGTTTAATTTTATGATTCCAATATTATTGGATTCCAAGTTTTATTATACATAACACTTATATTTAACTTCAACATCATTTTTGTTACATGAAACGATGTCATACAATCTGTTACAAACTAACCATTTTATGTTTGAAACTTGTCCAAGTCCCACCTAAATTTAAGGAAAATATGATAGTTGGAGTGGAGCCGACCATTGGGAAGCATTTCCTATAAATAAAAGTTCATTTGAATTAGAAAAAATACTTTGACTTTTAACGAATGTGGAGAGTGGACAAACTTGGCGCATGTAAAAAAGTTGTGAAGTTATTTCTAGAGAGATAGGCTCTTTCAAATCTCAGTTCTTTATGCGGATTGTTGTGAAAAACTTGTTCAGGTGTGAAAAACTTGTTTAGACTTGCTTCGTGCAGACTCGGATCGTGCTGATCATGGGATTCTGAGTTTGGAAGATAGAGGTTATGATGTCCTTCTAAATCGATGGCTTGTGAGGATAGCAAGACAGATACCGATCTTTAGATTGACAGCCTACCTAGTTTGGTTGAGACAAACTTTCTTGAAAGTATAAATCAAGGAACCTATATCCAAGGTTTTTGGATACCCTTCGCTTTGGATTAAAATAATCTTGTTTTTACATGTTTTCTATTTCATGTTTTTTTATTTCCACTGTAATCTTAACTTTGTTAAGGTTAGAAAGTATAACTTTCTTATACTTTCTAATTTTGTTACTCTAACAATTTTACAGATTCTATACTCTTTAAGGTAGAATCTTGATTCTAAGAAAATCTTTCTTAAGTTTTTGTCTTAAAGTTGTATTGTTTCAGAAAAGGTTTCTTTAAGAGGTGTTGTGAATGTTTTTTGAAACTTTGTAAAACTAAAATTTAAAGGTTCCAAAGGAAGTTTTAATGTATACAATTCACCCCAGTACCCTCTTGTATAATGATCATATACTTTCATCATATTGATCCTACAATAGGTATTAGAGATCCTACAATTGGTATTAGAGGAGGTATCTGAAATACTTATATTCACATATAAGTTTTCTTGCTAAAAGTTTTAATTGATCTATATTTTCCTTTCTTAGGATATTTTAATCCCAGTTTTAGAACTTTTATTACAAAAAAAGTTTCTAGGGAATGTTTTTTTTAGATGGAAGTAATGAATGTTGGTTCAATTGACAATCTTAATCCTACTAGACCACCCATATTTTATGGGAATGATTATGAATATTGGAGAGATCGTATGAAGATATTTGTCATTAATACTGGAGTAGAAAACTTTTTTATGCTTACTGGAGATTACAATATTCCTGTTATGGATGTCAGAAATTTTACAAATCAAGAGAAGTCAGAATATCAACTAAACTATAAGGTACACAATACATTGTTGTGTTCCCTGGCCAGGAATATATATAACCAGATTTCTTCTTGTAAAGTTACAAATTGTATTTGGAAGAAACTTGAAGTAACTCGTTTTGGATCTTCCAAAGTTATTGAAACTAGAAGAGATATGCATAGAGTTGCGTACCATGTTTTTTTCTTTCCTTATGGATAACCTATATGTAAGGTACAACAGAGATTCATGACTATTGTCAACAGCTTAAAATTCACGAGTGAAAATGGTTTGGATGATGAGTCACTTATGGACAAGATTATGGACATCATTCCTATTGAGTGGGAATCAATGAGAATAGTTATTTATTAGAATAGAAAAGTCTCAAAAATTACTCTTGACATGCTCTTTCAAACTCTTGTTCAACATAATACTAGAATGAAGAGAGAGGATAACAATGACAATAAGAATAATGGGAATGGAAGTGTGGATTTTAAAATTACTTCTAATCATATGAAAGCCAAGACTCTTAAGATATTCACAAGATCTAAATTGAAGAAGGTCACTGTTTTATCTGAATGAAGCGAAAGTAAACATTTGTAGAATGGACTAGCTAATCTTGCTCAAAGGATGAACAAGATTGTTGGGATGAAAGACATTAAGTATAGATATAAGAAGAATGAAATAAAGGATAATAAATACTTTAAAGTCACATTCTATGAATGTTGAAGAATTGGTCATATCAGACCTGATTGTCCCTTTCTTAAGAAAAGAGACAAGAAGGATGAGAATTCTAAGAGAAACAAGAAGAAGTTCTACATATCAAAACATAATAAAGTCCTAAAATACAATGACACTTGGAGTACCAGTGGTGGAGATTCATCTGACAATACTTCACATTATGAGTCTTCTAAGAAAAGGAATATTGGTTTAATAGCCCGACCTCTATTTCAAAGTCAATGTCTTATGTCTAAGGTACGAACTGCTGAATCCTTAACCAAAATGTCTTTGAGTGAAAATTTTCCAGATAAATATTTTTTTTTCAGATGAAGAATCTTCTTCATTAGATAATTATAATGATTTTCCTTCCTATGAAGAAGTTTCTATGTTTTCTAAGTTCCTAGAGATATGAAATTTTAATGTTTCTCATAAATTGGAAAAGGAAAATTCTAGAGAATTTATTATAACAAATAAGAAATTCAGACATTACCAAATATCTTGATAAGAAAAATGATGTTTTAGAAAATCTTTTGAAGAAACTTGAGGAAGCTAATTCTAAGAAGGATAAGCTTTATAATGATCTTAAAAATATGTTTTTTTGGAAGAGATGTTTTAGTGGATAAACTTATATCTAAGTCTATTATTATAGAGGATAGGAATTTAGTCCTAAGACTAAAGTCTGAAATTATTTCTCTGAAGACACATCTTGATAATTTTACTTCTATTAAGGGAAATTTTGTAAAGATGTATTCTCAGATCCAACCTCATGGTAATAATCATGGATAGGTTATTCTCATTAAAAACTAGTTTTTAGAAAAAATTATTTTGTTCCTCCTACAGCTAATTTTTGTACTAAATGTCAAAGTGAACGGAATTAGAAGAAGAACTATTCTTCAAATAATGTTCAATCTCTTAGGTTTCATAAATCTTACTTTTCTAAACAAATGTGGATACCCAAAATTTTATTGTCTTATAATTCTACATCCAAGAAAGTTTGGATTTTGAAAAACTAACTCTTATTTTTCAGGTTAATGAAGGAAGTACCAACAACATATGGTACATGGTTAGTGGATGTTCCTGGCACATGACTGGTAACAAAGACTATTTAAAAAATATTTTAAAGACTAAAGGTGGAAAAGTAATATTTGGAGATAAACATAGAGGAGATATTATTCTTTAATTCATCGGAATGCAAGAACAACTTGATTATATTTTTACAAAACCATTGTCTTCAGACAGATTTGAATATATTAAACTGAAACTAGGAATGATTTCTATAAGGTAATAATTCATATCTACTTATAGTTTAAATCACCTCATAATATTAATCTACACCTTATTTCAGGGGGAGTACATATTTTCCCTTTTTCTTTTAGTTTTTTTTACTTCTACTTAGAATTTTCAACTTTCCTTATGTTTTTTTCTTAAAATTTTATCCTTCTTTATTGAAATTTTGGCATTGGAAATTTTTTTATTTGAAATTTTGGTAATAGAAATTTTGGTATTGGAAATTTTTCTATTGTAAATTTCAGTATTGGTATCCTAAAATCTAAACTTCCATGAAAATTATTATAATACCGATAAACTCGTAAGAGTAATCTAAAAGGAAAATTTTATTACCCTTTATTTTCTTATATTATGTTACAATTGTTGGTATTTCAAAAAATTCAATTCCAGTTTAAATTACTACAAAAGATCGGAATTCATATTTCCTATATCCATCCTCAACTATCAGATCAGATCATGTTATTTTCAGTCGTTTGATTATCTTATGGAAGCTGAAAAGTCATAGCTATTTCTATATGAGGGGTGTCTCGGTTATAAGCAATGCGCCATCCTTATTGATCTCAGTGCCGAAGTCTTATTGCCATCAAAATACTCATTCCAATTCTTTTGTCCCTTGTATCTTGAATGAATCCTAAATCATTAGCAGATCAAATGAAGATTACCAAAGAAATAAAGGATTGGTCAATCTTTAGGGAAAGGTTGGTTTGCCATAAATTATATGAAAAATATTACTCCCTTATTTCTAATGTGATAATAACTAATGGATGGGAAAGTGTTTTGTGGCGAAGTAGAAGAGTCTGGATCCAGTTTTTCCTAACCTAGTTATTCATTTCTACGAATCTGTTATTTTCTTCCAAAAGGATGGTTAAGATCTGTTTAAGTTTAGATGCTATAATAAGACTAATATTGTTCCTTATAATAAGGAAACAAATTTACTCAACATACTTTATGAAGCGGAAGCTATTTTGTGATCTCAAAAACTCCCTGAGAAAGAAGGTTCTTTTGAGAAATCCAAGGCTTTGGATTATCATGGTGTCATGTATGTTAAGAATCTGAAGATTACGACTCTTACAACAAACCACCAGATGGTTTATCTCTGGATGCAAGGCTTTCATATCCCAAGAAAAGGAGAGGAGGACTATCTCGAAATATGTGATAACTTTATTTTAGACTTTATCGTCAACATACATAATATTAACCCGGTTAAGTACATCTTCCTCACCATCCAGGAAATAAAATGTGGGTCTATCATATCTCAAATTATTATGTATCCAGAAACTATCTTCAGCATAATTTTTATGTGCCACCAGGAACTGAATGTTCCATATCGATCAGTCTCAAAGACTTTTAAGATTTTTTTGCATAGTGATGACACTCTAAGGAGGAAAAAGATATAGTTTTTACATGAATCCAAAAGTTTTGAGAAATAGTTGTCCATAACAAGGGAGGTGTTATGGAATCATCAAAATAGGTTTCCATGAAAAGAAACCTAGATGAACCAGGGTTTCCAGTACCAGCTTCTGATGTCCCAGTATAAGCACCTCCTCCTACCAGGAAACCTAAAGCCTTTTCTGATGAAATGGTTTCAAAGTGGATAGAAATGGCAGATACCAAAAATGAAGGATATCTTTCCTTTGGCTTAAATCCTTCAGAGGATAAGGCCTTAAAAATCAAGCAAGCTGAAAACCTTGTGAAAGAAAAGAATGAGAAGAAGATAAAGAAGAAATCCTGAGAAGCGCAAGTTTTTCAGTCTTTACTAAAAGATGTAGAAAAAAAATCTCAAGAAGTTCCTGAACCTCAAGCTATTCATAAGAAGATGGTTGTCACTCGAGAAATCCCAAAATCCAAGAAAGTTATATATTTATCAGAACATGTTCAATAAATAGATCATTAGATAGTTCAAGAATATTATTATGATGTTTTAAGGGAAGTGGAATACTACCTTAGAACTCATTCGAGTTCAGTCTCTAAATCTGTTTTAGAAGAACAACCTGAAGAACAAGTTGAAGAAGAAGTTGAGGAAGAAGTAGAAGTTCAAGAAGAAGTAGAAGTTGAGGAAGAAATACAAGTTCACGAAGAACAAAAATTTGTAATTAAAGAGGAAGAAGAAGAGAAAGAAGAGATTAATCATAAAGGTGGTGAAGAAGAATAGATTCAAGAGGAAGAAGATGAACAAGTAGATATTAATGTTATTAAAGTATCAGATGAACAATTTCTAGATCGAAATCCTGTCAAAGGTAAGTGTGTTTTGGTTGCCTCATCTGAAAAGGGAACACCTCATGAGTCCTCTAAGAAGATAGAAAAGTAGATTCATTAACTCCAAGAGGATCATAGAAAAGAAAATATGTTTCAGGTTATGAAACCTCATCATCTGTTGGACATGACTTTGTCAGACTGTCTTTAAGAAAGATTGTCAGCACCATTCGAGTTCTTGAAAACATAGATTCCCAAAGTCAAATGATGCAACAAACTCTAAATCAAAAGGCATAATTGACCAATATTCTCATGGACATGGTGGTCAAGTAAGAAGAAGACTTTCGCATTCTTTTTATTGATTACAAATCTCAGAAAGTGACTTGTAAGAAAGTCTTTACCTGCACCAAAACTATTAATGAACATCTAAGAAAGTTCGATGACTTCATGTATTCAAAAAATAGATCTTTTAATACTTTTGAAACCATGATCAACAAGGTGAATGCATCAATCTCTGGTAAGGCTAGTCAACTCAATTTTGTTGCCCAATCATTAAGCAGTGAGAAGCAAGTCAGTGCTTAATTAGAGAGAAAGGTTGCTTCTCAAGAATAAAGAATCTTATCATTATAAAAGAAGAATATGGATCAAGAGATATTGTTGAAGAAGTTTTAAGAATATCATAAGGATGGTAAGAAACATAAATCCTTGATAAAGAAAATGTTGTCTGAGAAGAAGAATGATGGATGATTTTTTTTTACATTATGATTTTTTGTTATAATCTAAACATTATTTCTAAAATTTCAATAAGAAGCTTCTGGCATATATTTCTTTTGTTTTCGAATTTATGCTTCCTTAACCATACAGGTACATCTTATACTTCTCCATTCCTTTACCTCTTTTTGAAAATCACAAAGGTGGATAATTTATTTAATGTAAGAATTTAATGAACATCTCAAAGGTGGAGAATCTGTTAAGGGGGAGTATGGTAAGAAAGGATAATGACCAAGTAAGGGAGAGTTTTCTTTTAAGAAGAGATGTTTATCTAAGGGGAGATATTTTCATAAGAAATAAAACCAGATACTAAATAACAAGAGTACGATTCCTAGGAAACATAACCTAAGGGGGAGTTAGTCATATTCAACTAAAATTTCATTCAAAGGGGGAGAAATGTTTTTCATACTTTTTTATCCATGTCAATATATTCTTCTTTATAAATTTGTTTGTGAGTTTCAAAAGGGGGGATATTGTTGAGTTAATAAGGTTATCTTATGACTTATCCATTCCTTATGATCTTATGTTTTGAAAATCACAAATACCTTTTCTTAAGCTCTGTTGTTTTTATCAAGTTCTATTTTTAATATCTGAAATTTTTATTCTGTTATACTTACAGATGTATCATTAAGATTTGTCATTCTGTTAAACTTACAGGTGTATAATTATGATTTTCCATTCTCTTAGATTTACCGATTTCTCATACTATCTTTATGATTCTGAATCTATTGTATAAGTGATACCTTCTTCATGATTATGAATCTGGTGTATAAGTGTTATTGTATTTATGATTCTGAATCGGATGTATAAGTGATATGGTCTTTATGATTCTGAATCCAGTGTATATGTGACGTCGTCTTTATGATTCCGAATCCGGTGTATAAGTGATTCTGTTTTTTGATTATGAATCCGGTGTAAAAATGATTCTATTTTTTGATACCGAATCTAGTGCAAAAGTGATTCTGTTTGCTGATTCCGAATCTAGTGCAAAAGTGATTCTGTTTTGTGATTCTGAATCCAGTGCAAAAGTGATTTTTTTTGTAATTCTGAATCCAGTGAAAATGTGATTCTTTTTTGTGATTCCAAATCTAGTGCAGAAGTGATTCTGTTTTATGACTCTAAATCTAGTACATAAGTGATTCTGATTTTATGCTTCTGATTCTGGAACAAATGGGATACCGGTTTATAGTACAGTTTACTTTTACATAGAAAACCGTTTTCCTATTAATTTTTTTCTTAAGAATCTAATTTCTTGATATTGTTAGTGTTATTTAAATGTATCATTCCAATATTATCAGAATCCATGTTTTCTTATACATAACACTTGTCTTTAACTTAAACATCATTTATGTTACTTGAAACGATGTCATACTATATGTTACAAACTAAACATTATATGTTTGACACGTGTCCAGGTCCCTCAGAAATTCAAGAAAAATATGATCGTTGGAGTGGATCTAATCATTGGTAATCTTTTCCTATAAATACAATTTCATTTGAATGACCAAAAAGACTTTGACTTGTAACGAATGTAGAGAGTGGATGAACATGACGCAAGTGAAAAATCTATGAAGTGATTTCTTGAGAGATAGACTCTTTCAACTCTCAGTGCTTTGTGCGGATGTCATGAATAACATGTTTGGGTGTGAAAAATTTGTTCAGACATGCTTTGTGCAGACTCCAATCGTACTGATTGTGGGATTGTAGGTTTAGAAGACAGAGGTTATTATTTCCTTCAAAATCAAGGGATTGCGGGGATAGCAAGACCAATACCGATCTTTTGATTGAGGAATTACCTGTGTTTGGGTATGATACACATTCTTGAATATATAAATCAAGGATCCTTTATCCATGGTTGTTGGAAACCCTTATCTTTTGGTTAAAATAATCTTGTTTTTACTTTTTTTCTATTTCAAGTGGTTTTATTTTCACTGTAATCTTAACTTTGTTAAAGTTAGAAAGTATAACATTCTTATACTTTCTAATTCTGTTACATTGACTATATTATAGATTCTATATTCTTTAAGGTATAATATTTCTTCAAAGAAAATATTTCTTAAGTTTTTATCTTTAGGTTATATTTGTTGACAAAAGGTTTCTTTAAGAGGTGTTGTGAATGTTTGTTTAAACTTTGTTAAACTAAATGTTAAATGTTCTAATGTAATTTTTAAAGTATACAATTCACCCCCCCCCCCCCCTCTTGTATATTGATCATATTCATTCATCATTTCGATCCTAAAATTGGTATCAAAGATCCTATAGTAACCACCCAAATATCTATAACAACTCTTACTTATGAAATATAACAAGATAAAAAGTGTGAAAGTAATGAAAGTGATACATAAATTAATGTAAAATATCCATGGACTATCTACTATGAAAGAGTTTATCCTATATAGCCAAACTGGGTTCCCTTCAAAAAAAAATTAAACTCTTGTAACAAGTAATAATTAAAGTAAAGATAAATAACCAACACGTATTTGCCATACAATCGTACATATCATGTCAACCATTACCTTCCCGCATAATGAGAGGTGTTAGAACAACCTTGATTAAGCTGTATAGTCCAGTCTATCACATTTATAATGGCTATTCCATATAATAAATGTTTTAGTCCAAGAAGGGGTATATAAAAGGTCTAGAAGACTATGGAATCCTCATTGATTCTCATGAGAATCTCAACGGAAACTTGGTAAGTCTTAATATGGGGTGTAAAGAGCGTGTCTACCAACCATATCTATTGAGAGCCCAAGGTAACCCATATCCAAGTTGTATCAAGGCCCAATGAATAATAAATAATCAAGACCCAAGGAGAAATATCTATCCAATGTATCTTCTACCATGTTCAAGACCCATATGTGAAACGTGTATAGTGACTAAATGGAATCAAGACCCATGGTATTCCAACCAAGGCATCCACTACCATTTCATATCACCTTTACATTCCAATCAATAATTCACATTCAATTTAAACAATGAGTATGACCACTTATTTAACAATTTACCTTCATGGTCAACCAATTAGTATACCTACTCATTTATCAATTTCTATAAATTTCATTCAATTAGAATCATCAATGTGTAAGGGAGAAAAACATATCTTAATTTAGCAATTAAATCCATTCCATTTCATTATGGGATTCCTCTAACTAGGAGATCTCAAAAACACACCCCTTTGGTGGTTTAACAAGGAATTTAGCTTAGAAAATTGTAAGGTACATCTCATGGGTGGCCATGGTTGGTAAAAACCACAAGATTATCTCAAGATAACTAAAGGGAATCTCTAATATCTTTCATTACATTTAATTCAATTAACCAATTAAATTTCATGGTTGTGCCAAAAATTATAGCGGGTGGCACAATATTAGGTAGCTACATAAAGCACTAAACCAAATGAGGAAAGTATAGACCACATATCTGATCCTAGTAGTGGATTTCTCATCCATTTTCATCATCTTATTCAACTTTAATTAGAATAAAAATGAATCACGAATAAAGAACCAAAAATTGGTTCGTATGACCCTGAAAAAATAGCATAGCTGATACCATGAAGAACAAGGAATGGCATAAGATTAATTGGGAACTCACTGATGTGGATCCAACAAGACTGACAGATCTCAATTCCAATAACATATGGTGGAATGGTGTAAAATCGTATAATTCACCTTCAAAGGAGATCAGATGTTGATGTGGTTGTTTAGTGTCAGAAGAAGACAAATTAGGGTCATTTGTATAAAATATTTAACAGAAAATAGTAAATTTACTAAAATCCCTTATTCGTATATTTTGGATATAGTGTTGACCAAACTGTGTCCAACCATGCACTCTTTGTTGTACGAATAGGCCATATCAGACAGTTTTCTCATATGAAACATTCCCACACATGAATGTACCCTAAATCGCATTGTGTTTCTAATTGTTCATCCTGTAGGACTCCAATTTTTAGCCTTGTATGGTACTAACCATCTGTGTGAAAAGCCCTATATGGTTTCTATTAAATGTGCAATAGCCATATTTCACCCTAAATGTTGGGTTTTGGGCTCTGAAAAAGTCCTAAGACCGCTTGCAAAATCATTGACAAAATTGGGTACTCATAGAAGGTCGTAATTAATCATTCAAACTAAAAAATAAAGGATTTAAAACTTTTATGAAAACTTGGGTTCATACAACGGTCTAATTTGGGTGGCACAACCCAACACTTAAATAAGTAATAAAGCATCATATCGATGGGAATTAGAAATACCAACTCGATAAGAGCAGAATCCCTTCATCACAATTCCTTCTATATTTTATATTCCATTTCACTTATTTTTTTCCTCTATTATTTTCAACGTTATTATTGGCTAAATTCTTTAAGTGAAAAAACATTATTTTTTTCTTCGATCTCTTTACTACATACCTGAATCATTTTTTATTGTGTTATTATTTTCCAAGATAAAATGAAAATTTAATCTTGATAAACCCTAAATTACTTATCTCTATATTATACAATTCTGGTGTTGATAAACTACTTAAATTAACCCACCATGAACTAATTCCATCTATAGAAGATGTTTTTGATTCCCTGGATGCTAGAGACCTAATTTTCACTCCATTAAGAATAAATTAAAACCAATTTAACAATAAGCATCTGAAAATTCCCACACCATTATCACTTTGACTTCAACTACATTTTTTCCCCTTGATTCATATTCATCAATTCACTTTCATCACATGGCCATTATTTCACCACATTATTCGCCACTTGCCACAATCATTTGTTATTATTTATTTCTTACATTGTGTTCTTTTATCTATATTTATTTATTATTTATTTAATATTAAAAATCATTCACTATGGTTTTTCCCTACTCTATACAATCTAGTTTTATATAAGAAAATAAACAAACAATTGGATAGTCCTAACATCAAGCTACCAATGGTGAAAGACATTTAGAAGGAGGTTTTGTGACAATATCCATCATATATTGGTAACATGTTCACCTGTGTGTTTTTACAAATAGTACAGAGGTTGTGTCACACATTCAAACTCATTAAGAAATTCGTAGGAATTTTAATCCAACAAGAGTTGAAGATTGGATATTAAATGCACATAAAAAACATTTTATTATTGGTTTCATGAATAAATTTATAAAAATATATCCACAACTCTTAAATCCATCTTTGGAAAATTATAATGGTTATCCAAAGGGATAAGTGTTCATGTATTATCATATAAGGGTTTCACAATTGATAGTTATGCATTTTATAAATATTTTAATGATTAATATTAAATAATGAAAAGTAATTTATTCACAACTATTATTGAAATAATGCATGTATTAGGTGTTAAGGATAGAAATCTAATTTATAATAATAATAATAAATGGAGTTGAAGTATACAAAATTCTATCCACCAATACTCTCATATATATTTCTTCATAATAGGATTTAAATAAAAAATGAAAATAGATTTTTTAGAATGAATTTCAATAAGGATTCAAAGATGCACCCTTTAAAATTTCATCGCAATTAGTACAAGTTTTTTATAAATGTGATCCACATATGAAAATTTTTCCATTTAGATTTTATAAACAAAATAAAATGTAAAATTAGATATTAATTCTTAGGAATAAAATCATTTCCTTAGGATGTAACAATTATTTTAGGTTTTACCTAGTAGAGATGATACTATGTCTGTTATAAGTGATCATAGAGGGAGAATTCAGATAATCACATGAGGGTTAAAACACTTAAACCCTTAAATGTTTTGTATTATATGTGTCTTTTTCCAACATATAAGTTTTAACTTGAAATATATATTAATTATTATTTTAGTCACATGTTTTTTGTATAATTTAGACATTTATTAACATTCATTTATAGTTGATCAAATACATGAATTTGAAGGGTCTATATATGTAGAAAAAGCATCAGGTGAATGCTTTATTTTTATTTTTCTTAAAATTCATTAGCAATAGACTGAAAAACATGATGAATTATCCCTATAATTTTATAGATATGATCATTCAAATTTAATTTACAAAAAAATTTAATGGAATTACCTCAACCACAATATTCTTCCTTTTCAATATGTAGTTTTCACCACTCAATTTTAATATCGTTGCAGTGAGAAATCCAATTGAATATATCTATAGACATATCCACATGTTCTCTATGAACTTCCACGTAATGTTTTTGACATCATGGGTTCTAGAATAAGAATAATTATTGATTTACATCATTCATCAATTTTAACAATGATAACCTTTATCTCTAAGTATATCATAGTTCTTGAGAGACATGATAAGGGGGGAATTCAATTTAGGGATATAGATAATGTTTGAAAATGTCACTATACATAAAACATCTATAAACCCCCTATAGTGGAAATGGAATATTTTAATACACACACACGGGTTAAATAATATAACTACAAAAAGTCCATTTTAACACCCCAAGCTTCCATGGTACGTGTCCCTTCGAATAATGCAATGGCGTGCATTGTACGCAACATCAAGATTCTAACACACCACAACCAATCAAACTAGCCGTTATGAAGAGTAATACCTACTTTTTGAAATTTTATAAATTCTATCTCTCAAAATGGAATTCATTTTTGGATTCGGAATATCGAATTTATCTTAGGGTGAAGTTTTGGAACTTTTCGGATAACACTTATATTTTGATGAATAGTGAAAATTACTAAATATTAATTAAAAACAAATTTTTAAATCAAAATAATTTATAGTGATAAATTATATTACTGAATGGTTTTAAAGTATAATTAGAATATATTTTTACCATTTTATCTAATGGTGTTCATTAGAATTAATTTCACTTTGAAATTGGACCTAAACAATTGTCAATCTTTGGATATATATTGTTTCTTAAAAACACGCTATTTGTTGTGACAGTGGGAATTAATTATAAAATTAATTAATGCAACTTATATGTTTAGAATTTTTTAAAATAGACATCATTTTTGAATTCGGAATATCAATTATAGCTTAGGGCGAAATTTTGGCATTGTTCTGAAAAACTTCAATTTTTGATCAATAGTGGAACTACTAAGTGGTTGTTAAAAAAACTGAATTTTTCATAAAACTTATTTTTACCGCTTCTCTGAATGGAATTTCTAAAATTTGAGGGACGCGGTTAATATCAAGAAGCAAAATTTGGTTCAATGAGATGAAAATAATTTTTGGTGAAAAGTAACTTTTTACATTTTTTACCACGGTTAAAAGTAAATAGGGTAATTAAGGGTAAAAATGATATTAATATTACCCTAACACATGTCCTAATTCTATTGGAAAAGTGTATCTCGACTAAAAACACCCTTAGGAATAATATATTATCATTTAGGTACACTTGGATTAGATTAGGACATTTATTTTTATTTAATTCAAAGAAGAGTTAAAAGAGTTAAAATCAAATTTTATTTACTAAAACATTTTTAATATATGGTTATACATAAGATAAATTCGATTGTAAATATTCATTAGAAATATAATATTATTTCCTACATAATGATATTTTAATTTTAATTTTTAGACATTAAATAAGTTAATATATTTATGACACAATGATGATGGAGTAATTACAATAATAGTGAAAAATTAAAATAATTGATATTATAAATACCCAAATAATTATAATTTAAGACTTTTAATGAATTACACTAATTTTCTAGGATACTATGACATATTAGGATTGATTTAATTTACTGTTTTAAAATTAATCATTCTGTTATGAGTTTCACATAAATCAACTATTGAATAGTTTCAAAATTGACATAAAAGAGTTTTTAAAACAAATATTATATTATTAATTGATATTAAATTCTTAAAAATCTAAGGTTCGGCCAAGAGACTTATATAATGATAGTTATATCAGTAATTGAGAACTTGGGGGGTCTATTGGATGTATATAGTATGTTTATTAACTATGTAATAGAAAAATACAAAGTGACATGGTAAATGTCAAACTAATTAACTAAGAGTTAAAACTAAAGGATAAGGTTAATATAGTAACCCAAACCTGTCTAAATTATATTGTTTGAATGGTTTTAGACCTATCCCCACCCTAAAATTCGAATAATCAACTTTGGAGCCATTAGAAACCGAATATTAATTTATTATAAATTAATATTTCTAGCTTTTCCAAAGGTGCCCATCACCCCTCTTATAAAAGGGCACTCCTCCTTCTCATTTATTCACACCTTCAAAGTCTTTTGGTTCGGCCAACCCCTGCCCAAATACTCTCTAAAGTTCGCTCAATACAACCTAGAGGCCATATTTTGATCATAAAGGCAACTTATGGATCCCTTTTGATCAAATAAAAAGGAAGAACCCGAAGAAGAGGTAATGTTTTCACCACCCCTTTTCAAGTTCATTTCTTCTTCCACTTCTTCTTTCTTTGTTATTACCATTCTGAAATAACAACTCCAGTATCTTATATATACTGTGATGTTATTATAAATATGGTACAACCATATTCAGTATTCTATCCACCCTTTGAATAACATGTCACCATACGTGCGTACGTACGGCTTACCGTCTCCACGTCGTGGTGTAATTGTTATTCAATATATTATTATTTGGGTGGGTATAAAAATGATGTGTAACTCATTTAAATAATAAATATAACATGATAATTATTCTTTATATATGATGTACCATCCAATTGTATATTATTTTAATATCAAAAGAATGATATTGTCGCTCGTGCATACGTACGGACTACCGTCTCCATGAATGCGATGAGATTCATTCTCCATCATATCCATTCAAGTATAATTATCATTTTATGATTTAAATATAATGTTTAAGAACTTTATATCATTCTGTATATGATTAAGATACAACCTATCCATGAGAAACATGGATTACGTAACAAAACATATAAAAGAAAACAAGTAAGTTACCACCCGAAACGCCGATAATTCTAAGATATTATTAACAAAGAACTGTTAAAAGATCATATATGATATCATATTAATGTATCTGATTCATGAATAATTTAATAACAATTATTTCAACATTATAAAGGAGGTTAACCTACCCCCAACCAAGGAAAAGGACAAGGTAAGGGGTTTCTTAACTCACTCTTAATTTGGTGGGAATTCCATTGTTCACCACTTAATTATTGCATGTGGTGTATGTGTACTGCCCATGTTTGTATTAATTGCGTAATATACTTTAATTCATGTATATTTAAATCATCATTGTATGATCCTTCTTTCATGGGTGTAGTTTTTGTATGTTACCAAATCAATAAGGGAATTTGAAATTTCAATTTCCACTCATTCGTCTTTACGCATACACATTGATTATTTTACTCCAAGATTATATGTGGAATAACTATTCATTTGATTATGTCCTAATTTCCACTCCTCTTTCTATGGATATAAATTTTATACACATAATAACTCCATCGATAAATTCTCAATTCATCGGTATGAACTTGATGAGAGTAATTTTTACTCAATCTCAATTTGATGAGATAAACATCCAATTCATTGGTGTCGTGTTTACTAGAATATGTGTGAATTTCCCTTGATTGTTTTACACTGAATATCCAATCATATTTAGTGTATTTATATTTTTCACACATAATTATGTCGTTGATTTATCCTTAACCTAAGGATACGGCCTTTATGAGAGATTTCATCTCAATTTACATTCCATTGAGACTTCTTTGTTGTTATACACCAAATCACTTTTATGTGGTGTATATAATGTACTTTGACATAGTATATCATGAATCCCTTTATTCTCATGATATTACAAAGTTTTTATTACCTCAATTATTTGTATTCAAGTGTCTCTCTTTTGGTTAGAAACTCTAACTAAAATACCATTTTTAAATGTTTTAAAGACCAATTATTATAAATCTTTCTTATTAATGTCCATGTTTTAAAAAAATGGTTGTAAGGATTTTTTTTATATGGACATTAAAGTTTTAAAATTAAAACTCATTTTGAATTTTTCAAAGTGGTATGGGACACTTTGATTCAAAAATCAATTTTTAAACGGCTTCTTGACAAATAGTGTGACTTTTAAATGATTTCATGAAAAAGGGGGATATTTCTCTCAAATAGTTTTGATTATTATTTTCATCTATGTCAACATCCTTAATTATTCTTGATTGAGGTTAATGTGATACAATAAAATCTTCCATATTGTATCGAATGAGTTATGTTTGACTGTGGATGTGCTATTTTTATACCATTCATGGTTTGTGGGTAAAGTTTTGACATTTCATATGCTAGTTTTAATACGAATGTTTATGTTATGTTTAAACCTGTTCATATGAGAAATGAATTGGACTTAATAAGTGACGGGTGGAGCCCGCTATAGCTCCTCGATGCATTGGTAGGACTCATGAGACAAACTAGTGTCTTAGCACAAGGCCTTGGCAAAATCTTATTTGTAGTCTTGGCATGAGGCCTTGGCTATGTGGTTATGATAGTCTGGCATTATGCATTCCATCATTATGGAAGAGGTTATTGATATTGCATGTGATCATTTGACTAGTATAATATCCATGTGAGTAAGTAAATGGCATTATTTTATTTTATATTTTCCATTTTATGCTGAAGTTCAAGTTTAAAAGGCTTTTGTTTTAGTTATAAACTCCCTTGAGTGTTTACAATTATCTATGAAAGCTTCTGCTATAATGTTATCCTTACTGAGCATCTGAGCTCCCCCTTTCAATGTTTTATTTTTCCCAGGATTATGAAGAAGTAATTTATGAATGACCTGCAGGGATAGTATGAGGGGATATGAAGACAAGATGTTGTTGTAGTTTTTTTACCTTATGATGTAATGTAAGACTTATAAATATATCTAGTGTTTACAAGACTACTAAAATAATCGGTCTTTCAAGACTTGATCCTTTGTGATCATACCAATGTTATGTAATAATGCACCAACTCTGGGTATCTAGGGTTGGGGCGTTACAGTTGGTATCAGAGGAAGTTTAGTAAAAATCTTAGAAGCTAGATTTATATAAACTCTGATTAGAGCACGAAGACCTAAGATGAACTTTGAGGATTAGTATAGAAGAAATTTCTAGATTTTTGGTATTGTAATGATTTTGTGAGTTTTCTGAGCAATACATCCCTATCTGGATACGAGCAGGTAGAGACGGATCTGGCACAGATGTACCTAGGGGTAAAACCTGAAAACACAGCTTTGAGCTAGACTCGAACAGGAACTGGTGCACGAAACGGGCCTTGTTTCACTCTTGGTTACGAAACTCCCAGGGGATATGCTTAGGATAATTTACATTTTCTTTACAAGACGATTTAATGTATTTTATATATAAGATGAGAGTAAATGACCTTGGATTATCCTAATGTGTTTCAAATTGAGGATATAGTGACATGTTAATCTCTAAATGATTGTATGAATACTATTACTCACACAATTATTTCTAGTTTTAGTCAATGGCTGGATTCCAAGGAAGTCATAGTGACTATGGGAATGATGTACAAGGTGGGAACGATGGTGGAAATGAGAAACAAAATGGAATGTTGATAGACGTAAAAGATATCGTCTTTATGCCAAATCAATTTTCCAAAAATATGATCAAAAATATATATATTAACCAATTACCAGACTCAAAAAAGAAGAGAAAGGTGATGAATGATAAGAGATCCAGTAGTGGAGACCATGGAGAAGGAAATCCTCAATTTCCATCATGCAGGAAATGTGGAAGGAGACACCCAGGAAAGTGTCTCAATGGGACAAAGAAATTCTTTATGTGCGGGAAGGAAGGACATAAAGTAAAGAATTGCCGAAGAAAAAATGAAGAGTACTATGGAAGAAGATAAAAATGGTCCCAAGAATCCATTTATAGTCATTTGCCGTAAATGTAAGGGACCTGGCCATTACCCGAGTGAATGTCCTATTCTATAGGATATTTTCATGGTCAGAGAAGAAGATATGTGGAAATAAATGCTTGGATAAATGTTTAAAAATTATTAGTGATCCTTGTTGAAGGGTTTACTTTGGAATAATTTTCTCTTGTATTTGTAACCCTATTGTTTTCCATGTGAGAATGACATTTATGGAAGAATTATCTTTTCTCTTGTGGATATAGTTATAAATAACCGTTTGGTTTTATATGATCATTGGTTTTGAGGCAATTACAAATTATTATAATTTGGGATGAAAATGAAAGGTATGACATAACATTTGTGGTTAAATTATGTTATGGTTATTTTGAGGAATTTATCTCATTTCGGTAATGTTATAAAATATAGTTTTTGAAAAAGGACAACAGGTAGACCGTGTGACAACCCGTCGCGTCGGACAAAGCTGTGGGAATCGAACCCACAACCAATGTGCGATTGGGATTTTACACCTACCACTGGACTACGTGAAGTCCCTAGTTAGTGTGACTATTATTTTTAGTTAAATGATTTTATTGATCAATAATAATTTGATTTGGGATCTTATGTCTTATCAAATGAATACCCTTAGTATAGGAAAATGATTTGGTGATTAAGTGATAAATGTTATTTTGGAAGTTGTTCGCTTTGTTGAGAACACTATATGCCAAAGGAAAATAGAGTAGTATGGGATTTCATTTGAGGAGTAATGGTGGATTTTTATCTATGTTTTTATTGTGGATTTATAATGATTTGGGTTATTTATGGAAATGATTAGGTTAATTACTTTTAAGTATGTGACTTTAAGAGTAATTAATGTCATTTGGAGATGCAATTTAACATGGAAGACTACATTCATAATGAGTTTTGGTTTTTAATATTAGTTTTGATTATATTAAAGGATTTTAAGGACAATTGAATTATTAAATGGTATTTATTTAACTTTGGGGTATTCTTGGTTTAATTTTGGAAATTAAGATTAGTGTTTATTTCTCTCAAGGAATATCCTTTTGGGGGATCATTAGATCTTGTACTAATCATTTTGGTTTTGATTAATCTCTAAAGACAATGTAAATATATAGTTCATCCTGCATGGATCAAGTCATTCTATAGAAGTTTATTCTAGCTCTTCCAGTGTGACCAAGTCTTCTTGAATACTCATCGTTTAAAAAAAATGAGTTAGCGGTGGAAATTTTTTAAAGAATGAAACTCTAATTAAAATTTAAGTACATATCTTTATATTCTAAGTCAATATCATAAATGAATTCATCATCCTTATGTAATGTAACTTAAAACAAAAAAAAATCCCGTTTACTTTCCTACTAGGAGACTAATGGTCGTTTGTCCCAACACAAGTTTGTGGTTTTCTTATTGTTAACTTTATCCTAATCATGATTTCTATCCCTCTCCATAAAAACTTGACACTTAGTTTATCATCCATATCCATGTTTTCCTACATGGAATCCGAGTATGGGTTATCTTGGTTGACCTTTATACCTCTCTTTCTTTCTTTTAAAGTGATAGTTTTATTGACTCTTTTTCCGATATGAGACTTTCCATTATATTACCAAGCACAATTTTAAAATTGAGAGGACACAATTTATTGAAGGAGAGGAGAATTTAATACCCCAAGCTTCCACGGTACGTTTCCCTTCGAATAATGCAATGGCGTGCATTGTACGCAACATCGAGATTCTAACACACCACAACCAATCAAACTAGCTGTTATGAATAGTAATACCTACTTTTTGAAATTTTATAAATTCTATCTCTCAAAATGGACTTCATTTTTGGATTTGGAATATCGAATTTATCTTAGGGTGAAATTTTGGAACTTTTCGGATAACACATATATTTTGATGAATAGTGAAAATTACTAAATTTTAATTAAAAACAACTTTTTAAATCAAAATAATTTATAGTGATAAACTATATTATTGAATGGTTTTAATGTATAATTAGAATATATTTTTACCATTTTATCTAATGGTGTTCATTAGAATTAATTTCACTTTGAAATTGGACCTAAACAATTGTCAATCTTTGGATATATATTGTTTCTTAAAAACACGCTATTTGTTGGGACTGAGAATTAATTATAAAATTAATTAATGAAACATATATGTTTAGAATTTTGTAAAATAGACATCATTTTTGAATTCGGAATATCAATTATAGCTTAGGGTGAAATTTTGGCATTGTTCTGAAAAACATTCAATTTTTGATGAATAGTGAAACTACTAAGTGGTAGTTAAAAAAACTGAATTTTTCATAAAACTTAATTTTACCGATTCTGTGAATGGAATTTCTAAAATCCGAGAGACACGGTTAATATCAAGAAGTAAAATGTGGTTCAATGAGATGAAAATAATTTTTGGTGAATAGTAACTTTTTACTTTTATTTACCACGGTTAAAAGTAAATAGGGTAATTAAGGGTAAAAATGATATTAATATTACCCTAACACATGTCCTAATTCTATTGGACAAGTGTATCTCGACCAAAAACAAACTTAGAAATAAGATATTATCATTTAGGTCTACTTGGATTAGATTAAGACATTTATTATTATTTAATTCAAAGAAGAGTTAAAAGAGTTAAAATCAATGTTTATTTACTAAAACATTTTTAATATAGGGTTATACATAAGATAAATTCGATTGTAAATATTAATTTGAATGATAATACGATTTCCTACATAATGATATTTTATTTATAATTTTTAGACATTAAATAATTTAATATATTTATGACACAATGATGATGGATAATTACCATAATAGTGAACAATTAAAATAATTGATATTATAAATACCCAAATAAATATAATTTAAGAATTTTATGGAATTACACTAATTTTCTAGGATAATATGACATATTAGGATTGATTTAGTTTACGTTTTTTGAATTAATCATTCTGTTATGAGTTTCAAAAAAATCAACTATTGAATAGTGTCAAAATTGACATAAAAGTGTTTTTAAAACAAATATTATATTATTAATTGATATTAAATTCCTAAAAATATAAGGTTCGGCCAAGAGACTTATATCATGATAGTTATAACATTAATGGACCACTTGGGGGTCTCTTGGATGTATATATTATTTATATTTACTATATAATATAAAAATACAAAGTGACATGGTAAATGTCAAACTAATTAACTAAGAGTTAAAACTAAAGGATAAGGTTAATATAGTAACCCAAACCTGTCTAAATTCTATTGGTTGAATGGTTTTCGTCCTATAACTACCCTAAAATTTTAATAATCAACTTTGGAGCCATTAGAAACCGAATATGAATTTATTATAAATTAATATTTCTAGCTTTTCCAAAGGTGCCCCTCACCCCTCTTATAAAAAGGCACTCCTCCTCATTTCTTCACACCTTCAAAGCCTTTTGGTTCGGACAACCCCTGCCCAAATACTCTCTAAACTTCCCTCACTACAACCTAGAGGCCTTATTTTGATCCAAAATCCATCCTAAGTAGCCCTTTTGGTCAAATAAAAAGGAAGAACCCGAAGAAGGGGTAATGTTTTCACCACCCCTTTTCAAGTTCCTTTCTTCTTCCACTGCTTCTTTATTTGTTATTACCATTATAAAATAATAACTCCAGTATATTATATATACTTTGATATTATTATAAATATGGTACAACCATATTCATTATTCTATACACCCTTTGAATAACATGTCACCATACGTGTATACGTACGGCTTACCGTCTCCACGTCGTGGTGTAATTGTTATTCAATATATTATTATTTGGGTGGGTATAATAATGATGTGTAACTCATTTAAATAATAAATATAACATGATAATGATTCTCTATATATGATATACCATCCAATTATATATTATTTTAATATCAAAAGAATGATATTGTCGCTCGTGCGTATGTACGAACTACCGTCTCCACGAACGCGATGAGATTCATTCTCCATCATATCCATTCAAGTATAATTATCATTTGATGATTTAAAAATAATTTTTAAGAACTTTATATCATTTTGGATATGTATAAGATACAACCTATCCATGACAAACATGGCTTACGTAACAAAACATATAAAAGAAAACAAGTAAGTTAACACCCGAAACGACGATAATTCTATGATATTATTAACAAAGCACTGTTAAAAGATCATATATGATATCATATTAATGTATATGATTAATGAATAATTTAATAACAATTATTTCAACATTATATAGGAGGTTAACGTACCCCCAACCAAGGAAAAGTACAAGGTAAGGGGTTTCTTAACTCACTCTTAATTTCGTGGGAATTCCATTGTTCACCACTTAATTATTACATGTGGTGTATGTGTACTACTCATGTTTGTATTCATTGTGTAATATAAATTAATTCATGTATATTTAAATCATCATTGTATGATAATTCTTTCATGGGTGTATGTTTTGTATGTTACCAAATTAATTAGAGAATTTGAAATTTCAATTTCCACTCCTTCGACTTTACGCATACTTCATTGATTATTTTACTCCAAGATTATGTGTGGAATCACTATTCATTTGATTATGTCATAATTTCCACTCCCCTTTCTGTGGATATACTTTTTATACACATAATCACTCCATTGATAAATTCTCAAGTCATCGGTATGAACTTGATAAGAGTAATTTTTACTCAATATCAATTTGTTGAGATAGACATCCAATTCATTGGTGTCGTTTTTACTAGAATATGTGTGAATGTCCCTTGATTTATTTACACTGAATATCCAATCATATTTAGTGTATTTATATTTTTTACATATAATTATGTCGTTGATTTATCCTTAACCTAAGGATACTGCCTTTATGAGAGATTTCACCTCAATTTACATTCCATTGAGACATCTTTGTTGTTATACACGAAATCACTTTTACGTGGTGTATATAATGTAATTTGACATAGTATATCATGAATCCATTTATTCTCATGATATTAAAATTTTTTGATTACCTCAATTATTTGTATTCAAGTGTAAAGACCCAGAAATTCCAAGGAAAATGTTTTTCTTAATTTTCTTTGGAATTTTACAAGAACTCAGTTTCTAACAGCGCCTGATTCCGAGGCCCGGTGTGCCTGGAATTAATTTTCGAATTTTGTCTTGGGTACGTTCAATGAACGAATGAGCGAGAATTTCTAACTTTTGAACCGGTGCCCGAAATCGAATTCCGAGGGAACTGATGGAATCGCAGCGCCGGTAATTGCTTAGAAACGCCTCTTCCGGAGTTGCGTTTACTCGGGTGTGGTTTTTAATTTTTGGGTTTAAAGTTATGAAATAAAATAAAGTTGTGCGACAATTTTGTTTTAATTTCACTTTAAGCCACTTGAAATCCACATAAAGCTGCTTAAACGAAGTTGTTACGGGTAGGGTGCTATCAAAAATATCCTAGCCACTTGGTAGGATATTTGTGGGGTGGGGCTCGCATGAGCCCCACCGTTTCTTTTCCGCTAAGAAACGTACCCGCGAAAACCTGTCATTATGAAAGTCAACTGACGCGTTTTTCTTAAATTCATAATGCACCATTTAATTGGGCGGTTTTATTCGTTGAATTAAATGGGCAGTTTATTCGTTGAAATTAATTCTATGAATTAATTTCATTCGTTTCTTAACCTGTTTGAAATCCGTTGGCGTAATAATAAAATAAGACCAACGCACAACTTCTGCCAAACAATGCATGTTGAGAGGTTTTCACAAGTTTTGTGCCTTCATCCTTCTTTGCAGAGAATGCGAAGAATGTGAAGAATGCGAAGAACACCGTCACCCTCGGAGTTTGACGACGCTTCATCCGAGACGTTCTTCCCCGCCCCGATCTCCGATCACCAACTGCTTGAGGTAAGAGATCTCGGGTTTCTTTTTAAACTTCTTTGTGGTTTATAAAAACACACAGATTTAATTATTTATAATTAAATCGGTTGTTTCCTGGTCCTCAGTGTTCGTCGATGCGGCGCCAGATACCGCAACGATCCCCTCCTTCCGCAACGAACCCCTCCTTCCGCGACGATCAAATCCGCAAAGAACCCGCGTGCGACGACTTGATGAGGTAGGGATTTTATTTGGATGTTTTACATTCCCATGTTTGTTTCCGTTCAAAATGAAGAACCCGATTCATAAAAACAATTTTAATTCATTAAAATTGTTTTTGGTTATGTATTCATGTGTTGAATAATTCTCCCGTTGTTATTAACTAACGCGGATGGTGCGGGCCAAACGAACACGGCCCGACAACCCTCCGTTGTTCTTCGTTGTTGTGCGAATTTGGCGGGCGACGACAAAACGTGACGAAATGGTGATTTGATGATCCCGCAGTAAAGAACAGAACCCGGGAGGAACAGCGGCGTAGACGGGAAAGAAAACGGACCACCGGAGCAACTCCGGTGGCCCGTGGAAGCTACCGGCGGCGCGGGTCGCCGGCGCGGCGGCGCCGGCGGCTGGAGGCGGCGGTGGTGGCCAACTGACCAGAGGCTGCACGGGTCCGACTCGCACGCACGGGACGCGGCGACATGCTGCGTCCGCTGATCCAGCACGGCCCCACTCGGGGCCGCGGCACCTCCAACCCGCGGGGGCAGCGCCCCGCGGCATCCGCGCTGCTCGGCCGCTCGACCGAGCCGAGCCGGACCGGCCGGCTGAGCCGGGCCGTGCCCTGGCCTGGCCGGACTAGGTACGGCCGGGTTGGACCAGGTCGGGTTGACCGGTTTGGCCGACCCAGGGGGGGTCGGGCTAGCTCGGCCCGGGCCCAGACCCCCCGTTTTTGGACCGTTTTCGGTCTTTTTCTCGTAACATGAGCTACGGGCCTCCGAACGACGCGCCGTCAGCGGCAACGTGATCCTTGGATCGAGACCGTCGTTTCGGTATATTGCACTCAAGGTTTCGGAATACTTTGGGTTCGGCCGGGTTGGTTCGTACACGAAACCAACTGGGCCCTCGGAGCGGAAACGCTCATATCTTGAGCTTCGAACGTCTGATTGATGTGCCGTCGACTTTGGTGGATTCCTCTAAGTGAGATGGATCTTTTGGATCACTCCTCCCGAGGTTTGGACATAGTTGGAGTACCGTCAGGTAGGTTTTTCCATAAAAACCAACCGGGCCCCTGGGATGAAAAGGCCAATAACTCTCAGACCGGGCGTCCGATTGACGCGCCATCTGCGACGTTGAGTTCTTGTTGACGATACGGAACTTTTGGATACATCAAGTTCGGACTTTGTGTCAGTTGATGTATCAGCCTCTCGGCTCATGGAGCGGACCCTTCCGAACGAGCTTGCTGTGTGCGGGAACCCTAGAGCTGGTTGCGACTGCTGCTGTGACGGCGATGACTGTACAGATATCCTCAATGGATTCGACTGCGACGATGATGAAAACCGTATGGGAATCCTCCGTGTTTTCGGCAGTGACCACTACAGTATATCTTGGGATACATCAACTCCGGACTACATGTCAGTTGATGAATCGACCTCTTAGCTCGTGGAGTGGACCCTCCCGAAACGAGCATGCTGTGTGCGGAAACCCTAGAGCCGGTCGAGACTTGATGACTGCTGATCGAACGACTCAGTGATTTACGGATAGCCCGGCAGAGGTGCGCTTGGTTGTAGCAGCACAGGGGAGCGCTTGGTTATAGCGGCAGACCCACGACAGAGGTGCGCTTGGTTGTAGCGGCACAGGGGAGCGCTTGATTGTAGCGGCAGACCCACGACAGAGGTGCGCTTGGTTGTAGTGACACAGGGGAGCGCTTGGTTGTAGCGGCAGACCCACGACAGAGGTGTGCTTGGTTGTAGCGGCACAGGGGAGCGTTTGGTTGTAGCGGCAGACCCACGATAGAGGTGTGCTTGGTTGTAGCGGCACATGAGAGCGCTTGGTTTTAGCGGCAAACCCACGACGGAGGAGCACTTGGTTGTAACGGCATGGGGGAGCGCTTGGTGTTAGCAGCAGGCCCCCAGTACCCGATAGGTGGAGAACTACAACAGTCCAAGTTAAGAAGGAAGCTCTTTGTTGCAGCGGCATAACCACTGCACTTGATGGAAAAAGGAGTTTCCCAATAGCTTTGGGTTCAACTTCCTGAACGATCATGTGTAGTTAATTGCGGGGGTTAGTACCTACCGATCCTTTGTGGGTCCGACGGCTTAGATGAATCAGTGGCTACATCTGATCATCTCTATCTACTTTTGAAGAAGTATACCTGTGTGAACTGAATCCTGTTTACTCTCCTTTGTGGATTTTGTTGAGCTATCCTATGTAGATTACTGTTTTCTTTCCTGTGTGGATTGTGTTGTGCTATCCTGTGTGGATTGTGTTTTGCTTTCCTGTGTGGAATACGTATACTTTCCTGTGTGGACTGAGTTGTACTTGGGCTCGGAGGTTGGAGCGTATTGAAATTGTTGACTTAGGTATATGTATGGGCATATACCTAAGCAGTGTCGGTTGTTACTTCGTGATGATATCTTTCCATTGTGGTTTATCCTTTGTGGATTTTGGGAGACCTTCGAGGGTCTCGGGGTCCCTACTGAGTTGCTTATACTCACCCCTATACGGGCTATGCCCGCACTACGTTGTGTTGGTTGTAGACGACGGACATCGTTGATCGTGGCTGAGGCTTGTAGAGCAGGACTGTACCTGGAGGAGGACCACTGGGCGGGAAGTACTCAGAGCGGACAGCGGGACCCGAGGAGCAGTGGAGCTATCTGTACCCACCCTCCAGGTGGGATTTCCAGTGGATAGCTCAGCGTAGTGGCTTTTACTTTTCAGTTGTTGTTTTCCCTTTCGAGTTGTACTTTACTTTTAGTTTGGGTTTGTATTCTGGCCCACTTACTTTCCGCACTTACAGTTGTACTCTGTTTTTACTTAGTGTCTACTTTTTCCGCTTGCTTACTCTGAGGAGCTTGTTTACTTTACAAAGGAAATGCCTTCCCTTTTTACCGGGATTTTCGCCTTGGTGCTAGTTTCCAGCCCCTGGCCTATGGAAGGCGGGCTTGGGGTAGTCACAACATGGGCCCCGAAGACGGGTCGTGACAAATTTATATCAGAGGTTGTCGGTTCTACCGCAGACTCTGATCTTTATTCTATGTGAAGCAATAGTGTTTAGCGTATTGGGTGTAGTTATCAGTCTAGGGAGTCCAGTGTTGGTGTGGCGGCCGACGTATCCGTACACCAGGACCCAAACTTCTGATTTCCGACTTAATGCACGAAAACATTGATTGCATGTGTGTTTTCAAGTTTTCTTCATGATTACCTTATATCATCTCACCAGGTATACTGTTTTGACCGCGGCGCACCTGTTTCCTTTCATTATGGCCCCAAGACGGCAACCAGCTAGGGTTCCGAGTGTTGTACGTGACGACAGCCCGCCGAGCGACGAGGAATCGGTACAGGGCCCTTTGATAGCTGAGGAACCGGCGGTACCTATACCTGCCGAGCCACCGATGCTACCATCCCCAGCCGCTGACGATGCATGTCGCCTTAGTACACTGAATGAGTTCCAGCGCCAGCGACCGCCCAGGTTCCACAGGGAGACGGACCCTCAGGTCACCGAGGCCTGGCTGGAGGCAGTTGTATGGGTTTTCATATTAGTAAGGACACCAGCAGACCTCATGGTGATCCTCGCAGCGAGCCTCCTGCACGCGGCAGCAGGCAGATGGTGAAGGTTGATGCTCCAGGTGCACGACAGGACATCTCTCCACTGGACGGACTTTGAGAGCATCTTATGCTCCGAGTTCATCCCAACCACCCTTCGACCGGTGCGCATCCAGGAGCTACTATAGCTGCGGTAGGGCAGCATGACAGTGGCCCAGTACTCGGCGAGATTTACTGATCTCTCGTGCTACTCCACAGATATGGTACGGGACCCGTTCTTCCGGGCCTGGACCTTCGATCAGGTACGGAGGCACAATATTAGGGCTTTGATGATCTCCCTCAACCTTCCGACATAGACAGGAGTGTTGGAGCGATCCCTCTTAGTGGAGAGTTTCCTTGCTGAGCAGTCTCCAGCAGCAGGACCCACCACTACCCGGCATGCGGCAGAGTCTTCTGCAGTGGGAAGTAGACATATGACGCAGGGGTCCAAGAGGACTAGACCTACCGGTGGTCGACCGCGTGGCACAGGGTCGATTGTGCGTGGCACCCGGGGTGGACAAGGACTTACTATGAGCGGGCAGTGTTACTCCTGCGGAGGGGTTGGTCACATGGCTCGTGACTGTCCAACCCGCAATACGGATGACCAGAAGATGAACGAAGGACCTCCTAGGAAAGGGTAGAGGTTCGATCAAGGCGGATCACATGGAGCAGGAGACCGTGGCAGAGGAGCTGGCCGAGCAGCAGGTAGTGGACGACGCTTCGAGGTGTTTCCACCACCAGCACCAGGAGGTCCACCCCGACCGCAAGGAGTTGGTGGACATGGGAGAGCTCAGCTTCAGGCAGCTGAGGCCTACGATCATGGAGCTCCGGGAGCAGATTGATAGGAGTGGAACTAGTGGATATGTCTTTTGTACTTATAGTTCCTTGTTGCTGTTGTGGAGCGTCCTTGTATTATGAGCTACAATAATAAAAGACGCTTTCCTTTGTGATGTTTTCATTCATGTCCTCTTTTGTGTTGTTACTAAGAGGTTCCAGTTTAGACTGTTGACTTGACCCTCACTTGTGAGACATCTACTGAAGGAGACCCAGTTACCACACACTGATGCCGACAGTGTGACTCAACCCTTGGAGGTGAGAGTAACGGTTGGATCTCTTGGTAGTAGTGTCGAGGCCTTACGACGTCATCCTTGGTATGGATTAGTATCATCCATGTCAGGATTGACTGTATTAGGAAAAGGAAGTGGTTCATCCAGGGGATGAGACCAGATTTCTATTATCGGCAAAGAAGAAATCTTAGCAGCTCTTGTAGGGCCGGGGATGGTCCAGGCCATGACAGAAAAGGTCCTGGTCATCTAGGAGTGGATGAGTATAGCTCAGAACTGACATAATTCTTTCTCTGGCAGGAGGTGGAGGCCACTAGAGTTTGAGGATTGGCGAGGTGGCTTACCGCCTAGCTCTACCGCCTTTGTATCCCTAGTTTGTGTTGAAGCTTTACGGGGACGAAAATCCCTGTGGTGGGAGTAATGTAAAGACCCGGAAATTTCAAGGAAATTTTTTTTCTTAATTTTCTTTGAAATTTTACAAGAACACAGTTTCTGACGGCACCTGATTCCGAGGCCCGGTGTGCCTGGAATTAATTTTCGAAGTTTGGATCGGGTACGTTCAGTGAACGAACGAACGAGAATTTCTAACTTTTGAACCGGTGCCCGGAATCGAATTCTGAGGGCACCGATGGAATCGCAGTGCCAATAATTGCTTAGAAATGCCTCTTCCGGAGTTGTGTTTGCTCGGGTGTGGTTTTTAATTTTTGGGTTTATAGTTATGAAATAAAATAAAGTTGTGCGACAATTTTATTTTAATTTCAATTTAAGCCCCTTGAAAGCCACTTAAAGCTGCTTAAATGGAGTTTTTACGGATAGGGTGTTATCCAAAATATCATACCCACTTGGTAGGATATTTGTGGGGTGGGGTCCACACGAGCCCCACCGTTTCTTTTCTGCTAAGAAACGCACCCGCGAAAACCCGTCATTATGAAAGTCAACTGACGCGTTTTTCTTAAATTCTTAACGCACCATTAAATTGGGCGGTTTTATTCATCGAATTAAATGGGCAGTTTATTAGTTTAAATTAATTCTATGAATTAATTTCATTCGTTTCTTAACCTGTTTGAAATCCGTTGGCGTAATAATAAAATAAGACCAACACACAACTTCTGAAAAAAATGCTCGTTGAGAGGTTTTGACAAGTTTTGTGCCTTCATCCTTCTTCGCGAAGAACGCGAAGAATGCGAAGAACGCGAAGAATGCGAAGAATGTGAAGAACGCGATGAACTTCATCACCCTCGGATTTTGACGACGCTTCATCCGAGACATTCTTCCCCGCCCCGATCTCCGATCACCAACTGCTTGAGGTAAGAGATATCGGGTTTCTTTTTAAACATTTTTTTGGTTTATAACAACACACGGATTTAATTATTTATAATTAAATTTGTTGTTTCTTGGTCCTCGGAGTTCGTCGATGCGGCGCCAGATACCGCGATGATCCCCTCCTTCCGCGACGATCAAATCTGTGAAGAACCCGCGTGCGACGACTTGACGAGGTAGGGATTTTATTTGGATTTTTTACATTCCCATGTTTTTTTCCATTCAAAATGAAGAACATGGTTCATAAAAACAATTTTAATTCATTAAAATTGTTTTTTGGTTATGTATTCATGTGTTTAATAATTCTCTCGTTGTTATTAACTAACGCGGAGGGTGTGGGCCAAACGAACACGGCCCGACAACCCTCCGCTGTTCTTTGTTGTTGTGTGAATTTGGCGGGCGATGACAAAACGTGATGCAATGGTGATTTGATGATCCCGAAGTGAAGAATGGAACCCAGTAGGAACAGCGGCGGAGATGGGAAGGAAAACGGACCACCGGAGCAACACTGGTGGCCCGCAAAAGCTACCGGCGGCGCCCCGACGCGCCGTCGGACAGGGCCGCTGCGGCTGAAGCCGCGGCGGCGGCGGACAACAAACCCGTGGCTGCGCGGGTCTGACTCGGACACACGGGATGCGGTGACATGCCGCGTCTGCTGATCCAGCGCGCCCCCACGCGGGGCCGCGGCACCTCCAACCCGCGGGGGTAGCGCCCCGCGGCATCCACGCTGCTCGGCCGCTCGGCCGAGCCGAGCCGGACCGGCCGGCAGAGCCGGGCCGCGCCCTAGCCTGGCCGGACCGGGTCCCGCTAGGTTGGACCGGGTCGTGTCGAACCGGTTCAGCCGACCCTGGGGGGGTCGGGCCGGCTCGGCCCGGGCCCAGACCCCCCGTCTTCGAACCGTTTTCGGTCTTTTGCCCGTAAGTTGAGCTACGGGCCTCCAAACAATGCGCCGTCAGCGGCAACGCAATCCTTGGATCGAGACGGTCGTTTATTTATATTGAACTCAAGGTTTCGGAATACATTGGGTTCAGCCAAGTTGGTTCGTACCCGAAACCAACCGGGCCGTCAGAGTGGAAACGCTCATATCTTGAGCTTCGAACGTCCGATTGACGTGCCATCGACTTTGGTGGATTCCTCTAAGTGAGACGGATCTTTTGGCTCACTCCGTCTGAGGTTTAGACATAGGTGGTGTATGGTCAGGTTGGTTTTGCCTTAAAAATCAACCGGGCCCCTAGGACGAAAAAGCCAATAACTCTCAGACCGGGCGTCTGATTGACGCGCTGTCTGCGACGTTGAGTTCCTGTTGACGATACGGAAATTTTGGATACATCAAGTTTGGACTTTGTGTCGGTTGATGTATCAGCCTCTCAGCTCATTGAGCGGACCCTTCTGAACGAGCTTACTATGTGCGGGAACCCTAGAGCTGTCTACGACAGCTGCTGTGACGGCGATGATTGTACAGAGATCCTCAGTGGATTCGACTGCGACGATGATGAAAACCGTATGGGAATCCTCCGTGTTTTCAGCAGTGACCACTATGGTACATCTTGGGATACATCAACTCCAGACTACATGTCAGTTGATGCATCAACCTCTTAGATCATGGAGTGGACCCTCCCGAAACGAGCATGCTATGTGCGGAAACCCTAGAGCCGGTCGAGACTTGACGACTGCTGATCGAACGACTCAGTGTGTTACAGATAGCCCGGCAGAGGTGCGCTTGGTTGTAGCAGCATAGGGGATCACTTGGTTGTAGCGGAAGACCCACGACAGAGGTGCTCTTGGTTGTAGCGGCACAGGGGAGCGCTTGGTTGTAGCGGCAGACCCACGACAGAGGTGGGCTTGGTTGTAGAGGCATAGGGGAGCGCTTGGTTGTAGCGGCAGACCCACGACAGAGGTGCACTTGGTTGTAGTGGCACAGGGGAGCGCTTGGTTGTAGCGGCAGACCCACGACAGAGGTGCGCTTGGTTGTAGCGGCACAGGGGAGCACTTGGTTGTAGCGGCAGACCCAGGACGGAGGAGCACTTGGTTGTAATGGCACGGGGGAGCGCTTGGTGGTAGCAGAAGGCCCATAGTACCCGATAGGTGGAGAACTACAGCAGTCCAAGGTAAGAAGGAAGCGCTTGGTTGCAGCGGCATAACCACTGCACTTGATGGAAAAAGGATTTTCCCAATAGCTTTGGGTTCAACTTCCTGAACGATCTTGTGTAGGTCATTGCGGGGGTTAGTACCTACCGATACTTTGTGGGTCTGACGGCTTAGATGAATCAGTGGCTACATCTGATCATCTCTATCGACTTTTGAAGAAGTATACCTGTGTGAGATGAATCCTTTTTACTCTCCTTTGTGGATTGTGTTGAGCTATCCTATGTAGATTAATCTTTTCTTTCCTGTGTGGATTGTGTTTTGCTATCCTGTATGGATTACGTTTTTCTTTCCTGTGTGGAATACGTATACTTTCCTGTGTGGACTGAGTTGTACTTGGGCTCGGAGGTTGGAGCGTATTGGAATTGTTGACTTAGGTATATGTATGGGAATATACCTAAGTAGTGTCAGTTGTTACTTCGTGATTGTATCTTTCCTTTGTGGTTTATCCTTTGTGAATTTTGGGAGACCTTCGGGGGTCTCGGGGTCCCTACTGAGTAGCTTATACTCACCCCTGCACGGGCTATGCCCGCACTACGTTGTGTTGGTTGCAGATGACGGACAGCGTTGATCGTGGCTGAGGCTTGTAGAGCAGGACGGTACCTGGAGGAGGACCACTGGGCGGGATGTACTCGGAGCGGACGGCGGGACCCGAGGAGCAGTGGAGCTATCTGTACCCACCCTCCAGGTGGGATTTCCAGTGGATAGCTCGGCATAGCGGCTTTTACTTTTCAGTTGTTTTTTTCCCTTTCGAGTTGTACTTTACTTTTATTTTGGGTTTGTATTCTGGACCACTTACTTTCTGCACTTACAGTTGTACTCTGTTTTTACTTAGTGTCTAGTTTTTCCTCTTGCTTACTCTGAGGGGCTTGTTTACTTTACAAAGGTAATGCCTTCCCTTTTTACCAGGATTTACGCCTTGGTACTAGTCACCAGCCCCTGGCCTATGGAAGGCGGGCTTGGGGTAGTCACGGCACGGGCCCCGAGAACTGGTCGTGACCTCAAGTGTCTCTCTTTTGGTTAGAAACTCTAACTAAAATACCATTTTTAAATGTTTTAAAGACAAATTATTCTAAATATTTCTTATTAATGTCCATGTTTTAAAAAATGGTTTTAAGGATTTATTTATATGGACATTAAAGTTTTAAAATTAAAACTCCTTTTGAAAGTTTCAAAGTGGTATGAGACACTTTCATTGAAAAATAAATTTTTAAATGGCTTCTTGACAAATAGTGTGACTTTTAAATGATTTCAAGAAAAGGGGGGATATTTCTCTCAAATAGTTTTGATGATTATTTTCATCTATGTCAACATCCTTCATTATTCTTGATTGAGGTTAATATGATACAATACAATCTTCCTTATTGTATCGAATGAGTTATGTTTGACTGTGGATGTGCTATTTTTATACCATTCATGGTTTGTGGTTAAAGTATTGAAATTTCGTATGCTATTTTTAATATGAATGTTTATGTTATGTTTAAACCTGTTCATATGAGGAATGCATTGGACTTAATAAGTGACGGGTGGAGCCCTCTATAGCACCTCGATGCATCGGTAGGTCTCATGAGACAAACTAGTGTCTTGGCACAAGGCCTTGGCAAAATCTTATTTGTAGTCTTGGCACGAGGCCTTGGCTATGTGGTTATGATAGTCTGGCATTATGCATTCCATCATTATGAAAGTGGTTATTGATATTGCATGTGATCATTCGACTGGTAGAATATCCATGTGAGTAAGTAAATGGAATTATTTTATTTTATCTTTGCCATTTTATGCTGAAGTTCAAGTTTAAAAGGATTTTGTTTTAGTTATAAACTGCCTTGAGTGTTTATGCTTATCTATTGAAGCTTCTACTATAATGTTATCCTTACTGAGAATCTGAGCTCACCCCTTTCAATGTTTTATTTTTCCCAGGATTATAAAGAAGTAATTTATGGATGACCTGCAGGGACAGTATGAGGGGATATGAAGACAAGATGTTGTTGTAGTTTTTTTACCTTATGATGTAATGTAAGGATTATGAATATATCTAGTGTTTCCAAGACTACTAAACTAATCAGTCTTTCGAGACTTGATCCTTTGTGATCATGCCAATGTTATGTAATAATTCACTAACACTGGGTATCTAGGGTCGGGGCGTTACATCCATTAACCTTTTATTTATTCTAAATCATTTACAACATTACATATAATAAAATAGTATTATTATTATTATATTTATTTTACATAGCTTGTGTTTCATCAAATATAATTTCATAAATAAATAAATATTTATTTATTTAAACGATAATAAATAAAATATATCATTTCCATTACAACATTAATCCTAATCCATATTCTACACTAATATTTTTCAAAACATGAATAATAATAAAAAATATTCATTTGATAAAATAAAAATTATATTCACTAGAACATTAAATAAATATATATTTAAATATATTCACACAGTATTAACAAAATATTTAATTTACAATATTCACTAAACCTCTGAATAAATAAATATTACAATCAGAAAATTTAGAATAAATAAATAAGAGTTTAACTTAAACTCACATATTCTAAACCGGAATATCTCATGATTGAATTTTTATGATCAACATAACCTGAATAAAAAAATTTCCTCATTTTGAGAATAAATTTATTCTGAAAATTAAATTTTTAAGGAATTAATAAACTTATAGATACACATAGTTTGTGACAATCAAGGACCGTTTTCTCAATGTAAATAGATAAAAATTACCTAAAGTAAAATATTTTCACTTAGATACATGTCAAATCACCCAAAGAGAAATATTTTCGTATAGAAACTACAACAAACTTCCAATAAATGCAACTAGGTAATATAATATACTTTTTCAAAACTATATCGCATCAAGTGGGATGCACAGTTATTTCATCTCTATAGTGAGCCAAATATTTATAATAATTCATGTGAATGTTTTTAATAATATTTTTTGTGGTATCCGTAAATTTGGATTGTTTAATTTCAATATAGAATGATTTTTTAAAAAATTTATTAAATATATTTTTTTATTCATGTGTAAAAATTCATGTTATAACTCTTAAATATTTTCTAAAATCAAATCCGTACACTGTGGTAATTTCTAGAATAATGGTTTTTTTCATATGATAAGTGAATTTTTTGTGGTAACTCTAAAAGTCACAAGATGGAGAATTAATGGTCATTAATTCAAATAATAATTATATTTATATGTATATTTTGTGAAGAAAAATGTGGTAATAATATTTCATTGTGATGTGGTTTCTAAATTCCATGGAGGAGATGATTTGTAATGGATAATTTGAGAATCCTATATTATTGGAATCAATGGAACATCATGGAGGAATCTATCTTTTTTCTTGTCCCTCTATCCGTGAACAATGGAGAAACTTTTCTATAAATTATTTTTGTTCTTAGTGTTATTTTATAGAGCATACATTTTCATAATTAATCATAATTTTTAATGATATAATCTTTTCTAATTAAAAATTATTCTGATTTGGATCATTTTATTATTTTTGGTGAATTTTGGGCTTAATTGTGAAAATTTCTTAATTATGGAAATTTAAAAGTTTTCTAGATCTCTTGAATTTAAATAATATAATTTAAAATATTGATATAAATTTATTGTTTTTGTTTTTTATTCTTTCTCTGTTTTTGGGATTCAACTCTATCTTCTAGACCCAGATCCAATTTGAAACACACTGTCCTAGAAAAATTAATCAAGTGGAGAAATGTTTATGACCAACAGAATGGACCCCACATAAGTAATTGATGTATATTTAGGTATAGATACATAAAAAGTAAAGTATTATATGTTTATTATAAATAGGACTCGAAGATACATGTCCAGAATAAATTTCATGGAGAAATTATGTTATTAACACATCTAGTTAATACCACAAAGTGGTGGGAGATGAGAAGTCTGCTCGAACAGAAAAATTTCTCTTCATTAATTCGAGCATAAATTTTTTCAACTTATCCAAATATGTTGATAATTGGAAGGATCATGAAAGTGAGAGAGATGAAAAAAGATTATAGAGGCATATTTCTAATATTTTTCCATTTATTATGCAAAACAGACTCAAACTTTTGGAGGAATGAATATAGATGGAAAATATTCCACCCCTCAAGCCTATAAAGATATGTTTCCACTTCTATTCAAGGGATTTAAAGAATATTAAAGAGGGGTAGTACTAGAGGATTGGAATCATGAAGTTATATGTATTTTCGATATTCTTTTTTTCTAAGTTTCATTATTCTCTCTTCTTCCCCTGCAACGCACTTACCCAATACATGGAGGGGTAAAACTTTTGACCGATCAGGGAAGGGGGAGTTTCACTTTTGAAATGCCAAATTCTTGTGCTATAATTTAAAAAACTTTTTTTATAGTTAATGATTTGTATTTTTAGTTGTGTCTAATTATCTTAATACAATTTTATTTTGGTTTTTGGTTTAATTTGTTGTTTAAATCATTGGCTGAAAAACTCTAAACCCCCTCTTCCTAGTGTTGTAAGTCTTGATCGAGGAGATTGTGTTTGGTGATTAGTGTGTATATATAATTAGAACGTGTGTGAAATAAGGGATATTTTAAAATATTTATAATGAGAAAAAATTACCTATCTAGATTTTATTTATTTATTTGGGAATATTTAATAAATTTTCATTCACATAGAAGTGATTCTTATTGTTTCCTTTAACCAAGGGTGGTTAATAATTAGATCGAGGATTCTTTCACTTATAATTCAATTGAAAGAGAGGGAGAATTATCTTTTATATTATAATGACATTATAAAAGGTTATACTACCCTAAACCCATCACTCTCTTCATATAATTGTGTTCATACATTGTTTTAATTTCTTTCATTCTTTTTAAAATCAAATAATTTCGAAACAACATCTAATTATTTCACTTATTTAAAATAGAAATGTGATTTTTGTTCTCTTATATCTGGAGAAAAACTAGTTTACCCATAATATTACATTTTAACATATTATGTATTTGTTTTTTTCAAACCCCGTGATAGGAACATGTTAAAACTTGGGACTGTTGTCAGGGAGGTGGTTCCAACAATCTCTCTTTTTTCTCTATTATTTCATTATTTTCTCTTAAAAATTGCATGACTAGAGCCTCAATCACTGAACCGTTCACTCTAGATCCTAAAATTTAAAGAAACTAGTTTAAAAGGATTACATACCATAAATTTTAGTCTAAATTTATGGAAATGTTTCTTGTAAACTCAAGTGAAACTTCAATTGTTCACTTCTAACCTTTCATCACTGCTCGAAAACAAAACCAAATCCTTTGAAACCATTTTTCACTATAATCCCTTAATTAAAACAATCAAATTTCCATTCCAAAGTTAAAAAATTATTTTTAGATGAAACCCCACATTATCCCATTACTTAAAAAATTTCATGGCTTAGGAGGTGAAGACCCAAACAAGCATATTAAAGACATAATTCATTTTTCACTCATCTCAAACCTCCTTGAGTTGTTGAAAATGGGTAAAGTGGAAGGAATTCCTATTTTCATTGGAATGAGCTACCAAAGAGTGGTTCAATGGACTACACCCAAGATATTTTCATCATTTTAATGAACTAATGAGATGCTTCATGCAAAGATTATTCCCCACATCTAGAATAATTACCATCATAAAGTAAATTTATTCCATCAGAAAATCATATTGGGAAAACCATTATGTGTAATGAGAAATATTTTAAAAACTATATTCCAGCTACCCACATCCATAAATAAAAGAGAATAATTTCTTGTATTCTTTTATCAATGTTTATTGTATAATGACATAAAAATTTTGGATGCATCATCTAGAAGAGAATTGATTGAATAGTCACCAGAAGAAGTTGAGGTCCTGATTGAGAAGATTTCCCAAAACTCATAATAGTTTCATTTAAGAGGTACTGGCACCAAAGGTACTCATGAGGCATAAACTTATAATCCAACACCTTTATTAGAAACTTTTATTGAAGAGATAACAAGTTTAGTGAGACCGATGGACTTGAAGTAAGTGGGTGACCAACAAGCACCAGCTATGGTATGTTGTTTATGATCATCACCAAATTATTTCACTGCCTAGTGTTCTAAAATACAGGGAATAGAAACATGTTTGGAATCCATTCAATCAAGGTAGTTCCAAAAAAACTCATTATGGATAGAGCATAACCTTGTCCAATATGGAAATGGAAATCAATATAATAAATCTAGACCCTCACTCCAAAAAACAGTTCCAAAACCCATCACCATTTAAACAAAATAAATTTTATAAACTGCCTTCATACTACCAATAATACACTTTAAAATGACCCAATGATTAACCATCCACCAGTACACAACCTTCTATGGAATAGCTACAATCCATATTTGTGGTCCTAAAGGATATAGATTATCAGATGGAAAATTTGGTGGGATATTATGTTGAAATCATGTAAAAAATGAGGAAAACATCTTTCCCATACAATCCATAATCTAAAAGATAATTTCATCAGAATAAAAATAAGAAGTGTAAAAGAACTCTCACCACCATCATCCCTTGATCCAGAAAGAAGACCACCAGATATGAGGGATAATGATGTTAGTGATTCATAAAATTCATTGCAAAATGAAAAAATAAGAATATATGAAATGGGGGGATAAGAAGTATAGTATTAGTAATAAGAGATAAAAAAACACCATTGAAAGAAAAAACAAATGGAGAAGAAAAACATAGCCCTACTAAATCTATCCAAGATATTTTAGGAAAAATCACTTTAAAAAGATATTCTAGACACCTTAAAAAACTTGAAAAACATATACCTCTACTTAAATCACTCTAAATAAATATAAATAATTATAGATAATTAAATGTTATTTTAATCAAGAGGATAAAACTTCAATGGAAAGAAATTAAAAACTTTTCAAGAAGTCTCTCATCCTTTCAGCCAACTTTCAAAATACATGGATGTTTTCCATTACATGCACCATTGGTTCCTTGAATTTAAATAACTATTTGGTGTATCTATGTGCTTAAATTATTATATTTACTCATTCCTTATAAACGTTTTTGAAGATGGGAGACTTGAATCCCATAAGAGTGGTGGTCCAACTTGCAACTAAATATGTTATTTTCTCAGCATGAGTTTTTGATGATGTCCAATTAAAAGTCAAATATCCCTTTTTTCCAACTGAATACTATGTTTTAATGTAGAAGAATATAGGATTCTAACACACTCACCCATAATTATGGGGAGACCTTTCTTGAAAATAGAAAAAACCATCATCAATTTCTATGAAGGGATACTCACCATGATGTTTGGAGGTATTATTTTCAACTTTAATATTTTTGAATCCCTGAGGAATCTATCAAGTGATCACTCCCTCTTTCCACTCGCCCATGAAGTTGGTATTGATGCAATAGAATAATCATGTATGTTCCATGAATTATAATCCTTAGGGGAGAATATTTTCATTGATAATATCAATGAACATGTGGATTCCCAAAACACTGAGGATTCTGATTTCATGTGGGAAGAGGAAGTAAAAACATTTATGATTTCAAAAAATTATGAAGAATATGATATGGTTAATTTTGTACAGAAGGCCCAATCTTTGGAAGTTGGTAACTCCAATTTATTTTCATCCCTTGATCATCCCCATGATCTAGAATTAAAACCCCTCCCTGCTGAATTTAAATATGTGTACCTCATGGGAGGGAGAGAAATTACCATTGATAATTTCAAATAATCTATCTAAAACCCATGAAAAATCATTGATTGAACTTTTGTGCGAGATTTAACAGGAAATATGGTGCATATTAGGTGATATCCAATTAATAAACCCAAAAATATGATCACATAGAATTATTATTGAGGTATATTCCAAAACTCTTAAATATCCACAAAGGAGGGTGAATACCACCTTGATAGAGGTTTTAAATAAGGATATCAAGAAGCTATTGGAATCTGGGATCACCTAAAACATATCAAAATCACAATGGGTTAGGACCATTAAAATAGTTCCAAAAAAATAGGCCTACCCACTGTGAGTAATGAAAAGAATTGATTAACCCCTTTAAGAATTCAGATTAATTGGAGTGTGTGCATTTATTTTAGGATGTCAAATTAGGTCACTTAAAAATATCCTTTTTCCATCACCTTAATTGACTATATGTTAGAGAGATTTGTAGTGAGAATAGAGTATTTCTTTTGAAATGGATTTTCAAGGTATTTCAAAGTCCATATTGCTCCTAAGCATCATTAGAAGAAAACATTTACTTGTACATTCGACACATTTTCATATAAAAGATGAAATTGGGATTATATAATGATTTAGGAAAATTTATAGGTTCATGGTAAGTATTGTTTTCTAATCACACTAAATATTTCTTGGAGTTTTTCTTGGATGATTTCTTCATTTTTTTAAATTCTTTTCACTAATGTTTGAAAAAACAATTTGAAAACCTGCATTGAAAAGAATCTAGTTTTATATTTTGAAATGTTTCATTTCATGGTTGATAGATGAATTTTCCTTGTGTATGTCATTTCAAAAAAAATTAATTAATGTTAATAAAGAAAAAAATGAAGTGATAAATTCATTACCTTACCCAACTTGTGTGAATCATGTTATATCAATTTTAGGACATGGAGGAATCTGCAGGAGGTCTATCAAATATTTCAGTAAGATTAAAGTCCCTCTCTCTATATTGGTTTTGAAAGATACTAATTTTGATTTTAATGGTGCATGTAGGTAATACTTTGATGAGTTTAAGAGGATATTGATTACACCATCTGTGATGCATCCACCAAATTATTAATAAACAACCGAGTTACTCTGTGATGCTTCCAACTAAACAATTGGAGATGTCCCTTATTAGAAAATTTAGGGTAAGATAATATTCATTTTCAATTCCTCAATAACCATATATGTGGATCAATTCAATTACACATCCATATAAAATGGATTTTTTAAAAAAATTCTTTAGAAATATTTTGATCATATCTGCATGGAATTAAAGTGACTTTGTTTTCTGATCATCCAATTATTAGGAACATGATAAAGAAGGATAATTCTAAACTAATGTTAGTGATATGGATGTCACTACTAAAGGATTTAAACAGATAAATCAAAGACAATAAGGGATCAGATAACTGAGTTCTTGATCACTTAAATAGACTACCCAGCAATGCTATAGTTGAAATCCCAAACAACGAGCCACTAAATGATCACATTATAGGATATTAGTTGTACTTTATTTAAGAATAAGTGCCTTGGTATTCTTACATGGTCAATTATATGGTAACATCTCAAGACCCATATCATTTTAATTCTTACCAAATTCAAAAGCTGAAAGAACTACCTTGGTATGATGACATGGTAAATTATCAAGTGACATCTCAAGCCTCTCATTTTAATTATCACCAAATTCAAAACCTAACAGCTAAATCATGATATTACATTTTGGATGATCCATTTATTTGGAAGACATACAATGACTAAGTGATAAGAATAGGCTTTTGATAAATTTAAATTGGTTCTATCTTTGAGTTTTGTCATTATTTAGATTGGGAGGCCACTTTTGAACTTAAAGGACCACAAGTAAAGTCTTAGAATTTGGAATTTATTATCCCAATTTTTTAAATATACTCACGAATTTTTCAAAAGGTGAATGAAATTTAATTTTTCTAAAAATATTCTAAAGAAACAAGACATTTCCAAAAATACCATGAATTTTTTTGAAATTTTTCAAGTTTAGGGGATAGATTTTATAAAGCCATTCCAATGTCATTTTAAAATTCATATATCATGATTGCAGTTGATTATGTTTCAAAATGGGTGGAAGAAAAATCCTACAGGGGTGATGATTCTAAAGATGATGTGATATCATTAGGGAAAACCTATTTTTTAGGTTTGAGTTCCCATATCCATCATCAATGATCAGGGGAATAAATTGTGTAATAGGATAATGAAGCATTTGTTGAATAAGTAAGGGGTGCATCATAAAACATAAACTCCTTATAATCCATAAACTAATGGGAAAGCTGACATATCCAATAGGGAAATCAAAGGAATCTTAGAAAAGACTGTTAATCCAGACAGAAAAAATTGAAACCAAATATTTGAAGAAACCTTGAGAGATTATAGGGCAGAGTAAAAACCTCCAATTATAAGGACTCCATATAGATTGATTTATGGAAAAAATTCATCTTTGAGTGGAATTGGATCAAAAGTTATATCTGGCTATGAGGAATATAAATTCAGATCTCAAAATCATTGGTAAAGGTAGAATATTATAGTTAAAATATTCGAAAAAAATTTGAAGGGAAGATTTTGAAAATTGCAGGATTTACAAAGAGAGAACATCATTGTCTTCTTAAAAGTATATATAATGAAATAACATCCATCCTGGAGACAATTTTTTCTACATAACTCAAGACTCAACTATTATCGAGTAAAATTACATCCATGTGGAAATGTCCATTTATAGTTAATCATATATATATCCTTTGAGTTTTGAATAGATTCTGAATGATGGGGAGAAATATCCTTTCATAATTAATGTACATCGGCTGAAGAAATTTTGTGGGACCATTCAATTAGATCAAGTGGAGGTGACCACACTCCTCCAACCAGTTTATCAACAAAATACATTTGGTTGTACCTATCCATTTTAATTTGGTTCATTATCAAATCTACCAAAATGATAAATACATTTTAATTCATTGAGTAAACTACATCATTTAAGTGTAGGGGGTCTTTTTAGTTTTTTTTCATCTGTTATTTTTCTATAATTTTCAAAAAAAATGTTCTTTTGAGATTTTTATGTGTTTAATTTTCATTTTTTTGTTGTTTTTTAAAAATTGTGAGTTTAAATGATTATCATTACAAGTTTTAAATTCATTTCAATGTGTGAAACAATTTATTCCATGAAACTGGGCTTAAATTAATGCTAAAATGATGTTATTTCAAGTTCAAATATGAGGGAATTTCATAAAAGTTAATTTTATTTTTGAATCTCTTATCACATCTAACTATATTTATCTTTGAAATCATTTCCATTTTATTCTTTTCAAAAAAATCATATTATTTTCATTCACATCACTTCTTGAGATAACTATTTAATTCTTTCTTTAAACATAATTTTATTTATTCCTATCAAAATATAAGGGTTTGAGGTACTTGTGTTTTAAAAGATTGTGAAATTTCATTGGTTTTAAAGTCCCATTTTCAACAGAATAATTTTAATTCTATCCTAAATTGTACATTTAATACATTTATCCCTTATAATATATGAAAAAACGTTTTGGTTAGCCACATCACTAGCTAATTTTACCTATCCAACCTGCTCTTGAAGTGAACTTTCATGATCTAGTTGAACTTAAGTATGGGGGGCGCTATCTTGTGTTAGGATACCTCATTTTGTAATAATTTTGGTAGAAAATAGTATTCGTAAGATAATTTTTTTATACCAAAAAAAAAATATGTTTAAAACCATCCCACTTTTGGATCATTCATGATTAGAAAAGTTATGCCTTTCATGAGCTTTCAACACAGAAAAAATGTTGTGCCAATATGAAGCTTTCAAGTAAAATTATGTTTTAGATGATTCAATTTTTTTTATTAAATGATTTATTGTGTGTACTTTACTTTATTTTCATGATTATGGAGCTGATTATATGCTAAGGGGAGTGAGGAGGAGACCATAACTGAGTGAAAATTAGTATCTTGAAATTTGGATCCAAAAATAGCCAAGCCCTCTTAATTATGCATCAAAATTATTGACATCAAATCCTACCAAAAAATATCCACATAACAACCCTAAAAATACCTCATGAGAAAAATATATCCCTGACACACATTGGATGGATATTTAGGAATTTATCAAGTCTATGGTGACCCATACATGATTTTAGATAAGAAAATCATGGTTGAAAGTTTATATTTGTGAGATGAGAGAAAAATCATGTGTGGTAGGTGTATTGTATGCATGAGATGATAAATAAAGTGTAAATATATTTAATAATCAGAATAGAGCACTTGAAATAATTTTTTTTCATGAGGCATGATAACTTTTCTTTCTTCATGCAGAATTGGCGGATCTCATGGGTATGTGTTTTGAATGTTATTTAATTTGATTTTGATATTGACTTATCCCGAAGACCAATTTCTATGTTTAGTGGAATTAATAGAGCTAATATTTTCATAATTAATCATTTTTTTCTAGTATTTAATCCCTTACAATTAATAAATTTGAGCTAATTTTCATCATTTTGGTTTTTTGGTGAATTTTGGGCTTAATTGTGAAAATTGATTAATTATAGAAATAAAATATTCTTATAGATATTCTATTTTCTGAAAAATATTTTACAATTTTGAAACTAAGTTATTGATTATTATTTTCATTCTTCCATTGTTTTTGGAATTTAATTTTTTTCTTCTTTCCCAAGATTTAATCCAAAACACACTAGCCTAAAATTACAATCATGTGAAGTAATTTTGTTGGCCGACAAAATGGACCCTAATATAGTAATTGAGTCATATCTCATTATAGAGACATATAAATGAAGTTATTTCACTTTTTTAAAAATAGTACTCCACACCTCAAATCCAAATTAAATTTCATGGAGAAATTTTTTCATTAAAGAATTTAATTAATGAAACAAATTGGATGTAGTTGAGCAGTCTTCTCAGACCAAAAATCTTCTCTTCATTAATTTGAGAATAAAGTTTTTCCCACAAGTCTAAAGAATCTTATATTTAATGGTATCATTAAAAAGAGATACATTAACAACTTTTATGAACACATGTTTCTGATATTATTCGATTGATTATGCGAAATGGACTCAATATTTCAGAGGAATGAATTTGGTGGTGGGAATTTCCAACACTCAAGCATATAAATATGTGTGTCCAATTCCATTCATGGGTGTTGAAGAAGATGAACTAGGGTATGTGTTGGAGTATTAGAATCATGAAGTTACTTTTATTTTCTCTTTTCTTTCTTTATTAGTTTCATTAAGCTCTCTTATTCCCCTTTTAAATCTCTTATCATTCACATAGAGGGGAAAACCATTGTGTGATTGGGGAAGTTGGGTTTCAATTTTATGATGTTGGAGTCTTAAAAATTAATTTTAATCTATATTTTTAAATATAATGATTTCAATTTTTAGAGTTGTATAATTATATTAATGCAATTTTAATTTGTGTTTTGGTTTCATTCATGTTTTATAAATTTGGTTTAATAACCTTAAACTCCCTCTACCTAGTGTAGTTTTTCCTAGTCGAGTAGATTGTTTTAAGTGGTGATTTTCTAGTGATCATTATCATTTGTGTTGAATAAGGTAACTTTTTCTTGATTAATAAGGAGAAACATTTCCCGGTCATGACATTCCTTAGTTATTTGTGAATATTTTATGTATTTTCATTCACATAGGAGTGGTTTTTAAGGATTTATTTAAACAAGGGTGATTCGTAAATTGATCAATGAGTCTGTCACTTGTCAATAAATTAGAATAGAGGGGGAAGGATCTTTAAAACTATGATTACATTGGAAAAGGTGATCCTACCCTGACCCCATCACTCTCTTAATCCACTTGGGTTCAAACATCATTTAATTTTTTTCATTCATTTTAAAATAAATAAATTTCAAAAACATCCTCTAATTCTTTCACTAATTTCAAGTAAAATGTTATTTTTTTGCTCTCATATCTGAAAACAACTTATTTTTCCAATTAGGCTTCATTTTAACGTACAATATTTATTTTTCACACCCCATGATAAGAACATGTCAAAAATGGGAACCATTGCTGGGGAGGAGGTTTGAACAATCTCTTTTTTTCTTCTTTTTCTTCCTTCATTATTTTCTCTTTACAATTGCATGAATAGAACCTAAAACACTAAACCTTTCCCCCTATATCATGAAATTCAAATAGTCTTTTTGAATATACATACAAACCTTAATTAGAAATCTAAATTTGTGGAAATTTTTATTTCATAGTAGAGTGAAACTTTAAGTGTTTACTCTGATCCATTCATCATGGTTGGAAATGAGAACCAAACCCTTAAAGACACAAGTGAACCACAATTCCTTAATCAAAAAAATAATCTTTCCATTCTATAGTCACAAAATTAATTTAATATGAAAACTAACCAGACCCAGTTGATTCCGAAATTTCATTTCTTGTAAGTTAAAGACCCAAAAAATCATATTAAAGAGTTGAAGCTTGTCTACACTACTTTTAGACCCCTGAAATGTTTGTGAGGAGTAGGAAAAGTAGAATTTGTTCCCATATTCATTGTAAGTAGATACCAAACAATGGTTTCATTGAATACATCTAGAAGATTATTAATGAATGTAATGACATAGCAAGATGATTCATGAAAATATTCTTCCCCACCTCTAGAATAATGGCCATCAAAAATAAAATATATTCCACTAGATAGTCATCTATAGAAACCCTTTACTAGTACTATGAAGGATTTAAAAATCTATGTGACAGCTACCCGCATCAATAAATAAAGTAGAATCACTTTATTGCCTTCTTCTACCGATTTTTACTGGAAAATGATGGGAACCTTGGGGATGTATAATATATAAGAACATTGATTTAAAAGTAACTAGAAGAATACAAGGTACTGATAGATAAGATTTCCCAGAACTCCATATCATTCCGTACAAGAGGTGCTAGCACAATAGGTATTCCTGAGGTATGAACTAGTAATCCATCACCTTTACTATAAAATAGGATTAAAGAGATAACTACTTTGGTGAGAAATATGGACTTGAAATAAGTGGGTTGAAAAGAATCACAAAATAAGTTATATGGTTTATGCTCATCACCAGATCATTTCACTAACCAGTGTGCTAAAATACATGGAATGGAAAGATGTGAAAAAGTAATTCAACTGAGGAAGTAAAAAAATAAAGGATTTTTTTTCATAACCAAGTCCAATATGGATATAGAAATCAGTAAAATCAAGTTATACCCTCATTCCAAAACCTGTTCTAAAACCCACAACCATTTCAACAAAATTAATATTATGAACAATCTTCATACCACAAACTACTCAGTTTTCTAAATACCCTATTAGTAATCATCCACTATGAAACATTCTTCTTGGAATATCTACAATCCATGTTTAAGGGCCTAGAGGATAAGTTTGATAAGTTATTAAACACTAGGTGAAGTCTTCTCAAAATCATGTACACAAACCTAGGAAAGCTTCATTCTCAGAAAATACATAACCCAAAAAATAATATATAGCGACCTGAGCCTTTTACATAAAACATTTCCTGATTTTAAGCATAATTAATCATCATAGTACAAGCCAAGGATCATTAAGTCTTGTGTCTTGGAAGACTAGGTACATATAACATAAATCATGGGGATAAAAAAACTTCTTTATTAAATCTTCATAATGAGCTCCTAACTTCCTTTGAGCCCTTAAATCTTCATAGAGTACCCTGGGGAACACATGAACAAAGGGATGAGATAAATATGCCTAGTAAGGGAAAGAACATAACGATACATCTCAAGCACATGAGTTAGGAGGCATGACATAATGATATCCAAAGCATGAAACTTATAAAATCATTTAATATAATAATGGGATCATATACACATGGAATCATATAAATGTGGAAGAATCATAAATCATATCTTTAGTACGGGTCAAGGCTAACCGCAAATCTCCTTTCCCATTTCAGTACGGGTCAAGGCTAACCGCCAATCCCGTTTCACATCGCATCTCATGAGAGTTATCCTTAACCAATGCATTGGAGAGACATCTGGGCACTACCATCTCAACATATTCATCAATATTCTTTCCACATAAATAATCTTTCCAGATAAATAATAATACATAATCAACCATACATAATCATAAGGGTACCCATGGAAAGAATTGGGTACCACAATCATTACATAAAACATATCCAATGTGTGTATCACGAAAGTTTCCTTGAAAGGAATGTATTAGAACATACATGGATATTAATAGGGTAAAATAGGCAAATAACATGGTAATTGTTGTCAAATATAAGTGACAACATATTAAAAATGTATTTTAGAAACATTAGCATTAAAACATTTTTGTGCGGTTTTAAGGAAAGAATTCTAGAGCTTTTCAAATAGAAAAGAGGGAATTATTTTATATAAAACCATAAATAAACCAAGAAGGATTTCATAATAAAAATACTTATTTTATAAATACAATGGTGTTTTAGAACATAGGATAGAGTTCACTTCAAATTTGGGTAAAAATTCGGGAAGTCCCCTTAAAACAGGTTTGCTTATCGGAAAGTTCTAAGGAGGGAATCTTTCAAAATCATATATATCCCCGAAAGAATGTGATGGAAGGGTATTGATATAAGAATCTTGTATAAATAACCAGACGTCATAATACTTACATATATAGATAAGATAACACCATTTTGAAAGGAAGATAAGGCAACCCGAAAGAATAAAGAAGGTTCGGGTAGAATTCGTTACGATTTTACCAACATGGGGTCGGGTGTACCTAAGGGGGCTTGATGAGAGATATAAGGGGTTTCTAATTACTTATAAAACATTATTTCAGTATGGGGAAGGTTTATAAACATACCACATCACATGGTATTACACACAAAAAACATAGCATAGGGAACAATCTTTATTAAGAGTGAAAAGGGGAGGATCCCTTACCTTAAATCTGGTGGTATTATCCACTTGTTATTCATGACCAGAATAAACAAATTAGTCTTATTAATTAATAATTATAGAACCTATTATATATTTAATTTATTTATTATTACCCTTTTTAGTTCATTCTAAGCATTCTTTATTAGTTGTAAGGTTCAATTTCATTGTTCGAGCTCGTCTGTTTACTTGGATTTAAAAGATTGGTTCACTTATATTCAAGTTTGGATTATATGAAAGATTAAATTGGTTGTCCTAAATTGAAGTTACATTCATTAGTTAGTATATAGTATATTACATGGTTTTAATTTAAATACGGTTACTTAGATTGATGTTGAATTATTACATATATAACCTTAGTGATAACCGTTTTTGTTACTTGGTGGGTTTGATTACAAAGAATGTGTTTTGATTATAACATAATTCCATTTGTACCAAAAGATTACAGAACCAAAAATAAGATATATTACATATATAAAAATCTTTTTCAACCATAACACAAATGGTTTCATGACCATAATTAAAGATAATAATAGAAATCGATAAACCATTGCCCATGAATGTGCTAAATTACCACATCTCAAACGGTGCTTTAATTTCTTTTAAATAAAAGAGTTGGGAAAATAGAGAGTATAATTAAATATACCAATAGCGTGAAGAAATTCCAGTATATTTATGTTATTGGATTTTTCATACTATTATGGTGAAGGTAGGTGAGGAAAGAAATAAAAAAGAAAGAACTTAAAAGAAAAGATGAAATTTGGGAAGAGGAATTTACCTCTTGAGACTTCCGCATTTGAGACCCTATTAAGGGGAGAGGTTTTGGTATTTTGAGGAGGATGGGAGACTTTGAACGTGGGGGAGGACCTTGGGAGATATTTGGGCAGAAATTAGAGAAGGCTTGGAACTTGAGAGGAGTGGAGAGAAGAGGGAGTGAAGGGGGTTTTTATAGTGGGGGAGAGGAGGGATTTCATGAGTTTATAATCATTAATTTATTATTTCTTCCCAATACAAGGAATATTAAGTATTTCATAACCAAGAATAGTAAATGATTCATGTAAATTTGAAACAAGTGGGATTACATCATCAGAGCATCACCGATGACTCAATTAATCCATTATTTAGCATTTATTGTGAATTATCGGATTCAATTATTCATCAAAAATTCAAGTATTTCTAAAAATCCCAAAAATTCACCCTAACCATTTTTTGAGGTGTTGAATCCAAAAATGTAGTCCATTTTTCAAAAATAATTTTATAAATATGATTATTTTAATATTTAATTAAAATAATATTTTTTTATCAAAACCAGTTTTAAAACATTCATTAACTCATTCTAAAATATAGGTATATCGTACTTCCAACTTGAATATTATTTTTATACCACCATAGGGGAGGTTACTATTCATAAGGGTTTGTTAATATTCAGAAGGTTATGTTACTGTTCATTAGTGTATATCACTTAGTAGTTCATTATGTTATGCTTTAAAGTGATTTTATGACATAAATATAAGAAGGGAATTTCCATTGAAAAACTTTGGGTCGTTACATTCTTCCCCCATTATGAAATTTCTCCCTAAAAATTTCATTTTACATACAAAGCCAAAAACAGGTGTGGATACTTTTCCTTCATTGCTTCCTCCAATTACCATGTTGCTTCCTCAAACTTATGGTTCGTCCACAACACTTTAACAAGATGGGTTGTCTAGTTGCATAAAACCTTATCTCTCCGATTAAAAATCTTTACTGGATACTCCTCATAGGAGAGATCATCTTCCAGCTACACCACCTATGAGTTTAGTACATGTGAGGGATCAGGTATGTACTTCCTCAAGAGTGATACATTAAAAAAATCATGAACTCGATCCATATTCGGTGGAAGTGCAAGCAGATAGGCCACGACTCATACGCAGTCAAGGATCTCAAAGGGGCCAATATACATTGGGCTTAGCTTACCTTTCTTCCCGAATCACATGACTCTCTTCCATGGAGATATTTGAAGGAAGACTTTATCTCCAACGTCGAACTCCAAGTCCCTTCAACGGTTGTCGGCATATCTATTTTTCCGACTTTGAGCAACTTTGATGTGTTTCTTCATGACTTGAAACTTCTCTGTCATATCTTGAATGAGATTAGGTCCAAGAAACTTTCTTTCTCCAACTTCATCCCAACAGATTGGAGTTCTACATCACTTTCCTTACAGAGCTTCATATGGATCCATCTGAATACTCGAGTGGGAGCTATTGTTGTATAAGAACTCAACCAATGGGAGATACTGATCCCATCCACCTTTGAATTCTAGAGAGAAGGATCTAAGCATATCTTCAAGCATCCGAATAGTTCTTTCAGACTGGCCATCAGTTTGGGGGTGATAGGTCGTGCTGAAATTTAATTCAGTACTCAAATAATGTTGAAGGCTCCTCCAAAATTTAGATGTGAACCTTGGATCATGGTCAGATATAATTGAGAGTGTAAAACTTTGAAGTCTCACCACTTATTTCACATATAACTTTGCAAGTTGTTCAAGCGAGAGATCTTCCCGAATATCGATGAAATGGGATGTCTTGGCGAGTCGGTCAACCACAAACTATATTGCATTATTTCCCTTTGACGTCTTCAGGAGACCCGTGACAAAGTCCATAGTAACATTTTCCCATTTCCACATGGGTATAGGAAATGGATGCATCATACCTTTGGACTTTTGTCACTCAGCTTTAACATTTTGACATACCAAGCAACTTGATATATATTCCACAATCTCCTTCTTCATGTTATCCCACCAGAAGTGTTCTCAGAGATCTTGTTACATTTTCGTACTCTCAGGATGGATAGAGAAGGTCGAGCTATGTGCCTCCTTCAATAGCTCCTTCTTTATCTCGGTATCATATGGTACAAATAATCGTGTCACAAATCTTACAACTCCTTCCTCATCAATTTTGAAATTGGAGAATTTCCCATTTTTAAGAACTTCCACCCTTTTCTGAATTTCCACATCCTTTATTTGAGCAACCATTATTTTCTCCAAGAGGGATGGTTGAGAAATCATTTGAGAAAGGATTGTTGATGTTCTTCCCTTAATGATTCACATGTCCATCCTTTGAAAATCCAAGAAGATCGGATCCTTTTCAATTCTCATCATTGATAAAGATACAGGATCCTTTTTACTTAGAGCATCTTCCACCTTGTTTTCCTTACTGGTATAGTAGTGGATCGAGCAGTCATAATACTTGATGATCTCTATCCATATTTGTTGGTGCATATTAAGCTCTTTCTGTCTGAATATATATATTTGAGACTCTTATTGTTAGTATATATCTCACATTTTTTCCCATAGATATAATGCCTCCAGATTTTCAACGCAAAGATCACAGTCGCCAACTCCATGTAATGTGTGGGATAGTTTTGATCATGGATTTTCAGCTGCCTTGAGGAATAGGATATCACTTTATCATTTTTCATTAGCACACATCCTAATCCTTTCTTAAAAGCAACAATATACACCACAAAGAGTCCTCCACTTTAAGGGAGTGTGAGTATCGGTGTAGTGATAAGCCTCTTTTTCAACTCCTTGAAATAGTCTTCAGAATCCTGTGTCCAGATGAACTTTACTCCCTTCCATGTGAGCTTGGTCATTGGGTTTGACAATAGTGAAAGGTTCTTCATGTATCATAGATAATACCCAGCAAGACCGAAAAAGTTTTGGATCACTGTTATAGAAGTTGGCCTCGTCCACTCTTCAATTGCCTTCGTCTTAGAAGGGTCCACAGATATCCCTTTCCTGGTGATAACATGCCCAAATAATGATACTTCCTCCATCCAAAACTCACATTTACTGTACTTTTCATAAAACTTCTCCCTTCGTAATGTCTTTAACATAGTTTCCAAATGCTCCTCATGTTCCTCCTTGCTCTTGAAGTATATCAGAATATCATCAATAAAAACCACCACAAATTTGTCAAGGTAATCTATAAAGACTCTATTCATTAAATCCCTGAAAATTGTTGGAGAATTAGGGAGTTTGAAGGGAATCACTATGAACTCATAGTGTCCATACCTAGTTCTAAAGGCAGTCTTAGGAATATCTTCCTTCCTCAACTTTAGTTTGTGATATTCCGACAGAAGGTCCACCTTTGAGAAATTACTATCCCCATGAAGCTAATTGAACAAGTCATCTATCTGTAGAATGGGATACTTGTTTTTTATAGTGATTTTATTGAGCACAAAATAATCAATGCAGAGGCGCGTTGATCCATCCTTCTAATTGATGAAGAGGACTGGAGCACCCCATGGTGAAACACTCGGGTGTATAAAACCCTTATCCATATTCTCTTGTAACTACTTTTACAGCTCTTCCAGCTCAATGGTTTCCATTCTGTAATGTGCCTTTGAGATTATCCTAGATCTAAGGATAAGTTAAATTGATAACTCAACCTCTCGGTCAGGACTAATACTAGGAAACCCTTTGGGAAATACATCAGTGTAATCCCTCACGATGGGCATGTCTTCAAGAATGATTCTATCCTTTCTCCCAATCATTTGAGCAAGATATGATTTCTCACCAGGAAGCAGTATCCAAACATGAAATGAAGATTCTAAAGGAGGCTCATCTTCCACCTTGCACTTGTAAAGAATCGGAGTATGCTTTGGGATGTGAAGAGTAATCTCCCTTTCCCGGAGGTTGATGTTGGCCTTGTACAAAGATATCCAATCCACACCAAAGATAGCATCGAACTCCACTAAAGAAAGTATGAAATGATTTTATGGGAGGTTCAGTCCACAAAAATTAACTAGTGAGGAGTTATAAAGCATGGATGTAATAAATTCCCCATTCATTTTTCTCACAGATAAATTTTCCTCCATATTTTCAGGTGGTTTTTGAATAGTTCTACTAAACATGCAAGATATGAAAGAATGCGTAGAACCAAAATAAAATAGAACATTCGCTATTCTTGAATGAATAAAAAGCATACCTATCACCACATCATTTTCTGGCTCCACCTAAGCATTAGTGATAGCATAATTCCTTCCTTGTTACCTTGGAGGTTGTTGTTGATTGCCTCCAATAACCCTCGGCTTAGGGAAATTGTTTGCATAATTCCCAAGCTCCTTGTAGTTTAAACAATACACTGCAGGTTGTGTGTGGATCTGAACATTCCATTATTCTTCAACATTAGCGGTATTTTTCATATCCCTTCGGCAGTTCTTGTCCAGATGACCAAGATTTCCACATTTGAAGCAATTTCTGGTTCCCTTGAGACAGTCAACAAGATGCTTCTTCCCACAATTTTTGCAAGGGGGAACGTGAGGCTTCTTTCCATCATGGGAATTGTTTGATGAATCACCCATGTTGTTCTCCATTTTCCGCTTCTTGTCACTAGGCCAATGAGACCACTGAGAGTCTCCAATATCCATTTCACCCTTGAGGTAACAATGGACAATCTCCTCATAGCTGTCGAAGTCTCTAATTGCCAGCACTTTTCGTAGACTCAACTTTATTCCGCTAAAGAAGTGATCCAACTTGCTTTGAGTGTTCATGACAAATCGAGTGGCGTACCTTGCAAGCCTTTTAAATTTCTCTTCACACGCCCTGATGGAATAATCTTCCTTCTGCTTGAGTCCAAGGAACACTGTTTCTATCTTGATATGAAGGGTTCGAGGAAAATACTTGTTGAAAAACATCCTCTTGAGTTATTCCCAATATATAGAATCAATTTCCTCTTGGGACATTGTATTCTTGATCAGTGTCTACCACTGATTAGCTTACCCATCAAAATGATAGACCGCCAGTACAAATTTCTCTTCTTCCGAGCACTGAAGGATAGAGAAAATATTTTCAATGGAGTTAATCCATTGTTCTGCAAGGAGGGGATCAGAAGACCCGCTAAACATGGGAGGCCTTTGTCGCATGAAGGATTATAAAGAAACTTGATATTTACTTGGATGAGGGGGACGTTCCACCGTATTCAAGTTATTATTCATAACTTGAGCCAGCTGAGAAAGCACTTCTATGAAGTTTTGAGAACCCGCTTCTGTCACATCAAGCATTTCATTAGGACAATCAACACATTGCCTATCACATTGGTTGTTGGAACGTGTTCTTCAATTCCCCTCCATTAACTAAGAAAAAGAACGTATAATTTGATGTCTTGAATACTTATCTATTGAGCATAAAAAGGAAACTTTGAATATAAAAGTATGAAATCATAATAAAGAATTATATCCTGAATTGTGATTCCTTAGGTTTATATCTAGGTTATCCTCGATCTATTTCTTAACATATATTCTTTTGGAATATTTTTTGTCCCTTAATAATGGTTTTTACTAACCTATTGAATATACCAAAGCATATCCCCTGGGAGTGTTGTAACCAAGACTGCAGAGATATTTTCAATGGAGTTAATCCATTGCTTTGAGTGTTCATGATCAAAGAGGTGTTTTCAGGTTTTACCCATAGATACATCTCTGCCAGAGCTGCCTCTACCGACTCATATCTAGACAGTGATGTATTTTCTTGACATACCACTTAGTCTATACTCACAAAAATTTAGAACTATTTTCTTATACTTAGTATCATACTTAAGGTTCTCACTAAGGTGCTCAATTCCTAATCTCCAAAAATAACTAGACTATCCTCTGATACCAATGATAGTGACTCGAGATTTTTATATAAAAAATTTCATGATTTTAATCATAATTAATCTTCAGAGTACAACCAAGGATCGTTAAGTCTAGTATCTTGGAAGACTCGGTACATATAACATAAAAGATGGGGCTAAAAACACTTATTTATTTAATATCCATAATGAGCTCCTAACTTCCTTTGATCCCTTACACCTATATAGGGTACCCTGGGGAACACATGAGCAAATGGATGAGCTAAAAATGCCCAGTATGGGAAAGACCATAAGGATACATCTCAAGCACATGAGTTTGGAGGCATGACATAACGATATATAAAGCATGAAACTTATAACATTATTTAATATAAGAATGGGATCATATAAATATGGAATCATATAAATTTAGAAGAATCATAAAACAGATCTTTAGTATGGGTCAAGGCTAACCGCCAATCCCGTTTCCCATTTCAAAACGGGTCAAGGCTAACCGCCAATCCCGTTTCACAACGAATCTCATGAGAATTATCCTTAACCATTGCATTGGAGCGCTATCTGGGTGCATCCATCTCAAAATATTCATGAATATTCTTGCCACATAAATAATCTTGCGACATAAATAATCATACATAATCAACCACACATAAACATAAGGTTACCCATGTAAATAATTGGGTACCACAATCATGAGATAAAACATATCCAATGCGTGTATCACGAAAGTGTCCAGGAAACGAATGGATTAGAACAAACATGGAAATTCATAGGGTAAAATAGGCATATAACATGGTAAGTGGTGTCAAATATAACTGACAACATATTAAAAATGTAATTTAGAAACATTTTCATTAAAACGTTTTTGTGCGGTTTTGAGGAAAACATTCTAGAGGTTTTCAAATAGAAAAGAGGAAATTATTTTATATAAAACCAGAATTGAAAAAATAAGGTATTCATAATAAAATTAATGATTTTATAAATAAAATGGTGTTTTAAAACATAGGTTAGAGTGCACATCAAATTTGGGTAAAAATTTCGGAAGTCCCCTTAAAACAGGTTTGCTTATCGGAAAGTTATATGGAGGGAATCTTTCAAAATCATGTATATCCCTGAATGAATGTGATGGAAGGGTCTTGATATAATAATATTGTATAAATTTCCATAATTCATAAGACTCACATTGATAGACAAGATAACACCATTTTGGAAGAAATATAAGTCAACCCGAAAGAACAGAGAAGGTTCGGGTAGAATTTGTTACGATTTTAAGGGAATGGTGTCAGGTGTACCTAAGGGGGATTGATGAGAGAGAGAAGGGGTTTCTAATTACTTATAAAACATTAGGTAAGTATGGGTAAGGTGTATAAACAAACTCCATCACTTGTTATTACACAAAAAAACATAGCATAGAGAACAATCTTGATTAAGAGAGAAAAGGGGAGGATCCCTTACCTTAAATCTGGTGGTGTTCTCCACTTGTTATTAATGAACTGAATAAACAAATTAGGATTATTAATTAATAATTCCAGCAAAACTTATATATTTAATTTATTTATTATTACCCTTTTTAGTTCATTCAAAGACTTTTTGATTAGTCTTAAGGTTCAATTTCATTGTTCGGGCTCGTTTGTTTACTTGCCTTTAAAAGATCGGTTCACTTATATTCATGTTTGGATTATATGAAAGATGAAAGTGTTTGTCCAGAATTGAAGTAAAATTATTTATTTTATATCCATTAGAGTACATGGTTTTAATTTTAATTAGGTTACTTAGAGTGATTTCTAATTATTACATATATAACCTTAGTGATAACCGTTTTTGTTACTCGGTAGGTTTGATTACAAAGAATGTGTTTTGATTATAACTTAATTCCATTTGTACAAATAGATTACAGAACCAAAAATAAGATATATTACATATATAAAAATATGTTTCAACCATAACACAAATGGTTTCATTACCATAATTAATGATAATAATAGAAATTGATAAACTGTTGTCCTTGAATGTGCTAAATTAGCACATCTCAAATGGTGCTTTAATTTCGTTAAAATAAAAGGGTGGGGAAAGGAGAGAATATAATAAAATAAACAAATAGAAATAATACATTAAATTACATGTATTTTACTGTATTTTTCATACTATTATGGTGAAGGGTGGTGAGGAAAGAAATAAAAAATAAAGAACTTAAAAGAAAAGAAGAAATTTTGGAAGAGGAATTTACCTCTTGAGACTTCCTCCTTTGAGAACCTCTTAAAGGGAGAGGTTTTGGTATTTTGAGGAGTCAGGGAGATTTTGAACGTGGGGTAGAACCTTGGGGAGGGATTTTGGCAGATATTATAAAAGGCTGGGAGCTTGAGAGGAGTAGAGAGAAGAGAGAGAGAAGAGGGGGTTTTATAGTGGATGAGAGGAGGGATTTCATGATATTATAACCATTAATTTATTATTTCTTCCCAATATAAGGAATAGTAAGTATTCCATGACCTTGAATAGTAAATGGGCCATGTGAATTCGGACCATGTGGGCTTACATCAGCAGAGCATCATCGATGACTCAATTAATCCATTATTTAGCATTTATTGTGAATTATCGGATTCTACTATTCATCAAAATTCAAGTATTTCAGAAAAATCCCAAAAACTCACCCTAACCATTTTTCGACGTGTAGAATCCAAAAAAGAAGTCCATTTTTCAAAAATAATTTTTTATATCAAATTATTTTAATATTTAATTAAAATAATAATTTATTATCAAAACCAGTTTTGAAACATTCATTAACTCATTCTAAAATATAGGTATATCCTACTTACAACATGAATATTATTTTTATACCCCCATAGGGGAGGTCACTATTCATTATGGTATATCAATATTCATAAGGGTATGTTACTATTTGTTAGGGTAGGTTACTATTCCCCAAAAAAAATTATTAGACTCCAAAAAACATCTTGAACACAAACGTGTATGCCGGATTTTCGAAATTCCAAACACAGAAGTGACAAACTTATGTTTATATGTAACTTATCTCTTAGTAGTTCATTATGTTGTGCTTTCATGTGATTTTATGACATAAATATAATAAGTGACTTTCCATTGAAAACATTTGGGTCATCATATAATTTCATCATGATAACAACAATAAGTGGAAAATTTCTCTCACCACCAGAATCCCATGAACCTAAAATAATATGACCTAATATGAGGGGGATTGAAGTTAGTGATAAAGAAAATTCTTTGAAAATAAACCAAGAAAAAAAGGAAAGTTTAGGAGGATAAGGATAGGATGAAGAGAAAGAGACAAGATACAAAATTGAAAAAGAAAAAAATGGATAAGAAAGACTAACCCCCATCATTTTCATCAAGTAATATTTAATCAAATGGATTTCATGAAGAAGAACTTAAAAATAATTCTTGGTCACCATTTAGAAAGTGGAAATAAATATCTCCCTACATGAATCACTCAAAAAAATTAAAATTATATCAATTTTGAAAGTATCTTTTTAAAAATAAGAGAATAATTAAGGGAATAAAAGGATCAACTTGGTAATAATTTTCTCATCCCTTAACACAGCATAGTTTCCAAAAAAATATTAAGATCCAAGGATGCTTTACATTCTATGCATCATTAGGTTTTTAAATTTATATAATACTTTATGTATTTTAGGTGCTTCAATTAATATATTTACTCCATCATTATATATATATTTATATATAGGAGACTTCGAGCCCACAATAGTAGTAATCTAGATTGAAAATAGATCCATAATTTCCCCAGTAGAAGTTATGGAGGATGTTCTCATAAATTTCAAAGATCACTTATTCCTAGTTTATGTCTATGTGGGGAATATGTAAGAAGATATGATCCTATCACAATCATAAATCATTTTGGGGATACCTTTCTTCAAGATGACCAAAACCATCATAAATGTTTATGAAGGAACACTCATTATTGAGTTTGGAGATAGCATTGTTCCCTTAAATATTTTGAAATCCATGAGGCACCCATCAGATGATCACTCACTTTTTTCACTCTCCCATGATTTCGGTACTCATAAAATATAATAAATATGTTTGTTCCATGAATTATTATCCTTAGGAAATAATTTTTCCACTGAATATATCACTGAACATGTGGATGTCCAAAACATTGTGGATCATTGTTTTTTGGGGGATGAAGAGGTAAAATATGATTTTATTAATGATTTATAAAATGATTTTGATTATTATATGGTTTCTTGCGTGAAGTAGGTCAAACATTTCTAAGTTGGGAATGTCAGTTTAGTTTTACCCCTTTAGAATCCCTTTAATCGGGTTTTACAACCCATACCTACTGAATTGAAATATGTGTACCTTTGGGATGGAGATAAATTACCCATGATAATTACCGAAAATCTATATCAGTCCCAATAAAAATATTTGACTGATATTTTTAGAAGATAATGTACATGAAATAAGGTGGATCATATGTGATATCCTAGTAATAAACCAAAAAAATATTCTCATATAAATATTTTCTTGTGGGAGATTCCCAAGTAGTCAAACAGCCCCAATTGAGGATGAATCCCACCATGATAGAGGTTATAAAGAAGGAGGTTGAGAAAAACATAGATGATTATATCATCTATCCCATATTATATTCACAATGGTATATCCCCATTCATGTAGTTTCAAAATATTGGACTAACTGATGTGGGGAAGGAAAAGAATGAATTTATCCCTTTGAGAATTTTTAATATCTAGAGAGTGTGCATTGAACTTAGAAATTTGAATAAGTTCACTCTGAAAAAATCATTTCCCCATCCTCTTTATTGACTATATGTTAGAGATAATGGCTGGTAGAACTCATTATTCCCTTTTGGATGGATTTTCTGGGTTTTTTCAGGTACCTATGTCTCCCAATGATCGAGATAAGACAACCTTTACTTGTCCCTTATGCAATTATTCATATAAAATGATTGAAATTAGATTATGTAATGCTCCATATACATTTAAGAGGTCCATGGTAAGTATTTTTCATTATCACATTCAAGATTTATTGGAGGTTTTGTTGCATGATTTAATAGTTTATGGAAATTCATTTGACCATTGTTTGAAAAATCTGGAAATCATTTTGAAAAACTATAATGAATATAATATTGTTTATACTTTTGAAAAGTCAAATTTCATGGTTGAGAGGGGAATTGTTTTGGGAAATTTAATTTTAAAAAAAATCATTTTAGTGGATAAATAAAAAATTTAAGTAATAAATTCATTGCTTTAGGAAACTTTTGTGAAACATGTTAGATCATTTTTAGGCCATGAAGGATTCTACAAGAGGTTTATCAAAGATTTGGAAAATATTGATCTCCCTCAATCAAGATTACATTATAAAGATACTAATTTTGATTAAAATGGTGTATTTATGGAATCCTTTAATGAGTTAAAGAGGATATTGATTACACCATGAGTGATGAATCCACCAAATTGGGATGAATCATTTGAGATACTTTTTGATGCTTCCAACCAATCAGTTGGTGTAGTCTATTCTCAGTGAATTGTAAACTAGACACAAGTCATGGAATATGACTCAAGAACCTTACATGTATATCTAGTCAACTACACAACCATTAAAAATATTTTTTTAGACATCTTTTTCGTTATAATGATTTAGATCATATCTTTTTGGAACTAAAGTCATTGTGTTTTCTGATCGTGCAGCTCTTAAGTACTAGAAAAAGAAGGATGAAGATGAAGAAAGGATAGTGATATTGATGTTACTACTATAGGATATCAACATAGAAATAAAATTAAAAGAATGTATCTGATAATAAAGTGGCTGATCACTTAAGTAGACTAACAAAAACTACTAAAGTAGAAATTATAGAGAGAGATCCATTGAATGATCACCTTCTAAGAGAGTATTTGTACTTGATTGAAGGATAAGTTCCTTGGTATGCTAACATGCTTAATTATATAGCAACATATCAGGTCCAATATTATTATAACTATCACCAAATTCAACACATGAAATCATAATATAGATATTACATTTGTGGTGATCCATTACCATCGAATATTTGTAATGACCAGTTGATAAGAAGATGTTTTAGGGAAAGTTAAATTGGTTCTGTCTTCGAGTTTTTTCACACTTTATATTGTAGAGGCCACTTTGGACTTAAAAGGACAACAAGGAAGGACTTATAATCTAATCTTTATTATCCCACTCTTTTTAGATACTCTCGTGATTTTTTCAAAAGGTATAAAAATGTTAGTTTTCTCGAAATATATCAAGGAAACAAAAATTAAGCAAAAGGAACTTATTTTTTTTTGATATTTTAGAAGTTTGGGGGATTGATTTTATGTACCCCTTACCAATTTCACTTGTAAATTCATATATCTTTCTTTCAGTCAATTATGTTTAATAATGGTTGGAATCAAAAGCCACCTAGACTAATGATGCTAATTTTGTTTTTGATTCTGTTTGTGCTAACATATTTTGTGGGGTTTCAATTTCAAGATCCATCCTCAATGATCATGGGACTCAATTTTACTATAGGATAGTGGATGATTTATTGAAAAATTATAGGGTGAAAAATAAAACATAAACTCTTGATCATCCACTCACTAACGGGCATGTTGAAGTGTCCAATAAGGGAATCAACTCAATATTGGAAAATAATATTAATCCAAACAGGAAGGATAGGAGACAAAGTATGGAAGAGAGCTTATTATACAATAGTGCATAGAACAAAACTACGATTAGAATGATTCCATATAGGTTGATTTATGGGAAAATATTTCATATTTTTGTAGAACTAGAATACAAGGGGTATTGGGTTGTAAGGAAGATAAATTTGGATCTTAAAAGCCTTGGGAAAAAGAGATGATTGTAGTTTCAGGATATGGAAGAAATAATAAGGAATGATTTTAAAAATTCTAGTATTTAAAATTAGAGGAAAATCTTATCCCATGACAAGGTTATCTAACCAAAAGACTTCTATCCTGGATACAAAGAGTTTTTGTTCAACTCAAGACTCAATTTGATTCCAAGTAAACTTAATTTCATATGGAAAATTATATTTATAGTTACTCAAGTATATTAGTTTAGTGTTGTTAATATTATTAAGGATATATAGAAGGATTCATTCACTATTAATGTAAATATGCTGAATAACTTCCATGGTACCATTCCATTAGATCTAGTAGAGGAGATTACACTCCTCTAAATAGTTAATCAATAAAATCAATAAAGTTGTACCTATTCTTTACACTTTCTTACTTTTTGTGATTTAATTTCATATATTCTTACATGTAAAATCCATTTCAATTCATTGAGTATACTGCATCAATTAATTGTGGGAGAGGGTGCCTTTTAGTTTAGGATTTGCTTCTATTGGTTGTTTTTCTATTTTCCAAAAAATGTGTTTATAAAATTTTTGTGTGTTTCTTTTCATTGTTTTGTGTGTTTCTAAATCTTGTGAAATGAAATGATTATCATTAGAATTTTGGAAACAGAATTAAATGGGTGAAAAAATTTATTCCATGAAAATAATTCTAAATAAATGCTAAAAATGAATTTATTTCGAGTTCAAATCTTGGGTATTTTCATGAAAAGTAATATTATTTTTGAATCTCATGCCACATCTCATTGTCTTTATCTAGGAAAAAACACTTTTGAAATGCTTTTGAACCATTTTTTCATATTTGTTTCATTCACATCACTTCTTGAGATAACCATACCATGTATTCTTTAACCATAATTTGATTTGTTCCTATCAAAACATCAGGTTTTGAGGTACTTTTGTTTTAAATTATTGAGTAAATTCCTTGGTTTTAAATCCACCTTTTCAATATAATATATTTAATTCAGGTATTAAATGTAAATTTAATCCTTTTAGACCTTTAAATCCAAGAAAAATATCTTAGGATACCCACATTATGATAAAATATTCCCTATCTAACCTCTTCTTGAAGTGAAATTGCATGATCAAGTTCTACTAAAGTTTGTAGGGAAGCTATATTGTGTTTTGAAACCTCATTTGGTGATACTTTGGGTTGAAAATAAAATGACTACGATATCTATTTTCTTTTTGTAAAAAACTATGTTGAATTTATTTTCTTTTTTTGAGCTTTTTTATAAGAGAATTTGTGCCTTTCTAAAGCATCAAATGGAGGTATAATGTTGTCCCTGTCAAGAGCTTCCAACAAAAATTATGTTAGAGATGATAGAAATTTTTTTTACTAAAATGATGAATTTTGTGTACTTTCCTTGAGTTTTAAGGATGATGGATCCTATGAGATGAGAGAAAATTCATGTCAGCAAGGTGTCTTATGCACATGGAAGTATGAATTAATTTTAAATATTTTTAATGATATTAATGGAGGACTTAAAATAATGTATTTCTATAGGGAATGATATCTTTTGTTTCTTCGTGTGGAATTGGTGGATCTCAAGGGCATGTGTTTGGAATTTTCTTAGATTTGATTTTCATGTGGACTAGTCAAGAAGTCCAAGTGATATGTGTAGTGGAATTCAAAAATCTATGATTTTAATAATTAATAATATGTTTTTAAATGATTTAATCCCTTATTATAAATAAATTTGAGCAGATTTTCATTATTTTAAATTATCTGGTGAATTTTTTTCTCAAATGTGAAAATTACTTAATTTTGTAAATTTAATGGTTGTCTCAATAATTCATTTTTCAGTAATATCTTTTAAAATTTTCATCTAATATTATTTATTACATTTTTTGGATTCCGTTGTTTGTGAATTTCGACTAGTTCTTCTGGACCTAGATAGAATTTGAAACGCACTTTTCCAAAAAAATAAATCATGTGAAGAAATTTTTATGGTCGGAAGAATGGACCCCAATATAGTAATTGAGGAATATCTCAGTCTATAGATATTTAAATGAAGTTATTTTAGATATATTAGAAAAATTACTCTACAACTCGGGTCGAAATTAAATTTTATTGAGAAACTCTATCATTTTGGCATCCAGTTAATGCTACAATTTGGAGGGAGTGGACAAGTCATCTCACACAGAAAATTTTCTCTTCATTAATTTGAGAATAAATTTTTTACCACTAGTCAAAATAATATTATATTTGGTGGGATCATGAAAAATAAAGACATTAAAATATTTTATGAAGATATATGCTCGATATTAGGCCATTTATTATTTGAAATCGACTCAATATTTCTAACGAATGAATCTGGGGAAAACTTTTCCACCCCTCAAGCCCATAAATATGTGTGTCCAATTACATTTCAGGGTGATGAAGAATATGGATTACGGGTTGTGTTGGAGAATTGGAATCATGTAGTTCTTTGAAATTTCCCTTATCGTTTTTTCTTAGATTCATTATTTTCCCTTCTACCCCTTTCAACTCTCTTACCCTTCATATGGAAGGGTAAAACCATTGAGTGATTGGGGAATGGTGGTTTCCCTTTTGTATTATTGGAGTCTTGAGATTTAATTTAAAAAAACTTTTTAACTTGAATGATTTCAATTTTTAGTGTTGTCTAATTCTATTAATGTAATTTTATTTTTGGTTTTTATTTAATTCATTTTCTATATCTTTGGTTGAATAAATTTAAACTTTCTATGCATAGTTTATTTTGTCTTAGTATAGTAGATTGTGTTAGGTGGTGATTTTTTAGCGGTCATTGGAATGTGTGTGGAATAAGTGTACATTTTATAGATTTCTAAGGGGGAGAATTCTCAATTTTGATTTTCTTTCGTTATTTTTGAATATTTTGTGAATTTTCAATCACGTAGGAGTGGCTTCTATTTCTTCCTCTAACCAGGGGTTATTGATAACCTGATTGAGGAGTGTTTAACTTGTCATTAAATAGGAATATTTGAGGAATGGTATTTAAAATTATTATAACATTTTAAAAGATGATCCTACCCTAACCACATCGCTCTCTTTATCCACTTGGATTCAAACTTAATTTTGATTGTGTTCTTTATTTTTAAAATCATTCAATTTCAAAAATAACATCTAATTCATTATCTAATTTAATGTGAAAAATTGATTGTTGTGCACTCATCTCTATAGATAGCCCGGGTTACCCACTATATTTCATTTTAACTTAGAATATATTTTTTTCACACCTAGTTATAATGATAGGAGCATGTCAAAAATTGGTTTCACCACCAGGGAGGGAGTGCTAACAATCCCTCTTTTTCTTTTTCTTTATTATTTCTTCTTTCTATATTTTCTCTTTAAAATTTCATGAATAGAACCTCAAACAATAATCATTATCACTATATCATGAAATTTAAATAACCTTGTTGAATATTCTAAGAAGATTTAATTTGCATTCTAAATTTGAGTAAATTTCTCTTTCAGACTAGAGTGAAACTTCAAATGTTCTCTCTGATCCTTTAATCATGGTTGTAAATGAGTACCAAACCCTTAGATACATATGTGCGCCACAATTCCTTAATTAAAATAATCAACCTTTCATTCTGAAGTCACAAAATTATTTTTATATGAAACCTAACATGATATTTTTTCTTTAAAAATATCATGGCTTGGAAGTTAAAGACCAAAACATGCATATTAAATAGTTCACCCATGTCATTACTACTTTCATACCCGAAGGAGTTAGTGAGGAGTAGATAAAGTGGAAAGAATTCCTATTTTAATTAGAAGGATAGACCAAATAATGGTTTTATGAACTATAACCGGGATATGTTCAAGATTTGAATGACTAAGTGATATGCTTCTTGAAAGTATTCTTCCCATCCTCTAAAATCATGTACATTAAAAAAAATTATACAATTAGACAGTCATCTAGAGAAACACATTACTAGTACTGGGAAATATTTAAAAAGATATGTTCTAGATTCCCACTTCATGAAATATAGGATAATAATTTTCTTGTCGTATTTTACTTATGTTTATTGGACAATAATAGAAACCTTTGGGATGAATCATCTGGAGGCACATTAAAAGAAAGCTTTGGGATGCATCATTTCTGAGACATGTGGCCTTAAAACAAGTAGGTGTCCAAGAAGCACAAAATTATGTGTATGGTTTATTCTCATCCCCATATCATTTCACTGACCAGTGTGCTGAAATATTGGTAATGGAAACATGTTAGGAAGGATTTCAATTTTGGTAGTACCAATAAAATCAAGGATGGTGAGAGTGTAACCAAGTCCAATATGGATATGGATCTTAGTAGGATCTATCTAGAACTTCATTTCAAAACTATTTCCAAAACCCACTGCCATTTCAAAAAAAAATAATCCTATAAAAATTGTCATACAAAAAACCACCCACTTCTCTAGAGAATATATCACTAATCATCCCCTACCACACAACCTTCTGCAGAATAGCTATAATTCATGTTTGACGTCCTAGAGGATAATGTTTATAAGTTGGAAATCATGGGGTGAAGTTTTTTCAAATCATGTCCAAAAACCCTATAAAACAGCCTTATCAAAAAATATCTAACAAAAAAATAATTCCATCATAATAATAATAAGAATTGGAAAATGACTCTCACCACCAGTATCCCATGAACCTAAAAAAGACCACCTAATCTGAGACAGAATAATGTTTGGAATGTAGAAAATTCTATGAAAATGAACAAAGAATAAGAATGGAATGTGGAAGATTTGAAGGATAGTATGGGGAGGAACAGATAATAAATATCATTGTAAATGAAAAATAGGAAAATAGTTACTAACCCCCACAATTTCCATCATTTAAGATTGAATCAATGATATTGCAAGAATAATCACTTCAAAAATAAATTTTGGCCACATTTAAAAAAGTGGAAACAAATATCCCTCATCTGGAATAACCCAAAAAATATAAATTATGGAAAAAATTTAAAGGATATTTTCAAAAACAATATAATACATTAATGCAATTAAAGTATCAAGTCATTAATAATTTTATTAGCCCTTATTAGACAATAGTTTCCAACCAAATGTTTATATCTAGGGATGTCTTCCATTTGATGCACCATTGTTTGTTTAAATTTATATAATGTTTTATGTGATATAGGTTCTCCAATTAATGTATTTTATAACTCATTATACGCTTCTTTATAGATGGGAGACTTGAATCCCACAAGGTTAGTAATCCATATTGCAAATAGATCCACAATTTTCCCAGTAGGAGTAATGGAGGATGTTCTCATAATAGTAAAAGATCGCTTATTCCGAGTTGAATTCTATGTGATGAATATGGAATAAGATATGATCCTACAATACTCGCCCATCATTTTGGGGTTACCTTTCTTGAAGATGGCCAAACCCATCTTCAATGTCCGTGAAGGGACACTAACCATGGTGTTTGGAGATAGTATTGTCCTCTTCAATATTTTTGAACACATGAGGCACCCATCAAGTGATAACTCACTCTTTTCACTCTTTAATGAAGTTGGTAATGAGAATATTGAATAATCAGGTATGTTCCAGTAATTCTCATACATATTAGATACTTTTCCCATTGAAAATATCACTGAACAAGTGGATTCTCAAAATAATGAGCATTATGATTTCATGTGGGTAGAATAGGTAAAATATGATTTCATTAATTATTTGTTAAATTATGAGAATTACTATATGGTTTCTTTTGTGAAGGAGGTCCAACATTTCTAAGTGGGTATTTTCATTTTAGCTTTATCCCTTGATAATCCCCCTGATCTAGATTTAAAACCTCTCCCCACTGATTTAAAATATGTGTAAATTAGGGAAGGAGATAAATTACCAGTTACAATTACTAATAATCTATCTAAAATGCAATAAAAATATTTGGTTAAAATTTTGAGAGAGAATTTACAAGAAATATAGTGGATCTTAGGTGATATCGAAGGAATAAACCCAAAAAATGTTCTCACATAGAATTATTCTCGAGGTTGATTCCCAACCTTTCAAACAACCCCAAAGGAGGATGAATCCCACCATAATGAAGGTTATAAAGAATTAGATTGAGAAAATACTAGAATATGGGATCATCTATTCCATATTACATTAACAATGGGATATCCCCATTCATGTTGTTCAGAAAAACTACCCTAACCACTATAGGGAATTAAAAAATGAATTAATCCTATTTAGAATTTTGAATTGCTAGAAAGTGTGTATCCAATTTAGAAAGTTGAATTAGGACTCTTAGAAATATCATATCCCCATACCATTCATTGAATTTATGTTATATATATTGGTGGGGAGAACTCATTTTTTCATGGATTTTTTTGGGTATTTGCAGGTACCTATTTCTCACATTAATCATGGTAATACAACCTTTAATTGTCCCTTTGGAATTTTTTCATATAAAAGGATTAAAACTATAGTATTTAATCCTACATATACATTTTAGAGGTCCACATTAATTATTTTTTGGATTACATTGATTATTTCTTGGAGGTTTTCTTGGATGATTTCATAGTTTATGAAAATTCTTTTGAGTATTTTTTGAAAAATCGTGAAATTGTTTTGAAAACCGACATTTAAAAGAATCTTGTTTTAAATTTTGAAAAGTCTAATTTGATGGTAGGGAGAGGAATTTTCTAGGGGAATTTAATTTCAAAAAAATTTATTTAAGTGGATAAAAAAATTCAAGTTATAAATTAATTTCTTTATCCAACTAGTGTGAAACATGTATGTTCATTTTTTAGACATGGAGGACTCTATAAGTGGTTAATCAAAGATTTCATAAATATTCCTCTCCCTATCTCTAGACTTCATTAGAAAGATGATGATTTTGATTTCAATGGTGTGTTTATGGAATCCTTTGATGAGTAAAAGAGGATATTTATTACACCACAAGTGATGTATCCAAAAAATTGGGAAGAATAATTTTAGATACATTGTGATTCTTCCTACCAAGTAGTCGGTGCAGTCCTTTCTCAGCGAATTGCAGATAGGAAACAAGTCATTAACTATGTATCAAGAACCTTACATTCAGATCAACTCAACTATACCACTATTTAAAAAAAATTAACAATTTTTTCCTTTAGAATGATTTATATCATATCTAATTGGAACTAAAGTCATTGTGTTTTCTGATCATGCAGCTCTTATGTACATGATAAAGAAGGATGAAGATAAACTGAGGCTAGTGAGATAGATTTTACTACAATAGGAGATCAAAATATAACTAAAAGACAATAATTTATCTTAGATCCATGTGGCTGATAACTTTAGTAGACTACCCAACACGGTTCAAGATGTAATTCTAGACAAAGAGCCAATGAATGATCAGCTTCCAGGAGAGTAGTTGTAATTGATTAAAGGATAATTTCCTTGATATGATGACACAGTTAATTATATGATATAATTTCAGTTCATATATCATTATAATTATCACCAACTTCAAAAAATTAAATCTTAAAATAGAAATTACATTTTGGATGGTCCATTTATTTGGAATATTTGTAATGGCCAAGTGATAAGATGATGTTTACCCAAAAGTGAAATTGTTTCTGTATTTTATTTTTTCTGCACATTATATTTTTTATGAAACTTAGGACTTCAAAGGATGGAAATTAAGGTCTTAGAATCAGGGCTTTATTATCCCACTCTTTTAAAATATCCTCACGAATTGTTTAAATGGTGTAAAATATTATATTTCTTGAAAAATTTCAATGAAACAAGAAATTATCTAAAAGGAACTGAATTTTTGTGAAATTTTTAATGTTTAGGGGATTTATTTTAGGGGCCACATCCAAATTTCATTTTAATATTCATATATATTTCTTTCAGTCGATAATGATTCGAAATGGGTGGAAACAAAATCCTCTAAGATTTAAGATTCTAAAGTTGTTTTATATTTTGTTAGGGATAAAATATTTTGTAGGATTGAAGTTCCTATATCCATCATCAATGATCATGGAAATCACTTTTATAATATGCTAATGGGTAATTTATTAATGAATTATGGGGTGCAACATAAAACATAAACTACCTATCATCCATAGAATAATGCCCATGTTGAAGTGTCTAATAGGGAAATCAAATGAATCTTGGAAAGAAATTATAATACAAATAAAAAGTATTAGAGACAAAGGATAAAATACACCTTGTTCGACTATTGGATATCCTATAAAACCAAAATTATAATGAGTCCACATTGGTTGATTTATGGGAAAAGAGTTTATCTTCTAGTGGAATTGGAACAGAAGGTGTATTAGGCTATGAGAAGATAAATTGGGATCTTGAAAGAACTAGGAAAGAAATAAGATTTTATTTTCATGAATTTTAATAAATTAGAAGATAATATTTTTAAAATTATAGTATTTACAAAGATGTAACAAGAGTTGCTCAGGACAAGCTGATTCAACCAAAATAATATCATCTTGGAGACAGAGTGGTTTTTTTAACTCAAGACTGAAGATGATACCAAGTAAAAATCATTCTATATGGAAAGGTTCTTTTATAATAACTCATGTATATCCTTTCAATGTTTTTTAGATTTTGAAGTAAATATAGTAGGATTCATCGATTTTTAATGGACACTGACTGAAGAAATGCTAAGGTACAATTCCATTAGAACCAATGGAGGAGATCAAACTCCATCATCCTATTTATCAATAAAATTAATCAATTTGAACCTCGCCTTTCCAGTTTATTGATTATTGTGATTAATTTTCAAATATTCATACATGTTACATCCCTTTTAATTAATTGAGTAAAATACCTCATTTAAGTGTGGGGAGGGAACCATTTTGTTTAGGATTTTCATTTATTTTTTGTTTTTCAATTTTTCAAAAACAAATTGTGTTTTTCAAATTTTTGTGTGTTTCTTTTAATTTTTTGAGTGGTTTTAAATATTTTGAGATGATATTATTATCATTACATTTTAGAAATCCCAATTCAATGGGTGAAATAATTTCTTCCTCAAAACTAAGCTTAAATGAAAGCTGAAAATGACTATATTTCTAGTTCAAATTTTGTGGAATTTCATGAAAATTACTATGAATTTTTAATCTCATACCATATATCACTATATTTATCGTGGAAATCAATTTCATTTGAGGCTTATGAACCATTGTTTCATATAATTTTCATTCACCTCACTTCCTGAGCGAACATTACCATGCTTTCTTTGACCATAATTTTATTTATTATTTTCAAAACTTTAGGGTTTGAGGTACTTGTGTTTGAAATAATTGAGGAAAATATTTGGTTTTAAATCCCCCTTTTAAAATGTATATTTTTTATTATAGCATTCCTTTTACATTTAATCCTCTTATCCCTTATAATCCATGAAAAATATCTCAGGATAGCCACATTATGATCTAATTTTCTCTATCTAACCTTCTCTAGAAGTAAAATCGAATGATCTAGTTGAACATAATTTTGGGGGAAGTTATCATGTGATGTTCTACGTCATTTGGTGATACATTTGGTGGAAAATTAATTTATTAAAATATGTTTTATCTTCTGAAAAAAAATTATGTTGAAATTATTTCCTTTTTTTGAGCTTTTTTTATAAGAGAAGTTATGAATTTCTAGATATTCTGATAGAGAAAGTTAGTTGTCCCTATCTAGAGCTTTCATGAAAAATTATGTTTGAGAGGACTGAAATGTTTTTAATAAAATTCTAAATTGTGTGTACTCATATTGAGTTTTCATGATGATGGATCTTATTTTCTACTAATGGGGGAGGAGGAGGCCATACTTGATTGAAAATTAGAATCTTGCAATTTTTCTTCAAAAAGAGGAAAGCCCAACTAATTCTGCCCCAGAATTACTAACATAAAAATCATACCAACTCAAATACACAAGAAAAAACCTAAAATAACTCATGAAAAACACATATCCTTGACTCAAATTGGGTGGATATTTTGGAATTTATCAAGCCTATAGTGACCCTTGCATTATATTGGATGATAAAATATTTAATGAAACATTACATTTATAAGATGAGAGAAAATTCATGTCTAGTGTGTATATTTTGTTCATTGGAAGGATAAATGAAGTATAAATATATTAAATGGTATTAATTGAGGACTTAAAAAATGGATATTGATAAGGCAGGACATATTGTTTTTATTCATGTGGAATTGGTTGATCTCATGGGTATGTGTTTTAAATTTTCATTGATTTGATTTTGATGCTTACTAGTCCAAGAGTCCAAGTGCTATGTTTTGTGGATTTAATAGAGATACTATTTTCATAATTAATCATATGGTTTTTAATAATTTAATCCCTTCCGTTTAATAAATATCCACTGATTTTCATCATTTTAGTTTTTTTAGTGACTATTGGGCTTAATTGTGAAAATTTATTAATTCTGGAAATTTAATACTTTTCTGGATATTTTATTTTTTAGTTATAATTTTAGAAATTTGATAAAAACTAATTGATTGAATTTATTTAATATTCCTTTATTTATGTGATTCAAATATTTCTTCTAAACAAAGATTTAATTCTAAACACACTAGTCCAAAATTATCAATCAAGTGAATACTAAATTTGTGTAAATTTCTCTTACTGACTAGAGTGAAACATCAAGTGTTAAATCTAATCCTTTCATCTTGGTTGTAAATGATAACCAATTCCTTAAAAACCTATGTTCACAAAAATTCGTTAATCAAGTCAGTCAACATTCCATGACAGAGTCACAAAATTATTTTAAGATGAAACCTAACATGGTCATTTTTCTTCCAAATTTAATGGATTTAATGTTAAAGACCCAAACCAGAATATTAAATAGTTCACGCATGTACGAACTACTTTTATACCCTAAAGAGTTGATGAGTAGAAAGAAAAGTGTAATTCACTCCTATTTTCATTAGAATAAACTACCAAAGAATGGATTAATGGTCTACAACCAGGAGGTGCGCGTGATTGGAATTATATAGTGAGATGATTCAGAAAAATAATCATCCTCGCCTATAAAAACATGGCCATTAGAATGGAAATCTATCACATCAGTCCATCATCTGGAGAAACCCTTTACTAGTACTGTGAAATATTTTAAAAATATATCTGACATCTTCCAACATCAAGAAATATAAAAGAATAACATTCTTGTCTTCTACTACCATGGATTACTAGATAGTGACAGAAACCTCCAGGATGCATCACCTAGAGGCACATTGATTAAAAAGTCACCAGAAAAAGCCAAGGGCCTGATTGAGAATATTTCCCAGAACTCAAAATAGTTTGGTATAATAGGTACCGGAACAAGAGGTATTAATGATGTATGAACTATAAATCCATCACCTTAACTATAATATAGGCTTGAATATCTAACCAGTTTGGTGCGACATATTGCCTTGAAACAGGTGGGTGACCAAGAAGCACAAAATAAGTTATATAATTTATGCTCATTGGTAGGTCATTTCACTGACTAGTGTGATAAAATATAAGGAATTGAAAATAGTGTGGAAGGATTTAAAGTAATTATTTACTAGAAAAATAGTGGATAGAGAGATCATAACCAAGTCCAATGTGGATATGGAAATTAGAAAAATAAAGATAGACCCTCATTTTGAAACTACTTATAAAACCCACCAACACTTCAACAAAAGTAATCACCTAAAGAAACTTTATACCACCAACCACACACTTTTCCAAAGGCCTTGTCATTAAACATCGAATAGAACACATCCTTTGGTGAAATAGATATAGTCCATGTTTGAGGGCCTAGAGGATAAGGTTGATAAGTTCGCAAACATAGGGGGAAGTCTTGTTAGAATCCTAATAAAAACCCCCAAGAAAACATCCTTTTTATAAAATCCCTAAACTAAATAAATAATTTCATCATTATAATAGTAAGAAGGGGTAAATTAATATCACCCCCATAATCCCATGAACATAAAACAAGACCACCTGATTATAGGGAGAATAAAGTTAGGGATAATGGAAATTCTTTGAAAATTAACCAATAATAAAAATGGAAAGTGGAGGAGGAGATGGATATGATCAGGATGAAGAGGAAACAAAACATAATTTAAAAGTAAATAAAGTGATAAGAAATACTAACCCCCACCATTTCTGTCAAGTAAAATTGAATCAAATATATTTCAGGAAGAAGCACATCAAAAATAAATTCTTTCTACCATTCAGAAAGTGGAAATAAAAATCCTTCTACTTGAATCTGTCGAAAAATCTGATGAATGAAAAAAAAATTAAAGGATGTTTTTAAAAATAAGAGAAGAATTATAGGTAATTAAAGTATAAACTTAATGATCATTTTCTCATCCATTATCATAACATAGTTTCCAACAAAAATTTATGATCCATAGATGCTTTCAATTCCATGCACCATGGGTTGTTTAAAATTATAATGATTTAGGTTATTTAGGTTATTTAATTAAAGTGTTCTCTCACTCATTATACACTTTTATACATATGAGATACTTGAATCCTAGAATATTAGTAACCCTTCTTGCTAACAAGTCCACAATTTTCCTACCAAGAGTTATGAAGGATGTTCTAGGAAAAGTCAATGATCTATTATTCATAGTTTACTTCTATGTGCTGAATATGGAAGATGATAAGATCCCATCACACTCACCCACCATTTTGGGAATACCAATCTTAAATATACCCAAAAACATTATGAATGTCACTCACCATGGAGTTTGGAGATATTATTTTCCTCTTCAATATTCTTGAACCCATGATGAACCCATATGATGATTACTCACTCTTTGCACTCTCCCAAGAATTTAGTATTGAGACAATTGATTAATTGGGTATTTCCAATGAATTATTATCCTTATTAGTGAATTTTTCCATTGAAAATATCACTAAACATGTGGATGACCAAAAAACTAAGGATTATGATTTCCTGTGGGAAGAAGAGGTAAAATGAGATTACATTGATGATTTTTAAATGATGAGGATGATGATATAGTTTCTTTTTTGCAGTGGTATATCCTTTGAAAGTGGGGAATGTTATTTTAGTTTCATAACTCGAGAATCCCCTTGATCTATATATAAAACCCATATTTATTTGAAATATGTGTACCTTAGGGATGGAGATAAATTACCAATGATAATTACTAATAATATATCTAAAACCCAAAAAAAAATTGAATGATATTTTTAGAGATAAATTCCAATCAATTTGGTGGATATTATGTCATATCCTAGGAATAAACCCAACATGTATTATCACATAAAATTATTATTGAGGGATATTCCCAGCATGTTAGATATCCCTAATGGAGGCTGAATCTGACCTTGATAGTGGTAATGAAGAATGATATAGATAAAATCTTAGAATATGGGATCATCTATCCCATAAAATATTCAAAATGGGATATCCCCATTCATGTAGTCCCAAAAACTAGCCTAACCACTATGGGGAATGCAAATAATGAATTAATACCATTGAGAATTTACAATAGCTTGACAGTGTGCAATGAATTTAGGAAGTTGAATGAGGTAATAGAAAATTATCATTTCCCCATCCCTTTCATTGACTATATGTTTTATATACTGGTATGGAGAACACATTATTTTATTTGGGATGGATTTTTTGGGTATTTTCAGGTACCTATTGCTTCTGTGGATCTAGAGAATATAAACTTTACTTATCACTTTGGTAATTTTTCATATAAAAGGATTAAAATTGGATTATATAATGATCCATATATATTTAAAAGGTCCTGGGTATGTATTTTTTCAGATAATATTAAAGATTTATTAGAGGTTTTATTGAAAAATTTCATAGTTTATGGAAATTGTTTTGACCATTGTTTGAAAAATGTTGAAAATGTTTTGAAAACCAGTATAGAAAAGAATCTTGAATTAAATTTTGAAAATATTAATTTCATGGTTGATAGTGGAATTGTACAACGTAATGTCATTTCAATTAATGGAATTTAATTGGATAAATTAAAAATTGGAGTGATAAATTCATTACCTTATCCATCTTGGGTGAAACAAGTTTGATCATTTTTAAGACATGGATGATTTTACAAGTGGTTTATGAAAGATTTCAGAAATATTACTATCCCTATCTCAAGATTTATTTATAAATATGATGATTTTTATTTCAATGGTATGTGTATGGAATGCTTTGATGAATTAACGATCTTATTGATTACACCACGAGTGATGTAGCCACCAAATTCGGAATAATCATTTGAGATACATTGTGATGATTCCAACAGCATAGTTAGTGTTGTCCTTCCACAGTGAATTTTAGAATAGACACAAGTCATTGAAATTTCCTCAAGAACTATAGATGTATCTCAATTCAACTATTAAACCATTGAAAAAAAAATTTTAGCAGTTATTTTTTGTTGTAGAAAGATTTAGATCATATCATCCTGGAACTAAAGTCATTGTGTTTTTTTTATCATGTTTCTCTTAAGTATTTGATAAATAAGGATAAATATAATCCATGGATAGTGAGATGTATGATACTACTAAAGGATATAAACATCAAAATAAAAGACCAAAAGGTATCTGAGATTCAAGTGGTTGATCACTTAAGTAGACTACCCAACACTGCTGAAGCTGAAAATCCATACAGAGAGACACTAAATGATCACCTTCTAGGAGAGTAGTGGTATTTTATAGAAGTATAAGTGCCTTAGTATGATGAAATGGTCAATTATATGCTAACATATAATTTCCCATATCCTTATATTTCTATAATAATTCAAAAAATCTAATATGAATATAGATATTACATTTGGGATGATCCATTTATTTGTAATATTTCCGCTAACCAAGTGATAAGAAGATGTCTTCCTAAAAGTGAAATTGGTTCTATCTTTGAATTTTTCCACAATTAAGATACTAGAGACCACTTTGAACTTCAAATGATAGCGAAGAAAGTATTACAATATGGGATTTATTATCCTACACTTTATAAATATTCTCAAAAAAATTCAAAAGGTGTAAAAATGTCATTTTTCTTGAAATATTTCAAAGAAACAAGAAATTCCACAAATGGAACTAAATTTTTGTACAATTTTCGAATTTTGGGTGATATATTAAATGGGAACTTCCTACTATCATATTGAAATTCATATATCTTGCATGCAGTTGATTATGTTCCAAAATAGCAGGAATCAAAATCCTTGAGGACTGGTGATGCTAAAGTTGTTTGTGATTTTATTTTTTCTAACATATTTTGTAGGTTTGGAGTTTCTAGATCCATCATCAATGATAGGAGGACTCACTCTTTCAATATTATAATATAGTATTTACTTAATAACTATAGGGTGCATCAGAAAACATAAAATCCATGTCATCAATATAATAATGGGCATGTTGAAGTTCCAATACGGAAATCAAAGGAATCATGGAAATGAATGTTAATCAAAACATGAAGGATTAGAGCCAAAGGATAGAAGACAAATTATGATACTATTGGACATCCAACATAATACCGATTAGAATGAGTCCATATATATTGATTTATGGTAAAATCATTCATCTTCTAGTGGAATTGGAATATGAGGTTCATTATGTGATCCTCTCTGGAGAAAACCTAGGTTACCAACTATCTTTCATTTTAACTTAGTATATATATATTTTTGTCATACCACAGGATGGTCACATGTCATTCTTTAAAGAGAAATAAAAAATGAAAACCAAGGACAATGATGAGATCATCAAGATTATATAAATAACCAAATAGGTATGAATTTGGTCTTTTATGTGTTCCTCGCAATCTTTTTCCTTAAAAAACTCAATTCTTATAAAATGATATTCACATATGATGAACATATATTTGTTTGTGAAATATAATAATCAGAAACTAGAAAATAAATAATATTCAATTAAATTATTATTTTACTATCATGTTATAGAAAAAAGAAACATTTACAAATTTTCCAAACATCTTCTCAGCATGATTTTGTTATTTTTTTAATTTTTATAACATGAAAGGTACAAGGTTTCAAATGAAATTAGATTAAATAAATGAATTGGATTATTTTCTTAACAGAAAAATATTATAATATTATAAAATTTATGTGTTTCCTTATACAATCATGATAAATTTATTATTTAATTATAAATTTCCTAACACTGGATGAACGTGGAGATAAAGGCTTCACATTCTACAAGAAATTTATATCATATATTTTTTTTATTACCCTATTGTTTTTTTCATGGTATTTAATTAAAATATAAATATTTTTTGTTGATAAAACTTTTTCCTTCTGAAATAATATGTTAATTGTATTTTTATTTTCCATTGAGGGGTTTTCCACTATAAACGATCATTTTATTCTGGCCTCATATTTGTATTCTTTGCAGAACATAATCATGAGCCCATCCATGGGTGTCCAATTATTTCTCCAACCCCTACCATATTAAATTTCTTCTCTTATCCTTATTGGTTGAGTTTTATTTTGGATTCATGATTCTATAATGGGGGAAAACTAAAGGATTCGTGGGTTTAGGAACATATTTGTGATGTTGTGATGACTTTCAGGAATAGATTCAAGAATGGTGTATGATGATGTATAAGATAATAATGGTGGGATTTAAATTATCTATTATATGTGAAATGGATGCCCCATGGGAATTAGATCTAATCATCATTGGTTTCGTGATTAGAGATAGTGGCTGCAGCTTTTTTTATAAATTTCCATGCACTATAGGCTCACAATTCGCAACTAAACATAATTTAAACCTCTAGGCTACACACTTTGTATTCTATGAGTTATGATTCTAGGGTTTCACACTTTTATAAATCTCACACTTATGTGACTCCAAGTTTCACATCATTTATCACGAAACTACTTACCTTATCGTGTAACAGTATACATGATGAGATAGTGAGTTGGACCCACATGACATGTACACATTATACCCAATATATAAATAAATTTGGGTGAATGAATATGTACAAGATATACACAACAATAAATCTAGTGGGTTCACACTATAAGTATTTTATGAAGACACTGTTTACAAATAGGTAATAATCATTGTTCACTTTCTAGTGAAATTCTATACTTCCTGAAGATGTTGTGTACTAATTTTAAGGTTAATCAAAATGTAAATATTGTAAACAACCACTTATCTAAGGATCCCTACATGTCATGTACCCCACTACACATGATGGTTAATTTTTCTAGATACATATTAATTCATGGTAATACATGACAAGCTTTTCTCAAGATCCATTCACACAATGTACACTACTGGACACACTGTGTACTATGATATTATGAGTGTTCGTCCTGATTTCTTACCAGCATTCCATTTTGGATATACAATTAATCCATTTTAAATATATTCCATTAATATCACCAAGGAATGATTTTCTCAGAAATTGGAGTATATTTACATTAAAATTCATCTAGTTATAGGGTCTTAAATGTTTTTTCAATGATAGATATCTAGGGATATATTAAGAGTTGAAAATGATTTTTGTACTCCTTGGGTTTTTAGGAAATGTTCCACTACATATGGGTTTTATAAACTCCCCTAATTACATATACATGATAGAAAATGGTCCTCCCTATATGAAATATTGAGTTGAGGTACTCCCTTTTATATCGGGGTAGGGAACCCCATTAGTAAAGATAGTAATACGTATAATTAATCATGTGGTTCTCTATCATGGATTCAGTACACACTAGTATATCATGTTTTGGTCCTATACAAGGGCCTCATACACCCTTAATTGATATTCATACTCCTCAATGAGATGTTGTCCCCCATTATTGATGTTGAGAAGTTAGTTTGAAGTTTAAAAATTTATTCTTCTTAGGTTTTGATAATCCTGGTAAATCAAGTCATTAGTTGGTGGATACTTGATAGATAATATATATGGAAAAACAACTTAATTTACATTGGTTATCTAATTTACATTAAATAATATTTTGTTTCTTTGTGTTGATATCACTCCCTTTTTTGTATTCTTATAGTGGTTTTGGGGAATCCTATTGGTTATTTTTATACCCACAGCTACATAGGATTTATTCCCATTTTTTGTCTAGGTGAGGACTTGCAGGAGTTTGTGGAGCTGGTTCTTAGTGGATAAAGGAGGATCTAATTGTCGTTGGTGTTAGTGTCAGTGTTGACTTGATGATGTTTTTTTCTGTACCCCAGTTCAAGGTTTCACTTTATAATTGGATATTGGGATTATTTTTCAGAATTGATAATTTATTTTGAATTCTATATAATTTTTTGGATATTTACAAGCATGATGTACTCCAGTTCACTCTGTTATATAACTTCATGTGCTGCTATATATTTTTCATAAAGAAGTATGAATGTTTATAGGTTTATAGGTTAAGGCCTACCATATATGTGATTTGTCTTCTTAGTATCTATAACCAGCCACAAGTCTATTATATGGGGTCTAGGTGACGCACCCTCGACCAACTGAACACCCAGGTCAGGTCCTTATGAATCAAGTCATTTTAGAATGGTGAAAAAGTAGTTTTGAGTCTTAGGATTCGAGATTAAAGTAAGTGGACTTGTAAATATTGGTTTTTGAAAGTTAAGCCACAAATGTATCAGGTTATTAGATTAGAGAGAATAACATAAAACCTAGTGATTTTTGTGGGATGTTAGTATAATCTTTTACTATGACTCTGATAATTTATTAATCAACTCATAACTCTGAGCCATCAGTTGTATAATTTGATAGGATAGTATACGAATCATGTGGTGTGTTAGTTTTGTACTCATCCAAGATTTTCTTAAGTTACGTATTCAAGAAATGATTTAATAATATTGGGTTCATATTTTCAAATATAGTATGGAAATCCATTGATAGACCACTCAGCTATAGATTTTGGTACATTTTAAGCTTATTTCATAGATTTAGTCTTGAGATGTCGATGTGCTAAGATGTGATGATTCTGTTTTGGAACTTGAATGGGAGGAGTTCCCCCAAAGTGGTAGAGCTTAGATTTGGTGCCCCAAAATTTTATTATAGATAATACCATACAAAAATATAGATGTTATTATCCCTAGTGTTGGACAAGAATAGTCCCAAGCTAAGAGAACTTCATTAGTTTCAAAGGCATGCAACTTTGAGGTTTTTGAGGAGAACCATTCCCTCAGGTAGTAGAGGATGAGATGGAGTCTGTTCTTTGTATCTTCCATATGAAATTAAAACCAATGGATCATATGGTAGTTATTTCTACAAGAATTACCTATATCACAGTGTGTCATTGGTAGTCATTGATTTTTTACACACCCGGTGTAGCTACCCTATATTGGATGGAGTTCAAGTGCTTATTTATGGATGAGTGTTACCATGTAAAAATAAGTATGTTATAGGTCCATGAAATATTAAACCTCCTAGAGAGAAGTATGTTTGTCTCTTAATATGTTGTGAGGTTGAAATGCCCATTTAGGTATTTTTGAGAGTATATTCACAATGGATACCTCCAATTATAGATGATTGGTCATGGATTTTGGTGGGAGATTTGTGTTGAGACTATGACTTTTCCCATTTTCACCTATGTGAGGGTATTAGAGTGTGCCCTTGTAATCATTTATTTTCTCTATGAGACATGGTTAGGGACCAAATAAAGATACACTCCTCCTAAGAAAGATACATCCATAACATCTAGACAATTTAAAGAACTAGGATCTCATTGGAAGAGGAAATGAGATTCATGACCCCATAATAAAGGATCAATTAATGAGGGATCCCACCGAGGGTCCAACTAATTGTCATGGACGAATTGTTATGCCTACATTGGGTGCGTACCTAAGACTATATATTGTTTTACTTGATTAAGTCGATTTTTAAGGGGATTGAAAAGTTTATAGACCTCCCTAAAAAAGGTATCACACTAAACAGTGATCTCCCTACTGTGTTTAGGGTATCCCTTCTTGAGAAACTCTAGGAAGAGGATTATCCATAGGTGGATGATTCTTTGATCACCCACCATAATCTCTAGGAATACTAAAAGACAATAATGGTGGATTTCATGGTAGGGGATATATATAAGTGATGGGGGATTTAAAATGGTCGAATCGGACAAGGTTTGATGTGAAATTGTTTTCCACTACCTTAAAACACATACTCAACAATATGGGTTCATGTCCTTTGTTTTTTACAATATATTTTAGTTAGGGGTTAGAGAACCTCATAGATCCCTTGGGTCAACAACCTTGGATAAATTTACCTAGTTTTTTTGATCATCCAATCTCATATCTTCAATCAGTGTGAGGTAAATCTTGATAGATATATGTGTTATTGGGGCCTCATCCTAGTGGAGATGATACCATTATTACATTTTACTTAACAAGGAATGGTTATTTGAAATCTATTCCTCGGTAAATTTCTATTGATGTAGATTTTTATTCAATTGATAATATGGGTTAAGGTTCACCTTCACTAGTGAATGGGGCCCTAATGTGAGATGATCAAGGCCAAAACTCAGCATATTGTTGTCAATTAACCATCGGTTTTCATGACAAAAACTTTGTTCCATTAATTATACTAGGTGTAGATTCTCATAGTAGTGGTGGAGTATGTGATACATTTCCCAAATGAAGTTATTTGGTTTCCCCTTCATCGGGCAGTTAATATTTATATCACTTTTCACCTCAAAACCACATTGATATCCTTAAACATTTATTGGATGGCCCAACCTGATCTCTTGGAACTGAAAGTGTTGTTATAAGAACTTTTAGGAAAAGGTTTTTTTAAACCCAATGTGTCTCCCTAGGTAGCTCCTACTCTATTTTATAAGTGGTTATATTAAACATTAAGGATTTTTTTTGAATGTTTCTGCTTGAATTAGATGATATTTAAGAAAAAATACACTCGTATGAGAATCAATGATCTCTTCGATCAAATAAAAGATGGAATTTGGTTTATGAAGATCAATATTGAGTATTATTTCTACTATATTATGATTCTTGTTGAGGAAATTAAAATATAGAGTTCTAATTTTTCAATAGTTAATATAAGTTTTTAGTGATGTCATTAAGCATAATGAATGCCCTAGTAGCATTCATGGGACTCATGAATTGAATTTTCCATATCTATTCATGGAGTTTTTCATTGAATACATCCTGATATATTCCTGTAAAAAGTCGGAGAATGTCAAGCATATAAGGATTATCCATTACTTACTTCCAGAGAGTCATCTATATTAAAATATCTCAAAGTCCAAGTGATAAATTTTCAATGTTTATTTCCCTAGGAAGATCGTTTATCAGGGTATTTTTTTAGTTTATCTAATGTAGATTGAGGAAATGATGGATTGGGATCCACCCAATATAGTATTTTAGGTGTACAGTTGATTGTATAACTTGGTATATGACCAACACTGATAGGGGTGAATATGTGTAAGTGAATTATTATTAATTAAATCTATTCTCTCTTATTTAGATTTTCACTTATTTAGTGAATGGATCTACTTCTCTTTCTCTACATTGGTTTTCATGCATGTATTATAAATACGGAAACACACAACAAAGTCACACTAGGTTGTATTAAAAATGTTCACCTCCAATATGAATGACTACACCCCCCCCCCATTTTAGAGTGGTAGTTATCTCCTCACACAAAACTCTTATTATATTATCCTAAAATGATTGGGCAGGGGTATATCCTTGGGACTATATTCCTATAATGATAAGATAAAATGAAATCACTGACATTATATTACTCTAATATATAATAATACTTTCACCTCCTTGAATTAAGAACAATACTATAGGCTCATGTCCCCTTAGACTATGTAGATATAATCTTCCTCCCCAAACATCATCCATCAAAGGGGTTTTGTAAAACTTTATTAGACATTATGATATTAGTATATCATAGTCTAGGAACCTAAATTGGATCTTATGATATGTGGATATCATAAGTAAATCTTCTCATTTTATATGCTTTGGCTGGAATGGCAACCAACTATAGAAAATATGGTCTCTTACTCTTATTATTCTTCAATGCATAGGATCAAACCTAGAAGCATCATTGGAACTATTTGATCTTTTACATAAAAATTATACAATATGATCATAAGTTAGGATCTAAAACTTTTATACACAAGGTCTATAATAGAATGCAATATCATCTCCTTATATTTCCTTCTACGACTCAATGGTTTTTTCTAATAATAGCAGTGTTGAACTCACTTTTTTTCTCTTCTTCTTATTCTGTATTTTTAAATTAACAATCATTTAAGAATATTTATATACTAAAATATTTAAATATTATTTGATTTATAAAAATTTATATCAACCATAATAATTATTTAATACTAATCAAATATTTCATCTTTTAATCATAAAAATACTTGTCATTATATTTCCAATGATCTACCTCAATTAACATTTCACTTATACTTATAACACAATTCTACTTTAAAGAAACTTCTTAATAATTTATGTCTATATAAGAACACATGAAGAATCTAATTAATGGTGTTGATTTAACTATTATGGTGTGAAGTTATCCCAAAATATTATCGTCATCACAGACTATGGTGTGGTCTTCAGCTTTCGACATATCCACTTCTCAAATTATAGAACTAGCTTCAGTTGGTATTTATCATTCTCTTCACAACAACACAATTTATTGATTATTAATTCACTGAAATTATCTTATTGAATCATTAATTGACAATAAGAATAATTATATTTATACTTTTAAGAATATTATAGTATCATCAACGTTTAATCTTATTCAGAATAGTTTTTTATAGAAAAGTCAATAATTTTTTCAATAGATTTACTCTTAAAAACATGAATGAATCATATGAAATCACATATCTGACATTTTTTAACACTGTTTGGATCTTTTAAACCATTATGTTTCTCACTACCTTCAAATTAAATCTTATATTTTTTGGTAAATTAATCTTATAAACACTTCGTATGGATTAAAAAAATTCAAATTTAAATTCATTGAGACGTTGATTAGCATTATGAAACTCAAGTTGTCTCCCACACATAGTGATATTTTCACATCTGGTCACCTGTGGTTACTTTTATTTTTCAATGTGATCTCTGACATTTTCTATATTCATTGTTGAATGATTACTCTTATAAAATGGTATTGATGACCCTTATTATTCATATTGATTTTGCTGGATTTTTCCAAAATTTTGTATCTTCTCAAAGAACATATTATGAAATCTTAGAAATAATCATGTTTTCTCAATCCAGAACCCTTTTATTATAGTTTCTAAATAGAGATACTTTTTTGATGACCCATACAAATTCTCATCATAACTCTTACATTCTGAGAATTTTCCAAGATTTAGTTTCCACCTTTAACTCGAAATTCCATAATCATCTCCATTGGTAGAAGCACAAATTAAAGAACTTCAAATCACTTTAAAATTCCTTCAAATTAACTCTAAAATAATTCCAATGTTAAGGCATACAAGAAATACCTAAAAGAGTATTTTAATAATATCTCCCTACCTCAACCAGATTAATGTCCTCAAACATCATTCATGTTTGCTTCCATAAGTTATATCATTATTAAATATTGATAACAATAATAGTGGAACATATTCAAAGTAGAGGGTAGATTGTTTCTAACAATTGTTTCAGTTAGTGTATTCATAGAGACATAATAGGCAGTAGTCTAAACACTGTATAAAACTCAACTCCTCTTCGACTTATTCAAATATTAAAAAACAAATTATTTTCATGAAATACCAAATAATATTACTTAATCTTGTTAAATCTTGTCAATTAGATTCTTAATTTAAGATATAATGTAAATTATTAATCCTTTCTTGGTTTTTTCTAGACTCCAATAGGAATAGAATCATAATATAATTTTTTCAGGAACACAAGAACTTCCACATTCATTTTCTAGTTAATTTATCTTAATAATAACCAATAGTTGAACATGATTTTTTTTATTAGTAATGAAAGTAAATTAGTCAATTCCTCAAAAACCAGGATAAAATATTTTATCCAAACTTTTTAACATGTTGCATATATACAACCTAGCTTGGGAACCTTCAACTCATCAAAAATCTTGTAATGCTTAAAAAACTTCTTATATGTTCTACTTGATATATATTAAAATCATGAAAACCTTATTATTAATTGATAAATAAATATAACAAACAAAGAGTATGTCCAAAAATCTCCCACTTTGGATTTTTTATTAATACCAATATTGAAAATGCTTGCAATATTCTTGTCATTTTATTATTTATCCTCATATTAACAATATACACAAATAAAATTGATATAGGATGGTGTCAATTCACTTGAAAAATGTTACATTGATTAGTTCATGTTGTGCTCTGTATAGAAAATTATAACACCCCCGAATGATAAAGGGTTAGATGACTAAAAGATTTGATTCTGTCAACAAGGTGCACCTTTCATTTCAGGACCCTCCCTAATTAGAACTCTATAGTAATGCATGCTAGGTCGGAAGTACTGATCAGGATGGGTTCCATTCTGGGAAGTTAACCAAGGTGTGTGTGAGTGAGGACAAAGCACACTAGAAAGGACATGTGTTGGCATGTGGGGACTGTCATTAGTCAGATGACCCATTCAGGCATGTGGGTGGTCCGCGGGGTGAGGACCACGTGTCTATGGGGAAACTAGTGGCACTTGGTTGTTCATCACCCAATAGCCATGTTAAGTACGAGGGTCTATGCTACCACCGGGGGCCCAGTTATCACATTCGGTATCATAGGTGGTACCCATCCTTAAGTGTGGTGCACTGCCTGGGTTTAGATATAGGGATTACAAAGAGTACGTTGTGCTATAAATTGGGAGGGATTGTAACACCCTATAATTATAAAGGGTTAAATGACTAAATGATATGACTCATGTCAAAAAGGTTCACCTTCTTTTTTAGGAGCTTACCTGATTATAACTCCATAGTTAAGCATGTTTGGCCTGGAGTAGTGATCAGGATGGGTGACCTCTTGTGAGGTTACCTAGGGTGTGTGAGAGTGAGAACAAAGCACACTGGCAAGGACATGTGTTGGGCTGGGGGGGACTGTCATTAGTCATGTTTTGTTCTGTGGGGACTGTTATTTGTCAGATGACCCGTTCTGACACATTTGTGGGCCCCAGGGTAGAGACCACGTGTCTGTAGGGAAACTAGTGGCACCTGGTGGTTCGTGCCCCGATGACCATGTTAAGGCGGGGGGTCGTGCTATCACCATGGGCCCAGATTTCATATTTGGTATCATAGGTGGCACGCAGCATTAAGTGTGTTGCACTACCTGGGTTAAGATGTAGGGATCACAATGAGGACGTTGTTCTCTAAAGAGGGGATGATTTTAACACCCCAGAATGATAAGGGGTTAAATGACTAAATTATATGACTCATGACAAAATGTTGAACCTTCCTATTTGAGAGCCTACCTAATTAGAACTCCATAGTTAAGTGTGTTACGCCTGGAGTAGTTCTACTGATGGGTGACCTCTTGGGAAGTTACCTAGGGTGTTTGTTGGCTTGTGTGGACTGTCATTAGTTAGATTACCCATTCTAACATGTTTTTGGGCCCCAGGGAGGAAACCACGTGCCTGTAGGGAAACTAGTGGCACCTGGTGGTTCGTGACCCGATGACCATGTTACAGTTGGGGGTCTGCGATACCATTATGCACCCAGATTTCATATTTGGTATTATAGGTGGTACGTAGCCTTAACTGTGTTGCACTACCTGGGTTAAGATGTAGGACTCACAATGAGGGTGTTGTGCTCTAAATAGGGGGGTGATCGTAACACCCCATAATGATAAGTGGTTAAATGACATGTGCTGGCCTGTGGGGACTGTCATTAGTCAGATGACCCGCTCAGGCGCATTGGTGGGCCCCAGGGTGGGAACGACGTGTCTTTAGGGAAACTAGTGGCACCTGGTGGTTCATGACCTGAAGCCCATGTTATGGTGGGGGTCTATGCTATCTCTGTGGGCCCAGTTATCACATTTGGTATCAGAGGTGGTACGCATCCTTAAGTGTGTTGCACTTCCTAGGTTAAGATGTAGGGATCACAATGAGGATGTTATGCTATAAAGAGGGGGGTGATTGTAACACCCCATAATGATAAAGGGTTAATTGAATAAATGATACGAATCATGTCAAAAAGGTGCACCTTCGTATTTGGGAGCCTACCTGATTAGAAATACATAGTTAAGCGTGATGGTCCGGGATTAGTGATCATGATGGGTGACCTCTTGGGAAGTTACCTAGGGTGTGTGTGAGTGAGAACAAATCACACTGAAAAGGACATGTGTTGGCCTTTGGGGAATATCATTAGTCAGATGACCCATTCAGGAACATTGGTGGGCCCCAGGGTGCGGACCACGTGTCTGTTGGGAAACTAGTGGCACCTGGTGGTTCGTGACCCAACAACCATGTTAAGGTCGGGGGTCTGTGTTATCCCTGTGGGCCTAGTTGTCACATTTGATATCAGAGGTGGTATGCAGCCTTATGTGTCTTGCACTGCCTGGGTTAAGATGTAGGGTTAACAACAACGACGTTGTGCCCTAAAGAGTGGGGGTGATTGTAACACCCCAGAATGATAAATGGTTTAATGACTAAATGATATGACTCATGTCAACAAGGTGCACCTTATTTTTTGGGGGCCTACCTGATTATAAATCCATAGTTAAGTGTGTTGGGACTGCATAGTGATCATGATGGGTGACCTCTTGGGAAGTTACCTAGGGTGTGTGTGAGTGAGGAAAAAGTACACTGGAAATAACATGTGTTAGCATGTGGGGACTATCATTAGTCAGATGACCCATTCATGAACATGGTTTAGCCCTAGGGTGGGGACCACATGTCTTTAGGGAAACTAGTGTCATCTGGTGGTTTTTGAACCGATGACCATGTTAAGGTGGGGGTCTGTGATATCACCGGGGGGCCAGTTGTCACATTTGGTATTAGAGGTGGTACTCTTCCTTAAGTGCAATGCACTGCCAGGGTTAAGATGTAGGGATCACAATGAGGATGTTGTGCTCTATTGAGTGGGGGTGATTGTAACTCTTCAGAATGAAAAATGGTTAAATGACTAAATGATATGACTCATGTCAATAAGGTGCACCTTCATTTCTGGGAGCCTACCTGATTATAATTCCATTGTTAATCATGCTTGGCCTGGAGTAGTGATCAGGATGGTGACCACTTGGGAAGTTACCTAGGGTGTGTGTGAGTGAGGAAAAAGAACACTAGAAAGGACATGTGTTGGCGTGTGGGGAATGTCAATAGTTAGATGACCCATTCAGGCATGTGGGTGGGCTCGAAGGTGCGGACCACATATCTGCGGGGCAACTAGTGGCACCTGGTGTTTCAGGACCCAACGATCATGTTATGGTGGGGTGTTTGTGCTATCATCGGGGGCCGAGTTGTCACATTTATTGTCACACCCCAACCTGTCTAATATATTTATTATTTTGGCCTTAAATGAGTTGTGTTGAGGTTTGGGTTAACTAAGGATGTGTGTGAGTGAGGAAAAAGCACACTGGAAAGATCATGTATAGGCATGTAAGGATTTTCATTATTCAGATGACCCATTCAGGGGCATGGTTTGGACCTAGGGTGGGGACCATGTGTCTGTGGTGAAACTAGTGGCACCTGGTGGTTCGTGACCCGATGGACTTGTTATGGTGTGGGGTCTGTGCTATCACTAGGGGCCAAGTTGTCACATTTGGTATCATAGGTGGTACTCTTCCTTATGTATGGTGCACTTCCTGGGTTATGATGTAGGGATTACATGGTGGATGTTGTTATCTAAAAAGGGGGGTGATTCTAACACCCTAGAATGATAAAGGGTTAAATGACTAAATGATATGACTCATGTCAACAAGGTGAACCATAATTTTCTGGAGCCTACATGATTAGAACTCCATAGTTAAGCATGTTTGGCCTGGAGTAGTGATCAGGATAGTGACCTCTTGGGAAGTTACCTAAGGTGTGCGTGAGTGAGGACAAATCACACTCGAAAGGACATGTATTGGCCTATGTGGACTTTCATTAGTTAGATGACCCAGTCAGCCACGTGGGTGGGCCCCAGGGTGGGGACCACGTGTCTTCGGGGAAACTAGTGGCACCTAGTGGTTTGGGACCCAACGGCCATGTTAAGGTAGGGTTTTTTTGCTATAATTGAGGGCCTAGTTGTCACATTAATTATCACACCCCGACCTGTCAAATTAATTTACTATTTTGGCCTTAAATGAGTTGTGTTGAGGTTCAGGTTATATCTCAAACGAAATCCTTAAGTACTGTTAAAAAGTACTTTTTTGGGGTGATGTTGTTGGGTTCACAGGTGGAGCATGTTTTGGAAACCTTTTTTGAAGTTACCTATGGTGTGTGTGAGTGAGGACAAAGCACACTAGAAAGTACATGTGTAGGCCTGTGGGGACTTTCATTAGTCAGATGATCCGTTCAGGCACATGGGTTGTCCCTAGGGTGGGGACCATGTGTCTGTGGGGCAACTATCGGCACCTGGTGGTTCGTGGCCCGATGAACATGTTAAGGCAGGGGGTCTGTGCTATCATCGGGGGCCTAGTTGTCACATTTGGTATCAGAGGTGGTACTCAACATTAAGTGTTGTGCACTATCAGGGATAAGATTTAGGGATCACATTGAGGATGTTATGCTATAAAGAGGGGGGTTATTGTAACACCCTATAATGATAAAGGGTTAAATGACTAGATGATATGACTCATGTCAACAAATTTCACCTTCATTTTTGAGAGCCTACATGATTATAACTCCATAGTTAAGCTTTCGTGTCCTGCAGTAGTGATCAGGATGGTGACCTCTTGGGAAGTTACCTAGGATGTGTGTGAGTGAGGAAAAAGCACACTAGGAAAGACATGTGTTGGCCTATAGGGACTGCCATTAGTCAAATGACCCATTCAGAAAAGTGGGTGGGCCTTAGGGTGGGGACCACGTGTCTGTAGGGCAACGAGTGGCACCTAGTGGTTCAGGACAAAACGACCATGTTAAGGCGGGGTGTTTGTTCTGTCACTGGGGGCCCAGTTATCAAATTAACACTCCGACCAGTCTAATTAATTTAATATTTTAGCCTCAAATGAGTAATGTTGAAGGTCGGATTAAATCCCGAATGAAATCATTGAGTAATGTAAAAAAGTTCATTTTTGGGTTGAATTCATTGGGCACACGGGAAGACCCTATTTTGGAAACCATGTGTGGCTTCACCTAGACAACTGCACGACATGTTCGCCTTCAGAAAATTAAAATAATAATTAAAATGAGTAATTTCTTGTAATTAAAATTAATGTTAACTATTTTGTATTAAGAACATTATTGTTTTTATTTTTTGTAAAAACATAACGTGTTTATCCTATTATTATTATTATTATTATTAATTTTATTATTTTTATTTTATTTTTATTTTATTTTATTTTTAATTTTCATGTCCAGCCATCTATCCCTAGCTTCTTATCCCCATTTTCTCCCCTCTCATACAGCTCCCCCTCCCCTCCTTCTCCCCCTCTCGCACAATTGCTGCTCCCTCCCACCTTGCTGTCATCCGCTCCCTGCCACAATCGCATGCCCCTCTCTGGTGCACCATGATCCAGCAGTAGAACCACTTCCTTCTCGGAACGCAGCACCTCACATGGTGGTCCCCCCCTCCAGCCGCACCTAACCAGCTCATGTCAGCCACCTTATTGGAGCTCCCTACTAGCCACACTCACGTGGTCTGCTTCCCAACAATGGCCTAACCCCCCCCCCCCCCCCTGCGCACCTTCTAGAGGCTTGACCTCCCTCTTATGGCATAGCCCAACTCCCATTCTCCTTTTCTCAACCCTTCTTAGTGCACAACTAGCCAACCTAAACCCCTAAATGCATCCTATTTCGGTGTGGCCCAAACCCTCTTTCATAGTGCCTTCACCCTATTATAGCACAACTGTGGTTCCCCTTTCCATCAGTGTTCATCTCTTTCAGTACAATAATGTTTCTTTCTTTTGGTGAATTTATCTTCAATATAATCAGAATTTTAATTCCTTGGGTCATGTTCATACGCCTTTTTTGTGTCTAGGTTGTGTGGTTGGTCCATGGAGTGATCCTCTTCCCTCCATTGAGGTCCCGTTGCATTTTCACTTGTTGAGGTAGATGCTTCCATGAAATTTATTCTAATTTTGTTCCATGTGATGCTTGTGTTTTAGTATTTAATTATTAGAAATTGATTCACACTTATATTACAAGTGTATTTAGTTTATGGTAATGATTTATTATTTTATTAACTTCCTAAAAATAGGTTTTGATATGTCCTTCCATTCATGCATGAGTTTTTGTCTATGAAATTGAATCTAGATAAGTGTTGTTCTATTGGAAATGGTTTTGTTAAATATTTTGGGTGGGTTTTACCTTTGGAGTATTTTTATTAAATTTTTTAAACATGTTCTCATGCGGATTTGTGAAATTTGGATGGTTTAGTTCGGTTTTCCTCATATGAAATGTTTTTGTAAATTGATTTGAAGTATGTCTTGGGTTTTCAAATGAGTTTTGTCTATGAAAAGCTAGATGATTATGGACCTTTGGATTTATAAAAGTTTTTTGTATTCAAATGGTGGCTTGGATTATAAAAATGGGTGGTGTATAGTGTTTGTGGTTTCCTAATAATTTAGTTAGGTGTATATTGACCATTTCCCTAGAGTTTTTCTGGTCTTGTAATTGTTGTAGTGATTTTTGGCCAACTTTGATGGTTTTTTCACGCATATACTTAAGTATGAATAATATATATATATATCATGTACATATTCCCTCCTGGATCGGGGAATACAAGCATTGAATTAATATATATATATATATATATGATGGTGTGTGTGCGTGTGGAAGAATTCCGAGTGATCCCTGATAAATCATCAACTACCGAATGTTAAATTGGTCCTTCTCTTGAGGTAGGTGTTTCCGTCCTTTAACTTGTGCGACGATGACATGGTAGGGTGAGTCACACGTGCGAGGGCCTCCTACTCACACAGCATGATTATCATAACCACCATGGGTTCCTAGACATCTTTTAAAGGGTCGAGTGACAGTTGCTGATCTACCCCGATTAGACGGGTTGGTAACCCCTGGATTTTCTATTAGGCTACGCGGGTTGTGCCACTAGTGAGGCCAAGTTAGGGCAGCTAGATAGTTATTGACATAGGGGATTCACCATATGTTGGTATGTGGTTCTGAACCAAGTATGTCTAGGGGTCTTCTAGGGATTTTTAGGATCACCCATGGTAACTTTATTATATACTTTTCTTGTTTTCTTTCAGCTATACCTGTTAGTTTATTTCCAATTTGAACTATTTATTCATTTATCTTAGCCCAACCTTGGTCTTTCTATCTTCGTTTTGTTTATAACATGTCAAATGGTTCTTTTGAGAATGGTTTTCATCAAGTGTGGGGTTGACTTTAAATTGGAAAATCATGCTACTTATTTTTTAAAAATATGAAAACCCTACTTTCATACTTGTATTTCAAACTAGTGTTTATGGACTTCTTTGAAAAAAAATAGAACTGTTGGATTTAGTTTTTTATTCTTGGAATCCATACTGAGCATCTCGGTTCTCACACCTATTATATATTTTTAGTTGTAGGTTTAGTTTCTTGTTTAGGTTCCCGGTTCAGCTACTCAATGTTGGAGGAGATTTGGTTCTGTGTTCGGTGGTCACCTGAAGGGTCATAGGGAGGTATGTACAGTATTTTCTTCTTTCCGTTGCAAGTTTTATTTTCTTATCATCAGTATTTATTTATTTTTTCTCTTTTCTTCATGGTTAAAATCATTCCCAGTGGTTATATTTTGAGGCTCTTCACTAGTTTCCAACTAGTGGGGATCAGGAACACCCCTCATGATAGGCCACAGGCTGGCTCGGGTGACCGGTTCAGCGTCGACTCAGGTTGGTTCATGACAAAATGGTATCAGAGGAGGCCCTTGTTATTTGTTAATTCCGATAAAAGGAGATTAGAAATTTTGGGACTTGGTAGGTAGGTGTGAGAAGACCATCGCGAACTCTTGCTTGCATTGATACTCATGTCGTTAGGGGTAGTCTGGGATTTGAGTATTTTGTTTTGGGTTGATTTGTACTGATGGATGATAATGGAGGTGAGACGGTTTACATTGTGTCCTCACATGGGGTGGTGACCCATGTAATTCCCAAGTTTCTGAATCAAGGTCCTCTTAGTGTTATGCTTTACATGGGGCATGACTCACCACCATGTCATAGGGTTAGGAATATGCACTAGTTCCTCATTCTAGTGGGTTTATATTGGTTGTGTTTCATTCTAATCATAGTTGATGTGAGTGTGTGTTGCAAGTGAGATTGATTTTTAAATGGAAAAGTGTTTCTTTTAAATTTTTTTGAAATTGGCGAAGTGAGTTTTTAAAAAGGGAAAGTGTTTTGATTTGGAAGGTTTGGTAGGTATTTAGATTCGATAAGGATAAGTGATGTTTGAACCACATAATTCTTTTTGAAGAGTCATGTGTGCATGGGTATGTGCAGAGAGTGCGAGGGATAAATATTTCATAGATAATGTGAGTGATATTGAATAAAGGCACATGTGATGGTTCATAAGGTGCCACAGGTGAGTTTTAAGATTTTAAATAAATATCAATTTTGTAGAAGTGATTTTTTCTTGTGTCTATATATGTTTGGATTATGGGCCTGTTTCCCTTGGCTTGTGTAGTTTCTTTGATTGAGTTTTGGCTTGGTGCCAGTTTTGATGGTGTTTTTCATGTTGTTATTAGTATGCATCCCAGAAAGCCTCCAAAAGTTGTTAATGAGTTATGCCTAGTTCTTAGTTCTTTTTGTGTGCTTCCTTCTTATCGAGGTAATTGAATTCCGTTAGAATCATTTGTATAGTTTGAAAGATAATGTGTCATCGACTTTTGGGGAACTCCCCAGGTAGCTACGGTTTGTACCATCCCAGAGTTATTCGAGGGTTCAGTTCTGGACTAGTAAATGCAGGATGTCTCATCGTCATTAGAGTGTAGGGTGTAGTTGGTAGGGGTCGGCTCTTGTGAAGGTTCCCCATCTAGCAAGGAGTTCATACCGGAGGAACCTGTCTCCAAGAAGCTATCTTGTTCTATACCAAATCCTAGTTTGTTAGACCATTCTCTCACATGCCACTAGTGTGGCCAGTTTAGATATTCTAATTGTGGTTATCGCATCCCTTCTAAGTCTTTCTACAGCACGACTATTCAGGACATCAGGGAGAGTTTTGAAAGAATTGTCATTCGGGAGGAAGGAGTTAGGGACCAGAGGATGAAAATGCTTGACTGGGAGGTAGGAGATGCTTCAGCCATCCGGGCCCCAGCCACATGTCTTATGGTGAAGCTTGTGCACAGTTAGGAGTTATTGAGGGTGTGTGAAACCTTGGTCCAGATCATGTTTTCAGCCTTGGGATGGAATATCCAAATTCTCTTTGTTCTATGTTTATCATCATTGTAAGATCATAGTTATTATGGTGGTGTGATGATCTCTTACTAACACAACTCAAGCAGCTTTATTTTCTCCTAGTGTGGCTTTCAAATCATTCGTTGTCCTTGAAGGGTGTTAGGCCTGTGAATAAATAGACTCATTCTGATTATGAGTTTTTCTTAGCTGTGTTTGTTATGTGGATGATTCCTTTTGTGAAATTGATGGGAAGTGTCGAGTATATTTCTCATCCTCTGTTTACTGGGTTGTTTCATAGAAATATTTAATCTAAGTCTCAGGGGTGTTGTTTGGACCATAAGAAGAAATTGAATGAGTTCAGTTTGGGAGTTCCTGCGTCTACCCCCCCCCCTTGGGGTGGTTTGTTCAGGTATCAAGGTTTTCATGCATGTAAATTCTTGTGGTGGGGAGAACCCTCTTGTGTTATCCCCTCGTTATTCTACTATAGTCTCTTCTTGAATGGGTAGGGTGTGACATGTGTTGGGAATGTCACCCCAAGTCTCTTGGTTACCTTTGGTTTTGTCTGGTCATGGACTCGAGTTGTGTCAACTGTTGGCTTGGTGACATTCCAGGGGCAGAAAGTTTTGTGGTGGGGAGAATTTTCACACCCCAACCTGTCTAATTAATTTATTTTCATGTCCTTAAATTAGTTTTTTTGAGGTTCAGGTTGAACCCCGAACAAAAACATTGAGTTATGTTAAAGCGTGCATTTTTTTAGGTTGACGTCATTGGGTGCACGGGTGGAACGCATTTTAGAAACACCGCGCAGCTTCTCCAATACAACTACGTGACCTATCTAACATTAGTAAATTAAAATAATTATAAAAATGAGTAATTTATTTTAATGAAAATGAATGTTAACAATTTTTTTAGTAATAACTTTATGGTTATTATTTTTTGTAAAAACATAACTCATTAATCCTATTATTATTTTTCATTAATTTCCATGTTTCCACATTCTAACAATAGATAAATATCCCCATTTTCTCCCCTATCTCATGTGGCTCTCCCTCCCATCCTTCTCCCCCTCTCACATGATCGCTGCTCCCTCCCACCTTGCTGTCATCTGCTCCACACCGCAACTACCTACTCAACCCCGGTGCACCACGATCCAGTAGCCAGACCACTTCCTTCCTAGCACACAACACCCCACATGGTGGTCTCCCCCTCTGGCCGCACCTACCTATCTCTCGCCGGCCACCCCACTAGAGTTCCCTACCGGCTACGCTCATGCAGCCTACTTTCCAACGGCCGCCAAAACCCCCATGTGCTCCTTCCAATAGCTCGACCTCCCTCCTCTGGTGCGGTGCAACTCCCCTCCATCTTTTCTCTACCCTACTCGATGCACGAACATCCAACCTAAACCCCTTACCACATCCTATTTAAGTGAGGCCTAAAACCCCTTGCGCAGCGCCTTCAACTTGTTCCAGCGCGACCAAGGTTCCCCTTGCCGCAGCCTTGGCCTCTTTCAGTATAATCATGTTCCATTATTTTGATGAATTTTTCTTCAATATAATCATAATTATAATTCCTTGTGTCATTTTCACATGCCTTTTTCAGTGTCTATGTTGTGTGGTTGGTCCACGGAGTAATCCACTTCCCTCTGTTGAGGTTCCATTGCATTCACACGTGTTGAGGTAGATGCTTCCATAACTTTTTATTTCTACATTAATTCCATTTGATGATTGTGTTTTAGTATTTAATTATTATACCATGATTCACACTTATATTACAAGTATATTTAGTTTACAATATTGATTTATTATTATTTGAACTTGCTAAAAATAGGTTTTGACCTGTCTTCCATTCATGCTGGTGTTTTTGTCTATAAAATTTAATCTGGATAAGTGGTGTTATTTTGGAAATGGTTTTTTAATGTTTTGGGTGGGGTTAAACTTTAGGGGATTTTTATAAAAGTTTTTAAACTTGTTCTCAGGTGTATTTTTGAAATTTGGATTGTTTAAGGAGGTTGTCCCCATTTGAAATGTATTCATAAATTGATTTGAAGTATGCATTGGGTTTTCAAACGAGTATTGTCTATGAAAAGATTGATGATTGAGGACCTTTGGATTCGTAAAATTGTTTTGGTTTCAAATGGTGTCTTGGATTATCAAAAGGGGTGTTTTATAGTGTTTATGGTTTCTTAAAAATTTAGTTAACTATGTGTTGAACCTTGCCGCTGAGTTTTTGTAGTCCTTGTAATTGTTGTCGTGATTTTTGGCCAACTTTAATGGTATGAGCATGCATAAACTAAGGAATGAATTATATATATATATATATATATATATATATCCCATGTAGATATTACATCATGGATCGTAAAATATGTGTGTTGAATTAAGAGATATATATATATTTATATGAAGGTATGTGCGTGTGGGTGGAGCAATTCCTAGCGGTCGCTGATAAATCTTCAACTTCCGAATGTTAAATTGGTCCTACACTTACTGCAGGTGTTTTTACCTTTCCCATTTTCAGATCTTTCCATATGCACTTTCATTATTTCATTTAATTTATAAATGTTATTCACGCCTTTTTGAGCATGATAGTTCATTCATTTTAGTGTTTTTATGCCTTTCCAACATAGTTGGAACTAAATGCCTTAATCTTAAAATGTTATTGTTGGATGTCTTGAGGGGTGTTTGCTTGTAGAAAAATTTTATGGAACTTGTTTGTCCTGTGTTGGTTGGTTTTATGGAACTTAGTGTTTTTGTAGAAATGATTCCGCATCTCTATAGAGGTTTGACACGCCATTAGATGTTGGCACATCCATCGGTGCACTAGGTGCACACATGGGCGTGCCCTTAAATGAATATGGTGCTTTGAATGGGTGTTTTCCTCAAATACTTGATTTTATAAGCAGTTATTATTTTCTAAATGTTTTGGGTCTCTTCGTGTGGCTCATTGAAATGTTTTGAAAAGAAATCCATGAGTATATGCTCGTTTTGATTTCGATCTATATTTTGTTGAGTGTGTGGTTTAAGGTATCATTTGCTTTGTTTTTACAAAATTGTACATGGTATCACTAAAATGTTTTATGAAAATGCTTTGAAACTTGGTACCTAAGGGCCTTTTTGGATTTTAAAATACAAAATTGGTGTCTAGAGTTCTTTTAAAAGATCTTGTGCAATATTTTCATAAAGGCATTTTATTATGTAAAACTAAAGGTCTGATTTACAAATACAAGTGTTTTATAAATTGGTTTTGATAACTGAATGATGTTATATCCTAGTTGGAACTTTTTATGTCTGAAATTTATGTATATATATATAAGTATATGGGGAACCACTATCTAGGGTAAAATTCATGGGAGAATGCATAAGAAGCAACCGTCTTTGGGGTAGGCAAGTGCGGTGACGACATGTTAGGGTGAGTCACATGTGCGAGGTCCTCCTACTCACAAAACATGATTATCATAACCACCATTGGTTCATGGGTATCTTTTAGAGGATCGAGTGATGGTTGTTGATCAACCCCGATTAGACGGGTTGGTACCCCCTACATTTTCTATTAGGTCAGGCTGGTTGTGCCACTAGTGAGGCCAAGTTAGGGAAGATAGTAGGTTATTGACTTAAAGGATTCGCTATAAGTCAAAAGGTCATTTCGAACTGAGTACATCTAGGGGTCTTCTAGGGATGTTTAGGGTCACCCATGGTAACTTTATTATATACTTTTCTTGTTTACTTTCAGCTATACCTCTTAGTTTATTTCCATATTATACTATTTTTTCATTTCATTTAGCACAACCTTGGTCTTTTTGTCTTGGTTTTGTTTATAAAATGTCAAATGGTTCATTTGGGAATGGTATGTAGCTAGTGTTGGGTTTACATTAATTTGAAAAACATGTTACTTATTTTTTAGAAATGTGAAAAACAAACTTTCATACTTTTTTTTTTCAAACAAGGATTTATGGACTGCTTTAGAAAAAGAGAATTGTTGGATTTAGTGGTTAATTCTTGGAATCCCTACTGAGCATATCAGTGCTCGTACCTATTATATATTTCAATTTTCAGGTTCATTTTATTGTTTAGTTTTCTAGTTCAACTGTTCAATGTTGGATCCGATTTGTTTCTGAGTTGGGTGGTGAACTAAAGGGTCATAAAGAGGTATGTACAGCTTTTTTTCTTTCGGCTGCTAGTTTTATTTTCTTATCTTTAGTCTTTATTTATTTGGTTTTATTTTATTCATGGGAGAAATAATTCCTGATTCTTAGATTTTGATGCCATGAACTAGTTTTCAGCTTGTGGGGATTGGGAATTCCCCTCTGGACATGCTGAGGGTCGGTTCGGGTGACTGGTTCAGGGTCAACCCAGGTTGGTTTGTGACAAAAACAATAGGGTTTTAATAGATATTAAAGTTGTCCATAAACCAATAGAATATTATAGAAACTAGAAACTCCTTTTTCATGGGCTCTTAAAATGTTTTCAAATTAATTTATTTTATGAATTAATTGAAATTATACTTAGTAAAAATTTCTAAAAATTAGCACTTGAATTTCACATTTTCATGTCATTGATCAATTCAATATCTCCCCTTTAATTTTATAATTTATTCTTTCAAATAAAGGATATGGTAATATTCATAAATACTTCATAAATAAAACACCCCAATCACTTTTTAGGACTTTAAAAATTTTATGAATATGAAACTCTATCAGCTTCTCAAAATTTTCAAAATACCCCCGAGGGGATATTTTAAAAAATATCATCATAAGGGTTGATAATTTCAAATGAAAATATCAAAGATACCAAATTGTATATAATTATCTAAGATACTTTCTTTTACTCTACAACTGATATTTAGATTCCGTCCCATATACTGAGTTCTCCCCCTAAACACATGAATCACCTACAATTCCCTGTATACAAAGGTAAAAATAATATATGTTGGAATAAGGTGGAACTTATTTTCTTATTAATATTATCTATTTTATCAAAATTAGACTCACATAAAATATACTTCTTTCTTTTCAATACCATGTTTATTTGAACTCTTCATGCTTTGAATTTTTATTTTCGTAGTTTTATTCTTGGGAATAATAGACATTCTAATTTTGTTAACATCTTTTTTGTGTGTGATTTTTAAATTTAAATATTCTTTCAAAGTACATGCATCTCCTTATGCCAATTTCACCCTCTTAAAAATTAATTCATGAGCTGATAATATGATTCACCAGTATTTTTTTAGGCAATCTTCTTGGACTTATAGGGTATAATTTTCTCAACTAAGTATTTTTTCTTGTAACACAAGGAAAAATATAAAATATTTATAATTTTCCTTTCCTTTTTATATTGAGTTATTTTTTATTTATAATATTTTGAAACATTATTGGGAGATTTATACCAGAATATTTATTTATTATAATTTCTATCATTGAAAATAATGTATAAATTCTCCAAGACTCTATATCTGTTATAGACAAAAAGATTTTCACTTTACTTGTGGGTACTTTTCAACAACTTATCATTGATCCATCTTGACACAAGATTCCTTTTTACACTATAAGTTGACATATTGTTCCTACCAGAAATATTTATATTCCTAACCCTTTCACAACATTATCAATAGCTAATAAATCTCTACTTCTTATCTTGAGTAGTCATCCATTCAAAATTTAATACTAATTGTTTTTATGGTAGGTATTCTCTTGTTCAGATATATTTGGTGAAAAAAAATTTCCAAACATTCTCACATCAATCAAATATATAGTAGTGGGTTCCTCATTGATTTTTTTAACCCACTTTTTTATAGATTTTTTTTTGAAACACTAACTGTTCAAGAAATAAGAATAAAAAAAGCATATATTTTTATAATATATAGTACCTCTTCTTTTAAGATTACTATACAGTAATCATCAGATGATTTCATACTCGTTTTCTATCAAATAAATAAAATTTGGAAAAATATTCCACTTTCAAATTGTGTCTGACAATATCTCTTTTCTTATCTTTTTTTAAAGCCTCAATTTGTTTCCCTTATATGTTTACAAGTTTTATCTCCAATTCAATATACATCATATTGAAGATATTTCTCTCATCCACTACTAAATTCAATTTGTCTTCACAATTGATGTGTTCTTATTTCATTCATTTTTTCCCCATAAATTATGTTCAATTAATAAGTATTTATGGTGAAATATAATCATAATTGCGTATTTTTATTTATTTTTAAAATTGTTATTGAAATTGTAATTTTAATAAATAGTCATTGAAAATGTTAAATTATGTTTTAATTATAATTTTTTGTAATTTATTTTGTTTAAATATTTAAATATTAGAATTTACTTCTTTGTTGTTTGTTTTTTTATTAATTACTTCAATATTTGAATATTTTATACTTTTTCTTTGTTTTGATTTTTAATTTTTAGTGTTTTAATATAGTATAGGTTCTTTGTAATCTTAATATTTTCATATTTAACTTTATGTCCTTTTCATTTATTAATTTCATTTTAATTTAATTTATAATTATTTAATTTTCTTAATTTAATTATAAATCATTATTTATAGTGTTATTTTATTTTTTATTTCATTCCTTGTTTATTTATTTCTTTTTTATGTTTTCTGTTGCTAATTGTTTTTATTTTACTATATGGTTTGATAATATTTTCCAACAGTGTAATACAATTATCTTACATTTTCCCTAATAAATTTTCCTTAAATTTTTAATTGATTCATGCATGTAAGATAAATTTCATCTCTATTCCATAAGATAATATCATCCCATAAGTTATTTCTAATTCTCCAGCATAAGATAATTTATGTTGGATATTTTTGAAGTCATTCAACGTAAGATAAATTCACTTACGAGTAAGTGAGTATAATTTCAAAATATTTCCCACATAAGATAATATCATGTAAGATAATTTATCTAATGTGATTTATGACCCATGTATGAACAAATTTAATACATGATTAACTTATAAGAACTGATCACATTGATGGGGATTCTATGTTTCTGAAAATTGATTGAAGAAGGGATGTGCTGATTTAGTGGAGGTTGAGTACCTGATGTAACGCCCAAGAGATTTGAAAATAAAATTAATATTTAATGCATGAAATATTGAGTCTCTATAAAATAGAACTTTGTTATAACCTAGACAGTAACAATAATTTTCCTCCTTTTTTTTGATTTTCAAAAAAATGACATACACAATTGCCTTTAGTAAGATAATTAGCATCTGATAAGACAAACATAATTCTTGATGAATAGTAACATACACTGATAAATATTAATATTAATAGTAATAATAAAAATATTAATAGAAAATAATATTATTATTTTATTATCTTAAGGTTATAAGATAATGAGATCTTGATTAATTTATCAAGGTGATATAAAATGAACTATAATTTAAAAAAAAATTATTTTACGAATAAATTATTATTTTATTTAAAATTTAAATTAATAAAATTTAAAAATTATTTTCAAAAAATATATTTCAATTTTTAAATCAACATATCAAAAAATGGTTTGGGTGAATTTTTTATATTTTTTTGAAATACTCAATTTTTTTTGGAATTTCACATTACAAAAATTTACCTTATATATACATTATAAGTTAAATTCACTATTACTAGCATTATAAGAAATTTAATAACACTTGGTTTGAACTCACATGAACTTATTACTATTATGGTCCACATGAAACAAAACTATTGGTTTTCTTGAGGGAAATAATAAATTAATAAATAAGATATTCAAAAATCAACTCTCTCCAACCCCCCCCCCACACTCCCTCTTCTCTTCACTCCTATAAATCATTTTACCTAGTATAAAGTATACTAAAATATCTTGCAAAAATCTTACCCCATATAAAAAATCCATTGGCCTCATAAAAATACCAAAACCTATCCCCTAAAGAGGATCTAAAGGAACATAACTTCAAGAGGTAAATTCATCTTTTCATTTCTTTTATTTCGAGTTCTTTTCTTTTATTTTTATTTCCTGACCTCCTTTCATCCAAATGTTATGATAACTCCATTAATTTACATGTATTGTATTTTTTTATGATAATGTAATAATTCATCATCATATCACTTTTTCCCGTTTTTTATATTAGAAATGAAAACACTATCTGAGTTGTGTTAATTTACCACATTCAAGGATGATGGATTATGAATTTCTTTTACCATTTTCAATTCTAATCCTAAAAGCATTTGGATGGTTGAACCATAATATAATATATGTATTATAACTTATTTAAGGTTCATGAATCTTTTCTTAAATGTGATACTAATTTATATGAGTTCATTGTGATCAAAAACTGCCAATTATCCCAAATAATTATCATTAGTGTTTTATATAATGATTTATGTTTACTCTCTTTAACCAAATGACTTTTATAACCATGTAATATTATTGATTTTAAAAGATAATATACAACTTCTATTCTATACAACCATTATCATCTTAGATGTTTATCCTAACATGTACATAAGTAAACCGTACAAGAATACCAGTGAAGAAAACACTCCCAAACAATAAAATTAAACCTCTTAAAACAATCAAGAAGGACATGAATGATGTAGTATGGTTGTAATAAATAAATTAAATAAATAATAGGCTATATTAATATTAATTAATGAATTTAATTTGGTTATCCATTACACAATGATCAAGTGACGAACACTATCATACTTAAGGTAAGGGTTTTCTACCCAAACCTTCATTTTCATTAGGGTTACTCTTATTCTCTATATACTTCAATTAAATTATTATTTATTAATATATAATCCTCATAAATTAAATTTTAATGTTCCTTATATGTGTACAAACCAAAATACTACTTGATTTTATGGGAAGATATATGTTTTAGAAGGATCTTTCAAAAATCCTTCTCAAAATACAAGCCTGATTCATGTGATTTTCTAAAATGCTTACCTTTTTTTAAGTGAACTAAATAATATGTCTTTAGAAAAAACTTAACATTATGAAATCACAAGTTTTATTATGAAAATACTATATTACTTCACTTTAAGTTTTATAAAATTATTTTTACAAAATAACTCTTCTTTTTAAAGAAAAAGAGTATTTATTTCATGAATTACTCGATGATTATATAAGAGTATATTAATCTACTTAAACACCCTAGTTCATTATTATATATTATTGGGATTATTATTGTATGATATAATCCACCATATTTAATAAAATAGGTTGAGATTAGTTTGAATATGGTTGTGCTATCTTAAAACCATTCACCAATTTACTCTGAATTGTTAGTGTTTGTGCTTAATATTTGGTGAAAGTTATTAACATTTTATATCTCAATTTCAATATGAATGTATTTATAGTTTATGTTTATACATGTTCATATGGGGAATGAGTTGGAATTTTTATATGAAAGGTGGATCCCGTCATATCCCCTTGATACATTAGTAGGTATCATGCAAAAAACTACGATCATAGCATGAGGGATTGACGAAATGGTTATTTATGGTCTTAGTAGGAGACCATGAAAGTATGGTCATGATGTTTGACATTATGCATTACCACATTATAAAACTATAAATGTAAAGTTCATGTGGTTATTTTATTAGTATAATACCCTTGATTATGCTTTATTATGGCATTATTTATTCATCTCTTATTCCTAATATAATGTGCTAAAGTTTATTTTTAGATTCAGGGGTGTTTAGTTATTCACCATGCCTAATATTTATGTTTATGATATATTCTATTTTATTTATTACCCTTAATAAGCAATTGAACTCAACCCTTTCTTATTTTTCATTTTCCTAGGACATGAAGAGGTATATTATGAATGACATGTAGGGATAAATGATGAGTTATAGATGTTTTCCAGGGAATTTCAATATTATTTTTCCTTACATGTTGTAATATTGAACTTATGTATTTATAAGGATTTCCAAAACTACTAAACTATTACTTCCTTTGGGATATGAATTTTTTGTAGTCATGTCAAGGTAATGAATTAGGTAGTGGCTCTAGGAAACTGGGGTCGGGTCATTACAGTTGGTATTAGAGGAAGTTTAGTAGAAAACTTGTAAATAGATTTAGAAAATTTAGATTTTGGAACAAAACACTAAGATAGAATTTGAGGATAAACTAACAAGAACATCCTGAAATTTTGGTAAGGATTAGACTATATGTATATTTTAATAATAAACATCCTTGTCTGGATACTAAAAGTGGATGTGGTTGAGGCACAAACGTACCTAGGATTAATAACTCAAACAAGGAGATTCGAGCTTAACGCAGGGTATCTTGGTACATGACAACGAGCCTTATTGTGCACCTCTTTTGACACTCCTAGGGGATATACAAATGATAATTTACATTTTCATTACAATCCATTGTGAAGGATTTAAATGTAAATTTTTTCTCCAAGAAAACATGTTTATAACTATGAAATTAATTATCTATAGGATTTAAATTTATCCTTATTATTTTTCTAGATTGAGATTTCCCATTATGATTCATAACCTAATATAGTGTATTCCAATATTTAGAAATGGTTCCTAGTGGAATTAATGGAAACTGTATGAATGTGCATGCCACATATAGGGATTTTCCTCTAATGAAATATCATCACATTGGCTCTGGTGCTGTAAATGGTGTTGACCAACTTATAACTCTAGTGGGAAAGTTGGCTGAGGTTATGACCAATAACATTACCCATACAGATCATCTTGATCCATAATGTGGAAGAGCTATGTTAGACCGCTTTATGCGAAAACAGTCTCCATAATTTAATGGGACTACCAACCCATTTGTAGTGGAGAAATGGATAAGTTCATTAGAGAATATATTTCTCACTTTGGGATGTAATTAAAGAGAGCAGTTTTTCTTGGTAGTTTATCATCTATCAGGAGATGTGAATCAATGGTGGTATTTAATTCAAAACACAGAGGAGGTGGAATAAATAGAAGTAATGGGATGGAGGGATTTTAAGGAAATATTGTTAAAAGAATAATTCACTCATGAACAGTGAGAAAATATGAAAAGGTAGCTTCTGAGTCTAAGGAAAAAAATATGATGAGAATGTTTCAAAGTATGAAGCTGAATTCACAAGGTTAGCAAGACATGTCGCGGACTAAACACATAATCCAGGGAGAAAGAATTACCGATTCTTTGATGGTTTAAAACCATTCATATAAAGGGATCTAGTCTCCCAATGTTTCTCATCATATGAATATATAGAATCATGTGCTATAAAGAAGGAAAATAAATTCTCTAAGTCTTGTAATATTAAGGGAAATAAAGAGAAGAATAGAGCTTCAAAAAACTCTACAAAATGAGATAAGGAAATGGGGAATAAGGGACGATTTTACTGTCAACATTATGTTAATTATGGGAAGACACCGTGGTACTAGAATGAATGGTATGGGTGTTTGTTACAAGTGTGGATAAAAATTCCACATATCCTGTGATTGTAAGGGGAAGAAAGAAGATACCAATGTTCAATGCTACAATTGCAAGGATAGGGGACATAATGAAAATGATTGTCCTTGGAATCATGGAAAATTTCCCTAAAGAAGGCCAATGGATAAAGGTTGAGCTTACGTGATCACAAATGCTGATATTGAAGTCCCTTATGATGTGGTGTAAAGTACTTTAATTGTTCCCTCAAACATTACCAATGCTTTATTTGATTCTAGATCATCTCATTCTTTAATAAATTCCCAGTTTTCCAAGAAAATTACATATTTCCAATTTGATTTCATAAGGTAGTTGTCAATAAAAAATCCTAAGGGAAGTATCATTGTAACAAAGATGTGTTATTCAGTCCCCGTTATCAAATATAAATGTGCTTTATCTATCGGAATTATCATCATATCCATGATTGAATTTGATAAAATCCTTGGTGTGGATTGGATTTCAAATTATGATGTGAAAATATATTGCAACAAGAAGGAAGTTTTAATTTCTTAGGATGATGTGGAATCCCTTATCTTTGGGGTAGAAACAAGACCATCTAATTCTCATCTAGATCCACCCTCAGTAGCTCTGCTGAATTCAATTATTTGGAAGGATGAGAACTCTATATCTATGACTTTGGAAATGAATATTCAAATTGAGGATGTAACTATTCTAAAATAATATGTTGATGTTTTTTAGGAGGATTTACCTGGACATCTTGTGGAGAGGGAAGATGAGTTCTTTATTGATTTAATTCCTAGTTCATGTCCTATATCAAAGACTCCTTATAAAATGGAAACTATGGAATTGGTATAACATAATAAATAACTAGAGGAATTGAGTGATAAATAATTAATTTTTCATAGATTCTCACTATGGGGAACCCCCGTAGTTTTCGTTAAGAATAAAGATGGATCTGTGAGGTGTGCATTGACTACAAGAAGATCAATGCAATAACAATAAAGAACAAGTAACTCCTACCTCATATTGATGATTTATTTGATCGACTTCATGGAGACCAATATTTTTCAATGATATTCCTTCGATATGGATTTCATTAGTTACAAATGAGGAAGAAAGATATTCCAAGGATAGCATTTTGAACAAGGTATGGGAATTATGAGTTTACAGTAATGCCTTTTGGACTGACTAATGCACCCTCTGTTTTCATGGATCTAATTAATAGAGTATTCAAGGAATATCTTGATGACTTTGTGGTGGTATTTATTGATGATATGATGGTATACGCCAAATTCTACAAAGATCCTGAAAATAACTTTCTCACTATTCTTAAGACTCTTAGTAGAAATGAATTGTATGCTAGGTTTAGAAAGTGTGAATTTTGGATTCAATCAATTTTCTTTCTTGGACAAATTTTCTCAAAGGATGGAATATCTGTTGATCCAGCAAAGACAATGGCCATTCAAAAATTCCCTCCTCTAATGAACAAAACTAAGGTACGCATTTTTATTCTTTTATCAGGTTATTATCATAATTTCATTTAGAACTATGAATGTTTACCCAACCTAATGACCAATATTATGCATAAAGTTATTAAGTTTGTATCGACAAAATAATATGAGGAATGTTTCAAAGAATTGAAGATGAGATTATTGAATGTTGTAATCCTGAATCTACCATCTGGGAATGGTAGATTTTCGATCTATAGTGTTGCATCAAAGAATCGAATTGGTTGTGTCCTTATGCAGAAGGATAGAGTTATTTCCTATGAATCAAGGAAGCTAAAAATTCATGAAGAAAACTATCCTACTCATGTTCTTTAGTTAGATGTTGTGATATTTTCTCAAAAAATATGGAGACATTATTCCTATAATGTAAAATGTGAGATATAAACGGAACACAGGAGTCATAAATATATATTCTCATAGAAAGAACTCAACATGAGTCAAAGGAGATTTCTCAAGCTACTCAATGAATATTATTGTTCCATACACAGCCAACTAGGAAAGACAAATAAGTAAGATAATGCATTGATCAGTAAGAATCATGGAGTTTTAAACAAAATGAGGACTGAAAGGGATCTTGTACTCATGGATCTAGTAAGGATAGACATGGAAATTATCAATAAGGTGAAACATCGTTACTTTTTCCATTGTTTTCCCAACCAACTTTATTGAAAATAATTAAAAGTTATCATCCTGATGATGAGAATCTTCAAAAGAAAATTATTGCTGCGAAAGATGGGAAGTGAGATGAATTTGTGTGTAAAGATTGAAATCTGAAATTTTGGAAGAGGATTTGTGTTTCATCTATTCTTGTTCTAAAAGGGGAGTTATTGGATGATTCTCATAGTTAGAAATTCTCTATACACCATGGTAGCACAAAACTGTATAGAAATTTAAAGGAACATTTCTGGGGGGACAACAAGAAGTGGGAAATTGCGGATTATGTATCAAGATGTTTAGTTTGTCAAAAAGTGAAGGCCAAACGACAACATCTTATTTGAGTCATGAAAACTCTACCTATTACTACATGAAAATGGGGCGAAATCACCATTGATTTTTTAACTAGATTTCCAAAAACTGTAAGAAAGAATGATACATTTTGTGTAATTGTGTATCGACATACAAAATCTACACATTTCCTCACTATAATGGAGTCTTTTTCACTAGATTGAACTGAAAATATCTATATAAATGAAGTTTTAATACTTTATGGAGCACCACTTTAAATAGTGTTTGATGGTGTTGCTTAGTTTACATTGAAATTCTGGAATATTCTTTAGATGTCTTTGGATACTGAACTTTCTTTGAGTACATATTATCACCCACATACTGATTGGAAATAATAATGGAATATCCAAACCTTTGAAGACATGTTGAGATCATTTTCACTTTATTTTCAAGGTATGTGAGATTAGTATTTACATTTTTTGGAGTTTTTTTATATTAATACTTTCCATTCTAGCATTCAAATGGTACCATATGATGCATTGTTCGAAAATAGATGTCTAACACCAACATGTTGGGATGAAGTTGGTGAATGGAATCTGGTCGGACCAGAGCTTGTAAAGGAAACAATAGTGAAGGAAAAGACTATTCAAGACCATATCAAAATATCTCAAATCATAAAAAATAGCTATGCTGATAATCCAAGAATGGATTTGGAATTTCAAGTTGGAGATCGTGTTTTCTTAAAAGTATCTCCATGGAAGGGTGTTATATGATATTGGAAAAAAGAGAAACTAATCCCTAGGTACATTAGACCTTCTGAAATTCTAGAGATATTTGGATCTCTAGCTTATCATTTGGGAATGTCACCTATCCTGTTTAAAGTACACAATGTGTTTCATGTCTCATTGTTGACAACGTACATGTGAGACCTGTTGCATGTCCCCACATCTGAAGGTATATAGTTGGAACATGACTTATGCTACTGTGAAGATCCTATCCAGATTCTAGACACTTAAGAATAGGTGTTGAGGAATCAGATGACTCGACTCATAAAGATACTTTGGGAAAATCATAAGATCAAATAGGCAACATGGGATCCTCAGGAGCTTATGATGAAGACCTATATAGATCTTCTTATCAGGTATATTTCTATGAATTTCGAGGACAAAATTTTTGAAAGGAGGATAATGCAACAACCCAAGTATTTGAAAATAAATTTAATATTGATTGCATGAAACACTAAGTCACTACAAAACACCACATTGTTACAACCTATCCAGTAAGCATAATTCTTCCACCTCTGTGTTTTGAATTTCGAAAAACTGACATACACGGTTGTGTTTAGTAATATATTTAGTGTTTGAAAAGACAAACTAAATTTTTGGTGAAGAGTAACATACCATTATGAATAGTAATTTGAATAGTAATATAACCCATATGAATAGTAAAGCTTATAATTATTTTATTGTCTTAAAGTTATAAATAATGAGATATTGATTAATTTTTTGAGATGATATAAGCTTAATTATAGTTTTAAAATTTTTATTTTTCGACAAAATTATCATTTTATTTAAAAATTAAATTAATAATATTTGAAATTTTACTTTCAGAAATGTATTTCATTATTGAATTATACACATAAACAAATGTTTTGGGTGATTTTTTGGGTTATTTCTAAAATAATCAAATTTTTTACGAATAGTAAAATACAGTAATTTACTGTATATATACATTATTAGTTAAATTAACTATTCCTAGAATCATGGATTATGTAAGAATGTTTGGTTAGAAATAAAATGAACTTATTACTATTATGGGTCATGTGAATCAACATTATTATTTTTCCAGAGGGAAATAATAAAATAATGAATAATATATTAAAAAATCACTTCTCTCCTCAACTATAAAACCCCCTCAATCCCTCTTATGTTCACTCTTCTCAAGCCTTGTTCCTTGTAAAAAAAATTCTAGAATATCCTCCCAAATTCCTCCCCCACATCGACCAGCCCTTGGTCTCATAAAAATATCAAAACCTCTCCTCTAAAGAGGCTCTCAAGGAAGATAACTTCTAGAGGTATATTCATCTTTTCATTTCATTCATTTCGAGTTTCACTCATTTATTTTTCTTTACTCACCAACTTTAATCTAAATGTTCTGATAAACTCAGTAACCTAAATGTAATTTAATTTTGTTATAATAATTTAATAATTCATCATCATCTCTCATTTCCCATTATTTTATACTAGAAATGAAAACACCATCTGAGATGTGTTAACTTATCACATTCAAGGACGACGGGTTTTCAATTTCTATTACCATATTAAATTTGGTTTATCAAAAAATTTTGATTGTTTAAAAAGACTATAATATATGTATTATAACTTATTTAAGGTTCTGTAATCTTTTTGTACACAAGATATTAAATTATTTGAGTTCGTTGTGATAAAAAAACCTCTAATTCACCCAAACAATTATTATTAAAGTTTTATATAATGATTCATCTTCACTCCCAATAACCAAGTGAATTTTATAACCATGTAATACTATGTATGACAAAATATAAAACAAAAATTCTATTCTATACAACCATTCTCATCTTTCAAGTTTATCCTTATATGTATATGAGTAAATAGTTCATGTATACTAAGGAAGAAAACACTCCCAAACAATAAAATTGAACCTCTTAAACCCATCAATAAGGACATGAAGGATCTTAATAAGGATATAATAAATAAATTAAATAAATAATAGGTTTTTTAAATCTTAATTAATTAATTTAATTTTGTCATTACGGACACTAAGATCAAGTGAAGAAGACTATGAGACTTAGGGTAAGGGTTTTCTACCCAAACCTCTATTTTCATTTGGGTTACTCTTATTCCCTACTAACCTCAATTAAATTATTTTTTATTCATATATACTCATAAAAAATTATTTTTTAATGTTATATATATTTGTACCAACCAAAATCATACTTTCATTTATGGTGAGATATATGTTTTAAAAGGAGCTCTGAAAAATTATTCTCAAAACACAAGCTTGATTCAAGGGAATTTCTCAAATTCTTACTTGTTTTCAATGGAACTTTAGAATATGTATTTAGAAACATTAACTTTATAAAATCACGAATTGTATTTTAAAAATACTATTTTTCTTCATTAATGGTTATATAAAATGATTTTTCAAAAAATAAATCTTCTATTCAAAGTAAAAGTTTATTTATCTCTAGAATTACTTGATGATTTTATAAGAGTATATTCATCTATTTCAACACTCTTGTCAATTATTATGTATTGTTTGGATTAATATTTTATGATTTCATCGACCATATTTAATTTAATGGTTTGAGATTATTTTAACTATGGGTCTGTTATATTAAAATCATTCACAAATTTACTCTGAATGGTTAGTTATTTTGCTTAATGTTCAAGGAAAGATATTTACATTTCATATGTTAGTTTCAATATGAATGCATATGTTTTTTATATTTATCTCCATTAATATGTGGAATGAATTGGATTTATTAATTGTAATGACCCAAGTTTTTCAATGTAAATTTCCCTTCTTATAAATATGCCATAAAATAACATGAAAACAAAACATAATGAACTACTAAGTGCTAAGTGGCCTTAAAACCTATGTTTGTCACTTTTTTGTTTAGAAATTCGAAAATCTGATATACATGGTTGCAATCAGTAAGCTATTTGGATTCCGATAAGAAAAACATGATTTTTGGTGAATAGTCACCGACCTTTATAAATAGTTACATACCCTTATAAATAGTTAAATATCCTAATGAATAGTGACCTTACTTATTATAGTCATAAAATACTATTCAAGTGAAATTATGATGTACCTATATTTTAGAATAAGTAAATGAATGTTTTAAAATAGGTTTTTCATAATAAAATATTATTTTAATTAAATATTAAATTAAAAATATTTAGAAAATTATTTTTGAAAAGTGGAATTATTTTTTGGATTCTATACATCGAAAAAGGGTTAGGGTGAATTTTTTGGATTTTTCTGAAATAGTTGAATTTTTTGATGAATAATAGAATCTGATAATTCATAATAAATGCTAAATAATGGATTTAATGGGTTATTGATGATCATCTTCTGATGTAATCCCATTTGGTTATAATTCAAATGAATTTTTTACTATTCTTGTTCATAGAATACTAACTATTCCTTGTCTTGTGAGGAAATAATAAACTAGTGACTAAAAAATTCTGAAAACCCTCCTTTCCACCACTATAAATACCACCCATTCTTACCTCTTATCTTAACTCCTAGAAATCCTTGTGCCTTGTATATATTCTATAGAAATATCAACCCAAGATCATTCCTCACATACAAAATCTTCTAACCTCTTCAAAATATCAAAACCTCTCCCCTTAAGAGGTTCTCAAAGGAGGAAGTCTCAAGAGGTAAATTCCTCTTTCCAATTCCTTCTTTTCTTTTAAGTAGTTTTCTTTTTGTTTATTTCCTTGCCTCCCTTCACCCAAATGGTATGATACCTCCAGTAGAATACATTTACTCAAATTATATTATTCTAATGGGATACATCATTATCTTCTCTCATTTCCTCACCTTTTTTTTTGAAATAAATGAAAGCATCGTTTGCGATGTGATAACTTAGCACATTCAAGAAAAACGGTTTATCAATTTCTATTGTCGTCATCGAATCTGGTCATGAAACCATTTTTTTATGGTTGAAACAGAATATATATATTTAATATATCCTATTTTTATACTCTAATTTTTTTTTACAAATAGTATTAAGTTATAAAGAAAAATATCTTCCTTGTAATCAAACCATCCAATTAACAAAAACGATTGTCACTTTGGATTAATATAATAATTCGACTTCAAAATAAGTAACCAAATTAAATATAAAACCATGTAATCTTATAGATGTTAAATAATATTATATAACTTCATTTCTGGACAACTACTTCCATCTTTCTTGTTTATTCAAACTTGAATTTCATTGAACCGATCTTTTAAAACCAAGTAAACAAACGAGCCCAAACAAAGAAATTGATCCATATAACTAATCAAAAAGGCCTTTAATGAACTAAAAAGGGTTATAATAAATCAATTACCTATATAATAGGTTCTTTAATAATTAATTAATAAGCCTTATTTTTTTATTAAGGTCTTTAATAACAAGTGGAAAACACCAACAGATTTAAGGTAAGGGATCCTCTCCTTTTCACTCTTAATCAAGATTGTTCTCTTTGCTATGCCTTTTTTTGGGTAATACCAAGTTATGGGGTCTATTTATACACCTCCCCCATACTAACCTAATTTTTGATAAGTTATGAGAAACCCCTTATCTCTCTTATAAAGCCCTCTTAGTTACACTTGATACCATGTCGATAAACCGTAATAGATTCTACATGAACTTCCATTATTCCTTCAGGTTTCTCTATCTTTCTTTTTTCCAAAATGTAGTTGTATTTTATTTTTAGGTAAAACATATATATTTTGTTTATATTCTCCAAAATAATGTTTTAGGATCCATCTTTTACTCTCTTTTGGGGATAAACATGCTTTTAAGTGAATCCATCCTCGATACTTCCCCAAAAGCACACTCATTTTTAGGGAACTTCTTGAATTCTTACCTAGTTTCAAGTGAACTCTATCCTATTATTTAAGACATCATTGGATTTACAAAATCATTATTTTTATTATGATAACCTTATTGGTTCACTTCTGGTTTTATATAAAATATTGTTCCCTTTTCTATTTTAAGTGCTCAATAGTATTTTCCTTAAAACCGCACAAAAATGTTTTAATACTAATGTTTCTCAAATACATTTATTATATTTTTGTCACTTATATTTGTAACCATATTCCATGTTATATTCCTATATTACCTTATTACCATCCATGTATGTTCTAATCATGTTCCTTCATGTACACTTTCATGATACACTCATTGGTTATGCTTTATGTCGTGATTGTGGTACCCAATTCTCTCCATGGGTATCCTTATGTTTATGAACCATTGATTTTGTATGATTATTTATGTGGAATGAATATTTATGTGTCAAGAATATTCATGAAAATCTTGAGATGGGTGTGCCTAGATAGCTCTCCAATGCATTGGGTAAAGTTAAGTCTCATGAGATGCGATGTGAAACAGGATTGGCGGTTATCCTTGACCCGTACTAAAGAAATGTTTTATGATTCTTTCCCATCTATATGATTCCATGTTTATACGATCCCATGCTTATTTGGTATCATTTAATTTGTTTCATGCTTTTTATATCATTATTTCATGCCTCCTAACTCATGTTCTTAAGATGTATCCCTATGTTCATTTTCTTTCTTGAATTTTTACCTCATCTGATTGTTCATGTGTTCCCCAGGGTACCCTATACAGATGTATGGGCTCAAATGAAGTTACGAGATATTTATGGATATTAAATAAAGAATTATTTTTTATCCCCATTTTATTTGTTATATGTACCTAGTCTTCCAAGACACTAGACTTAATGATCCTTGGCCTGTAATCTGATGATTAACTATGCTTAAAATCATGTAATGTTATATGTAAAATAGATTGGGTCTCTATAGTTGATATTTGAGGATGGTATAGTTATTTTTGGACATTAGGAATAGAGAACATTAGTGAGAACCTTAAGGATGAGATGAAGTAAAATAAAACATCCCAAAATTTTGGTAAGTATAGAGTAAGTGGTTTATCAAGAAAATACATCCATGTCAGGATACGAGCAGGTAGAGGCAGCTCTGGCACAGATGTACTATTTCTTCTAGAAATGGGGATGACCTTGTTTGTTTAAGGTTCAAACTTTTCAATAAGTTTCTAATGGGTTTATTCATAGAACCTAAAACATCCAATGATTCTATATCCATTTAAACCTACTTTCCAAAGGTATGTTCCCATTAGTTATGGACTAATAAAGCTTAAGAATTTTCATTGGTCGACAAAATGGGAGGGCAGACTCATCACACCTTTTTGGGGGGGATTATTATCTACTCTGGGACTCCCTTATATATTTTAGTTATGTTCAGGAATCCTTATTAATTTACCAAGAATGAAAATGAGTTTTTCCATTAGACCTTCAAATAATGATTTCTATGTAAAGGATTTAGAGAATCTTTTATATGTATTTGAGTTTCTTCATCAATAGAGAATCATCCATATGAATTATTGATTCTTAGTCAATGGTATCCTTAAATACATTATATATAACTCTCTTGGTCATTATGATGACCATACTGGTATTAAATACACTCAGTGGGGTACTTGAATTTTATTTTCATTCAGAAAGATAGGATTATTTTAGAGTTTGGATCGTACCCGTAGATGGGATACCTACGTATCCTTATTAGAAAAGAAATCAGAACCCATGTAGTTCGAGTAAAGAAGTAAGAGGTTTATGAATGATTAATGGACCAAAGAGAGATATCATAATTACTTTTACACTCTAAGCTCACGTGATTCATGCTCGATATGAGAAACAAGAGGTATCAGTAAAACCTGACGAGTGTACCATGAAAGATGCAATCATAAAAAAGGATGTGGGGATTACGTATGTATGACTGCCCAAGTAAATGATGAGAAAGAATTTTAGAAGACAAGCCCAAGAGTAGGGTCCATAAAAGTGTTTTTATTTTATGAAGATTAGGGATTTTAACTTGGGACATACTCTTGAAAAGTAATCCAAAATATAAGAGGGAATTATGTTTGGGTTTTATTCCTAAAAAGGATTCCCAAATCAAAAGAAATTAAGACACGGGCTTACTCCTAAGGAGGATGCCCAAATTAAGGGGACTTGTAATTTGGGTCTTACTCTTGAGAAGGAGGCCCAAATCAAAATATCTTCTCAAAAATCCCTTTCAGATAAGGAATCCAACAAATCAACCTTGTCACAAATGGATTTGAAGAGGGTTTTGAAGGATATCATTAAAGAGGAGAGGTGTATTTGAGGAAACGAAGTTACTAGGAAGGGGGCGCGCTAGTTTTTTTCTGGTGCGTAAGTCCTGGTCACGCAAGTATACTTTCACGACATGAGTCAACTTGGGTGATGAAGAATCCATAGGGTAATACTTGGGAGACATTGAACTCAAGCCCCTAGTATCATCCCTAGAGGCTTCCAGATGGGTGGCGTGCAGGTTCCCTTGAGAGGGAAAGGTGGCGTGCAAGTGTCTTTACTTCCCTTAAGGGATGGACACATAGGCGTGCAGGTATTGATGAGTTCTAATACATAGGATTTATTCTTTCTCTTTAGAGCTTCAATTCAAGGTAATGAATTACCTTAGAAGTGTTCGGAAGACGTCAGGAAAAGACTTGGTTGACCAGAGCTAGAATATGTGTTTTGGAAAATTCGTACTCAAAATGGGGGGCCCACAGGGGAAATTTATAGGCCCTTGAGCACCTTGGGTGAAAAAATAAATAGGTCACACAAGTGACTTGCACGACCCATATGTGGAGCGCAAGTGACTTGCGCGACCAGAGGGAAACTTGCATGACCCATGCTTAAAGGGTTCCTTGTGCATGCATTTGTCATTTTTTTAAAATTCATCAAATTATGACTCTCTTTCTACTTAAGGTATTCCCCTTTTCCATTCATTAGAATCTGTGACAGAAAGGAGAATCAACAAAAGTCCCCCCTTAGAGTTGGATCCGAAAAAGTAAAGAGGATTTAACTCTAAGGAAAACGAGAAACAAGGAGTCGCAGCACGCAAGTAGTAGGCGTTCATGTATTTTTCTGGAATGCAGATTCTGGCGTTCAGGGTCGAAGGATCTCTTATATATATGGGTGTTATTTTGCGCAAGGCATCCAGCTTTCAAACGCTTCTCTCTCTTGTCACGCAGGTGTCTTGTCATTTCGCTCGTCCTCACTTCTGTTTGTTGTGTCGCACTTCCTCAGTCTATTTCTGACTTGCACGACATTATTAGTGTGGTACAACTTGCGTGACCGGCTTAGACTTGCGCGCCAAGATTAGACTTGCGCGCCTTAATGACTTTGCCATTTTTTGATTTCTTCACAAATTTTATGAAAAACCAACTTCCTTAAAAGTTAACTATTCGATCTTTGTGAAGATTCAATGGCTCCCGAAAGAATTGGATCAGCTGATGAGTTGTCTAGTAAAATAATTGAAGATATTATGAACATCGTTGTCCACGATTATTATGATATCTATGACATAACTCTCCCATATTTGGCCGTGTACTTGAAAAAATATCATGTCAATTTCCCACAAGGTATTTACTTGCCTTTATATGGCCATGGTCATCTGTAAGGAGTCAATGTTCCATATGCGAAGAACTATATTCCTCATTCCTCATTTCAGACATACACCAATTTCGCTTCAGAAAATGTCTCTCTTTTAGGATCATTTGTAAATGCTAGAACAGTGGAGAAGGCGTTTATAAAGCATCATAAACCATGTGCTCCAGAACTGAAACCTCAGAAGCCTGAGCTAAAGCATGATTTATATCCCTCCATTTTCTGAAACTCATAGATGGATCAATCTAAGGGATGGAAAAGAGCTGGGATTTCTGTCCCGATGGAGGTGTGAAGCTGACTTTGATGTGGGCATATTTGGTGTGACAAACCTGTGCAGAGTTTGTCGAGGATCTGAAAGGAGAAGCAATATATGAATCTGTCTAGGATGGGTATACATATGTCTATAGGAATGACAACTTTTTGTCGGATCTAATTAGCCGATAGAGCCCAGAAACCAACTCTTTCCATCTGAATTGTGCAGAGGTAGGAATAAGTTTGTGGGATGTCTATAAGATCTCAGGGGGGGCTCCAATATTGGGTGATATGTATGTTGAATTCATCCCCCTCAAGGTGACCTGGAATGATTCGGAGAAGTCTCTCTCTTTGGATCGAGAGTTATTGAAAATTTTCCACAAGCTCAAGAATTCCAAGTCCACCGAAACACATTTTATAAAGGATATTCATCCAGAGGAGTGGATTGATATGTTTCTTATCATGAAGAAGGAGAAGGGTCCCACCTGTACTCATCCTACCAGATGCCCTAGAACAGAGAATAGGGGTTCTCTTGGCACATTCTTGCCAAATATGGAAGAGAGAGAGTTTGAAAAGTGGGGGTATGAAGTGGAGCGAAGAATTCCAGAGAAGACCTGTTTGGAGGGTTTTTCAGCTTTGTGGCTCGGTGTTTATCTTCTGCCAGTTAGGGATTAGAAGGGAGGTGTCCAGCCAGGGACCTTCATTGTTTCATCCAAGTTGGATGAGAGGAAAATGGTTGGGTTGGACACCCCAATTTTGAAAAAGATTCACAGGATCTTACTCCATGTCTATATGGGTATGTCTCCTTTGAGAATAGAGGGACTGTTCCATGTTTTTTGGGAATGGATCGCCACTCACATCAGGACATACGTTGTACATAGTAGAGTACAGGTTCCTGTAAGTTCTTTCAGGCCATCAGTGCAGGCATATTCTAGAATTTTTCTATTGTTCCTCACTCCAATGATCTTAAGGTGAGGCTAAGCATGTTCAAGTAATTCCATTTCACTCTTTATGGAAACCCACAAACTGGGAAGTTTATTGATGATGGAACAACTAGACTGGAATTGAGGTCATACATGCTGGCTTGAAGGGATGGTGTATTGGCCACCGTAATTGACGAAGAGATTATATGAGAGGCCTATGCTCCATATAAATTTTCATGCCAATTCAAGGGTTTTCAGTAGATTATTGTATCCCCTCCTATGCATGTCATGTCATAGCACCATCCAATGGTTTCCCGAAAACTATGGTTACTGATAGCTATATAGAAGACTCGGGTAGTGTTTGATCTACCAGTTGCAGGAGCGGCGAGTCACTTGACTACATGGTATGCCCAGAACTACGTAGCATCATACCCTGAAGGAGTACTGAATCATCTGGTTCCTCGAGCGGGGACAAAAAAGATAACTGTCATGAAATAAACCCTTCATCTCAAAGGTGACACTTCCTCACCCGGAGATAATTTACCGTGTTCCTCACCTAGGGCTAATTCGCAGGAATCCTAGGATGGGGATGATGAGGCACGACATGTGTCAAAATGGCCTCATGCCGGATATAATCCTCCTGCCAGAGTAAAGTGGCCTACTCCATCAACTCCTGGTGAGTTATATCATTGAAGAAATTTAATCGCCATTATTTTATAGAGCAACAAGTTTCATTTTCTTATCCTTTATCTATGATTTCAAGAGCTGGGAAGAAGTTTAAGTCCAAGATTTTAGGACCATCCTCGTGTTCTTCTGGTGCACATGCTGAATATTTATAACCAGAGGCCCTCCAGACATGGAGGAGTTTATATTGCGATGTTAGAACCACCTGACTAGACTTATGCGAAGGGATACACATCCCGGGAGTAGGGAATACTTGGGAATCTACAGATATTTGTTTCGAGGATAACCCAGATGAAGTGCGGTCTTGCATCATAAAGCTGGAGATGATCATATATTCCACTGATGATTCCATCCCTATCACCAAGCGGGTGAAGGAAATGATGTATCGTGGCACCACTGAGGGTATTGGTGCCTCCATAGATGAGGAGTGGCACGATTACGTGGCTCCGGAAGATGTAAGTCTCTTTCCTGATTTTCATTACAACATGATTTCAATTAAATCTTTATTACTAAAGGAAATTACTTTCTTCATCCTGTAGGTTGCAAAGAAAGGAACTTTTGAGGTCCCTTAACCATTGTACAGCCCTAGTGGCACCTTTCTTGGACCCACTGAATCTCCTCATGAGTCGGGTGAGGTATCTTTAGGACAGAAAGATATGTAAGAAGAGTTAGAAAGGTCTTTTAACTCTCCAATACCTGTATTTGGAGGTGAAAATGTCAACACACCCAAAAATTCAAATAAAAAAAAGGCATTTAAGGAACAAGTACACAACTAAATGCTTCATCAGTAGTGGTAAGTCCTTTGGATATTCATGAATCCTAACTCATGAATAGATTGAGCATAATTCTTGGGATTTCAGGGGCTTCTTCAATTTCCCCTTTGAGAGAGAGGATTGACCCTCCTTTGAGGACAACGAAGGGTGCTGGTGAATAGTCGCAAATTCATGCTGACCTGGCTGCTCCTGAAGAAGAGCCAGTTTCTATTCCCAGTACTGCTCCTATTGCTGTTGTATGGAGAGAAGAGCATGCTTCTCATAAATTTACAATACTTCATAGGACTTTGAATGAAAACTTAAACTGACTTCCATTATGTGATAATTTAGGTTCAACACCTGCACCAGAACATTTGGCGGCCACTACAACTGACTCCACAATTTTCTCTGAAGAAGCTGTCTGGGGTCAGAGGCTGCAGGATGAGGGTTTCCAAGAAGTCATATCAAATGCTCCCACTTGTGAGACTAACCAGGAATCTGAGATATCACTGGATGAAATGATGAAACTTGGCGCATATTTTGAATAAATTTTAGATTGTGTTAAATTAAAATGTGATTTAAAATATTTTGGACTTTATTGTTATCCTTCATCCTGTTAAAAAATTCTTATTATATCTCTGACCATGATTGGTTGAAATGTACAGTTCCGTATGAGTAAGATGATAATTTTCTGACACCTGAAGTGGGTAGAGACAACCCTATTATTGTAGAGATGCTAGCTCAAGTGGAGATTAACCCGGCAGAGCTTCCGGAAACCCATCCCAAAAATCCTGTTGAAGCTAGGAAAGACAGGGAAGAGACTTCTCATACTACTGATCTACCATTGGGTAAGGGATGATAATATTTGTGGTTGTACTTAATTTTTAATATAGATAATCAAATTTTTTTATCCTTTTGAAACTGAACAAAACTTTCAATTGACTATCCAGGGCCGTCAATTTCAGTGGCTAGATCTAGAGGTGAAGCCTCATCCTCCACCCAAACGGGAGTAGAAAGTGAAGTACCAAGGGTCGGGGGGGAAGGATCAGAACAGGCCACTTCTTTAAGTGCATTAATCCCAGAATATATTCCCCCCTGTGATAGTGATGCTGAGTCATACCTAGAGGTACAAAAGGTCCTCCAATTATCATGTTGCAAGGCATGGCAGGATATATGGAAGACCATATCTGAAGTTACTATTCAAGAGTTGTCTTCGAAGATCCTGAGACTTCATCTTTGTTCATAATGTTAGGAATTGGCGGTTTTGGATATCAAGAGATCCATGCTACAGTGAAACAAGTCATCCTAAGGAGGGAGAAGGAGCTAAAGTACTCTCAAGATCTTGCTAGAGAAAGGCTTTTAACCAATATCAGTGAATTCAGGGCTATGGTGTCCCAAGCTGAGGCTAATCATACTGTAAAGTTGAAGGAGCTGAAGTATAAGATCAAGGTGAAAGTTGTCCAGCAAATGCACCTTCAGCAATAGTTATATGTTTTTACTGGGGAACTTGACCAGATTAATACTTCACTGGAAGGAGTTCAAACGAATGGTATGAAATCCATCGCAGATGCCAAGAAATCACTCCATCAAGCTGAAAAAAAAGAATCTGGTTGAATGAATGAACTTCAAGTGGCTACTGATGAAGCTCGGGATTCCGTAAACCAAATTAAGAGTTATGTTGAAAGCCTCTTTTAATTTCTTGAAAAAGAGAAGATAATCCGATCTGTGGATATTCTTCTAATTTGTTGCATCAATGAAAAATAAATTTCACCTTCAATCATTTGTACCTGCATCCTCTTTCTAATTACTTATATATATATTTTTTACCTAATACAATGGGCTTAGTAATAATAGTTTAATTATTGCTATGATTATACAAATAACCCCACAAACTTTGAATCTTTTTGTTGCTCAGTATTTCCTAAATCATACAAAATGTATGTTTACCGAGTTGGGACTCTAATTTTGTTCATAGTTCCTTTTACAGGTTCCCAATTTAATGAGTACCTTATCTCTTGTTGGCAGTTTAAATTCATGCATGTCGAACATAAAAAGTCTAATGCTTAAGGTCGAATAGCTTTGACCGAATGGATTAAAATTGATGCAATTCCTTGATAATTTATTTGAAAAAAGATTACCACATTAAAGTATGGGGGAAAACATGTAAACTATGACTTAAGAAATTTTGAATCTCATGAATGATATGAAAAAAGGGCTAAAAGTCATTAGAGGAAGTATTTCCTAAGAGTAAAGTTACCATTATTTAACAAACGAGTTAGAGGGTTGAATTATACAGGGCCACTTAAGGTCATTGGCTACATAGTCAAATAATATAATCTTTTGGATGACATGTCTGTTATGTAGACTACTTATGCAAGGCCACCTAGGGGCCCATGCTTCATAGTCAGGAAAAATAACTCTCAAAAATTTTACTTTTCTATTGCTAAAAGACAGTGAAAGTTTATAGAGATTAAAATTTTCTAAAGCATAGAGTGTGATGTATGGATAGAGGTACCTGAGTATGGACAGGATATTTCCAATCAATATTGTCAAAGAATTGGATTAATGTTACTCCTGTGAAGGTCTGACCCAAACGTAGGGAAGGGAAATATAAACCATAGACTTAAATAATTTTAGATAATGAAAAAGAGTCTGGGATAAATATGTTAAGGATTGTTATTTTTGTGGATCCCTGCATATTGTTGTTAAGACAAAAATGTAAAAAAGAGGTTTTTCTCCCAAGAATGAAGTTACCACTATTTGAAAATCCCATTATGGGGTTGAATTATGTCGAGCCACTTAAGGGCATTGGCTGCATAATCAGATAATAGTATCTTTTGGAAGACAGGTCCGTTATGGAGACAAATTATTCAAGGCCACCTAGGGACATGTTTTTCATAGTTAGGCAAAATAATTCCTAGGTATCAAACATTTTGTGACCAAAATTCAAGAAAAGGGTTATGGAGATCTGGAAGTATTTAAGGTTAGAAGTATGACACATCAAAAAAGGGCATTGTCCAATGCATGAAGGAGACACACAGATCAATGCTAACCATAATCATGTTGTGGCTAGTTCCTGAATTATGATGTTGGACTTCACTATGTATCCCATAAGGATGGGAATCAATCCATACATAGTTCATGAAATACAGTTTAACGTCATGTGGGACGAGAGTGTAGGAGATCTTAGTTTAGGGCCTAGAGTTCGGACCATAATGAGGAATACACATTCTTTGTTTTATAAACCTAACGTGAATGACGACTATGGTTTTTATACCAGATTCATGTTTTCACAGGGAGAATTTTGAGCCAAGGGACTGAAAGTGGAATTTGGGGTTAGGCACAAAGACTTGGGGTTAGATTCCAGGGAGGCTCGAATGCTCCTATGTAACCCATAAGGATGGGAATCAATCCATATGTAGTTCTTAAAAGACCCTCTATAGAGATTTTGTTCGTACAAGTGAAGGGTGAAAGTGGACTTTAGTGTAATGATGGTTTGACCAAAGATTAAAGATTCGGTCATTGTTGTGTATGCACATAGTCCTTGGAATATGACATGGTTGGAGATCAATGTCAATAATGATTCCCTCTCAGGTGAGGGGGTCAAAGACTGTGGTAGTTTATTGTCATACAGAACAAAAGTACGATAGTTTTGGGTCAAATGCATGGACCGGTGCTACATAGTTTACCGTCATGTAGCTAAGACATGTTGCTATGCAGTTTAATGTCATGCAGTTAGGACAATGGAGGACTTTATAGTTTAACATCATATAGTAAGGAAGATAGTGAACCAATGTGAAGATATTGGTTTTGGGCTTGAACCTCAAGAGGTTGCCTACGTAACTAGCCTAGAAGGAAAGGATCAAAGTTCACATAGGTAAATTGAAAATGAATTAGTGATCGAGTTGTACTTGAGGTCAACGACCTAAAAATGGTGTTGGGACTTACACATGGTTAGAGGCCCAGAGAGGGTGTTATGATTGAATTTTACTCTAAGATCACGTGAGTCATACTCGATGTGAGAAACAAGAGGTAGTAACAACCCTAATGATGAAGAGTTTAACCCCATGTTGGACAATGAAGGGACCATGCATTTTAATGTCTTGAAGTAAAGACTAAAGGTGTATTTGTGTTACGCAAAATACTTCTTCAGAAATCTTGCATTGGTTGGAGTAGTGATGAGTTCTCCATCCATTGAGATTGAAGAATAAGCTCCATTAGAGTAAACCTTATCTATTGAGTAAGGTCCTTCCCACTTTGACTCAATATTTAGAGGTTTCTTTCCTGGAATCATTGATGTTCTGAGCAGAAATACCAATTCTCCTTGAATTATTGAATGAAGAAGAACTTTTTTGTTGAAAGCCCGTGCTATCCGATTCTGATAGAATTCCAAGTGGTGCATGGTGCATAATATTTTTTCATCTAATTGTTCCAATTCATCCATTCTCTTTTCAAATTATTCATCTGTAGATGACTGATCACAATTGGCTACTCTGAGAGAAGGTAATTGAACCTCAACTGGAATGACAGCTTCTGTTCCATATACCAATGAATATGGAGTTGACCACGTAGCAGTGTAGGTCGTGGTCTGATAAGACCATAAAGCATGAAAAAGTTTATCAGGTCATGATTTCATATCTTTTTCTACCATCTTTTGATGTATTTTTGAAAGAGTCATATTGAAGGCGTCGATTTGGCCATTGGCCACTGCAAGATACTGAGATGAATGGTTGGATTTGATATTGTATTCTTGATAAAACTTTTTTACCTCAGATGAACAGAAGTTAGTGCCATTGCCCATCAATATGGTATGACGAAAACCAAATATGGTAATGATGTTAGACTTGATGAAGCTAACAATTATTTTAGAACAAACTTCTCTGAGAGGTAATGCCTCTGACCATTTGGAAATGAAGTCAGTAGCAGTAAGAATATACTTAAACTGTTTGGATGTAGCCGAAGGGTAAGGTCCTACTACATCCATTCTCCATGTGGAAAATGGCCATGAGTATTTAGCTTTATAGAGAAAATCTAGGGGTTGATGAATGAAATTGGAATATACTTGGAATGAATGACACTTCTTAGTGAACTCAACACAATCTTCTATAATTGAAGGCCAGCAGTATCCAAGCCTTCGAATTTGATCAGACAGTCTATGTCTAGACTGGAGGGCACCACAGACTCATGCATGTACTTATTTCATGACATCCATTGTCTCTTCACCATCAATACATGTGAAGAGAATTCCATCAAAACCACGCTTGTAGATAATTTTTTCTATGTAATCTGATCTATCATAAAGAGTAAAATTGACCACACGTCGCCGGACTTGTTCTTTTTCAGCTCTATCAGGTGGGAGTGTTCCATTTTGAATGAATTGCATGATAGGTGTCATCCATCCTATAGTATGACCATATGGTTTAGAAATGGAACTAATTTCATTGATTTCCTCTAATCTGATTTGAACATAAGGTGAAACTGTACAACGGTGGGAAATACTAATGATTGTTTCATCTCAATTTGGTTCTTCCAGAGCTGTGGCTACATTATCCAGAGCACCACCATGAGCATTTTTGTGATCGTGGAACATAAGAAAATGTCAGTTCTGAAGGAAATTCTGCCATTAACTCTCTGACGTAATCATACAAAGTGATTAACTCTTCTTTTCTGATGGCATAGTCCACATTGACTTGTCTGACTACCCGATATGAATCACCTTTAACCTTTAAGTGATTCACCTATGCCTGAAGCACCAACTCCAATCCTGCGATGAGAGATTGATATTCTTCTTCATTGTTTGTACCGCCTTCCAACAATAAGAAGGAATAGGGTAGCACTACCTTTTCTGGGGAAATAAATAAAATTCCTAACCCAAATTTGTTGAATTTAGGATCTTCCATTTTCTTCCCTATTGGACTTCTGGAATCAGCATCAAAGTACATTTCCCATGTTTGAGTATTATCTTGAATAGAGAAGAATTCCTCAACAGGAAGTTCAATATCTAAAGATATATCTTCTAATGAAGGGTGTTCAGAAAGGAAATCAGCCAGATCTTGTCCCTTTATTGCCTTTTGAGACACATACTAGATATCAAACTGCTGCAAAATAACTTCCCACCTTTCCAGACGTCCTGTAAGCATTGGATGACTAAGGATAAATTTGAGCAGGTTATTACGAGATACCAATTGTACCTCATGATGTTGCAGGTAGTGTCTAAATTTTTTAACTGCAAATATTAATGCTAGGCATCAATTTTCAATACTTGAATATCGAATTTCTACCTCAAGCATAGTCCGACTAAGATAATAAATGTTTTTTTCATTCCCAGCATCGTTCTTTTGGGAAAGGAAGGCACCCAATGATCGCACTAAAGATGTTACTTAAAGAATAAGTGGTCTTCCTTCAATAGGTTTCATTAATACCGGTGGACCCAAGAGATATTTCTTGATAATATTTAATGCTTCTTGACATTCTTCAGTCCATAGGTTGGTGATTCGCTTCTTCATTAATTTGGTGAAGGGTAAACATTTTCCTGCCAGATTGGCGATGAAATGCAGAATATAGGCCAGGTTTCCTTGAAGTCCTCTCAATTCCTTCAAATTTTAAGGAGGTGACATACCAAGGATTGATTTTGTCTTCTCAAGATAAGCTTCGATACAACGATGGCATAAAACAAAGATGATAAATTTTCATGAGTTTACCCCAAAAGTACATTTCAAGGGGTTCATCTTCAAATTGTGTTGTCAAAGTTTGTGGAATATGATTTCCAAATCATCCAAGTTATTAGAACGTTTTCGGAATTTAACCCCCAAATTTTCCACATAACACTCAACAAATTTCCCTAAAAAGGTTTTGAAGATACGGTGCATGGCACGTTGATATGTTGCACCTAAATTCTTTAGGCCAAAGGGCGTTACCCGGTAGAAAAACACACCTTGAGGGGATATGTAGTCTATAGATTCTTCACCTTCTGGAGCCATTTGGATTTGATTATACCCAGAATATCCATCCATGAAGGAAATTTCTTCATATCTAGTTGTTGCATCAATTAAGAGTTCTGTGATCGGAACTGGAAAATCATCCTTGGGATAATGCCGATTAAGATCTCTAAAATCAATGCAAACTCAAATTTTTCCATTCTTCTTTTTCACAGGGACAATATTAGCCAGCCATTTGGGATATTGAACTTCTCTGACGAAGTTAGCCTTGATAAGCTTATCCACTTCAGATTCAATTTTGGAGGCATCAGTTGGGTGTGTTCTTCTTGCGGCTTGCTTGAATCTTCAATGTTCTTTTGGAACACCCAAATGATGAGTAGAAACATCAAGATCATGCCCAAGAATTTATGTATAATTCCAATAAAATATATCTTGATATTTTTTTAAAAATGAAATATACATTTCTTGCTCTTCAAGAGTCATGGACACACTAATTAAAGTGGGGCGTGGATCTTCTTTTGTACCCATATTTATTTCTCTGAGTTCATCAACAGTGGTAGAGATACCTACTTCAAATGTTGGAGGATCATCCCTGAGATCTTCCTCTTCTTCTTCAATATGTGTTACTTCTTTTGTTTCTACATGCACAGTAGATGATGAAGCAGAATTTCTATAATCAGGAGAGAAATTAAAATTTGAACATCTTAAAGAAGCGGCTACCATTTTTAACACTATTGATGATGAAGGGTCTTCCTTGGGTAATAAAGAGGAGATGATGGGTTGAGAATCGACATCATCGTTCATCTCTAACATTGTTATAACTTCTTCTGGCCTTGTTGATGAAGTATAAAATTGCTGGATTTCAGTGGATGAAATGAAGACATCTCCATTTGAGCTTTCATCATTTCTTAGTGAATAAACAATTCCTACCATTCTCTCTGGCTTGATTTCCATAATTGACATTATGGAAGATTCCATAAGAGTATTTGGATTTGGGTCTATCCTGCCAATTTTACTGATAGGCAACACATAATCTGTACTCACATGTATGGATTGGTTTACTGGAATCTTTTCCAAACCATGTGGAGCATTAATTTTGGTAACCTCCTTTGTTGTGGATATCTCCTTTCCCTCCATGTGATAGAATTATACCTCAATTTATTTAGATTCACATGTTTTGAATGGGGATTTATCACCATACAATGTCCCAATTTGACCATTGAAACAATATTTGAGACATTGATGGTATGATGAAGGTATAGACACATGTTGATGTATCCAAGGTCTTCCATGAAAAATGATGAAGGTTGCGTCAGGACGAACAACCATGAAATTTGAATTGGATACAAGGTCTCCAAACTGAGTTCTGAGTGTAATCTCTCCTAGAGGATTTTGTTCAATTTTTTCATATCCTTGAAACATCAAAGAAGAAGGAGATAAATAAAATTCTTTGAGGCCCAATCAACAAAGTGTATGAATAGGGATGAGGTTGACTCCTAAACCATTATCAATGAAAGCTCGTCGGATGTCTATATCATTGACTTTTATAGATAAATTCAAAGGTCTAATATGTCCTTGCAGAACAACATCTTCATCTTTATCTGTAAAAGATATCACTGCATGGCATTCTGCAGGATCATTCTCAATATGGTAGACTTGAGCCGCAACAATTTCAATTTAGAATTCTTGAGGACTTGACAAAGCCTCATTGAGTGCCTCCTAAAGATCCTTTGATAGATTCAAGGCAACCATAATTGATAACCTGGCTGGTACTTGGTGTAAATGTTTCAAGACATCATAGTTTTGGTCCAAAGATCTGTGTTTACCAATAGGAACATGTGGTTTCGCAGGTGCCTGAGAATTTGATGCTTTGGAAGTAGATGTATCTTGTATCGGGGTAGGTGTTGGAAATACTCCTGGCTTTGGAAGATTAGACCGACTTGGTCTATGTATTTTCTAAGAGGAAGAAGGTGTAACCTCTAACCGATCTTCAAAAATAAATGTGCCAGAACTGAATCTTCCATGTGTGGAAGAACTTTTTTGTTCTTGTTGGGCCCACTGAAGAGATTTTCCATGGGTTTCTACTGCATATACAGTTCTAGCAGGGGTAGGATTGGAATAGTGGCTTCTAAAATATCCATGTATTCCACTATATCCTAAAACTCTGGAACTCCCTCTAATTCCTCTGTTTGATACAGGTGACTCAGGTTCATCAAGATCAAAACTCTGACTAACATATGGATCGGTTAAGTGAATCATGTTAACAGAACCAAAGATCAACTCTTCATGTGATGAAGACTCTGTCTGATGAACCATTTCAGGATATACTATTTGTTGGGGTGGTGCCCCTACTTTTTAAGTAGATGGCATAAAATCTTCTAGAGTCAAAGAAAACATAGGATTTGACACGATATCATATTCTTCTGACTACTCTTCCTTCTTTGAATTATGTCACCTCTTTGAGGACATTCCTTCTGACGAATGGATTTTTTCTGTGGAAGAAATAAAAGAAGGCACCATTGGTTTCTTCATTTGCGTTCGCAAAATGGCATGAGTTTGGTTTATTGTTTTCCTAACCATCCAATCAACATATTTCTGTGCATTTTTTTCTTTTGAATTCGTGCCACTCGCCTTCTTCCTCAGGATCTGTAGCAGTAATATATTCTACCTGGGCTGAAGAACCTTTCATTTTTACTTTTCCTGAGTTCACCACTTTTTTCAGAAGGTCTTTAAAGACAAAACACTCATGAATGGCATGCCCCAACATATGATGAAATGTGAAATAGTTGGGAAGGTATTCATCTCCTTCCTTGTTCAGCCTTTTAGGCCTTGGCAACTGAACCAAATTATTTTCCAGAGCTGAAATGAAGTAACCAGAAACTTGTTCATTTCGGAAAGAATAAACTTGGTTCTTAGACTCCTAAAATTGTTTCTGTATTTGATATCTTTTATCATCTTGATGAGACGGACTCTGTTTTTGATGCTCAGGATGTAAATCCCTTTAATAAGATGATGGTTTTAAAGTGGAAGCATGTACATATTCTTTTTTAAGTGTAACTGTATCAGTCTCTGATCTCCCTATTCTCCTTCCTAGAACTGAGGGAATTACATGATTTTTAGACTTAGTCTCTATAAGAGAATATTTTATCTGTTGAGTGACTGAAGTAAGGTCTCAAAACCCTCCTATGTACTTCACAGGAATAAACAGTGTGTGTAATTCATCACGCAAATTTTCCACACAGATTGGCAACAACTATTCTTGAGGGATTGATAAGATTAAGGAATATGTTAATCCCTTCTAGTGAGAAATGAAATCTGAAACTCTTTCATTTTTCCTTTTTTTACAATTTGTAAGATCAAAAATTGTCTTTTTTGGCAATGTTGTGCTAGATTGAAGAAGGAATCATTGATGGAGATCTTCCCACCTGGTAATTGACCGTGACTGGAAACTTCTATACCAGACAAAAGAAGGCCCTCGTAATGACTGCAAAAAACATCTGATCTTAACTACTTCTTGTTGTTGAGGAGTTCCCATCATAGGATCACAAAAAGAGAAAAAAATGTGTTAAGTGTTGTTCTGGATCTCCCGAGCCATTAAAAATTGGAAATGTGGTATTTTCAAAATTTGATGGGGGAGGGGTAGCATCAGCCCATTCAGGGTAAGATTTCTTTTCCAGTTGAACTTGTGCATGTTTTCCCTCCATAGCTTCCAACTAAGCTATTAATGACTCAATGGTACTTATTAACATTTTAGAAACATCTGGTTGATCATGGACCAGATCAGGTGCAATAACTGAAGTTTGGACAGGTGTGGTGACTGGTACTGCAACTAATGGTAGCACTACCGGTTGTTGTTGTGCATGACCCATAGAATTGGACCTGTGAGGGTGTACTTATAAAGGAGGATATTCTTGATCTATCCCAGTAACTGTAATGAATTCCCTTGACTGACTGACTCCAACACACTTAGGAGGAAGACTACCTTGAAGTAGTTATGAATTCAACCTCCTTAACTCCTTCATTTCCTCCTCTTGTTGTGAGAACCTTTCCTCTAATGAGAGTGATTGGCCTTCTGCAGGATCATTCTCTACATGGTAGACTTCAGCCAAAGCAATTACAGTTTTGAATTCCTGAGGACTTGACAAAGCCTGAATGAGTGCCTCCCGAATATCCTTTGATAGATTCAAGGCATCCAAAATTGATAACTTGGCCGATACTTGGTAAAAATGTTTCAAGACATCATACGTCTGGTCCAAAGGTCTGTGTTTCCCAACAAGAACATGTGGTTTCACAAGTTCCTTAGAATTTGATGCTTTGGAAGTAGATTGATCTTATATTGGGGTTGGAGTTGGAAATACTCCTAGATTTGGAAGTTTAGACTGACTAGGTCTATTTATTTTCTGAGGGGAAAAAGGTGTAACCTCTAAACGATCTTCCAAAAAAACTATGTCAGGACTGAATCTGCCATGTGTGGAAGAACTCTCTTGATCCAGTTGAGCCTACTGAAGGGATTTTCCATGAGTTTCTACTGCATATACAGTTCTATCAGGGGTAGGATTGAAATAGTGTTTTTTAGAATATCCACGTCTTCCCATGTATCCTAGACCTCTGGAAATCCCTCTAATTCCTCTATTTGATATAGGGAACTCAGACTCATCATGATTGAAACTTTTATTTTCATAAGGATCTGTTAAATGAATCATGTTAACAGAACCAAAGATCAATTCTTCATCTGATGAAGATTCTGCATGATTATCCAGTTCAGGCTGTACCGTTTGGTGGGGCGGTGCCCGTTCTTCTGAAGCAGATGGCATAAAATCTTCCAGAGTCAAAGACAACTTAGGATTTTACACGAGCTCATCTTTTTCTGACTGCTCTTCTTTCTTCAAATTATGCCGCCTCTTTGAGGATTTTCCTTCTAACAAATGGAGTTTTGCTGTGAAGAAAATAGCAGAAGACACCATTGGTTTCTTCAATTTCATCAGTAAAATGGAATTATTTTGGTTGATCATTTTCCTAACCATTAAATCATCATATTTTTGTTCACTTTTACTTTTGACTTCATTCCATTCACCTTCTTCCGCAGGATCAATAGTAGTAACACATCATACATGGGCTAAAGAACCTTTCAGTTTTACCTGTCTAGAGTCCTCCATCTTTTGTAGGAGGTCTTTCAAGCCAAAACACTCCTAAATGGGATTCCCCAACATCTGATGAAATATGAAATAGTTAGGAAGGTCTTCATCTCCTTCCTTGTTCGGCCTTTTAGGCCATGGAAACTAAACCAAATTATTTTCAAGAGCTGAAATGAAGTAACCAGGAACATGTTCATTTCAGAAAAAATAAACATTGTTCTTAAAATCCTAAAATTGTTTCTATATTTGAACTCTTTTATCATCCTGATGAGACGAACTCTGTTTTTGATGCTCAGGAGGTGGAGCCCTTCGATAAGATGAAAGTTATAAAGTGGAAGCAGGTACAGATTCTTGTTTAAGTGTAACTGTACCAGTCTCTGATCTCCCCATTCTCCTTCCTGGATTTGATAGAATTACATGATTTTTACAATTAGTCTCTATAAGATAATATTCAATATGTTGAGCGATTGAATTAAGGTCTTGAAACCCTCTTGTGTACTTCACAGGAATCAATGGTGTGCGTAATTCATCACACAAATTTTCCACACAGATTGGAAATAATTCTTCTTGAGGGAGTGCTAAGCTTAAGGAATATGTTAATCTCTTCTAGTGAGAAATGAAATCAGAAATTCTTTAATTTTTCCTTTGCTTACAATTTTTAAGATCAAAAACTTTCGTCTTTGGTAATGTTGATCTAAATTGAAGAAGTAATTGTTAATGGAGATCTTCCCACCTGGTAATTGACCGAGACTGCCAACTTGTATACCAGACAAAAGAAGTCCCTCGTAATGACTGCACAAAACATCTAAGCTTAACTGATTCTTGTTGTTGAGGAGTTCCCATCATAGGATCACAATGAGAAACAAAATTTGTTATGTTTTGTTCCCAGTCTCCCGAACTATTAAAAATCAGGAAAGTGGTATTCGCAAAATTTGATGGGGAGGAATTTCATCAAACCATTCAAGGTAAGATTTATTTTCCAATTGAACTTGTGCATGTTTTCCCTCCATAGCTTCCAACCGAGCTGTTAATGACCCAATAGAATTTATTAACTTTTTAGAAACATCTGGTTGAGCTTGGACCAGAGCAGGTGCAATAACTGGAGTTTGGACAGGTGTGGTGACTAGTACTACAACTGATGGTAGCACTACCTGTTGTTGTTGTGCATGACCCATAGGATTGGACCTTTGACGTTGTACATGTAAAGGAGGATATTCTTGATCCATCCTAGTAACTGCAACAAATTCCCTTAACTGACTGAATCCAGCACACTTAGGAGGAAGACTACCTTGAAGTAGTTCTGCATTCAACCTCCATAACTCCTTAATTTCTTCCTCCTGTTGTGCTAACCTTTCCACTAATGAGAGTTATTGGCCTTCTCCAGAGGTAGGTTGGGATGTAACCTGACTTTTACCATTTTCCTTGGCATGTTCCTTTTTGGAGTATGGAAGGGAATTTCCCAAAGGAATATCTTACCTCTGGGTAGCCCTCTAGATTTTGGTACGCACACCTTCCTCCTTCGTTTCTGTATGCACTGCCTCTTGAACAGGAACTTCTTCATCTAATCCTTCTGAGTGAGCCTCATGTTCTGGGGAATCAGTGACAACAGCATTGATGAAATGTATCAATGCATAACGCATTTCATTCCTTCTATCGTTATTTCTATGATACTGTCTTCTTCCGTGTCCTTTATGAGACATTTCCTTTTGTTGAGTTTCTCCCTCGAGAACTTCGTGATGAAATGTAATTTGGAGGTAATATCATGATAATTCTTCTTTTCATTCCTCTTATGGCTTCTTCCCTAGCCGAGAGAAGACTGACCTTCACTGAGGAAGAGATTAAGGATTTTTAAAAAACCCCAGTCCAGTGGACTGGGGCTGTTCCTACTTTTCCGGCTCAACTCCTTGAATCCCATCTGTTGATCCCAAGGGTTGGGCTAAAAAAGTCCCCAGCCTGGAAATCTGAGGTGGTTATTGAGTTGTTACATCTGATACTTTCTTAAAATCTCTCATGATTTTGCTGATTTTAGTCCGGAAAATAGATGGATGCATCATCCGACATTCACTCAAATCACCTAGCTCAAATGACCGTTGAATGATTTCTGACACCTCTCTCACCTGATGATGCACATTCTCTAAAAAATAATTCTATTAGATATTCTCATTTTCTTGATGCAAGAGTAATTTAAAAACTTGTTCTTTGTTTTCTTGACTTTGGGAAGAACTACATGAGGCATGTTACTGAGAAATCCTTTTATTACACACAAAAACAATTGGTTGTAGCCAGCCACGAGCAATAACATTGCATGAGACCACTTTTGGCGGGCTTTGCTGACTAGAGAGTACAGTGAAATGAAGTTCTCGATGAACACACCATCCCTTGATATGAATAACAGATGGTGCATTGGTAATTAACTGGCAAAACCTTTTTAGTGCGCCAAAGCATGCACGCCGAAGGGCTCTCTGCTGCTTTTCAACCTTTTGATATCAGGAAACTGGGAGAGATGCCAAATCAATTTGGCAGTGTAACCCTTCTATTATCTTAAAATTATTTTCATATTCATCATAAGATAATATTTTCTATTTTAAGTGACAAAAAGTTTTCCACATGTTGAGACGAATATCATGAATACAATCTTTTGTCAAAATTTCTGGAATATCATACTAAGAGTCATCCAAAGGCCAAAACATGACTGCTATTCACCTTTCGCTAGTTGTTTCTTCATATTCATCACTTCCTCTTTATTATTCGATGAAGATTCTTCTACCTGATTTGACCAAAGCTGGTGTTTCTTTGTTGCTTCATCAGATTCAACATGATTGTTAGAGAATTCATTTATCAAATTAGAAGATGGGTGACCCATGGGTGGTTTGGAAAATGACCTACACCTCGGGCTATCTTCTGATTGATAAAGTATTTCACTTGCTAGTGGTAAAGCATGAGACATGACTGGCTTCACATTTCCATTTTCCTCAAGATAAGAGGGATTTCTCGTTACTGCGTTGTCCTTTGAAGAATTTTCTAGGCAATGCAAATTACTACTGTAGAGAGGACATTCACATATAAATTCATCATCATAGGGAGGACCACCATGGTTTGTTATAGAAAATGATGAATCCTTTTTCTCCTTGATCTTCTAGCCACGCAAGGGGTTATTATGGCTCTCATCTGAAGATGATACTTTGAGATCAATAGAACTGTCATGAAGCAAGCCTTCATGAGGAAGTGTTTGATGAAGAACTTCGGATTTATTGTTGTTATTTCCAGAATTTTAAAATGAAATAGTAGAATCTTGAGTTGCAATAGATAATTGTCTGATGTATTCAAGAACTCCTATATCGATTAAGGCCTTATTACAGTTTGGATCTTGATTTCCCAACTGTGCTGGAAGGGTTTTTTCTTAAACGCCTTCTTACTCTCTTTGGAAACAAATTGTTGATGAAAGTGGTTATTATGGGCAGGTGTATGTTCTTTCTCAAGAGAAATGGCCAGGTTAGGCTGATTATCTCCATTCAAATCGGGTGTATGTGCCTGACTTGGTTGTCTGTATGACATGGGGGAGTATGACCCACAAACCTCCTAGTCTGGGATAGAGGTGTGTACCTATTCCGGAGTGATATGTTGATGAGACCCTCCACTGATAGGGATAGATTTATTATTCCTTCCCTATGATGATGCTGAAGTTGTTATAATATTCTGACAGGAATCCAGAATATGGGCAGGGATTTGCTTCTGCTCTTTCACCATTGTCAGAATGTGCTTGGTGACTTCAGCTGCCGAAATTAGAATATACATCCATTCCATGCTTGTAGTAGGTGTGTATTCCTACTCCTATCCTCCTTTTCCTGTCAGTGAATTCTGACAGTACTCATGTGTGGCGGAAGACAATTGTGTCTGCCCCACATTTTCCATCAGAGCTTTCCGACTGACTTTTTCAGGTGCTACCAAATGAGACTGTTGGTAGGTTTGATGAACATTGTCAGGTGTATGTGCCTGCTCTGTATTCTTCATCAAGTATGGTTGACAAATTTCTTTCAATACTGGTAGATGAGATTTCTGACAGAATTGGTGATTGTAAATAGGTGTATGTGCCTGCATATAGTACTCCGCTGGAATTGCCTAGTGGGATTGATGTGTTACTACCAGACGAGTCTGGTTGGTAGTAAAATCAGGACAGACGGTTGTATATTCCCGCTCGTTTCTTGCCATAAAGTTCAGTTGCTGGAATTATTCGGAGTGGGAAGAGGTAAAAACCTACTCCCTATTGTCCGAATATCACCTCTGACGATTCGTCTTGTGTGCTCGGGTCTATAGGACCTGATCCGAACATCTAGAGGTGATACCCTCATCAAGTTGAGACTTCACTACCACATGAGTCTGGCAGAAATTTTTTGTGGGAGTCCTCAGGAAGGACTCCTGCCTTTTTGAAATGAGGCCTTCAATGACCTCTTCATTCACCTCCCCGAAATATGGGAGGGATTGTCTGTTATGTTCTGGGGATAACGACCCGAAACGGTTGGAAAAAGTGGTTTGAACCACTTGCTTCATGACCACTGGTCGTCGCTGTCCGGACAACCAGGGTGAGTTATTAACTTAGAGGGCTTGCCGAGTGGCCTCTAGAGTCGGAATGGTACCGTGTGACGATATTCCTTAACCAATGCATTTGAGACCCAGCGCAGAAGATGATGAGTAGGTGATGTTATCCTCAGAGTGAACGAGGATCCAATTGGAGTAGTGTCTAAGGCATTCACAAGTGTGAAATTTAAAGAATCCATTTCTATAATGCAGAGAGATCATGGAAAATATTGCATGTTTGATATAACAGACATAATCAAGATAATTTTGGCTAGACTACATCTTTTGGATGAGCAGATATGTTATTGATTACTTTGTTGCCCTCACATTAAGTTAAATAGTGGCCAAACAAATAATTAAAACATCATTTAACTTGGTTAGGGATTCACATTGGGTTCACCAACTTTTTTTCTTCTGGAAATGGGGATGACCTTATTTTTTTAAGGTTCAAACATTCTAATCGGATTCTAACAGTTTTATTCATAGAACCGGAAACATACAATGATTCTATATCCATTTGAACCTACTTTCCAAAGGTAGGTGCTCATTAGTTATGGACTGATGAGGCTTAAGAATTTTCATTGGTCGAGAGGAAGGGAGGTCCGGCTCATCACACCTTTTTTAGGTGAATTATTACCTACTCTGGGACTCTCTTATAGATTTAAGTTATGTTCACAAATCCATATTAATTCACCAAGTATGAAAATGAGTTTTCCTTTAGATTTAGCAATCAACTTTTGATATGTATGAGATTTAGATAATCTTTTATATTTATATGAGGTTCTTCATCGATATAGAATCATCTATATTTATTAGAGATTCTTAGTCAATTCTATCCTTCAACACATTATATAAAAATATCTTGTTCATTATGACAACCATACTGGTTTTAAAGTCACTTAGTGGGGCACTTGAAGTTTATTTCCATTTAGAAAGACATGATTATTTTAGATTTTGGATCGTACCCGCAGATGGGATACCTACGTATCCTTGTTAGAAAAGGAATCAGAACCCACATAGTTTGAGTGAAGAAGTATGAGGTTTATTCATGATTAATGGCCCAAAGAGAGATTTCATAATTACTTTTACACTCTAAGCTCACGTGAGTCATGCTCGATGTGAGAAACAAGAGGTATCAGTAAATATGATGATTTTCCCATGAAAGATGCAGTCATAAGAAATGATGTGGGGATTATGTATGTATGACAGACCAAGTAAATGAAGATTAGGACTTAGTTTAGGAAAGAAGCCCAAGAGCAGGGTCCATAAAGTTATTTGTACTTTATGGAGATTTGGAATTTTAACTCGGGACTTACTCCTAAGAAGGAGGCCCAAATTAAAAGGAACTTATGATTGGGTTTCATTTCTAAAAAGGGTTCCCAAATCAAAAGAAATTAAGACTTGGGATTACTCCTAAATAGGATGCCCAAAGTTAAAGGAAGTTATGATTGGGACATAATCCTGAGAAGGAGGATGCCCAGATTAAGGAACTTGGGGATTACTCCTAAGGAGGATGCCCATGAACAGGGGACTTGGGACTTACTCCTAAGGAGGATTCCCAGATTAAAGATCTTATCATCTTAAAGTATGAGGTTGAATGAAGGAAATATCTAAACTTAATGAAATAAAGTTATGTAAATCATGAGGTTTTAATAGATGTTCCATAGAATTCCTTTCAGATAAGGAAGCCAACGAAGGAACCATGTCGTAAATGGATTTTAAGATGGTTTTGAAGACTAAATCTTGAAGAGGATAGATAAATTTGAGGAAAGGAAGTGAATTGGAAGGAGGAGTGCAAGTCCAGGTCTGGCGCGCAAGTCCTAGTCGTGCAAGTATACTTGCGCTACATGAGTTCACTTGGGCGATGAAGAATCCATAGGGTAATACTTAGGAGACTTTGAACTCAGACCCTTAGTATTATCCCAAGAAACTTTCAGAAGGGTGGCGTGCAAGTTTCCTTGAGAGGTAAAGGTGGTGTGCAATTTTCTTCATTTCCCTTAAGGTACAGACACTTAGGCATGCAAGTATTGATGAGTTCTAATACACTGGCCTTATTCTTCATTTTTAGAGCTTCTATTCTAGGTAATCAATTACCTTAAAAGTGTTCAGAAGACATCAGCCAGAGACTTGGCTGACCAGATCTTGAGTCTGAGTTTTGGATTTTTCATCCCTCAAATGGAATTCCCACAAGGGGGTATTTGTAGGCCACCTGAGGGTTGGGTGAAATTTCACAGAGGGCACACAATTCACTTGCACGCCCAAGGCTGGCGCACAGGTATACTTGCGCACCTTAATTCCTTTGAAATATTTGATGAATCTTCCCTATTCTTTGCTTGAGGTATTCCCCTTGGTCAATCTTTGGACTCTGTGATAGAACAGAGCATCAAAAAAATACATATTGTAAGGAGGAATGGATACATGTGAAGATCTTGAAACTAGCTTGATTGAGAACTCCACCTCTATCACTAGTTGTAATCTTAAGAAGTCATCCATGAAGATGTCTCTAAATTTTTCAACCACAGAAGGGAAATATGTCTGACGTGTCCCCTAGTCATCCAAATATAAACCTGCAATCTAGGCTATCATTCCACCAAGCCCAAAATGTTATGCTCTAGCCCGACTCACCTGGACATCTGATTCACCCTTGTGAATAAACTAACTTCCCTCTAGTGATGTGAAAGTCTCCCTTTGGAGATAGCTATCAAAAAAATATAAATAATCTATGAGAAATTCCATCCCAAGGAAGATATAAAACCCTGTCATATCAAGTACATAAAGGATCTAGGGAATGTGACACCCACCAAGAACAAGGGGGAACTCTTTAAAATAGTGTACACTCTTTATTATGATCCCAAACGGAGTGTCTAGTGTCATAATTCCATCATAAAACTGAACACTATGTACAAGTATCTACACAAAAGGCATAAATATAAAACTATGCGGATCCCATGTATCACAAAGCATGGAAAATAAGTATATGATTCTATAACAGAACTTCTGATAATAGAAGGGGAGAGATCCTTCTCATGTCGGCTCTATTAAACTGTGTATACATGGATTTTACCATGGACCTAGGAAACCATGGACATGAACATCACCTCGGCTTGATTGAATAGCTATATTCCATCTCTTTTCTTGGTGACAAGCTACTAACCCTACTCTTGAACATGGATTTGGTGAAGTCCCGCTCTTGTAGGCTATTGGTTAAGACAATCTTCAGAAGATCTATAGATGGCCCATTTAGCTCAAGAATATCACTCAGATGAGTCCCTTATACACTATAACCACATATATCCCGACCTGCCACACTGGTATCACCTCATATGGATATTTTAATATATTTTCAGACAACTAGTATCACAACATGGAAGCTCCAAATGATTCTTCCTACAACTTGTTGACGAAGTTCTAGAACTCGGGGTCAAGCAGCGCTGGCTTGATTCTCCAAATTTCCTTAATCATACTCTATGATCAGTGCTTTTTTCACTATCCTAGATACATTATCCTATAGAAAGAAATATACTTAGGATTAGATGTCATATTTAAGACCATCCACGAATCACTTTCCTTTCGATAACTCATCACCCATCAGATTAGGTGTGATGTGATGGAGATCAGTAAAATGGGTTGAATAGTCAATGACTAATTGCACAACCTACTCCAAATGTAAGAAATCATGGCCTCTATTGGCCATCTGCATCTCCGAATATAAAGTTTCCAAGAATATCATATTAAACTTTCTGTGGGACATCTTCCGATTACAATCAACATGGGTGATAACATCCCACCATCTCTTGTAGAAATCATGATGCATGTACATATTGAGCTTTACCCTCCTATTAGAAGGAATCTCTATGTGCTTAAAGATGGAATGCATGACCAATAGAAATGAATCTGCAGCCTATGGGTTTCCATCCCCCAAATATGTGGGTGGATGCTGCTACTAAAACTCACATGTCAACTCTTCCATTGTTGGGGAAGGTTGTGGTGCTCCCTGAACGGATTACATGAATTGCTTAAAGTATTTAAATAACTTTTCCTCAACACATTTTTCTAGTATAATAACTAGATTAACAATAAATATAAATGGATGATCCCCTGTAATCCCATGGAATACCTCATCTAGGGTATAATCATCACCACCCACCTAGTGTATCACTTGAGGTTTTTTGTGGTGGTTTGGCTCTACAATGCCAAACACACGCCTCAGTTCAGGATCATAAAAGAGTTCGTAACTCAAAATAATAGAATACAGATATGACAGGTACAGTCCTTCCTATGAAATTACACACTCCTATGACTTACCCATGGGTTAGGTAAGGGTTTCAAACAAAACAAGAGTTAGCAAGAGACACTAACAAAATCCAAAAAACTATGGTCAGGATAGGTTAAGTTCCTTGCTATAATCAATTTCAGTTTCACATGTTTTTATATACATTTCATTTCAAATTGAATTCTGATTCACATTAATTTAATTTAATTTTATTTTATTCCTATCAAATCCCTTTTATAAGGTTAAACCAATGGTATTCATAATTCCAATCAAGGGGGCCCATACTCCCCAGGGTTCAAATCTTGGCTTCCACCTATGACACGTCACAATTTATTTCACTTTACGGCAGAACCATGATCCACCAAAATTCATTTAAAAGAGGGCCCATACACCTCAGGGACCCAATATTTGCATCCATATAATTAACACCATAACATATCTCAATATACATAACAAAACATTATTTGTATATATCAAAACACAAACCACAATAACATGAAATCAGTAATGCATCCTAAATGGAATGACATAACACTTGGAATCTGAAATCTAGAAGGTTCCTATGTGGTGGATAAGATGGAATACCCACATTTCATTAGGTTTCAACATAATAGAACCCAAATTCATATCAACATTATTATCATAGATCAAATGTGTCACCCAACAATGGAATCAATTCAATTTTGATATTCAAAATCTAGAAAATAGCAATTCAATTCGAGGAAATTTGGATTTTTCTTGAATATAGATTAGCTACACCCCTGAAAAACTAATTACCAAATTCTAATTTAACCCTATTCCTCTCAATTATCTCTAAATAGTAAATAAAACTAGAAAATAAATAATTATGATACCACTTTGTAACCTTCTAGACCTAGATGTCACTAAAAGGTTCCCAGAGCCCAGTGGGTCACATGGCCCCAAGCACATCTCCCCAAATTCCAAAAGGCTAAGGACTAAAAGTGGGGGAATAGGTGAATCTATTTGGAGACTATTCCATCATTAATAGAGTTTTTCAGGCATAAAATATTAATAACTGATACAAGTTACAGAAGTAGTAAACCATACAACAAAGATAAACAATAGAAGTCTGATAGTATAAACCAATATACTAATAATATTGTATAAAAGACAATGATATATTTCTCATGTTTCAAACAAAGAAATAAAAATTGGTACAGATTAGACATATACATGTCCAAAAGTAAAAAAACACTAAATAAATCCCCATATCATCGCAACCCTCGGCTTAGTCCCATGCTCTTCTTCTCCCAAGGAGTAAATCAAGTACATGTATTATTGAATTTTCCATTATCATTACCTATAGTAATATAATTTTTTTGGGTCCAAAGATATGACCTAAATAGGGTGTGAGAATAAATCCTACTAAGAAATCACGCATAGTCTGTGACAATCAGTTAGTAAATATTTATAGCAGACGGCGTGCAATAAGAAAACCAATAAGCTAGGAAGAACTCAAATGTAAGAATCATACAATAATTGGTTTTTTTCATTCATTATAAATTTTAATTGAATTGAAATTTATAATTCTCGAGATCTGGATAAAGTTCAACATTCCTCATGTTTCTAGAGGCACAACAGATGCCTCAAAAGGGAATCTAAATGACAGAAGTCATGACCGACTATAATCACAAGATTTGGATTGGAAGACACATCAAAATTCATTTAATTTATAATCAAATTTAGAAATTGATCCTATAATTGACGTTCTTATGTTGGAATTCAAGTATAAATCTAAGTCTAATATCAACCGAAACCCTAGAAGACTCTCCCTGGAGAATGTCTCAGGAACCCAGTATCGGTCTAGGTGAGGTATAAAGTCCCATCCAATCATGTCCATCCGTAGAATTTCACATAAAACCCATGTATAAACATTAGAATAATACTAAAATTACATTAGATACCATTAAAGGAATTATCATAAGAATCCATTTATCATCAATATATAAGTATATCCTCGATGATTCCCCCATGATATCCCTCAATGGATCCATGTGTCACTCGTGGCTTAATCACATTTAACCATTGAGTCCATCTATGGAATCCTAAGGTGGTTCTATGTATCATCCAAGGTATAAGGGTCAATAGTCACCTGATTCCATCGATGACATTGTAATTTGAACTCATGTATCACCCAACGATATTTATCCTTTAACCAATTCAATTCTATTTAACATCCCGAGGTCAAAACCAAGAGCATATAACAAGATCCACTCAAAAGGTGTATAAAGCCTTGGCCAACATCAAGGGGCTTGCATTTCCAATTACTCATGTGGCCTAATTTATATAACAATTATCACATTCATAAAAACTAATAAATAGATTTAAAATCATTTAAATCACTTGGTTACGTTATGGTAACAATCTTACCATTCTTAATCAATCCATTACATAACCTGGTCTCATCAAAACTCACATTGTTTAGTAAATTCAAGGGCATTTAAATACTCACAAGGCCACTATTAATATAAAAATAATAACAAGCTTATCAAAATCACACATGGATTTGTTATAATATAACTCACATGGTCAAATAAAAAATTATAGAAATTGAATCCGACTTCATACATTTATGTTTTATCCTCTACTTTACTCACATGGGTAAGGAACTTCAAGACACATATGCTTAAACAAGAAATTGAATACATTGGTCTAAGGGAAAGTCATCCATCACATACGCTTAATTCATTTCATATATTAACCATTCCATCAATAAATTGTAATTCAATTTACACATTTAAACACCTATAATTACAAGGAACATCATAAGGGCATTAAAAGTAAAATGTATAAGCCATTAAAATTCCCATTATAGCCAACACAACCAATGGGGTGGTTTATTCAAGGTTTTCAACCTATAACTTGAAAAAACAATCCCCTTTAATTGAATAGGTCATGCCTAACAATTCTAGGATTCAAATTCAATTTAGGAGAAACTTGAAAATTGCGAACACAACACACCGACACAAATAAAAAAAATTGAATTTCAGCAAAATGAATCAGAGCACCAATCATAGGATCGTACTTGATAGCTCATCTAGTATCAAGATCTTATTTATCCTGGTTTAGGAGAAATATGAAGAATGGACGAAGAATGTGAAATTAGGTCATATGAGACTAAATCCAAATAGAACAGCCAATTCCTAGAAGAACGACACATGATCAAAAAGGAAATAAGGCCTTACCATTGCAGATCCAAAGATACAAACCATGCTCATATCAGAGTTCGAATGGATAAGGGATATGAAATCCTACATTTGGATCAAAGGAGAGATTCCATTGTTTCCCTTTTCTATGTAAAGAAAAAGGGAAAAATAAGTTTTAAGTTATAAAAAAATTTAGGGGAAAATCATCATTTTACCCAAAAAACTAGGCCACATGGTTTTAGAACATGGTTTATCAAACCTTGCATGACTTTCTATAGTCCTGGGGTGTAGTGGCTGATTGACCTGCATGGTTTAAAAAACATGTGAAAAACATGAAAAAATACTGTATCAGAATATACTAAAAATTGTAGGCAGTCTATAGGGTTGTGCAGCTCCTATCTCATGGTTTACCCCAACCATGTGGCATGCAAGCCCCCACTTTCCAGCCTCACATGGTTTATTGAGACCATGCATCCTGCCCTACATGTTTTTCACTAACTGTGTGCCAGTATAGAAACACCCATACATTAGTTTGTAGGCTATGAACCATCCCCATACACCCCATATGCCACCTTGATCCCCACAGACATAGACATTAGGCCATAAATAATCAAGTAAATAGATAATTGATGGAAAACAAGTGATCCTTACCTCAAGGAAGAATTTTATTCTTACACTATTATCAATGATGAATAAAATTTACCCAATATAAATTTAAAATCATCCAATCCATGTTTATAATAAGATCAAATATTTCATGAACAAGAACAAAAAATTACCTTAAAGTATCATGATTTTTTATCGTCGCCCAATAATCATGAAATTTAAATCCCCATTCCAATTTATTTTCCAAAGGACTAGAAGGAGTAACAAGAATGGAATAAAAATCAAATAAAAAATCAATGTATCAGTTATCTTAGATGTGATATGGGAATGATTTTCACCAGTATAAAAAAATACAAAACCATAGAAGATATAATAAACACCATACCTCTCTTGGTATCAGGTCATATGCCAGACTCCTTTGTACACACTCCACTATATAAATACATCCCGCATCATTTTATCCCATCTTCATCACTTATGTATGTTCTGAGGTTTAGATACCAACCTTTTTAGAGAGGAAAATATAAACTAATATCCCTCGGGTAAGGTGGGTCTAGATCCACTTCCCTATAATAACCTACATGAAAAACCATAAATATGGATAGATTTACCAAATATGTGGAACACCCAGAGTGATGCCTTATAATTAGGATTGAGGTGTCGCTTTTTTCCAGATTGGTAATAGAAGACATGATACTTTCATGATGGTTGATGTGTAGTATTTTCACCACCTTAGTGATGATCATGTTACTCATTTTCTTGAATATAAAGTGAACCCTAGATAACTCATTTTTAATTCAATTCAACGATTATTTATATCTTCTTTATTTCATCTTCCTCAGCCATAGATTACTTGTACACAACCTATGCATATGTGCATAGGATATAAGAATAAACATAGATCGAATATCCTCCCTCAAACCCATTTTTAACATCTATTCCTTGAGATAATCATTGAAAACATGATAAAAAGATAGGTTCACCAACTTGGAAAGTCAAGTATAGTACTCGACGAGAGAACATTCTATGAACTTTGAAGTTAAAACTCCCATGCCTTCTTCGCTCTTAGTGTCTCATGAAAAAAATGTTGATTGAATGATTTACTAATGTTAGTCTAGGTGAGATCATCATGTAACAGGGATTGAAAAATATATTCCAACCAATTCCTTACCAACCCTTTAAGAATATAAGTCAAAATAAACTTTGGAACCTTTTAGAGTTATTAGAAAGTGGAAAATCCACTCAATCCTCTCTATCCATTCATCAGCTTCCTATAGACCCTTATCACTATGAAATATATATCAATGGTATTTAGTTATTTATGAGGAATGCTATACCTTTTTTCATTCTTTTATGGTGGCATGATTTTATAATAGATCATTCGGGTGATAGTTTCCACTAGAAAAATGTCAATTAGGGGATTTTCCTATATGGATTGATCCACAGATTCCTCCATATTAATTCATACTATTCTTTAACAAGAGGCCATGATCTATAAAATAAAAGGATAGAAACTATTTAGAATATAATTCTATTCCTTTACCATAAATTTAATTTTAATAATTTATGTTCAGAGTCATAAAATATAATCTAGGAAGCTAAAAAACCACTAATTTCCCCTGGAAAGTCATGGTTTTTCATGAAAATGAGCAAGATAGGAACACTCCCTCACTTCCTATTGAGTTATAATAGTACAATCTACAGTATAATAATAACCCCCAAACATAATAGGGTGATATACATGCATCAGAAAAGATTTTAACAAAAACTAAGTCCTTGACACCAAATTGTAAAAGACCAAACCGGGCCAACCCATAATGTCCCCAGAATTTGTACCTATATGAAGAATGAAGTGAATTCTCAATTGCCACATGATGGATACAACCACCAGATTATGATACAATAAATAGGAAAACTTTATCACCATCCAACAGATATATGATAAAATGAAAAAAATTATATTACTAATATAGATTTAAATAATACATCATATTTCCCAACAACCAAACCCAAAAATTAATTTCCAACAATGAGGATAAACAAGTCTATAAAAAAACATTAAGGCCAAAAAATATATATCAAAATATCCTAAATATTCATATTGTTGTTCCCATATGTCACCATTATACCATCCCAAAAGAAATAAAATACAAAATAGGAGATTATTCCTCTACATGTGGCTCTTCACATTACCTTTTTCATGTAAAAACAAGTCTAAAATTACCAAACATAAACGTAGGATGTGAGATCCTAAGCCGAGTAGGATAACACCATGAATATTTACAATTTATATCCACAGGAATCCATGATTTCTTGTTAAAATTATATTTCTAAAATAATTTTGAACGAAATAATTTTCTATATAATAATAATGCTTTCGTTTTCATTTAAAAAATCCCATTCTTTTAAAAAATAATGAATATTTAAAAAATAGAATAGTTTGACTTATCATATATTCAGTTTCATAAATAGATAAGTAAAAAAATTTCAAACATCAATATCCCTAACAATATCATGTATGAAAATTAGAATATAACTATACATACATGTAATGTATCAAAAAAACCAATGGAAATTCATAGAATGAGGGTGTACACAACTAAGAAAACCATGATAATATATCTTACATAAGTGAATCCTAATGTTTGGGAACCTCAATCCATTGGAAGGTTTATCCCCTAGAAAAAATAGAATCAAGGGAACCACCCCTTTTATGGTGATGTGGTATATATTTTATGTGTTTTATGTATATATATGTGTGTATGTGTGTATGTGTGTATATATTTTAGAGTAGTTATATAGATGTATGTGTTGTGTATGTGTATATTTATGTGTACGTTTATGTATGTATGTGTGTGTATGTATGTGAATGTTTGTATGTATGTGGGCATGTGCGTGTGTTGTATGTGGATATGCTTGTATGTATTTATGTGTGTATGTATGTGTATGTTTATGTGTATGTATATGTACATGTATGTATGTATTTGTGCATGTGTTTATGTATGTTTATGCTTATTTATAATGCGTATGTTTATGTTGTATATATATGTATCTATTTGTATGTGTCTGTAGTTTTATATGAATCTGTATGTTTTTGTATGTGTTTATGCATGTATATACATCTTTATTTATGTATGTGAATGCTTGTTTATTTTTTTGTGTAGGTGTATGTAAATGTGTTTGTGTTTGTGTATATACATGTGCATGTATATGTACATGCATTTGTGTATCTGAATATGTGTATGTATGTAAGTGTATGTGTATCTGTGTTTGTATGGATGTTTATGTATTTTTACGTGTATGTCAATGATTATGTATGTGTGTTTGTGTATGTATGTTATGTGTATATATGGGTATATGTATACGAATATATAATTTTACAACAAGAAAATCAATTTGTTTTTTCTATATAAAACATCTCATTATAGTAAAGGTTTATATATAATCATATACATACACACAATCACATGAAAGGTCATTTGGTTTTCTAAATAAATTTAAAGAAATTATATATGGAAACATATATATATATATAGACACACATATGCCTAAATTCAATAAATTTGTATTTTTTCCATTTTTAGTATTTATTTATACATTTTTAACTATTATTATTTTTTATTTTTACCATGTTTATAATTTATATGATTGATATTTATTAAATTATATGTTAAAATTTTTTATTTTAATTTCTATAAAATTATTATTTTTTTAGTTTTTAATTAGTAATATATTTTGAATCTCTTTTATTAAAATTTACTCTTTAATATTTATTCATTTTTTATTTTAATATTTATTCTTTTTTTGTAACAGATATATTTAATATCAATATTTTTTATTTTCTAATATTTTTGGTAATTTATTTTTATAAATTTTAATCATTTTTTTACATTTAATAATTTAATATTTTTTTATATTTCATCATTTTTTATATTTTTAGTCATTTAATTATTTTTGATATTTAATATTTTAATATTTTTCTAATATATTCAATTATGATAGTAAATTAAAAATTCTAAAATATTTAATATTCAATAATGTTAATATGTATGAAATATATATAATTAAAAATTTTTATTTTTTAATTTAATGTATTTCTATTTAAATCCTTATATTATTATATATATTTATTAAAAAAGGTGAGGCTCAAAGGCTACTTTATTAATAAAAAGAAAGATACATACAGAGGTGGAACATACATGACAAAAAACGTCTATAGACACAACATGAAACATTAAACTAAAAAACATTAAGCAACTCTAGATGAACTACTCATATTGTGTTGAGAAATTCTTCCACCCTTACCACATCGGTGTGGTCTTATCCTCTATGTTTTGACCTGAATCCATGGTCAACATCCATCATCATGAGGTCCCATATCAATCTCTTCCCTAATTAATTCTTATCCCTAAGCTCTATCGCTTATTTGAACATCCCCTTCACTAATTCCAGATACAAGAAGCTCAACGTAATTATTCGTTCTTACCTTCACATTTATTTTACCCTTCATAGGATGAATAGAAGAAAAACTCATTGGAAAAAATTGCATCCATTTGTTTAGCTAACCTGGTGGTATCCACATTTGAAGTTTCATATCTCTCACTGTTAATGATATGGACTGAATTTATATACTATTATCGGGGATCCAAAACACATCTCTTGGTCTCTTCTAAACCAATAGCCATTGTGGCCATAACATGATCAATCTCCTTGTAATGTTTTCGGTGTATCACTAAACTAGGTCCCATGTTGATTTTCATTTCACAAGGAGCATTAAAAAGAAGAAAAATATCTTTCTCAAGTACATGATCTTCATCTAATCTAGGTCCTAGATGGGCTTTAATTTCACAAGATGTAGAAAGAACATGTGTTTTATGTATTTAGCCTTTAATTGATCAGTCCACCATATAAAGACATTGAAAATAATGGGAAGAAAGTGCCTTTAATTCATTGTTATCCATGTTCCCAGTCTAGGACCCCATGGAAGATAGAGTGGAATGAATAAGATTAGTTGGTATCTCAACATTACCTTTCTCCAAAATTGACAAGTCTTTTCCAAACTACTCCTATACAATAGTATTTTTCATTGAACTAGATTTCATTTTTGTAGCTTCATGCATATTGGCCTTCCATTTTTTAATCTTTCTACCTATTATCTTCTTTTCATTCCACATATTGAAATCCACTATATCCTATGTAGATATCTCTGTTATATAATGATTTTCATGTGATTCCCTATCATCATGGAGTATCACTTTCGGCTTAGACAAGACACCCATAAAGGAAAAAATCATAATTGATCAACAGACTATTATCCTCAAGGTCATCCCATGACTTAATTGTTACATCAATTTCTAGCTGATTAGGAGGAATAAAACCAGCTTCATCAAGAGGTAAAGGAGTAGATCAATGATTACTCTTCTCAATGCACCGATCATTTATTAGGAGGTCCATTAGCATCAGTTTGTTTTACCACATGAGGGGGGCATCAACTTTAATTCACAAACATTTTTCATGGAAATAAGACTTATTATATTCATTCTTATTTTAATTTGATCTATAATTTTATTTGAATGATGAAAAATACTCTCTAATTTTTCTATATTAAATTTTCAATTTTCTTATGTAAATAAAAAATAGTTTTTTACCGATTTTTTAATTCATAATTTAGACAAAACTCAAATAAATATTATTATTACCATTTTAATTAAAATAATTCACCTCATATTTTTTATAATAATTTCAAAATTTTATTTTATATTCAATGATGGATGAATAAAAATTTGAAAATTCAAAATTCTTTAGGATTGTCATTTTTTAGAAAACTAATTTTTCTAATTTTAATAAAACATCTGTTTATTTTCTAAATTCCATTACTCATTAACATTATTTTTTTGATTACACACATTCATGATTTTGAAATTTTAAAATGTAGGTTATTTGGGTTAATACATTCATTTTTCCTATTCTACAAACAACATTAATTATTTTCAAAATGTTATGGCATATTAAAATTGTTATTTTAATTATTAAAAAATAAATAAATTGAACAAGATATAATTCATAAATATAAGAATGTAATAACCATTATCGGTGTTATTACTTTTTCTCAAACCCAATATAAACATTATGAAATGAAAGTAATTTTTTTTATATATGTTTTGATAGTGAAACCTTATTTTATTTATCCTGATATTTATCAAGTTTTAAAAATAAATAGGTTTCTTGTGAATATTGATAGTGATAGGAAATGAATTACCTTCCTTGATGGATCCATTTTAAAAAAAAATAGAATAAATTATAATATAAAAATTCTTTTCATAACAAAACAAATGTCATAAAAAATTTTATTTATATAATTCTTCCTCCTTATAGGTTTTAACAATTTATTGATGAAATGAAAATTGATGTCAAATATGATTATTATATATCTGTGTATATAAAGATTCTATTTTAAGGATTTTGTGATCAAACATTTGTACTATTTTTTCTATTAAATTTTAATATTGGTGAACAAAATTGGATCGATATGAACTAAATATTTCTTGTATTCTAATCATATAACAAAATAGTTTGAGGATTGGGTTAAATTGTTCATTATGTTTTCAAAATATCAATAATATGGCCCTTCCCAAATTGTTTTTCTATGTTCATGTTATTGTTATTCAAGGATAATTAGTCCTAAGGAGTTGGAATAGCACTTAATCTATAATATAGTAAATCAAGATTATATAGAATGGATTAAAGATACGTAAGAACTAAATCTATCTGGTGACTAGGACACCAATTCCTTTCATGGATCATTCAGTATGATTATAAGTGTAAACAAGGATGAATATCGTATTGAGGATATGAATAAATATTTAAAAAATGATGAAAATCATATTGAGGAAATTATAATGACAGTTGAAGATTAATTTCATGATTGTCCAAAAAAATTTCATAAGTTTACGATCTATGCAATAAATTAATTTTATATTGTTTATACTAAATTTACAACACTATCAGTATTACTGAATCTATATAATGAAAAAGATAGAAAAAAATGGAGCAACACTAGCTTTACTAAACTACCTTTTCTCTAGAATGATATGCTAGTAGAATATAATGAGATTTCTTATCAAAGATATGATATTAAATGATCATGACATTCAATGGGTATGGAATTTAAAATAACACATGACTGTCCAAATGATTATATATTATTTCACAAAGATTGTGAATATTTTAAAAACACCCAAACTTTGGTGCCTCTTGATACAAAAATGATGAATAATGTGCTTTAAAATTTTTGTGGTACATTCAAATTTTTCTACGGTTTAGGTGCCTATATTCATGCGAGGATATTGCAAGGTAATTAATGTAGCATGCTACTAGAGAAAACCAAAATGGAAAACTTCATCACCAAGATGAATCTCCTTAGGAGAAGAAAATTGATCATAAGAATCCGGAATTTGGAAATGAAATGAGAAATATTCATCTTGTACTATCTACAAATGGAGTGATTCATTTTGGTTTTTAAACAAGTACTCATAGTATATAGATAGTTATTTTGGTAAATAATAACATTAGGCAATGGAAATGCGTGAAGTGAAAATACATTTTGTTTTTTTGACTATATCAATGACAAAACAACCGGGTAACGGTATTGATATTTATTTGGATCTATTGATCAAAGATTTAAAACTAATGTGGGATTATGTTGTTACGTCATATGATTCTTATATAAATCAATATTTCACATTGAATTATACTTTCACAGTAGATGATGAAGAAGAATTTCCATGATCAGGAGAGAAGTTAAAATTTGAACATCTTGAAGAAGAGGATACCATTTCTAACATTATTGATGATGAAGAGTCTTCCATGGGTAATAAAGGGGAGATGATAGATTGAAAATCGACATCATCGTTCATATATGAAATTGCTATAACTTCTTCTGGCCCGGTTGATGAAGTATACAATTGCTGGATTTCAGCGGATGAAATGAAGACATCTTCAATTGAGATTTCATCATTTCTTGGTGAATCACAAATTTCTACCATGTTGTCTGGCTTGGTTTCTGTAATTGAAATTATTGAAGTTTCCATAAGAGAATTTGTATTTGAGTCTATCCTATCAATTTTACTGATGGGAAACACATAATTTGTACTCAAATGTATGAATGGGTTTACTGAAATCTTTTCCAAACCATATGGAGCATTAATTTTGGTAACCTCCTTTGTTGTGGATATCTCTTTTCCCTCCATGTGATAGAATTCTGTGTCAATGTATTGAGATTCACAAGTTTTTAATGGGGTTTTATCACCATACAATGTCCCAATTTGACCATTGAAATAATATTTGAGACATTGATGGTATGATGAAGGTATAGTCTCATGTTGATGTAACCAAGGTCTTCTGTGAAAAATGATGAGGTATGTATCATGACGAACAACCATGAAATATGAATTGGATACAAGGTCTCCAAACTATGTTCTGTGAGTAATCTTGCCCAGAGGTTCTTGTTCCTTTTTATCATATCCTTGCAACATCAAAGTACAAGGAGATTAATCAAATTTGGTGAGGCCCAATCAACAAAGTGTATGAATAGGGAAGAGGTTGACTCCTGAACCATTATCAATGAAATCTCGTAGGATGTCTACATTATTGACCTTGCCAAATAAATACAAAGGTCTAATATGTCCTTACACAACAATATCTTCATATTCATCTGTAAAAGATATCACAACGTGGCATTCTGCAGGATCAATCTTTATATGTTAGACTTTAGCCGCAGCAATTTCAGTTTCAAATTCCTGAGGACTTGACAAAGCCTCAATGAGTGCCTCCCAAAGATCCTTTGATAGATTCAAAGCATCCAGAATTGATAACATGGCTGGTACTTGGGCCAAATGTTTCAAGACATCATACTTTTGGTCCAAAGGTCTGCGTTTACCAACAAGAACAAGTGGTTTCACAGGTGCCTTAGAAGTTTATGCTTTGGAAGTAGATGCATCTTGTATCAGGGTAGGAGTTGCAAATACTCTAGGCTTTGGCAGATTAGACTGACTAGGTCAATTTATTTGTTGAGAGGAATATGATTTGACCTCTAACCGATCTTCCAAAATAACTGTGACAGAACTAAATCTGCCATGTGTGGAAGAACTTTCTTGTTCTTGTTGAGCCTACTGAAGGGATTTGCCACGGGTTTCTACTACATATACAGTTCTAGAAGGGGTAGGATTGGAATAGTGGATTATGAAATATCCACATATTCCCCTATATCCTATACCTCTATAACTCCCTCTAATTCCTTTGTTTGATACAGGGAACTTAGGCTTATCAAAATCAGAAATGTGACTCGCATATGGATCCATTAGGTGAATCACATTAACAGAACCAAAGATCAACTCTTCATCTGATGAAGACACAGCCTGATGAACCATTTTAGACTATGCCGTTTGGTTGGGCGGTGCCCGTGCTTTTGAAGTAGATGGCATAAAATCTTCTAGAGTCAAAAACAACTTAGGCTTTGACATGACCTCATCTTCTTCTGACTTCTCTTCCTTCTTCAAAGTATGTCGCCTCTTTGAGTATTTTCCATCTGAAGAATAGAGTTTTTTTGTGGCAGAAATAACAGAAGGCACCATTGGTTTCTTCAATTGCGTGCATAAAATGGCATGAGTTCGGTTGATCATTTTCCTGACCATCCAATCATCATATTTCTATGCATTTTTTCTTTTGACTTCATGCCACCCGCCTTCTTCCTCTGGATCTGTAGTAGTAACACATGCTACCTAGGCTAAAGAACCTTTCATTTTTACTTGTCCGGAGTCCACCATATTTTGTAGAAGGTCTTTGAAGACAAAACACTCATGAATGGGATTCCCCAACATCTGATTAAATGGGAAATAGTTGGGAAGGTCTTCATATTCTTCCTTGTTAGGCCTTTTAGGCCTTGGAAACTGAACCAAATTATTTTCTAGAGCTGAAATTAAGTAACCAGGAAATTTTTCATTTCATAAAGAATAAACTTGGTTCTTTAAATCCTCATATTGTTTCCTTATTTGATTGGTTTGATCATCTTGACAAGACAACCTCTATTGTTGAAGCTCAAGAGGTAGATCCCTTCAATATGATGAAGGTTTTGAAGTGGAAGTAGGTACAAGTGCTTGTTTAAGTGTAATTGTAGCAGTCTCTACTCTCCCCATTCTCCTTCTTGGATCAGATGGAATTACATGAGTATTATCCTTAGTCTCTATAGGAAAATCTTCGATCTGTTGAGCGATTAAAGTAAGGTATTGAAACCCTTCTGTGTATTTCACAGGAATCAACGGTGTGCATAATTCATCACGCAAATTTTCCACACAGATTTGCAACAATTCTTCTTGAGGGAGTTCTAAGCTTAAGGAATATGTTAATCCCATCCAGAGAGAAATGAAATCCAAAACACTTTCATTTTTCCTTTTCTTAAAATTTGTAAGATCAAAAATGGCCGTCTTTGGTAATGTTGAGCTAAATTGAATAAGGAATCGTTGACGGAGATCTTCCCACCCTATAATTGACCGAGACTGAAAACTTGTATACCATACAAAAGCAGTCACATGTAATGACTATACAAAACATCTGAGCTTAACTACTTCTTTTTGTTAAGGAGTTCCCGTTATAGGATCACAATGATAGAAAAAATGTGTTAAGTATTGTTCTGGGTCTCCTGAACCATTAAAATTTTGGAATGTGGTATTCACAAAATTTGATGGGGGAGAAATTTTATCAACCCATTCAGGGTAAGATTTCTTTTCTAGTTGAACTTGTGCATGTTTTCCATCCATAGCTTCCAACTAATCTTTTAGTGACTCAATGGTAGTTATTAACTTTTCAGAAACATCTAGTTGATATTGGACCTGAGGAGGTGCAAAAAGTGAAGTTTAGATAGGTGTGGTGACTGGTACTTCAAAAGATGGTAGCACTACCAGTTTTTATTGTTCATGACACATAGTATTGGACCATTGAGTGTGTACTTGTAAAAGAGTATATTCTTGATCCATCCCAAAAACTGCAACAAATTCCCTTGACTTCCTTACTCCAGCACGCTTCGGAGGAAGACTACCTCGAAGTAGTTCTACATTCAACCTTCTTAACTCCTTCATTTCTTCCTCTTGTTGTGCAAACCTTTCCTCTAATAAGAGTGATTGGCCTTCTCCAGAGGTAGGGTGGGACGTAACCTGACTTTTACCCTTTTCCTTGGAATGTGCCTTTCTAGAGTATGGAAGGGATTACCCAAAAGAATATCTTGCCCCTGGGTAGCCCTCTGGATTCTTGTACTCACACCTTCTTCATTTACTTCTGTGGGTACAGCTTCTTGAATAGGAACATCTTCATCTAATTCCTCTAAGTGAACCTTATGTTCTGGGGGATTAGTGATAATGGAATTGATGACATTTATTGATGAATAACGCATTGAATCCATTCTATTGGAATTTTTGTGATATTGTCTTCTTCCATGTCCTTTTTGATACATTGCCTTTTGTTTAGTTTATCCCCCCGGAACTTCTTGACGAACCGTAATTTGGACGGAATCTCCGGATAATTCAGCTCTGCGTTCCTCTTGTGGATTCTTCCCTAACCGAGGGAAAACTAACTTTCGCTGAGGAAGATATTGAGGATTTGAAAAAGTCCCCAGTCCAGTGAACTAGGGTTGTTCCTACTTTTCTTGCTCAACTCCTTGAATCGCATCTATTGATCCCAAGGGTTGGGCTAAAATATTCCCCAGTCTGGCAAGCTGAGGTGGTTCTTGAGCTACTACATATGAGACTTTCTTAAAAGCATTCATGATTTTGTGAATCTTAGTCCAGAAATTGACCTGATGCATCATCTAACATTCACTCAAATCACCTGGCTCAAATGACCATTGAATGATTTATGACACCTCTTTCACCTAATGATGAACTTTCTCTAAACGAGAAGCCTGTTTGGTATTCTCATTTGTTTGATGCAAGATTAATTCAAAAAAAAATTCTTTTTATGATTGACTTTAGGAAGAACTAGTTGAGGCATGTTCCTAAGCAAGCCTTTGATTACACACAAAACCAATTGGTTGTGGCTGGACATGGGCAATAACATTGCATGAGACCACTTTTGGAGGGCTTTATTGACTGGAGAGTATAGTGAAATGCAGTTCTCCATGAACACCCCATCCCCTGATATGAATACCATATGGGGAATCGGTAATTAAATGGTGAAACCTTTTTAGTGCGCCCAATCATGCACACTGAAGGGATCTCTATTGCTTTTCAACCTTTTGATATCGGGACACTGAGAGAGATGCCAAATCAATTTGGCATTGTAACCCTTCTATTATCTTAACATTATTTTCATATTGTAATGGCCCGGACCTCTCCGATCGATTACTTTGTAAAAACATTTTTTTTTGATGTGGTCAATGCGGCGAACATCAAAAATAATAATTATTATTAATAATAAATGGTGACGTGTTAATAAATTTTTTTTGGGGTTTTGTTATAAGTGTTATACTAAATAATTATAATAATAATGTTGGTTTTTTTATAGATCTGGTAATAATGATTTAATGAGAATTATGTTTTGAATTAAATGCAATGAGATTTGAGATATGAGAATAAATTAAAGATGTTATGATAATTGTGTAAAAATAAATAAATAAAGGTTTAAAATAAATTTGGGGCGTGCCACAAGGAGAGAGAAGATGAAAAATATAATAAAATGAAATAAAAGGGGAGGCGCACCAAAAAAATAAAGATTGTAGAGAGAAAATAAAATTTATTGAAAAATAAATATAAGAGAGAGGCGCCACTTTTTGTGGAAGAGAATCTTGGGAGAAAGAATTAATAAAGATTGGAGAGAGGGAGGAGTTATAAGATATTAATGGGAATAAAATTTAGTGTGAAATAAATAGTAAAGGAGATAATTGGTGATGAATTTCCAGCGTGAAAAATGACAAATGGTGATTGATTGGAGTTAGAGAAATAAATAAATAATTAATTAATAAAACATTGTTATCATTATTTTTTTGATAATAAAACACTTTTTTCACAATAACTTCTTCGTGCGACCTCGGTTTCACGAACCGTCAGTGGTAGTGCGACCCTGACTACGAGACGAAAATTATGAGTCCAATATTGGATGTCTTTTTCGGGTTTTCGGATTGGGTACCCGAAACGCTCATGAATTAATAGATTTAATATTGTTATTATTACGGGATCTTGTATCCAACGTATCTCCCTCATACGGTATCGGATTGACGATCCGTCAGCGACAGCGTAACCCTGAAATTATGACGGTCATTTTAAGACCATTAATGATCTACTTTTATGACTCATGCCTCGGGTCAACGAAACACCAAATATTGATAGAATTATCATTATTATTAAAACGCGTGGAAACCGTGTGACGTGTTGTGTGTTAACCAATCAAAACATGTAACGTATGTACGGTAACATCGTGTATTCATTAATGCACGCTGAATACGCATTTACCTATTCGTTGCCTATATAAGAACGAGGTCATGTTTTATCTTCCATATCGATCGCTTCTTTGTCGCACGACGACGCTCTTGGGCGATCGAGAAGTATTCCTCCTCTAACTTCTTTGTCCAAGCTCCGAATTACGATCCGTCAGCGGCCACAAGATCGTAGAGACGAGACGAAGCTTCTAAGCCCGAACTTGTCACCTTTCCTTCCGACCTTCCTTCTCCAGATTCCATCCTAGGAGGCGTTTGTCGGGTTTGGCGAAGGCGGAGGACACCGAAGGACGTCGTCGGAAGCGACGTGATCGGGACCTTTTGAGGTAGGGGTTTGCCTTCGTCTCTCTTTTTGGTGCAACATGCGGGGTGGGATATTTTTCTTTTGTTCCATGGGATGCAGTTGAACTTTAAATATAGATAATAACCGGATAAAGAAGGGTTTGGGGTTTTGTGCTGTTTCTATTGCCTTCCAGTTTCTTTATCTTCTGATTGTGATTTTTGATTGAAAGGCCTTTGCCTACTGAAAATCAAGGCAGTTGGTGGCCTTTGCGTGCGCAATTGATATCTGAATTGTTGTGGTTGGTTTTGTTAAAACATGGAAAATGGATAAGCACGTAAAGACTGGCTGATTAAATGATAATGAAAACCTTGTGTGATCACCCCGGTTGAACAAAGTTGGAATAATGAACATGTTGGTGGTTTGGTTGTTTTGTGGAAAATGCCTTTATTTATGAAAAGTGTTTTGATTATGAAAAGTGTTTTGAAGTAAAAGGTGTTTTCAAACGCGGAAATGTTTTGTGTGTGGAAAGGGTTTTATGTGTGGAACTTTGAAATAAATGAATGATGGAATGTTGTATGGTTTTGATAATCTTTTGTAAATGAAATGGCATGTGGTTGCTTGCGTTTTACCTAACCTTGGTTGTGGATGGCAGGGATATGTTTGTGAAAGGTTTTTTCTGGATGATAGTTGCCCAGTAGTAATATTTTGTTAAACCATTGCATGAAACATGAAAACCTAAATGGGGTTGGGGGATGATTGTTTGGTTGTTGATGCATGCTTCGTGGTAGCAGTGTCGAGCCACATGCTCAGTTTCTATTTTAAGAAGCCATAGGTTGGGCTGTGTGTTTGGTATATGTATATATATAATTGTATCTTTGTGTTTTGTCGCACCACACCCATGTCAAGCACCTAGTGCCGAACACTCCCATTTTATGGGAGAGGGTGTTCCCCCTTAGTTACTAGCTCCTTCCTGCTTCTTCTTCCATAGGCTATGATGGCTTGAGGTGACCTTACACCCAAGACTCTTCGGGTTGGTCTCGGAGGCTGTGATGGCTTGAGGAGACCTTTATCCCAAGACTCTTCGGGCAGGCTTACCGTTCCCATGAACCTTCGGGATGAGGCCCAGGTGTCTGCGGGCGGGTTAGTGGTTGTGGGCCAGGTGTATGCGGGCGGGATGCGTGGTTTGGCCCAGGTGTGTGCGGGCGGGAAGAGTGTGGTAGCGTCAGGACGTTTGTCATTAGGAAGAGCAGCATATAATTAAGTGGGAAATGGTGCGGGGTACCCAATACTTTTGTTCTATATATATACTAAACTTGTTTGCGTTACTTGGTGATTGTGACTAGTGAGGCTGGGTGGATAGTTTTTCCTTGTTAGTTTTTGGTTCTTCTGTTTTCTCACGGGACCTTAGGGTGTATCCCCACTTGTGCACGAGAGCTTTAGGTTCTCTACTGAGTATACTTGTATGCTCACCCTACGTTGTTTCAGGTTTTCAGGAGGACTACCAGGGCCGTGCGGGACCCTACTAGTTAGGCAGTGGGAGCTATGCAGTTGTTGTTTTCTTGTTTTTCTTTTGGTACTGTACTCACTTGTACTTTGAGATTATTTGTACTTGTACCGGTTTCAGTTTATTTATACATGCATATGGGACTGGTTTGGGTTTCTTTTCAGCACCTTTGTTCTTTTTCCTTTTTGGTGGTTGACTTGTCCTATTTCCGATCCTAACTATAAAAAGGGTAATGCCTCCCATGATTGAAAAATAAATAAACTCATACCCTTGATTCTAGTCGCCACCCCGGGGCCTACTGGAGGCGGGACTCGGGGGGCATTATCTCCCTTTCACCATTGCCAGCTCAGGAGGGGCATCTTTGATGGAAGGGGGTCGTGACATAATAGTATCAGAGGAATGGTTGAGAGATAGGATGGAGTATGGAGTTAGGCACAGTGATGATTGCATGGGATGGTAGGGAAACAGTGTTAGCTGATCTTGGTGTGTGACATAGGCCAGGGAAGACCGGCTAGGACATGGGATTTTAGGGCCCCCCGTGATCCTATGTAAGGACTCTGAGCCTACCGAACAACCAAGTGAGGCTACATTGATTTTAGGGTAGAAACCCTAGGAAAGGTACATGCATCATCATGTTTGTGTTTTACTTGATTTGGGGTGTTCTAGGAATAAAGTAAAATGAAACCTTGAGAAATCTCCTTACTACTCGGGCTTAGGTTTTCCTTTTTTACCGTACAGCTATGGCACCTGGACAGCGTTCCCAGGTGGCTCAGGCGGCCGAGGCCCAGCAGGTTCAGGCGATCGATCAACTGAGGATCGATCGAGAGGAGGAAGACAGCCAGTGGCAGAAGACCCTCCGTTCTTTCCAACGTCAGACTCTCAAGAAGTGCGAGGGAAGTACTTCGGACCTGGAGACGGAGGGGTGTCTTGAAGATCTACGGATCTCTTTTACCTTGATCTGTGCTCCGAAGGAGTACTGGGTCCCCCTAGCGGTTAGTCAGCTGAGAGGCGCGGCGCGCCAATGGTGGATGCTCTACCTCAGGGAGAGGAAGGAGGCAGAGATTCCATGGCCTGACTTCGAAAAGGAGTTCCAAGAGGAATTCCTTTCTTCTTTGATCAAGGAGGAAAAGCGTCAGGAGTTGCTCTCCATTCAGCAGGGGAGTATGACTGTTCGAGAGTTGGGAATTAAGTTCAAGAATCTCCTACGCTTTGCTCCGTAACTCTTTCCGGATGAAGAGTCTCGGGTGAGACGTTTGGAAGAGGAGCTTCTTCCTTCGCTCCAGTATGTTGTGACCCCCTTCACCCTTCCGACATACTTAGCCATACAGAAGTAGGTGGAAGTTGTAGAGAGAATGTACTTGTAGGGAGGTGCACCCCGAGAAGGGATCCAGGCGGTTCCGTCGAAGGGGAAGGCAGTCAGTAGCAGACCTCATGCGGCCGGACCTTCCAGGTTCAGGCCGGTGGGGAGCAGGCCCCAGCGGTTCCAGTTCAGGTCTTCAGGCCCTCGTCCTTCCTTCTCGAGTCCTGGACTGAAGTGTTTTTCTTGTGAAGGTTTCAGGCACGTCCGGAGTCAGTGCCCGACCAGAGCTCAACACGGTGGAGGTGGTCAGGATCAGTACCCGCCTCAGCAGCAGTTACCGTTGAGGCCCTTTCAGCAGCAGCAGGGCCCTCTGAGGGTAGACCCTGTAGGAGGAGGCCGATCTCAGGGTGCTCCTCAGGGACCTCGACCAGGGCGTGGTCGGGGAGGCGGTCGACATCAGAGAGGCAGAGGAGCTGGGCGTGGACAGTTGCACGCAGCAGAGTTGGCAGCTCCAGCGGGACCAGAGGTGGTACGAGGTACGATCTGTTTGTTCAGCACTCTTGTTTCTACCTTGTTTGATTCAGGAGGTTCGCACTCTTTTGTTGCACCCAGTCTAGACCATGCTTTGGGTCTAGACGTAGAGATACTTTCTATACCCGTGGTACTGAGTACTCCTGTTGGAGATCAGTCCCGTTTGTCTTGTGTTTGTCGGGGATGCGAGCTGACGTTGGGACCACATCGGTCCATTAGAGATCTTCTTTTGCTACAGATGCAGCCATACGACGTCATTTTAGGCATCGACTGGTTGTTCTCTGTTAGTGATGTTATCGACTGCTTCCGAAGAAGAGTCGTGTTCTCCGATATAGATGGACAGCGTGTGACTTTTGTTGGCGAGAGGAGCTATCAGGTGGGAAGCCGGCATGTGAAGCCTCTGTTTTCTTTGTTGGGTGGGATATCAGTGGTTCCAGCTGATACGGAGATGATGAATGTTCCAGAAGTTGTTGGGGAATTCCTCGATTTCTTTCCCGAGGAGGTTGTGACTCTACCCCCTCGACGTGATGTTGATTTTGGGATAGACTTACAGCCAGGTGCTCGTCTGATCTCGATGGCTCTTTATCGGATGGCACCTTCGGAGTTGCGGGAGTTGCGGATTCAGCTTGACGATCTGATGGAGAAGGGTTTCGTTCGACCCAGTGTGTCTCCGTGGGGTGCTCCGGTTCTGTTCGTGAAAAAGGCGGATGGTGGTCTCAGGCTATGCATAGACTACCAGAGGCTGAATCAGGTAACGGTCAAGAACTGTTACCCCCTTCCGAGAATAGATGATCTCTTCGACCAGCTGAGGGGAGCATGTTGGTTTTCTAAGATTGATCTGTGGTCGGGATATCATCAACTGAGGGTAAAAGACAGTGACATCCCAAAGACAGCTTTCAGGTGCAGGTATGGGCACTTCGAGTTTGTAGTGATGTCGTTTGGGGTTACAAATGCACCAGTTGTGTTCATGGGTCTTATGAACTTTGTCTTCCGAGATTTCCTGGACCAGTTCGTTGTTGTGTTCATCGATGACATCTTGATCTACTCAAGAGCAAAGGAGGAGCACGTTGAGCATCTCAGGGCTGTCTTGGAAGTCCTTCGGCACCATCAGCTTTATGGAAAGTTGTCAAAATGTAAGTTCTTGACGCAAGAAGTACACTTCCTTGGGCACATGGTGTCTCAGCATGGAGTGTCAGTGGACCCGTCGAAAGTAGAAGCAGCTGTTTCTTGGACAGCACCCAAGAGCGTGGCAGAAGTTCGTAGTTTCCTAGGGTTGGCTGGATACTATCGGAGGTTCGTCTCGGACTTCTCTCGAGTTGCTGCTCCGTTGAAATCTTTGACTAGGAAGAATCAGGTCTTCCTGTGGAATGAGCAGTGCCAGGAAGCTTTCGACTACCTGAAGGAGAAGTTGGTTAGTGCTCCCATCCTTAGGTTGCCAGAGGAAGGATCCTTGTATGAGGTGTTTTGTGATTCCTCTGGCCTTGGCTTGGGATGTGTGCTGATGCAGAAGAAGGGTGTGATCTGCTATGGGTCTAGGCAGTTGCGTCCTCACGAGCGGAACTATGCCACCCATGACTTGGAGCTTGCAGCAGTAGTGTTCGCATTGAAGCTGTGGCGACATTACCTCTTTGGGGAGCGCTTTGTGGTCTTCACCGATCACAAGAGCTTGCGCTATATCTTCTCCCAGCGTGACTTTAACTTGCGACAGCGGAGATGGGTCGAGTTTCTCCAAGACTACGACTTTGAGATATCGTACACTGAAGGTAAGGGAAACGTTGTGGCTGATGCCCTGAGCAGGAAGCCTCATCAAGAAGTCGTTCGGGAATCTGCTGATGCTTGGAAGGCGATGGGGGAGTGGGCTGCCTTGCACTTGGATGCGAGGGTGGAAGGTGCTAGAGGCTTCTTGTTTCAGATGACGGTACAGTCCTCTTTGTTGCAGCAATTGGAAGAGTCTCAGTGGGGAGACCCTGAGGTGGAAGTGTTGCGGGATCGTGTCGATCAGGGGAACGCTCCGGAAGGATGGTCGGAGGACAGCCGACATCGGATGCTCTTTCATGGAAGGTTGTTTGTTCCAGAGGTGATTCTTGATGAAGTCCTTCGTGAGTTCCATAGCTCAGCCTTGGCAATACATCCAGGTGTTTCGAAAATGTACCAAGGCCTGAGGGGACAGTTTTGGTGGCCCGGGGTGAAACGGGCAGTGGCAGAGTTTGTGGCTAAATGCCTTGTGTGTCAGCAGGTGAAGGCTGAACATCGCGTTCCTGGTGGTTTGTTGCATCCTTTAGATGTTCCCGAGTGGAAGTTGGATGACGTCTCGATGGACTTCATCACAGGACTACCCAGAGCTCAGGGCGGGCATGATGCTATCTGGGTAGTGGTGGATCGACTGACAAAATCTGCTCACTTCTTGGCCATCAAGGAGTCAGGACCGGTGAGTACCTTAGCACAGAGGTACGTGGATGAGGTGGTGCGTTTGCATGGAGTTCCGAAGACTATCGTCTCAGATCGGGACACTAGGTTCACCTCACGAGTCTGGAAGGGGTTACAGCATGCTTTTGGCACCCAGCTACGCCTTAGCACTGCTTTTCACCCACAGACTGATGGACAGACAGAGCGGACTATCCAGACATTGGAGGACATACTGCGAGCATGTGTTCTGGATTTCAGAGGATCATGGGTACGACACTTGCCTTTAGTAGAGTTTTCCTACAACAACAGCTTCAACTCTACTATCGGCATGGCTCCTTTTGAGGCTTTGTATGGAAGACCATGTCCTTCACCCTTTTGCTGGGAAGAGGTTGGTGAGACTGGTACTCTTGGACCAGAAGTAGTGCAGAGCACCACGGAGAAAGTCCAGCTAGTGCGGGAGAGGATGAAAGCAGCTCAGGATCGGAAGAAGTATTATGCTGATCGTCGGAGGAGGCCCTTGGAGTTCGAGGTGGGAGATCATGTGTTCTTGGAGGTTTCCCCTCGATGGGGGCAGTGGAGGTTCGGAAAGGGGAGTAAGCTCTCCCCTAGGTTCATCGGACCTTTCGAGGTGCTGAGGCGAGTTGGCGAGGTGGCATATCAGTTGGCCCTACCACCTCAGTTGGAGAGGGTCCATGACGTCTTCCATGTCTCCCAGCTTCGTCAGTACTTACATGATGACTCTCATGTCATCAACTGGGGAGAGCTAGATGTGGGAGAAGACGCGACCTTCGAGGAACGGCCAGTCATGATCGAGGATCGCAAGGAGAAAGTGCTTCATGGATGAACCATCGGATTGGTTCGTGTGTTGTGGAGGCATGGCGGCCTTGAGGAGAGGACTTGGGAGCGGGAGACCCAGATGCGCGCTCAGTACCCGTGGTTGTTTTGACTTGTACCTTCCTTTGTTTTTTGGTGTTACCCTGTACCTTTGATATATAAAATGTTGGCTTGTTGGATGTGAGATATTTGTTCCTTGTTCTTGGGAAGTGTGTGGCTTGTCCGGATATATGGGAAAGGAAAAACCTGATCCTTAATCAAGACGCATTAATGAGGATGCGATTAAACCCGTGCAGGCGAGTCAGTGCCGCCTAAAGAGGATAGTATCTTGACATAGGAGAGGGAATTCCTAACTCATAGAGATGTTGGTTGGTTCCTTGTCATGACGAGAGCCCAGAGAGGTATCTTGTGGAGTGGTTCTTCAGATCCTTTCCTTCTTCTGGGTCAGTTTTTAATTCTCGAGGACGAGAATGTTTTGGGAGGTATCTAATGTAATGGCCCGGACCTCTCCGGTCGATTACTTTGTAAAAATGTTTTTTTTATGTGGTCAATGTGGCAAACATCAAAAATAATAATTATTATTAATAATAAATGGTGACGTGTTAATAAATTTTTTTTTTGGGTTTTGTTATAAGTGTTATACTAAATAATTATAATAATAAAGTTGGTTTTTTTGATAGATCTGGTAATAATGATTTAATGAGAATTATGTTTTGAATTAAATGCAATGAGATTTGAGATATGAGAATAAATTAAAGATGTTATCATAATTGTGTAAAAATAAATAAATAAAGGTTCAAAATAAATTTGGGGCGTGCCACAAGGAGAGAGAAGATGAAAAATATAATAATATGAAATAAAAGGGGAGGCGCACCAACAAAATAAATATTGGAGAGAGAAAATAAAATTTATTGAAAAATAAATATAAGAGAGAGGCGCCACTTTTTGTGGGAGAGAATCTTGGGAGAAAGAATTAATAAAGATTGGAGAGAGGGAGGAGTTATAAGATATTAATGGGAATAAAATTTAGTGTGAAATAAATAGTAAAGGAGATAATTGGTGATGAATTTCCAGCGTGAAAAATGACAAATGGTGATTGATTGGAGTTAGAAAAATAATTAATTAATTAATTAATAAAATATTGTTATCATTATTTTTTTGATAATAAAACACTTTTTTCACAATAACTTCTTCGTGTGACCTCGGTTTCACGAACTGTCAGTGGCAGTGCGACCCTGACTACGAGACGAAAATTATGAGTCCAATATTGGATGTCTTCTTCGGGTTTTCGGATTGGGTACCCGAAATGCTCATGAATTAATAGATTTAATATTGTTATTATTACGGGATCTTGTATCCAACGTATCTCCCTCATACGGTATCGGATTGACGATCCGTCAGCGACAGCATAACCCTGAAATTATGACGGTAATTTTAAGACCATTAATGAGCTACTTTTATGACTCATGCCTCGGGTCAACGAAACACCACATATTGATAGAATTATCATTATTATTAAAACGCGTGGAAACCGCGTGACGTGTTCTGTGTTAACCAATCAAAACATGTAACGTATGTACGGTCACATAGTGTATTCATTAATGAACGCTGAATATGCATTTACCTATTCTTTGCCTATATAAGAAAGAGTTCATGTTTTATCTTCCATATCGATCGCTTCTTTGTCGCACGACGACGCTCTTGGACGATCGAGAAGTATTCCTCCTCTAACTTCTTTGTCCGAGCTCCGAATTACGATCCGTCAGCGGCCACAGGATCGTAGCGACGAGACAAAGCTTCTAAGCCCAGACTTGTCACCTTTCCTTCCGACCTTCCTTCTCCAGCTTCCATCCTAGGAGGCGTTTTTCAGGTTTGGCGAAGGCGGAGGACACCGAAGGACATCATCGGAAGCGACGTGATCGGGACCTTTTGAGGTAGGGGTTTACCTTCGTCTCTCTTTTTGGTGCAACATGCGGGGTGGGATATTTTTCTTTTGTTCCATGGGATGCAGTTGAACTTTAAATAAAGATAATAACCGGATAAAGAAGGGTTTGGGGTTTTGTACTGTTTCTATTGCCTTCCAGTTTCTTTATCTTCTGATTGTGATTTTGGATTGAAAGGCCTTTGCCTACTGAAAATCAAGGCCATTGGTGGACTTTACGTGCGCAATTGATATCTGAATTGTTGTGGTTGGTTTTGTTAAAACATGGAAAATGGATAAGCACGTAAATACTGGCTGATTAAATGAGAATGAAAACCTTGTGTGATCACCCCGGTTGAACAAAGATGGAATAATAAACATGTTGGTGGTTTGGTTGTTTTGTGGAAAATGCCTTTATTTATGAAAAGTGTTTTGATTATGAAAAGTGTTTTGAAGTAAAAGGTGTTTTCAAACGTGGAAATGTTTTGTGTTTGGAAAGGGTTTTATGTGTAGAACTTTGAAATAAATGAATGATGGAATGTTGTATGGTTGTGATAATATTTTGTAAATGAAATGGCATGTGGTTGCTTTCGTTTTACCTAACCTTGGTTGTGGATGGTAGGGATATGTTTGTGAAAGGTTTTTTCTGGATGATAGTTGCCCAGTAGTAATATTTTCTTAAACCATTGCATGAAACATGAAAACCTAAATGGGGTTGGGGGATGATTGTTTGGTTGTTGATGCATTCTTCGTGGTTGCAATGTCGAGGCACATGCTCAGTTTCTCTTTTAAGAATCCATAGCTTGGGATGTGTGTTTGGTATATGTATATATATAATTGTATCATTGTGTTTTGTCGCACCACACCCATGTCAAGCACCTAGTTCCGAACACTCCCATTTTATGGGAGAGGGTGTTCCCCCTTAGTTACTAGCTCCTTTCTGCTCCTTCTTCCATAGGCTATGATGGCTTGAGGTGACCTTACACCCAAGACTCTTCGGGTAGGTCTCGGAGGCTGTGATGTCTTGAGGCGACCTTTAGCCCAAGACTCTTCGAGCAGGCTTACCATTCCCAAGAACCTTCGGGATGAGGCCCAGGTGTCTGCGGGCGGGTTAGTGGTTTTGGCCCAGGTGTATGCGGGCGGGATGCGTGGTTTGGCCCAGGTGTGTGCGGGCGGGAAGAGTGTGGTAGCGTCAGGACGTTTGCCGTTAGGAAGAGAAGAATCTAATTAAGTGGGAAATGGTGCGGGGTACCCAATAATTTTGTTCTATATATATACTAAACTTGTTTGTGTTACTTGGTGAGTGTGACCAGTGAGTCTGGGTGGATAGTTTTTCCTTGTTAGTTTCTGGTTCTTCTGTTTTCTCACGGGACCTTAGGGTGTCTCCCCACTTTTTCACGAGAGCTTTAGGTTCTCTACTGAGTATACTTGTATGCTCACCCTACATTTTTTCAGGTTTTCAGGAGGACTACCAGGGTCGTGCGGGACCCTACTAGTCAGGCAGTGGGAGCTGTGCAGTTGCTGTTTTCTTGTTTTTCTTTTGGTACTGTACTTACTTGTACTTTGAGCTTATTTGTACTTTTACCTGTTTCAGTTTATTTATACATGCATATGGGACTGGTTTGGGTTTCTTTTCAGAACCTTTTTTCTTTTTCCTTTTTGGTGGTTGACTTGTCCTATTTCCGATCCTAACTATAAAAAGGGTAATGCCTCCCAAGATTGAAAAAAAAAATAAACTCATACCCTTGGTGCTATTCGCCACCCCGGGGCCTACTGGAGGCGGGACTCGGGGGTCATTATCTCCCTTTCACCATTGCCAGCTCCGGAGGGGCATCTTTGATGGAAGGGGGTCGTGACACATATTCATCATAAGATAATATTTTCTCTTCTAAGTGACAAATATTTTTCCACATGTTGAGACGAATATCGTGAATACAATATTCTATCAACATTTCTGTTATATCATACTTACAGTCAGCCAAAGGCCAAAACATGACTTGTACTTCACCTCTTTCTAGATGTTTTCTCATATTCAGCACTTCCTCCTTATCATTCAATGATTATTCTTCTACCTGATTAGACCAAAGTTGGTGCTTCATTGTTGGTTCATCAGATTCAACAAGATTGGTAGAGAATTCATTTATCAAATTAGAAGATGAAAGTCCCAGGGTTGGTTCGGACAAAGACCTACACCGCACTCTATCTTCTGATTGAGAAAGTATTTCACCTTCTAGTGGTAAAGAATCATAAATTACAGGCTTCACATTTGAAAGTGCCTCAAGATAAGAGGGCTTTCATGTTGTTGCATTTTCCTTTGAAAAATATTCCAGGCACTGAGAATTACTACTGCAGAGAGGACTTTTGCAGCTAAATTCATCATCATGGGGAGAACCACCAATGTTGGTTACAGCAAAAGATGAAACCTTTTGCTCATTGATCTTCTAGCCACATAGAGGGTTATCGTGGCTCTCATATAAAGATGATAATTCGAGATCGAATGAACTATCATGAAACAATCCTTAATGAGGATGGGTATGATGAAGACCTTTGGAGTTGTTGTTGTTATTTCGGGAATTTGAAAATTAGAGAGTAGAATCTTGAGTTGCAATAGAAATTGTCTAAGGGCTTCAAGAACTCTAGGATCGAGAAAGAACTTATTACAGATTGGCTCTTGATTTCTCCACTATGTTGGATAGGTCATTTTATTAGATATCTTCTACTCACTTTGGAAACCACTTGTTGAAAAAAGTGGTTATTATGGTTAGGTGTATGTGCCTGCTCAGGAGAAATGGCCAGGTTAGGCTGATTATCTCCATTCAAATCGGGTGTATGTGCCTGACTTGATTTTCCGTATAACATGGGGGAGTATGTCCCACAACCCTGCTGTACTTGGACAGAGGTGTGTATCTATTCTAGAGTGATATGTTGATGAGTCACTCCACTGATATGGGTAGATTTATGATTCCTTCCCTATGATGTTGCTGAAGTTGTTATAATATTCTGACAGGCATCCAGAATATGGGCAGGGATTTGCTTCTGCTCTTTCACCATGGTCAAAATGTTCTTGGTGACTTTAGCTGTAGGAATGGGAATATACTTCCATTCCATTCATGGAGTATGTGTGTATTCCTTCTCAAGTCCACCTTTTCCAGTCTGTGAATTCTGACAATACTCATGTGTGGGGGCAGAAAATTGTGTCTATCGCCTTCTTGTCATTAGAGCATTCCAATTGACATATCTGGGTGCTACCAAATGAGACTGTTGGTTAGCCTGATGAATTTCAGGATTATGTGCCTACTGATTTTTCCCCACCACATTTGATTGGAAAGTTTCTTTGGTTGCAGTCATACAAGCCTACTGACAAGCTTATGAATTATAAACAGGTGTATATGCCTGCCTATAAAACTCCACCGAAATTGCCAGGCGGGATTGGTGTGTTACTGTCAGACGAACCTGCTAGGAAGTAACATGATGACGGACGGGTGTATATGAACGATCTTTGTCTGCCATCAAGTTGGCTTGATGGACTTCTCCAGAGGGGCAGAAGTAAGAACCTTCTCCCTATTGACCGGATTTCACCTCTGATGGTTCTTCTTGCATGCTCAAGTCTGAGGAACCTGAGCCGAACCCCTAAAGGTGATACCCTCATCATGTTGAGGGTTCACTACTACACGAGTCTGACGGTTATTGTTAATGGAAGCCCTCGAGAAGGACTCATTTCTTCTTGAATTAATTCCTTGAGTGACCTTCTCATTCACCTCCCCATAATATGGGAGAGACTGGTGATTGCATTTCAGGGATAACGACCCAAAACAGTTGGAGACGGTGGTTGGCACCACCTGCTTCTTGACCACTGGTCATCGCTGTCAGGACAACCAGGGCGAATTGTTAACTTGGAGGGCTTGTCAAGCAACTTTCAGAGTCAGAATGGTACCGTGATGATGGTATTCCTTAACCAATGAATTTGAGACCTAGCGTTGAAGATGCTGAGTAGGTGATGTTGTCCTCAGAGCGGACGAGAATCCAGAAGGATTAATGGATGAGGCATTCACAGGTGTGAACCTTAAAGAATCCATTTCTCTAATGCAGAGATATCTTGGAAAATACTGATGTTTTTATATAACAGACATAATCAAGATAAGTTTGGCCAGACTACATCTTTTAGATGATCACATATGTTATTTATTGCTTTGTTGGCCCTCACATTGAGTTAAATAGGGTCCTAACAAATATGTAAAATATTATTTAACTTGGTTAAGGATTTATGTCGGGTTCACCATTTTTGTTTCTTCCGGAAATGGGGATGACCTTGTTTGTTTAAGGTTCAAATTTTCCAATAGTTGTCTAACGCATATATTCATAGAAACAGAAACATCCAATGATTCTATATCCATTTAGACCTACTTTCCAAAGGTAGGTGCCCATTAGTTGTGGAAATATGAAGCTTCAAAATATTCAATTGTTGATAGGATGGGAGGTCAGACTCATCACACCTTTTTAGGGGGAATTATTGTCTACTCCGGGACTCTCCTATATATTTTTGTTATGTTCATGAATCCTTATTAATTTACCAAGCATGAAAATGAGTTTTTCGTTTAGGCCTTGTAATCAATGATTGATATGTAGGGGATTTGGAGAATCTTCTATATGTATTTGAGGTTCTTCATCAATAGATAATCATATATGTGAATTAATGATTCTTAGTCAATAATATCCTTCAATACATTATATAGAACTCTCTTGGTCATTATGATGACCATACTAGTTTTAAATCAACTCAGTGGGGAACTTGAAATTTATTGTCATTCAGAAAGATAGTATTATTTTAGAGTTGGGATCATACCCGCAGATGGGCTACCTACGTATCCTTGTTAGAAAAGGAATAAGAACCCACATAGTTAGAGTGAATAATTATGAGGTTTATGTAGGATTAATGGCCCAAAGAGAGATGTCCTAATTACTTTTACACTCTAAGATCACGTGAGTCATGCTCGTTGTGAGAAACAAGAGGTGTCAGTAACACCTGACGATTCTGTCATGAAAAACGCAATCATAAGAAAGGATGTGGGGCTTACGTATGTATGACTACCCAAGTAAATGAAGATAAATACTTTTTGGAAGAAGACCAAGATCAAGGTCCATAAAGGTGTTTGTATTTTATGGAGATTAGGGTTTTTAACTTGGGACTAACACCTGAAAAGGAATCCAGAATTTAAGAGGGACTTATGATTAGGTTATATTCTTGAAAAGGAAGCCCAAATCAAAAGAAATTAAGACTCGGGCTTACTACTAAGGAGGATACCCATGCTAAGGGGCCTTGTAATTTGGGTCTTACTCATGAGAAGGAGGCCCGAATCAAAATATCTTCTCAAAACGTCCTTTCAGATAAGGAATCCAACAAAGGAACCATGCCACAAATAGCCTTGAAGAGGGTTTTGAAAGCTATATTTGAAGAGAACAGGTGGATTTGAGGAAAGGAAGTGACTAGGAAGGAGGAGCACAAGTTTTTTTCTGGCTTGCAAGTCCTGGTCGCACAAGTATACATGCGTGACATGAGTCAACTTGGGCGACGAAGAATCCATAGGGTAATACTTAGGAGACTTTTAACTCAAGCCCCTAGTATCAATCCTAGTGGCTTCCAGATGGGTGGCGCGTAAGTTCCCTTGAGAGGGAAAGGTGGATCACAAGGGTCTTCACTTCCCTTAAGGTATGGACACTTAGGCGCGCAAGTATTGATGAGTTCTAATACATATTATTTATTATTTCTCTTTAGAGATTCCATTCTAGGTAAATAATTACGTTAGAAGTGTTCAGAAGACTTCAGGAAAACACTTGGGCAACCCTAGCTTGAATCTGAGTTTTGGAAAATTCGTCCTCGAAATGGGGGGCCCACAGGTGCTATTTATAGGCCACTGATCACCTTGGGAGAAAAAATAAATAGGTCACCCAAGTAAATTGAGCGACCCATATGTGGCGTGCAAGTGACTTGCACGACCAGAAGGAAACTTGTGCGACCCATGCTTAAAGGGTTCCTTATTCAGGCCTTTTTCAATTTTTGATGTTCTTCAAAGGATGACTCTCTTTGTGCTTAAGGTATTCCCCATTAACATTCATTAGACTCTGTGACAGAAATGAGCGTCAACATGTACCTAGGAGTGAAAACTCTGACAAGGAGTTTCGGGCTTGACCCGGGGTATCCTGGTACACGACAATAGGCCTTGCTGCACTCTTGGTTACGACACTCCCGGGGGATATGCTTTGGTAGATTCATGAGCTTAGTAGAAACCATTATTAAGGGACAAAAAATCCCATAAGAATATGATTCATGAAATAGATCTAGGAAAACCTAGGTTTTAACCTAGGTTTTAACCTATGGAATCACAAGTTAGGATATACTTCTTATTTATAAGTTTATCCTTTTATGTCGAATGTTTCTCTTTATATGCTCAATAAATATGTATTCAAGACCTCTAATTATACGTTCTTTTTCTTAGTTAATGGAAAGAAATATGAGAACACGTTCCAACAACCAATGTGATGGGAAATGTAAATATTTCCCAAACGATATGCCTGATATGATAGGAGCGAGTTCTCAAAACTTTATGACAGTACTTGCTTAGATGGTTCAAGTTATGAATAATAACATGTAACGTGCGGAATTCCCTCCACCTCTAAGGAAAGATAAAGTTGTTGTATAATATCCATTCGGCAAAGGCCTCCCATGTTTAGCAGATCTTCTGATCCCGACCTCCCGGAAAAATGGATTAAATCCATTGAAAATATATTCTCCGTTCTCCTGTTCTCGGAAGAAGAGAAGGTTGTACCGGCAGTATATCATTTTTATGGGGAAGCTGATCAGTGGTGGTCACTGATCAAGAATACAAAGTCCAAAGAGGAAATTGATTCCATGGATTGGGAGTAATTTATGAGGATTTTTTTCAACAAATATTTTCCTTGAACCCTCCATCTCAAGATGAAAAGAGAGTTCCTCAGACTCAAGCAAAAGGGAGATGATTCCATCAGGGCATATGAAGAGAAATTTACAAGGTGTTCAAGGTATGCCTCTATCTTTTTCATAAACAGAAAACGCAAGTTGGATCGCTTCTTTAGTGGACTAAAGCCAAGTCTATGAAAAGTTTTCACAATTCAGGACTTTGACAGTTATGAGGATATTGTATGTAGTTCCCTCAAGGTTTAAATAGAGAACAACGTGGGTGGTACATTAAACAAATCCCATGATGAAAAGAAGCCTAACTTTCTCATTTGAAAATATTTTTGGAAGAATCATCTTGGTAAATATATTAAGGGAACTAATAATTGATTCAAATGAGAAAAGTTTTGTCATCTGGCCAAGAATTGCTGAAGGGATATGCAAAATCCCGCTAATTTTGAAGAAGAAAGGAAGGTTCAAATCAACACTCAGCCTGTAGTGTAGTGTTACAATTTCAAGGAGCATGGTAATTATGAAAACAATTTCCCTAAGATGAGGGTTGTCATATGCAATCAACAACAACCTCCAAGGAAACAAGGAAGGGCTTATGCTACCACTATTTCTAAGATGGAGCCGGACAACGATGTGGTGACAGGTTCGTTGGTTATTCATTCAAGGATAGCAGACGTACTATTTGATTTTCGTTCGATGCATTCTTTCATATCCTAAAATTTTAGTATAACTATTCAAACACCAAATAAAAATTTAGAGGAAAATTTATATGTGAGAATAGAAAATGGGGAAATCGCAGCATCCAGGGTTTATAAATCCTCCTCGGCTAATGTTTGTGGACTGAACCTCCCATCAAATCTCTTCATACTTCCTTTAGTAGAGTTTGACGCAATCTTGGGAATTTATGGGCTATATTTGTACAAATACAACATCAACTGTCGGAAAAGGGAGATCACCTTTCACATCCCGAAGCATCCTTCGATTCTTTACAAGTGTACGGAGGAACATGAGTCTTTTTTAAAATCTTTGTCTCAAGTGTGGATATTTTTACCTTATGAGAAAGTATATCTAGCAAAAATTATTGATACAAAGGATAAAATCATGCTTGAAGACATGCCAATCGTGAGGGATTACACTGATGTATTCCTGGAAGACTTTCCGGGTCTTCCTCCTGACCGAGAGGTTGAGTTCTCAATTGAACATATTCCTGGATCTCTGTCTATATCAAAGACACCTTATAGAATGGTCACTATAGAGCTATAGGAGTTAAATAAGTAGTTGCAAGAGAATATGATGAAGGGATTTATACACCTGAGTGCTTCATCGTGGGGTGCACCAGTCCTCTTCGTCAAGAAGAAGGATGGATCATTGTGCCTCTGCATTGATAATTGTCAACTCAATAAAATCATGATAATGAACAATTATCCCCTTCCACATATAGATGATTAGTCTTATCATCTTCATGGGGCCAGTTATTTCCCTAAGGTGGACCTTCAGTTAGGATATTACCAACTAAAGGTGAGAAAGGAAGATATACCCAAGACTTCCTTTCGGACGAGGTATGGACACAATGAATTCATAGTGACTACATTCAGACTCACTAATGCTCCAACAATTTTGATGGATTTAATGAATAGAGTCTTTAGAGATTACCTAGATAAATTTTGGGTAGTCTTTATTGATGATATTCTAATATACTCCAAGAGCAAGGAGGAATATGAGGGTCATTTAAAAACTGTGTTAAATACTTTCTGAAAAGAGAGGTTGTATGCAAAGTATATTAAATGTGAGTTCTGAATGGAGGAAGTATCATTCCTAGGGAATGTTATAAACCACAAAGGGATATATGTGGACCCTTACAAGGTGAAGGTAAATGAATAGTGTCCCAGGAAAAGTTCTGTAATGGAGATCCGTAGCTTTTTGGGTCTAGCTGGGTATTATCGATGATTCGTGAAGAACTATTCATGATTTTCAAACCCAATGACCAATCTGACACAAAAGAGGGTAATGTTTGTATGGACCAAAGAATGTAATGTAATATTCAAGGATCTAAAAATAAGGCTAATCACAATGCTTGTACTCACATTACCAAAAAGTGTAGAAAGTCTTTTGATATACAAAGATGATTCAAAGAAAGGTTTGTATTGTGTACTCATGAAAAATGATAATTTGATAGCCTATGCCTCGCAGCAGTTGAAGATCTATGATAATAACTACTCGATGCAAGATCTAGAGATGGTAGTCGGGATTTTTGCCTTGAAAATATGGCGGCACTACCTTTATGGTGAGAAGTGTGACATATATAATGACCAAAAGAGACTAAAGTATATATTCACACAAAAGGAGCTCAACAAGCGTCAAAAGAGATGGTTAGAGCTAATCAAGGATTATGATTGCCCGATTCACTATCATCCTGGAAAGGCAAACAAGGTAGTTGATGCTCTAAGCAGAAAAGAACATGCTACACTATCCATTTTATGGATTGAGAAAGACCCTATCTTCTAGGATATGCAAAGGACGGATTTAGAAATCCTAAGGGAAGGGGATATATCCTACATTGACCAAATGATTTTGAAACCATCCATTCAAGAGAACATTAAGGAAGCACAAAGGGATGATGTGGAGTTACAAAAGAGGGTCAATGTCGTATTGGAAGGGAATTTGAAATAGTTTTATATCAATGATGATGGTGTGATTTGGTTTAGAATGCGTCTTTGTGTGCATTCATCACCCGAGATAAAGAAATAGATATTGGACAATGTACATAACTCAGCATTCTCTATACATCATGAGAGTATTAAGATGTATCATGATCTCTGAGAACACTTCTGGTGGGATAACATGAAAAAGGAGATTGCAGAATATATATCAAGGTTCTTGGTATGTAATCAAGTTAAAGTAGCGTGAAATAAGTCCAAATGGATGATGCAACCATTTCTTATACACATGTGGAAATGGGAAAATGTCACAATGGACTTTTCATGGGTCTCCCGAATACGTCGAAAGGACCTAATGCGATATGGGTTTTGGTTGATCGACTCACCAAGAATACCCATTTTATCGCTATTCGGGAAGACCTCTCACTTGAACAACATGCAAAAATATATTTGAAGGATTTTGTGAGATTTCAGGGTGTTCTACTCTCAATTGTCTTTGATCGTGATCCAAGGATCACATGTAAATTCTGGAGGATTCTTCTATATGTTTTGAGTACTGAATTATATTTCAGTACGTCCTATCATCCCCAAACTGATAGCGAATCTGAAAGGACTATTCAGAAGCTTTAAGATATGCTAAGAGCATTCTATATAGAATTCAAAGGTGGATAGGATCAATATATCCCATTGGTTGAGTTCTTATAAAACAATAGCTTCCACTCAAGTATTCAGATGGCTCTGTATGAAGCACTATATGGAAAGTGATGTAGAACTCCAACCTGTTGGGATGAAGCTGGAGAATGAGAGCTACTTGGACCTGGTCTTGTGCAAGACATGATGGAGAAGGTTCAAGTCATCTAGAAAAACATAAAAGATACTCAAAGTCAGCAAAAGAGCTACACTGAAAACCATCGAAGGGACTTATAGTTCGATTTTGAGGTTAAAATCTTCCTTCCAATATCACCATGGAAGAGAGTGATGTGGTTTGGAAAGAAAGGGAAGATAATCCCAAGGTACATTGGACCCTTGTAGATCCTTGACCACATAGGATTTGTGTCATGTCGGCTCGCAATACCTCTGAATATGACTTGAGTTCATGATGTGTTTTATGTATCACTCCTGAGGAAGTACATAACTGATCCATCGCATGTACTGAACTCAGAGGTGGTGCAGCTGAAAGAAGATCTCACTTATGAGGAAGAGCCGGTGAGGATTCTAGACTGAAGAGATAAGGTTCTAAACAACAAGAAAACCAACCTTGTCAAAGTGTTGTGGAGGAACCAAAAGTTTGAAGAAGCAACTTGGGAACCAAAGGTTGCGATGAAGGAGAAGTACTCTCACCTATTTACGGCCAAAAATGTAAAATAAAATTTTGAGGCTGAAATTTCATAAGGGGGGAAGAATTTAACGACCCAAAGTTTTTAATGGAAATTTCCCTTCTTAAAAATATGTCATAAAATAACATGAAAACACAAAATAATGAACTACTAAGTGCTAAGTGGACTTTAAACTTAAGTTTGTCACTTCTGTGATTGGAATTTCTAAAATATGATATACATGGTTGAATCAGTATGTTATTTGGAGTCCCACAAGAGAAATATAATTTTTGGTGAATAGTATCCTACCCTTATGAATAGTAACATACCCTTATGAATAGTTAAATACCCTAAAGAATAGTAACCTTACCTATGACATTCATAAAATAATATTCAAGTGAAATTATGATGCACCTATATTTTAGAATAAGTAAATGAATGTTTTAAATCTAGTTTTTAATAAAAAATTATGATTTTAATTAAATATTAAATTATTAATATTTAGAAAATTATTTTTGAAAAATGGAGTTTATTTTTGGATTCTACACGTTGAGAAATGATTAGGGTGAATGTTTGGTATTTTACTGAAATACTTGAATTTTTATGAATAGTAGAATCCAATAATTCATAATAAATGCTAAATAATGGATTAATTGACTCATTAATGATGATATGCTGATTTAATACCATTTGGTTCAAATTAACATGAATATTTTACTATTATTGGTCATGTAATACTTACTATTCTTTGGCTTGTGAGGAAATAATAAACTAATGATTAAAAAAATTAAGAAAACCCTCCTCCCCTCAATTATAAATACCACCCCTTTATTACCTCTTCTCTTCACTCCTCTCAAGTATTGTTCCTTGTAAATATTCTTCCCAAATATCTCCCTAATATCCTCCCGCACATCCAAAATCTCCTAGCCTCTTCAAAATACCCAAACCTCTCCCCTTCTGAGGTTCTCAATAGAGGAAGTCTCAAGAGGTTAATTCCTCTTTCCAATTCCTTCTTTTTTTTAAGTTCTTTTCTTTTTGTTTCATTCTTAAACTCCCTTACCCCAAATGGTATTATAACTCCAGTAGAATAAATTTAATGTAATTATTTTATTCTAATGGTATACTTCATTATCTTATCTCCTTTCTTCACAGTTTGTTTGAAATAAATGAAAGCACCGTTCGAGATGTGCTAACTTTGCACATTCTAGGACAACAATTTATCAATTTCAATTATCATCATCAAATCTGGTCATGAAAAAATTTTATTTATGGTTGAACAAGAATATATATGTGTAATATATCCTATTTTTGTTATTTTTACAAATATTATTAATTTATAAATCAAAATATTTTATTTGTAATAAAACCAACCAATTAACAAAAACGGTTGTCACTTTGGTTTTATATTATAATTTGAATTCACTCTAAGTAAAAAATGAAATATAAAACCATGTAATCACCTGTATGTTCACTAATATTATATTACTTAATTTCTATACATCCACTTCCATATTTCATGTTTATACAAACTTGAATGTAAGTGAACTGGTCTTTTAAAACCAAGTAAAACAACGATCCCGAACAAAGAAATTGATCGTTATAACTAATCAAGAAGGCCTTTAATGAACTAAAAAGGGTTATAATAAATAAATTACTTATATATTAGGTTATTTAATTATTAATTAATAATCCTAATATGTTTATTCATGTCTTTAATAACAAATGGAGAACACCAGCGAATTTAAGGTCAGGGATCCTTTCCTTTTCACTCTTAATCAAGATTGTTCTCTATGATATTAATTTTTTTTTGTGAAATAACAAGTGATGGGGTATGTTTATGAACCTTCCCAATACTACCATGATGTTTTATAATTGATGATAAACTCCTTATATCTTTCATAAATCCCTCTTATTTACACATGATACCATGTTGATAAACAGTAATGGATTCTACCCGAACATCCTTTAATCCTTCGGGTTTCTCTATCTTTCTTTTTAACATAATGCAGTAGTATTTTATTTTTATGTAAAAATACTAAATTATGGTTATATGATCTAAAATCATGTTTTAGGATCAATATTTCATTCTCTTTTGGAGATATACATGATTTTAAGTGAATCCCTCCTCGATACTTCCCAATAAGCACACTCGTTTTAAGGGAACATCTCGAATTCTTACATGATTTCATGTGCACTATATCCTCTGTTTTAAGACATCATTGTCTTTATAAAATCATTATTTTTATTATGATAACCTCCTGGGTTCACTTCTGGTTTTATATAAAATATTTTTCCCTTTTCTATTTTAAAAGCTCTATAGTATTTTCCTTAAAACCGCACAAAAATGTTTTAATGCTAATGTTTCTCAAATACATTTCTTATATGTTGTCACTTATATTTGTAACCAACTAACATGTTATATGATTGTATTACCTTATTAATGTCCATGTATATTCTAATCTCTTTATTTCATGGACTTTTTCATGATACACTCATTGGTTATGCTTTATGTCGTGATTGTGGTACCCAATTCTCTCCATGGGTATCCTTATGTTTATGAACGATTGATTATGTATGATTATTTATGTGGAAAGAATATTTATGTGGCAATAATATTCATAAAAATTTTGATATGGGATTTCCCAAATAGTACTCCAATGAATTGGGTAAAGTTAAGTCTCCTGAGATGCGATGTGAAACGGGATTGGCAGTTAGCCTTGACTCGTACTAAAATGGGAAACGGGATTGGTGCTTAGCCTTGAACCATACTAAATAAGTGTTTTATGATTCTTACACATCTATATGATTCCATGTTTATATGATCCCATTCTTATATGATATCATTTCATATGTTTCATGCTTTGTATATCATTATGTCATGCCTCCCAACTCATGTTCTAAAGATGTATCCTTAAGTTTCCTCCCTTACTAGGCTTTTTAGCTCATCTCATTGTTCATGTGTTCCCTAGGGTACCCTATGCAGATGTAAGGCTCAAAGGAAGCAAGGCTCTCTTTATCTAGATTAAATAAAGTTGTTTTTGTAGCCACATGTTTTATGTTATATGTACCTAGTCTTCCAAGACTCTAGACTTAACGATCCTTGGTTTGTACTCTGATGATTAAATGTGCTTAAAATCATGTAATGTTATGTGTAAAAGGGTGTGGGTTACTATATTAATTGATTTTTGGGACCTACTATGTCCCTTTAATTCATCATTGTGTCTTATGAGACAAACTACCGTTTGGGCATAAGGCCTTGACAAAATGGTTATTTCTGGTATCGGCATGAGGCCTTGATGGTATGGTTATGATGTATGAAATTATGAATTACCTCATTATGAAACATGTAATTTAAAGTTCATGTGGTTATTAGACTAGTATAATACCATTGATTAATCTTTATTATGTCATTATTTATTCAACTAATATTCCTACAATAATGTGTTCAATTTAATTTTCAAAGGAATGTGTTTTTTGTAATTCACCATACCTAATGTTTATTTTTATGATAAATTCCACTATATTTCTTACCCTTAAAAAGAATTTCAGTTCACCCCTTTCTTATGTTTCATTTTCCCAGGATAAGAAGAGGTATATTATGAATGACATTTAGTGATAACCTGGGAGTTATGGATGTTTTCAAAGATATTTATATATTTTTTTCCTTTCAAGCTGTAATGTTAAACTTATGTATATATCTAGTTTTCCAAAACTACTAGACTATTTATTCCTTTGGGGTATGAATTTCTTATAATCATGCCAAAGTAATAAATTAAGGCACTGGCACTGAGTAATCTAGGGTCAGGTCTTTACACTTGAAACTAGGAATCGATATTTGTCATGAGTAATGTTCAATGAAGATGAACCATTTATGTATTGAAGCCTTCCAATTTGGCCTTTGACTATGAGAGATGGGATTCCAAATATTGTTGGAAAATATTTGATCCCATGTTTTTTTTGTACAAAACACGTGATATCTATTCAAGATAGAGGCTAAAGACAATGACCAAATCAAAGAACATCCAAGATGTGACCCATTCTCGACTGAAGTTTATTTTCTCGAAAAAGGATAAAGACATTGGTGATATTATTGAAAAATATTTAGATAAATAATCTATAAAGAAGACAAATCCTGTTGAGTTTATTAAATATTGAAGGAGATGAACTAGATTGATGCCTCCACTATGAGTCCAAATGCGATTGGATAATTATGAGCCTATTGAAAAGCTTATTAGAGAAGAAAAACTAATCGAACCAAAATCTGAGGCCGAAGCTTGTAAAATTCAAACTTGATTCTAGATATTGTTTTATTTATGGGTTTTAAAAACATACAAAGGTCATCAATTAATTTGAAGTCATTTTAGATCGATGTCTAGAACTAGAGAAAAATACCTATCATCTAAAAATGAACCAGGGTATGTTAAAGAAAATGTGAATGAAATGATTGGGGGATAAATAATTAATACCAAGATAATAAATATGGCATAACTTGAGTTAGATAGTTTTATTTTCAATAATTCCACACTTATTGATTTTCAAAAAGGGGTTCATTGATGATTACCTTCTACCTAAAGGCCATGTTCAATAGACACTGTGGATGTACCTGAGCTTGAGTCCTCCTTTTTATGTTTTTGAGTATTGGTTCCAAGTGAAATATTCCCTATGATCGTTTCTCAAGTTCATATATGATTTTATGAATATGCCTTATGTATTTGATAATTAGTCAAGTATAGGTCTGGGGGTTTAGATTTCTTATCATTATTTTCCAAAGTAAATTTTTAGTTTTTTACTTGTGGAAAAATATTATATAGGTCTGGTCTATTATTTTTGGAATGAGTGGGAAAGAAACCCATTTTTGTATCTTTAGGGATGGTGATAAATTCATGCTTGGTGTTTTCTACAATGACTTGATTAGTTCAAACTAGGTAGAGATTCATCATTGATTAGAGTTTCTAGAGGTTTAAAAGTCGAGATAAATCATAATTCTGAAGTCCAATTTTGATGCTATCATGTCGAAGTAGGCATACTTATAGTTAGAAAATTTAATGCATGATTAGATTAATGTTTTTAGGATGATATTAATTTAATGGGGCTTTGATAAAAGGACAAAAAATATTGCAATTGATGACCATCACATCAACAAGGAAAATTTGAGTAAGTAGCTTCAGTAGAGTATAACAAAAAGTATTATTATGTTTGGGGGAGGAGATTATTTAGGTAAAAATTTAAAATAACTAATTAAATATAAAATGGAATTGTAGAAACATATTAATGGATTAGGATATTTTCTAGAGAGCTATTTCTACTCTTGATGCCAATAAAGATGGTGATTGAAGCTTTCCCCAACACCTCTTTGATGTCCAGCTAAGTTTTTAATAGGTGAAACAATTTATTCTTATGGTGACATCTTTCTATGTTTTCATCTTTCATTAATTTCATATTTATAAATCTATTCAAAATATTAAGCTTTGAAATGCAGTCAATGGTTGATTTTTTATTATTCTATCAATTTTGTAATCATTTTTCTTATATTCTGAGTATGTCACATTTTTTATTGGAGTGTGATGGACTCTAAATATATATTCTTAGTTCAGGTTATGTTGGAGTTTTTACTCAATCTTATTCATTTAAATTAATCAATTGTCGATTAAGAACTAAGATTATGGAGGGAGTTGACTATGTCGTGGCACATGAAGATTATTCTAAGCATTTTTTGTCTCTAACTGAAACAAGATCTTCCAATAAGATTTTGGTTATAAATACAAATTTAATGAACTGAATCTTTTTCATGGTTTTTAATTTAAATATTTTCACTAATATAGTAATAGATTCTAAATATATTTATAATAATAATGAAATAATGGTTTATAAGAATTTCTATATTGATTGTTTCTTCTTCTTCTTGTTCAAATTCACCATATCATTTTTCAGTTTTTTTAGTTGTTTCACTTATTTGTTTCAATTCCTTGTTTTTTTTAAACTTAGAATAATTTATTTTAAAAAAAATTATAATTCTATTCGAAACAAATTAGAAATATAAAAGTTGAAAATACAATAATTCTTAATAGAAAACTCATTACTTGAGTTATCACGAGGTTACAACCATTGTTGCTACTATATTATAGAATTTAGGTTAAAATTTTGAGTGAGATTTAAAAAGAACTCATAAAAACCATTAATTAAATTAGTAATATTTATATATATTCTACTAAGTGGTTATAAAAAAATTAAAAAACGTTTTATTCTTGTTAAAAGAAAATGCCAAAAAAAGTTAAAGACGAAAAAATTTCACATACATTTGGAATATAAAAATCCTATTTTCTGTCTAATAACTTTGACAATTTAAACTCTAAAACTTCTTACTACCTTATAACCAAGGTAATTAAAAAAAATAATAATAAATAAGGCTTATAATTTGAAAATCTAGAAAAAATAGAATCATCAGAAAACGAATAACCAAAAGAAAATTTCATAAAAATTAACAACTTTGTTATCATTAAAAAATTGGTTAATAGAGAATGATTAAGGATATCTCTACTCCAAATTTTGAGAACCAAAAAACCTCTATGGGATATCCTAGAATCACTCATCCTTTTTACATTATATCATTATTGATTAATCATTTACAAAAATTACATGGTTCTATGGGGGGGATCCTTATAAAATCTTATAAGAATTAAACATAGTGTGTATCACTCGGAAACCCCAAGGAGTAATGGATTATCAAATAAAGATTATAGTGTTCCCATTTTATTTAGATTCATTGGATAGAGAATTGTTTTACTAATCACAGACCACAACCATAGGTATTTAGCACTAACTCAAGAAGATATTCCTAGAAAAACAATTCCCAGCATCTAGGAATGTATCTCTTAGAAAAGATATTTGTGGTATTAGGTAGCTCTAAGATGAGACTCTTTACAATAATTGGGAGAGGTTTAAGAAGGTATTCTATATATTCCTTCACCACTAGATTTCTGACGATCTACATTTCTGGTCTTTCTATAAAGTATTAGCCTTTATTTATTATATTATAATTGATACTGCATCTTAAAGATAATTTAAAGATAAGAATCCCATTTATTCTAGTAAAATCATATCACACAGGGCCCCAAAATAAAATATATTTGGTGAAATGGTTTGTATCCATGTTAAACTGGCTACAGAATTGTCTACTTCTAATTCAAAGAATAGTTGGATTGGGATTCAACGGAGTAAACTTGAAAGTATAATCAAGTAGATATTGAATACCATTATCCCTTCACAAACACTACTATAATTAGTCTATCCAATTAAGATTCACTATAGTATTTGTTTTTCTTCTTATCATTTTAATTATTAGTGTCCTTAACATTAAAAAGGACCTGAAACTTGTAATGGGATATTTCTTGGACAACCGTTCCAGAACAACCCAACATCCAATTTCTCAACCATAATTTATAATCTATACCTTTAAAAACTATTCAAAATCACAAAAATGGATGGAAAAAAATTAATAATAGTTTTATTCCTAATGATCAACTAAATAAGAATTTTTAAACCAAACTTTTGAGCAGTAGCCTTGGTACAGTCAAATCTAATTTTGAAACTGATATTATGGGAACTTCACATGTTTTAAAAATAATGAAACCCTAAAAAATAATTTAGCTAATGAAATTAATAGTATATTTACTAAATGGTTCAAATAAAAAATAAATTTCACCATAAAAAAGTGTATAAAAAACATGGTGACTCAAATGAATCAATTTATAACAGAAATATGTGGTTTATAGAATCAAATAAGTGGAAACTTTCCATATTAATCAAAGGTATGTCCAAGAGGAAGTGATAATGTAAGTGAAATAATATTGAGAAGTGGAACAAAAATTCAAAACCACAAAGATGGTAATAATAAACAAGCACCTATCAAATATAGTTTTACAAGTGAAACTGAGGAAAAATAACCAAGTGAAGAGAAAAAATAATCTACTAAAGTTGTTTTAGAACCTCATAAAATTTATAAACCTCCTTCTGAACATATTGATTAACATGTGGTCCACACACCAATTCAATAAGAAAAATAAAATAAGAAGAAAAAAATAAAACTTTAAAGAACCTATAGAGAATTTCTATATATAATGTGCTCATATACAGGGAAAAATAAAGTTAATGATGACCTTAAAATGTATAAGGATTCACAACCTAATTATTTGGACATCCCTCCTATCAATAACAGTGTTGAAACTAAATTGAAAAAGGAAGTAATTGAAAATTTTATAAAATTCTAGGTTAACATCCATTTTTTAGATGTTTTCAAATTGATACCTCCCTATTAAATGAAAGGATCCATGTGTGTTATATATTCCATGTGTTATTGGAAATAATCAGTTTGAAGCTTCAATATTCTATTTAGGTGCCTCCATAAATTTTATGTCTTATTATGTATTTTCATATATGAAAATTAGAGAGCTTAAGCTACCTGGTATTATTATCCAACTGGATAATAGGATCTTAGCAAAGCCTACAAGATTTATAGAAGATATGTTTTTAAGGATTTAATATATTTATTTCCACTCTAATTTTAACATGTTAGAAAAGGGTGATGGTCTATTTACTTCATATCCACCATTAATTTTCAGAAGACCATTCTTTAAATCTTCTAAGAAAATAATCAATGTTCATAAAGTTACACTTTCCTTAGATTTTGGAGGAAATTTTTGTAATTAATGTATCTTTAAGTCAATGAAACATCATTTAGAGGAACATTGTGTACACCTTGTTAACATTATTGACTATTTTCCTAAATATTTATTTCATGGTTAAATTCAATATAAAAAATATTTTTATTTCTTAAAAATGAACATAATCAGAAAAATAAACCATTTTCTCCATAAGATGATTTTGAAAATGACAATTCATAAATCTGATGTAGTGGTGAAACTAAAAATGAATATATTTTGGAAATAATTGAATTTAATTTTATAATTTATGAACACGTAAGGATTATATTTTTAGTTGAATGTAACACTAAAAATTATAAGGTTTCTTCTAAAACTTTCGAAATTTGTACTGATACTAAAATTTATGATTTAATGAGTGAAATTTATTCTAAAATTACTAAAATTAATATATATTCTATAGACAATGATAGAATTGTGGATTATAATTTTTATTTGAGAATGTGTCTTCTGAACCCACTATTTTGAAAAAAAAAATATTCTCAAAATTTTGTTGAAAATATGGCACATTGTTTTGAAAGAGAAACTAAATGTTCTTTTGGGGATGAAACATTTTTTCTGCCTGAAAATATTTTCACTGCTTGTCTAGGTGATTATAATTATTCTATTATTGGGGATGTTTTAGTTGATAAAAATAAACTCAAGTATCCCATATAACTTATTTTTTTCCTAGGAATAAAACCCACAAACTCTTAAACTTAAGGATTTACATGAGAATTTGAAATATGGCTACATTTAAAAAAACAATAAATCCATTTTATAATTGCAAGTGGGTTGACCAATGAAAAGTAACACCAATATTTTGAAGTCCTTAGGAAGAATTTGAAGATAATAGGTTGGTTTTTATATTATTATTGAGGAATTATTCCTTCAGTTTGTATGTATAAGATTCTATTATAGGATAATTAAAAACCTGCTAGACAATTCTAGAGAATATTGAATCCTACCTTTCATGAGGTGGCTAAGAAATACATGACAACCTTATTGGTTGAAAGTAGTATTTTTACAATTTAAAATATTATATGGGTAATTCCAGTTAAAGTTATTCCTAAAAGGGGAGGTTTCATAGTGGAAAATAATGAATTTAGAGAGTAAGTACCTACTAGGTCTTCCAAGAAATGGATTTTAAACATTTATTATTGGAGGCTGGACTTAGTGACTAAGAAGGACCACTTACCTTGTAATTTTATTTATAAAATCCTTGAAATGTTAACTATTTTGTCCCATTATTACTTTTATATGTTTTTTTGGATACCTCAAAATTCACATATCTATAGAGAAAAAATATAAAACAACATTAACATGTCCTTTTTATAACTTTGGTTATTATATAATTCCATTCAAACTACGTAACCATCCTGCCACCTTCCAAAGATGCATGCTTAGCATATTTTTGAAATTTTTTATGAATTCATGGAAGTTTTTTTGGATGATTTTATAGTCTATGGCCCATATTTTGAGAGTTTTCAAAGGATTTTAGGGGCTATTATTAGGGTTTTTATTCAGAGGAAACTTTTTCTGATCTTTGAGAAATTTCATTTTATGGTTGAATGTGGAATTGTTCATGGTAATAATGTTTCTAATTATGGAATTCATGTGGGTAATACTAAGGTTTACAACATCTCTTTACTAACTTTTCCTAAGACTCTGAAGGATATTATATCTTTTTTTTATAATGTGTTTTATATGAGGTTCATAAAAGACATAATATGGATTGATTTTACTTTGTGAAGACTATTGTAGAAATAAATTCCTTTTACCTTTGATGAGAAATATAATGAATCCTTTAATGAACTCAAATAGAAGATAGTGTCCCCACTAATTGTTCAGCAACCAAGTCAGGACTTTCCTTTCGAGTTGATGATCAATGATTTAGAATTAAATTTGGGGATATTCTTTGTAAATGTGGAAATAGAAAATCACATGTAATTGACTATCCTTCTGAGACTCCATATTCTTTCCAATACTATTACTCCACAATAGAGAATCAATTTTTAGTCATTTCTGATTTTCCCTTGATATGTTACAAAGATATATTTTGGGGTCTAAGGTATTGGTTTTTAGTGATCATTTTTCAATTAGATTTCACATAAAAAAGTATCAATGTCAAGGTTGGTTAAATTTATTTTTATTCTTCATTAATTTTATATGGATATCAAAGATAAAAAACTAATTGAGAACACCAATGATGATCATTTGAGTACGATACCAACTAATTTTTTTCAATATGATTCAATTTTTGAACATATAAGAGAGTTTTACCATGGGATAAACTGTGCTTTTTTATTGTTAATAAGAGGCCTTGGTTTTTAAATATTGTGATTTACTTATAAGATGAAGATATCACTCAATGGTTTCCTAATAATTATGCCACTAAAATGATTAATGAGTTAATAATATATGTATGGGATGATTCTTACTTATGTCACATAGGAAGTGATCAAATTGTTTAGAGGTGTTTCTGAATTATGAAATTTATTATGTTCTGAATTTTTTCATATTGTGAGATATGAAGGTCACTTTGCCTCATAGATAATAACTAATAAAGTGTGATATTAATGTTCATTTTGGATTACTATTTTAAAATACACACATGAGTTTTTTAGGACTTATACAGATTCATAATTCTACGGAAAAATATCCCAAATACAAGGGATGCAACAACAACCTTTATTATTTTTTGATGTATTTGATGTTTGGGGAATGGATTTTATAGTCCCTTTTCTAAACTCTGTTGGATATTTTTGCATCCACCTTAGGGTGGAATATGTGTCCAAATCAATAAAATTTTATCCAACTATGAAAGACAATTCCAGATTGGTGTCTAAATTTTTCAAGAGAAATATATTTAGTATATTTGGGATACCAAGATTTATTATCATAGATCATGTAACTCATTTCTGTAATAGAAATTTGGAAGTGAAAGGTGCTGTTGTGGGCACTTTCAAATGATGTTTGGATTCAGGTTATGTAGGGGAAACAGAGTGGCTGACCCTGGTCATCCCATAAAGGAGGAATCAAATTATAACAACTTCTTAAAGGTATTATAAAAATGAAATAAAAGATAATAAAAACACTACTTGTAAGGTTGGTGGTTAGTTATCATTTCAAAAACTAGAATTAGTTTGCTAGGAGAAGATTTCATTTTTTTATTTTTGAAATGAACTTCGATTAAAAATACACAACAAGAAGAAGTTTTTTAGACAATATTTAAAAGTCATAATCGATATAACTCTACCTATTTACCCAATTATTTATCATTATCATTTAAATTAACATTCACTTAATTATGATCCCATAATTTGTTAAATCCCAAACCCTACGATATTTAGCTTTACCAAAAAGATGAAGTGAATTTAACCCTAGGCTAACTTTGGAACATGCAATCGCATCACCCTGTTTTGATTGATGTTATAAGGTTAGCTTATGGACAGTGGTAAATTAAGGCACATTTCTATTCTTGAGAATTAGGATTAATTGTGTTGAGGGAATATATTTGAACTCTTCAAACTTATCTCGTGTGGGCTTGTATTACCGATTAAGTTTACACTCTCACAATTTAAACAAAACCTCAACCTCGTGTGTTTTTGTGTTAATTATTCAATTTATTTCTTAGTTTATAATAATTTAATAAAATAATTCAGGGATTATATTATGTGAATTTTAGTATCTCAATTCTTCAAAATAATTAAATGAAGAGGGCAGAAGATAGATCAATCACTAGAAAACTACTCTTCTATGGGTGGTGTGGTCATTGTGGAGATGTTATTCATTAGCAAAGGATTGAAAGGGTAGAACCCAATATCTTCACCACTATGGATTCCAACATAATTATTAATATTAATAGAAGAATAAATTTAAATAAAATAGAATAAAATAGAAGAAATAAAAGAAGAACAAATAAGTTTATTACACAAATGAAAACATTACAACATGATGAAGAGAAGAAGGCTTCGATGAGGGTATCCTTGCTTCAAGAGATACCCCTCTTACAATGGTTGTATAATTTGGGTGAAACCAATTATCATCTTCCTCCAATTTTCTAATTCATGTTTCAACCCCTACAAATGAGAAAAACACTAATTTATAGAGTTGGGGGGAGGCTAGGTTGCAAGTGGTTTCAAGTGTGAATGGGGAAATTTGGCCAAATATTATAATCCCACTTTCACCTTCGATTTTACCACAACAAAACGTGAATCATCTCTCCTTTTAACGAGATGATTTGAGTGAAATTGAATCCTCGAGATCCTCTTAAAATTTGGGCCCGATCCAAGCACTGATTAAGAAGTTATGGCCTAAATACAGAACACAAGTCCATTCTGCTGAGTCTAGCCCACCATTGAGTTAATCTCCCATTTTCTCAATACAAATGCACTCTTTAGCTCCAATGTCCTGAAAAAAAGTTGTAGAAACCTAATTGAGTAATACTATTACCAAATTTTATTTTCAGATAAGTCATAATAAAATATTTATGTGTGAAATACTACAATGAATTTTAAAATTGTAGAACTCAAATTTTCATCAAATTTTCTAATGAATGATCTAATATCTAATATTTCATAAATGAATATATTTAGTACAATGTGAGGAAATTATGTAATTTATTATCAATAAAATATTCAACAAAATATTTTTTTATTAACTCCCCCACACTTACCCTCTTGCACTCTAGGTAAAACAATCATATCAAGTAAACATCAATATCAAATCAAAACAAATTTTAAAACACATATCCTTGAGATGTAAAAATTATACACCAAGAAAAAAAATATATCATGTTCGTAAAAAAAATATTATTTCATGTTCTCCTTTTACATCATTCAATATATTTCGACTTAATTTATCCTCCCATGCACAAAACACATACCTCACTAGAATTTTCTCTTATCACACAAATTTTATTTTTTAGCAATGTCTTTCTCATACAAACTCATACAACGGTCACCATAGGCTTGATAAATTCCTACATCTCTACCCAATGTGAGTCAAGGAAATATTTTTATCATGAGGACTTTTCAAGGTTGTTCTGTGACTATCGGTTGGTAGGATAAAGATGTAAAAAATTCTGAGGGTGAATGATGGGGGATTGACTATTTTTGATGCAAAACTATATTAATCTAATTTTCACTTAAATATGGTCACCTCCTCAATACCTATTGCATGAATTCATGTTCATCATCATGAAAAAAAATTAATGTTCAAACCAATCAACATTTCATAAATAAAAATTTCAATCTTCTGCAGAATGATTTTCTTAAAAGCTCAAGATAGGCACAACTTTCTTCGTCTTTTAGAAGCTCCAGAAAGGCAGAGGTTCAGTTATCATGAAAGCTCTAGAAAAGGCACAGATTTAAATATAATTATTTTCTTCATCAGTAAAAACATCTCTTCATAATTTAATTTTCCACCCTAACTATCACCAAATGTGGTAGCACAACACAAGACAGCTTCCCCCACACATAAGTTCAACTAGATTATGCAATTTCATTTCAAGAGTTGGTTGGATATGAAAAATTGGCTTGTAATGTGGATAACCTAACAGGATGTTCGTGGATTATAAGGGCTAAAAGGATTTAATGTTCATGTTAGGCCTTTATAAAAAAGGATTGTTTTAAATAGGGGCTTTAATACCAAACAAATTCCTCGATCATTTAAAACATAAGTACCTCAAATGGTCAAGTTTTGACAAGAATAAATAAAATTTTGGTTACATCAAGTATAGTTTGGTTCTCTCAATAAGTAAGGTGAATGTAAAGAATATGAAAATAATGGTTTATAAGCGTCACAAGAAAGTGATTTAAAATATAAAGATAGTGATATGTGGCCAGGGATTCAAAATTTAGAGTAATTTTCAGTAAATTGCTAAAGATTTGAACTTGAAACAAAGTTATTTTCAACATTTATTTAAGCTCGGTTTCATGGGAAATTTTTTTTAACACATTGATATGGATTTAAAAATGGTTATGAGAATCATTTCAGCTCAAAAGTTTCATAAACACACAAAAAACTAAAAAATAAACACACAATATTTGAAAAAAAAAACAATATTTTTTTGAAAATCATTGAAAAACAGGAAAACAATTGTAATTACTAAACTAAAAGGGTCCCTCCCCCACACTTAAAATATTGCATTGTATTCAATGTGAACACATTAGATGATATATGTAAATGAAATGTATAATTTTAAATATGAAAAAGAATAAAAAGTGAAAGGGTTAGGTACATCCTGATATGCTCAAGTGATGATGGGGTCATGCAGGGTTATGAAATCCACTACATCAGTAGGAAGTCCCTCAATGTATTTCTTCAAAAGTTTTCCATTGACTGTAAAACTCCTTCCAAGGTCCTCTTTGTAAATCTCACTTGCACTATAAAGAAAAACATTAGTCACAACATAAGGATCTGACCACCTGAAATACAACTTACCAGGCATCAGCTTCAGTCGTTAACTACACAGCCAGACTTTCTCTCCAACTTGAAATTCCCTTTTCTGTATCATTTTTTCATGAGTTTCTTTTGATATTTCCATGTAGATCCTTGAGTTCTCATATGAAGATAATCGAATCTTCTCATTCTTTTGAATTTTCATCTTCCCATGGATTCCATCTTGGGCCAAATCCATGTTGCATTTCTTTATAGCCCATTTTTTTAGGGGTGGAATAGTGTTGATGTTGTGTGTGTAACCCCATACTTCTGAAAGAGGGAAGACAAATTCTGATTCTAGAAGTGTGTCCCATGGTCACTGATGATGATCTTCGATACTCTAAACCTGCAAAAAATCTGCACTTTGACCGTGTCCACAACAACATGAGAATCACTAGTCCTAGTGGCCTTAACCTCCACCCATTTTATCACATAATCAATGTCAACTAAAATATATAGGAAACCAAATGAACTAGGAAAAGGACCCATAAAATCGATGCCCCATACATCAAAATTTTCAAAAAATAGTATGGGCTGTTGGGGCATCTCATGTCTCATATAAATGTTTCTCATGTGTTGGAAACATGAGCACGACTTAAAAAACACATGGGCAGTATGGAATAAGCTAGGAAAAAATAATACAGAGTCTAAAAAATTCATATTTGTCCATTGGGGTCCAAAGTGTCCACCACAAGAAATTTTATTACAGAATTACAAAATAGACTCAAACTCATGATCAAGAATACACCTCCTAAAAACATGGTCACTACACATGGTCCCTAAGTAGGGATCATCCCACACATAAAATCTAGACTCACTATTTAACTTTTTGAATTGATGTTTCTTTAAATTTGTAGGGTTTTCAGAATCAACAAGGATTTTCACTAAATCCGCATAACAAGGATGCATTCCTGAGATGGAATACAGATGCTCGTCGTGGAAAGTGTCACGAAGTGGTACCTGGTCAATGGTGTCATCCTTGAGTGTGTGAGTCAGCCTACTCATCTGGTCCACCACCAAGTTTTTTGACCCCTTTTTTCCTTTATCTCAATGTCAAATTACTGAAGAAAGAGCATCCATCAGATTATCATGGGCTTTGCATCTGGCTTCATCAATAGGTACCTCAGAGTAGCATGGTCAGAAATAACAACTTCATTAGAGCCCAATAAATATGAACCGAATCTATCTAAAGAAAATATGATGGTAAGAAACTCGTTTTCCATGGTTGTGTAGTTTTATTGGGTCGAATCTTGTGTTCTTGATGCATAGTCAATCACATATGAGAATCCCTCCACCCTCTGAGATAATAAAACTCCAACCATGAATTTAGAGGAATCACACATAAGATCAAAATGAATCTCACACTATGGGGGATATATGATCGGTGGAGTGTTCAGACACTTCTTTAGCTCCTCAAAGGAAGTCCTTCAAGAATCATTAAATACAAAATCAGAATACTTTTGATGTAATCGTGACATTGGAAGAGAAATCTTACTAAAATCATTAATGAAGCGCAGATAAAATCTTTCATTCCCTAGGAAATATCTAACATCACGCACACTGGAAGGATATGGTAAGGATTAAATAATATCTACCTTAGATCTATCAACCTCTATCCCATGTTTTGGAACTACATTCCCTAAGACAGTTCCATGCTCTACCAAGAAATGAAACTTTTCAAAGTTCAATAAAAGATTCTTCTCAATATAATGATTCAGCACCTGTCCCAAACTACTTAGGAATTCATCAAATGATGACCCATACACTATAAAATCATCCCTGAATACCTCCATGCAGGTATCAAAAAAATTAGAAAAAGTACTCACCATGCATCTCTGGAAGGTACCAGGGGCATTGCAAAGTCCAAATGGCCTCCTTCTATAGGAAAACATGGAAAAGGGATAGGTAAATGTACTATTCTCCTGATCCTCTGGAGCTACATGAACCTGAAAATATCAAAAAAAATCCATCCAAGAAACAATAGTGTGTATTCCCAGCTTGTCTCTCAAGCACATGATCAATAAATGGGAGTTGGAAATGGTCTTTCCAAGTGTACTGATTTAGTTTCTTATAATCAATACACACACGCCAACTGTTTTGTACCCTCATCGAAACTAAACCCTCTTTATCATTTTTTACAACTGTAACACCACTTTTCTTAGGCACAACTAGAATTGGACTCACCCACTGGGAATCTGAAGTGGGATAGATTATATCTACCTAAAGAAATTTTTTAACTTCTTTCTTAACAAGCTCCAAAATTGTTGGATTGAGTCTCCTTTGTAGCTGCCTAACCGGTTTAGCCCCATCCTCCAAAATAATACTATGCATTCAAATAGATGGGCTAATACCTGATATGTCATCCAAGGTCCACCCAATTTCCCTAATGTTCTCCCTCAAAATATTCACAAGTTTTTATTCATGTTCAAAAGGGATCTTGTTAGAAATGATAACGGGTAATTTCTCACCACTTAACAAGTATGAGTATTTGAGATTTGGTTGTAATGGCTTGAGTTTCAGTGTAGGGGGGTGTTGTATGGATGGATACAAAGAAAGAGCTAAAATATGTGCACAAAGAGCATCGATATCAGAATATACATCATCAAAATCAGATTATAAAGAATCGAATCCATCAATATACTCATCATACATGTCATAATTAAAGTTCACATGATCAAAATCATAATATTATTCCATTCCAAAATCAAATCTAAAAGAGTCTTGTGCATTAGAAATAGGTGTGGAAGTACTCTTAGACATCAAACTAGAACCAATAATCATAATCTCCTTAATCATAGAACAATCAAATTCCATGGGGTTTTAATTTTGTGATTCAAAATGGGAGATAAAAAATGCAGAATGATCCTCTAAGGGGTACTTCATGGAATCCATAACATTAAATATCACAACTTCATCCTCAAATTACATGGGAAGTGTACCCTTGTTAAAAATTATGATTGTTTTTGAAATTTAGAGGAATGGTCTACCTAAGATAATGGGGGAATGAGAACTTACCTGATCATCCTCCGTATTAAGCACGTAGAAATCTACTAGAAAGATCATTTCTCTTACCTGGACAAGTACATCCTCAAGAACACCCACTGGATATTTCATACATCTATTCACCAACTGCACCGCTACTCTGGTGGGCTTCAACTCACCAACCTACAAAGAAGAGAATACAGAGTGAGGCATCACATTTATGGAAGCTTCCTAATCACAAACTGCATCAGAAAAGTGAAAATCTCATATAGTGCATGGAATGGTGAATGTCCCTGGTTCCTTGATCTTTGTCGGCATTTCTAGATTTGGATTAATGAGTACTGACACATTCCTTCCATGATTGATCCTCTCATTTCCCTTGAGCCCAGTTTTCTTGGTACAAAGTTCTTTTAAGAATTTTGCATACCTTGGAATTTTCTTGATGGATTCAAGTAAAGGGATTTTTATTTCCACATGCATGAATGTATGCAAAACATTTTTTTCATCACCTATTTAACCATATTCTGGGTTTGTACAACACTATTTGGAAATGGAAGGGGTTTTGGAAGAACATCATCAATATTTTTCTTACCTTTATCTTCCTCCTTGGATTTCTCATCAGTTGGTATGGAATACGGCTACTCCAGATTTGAGGTGAATCCTGGTGGAATGATAGGTTCATATGTATTAGATGTTGGCTTCCCACTTCTCAAGGTAATGTCCTTGACATTCCCCTTGGGATTTGGAGTAGGTTGGGATGGTAGATTTATATAATTATTACTTCCCAGTTTATGGCCGGCGGTGGCAATCTGGCTCATTTGAGTCTTTAACTCCCTCAACCCTAAACCCTGACTCTTCATATCATTCTATTGATTAAGAAAATTTTGTTTCAAAATTTCCTCAGTGTTAGAATCTACCTTGGATGTGGGATTCCCTTGTTGTTGGCTTGTTGATTTTTGGGTTTCAAATCTTCTTTGGGGTTGTTGGAAACCCGGCTGGTAAGGCGGAGGTTTCTGGATGTTTTGTTGAAAATGGGGTATTTGTTATTGTCCAAAGACATACCTCATATTTAATTGATCCTTCTACCATTGGTTGTATATTGGTGTAAAGGAATCAAACATCTCTGTGGGATGTGGTTGTTGTTGCTGCTAATATGGTCTCCCAGGAAACAGTACTGCACAAACTTCTATTTCTTTTAGTTTCGGGCAAAAGTTAGTTGGGTGACTTGTCTCAGTGAAAATTCTACAAGGCCTTCAGGAGGGGGTTGAGATATCTTTTGAGCCAATGAAATCTTCCTCGCCATAGTGGTCAATTATTCTAACTTAGTATCAATCAAATGACTTTCAAGAGAAGAAGGACTTACCTGATGTACTCCTCGAACATGTGGTGTACCTCGCTCACCAAATTGTTGGGAGTTTTGGGAAATCTTGATAATCAATTCACATGCAGCTACTGGTTTCTTGTCCAGTAATGATTCTCCAGTCGCAACATCCACCATGCTCCACTCCATAGGTGTGAGTCCTTCATAGAATTATTGCTTGAGGAGTTTCTAACTGATTTGTTGATGTGGGAAGCTTGCACACAACTTCTTGAATCGCTCCCGATACTCATTCATTGACTCCCCTTGGGTTTTCTTAATCACTAATATATCATTACAATCCGAACTGGTCCTTGATGATGTAAAAAATCTCTACAAGAAAAGATGTTTCAAATCGTTCCAACAAGTTACATCTTCAGGTTGTAAATAATACATCAAATATTTCACAGCTCCATCAAGTGAAAATGGGAACGCTCTTAGTTTGATTTGATCTTCAAAAACATTTCTTAGTTTTAAGGGTTAGAAAACCACATTAAATTCCTTAATATTTTCTTTATCCTCACCAGATAATCGCTGAAATTTTGGATGGAGGTGAATTAATCCAGATTTCAGTTCAAACTTTGATTCGATATTTGGGTATGCAATCAAATTTGGTTGATAATTAATATCTGGTGTATTCGATTCATGAATGCTTATATTAAGTTCATTTCCATTATATTCAGCCATTATTTCTTCTTTTATGTTTTAATTTTAGTTTCTTCCAATTTCAATTATCATGGAGTGGAGGAATTCACCTACTGGTTGAATATCGAAACTTCCTATAGAATAAGAATGCATGATTCGAGCCCTAAGGATGCATTCAATATTAGGGTCAAGATCTAAGAGATCTCCAAGAATATTTCATGTCATAAATAAATGAATGTTAAAATAGAAATGAATAAAATTGTACCATAATAAAAAGAAAAGAAGTTTGAGTTGGTCTGATAAAAATAAAAGAAGATAGTAAGAGAAGAAAACATGAGAAAGAGGAAAGAAAGAAGAAAGAGAAGAAAATAATTCAATGAAAAATAAAATAAATTCCTATAATTCATTTAATAAATTACTTACCTTCCCAGAAATGGCACCAATTTAAATGGCACGATCGTGGGCACTTTCAAATGATGTTCGGTTTCAGGTTACTTAGGTGCAGTAGAGTGGATGACCAAGGTCGTCTCTAAAAGGAGGAACCAAATTATAAAAACTTCTTAAATATATTCTAAAAATAAAATAAAATAGAATAAAAACACTTATTTTAAGGATGGGGTGTTTTTTATTGTTTATAAAACTAGAAGAATTTTGCAGGGAGAAGAATGCATTTTTTTGTTTTTATTTTTGAAATGAAGTTCGATTAAAAATACACAACAACAAGATGTTTTTTAGACAATATTTAAAAGGCATAATATATCTAACTCTACCTATTCACCCAATTAATTATCATTATCATTTAAATTAACATTTACTTAATTATAATACCTAAATTTTTGAAATCCTGAACCTTATGAGATTTAACATTACCACAAAGATGAAGTGAATTTAACCCTATGCTAACTTCGGAACATGAAATCACAACACCCTATTTCGATTGATGTTCTAAGTTTAGCATATAGTCAGTGGTAAATTAAGGCACATTTCCATTTTGGAGAATGAGGATTAATTGTTTTTAGAGAATATATTTTAACTCTACAAACTTATCTCGTGTGCACTTGTATTACCGATTAAGTTTGTGCTCTCACAATTTAAACAAAACCACGACCTTTCATGTTTTAGTGTTAATCGTTCAATTACTTTATTAGTTTATTATAATTTAAGAACACAATACATGGATCATATTATTCTAATTATATTAGATCAATGATTAAAAATAATTAAATTAAGAGGGAATAAGATAGGTCAATCACTAGAAAACTACTCTTCCATGGGCGGTGTGGTCATCGTGGAGACGTTTTGTATTAGCAAAAGATTGAAAGGGTAGAACCAAATCTCATCTCCACTCTTGATTCCAACCCAATTAGGAAGATTAATAGAAGAATAAATTTTAATAAAAAATAATAAAAGAGAAGAAATAAAATAAGAAAAAATAAGTTTATCACCCAATTTAAAACAATACAACATGATGAAGAGACGAAGGCTTCGATGAGGGGATCCTTGATTCAAGAGATACCCATCTTAAAATGGTTGGGAAATATGGGTGAAACAAATTCCCATCTGAAAAAAATATCATAATTCATGTTCCAACCACTTAAAATGACAGAAACACTAATTTATAGAGTAGAGGGGAGGTTAGGTTACAAGTGGTTACAAGTGTGAATGGGGAAATTCGGTCAAATATTTTAATCCCACATGAGACGCCCTTTTGGACACAAAAACGCATGAATCAGCTCTCATTCCAGTATAATGATTTGTGAAAAATTTAATCCTCGAGCCCCTCTCACAATTTGGGCCTAAACCAAGCACGGATAAAGATGTTATGTCTTAAATACAGAACCCATGTCTATTCTAGTGAGTCGATCCCACCGTTGACTTAAGGGCCCATTTACTCCATCCAAAGGCACTCTTTAGCTCTAGTTTCTTGAATAAAAGTTGTAGAAATTTAATTTAGAAAAACTGTTGCAAAATATTAATTTCAAAGAACTCATATTAAAATATTTAGGTGCGAAATAATATAGTGAATTTTAAAAGGGTAAAACTGGAATTTTCATCAAATTTTAAAATGAATGATCTAATCCCAAATATTTCATAAATGAATATATTTAGAACAATGTGAGTAAATATGTCCTTTATTATCAATAAAATATTCAATGAAATAGTTTTTTATCAAGAAAACTTATTTAAAAGATATGGGGCTATTTACAAAGTGTATACACTATATCATGCTCAAATGAATGGAATGGAAGAGGTTTTAAATAGAGAGATTAAACATATTCTTGAAAAATTGTTAACTAGGATAGTAAAGATCATATCTAAATGATGTAGGATTATCTTTGGGTGTATATTACTCCCTATAAAACTCCAATAGGTATGTAACCTTATAGTATATTTTTTGGAAGATCATTTTAATTACCTAGGGATATTATTCATAAAGAGTTTTGGTCTATCAAATCTTGAAATTTGAATCATCTTGGAGTTGGGAAAAAGGGAAACTTGTGTTTTCAATATTTGTAGGAAATAAGAAACAATGCCTACTTTTAGGATTTATAAGGAGAAAACAAAGGCTTTGTATGGCAAGATTATTCCGACTTAAGAGTTCAGATTTGAGAAAAATTCCTACTATGTAACTACTAACAGAAGTTTTCCCCAGGTAAATTTCATTCCAAATTGGATGGTCCTTTTATTTTAACTCACATTTTCCCTTTTGGTGTTGTATATATTCAAGATACTGGATAGGATTTTCTATTTAATATTAATGTACATCGGATTAAATTTCTTAGGGAAGGTAATAAAGAATATCTATGGGAGGAGTTCATTTTTTAGAGGTTGAGTAATATTCAATAAATTAGGTTGTCTCTTCCCTTACATTTTGTTTTTATTTGGAATAAGTGTGGAGATTGGAAGAGTTTTCAAATTCTAAATTTTTAAGTGAAACAAGCTATTAGTACCATTAGATATTATCTTTTGTAGGGTTTTTGGTTTCATATCATTTTTATATATTATTTGATTTTATGAAAATGCTTCATAACAATTCCTAGAACATGCGGTAGTTTACATATTTAATTTTTTAGTAGAATCATTAAAGTGGTGACCAACTGTAAACATTTTTTTCATGTTGTATATGGATATTTTTTTATGTTGTGTGTAAAAAAATACATTGATCTTTATTTTAGCCCTTTTAAACATGGTTATAATATACAAAATTTCCACATCTATATTGAACTCTAAATTGAATTCACATGTTTTTCCACATTGGAATCGATGTTGGGGAAAATTTTTATCTTCAGTGATGGAAAGTTTCCTTCAATTTGTAAAACTATATCACAATTTGAACATATCAAGAAACCCTAAAATGTATCAAATTTGATTATTTTTCAATTATCAATAAATCATTTTAGTGGTTTTAAATTTTTCTTAAGATTGAATGTTGTTTAGAAATTTTAGAAGGTTAATTTTCTAATTCCATTTGGATTTTATTGGGTAATATATTTTTCATTACCCTCTTGAAATATAGTAAACATTATCGAAAAATTGGGTGAATTTCATTCAATTTTCATTTACCTCAATTCACTAAACATGGATTTTAACATGTAAAGTATGCATTCAAATGAATTATGAAATGAAAACCCTGATCCATAATATACTCTATATTCTTTTTAAGAGGATGCATGATTTAATTTTACTCTCTTTTAATTTACTATGTTCATCCATCCAAATATAGTGACTTATATTTTTTTGGGTAATTTCTGTGAGTTTACTCTCTTAGAGGTAAATATAAGTTTGGACTTTCAATTGAATAAAAATTTTAGTTGGACTAGTCCAAATTAAAATTATTAATGTCAATCATCTCCTTCAGACCAAATTTATAATTTCACTAAATATACTTAATTTCATGAGGGTAAATATTTTCACTTCTAGATAAAATTTCAAGTGGAATAATAATTTTAGAAACCTATTTTCTATGGCCATCCAGTATTTCAATATTTATAAGTATTCCATTCCATCGAATTTTAATGACTTTTTTCTTGGGGAGAGGGAAATTCATAGTGTGGGGGATTTAATGGGGTCTTATTTGTATAATTTTTTCACATAAATTATATTGAATTAATAAGTTTTTATAGAGAAATATGCTTATAATTGAGTATTTTTAATTATATAGAAACAATTTTGAAATTTTAATTATATTAAATAGTCATTTGAAATGTCATTTTATATTTTAATTCTAATTTTTTGTGTTTTTTTAACAATATAAATTTTGGAATTATTTACACTATTTTTTGTTTTTCTTATTTAATTTAAATTATTATATTCTTTGAATATTTTATTGAATTGTTTCTTTTTTAATTTTTAGTTTTAGTGTTTGAATTTTGTATAGGTTCTTTATATTATTATGTTTTTAATATTTATGTTTCTTTATTTTTATTTATTTAACTTTATTTTAATTCATTTTTTAATTATTTAATTATTTAATTTAACTAGATATCTTTATTTACATTGTAAATTAATTTATTATTTATTTTCATTGTTTTTATTTCTTTATTTTTTAATCTTTAAATTATTAATTATTTTTTATTTTGGTGTCGGGTGTGAGAATTTTATCCAAAAACATTATTATCTTTTATGTCGTATGATATTTCTTCTTAAGTTTGGAATTGGTTTAAGTTCATTAGATAAATTTTATCCCTATTCATAAGATAATATCATCCCATAAGATATTTTTGACATGCCAGTATAAGATAATCCATGTTGGATATTTTGAAGTCAATCAGTGTAAGATAAATTCTCTTATAACTAAGTGAATATATTTTCTAAAGCGGTTTTATATAAGATAATATCTTGTAATATAATTTATCTCACATGATTTATGAACCATGTCAGGACAAACTAAATGCCTGATGCACTCATAATGACTAAGATTATTGATGGGGATTTAGAGTCTTTGCAAGCTTGCAGAAGAAGGGATTTGGTGATTGAATGGTGATTGAACACCTAAAAATTATAATCTATCTTCATTGTGAGTAATTTTTTATAAAAACAAACCGTTTCTACATTGAGGCCTTCCAATTTTTTCTTCGAAGGTGAGATATGTATCACAAAAGCTTGTTTGTGAAGCTTTAAGCCCTTGTTAAAAATGGTTATGAAAGTTTAGATATTGCTGAGGATAAGGATAATGATAGTGGAAGAATAAAACAACATCAAATATGTTCCCATTCTTGACCAAATCCATTTCTGTCGAAGTAAGATGAAGCTGTCACAAATCTTCTTGAAGAATCTTGAGAACCCTAATCTATATAGAAGATGGTTCCCACTGAGATTTTTAAATTTTAAAGGAGATAAAACTGACCGATGAATTCACCATGAATCAGATTGTGGTTTGGTGGGCTCGGACCTATTTAAAAGAATATTGAAGAAGAAAACCTGACTTAGCCCAAATATGAGGCCGAAGCATGTTGAATTCAAACTTGATTCTAGATATGGTTCTATTTGAGAAGAGGATAACCTTTTAAATGTTATGGGTTCATCTAGTGTCATTTTTGGATGATGTATAGAACTAGATAAATATAACATTCATAAACCAACAGACCTAGGTATGTTAAAGAAAATATGAGTCAAATAATTTGGGGATAAGGAATTATGATAAATCCAATGAATATGGTGCTACCTAAGTTCGACGGATTGATTTATAATGATTATACCCTTATTGATTTTTGGACAATCATCTCAGTGAAGATTACTATCTAGAATAAGATCAAGTTCATTTGACACTAAGAAAAAACCAGAGACTAAGTCCACCTTTTGAAGTATTGAGTATTGGGTCTAAGTTGAAGAGTCCCTATGTAACGACCCATAATTATATCAATGAATTTTTCCTTCATATAATTATTTCAAATAATATAAATCATATAAAATCACATATAGACCAAAAATAAATCTTTATAAGTGAATAATTAATTAAATAAGAGTTATTTCTAGAAATTAAGAAATTTATACCAACAGAATAGTAACTTGACTATTAGAATAGTAACTTTACCTTTTGAATAGTAATATGACCATTATAAATAGTAAATAAACCAATAGAATAGTGATGTCACCCTTGAAATTATAAATAAAATTTATTAATCTTATAAATGATAATATTATATAATTATATTATAGTATAAGTAAATAAATGTAATAAAAATTATTAATTTTGGGTTGGTATTTTTATAAACCACAAATATTTATTTACAATTTTATAATTAATATAATGATTTAAATTAAAATTTATTTTAATTAAATAGATTCATAAAAAAAATTATCCTTTTATTATAATATAATTTTATGAGACATTAATTAATTTAGAAAAGTGTTTTAAAATCGATTATAATTTTAAAACTGGTATTTTTAAAAGAAATGATTCCTTTATTTAAAAATTAAATTTATCAAATTTTCAAAATAATTTTCCTAAAATTGAGTTCATTTTTTAATTTTACATATCAAAAAATACTTAGGGTGAACTTTTTGTATTTTTTTAATATAGTTGAATTTTTTTTGTAAATAGTGAAATATAGTAATTTTTGTTATAAGCTAAATACTTGAATATTTTTGTCATTTCTAATGTATGATTCATGTATGAACCTTGGGTTTGAACTCCCATGAACTAGTTACTATAGTTAGTCAAAATAATCAATATTTTTTTCCTGATCCAAAATAATAAACTATTGAATAAAATAATCAAAAAACAGCCCTCTTCTCCACTATAAATACCACGCCTCACCACCTCTTCTACTCACACCATTCAAGATTTTAGACTTGTCCAAATTCTACCAAATCCTTTTCCCAAGACTCTACCCCAAGTCCAAGATTTTTTTGTCTCAAAAAATGACCAAAACCAATTTCCCTAATAACGTTCTCATGGAGAGTAATTCAAGAGGTAAAATCCTATTTCTTTTTCTTTTGACTAATTTTCAATTTCTTTTCTTTTATTATTCTCTCATTACCTCCCCTCTTCCATGATGTGTCAATTTACCATCATCATGGACAGTGCACATTCATTTTCCAATAACACATTCAAGGATGATCATAAAATAATTATAATTTTTGAAACATATATTAAAATTTATGTCATAAACTTTTTAATATTCTATAACTAACATATATACATAATAATAAATAATATAATGAAACTAGTTTGTGATGATCTAAAAACCGCCAAATTAATCTAAATGATTATCATTAAGGTTTTATCTAATGATTAATCATCATAACATATAACAATATGATATATATTTTCATATAATATTTTGGAAGTTTATTAGTATCATATAATTTCAATTATGGATAATTATCCCCATTTTACATATCTTCCATGCTTGTATACAAGTCAATTGATCCTGAAAACAAAGAAAACAAACACTCTCTAATAATTCAATTGTATCTTATAAATCATCTAAAAATCCATATAATCATTTAATAAAAATATACTAAATAAAATATAGGAATATATTATTCTGAATTAATTAATTAAACTATTTAATTTAATTATCCAGTATATTAATATCAATTGAAGAACACTTCAGACATAAGGTGTGGGATTCTTTCTAAACCTTTGTTTTTCATTCGTGTTACACTTTATCTCTCTTTACCCCAATGTAATTCTTATTCATTTTATGTAATTATTCTTAATAATTTTTATATGTTCCAAATTCATGTATCCAGATCATTTCTTCCAACTTCTATAGGTAAATATATCTTTTAAAAAGGATCACTTCTAAATTCTTCCTTATAAGCAAGCCTGATTTAAGGGAACTTCCAAATTTCTTACCCATTCTCAAGTATACTCCATAATCTTATTTAATACCATATTATTTTTATAAAATCACTCATTTTATCATGAAAATCTATCTTGGTTTATTTTGGGTTTTATAAATATAATTATTCCATTCTGTTTAAAATAATCTTGAAAATTTTCCCTTAAACCACACTAAAATCCTTTATTTTTAATGCTTCTTAAGAACTCTTTTTTACATGTTTTCAATTAAATTTGAAATAAATTATCATGATATATTCTATTTTTCCTTATTAATTTTCATGTATTATTTAAATCCATTCATTCATGGACAGAATTATGAAATTCTCTTTTTTGATACCTTTTGACATGATTATGATACCAAAATTATTTCCATGGGTTACCCTTATTTTTAGTTTTTATTTATTATGTATGATTATTTATGTGGAACTCCTATTAATGAACATGTTAAAATGGGTGTTTCTAGATAATTCTCTAATTAATTGGGTAATGTTTTCTCTTAGAAGACATCTTGTTGGAACAAGGAGTGAACCTGATTCATTTTTGGTACTTTGTCTACCATGGGAAATAGTCTTGGAAGTTAGACTTGACTCATGCTTATGTCTTGTAATTTGTTGTTTCCAAATTTCTATGATTCCATTATTAAATTTCCCCATTCTTTAAATGTTATTCTTACTTATCTTTATTCAGCTTCCATGTCCTTTTTTATATCATCGTGTTATTCCTTATAACCCATGTACTTTGCTTTATTTCTTTGTTTATTACCCTATTAAGATTTTTAGCTCATCCATTTTGTTCATGTATTCCCTCATTTATAATATATGGATATAGGATCTCAATGAATGTTAGCATCCCTTTATGGATGATTAAAATAAATATTTGGGATTTTATTTCCATATTTTTAGTTTTGTGTACCTAATATTCCAAAGACACCAGACTTTACGATCCTTAGCTTATAATCTGATGGATAATTATGCTTAAGATCATGAAATCATATGTGTAAAAGTATAGGGTCACAATAGTTGTTATTATATCAATTCTTACTTATTTTTGAATGTTAGGAATGGATCAATTTAGTAATAACCCTAAGGATAATTTTTCACCATGGATAACCTGGATTGAAACTTAGGGTATCACAAGTTAGGAGATAATATATAAATTTATCCTTCCATGTTCAATTTTTTTATACACTTATTAGCTAAGTATTCAATCCTCTAATAGTACTTTACTTTTCTTAGTTGATCGATAGAAATAGAAGAACCCATGCCAACAGTCAATGTGATAGGAAATGTGATGTTTTCCCTAATGAAGCTCCAAATATGATTGGAAAGGGTTATCAAAACATTATGACGGTACTTTCTCAACTATCTCAAGTTATTAATAATAAATTAAATGATATGGAATTTCCTACTTCTCTTAATAAAGATAAAGTTGTGGTTGAATAGTGCATACGACAAATCCCTCCCATATTTAGTGGATATTTTGATCCCATCATTGTAGAACAATTGATTAACTCCATTGGGAAGATATTATCTATCCTTCAGTGCTTAGAGGAAGAGAAAGTTGTGATGGAGGTCTATCTTTTTTATGAGGAAGCTAATCAATGCTGGGCACTAATCAAGAATATAAATCCCAATAAGGAAATTGATTCCATGGAATGAGAGGACTTTAATAATATATTTTTGAAAATATATTTTCTCAAACCCTCCATCTTAAGTTGGAAAGGGAGTACCTTGGTTTGGAGAAAGTGGAATACAGTTCTGTTAGGACATAAGAGAAAACCATTAAAGGCTTCCAATATATGAAATTGGCTTGTCATGAACAACGAGAGCAAGGTGGATCACTTCTTTAGAGGACTAAATCCAATTCTAGGTAAAGAATTGATGATTTAAGACATTGATAGTTATGAGAAGATTGTCCATTGTTCAATTAAGGTTGAAATGGAAATTATATAATCATGATGTTCTCATGGGGCCCATGAAAAAAAAAGAGGAAAATGGAGTTTAATATGGGTGCAAAAATAGATAAATCTTATGATGGAAATAATACCCAACATCGCATGAATCAAATGTGTGGAAAGAATCATCTGGTAAACTGCTTAAAGGGAGCCAAAAAATTCTTTAAATGTGGAAGATATGGGAAACTGGCTAGTAAATTTTAGAGGGATTTGAATAATCCCAATAATGTAGAATAATAAAGGAAGTTTCATATCAACAGTCATCTTGTAATGAAATGTTTCAATTGTAAGTAACATGGGAATTATGTGAACCATTGACCTACTCTAATGGTTGTTTGATTCAACCAACAACAACAACCTATAATCCTACAAGGAAAGGAATATTCTATCACTACAACTAAGGTTGAGCTGTTCAATGATGTGGTGATAGGTATGATGGTTATTCATTCACGAATAGTGAATGTACTAATCGGTTCTAGTTATATGCATTATTTTATATCTTGCAATTCTAGTAGAACTATACAAACACCACCTCAAAATATTGAGGTTGTGTTATTTGTGAGAATAGAAAATGGGGAAATTATTGAATTAAAAGTATTAAATCATACCTGGTTAATGTTTTTGAAATAAACATCCCAAAAAAACTCTTTTACTTCTTTAGGTGGAGTTCGATTCCATATGGGTCATGGATTCTCTATCTTTATTCAAAGAAAACATCAACTATTGGGAAAAAGATATCACTCTTCACATCCTGAGGCACCCTCCAATTCTGTACAAGTGTAAAGAGGAGGATGAAACTCCTTCAAAATCATTATATCAAGTATGAATATTACTACCCTATGATAAAGCATATCTAGCTCAAAAGATAGAGAGAAAAGAGAGAATCATGTTTGAAGAAATGATCACTCTGAGGGACTACACTAATTTGTTCCCAAAAGAGTTGAATGGTTTTCCTCCTAGTCAAGAGCATGAGTTCTCAGTTGAACTCATTCTTTGATCTCTTATATATCAAATATATATCACTTTATTACAATTTTAGAGGACTTCTCACTAGATCAACTTGCATCGATATATATCATGAAATTAGTAAGGCTACATGAATTACCACTATCAATTGTATCTGATTGGGATCTAAGATTCACATATGTTCTAGAAAATTCTCTAACATGATCTGAACACTAATTTGAACTTCATTACAAGCTATTATCCTCAAAACAACGGTCAATCTGAGAAAACTATCCAGACACTGGAAAATATGTTGAGAGCGTGTTCTATAGACTTCAAGGGGGGATGTGACCAACATCATCATCTATTTGAGTTATCCTACAATAACAGTTTCCACATAAGAATCCAAATGTCTCTATATGAATCCCTTTATATGAAAAGATTTAAAACATAGGCATGCTAGGATATGTTGTGGAATATAAGCTGTTAGGACCTAAAATGGTCGACAAAGTGGTAGAAAAGCTGATAGCCATTCATTATCACATTAAGAAAGGCTAAATATGACAGAAATTATAGGAAGAAATTTGTCCATGAGATATTGAGATTACATTTTAAGGCATCGTATTCCCCTAAAAATCTCCACGCAAAAGGATCATGAGATTTGGGAAGAAAGATAAGCTGAGTCCCAGGTATATCAGCCCTTCGAGATCATTGATCATTTTTGAGCTATGGCCTATCGAATAAAACATCCACCTTCCATGTCTCAGGTACATGATATATTCTATCTATACCAATTGAGAAAGTACATACCATATCCCCCACATGTAATGGATTTAGAGGTAGTACGGTTGGAAAATGATCTAATATTAGAAGCAGCCAGTGATCATCTTTGATTGTAGAGATAATGTTTTATTAAACAAGACCACCCACATGGTAAAAGTACTATAGAAAACACATATGTATGAATAGGTGTAATGGGAAGAAGAGTAAGTAATAAAGGATAAGTACCCTCGCCTATTTTTCCAATAGATTGTAAAAGGAAACATCAAGGGTAAAATTTCAAAAGGGGGAGAGAATTTGATGAACCAAAATTATATCAATGAATTTTCCCTTATAATTATTTCATATTTTATAAATTACATAAAATAGATTAAAGAAGAAAATAGAAAATTTATAAATGGATGATGAGTTAAATAAGTGGTTTTTCTAGAAATTAAGAAATTTTTCACAATGGAATAGTAACTTGACCATGGGAACAGTAATGTGACCATTATAAATAGTAAACCGGATAATATAATAGTCACCACACCATTCAAAGTATAAAAAAAAATTATTCATATTATAATTGATAATATGAAATAATTATATCATAGTATATGTACATAAATTCTTCAATAACTGTTACCTAATTATTGATATTTTTATAAAAAATTGTTTACTTATAGCATTATAATTAATATAATGATTTAAAAGAAAATTTACTTTCACAAAATAGATTAATAAATTATTATTTCTTATTCTATTATTATGAGATAATTTTATGAGACCTTAATAGACTTTTGAAAGTGTTATAAAATCAGTTATAATTTTAAAATTGATATTTTTCAAATAAATTATTATTTTATTTAAAAATTAAATTTATCATATTTAGAAAATTATTAACATAAAATGGAGTTCACTTTTTAATTAGACACTTCAAAAAATTGTTTGGGTAAATTTTTTGGATTTTTATTAAATAGTTGAATTTTTGTGAATAGTGAAATACAATAATTTATAGTATAAGCTAATACATGAATGTTTTAGTAATTGTTGATGTATGGTTATATAATCAACATTGGTTACAATTCACATGAACTATTTACTATATTTTGTCTCAATAATCAACACCATTTCATCTGTTGAGCTAAAATAATAAAAAAATGAAAAAAATAATCCAAAAACACCCCACTCCTCCAATATAAATACCACCCCTCACCACCTCCTCTCCTAAAGAGGTTCTCAAGGAGGAAAATTCTAGAGGTATAATCCGCTTTCTTTTTATTTCAATTCCTTTTCAAATACTTTTATTTTATTATTATCTCCTCACCTACACTAATATAAGTTACATTATAAATCATATATCATAAATATAATATCATTTTATTATTTTAATACAATAATTCATCATCAATACCCCCACTCATCTCCCTTTTATTTGAAAAATGTAAACATCGTCTGTGATGTATTGATTCATCACCATCAAGGATGGTGCGCTTTCATTTTCCTATATCACCTTCAAGTATTATCAGAAAATAATTATAATTTTTGGAATAGATTGTAATTTTTTATATCCTATTTTATTTTCTATAACTAACATATATACATAATATTAATAAACAAATTGAAACTAGTTTGTGATGATCGAAAAACAGCCAAATTAATCTAAATGATTGTCATTAATGTTTTATCTAATGATTCATACCCATACCATATAAAAAAGTGATATATAAGATAATATAATCTTCTTTAGGATCATTAAAAACCTATAATTTCAATTCTGGATAATTATCCCCATTTTACATGATCTTGTGTGCATGTATACAAGTGAATCGATCATGAAAACAACATAAACAAAAAATCCCAAAAATGACATTGTATCTTATAACACATCAAAAAAATAATAAATGAACATAATAAAATTATAATAAATCTAATAAAATAATAAAAGGTCCTCAATTAATTAATTTATGGTAATAATTTGACTATACAAGATATTAAGATCAAGTACAAAACAATTTTATGCATAAGGTAAGGGATTCTTTTTGAACCTTCGTTTTTCATTCAGGTTACACTTATCTCTATTTACCCCAATTAAATTCTTATTTATTTTTATAATATTATTCTAAATTATATTTATATGTTCAAAAATAATGTATCTAAATCATTTTTTACTTCTTGGTAGGTGAAATACATGTTTTAAAAATGTTCCCTTCTCTATTCTTCCAGATAAGCAAGCCAGATTTAAGAGAACTTCTGTATTTCTTATCCATTTTCAAGTACACTCCATAATCTATCTAAATCCCCCATTGTATTTAAAAAATCACTTATTTTATCATGAAAATATATCTTGTTTCATTTATGGTTTTAAAAAAACAATTATTCCTTTACATTTTAAGGAATCTTGAAACTTTTCTCTTAAAACGCACTAAAATGCTTTATTTCTAATGCTTCTTAAACACTTTCTATATGTTTCCACTTTAGTTTTACATAACTTATCACTATATATGACTATTTTTTCTTATTAACTTCCATGTAATATTTTAATACATCCTTTCATTGACACCCTTATGACATTCCCATTCTTTTATGGCTTCTGACATGATTATAATACCCAAATTCTTTCTATGGGTAACCCTAATGTTATGTTTTATTACTTATATATGATTCTTCATTTGGAAAACATATTCACGTAAATGTTATGATTGGTGTGCCCAAATATTGCTCCAATTAATTGGTTAATGTTTAGTCTCATGATATGTCTTGTTGGGATAGGGAGAGAATCAGATTCCCCTATAGGACTTTGTCCACCATGTGAAATGGTCTTAGTAGTTAGCCTTGACTTATACTTATGTCATGTTGTGTATTTCTTAGACATTCCTATGATACTAGGTTTATATGTTCCCTTTATATACATTTTATGCTTACTTATTTTTATTCATGTTTCATGGATTTTTATGTCATCATGTTATGACTTCTAACCCTTTTGTTTTGCTTTATTCATTTTTTATAAAATTACTTGGATTTTTAGGTCATCCCTTTTGTTCATGTATTCTCCAAGTTATCCTACGCATATTTAAGAACTCAATGGAATTAATGATATATTTATGAATTATTAAAATAAATATTTTTTATTCTATTTCCATATTTTATGTTTTATTGACCTAATCATCCAAAGATAATAGACTTTACGATCCTTGGAATGTAATTATATGGTTAATTATACTTAGGATCATGTAATAATAAGTGTCAAAGTTGAGGGTCACTATACCCAGAGATCATTGTTCAAGTTCATTTGATATCTTCTAAAACTACCTTATTAAGCTAAGAATCAGTCAAGGCTAGGTCTCAGAGTTGAGAATTAAAAGAATTATTTCCCACTATGAATTTCTAGTTTGATGGTTGTTGAAATTTCTTATGCATGTTTGATCAATTTTTTTTAGAATGAATTATAAATAAACCAACTATTTCAGATTTAGTGATGGTGATACAAGTAGATTTTGTATTTTCTTCAATTACTTGATTAGTTCAGACCAGTTCTAAATGAATTTTCAATCATAATTTTTGTAGGTTTAAAAGTTGATACGAAGAAGAATATAGAAGTAGAATATTAATGATGTCTTGATAGAAATTTTTTTGTTTCCATTTAAACCTTTATTTCATGTGTAGAATTAAATTTTTTTGGAGGAAAATATTAACCTTGCAGTGCTTTTATAGTAGGCTAATGAAAAAAATACTACCAGTGATGATCGGCACACAATATTATAAAAGTTGAGTTAGTGGATTTAGTAGAGAATAGAAAAAAAGTATTATTATGGATGAGTGAGGATATAATTAAGGGAAATAAATATATAAAAAAAATTTGGATATTTTGGAATCAGATAAATGAAGAGAATATCTAGGTGATTATATGGAGAGTTGTTGTTACTCCTAAAGATGATGTAGATAGAGATTGAAGATTACTCCAACACCTCATTGATGTTTATCTAAGTTTCAAGAAGAAAAACTGGTGGATACTCATGGTAATTTTTTTCTATGATTTTAACATTATTTAACCTCAAATTGGTAAATATCTCAAGGATATTAATCTTTGAAATGAGATTTAATATTGATGTTTTATTATTCTATCATTTTTTAATCATGTTTCTTCCATTCTGAATATGTCACATTTCCTATAGAAGTGTGGTGAACTCCAAATATGGATTTCTATTTCAAGTTGAGTTGAATATTGAAGTTGATCACATTCATTTAAAATTATTTAGCAATGAACAAGGATTTTAAAGATGGAGCTACTTGATTGTGTCCTCTCACACGGTGATTATTTTGAGTATTGATACACACTAACAAAAAGGGGATCTCCTATTGATATTTTAGTTTCATACTTATATTTGATAAACCTAAGGATGTGAAATAATTTAGATTCCATAATTTTCATTGATATATTTATAGATATTAAATTCATTTAAAACAATGATTAAATATTATCCCATAATTATTACTTGCTAGGATTTTTCTTCTTCCTGTTTCTCAAAATAACTGCTTCCCATTTCAATTTATTTTCAATTAATTCAATTATTCTTTAAATTCATTGTTTGTTTTCAAAAAAAAATAATTTAGTTAATAGTAATTATAATACCTTAAAAACAATTTTAAAAATAATAATTCATGAAAGAAAACTCTTAAGGGGCATTCTCATTAGGAGACAACCTTGGTTGCTGCTATATTGTAGAAGTTAGGTTAAAATTTTGAGTTAGGTTTTAAAAGAAAAATTTAAACAATTAATTCAAAAATACTTTCTAATATTATCAAATTGATATTCATGTTTTTATTTATTTTCACAAAAATAAATATAATTCTCCTTAATTGTATTGTATTTGATCAAAAATTGAGAATCCCTAACGGAAATTACTTATTTAAATGAATCGGTATTTTATTCAAGCTTCTACCTAGTTTCTTATCTCTCGTAGATTGTTTTTCTTCACTAATTTTAAAATATAGAGAAAAATTCTTCAAGAAGTGCAGTTAGTTAATTTAGGTATCCTACTTTTTAGAAGGCCATACTTATGTTAGCACACTTTGTTCCAATGACTTCTCCAAACTTTTTAAATCTTCCTTATGCTGGGTGGTCTCCTCCAGCTTGTTTCTAAAGGATCCAAAAATAAAAATGACTATTTATTGGGGATATTTTTTAGTATATCCTTTAAATTGTTAATTTTTTGTCTTGTGAATCCTCATAATTATGATCCTCTTCACTTTTATGTAGCCCATCTAGAATACAGTTTTGAAAAAATATTTCACTTACCTATTGATCACATAATTTATTTGAAACTCCTAAGGTAGAAAGGTTTTATATCTCGTTATTAGTGGATCCAAACACTAGGTTTTCTTCATCCATACCAGTTCTATAATTATCAAGATTACATCATGGGGAAACATATTTTTCTTCCACTAAGGGATGCCTTCTCCTCACAAGTTCCATTAAGAGACAATTGATCAATATATATAATAGAATGAACATTATTTTGATTACATTCTACTACCATAGATACATTATTCTATTATTTATTTTTTTAGTCTATTATCAACTTATTTATATACCTTACATTAATACTCTATAGTTTCTTATAAACATATCTTCTATGGTTACTTTGATATGAAACTGACAAGCATCATTAAATTTGTACTTCATTAAGCCTTTTGAAATATAAATTCAAAACTTTAAATACTAAAAATATTAATTTTGTTAAGAATACAATTATTGGTGGAACCTATTATTTGATAACAATTCATATGATCACTTGGGATATGGAAAACACTAATTATGGGTGAATCATTAGTGGTGAATTAATAACAATTAAAACTTATATACCAACTTTACCTCTACACCTATTCAAGGAAATTATATCCCATAGGTTCCCTCCTTTTTTTCATACATAAAATTATTGTACTCCTTACTAATTTAAACACCTAAATATGGGGGTTAATAAAGGTATGATGGATTAAAACTGTCCATTTGGATATTGTTTCATCATTAAAAAAACTCAATTCTCTCCCCCTCTCATAGAAAAAAATTAGTAGAAGATAAAACATGCACATGACACATTGATGTTTTATTGGTTCACCTTAACTAGGAAAAATCCAAGGATCATACAAAGTTAATGCACTAATATAACAAATAAACTAAAGTGAACTTCTATTATAAGGTTCATAAAAGATTCAGTGCCCCTCTTGATTTCCAATGAAACACAAACTGAAATCCCACTCCTCTCTCAACTGATGTGTGAGAACATCTCCTTTATAATATTATTTCATTGATATGAGTAAACTAAAAATATTTTCACACTTTTATGAGTTTTCCATAAATCTCCATTTTTACCCGGTAGATGAAATCCACCTGACCACATCGTAATTGCTTTGTGAAGATTCTTTTTGCAAATGGTTTTTTCCTTCATGAAAAAATTTAAACCCTTTTCAAAATACCATGAACCACTTAGTTTGGGTGCCCCATGAACAAATTTTTCCTCATAGATAAATGATTCCTTTTAGTCCCCCACTCCTTTATGATCTATAGTTCACTGCAAACAAGCCTCCTCCAAAAGCTAAAATTTATTTATGAACATCCTCTTTCACGCACACAACTCCATTGATAATATCTTTCAGACTTTTTAAAATTCCCCTAGTGATGATTATCTATAATTTTTTTCAAAATAGATAATTAAGTGATTATGGGTCCATTATAAAGGAAAATAAACTTGAAAATCACGCAAATCAAAATACATTTAACCACTTTTAGAATTACTATTCATGGAAAATTGGACTCACAATGTGGTTCGCATAGCACATAATTTCCCATGGGGAAGCCTTTGAAAACCCAACATTGACCACAAACGATATGTACCATTTTCATGTGCCTCTAACTCACATTATTTGACCAAAGCCCATGAGAAATCATTCTGTTTTTCATAGAATTTTTAATATGGTAGAATTACCTTCGCAGATTTTTCTTTATAGTTTCACAAACTTTCAGTGTGATTTTCATAGAAAAGATCTTGTGTATTCATGATTCTATTTTCAAAAAAAAAACTATGAAATAACTTGGGTGCTATGTGACCCACTGATTATCCTATGTGGGATTCCTTTATTTTCCATAAAAATAAATCGCGATTTTCATGCCCCAAAATATTCCTAACACTAGGAAACTATGCCACCTTCAAAACTCCTTTCATAACAAAAACCTTGCTAGAATATGGTCTACTAGAATTGTCAACAAACACATCCAACCAATAAACACTGAAAGATAACATTGATAGATTTTTTCCCAATAATAATAAAAATGAAACCACCAAATAACAGATATTGGGGTTTGTTTTTGTGGTTTTCCTCCAAGATGGATGGATACATCCTCAATTTATGGTGTTTGTTATCATTCTCACTAAGATCACTAGTATTATTATCAAGAAAAGCTTAGAAAATGGTATATCCTTGGACTTTTATTCTAAGATCCATCCAGGTATAATAAAAGTATGGACATACTATACTTTGAATGCAAGATATGATCTTCACCTCTGTGAAGTATGATCAATAGTTTAGGCACATGAACCTCCTAGAAAATGTGGATCTGATATTCTTCCTCAAACAACATAATTCAAAAGGGTCATCTTGAACTTATTCATACCATACTATATAAGATTAACATAGGATGGGAACCTGAGTTCAATATTATGATATAGGGACATTGTAAGTTAATTTTCATACATGATCTTCTTTGGCTGGTAATCAATAACAGAAAGCCCAGTATCTTCTTCTTCTTCTTATTCTTTAATGAATTGGATCAACCCTAGTAGTAGCATTGGAACTCTATGACATTCAATAGAAAAAATATGCAATATAATAATAATGTTAGCTCTATATATTCAACTAACAAGTTCTATTACCAGATTTATTATTAGATACTTTTTTTCTTTTTTAGACTCAAAGGTTTCTTCTATTGATAATAATGTTGAACTATCTATGTTTCTCTCCATATGATATATTTTTAATAAATAGACAGACAAGAATACTTATATATTATACTATATAAATACTTTTTTATTTATGGTAGAATATCTATAGTAACCCTCAATTTTCATATGTTAACATTACATAACTTTTTGGGAAAACTTACAAAATTTCACAAATAGAAACCCAAAGACCATATTAGTCTAGTGCATATGGAAACATGGAAATGTAAACAATGGTATATGAGTGTGCTACATTATCTCTGACTATATTCATCATGACAAGAACCATTCTTAGAAACATCATACTTAATAAATATCTTCATAACCTATAAAATGAAACATAAAAAGCGGCGAGCTTGGATTCTCAATGAGGATAAAAACTAAATACATGTAAGTAGAAACATGAGAGTAATGGTATGATAACGTGATCATAATATTATAAGATCATACCTTGCATATAATAATATCATAAAAATGAATCAAGGAATAATGATTGTAAATTCATAAGACATGAATAATATGGAAATAAACATAATCTATTAAAACATAACATAAGAATAAGACATGGGGTTATGGATGGAACATAAGCATATTAAATCATTTACATAGTAGTCAATGAATTACTATAAAGGACTTTTTAATAGTATGGTTTCACTCTCCATACCATCTTGGTAGTCATGGTTCACTCTCATGGAAATCTTTGTACTATGATTTCACTCCCCATACCATATTGGTAGTCATGGTTCAGTCCAATGGCCATATTAGTAGTCAAAGTTCACTCCCAAGACCATCATTGTTTATCTCATTCAACATAAATATTTTAATAATGAATTTTAGGGAGACATAAATCCTACCAATCTCATAATGAAATCATACATACATGTTCCACAAGATCATAAACAATCATATCATTTTCCATTAATTGAAAAAGGTATGATCAACAAGTAATCATATCATAACATGTGGAAAATATACAGGTTCCATAAAAATTTCTCAAATCATAACTCGTTAAAAGAATAGGTTTCATATGAATATCACCCGAGAAAGGGAAACAGATTTCATAAATATCATTACATAAAACATTGGTCATTAAGAGAAATAATTTGAATGTAAATTTTTAATTACTTCCTAGTAAGGCATGATCAACATCAACAGATGTCATCTTAGATAGAAAATAATTTTGAAAAATCCAATAAAACCATTTCATGGGAAAAACACCTCTCTTATTAAAAAAATTATTTTTAGAACATAAAGAAATTTTGAAACCCATTTTATTTTTAAATTAAATTGAAAAATTATAAAAGAGTCTACAAAACATTTTGAAAATAGTTTTCCCTAAAAACATATAAAAGAATATTGAAAATACTTTGAAATAAAATTTCCTTAAAAACCTACAAAATAAGCTTGAATACTGTTTTGAAAACCTTTTTGAAAACTTTTTTCCTTAAATAATTATAAAAGATTATTGAAAAGGTTTTTAAAACCATTTCTTTGAAAATAATTTGAAAAAATAAAAATAAATCTTTAAAACATTCAAAAATACTACTTTTTAACCATAAAAAAATTTTGAAAACCTTTTTTGAAATCATCGTCTTATACCAGAATGGCCCGAAGGCCTTCTTTTTTTATTTATTTTGGATAATACCCCTTTTTAATTAGGTTGAGGGGGAACCCTTACAGAACCTATAGTTCAAGTGGCACAAGTCACAGTACATGAATATAAGTCCCAGAGGCATAGTTCCAAATACATGACCTAAGGGACAAACCCACTATAATTTCCCCTCCCAAGAATCTACATCACTAAAGGAGACTGACTATCCAGCTCACTTTTCTAATCGGTTAGATTATCCCCATGCATGTATCCACGCTGATTAGTCATGATAGAGATTTCCATACCCTCTCTATAAACACCCCGAAACTAGTTACCTAGAGTCGGTGCATTATTACCTAACATTGGCATGATAACAAGAGATCAAGTCACTAAATACTGATTCGTTTAGTAGACTTGGAAGTACTGGATACATACATAAGTTTCACATTACATCATGAAATAAAAACAATAAAAACATTTGGTCCTATTTGAACACACTTATATCCCTTATCCTATCCCTACAGGTAAACCATAAAATACTTTTTCACATTTTGGTAATCATAAGACATATAAATGGGTGATCTCAAATGCTCAGTAAAGATAACAATATAGGGGAAACTTTCATAAATAAAAATATACATTTAAGGCAATGTATAAGACTAAAACAAAAGCCTTTTAAACATAAACATTAGCATAATATGGAAAATATAAATTAAAATAATTCTACTTACTTAATCGCATGGATATTCTACTAGTCTAATAATCACATGCAATATCAATAGCCAATTTCATAATGATGCAATACATAATGTCGGACATCATAACTACATAGTCAAGGCCTCGTGCCAAGACTAGAAATAAGATTTTGTCATGTCCTTGTACCAAGACACTAGTTTGACTCTTTAGACCTACCAATGCATTAAGGAGCCATATTGGGCTCCACCCATCACTCACTAAGTCTAATACATTCCTCGAATGAAGAGGTTGAAACATAACATAAACATTCGTATTAAAACTTGCATACAAAATGTTAATACTTTAACCATAAACCATGAATAGTATAAAAATAAAACCTTCATAGTCAAACATAATACAAAACCCTCAATAAAATATGGAAGATTGTATCATAATAAATCAACTTCAATCAAGTGTAAAATCAATCAAAGTATGTTGACATAGATGAAATCAAAACTATTTGAGAGAAATATCTCATTCTATTTTGAAATCATTTAAAAGTCTCGTAATTATAAAAGAAAACATTTATTTTGAAAATATTCTTATAATCTTGTAAGGTAAGCTTAAAAGGTGTTATAATGGCGGAAAATAGCCACACCCACCATATAAGTTAAAAAACATTCTTACCTTAATTTGTCGAAAAGTTCATAAAGTACCTTGTTTATAAAATAACGAAAATATTCTTTTCAAACAAATTCATAAAAGGTCAAAAAATAATATAAATGACTTTAACCCATATTATAGGAATTAATAAAAATGTTTGTAAATACATTATTAAGAAATACGGATGTGGAAGACAAAGAAGTCCCAGTAGATACTCACATATAAACAACCTCGGATAATAAAGTGATTGTGAAATAGTATGTTATTGGATGGTATATCGTATATACAGAATCATTAACATGTTATATTTATTATTAACATTAATTATACTCATTATTATACACATCCAAATAATTAAGTGTTGAATTAACAAACTACACCACGACATGGAGACGGTAAGTCGTATGTATGCACGTATGGTGACTTTTTCATTCAATGGATGGATATAATAATGAATATCGTTGCACAATATTTACAATAACATCACATTATGTATAGGGTACTGGATTTATTATTTTGGTAAGGAAACAACAAAGAAAGATCAAGTGGAAGAATAAAAGAACTTTGAAATAGGTGATGAAATTATTACCCCTTCTTCGGGTGCTTCATTTTGATTTGATCAAAAGGGCCAAATAAGATGGATTTATAATCAGATTAAGGACTCTAGGTTGATGTGAGGGTAGTCAGTAGGATATTTGAGTAGTGTTTGGCCCATAAAAATGGCTTTGGAGGTGTGATTTTGAGAGAAGGGTAAGTACCATTTTATAAGAGAGGTGAGGGTCACTTTAGGAAAATTTTGAAATAATAGTTTATTATACAATCATATTCTCTTTATAATGGCACCAAATGAATTTATTTCGAGGCTAAGATAGGCATGGGTCGAAAATCTCCCAACCAATAGGTTTTATATAGGTTTAGGTCACCATATTAACATTATATTTTATATTTAACTCTTAGATAAATAGTTTAACATTTACCATGTATTCTTGTATTATTATAAAAAATGGTTAATAAACATACTATAAAAATCCAAGAGAACCCCATGTGGTTAATTATTGACATATATAACCTTTTCTAAGTCCTTAGGCTGAAACTTAGATTTTTAGGATTATTATATCATTTAATAATATAGTATTTATTTTAAAAACTCATTTATGTCAATTTTGACACACTTTGGTATTTTGTTTTTGTGAGAGTCATAAAAACATTATCACTTAGAAATAAATTTTTTTAATCAATTATAAAATGTAATATTAAGCTATAAAATTAGTTAAATACATAAAAAGTCTCAATTTAGAATTATTTTAATATTTATAATATCAATTATATTAATCTTTCAATAATAAACTAATTACTACATCATCATTGTGTCAAAAATAAATTTAATTATCTAATTTCTAAAAATTAGAAATAAAATAAAATTATGTAGTAAATATTTTTATCCGTCTAATTAATATTTATAGTAGAATTTATCTTATGTATAACCCTGTATTAAAAATTATTTAGTTATTAAAAGTTGAATTTAACAATTTTAACTCTTCTTTAAATAAAATAATAATAAATGTCCTAATCTAATAAAAGTGAACCAAAAGGATCATATTTTATTCCTAAGGTTGATTTTGGTTGAAATAAACTTATCCAAAAGAATTAGAACATGTTTTAGGGTATTTATAATATCATTTTTACCTTTAATTAACCTATTTAGTTTTAACAACGGTAAATAAAATTCAAAAATTATTATTCACCAAAATAAAATCATACTATTGAACCAAATTTTACTTACTGATGTCAAATGTGTCTCCCGTATTTTTGAAATTCAATTCATATAAGAAGTGAAATTTTGTTTTATGCGAATTTGCTAATGTACCGAGATGGTGGGTAAAAGTCGTTAAAAATTCAATAAAATTTTATAAATCTTATTTTATTATAAAAATGACTCAAATGAATTACAGTGAACATTATATAGGTATTATGAATCAATTTAGAATTAAAATAAACTTAAATAAAATAAATAATAATATAAATAAAAATTTGGTTTTAAACGATAACGCAGTGTTTTTCACTATTCATTAAAAATTGTAAGTTTCTAGAAAAATACCAAAAAATCACCCTAAGCTAATTTTGAAATTTTGAATCCAAAAATGAAGTCCATTTTCAAAAATAAAATTTATAAAATTTCAATAAGTGGGTATTACTATTCATAAAGGCTAATTTAATTGGTCATGGTGTGTAAGAACTACAAGGTGCGTACAGCGCAAGCTATTTCATTATTCAAGGAGAAACATACCATGGAATTTGGGGTGTTAAATTATTCCCTCCTTCAAATAATTTCATCCTAAAAATTTCTATATTACTATTTTGTAAAAAGATTATGGTGGTTATTCATCATGAGTTCCTCGGGTTCCCACATTGCCTGTTCCATCCTATGGTTTCTCCATATAACTTTTACCAGACGAGTCGTCCAGTTTCTCAACACTTGTTCTCTGGTATCAAGAATCTTCACAGGATCTTCACAATAAGATAGATTGGGTTCCAGTTCTATTTCATCATAGGTGAATACATGAATTGGGTAAGGCATGAATTTTCTCAACAGTGATACGTGGAACACATCATGAACTTTGGAGAGACTAGGTGGAATTGCCAAACGGTAAGCTACAACTCCAATTCATTCCATAATTTTGAAAGTTATGATATACATGGGACTCAATATACCCTTCTTACTGAATCGTATAACACCCTTCGATGAAGATAACTTCAAAAAAACTTGATCTCCTACTTGAAATTCCAAATCCTTTCTTCGGTAATCAGCATAGATCTTTTTCCTACATTGAGATGCTTTGATGTGGGTATGGAAAATCTTTACCATTTCCATTGTTTCCTCAAAAAGTTCTAGGCCTATGAGTTTTCTCTCACCAACATCATCCCAACAATTTGGTGTGCAACATCTCTTTCCATATAACAATTCATATGGTGTCATCTGAAAACATGAATGGAAGCTATTATTATAGTAAAATTATACTAGAGGTAAATATTGATTCCACATACCATGAAAGTCAAGTGATCAAGATCTCAACATGTCTTCTAAGGTTTGAATAGTCCAATATTATTTCCCATCAGTTTGAGGGTGGTAGGTAGTGCTCAAATGATGATCATTATCTAGGGCCTTCAGAAGAATTTTCTAGAATCTTGATGTAAAACGGGGATCACGATCAGAAAAAATTGATAGTGTTACTCCATGAAGTCCAACAACTTCATTAATATATAGTCCTGCTAAACGTTCAAGTGGTAAATCTTCCCTTATAACAAGAAAATGTGGTGACTTGGAAAGACGATCAAAAATGACCCATATTGCATCGTTCCTTCTAGAAGTCTTTGGTATCCCCATGACAAAGTCCATCATAATATCATCCCATTTCCACTCAGTTATGGAAAGAGGTTTCATGACTCCTCTAGGATGTTGTCTTCCATCTTTCACCTATTGAAAAACCATAAATCTTGACACATAATCACAAATCTCCCTCTTCATGTCATCCCACCAAAAATGTTCCTTCAAATATCTATACATCTTAGTGCTACCAGAGTGTAAAGAGAAATTGGAGCTTTTAGAATCATCCAACAATTCCCTTTTAGATAAGGTATGTTAGGAACACAAAGTCTCTTACCAAATTTCAAAATTCCATCTTTATATATGAATTTGATCAATCTCCCATCATTCACAGCTTAATTTTCTTTTGAAACTTCTCATCATCAATATGTCAACGTTTTATCATTTATAGTAAAGATAGTTTGGAAACCATTTGAAAAAGTATTGATGTTTCACCTTCCATGACTATTCCCATATCCATCTTTACTAGATCCTTAAGAAAAGTATCTCTTTCAACACTCATCTTGTTCAAAACTCCATGATCCCTTCTGCTCAAAGCATCTGCCACCTTATTTTCCTTCCCCAGGTGTAAGTGTATAGTGAAATCATAATCCTTGAGTAGCTTGATCCCATGTATCTTCCTCATGTTGAGTTCTTTTTGTGAGAAAATATACTTCAAAATCTTGTTATCACCATAAATCTCACATTTTTTACAATATAGATCATGTCTCCATATCTTCATAGTAAAGATTACAGCTTCTAACTCAAGATCCTGAGTGGGATAGTTTTGTTCATTAATTTTTAGCTGACATGATGCATAGGCAATAACTCTATCATTCTGCATATGGACATAACCAAGTCCTTTTTTTAAAGAATCAATATAAATAAAAAATCGATCATTCTTTGATGGTAGATTCAATATAGGATAATTGGATAATCTTTTCTTCAATTCTTCAAAATATTCTTCACACTATTTTTTCCAAAAAAATTTATCCCCTTTATGTGTGATCTTGTTTAATGGGTTAGCCAATCGAGCAAAATTCTGGGTGAAGCACTGATAATAAAACTGTGTGCCATGGTTATACTTGTCAGTGCTGGCCATTTGTGGATTGCCTCTGTCTTTAAAGTATCAATAGATATTCCATCCTTATAGACAATATGTCCAAGAAAATAAATCTATTAATTACAGAATTATCGATTTCTAAACTTCCCATATAATTCATTTCTTCAATAGTCTTTTGAAAAATGCGCAAGTGATTTTGATGATCTTCGTAGATTTTTAATTATACCAAGATATCATCAATAAATACCAACACAAATTCATCAAGATAATCCATGAAAAATCTATTCATTTGATCCATGAAAAAAGAGGGTGCATTAGTAAGTCAAAAAGGTATTACTGTAAACTCGTAATACCCATACCTGGTACAAAATGTTTTCTTCGAAATGTCTTCCTTCTTCACACACAACTGATGATATCCAGATTCAAGTTCAATCATTGAAAAATATTAGGCTCTATTAAGCTGATAGAATAAATCATCAATTCAAGGAAGGGGATACTTTTTCTTTATTTTTAGAGCATTGATCTTCCTATATTCAATGCACAACCTCATATATCAATATTTCTTCATAACAAAAATAAAAGGGGCTCCCCAATGAGAAACACTAGGGCGAATAAATACTTTATTACTCAATTACTATAGTTGTTTCTTTAGTTCCTCTAATTCCACAATGGCAATTCTATAATGGATCATCGATATGGGTCTTGAACTGGGAATTAAATCAATGGAAAATTCAATTTCTAATTCTAGACGATGTCCAGGTAAATCCTCTGGAGACACATCAAAATATTCTTTTACAATAGGTATATCCTCTATTTGAACATTCCTTTCCTCACCCATTGTTATTTCACTCTCTTCCACCAAAATAATTGAATTTAGTAGAGCTATAGTGGGAGGATCTAGATAAAAATAAGATGGTGATGTTTCTACTCTAATGATAAGGTACTCCTTATCATCATAAAAAATTATAACCTCCTTCGTCTTACAATAAATTTTTGAATCATGGTCTGAAAGCCAATCCATACTGAGGATTATATCAAATTAAGTCATGTTTACGATGGTGAGATCAGAAGGTAAAGAATTTTTATATGCCCTAATGGGAACTGATTCACAAAACATTGTTGCAATGATACTTCCCTTAGGTGTTTAGACAGAAAACTCCATTGTTAAATCAATTTCGAAATATCTAATTTTCTTAGAAAAATGGGAAGACATGAAAAAATGTGATGATACCGAATAAAATAAACCATTAGGTAAATTTGAGGAAACCATTAAATTACCTGCAAGCACACCCATGGGAGCTTCAACCTCAGAAGTAGTAATCACATAAGCTTGGAAACGCTCCCTTGTAATTCACAAAGATAAGTTTTCGTGGTATTTAAGACATTAATTTTCATAATTCCCCATTTCTATACAGTTCTTTCATTCAATATTGATAGCCTCTTTCTTCCCTAACAATCATGAGCTTAGTGGCCTTTTTCACCACACTTGTAAAAGACTCTCATTCCCTTTAGGCAAGTACTGGGGTGCTTTTTACCACATTTACTATAGGATGGAAATTCAACTTTCCCATTCTTCCCCTTATTTCAATTTCCATAGTGTTCACTAGATATATTCTTCTCTTACTTTGCTTTAAATTAATAAGACTTAAAGAATTTTTTTCTGTCTTGATAGCACATGAGACTATATCTTCATATGACGAGAAGGATTTTGAGACTAATGATTGATGGAGAAATGGTTTTAACTAATCAAATAATTAATCAATCTTACTCCTTAGGTTATGTATACAATTAGTAAAAATCCTTACTAACCTTTTAAATTTATCCTCATACATTGCGACATTATCATCCTCCTTTTTCCATAAACTTAGAAATTTCCTTCCCATATTTGCTTGATGGTCATGGGGAAAGTATTTTTCTAAGAAAATATTTTTAAAAACCCACCATTACATACATTAGGTCACTTCATCCTTCTTTTTGTTTTTAATTAATGACCAACATTGATCTGCATCGCCATTAAGGTGATAAACTTCAATGACAACTTTTTTCCTTTCACTACTCCCCAAAGCATGAAATATTTTCAATAAAGATCTTATTAATTTCATAGCTAGAAATGGATTTGAAGTCCCATTGAATTTTGGTGGTTGTTTCCCCATGAAAAGGTCTAACATCGATCCTCCACGTTGTGGATCAGGGTGGTCTATATGGGTAAAGTTATTATTCATAACCTGAGTGAGTTGTCCTAGTACGGTGATAAGTTGATCAGCACCAGTTGCATCACCATATCCACTATAATTATCTTTAGTAGGAGGGAAATCCCTATACAGATTATGTGCATTGATATGGTTTCTATCCCTTCAACTAAGCGCAATTTCTATACCATGGAATACACTTCATTAATTTATGAATCATAATACATAATTACAAACTAATAAATACCTAACATAAATTGAACAGTTTATGCCTATAATCCTTAATCATAAAAAAATCTTTACGAATTTATATACTCATAAATCCTTCAAAATGGTTTTTAAATAAATTTTGAATTATCCTAAACATATCCTCCAGGAGTGTCTTAACCAAGAGTGCATCAAGGCCCATTGTTGTATACCTAAATACCCCGAGTCAAGCCTAAAACTTCTTGTCGGAGTTTTCACTCCTAGGTACATTTGTTCCAGATCTGCCTCTACCTACACATATCCATACTGGGATGTATTTCTTGGAAAACTCACTAAATATCTACATTAACAAAATTCTAGTAAGTTATTCTATATTAATCCTCAAAGTCTATCTTAAGGAAATGTTATCGGATGAGAGTTTTTCTAAATATAGTTTCCAAGGTTTGTACTTAACTTCTACTGATTCCAACTCTAAACATCCTGACCCTAGTTAACCAGAGTCGGTGCATTATTACATAAAATTGTCATAATCAAAAGAGATAATGTATTGAAAGACGGATTAGTTCAGCAGCCTTGGAAGTACTAGATACATACATAAGTTTTACATTTCTTCATGAAAAAAACAACAAAATTTTGTCCCCTTTGAACACACTTATATCCCCTAGCCTATACCTAAAGGTCAACCATAAAATACCTCTTCACATCCTGAAAAAAATAACACATGGAAAGGGGTGGTCTAAAATGCTCGGTACAGATAAAAATATAGTAGAAACATTCATAAATAATCATAAACATTTAAGGAAATATAGAAGACTAAAACAAAAGCCTTTTAATCTTAAATATCAGCATAATATTTAAAATATAAATCAAAATAATGTCATTTACTTAATAACATTGATATTCTACTCGTCGCATAATCACATGCAATTTCAATAGCCAATTTCATAATGATGTAATGCATAATGTTGGACATCATAACCGCATAGTCAAGGCCTCGTGCCAAGACTACACATAAGATTTTGTCAAAGCCTTGTTCCAAGACACTAGTTTGTCTCTTGATACCTACTGATGCATCTAGGAGATATATCGGTCTCCACCCATCACTTACTAAGTCCAATGCATTCCCCATATGAAAAGGTTGAAACCTAACATAAACATTTGTATTAAAACTAGCATACGAAATGTTAATACTTTAACCATAAACCATGAATGGTATAAAAATAAATCATCCATAGTAAAACATATTACAAAACCTTTAATACAATATGGAAGATTGTGTCATAATAAATTAACTTCAATCAATTTTAAAATCCATCAAAGTATGTTGACATATATGAAATCAAATCTATTTGAAAAAAATATCTCTTTATATTTTGAAATCATTTAAAAGTAACGTAATTATGAAAGAAAACATTTATTTTTAAAATATTATTATATGATTTTAATGGAATATTTTAAGATGTTATAATGGAAAAAAATATCCCCACCCTCCATATAAGTTAAAAAAACATTCTTACCGTAATTTGTTGAAAAGGGCATAAAGTACTTTGTTTGGAAAACAATGGAAAGATTCCATTCAAAACATTTCAAAAAAATTCAAACAAGGGTATAAATTAATTTAACCCATATTATAGGAAATATTAAAAATGTTTTGAAATAAATTTTTAAGAAACACAGATGTGGATTATAAAGTAGTCCCAGTAGATACTCACATATAAATAACCTCAGATAATAAAGAGATTGTGAAATTTAACCATTACCATGTACATTTCCTTGGTCAAAGGTTTGTTAACTTCTTGTATAATAGTTATATAATTGTTATTATACTATAAAAGAACAACATACATGAATATGATATCATATATGATCTTCTAATATTTCTTTGTTAAAAATATTTTAATAGTATCATTGTTTTGGGTGTTAACTGATTCATTTTCCTTAAAAAAGTTTGGTTACTTAACTCCTTTTTGTTATGGATAGGATGTATTTGATTTATACTCAGAATTATATTAAGTTTTTAAATAATATTTTTAATCATAAAATGAAAATTATTCATGAATGGTTACGATGGGTAAAGAATCTCATCACATTCATGGAGATGGTAATCCATATGTACGCATGAGCAACAATATCATTATTTTGATGGTAAAATAGTATGTAATTGGATTTTATATGACATATAAAGAATCATTAACATGTTATATTTATTATAAACATCAATTATACTCATTATTATACCCATCCAAAAAATGAAGTGTTCAATTAACAAACTACACCACGACGTAGAGATGGTAAGGCATACGTATGCATGTATGGTGACTTTGTCATTCATTGGATAGATATAATATTGAATATGGTTGTACCATATTTATAATAACATCACATTTTGTATAAGACACTGTATTAATTATTTTGGTATAGAAACAACAGAAAAATAAGAAGTGGAAAAGAAAAGAACTTTGAAATAGGTGATGAAATTATTACCATGTCTTCAGGTGCTTCCTTTTGATTTGATCAAAAGGGCTCCTTAGGATGGATTTATAATCATACTAAGGCCTCTTGGTTGAAGTGATTTTAGTTGGGAGGATATTAGATTAGTGTTTTTCCAAGAAAAATGGATTTTTAGGTGTGATTTTAAGAGATGGGGAAGTACCCTTTTATAAGAGTGGTTAGGGTCACTTTAGGAAAAGCTTTGAAATATTAGTTTATTATACAATCATATTCATTTTATAATGCCTCAAAAAAGATTTATTTCTATTATAAGGTGAGTATGGGTTAAAAACCTCTCCACCAATAGGTTTTTGATAGTTTTATGGAACCATATTAACCTTATCTTTTATATTTAACTCTTCGTTAAATAGTTTAACTTTTAACATATATTATTGTACTATTATAATAAATGGCTAATAAACTTACTATAAAGATCCAATAAAACCTAATGTGGTTAATGAATGGCATATATAACCTTATATAAGTCCTTTGGACAAACCTTAAATTTTTAAGAATGTTATATCATTTAATAATATTTTATTTATTTTAAATACTCACTTATGAAAATTTTCACACTATTTGGTATTTTGTTTTTTTGAAAGTCATAATAACGTTATATAATCAAAATAAATTATTTTAACCAACCCTAAAATTTCATATTAACCTTTAAAATTTTTGGAATACATAAAAAGACTCAATTTATAATTATTTTAATATTTATAATATCAATTATTTTAATCTTTCAATAATAAGGTAATTATTGCATCATCATTGTGTCATAAATAAATTTAATTATTTAATATCTAAAAATTTTAAATAAAATACCATTATGCAGTAAATATTTTTATATTTATAGTGAATTTTTATAGTCGAATTTATCTTAAGTATAACCCTATATTAAAAATGATTTAGTTATTAAAAGTTGAATTTAACACTTTTAACTCTTCTTTAAATAAAATAATAATAAATTTATTAATCTAATCCAAGTGAACCAAAAGGATCATATTCTATTCCTAATGTTGATTTTGGTCGAAATACACTTATCCAATAGAATTTGAACATGTTTCAGGGTAATTATAATATCATTTTTAAGTTTAATTACCCTATTTACTTTTAACTGTGGTAAATAAATTTCAAAAAGTTACTATTCACCAAAAATTATTTTCATCCCATTAAACCAAATTTTATGTAATGATTTCAATATTGTCTCTTGTATTTTTTAATTAAATTCACATTAGTGGTAAAATTTCGTTTTATGCAAACTGCCTTCCTAGAATGTGGGAAAAGACATTAAAAATTCAATAAAATTTTATACACCTAATTTTATTATAAAAATGACTCCAATGAATTACATTGTACTTAATATAGGTATTATAAATCTATTTTTACTTAAACTAATTTTAAATAAAATAAATAATTAGTTAAATAAAAATTCAGTTTTAAACGATCATGCAGTGTTTTTCACTATTCATTAAAAACTGAAAGTTTCCATAAAAATACCAAAAATTCACCCTAAGCTAATTTGGATAATTCGAATCCAAAAATGAAGTCCATTTTGAAAAATAAAATTTATAAAATTTCAAATAGTGGGTATTAATATTCATAATGGCTATTTTGATAGGTCGTGGTGTGTTAGAACTCGAATTTTTATACAGCGTAAGCTATTGCATTATTCAAAGAGAAATGTATCATGGAAGCTTGATGTGTTACACTCTCGTTCTTCCAATCTAGCATGCTCTACTCTCATGGATTCTACTTTTCTCTGAATCCCCTTCTTTTGCCTGCTCTATGTGGTATCTAGGATTCTCCATGGTTATTATGGCTCGAAGGCCCTATGTCCTGAATTCCTTGGGTGGCCCAAAGGCCCTATGGCCTATAGGCCCAAACGGGTGGCCTGAAGGCCCAAATAGATGAATAGTTCCAGCTCCTAAAATACTACTACAATACAACTACAGTAACTCCTAAATATACATCCCCCAAGATATGACCCTCAGTTTCAAACAATCTTATGGGGTTCATAAACCTATCAGCTCCCATGGTCTTGAAAGAACACAGATTTCCGACTAAAAAGAGAAATAAAGTCTGACATTCATAAAATCATTTTCTTAGTTATATTATGTACCAAAGAGTAGATAAAATATAACATTAAATTGATATAAGATGACTAAATAGAGGGTAATAAAACTCATGAGACTTCTTGAGATATGGATCATATGATTTCATCAATGTGAGCATAATCATAAACAATCTTGATAAATTATGAGATTGTTTCAATAAACTCTTACCACTTGGTAACCTTGATTCATAATCCTCATGTAAAAAAATGAAATTACATGGATCCATGAATATCATGAAAAATAATTATACTCATGATATAACATGTTAAATGAAATTATATACACTTCAAAAAATAATGTTGGTACCCAACAAAATATGTGTCTAAAATTAGGCAAATTGAGACAAAACTACCTCACTGATTTGGTAGCTTTTGAAACATAAAGCCAATAAAAGAAATATCATTGAATGGATATGTAAATAACATTAAATTTAAGAATAATAAGCATACAATACATTCATAGGAATTATATACACCATGCAAAAAAAGAGTGGTAAATCATGGCATGTTTCTCATGGATATAAAACGTGAGATGCAATTCCCTTACATTGTGTATTAACTCTCATCGTACTATTTAAATACTCCTATATAAAAAATAAAAAATTTATTATACATATATCAAATAACCATATTATTTTATCTAATAATATATATGGTTTGATTATGATTTTATATTACATTGTTATTAACAGTTCTATGTTAAGGTTTCACTTCATGTAATATCTGCTCTGTTTCTTCTTACTCGTTTTGACTTATTATTCTTGATATTCGTACATAGATCATGATTTAAATACATCAGAAATGTAATAAATTATATAAATATCATATATATCTTGCATATACGTAACTATAACAATCTATAAAATATATATAGATGGAATGGAATACACTATTCATTGAGACGGTAGGCCGTATGTACGCATAAACATTGTTTCTTCTTTGTTGTCATATTTAAAGAAATTAAGTAAATTAAATATATGTATATATGTATATAATATCATTAAAATAGAATTATTAGGTTATATATGTCACATATGTTTACTAAAACCATCCTTAACACATTTCATATAAAGTGTGATCGAATCACATCGCTTTGAGGAGGTGGTAGTCCACACATCCACAAACAATGTTATCATATTTACACAATATGGAAAGTATAAATTTATATGTTATAAAAAATTACATAAGAATAAATATATATAAATATAATATATATCATATAGAAATAATAATTCCATCATATTTCCTTACCATGAAAGCTGGTAATGGAAAAATGAACAATCATCATTTCATGAGGCGAAAGTTCCCCAAACACATAAACAGTTTGTTCATTACCCATTAGATTGAGTTTAATGTAAGTGTACGGAAAACCCTTATCATAAAAACATATTATTATAATATTTATAATGTATTTTCCATATAATAATGCAATGAGGATATTTTAGGGTGTGGATAATTGAAATAAAACTAAAGATCTTGAGGAAAGATGTTACCTCTTTATTGGGTAACTCTTTTTTGGTTTGCACCAAAAGGATTACTTTGACAGATTTTTTCCTAGTGTGAGAATTATAGGATAATGGGGGTTATTTTTATGACCTATTTCGGTATATTTTTTCGATCGAAATTGTCTTGAGAGTTGTGAGGAAGTTGGAGAAGTGGATGCTTTTACAGTGGTGGAGGAGTGGCACTATTTTAAATTTTTGGGAAGGGGTGAGAATTTATCAATTGTACATGGTAAAAATATTGAAAACAATTATATCCATCTGAGGATAGGGTATATATATGGGAATCCTATGTCTTATGGAAATGTTTCTTCGTCATTTTTTCCCTTAAGTTTAACATTTGGTCTCTTGTTAATCATAATTTCACTTTAAACATTGTAATTAATTTTAATTAATTTATCATTTTGGTAAAAATATAATTTGACCTTATTATACATTATAAATTACTATAATAAAAAATATGGAATCCATTTTTCCAAATTCCAATCACAAATGAGCTAGAAATTAATTTAAATTTATTTTCTCATACTAAACGATAATGTGGGTATTCAAAGTAAAAACATTCAAAAGTTTTCTATGTTTTTATATTCAATTTCAATGTGAAATTGATTCCAATGAACTAAATTGTATTAATTTATAAATAATTTTTATAAATTTAATTTTAAACTAAATTAAAATATAATTTAACACTATAAATAAATTATATGAAAAAGTATTTTTGAATTAAAATTCAATACTTTTCATTATTCATTCAAAATGATACTTTAGTTAAAAATAAAAAAATCACCCTAAGATAATTTTTATGTTTATATTTCAAATATGAATTTTATTATGACATAGAAGTTTTATAAAAGTTCCAAAATTTGATTTAAAATGGTTCTCTATTAGAAGACTGTAAAAGTAACTCTAAAAATATTGATTTTTATGCAAAATATTTTGTCACTTATTATCTTACATTTAACAAATATATTGGAAGAATATAAAAACTATTTTATTGAATATATAACATATATATTTCCTTAATATCCATCTATAACTATAATTAATTTAATTTATTAGGATATAGTAACGTTTTGAGTATAAAAATAGTTTCAATAAAAATATTTCTTTTATTTTAAATTGGTTCTTATATGCATTTATAAATAATTTGTAACCAATGAATTTATTTAATGTTTTTTTTAAAACATATATTTTCATAATTTATTTGATACTATTCATAACCGTTAATTTAACAGCTTGGTGATATCTTATTATAATAATATTTCAATAATATATTTTTATTTTGTAAAACCCGGTAATGCATGTAATGAAAGTCATTGAAGAAACTCATTGTTGTGTGTGATGCACTCAAACTCAGTACCACATGCATTGAAAGATATAAAGAATAAATTGAATTTATTTTAAATGGTAAATATCAAGTAAATTCTGGAGATATTATATTCCCTAATGTGCTTAGTGTTTCATGTAGAGAAATATTAACATGGTGCTTCATATAACGATGTCCAAACATAGTGATTTCATAGAAAAAAACAAGATTGTCATGTGAAATGAAAAATATATAAAAAATATTAAACTAATTTTCAAAAAAATCAAAAAATATCAGGTTGTAACATTCTACCCCATTTAAAATGAATTTTCCCTATGAAATTCATCTGGGTTCTTAAAGGATTAATACTTAAAATTTTCATTTCCTAGAAACCCACATTGTAATAATAAATACTAAAAATTCATTTAAAAAAAGTTGGAAACATAACAGTTACCCAAAGTAACATATAAATAGGTTTCCACATAGGATAAAATTGGTTGAGAGTAAGGATTGTACATGGATGTAAAGCGTAAATATTTATAGGGAGTGATCGAGGTCATCAATAACAAATAAATGAATAATAAAATAGAAAGTTGAGGCCATAAAAGTCAAAAATCAGTGATGATTTTAGAGACCATTGGTTCAAAAATGTTAGGGTATTAGGACAATACATTTTTTCATTTTCCTAAGGGTGGGTAATTATGTTCCTCCAATGGCCCGAAGGCCTTCATTTTAATTTATTTTGAAAATCCACAGTTCAAGGGGTGAGGTGGAACCCTTACAAGGCCCGTAAGCATAAGTATTACATGGCCAGCAGGCCTTAGAGTAATCCATTTATCGTAGGATTCAAACATTACATACAACCAACACTAACTACTTGGAACTGCTACTCCCCTGCATCTTCATCATAAAATCAGCTCTTCACCTTTTCATGGTTGTTCAACAAGGCTTTCCCGTGCATGCACAGGCTTGTCCCAATGGTAGGTTCCATACCCTCTCATTCTTGTAATCTATTTAGCTTTTTCTATAGTGAATGATCCTTGCTCATCCTCCTTCTGAAGATTGTTCCTTGTAGGTTTTCTGGTTTGCATCAGCACTTAAGGTGGCCCGAAGGCCTTGAGGTGGCTCGAAGGCCTTACTGACCCGAAGGCCTGGGTGGCCCGAAGGCCTTAAAGGACTTGGGGACCAAATAGATGGCCCGAAGGCCCAAACGGGGGAATATTCACGACTACTACAGTGCCAAATAGTGCCTGCTACAGTTCCCCCAACAACACCTGCTATAGTATGGCTACAGTACTGCTACCGCACTACTACAGTACCGGAAATTTGCCTCTGCCTGGATTTGATCCCAGGTCTCTTGGGTGCACTTAAGGAGTCCTCACCAACTGGGCTGAGGCTCATGTGCTAGTGAGTAATTCCGTTGCTGACCAATAATATAAGGAAGTATACTTACTTGATATATTTAAAAAAACCCAATTTCAACTTTTTGTTTTTCTTCAATCAATTTCTTATTCATCCATTACCTCATTAAATAGATACCAAAAATTAATTTTGATGCCTCAAGCAATAAAATATGATTCTTATGGCCCATAAAAGAGGGAAAAGTCTAACTATTTGGCTCTAGATATTTTACAAAGTCAATATTGTTAGTACATTAATCTCTAAAGAAAAAAAGTAACATTACTAGTTTATCATTAATATTTATTCTTCAATTTTTCAACTAAAAAATATTACACATTAACAAGGATATCGCATAGACCATTGGTAGGTGTAAAATTTTTATCAAGCTTCAGTTAGAGGTTCAAGACCCATGGCCTTGCTGGACTGGATGGGTTGTCACCTGACATATAGTTTTTCCTTTTTTGAAACCACATTCATATAATTTCAAAAACAAATATGATGGACATACTAGAAATAAGCTTAATAACTAAATAGCCTTTTAACTAAGGTTTTCAATAAAAAATCAATACATAAATACGTCATTCGAATTTTAAATTAAACATCCTATAAATGGTAAACCTTATAACCCTTCTGAAATATGAAAATTCAAAAAACATTCAGAAATAATGTCAGGAAATCATCTTAACACTAAGCCCACAATTATCATAAAGTAGAACTTGGTTGTCACATTCCAAACATGTGAATACGCTCATCGTATATTCTCTTAAAGCATCGTAATAACCAGAATTACCACTATTCCTAATTGAAAACATGCATGTTTTATTATTCCAAAGTATATTGGATATACTCCTTAAATAAAAAAACATTTAACCCACATTAATGATAACATAAACACTTGTCACAAGTCCTTAATTATTTACAAGGTAATCAGTATCGTACAATTTACTTATTCATATCCAAAATATCATTATCCAAACAACATTATCTTAACAAAAGAATCATATTAAGGTTTATCCTCCCCTATTTAAAATGTCACATTTCCATTAAATTACATTTCTAATCAATCAGAAACATTCAACATAGGCTTGTAAATACATAGAGAAAAATATAAACTGAACTATCCATGTATATTTCACCATAATACTTGAATAAAAATAAAAAAACATTAAATATTTCACTTCATCCACAATCTATAATAAAGCTACCCCATCCTATTACTTAATACCACTTTCCTTTCACATTTCATTTATAGTCTCATCATCTTTAGTAATATAACCATCATTCGTACAACCTTTCTAGTTCTCTTCAACAGCTTTACACTTAGGACATCTATCTCCATCATGACCATTCATTATGCACTTAAATCATTTAAACTTTTATGATTTCTTAGGGATTCCAATATTCTCATTCATTTATTTATCTAAATCCTTCATTTTTCATTCGTAGTTACTTACTTTGTGTCCTTCTTTCCCATATTCAAAACATCTTCTTATTCCTCTAAGACATTCACATAAGTAATTATTTCCACATTCTTGACACAAATGAAAACTAATATTCTTTTCTCTATGGTCTCCATTCCCCAAAATCTCAAATAAATCCTTCCTTCACTTCTTTAGTGAGTCTAAGAGTTGGTTAAGGTACATGTTGTTGATCATGTTCCCTGAAAACTGATTAGGCATGATCATAGCATTCTTCACTCCAGTGACAATCCCATTTGACTACCCATCAACGAATTTCCTGTCAAATTCAACATTAACTCAGTTCCTTTTGGTTCCCTCGATTAACTAAAATATTAAATCATTGATTGAGAAACAACTATTATAGTGGCGCACCACATAATATATAAAAAACACTTATTGGATAAATAAATTATGACACCAACTTTAATTTATGACACCTTAGGTTTATTTAAGGTTATTCATTTCCAAATTATTTTAAAATCCTTCATTATAGTTCATGGAGATTTTTTGAATTCACAAAGTGTATCCCCAGAGAGTTTCAAACCATATGTGCAGTAAGGCCCATTTTTATGTACCAAGTTATGTTAAGTCAGGCACGACACACCTTGACAGAGTTCTTACTCCTAGGTATATTTGTTCTAGAGCAACATCCACTTGTATTTTTTAGATAGAGATGTATTTTAATAAAACCAGTCACTCTATCCTTTACCAAAATTACAGGATATTTTCCTATAATTTTTCTTATCCTTAGAATTATCCTTAGACATGTCTCTAAGGTTCTCACTAAGGCTTTCTCATCCAGGTTTCTAAATGTTAAATAAAGTTTTTCTCAAATACCAACTATAAAGAACCTTTATGTTTATATATTAACATTAAATGAATTTTTTGGAATACATAAATTTTTATACTAAAAAATTCGCAAAGATAGCACTAGTCTAGTGCCTTTACAAACATAGAAATGAAAAAACTGGTATAGGAGTGAGCTACATTATCTCCCACTAGGTTCATCATGAATATCACCCTTATTAGAAACATCATACCTAATACATATCTTCATAACTAGGGAATGGAACCATAAAAATAGGTGAGCTTAGATTCTCAAAAAGGATAAACATGGGAGACATGTAAGCATAAACATGAGCATAAGTGTATGAGAACGTGATCATAACATTAGAAGATCATACCCCGCATATCTTGAGATCACAAACATAAATCATGGAACAAATATTATTAGTTCATCAAACGTGAATCATAAGAAAATAAAGAAAAAAGTTATTAACACATAACATAATAATAATACATGGAATTATGGTATACACATAAGTATATAAAATTATTTCTATAGTAGTTAAGGCATTGTTTCCAAGGCCGTCTTAACAGTATGTATTCACCTCCCATGCCATATTGGTAGTAATGGTTCACTCTTATGGCCATATTATTAGAATGAGTTCACTCCCCATGCCATTTTGGTGGTTATGGTTCACTCCCATTTCCATATTAGAGTCACGGTTCACTCCCAATACCATCTTAGTCTATATCATGAGATATAAAGCTTTACCAAAAGCATTAGATGGAGATATAGGTCTCACCTATCTCATAATGAAATCATTCATTCATGTTCCATAAGATCATAAAAAATAATATCATAACCCATGAATTTAAAAGGGTATCATAAACATGTAATAATATCATAACGTTTTGAAAGGATATAGGTTTCATAATCATTTCATTGAAGCATAACCCATGAAAAGAAGAGGGTTTTATAAACATTTAACCTGTGAAAGAGAAATGGATTTCATAAATATCAGTCAATAAAACATAAATCATTTCGTGAAATAATATGAATGGAACCTTGGGATCACTTCCTAGAAAGGCATGAATAACATCAACATATGACATCATAGATGGAAAATAATTTTGAAAGATCCCATAAAACTGTTTTATGAGGAAAATATCCTTTCTTCTTTGAAAAATGATTTTTAAAATATAAAACTTTTAGAAAACCATTTAATATTAAATAAAACATTAAAATTTATAAAACAGTATGTAAAACATTTTAAAAACATGCTTCCATAAAACCATATAAAGTAATCTTGGAAAAATATTAAAACCTTTTTCCTTGAAAACATATAAAAGAATCATGAAATCATTTTGAAAACCTTTTTCCATAAAGCTTTTAAAAGAAGATTGAAAAAATTTTGAAAACCATATATTTGAAAATACATTCAATAATTCTAAATTAATCTTGAAAAATTTTAAATATACTTTTTTAAACCATAAAATGTCCTTAACACATTCCAGGTAAATTGTCAATGAATCACATCTCTTTAAGGAGGTGGTATGTCATCATATTTACACCAGATGAAAGGTATAAAGTTAGGTGTTATAAAATAATTAAATAAGTATAAATACATAATAAATATAACTTATATCATACATAAATAGTGTGTCCAATAAAATTACCAAATGTGAAAGGTGTTAAAGGAAAAATGAGTAATCACTATCTCGTGAGATGGTAGTTCACCATACACATAAATAGTATGTTTGTTACCCATTAGATGGAACTGTGTATAAGTGTAGAAAATATCATATCATAAAAACATCTCATTTTGTTAACTATATTGGTGTTTTTTTATAATCATGTAATAAGGAGAGTTGAGGGGTCTAGAATGGAAAAAAACTAAAGATCTTGAAGAAATATGTTACCTCTTCTTTGGGTAACTCCTTTTGGTTTGCAGAAAAGGTCTTCATAGGATAGATTTATTCCCAAGGGGAGGCTTCTAGTATGTGGATAGGGATGTTTAGGATCTATTTGGTTAGTTATAATTTGATCTAATGTGTCTTGATATGTGTGATAAATTTTGAGGAGAGGATGCCATTTTATTGTGGAGGAGAAGTAACACTCTTGTAAATCTTGAAAAATGGAATTCCACCAACATTTTATCCACTGAAATTGGATCCAATAATAGATAAAAATTTTAAAATTAGTATAGAGTCTAAATATGGATATAAAATATATTTTTTAAAAGTTTCTAGGTCATTTTTTCACTTAATTTTAATATTTAGTCTCTTGTTAAAATTAATTTCACTTTAATTAGTGTAATTAATTTTAATTAATTTAACAAATATTTTAGGTAATAAACAAAATTTTACTTATTATATATTATAAATTATTCTTATTCCAATTATATAATCCTTTATCAAAATTATAATCACATAATTTTGAAAAATTATTTTAAATTTAATCTCACGGACATAAGGACAATGCGGGTTTTTAAAGTAAAAATGTTTCAAAGGTTTTCTATGTTTTTATATTCAATTTCATTGTGAAATTGATTAGAATGGCCTAAATTGGATTAATTTATAAATAATTTATCGAATATTACTTTAAAAACAAATTAAAATATAATTTATCACTTTTAATAAATTAGAGGAAAAAATAGTTTTTAATTAAAATTCATTATTTTTCACTATCAATTAAAAAATAAAACATCACAAAAAATACCAAAAAAATCACCATAAGATAATTTTTATGTTTATATTTCAAATGAATGATTTAATTTACCATATAATATTTATAAAATTGGAGATAAAAATGTTCTTCATTAAAATGCGGTAAAAGTGCCTTTATAAAAATATTGTTTTTTATTAAAAATATTGTATTTGTTCTTATCTTATGCCTATAAAATATATTGGATGAATATAAAAAATATTTCTTTTAATATATTACATATATATTTCACTTATATCATCTGATAATTCTAATTAATTTAACTTATCAGAATAAAACAACATTGGGAGTAAAAAAAATTCTATATAACTATTTTCTTTATATTCAATTGGTTCTTATATTTATTTCTAATTAATTTATAACCAATGAATTCATTTTATATTTTGTGTAAAACAAATATTTTGATAAGTTAGTAAATATTATTCATAACTATTAATTTAACAGCTAGTTTGTATCTTTTTATATTAATTATTTAATAATATTTTATTGTTTGGTAAAACTCAATAATGTGTGAAATCCAAGTCACTAAAGAAAATCGTTATTGTGTGTGATGTACGCTAACATGGTATCATGTTCATTAAAATATATATAGCATATATTGAATACATTTAAAAAATTAAATATCTTAAAACATCTTGGGATATTATATTCCCTTGTGTGCTAGGTGTTGCGTGTAGTGCAAGATTAAATTAGTGTTGAATATAATGTGTTCCAAACATATGGATTTTATATAAAAAAATCTAGATTGTTTCACGAAATGAAAAAAATATACAAAAGATTTAACTTATTTGAAAAAAAATTACATAAAGTCTCTTGGGGTTACAATATCACTTACATAATTCTTATTTAACCCCAATCAAATATTCTATCTCTTAGTATTTAAAACAAATTGGATTATATTTCTTGTGATCGTCCTCAATTATCACAACACATAACCTTATATTTTAGTTCTCCACAAAAACAACTTCTTCATAGTAAATATTTGAATAGGAACACAAGGAATAAACAATTTATGATGTGGATTTATCTATTTTGGTGTGAATCCCTCTCATAATATTTTCTTCATCACACACAATGATGTGGTCTTATCCATACAGGGAAACTACTTCACAAATTATAGAACCATATATGACTATGATTGTTTTTTCTGTTAAAAACACAAAAAATAATTCCTTATTCATTAACTAAAACTTCTATCTTGGATCATGTCTTCAATAGAATCATAATGATACTTATGAATTGAATAATTTCCCAACATTATCAAAGCTTAATAATTTATGAATATTTCATTTTCAAAATCTCGGTTTTTTGACCAAAATATTGACCCTTATGAACCAAAAATGACTCTTCTAAAATCACATATATGGCCCTTAAATAGACTGTGTGGGCCTTTTATTTTTCCAAATTTCTCTATTCCTTTAGATTTACTCAAGAATTTTAAAGAAAATGACTCATACAAATACAGTGTATAGATTCAAACATTTTTAAATTTTAGTTCATTAAGTCCCCAATTACCTTTATGAAACACAGGTTATCCCCAAAACTATGTGAGATTTTTAGATCTTCTCACTTGTGATTACCCTTATATTTCACAATGATCTCATTTATTTTCTATATTCTCATATAAATGATGAATCTTATAAAATGTACATGATGAACCTTATGAAACTCAAATGAATCTTATGACATTCTAGGAGAATCTTAAAAATATTTGAAGACTCTTTTGATTTTACATGATAAACCTTATGATTCTATGGTATCATCTTGAACTTTTCTAAAATTTATTAGATTCTTCAAACTAACCTATGAAATCAAGGAAAGAATCTTAAATTTTCATGCTTTTACAATTTTTTCAGAGTTATCCAATAGTGTTTCTTTCATAATGACTCATACAAATTCATAGAATGACTCTTTTATTCTAGTAATTTTCCAAAATTCATCATGCACATTCAATTAAATGTTTAAAACTCATCTCCCTTAGAAACAAATAAAATAAAATAACTTCACATCACTTTGTAATTCCTTTAAATCAACTCCTAAATAATTCCAAATCTAGTGCCAGAAATAAATACCCCTTAAATTATTCAAATAGTATTCACCATTCTTGACAAAATTTAAATCCACAAACATCATCCAAGTATGTTTCTATAGGTTACATAATTCTACGAACTTGATAACAAAAAGTATTTAAATTCATTAGAGTATAAAACATCCTTCTTATGACACCAATTTCATTAAGCTCCATTATAATGAAATAATATTCAACATTATGAATACTCTGTGGAACTCAACACATTTTCAAATTATTAAAGTTTTCTTAAACAAATTTTATACCTGAACTACTAAATAATATTACTCAAATTCATTAAATCCTATCAAGTAGATTCTTTACATAAGATATTAATGAGATTTATCTTTCTTTTATGATGTATTCTGATATATAATAAGAACAAAGTCTTCATAAAATATTGGGAGCAGAATAAGAACTTCTTCAACCATATCCATGGGAATGGATCACAATAATATCTAGTGGAAAAAATTCATCTATTATATTAATAATGATAGTTTATTATTTACTTTCTACAATATAATGTTATAATATATTCTTCAATCTACCCAACTCAATGCATATAGATATACTATCTTGGGAATCTCTTTCCCATCAAAAATATTAAAACCATCAAACAACTTACAAGAAGTGCAGGTTAATATGTATTTACATCACAAAAAAATTATTCTTCCTAGAGAATTAATAAAAAACACCAATTGGGTCCAATAATATTTCCCTTGGCCTAGTGGGATACTGCAGAATATTTATCTTAGAATTACACCAAATTATATTTCCTACTAATACCCTTACTAGAAATGGGTATTCATTCATTTGGAAGGTGAAATGTTATTAATATTTTAAGGATTTGAAGTAGTTTTTGACCAATTATTTAATGTTATGGTTGGATGAGGAGGGGGAGTAAGAGGTGAAATTTGATGCATCTAGTTTTGTTCTATGTTGTTTGTTGATGAAAAGTTTATATGTGATTTTTTATGGATCTATGAAAATGAGTCCAAATGAGTAGAACTACATAATCATGATTTAAATCTTGTGGTGAATGTTTTTTCCCTGAATATATAAAGACATTATCTTCTCATTTAGTGATTTATGGTCTTTATTGATAACAACAAATTAAAGTAGTTTTTTTCAAAGAGGGACATCAGTTTGAGGAAAAGACTGTGGTTGGAGTTCCTATAAGATGATTATTTATAGATTGTCTATACTTTATGGAAGGGAAATGTTTTATTTTGTGCCCATATCATGAAATTACTTGATAAGATATCAGAGGAGGTATTTTAGCAGTTAGTGTATTTATGGTTTGACTATGTGAAGAAAGGATATGTTTCTTACCTTTAGTTGATAATGTGGACCCATAAAATTGTTCATTGGGTGAAGGATGCTCAGGTTGGAAATATCGATTTTTTGGTTCTATAAGACTTTATTTTCTATATAGATTCACCTAAATGATTCTCCAAATGTGGGGATCATGTAATCCTTTTTAAAGGATGAAAATAGTTCTTGAATCAATGAATGAGGAGGTACTGATAGAGTTTCCCACCTACCCATTGGAATTACATCTTGGAATGATAAAGATATACCAGGACATTAAGTGTCTATTTTGGAGTTCAGGTATTAAGAAGAGTTTTGATGAGTTCATTTTATAGTTCCTCACACTTAAGTAGGTAAAATCCAAGAACCAGGTACCCATAATTCTAAGATAACTCTTTGGGGTTCTTGACCTAAAGTGGTAGAATATCTTGATGGAATTTGTGACTGGAATTCCGTAATCAACTAAGGGTAATGATAATTTCTAGGTGATTATTTACAGGTTGACCCATTTGGCTCCCTTACTTCCAATTGAAGTGTAGATTTTGGTGAATATTTTGGGACGTGTATGCACTAATGATATTGTAAAAATTCATGGAGTTACCTATATGATAGTCTCCAACCAGGATTCTCATTTCATATATTATTTATAGAGATGTTTTTAGGAGTATTTATGAACCCAACTATGTCTGAGTATGACCTTATATCCAAAAATAGATGATTAGATTGGGAGGACCATCCATATTCTTAATTTTATGCTTCAATATTGGGTGTTATATTTTATCAGTAGTCGATTTAAAAACATACCCTTGGTAGAGTATGCATACAAAAACAAATATCACTCTTAGATTGGTATGAAACCTTTTGAGACCATGTATAGGAGACATTTAAGGTCACCACTCAGTTGGATAAATATTATTGGGTAATCTCTTTTAGTGCCTGAGCTATTATGGTTCATGAGAGAGAAGGTTAAAATGGTATATTAAAGTCTGAGGTAGGAATAGATTCACAAAAAGTACTATGTGGTCGGAATGCGTAGACCCCTAGTGTTTGATTATCGAGACCATCTACTCTTAAAGGTCTCACCTTGGTGTGGTTTGAGGTGGTCAGAATAGGGTATAAAACAATCTATGAGGTCCATTAGACCATTCTATATTTTTAGAACAGTTGGAGAGGATACATATCACAAATCATTACCCCCAAAGATGGATTGAGTTCACAAAATTTTCCATATCTCACAACTGAGGAAGTATGTGCATGATTTATTTCATATTATTGGAAGGAGTGAGCTGGATGTTATGGATGATATTACCAGATTTCTAAAGATATGTTAATGACTAATTAGGGTAATGTGAACAAAAAAATCCCTAAAAACCAATAACATCGTTCTTTGAAACCAAAACAAAGTGTAGTATAATTAAAGAATATTATATACCTTACACTGATGATCTATCACATCTATCTTCATTAATATGAGTTTGATGAAAATAAAAATGAGTAATTAAAATGAAATCCTTCATCCATAGTGTATCCATGGATTTAAAGAATCACCTGTCATAAGGGATAGACTCTCTTATCTACCATTATATGCTCGTATCTCACTGAGTAATGGGAGAAGGAGGAAGATGACTTGTGTAAAGGAGGATAATCATTATGAGGAACTCACAAAAAGAAAGTAACACATTCCCATAAACCATCACAAGGGGTTTAGCCTCTTTATATATTCCTTGGTAAACTATCAAACCAACCTTGAATTTACCAATGTTCTACATAATGTGTGATTATATGGTTATGACAGTTTGAAAATAATTGTCCATGCACTTAACTCTTGTGTTCATTCATTCTCCATGTATTATTGATATATTTGAAAATAATATTTCTTAAAGATTTGGATATCATATTTTATGATAGTTATTTTCATATAGTGTGATAGGAATATGAAGAATGATTTTATTTAAGATGGTGATTATATCGTATTGGGAAATATGGGTTTTCTTGAAGGTTCTCCAATGCAGTCGTATTTTATGGTAGGGTAATATCATATGATGGATACATGGAATATCATATTATATTATATAACATAGTAAAAAATGATGAATATTGAATGTTTTGAGGATTATCAACACTACCTTGATGCATTAATCTAATCTAATGTTATGAATTTAATGTATTAAGTATCTTACACATCATTTATCTTTAAAACAGGGGAGGTTTAATTGAAATTACTTATATGGGATGCAACAGACACCATTACACATATGTTTTGGAACTATTAAAGTAATATAATAACATATATACATGGATCAAAAGGCATCCCCCTTACCTATATTAGGGAGACCAATCCCTTTGGTAGTATTTTTTGATCCTCCTTATGATACTCCTAGATAAAACCTTTCTTCCCTAAACCTTTTCCTTTTTCCCTTCTCTGTCATCAATTTACTAGAATAATGTGAATGAATTAGAATATCACACCCAATTATTCTTGCTTGATTTGATGATTCCAATAGATATACCTCAAATTGAAGAATCATTTGTTAATTCTTTTAGTGATCAATATCAAACACAGAAATTGCAGTATCATTCGATGGACATTGGTATGCATATTCATGATTTTAGTTTCTCCTTCCATCCATTTCAAAAACATGGATATTATGTTCAATATTTTTTACAATATTTATGGTTATATTAATTGTTAATTTATGATTAGATACTTATCGGTGGTATCAGATCCATCCAATGAATTTATAATCAATAAAACATTTGAGAAATGAGGAAGTTCTATATCATAATGCATATTATATTGATAGTCATATAATATAATATCTATCTTATTCTTCTAAAACCATGAGAATTTAAGGTATATTTATTTTAAATAAATATAATATCTTTGATAGCTTTCGGTACCAGCACCCCTGATATTTTAGGAGGAGAACATTATGTTAGATGTCAAGCAACACCGAGCTTAAATGACCCCTAAAATATATATTATTTAAATATGATCGTTATAACCTATTTTTTGACTTGGTAAGTATGAATAGGATTAACCAAATTATAAAATATTAATATATATAAAGTCTTTAAGCTAGGAAAATTTATTCATAATAATCACTCAATTTTTAGTAAAGTAAATTTATTCTTCAAAAAATACATTTTCATCAAAAATGATTTTTACTTCTCTTTGTGAATAGATAATTTTATTAATTTTTATATACATAGAAAATATAATTGATAAAAAGAATAAAATTTGATAATTAATCATATAAAAAATTTTGAGTTAAATTTAGATAATTTTTGGAAAAAGATGATTTTTCGGTGAATAGTGAATAATACTGATATTTCAAATAATGTTATTTATTTTCATTAAATGAAGTAATTTAAAAGTTCTGGTATGATTTGAATTTTAATTAAAATTAACACAAGAATTATTTATTAATATTTAATATAATTAATTACATTTTATCCATCTGTATACCATATTTGGATATAAGTTTATTTTTAGGTTTAAAATAAATGTTTCTGAAAACTGTTGTAAAATACATATTGTACCTCCACTTTAATCAATAAAAATAAATAATAATATGAAAATATTTAAATTAAATTTATAGAATAAATATATTAGTTTACTAATTTAAATCCATATAATGGTTATCAATAATCATATAGTTGATGTAAGATCTTCTTATGCCTGAAAAATGCACTTCCTGAAAACTGTTTTTTACATGATTCATGTGTTTATTTTTAAATTAAATTATTCCAATTCTATGTATATAATTTCATAAAATGGATTAAATATTTGGAAACAGTATAATTAGTATTATATAATAATTTAAACTTAATTTTTGTTCATAATGGTTAATATAGATGGTAAAATTTATTTACAAAGAGTATGGTTAAAACGGGGATTTGTGCATTATATGCGCTTATAATAAAATTAATTTTACACACACATCATATTTTTATTTGATATATTAGATTTAATATTAAGAATAATTGGGTCCAAGTCATCTCATAATTTTCAATTCATTTTATGTTTACAGGGTTAATTATCTAAGTTAAAAAACCAGTTACCTTGTTGAAAACTAAAATGGTAAAGTAATATCATAGGATAAGGGAAGAACATGTTTATTTTTATGTGTTGGTGATCTGTGAAGACTTTAAATTACCTCCACTCAATTATATTTCAATTTTTTAATCCCTTGTTCTAGAGTGAATTCCATTTATTAAATTATTTTGGTATTTTCAAAAATAAAACTCCTCCTGAGTTATAAAAGGGCATTCCCTACCATCACTTATCCACAGATATAAATCTATTTGGATCAAAAAACCCATGAAAATATATCTCACAAACATAATTATCTGCATTATATACATTTTTTCCGACCTAAAATACAGATACTATGGTCTTTAAAGGAATATTCAAAGGGGTTTCTCTAAGAGAAGGTAGTTGTCTTAACAAAGCTCTTTCTTTTTAAGTCTTCTTTTATGAAGTTCAATTATGTCTTAAAACTTCCAACAAAATAACACCAGTATCTAAACTATAATTAGATATTATTATATTAATGGAATTACTATTCACATCTCTTCTTCCATCAAATGAGAAATATAATCATTGATTGTGTGTATAATTACTGCCCTGGGAGCCGATTTAATTCATTTTCAATAACAACATTTATAGGATGGATATAATATTATATTTAACAAATTTATATTATATTTATGAAATTATTATAATTATATAATTATTATATCATATATAGATTCTTACATTCCATTCTGTTGGGGATATTATAACACCGCTCGTGTGCTCGGAGGAATACCACCATGTGAGGTGATGTGATTTGTTTATCGCTTAAATTTTAAATGAAAGGTAGTAAGGATAAGTTTAATGAACATATGTCAAATTTTTTACCTCAAAATACTTCAATAAATATAATATCATATCAAACTTCTTACCTTTTAGTCTTTTTTGAAACAAAAATGTCGCTTGTATGTATGTGGGCATTAACACCTCCATGAAGTGATATGAAATTATTTTCATTTTATTTTTATGTGGATGGTGATAAGGATGTATTTTATAAATATAAATGATATAAATAACTTAATAATGATTCTATAAATCTGAATTAATATTTTTTTTCTTTGATTCCATCCGTCGAGCGAATGGAAACAACGTTCAAGCGTACGTATGGCAAACTGTCTCCATGAACAGTGTAATGAAATTTCTATATTTCACTATTTTGGATTACTCTAAATACATATATACTGAATATATACTATATTTATTTCATTGTTTAACTTCTATATATTATTTAATAATGATCAAATTAAAATTTTGAAAAATACCAAATCAAAACATACATGAAAAAAATGTTGTTATTACCAGAAATGTAATTTTATCAAGGATTTATTAATAAACGGATCATAAAATCTCATAAGTAAATCATATATGAAATGATATATAAAATTATTGTTCTTGAAAATATATATAATAAAACTGTATTTATTATAAATGGGGTTCGAATGGATATTAAAGAATTTGAACCAAAGGTAAGGGTTTCTTGTCTCAGTTTTAATTCCTTGAGAAATATTCCTTATTAACAAATAAGTTCTTTTGTGTGGTTTATATAATAACCCTTTGATATGTTAACTATTGAATCCCTTTATATTAAATGTATTTAAATTTTTATTTGAATTTATTTATTTCATGGGAATTATGATTCAGAAGTTATCAAAGTGGTAAAGGTTTATGTTGTAATCTCATTATTTATTGAGGTTCTTCATCACTATGTTTTTAATTATTAAATATTATTATATATATTTCAATAAAATCATAAATTTTATTCTCCTATGGTTATTTATGAATAATACATGTTATCCTATCATTTTCCTCTCTTTAAGAACAAAAGAAACCAAAAGAGTGTTTTTAAATTCTACAATGGATTTATTAAAGGAATTTTTACCCACAATTACATCAATAGTATTTAATTAATAGAAAAAAAGATAATAAAGTGTATAGGGGTATAAGGTGTTCTGAAGTGATGTAGTCCAAGTTCATCCCCTCTTACATGATTCTCCCCCTCAAGACCGAAGAAAATTTTACTAGGAAAACTGGAGACACTGGGTTCTTTAGCAGATATGCAAGCTAGGTGGTATGAAACCTTGTTTCCCTCTATCTAGGTATGGAGAAAACAAATATTATTATTGATAATACCTTATCATTTATTGATAATGTAATAAATGGAAAATGGAATTTTTCTAACTCCATTTATGGAATTATGTAGGAAAATATTGTGGATTTTCCACCCCAGTTACCCTGATATTCCTCTAGTAGAATTGGTTTTAACCTATGAGAATATCCTTCTCATCGGCATAGATGGAGAAACCATCACCATAATATGTTGTAAATTCTAGAATAACAGTACATCTGGAGTTTTGGAAGACCCCCCCCCCCCCCCACATGTCGCCGTAATTTTAGGAGTCATCTGTGTCTAATTTGATCTAGGAGAGGGGCAGAGACCATTGAACATAATGGCCTTGGAGGTCTGTGCGAATATTGTTCTTTAGATATCCTAATACTTGAAATGGATTGAGAGTGGAAGAAGAATTTTGGTTAATCAAGAGTAAAACCATATCAATGATAATTTTTCCTGTTCTAGAAATAATAGATTTCCCCGTTGTATGACCAGCCTCATAGCGGGTCAAATTTCATAGTTTCCAGAGGCACTAGCAGCTTACATACAGAACCGTAACTAATGCCATTTTTCTAGGTCCTTCAACTCCCACACCATAGAACCAAAATTTGAGTAAGGGGACTCCAATGGAACTTCAGGAGGATAAGGCATTGAAGTCACCAAATATTCTCCAAATTCTTTTCTCCCATTCTCCTTCAAAAATTAGGTGGTTAAAACTCTCCTCCCAGTAGGTTTTGCAGCATACACACCTTGAGGAAAGGAAAATTACCATTATTTTAATGATATCGTTGGTAGGAATGGAATGGTTTCTAATTATTCATACAATGAATTTATTTTTAGTGGGGATCATATTACACCACAGAGACTCATTCCAACTATCAATATTATTTAATTTGGTTGTCTCCCATTGAAAATATTTCATGAAGAAGGTCCCAGTAGAGGAGGCTGTAAAAATTCATTTGTCTAGTTTAGAGTTCATTTTAATGATATCAGGAGTGTCAAGTTTGTCTTTATTTAGGATAGCCTTGGTAAATGACAGAAACATTTTATCTTTCCTAAAAGAATTGTTAGGATCTATACATTCTGGGAAACCAAGAGACGAGCCTTTTTAATTATACTTCCAAAAAATGAATGTCACATTTCCCCACAATATAGTGAGTAAGTAATTACAGGGATGGGGTGAGTGAAATTATCCATGACAATAAGGAAAGAGATATTCCATTGGATACCTCTGAATCCCCCCTACACTTAGAATCCATTTCCTTGTCGTAGAGACTGTGCTCTTAAAGAACCTCCCACGCCATCATAGCATGTATTCTATGGGGAGTGTAGGATAGATTTCTCACTTTGATTCATCCTTCTTGGATTGGCCTTTCCATCTTGGATTAGGAGACCCAATTTCATTTTCCTCCCAAGGGGGGATCCCAAACGAAGCTATCCATGACCCTGTCAATGGAATTGATGACACCCATTAGAACCTTGATAGTGGAAAGAGAAATAATTGGGGTTCCCTAAAGAACACAATTGACTAATTAAATCCTTAGTCCTAATGATAGGTAATGGTATTTACAATTCATAACTCATCCTATGATCTTTATAACAATGTGATCAAAATGGAAGATCCACACTTTACAGGTAAAAATGGGGGCACCCAAGTACTCCATGGGGAACTTTCCTATCTGAATTCCCGGACTGTTACACATGGATGTAGCTCCATTATTTGGGAATCTGTTAGATAAGACTATTTTTCTTTTCTCCTAGTTGAAATTAATCCAATCCAACAACTGTACTCATCAAGAACAAAGTTGATACCACAAACTGATCTCTTACTACCATTCATGAAATTTATTCTTTGATCTATGAACATGATGTGGGAGATATAATTGTGGTTCAGTTTGATATGATAAGGTTTAATATCTCCCCTAATCATGCTCCTGTTGATAAGGCGACTAAAGATATCATGTTCATGGAGAAAGATGCTCAGTGTTATTTGATAACCTTGTCTCAACCCATAGGTAGTCTAGAAAAAGACATGGGTTTTACCCATAAAGGTTATAGAAACTAGGAGGAACTACAGCACCTGAAAAATAAACCAGAGGCCCAAGAAGAGAAACCCATACCTATTAACACTTAGTTAATGAAGCTCTATTCACCCATATAATAGGTTTTATTCATATTAAGTTTATGATCCATGTTTGAGCCATGATCCTTGATATTGATGTCATTAACCAGCTTGTGATCTAGTGTTATGGCCCCTTGAATAGTCTGTCCTTTAACAAAACCATTCTACTCCTCAGACACCCATTGAGGGAGGTGAATGGGTAATCTTTTGTTGAGAATGTTCTCTAAGATTTTATATGGAAAGTTTCACATGTTACCGAGCCTATAGTAATGAATAGAAGAGGGGTCCTCAATTTTGGGAATAAGGAATGAGGTATTGGAACATGCAACTTGTGGGACACGTCCATGAAAGAATTCTTGAATAGCTATAACCATGGAATCCTTCACCACATTCCAAGACTCCGTATAGAACAAACCTAGGAAACTATTCGGCCCCAGGGCACTCTCCGGGTCGAGACCCATCATGGCCTAATAGATATCCTTCTCAAATTCTACAACTTGCACTACCTCTCTATCCAATCTTGAGATATTATTTGGAGTTACCTCAAGAAATGTAGTGGATCCCCTTGGATAGAATTTAGGAATTTGTGGATTAGTACCTGCAATGAGATTCTTAAAATAGAATTGGGCCATGTCACCTAAAAAATATAGATCATCCGAATATGATCCATCCTCCATCATAATATTGGGTTTAATAAATCCATGTTTCTCTCTGGTGAATGCATGAAAATAGGCTGTATTTTTCACCCTTCACGAATCTATTTCATCCTTGAGCTCTTTTGTGCCACTTTTTCTTAACAAGAGACCATTTATGTCATTTTTTTTATTATTTCTAGTGAGATCCTCAAAAAAAGATGCATTCAAATCCATCTCAAGTCATATTTAAAGCTGATAAATCTATTTCATGAGTGATTTCATACCCTGGGAGGTGGGAGTCCTCTCGATCCCATGCCTGAAGAGTTTTTTTGAGGCATCTAAGTTTTCTATGAAAACTAATACAAGGACCTACTTGAACAAGTTTTCTCCATTAATTATTCACTACATGTTGGTATCTAGGGATGCACGTCCATTGGTGGGAGATTTCAAAGAAATCATAGGGATCTTCCCTCGGTGTCAGAGAAACAAGTAGGGAGAGTAGTCCAAAATACCACACACTGAGTGGGTAACTATAGTATTGGGGTAAGAAGAAATGGCATAAGAATTTTATAGGCATCTGTTGAGCCGAATCCAGGATCTTCAAATCCCTCTTTGGATATTGTACCACGTGTAATGATCACCAAAATAACCCATATTCATAATCCCATTTCCATCTATAAAGTAAGAGAAATCCATGCTAGCATTACGAGGAAAGAACCCTTTAACTTTCTTCTCATCAGGGTCAACAAAGACATTGAAGTCATGTAACACCCTAATATTTTATAGTACCTTATCTCTTTAAATTAATGTAATTGATTATATTGCATGCCACACTGACTTGTCTTTCATTATATGCAATATTGAGTTTCTTCAAACCAACACATTAGTATTATAAATATTTAAACAATATATTTTTCAATTAAATATTATAATATGAATAGTAGAAAATAAATTTTAATTATTATTTATAAATTTTTAACATAAATAAAACACGTTTATAATGGAATTTATATGTTTTGTAAAAATAGTTATATATTTAGAAAAAATATTTTCATAAGAGAACTACTTTTTATGTCCTTTTGTGAACAATAACAAAATTAATTTTAGACACTACTAAAAATTAAATTTGGTAAAATAGACTTAATTTTTGAATTCATAATATCAAAATTATCTTAGTGTGAATTTTTGGTATTTTTCTGAAAACCATCAATTTTTGATGAATTGTGAAAAACAATGCGTTATTGTTTAAACCCAAATTTTTATTTAAATAATTGTTTTTAATTAAAAATTTTACTTAAAGTCAAATAGATAAATAATACATATATTATCCCAATGTAAGTCATTTGAGTCATTTTATAATAGAATTAGATAGAAAAGTTCATTGAACTTTTTTTACCCACCTTTTAAACACATTTTCCCACCTTCTTAGCACATTTTCATATTTGCCTAAAATGTAATTTTACCACTTTTTTGAATTGAATTTACAAAATCCAATAGACATGGTTTTCATCATTAAGTAAAATTTTATTCAATAGGACAAAAATTGATTTTACCGAATAGTAACTTTTGAATTTTATTTACCACGGTTAAAAGTAAATAGGGTTATTAAAGGTAAAAATAATATTATAATAATATAAAATTACACAAAAACATGTCCTAGTTCTATTGGATACGTTTTTTACAACCAAAATAAACCTTATGAAAAAAAATATGATCCTTTTTTGATCCACTTGGGTAAGATTAGTACATTTATTATATTTTTTTAAAGAAGAGTTAAAAGTGTCAAATTTAAATTTTAATAACTAAACCATATTTAATATAGGGATATAATTAAGATATATTTGACTATAAATATTCACTATAAATATAAAAATATTTCCTACATCAAGGTATTTTATTTATAATTTATAGACATTAAGTAATTAAATTTATTTTTAAAATAATGATGATGCAGTAATTACCTTATTAATGAAAGATTAAAATAAATGATATTATAAATATTAAAATAAATGTAAATTAAAGATTTTTATACCATCCACGAATTTTATAGGTTAATATGACATATTAGGGTTGATTAAATTTATTGTTTTCAAATTAATCGTGTTTTTATGACTTTAACAAAAACCAATTACTAAATTGTGTCAAAATTGACATAAATTAGTTTTTAAAACAAATACTATTTTATTAAATTATATAATAGTCCATAAAATATAAGATTCAGAAAAATGACTCAGAAAATTTTACATATTTCATTAATCAACCACTTTAGGTTATCTTGGAATTTTATATAAACTATATTAACCATGTAGTATAAAACTACAAGAAGACACGGTAAAAGTTAAACTATTTAACAAAGGGTCAAATATTAAAGATAAGGTAAATATAGTGACCTCAAAATTTCTAAAACCTCCTGGTTCAGAGGTTTTTGACCCATACTCATATTATCCTTGAAAAGAATCAATATTTAGCTATTAGAAATAGAAAATAATTTTATAATAAATTAATATTTCAAGCTTTTCCTAAAGTTCCACTCACGTCTCTAATAAAAGGGAACCTCCCTTTCTTTTATTTAACACCTCCAATGCCATTTGGATTGGCTAAACCCAATACAAATATCCTTCAAAATACCCAAAGTTCAACATAGATTCCTTAATTTGAGAATGAATCCAACCTAATGATCCCTTTTGTGCAATTCAAAAGGAGACAACTGAAGAAGAGGTAATCGTCTTATCCCTTCTTTCAAAGTTATTTTATTATTCTACTTCCTCTTTGTCTATTTTTTCCATACCAAATTAATAAATACCGAATCATAAATATATTTTGACGTTTAATATAATCTTTTTAAAATTATATTTATCATTTTATCTATCTTATGGATAATAATATCACCATGTGTACGTAGGTACGGCTTACCATCTCCACACTTTGGTGTAATTTGTTATTCCACATTAATTTATTTGGATGGGTATAATGATGGGTATAGAAGAAATAAATAATTAATTTAAAATTATTACAATTATTTATAATTAAAATACCATCTATTTCCATATCATTTAATCATTAGAGGAATGATATCGTCGCTTGTGCGTATGTACGACCTACCGTCTCCATGACGTGATGAGATTCATTCTCCACTTTAACCATCAAAGAATTGTTATAAAAATATATATTATTCACAATTATGAAATATATGACATAATAAGTATATTTTTATAATATATTAGTGTAATGAAATATATTTCATTCACTTATTACCATTCAATATGATAAGAAAACAGAAACAGCATTCATGCGTATGTACGGTCTACCGTCTCCATGATTGTGGTATTCTATTTTATATATCTATATATTATATAATTTATATAATGAGTATATATCATATAAAAATCATATTATATATTCTATAAGTAATTTAATCATTATATCTAAGTAATATGATCAAGAATAACAAGCCAAAACACATACGACAAAGAAAGCAATTATTACGAGAAATGTTGCAATAACTTGGAATAATTAATAAATGAGTAATAAAAAGTCATAAAATAATGATATATGATATCATAAATATTATTATGATTCTTATATAAGTTAAGAATATGTTTAAAAACATTATACAGTAGTTTCATACACTTATGGAGAGTATCGGACCTAAGGTAAGGGTTAATTCCTCAATCTCATTATTATTAGAGATTGTTTATGTGTAAGTATTTACAGGGAAATATTTATCATCCATGTCCATGTTTCATAAAAATGATTTAAAAAGGAATATTTTAAGGTTTTATAGAAGGAAATAGTTAACTCGATCATCATTTTACATGTTTTAAAGTTTTATTATTCTAAATATTCTTAATTAATGTCCATGTTTTTAAAAGGTTTTTAAAGATTTATTTGTATGGACATGATTTTTTTAAAATGTTAATTTTTTTCAATTTTTGAAAACTGGTATGGGAAACATAGATTCCCAAATCACTTTTAAATAAATTATTTTATAAATTGTGATACTTTTAAATGATTTCATGAAAAAGGGATATTTCTCTCAAAGAGTTTTACTGGTTATTTTCAACAATTTCCACATCCTTTATTAGATATTATTTTGGATTGAGGTTGATTTATTATAAAAAAATATTCCATAATATATTGATTGAGTTATGATATGTTTAACTATGGATGGGCTATTTTTTTAAATCATTCATGTTTTATGGGTAACGTATTGGATTTTATATTCTAGTTTTAATATGAATGTTTATGTTATGTTTCACCCTTTTCAAATGAGGAATGAATTAGACTTAGTAAGTGATGGGTGTGGCCTGTTATAGCCCCTCGATGCATCGGTAGGTCACATAAGACAAACTATTTTCTTAGCACAAGGTCTTAACATAATATTTTTGAATGTTCTTGGTACAAGTCCATGACGTAGTGGTTATTATTCCCAACATTATGTATTCATTCGATATAAAATTAGTTATTACTTGTTAATATTTAACAAGTATAATATCCTTGAGATTTTTTATATGGTAATGTTTTATTTATTTATTTCATATTATGTTTACGTTTATTCCAAAAAAGATTTTGTTTTTATTATAGAACTTACCTTAAAATTTTATAATTTCCTCTAAATGATTTACCCTTACTGAGCATCTGAGCTTATTCCATTCTTATGTTTTACTTTCCAAAGATTCCAAGTAGAATATTATAATTTATATGCAGGGTTAAGCTAGGGGAATAATGGAAATATCAAATTATAGTTTATGATGTTTTTTATGTCAGAAAGTTTAATGTAATGTTCATCTATTTAATCTATTTACCAAGACTGCTAAACTGATCGTTCCTTTAGAATATTATTCCTTGTAATCATGATAGTTTATAAAAATATTTCACCAACTCTAGGATTCTAGGTACGGTGTGTTACAAGTCCCAACCCACAATCCCAGGAGAGTCTCCTAGATCAAAGTATTTAAATCCCTTCTATAAGGCTTCTAGTTTTCTAACATCACAACATCCATAGATGTAATAGAAAATCATCTTATTATTTTTTATAGACACCATTATCATGATAAACTTATCATTATCTTGAATCATTTCCATTCATGTGTTGTTTTTATAGTAAATAAAAATGTGTTGGTTTATGGGATCGGCATGTATGGATGTCTACATTCTAATTAAATGAGTTAACACTCTAGTTTTGGAAGATAAATGTTTAGGCTCAAGGATACTGATAATATATTATTTTTTACTCTTTTTATTTGAGTAAATAAAGTCTCAATTAACCTGATATTCTATTACATGGGCATTCTAGATGAAGATATCAATCATTAATTAAGGTACCCTATGCATTTAGGCCCAGTCAGAGAGGTCTCTTTCTGATTTGAGGAGGAGTTATCCTGATTAAAGCTGGATCTAGATATTGTACACATCTTGACCTGATTGGGTGGGAGAAGTAATGTTGGGGGGTTGAGTAGGATTGTCTTCTAATTTTCACCCCTCCAACCCCAATAGGTAGGGTGTAAGAAGAAAAACCAATCCCTTCTAATATTGGATCTATAATTGGGGAAACTTTTTCAATCCGAAGGAGATTGGAATCGTCTATTAGGGGAAGGATCCTCTTCAGACCTAAAGTTTGGGGGGATTATGGAGGAGATATCTAGCCATCAGAGACAAGAAAAAATATTGAGAAGACTTATGGATACATAAGGACCTCCCTACATTCCTATTGAAGAGAGATCCCAATCCTAACTATAGATAAGGGGGAAGCCTGCTTGAAGAATTACTCTGAGAATAGATAATGTATTAATAAGGGATTCTGAATGAGAAAAGTATGGACAAAAGCCAGTAGGTCTCTAAAGAGGGTAGGTACATCCAAGAATCTCTCTACGACACACTTCTCAAGGTTTCTCTGAGATGGGATTCTAGAAAACTCTATACAAAAGGAAAAGGAGAGATAGGGCCCTTTTTCTTATTGGGGACTAGATCCATACATAGAGAAAATTCCATATCTCCCAGGAGGAAGAATAGGTACTAATTTAGGCACTGATAAATCAAAATGAAAAGGAGAGGTTGTGACAAGAGTGTATGAACCTCTTTGCTCCGGCTACTGAACATAGCAATAAGGGAGATGGTATACTCAAGGGAGTAGTAAGAAATCACTAGAGACCACCTAAAAATCCTAATCTCAATCTCCTAGGTGATACTTTATGCAAATTTACAAGGAATGTCCTTGTAGATTACAGAAGGAGTAACACCTGGGAATCGAGGGATAAAAGACATCTTAATTATTGATAAAAGAGTCCTATAATCAGAGATATATTCGGTTTAGAAAAGGCACAGCGACATCTGTGTCCAAACAAATATTAGAAACTTTAGTTTCAAAAGAGATGGAGGTGTGGCCATATGCAAAAATAAAACCTCCAAAGGAATCACCAATCGCTTTAAGGAATGTTGCATTCTGTAAAGGCAGATGAATCCCTAGAAAGTTGGTCAAAATTGGTGCATTGGATCTGCCTTGCCTTTATGAATCTCTGTCGACCAATGAGAAAGGTTGAAGTACCATTTCCCCTAAGATTTAGGATCTTTTCACCAATCTTGTTTAAGCTTGATTCCAAATCGAAAATGATACAGAAATATTTGTGATGGATCGACGACATACGGGCTAAATAATCTAGGGCCTATGACCCCCATAATGTTCAAGAAAGCTTGGAGTGGTGGTTTAGCAGAACCAATCTACCCTCAAGAGACCACCTGAGGTAGGGAGAATCATCATCAAAGGCCAAACAGGGGATCTCCAAAACTGGGCAAAGATCATCCTGCATCACCACCGGAGGGTCTGATGAAATCTTTATAAAACATGGGGTTGAGGGAATCTGGGTAGAATGATAAAGGATATAATTAAAATATACTCTTGGATAGAGATCTCTAGAATTGACCATTGGATCTAACAAAAATGATAGAGGATCTAAGAATGACGGTGAGGAACTAAGTCAAAGATAATTGGATAATAGAGAACCACTTGGGGATGCAAGGCGTCTGTGGAATAAATGGTTGAATGACTTTGAACAAGGCACTTTTTAACATTTTTATAATTTTTTGAAATGAATTTTTTTTAAAAATCATATAAAGTACGGAATTACCCATCATTGTGTCCAATTATCACTTTGATGCTTCCTTTCCAGGTTTAAAATTACATTTTTAAAGAATTTTTTTTAATATTTTAGAAATTTTCAGTTTTTGAATGTGATTTTCAAACAAAAAAAATATTTTCCTCAATAATATTTAAATTCAATTTTTGAGGTATTTTTTATTAATCAATGACAAAAACCCTCATTTTACTTATTCACCATTGGTAATATGTTCTAATAATACCATCCTTATTGTTGTTTTACATGTTTTATGATAAATTTGACTGGGGATGTTCAATTTTTATACCATTATACATATTACTCTAGATGGTTTATGATTATATTTATTGATTGGGGAAGGTAATAATATTTCATATGATATTATTAAAATATGAATGTTTATGTTGATTATATATCACCTATTTCATATGAGGAATTCATTAGACTTAGTAAGTGATAGGTGGGTCCTGATATAACCTCTCAATGCATCGGTTAGTCTCATGAGACAAACTATATTGGGTATTTGCTGAGGCCTTTCCCATTTATATATTTTTCTTGGAAAATATCCTTGATTGTGTTTTAAATTTCAAGGAACAAGTACTCCATGGTATGTTTCTGATGTTCGACATTTTGCATTCCCTCATTAGGAAATTAGTCATTGATGTTCCATGTGATTATTCATTTAGTTAGAAAATTCATGGCTATATTTCCAGATCAGGTGATTATTTATATGGAATTTTTTGGTCATCATTTATTCCTTAAATGTTATTCTTAATTAGTTTATTGAATTGAATTTTTTTTAGTTATTTATCTTACCATATTAAAAATTCCTTATTTATTCATGAAATATTATGTTGTACTCATATCCTTATTGAGAATTAGAGCTCACCCATTTCTTCTGTTTCCTTTCCCCCAAGATTCCAGGAAGTGTTTCATGGATGATATGTAGGGATATGACAAAGGGGATAATGGTGTACTAAAATAAAATACTTTGTTTCATTTTATGTTTCTGAATTGTAATATGAGATTTAAGTATATATGTATTTTTTCAAAACTACTAAACTATTTTTACCTTCAAAAAGTGATTCCTTATATCTATTTCCTATGTAATAATTTATCCAAAAAGTCTAGGCTACTAAGGTTAAGTTATTTATAGTTGGTATCAGATAAATTTTACAACAAACCATATGAATTAGATTAATGAAAACATAGATTCAGGAACATAACCCTATGATATGAATTTTAAAAAGTATAGATGAACAACCTAAAGTTTTGTTAAGGAATATATATTACGGTTTTACCTAGATTAAATATTTTATGGATGATATAAGTGGATGTGTTTCTAGAACAGTTATACTTAAGGTAATAGATATGAAAATAATATATTGGGGTTTTTCTCCATAACCACCTGGTGCACGATAATGGACCTTACTGAGCTCCTATTTTAACATTCCAAGGGGTTATGCTTAGGATAATTCACATTTTCCTTATAAAAAGTTATAAAGGATTTGAATATATTATTATAATGAATGACCAAGGTAAAAACTAAGGTGTATTAGATTTAAATTTAGGTTTCATGATTTTGATATCCTCTAATTGATTATATGGTTTTCCTACTAAGATTACTGTTTCTCACACTATACTTTTTTGCTTCATTTAACGGATGGAACTGGGAGTAATGATGTTGAAGCTAAATGTGATGGGAGTTTATAAATAATTCGGATAGTTTTCGGAACATTTATGAGACACAACTCATTGGATTATTGTATACTTTAGTGAAAAAAGTTATTTAAGGGTGAACACCTTTACATTTTGTTGACATACTTTTGAAGGTAACCTTTAGGATTTATCTAATATTTGATGTTGATATAATTATGTGTTATTAATATTTGTTAATTTTATATGTATTATATTACTAATGTTTTTAATAATGTAAAATGCACATGTCAGGTGAGAACCTATTGCATCTGGTAAGGTCGTGGGGCTTGAACCTGCAACCAAAAGGCGATAATGGTTTAACACCAACCAATGCCTATGTGAAGTACTGGTTGGAATGAAATTACTTTTACTTAAATGATTTAATGGTTAAATATAAATTTTATTTTTGGAAAAAAATTATACGATCAAATCTTTTTTATCTTGAGAAAATTAATGATATTTCAGGAGGCATTTTATTTGGTTGGGGCATATATGGCCATTAGGTTTAACATAAAGGATTATTTTGGAAGAATGAAATTAAATATTTTAGGATGTAAGTTAAAGTTATGGGATCACCTTTTAGCTGAAAACCCCTTTAATATTGGTATTATTGTGGATAATTGGGATGTAGGGTAATTTATTTAGGATACAATCTAACTTAAACCTATGGAGTAAATTTTGAAGTAAAATACATTATTTCTCTATATAATAGTTTATACATTTTTTTATATCTTAACTTATTGTAACAATTTTAGTTTCTATAAATATTTAAATACATGTATCATATATTTTTCTTATTTTATAGATATCATGATCCATTAAATGTTAATTTTAGTGCTTCAAACATGAAAAAAAAATCATTCTAAATACTCATCATTTGTTGCAACATATGAGATGCTAGTGGGAATTGAAGGATGAAATTATTCTTGTAAAGTAATTATATCTTATAATTTTATTAGTATAGAGGGTAAAATAATGCCTCATTATTGTGAAAATTATCTTAAAACAACAAATTCATTCATTTTCAATAAATTTATGGTTTATTCTCTCTTATAAAAAAGTATAACTTTATCTCCAAAATGGATCTTCTTTCCAAATCCATATTTTAAATTCCCCCTTATTCTATCCTACTTGGAATCCAAGTTATGTGTTACTATAGATTACCTTTACACTTCATTTTATTTATTTTCAAGATAAAGTTTTTTAAAACCTTTTTATGATGTGGGTTGATTTCCAACAGCAAGTTCAAATTGTGAGGACGTAGTTTATTGAATTTGGAGAGAATGTAACACCCTGATATTTTAAATTATATTTATTATAAATAAATTATATCTCTTTTATATCTTGTATTAAATTAAACCTATAGATATTAAAATAATAACTTAATGTTAGATAGAATATACGACATGCAACATCAAGCTTAAACGACCCTTAAATATATATATTATTTAAATACGAACATTATAACCAAGACTTTGAATTGGTGAGTACGAATAGGATTAAAAAAATTAAAAAATATAAATATATAGAGTCCCTAATCAATAATAATTTTATTATAAGAGTCACTTATTTTATAGTAAAGTCAATTAATTCTATAAAAAATATGTTTTCATCCAAAACGATTTTTACTACACACTATGATAAAATAATATAATTAATTTTTTAAAATATTAGAAATTTTTTTTTTTAAATTAAATTCATTTCATAAATCATCATATCAAAATTATCTTAGGTTAAAATTTTCATACTTTTCTGAAAATTTGGATTTTTCAGTGAATAGTGAAAATACCAATATTTCCAATACTGTAATTTCTTTTGATTAAATTAAGTAATTTTAAAGTACCATTATGAATTTAATTTGATTTAAAAGTAAAAAAATATTTTTTTAGTGATATTTAATATAATAAATTACATTTTAATCTTATTTATGCCATATTTTGATATAAGTTTATTTTTAGGATAAATGCATATGTTTATGAAAACTGTTTCTAAATTCCTAATATTCCTCTATTCCCATTAAAAAAATAACAAAAAATAAGGAAAGGTTTAAATGAAATTTAAATATTATTTATCTTAATATATAAATGGAAATCCATATAAATATTATCACTATTCATATATTTAATGTACAATCATCTTATGCTTCAAAATTGCATTTCTTCAAAACCTGTTTTTAGACAAGATTTTATGGATTTTTTTTAAATTACATTATAGAACTTTTATGAATTTAATTTAATAAAATGGATTCCATATTTATAAAAATATAATTCATATTATATAATATTTTTATTTTTATTTTTTTCATATTGATTAGTAAAGAAATTAAAATTTATTTATCATAATTAGGGTTAAAATAGGGATTCGCACGTTACATGCACTGGTAATAAAATTTATTTTCCATATACATAATATTTGTATTTGATAAATTTGTTTTAATATTAACAATATTTTGACCCAAATTATCTACAAATTCTCATTAAATTTTGGCCTTAATGTATTAATAACCTATGTTAAAAAACTAGTTATCATGGTGAACACCAATTCGGTCAAAGTAAACTTCGATCATAAAGGAAGAACTTGTTTAAAATGTATATTTTTTAGTTTTAGATATGATAATAGAAATAAAAATCCCTCAAATCTATTATTTTACTATTTTTGAGCCACTTGGGGTGAGATTGACTTCCCATTATTGAATAGTTTTGGGTATTTAAAAAAATGTCACTCCTCAATTATAAAAGGGAACTCCCTTCCCTCACTTATTCACACCGATAAATCCATTTATCTAAACCAAAACCATCTAAAATTTTGGACCCATTATCATTATCCACGTTTTAAAGGTTCTGTACATCCCAAAATTCCAACCCTCAGGTTCTTAATGGGAGACCCAAATGAGGTTTCTCTAAGATAAGGTAATCGTCCTTACAAAGATCTTTCTATTTATTTATTATTCTATAAACTTAAATTATGTTTTAAAAATTAAAATATAATTAAAATGTATCTTACATATACTAATATGTTATTATTTTAATTTATTGATCTATATCCATCTTTTATTCCATCAAATGGGAAATGAAATCATCGATAGTGTGTACAGTAGCCTACCGCTTTGTTAACCGAGGTAATTTGTTTTTCATCACCACATTTAAAGGATGGATATAATGACGTATTTATAATATTAATAATATATTTAAGGCATTATTATACTACAGGTATAATTATATAATATATACCTTTTTACTTTCCATTTTATGGAGGGATACGATAATAGTGCTTGTGTGTACTGTGGACTATTGCCTTGCGAAGCGTTCTTATTTGTTTTTTACATATCCTTTACATGGAAGGTTGTAAGAATAAAGTTAAAGAAAAAATGTTACATTTTTTACATCAACATAAATTTATTAATATAATATCACATATAACTTCTTACCTTCCAATCCATTGGAAAACAATAATGTCGCTTGTGCATATGTGTGGATCATCGCCTCCACATAGTGATAAGAAATGTTTTTCATTTTATTTTTAGATTTATTGTAAAAATAATTTATTTTATTAATATAAAATCTATATTTACAATAATTATTATTCTGTAAAATTTAATTAATATTTATTTTAATTTCATTTCATCGGTCTAGAAAATTGAAATAGCATTCAAGCATGTGTGAGCCATACCATCTCCATGATCTGTGTATTGAATTTTCTATATTTAACATTCATAGATTACTCTAAACATATATATAATGTATATATATGATATTTCTATCATTTTTTACATTTTTGAGATGATATAACTATGATTAAAGTCATAGTATTGAAAATACCAATTCAAAACATATATGAAAAACAAATATATTAATACCCTAAAAATGATTTTAACAAAGAACTATTAATAAACGGGTCATAAAATGTCATAAGTAAATTACATATGGTATTACATATCAATGTATGGTTTTGTAAAAAGTTTATAATAAACATTTATTTGTTATACATTATTTTCACATGTATACAAAGGAAGTCGAACCTGGGGTAGGGGTTTCTCATCTCACTTTTACTTTTGTGATAATTATTCCATATTCACCATTTAGTTATTTTGTGTGGTGTATATAATTTCCTTGTGATATTTTATATCATTAATCTTTTTATATTAATGGTATTTAAAGTTTCATTTGAATTTATTTCTTTTATGGGGCTTATGGTTCAAAATTTACAAAGGTGGTAAAGGTTAATGTTACAATATCATTCTTTATCGGGGTAATTAATGATTAAGTGTTTGATGATGAAATATTATGATCTATATATCATGAAACTCATTAATTATCTTATAATATATTTAATTTTCAATAACACACGTTTTCCTCTCATTTTTCATTCTATAAGAACAAAAGAGACCAAACGATTTTTTTAAGAAAACAGACATTAGTTCTTTCTTCAATCTAAAAACATTTTTCTTGAATATTCATGTTTTCCAAAAATGTTTTAATATTATAAAGAAACATTTGATATATTTTTACCAATAATTGAGTTTTTAAAAAAAATGAAAGGAATATTATTATCATTTTTTGAATGAGGCACTTTTTAACCTTTTTATAGTAGTGTAAAAGGAATGTTTTTTAACTTATACGATGTGTATGGAATTTCCCGCCATCATTACCACTCATTACATTGAATCTTCCTTTAAAATTTTACAAGTATTTTTTAAATAAATTTTTTTTATTAACATTCTATAAATTCTTTATTTTTGAAATTGATTTTATAAGTCAAATGCATATTTTTTCAATAATTTTTTAATGGGGTTTTTATGGTATTTCAATTCATCAAAAACAAAAAACCTCATTTTACATTTTCTCCATTAGTAATACATTGTAATAATAAAACCCTTATTATTTCATTATATAGTTTATGATCATTTTTACTAGGGATATTCTATTTTGATAGCATTTCCATATTAATCTAGATGGTTTATGATTATGTTTATTGAATGAGGAAAGTGTTAACATTTTGTATTCTAGTTTTTCAATATGAAAGTATATATAGAAAATGTTTCACCCATTTAAAGTGAATAATTAATTGGACTTAGTATGTGATGGGAGGTCCCTTTTTTAGCCCCAAAAGGCATTGGTTGGTCTCATTAGGAAAACTGGATTGGATTTTTGTCGAGGCCTTACCCATTTATATAGTTGTCTTAGAACATGGCCTCGATAGTATTTCAGATATATTTGCACAAGGCATCAACAATATGTTTTAGATCTCTAACAATATGCATTCCCAAATTATGATATTAGTTATTTATATTCCACATGATTATTTGATTTTTTATAATATCCAAGTTTATTTTTCAGTTTCATGTGATTATTTATATTGCATTATTGGATCATTATTTATTCATGTCATATTATGCTCAATTAGTTGGTTGAATGGAATCTGATTCAGTTATTTTCCTTTTCATTTTTATTATGCCTAATTTATACCAGATAGCTTTAGATGTATGCATTCCCTTACTGAGCATTAGAGCTCACCCCTTTTTATGTTTCCATTACCTGGGCTTCTAGGAAGTTTTTTATGATTGATATTAAAATATGTGATAAAGGTAATAAAGATTTACTCAATGAAAAAAAAATTATTATATTTTATGTTCTCAATTATAATATGATATTCAAGTATGTATCTAGTTTTCTAAAACTACTATACTATTCAATAATTTGTGATGTGATTCCCTGTATCTAGTGCCAATGTAATAAAGTGACTACCAACTCTCAGATACAAGGTTAGGGGTCCTTAAACGTTTTCCCCATGGAAACATATCTTATGATATTTGGATATCATAATATGTGATTCAAGGAAAATATTTAGATTTTTAAATATCATATCAATTTTATATTACCATTCTGTCAGGGTTATTAAAAATGATATATTTAAGAAATATGTTTTATTTTTTTTATTCATATATTGAATTTTATTAATTATAAATTATTTATAAGTAATGGAAAAATATAGTTATGAATAATTAATAATTTATAAAATATTTAATTTAATTAATGAATTATTAAATGTTTATAATTAATTAATTAAATGTTTTAAAATATTTATTAGTAAATATACTCTAAATATTAAGTTTTAATTTAAAATATATATATTTTTAATATTATACGTCATATCATATATTTTAAATATAAAGTGTTTATATGAAAATTATTAGAGAAATTTATAAAGAGTTTATAAATAATAAATTAAATAAAAATATATAGTTTTTATATTTAGAAAATTATGAATTGTTCATAATGATTAATTTTAAATGTTCAAATTCCAAAGGTGCCTTTTTTTGAAATTATATGAACCGTATAAAAATATATTTGATAAATTATATAATAAATGGTTTAAATCATATAAATATGTGATGTTTATATTATGTAAAATCTTTACATAGTTGGAAATTCAAAATTAAAATGTTTTGGTTTCATGAAATATCATATATTAAAATAAAATTTAATATAGTGCATAATAATAAGGAGTTAATATTGTAAATAATAATAATCTATTTGTATTTATCTTATTATGGAATATCCATAATGAATTATAAAATATTAATTATTATTTATTTATGAAATATTCAAAAACATTGTCTCGTGTTTAAATTTTTTAATTGACCATATACTTAATATTCCCCTATAATACAAAAATGTGATTGATATATTATAAATAATTGTCTATGATTTAGTTTATGAAATAAACTACTTATTTTATATTTTCATAATATGCTACACAAAACAACATAAGATTTAGTTTTCATCCACCTTAACCTAGGATTGTTATTAAATATATAATCTTGTATTTAGTTATCGAATATAATCTATACATATTAGTTTTTAGAATTATCTTTAATTTTATTCTACCTTGATAAAAGTATCCTAGAGTATATGGAATTTGGCTCAGACTTCCCACTGTCCAAGAGGTTTATGCCTTATTCTAGAGAGGTGTGGGTGGGATATCTATGGCTTAAATCTTACTCTTTTGAAGATTTTAAATCTCATTTAATTCTAAACCTTTACATGAAGATTTCATATACATTATGCAAGATATCCATTTATAAATATATGAATATGTTTCGATTATATTTTTGTGTGAGTAACACAAACTTGTGGGTTGTGTAAAGACTAATTGTGAGATTTACTTCAAAGAAACACTTGTTAATACTTAGATCATTCTATATAGATGGCCCTAATCATTGGGTTCCTATAGTTTATCTTGTGTTAGGAAATATAAGTGACAAAGTGAAACTAACGATTTAGTTCCATGATATTAACATTAAATTTGGGTTGCACTTATCTAATAAACACTAAACATTAGGATACTAAAGGAATCGAGTTGAGTGAATACATAAAATAAATTTTGATTGAGATATCCACTCAAATACCCAAGAATCAAATATTATTTGATTGGAAATAGTTTTCTACCAAATATATCCATTAATTACTTAAATTATACCCAATGTAAGTCTTGTTTAAGTATTTATATTGGCTCACTAAATATATATGATGTATGTCATCATCATTTTTTATGGGTTTACTTTTAATAAAATTCATCATTAAAATAATATACCACAGGATAATCTTATGATAAAAACTTCATATTGTAGATAATGTAATCACTATCATCAAACATAAATTTGAGAACTATTTTTGGAAAAGAAAAAATAAATTATATTAATTTCTTAAACTGATACAGGAACATGAAAATAGTACTCATGTAAGAGGAAAAAATATATGTGTTATAGGAACTCATTTATAAGAAATAAAAAGGTGAATCCATTCAATAAATAAAATTTGATAACTATGGTAAGAATCGAAATTATTCACCAAAACTTTCTACACTCATTCTTTTGACAATAGAGGTTAAGTTAAAAAGGTATCAAGAAATAATATATGATTATAATATGACAGACAACACGAAAGGGATATACCAATAACAATATATAAATTGAAGTTATAAACTAATAAAGGCTCTTTTTAAAAATAAAATAGAGGAATGATCATTAGTCTCAATTAAGGTGCTCAATGTTACGAACTAGCCTGGGTACCCTGGTAACATTATAAATGAGCCAACCTTGACATAGCCTGAAGGTCATTCCCAGTACCCATAGATTTTTTATCAGTACCTAGCATCATAAAAAATGAAACTGGGAATGATTTTCCCATAAGAATTACATAAAAAATACAAATACAAAAATATGCATAAAAAGGAAACTCCAACAGTAGAAGTGTGCCATAATTCAAATAGGTATAACAACTCAGAGTGCATAAACTGATTACCATAAAATAGGAAAAACGACCCCTAATCCTCCAAGTAAGATACTCACCAAGTCCATGGATCAATAGTTAAAACCACCTCAAAGTGGTGCTTTACCCCTGTGTGAACTTGGAAGGGGATAATCTACAACACCCGAAGGCACAGGTAGGGTGTGACCTAAAAACCCAATAGGGCCTCACCAAGGATTCTATAATAGATTCATATATAAAATGAACCAAATACATTTCTTTCAATTTAAAATAAATAGGTTTGGAATTTAAAAAATCATAATTAAAACAATTCATACTTTATAACTAAAAATATAGAAAAACATTCGAAATTCATGAATCACATTTCAAAACGATGGAAATACATTTAAGAAAATGATTTAATATTCAAGTTATGTAATATTTCTAAAAAAATGTAAAATTTTAAAAAATGGATTAAATAAACACTTTTACATAAAACAGTTTATATGAATCAAAAAGAATAAAAAATATTTTACAATAATATAATATATTCATTTGAAATACAAAAAAGAAAGAAACATGGTCATATGACAAACAAGGTATGATAGTTCTCGGCTAAAAGGAACCCACACACTCTTAAAGAGACATAGTAATATGTACAGACATCCCTTTTATATCACGTCAAAGAATAATCCTCACAATCGCCTAAAGTATGCAACGTGTTCCCTGATTGTTTTAGAACCCTGTTGAATCATAGATTGCATTCCAATTAACACACTAATTTTCTAAGGATTTTATTTTCTACAATAAAAAATCAACAATGTTAAATTTACTTTAAGATAACTTAAATAAAATTCATCTCATTCTCTATTTCAATTACATCAATTTTACATTTAAAAACCATAATGGGTTTTTAATGAAAAAAACATTCATTTTTACCAAAATAAAACCCTAAGTTTTCTATCAGAATAATTTTTAATACATTTTCACAAATACAAATTTGAAACAAATTCACCATTAAATTTTACAATCCAATTTAGCAATTAAATTCGATAATTTAATTATCAAAAAATTCCATCAATTTCATTACAAAACCCCAATTCAATAGAATTGGGGTTTTCACAATTTTCCACGATATCCATTTTCATAATTAAATTCAACAATTTAATTGAAATAATTTCCATAAAATACACAATTTAAATTTCACCAATTTCCATAACCACACCTCAATTCAATAGAATTGGGGGTTTTTGAATTTCATGCCGAAAACACATTTTTAAAACACAAATTCAATGGAATTGTGGTTTTTACAAAAAAACAATTGAAATCAATTTTATCAAAACCAATAAATTTAATTTAAATCACACAATTAAAATTAAATAATTAAATTTTGGTTTAATATAAATCAAGCATCATGACAGAACCACCTACCTCGGGATCAATGGATCCCGAATCACCAAACCCTAACCAACAGTCGTCAAAAATGAATGAAGATTATGTAATTTGGTAAAAAGTATGAAACCTATAATTAAGATCAAAAAATAGAGGGTATTATATCCTAAAAGAATCATGTGAATCCATGGAACATTGTGGAGGAGAAGAGAGATTGCAGGAGAATGAGATCAGGGAGAGGAAACTAATTTAGAGAAGACTGAATGACATTCTTTTAGCATTGAATCACTTCTAATATGGATCTAAGGGGAAAAGAACTTCTCTTGGGAGCTCCAAGGATGGGATAAAACAATCATGGGACGTTCTATTCTATAGAGAACTTAAAATGGGGTTCAAGAATTTTTAATCAAAATTTGGATTAATTAAACACTTGTATGCACAGTTTCCTAGGTAGAGATTATTGGTTTGAAAGACTGTGTGGACTAACCATGTACCTTATTTAAATGGGACACACAGTTTCTCTTAATAGGGTGCTTATATTGAGAAATCGTTCACCAACCATGCAAAGGTACACTGCCTTGGGTTTTATGGTTTTCTTTAAGAGGGCGCATAGTATGGGATCATCGTGCACAAACTGTGCACTAGCCCAGAAAATTCCAAGGTTCTCAAAATTTCACCTGAAATGACCCCCAAAAGAAACCCAACTAAATTATGATAAAAAATAGGGGTTTAGGAATACCTGAAACAAAAACAAGATGTTACAACCTCCCCAATACATAAGTTTTTTCCCCAAAATCTTATGAAGAAGCTTCCATTCTCAAAAAGATGAGTCCATTACTCTCTCATCAGAGCCTCCCTCTCCCACAACTCATGATTTTCATAAAAGGTCATCTATATCACACAAACAAAATCTATCTTAATCCCAAAAAGTACATCGTTTTATGAATCAAATATTCTAACTCTATATTCAGTCACAGATGAATCAGGCTTGACATCGAGATCACCCTTGCTCAGAACACAAGATTGGTCAGATATATACTTTCTTAGCTGACATACATGGAAGTTGATATATGTAGACATCTACTTTGGTGGAAGTGATAACTGATAAGAAATTTTCCTCACCCATTCAACAAACTCAAAAGGTCCCAAAAAACGATCATGTTTCACTTACCTCCAAAGTTATTGATGACCCAACGAAGATAAAAATTTCAAAAAAACCTAGTCACCAACTAAAAATTCCAAATTTTTATGGTGAAGATCATCTTAAAACAAATACTTTAATTGTGCCATCAACATTTTAAAATGAATCAACTGGGCCCTCACTATCGTCTCTTGGACTAAGCTTGGTCCAACCATGGAATGTTCACCTGTCTATGACTGACATAATGGAGATCTAAAAGGCATCAAAATGAGCCATTCGTATCATGGACTGGAAACTATTTTTATAAGAAAACTCAACCAATCCCAAGTAATCATCCCAATCCCCTCCTATGTTAGGAACACAAGTTTTAATCTTATCCTGAAGAATATGTACATCTCTTTCTTTCTATCCATATGAATGCAGATGGTACATCATACTCAAACATATGGGAGATCCTAGAGCCTCATAAAGTCTTATCCAAAAGAAAAAAGTGAATGGAGGATCCCTATTAGAAATGATAGAATATTTAACTATATGAAAAAAAACTCCTTCATAGTGAGATTTCCCAACTCCGAAACTTTTTTTGTATCATGAATTGACAAAAAGTGAACTGATTTTTCTAGTTGATCGATCACAATGCATATCGCATTTTTCTTTCACTAGGTATCTAGAAACCCAACCACAAATTCCATACAGATATCATCCCACTTATAAGTAAGAATTGGATTTGGCTGAAGAAAACTCAAAGGCTTCTATTTCTTGTCCATAACATGTTAGGATGAATAAAAATGAAAGAGAAAATGATAAATGCCTTATCTCAAAACTATCCAACAAAATTATCATCTCATGTCATAAAATATCTTTATGCTTTCTGGTTGCACTTCCCACTAGGTGTTATAGAAATCCCCAATCATATCTTTCCTTACCACTAACAACATAACAAAGTGATTTTGATAACATAGTATGCCATCTTTAGAGAACAGCCACTCAATCATAGTCTCCCCACCATAAATAGTATCTCTAATGTTATGGAACTCATCATCAATATTTTTTCCTGAATAATCAATTTGAGAAGAGTGGAAGTCAACTGAACACTTTCCAATGAAACCTCGGCCCTTTATTCCCATACTCTAATATGAAATTGTGAAAAGAGAGCTATCAAGTTCCAATCTTCTATTTATTCTTTTACTACTTGGGTAAGAAGTTTCCTACTCAAAGAATCTCCAACAACATTCCATTTCCTTGGGGTATAAGTGATGTCTAAATCAAAAGAATGCAGGTATTCCACCTAATTCCTCTATAGAAGATTTAAATCATTTTGAGAGAAGATAAAACTCAAGCTATTATGGTCAAAATACACTGTAAACCATTATGCATAAAGATAATTTCACCAACTCTTAAGTTCATGCATCATAACTACATGTTCAAGTTCATGGGATAGATAATTATTCTTGTGTTGCCTACACAGATGAGATGCATAAGAAATGACATGATTTCATTCTATAAGAACACATCCCAAACCTAAACCTGATGCATCACAAAAGACCACAAAGACTTTCCTAGCCTCTAGAAGAATCAGCACCTATATAGTAGTCAAAAAAAGTTTCATCTACACAAAATAACTCTGGGATTTTCATTCCAAAAAAAAATCAATCCATTACAAGTTATAGAATTCATCAAAGAAGCCAAATTTTATATGTCCTTTACAAACTAAAAATAATACCCTTCTACATCTAATAATCTATGAATCCCAAAAACATTCCATGGTTATTTTCATTTCATAACACACTTCACCTTTTCAGGATCAACTAAAATTCCATATGCTAACACCACATTTCCCAAGAACCTCACTTCCTGAATCCAAATATCACATTTCAAAAGATTTGATAAAATCTGGTGATTTCTCAAAAATTTCATTACTATTCTATAATGATGCCCATAATCCTCCTTCAACTTAGAGTAAATGAGGATGTCATTCAGAAATAATACTAAAAATGTATCAGGAAACTCATTGAAAGTCCTATTCATTAAATCCATGAAAACTATAGGGGAATTGGTTAGACCCAAGGGCATGAAAAGGTACTCATAGCGGTCATACCTTCTCTGGAAGGTATTTTTCTGAATGTCATATTCTTTTATCCTTAACTGATAGTAACCATATCCAAGGTCAATATTTGAGAACCAGTTATCCCCTTTCAACTGATCAAACATATCATCAATCTATGGTAAATAATATTTTTTCATTATCATGACTTGATTAAGTTTCTGATAATCAACACAAAGGTGAAGTGAACCATCATCCCTCTTTTCATAGGGAATCGGCACTGCCCATTGTGACACACGTGGGTGTATAAAACCATTATCTAAAAGATCATCCAACTAAGCCTTAAACTCTTTCATTTTAGCTCGTTCCATGTAGTAAGAGTGAATATAAACTGGTTGAGAACTAAGAACTAAGTCAATATAATAATATACCTTCCTTACTAGTAGAGAACTGGATAATTTATAAGGAAACACATCACGAAACTTTATGGGAACTTGACGAATATCACCACTCAAATATTCCTGCTCCAGATCAAAATAAAACACCGATATCACTTTCCCAAACTCTAGATAAGAAGGTACAACTCTTCTCGACGTTAGGTCCCATTATATGTGAAATATATAGAAGATACCATCAGGTGTAGTAAAGGATACCCATTGAAGATAACAGTAAATCTGGCCTTTATTAGCAATGATCCAATCAATCCCAAAAATGACATCAAGCAGTTTCATGTCCAGAACCAGAAAACTCCAAGCAAGTATAACATCTGATAGAGAGAAAATAAAAGTTGGACTATGGAGAACCAACTCTCTCTTCGCACTAAGGTTAGTAGTAATATCCATCACCTGATAAAAAATATCAGCAGGAAGATTTAGAATATTAACAATATATGGATGAAATTAACGAGTGAGATGCATCAATATCAAACAAAGCAGTCAATAATGATGAATATATAGTAATCTTACTTCTCATTGTTATTTGTCCCATACATTCTTCCTCTGAAGACTCTTCCATAGTGTGAAGAATAATTGTTCTGGATGCATGTGGTGGGAACCATTATTCATGTGAAACATCTGATTACGCCTCACTTTTAGGAGGATTTGATGATCTCATTCCACTACACATAGTGGAATAGATCTGGAAGAATTTTTAAAGGTGACCTGAGTGTATATAATAACTGAAAGCCTTGGGTGGTTTAGTGACAACCCTTTTAGAATTCCCAAGCTTTCTAAACTGGTAAAAAATCAACACGCCTCTTCTAGGCACTAAAAGATGTTTATAGTGACCCTATGGTCGATAACCACCACAAGAACCATCACACTTATTCTTTCCTTTAAAATAACTCACACTATCAATGGGAGAGAATGAAACTCCCAATAACCTTGACTTTACATCCAATTCCATTTTGACCATTAGCACTCTATCTAAAACCTCAGCAAAAGAAGGAATATTCAATAAGAAAACCTGAGAATGAATATCCTATTGAAGTCCCAACTCAAACCTTTGAGACTTCATCTTCTCACTTGATAATATCATAGGTGTGAAATGCACAGGGTCAGAAAAATATTTTCATACTCTATCATGGACCTATTATGTTGTTCAGGTATGAAAAGCTTTATATTCTTGGCCAACAACATCGAATCTGGATATAACTGGTCAATGAAAATAACTGTAATGTTTTTTCTCTCTAAGACCTCATGTTTCTTCTTCATTACCACTTTTTTTACCATATCCCACTCAGTCCTACCAGCCTAATGGTGGCACACTTCACATTGATTTTTTTTGTGTTTCTGAGAACCCAAAAAACACTCCATCCTACTCAATCATTCCTCATCCTCATGAGGATCATTTGATTGTTTGAATGGTAGAGCCTCTAGCGAAGGAACTCTTGAGAATAAAATCTGATAACATACCTCTGAAGTTCCAGAGCTACAAAATGAATGGGAAATGGAGGTGGTACATATCCCATATCTTGGACATCAATCACAATCACCTCTATGAGAATCAAAACCACAATAAGATTTGCTCACTGTAGTTCAGCAATTGGTTCCTCTTGGATCCAATGTACACATATTCTCATAATAATGATGATACAAAACTTTAGCATATATGAAATAATACATTATATGACACTAAAATAGATCATTAAGGGAAAATTAATCCCAACAAATAGACAAACAAGAATTAGATTTCAATATATCTCAATCAAAGTAGGGAAAATACTATAACTAGTCTAAAAGAGGTATTTCCATAACCACATCTGGTGATTTAAGTTTCATTATAGTGATATCTGGTAAGTATCTCAATCAAAACAACCTCGTATGTCCTGAAAATATTTCACAACTGCAAACAGATTTCATGGAAAGATACAAAACCTTCCCCTTTGATACCACTTTTTCATGAACCATCTCAGGTACTGTAGTAACCAGATAAATTATTTGGCCCTAACATAGCCCGAAGGTAATTCCCTAACCCCGTGTTTTAGAAATTAGAATCTAGAATCACACAAAATGTATATGGGAATGATTCTACCGCATGAATTATGAAAACAAGATTAAAAAATCAGAATATATACAAAGAAAATTCCACTGGGAGAAGTGTACCAAAATTAAAATAGGTATAACAACCAAGTGTACTGCAACCAAGTACCAAAAAATTGGAAAACCTTCCCAATTAGAAATGGATGCAACTCACCAAGTCCACAGATCAACAATAAGAACCACCTAAAAGTGGTACCTTACCTCTGATCGAACTTAGAAGGATATAATATACAAACACCAAAGCAAAAGGTAGGGCATGAGTTTAAAATACCATTAGGGTCTCACCAAGGATTCTTTAAAAGATACCAAAATTAAATTAACTAAATAAAGTACTTTCAATTTTAAATTTATAGGTTTGGCATTTCAAAATCATAATTAAAACAATTCATGATTTCTAATTTAAATGATATAAATACATTAGTAATTTTTTCCTCAAATTTCAAAATGGTGGAAATACATTTAATAAATAGATTTACTTTTCAAGGGATGAAATATTTCTAAAAATGGAACTTTTCATAGATGGATCAAATAAAAAATTTATATAAAACTGTTTATATAAATCTTAATTAAAGTAAAATAGTTTAAAAAAAGTAATATATTCAATTTAAATATTAAGGGTGTCACCTACGAGTATATTATCATCTTCTCTTAATGGAGAATAGGGTTTCCTATGTATCCTCACTTCCCATTCCCCCTCTGTCCTGAATCGATCTCGATTCGGATTCCCCTGGATCTCCTCAGCCTGATGTGGCTTTCTTGGCTTCCTCTAGATCGTCTCGTCATGATGCTGCATGGTCGGATTTTTCTGGATTGTATCGATGTGATGTGGCTTGGAAATAGTGTGACGCAATGGGGTTTCATCAATTTGTAGTGGTGTCATTGTATTTGGTGAATACTTGTCTTGGTATAACACCGTATTCATCTGAGTTTGGAGTGTTGGTGACATAGAGCCAGTGTGTGGCTCAGATCAGTAGGAATTGCTCCATGCGGTTGAGGGATCTGGCATAGGATTGATCTGGATCATCTAGGTGTTACCTCTAGTGTCTTTTCGGTGAGGGAGTCAAAGTATCTAGAGGGTCCTAGAGAGTGGAGTTCAAGGTCTCGAGAGTTTTTGTGAAGATTTTACAGGTTTGAAGGTTTGGTGATGTTCTTATTTGGTTTGGTTACTTGTGATTTTTTTGATCTTCTTGTTGTTCTAGATTATCTAGGCTGGATTGGGGGTTGTTTTGCCACTGGTGTGGCTCTGGTCTTCTAGTGTTGGTTCTGGCTTCTAGGATATGGGAAATCTTGGTGATGGTTTGAATGGTTTGACATTATGGGTGAGTTTTGTTGTGTTTTTATATGGTTTAATTTGTTGGAATAGAGATGCAACTAGACATGACCTCATGGATTAGGCCTCAGAGGAGGTTCCAGAGCTCGTTGTTCATAATTGCAGTTCTTTACAGATTTGGATGTTTGAGTGGGTATGGCTCAATCTATCGTATCGTGCTTGTGGTTTGACACGGGATGCTTGCTTGTTGTTCATCCATGTAACGATGGAGGTATTTACCATGATTTTATGTTGGGGAGGGGTTCTCCATGTTGTTTATTTGGTTTGTCTCTCTTGACCTTTGGTTACTGATTTATTTTAAGTCTATGATGTCTATTTGGGTTCTCCCCTTTCTTCCCTTCAAAGGGGGATTTCTTATAATAATTAAAAATTGAAGGCCTTCGGGCCGTTAGATGGATATTCATTTTAAATACAAACAAGAGAGAAAAATGGACATATTCCTAAGAAGGTATGATAGTTATATGCTAAAAGGACTCCACACACTCTCAATTTGACATTGAAATATGTACATACATCCCTTTGAGTTCGGGTCAAAGAGGGCTCATCATCATAGCCAACGGGATGTGATGTGATGCATGATTGTTTTAGAACATTATAGAATCATAGAGTGTCATATAATTATCACACTAACTACATAAGGCTTTCATGATCTCTAGTAAAAAATCAATAATGGGAATTTTACTTTAATAATTCTAAAAATACAATTCATCCCATTATCTATAACAAATATTCCAATTTTTCATTTAAAAACCATAACGTATTTTTAATAAAAAAACATGCCTTTGAACCAAGACAAAAACCCTATGGTTTCTATCAAGACCATTTTTTAATCTGTTTTCACAAATAGGGATTCGATACCAATTCACTGCTTAATTTCGAAATCCAAATTCACAATTAAATTCCTCAATTTATTTCTCAAACAAATTCCATTTATTACATAAAAAATTCCAACTTAATGGAATTGGGGATTTCATACTTTTCCATGAAATCTATTTTCACAATTAAATTCAAAAATTTAATAAAATTAATTTCTATAAAATCAACAAATTAAATTTCACCAATTTTTATAAACACACCCCAATCCTATGGAATTAGGGGTTTCCTAAATTCATGTCAAAAAATTTGTTTTTAAAACCCCAATTCAATGGAAATGGGTTTTTTCCAAAAAAAAACAATTAAAATCCATTTTATCCAAAGCAAGAAATTCCATTTAATTCCAAAATTTTAAAAGGTTAAAATAAATTGTAAATAATTATATAACAACCTACCTCAGGATCAATGGATCTCGAATCACAAAACCCTAATCTAGATTTATCAATGAATAATGAAGATCACTTAATTCAAGAAACAAGGATCAAACCAAGGTTTAAGATCCTCAAATAGAAGGTATTAATTCTACAAAGTAATATGGGAATCCATGGAACCCTAGGATGTAGAAGAGTGATCACAGGAGAATGAGATCGGGGTGAGGAAACTAACCAAGAGAAGCTCAATTGGCATTCCTCTAGCTCCGGATCGCTTCCAGGAGGGATCTGAGGGGCCAAGAATAGCTCTTAGGAGCTTTAAGTAAGATATAAATCGACCATGGGTATTTATAGTTCATTTAGGACTTGAATGGGGAATTTTTAATTTTTAATAAAACTGTGGATTGACTAAAAACTCATATGCATGGTTTTCTTGGCACATCTACGCCATTTGAAAAACCCGTGTAGACTAACTGTGAACCTGCTTTAAATGGGATGCACATATTCTCTTAAGAGGTAACATGACTTGACTAACCATTCTCTAAATATGAAATGTCTAATTGCCTTGGGTTTCATGGTTTTCTCCTAGAGGGTGCACGGTTTGGGCTAACCGTGCGCCAACAATGCACTAGACCAGAAACTTCCAAAGTTCTCAAATTTCATCCAACAAAACCCAAAAAGAAAACCAATAAAATAATGATTAAAAGTATGTTTTTATGAATACCTGAAACATTAATAGGATGTTACACTCAATATTATTAGGTATGAGAATGACAATGAGAGGCTGGGTTCACCCCTTGTGTTCAATCTGGCTAAATAGTTCAATCTAAAATCACTACTAGAAAGGTTTTGATTGTTTATCATGAATTAAAATATGAATGAATTAAATAATATTTTATCAATATTATTAATATTTTGAGGATTATTGAGAATTAAATGGGTAGTATAGGCTCGATTTCAATCATGATAGTGGAAAAGGATGAGGGGAAAAAGGTTTTCTAGAAAGAGAAGAAAAGAGGTCATGGAGAGTTCACAGTGCCACCGAAACCAAATAATAAGTAAGAGGGTCAATTATTCCATTGTGGAAAACCTATCCATTTGAAGGGTAACATCTCATAATACATTTTGTTCCTACAAACTCTATAGAGATTCGACTTTGGGTATTAAGGTTATAGAATTCAATTCTTTGATTCTGAAGGGTATGTGATACCAACATTATTTTTACAAGTGTTGTGAATATATCCAGGTTTAGAAGTAATGAAATAGTTGAAGATAGGATCTTGAAATTTTCTTTCATTGAATGATTAAAGGATTTGTTACATTGATAACTAATATTTGAGAAAACTTTCAAGCTTGGGTTTTTTTAAATGCATGTGCATTATTTTTTACATTTACTCTTGAGAAGAGCTTATAAACAATTATTTTTTAATAAATGAGGTGAATGTATTTTATACACATGGTTTATGATTCGTATAAATTTACTAAAATTATTAGAAAGGATACAAAGAAAAAAGTTATGAAGGATAAATTGTTTATCCAAAAATATGAGGAAATATGATTCCAACACCAACATTAGCATATTCAACAAACATCTTCTCTTTAGTAGGATTAACAAACACATATAATATTATATATGATATGGAAATAATGGTTTATTTTTTTAATATTCCTTCTATAAAAGAATAATAGTTATTTCCTAAACAAAGATGAGTATTTTTAATATAAAAGTAAATAATATTCACTTCTAATAAGAATGGAGATTTTGTTTCATGGCATGATATTCCTAGAAAAATATAGTTTCAAAGAAGCATGTCGTAGTTTTTTAGGTTAAAAATTAAGAAATAATATATTTTACTATTCTAAAAGTAAATTTATTTTCAAATAAATTTTATAATGATTTTAGGATATATGACTATAAATAGAAAATACCAAAGTTACATTTATTATTGTGAGAAATTGAATATAATTATTTCTAAAATATTTTTCCAGTTAAATTTTAGAGTGAATTTCACATATTATAATATGGTTTTGGATATAATGGTAAAGAAAATGTATAAGTTATATTGGTCACCATACTAAATTGGACTTCATTTTATATCCTAAAGGGTTTATGATATGGACTTATTTCATGTAAAGAGTTACATTAACTAATTATATATTTCAGGGTAAAATTTTAAATAGAAGAAGATTTGAGGATGATGATTATGCACCTATAATTGATTTAAATAGACAATAGGATTTATTAATATCGTAACATTAGATATAATGGGGTTATGAAATTTGAATATGTTTATGGAGTTTAATATTATGAATATGATTCATAAGTCTCACCATTATCCAAACAAGCTCAATTCATCAAATTTACTCACAAAAGTGTTTACTGGGAGAGTTTAATCATATGTTTATATAGAGATGTAATAAAAATTACATTTGACAAGAACAGACCCACTGGGGCCCCAACCAAGAAAAAATTACTCGAAGTGTGCCACCCTAATCCCACCTCTAACAGGATAGGGGTTGGTGAATAGAACCTAGTAGGCATGTGACACAATATAGGACGTATTATCCTATATTAACCTGTAACATAAACATATCTCAAATTTATAAAATAAGCATTAATACCATTAGAAAAAAAACATAAACCAACGTATTATATTTAATTCACACATAAGATAACAAATATAAGAATAATTCCATGTATAATGATACAAAAGGAACTACACATTTAATATGCCTCTGAATTTGATATAAATAAGACATTGGAAATATCCTCCTCACTTAATTTACTCCAAGATAGATCTCTAAAATCAATGGACCCTTTCTCCATTAAAGAAAAATATACTCCACCATGAATCAGTGAGCATCACCAAGAATCAACTCTAAATAAGTAATTCTTATTCCACATTCACAATAACCACCTATGAACTACGTGTTGGCTACATAATCACAACATGTGTGGACACAATACCCAATCATGGGTGAGTATAAAAATGCTAATTCTAACACCCTAAAAATATAAATGAGAGATAAAAAATTAGTCTACTCCAAAAACATGGTATGAGAGAGCATCTAGGAATAAGACAGGAAGGTATCCAAATATTCTCTACTACTAGGGTTCTCATGAATACATGGAATTACAAGTTATATCATATCCAATCCTTGAAGGTATAATATCATGAGAAACTATGGATCCTTAAAGTATCAAAAATACCATATAGTATGAATTCAATAACCCAGATGAATTTCACCTCTCGAAGGTAACTAATAGGTTCCTAAATGGTTACAAGACTCAAAATATTTGAACTGCACGACCTATTAACCACCATGTTTCAACTAGAAACCATATATGGGACCCTCTTCTTGCTAAATTATATTATTAAATCAATGGGGTGTCACACCAAACCTTTTGGAACTACCATTCCACCGCTCTAGAATACATGTAGGGGAACTCGAGAAATATAGTATTTTTCACCTCTGCAACATCTCAACTATATGTGAACTGGTATGAAACCCCATGAATCTGATCTACCCAAACTAAGAAACCCGCATAACCTCTATAGAACTATAATGTAGGTACCTAACCTCATAAAAGGATAAATGTCAATTTAGGGGGTAACTAAATCCATGGAAATAGGATCTCTTACCCTATGTATGTTGGGAAAAACATAACCTATTTATGATGATATGGAGGACCCTCACCCGAAAATACCAATAATATAGGGGTAACTAACTCCATTGATATAGGATCTTGTACCTAAAGTGTAAAGGTGGAATAGTGACCCAATTTTTACTAATACAGGGGAACCGTGCCCTAACATAAACACGCTTCCAGGGGAGTATCGACCATAATAATTCATTTATTTTCATGATCAATACTCATTATCTATCCAATGGATATAAGGACACATATCAACTTCAATCATATTTTCTCTCACCTTTCATGTTAAATAGGAGTGCACCATTGTTTTCTATATGGAAAAATGCTTGGGATGGACTACTCACATGCATGAATCTAGCCCCAAGAAAAACAGATAGGAAAACCCACTTAGATTAGAAAAGTATATAGTGTGTACTATAGGGTTTCATATATTGTCGCCCCTTAAAATATTTTGGTTAATTTGTTTCCTCATAATATGGAATGTAAAGTTCTACATACATGGTGTGTGTTGAGGGGAACATGATGTGTGTGACTAGTGGGGTACCTAATGTATACCATCACAATCTATGTCACGTAAATCCAAAGTGAATAATGTGACCCAGAGGGTATATATAATTTAGTCCCTACTAACTCTCCCAATGTGTAGTTCCCTGGTTATTTTAACATGTATGGCCAATTTCATATAACATGTCCTCTTGACTCACATAGTTTCAATGTCCAAATGGCCAACCAGGTGTGTACTCCCTATAAATTCCTTGTTGGTCAGTATAGGGTTAGATGGAGAGATCCCTTGGTCTACAAAACATGTGCTACTTATTTATGATCTAAATATAATCCACCACTGTTGGGAACTTTTCGAAATTTGGATCACTAACACACATTTTGTGTTCATCATTATGAACCCATATTTTCCTAGATGCTTGAATGCCATCCAGCTTCACCATTCTCACCTCTGATCATTCCTGTAAAACAACTAAATGTCCCTTCCATGGATTTTTCTACCCCAAATCTCAATTTTCATCCATCCTTGTCTAGAAATTGAGCTCAAAATCAGCTCAAACACAACTCAATAACCTCTTTTGTCACTTTCCTTTGACAAACCACACCCACACACCACCAATAATATGAAACCTCCCTTTTATCCTCTTACACACCATGTTCTTCACTTATGAACCCAAATCAATTACTATAAGCCTAGGATATAGATCATATCTTGATCCCAACCATGACTTGTAAAACTACCACCCATAGTGGTGGTTAGTGATGAGCACTTGAAGAAATAGAAAAGAAAACATAGATTCGTAGCAAGAAATCAATGGTGGTTATTGTGAAGCCTAACCACCAATCATTAGGCACTGAATTAAACATCAATGAAGAACACAAGGTAAATAATTGGAAATAAAATAATATAAATAAATAAATTTTTGAGGACATGTGTTTTTATCTATAAAATTCAACGAATGAATTCCCTAGGATCAAGATGAAAAAGATGTAGAAAGATCAAAACAATAATGATAGCCTTGTGGAATAATGATTTATTATTAAATCCATTATTGGATCCCAATATCTTTTCATCTTCACCACATGATATAATCATCAAAATCGGCCTCGATATAAACTTGTTCTTTCAACTTTCCATTGGTTCCACAAAGACGAAACCCCTATATCACTCTTGTTATAGGGTTATATTGATGATAATAGTGACTACCCCAAGATAGGTGCTAGAAGATGGATTAAATAAGGGACAATTATGGTTTTCCATTCAAACATTAACTAATCTCACTTAAATCATAGACCCAAAAATACTTTCCTGGTGACCTCATAAAAGAGTGAAAGTTACATCACCCCTAGGGTATAACCCATATTTTATACATATCCACTATGTCATAATTTTGATCCAAGATGTCATTAAAAATATATCATTGTCCATTATAATTGGATAAATAAATATTTAGTTAATTAATAATAAAAATTCACTAATCACCCTTATTATTTCACTAAAATATAACATCCTGAGTTAAACACTAATACTTGAGTCAACAAGATCATCAGAAAAAAAATTGATGTCATATATTATATTAAATTTAATATTTTACACGTATATTGGTTTTGAGTCTCTTTTACTCTAGTATTGAGTTATGTTTTACTAAGGAGAAACCGGGGTCACTACAACATATAGATTTTATAAGTTAAAAAATCCCTAGAAAGTGTAGAAAACATAAGGCTGATGTAGCAGACTATCATATATGATTTATTAGACAAGTTATTGTGTAATTTGTGGTTAAGTATTCTTGAAATTGTTTTACAAATATAAAATGTATCAAATAAAAGGCCATGTCCACTTTTTCATTTCTTCATGTTGCATGAATATGTGTGTGTGTGTGTGTACATATATTATCAAGTGAAATGAAACTTAGTCTCTCAAAGTATTCCATTCAGCTACCCCTAGCTGATGTTCATTATGGAGTGTCATAGGTTATACTTAGCAGGAATATGTGATGTTTTTTTCTACCTAGGTGAGGGTCATTTGATGTACTCAAATACTAAATGAATGACATGTGGTGTATTCATCAATTTGGTAAGTATATAATTATAGAATTTAAAATTTTTTATGATTATCTATGGGAGTTACATATACTATATGGCATCCTGCCTTATTATTACATAACTTTTCATTACAATTTACAGAGGATCTTTAAAGTCTAGTGTCTTGGAAATTTGGAACATAATACATGAAAAAAATAAAACATTATTATAAGCCACTCTTAAGACTTCATAATAGTTTCATCTTATGTACAATTACTGCATCTCATATCCTGGAGACATACATCAAAGAAAAGGGTGACAGAATGCTCAGTAAGGAAAACAAGTGAAACAGATGACATGTGATCTTGATGAAAATTAATAAAAACATGATAAAAGTAATAAAGGCATGAGAAAAGGAATAATAGGAATATAATAATAAAAATAACTTGAACCATAACTTGAATATTTGGCTACAACATTTTATTTATACATTCATGAACATATCACCAAGGTTTAACCCCGAGGTGTCATAAAAATTACCAAGGTTATTCACGATGGTATCGTGAAACTTGTCATCTCTGTAGATTAATTTTTTACCCAATGCATTGGAGTACTATAAGGGTGCACCCTTAATATGTCTTTAATTTCATGTGATCCACATAGAACATAATCAAACATTTCATAAATAACCCATATAGAATAAAAGAAATGGGTTTCATTTCAAAATCGTGACGTTTAACGAGTGCTTAAAAAAAGATTATTATATCATTTATAACCCATGGAAGAGAGTGAGGGTTATATGTATGTCAATTAAAGAATAAAATATATCATATTTATATATTTATTGACATACATAGAAAATAAATAGTTTTGGGTATTCACATAAATAAAATAAGAGAATTTCTTGAGAGAAAGGGATAGAAATTTTGAGACGAAAGTTCTGCAGCATAACGGCTATATAACATGGTTTTAAAAAATAATAAAAAGAGAGGGGACAAGGGTATACCATCCATAAATGGATAATTTTTCAGTATAAGGACATAATAAAAATAAATAAGATAATTTTGTGGACATTTTAATGACACACCACATGAAAAGAAAACTTGAAAAGAAATAGAAAGGGCGATTTCTTTTCCGAAAAATTCGGAAGCCAAACGGCGTCACTTAAAAATTCAGAAAAAAAATTGATGAGAGAGGAATGGGTATCTAAAAAAATAAACATGAAAAGGATAGTAATGAAAACATATAAAAACATACCCTCAACATAAAGAGATGTAAATTAGAAGACACAACATAAAGGAAGCCATGAGTTAAAAGAGGAGGGTCAAAGGATCCCTTACCTTGAAGTGTAACTTCGAAAGCTTGAAGGTCGGGACATTGGGAGGCTTGAGGGAACCTTTGGGTGACTCCTTGGGAGGTAAGGAGACCAGAACATATTTGAGGATGATTTTTGGAATGAAATTAATGAGGTAAATGACTTGGTATTTATAGGAAAAGTTAGTGAATAAATTATTAATTTCCAAGGGACACTTCATCGGTGGTATTTACAAAACCATGGCCTCTCCCATATATTTTCCAAAGGTATTGGACACTTGGGAAACCTCACAGCATATCTCACTATCCATAAGTCTACCAGAAATCTTACATCATTATTACATCACTAATGATGTCATTAATCACCAGAAACTCAAAACTGCACTTTTACTATTCATCGAAAATTCAAAGGTTTCAGAAAAATCCCTAAAATTCATCCTAACCAATAATCGATGCTCTGAATTCAAAATTGAATTCCATTTTATGAAAATAATTTTCTAAATATTTTTAATTTAATTTTTAAATAAAATCATTATTTATCCAAAAAATAAAACTTTAAAACTATAACTTATTTTGTAACACCTTAAAAGAGTAATCAATGTCCCATAAAATTATTGAATAACTATAAGAAAATAATGTAAAAATTTATGAATAAATTTTATGAAAATACATTTACATTTTAAATTATTAAATTAATTATAAAATATTAATTAAAATATTTATGACAAACAAAAATATAAAAAATTAAACTATGATCGTTTTTTTACTTTTAAGATGTCTAAAATGTATTTATACATTCATGGCTGAAGTTTATATTATTTCTGTCAAATTACTATTCAATAATATTAATCACTATTCATATGAGTATTTTACTATTCCTACTTTACTATTCACTAAAAACCAAGTTGATCTTATTAGACTATAAATTTCATACTGAACATAATTGAAGAAGACCATTTCTTGTAAATCATTTCACATTATTAATTATTTAATGAATACAAAAATATTTTAAAATATCCTTTTTTACTAAATTCATCAATAATACACATCCTATATTTATCCGGATATTTGAAATTAACAAAGATGGCCATAATAAGAAATAAAAATTTTATTTATATAAAAGGATTACACAAACCAGCTAAGGTCTCATTACATAGCCCCTTATAACACCAGCATAGGACCTAAGTGTAAGGTGTGCTGTGGTGATAGAATCTTAGGGTGGCCCGAAAAACATTACCAGAGTGGTGATTTCTATCACCCTGAACTTCTCCCTTAGGCGATTACGTTCAAGCTTCATATGTTGAAGTTAGGCTTGGGCTTGGTCCATAGCAAAGCCCAGTGACGCTACCTCCTTCCCAAACTCCGACAGATGGGCTTCATATGGCTCGAGTGTACTCGATGAGGCCATTCAATATTATTTCTATATTGATTAACCAAGATAACCGTATTTATGAAAACAAAATGTCAATATTATAGTTTCCAATAGTCATATTGACCAACGGTCATATAACAGTCGAAACCCAATGATCTCATTTTAATTATACCCACTTCATTAATTAAAGGATATAGTTTTATTGAGTATAAAATAAAACAACACACAAATTTAGGAAATAATTAAAAAGTTTGGGTCGTAACATACCATATCCCATGGTCACTTTAATTCTAATAAAAATTTAATATATGAAATTTAACACTAGCATATGAAACTGCTAGTGGAAATGTATATAGAGATTCGTGTGTTTGATGGAGAACAATGTAGATCCATTTGTATATTTAGTAGCATTGATTATTTTATAAAGGAAACTCTTTGCTTAAATTTATGGATCTAGTGATTCATAATTGTTATCAATGCTATAAAGACTTGTGCATTCTGACTTTTTGGTGGTCCGAATAGTGATTGTGTATGACTCAAAGAGCTACTCTAAATGCGTTCTGGAGTATTATCCAAAATATTTTTAGATAGGATATCCACAAGTTATTAAATTTGATATAATATAAGGTGAATTAAAATATATATTTCCATAAGTGGTATATAATATGTCCAAAAATAATTTTGGATATGATTTCATAAGTTATTGTACATGATACGGTATATGGTGAAATAGAAAAAAAAATCTATTAGGATTTAACATAAGTGGTATATTAAGAGGAACACTCCTTAAATATTTGGATATTTTATTGTATGATAGGGACTATCATATGTGATGACTATAATATGTAAAAGGTATCTTATTTAAGCCCCTGTTTATATTTTATTTGATGATAAAGGGTAACATGTTGACTTTCTTGGTTTTTCGTATTTTACCGTAGGAAAATATCATATAATGGTTGCATGGAATATCATATTGTATGATATTATCCAGTCCTAAATTCTTAAAATAATATGGTTTGATGATTCTTTATGCTTCCTTCACACATTAATCCAACTGATCATTAAGCATATAATGTAAAAAGTCTCTAATACATCAGTTATCTTTTAAGCGTGGTAGATTTAATGAAAACAAGTTTCATGGGATATAACTAAATACATTACTCATACATTTATGAATTTTATGAGTAATGTAATGTCATATTTTAATGGATTTAGAAATATCTATGTAGCCTATATAAAGGAGGCAAGTCATATGGGCAGTAGTGTGTGAAACTCTTTACAATCCTCCTAGGTGAAACTCTTCCCCCCTGAAGATCAACCTTCCTTCCTTCTCAGTAATTAAGTTACAAGAATAAAATTAAGGAATTTTGATATCCCAAACATATGTTTTGGTTGATTCGGTGATACCCACATATACACCTTGAAGGTAATAACCCTTTAGTTATTCCTTTGGTGATTATTATAAACCATAGAAGTGAAAGTAGAATTTTAAATAAATAGGTGTGTATTTTTTTCATTTTAGTTTCACATGGTTTCCATTTCAATATCATATAGATCTTTTTCATGGTTTCTCTAATGTTACCCCATGTAATTTTAATTGTTAATCTATGATTAGAGGCTTATTAAGCTCATAAGGAAGAATGATCAGAATATTAACAACTTAATATCTGACTAATAGTGGAATGATATAAATGTATCCATTATTTATAATATTCCTTTATCAAGGCAGATAATATTCCTTAAAATCATGCATGTCATATGATATGGTAAGAACATATTAGATAATATGATATTATGCCTTTAGTATAAATCTCCTCCAATCACTAACTTGAACTAAAGAATCATATACTTAGTAATATTTCACATTGTATTGTATTATATACAATAACTTTTGAAATCATATACAAAACACCTTTTGGATATCATCCAAAAAACTTTTGGAAACCTATTATTAACATAACCTTATATCACATAAAATGAAATGTATTGTGAATACCCATCAAAAACCCCTTGTGGATAAACTTAAAATTACTTTTAGAGAATATCTTTGAGTCAAACTCAATCCCCATCCAGTCAGCCACAATGTGTGTCCCAACAAGTATTTGTATAATTTAAAAAAATATATGATTTTTTCAATCTATAAGTGTAATAAAATAGAGTCTCATAACAAATAATCAATGTTACTCTTGTTACATAGGGATTTTTCATGATCTATAACAAACACATGTATCTCCATACCTTTTTTCATAAGTTTCACCATATGTAGGAAATCATTTTTATATGATCCTTGTGTTTAAGATATTGAGTGGCCATGGAACATAGAGTATGTCAATCCCATATATCTAAATCATAAATTCTTGATTCTTTTGTAATATATTGGTCATTTTGTTTAATACATCACATTTTATTCACCTTTATGGATGATCACATCACATTCCCCTCACCTGAGTAGATAAGAAAATCATATGTACTATATAGTAAGGGTCGTAGGCCACTACAATCTTTTTGTGAATCTATTAAAAATTATGATAAATATAATGAATCCATTGGATAAATCTATATAGCTAAAACATATCCTTCTTAAGGACTCCCTAGTTCTTGGAGTACCATAGGCTAGTATTCCTCCATACCCAACTCACCACATTAAATCAACTTTTTACACATTCAATTGAAACACACACAAGTAACACACAATATTCAGAACAAATGAAAATTAATCAATGAAAGGAAAGTAGAAACACATTGGTTTATGTGGTTTTGGTGTCAGTCATGCATCCATGTGAGAAACACTAATGAATTTTCATTACTATCAATAGGTTTAAAGAATGAAAATCACTATTGATAATTATTTATATAAGAACACTTTGATCACTATCACATCCACACATGTTCAAGTGGTCTCACCCCACCTATATAGTGGGGCCTATTTGGGCATCCAGTTTCACTAATTTTTTATATTGGTAAAATTACCACCATTTTCCTTGGTGAATTTCAATACCATATAGTAGTAGGAATTATAACCACCAATATATGGTCAAAAGTTCAAGTTACTCAATGTTTCTATAAGTGAATCATACACTCCATACCTTATCATAAATTCATCCTAGAAATAATGCAACATATCATCATTATAGATCGCAAGGAAAATGGAACATATTGACCCTTATATATTTTTTAGCTGGCCATTGTACATGACCATTAGAATATATTCATCTTTTGATCAACGATCCACTGTTAGAAACTTTCATTTATGTTGCATTGGACACAAAGGTGATGATATCTTCCAATATTTCTTCTTATAATAAATATCTAATAGATCTTTAAATAGTATTCTCATTTTTAATAATATCTTACTCGAATACTAGTCTAAGGAAATTTTGAAAACACTCCAACACTTTGGAACATTCATAGATCCTCCTCAATAATAATAGATTGTATTATCCACCACCTTCTATTCACCCAACCCCCAATAAGGAACTATGTTTCCTCAAACATTATTAGAATAACTTATTCATGAACATATAAACTAGATTCTAATTTATAACTATATTTTGTAACTATAACATCTTATCCTCCATTAACTTATAGATGAAGTGATATTTCAGGTCAATGTCTTTCATCCTTTCAGGAAACACCATGATTATGTGACAAGTGAATTTCACTTTGACTATCATGGAATAACACTTTACATTTCTGACATCTTTTGAGTTCCTTTAGTGAGTGTAATAACCATAAGAGTCCCTTTCCAACTTTTTTTACAACTATATACTTATATTCCATTATGAACATAGTAACCTCTGATTAAAACCACGATATCAAGCTGATGTTCATTACTCCATAGGTGAGAACAAACCCTATGGCGATCTTCTATGTGTCTAAATACCAAGAAATTTTTACCTGGGAAAAAACTTATAATGGATTATATTTCTTGAAGCATAACATAATATCTTAAAATACCTTCAATAACTAAACGATACACTTTACTAACTCATAGTGTTCCATGTAGAAATTAATCTTGAATCATTTCATCACCCCCACAGCAAATATAATTTTTGGTCAAAGGAATATCATGAATAACATAAAACTACCAAATACCAATGAAAAATAAAATTTCACCATATGTGGTCCATCATATTCTATTTTAAATTCTTTATCCATAGAAAATAAGATGTTTTTGGCCAATTAATTTGAGATCGGCTTACATTCATACACCTGAATCCTTTTGATTATCTTCTGAATGTAGTAACTTTGAGATATCACCAAATTATTATCTTTCATATCTCTCTATATTTATAAAAAAATTCCTTTTATCCTAAAAAAGTTCATTCACATCAAATCCTCTAGGAAGGTCAGGATTCAACTCCCAAATTCAGGTAATTTCCAAACCTTCTAGAAACATATCATCAAGATATAGGAGAATTATCATGAAAGTCCCATAATTCAATTCGTTGTGGTAGTAATAGTGATCCACATTACTCTAAGTGAGACCTTCCTCATCCATGATAGCATAAAATGTCAAATTTCATTTTATTATTCTATCTTTACAGTTGTAGATGATCCTATTATGTTTACACTAAAATCACTTGTTTTTATTATCTTCGATACTTAGTGGTTTCTTCATGTAAATATATTCCTCTCAATCACCATAAATAAATGGTTTATTTTCGTGCATATTCTCCAAGTGATAAGTATTTAAAGCAACTATGTTCAATATTTTCTAAATGGTTCCATGCTTAACTACCAGTGAGAAAACTTTTGAGAGGTAAAAACCCTCTTCTGATGGAATCCATTCACCTATAGTTGTGACTTATATAACATTCTTCCATAAACATCCATATTTAAATGGTACCCCAACTTATTCTCAACCCTTATTGTAAAATAAATTATTTCCAATGTTTTGATGGAATATAATGAATGAATTACATCCTTTATCATTGAATCTGACTCTTTATATTCACTAGGAGTGGATTTATCTCCTATAATTTCTAGTTCTCCCCGGTCCACTAGAAGTATATAATTCATGTTATTCCCAAAAATTTGGATTGTCCATGAGAATCTGTAAGATCACTATAGTTGAACTTGTGACTCTAATATTTCCATAATTTCTTCTTTTATTGTTCAATACTTTGAATCACCACATTCTTGAGCTTCTCTCCAATACATAACAGTTCTATATCATTATAGCGCATCTTCTACTCATCTCACCTCTAAAATTCTAAGGATTCCACATAAACCTTAATGGAATTGGCCCTTTTTGTATCCCCTTTTAGATCAACATGGAATTAGTCCATTGATTGCTGACTATGAAATTTCACTCAAGTCAAGTTATATACCTTCCATAGAAATTTATCATTCAAGATAACATATCAAAATAAGATGACTTGTTGAATGACATTATTCTAGAGTCAAAATCAAAAAATATCCACTTCCATATCAAACAAGGAAACATGTCTAGGACTTTGAATTGATTTTTTCTATGTCATTAGAATAAACAAGCACATTATTGATGATCCATAAATTTTGAGGTGGATAAATTCTTATTATTTATCAGAATATAAATTATCTATAATATTGTGACCCAATGGATCAGATAAGAAAATGTTGACTAGGTATATCGTTATTTTCACTAATTCTGCCCAAATTCCCAAGGGAATTTATAATCGTACCTATATGATCCATGTCATTTCTTTCAAAATTTAGTATATTTTCTCTAACACACCATTCTATCGAGGTGTATTGAGAATAATATTCTTCAATATGATACCCTTATTTGGATAGAAGTTCAAAAATACTCTTCCACAATACTCACCACCATTTTCGAATATTAGGAATTTTAACATTCAACTAATTTCCCTCACCACCATAGACTTTAAATGAATGAATTCTAAAAACACATCATACTTTAACTTAAAATTTAAAACCATACATTATTTTCACATCATTAATGAAAGTAACAAATTAATGTGACCCACTATGATACTAGACTAGGGTTATTCCCATAAATTCAGAGTGAAAGAGTTATCATATACAAGATATGTGATTATATCCAATGAGGTTCAATGAAAACCTTTTCTACTTCCCAAAAACATAACACTAAAAATATCTAAATTTAATGTGATCAAGCTTCAACATTCCTTTTACAGGTAGAATATTCATCTTCTTATCACCAAGTTCTCTGAGTCAACAATGTCACAAATCCAAATTTTTGAAATTTTTTCTATGGAAATTGCCACTCTTTTTGTTCTTCTAGTCAGATATAGGGTCTCATCCTTTATTCTTAATTCCACCACCATGTACCCTCAAGACAACTTATAAACATCATTAGTATATCTAGTTCCACACTCTTCCTCATTTAGATAACTAATGGAAATTATATACTTCTAGAGTCACAATATGTATATGACTTCATTCAATGTTAATAATCTTCCATTATTCATCCAAATGTTTAAATCTCCATTCTCCATGAATTCAATATCCTCATCATTAACCCAATTTACTTTTCTAAATTTCCCTCACACATAGTTGAAAATGCATCCCTACTCTTCTATTGAGCGTAACGATAATATGGTGTCCATCACCCATGAATCCACTAGAATGTTGAAACTCATTAACAATTGATTACATCCCTTAGTTATACTCATGGAATTTAAACAACCAAAATATTCTCTTTTGGTAGTTTCCCTATAACCTTTGTAATCCTTCTATAAATTTAAACTGTTCCCAAATTATCAATGTGTAAGGCGAGGACCATCCAAATTGCCTCGAATACTTTCACATTATTTGTCTTTCAAAATAATTTTTGGGGTGATTGTTCTCTTCTATAACTATTTTGAATATTTTTGAGCGGTGATTGGACTTCCCTATATCTATGTTATTTATTAAAGATTATATCCCTAACATCCTCAAACACTAAGTAATTTTTTATATAGGAATTTCTAACAATCCTTATGATAACATCCCATAACTTTCACAATGATGATAATAATATAACATCACGAAAATAATATAAAAACTTAACCTTCATTGATTTGAAAAACTTTTAGATCATGTTGAATTCATTCATGTGATCTTATAAATGTCTGTCTTTTGACAACCACAATCTAAACAAACCTCACATCTGAAATACTTTGTTAAGTGTTGTTTCATTCTCATAAATTTATTCTAGGTTCGTCATCAAATCCACCATGATCTTAAATTTCTAGATGTTAACTACTACATTCTAATCTAATGAAATACCGGTCAACCCAAGTATTTTCATTTCTATTTTTTCCCATTCCACCTGATCCATATTTTTTGGTTTTACTCCAAACAAAGTATTATCTGAATTATTCTAAAAGAAAATGCACTCCATCAGAATTATCTAGAACATAAAATCCATTCCATTGAATTAATTATTGGGACATTACCTTCTTCTGGAATCATAATTTCTAATGATAGTAAACTCTCAAAAAAATAAAAATATCACCACGAAAAGAGAGTTAGTGTTACTTAATCTACCTCTTAGTGTGCAAGTGAGAAAGATAAAATAATTTCAAGATCAGATACCACTTGTTAAGAATCTATTCCAACATTTCATGACCTAAATTACTACAATGGACGATTCCATATAGAGAAAACCAATATAATTAAATGAATCCATCGATCTTGGTGAATCAAAAAATAGTAAGACCTCACACCTTACTCACAACTCCAAGTAGACCTCTTATGCACTCAAGTGAAACTCACCAAACCCACACACAATATTCATGAAAAATGAAAATTAAATAAAGCAAGGAAAGTATGAACACATTAATTTATGTAGTTTGTATGAGATTAAAACATCAACAAGACAAACACTATTCTATTTCTAGTACTATTAGATGATACAAGTAATTAAAATCACAATATGTAACTACTAATGTTATAACTCTTTGATCCAAAACATAGTCTCATGTGTACAAGTAATCCCACCCCACATATATTATAGGGTCCATCCAGTCATCTATTTTCACCAACATTATATATTTTAATAAGACCCACTATTTTCCTCTATGACTATCAATCCCCTATAATAATTAGACTTCTAACCACCAACATATGGTGATATTCCAAGTTACTCAATATCTCTCCAAGTGACTCCTAAATTCCATCCTTTACTGAAAATTATTTGTAGGAATGATCTAACATATCAACATATAATATCTAAATGCATAATACAACTACTATTATTAATCTTCCATTAAAATGACTATTACACATGACCATTAGAAGATAGTCGTCAACTAATCAATATGTAGTAGCTAAATATTTCCACTACCACTACACTCTAACCAAATATTGAGCCATATTCTGGTATTTCTTCTTCTATTTAAACTATAATATATCTTTGAAATGTTTTCACATTCCTAAAATTCTATCCCAATAAAGGTATCAGGTGACATACTCTTCATATGTGAGGAAAATCAGAACATGGTTAAGCTTCAACCAACAACATGATCAACAATAAACCCAACTACCCGCCATATTATCTAAACCTAAATTCTTGTGTAAGGTATCAAAGTATTAAGGTTATCATGTTACGTATCTCACCAACACTAGGTATTGGGTACTCTAAATATGAACCATGCATCCTAAGTATATTAAAGACATAGAGTCTAATACTTCAGGTGGTATACTTCATGGATCATCTAATGAAAAAACTAATTTTGTGCCTCACAATCATTTTTTTTTCTTGATATATGAATACAACTTATGGTAACCCAGACACTTCATCACATCCTATAATAATCTATTATGATCATAGGTTAGAGATAAATCAAATTCATACTTTGAGAGGTCAATTATCATTTCACTTTATGATATATATATATATATATATATATATATATATTAAAAAACTATACATTAGTGCCTATATCATCATATATCAAAAGATATATTGGAATATCATACATATTTTTGTTATACTTTTAAGGGTAGTGTACTTGAATAAAAACATGAAATAAGTCATTTATATTTTACAAATTACATGAACAACATAGTGTGATATGTATTATATGTATTTTATAGAATATGATTGAAATGATTCATAAAACAATCTTTGAATTCTTATGTTACTTATATTTTATAGTATGATAAGAAATAAGATATACTGCATGAAGTGCATGAATATTCCAACTTATTCTCCCACATGTTTTCCTTCAGTTTCCAATCCATTAAAAATGGATTAAACATTGATTGAATATACATTAAATGGGCTCAGTAGATTCTCTGATGATAGTTAATTCATGGGTAAAATTTGATTACATATTCTATGATTCGTATATATGAATCTTTATTCATTCATTTTGAATAATTGAGGATGGATGTATAATGGAATGATTTCCCTCATTGGGGGTTGTGGTGATAACTAGTTTCATGAAAGGATTTCTGAAACTCCCTTCTTACCATATAATAATTCATCGCATATGGTTAAGGTTCTAGAACCCGAATCAGTTTAGTAGAATCCTCATGATATGATTGTAGATAAAAAGGCTAGATTAATATCCTCATAGAAAATAATGTGATTGTTTAATGTTCCTACAAACATCATCAACAAACTATAAGAATATGGAGGTTATTACAACTATTATACATGTATGGTTCTCTTTTAAAATTCCATGAACGTTGATTCTTTAAGATAGATCGAGAATCATATGGGTTAGATTCCACTCTAAATGACCATAAGATGATTCCCCAAAATGAATCAATGGTATCAAAGAATGCTTCTTCAAGTATTGATCCTATTTGATCAACTGTTTATTGTAGAAAATTCATATCCTAATTTATATGTGGTCGTATGGTAAAATAAGTCATGTAGAAAAACTATTTTTTTATTAACCTTGGTGTATGATTAACTTATATCATAGGGTAAGATATATAAAAATCCAACAAGTTTGAATTATAGTGTATGATGTGATATAGGATATCATAAAATATGGTGCATTCCCAAATTCCTTAAAAGCAAAGCTACATGTCATATTTACAATATCTCACTATATCATAAAATATGAATGGTGTTATATGATAAAAATTATTATAAGCAAGGATAAGTATTGTATTTTTTGTTTGAGTTTCATTTTTTAAAATTTGATAATTAGAAAGAATACCCTCTCTCTTTTATTATCCATATTTTTGCAAACAAATGTTGGTCATATAATATAACATGTGTGAAAAAATGTTAATTTATTTTAAGATTTTAGATTATAAATTGTAAATTTTATATAAATTATGATTATTAGGCATTATAAATTGAATTTTCCATCCTTAAAAACAATATGAAAAAACCAGATTGGTTTCTGATGTTTTTGAAAAATAAATAAATTTTTTATTAATTAGTTTATTCATTTGAATTATTCATGTTTATAATTTTTTTATAGAATATGAATGATTTGTATGCTTAAATTTATATGATAAACTGATTCTAGGAGATAGACCTTTCAATTACATTCTAGGAATGACTGTATAAGATTTTGTTTTCATCTATATTGACCATGGTTTATTTTTTGACTTATAATCTTGCGAGTAGTTATTGAATATATTTTTTATATATTATATTTTAGAGATATCATGAATTGAATTCTCTCTAAAGTAAATCCACCCTCGAGAGAGGGACTTAGGGTCGGACTACCCACTAGCATAGAGGCTTATGACTTGTTCTAGAAAGGTGAGGGGTTGTGTATCTATTTCTCTATGATTACTAAAGTAAATATTTTCAATCTCATATACCTTTAAACCATTAAATGACATGTTTAAGTACCTTATGCATGATATGTATTCAGATATGTATAAATATTTTTTACATCTAATTTTGGGTGAATGACACACACTTTTTGGTAGTGTACATAGATACACATTAATATAGTGTGAACAAATTAATTTGGTGGATGACATAGGATTCCAAAACTAAATGGTTATAAGTATGTATATACAAAGGAATAAAACATTAAATGATAAAGATTTAATGAGATAAAAAGGGATTAATTTTCATTTGATATATAGTAATTTGGTTAGAATTTTAAAATGAGAACCCAAAAAACACATAGTGTGAGATTCCTTTTAAAGAGGAACTTTTCAAGAACTCTGTCATTCGATACGGATGATCATAACCGTTAGGTTCCCATGGATTATCTTATGTAAGGAAATAAATCTACAAAGTGGCCCTAACCATTAGGTTTCTTGTTCTAGGATTTTTAATTGGGTTTCACTATTTGGGAAACCCTAATCATTTGGATTCTAAATGAATGGAATTGATTGAATCCATATAAAATGATTGGGAAAAATATTTTATTCAATTACCTATCCAAGATTCACATATAACATGATTGAAAAAAGAATTTTTTTTACCAGATATAGTCATGGATTATTTATGTGTTACCCGATGTAAGCATGGTGAAATATGGACATTTTCTCACTAAAAAGATATGATGTATTATGTCATAAATTTTCATCTGATTAATTTCATTAAACATCCTCAATGAAAATATCTAATGTATGGTACTCACTTAGAGATATTTCTAGGTTATAGGCTATGGATCACTTCATGATAATCATATTGAGAAACCTTATAGGTATGACCTATGGAATAGTTAGATATTGGGATCTAGGGTTGATAACTACTCTCACAGAGTGATATTTTAATCATCTAAAAGTGAATTTTATAGAGATAAATTTCATCAACTCTAACTCATGGGTATAAGATATTAGGTGTGCATCACAAATTTATATTGATAAACACAAACATAGATATATGAGGGAGTTTAGAAATGAGGCAACCATAGAACATCATACATTCTTATTACATTATTTTATTGGAATATTCCCTCCAAATAATAATAAATCACACACCAAAACCTAAAGGTTAGTGCCCTTGACAACTTGATACATAATCAAATTATGTTACAACATTATCAACATACACAAAAAATAGTAGTCTCACATGATCCCTTTTTTAAATATCTTACACAATATTCTTCTTTATAACTCATGGAATGGAAATATAAGAGTGGTGGGAGCTTAGATTCTAAGTAATGGTAACTATAAGAGACATTAATGGAACATCATAAGTGGACATAAGATAAGCATGTGTGAATGATAAATAATGAAGGTACATGGATAAAACATAAGTGAATCATAAAACACTATGGCAAAATGAGGATCTAGCGGCGGTTTGTTTTTCCATTTCGCAGCGGTTTAAACCACCGCTAAATCGATTGGCGGCGGTTTTGGAAAACTGTCGCTAAATTGTGTGTCAGGAAATTATTCACGGCGGTTTTCAAAACCATCGTAGAACATTTTGCGGCGGGTTTTTAGCGGTGGCTTTTTTATTTTTATTTTTTTTTTATTTTTTTTCCATTTTTTTCATTTTTTTCATTTTTTTTTCATTTTTTTATTTATTTAAATTATTATTTTTTAATTATTTATTTATTTTATTAATTTATTTGTTTATTTATTTATTTATTTAATTATTTATTTATTATTTGTTAATTTATTTATTTATTTATTTATTTATTTAGTATTTTATTTATTTCATTTATTTTATTTATTTTATTTATTCGTATTTATTTTATTTTTTTTATTTCGTATTTTATTTATTTATTTTGTATTTTATTTATTTATTTCCCATTTATTTTATTTTATTTATTTATTTCGCATTTATTTTATTTTATTTATTTATTTCGCATTTATTTTATTTATTTCGTATTTATTTTAATTATTTCAGTTAATTCGCATTACTTTATTTACTTTATTTACATTATCCATGCATGCATGCTAATGCCCATGCACATGCCCATGCAATATAAAGAAATACTGTGTTTGGTGAGATTTGAACCCCTAACCTCTTGCATATTATCCAAAGACTTTACCATTCTTGCAAGCTCGTAATATGGTTAATAAACTGAATTTAATATACTTATATATACTAATTGAAAAAACAAATAATACATAACTAATAGGTATAAACTCAATAATAATTAAACAATTAGAAATAATCAACAATTAATAACAAATAATTAAAAATTAATAATTATTGATTTATTAGTTATTTATTGATTTATTTATTATTATTTACTGTTTATTATAATAAATAACACATAAATTATAATAATATTTACATAAATTATAAAATTATGAAAGTAAAATAATAAAATAATAAAATAATAAAATAATAAAATTAAGAAATTAAAGAATAAATAATAAAGAATAAATAATATATAATATATAATATATAATATATAATATATAATAAATAATAAATAATAAATAATAAATAATAAATAATAAATAATAAATAATGAATAATAAATAATAAACAATAAACAATAAATAATAATAAATCATAAATAATAAATAATAATAAATAATAAATAATAAATAATAAATAATAAATAATAGATAAAAAATAAAAAATAAAAAATAACAAATAGTAAATAATAAATAGTAAATAATAAATACTAAATAATAAATAATAAATAATAAATAATAAATAGAAAAATAAACAATAAATAATAACAAATAATAAATAATAAATAATAAATAATAAATAATAATAAATAACAAATAATAAATAATTAATAATTAATAATTAATAATAAATAATTAATAATTAATAATTAATAGTAAATTGTAAATAGTAAATAATAAATAGTAAATAATAAATAATAAATAATAAATAATAAATAATAAATAATAAATAACAAATAAGAATAATAATAAATAACACATAATTAACAATTATAATTAAATAAATAATAAATAATAAATAATAATAATGAATAATAATAATAAATAATAATAATAAACAATAAATAATATATAATAATAATAATAATAACACATAATAAATAATTATAAATAAATAAATAATAAATAATCAATAATCAATAATAAATAATAAATAATAAATAATAAATAATAAACAATAAATAATAATATATAGTATATAATATATTATATATTATAAATAAAATATTATTAATAATATATAATATATAATATATAATTAATAGTATATAATAAATAATAAATAATAAATAATAAATAATTAATTAATAATAAATAATAAATAATAAATAATAAATAATAAACAATAAATAAGAAATAAATAATAATAAATAAATAATAATATATAATATATAATATATAATATATAATATATAAAATATTATTAATAATAATAATCTATAATCTATAATAAATAATAAATAATAAATAATAAATAATAAATAATAAATAATAAATAATAAATACTAAATACTAAATACTAAATAATAAATAATAAATAATAAATAATAAATAATAAATAAATATAAATAATAAATAAATATAAATACTAAATAATAAATACTAAATACTAAATAAATATAAATAATAAATAAATATAAATAATAAATAATAAATAATAAATAACCAGTAACAAATAATATATAATAAATAAATTAAAGTATATTATAAATAATAAATAATAAATGAAACACATGAAAAAGTATGAAAAGATGTGATAAGGGATGAAAAATGGTGAAAATGCATGAAAATAGATGGAGAAGCATGAAGAAGGAAGCATTAGAAAGCATGAGAACCCATGAAAACTCATGAGAACTCTGGAAAACCCCTTAAGAATTCAACATTATCATCATAATAACCCACAAAAAGCCATTGATAAAGATAACAATTCATGGAAACCCAAATAAACAGTAATAAATGGAGTAACCATTAAAACATGTCAAAACGGTCATAAAGTGACAAAAACATTGGACTTACATTAATGGAGATAACATATGATCTGAGAGTCCGTTCTAGATCCACGACCTGTCAAATCAAAGATCCTAAAATGTTCTTCGAGCAGATAGGTTAAAGAGACTGAATGGACCAGCGGATAGGAAGTTAGGACCATTTAAAAAAATTGACGGGGAATAGGTGCTAGAAACGAGGCATTGAAACACATAACAAACCCGATACCTACTAAAAAGGCCATAACATATGATCCAGGAGTCCATGTGGGAACCATGACCAGTCAAACTGAAGCTCATGGAACGAATTCCGATCTGGTAGGTGGAGGAGTCTGAACTAACACATGGATCAAAAGGTAGGCCTGTTGGAAGACAATTTCAACGGGACACCGATGACAGAAACAGGGTTTTAGAGGCCTTCGGAGGGGTTTTGGGGTCTAAAAATACGAAAGAAGCTTTCTTCCTTTTAATTGGTTCGTAGATCTGTTCGCTGGCATCGATTTGATATATGGTAGAGCCCAAACGGACACCCGGAGTGAAAGTTATGGTCGTTTGATGTTGGAGAAATTTTTTCAACATTCCTCATATCTTCTGCACCTTAGTCCGTCTCATGGTTTTTATTATACATGCCTCTATATCTCTTCAGGAGCTTCGATTTAACTGTTTTTGGCGCTCCAACGGATGCCCAGATCAAAAGTTATGGTTGTTTTAGTGATTCCCGGGTTTCTCATGTTTTGTTAGTTTTTTCCTCTCATTTCGCGGTGGTTTTACCCAAACCGCCGCTATTTCGCGGCAGTTTTTAAAAAAAACCGCTGCTAATCCTTGAAAATATTTTAAAAGAAATTATAAAAAAATTAAGCCATTTCGCGGTGGTTTAAAAACCGTCGCCAAAAAACCCGGCACGAAATAGCATCTTGAAAACCATTTAGCGGCGGTTTTTAAAACCACTGTGAAAAAACCACCACGAAACGACTGTTTTCCTGTAGTGAAAAAATCACAGATTATAAATCATAGCTTATGACATAAGCATTTAGGTATAACATCATTCATGATCAAAAATATTGGAGAAACATGAGTCAATTATAATGATCCACCGCAATATAACATAGGAATATAATGTAGCATATATAAAAGAATATAAAATCATTCATTTTGTCAAGGACGGCTACCAATACCATCATCACATAGTGGATAGTGTCCTATAGTGGATTTATTTTTCTCCCTAATCTCTAACATGTCATCTCATGAGATAAAAATCTTAAACAAAAACATTGAAGGATCATAAAATTACAGTCCCACCCATCACTTACAGGATAAATTTCTTTTAATGGATTTTATTCACTACCCATTCTCATATAATTGGGACAAAATTATTTACCAAATCAAATAGAGGTATATATAATTATAGGACCACGCATTATATAATTAAAACCATTTATATGTGTGTCATATAAAAACATTATTCCTTTTATCATATACTAATTAAACTACGGGAATGAAATGTGTTCCATTATAAATTCCATGAGACATCCTCATATCCAAAGATAGAAAAAAGTGGATGTTATAATTGGATTATATTCTTATTGGATCATAAAAAGCTTTAAAATATGTTGATATAGGTGAAAAAATACTTTTATAAGAGCATTAAAATTTACATTGTGAAAGAACAAGAAATCCCCTTTACGATTTTGAAACTTTTTATTTTAAAATAATATATTTTATAAAAAAAGGGAATAGAAATTTTTTTGTAAAACAATTAAAACTTAGAGAGTATGTTTCTCAGATAAATACAATGAGGATGGCAGGAAAATGAGTTGGTAAAGAAAAGGTTTAAAAAATAGATTCCATTCAAACTCTATAAATAAGTTCAAAGGTAGCATAAATTGAATGCATATTAAACTTTAAAATAATATTAATTTTTTAAAATACATTTATGTCCACTGAAAAATATAGTAATAAATCAAAAAATTATCTAAAATTATATTTATAAAATAAAATAATTAATATGGACATGAAATAAAAATACTATCATCTGAAAAGAAGTGGTTTTGTTAGTTTCTCTTAAAATTATTAATTTAGGTAAATTATGAACAAGAGCGGAGGTGAAATTGTAGGAGGATATTAAAAACTCATTAAAAACAGAGGAGAAAAAATAGAGGTGTTTTTTGAAATGCCCTCGACCCTAGTAGCCTATTATCGATGGTTAATTTATTATATTGTCACAATATAGAAGGAATCACATCCTGAAGGACCAAATAGCTTAGTTGTTTTAGAAAAGTTGATACATGATTAAACCTTACATTACAATAGTAAATATAAAATATAACATATAAAATCTTTTGAGAACACCATTATTCTTCTAGCTTAACCCTACATATCAATCATAATTAACTTCTTGGAGTCCATGGGAAAGACATAATAAAGGGGTGATATCATATACTCAATAATGGTATGTATAATGGTAATGTCATCCTAAATAATCAAAAAAATTATGGGAAGGTAAATAATTGAAACATTTCCCATTTTATCAATAACTTGATCATAATATGGTCGAAATAAAATATGATCAAATAATTCCATATAAATAATCACATGAGCATGGAAACATCACCGTGGATATTCAACTAATTTAATAATCACATGGAAATAAATAACTATTCTCATAATAATATAATTCATAATGATGGACATATAAAATTTATTGTTTACATCTCTTCCAAGACCTCTGAAACTAAATGGTTAAGGTCTTGGATAAAACCTAATTTTTTTTATCTCATATGACCTACCGATGCATCAAGATGATAGAGTGGGCCCCATATATCACTTAGTAGTTCAAATTCATCTCTCACATTAATAAAGTATACAACCAAATCAACATACCCTAAAAAAATCAATAACTATCTCAATTAGAATAACTATTCATACATTATATCAATACTTCTCCAGTAAAACTAATCATAAACCATTTAATAAAGTATGGAATATGGTATCACAAGATATTAACCATAATGAAGCACAAAATTCAAAAAAATATATGTTGAAATAGATGAAAATATTATAAATGAAATCATTGAAAATTTATTGATGAAAATATGTTTTTCATTTTAAAAATATTGTATAATTAAAACACTCTGCAATTATAAAATAAAACATTTTATTTAAAACTAATCAATAAAACTTGTAAATTAATTTTTGAGGAATTATGGTTTCATGATGTTGGGAAAATCCTCTCATTTCATATTAGTTAGAAAACTTTCTTTATAAATTTTTGCTGGAAAAGTATCAAGGATCCCTGTTAAAAAATGACAAAATTTCCTTTCAAACCATTTTATAAAAAGTAAAATATGAGTAAATATGACATTAAATAATCATAGTATAATAGTAAAAAATAAATTTTTGGAAAAAATTTTAGAAAAAAATTGTAACGCCCCGACCCCAGCTACCCAGAGTCGGTGCATTATTACATAACATTGGCATGATCACAAGAAAGATCAAATCCCGAAAGACCGATTAGTTTAGTAGCCTTGGAAACACTAGATATATTCATAAGTTTTACATTACATCATAAAATGAAAAACTACTACAACAACATAATGTTTCCAACGTCCACACTATAAACCCCTCATAATATCCCTGCAAGTCAATCATAATTTACTTCTTCACTACCTGGGAAAAATAAAACATAGAAAAGGGGTGAGCTCAAATGCCCAGTAAGGATAACAATATAGCGGAACATTCAAAATAAGCATAAACATTTAAGGCAATGAATTACTAAAACAAAAGCCTTTTAAAATTGAACTTCAACATGGTATGGCAAAAGTAAAATGAAATAATGCCATTTACTTGTTCACATGGATATTCTACTAATCGAATAATCACATGCAATATCAATAACCACTTTCATAATGTTGGAATGCATAATGCCAGACTATCATAACCACATAGCCAAGGCCTCGTGCCAAGACTAAAAATAAGATTTTGTCAAGGCCTTGTGCCAAGACACTAGTTTGTCTCATGAGACCTACCGATGCATCGAGGAGCTATAGCGGGCTCCACCCGTCACTTATTAAGTCCAATGCATTCTCATATGAAAAGGTTTAAACATAACATAAACATTCGTATTAAAACTAGCATACGAAATGTCAATACATTCACCATAAACTATGAATGGTATAAAAATAGCACATCCATAGTCAAACATATCACAAAACCTTCAATACAATATAGAAGTTTTGTATCATAATAAATCAAATTCAAATAATCTTAAAATCCATCAAAGGATGTTGACATAGATGAAATCAAAATTCTTTTTAAAGAAATATCTCCTTTTATTTTGAAATCATTTAAGATCCATATAAAATAAAAAAATTTCTTTGAAAATATTCTTATAAGCTTGTAAGGAAAGCTTCGACGATTTTATAACGGCGGAAAATAACCGCACCCGCCGTATAAGTTAAAAAAACATTCTTACCTCAATTCTGTCGAAAAGGTTAAAAAGGACCTTGTTTTGAAAACGACGGAAAGATTCCTTTATAAACCTCTTATAAAAAGTCAAACAAGGGTATAAATGTCTTTAACACATATTCTTGTAAATATTAAAAATGTTTTGAAATACATTTCGAAGAAACATGGATGTGGATGATAAAGAGATCCCAGTAGATTATTACATATAAACAACCTCGGATAATGAAGAGATTGTGAAATAACCCTTACCTTGTACTTTTCCTTGGTTGGGGTAGGTTAAACTCCTGTATAATGGTGAAATAATTGTTATTAAATTATACAAGAATCATATATATTAATATGATATCATATATGATCTTTTAACATTGATTTATTAATAATATCTTAGAATTATCATCGTTTCGGGTGTTAACTTACTCATTTTCTTTTATATGTTTTGTTACATAAGCCATGTTTGTTGTATCTTATTCATATCCAGAATGATATCAAGTCCTTAAACATCATTTTTAAATCATAAAATGATAATTATACTTGAATGGATACGATGGAGAATGAATCTCATCGCGTTCGTGGAGACGGTAGTCCGTACGTACGCACGAGCGACAATATCATTCTTTTGATATTAAAATAATATATAAATGAATGGTATATCATATATACAGAATCATTAACATGTTATATTTATTATTTACATGAGTTACACATCATTATTATACCCATCCAAATAATATTATATTGAATAACAATTACACCACGACGTGGAGACGGTAAGCCGTACGTACGCACGTATGGTGACATGTTATTCAAAGGGTGGATAGAATACTGAATATGGTTGTACCATACTTATAATAACATCACAGTATATGTGAGATACTGGAGTTATTATTTTAGAATGGTAAGAACAAAGGAAGAAGAAGTGGAAGAAGAAATGAACTTAGAAAAGGGTGGTGAAATCATTACCTCTTCTTCGGGTTCTTCCTTTTGATTTGATCAAAAGGGCTCCTTAGGTTGGCTTTCTGATCAAACTAAGGCCTCTAGGTTGAAGTGAGGGATGTTGGGAGAGTATTTGGGCAGAGTTTGGCCGAACCAAAAGGCTTGAGAGGTGTGAGGAAAAGAGAAGGAGGAGTGCCCTTTTATAAGAGGGGTGAGGGGCACTTTTGGAAAAGCTAGAAATATTAATTTATAATAAATTCATATTCAGTTTCCAAAGGCTCCAAAGTTGAATATTCAAAGGATGAGGTGGGGATAGGTCGAAAACAACTCATCCAATAGAATTTAGACAGGTTTGGGTACTTATATTAACCTTATCTTTAAGTATTAACTCTAAGTTAATTAGTTTCACTTTTACAATGTCTCTTTGTATTTTTATATAATATGGTTAATAAACTTACTATATACATCCAATCGACCCCCAAGTGGTCCATTAATGATTAACCTATCATAATATAAGTCTCTTGGCCGAACCTTAGATTTTTAGGAATTTAATATCAATTAATAATATAATATTTGTTTTAAGAACTCTTTTATGTCAATTTTGACACTATTCAATAGTTGATTTTTGTGAAACTCATAACAGATTGATTACTTCGAACAAAGTCCATTAAATCAATCCTAATATATCATATTAGCCTATAAAATTAGTTTAATTCATTAAAAGTTTCATATTATATTTATTTGGGTATTTATAATATCAATTATTTTAATTTTTCACTATTATATTAATTACTGCATCATCATTGTGTCATAAATAAAATAACTTATTTAATGTCTAAAAATTATAAATAAAATATCATTATGTAGGAAATCTTTTTATCTTTCTAATGAATATTTATAATCTAAAATCCAACATGTATAACCCTATGTAAAAATTGTTGTTCTAAAAGATATATGCTTGTGTCATTTTTGTATTCATTTTGACTTAATTAAAATAAAGTGTCATTATCACTTACAAGTGGATCCATGGGGTCCCAAAATAGACCCAAAGATGCCCATGGTCGACCATGTATCCACCAATAGGGTTAAGACACATTTTAGGGTAATTTAGTATTATTATAATATTATTTTTTAACCCTTATTTACCGGATTTACCCTTAACCATGGTAAATAAAATATTTACCGCAGTAATTATTCAAAATGTCTAAAAATAAAAGTTACCTATTTACACAATTTGAACATCCTGATTCCAAATATGGAATCCATTTTCCTAAATTCAAAACACAGAAGTGGCAGAAATTAATTTAAAATTAATTTCCGCTGTCAAAACAAAAAGCGTGTTTTTAAGAGATAATAACTATCAAAAGATTGACACTTGTTTATGTTCGGTTTAATTGTAAAATTATGTCCAATGACCAACATTATATTAAATAGTAAAAATATATACTAAATATACTTTAAAACCACTCAAATTCATAATTTATCACTATTAATTATTTTGATTAAAAAAGTTGTTTTTAATTAAAATTTAGTAATTTTCACTATTCATCAAAATATGAAAGTTATCCGAAAAGTACCAAAATTTCACCTTAGGCAAAATTTGATATTCCGAATCCAAAAATGAAGTCCATTTTAAAATATAAAATATATATAACTTCAAAAAGTAGGTATTAATATTCATAACAACTAGTTTGATTGGTTACGGTGTGTTAGAACTCGAAGTTGCGTACAACACACGCTACTGTTTTATCCAAAGGAAAGCGTACCGTGGACGCTTGGGATGTTTCATTTTAAATTTTTTTGATGTCTCCATTTAGTCAAAAAGTTTAAAATATTGTATTTAAAAAGGTTTCACTATTAGAAGTTGATAAAAGTGAAATACTGAAAATGAATTTGTTCTTGTATTATGACTAAGAAACTCATAATAGGGATTCTAAAATTATAAGGATTATATAAAGTTCAAAATGTAGTTAATACTATTCATGACCTCTTTTAATGGTGTGATTGAAATCGGTGTTGCGTGTAGTGCAAGTTATTGAATTATTTTTAAGAAATAACACACTCTGAAATCCTGGGGTGTTACATTCTCCCCTCCTTCAATAAATTGCGTCCTCGCAATTTGAAATTGTTCTTCGAAAATAAAAGGTTGAAAATAGAAAATATATTTGTGGGAAAACCCACATCAGAAATTGGGTTACTAAAATTTAGTCTTAATATGAGGAAAAGAGAAATGAATGGGTCACCACCAAATTATGATCTCGATTAGGAGAACATTGGTGGCATTTAGAAACATATAATTGGAGGAAAAACGTAAATATTTATAGGTAGTGATTGAGGTCATCAATCACAAACAAGTATAAAATTGAGGTCCTTAAACTCATCAATCTACGATGATTTGAAATACCAACGGTTCAACAAAACATAGGGTATTGTGATAACACATTTTTGACGTTTCAAAATATCTTAGTTGAAATCCCACATCGAAAAATGAATTAATGAGGCCCCTATTTAAAATAAAGAGTGGAAAGTATGAAGATTACCGAAAATAACACATACTAGGGTTCCATGTAGGAAAATATGGATATGGAGGAGAAATCTAACCATCAATTATCTGATGGAGAGTGGTAGAGAACATGGCTATGAAAAGGTCAACAATCCCAAAGCCATAAATTAGTGATGATTTAAGGTACCATCTAGGACAACATTTTTGTTCTAAGTTCCTTTTATTAATGTTGAGGAATTTATTTATGAGATTGGCTAAGATCATAAGGAGATATACTTACATTATAATTAGAGTTTTATCCATTAATAAATTTCTACCACAAACTCATCTTTCACTCTAAAAGATAATAGAACATAAAAAAATTTCTATTTATACTATTCGTACAGGGTTCCAAAATAAATGAATTTATAATTCATCTACCAAATATTTTTTAAAAAAACTACATTATTTAATCCAGGACATCTCATGGGCCAGTGGTAGGTGATACACCCTTGTCGCCCTTCGGTTGCGGGTTCAAGTCTCGCAGCCTTGCCAGACGCGACGGGTTGCCGCCCGACCTCCGGGTTGTCCTTTTATGGTAATCCAAAATAATCCAAACTAGAACTATCCAAAATACTTCTGTCCAAACTCACAGTCCAACATTTATAAGGAAGGTAAACATAATATAGATCCTTTTTACCCCGTAATAGCATATGAATACCTTCATCTTGTATTCTTTTAATACACTGAAACATCTTGAATTACCATATTCTTTATTGATTACATTCATGCTCCCTTATTTCATATAGAATGCTGGATATACTTCATCAATCCAAAAATGTTTTAAACCCCAAAAAATGATGGAATATACAAATCATTAATCAGTTTCAAGGTAGTCAAGAATATCCAATATAATTTATCCAAAACAATCACATATTATTCCAAAATCACTACCTCAGTATCAGAACTATATTATGATTTATCATTCTCTCAACCATATATTTTCCAAATATTTATCCTGCTATTGAGTCACATTTCTTTGTTCCACATAATCTTAAGTCCTTAATGAAATAGTACTGCAGTACAATCCTTATATACTCCATAATTATTATAACAAGTACATTGTTGATACAACACTCAATTGACATAATCAACATAAGAACTCTAATCATTCCTCTTCATCTGTGGTAGTATCATAACTTGATTATTATCCAATAACATCATTTGCGGCATAGTCTGATGACTGAGACATAGGTTCGCGTAGTGTCCAAACTCCTTGCAAATGAAGCATTGTACATTTAAAACCATTTTCTTACCCTTGCAGTCACGTACTTTGTGCCCTTTTCCTCCACACTTATAACAAACTCCCATTCCTTTCAGGCAAGTTCCAGGGTGTTTCTTTCCACAGTTACCACATATGGGAAAATTCTTCTTTTCCCTCTTCCCTTTATCCATCTTTCTCTCTTCCATCCTTTTCTTCTCTTGCTTCCCTTCAAAGCCATAGGACTCAGTAAACTCTTTACATATCTTATCAACACATGATATTATTTCTTCATATGATGATAATACATGGGAGACTATTTCTCTTATAAATTCTCGATTAAGACCATGAAAGATATGATCCTTCCTTCTATTTGAATCATGTGTATTTCTGGAGTTCTCATTCCTTCTACTGGGCGCCATTTCTATACCATGGCATAAACTAGATCAGTTTATGAATCAAAATACATAATCCCATACTTATAAAACACCTAACATAAATTGAACTATTTATGGATATAATCCATAATCATAAGAATGTTTTCTTTGAGGAAGTATATACTCATAATCCCTTCAAAATGATTTGTAAAGAAAATGAGAGTTATCCTAAGCATATCCCCCGGGAGTGTCGTAACCAAGAGTGCAGCAAGGCCCGTTGTCGTGCACCAGTTCCCGTTCGAGTCTAGCTCAAAGCGGTGTTTTCGGGTTTTACCCCTAGGTACATCTGTGCCAGAGCCGCCTCTACCTGCTCGTATCCAGACAGGGATGTATTGCTCGGAAAACTCACAAAATCTCTACAATACCAAAATTCTAGAAAGTTCTTCTATACTAATCCTCAAAGTTCATCTTAGGTCTACGTGCTCTAATCAGAGTTTATCTAAATCTAGCTTCCAAGGTTTGTACTAAACTTCCTCTGATACCAACTGTAACGCCCCGACCCCAGCTACCCAGAGTCGGTGCATTATTACATAACATTGGCATGATCACAAGAAAGATCAAATCCCGAAAGACCGATTAGTTTAGTAGCCTTGGAAACACTAGATATATTCATAAGTTTTACATTACATCATAAAATGAAAAACTACTACAACAACATAATGTTTCCAACGTCCACACTATAAACCCCTCATAATATCCCTGCAAGTCAATCATAATTTACTTCTTCACTACCTGGGAAAAATAAAACATAGAAAAGGGGTGAGCTCAAATGCCCAGTAAGGATAACAATATAGCGGAACATTCAAAATAAGCATAAACATTTAAGGCAATGAATTACTAAAACAAAAGCCTTTTAAAATTGAACTTCAACATGGTATGGCAAAAGTAAAATGAAATAATGCCATTTACTTGTTCACATGGATATTCTACTAATCGAATAATCACATGCAATATCAATAACCACTTTCATAATGTTGGAATGCATAATGCCAGACTATCATAACCACATAGCCAAGGCCTCGTGCCAAGACTACAAATAAGATTTTGTCAAGGCCTTGTGCCAAGACACTAGTTTGTCTCATGAGACCTACCGATGCATCGAGGAGCTATAGCGGGCTCCACCCGTCACTTATTAAGTCCAATGCATTCTCATATGAAAAGGTTTAAACATAACATAAACATTCGTATTAAAACTAGCATACGAAATGTCAATACATTCACCATAAACTATGAATGGTATAAAAATAGCACATCCATAGTCAAACATATCACAAAACCTTCAATACAATATAGAAGTTTTGTATCATAATAAATCAACTTCAAATAATCTTAAAATCCATCAAAGGATGTTGACATAGATGAAATCAAAATTCTTTTTAAAGAAATATCTCCTTTTATTTTGAAATCATTTAAGATCCATATAAAATAAAAAATTTTCTTTGAAAATATTCTTATAAGCTTGTAAGGAAAGCTTCGACGATTTTATAACGGCGGAAAATAACCGCACCCGCCGTATAAGTTAAAAAAAACATTCTTACCTCAATTCTGTCGAAAAGGTTAAAAAGGACCTTGTTTTGAAAACGACGGAAAGATTCCTTTATAAACCTCTTATAAAAAGTCAAACAAGGGTATAAATGTCTTTAACACATATTCTTGTAAATATTAAAAATGTTTTGAAATACATTTCGAAGAAACATGGATGTGGATGATAAAGAGATCCCAGTAGATTATTACATATAAACAACCTCGGATAATGAAGAGATTGTGAAATAACCCTTACCTTGTACTTTTCCTTGGTTGGGGTAGGTTAAACTCCTGTATAATGGTGAAATAATTGTTATTAAATTATACAAGAATCATATATATTAATATGATATCATATATGATCTTTTAACATTGATTTATTAATAATATCTTAGAATTATCATCGTTTCGGGTGTTAACTTACTCATTTTCTTTTATATGTTTTGTTACATAAGCCATGTTTGTTGTATCTTATTCATATCCAGAATGATATCAAGTCCTTAAACATCATTTTTAAATCATAAAATGATAATTATACTTGAATGGATACGATGGAGAATGAATCTCATCGCGTTCGTGGAGACGGTAGTCCGTACGTACGCACGAGCGACAATATCATTCTTTTGATATTAAAATAATATATAAATGAATGGTATATCATATATACAGAATCATTAACATGTTATATTTATTATTTACATGAGTTACACATCATTATTATACCCATCCAAATAATATTATATTGAATAACAATTACACCACGACGTGGAGACGGTAAGCCGTACGTACGCACGTATGGTGACATGTTATTCAAAGGGTGGATAGAATACTGAATATGGTTGTACCATACTTATAATAACATCACAGTATATGTGAGATACTGGAGTTATTATTTTAGAATGGTAAGAACAAAGGAAGAAGAAGTGGAAGAAGAAATGAACTTAGAAAAGGGTGGTGAAATCATTACCTCTTCTTCGGGTTCTTCCTTTTGATTTGATCAAAAGGGCTCCTTAGGTTGGCTTTCTGATCAAACTAAGGCCTCTAGGTTGAAGTGAGGGATGTTGGGAGAGTATTTGGGCAGAGTTTGGCCGAACCAAAAGGCTTGAGAGGTGTGAGGAAAAGAGAAGGAGGAGTGCCCTTTTATAAGAGGGGTGAGGGGCACTTTTGGAAAAGCTAGAAATATTAATTTATAATAAATTCATATTCGGTTTCCAAAGGCTCCAAAGTTGACTATTCAAAGTATGAGGTGGGGATAGGTCGAAAACAACTCATCCAATAGAATTTAGACAGGTTTGGGTACTTATATTAACCTTATCTTTAAGTATTAACTCTAAGTTAATTAGTTTCACTTTTACAATGTCTCTTTGTATTTTTATATAATATGGTTAATAAACTTACTATATACATCCAATCGACCCCCAAGTGGTCCATTAATGATTAACCTATCATAATATAAGTCTCTTGGCCGAACCTTAGATTTTTAGGAATTTAATATCAATTAATAATATAATATTTGTTTTAAGAACTCTTTTATGTCAATTTTGACACTATTCAATAGTTGATTTTTGTGAAACTCATAACAGATTGATTACTTCGAAAAAAGTCCATTAAATCAATCCTAATATATCATATTAGCCTAGAAAATTAGTTTAATTCATTAAAAGTTTCATATTATATTTATTTGGGTATTTATAATATCAATTATTTTAATTTTTCACTATTATATTAATTACTGCATCATCATTGTGTCATAAATAAAATAACTTATTTAATGTCTAAAAATTATAAATAAAATATCATTATGTAGGAAATCTTTTTATCTTTCTAATGAATATTTATAATCTAAAATCCAACATGTATAACCCTATGTAAAAATTGTTGTTCTAAAAGATATATGCTTGTGTCATTTTTGTATTCATTTTGACTTAATTAAAATAAAGTGTCATTATCACTTACAAGTGGATCCATGGGGTCCCAAAATAGACCCAAAGATGCCCATGGTCGACCATGTATCCACCAATAGGGTTAAGACACATTTTAGGGTAATTTAGTATTATTATAATATTATTTTTTAACCCTTATTTACCGGATTTACCCTTAACCATGGTAAATAAAATATTTACCGCAGTAATTATTCAAAATGTCTAAAAATAAAAGTTACCTATTTACACAATTTGAACATCCTGATTCCAAATATGGAATCCATTTTCCTAAATTCAAAACACAGAAGTGGCAGAAATTAATTTAAAATTAATTTCCGCTGTCAAAACAAAAAGCGTGTTTTTAAGAGATAATAACTATCAAAAGATTGACACTTGTTTATGTTCGGTTTAATTGTAAAATTATGTCCAATGACCAACATTATATTAAATAGTAAAAATATATACTAAATATACTTTAAAACCACTCAAATTCATAATTTATCACTATTAATTATTTTGATTAAAAAAGTTGTTTTTAATTAAAATTTAGTAATTTTCACTATTCATCAAAATATGAAAGTTATCCGAAAAGTACCAAAATTTCACCTTAGGCAAAATTTGATATTCCGAATCCAAAAATGAAGTCCATTTTAAAATATAAAATATATATAACTTCAAAAAGTAGGTATTACTATTCATAACAACTAGTTTGATTGGTTACGGTGTGTTAGAACTCGAAGTTGCGTACAACACACACTACTGTTTTATCCAAAGGAAAGCATACCGTGGACGCTTGGGATGTTTCATTTTAAATTTTTTTGATGTCTCCATTTAGTCAAAAAGTTTAAAATATTGTATTTAAAAAGGTTTCACTATTAGAAGTTGATAAAAGTGAAATACTGAAAATGAATTTGTTCTTGCATTATGACTAAGAAACTCATAATAGGGATTCTAAAATTATAAGGATTATATAAAGTTCAAAATGTAGTTAATACTATTCATGACCTCTTTTAATGGTGTGATTGAAATCGGTGTTGCGTGTAGTGCAAGTTATTGAATTATTTTTAAGAAATAACACACTCTGAAATCCTGGGGTGTTACAAAAATGGTAATGAAAGAAAATATATTTTTAATGGAAACATTAAAACGTACTTTTTTAAAATAAATCCCCTTATAAATAGCATATCATTGAAGTCAGAATTAATAAAATGAATCAAATATTTGTATTCACTATAAACCCACATAAAATAGGTGGAAATACAATATAATATATTTAAAGTTAATTTCAAAATTAATCTTAGTATGAAATAATCAAGGAAGAAAAATATTAACCCAATGAATGGAAATTGAGTTAAGAAATCTCTTACCAATTTGTAATCAGTCAAATCATATGCCCCATAAAAGTAAAAAAAATAAATGAAACATAAAATAAAAAGAAGATAATGAGATTGAATATATTTTATATAAAAGGTAAATATATACACCACACATAAGAAATAATTGGTGAATAAGGAATATATCTCACAAATGTAAATGTGAGACAAGAAACCCTTATCTCACGCTTCCATTTAGTTTTTCAAACTTTAAACTCTTATATAGTGTTTTATAGACCGTTATTAATTCATTACATAACTATAATAATATTTATAATTCCTTATATTACACATTTTAAATGTATTACCGCTCATTAATTAATAATATTTCATTATTTTCATTGTTTTCGGTGTGTTCATTTCTTGGTTTCATGATCGGTTCTTTTTCGTATAATTATGGATTTTATTGTAAAATGGAAAAAAAACACCAAAAGTGAAATGAAATGTTATTAATGTACTTATAGAAGTTATATTGGTCCCATATATCATTTTTCTTTCTAACATGTGGATGATTAATTTGATAAAATGTTAATGATAAATGTTTAGTTAAATTTGGCAGTTTTTCAGACCATCACAAATTAATTTTATTTTATTTAATATTATGTCTATATATTAGTTATAGAACATGATATAGGTTATAATATAAATATTAAATTATTATTTAAACATAATAATACTTTTATGACAATCCTTGAAGGTGGTAATGTAAAAATAAAAATCAATATTCTTAGAGATGGTTAACCGCCATAATTTGGACAATGGTTTTGTTTCTTTAAATAAGAGGAGATAAAAAAATGGTGGATATAAGGTATTCAATTATAAATATAAAATTATAGTATATACATGATACAATACTTATTATTATTTTATGGTTGAATCATGTGAGGATAAAGTATAATGAGAAAATAAATTAAGATGTGGTTTCAGAAAATTACCGCTTGAATATCACTTCCTTGAAGAACACCTTAAGGAACATGTAATTGGTATTTGGGTGAGACCAAAATAACATAGACATGGCGATAATAAATATTAAAGGTTCTATAAGTGATTTTTAGTGATTATAGTCTTGTAAAGAGAAAGGGATTGGTGAGTGGAGGTATTTATACTTGAGGAGGGGTGGTTTTAAGTGATTAAATATTGATTATTTTATATTTAAATCCAACCACAATATGATGGAATTAATTACAAATAAAATGTGTTATAATTAATATTGTAAATTCGTCTTAATTTCAATAAAAACATGAACCACCCATTTAATTTTGTATAATTTTATTTATTTTAAGCTTTTACCATTTAACTTTAATTCATTACATTATTTTTCCTAGACTACAGTAAATATATTTTTTTACCATGGTAACATTTTTATGCCTAAAAATTAAAATGGCATTAAAAAATAATTTGGACCTCTTGATTCCAAAAATTTAATACATTTTATTTTATTCAATTTATAAAGTTTATAAAAATCAATTCTAAATATGATACGTGTATAACTCACAAAAACTGATTTGTTTAAGTATAAAATCGTGCTTTTCAAAAAATTTAAGCATGTGTTTATAAGTGTAGAACATTCTTTATTGTGTCAGTACTTAAATAAATTTTTATCAAGAATATGTTTTAATTAATTTTATATCATGATCATATAATTATTATTTCATGATATTTATTGTATTTCGAAAAAAATGTTATTTTCACTTTTTACATCAAAAATCAACTTTTCTTAAAAATTACCAAAAACATTCCCTAAGTTAATTTTTTCATACTAAGTCTAAAAATTAAGTTTATTTTGTAGAATAAATATCTAAAATTATAAAAAAAATATTGTATTTAATTTTTCATATAAAGAAATAATAATCCCTTACTGAATAAAATATATAATTGAAGAATAAAATGACATTACTAAAAATTTTGTTTTCATTTCCTTTGAATAAATAATTTTTTATTGAATATTAAATTCATATTTATTTTATAATATAGTTAATATTATTCACACCCTCCAAATTAGTGGTTCTTTTTTAATGGTCTTGTTAAAATAATAATATTTTATAGTATATTGTGGTTCATTTAAGCTAGGTATTGTGGGCAACAAATTCCATCGAATAGATTTAATTTAAAAAGAGGCATACTTTAAAATATCATGGTTTTAAATTCTCCCCCCTTTAATAAATTTTTCCCTCACAATTTTAAATTTAACTTTGAAAAACAATGATTAATATTTGAAAATACCATTTTGTGAAACGAACATTGTAAAAAAGGGTTAACAAAATATCCTCTTAAAAAGAAGGAAAGGGAAATGTGAAGGTCACCAAAAAAACAAAGTTTATGCATAGGTTAAAATTAGTGGAAAGTTAAAACATGGACATAGAAAAGAAATATAACTATCATGTTTTGATAGAGATTGATATATAACATGTTCATTTGAAATTTTACCTTCACAAAACCATAAAACTGTGATGGGTTGAATTCTATTGATTTATCAGTAAGAAAATTAAACAAATAGTTTTTTTACAAAATATTTTTCCTATACTTGGGGAATTATTTGGAAATGCAAATAAATCACTACAAAAATAAAATCACATGATTTATAAGAAAAATAGCATCCTTTGGTTGTTCTCCGATCTATTTTTTCTTCTTCTCTTATGACAAGAAACGGATATTCAAGGTGAAATTTTCATGATAGAATCCATTTTAATGAATCATCAGATCCACAATTCATTCCTTTGACCTATAAATATATACAAAACCAAAATGGTTATCATATGTTATCAACAAACAATAATATTCAAAGTTTAACTTAATTCATTCCATAAGTAGTTAACCATAAGAATCATCCAAAATATGTCTTTTTAAATTCAAAAACCAAAAATTTAGTTGTAAGGTCACTGAATTTATAAATCAATATAAATTTAGATTCCCCATACAATAAAATTTAACAATAAATGTAACATACCAAATATATGAATACCATGATCACCATAAACCCTTAAAGAAGACATGCATGATTCTAAAAAAATATCAGGTTGTTAAATATATTCCTTAAATCTAATCATATAGAAAAACCTAAAAATATAACATAAACTATCAAATAAATGACCAATTTCATGGTCTCTATCAATATCCCTTAAAATTGCCTTTTTCATTATTATCTCAACATTGGGTATATATTACATGTTATCTTCCACAAATCATGTATTTTTCAAAAGATCAACTTATAACAGAATCACTTCTCTTGGTTACTGGTATTGTTCATCACATGCTTACAAATCCTTAAAGAAGAAGCATTACCATAAAATCCTTATAAAAATCTTGATTATGAAAACCATAATACCATTGATAATTTTACAACATAATTATTTAATATAAATACATAAGAACTTAATCACACCACTTCTTTCTTAAATCATTAATTATGCTTCACCATATTATTCCTCATTAATTTTATATGTCATTTTTAGTCTCATCATAATTAGTTGTATAACTATTACTTGTATAGACTTATTGACTATCTCCATAAGTTTATAATATAAGAAAAATATTTTCAAAATTCTCATACTTTTCACATATAAAACATTTAACCATAGATAATATCTAAGGGATACTGTTATTCCAATATTTTAATTTTTCCTCAGAAATTTCTTACTTTATATCCTTCTTTCCACTCCAAAAACTTTTTCATACTCTTATAAGAAATTCATGCAAGTAATAATTCTCAAATTATCAACATATAAAAAACTAAATCTTCTTTTCTCTATGATTTCCACCCCCAGAGCTATCAACAATCTCTATGCTTCTCTTATTTTGTGAGTATGAGAGTTGGTGAAGGTGGATGTTTTTTTATAATATATCACGATAAATAATTATACATAAATTAAATATCCTTTAATCTAGTCATAATTCCATTTGGTTTCTCAAACACACATTTTCTATAACATTCAGCATTAACCCAGTTTCTTCTGGTTCCCACCATTGACTAAAACCAAAAAATAAAGTTTAAGAATCAAACTACACTAATTAGATTGAGATAATATTATTAAAAGTATGCCTAAAAAATGGAATGTTATTATCAATCTATTAGTATTTCTCTTTAACCAAGTTTATCCATGGTAATTACCAAATCTATAGGATATTATCCTCTAATTAAACTTATACCCAAATTCATTCATTGGGTTATGTTCTATAATTAATGTCTTCCTAAATCTAGCTCACAAGGTTTCTACTCAACTTATTCTAATACCAACTATAACAACTATGACCCAAGTATCCCAGAGTTTGTGGATACATTATTGCATTCAAACAATATACAAGGAATCGTATCCTAAATGTCTAAGCAGTTTTGTAGTCTTGAGAAACTAGATACATTCTTGAACTTTACATTACAATTGAAAATATAAAATACAACATAGTCAATTATTTGAGAACACCATTATTCTTCTATATTAATCTTGTATATCAATAATAATAAACTTATTGGTATCTTGGGAAAAAACAAAACAAAAGAAATGAGTGATATTAGATGCTCGGTAAGGGTGTGTATATAGCAAAAACTATCATAAATAAACAATGAAAATTATGGCAAGGTAAATAACTAAAATAAATGCCGTTTAATCATTAACTTGAGCATAATATGACCAGAATAAAATATGATCAAATAATTCCATATAAATAGTCACATGATCTAGGAAACTTAACTATGGATATTATTCTATCAAATAATCACATGGAAATCAATAACTAATCTCTTGATGATGGAATGCACAATGTCGTACATCAAAAAATTACTATCCAGGCCTCAGCCAAGATATATGAAAATAAAAGGGTAATCCCTCATCCAAAAAAACCAATTTTTTCCCATGATCCCTACCTATGTATTGCGGGGATATATTGCGCCCATCTCATCAATTAGTCAAATTCATTACTCACTTGAATAAATAATACAACCTAATCAACATGCCTTAACAAAATCAATAATTATTCTTATTAGAAGAACTAGTCATATGGAATATCAATACTTCCCCAATTAAATAGATCATAAACCATTTAACAATTTATGTAATAAGGTATCACAATATATCAACCTCAAGGAGGTACAATTTTAAAAATCTATTTTAACATATAAAAAAATACTATGAACGGTATCTTTGAAAATTTGTTGAAGAAAATATCCTTTTCACTTTGAAAACCATTTATTGTTAAAAATTTAAAAAAACTATAAAAGAAAAAAAATTATTTGAAAATAATCAAGAAAATTTTAAAATATGTCTAAAGGCATTAATAATTTATGATGGTGGGAAAATCCATGCATCCATATATGTTAAAAAAACATTCCTTCCATATTTTTGTCGGAAAAGTATAAAGGAACCTTATTTAAAAAATTTCCAAATATATCTTTAAATTCATTTTGTAAAACATAAAACATGAGTAAAAAACGACTTCAAATAATCAATGTATAATATTAAAAAAAAAATTGGAAAATTTAGAAAAAATGGTCATCGATGAAAAATAGATTTTTAAGGGAAACTTTAAAAGATAATTTTCTAAAATAATCCCCATATAAATATCATATAATTAATGTTTTCATTAATAAAAAGAATCAAATTTTTTTTTTTTTTATAAATACAACTAAAAATTTATAAATAAAATATAATATATTCAAAATTCATTTCAGAAAAAAAATATAGTAAAACATAATCAAGAAAGTAGAAATTTAACCCGATTAATGGAAATTTAGTTAAGAAATCCCTTACCACTTTGTAATCAATCAAATTGTATGCCACATAAAAGAAAAAATTAATAAATTAAACATTAAATACCAATAATATAATAATATTAATGATATGGTATATAAAATTGTAGTATATACACCACACATAGGAAGTAAGTGGTGAATAAGGGATATATCTCACTAATGTAAATGTGAGATAAGAAACCCTTGCCTCTTGCTTCCCATTAGTTTTTCATACATTAAACTCATGTATAAAGTTTTAGATAATGTTATTAATTCATTAAATAACTATACACAAATTTATAATACCTTATATGATAGTTTTGTAACATATTACCCCACAGTCATTAATAATATTTATTTATTTTCATTGTTTCAAGTGTGTTCGTTTTGTGGTTACATGAACGGTTCATTTGTATATAATTATGGAAGTTATTGTAAAATAGAAATAAAAAACCTGAAGTAAATGAAATTTTATTCATGCACTTCCATAAATTTAAATGGTCCCATAAATAATTTTTCTTTTTTACATGGTGATGATTCATTTGATAAAATGCTCTTGATAAATATTTAGTTTATTTTGGTGATTTTTCCAACAATCGAGAACTAATGCTATTTTATTTAATTTTATGTCAATATATTAGGTCAATAAAATGAAATGGGTTATAATATACATATTAAAATCTGATTTAATGAGAATAATTATTTTATGACCAGCCTTAATGGTGGTAATTGAAAACAAAAAAAACATTATCCATGGAGACGGTTAACCACCATAATTTGGACAATGGTTTTGTTTCTTTGAATAAGACATGATTGGAAAAGTAATGGATATAATATATTCCATTATAAATATTAAATTACCATATATATATATGATATTGTTGTTATTATTCTTTGATGTTTGAAGGATTTTAGGATAAAGTAAGGACAGAAAATAAATTAAGAGAGGTGGTTTTAGAAAGTTACCTCTTGAATGTCACCTCCTTGAAGGACCCCTTAAAGAACATGGAATGGGTATTGGGTGAGGAAATCAGAACATGGGAATATGGTGAGTGTATAAGAGAGGTTTTGGATGATATTTTAATAAATTTAATGCTTATTAAGAGAAAGGGTTTGGTGAGAGGTTGTATTTATACTAGAGTAGGGGTGGTTTTAAGTGACAAAATAGTGATTATATTATATTTAAATCCAACCACAATTGGTTGGAATTAATTCCAATGAATTTTAGTGATAATTAATGTATTTTTAAGGTATATAAATACATAAAACACCCAAATAATATTTTTTCTTTTAGGTATTTTATGTTTTTACATTTTCACTTTAACTCACTACATTATTTTACCTGTACTACAGTAAATCGTTTTTCAACCATAGAAAATTTTTTATAACTTAAAATTTAAATCACCTTATAACCTAATTTAGACATACTAATTAAAAATATTGAATCCATTTTATTTGATTAAATTTTTATATTTGATAAAAATAAATTCTTAATATGGTACGCGTATAACTCATAAAAAAATTTAATGTTAAAATCATGGTTTTCCAAAACTAGTAAGCATATGTTTATAAGTGAAACATGTTGTGTATTATGAAATTAATTAAATAAATTTTTATCAAGAATAATTTTTCATTAATTTTATATCATGATCATATAATTATTATTTCATAAGAGTTATGGTATTTCGTAAAAATGATATTTTCACTTTCTAACCAAAAAAATTAACCTTTTTTAAAAATACCCAAAAAATTACACTAAGATAATTTTTATGTGTTGAGTTTGAAAATGTTTTTTATTTTCTGAAATAAATTTTCTAAAATTTTTAAAAATTAATTATATTTATATTCTCATAGAAATCATTAAAAATAATTTTTGAAGAAAAATTTATTTAATGAATAAAATTAATTTACTAAAAATTATGTGTGCATTTCCTATAAATAATTAATTTTTTGTTTAATATTAACTTCATATTTATTTCATAATGTAGTTAATCTTATTCAAAACATCAAAATTAGTGTTTAGGTTACAACGGTCTTATTAAAATAATAATATTTAAATGTATATCATGGTTTATTTAAGATCAGTTTTTTTTCCAATGTAAGCTATAGAATAAATTAAATTTAAAAAGAGACATATCATATAATATTGGAGTATTAAATTTTAGGATTTAAATATCATAAAATTTTTCTAAATGGAAACTTAGTCACAGCAATCTCAAATTCAAAATGAGATTCGAAATAAAACCTTTACCTTTACCCACAATTTCCATGAAAGTAAATTTACCTCTATTATAATAAACATAAAAATATTATTAAATAATTTCATAACATTATAAATATCTATTAACATTTAAACTCTTAAATTAAAATAATTAAATTCACATAAATTATTCAATTTATATTTATTTTCATCATCGAATGTAAGTAGTTTTCATTTTTTTTATAATTCCCATAATAGTGATGTAAGAACCTAGTTTTTGCTACAAAAGACTTTGGAAAATCCTTGATGATATTCCAGAGCAGCGCCTTCAGACGGCGTGTGATTCCGAGCCCCGGAGTGGCCGGAATTAAATTTTCAGTGCGTTCACACTGGAAACGCCAAATAAATGGGATAACTCCTAAACGGTGATCCGGATCGGAGATCCGAGTGTACGGATGGGTCTGGAATGGGGTTTTTACCCTAGGAATGACATAAAACTTGTCGGCGCGGGATGTTTGGACCCCTCGCCCGCTTCTGGAAAGTTAAACGGATTAAATAAATTAATTAATTCGTTTAATGGAGAAACACTAGTATCCTTTAAATGGTGGCTCAGATTGGAAAACCAAGGGCACCGTTGAGTTCGGAGCGTGGCGTTTACCCTAGTAGGGGTATAAGTTTCGCGGGCGCGGACCGTTTATGAAAAATGGCCCCAGTGGCGTTTTCGTAATTTGCCGGCCCCAGGCGCTAAGTTTAATAACTTTTGAACGGTGTCTCAGAATAAAATTCTGAGACCTCCGTTGCTCTCAAAGCGTGGTTCTTAGCCTAGGGGAGGCTAAATCCCGACCCCGCTGGGAGTTCGGGTTCGGGGTTGTCGGGCGGGCGTTTAAGTGATTTGTACTTAAACACCACCACCCCCACCCCCTTCTTCTTCTTCTTCTTCTTCCTCAAACCCTCCCCCCCCCCCTCCTTCACCTCCGGCAAGGCAGCTCTGACGAGGTGAGCTCTGGCGAGGCGAACTCCGGCGAGGCACAGCGGTTCCGACGGTCCGCACACGAAGCGTCGGGCTACGCCCTTCGAGGTAGGAGTCGTTTTTGTTTCGTTTATTTTTCTTGCAATCTTTGAGCTTAATTTATAGCATCAAATTGTTATCCGATCGTCGATTGATGCCCATGATCGCGTAGTACGTTCTCTGACCTTTCCAACGCTTATTTCGGATTTGAAATCTGACCTCCGAGGCCTCCGCAACGGTCCGGCGAAGATTCGCGGGTTTTTGGGTTCTCCGGCCGGCGCGGTGGTCCGGCGGTTTCCTGTGGCGGCGGACGGTGGTTCCGGGATAACGGCAGGGGCTTCGGCGGCGGTCGGCTGGCGGCGGCGCTTTCCGGCGCTAGCGGTGGGCGGCGGCCTTTGCCTCGGCTGCGGCAGGCCGAGGGCGCCGGCGCGGGCCTGACGCAGAGGTGGAACTTTTGAGATGGTTGCGGTAATTTTTAATTCCCGATACAAGGGGCCGTGCAGGAGCGACGTGTCTTTAATTAGACGAGCGTTTTCTTCCGGGATTCTTGTTTTGGATGGCGCGGACGCGTCCGACGTCCGTTTTTAGTGTCGTCAGTTGCGTTGGGACCCTAGTGCAGAGGCGAAGGTTTCCAGGTCGGGTTCGGGCGTTGGGACTGGATTTGAGGTATGGGCCCCACGGCCCGTCTTTCGAGCTGTGCGCAGCGTTTCTCGCCTTTTTATCCAGACATCTGTTCGGGGCATGCGAGCCGTCGACGTTGGGTGTTTTTTTGAGGGGAGTTCAATGGTGCAATCCGCCCGCTCTAATTCGGCACGGTGGTGCGGGGCCCATGAGGGTCGTTTGGGCGTCGACGGTGATTTTCCATCTTTATCACCGGGCGACCGTTTTGGACAAGTGGGTAGTCTATCTTGTGTGGTTTTTCGAGAGGATCGCAACGGTGTGATCCGTTCGTTGACTTTCAGGACCGGGTTGTGGGTCCCACGTGGCACTGCTCGTGTGCGGTGCGCCAGGATGCATCTTTATCTCCGGATATCCGTGACACTCAAGTGAGTAGTGATTTTGACATGTTTTCCCGAGGGGATCGCAATGGTGTGATGCGCCCGACTATTTTCGGGGTCGAGGCTTGGGATCACGGGGTACCGTTCGGGCATGAGGTGGTGTTGGTGACTTTTCTGTCGGATATCCGTTGGAGGTGAGTAAGTAGTCAATCTTGCGTGTTTTTCCACGAGGATTACAACTGTGTGATCCATTTGGCTGTTCAGAGCCTCTTGCGTGAACTTATTGAATGTGGATCATGAGAGGTGCTCTGGTGTCGGTTCTTCCTACCTGGTTTGTAGCGGACCCTTGGCGTGTGATTGCGCACTCTTGGGAGAGTGATATAAATGATTCACAAGATGTGGTTGGTCGTGCCTGGGCCTTTGGGGTGGAGTTGTTATGTCATGCCTTCGCATTGACGCTGGGTGCCGTGCGCACGATATCCTTTGGGCTAGAACGAGGTATACTCAGGGAGTATATGAGAGCGCTTGGAGGTATGTGCGGTTTGTACTTGAGATCGTTTGTGCGCTTGGTTGGGGTTTGACTTGGGGCCACACGTCGTGTGGGCCCCAAGTGCATCCTATGTTCTGCTTTGCGTACTTGGACCTCTCGCGGTGTAGAGGGTCCCTTTGTGCTCATTTGTTTGGATATCAGGGTGGAGTTTATTTCCCCTGTCTTTGTGCTCGTTTGTTTGACCAATAGGGTTGAGTGGTCTCCCTTGGGTTTCGCTCTCGATTGATTGGCCGGTAGCGGTGCTAGTGACACCTAGTGCTGGAGCAGACGATGCACCTCTTTTGGGTGAGTTTTTCTGGAGTTGGGAGGTTGCGCGATACCCACTCCGTGTTCGGTGGGCCAGTGTTGTTCCCTATAGTGGAGATGGCTAGAGCAGTTCTGAGTTCTACCCTCCAGCGGGGCTGGGTAGTGGGTTACTCATCGACTTCTTCGGTATTACCCTCCAGCAGGGCTAGGCAGTGGGTTTCTCACTGACTTCTAGGGTTTACCCTCTAGCAGAGACTGGGCATTGGGTCACCCGATGCTATTAGGGCCTACCCTCCAGCAGAGACTGGGAAGTGGGTCACCCAACGACCACTTAGGGTCTACCCTCCAGCGGGGCTGGGCAGTGGGTCGCCTGTCGTCTAGTTCCAGGTCTACCCTCCAGCACGGCTGGGCAGTGGGTTGTCTGTCGACTTATTCCAGGTCTACCCTCCAGCGGGGCTGGGCAGTGGGTCTCCTGATGATGTGTTATAGTCTACCCTCCAGCGGGGCTGGGCAGTGGGTCGCCTGATGATGTATTAGGGTTTACCCTCCAGCAGGGCTGGGTAGTGGGTCACCTGATATCTGGTTATGAATTACCCTCCAGTAGGGCTGGGTAGTGGGACACCTGTTGGCATTCCAGGCTCATTCCTTTCTACTAGGATAGCATGTGGCTTTCCTCCGTGATTACCGGAGAGGGACCCCTGGTTACGGGTCGGTGTTGTGATGACCTTGACTTTGAGGAGGCCTCTCGACTGCAGGGCAGTGACGAGGTGTGGTCTGACTTTCCCTAGAACTCTCAAGTACGAGGGTCACATTCCCCACTGAGACGCGTTCTTGTGACGCGATCTAAAACCGTGCGGGTGAGTCAATACAACCCAAAGCGGATAGTGTCAAGGTGCGGTGATTGAGCCCCTTGGCTTGCGGTTCTGGGCAGACGTGCGGGATGTTGGGCATCGATGATGGAGTTTTCTTATGGGACTGTAGGAGACTCGCTTTTCTTGGGCTGAGCTACGGGACAGAGATCCCCCCCTTACAAGCTTGTTTGGGTTTCTTATTGAGAATCCAGATATGTATATACCGTGTTTCAGTACCCACTTCTTGGGTTTGGTTACTCTCCTTCCAGGAGGGGCGAAGACGTGCGGGGTATGCCACATGCTTTCCGTGTCTAGATTCTCGTGGTTGGATGAGTCTACTCTCCTGCTATAGGTAGCGAAGACTCGACAGGAAGTTCATATTCTCACCGTTTCTAGCTCCTTGTGTCTCGATGATTCTATCTCTTTTCTCTTGTTGGGTTGAGCTGGACTCTTTACTGCACTCTTTGTTGTACTTCTGTTCTACTCCCTATTCGCTCTACTGCTCAACCTTCGGTACCCCCCTTGTTGCTCCCTCAAGCCTTCGGGGTATCCTACTGAGTATTTTTATACTCACCCCTACTTGGGATTTGCCCGCACTTGGTGTGCCCTTGCAGACAACGGAGAGGTTGGTCGTGACCTTAGTGGAGCGTAGGAGCCTGGGAGCTTGGACCGCGTGCGGTGGTCATGGTCGGGATCCAGGTGGGACACTCATCAGCTGTTTCTTTTGTTTACCTGTTGTCGGGTTGTGGCACTTTTCTGGTTGGGTGAGTGTTTTTACCCTTTCTCCTTTTCAGCACTTTACTTATATCTTTTAGAAGTCGATGCACTTTGCGGTTTATTTATAGCAGTTATTCTTTTTACTCTGCTTGTATTTTCTTCTACTCTGCACTGTTTCATTGAGTTTGCTGCATGTGTATGTACAGGTGCTAGGCAAAGGCCTCCCCGAGTTATTGTGCCTTCGGCGCTGGTCGCCATCCCCTGGCCTATGGAGGCGGGATTGGGGTAGTTGCGGCTCGAGCCCGGGTAGGGTTGGGTCGTGACTAAGTGGTATCAGAGCTGGTCCGTTCCTTGGGATGTTGTGCGCACGTCCCTAAAAGAGGAATTGGTTGGGATATAGGGCAACAGTGTTAACGTGTCTCAAGAGCGGCTCTTAGGCTAGGGAGTCCAATGATGGTGCGGCGGCCGACGTATCCATTCACCAGGACCTTGATAACCCACTGGTCGACTCGGCATGCTGAGACACTTGTTGCAGGGAAAATTTGGTTTGTGAATCACCTAGGACCAAGTCTTTGACTGTCCTTCTTGAGTCATCTCCCCATCGTTGTTGTTGTGGTATATACATATATGCTCATCTGACCGCGGCACTCCTTGATAATATTCAGGATATCTCCGCGAAGACAGCCATCCCAGATACCAGCTTTGATGCGTGACGACGACCCTGTGAGCTATGAGGCCACAGTCCAGGACCCATCATGTGAGCCCATTTCTCCGGGTGGGCTGGTAGCAACACCCCCCCCCCCCCCCACCTGTTGGGCAGCAGAAAATTTTATCAGAGCAGGCTGAGTTTGAGCACGGGTTGAGCGCGCTCCGTGAGTTCCTGTGGCAGACACCACTGAGGTTCAGTGGTGAGCCAAACCTCAGGCATCAGAGGCTTGGCTCGAGGAAGTGGTTCTCCTTTTCAGGCTTGTGTAGATGCCGATAGATCAGAGAGTGGCTTTGGCAGCCAGCCTTTTTCATGGATCAACTTGGCATTGGTGGAGTCTGGTGACTCAGTTCCTTGAAGAGTCGTTGCTTTCATGGGGCAACTTTCAGTTGTTGCTCCATGAGGAGTTTTCCCCTCCTTCTTGCGCTCCATTCTGATTCCGGAGCTCCTGCAGTTTCATCAGGGAGGGATGACGGTGGCCGAGTACGCGGCTAGTTTTGCAGACCGTGCACGCTTTTACCCGGACTTGGTCCATGATGACAATATCCGAATGTAAAATTTTGAGCAGGGTCTCCGACGAGAGATTCGTGTTGTCATAGTACCCTTGTTCATTTCCACATATGCTGGGGTGCTAGAGCAGGCACTGGTGACAGAGGGCTTCCTGTCGCATTCTAGTGTTGGTGGTGACAGCAGGCATGGTGGAGCCGAGACGTCTGTCGTGGCTAGTGGGTGACGGCAAGCAGGACCTCGACGCATGTGTATTTATGACAACCGGACTTTGGGGCATGGTGTACACCATAGTGGCACTGGAAGGCACCAGTGCAGCCCAGGGAGAGTCGGTGCTATGCTTGTGACGGGCGAGGTCCCTTAGCATGAGACTACCCGACCCGAGATGCTAAGAGCTTCGGGCATGCAGCAGGCGCACCACCACGGTAGAGGCAGCGCCGTGATCGGAGTAGTACCCAGAGAGGTGATGCTAGAAGAGGAGCGGGAGGAGATGGTAGTGGGGTACAATGTTACGAGGTCTTCCCATCACCACTAGGTGGTCCACGTCAGGCTCCAGGAGCTGACAGTTGGGACCGAGGATAGCCGCGATCTTTTGATGTCTACGCTCCTGCAGAGCATGGGATGGTGAGAGGTACCCCTTGAGACTCTTCTACTTTTTGCAGTAGAATTGTTATGCTCTGCATGTGAAAGGCTTCTCTCCCTGCTCCTTGTTTGAGGTGTTACCAAGGTGACGCAGGGTGTCTGGTGTAACCCTGTGTTGGTAAGGAAAAAGGCGTGAGACCTTTTCCTTCAGTCGATGGTGTTGACTCTTTCGCCTTTTGAGCATGTAAGAGAGCATCGACTGTGAAACCTTGCGTGACCAGATATCCTTAGGTGTTTCACCATATGGATATTCTAAAGGAGGGAATCACTGGTCCTTGTTTCAGGTGCGGGCAGTGATTCCAGTCGCAACATGCGACGTAGAGGTTTGACCGGGGAGGTGAGCTACCCCCAAGGGCCTTCGGGTCGTTTGAGACCATGCAAAGTGATGGCAAGGTACCCTACCGTCTTTCCCTAACCCCAAAGTCTGGATTGGGTGCACGACGTCGGCATAGGCTGACCTCACATGAACGTATTAATCCTTTGGTCAGTGTGCGGTGATGCGGAGCTATGCGTGGGTTCTTCTGGGTATGGAAAGCCAGGTGTGGGCTTAGTACCCTGTGTTACTCCCTAGTTTTGCTGTTCGGGGACGAAAATCTTGAATGAGGGAATGATGTAAGAACCTGGTTTTTGCTACTAAAGACTTTGGAATATCCTTGATGATATTCCAGAGCAGCGCCTTTAGACGGCGTGCGATTCCCAGCCCCGGAGTGGCCGGAATTAAATTTTCAGTGCGTTCACACTGGAAACGCAAAATAAATGCTATAACTCCTAAACGGTGATCTGGATTGGAGATATGAGTCTATGGATGGGTCTAGAATGGGGTTTTTACCCTAGGAACGACATAAAACATATCGGCGCGAGATGTTTGGACCCCTCGCCCGCTTCTGAAATGTTAAACGGATTAAATAAATTAATTAATTCGTTTAATGGAGAAACGCTAGTATCTTTTAAATGGTGTCTTGGATTGGAAAACTGAGGGCACCGTTGAGTTTGGAGCATTCCTTTTACCCTAGGAGGGGTATAAGTTTCGCGGGCGCGGGCCGTTTGTGAAAAATGGCCACAGGGGTGTTTTCGTAATTTGGCGGCCTCGGGCGCTAAGTTTAATAACTTTTGAACGGGGTCTCGGAATAAAATTCCAAGACTGTCATTGCGCTCAGAGTGTGGTTCTTAGCCTAGGGGATGCTAAATCCCGACCCCGTCGGGAGTTCGGGTTCGGGGCTGTCGGGCGGGCTTTTAAGTGATTTGCACTTAAACACCCCCACCCTCCTTCTTCCTCTTCTTCTTCTTCCTCAAACCCTCCCCCCTCCCTCACCTCCGGCGAGGTAGCTCCGGCGAGGCGAGCTCCGACGAGGCGAACTCTGGTGAGTCACATCGGTTCCGACGGTCCGCACACGAAGCGCCAGGCTACGCCTTTCGAGGTAGGAGTCATTTTTGTTTCGTTTTATTTTTCCTGCAATCTTTGAGCTTAATTTATAGCATCCAATTGTTATCCGATCGTCGATTGATGCCCATGATCGCGTAGTACGTTATCCGACCTCTCCAACTCTTATTTTGGATTCGAAATCCAACCTCTAAGGCCTCTGCAGTGGTCCGGCGAAGATTCGCGGGTTTTTGGAGTTCTCTGGCCGGCGCAGTGGTCTGGCGGTTTCCCGTGGCGGTGGATGGTGGTTCTGGGACAGCGGTAGGGGCTTCGGCGGCGGTCGGCTGGCAGCGGCGCTTTTCGGTGCTGGCGGTGGGCGGTGGCCTTTGGCTCGGCGGCGGCAGGCCGAGGGCGCCGGCACGGGACGGCGACCCGGGGTCGCGGCGCGGCACGACCTTGGTGGACAGAGACCCGCGAACCGCGGGTCTCTGTGGGGGCGCAGCGAGACCGGTCGTCCGGGCCGGTAGGGTGTCGGTAGGCCGCGGCCATCTGGCCGCGGAGAAGTGAGCCGGGTTCGTAGGGTTCTCTACCGACGTCCATAGGGTTCTCTACGGACGTCCGTTTTGCGAGCTGTCTGCGGTGGCGCGGGCCTGACGCAGAGGTGGAACTTTTGAGATGGTTGTGGGAATTTTTAATTCCCGAAACGAGGGGTCGTGGAGGCGTGACGTGTCTTTAATTAGACAAGCATTTTCTTCCGGGATTCTTGTTTTGGACGGCGCGGACGCGTCCGATGTCCGTTTTGAGTGTAGTCAGTTGCGTTGGGACCCTGGCGCAGGGGTGAAGGTTGCCAGGGCAGTTTTGGGCGTTGAGACTGGATTTGAGGCATGGGTCCCACGACCCGTCTTTTGAGTTGCGCGCAGCGTTTCACGTCTTTTTCTCCGGACGTCCGTTCGGGGCGTGCGAGTAGTCGATGTTGGGTGTTTTTCCGAGGGGAGTGCAATGGTGCAATCCGCCCGCTCTAATTCGGCATGGTGGTGCGGGGCCAATGAGGGTTGTCTGGGCGTCGACGGTGATTTTCCATATTTATTATCGGGCGATCGTTTTGGACAAGTGAGTAGTCCAACTTGAGTGGTTTTTCGAGAGGATCACAACAGTGTGATCCGTTCGTTGAGTTTCGGGATTGGGTTGTGGGTCCCGCGTGGTACCGCTCGTGTGCGGTGTGCCGGGATGCATCTTTTTCTCCGGATATCCGTGGCACTCAAGTGAGTAGTGCTTTTGACGTGTTTTCTCGAGGGGATCGCAATGGTGGGATGCGCCCGACTGTTTTCAAGGCCGAGGCTCAGGATCACGGGGCGTCGTTCGGGCATGAGGTGGTGTTGGTGACTTTTCCATCAGATATCCGTTGGAGGCGAGTAAGTAGTCGATCTTGCGTGTTTTTTCGCTAGGATTGCAACGGTGTGATCCATTTGGTTGTGCAGAGCCTCTTGCGTGATCTTATTGAATGTGGAGCATGAGAGGTGCTCCAGTGGCAGTTCGTCCTACCTGGTTTGTAGGAGACCCTTGGCGTGTGATCGCACACTCTTGGGAGAGTGATATAAATGATTCAAAAGATGTGGTTGGTCGTGTCTGGGCCTTTGGGGTGGAGTTGTTACGTCACGCCTTCGCGTTGACGCTGGGTGCCGTGTGCACGATAGCCTTTGGGCTAGAACGAGGTATACTCAGGGAGTATACGAGAGCGCTTGGAGGTACGTGCGGTTTGTACTTGAGACCGTTTGTGCGCTTGGTTGGGGTTTGACTGGGGGCCACATGTCGTGTGGGCCCCAAGTGCATCCTGTGGTCTGCTTTGCGTACTTGGACCTCTCGCGGCGTGGAGGGTCCCTTTGTGCTCGTTTGTTTGGCTAGCAGGGTGGAGTTTATTTCCCATGGATTTGTGCTCGTTTGTTTGACCAGAAGGGTTGAGTGGTCTCCCCTGGGTTTCACTCTCGATGGATTGGTCGGTAGCGGTGCTAGTGACACCCAGTGCTGGAGAAGACACTGCACCTATTTTGGGTGAGTTGTTCTGGAGTTGGGCGGTTGTGCGATACCCACTCCGTGTTCGGTTGGCCAGTGTTGTGCCCTCCAGTGGAGATGGCTAGAGAAGTTCTGAGTTCTACCCTCCATCAGGGCTGGGCAGTGGGTTACTCATTGAATTCTTCGGGTTTACCCTCCAGCAGGGCTGGGCAGTGGGTTTCTCACTGACTTCTAGGGTTTACCCTCCAGTAGAGACTGGGCAGTGGGTCACCCGACGCTATTAGGGCCTACCCTCCAGTAGAGACTAGGCAGTGGGTCACCCGACGACCTCTTAGGGTCTACCCTCCAGCTGGGCTGGGCAGTGGGTCACCTGTGGTCTAGTTCCAGGTCTACCCTCCAGCACGGTTGGGCAGTGGGTCGCCTATCGACTTATTCCAGGTCTACCCTCCAGCGGGGTGGGCAGTGGGTCGCCTGATGATGTGTTATGTTCTACCCTCCAGTGGGGCAGGGAAATGGGTCTCCTGATGATGTATTAGGGTTTACCCTCCAGTAGGGATGGGCAGTGGGTCACCTGATATCTGGTTATGAATTAACCTCCAGCAGGGCTGGGCAGTGGGACACCTGTTGGCATTCCAGGCTCAGTCCTTTCTACTAGTCTAGCATGTGGCTTTCCTCCGTGATTACCGGAGTGGGACCACTGGTTACGGGTCGGTTTTGTGACGACCTTGACTTTGAGGAGACCTCTCAACTGCAGGGTAGTGACAAGGTGTGGTTTGACTTTCCCTAGAACTCTCAAGTACGAGGGGCACTTTCCCCACCGAGATGCATTATTGTGACGCGATCTAAAACCATGTGGGCAAGTCAGTGTCGCCCAATGCGGATAGTGTCAGGGTGCGGTGATTGAGCCCCTTGGCTTGCGGTTCAGTGAAAACGTGCGGGATGCTGGGCATCGATGATGGAGTTTTCTTATGGGACTGTAGGCGACTCACTTTTCTTGGGCTGAGCTACGGGACGTAGATCCCCCCCTTACGAGCTTGTTCGTGTTTCTTGTTGAGCATCCAGATATTTATATACCGTGTTTCTGTACCAACTTCTTGGTTTTGGTTACTCTCCATCCAGGAGGGGCGAAGACGCGTGGGGTATGCCACGTTCTTTCCGTGTCTAGCTTCTCGTGGTTGGATGAGTCTACTCTCCTGCTATAGGTAGCGAAGACTCGACGGGAAGTTCATATTCTCACCTTTTCTAGATCCTTGTGTCTAGATGAGTCTATCTCTTTTCTCTTATTGGGTTGAGCTGGACTCTTTACTGCACTCTCTGTTGTACTTCTGTTCTACTCCCTGTTCGCTCTACTGCTCACCCTTCGGTACCTCCTTTTTTGCTCCCTCGAGCCTTCGGGGTATCCTACTGAGTATTTTTATACTCACCCATGCTTGGGCTTTGCCCGCACTTGGTGTTCCCTTTCAGACGACGGACAGGTTGGTCGTGACCTCAGTGGAGCGTAGAAGCTTGGGAGCTTGGACCGCGTGCAGTGGTCGTGGTCAGGATCCAGGTGGGAGACCTGTCAGCTGTTTCTTTTGTTTACCGGTTGCCAGGTTGTGGCACTTTTCTGGTTGGGCATGTGTTTTTTCCTTTTCTCCTTTTCAGCACTTTACTTGTATATTTTAGAGGTCGATGCACTTTGCGGTTTATTTATAGAAGTTATTCTTTTTTACTCTGCTTGTCTTTTCTTTTACTCTGCACTGTTGCACTGAGTTTGTTGCGTGTGTGTGTACAGGTGCCTAGGCAAAGGCCTCCCCAAGTTATTGTGCCTTCGGCGCTGGTCTCCAGCCCCTGGCCTATGGAGGCGGTCTTGGGGTAGTTACGGCTCGAGCCCGGGTACGGTCGGGTCGTGACAGGTGAGGTCGAAACTCTTTCTCTGATAAAAATTTCATCATTCCCAAATTACACATGGTAATGAAACCCCTGTTTTTAAATGATTTATGATGTTTCATTTTCATTTTTTGGAAGTCATTTGTACAGTTTCTAGGAATAGAATCCATGATGATCTTTTTTCAGGTAATTTTTTTGATAACAACATGTTACTTTATTTGGATCATTAATTGTTTTTTGTTTCCATTAAAAACACATATTTATAACAGTAATTTTCATTTAATATATTATATTACAATTATTATGGTATTTATGATCATTTATGATTGATATGGTGAAGATTTTATAGCATCTTTCATGTTGGTGGTTACACCAATCCATATAAGAATGTGTTATACTAATGAATGAGAAAGAGTGTGAAGTTATATAACTGTAACAGAATTTTATAAGAATAATTATTATCTTAATATAACAGAATTAAAGTGTGGAATTTTTTTAGTAATACTGGTTATAAGAAAGTAAATTAAAAGAATAAATATTAACTTGTTGCATACTTTGTAGAAATCACTTTGTGTCATGGTGACTTCTCTCAAAATAAAGGACTTAGTCCTTATTATTGTGACTTGGGGATTAAAAATATGGAAGTGGTTTCTAGAAGAAGTAAAATGGGTAGATATTCAAGAGTATTTATAATTAATATAGTTCTTTAAATTCAATTACCCAAAATTATCATAAATAGATATTACATTTTAATAGACAAATATTCATTACATAACATAACAATCCACATGAGAATTATTTATATCAAGTGCCTTTGGAAACATAGAAACATAAATAAATGGTTAATAATATTTTTACATCATATCCCACTAAGTTCACCATAATTAGTACCATTTTTATACTTATTATTCATAAAACCATTTTTCATAACCTGCAGAAAAAAACATAATAAAGGGTGATCGCAGATTCTCAGTAAGGATAAACAAGGGAGATATTAATGATCACATAATAATAATAAGATCGTAATGATATGGGAACGTGATGTTACTATTTTAAAACTTTACCTTGCATATCATAAGTCAAAAATTGGAGTCATGGAATAAATTTTATCATTTCATAGGACATGAATCATAAAGGAATCAAAGTATATAATCCATGAGAGAAAAACATTGGCATAAAACATAGATTTTTGAAATACATATAAGAATATAAAATCATTTCCTTAGTAGTCAAGACACTTTTCTAAAACTATCATAGTGGAATGGGTTTACTCCAAAAACCATAATAGTAGTCAAGGTTCACTCCTAAGACTATCATAGATCCATTATTATATTGGTTTCACTTCACATTTCATTCCTCATTATCTCAAGAGATATCAATATTAACTTAATGCATTGGAGGGACATCTTGGCCCCACATGTCACATAATAAAAAGCATACACACATGTTCCATAATATTATAAAAAATTCATCATATCATACGAAATTAAAATAAATAGGTTTCATAAATATTTCATCAGAGCATAAACTATGGAAAAGAAATAGGTTTATAATCATTTCATCATTTCATCATAGAAAACCTCATGGAAAAAATCAAGTTTCATAAGAATTATATCACGGTATAACCCCGGTAAGAGAAATAGGTTTCATAAAAATATTTCCAAAAAAAATATAAACCATCCACAGAAAGAATAATAATGGTATCCTTAGATCATATCCCCATTAAATCATAAGTAACATCAAAGGATGTCAGGATAGATGCAAAATACTTTTGAAATATCACATGGAACATTTCTAGAGGAAAATAACTTTTCTTTGAAAATAAAATTTTAAAACTAAATGCTAAAAAATTACATAAATCCTTTTTTTAAATAAAATTATAAATTAATATTTATAAACAATGTGCGATCATGATGGTGAGAAATTATATTCATGTCGAATAAGATAAAACAATGATTCCTTTTATATTTTTAGAACAATCCAAACGGGCATTGTTTGGAAATGACATGAAGATTCATTTTCAAAAAAATATATAACAATTAAATCAAGAATAAAAATTTATTTATAAAATAATTGTATAGAATTAAAAAAATTATCTAAAACATTTTTTTATAAAACATAGATGAGGAAGAAAATTGATTTTCAACCAAAGAGAGTGATAAAGTCGATTTATCTTTAAAAAATTTTAACTTTTTGGTACATAAAGAGATGAAGATGAAGTGAAAAACATTATTCTAATGATATAAAAAAAGTATAATAAAACTCATGGGGTTTGTGATATATGTATTATAATATTTAATCATTGAAATCATGAACATAAAAAATCTTGATAAATGATGAGATTGTATCACAAAACCCTTATACGTAATGTTTAATTGTAAGCCCCATGAAAGAACAGCATTTAATGAAACATAAAATTTTATTAGAATAAATAAATTCTTGATAATTATTATAAAAGGGTATTTATATATACCTAATAAAATAATATAGGTTCGTATCATAAAATATTTCCCAAGAAAGACAAAATGATGAAAAAAATTCCTTATCTTAAGTCTCGACTTCATTCATACACATTAGAGCCTCCTATATAATAAATATAGGTTCATTATAAATATATTAAAAGACCATATTTGTATATAATACCATATATTATTAACTTATATCCTTTTATTACCCATTTATTAACAATTCCTTGTTAAAATCATGTTTCGGAAAATAACTACTTTTTTCTATATATTTTAATTTGGTATTTTCATTCCTTTTAATTTAATCATGGTTACATGGTCTCTGGAATTTTTTACACTATATTAATATCATATATATATATATATATATATATTAATTATATTTTTATTTATAGTAATCCATAAAAATTATCGATATAAAATGAAATACAACGTTTAGGTAGATGGTAGGTTTTATGTATGCATGAATGTTGTTTCCATTTTCTCAACGGATGAAACAAATTAATAGAAAATAATATATTACCCTAATAAAATAATTTTTATGTAATATATAAGACATATTTTCATTAAAATAATTCTTATTACTTTCCATGTAAATTCTATGTGAATAACGAATCACATCGCTTCGTGAAGCGGTAGTCCTTCGTACGCACTAGTGACGTTATCATAAACCCATAGAATGTAAAGTAAGAAGGCATATGAGATATTATAATTACAGAAGTATAATTATATAATAAATATAATATAAATATATTAAATCTGTCATTATATCCATTTGTGAGAGGTAGTGAAGTAAATCGAACTACATTGGTCTACGAAGCAGTAGTCTGTCGTACGCATGATCAACAGTTTTGTTTTCCATTTGATGGAATAAGAGGTGGATATAGGTTATTCATATTGGTTATTCCAAAAAAATAATAAAATGTGATTAAATTTTAGATATTATTTTTATTATATTTGAATTAATATAATATGAATGAAGGTGGTAAGAGAATAATTAAAAAGGAAGATTTTAGGGATGATAATTACCTTCCCTTAGAAAAATTTCCTTTGGTTCTCTTATTAAGGACACTAGGGATAGTATTTTAGGATTAAACCTAGCCATAAAATATTTATAATTATTTTGGAGAATTATTTTTTCAGGTTTTTGTTGAGGAAAAGGGATTAAGAGGTGTGAAGAAGTGGGGGAGGAGGTGACCTTTAATATGGGGGAGGAGCAACATTTTTTTTTGAATACCTGAAACTATTCAATAATGGGGAGTCACTCTCACACCAAGTGCCTCAAAAATTGATAATTAAAGGGTTTTATGGAATATATGGTCAGAAAACACCTAAACCACACACACACAAAACATTTTTAAAAAAATTTATTCTTTTCCTTTAAGTTAACTTAATTTTACCATTTTTATTTTCCCCACGAAAACTAGTTTTTTTATATATTCACCTTAGTGATTCAACCCTAAAGTATGGAAATTAAAATGAAAATTATTATATAATTTTTAACCATTGATTATAAATATTATATCCAATTTATAAAATAAAAATCCTACGTGTTTGTAAAGTTAATTATAACACAGGTGCATAAAACATGCAAAACTCCATTTTACCCATTACCATGGAAACAAAGTTTTTATTATTTAGGGGTCAATATAATTATTAGAAAAGGACAATATGAACCATGATTAAAATTTTTAAAAATACTAAAATAAATTTTTAAATTATAGTATTTTTAGCAATTCTAAATCATTTATTAAAATATTATTTTTTATAAAATAACATTAATGATAATTTTTTTACTATTCATTTAATTTGACTTTAAATATATCAATATAAAGTGAAATTCAAATATATAATTTTAACATATTTATATTATGTTATATTTCTCTAAAAAAATCATGAAATATAATAATTTATTAAATTTTTATTACTTTTAATATTTTTAATATCATTTTGTGCAATCTTATTATTTAAATAATTACTATGTTAGCATTGATTAAGCATTTAATTTAACAATATAATTAAAAAAATAGCCCTCATGAAATTAATTTTAGTATTCTCAAACTTATCATCAATATTCATTCAAATATTACTTTTTTCCATACGTAAACATAAAATTGAAATTAAAAATCAAGTGGGTGACATTTTGTCATTTTTCTTTACTTAAATTATTACATTACTAACATTAATAGAAAAGTGTCCCAAAATCACATAAAAATAGATAATTAGGTAATAATATTCAAAATATTTCCATAAAATACTACTTGGATACATATGTAATTCATTTTAACCCCAATCGTTTTTAGTTTAACCCCTGGTAAACTCGTTTTAACCTTAGTTTTGGTAATTAATTTCTACTATTTTACATATTAATTTTGATCAAAAGTTAATATTACCTTATTATATAATATTTATTTTGATTATTAAAAAAATTATTCCATTTTTTTCAAATTTATTTGACATAATAGAAAATTTTTAATTTAAATTTTAAAAAACAGACACGATGAAAAAGTGCTTTTTTGAAGAGAAAATTTTCAAAATAACTGAAAGTTTTAATATCAAAATTCCTTATGAAATTGATTAAATTGACTTGGATTAGATTAATAAATATATAACTGAACTAATTTTACTTTTAAAACCATATTAAAAGAAAACGGATCCTGTAAATTCTTTAAACAAAAAGGCAGTTTTTAATAAAAATAAAAAAAAAATTAATATATTCATCGAAATATTAATATTTTTAGAAAATTATAAATAATTAACTCAAACATAATTTTGAAATGTAGATTTAAGAAATTAATTTCATTTTCTCAAAAAAATTAAAATTTTCAAAAATTAGTTTCAATATTTTTCTCATAAAGAGCAATAAAAATAATTTTTATGAGAAAATGTATTTTTTGCAGCATATAAATAATTTTCTTAAAATTAAGTAATTTTTTATCAATATGTTTTATTTATATAAAACCATTATAATTAACATTTAAAATGAAATTATTCACACCACCAAATTTAATAGCTTATTTGTAAAGGTTAAGTTAAAAAATATATAAATAGTATATCACAGTTAGTTAAAACTCAGTATTGTGTGTCACGAATGCTATAGATGAAACTAAATTTATTCAAAAATATATATTTCATAAAAATAATGGTTATTACACTCTACCACCCTCAAAATTCATTTCTCTGATACAAACAAATGAAGATACTTATACCTCATCTCATCTTTAGGTTCCCACTCAGCTTCCTCATACTAGAGGTTTTTCCACAAAACATCGACAAGGTGACTATTCTTCTTTCATAGAACTTTCTCTATACAATCCAGAATATCCACCAGTTGTTCCTCATATAAAATATCATTCTTCAGCAGTAAAAAAATTTGAGTTTAGTATATGTAAGGGATCGAGTATTTACTTTCTAAGGAGAGATACATGGAACACATTATGAACATGAGAGAGGTTCATTAGAAGCACCAAGTGATAAGATATAGTCCTAATGTGATATATAATTTCAAAGGGACCGATATACCTAGGTCTTAGTTTCCCTTTATTCTTGCATCTCATAACTATATTCCATGGATAAATTCTAGGAAATACCTTGTCACCAATGTAAAATTCTAGATCACACAGAATATTACCAGAAAAACTTGCCTACCAACTTTGTGTTTCCCTTATGTGTTACAGAATAGATCTAACCTTCCCTTCAATTTCTTTAGCTATTTCTCCTCTAAATAGCTTTCTTTTTCTGACTTCATCCCAGTATATTGGATTAATACACTTCTTTCTAAAGATCTCTTCATACATATCCATCTGAATACTTGAGTGAAAGCTCTTATTGTTTGAAAACTATATTAGAGGAAGGTGTTGATCCAAACCAACTTGTAAATCCATAAGAAAATATATTAGAATATCCTATAGGGTTTTAATTTCTATCTAAAATTGTCCATATTTCTAAGGATGATACGCAGTGATAAAAATCAACTCTATATCAAGAGCTTGCTGAAGACATCACTAAATCTTTGGTCTAAACCTCAGATCCTACACTTATATAATTGAATGTGGTACTCCATGAAACCTTACAACTTACTTAATTTATATTCTATAATGATTATCAAGATATAATTATCCTCTTATAGTGATGATGTGTGATAAATTTTTATGGTGATCGATTGTAACCCAAATAGCATTGTTCTATTTAGATGTTTTGGGGAGTCTAGTGATTAAATATAGGGTGATGTTTTCCCATTTCCATTCTGATATAGATAATGGTTATAACATCCCTTTAGCCTTTTTTCTCTATGTCATAACTTTCTAATAAATAAAGAACTGAGATACAAAGTTATAAATATATCTCTTCATTCCATCCAACTAGATACACTCTTTCATATATTTATACATCTTTGTACTTCTGAGATGAATAGAAAATAAAGAACTATGATCTTCCTCTAACAACTCTTTCTTCAAATATGGTATGGACAGAACACATTCACATTTATTTAACTTTATCATACCATCATGATAATGGTTAAACTTAGGAACATTTTTCACTTTATTTTGAAGCTCCATATCATACTTTTCAACTATTTTATCTTCACATGGATAGAAGGTCAAACACTTATTTTAGAAAGAAAATATTTCTCCCTTCTTTATAGATTTTAATATCCATATTTTTCAAATATCTAAATATTTTATCATTTTTTATCCTCATCATAGATAATCTAGTATAATAATTTCAATTCAAAGCATATTCCACCTTGTTCACTTTCCTAGGGTGGTAATTTATTGATTATTCATAATCTTTAATCAACTCTGACCATATTCTCTATTGTATATTCATCTCATTCTACATTAATATATTCTTTAAAAAAAATTATGGGTATATATATCACACTTTTCTCTATAAATAAAATTCCTCTATATATTTACTGTGAAAATTACCACAGATAACTCCAAATTATTATTAGGGAAAGTTTTCTAATGAACCTTAAATTATCATGAGGCATAAGTTGTAACCATGTCATTCTTCCTAAGAACGAATTATAATCCCATCTTGGATGGATCACTATAGATTACAAACCCTTCTATATTATAGGGTAATGTAAGAATAGGTTCACTAACTAATATTTTCTTTTATTCCCTGAACTCCCTTAACATTCATCTATCTAGTCGGATTTAGATCCATTTCTAGTAAAATTGGTTAGTTGATTAAATAGTCATGATAAATTCTCCACAAAAAAATCGATAATATCTAGTTAAACCAAGAAAACTACAGATCTCGGTCATTGTGGTTGGTCTTACCCAATTCTTAGCTACCTTAATCATTGATGTACCTATGAATATACACTCCCTTGAGATTATATGACCCAAAAAATGAAACCTTTTATAGCCAAAATTCACACTTCATAAATTTTTCATACAGTTTCTCTTTCCTTAAGGCCTTTAATACAATTCCCAAGTGATCGTCATGTAATTACTTTCTCTTTGAATAGATAATAATATCATCTATAAATAATACGAAAAATGGATAAAGATAATCTCTAAAGACTCTATTCAATGAATCCATGAAGATATAGGGGTCATTAGTAAGAATGAATGGAATCACTATATACTCTTAGTGTCCATACCTTGTATGGAATGTCTTATTGGTAATATCCTCATTCTTAACCCTCAATTGTTAATATCAAAAACGAAGTTTAATCTTGGAAAATTATTGATCTCCACATGTTTGAACAAACAACTCATCAATATATAGTATAGGATACTTGTTCTTAATTGTGATCTTGTTCACCTCTCGATAATCAATACAGAGTTAAATTGATCCAACTTTCTTCTTAAAAAAATAATATGTACACCCCAAGGTGACACACGTAGTCATATGAATCCCTTATAAATTTTCTTTATTATTTTCTCATTCAATTACTTCAACAATATCGGGGGAATTCTATGTTGAATCTTTGATATTGGTGCGCCACCAAGTTTCAGTTATATTCAAAACTAAACTTCATGATTCAATGGAAGACTATGAAACTATTTTAGAAAGACATCAACAAACTCCCACATAATAGACATATCATCGATTTCATGTTTCTCCTCAACCGTATAAGATAATCAACCCTTCTGAATATGAATCAAGACCCATATAATGGATGTTATCTCCATCAGAGGGTCGTACGTAGAATCACACTAATAGATGATAATATATTGGTTTGGCATATCAAACATGACTTCCCTTCCTCAACAATTTATGTGGTATTTATGAAAATAAATCCAATGCATTCCTAATATAATATCAAATTCAAATAAAAGGATAATAACAATATTTTTAGGATTTAAATTATAATAGTATTATACTAAAGAAGAATCATAGACTCGAGATGTGATCATCATGACATTACGGTTTTTCACTATTAATTCAACATATAATTATTGAGGTGGTACTTTAATACCATTATAAAATTATTAAAAAACAAAGGAGAGGGTGTATCAATAGTCAAATAATATATTATCTGTTCTTGAGTGGATGGTAACTATACCTTTCACTACTTCATTATCTCACCCCTAATTATAAAAAGTGATTACAGGATATTTCCCTTCATATCTCAACGTAAGGGGTTGTTTATGTTGACCATAATTGTTAACCATTAAATTTGAGAACCAATTAGAATAATTTTGATACTTCTTATATTTGAGTCACATGAGTGTGGGTGGTGCATTCTATGAATCCTCCTCTTTATTTGCATAATTAGCTAAATTCTTCCCATAACCTCATTAATCGATTGCTCAATGACCTTAATTTACATACTTAAAACATTTACAATTCCCCTTAAGACAATTTCCTTCAGGTTTCCTTCCATACATTGAGCATGAAGGAAATATAATCCTCTTTTTCCAGGGTTTTTAGATTTTTTTTAATTATATATTCTTTTTCTTATCAAAACCATGTGATTAATGGGTAAGCCCAATCTCCATTTCTACCTTGGTAGAACAACAAACAATTTATTCATTGAAACTGAAGTCCCTTATTGACAAATCCCTCTAAATAATTGGTTTTAATCCATTGAGTAATTGATCATCCTTACATTTAGGTTGGATGAAAATACTAGAAGTTCACCTCATAATCCTTGTAAAATTCACCTCATAGGTACCAACGAACTCATAATCCTTATACTTTAACTCAAGGAATTCCTTATCCATTTTCATATGAAATTATAATGAATGTAATTATTGAAAAATAATTTATTAAAATCATCTTATTCATAGAGTAAATTTCATTTAATTGACTCTTATTCTGGATAATATTCCTCCATTTATTCGCTTCACCATCTAAATGATAGACAGCCAAAATTTATTTTTCATGATCTGAACATCGGAAAATGGAAAATATATTTTCACTGGTACTGATCCACTGATAAGAAACTAGTTGATAAGAAAAACCACTAAAATAAGGGGGTGTTTTCTTGTGAAGGAATCAACAAAATGTTGTTCCCCCCATTGCTCATTTGGAGGTTCATCATGATTTAAGACCATTTTGTGAGCATAGATATTAAATTTTTCACTCCAGTTCCCATAAAATTTGGTTTCTAATTAGAAAAACCATTTTATTTTCCATCACATTTATCATCAACATGGATCCTTTAGGTTCCATTCATTGATTACAAATGAAAATCATAGTGTTAGAAACAATAGTCACAACAGGGAAACACGTAATAATGAAAAATAACTTATAGGATATCTAAATCACAACATGTTCTTATCAATCTATGACACATTATTATTAACTAAGGTCATTAATGGTTTTTTTTAAATCATTCATGGTTTTTTGTAAAGATTTTTTAAATTTCAAAAGCATATCCACTAGTATTTTCAAATTTTTTCTATTGTAAGGACAGTTTTCATACACCAGGTGATGATCGTGTCCACCTCAATGTGCCCTTTTCGGAGTTATTACCCCTAGGTACCCATGATCCCGATAAAAAACTACTTGTAATATCCAAATAGGGGTGTAATTTCTTAGAAACTACTCATTATATCCATTAGCCAAATTCCAATTCATTTTCCTATAATTTTATTCATCCTTAAACTTATCCTTACACATACACCCAGAAATATCCGTAGTCATATCCCTGGGGATCTCAAAATAGTTTAATCATCCTGGTTTTTAATGGGTAACTAAACCATTCCATAATACCAACTGTAAAGACCCAAACTAATCATATATTGATATTACATCTTAACATATGAATATTCATTACATAAAATAATGATCCACCCCAAAATCATTTATTTTTAGTGCATTTGGAAACATAGAACCAAATAAAACGCTTTTTAAGTCTTCTATATCATCCTCCACGTAGTTCCTCAAAACTATCACCCTTTTAGGACTTACTATATGTAAAACATTTCTTCATAAACTGGGGAAGAAAATATAATAAAGGGTGATATCATATTCTCAGTAAGGGTAAACAAAGGATATATCAATGATCATATACGAATAAAATGGGCATAAGGGTATGAAAACATGAGCTTAACATTTGAAAACAAAACCCTATATATCCTAGATCATAAACATGGGTAATGAAATAAATATTTCCAATTCAAAAGGCATGGATCATAAATTAACTAAATCACATAATCTATGGGGGCATAACATCAGCATAAGACACTGAGTTTTTGAATACACATAAGCATAAAAAATCATTTCTTTAGTTTTTAAGGCACATTTTCCCCCAGAGGTGTAGCCTTGTTGTTATTACATTAAGGGGTCTCCCATGAGGTCTCAGGATTGAGTCTCCCAGATTATTTTTTGGCATAATAGTTTGTTTTTTTCTTTGTAATCCTCCTCCACAACTATTGTAATATAGTATTCAAGGATTATTTCCAAAATTATAATATTGGAATGTGCTAACTCCCAAAAATAGTGTAGTAGTAAATGTTCACTCCCAAGAATATCTTAGTGTAAAAATTTCGTTACTGATCATGGTTCACTCCTCATTCCAGCCCTATTTATCTCATGAGATATTAATATTTACCCAATGCATTGGAGGGAGATATATGTCCCACAAGTTACATAATGAAAATTACATATACTTTTTCCACAAGATCATAAAAAATTCATCATGTCATAACCCATGAAAAGAAATGGGTTTATAAACATTTAATCCTATCATAACATATGTAAAAGAAATTTTTTTTATAATCATTTCATCATTTCATCATAGCATGACCCAAGTAAAAAATAAGATGATTTCATAACCATTTTATCAAGGTATAACCAATGGAATAGAAACAGGTTTCATAAACATATTTTAATCATAAAAATAAACCATCTGGTGAAAGAATAATAATGGTATCCTTGGATAATATCCCTATTAAATAATAAGTAACATCAAAGGAAGTTATCTTATATGGAAAATGATTTTTGAAATATCACTTGGAACACTTCTTGAGGAAAATAACCTTTCTGGGAAGATAAATTTTTAAAACTAAAAATTAAGAAAATATTTTTTAAATCCTTTAAGTGGAAGATAATATTATAATGTAAATTTTAAAACTTTGTTTGGTTGTTATTATGAGAAATTATTTTCATGTGGTACACATTAAAACAAATATTCCTTTCACATTTTTGATAAAATCCAAATGGGATTTATTTGGAAAAATATAAAATATTTATTTTAAAACATTTTTTAAAAATTACATTAAGGGAAAAAATTATTTAAAAAATCATTGGATAGTAGTAAAAAAAATCTTGAAAACCTTTTTTATGAAACATGGGTATGGAGGAAAACGTATTTTTGACTCAAGAGAGAAATAAAGTTTATTTTTATTAAAATAATTGTTCTAAAAATTAAATTCCTTACCACTTTTGAAATATAAAATTATAAGCCCCATGAAATAATAAAATTAAATTAAATGTAAAATATGATGATAATAAATAAATTCTTGATATTTCATTTCAAATGGGTGGTATATACACCTCATAAAATAAGATAGTTGTATAACATAACGTATATCCCGAAGAATAAAAATTGGGAAAAATATCTCTTACCCTAAGTCTCAAATTTTTTCATACATATTTAAACCTCCTAAATAATAAATATTGTTTTATTATAAAGCTATTAAATAAATATAATTATATATATAATACCATATATTATTTACTTATAACCTTTTATTACCCATTTGTTAACAATTCCTTGTTAAAATAATGTTTCGGGTAATAACTGTGTTATATTTCATGTATGTTTTGATTTTTTATTTTCAGTCATTTTACTTTGATAATTGTTCCATAATCTCTAAAATTTTCTCCATGATATAACTATCATATGTATACTTAGAATTTATTTATTTATATTAATCCATAAAAGATAGATATAGGAAATGAAATATAAAGTTGAAGGAGACGGTAGGTCGTATGTATGCATAAACGTTGTTTTCATTTTCTTGATGGATAAAATGAAAAAAAGGTAAATAATATAATAACCCTATAGAATAATTTTTATGTTATATATATGAAATACTTTCATTAAAAATATCCATATTTCTTTCCATGAAAAGAGTAAGTGAAGAAAGAAACACATCACTTTGTGAGGCGGTAGTCCACCATTCACACGAGCGACATTATCATATTCTCATAGAATTGAAAGTGTATTAGCCCAGATTTAAGTTATTTGACCCTTTTTTATACCTTTTTAAGTATATTATGTGGTTGGGAAAGGTTTGGGATAGTTTGGGAGAGTTTTTAAAGGTTTTAGAAAAGTTTAGAGGTCTTTTTAATGATGCAAGGTTTGAGAAAAATTAGTGTAAACCGCGTGAGAATCATAGGAAATCATGTGATATACCACTATTCGTACAGTAGTGTCCACACATTTAGTGCATGTTTTGTTAAATAGTGTGATATAACCATGTGTCCCATTAAAAATGGTCTTTTTTAAATGGGGTTAGTCAGGATTTTCCCTAACTCACGCATTTCTTCTCCCATACAAACCCTACGCAAGATTTCTTATTCTTAAGGGATATGGGTGCTCTCCCACTCATTTTTAAATGTATGTTAAGGTATTTTAAGGTAGTTTTAAGTTGTTTCATCTTGAGTAATTATTATCTTTTATTTTCTTAATGGTTTCCTCTAGATCTTATCTCTTCTCTCTCTTGGTTTTCTATATCTACATCTATTGCATGTAGATCTAGGGGTTTTGTTTCCTTAGGTGATGATTTTAGTGATTTTTTATGATAGATAAGGATATCTGGAGGGGTTTTTATGGATTTTTTTTCTAGATTTGTTGTTTGGAATCTTGTGGGTCGATTTTGCTGGAACCCTAAAGATAGGTGGCTTCTCTCTCGACTCTACTTTTCTAGAACTTGAGGCCTTGTTTAAAATTAATTTGTTTTTATTGAAATTAATTGTGAAAAATATGTGTGAATCTTAGTGGAAACCCATTTGGTGATGATTTGGGGATTTTTGGTAAAATTGGATATTGTTGAAAAATGGGGTTTTGTTGTGTGATTTTAAAATGTCGATTATAAAATTGATAATGGCTAGAATTGTGGAAAATGTTTTATGAAAGACGAATTTAAATAAATATTTTTCTTTATTGAATTGAATTTCGTAATGGAAAATGGATAAAGCGTATTTTTAATAAATTGGTTAATTTATTGAAGTGTTTTGGAATTTTAAGTAAATGGTTATTGGCATGTTCTTGTGGCCTTGGTGTATTATATACTTGGTTATTGGATTGTACATGTTATGTTTTTTATTGGAATGATGTGAAGTGGGTAGGGAGTACAACTATAAAAAGTGGATGGAGAGTGCATTAAAGGACCACAAACAAGGATAGGTGGGCGGGAAGTACCACTTGATTGGGAAAGTAGTAAATGGGTTTGGATGAGAAGTTCAACCGTGTTTGTTGCCTTGTTGTGTGTTCCTATAAAAGATAAAAAAAATTGCTAATATGAAATCATGAAATGGATTATGGCATGGTTGTTTGGATTTCCCTTGGGTTGTATGGTTTGGTAAAACGTGCCTTGGTAAGGGTGTGTTTGGATTATAGGTAATTATTGAACAATTTGATTTTTTATATCAACTATTTTATATAAATATGCAAATGGTTTTATCCCGGTGGTGTGTGTAGGGAATTCATTTGGTGAAATACTACTAAGTATTATTAGCCACCCCTAATTTGGAACTTTGGAGTTTTTTTAGATTTTGTATTATGGGACATAGGTAAGAGTAATTTATCTCATTTTGATAGTGGTATTCATGATGCTTGGATGGTTTGTTTATGCTTTGAGCATGGAGCTTGTTGTGGAGAAGTGAAGGGTGCCTTGGATTACATTGTGTCTCTTGTCTAGTCTTATGCTTTGCACTCCGCTTTTGGTTTGGTGTAGTTTGGCTGTATTGGTTTTTGGAAATTTTATGGATTAGTATGGTTTTTTTCGTATTATATGGTTTGTTTTTCTATGTTAACAATCATCATGTAGTTTTTTTGGTAATTTCTTTTTGGGTTGGTTGGTTTATCTCAAGGTAAAACTATACCCTAATTTATTCTTGAAGACCTTAGCATTTATTATTAGATTTTGGTGCCTTTTAAACATTTCTTAAGACCTAGTAGCACCTCGCCACCTTCTCAATAAAATTATGAAGGCGAGGGGAATTACAAGTGGTATCAGTTTGTTCGGTCCTTTAGCGTTAATTGTTGGTTTTGGGGTTGACATTTGTCTTTGGTCCATTCATTGAGCCGGGATGGTATCAAGGGGTATGATTTTCAGAACAAGGAATGTATAGCCTAAAAGTATTTAGCTAACCCTTTTTTGTTGAACTTCATGTTACTTGGTATTTGGGTACATAAGTGTTTTGGAGACACTTATAGGCATTGGATGTCGCATTATCGTGGGTGTAGCCAATGAGATGAGTATGGAATGCAGGGTAGAAATTATTTCTCTCTAGGATTCATGTTTTATTTGGTATAGTGACTTATTTTATGGTATGAATATATTTATGTTGGGAAAATCTGAAAATTAATTCAATTGTGTGGATTTGAAATGTGAATGGTTGTGGTATTTTGAAAAAGGGTTGATTTTCAAAACATGGTAGATTTTTCAGAATAGTGAAACATGGGAAATGTGAACTTGTGGAATTCCTAGTTGTGATAATTTTTATGTAATTGAATTTGAATATTAATCCTTTTTATTACTAAGGGAGTGGGACATATGGTCATTTTTGTGTTCATAGAAATGGCATCTGGTAGGCATCGTAGAGACCAACTGGATGAGGCTACTGAAAATGTGGTTCCACCTGAGCCTCAGATGAACCAAATTCTAGTTCAGAGTATAGTGAATGCTTCCTAAGTTGTGGAAAGTGGGAATAAAGCGGACGAACCAAAGCATGTGGACCATGCGATTCGGTTTAAAGGGAATAATCCACCCATTTTTAGGGGTGATTCGGAGTCAAAAAGGGCTGAAGCATGGTTAAATAGAATAAATAGGATATTTGAGTTCATGGGAACACTGGCAGAGCTAAAAATGAAGTTATCCATATATATGTTGGAATATATTTCCCTTCAATGGTAGGAGCCAACGTTCCAAGCTAGGATGGGCTATGGTGTGACATGGTAGGGTTTTGAGGAATTTATTAATAAATAATTCTACCCTTATACATTCAGAATTCAGCACACAATGGATTTTTTTCATTTGAAGTAAGTGAACCTTTCGGTAATAGAATATGCAGATAATTTTATGAACTTCGTGCAGTTTTCACCTATGGTAGTAGGTGGAACATCCTTTAAGTCGTGTATTTTTTAAGGTGGTTTGAGGTAGGAAATTCATTCCAAGATAACAGTGTTTTGTATAAATAATTACACACAAATAATGAAAAGAGATATGTGGGTTGAGTGAGATATTTGGGGGGATATAGGTGGGGAAGTATGTTGGTACCCATGGGGAATAGTGGGAACTTGAATGTTGGGTTCAAGATAAAGAGGGACACAAATTTACAGGGTGGGAGTACAACTCATAATCCAATAGAAGTATCAGTGAGCCATCCTCTGAAGCCTCAGAGTAAGTTTGGATGTTTTTAGTGTTGATCTATGTGACACATCAAGAGGGATTGAATGGAAAAACATTGAGCATGTCATAATTATAATATGATGAGGCATCTTCAATGGTATTGTTGTAATTCGTTGAGGTCAAGTTTTCATGACACTCCTTAGGTGTCGTAGGTGTCCAATGCCTTGATGGGATGGGGGAAGAATCATACTTTTCATCAGCATAACTGAGTTAGTCATGGTGATTCTGGAAATACCATGATGCCTCTGCAGGGTAATAGAGAGCAGAGTGTCTCAAGAAAGAAGTTGTTTAGAGCTGAACAGGTTGTGTTGGATGATCAGTCGGGACCATCCATAATGCGAGGTACAGTTCTTCTAAATTCCATGTTGATACAATCTTTTTTTGATACAGGTGCTTCCCACTCTTTTATTACTTCTTGTGTTATTAGTTTTTTGGATATTACTATGTAAATTTTTCCTTCTATTTTAAAAATCAAAACTCTTTTAGGTCAAAGAGAGTGTCGAGCCTTCTTATGTAGAGTGTGTTTCTTAATTATGGATGACATTGAATTGATGTGGGATTTATCCGTGCTTAAGATGGATGCTTATGAGATAATCCTTGGAATGGAATGGTTGTAAATGTTAAAGGCCCACATCGATTATTATGCACTAACGGTTAGCTTTACGATGTAGGATGGAATTGAAAACCTCATTAGAGTGGAGAATAATGAAAAGCTGGGTGCAACAGATTTGTTTGCATCAGCTATTGGAATGATCTTGTATCAGTTAGCGGCATTGTCACTCGCATCAGTGTTAGCAGTTGAGCAGAGAGTTTTTCTTGCAGTTTTTGATTATTTTATGGTTTTCTTTCCCAAATAATTATCAGGGTATCCACCCATGAGAGAAGTGGAGTTTACTATTGATCTCCTTCCCGGGACTAGTCCTATCTCACTTCTATCTTATCGAATGGTACCAGTAAAATTTTTGGAATTAAAAGAGTGGTTTTAAGATTTATAAATAAAATGGTTCATCTATACTAGAACCTCTCTATGGTTAGCGCTGGTTTTGTTTGTTAAAAATGTATAAGAAACTATGTGGATCTGTGTTGATTATCATAGACATAATTTGGTTTCTATAAATAACCAATATCCACTTCCATGCATTGAAGATTTATTTGACCAGTTGGGGGGAGCTCAGTGGTTCTCCAAGATTTACTTGAGCTCAGGATATCTTAAATTGATTGTAAGGAATGATGATATTCTAAAAATAGCTTTCAGAAGTAGATATGGCCATTACGAGTGCATGGATACGCCCTTTGGTCTAACAAATAAACCATCAGTGTTCATGGAATTGATGAATTAGATGTTTCAAATATATCTGTATTCTATTATGGAGGTACTTTTTTATGATATATCAGTGTATTCAAGAAAAATGGTGGAGCATGAGTAGCACATGGTGATAGTGTTGGCGGTCTTGAGGGATCATTGGCTATATACCAAATTGTCGAAGTGTGATTTTTGGATACATGAGGTTCATTTCTTTGAAAATGTTATATATGAGAAGCGTGTTTCAGATGATATATAATAGATAGAGGTCGTTATCTCATGGAAAATTCCAAAGAACATTTTTGAGATATGTAGATTACTTAGTCTAACTGGATATTATTGACATTTTGTTTGTGATTTCTCACAATTTTTCATACCAATGACTGCTTTGAAAAGGAATAATGTTCCACTTAAATGGTATGAGTAGTGTTATAAATGTTTTGAAGAGCTAAAGGGTCACCTTACATCATCACCAATCTTGGTTTTTCAAGAACCAGGGAAAGGGAAAGTGGTGTATTGTGATGCATAGGGATCAAGGTTGGGGTGTGTTCTCATGCAAGGGGGTCATGTAGTTGCATATAGCCCATGGAAGTTGATGTTTCATGATAAGAACTACCCAAAAATGATTTGGAGTGGGTGGTAGTGTTTCATTATTTGAAAATGTGGCTTCATTATCTCCTCTGTGAGAAATTCACTATGTTTACCAATCACAAGAGTTTAAATCATATTTTCTCACAAATAGATTTGAACTTTAGGAAAAGTAGATGGATAGAATATCTCCATATGTTTTATTTTTACTTAATGTACACACTGGGTAAGGGAAATTTGGTGGAGGATGAGTTAAGTATAAAATCATATTCTCAGGTGGTAAAATAGACATCGGATGAGTGGAAGTTGATTTCGGTCATAGCCTACATGAGGTTGTGATGTTAGAACCAGGGTTATACAATGATCTTCATTCTGGTTTCATTGGTTCCTGACTTGGTTGGTTTGGTTGAAGAGGCCCAGGCATCTGATTCCTAGTGTATAGAGATGAGGTTGAAACTCAATGGTGGGGATATTATTTATGGATAGTAATTGAAAAGGAATTTGGTTTTATGTTTTAATAATAGAATGGTGGTATTGGTGGATTTTCAGTAGGAACTTCTCTGGGATTATCATCATTTTAGGTGGTATGTCCACCCTAGAATTCATAATATGCATAAGGTTTTTAAATCACAATTTTGGTGGGTAGTTATGAAAATGGAAGTGGCCGAGTTTGTTTGAGATGCTTGACTCCTCAGCAAATGAAGGCAGAGAATTAGTGGACAGTAGGAATGTTGTAATCATTTATTATTCCAATGTGTAAGAGGGAACTAATAGTGATGGATTTTGTGATAGGACTTCTGAGAATGGTTAGGAAACATGATGCCATATGGGTGATTATGGATCGACTAACAAAATCAGACCATTTCATCCTGATTCATGAATCTCATATGGTGGAGGATCTATCAAAAATATACATATAGGAAGTGGTAAATATGCATAGTGTTTTAGTTTTTATTGTATCAGATAGATATCTAAGGTTCACATCTCATATTTTTATATCCTTGTAGTAATCCCTTGGGAAACAGTTGACGATGATAATGGTGTATCGTCCTCAGAAGGATAGAAAATCTGAGATGACAACACAAACATTGGAGGATATGTTAAGGACTTCTAGGATATATTTTGGTGGTTCATTGGTGGATCACTTACCTTTTGTGGAGTTCCCCTATAATAATATTTATTAGGCTTCAATACATATGGATCTGTTTGAGGCATTATATGGGTGTCTATTTCATTCTCCACTATATTGGGTGGAAACAGGTGAGACATCGTTGATTGAACCAATCCTTTTCCAAGAGAATGTGTAGAAGATCAATTTGATCAGAAAGATTATGGAGATATCTCAATATCTTCAAAAAAATATGCGGACCATCGTCGACAGCCTTTGTCATTCGAGGTGGGTAATCATGTGTTTTTTAGAATCTCTCTTAGTTTGGTACATCATTGGTTTGGAAAGAAGGGTAAGTTATCTTCGAGGTATATTAGTCCTTTTGTGATACTTGAGAAGATTAGAGAGGTGGCGTATCGGTTGGATTTTCCACCACAATTTAATGCGGCGCACAATGTGTTTCATGTGTCACAGTCGAAAATGTATCATCCAGTTCATGACCATGTGATTCATTGAGATCATGTTGAGCTAGAACTGGATGCTTCTTTGGTGGACGTGATGGTGTAGATTGTGGATAGGAAATAGAAATTCTTGCATGGTAAAATCATCATTTAGTTTAGGTTTTGTGGTAGCATTGTCATATTCAAGAGGATAATTGTGAGCAGGAGAAATAGATAGTTGAGAAATGGCTAGAGATCTTTCGGCAGAGTGTTGTTTCTCTAATTTCGGAGGAAGGAAACTCCAATGGTAGGGAGATTTTATCACCCCCTATTGGAGGTATTTGAACCTTGTTTATACCTTTTTATGCATATGAAGTAGTTGTAAAAGGTTTGGGAGTGTTTAGGAGAGTTTGGAAGGGTTTTGGAAAATTTTGGAGGTCTTTTTAAGGATGCACTGTTTGTGCATAGTTAATGGAAACCATGTGAGAATCCCATTTAACCATGTGATATTCCACTATTCAGACAATTTCATCCTCACATTTAGAGCATGGTTTTTCAAACCATGAGAGATAACTGTGTTCCCCATTAAAAATGGATTTTTCTTAAAATGTGGTTAGTCAAGATTTTCCCAAACTCATCGATTTCTTCTCCCAAACGAAAACCACACGGGATTTCTTCTTCTTAATGGATAGGGGTTCTCTCCCACTCATTTTATAAGGGATTTTTTGGGCTTTCAAGGTGGTTTGAAGGTGGTTCATCTCAGTTAATTCTTCTTTTTTTGTTTCATTATGGTTTCCTCTAGATCTTCTCTCTTCTCTCTATTGGTTTTCTAGATCTAAAAACATTTCATACAAATCTCGAATTTTTATTACCTTAGGTGATGATTATAGGGATTTTTTATGATAGGGAATGAGATCTAGTGTGGTTTTGGGGGATCGTTTTTCCGAATTAGTGGTGTGGTAGCTTGTGGGTTGATTTCTCAAGAACCCTAAAGGTAGGTGGCTTCTCTATTGACCCCACTTTTCTAGAACTTGAGGCCATGTTTCCAATTAATTTGTTTTTCTTAAAATTAACTGTGAATATGATGTATAAATCTTGGAGGAAACCCATATGGTGTTGATTTTTGGATTTTTGGTAAAATAGGATATTGTTGGAAAAAGTGGTTTTATTGTGTGATTTTAAAAGCGATAATCTCTAGAATTATGGAAATTTTTTATGAAATATGAATTTTAATAAATATTTTTGTTTATTGAAATTTTATTTGGAATCGAAATGGTTAAATGGTGTTTTAAATAAATAGGGGATTTAATAAAGTGTTTTGGCATGTGTTTGAAATGGTTATTGACATATTGTTGTGGCCTTGGTGTGTTATATGCTTGGTTATTGGATTGCTCATGCTATGTTTTTGATTGGATTGTTGTGAAGTTGGCGGGGATTAATACGATAAAAATAGGATAGATAATGGATGAAATGTCCACCATAAAGGATAGGTGGGAGGGAAGTACCACTTGATTGGGAAAGTAGTAAACGGGTTTGGATGGAATATTCCACCATGTTTTTTTCCTTATTTTCTATCTCTATGAAAGATAAAAATTATTGTGCTAAGTTAAAAGGGTGAAATGGAATATTTCCTATTTGTTTGGCATTCCCTCGGGTTGCATGGTTTGGAAAAAGGTGACTTGTTAAGGGTGTGTTTGGCTTATTGGTATTTTTTCAACTATTTGAGGTTCTATATCAATTGTTTTGTTTAAATGTGATAATGGTTTTATCCTAGGGGTGTCTATAGGGAATTCATTTGGGGAAATCCTAATGTGTATTATTACACACCCCTACTTTATAACTTTGGTGCTTTTGTATATGTTTTATTTTGGGACACATGTAAGAGTAAGGAATCTCATTTTACTAGTGGTTATTCATAATGCTTGGGTGGTTTGGTGGTGCATGGAGCATGGAGCTTATTGTGGAGTAGTGCAGGTTTCCTGGTTTTACTTTGGTTCTCTTGTTTAGTCTTCCTATTAGCACTTTGATTTTGGTTTGGTATGGTTTGGTTGTATTAGTTTTTGATAATTGTTATGGATTAGTTTGGTTTTCTTTTTGTACTATATTGTTTGGGTTGCTATGTTAACATGCATCATGTAGTTTTTTTGGTAATGTATTGTTGGTTGGTTGGTTTATCTCAATTTAAACTCATTCTCTAATTTATTCTTGAATCCCTCGATATTTATTTCTAGCCTTTGGTTTCCTAGGAATGTCCCTTAGGGCCTAGTAACCCCTCACCGCCTACTCAAGACAATGAGTAAGGGGAAGGGTATTATACAAAGTAAGAAGAGATATGTGATATTATAATTCTATAACTATAATTATTTCATAAATATTATATAAATTTTTCAAATACATCATTATATATATCCGTGAGAGGTGGTGATGGAAAACAAACTACATCGGTTCATGAGGCGGCAATCTGTTGTACACACGATCAACATTTTCTTTTTTCATTTGATGGAAGAAGAAATTGATATAGGTTATTACATAAAAATAATAAAATCTAAATATATTTTATATAAAGGGTTTATTATATTTTAATTTATATAACATTAATTGAGGTGGTAGGATAATAATTAAAAATATGCATTTTAATGAAGACAATTACCTTTGCTTAGAAAAACTTCCTTTGGATCTCTTATTAAGGGCCCAGGGGTTGTTATTTTGGGTTGAACAGAAGCTCTATAACATGAATAATGATATTGGGGAGGAATTTTTACAAGGTAAAGGGCTTAATAGGTGTAAATAAGGGATGGGAGGAGGTAGCCTTTTATAATGGAAGAGGAGTGGCATTTTTTTAAATACCCAAAACTATTTAATAATGGGGAGTCACTATCACCCCAAGCACCAAAAAAATTGATAATTAAATGTTAGAAAGAAGGTTTGGTCAATAAAAAATCCCAAAAAATAAAAAACACTTTTTTTATACATGTTATTACTTATCTTCTAAGTTTTATTAATTTTAAAATTTTAGTTTTCAGCATGATAACTAGTTTTTTTAAATATTTACCTAGGTGATTCATCCCAGAAGTCTAAAAATAAAATGAGACTTATTAGATAATATTAACCCTCTATTTATAATTATTAACCAATTTATAAAATAAAAATCCAATTTTGGTGTCAAATTAATTTTAACACAAGAATATGAAACACACAAAACCCTATTTTACCATTTGCCATGGTAACATAGTTTTTACTATTTAGGGGTCAATATAATTACTATAAAAGGACCATTGGTCCTTTAATGTGACACTAGTCCTTTAAAGGACCATTATTGATATTTTTAAACATATACCAATAGCTTGTAAGGGGATATGATTTTTTTTAATTCCAAATTATTTAATAAAATATTATTTATTATAAAATAACATTAATTTAAATTGTGATACTATTCACTTAATTTGACATTGAAAACATCAAGAAAAGAGTATAATTAGAATATATCATTTTCATAGAAGTATATCTTGTTTTATTTATCTTAAAAATTCAATAAATATACTAATTCATTCAATTTATATTACTTTTAATATTTTTAGTATCATTTCTTTCATTTTTCTATTAATTAAACAATTACTACATCGGTGTTGCTTAAGAATTTAAACTAATTATATAATTACTAAAATTAAAACTAAATTATGCACATGAAATTAATTTAATTATTAACCAAATTAACATCAATATTCTTTCACATGTTTCTTTTTTCCATACGTGAACACATAATTAAAATTTAAAATCAAGTGAATGACATTTAGTCTTTTTTCTTTACTTAAATTATTACATTGGTCACTTTCATGGAAAAGTGTCCCAAAATAGAATAAAAATGATATTAAGTTAAGAAGGTTCGAAATATTTACATCAAATAGAAATTCGACATGTTTTTAGGTCATTTTAACCAATATCTTTTTAGTTTAATCCCCTAGTAAACCCGTTTTAACCTTAACTACGAAAATTAATTTTACTGTTTTTACTATTCATTTTGAAAAAAAAAATGAACTTATTATATAATATTAATTATGTTGATTCCAAATATAGTATTCTTTTTCTAAAATTAAATTGACAAAAGTGGAAAAATTAAATTCTAAATTCAACCCACAGATGTGGAAAAAACGATTTTCCAAAGAGAATTTTCAAAAGTATAGAAATTTTTAATTTAAAAATTCAATATTAAATTTATTACAATGAACTAAATTATATTAATTAATATATAATTAAACTAATTTTTATTTTAAAACCATCTTAAAATAAAATAGAGCTTATAAATTCTTGAACAGGGGGGTGGATTTTAATAAATATCATTATTTTTTATTATTCATCAAACAATTCTCCGAAATTCACTAAAAGATAATTTTGACTTTTAGATTTAAGAAAATTAATTTCATTTCTTCAAATACATTTTCTAAAACTATAAAAAAAATTAGTTTTATTATTTTATAACAAAAAACAATAAAATTATTTTTATAAGAGGTATTTTTAAAGCATATAAAGTCGTTACTAAAAAATAAGAACTTTTTGATCAATATTTTTTTATATAAAATAATTATAAAAAATATTTAAAATTAATTTATTACCATACATACTTCCAATATTAACGGCTAGCTTATAAAGTTCAATTTAAAAAAAATATTAATAGATATCATGGTTCATTAAAACACGATGTTGTATATAAGGAAAGTTAATGATGAAATTAAATTTATTTGAAAAATATATATTTCATAAAAATTAGGGGTATTACATTAAATTGGTTAGAATTTATCTTCATTTATTGGTGAAAATGATGGATATACCCTTGGAAAGTAAAATTATGTGAGGGGTAAATATGAAACCCCAAGAGAGTTGGGTAGTTAGGTGAGAAAATATTGGTGGGAAATTTAGGAATGATGTAAAAACCTAACAAAGGACTTCTAGAATATCTAATTTTCAAGTTGATTTAATAAAATTAAATCCATGGTAGAATACATATTTTTACCCCCATTTACCTTGTTTATTTTTTTACCATGGTAGTTAATTTTTTAATAAAAATATATGATGATACCTCTTTCTCAATTTCAACCCGATGATTCCAAATTTTGACTCCATTTCATATAATAAAATTTATAAATGTAGTAAATTTAACTTTTAAATGACAATTTAATATATATATATAGAAAGAAATTAATGTAAAAAACATTAAGTGTTCTTATTCATATTTATAATCATTTACTAATTAAAATATGTGTTAATCTATTTGTTTATATTAAATTATATTCATAATTTAAAAGATATTAATTTAATTTATATAGATAAAAATGAAGAATACTTAAGAAAACAGTTCTTTCAAAAATACCATTTTTTAACATTAAATAATTTTAACTATATCCAATTAAATTTAATTATTCATCTTATAGCTGCTTAATTTTTTTAATCCATTAGAATGAAAATTGTTCCTTAAATTTTAATAATTCATCTAATAATTGTTTAATAGAAATAATAATATGTAATTCATACAAAATTTGTTTTATAATATATTAATTAAATATTATCATTTTAATTTATTCTATATTTATATTATTATTTATGAATTATATTATTTTCAATAATAATAATTATCGATTGGATATAACCAACGACCATATATCCAACGACCATACTTCTAATGGCTCTATTTCTGATAACAATATATATAATAGTTATATTTCATTCCTATACATAGCCATACTAAAATCAATTATTCAATTCATTAACTTTTCTCTAAACCTATAAATAATATTTCAAATTATTTTACTTATTTCTATAGTTTCAATTTTGGGGGTGATCTTTATGTAAAACCACAAGTACAAAGACTTTATGTTCATGGTATTTTTATTTATTTTTGGAATTATTCCACACATAATTTTCTTAATGATGTTTCATATTACATTTTCATAATGTATTAATGTTTATATTGTATTGTAATTTTTTCTTTCAAGGAAATTAATCATGGTTTTTTTTGGCTTAATGTTTCATGTGAAATAAGATATTCAACACTATATTTATTTAAAGGAATAAATACATAATAAAATCATGTGGCATTGAATTATACCCCCCTTAGAATACCCCCCCCCCCCAAATTTCATTAATCTAATGAAAAAAATGAGGGTACTTCTGCCCCATTACATATTCAGGTTCCCACAATACATTCTCAATCTTATGATTAATCCATAGAAATTAAACAAGGTGAAAAATATTGTTTTGTGGTGATTTATCTCTATATTCTATGATTTATACCTATTATTTATCATAAGAAACCATGTTCCAATTATAAATTATTTAAGTTTAGTGCATGTGATTGATCTGGAATGTAATTTCTAAAAATTGGTATATGGAACACATCATATAACATCTAGATATTTTCTGTCTGGTTTATTCTTTTTTTCAGGGTGTTTTACTTCACTTTTGGATGTTTTGGAGACTTTATATGCTCTTTAAAACCCTTTTTTGCTTTAATTTAAAGAGTCTTTTAAAAATAAATTTATAATATTCAATTTAATTTTTTCCCTTAGGTAGAAAATGGGGTTTGAAAAAGGGTAAATACTTTATACCATTAAGATGGTAAATTTTGGGTGTTGTGTAAAGGTAAAACTTATTTTCAATGTTTTGTGTAATGGTAGAGCACCCGATGTGTAAGGGTAAGGGTGAAGTTCTCTATATTTTGTAAGGGTAGATATCCTTTTATTTAGGTTGTGTAAGGGTAAAGAAACTTTTATGTGGGTATCATTAGGTTAACCATAGGGTTTCAAAGGTTGTTTAAAGGTAGCTCAATCATTTTTTAAGGTTAATATGTGCTTCATAAGGGTAACCATGAATTTTCAAAGGATTTGTGAGGGTACACCTGGTGATATGTAATGGTAACCCTATGTTTTCAAAGGATGTGTAAGGTTACTCAGCCACTATATATAGGTAAATATAACTGATTAAGGGTTAAACCTCTTACCCTTATGTGGAAGATATGAGTTATGTAAAGGTAATCCATGTTACCCTTACACAATTCCTTTTTTATGAAAAAAAAATGTTTTTAACACCTTATTTTCATTCTTCATATCACATAATGACTGGTAAATCCATTTTAATGATTTTGAAATCATTAAATCATGAGTATTGAATTTTTTTGAACTATTAAAGATTTTAAATCCTATTTTAAATGATTTTAAAACTGATTCTTTAAATATTCAGTTGAAAATGTAAAATTAAATAGTTTTTAATTTTCAAGTTTTCTTTCAGTGAACCAGAATTCCTGTGGTATTCTTAAAAATGCCTAAAACTACGTTATATTGATTTCTATTATCCTATTGAGTAGATTTTAGGGCATCCAACAGCTGGGTGATTAACATAAGAGTGTTTTTCCTTTGATCATGGGGAATATATTGTCACATTTTTCTTCCTTAAGATCCCTAATTCATGTTTTATGATATTTAAATTAAGGTTGGTGATTTCCTAAGTCAATTATTTTCCCTTTAAACCCTTATTTCTTGAATAATTTGAAATGGATTTCTCTTTTATTTTATAGACTAAATTTTATTCTTTGATAATCAATTATAAAATGGCGTGGTGTGGGTCTGATGAAATATATTTTAAAATGGATTGTGAAAAAATGTATATATTTACAAAATAATTAACTTGAATTGTATTGATTATTTGAAGAATTATTTTGATAAAAACCATTTTAAGTTGATTTAAAATTAAAAGATATGGGTGTTTAATAAAAACCATTTGATATTAGTTTTCAAAATTAATGGTATAAGTTTTTGATAAAAACCCTTTGATGTTGGTTTTTGAAATGAGAGGCATGTTTGGAAACATAAAATTAGTGTCGAGTGAAATGATGATTGAAAAAATTTAAGAACGCATTCTAGGCATGTATTATCTCTACCTAAAAATTTATTGACGATGACAATGAAAACTCAATTACTAAAAGGAAAGGAAATTAATAATGATGGATCTTATCCTATTTCCCTAGTCTTAAAAATGTTTTTCTAGGCTTATGACTAAGAACATGTGCACACCGGGATCATTACTTCAGTAAGATATGCGATAATCCCTATATAACCATCCCATGGGTATCTTAACCATGATTCTACAATTAAAAACTATTTTACATGTTAGTGTTATGAAATTTTTTACACATGTCTGTTTTTATAGACGTGTTTATTCTTCCTATTTTGTTAAACAAAATTATTCATGTCTACTTTTATGGAAGTACACTTTTTTACCCATTTTTACTATACATTGAAATGTTTTTTCCAACATGTTTGGATATGAACTATGAAAATATTTACATTCCACGTTTTAGTTTAAATTAAGAATAATTGGTTTGTTTGATTTAGAATTTCTTAAAAATGCTTGGTGAAATCCTATTACAATTTTTTTCTCAAGCCCTACCAATGAATTTGGGTGTTTTATACTTTCATATTACAGGTTCGGGAAAGTGAAAATCGTTGTTTAGAGTTAGTGGGTGTTCTTGATACATGAACCTTGGGAGTTGGTATTGACAAGAGGAGTGTGTGTTCTGTGTGTTCCAAGTACTTTGAGGATATCTTATGGTGACATTATCATAGACTCAAGATTTTTAGTTTGATGTTTTTCTGAAATAGTTTTACTCTTGATAATTTAATTTTAATAGAAAATATTTATGTTTTCTTCTCTTTCTTCATTTGATTGGTTATCCTTGTGTTGAAATTATTCACTCTTTATGTTTTTTTATTCCCTAACACAAGTCACCAGACCATGGAGATTGGGAATTAGATTTGGTCCATGTCATTAATGATTAGATAACTATTTAGATGAGTTAAATGGGTTTTTTTGAGAAAAAATTGTATCAAAGGTGGTTGAGCCTCTTCTTTGATATTGGTATTTAGTTTAGGATTTATTTGTAGATTGGTGATAGTATTTTTGTGGAATAAGTGGAATGTTATAATTGAGGGTTTTTTCTATATATCATCGTAAAGAGACTTAATTTTCTATGGGTTCTTGGGGAAGGTTTCTTTGAGTAAATTTGATAATACCATTATAGACTTTTCATTGGATTAGATACAGTTTTTCTGAATCTATGTTGAATTATTCTTAATATAATTGATGATCTCATATCTTCTAACTAACATTTTCCTTTTTATTAATTGATGTTATATAGTTTCAAAACTCCATTTGATTATAACCTTGTTCAGATTTTCATAAATGATGTCCAGGCTTTGGGCCAGACAATTTCACAAACTCATGCTCATGCTATGGTGGTTGTACCCTAAAGTGATGATATCATAGATCATTCCCAATACTTTATTCATCCAAAGACCCCAACCTTTTAAGGTACCAATGGTCTTTAATAGGATTCAGATTGGTTAAATAAATTTGAGTGGATTGTTGAGTCCCTGGATATTCCTGACTCTATTAAGGTGAAATGTTTTATCTTCAACCTTTAAGGGACAATCTAGAGTTGGTGGGACTTGATAGTTTATATGAGTAAGAATGTTTATTTGGAGTGGAAATACTATAGGTATTTTTTCTAGGGAATTTATATCCAGAAAAGATGGTGTTGGATAAATTTATATAGTTCCTTAAACTCGAGAAATGAATTAAAAATAAGACACGCTATTCTAACCAATTTTTCAATATTATTCACTACTCACCTCTGGTGGTATAAAATGAGAAAGATAATGTTCATAGATTTGATATTGGTCATTGAACAGATATTCAATATCAAGCTTTACTTATCAATCTCACATCATACACTGAAGTTTTGGATAGATATTTAACAGAGGAACTTGACTTGGCTAGAAATTCATGGCTGATGGGAGTTCCTCCTACTCCTAGAGGTTGTTTTAGTGGTCCATATAAAGGGAATAGAAAGTGAAATAATTTTCCTCAAATAAAGTGTGGTGGTGGATATTATAAGAATACCTCTTCTAAATCATATGTAGTATATTTCAAATGTCATTTTACCTAATTCTAGTGTGGAAAGTTTTGGAACATGAAGTGTACTTCAATGGAGGCATTGAAAATCTGTAACTCTTTCATACACGTAGGTCACTGACAAAGTTTTTTCCATGTATTTACCACTCTGTGTTGTAGTGAAATCTTGATAGTATTAGGATTATTTGTAGTGTAGTCAAATGATTTAAGAATAAATGGATTCTAGCCACATCCATAAAGAACAAATCTTCCTTATGCAATGCATGGGTCTCTAATGGAAGTTGATGTGAGTCATGTGATGGTGAGAGGTATCATTGCTATTGCTTCATTTTTAGGGACTATTTTTTTATATTTGTGTCTCTCATTACTTCATAAATATTTTTATTTTATAATTGATGAATATTCCTTTAGATATCATGCCTTGTGTTATAGATATTGTTATGCCTCTCGGGATAAAGAGATAATAGGGTCTCTGATGCCCTTCTTATAATTTCTCTTTATCAAAATATGAGCTTTCTTTAGAATTTTTTACTCTGGATATGAATAATCTAGATGAAATTCTGAGGATGGATTGGATAATTTCTAATAAATTTCATATTGACTATTTTCTTTGATGGTTTTCCTTTACTATCCCTAATGGGGTGTGTTTTATCGTTCAAGGAGAATGGGACCCAAGGTTGAGTTGAGTTGGAACTTCTCTTCTATATTTGGGTAGGGTGATATCTATGTTTTACATTGAAATATAGCATGAATATTCAATTAGTGATCTTCCTCCATTAGTTTTTGAGTTTCTCTATGTGTTTCTATTAGAATTGTTTGGTCTACCACAGGTGAGGGAGGTGGAGTTTTCTATCGACTTGGTATGAGGTACCCATCATATTTCTATTCCGTCTTATCATATAAAACCTTGAAATAAAATTAATTTCAAACATAGTTGGATGGTCTATTTTCCCAAGGAATAATTTTACCAAGTATCTTACCATGGGAAGAACTAGTGATTTCTTCTAAGAAGGCTGATGGAACACTTCTTCATTATCTTGACTTTGTAAGATTAATCATTTCATGGTGAAGAATAAATATCCCTTTCCAATAATTGATGATTTTTTTTACAAATTTAAAGTGGATAATTGGTTATCAATTATTGATCTTTGATATGGTTATCACCATTATCAAGGGTTCTAATATCCCTAAGATTTATTTTCGGATAAGTTTTGGCCATTATGAGTACCTTATTAGGACTTTTGGTCTAACCAATTATCCAGTAGTGTTCATGGAATTGATGCATAGTATTTTCCATGATTACCTCAACTTTTTGTGGTGGTATTTATGGATGAAATTTTGTTTTAATTAAAGACTAATGGATACCATATACATCATCTAAGATAAGTTCTATACATCTTGATAAATACAAAACATTATTTCAATGTTTCTAAATGAAAATTATGGATGTGGGAAGTGAATTTTTTTAGTACATGTGGTTTATGAACATAGTATTTCAATTGATATTGATATGGTGAAGGTTGTTATGACCTAGGAGGAGGCATGAAATATCTTTTATATTTGAATATATTTTTTCCAAGTAGCATGTTATCAACATTTTATAAAGGATTTATCAATTTGTTCTTCTTTGGTAACCTCTCTTACTTAAATGGGAGTAAATTTTGTATCGTATTTTAAATGTTAGGAATCCTTTGATCAATTGAATCATTGGATAAATTCATCTTATGTTTTTAATCTTCTATAAGTCAGACAGGGATATGTGGTTTTCTATGATGCATAAAGTTCAAGGTTGGGCTACATTCCTATGCATGGTTATCATGTTGTGTCTTATGGTTCTCATCAATTTAGTCCTCATGAGAAGAACAATCCCACACATGATCCAAACTCACATCCAGGATCTATGCTCTAAAGAGTTGGAATAATTACCTTTTTGATGAAATGTTTACTATTTAATCTAACCATAAAAGCTTGAGTTTTATATTCCCAAAAAAATATTTCAACCTTCAGCAGAGATAGTGGGTGGGGTACCTACAATATTTTGATTTCAAAATTTTATACACTCTTGGAAATAATAATGTTATTAATGATGAATTAAGTGGGAAACTTACATCAGAGACTAAGAAATAATCTTTTGAGTGTAATTTAAGGATCCTATTTTCTTGTATGAATTTGGGATTCTTGGAATATGAGATTGAGGTTTTATTTTTTCTTTTTTAGTTGAAATCATCACATATTGAGATAATTATTTATTAATAGTAGCTTAATGATGAGTTTTATTCCATTAAATATTATTTATATGGTGGTGAGTACATCAACGAGTGGTCTCTATCTTCGGATGATATCGTATGCCTCTGGAATTGGTTTATCATTCTTAAACCTTTGAGGAAGTCTATGATGGGATATTTCCATAATTCTCAGTGGGAGCTAAACCCTAGACCCACAAAGATATTTCATGAATATGAGAGAATGTTTTCTATGGTTCTATATGAAATGGGACATCACTTATTTCGTTTCTCATTGTTATACTTTTCAACAGGTCAAAGCCAAGTATTAGAAGCCTTTTGGATTGCCTCATCCCCTTTCACTATAGTCTTGGAAGTGGGAAGATATATCAGTATACTTTTTGGTCTGGTTTTTACATTCCCTTAGAGGAAAGAATGTAATATTGGTGGTGATTCACTAATTGGCCAAATTATCTCACTTTATTCTAACTCATTATACCACTAAATTTGAGGAGTTTTTAAATCTATATATTAAAAAGATAATCAATTTTCATGGAGTTTTGTCTGCTATCATATTTGATATGGACCCCTGGTTTACCTCCATTTTGGGAGGGGCCTCCATGAGATGATGATATCCAAGGTAAATTTGGGCACAACATATCATCCCCAGACATATGGTCAGATAGAATAAGATATTTATATTCTTGAGGATATGTTTTGTGCTTCAATCCTTGAAATTAGAGGAGTTTGGGATAGTGATTTGGGACTGGTTGAGTTTTTCTCTAATAATAGTTATCATCCATCCACCCAGATGGCGCCCTTTGAGTCCTTGTATGGCTGACCATGTAAATATATGCCTTGTTCATTGGAGTTCAGAGAAGCTTCCCTAGAAAGACCTAGTTTGTTCTAGGAGATAATGATAAAGATTTATTTGATTTTTGTGAGAACGATAATGGAAAAGAGATATTATAAATCCTATGTAGATCATCATTGATGTCCTTCATAGTTTGGTGTTGGTGACCAGGTATTAGTGAGAGTTTCCCCTCAATTATTTCATTGATATCTTAGAAAATAGGGAAAGTTATCACTGTGATATGTGGGACCATTTTAGGGTGTTGGGAAGATTTGAAAGGATTTTTATTTTCCACCACAGATGATATCCATCCAAAATTTGTTCCATGTTTCACAGCTCAGAATTTGTCTCTTTGATCTATCTCAATTCATGAGATGAGAGGAACTTGGTGTAGAACCTGATTTACCCATAACAAAGCAGTTGGTTTGGATTATTGATTCTTAGATAAAGTGTCTTCATTGTAAATTAATACCCTTGGTTCAAGTGTTATAGAAATATGATTCTGATTCACATGATACATGGGATTGTGAGGCACTAATGAGAGAACAGTGGTCTCATATCTTTGATATAGAGTCCTCTTAACATAATTTCTAGAGGTAAAAATAATTTATGGTATAGGTAATTATAAAACCCCAATCCTTGATTTTAGGTGTGTTCATTATTTCATGATATCTTATTTCAATTTTATATGTGTACAAGAATTTCTATTCTCTTTAAAACCCTTTTTAAATTTAATTTATCGAGTATTTTAAGAAGAAACTTAATTATTTTTAAGTTAATTTTTACTCTTATATAGGGAATGGGGTAAGTATAATGGTAAATACATATTACCTTTATGAAATTGAGCTTTGGGGTGTTTCATAGAGGTAAACCATATTTTCAAAGGGTTATGTAAGGGTAAAATGCCCATTATGTAAGGTTAAGGGTGAAGTTTTAAGTACTAAGTAAGGTTAGATCACCTTTTATATGGGATACACAAGAGTAGAGTTACCTTTACATAGGTTTCATAAGGGTGACCATAGATTTTTAAAGGTTTCATAAAGGTAACTCAGTCACTTGATAATGGTGAGCCACACAGCGTAAGGGTGACCATGAATTTTCAAAGGGAGTATAAGGGTACCTCAAGCACTGTATAAGGGTATCCCAATGTTTTGAAAGGATATTTAAGGGTACTCCACCGCTATGTGTAGGTAACTAGGGGTGAGAGACCTATGTGTGGGTCAATCCCCATACCATTGTGTTGAAGGTGTGATATGGGTAAGGGTAAACCATATAACACTTATACAATGCCCTTTTATGAAAAAAAATGTTTATAAACCCCAATTTTCATTCTTCTTCTTCTAGAACAGCCTATAATTCCATTTTGAAGAATTCAAAATCTAGAAGCCATGGATATAGTTTTGACCCATTAAAGGTGGAAAATATTATTTTAAATGATTTTAAACCTTCCACATTTAATATTCAGCAAAAATATCAAATTAAATAGTATTCTAATTTTGGATTTTCTTTCTATGAACAAGAATAATTGAGGTCTTTTTAAAAATATAAGAACCTATGTTACTTTGAATTATATTATCCACTTGAGTAGAGTTGAGTGAGTCCAAACATTGGTTGATTGAAGGTAGAATGTTTTTGTGGTTTTCCTTTGATCATGGGATACTAAACTTCCCATGTTTCTTTGTATTAATCTTTTATTCATGTTTTGTGAAATTGAAATTAAGGTAGGTGATCTACCAAGGAAATTCATACCTCTTTAAACCCTTATATCTCACTAAATCTGAAATAGAATTATGATTTAACTTCAAAACTAAATTTATATTTTGATAAACAATTTTAAAATGTAATAGTTTGTGTGTGATAAAATCCCTTTGAAAATAGAATATGAAACAATGTGTATATTTCTTGAAGAATGAACTTGAACTAAAATGATGATTTAATCCTCAACTTGATAAAAACCATTTCTTGTTGGTTATTAAACAAAATTAATGAGTTTTCAATAAAATCCATTTGATGTTTGTTTTTTAAATGAGTGACATGAATTTTTTTATTAAAACCCCTTTGATGCCAGCTTTTGAAATTAAAGGTGTATTTTGAAACTTGAAATTGGGGTAAAGTGAAATGATGATTGAAATGATTTAAAGATGTTTAAACAAATTATATCCCCTTGTATATTTTTTAATTCCTAGAACCAAATGGCAGTTTGGATAGTTAGGTAGAAAGAACGCATGCTTGGAATATATTAGTTATACCAATCATTGGATTGATGAATAAAATGAAAAATCAACAACTATAAGAAAAGGTTAATAGTTCTTAGGGATCTTCTCTTATTTACCTATTATTCAGACTATTTTTTTTAGGATTAGACCTATGACTGTGTGAATATAGGGAGTTGTAATTCACTAAAATGTGTGATAATCCCAATATAAACCTACTTTTGGGTATCTTAACCATGGTGCTAAAATTGAAAATGATTTTAAATTCTAGTGCAATGAAATGTTTTACTCGTATTAGTTTTTATAAAAGTATGCATTCATGCCTATTTTGATAAAATCTTATATTCATGGCTACATTGGTAGAGATTAATTTTTATACCCATTTTGTGTTATCCATTGAAATGTTTATTCTAGAATATTTGGATATGAACTGTAAAAATATTTTCATGCCATGTTTTATTTAAAATTTAGCAAAATTGAACTTTTTGATATGGAACTACTTATGAAATGTTTGGTGAAATAATAGTGGGATTTGTTACCCACACCCTACCTTTTCCATTGGGAATTTTTAGATATTATTATGTCGAGTTCATGAAAAGTAAAATCATCACTTAGTGGTAGTGGGTGTTCATAATAGAGGAATCTTGGGAGTTGGAAGTGATAGGCAGACAGTGTGTGTTTTGTGTTTCACTTGTTGTGAGGAGATCCTTTGGTGATGTTTTCATTAACATGGGATGTTTTTTTAAGTTTTTATACCATTTGGAGTCACAATATTAATAACTATGTTGGAATACCAATTGTTTATTTTTTTTATTATGTTGTTCTTGTTTGATTGGTTATCCTTGTTGAAAAGTTATTATCACTTAATGTTTCTTGATGCCCATGCGCTAGTCGCTAACCCAAAGGGATCTATAACACCCTTCAGGTCATGTTAGGATTGATTTAGGTACCATTTAGGTGATTTATCTAGGTAACTTCATGACACATCATGAAATTCACTAGTGTAAATGATGAATTTGATTTCGTGGTTTGTTTTTCAGTTTCTAAGAAATTGACGTAGAATTGTTAAAAAAATACAGTGTTGGTTTTAATTAAAACCGACGCCAAAGACTTAAAAGCATATGATTTTCGGTGTTGGTTTTCTTAAAAAATGATGTGGAAAACTAAAAAATTATATATTCAGTGTCCTTTTTACAATAAACCAATGCAAAGAAACCTAAAATATTTATTTCAACATCTTTTTATGTTAAACCTGATGCGAAAAACAAAAAAAATGTTTTCTTCAGTTTTTAGAGAACTGATGATAATGAATCTTTTAAACAAATAACTCAAGCATTTAGCCACCCAAACCTTAATTCTGTTTCTTTTTCTTTCATATCTCTTGACTCGTGATGGTGTTAAAAGCCACCTGAACCACCATGATAGATCATCTTATTTTCTTTCTACCATTTTAATATTCATTTCATGATCATTGGTTCTCATTCTTAAATACTATATCTTTTTTTCTTCATTTATGTGTGTATTTTCTGTTCTAAAACCTCTTTATGGTTATATTTCTATTGGGTTTGATTTCATTTTGTTCATTCATGATTATTGTTCATATATACATTTATTTTTCTTAGATATTATAGGGTTTATTATTTAAAAGAATTCTAAGGATAAAATTCACATTACAACTCAATTTATCATCTTTAAATCTCAATATTGTAAGTTATTATTTTAATTTTGGAAATAAATTAGTCATTATTTAGTTATAATTTTTAATTATTGCTTCGTTTTTTGAAGAAATACATTGTTAATTATTAATGTTGTTGCTAAATTTTTTTAATTTTGATTACTTCCCTTATTTGATAAATTTGACGAATGGTTTTTTATGAAATATATTGCTAAAATTTGTTTATTTTGATTAGTATAATTATATTCCATTAGTCATCTTTGATCTTCTTCAAGTGACATATCTCCTATGATGTTTAGATCATAGTAGTAAATGGATCATTTTCTCTTTAGTTTTACTCAATTGTTAGGGATTTTTTGTTTTTCTTTTATCTAATTCATTCATATCATTTTAGTTTGATGAAATTATTAGTTTTTATTAATTTAGGAGTAAATTAATGACCATTCATATCATATATTTCAAATTGTTTAAATGGTCAGTTATTTCAATCATATACTTTAAAATTATTTTAATTCTTTTATATAAGTTGTATGAATGCCATATGTGAATCTAACACTGACTTTTATAAATAGATTGATATTTAAATAAATTTAATTGTTAAATTAATTATAAGGATTATAATTTTCAATTGAGTGATTTTCAAATGATAACTGCATAAATTATGAAATTAATAGATGCTAGAAATTTAATATATGGTTTTAAGAGTACTTGAATGATAAATTAATTTTTATCATTTAAGATTAATTAATTGAATAATGGTCGTGTGATAGAAATATTTAATTATCTACCCAATGGTGTGGTTTTCAATTAAATAAAATCATTTATAGTTTAAAAATATGATGTATGAATTTATATGAATTATGAACAATGCAATAGAAAATCTTTATATGTTAGGAATTTTTAGCATGTGTTTAATAAGAATTTATAATATTCATAATAAATTAATATTAATCTAAGTGAAATAAGTTAGGGTACATTGTGATTGGAATCTGGCATGATTAATGGTGAATTGATGTTGGTTCAATGACTCTTTTGTAATTTTTTTTTTTTGAAAATTACATTACACCCAAAAATGAACTTGATATGACATAAAAGTAATATTAGTTTACTGTATGTTTTTTTGTTTAAAATTTATCTACTTACGTATATATATTTAAATGTTTATATATTTGAATATATCTTGGATTATATTATGATCTAAGGTATTCATTGGATTTTAATTGGATTAATTTACGATGAACCACTAGTGAATATGAAAAAGTAGATTATGATTTCTTAGAATTCAAAAAATGAAATTTTCAATACATAGATTTTATTTTCATTCCTTGTGTGAATTGTTTCAATATGATAAAGCTAAATTCCATAGAAATCAAGGATCATCTCATTTGCGATGGTTTTAGTCTTTTTTATAAACATTGGATCTGTCTTGCTTAAATAACTTAACATTAGACATCTAATGTTGATGAAAATATTTATAATGAGTCAAAGGGTATGATTAAATAATTAATTCATGATTTAGATGTTGAAACTATAGAAAAAATAAAAACTTTTGATCAATTTTATGGAGATTATGAGAAACAATTATTCCGATGATATTGTAAATATAAATTTTTATCATTAGTTATATGATTGATTAACTTGAAAGCAAGAAATGGTTGGAGTGATAAAAGTTTCTCTCACATACTTGATCTTTTAAAAGAGCTACTTCCAGAAGGAAACAAACATTTAGATTCCAATTATAAGGTGAAAAAAATATTATTCCCAATTAGATTGGGGTATAAAAAGATATATCCACTCCATAATGATTTTTTTTTATAGAAATGAATATAAATATTTATTAAAATTTCCAATATGTGAGACATCACTTTATAAGGTGGATGAAAAATCTAATTCAGATTAATTCTCAAGTACTGAAATCTAACCTCATGCTAAATCAATTTGGTAATTTCTAATAATTACATCCAATTATTCAATCATATAATTTAAATAATTTAACTCTAATTCATTCATAGGTACCAAAATCAGTACTATTGTTAAATAAATTTGGTACCTTCCAAAAATTCCTCATTTGAAACATCTATTTTAAAATTCAATTGATGTAAACAATTATGAAGAAATTCATATGGCCAAATATCTAATGGTAACTTGCGTCACCAAATAGATTCACTATAATGGAAGATATTTGGTAAACAATTTCCTAATTTTGGAATTAAAGTTACAAATCTCAGAATGGGATTGTGTGCTGATGGAATGAATCCATATCAGAGGCCAAGTAGCCAATATAGTTCATGGCCTATTTTTTAGGTAGTTTAAAACATCTCCCCACAAAAATGTATGAATAAAAAATATGTTATGATGAGATTGATAATCACTCAACCAAAATAGCTTGAAAATGATATTGATGTTTATCGTTCACTATTTATTGATGATTTGAAACGAATATGGGAGAAAGGTGTAAAATTTTTTGATGCATACAAGAAAGAGTATTTTCTTCTGTGTTCTACAATAATTTTCACTATAAATTATTTTCCTTAATATGGAAACTTATCTAGATATAGGGTTAAGGGACATAAATCATGTCAAATATTTCAAGAAGAGACATCATATTTTCAATTTCATGATGGAAGAAAGGCAGTTTATATGGGATATTAGAGATTTTTGTGAATTGATCATCCTTATCATAGATTGAAAAAATCATTTAAAGATTAAAGGAGTAAAATATTCCCCCAAAACCAATATCAGTTTAAGATTATTAGGATAGGGTAAAATCTATTGATTCTTCATTTGTAAGGAAATGAATTTATGTTCTAAAAAAATATCTGGAATAAATATTCTCTCTTTTTCAAGATACCTTATTGGATATTTTTAGAGATAAAACATAACATTGATGTGATTCATGTTGAGAAAAACATATGTGATATTATGATTGTAACTTTAATAGACATACAGGGAAAGAAAAAATATGGATTTCTTGCAAGATAGGATTTGATATCAATGAGAATATGTTTAGAGTTAGCTCCCACTATGAAAGGAAACCGAACATATTTACCTCTAGCTTGTCACACATTCAGTAAGATTGAGAAAATAAATATCTACAAGTTCCTACATGGTATTAAAGTACCAAGTGAATATTATTAAAATGTGAATAATTTTGTGTTAATAAAGGATTCTAAATTAATAGGTAAGAAATTTCATGACTGTCATGTATTGATGCAATAATTTTTATCGGTTGCAATGTGTGGTATATTGATGAAAACAATCAAAAAGACTATCATCAGGTTATGTAATTCTTTTAAATCCATTTATAGAAAATTCATTGATCCAAATTTATTAGATGTTTTATATAATGAAGCTGCTATTATATTTTTTCAACTTTAAATGTATTTACCACCTGTGTTTTTTGATATAATGGTTCATCTGGTGATTCATCTAGTGCATGATATACGAATATGTGTACTTGTTTATTTATAATGGGTGTACCCTTTTGATTGATATGTAAAAAATTTAAAGGGATATGTTAAAAACTTTATTGATTGGTGGCCTCTATAGTTCACAAATATTTATTGGAATAGGTGATTGTTTTTTTTACTGATTATTTGAAAGATATGGAGCATATTGGTCTCCCTATATCTCAAAATTTCATAGTTGATAGCGAAGGTAGAGGGATTCAAGGCTTAAAGGTAAAATTAATTCCATATGATGAAGAGATGTAGACACATTTATACATTTTGAAAAACATAGATGAGGTCTATTCATATATATCATCCCATGTTACTGAATTTAAGACAATATATCCAAAAATAATTGAAAATTCATTGATTCATGAGCATAAAAAGACATTTGTTTCATGGTTTAAAGAGAAAGTGATAATAGATTGTATAGAAAATGTTAAAATGCTTGTCAGGGGGACCCTATCTTAATGTGATCACATAGTCTGGTTTTGATATTAATGGGAACATGTTTTACACACACACACAAGTAGGATAATAAGAGTGTTGTTCAAAATAGTGGTGCCATGGTAATTAGTGAAGCACTAAATTTTTCAAGTGAAAAAGATAAAAACACAATTTCTAAATCATCAGCATATTTTGGAGTTATTGAGGATATATGGGAAATCTATTATACTAAACTTTGAGTCACAATGTTTTTGTGTAGTTAGGTTGACAGTAATAGTGGTGTGAAACATGATGACTATGGGTTTACACTAGCTGATTCGAAAAGATTTAGTTCAAATGATGAACCATTTTTTTTGGCGAAACATGTAAGGAAAATATTTTATATCATCGATCCATCAAATGATCAGTTCTCTATCATTTTTTCATGGGAAAATATTCCATTTGGGTGATGAGGATAGTTATAATGCTATTGATTTACATGATCCTTGTCCATATACTTTGTGATTTTAGGATGATAACAATGACTATAACACAAACATAGTGCATACAGTATGAAATTATCATTCTGATTGGATTTGGGAAAACACTAAATCATTCGACTAATTATTCAGTAAAATATTTATATATTATTTCTTTTTTGAAATTAACATGTGTAAAAAATCTATTTCTTAATAACTATTGGATGTTTAATTATATATATTTGATTATTTATTAGATTTTTTTCTGTTAAATTTTATATTCCACATTTATGGTTAGATATTTTTTCATTGAAATACCTGATGTACATTATTATGTTTTACTCAAATTTATGCATATGAAAACACTTTTTAGAACAAATGTTTATAATTAATAGTTTACCATGCATATTTTCTGGTTATAAAGACTATGAAAAAAAACAACTTTCAAATGCATCACTTATTTTACATAAATATTTTCTTAATCCTTGTTTCTGAATATTCTCTTGTGTAATAAAATTTAGGTACAAAAAATTTCATTAAATTTTCTTTCGATTTTATATAGAGAAAGAGAGAAACATTTACTAAAGTATATATTTTTATTATTATTAAATATTCAGTAATATACTTATTTAATTAAAAAACATTTAATTCAAAAAAAATATTTGTAGGACTACTGATTCATCCTCAGTAGAGGAGACTTCCCCTGTTTGCTCTCAAGTCGGTATATGTGGTATTACATGTTTACCAAAACTGTCACTTTCTTTGGGAGATAGAAGATTATATATTACTTTTGATGATAAGAATAATGCAACTGGACAAAATGAAACTTAGTTTACCAGTTATATTGTAGAGACCCAGTTTTTTCTTATAAGACTTTGGAATATTTCAGCATATATTTCTAGAGCTAGGCATTGAGACAGCATGCGATTCTGGGGCCCAATGTTCCCGAAAATAAATTTATAAAAATATTAAGTATATTTTATAATATGAACAAGACAGAAACAATATATCTCTCTATGGTTTCTCAGATCATAAATTTGAAATCTTGGTTGAGTCTGGAACGTGGCGTTTACCCTAGGTGGGACATAAGTTTGGTTGAAACGGGTCTCCTAAAGAAAAATCTATAAAGGGGGAAACTGTAAATAAAATTAATTTATTTCAGGTTATGGATCAAATAATTTTTGAATGGGGACTCCAATTGGAAATTTGAGACCACCATTGGGTTCATAATGGGGTGATTTACCTAAGCGTGACATAAAATCAATGGGCACGGGAGGTTCAGATATTGCGACCATTGGCAGGGGTATCGGTGTTTTTCTATAAACATGAAGTTATGAGTTCAAGATAAAGGTTGGACCCTAATCCTCCCTCCATGAAGCTATCTCAATCTATATATCCATCTTCATTACTTGTTGGATCAAGGGGAAATATTTAACAGAAATCTGGCAAATCATAATGGAAGCGAGGTGAATGCATCGTCAATGACTAACAGTTCAAGTCGAGATAGGATTTATTTATTTTGAATATTTGATTGAATTTTTAATTGAAAATCCTTTTGTTTTCAATTTTCTTGTTCATTTTTGAAAACTATTCTTGATGGCCAACCTAACACAGCCATCTATCCATGCATGGAATCATTTTTCTTACCCCATTCTTCGACCGTTCTCTGTGAAAATTGTTTTCTACTTTTAGTCATGTCAAATCATCGAGCGTAGCTTGGTTCTATGAAGGTCTCAACCTGAGGATCCTAGAACTGTGTTGGTTGAGAATTATGGGAAATCGGATAAGGCCTGGTGGTCCACGGAATGAAACGCCGCATAACTAATGATGGTGGTGGCGGGCCTTAGAGTGGTGGTAGGGCGCCAGTTCGGTGAGGGCACAGAACCGAGACGGTGTCAATAACCGAGTGGTGAGGAGGCCGAGGTGTGTGGTGAAGCTACGTCAAATAGAGGCACATTCAGGTGTGAGATGAGACCAGAAATCTGGCCGGTGAGTAGGGAGTATGGTCGGTCCATAGTGGTGTAACGTGGTGTCACCCAAAGCAGTGACACCACTGTGGAACGTGGCGGGTTGTGGCATTAATGCGGCGACGGTGGACAGGCTGAGTCGGCTGAGCGGTCCAGGTTAGGAGTGGTCCAGGATATGGCTGAAATGGTCAGCACAAGTGGTCTAGGCTGGGAGCGATTTGGTATGGAGTAGAGTGGGCTCACACAAGTGGGCTGAATGCGCCTGGCGGGCGGGAGCAGGCCGGAGTAGGTTGAAGCAGGCCTTCAGGCTATGGACTATAACCGCCATAACCTTTAAATAGAGCGCCCGATTTATGTAAAGTCTATAGATGCAAGTTTCAATCAATGAGATGAACCTTTTTAGGCTATTTTAGGAAATTTATATTTTGGGCCCAAGGCATGGACCCCCAAACTCTCAAATAATAATAATATTTTATTATTATTACAACTTTGACGATCCATAACTTCTACATATAACATCTGATTGACATGCAATTAGTAGCTTAGTGACCCTAAAATTAAGGCATATGTTTCAAGGCCTATCTAGGGTGCTTAAACCGAAATCATGTTATGGGCCCCATGAGGCCCGATTTGGGCGTTTGCGATGAAATGTGACTTTTTTACCGAGTGTCGGTTATAGATGAATGAATACATGATCTCGTGTGTTTTTTCATGCGGATCATAGTGGTGAAATCCAAATGATGTGTTCTTATATTAAGGAATAGGTCCCACGAAGCATCATTTGTGTATAATGCTGAGTGATGTAGCTTCTTCACCGGGAGTCTTTTTCAGGTGTATGAATAGTCAATCTTGTGTATTTTTCTGCAAGGATCGCAATTGTGTGATCTGTTTGGTTATCTGAGGCCATTTAAGGAGGAATGTTAGAAAATATACATTTTTACCCTCTAGATCAATGATGAGCATCGTGCACTCATCATCCATTTGGATAGATGTGCCATGTAATCTAGGAGTACACTGGAATGCCTAGGGGTACTTGTTCACAATTTACTACCCAAGTATTGTTGGGTACATGTCCAAGTGTCGATGTGGGGTCACACATCATGTGGGACCCATACACGCTGTGTAAGACCTCAGGAATCTTCTACCTCTCATATCTTCTTCTTTTTGACATGGATTTTTGAATGTGAGAATCATATCTTGAGTGTTTTTCTACGTAGAACATAATGGTTCCCTCTATAGTGGATTTCAAGTGATGATGCGAGATATTCCAACATGATGCATCTTCAGGTGATGTCCGACAACGGATGTGATCAGGAAGGTTCACTAGTGAAGTCCGTCGATGCTTTCCAAGAGGTACCATCTAGCATAGATGGCCATTGTAGTTCCATGATACTTTCTAAGAGGTACCATCTAGTAGGGATGTCCAGTGTTTCTCCTTGATGTTTTTCAAGAGGTACTATCCCGTAGAGATAGCCAGTGTAGTTACCCAATATAAATTTCAGGCTTACCCTCCAGCTGAGCTGGGCAGTAGGTTCACTGATAGTCTTGATGGTTAGTACCCTCTAGTGTATTAACCTTTAGTGGGGTTAGGAAATTTTTCCCTGTCAACTCTTGGGTGTTGATCCCCCGGATGCACAAGGGCATGGATCTCTAATGATTACAGTGGAATCCCACTGACATATTTGGGTGAGTATACTATAATTTGAGTTTTCACCATTCTGTTATGTAGATTAGTGATGATGCATGCTTTGATGTTACTTTGGACTCACAAGTAACAGGGACACTTTCCCCACTAAGATGCATCCAAGTGACACAACCTAAAACTGTTAGGGTGAATAGTTCCAGCTAAAGAAGATAGTATCAACGTGTGGTGATTTATTCCATTTGACGTTCATGTTCATGGAAAATGTGTGGGATTATGGGAATCATTGATCGATACTCTAGAACTGTTGGAGACTCTTTTATTGGGCAGATTTTTGAGATGAAGATCCCTTTACTCTCTCTTTTGGGATTCTTTGATTGAGCATATATATATATCTTGCTTCAGTATCCACTCCTTGGTTTTTGGTTACTCCCCTTCTAGGAGAGGTAGAGATTCATGGGGTATTCCGTGTGATTTTTGTGTCTAGATTCTCATTGTTGTATGAGTCTACTCTCCTACTATAGGTGTTGAAGTATCGACAAAAATTTTATCTTCTCACCATCACTAGATCCTTGTGTTTGGATGAGTTTACTTCACTCTCTTGTTGGGTTGAGCTACGCTCTTTCACTATACCTTGTTTTATCTACTGTATTCCTCTTCAGTTGTATCTCTTACTACTCCCCCTTCACCTATTCAGGGTTTTGTAAAGATTATTTTTATACTCACCCCTACATGTGATTTTCCCACATGTGTTGTTCCTTATGAAGACAACAAAAATTTTAATTGTGACTTTAGAGGAGCTTAGGGATATGGGTTCTTGGACCATATATGGTGGGTGTAGCTTGGGATCCAAGAGCGAGTCTCTCCCATCTAATTTAATTTTCAGTTACTGCTAAGTTGTGGCACTTTTCTGGTTGGATGTGTATTTTTTCCCTTTTCCCATTCAGTTTACTTTACTGTACTTGTACTATTTAGTGGTTCACACATGGTTGGTTTAGTTATAGTAGTGTTCCATGTTTTGTTCCTTTCCCTTTTCACATTTTCGTTGAGTTGGTTGTGTTTGTGTGTGTGTGTGTAGGTTCTTAGGAAAATGATTCCCCTAGTTTTTTGTGCTTTTGGCACTAGTTTCCACCCCAAACCAATAGATGTGACCATTGGGTAGTTGTGGCTCGAGACCTGGCATGGGTCGGGTCATCACAAAGTGGTATCAGAGCAAGTTCATTCTATGGGATGTTTTTCAGACATTTTTTCATCAAATAATTGGTTTGTATTATGGAAATAGTGTCAACGTGTCTTAAGAGAGGATCTCAGTCCAGGGAGTCCAGTTATGGGGTGGCAGCTAATGTAGTCATTCACTAATACCTTGATTACATTCTAGTTGGCTCGGCATGCTGAGACATTGGTTGTAGGGATCAATGGTACATTCATCATATAAGATTGAGTATTTGACTTTCCATATTGATTTAGATCCCCATCATTGTTGATATATATATATATATATATATTCTCTTTTGACTATGGTACTTCTTGATGGATTTAGGATGCCTCTACAATACCAGCTAGCTAGGATACTAGATCTCATTCATGATGACAACCCTGTGAGCGACAAAGCCTCGGTTTAGGGTCCATCATATGATCCCCATTCTCTAGGTGGGTAGGTAGCATCACCTCTCACAGTTAAGAAGCATACATCCCAAGCATAGTAGGATGAGGACATGCGTAGGATGAGCACACTCCGCAAGTTCCAATGCCAGAGACCATTGAGGTTCCAAGATGAGCCAGGCCCTTAGGTAGTATAAATTTTTCTAGAGTTGGTGTTCTAACTCTTATATCTTGTTCATACACTAATAGATCATATGGTGATTTTGGTATCTAGTCTTATCCATAGAGTAGTTGGATGTTGGTGCAGCCTGGTTACTCAGATACTTGATGACTCAGCACTCTCATTGGAAGACTTACAGGAGCTGTTTCTTGAAGAGTAATTCCCCTCCTGCAAACACTCTATTCAGATTCAAGAGATTTTGGAGATTCAGTAGGGAGTTATGATGGTGGCGGAGTACTCATCCAGGTTCTCGGACCTAACTCGGTACTCTCTGGACATGATATGTGATGGATACTTCCAATCAAAGAAGTTTGATCAGAGACACTGTAGAAAGATTTGTGTCAGCGTAGTGCCCTTGTGCATCCCCACCTATGTTGGGGTGCTAGAGCTGGCATAGGTGGTAGAGATATTTCTATCATAGTTATTCCATATAGATGGTTGTGGTAATGGGTGCAATAGATATGAGATGTCTTTCATAGCTTGAAAATTTTGAATGAAAGTATCTTGATACATGAGGCCCCCCCAAAATCAAACTCTTGCATGTAGTCATATGGGGATGAGGTAGTGCAGAGCACTGGGATAGCCTCGAGAGGGGTGGTGCTACACATGTGATGTACGAGGTCACATGGCATGAAACTTCATAACAATAAGTACTAAGAACCCTGGGTAGACAACAGGTGGACCATTATGGTAGAGGTAGAATTGTGATAAAGGATCTCCCAGATGGAGAAAAGGTGGTCCCATGGAGTTATTTCAAGAAGATAATTAGGAGGACCAAGAGGTGGGGTATGATATTGTAAGGTCCTTCCACCACCACCACCAGGCAGCCCGCATCAGGGTCAGGAAGCTGGTGGTTGGGGATAAGGATAGTGGCAAGCTTTTGATATCTATGATCTTTTAGTTCACAAGATGATAATAGGTATGCTATGTGTCTCTTATGATTCTTGAATTAGAAATTTATAGGCACTTTATGAGGTACTTTTTTCTCCCTAATTCTTGATAGAGGTGTCTTTAGGGTGACATGGGGCATTGGTGTAACCTTGTAATGGTGTTGTTCGATGTATCTTTGAATAAATGAGGAAAAGGGGTCCTTCTCCCATAGAGATACATTTTTGTGATGTGAAAAAATCTATGAGGGATATTCATTGCCTCCCAAAGTAGATAGTATTTAGGTGTGGTAGATGATTCCCTCTGACTTGTGCATTCATGGTAGGGTTGTGCATTGTAGTGTTAGAGAAGATCCTGGAAATTTCGGTGGAGTTTTTCTACTTTACCTCAATTTCCATGTAATGAAATTAGTGGGTGTAGCACAGTTCCTAGTTTAGAGATTACTCTCCTTCTAATGGAAGATAAGGCACTTATGGTATTCCATGTGCTTTTTGTGTCTAGCTTCTTGCGGTTGGATGAGTTTACCCACCTTCCCAGTTCATTTGTACCTTTGTGTGATGAGTTTCAATCTTGATATAACATTTATCAAGTACAAGTTGAGTTGATGGAGACCTCGTGAACATAACAAAGTGAATCACCACCTGGTGTTGGTAGTAGTAATCTTCTATTTTAGGGTGTGGAGACAATACCTTCTAAGGAGCTCTTTTGGGTTTGAAAAGACCACCAAAGTCTCAAGTACATCTTCACTTAGAGATACCTGAACCTGAGGTGGTGATGCTGGTTGAACTTTCAGCAGGACTGTGAATTTGAGATATTTTATAATCTAGGAAAGGGAAACATTGTAGCAGATTCCCTTAGCAGGAAGTCTTAGTCTTGCCTAGTGTGGGATGATTTAGAGTTGTTAGCTTCCGTGCATCTAACCCTAGTGGGGATGGAGGGTATTATTTTTCTTTAGTCAATGGTGTCGAATCCTTTGCTTCTTGAGCCTATCAGAAATTCCCAGTAGTGACACATTGACAGAAAGACCTTTCATGACTTTGATATCCATAGGTGATGCACAAGATGGATATTCTGAAGGAGGGAATTGTGAGACCTTGTTCCAAGGAAAAATAGTGGCTCCAGTTGCGATGTGGGAGGAGGTGATGTGAGAGTTCCACACTTATCCCTTAATTGTACATTCTGGTGTGGGTAAGATGATGTACACAGATATTTAATGGCGGTTTGGTGGTCCACCGTGAGATGAATCCTAACAGAGTTCCTCTCACGAAGCCACACCAGTCAATGGGTGAAGTCTGAGCACTGAATTCCAATGGCTTGATGCAGCCTTTTGAAATCAAAATGTGGAAATGGGATGGATTAACTATGGACTTCATCATAGGGATTATAGGAATAGTGAAGGTAAAAGACACCATCTGGGTGATAGTAGATCAACTCATGAAGTTGGAAAAGTTTCTTTCTATTAGGGAGTAGTGTTTGGTAGAGAGTTTTGGGTAGTTGTACATATAGGTGATCGTTCACCTTCATGGGGTACCCTCTACATTTGTCTTTGATCGTGATACATGGTTTGTGTCACGATTGTGGAGAGGCCATTATGAGGATTTTGGGGCCCAGCTATGGATGATTACATCCTTTCAACCCTAGAAAAATTGGAATACATAGTGCACAATCTAGGTTTTGGATGATATGTTGAGATATTGCATCTTGGTTTTCATCCCAGAAGGAAAGTCGTCCTTGAAGTTCATCGGGCTATTTGACATCATGTATAGGGTTGGTGGGGTTTCCTACTACCTTTACCTCCCCCCACAGCTGGAGTGGGTGCACGGCTTTTATCATACATCGCAGCTGAGAAGATATAGGCATGATATGCACATCATCATCAGGATCAGACCATACATGGATAGGTCGTCCCCTTGGTTCGCATGTTTTGGTAGTATAGAAACCTACAGTACAGTTCCTGAGAGTGATATTACTAAGTGTGAGCTCAGTGTACAGAGTTTTTTCCCAAGTTTTACTTTTTGGGGATGAAAATATTTAATAATAGAATGATTTAGAGACCTGGTTTTTTCCTTTTAATAATTCTGAATATTTCTACATATATTTCTAGAGCTAAGCACTGAGACAGTGTGTGATTTCAAGGCTCGGTGTTCCCAAAATTAATTTTATAAAAATATTAAGTCTATTTTATATTATGCATGTAATGAAAACAATATATCTCTTAAAAGATATCTCATATCAGAAATCAGAGTTCACTGTTGAGTTTGGAGAGTGGCGTTTACCCTAGGTGGGACATAAATTTGGTCAGTGTGGGTCTCTTATAGAAAAGGCCACATAGGGTGAAACTGTAAATAAAATAATTAAATTATTTTATTTTATGGTAGATGATGGATTAAATAAATTTTGAACAGGGACTCATATTTGAAATTCAATAACATCATTGGGTTCGTAATGGGGTGTTTTACCTAAGCGTGATATAAAATTAGAGGGTGCAAGAGGTTCAGATTCCGTGACCATTGGAAGGGGTCTCGATGTTTTTACATAAATATGAAGTTATGAGTTCAGGATTACGGTTAGCCCCTAATACACCCTCTATAAATATCTCTTTATCCCCCCATTATTTCATCATTAGATCAAGGATAAATATTCGACGGAACTCTCACTGATCACGAAGGAAGCAAGGTGAAAGCGTCATCAAAGGCGAATGGATCGATTCGAGGTAGGATTTCCTGCCTTTGAATATCTGATCAAAGATTTAAATGAAAATACTTTCATTTACAATTTGATTCTTTGTTTCTGAAAACTATCATCTATTTCCAACCTAACACAGTCATCGATCCATGCTTGGAATCATTTTTTTACCCCACTCTTCAACCGTACTCTGTGGAAATTTTCGTCTACTTTTGTTCAAGTCAAATTATCAAGCACAGCTTGGTTCTGTGAAGGTCTCAACAAGAGGACCCCAGAACTATGTTCGTTGTATATTTTGGGCTACTGAATAAGGCCCGATGGTCTGTGGAAGAGACCAATGGAGAACCACCACTGGTGGTGACCAGGGGTGGGCTGCAGAGCAGCGGTAGAGAGCGGATCCAATAAGGGCCCAAGACTGGGATAGAGGCAAAATCCAAGAAACAAGGTGGTCGGGGTGTGTGGTGTGGCTGCATATAATAGGAGTATTGGAGGGTGAGAGGGGATTTTAGTGATTAGGGTGGATGAATGGTTAGTAGTGGGGTTGTTGTGTGTGACCCGAGGCGGCGACAACATCGTGGAACATAGAGGGTTGTCCCGTTGACGCAACGACATAGGAGAGTCCGAGGTGGCCGAGCAAGACAATCCAGAAGTGGGTCGGTCTGGAGAAGAGAAGACTGACACAAGCAGGCCAAAGCGAGAAGAATGGCCCAGGTGGGTTGGAGCAGGTTGGATCGAGATAGGCGGGTCGGATCAGAACTTCGGGCTACGGAATAAAACCCCAATAACTTTTTAATGAAGCATCCATTTTACATGCCTTCTATAGCCATGTGTTCCTATCAAGAGGACAGACCTTTGAGGAAATTTTGAGAATTTTATATTTTAGGATCATCCCTCAGGCCCCTGAAATGATCAAATAATAATATATTATTATTATTACAACTTTGACTCAATATAACTTCTGCATACAACATTCGGAGGACACTCTGTCAGCGACATCACAACCCTGAAATTGAGGTGGAAATTTTAAGACCAATCTTAGGTTCTTAAACTAAAATTTAGGTGTGGGCCCTAGGAGGCCTAGTTTGGGCCTTTATAGTAAAATATTACTTTTTTACTCGGTGTCCATTTTGGATGAATGAATATCTGATCCCATTTTTTTTCTTGTCAGTATCACAACAATGTGATCCATATGATGTGTTTTGGGATCGAGGTGCAGGTCCCACAAAGAACCATTCGTGTACGATGCTGAGAGATTCATCTTCTTCCCTAACAGTCTGTTTCGAGTGAATGAATAGTCAATCCTATGCATTTTTTTACAACAATAGCAATGGTGTAATCTATTTGGTTATCTGGGGTCATTTTAGGAGTCATGTCAGTAAAACTACATTTTTTTCTAGATAAATGACGAGCATCGTGCGCTCATCCGCCTTTTGGATAGAGGTGTCGTGTACTCTGGGAGTACACTGGCATGCCTAGGGGTACTTGTTCATAGTTTAGTACCTGGGTATGGTTGGGTACACAACTAGGCACCAAGGTGGGGTCACTCGTCAAGTGGGCCCCATACGATCCATGTACCACTTAAGGAATCTTCTACCTCTCATATATTCTTATTTTGGAATCAAATTTTGGCATGATAGTATCCAATCCTGAGTGTTTTTTCATGTATAATGTGATGGTTCCCTTTATAGGGATTTCAAGTGAAGAGGCAAGATGTTCTGATCATAAAACCTTTTCAGGATATGTTTGATGACGGCTGTGACCAGGCAGGTTTACCAGTGTAGTTCCATAATGCAATCTGAGAGGTACCTTCTGATAGGAATGGCCAGTGAGTTCCTCAATGCTTTACAAGATATACCATATAGCACACATAAATAGTGTTTTTATAGGATGCTTTCTGAGAGGTTACACTCAACAGGGAAGGTGAGCATAGTTCCCTAATGGCAGTTTCAGGCTTACCATCCATCTGGACTCGGCAATGGGTTCCCCGATGGTCTTTCTAGGTAGTACCCTTCTGCGTATTACCCTTCATTGGGGCTGCGAAGTGGGTCTCCATCAACTCTCAAGTGTTTATCCCCTTGATGTACTAGGTCATAGATCCATGATGATTAGAGTGGAATCCCCCTGATGTACTAGGTTTTGGGTCATCTACTTTGAGTTTTCACCTTCTATCTATGAGGATCAATGATGAGAGATTCTTTGACGTTACTTTGGACTCATAAGAAAGTGGTATGATTTCCCCACCAAGACGCATCCATGTGACGTGGCCTAAAATTGTGAGGGTGAGATCGTGCTTCCCAAAACGGATAGTATCAAGGTACGGTGATTGAGTCCCTTTGAATTTTTTTTTCAGGGAAGTCATATGGGATGATGGGCATCATTGATGGATACTCTTGAACTGTGGGAAACTCTTTTCTTGGGATGAATTATCAGATGGATATCCCCTTACTCTCTTGTTTGGGATTCTTTAACTGGTCATATATATATATATATATATCGTGTTTCAGTACCCACTCCTTGGGTTTTGGTTACTATCCTACCATGAGAGGCAAAGACGTGTGGAGTATGCCACCTACTTTCTATGTATATCTTCTCATGGTAAGATGAGTTTAATCTCCTATTATAGGTAGTGATGACTCAAAAAGAAGTTTTTCATCACATTTTCTCTAGGTACATATTTTTGGATGAGTTTACTTCACTCTCTTGTTGGGTTTAACTACACTCCTTCATTGTACCTTGTTCTATCTACTTCAATCCACTTTATTTGTATCTCTTATTTCTCCCCATTTTCCTTTTTGGTACATCCTACTGAATATTTTTATACTCATCCCTACATGGGATTTTCCCACTTGTTTCATGCCTTATACAAACGATAGACAAGTTGATCGTGACTTCAGAGGAGCTTAGAGAAACGGGTGCTTGGACCGTGTATGGTGGTCATAGCTTGGGAACTAGCAATAGGGCTCTCTTAGCTATTTTACTTTTTAGTTAGTGCCATGTTGTGGTACTTTTCTAGTGGGGTGTGTATTTTTTCCCTTTTCAATTATAGTTTACTTAATTGTACTTGTACTATTTAATGGTTCATGCATGATTGGTTTATTTATAACAGTATAGCATCTATTTTTTCATTCCCTCTAAACTTTTACATTGATTTGGATGTCTGTATATGTACAGGAACATGAGCCTCAGTCCAGTTGGTGAGGACTCCTTAAGTGCATCTAGGTGACTCAGGATCAAATCCAGTCGGAGGATAATTTCTAGTGGTACTAGAGCAGTACTGTAGCAAGTACGGTAGCAGAACTGTAGTAGTACTGTAGCAGTACTATAGTAGGTACAGGAGCAAGAACTGTGCAGGAACTATAGCATGCACTATTTCGCACCATAATAGCCAGGAATATTCCCCCGTTTGGGCATTCAGGCCACCGATTTGGTCCCCGAGTCCTTTAAGGCCTTCGAGCCACCCAGGCCTTTGGGTCAGTAAGTCCTTAGGGCCACCTCAAGGCCTTCGAGCCACTTTAAGTGCAGAAGCAAACCAGACAACCTACAAGAAACAAGCTTTATAAGGAGGATGATAAAAGGAGCTTTCACTATAGGATATTCTAAAGGGATAGCAAGAATGAGAGGTTATGGCACCATCCATCGGGAAAAGCCTTTGCATGCATGGGAAAGCCTAACCGAATAGCCATGTAAAGGTGGAGAGCTAATTTCATGATAAAGATGTAGGGGATGTAACACCCCAAGCTTCTACGGTACGTTTCCCTTGGAATAATGCGATAGCGTGTGTTGTACGCAACCTCGAGTTCTAACATACACCACAACTAATTAAACTAGCCGTTGTGAATAGTAATACCTAATTTTTGAAATTATATATATTTTATATTTGAAAATGGACTTCATTTTTGGACTCGGAATATCGAATTTAGCCTAAGGTGAAATTTTGGTACTTTTCGGATAACTTTCATATTTTGATGAATAGTGAAAATTACTAAATTTTAATTAAAAACAACTTTTTTAATCAAAATAATTAATAGTGATAAATTGTGAATTTGAGTGGTTTTAAAGTATATTTAGAATATATTTTTACCATTTAATATAATGTTGGTCATTGGACATAATTTTACAATTAAACCGAACATAAACAAGTGTCAATCTTTTGGTAGTTATTATCTCTTAAAAACACGCTTTTTGTTTTGACAGCGGGAATTAATTTTAAATTAATTTCTGCCACTTCTGTGTTTTGAATTTAGAAAAATGGATTCCATATTTGGAATCAGGATGTTCAAATTGTGTAAATAGGTAACTTTTATTTTTAGACATTTTGAATAATTACTGCGGTAAATATTTTATTTACCATGGTTAAGGGTAAATCCGGTAAATAAGGGTTAAAAAATAATATTATAATAATACTAAATTACCCCAAAACGTGTCTTAACCCTATTGGTTGATACATGGTCGACCATGGGCATCTTTGGGTCTATTTTGGGACCCCATGGATCCACTTGTAAGTGATAATGACACATTATATTAATAAAGTTAAAATAAAAATAAAAATGGCATAAGCTTACATCTTTTAGAAGAACAATTTTTACATAGGGTTATACATGTTGTATTTTCGATTATAAATATTCATTAGAAAGCTAAAAAGATTTCCTACATAATGATATTTTATTTATAATTTTTAGACATTAAATAATTTACTTAATTTATGACACAATGATGATGCAGTAATTACTATAATAGTGAAAAATTAAAATAATTGATATTATAAATACCCAAATAAATATAATATGAAACTTTTAATGAATTAAACTAATTTTCTAGGACAATATGATATATTAGTATTGATTTAATTGACTTTGTTCGAAGTAATCAATCTGTTATGAGTTTCACAAAAATCAACTATTGAATAGTGTCAAAATTGACATAAAAGAGTTCTTAAAACAAATATTATATTATTAATTGATATTAAATTCCTAAAAATCTAAGGTTCGGCCAAGAGACTTATATTATGATAGGTTAATCATTAATGGACCACCTGGGGGTCTCTTGGATGTATATAGTAAGTTTATTAACCATATTATATAAAAATACAAAGAGACATTGTAAAAGTGAAACTAATTAACTTAGAGTTAATACTTAAAGATAAGGTTAATATAAGTACCCAAACCTGTCTAAATTCTATTGGATGAGTTTTTTTCGACCTATCCCCACCTCAACCTTTGAATAGTCAACTTTGGAGCCATTGGAAATCGAATATGAATTTATTATAAATTAATATTTCTAGCTTTTCCAAAGGTGCCCCTCACCCCTCTTATAAAAGGGCACTCCTCCTTCTCTTTTCCTCACACCTCTCAAGCCACTTGGCTCGTCCAAACTCTGCCCAACTAAGCTCCCCACATCCCTCTCCTCCTCCTTGAAGCTTCCCCTTAGGCATAAACCATTTCAAGAAGTCCTTTGGTTCCAACCAAAGTGAGTTACCTAAATTAAAGGTAACATTTTCTCTTAAAGTATTTTCATTTATTTTGCTTCTCCAACCCCCAAAATCTTTTTATTTCCTTTCTTTTGTAACAACACCAGTATCCTAAATATACTAGGATGTTGTTATAAGAAGGATTCAAACTACACATACACACAACTCCATATAATGGATGATGAACATAATGTTTCTGTGGATGGCAAACTAACGCCTCACGAAACGATGATTGTTCAAATACATCTTACCACCTCTCATGGTGGCCATTATGATGGCACTGTAATTAAATATGATATTAATGATATATATTTTATATATAAGCTTCTGTAATTCCATTTTATTTCATACCATTATTCGTTTCATGTTGTATATACATACGATAATTTCATTTGAGGAAGTGCGGACTACCGCCCCCTTAAAATGATATGACTCGTTCATACCACACATGGAACGTATAAAGGATGGTGTTAATGAACTTAAGTAACATATATAAAATATTATATTATACAGGAATATTAATATACCTATGTATCATTTGGATTTGATTCTTTTAAAATGAAAATTAAATGGAAGTAGCGTTCGTGCATACGTACGGACTACCGTCTCCACGAACGCGATAAGATTCATTCTCCATCATATCCATTCAAGTATTATTCTCATTTTAGGGTTAAAAATAATGTTAATATCATTCTTATTATGAATAAGATATAATCTATCCATTACAAACATGTCTTACGTAACCAAACATTTAAGAAGAACGAATCGATTATCACCCGAAACGACGATAATACTAAGATATTATTAATAAAGCAATGTTAAAAGATCATATATGATATCATATTAATGTATATGATTATTGTATAATTTAATAACAATTATTTCACCATTATACAGGAGTTTAACCTACCCCAACAAAGGAAAAGTACAAGGTAAGGGTTATTTCACAATCTCTTCATTATCTGAGGTTGTATTATACGTAATAATCTACTGGGATCTCTTTATCATCCACATCCATGTTTCTTCGAAATGTATTTCAAAACATTTTTACTATTTACAAGAATATGGGTTAAAGTAATTTATACCCTTGTTTGACTTTTTATAAGAGGTTTATAAAGTAATCTTTCCGTCGTTTTCAAAACAAGGTCCTTTTTAACCTTTTCGACAGAATTGAGGTAAGAATGTTTTTTTTAACTTATACGGCGGGTGCGGTTATTTTACTCCGTTATAAAATCTTCAAAGCTTTCCTTACAAGCTTATAAGAATATTTTCAAAGAAAATGTTTTATTTTATATGGATCTTAAATGATTTCAAAATAAAAGGAGATATTTCTTTAAAAAGAATTTTGATTTCATCTATGTCAACATCCTTTGATGGATTTTAAGATTATTTGAAGTTGATTTATTATGATACAAAACTTCTATATTGTATTGAAGGTTTTGTGATATGTTTGACTGTGGATGTGCTATTTTTATACCATTCATAGTTTATGGTGAAATTATTGACATTTCGTATGCTAGTTTTAATACGAATGTTTCTGTTATGTCTAAACCTTTTCATATGGGAATGCATTGGACTTAATAAGTGACGGGTGGAGCCCGCTATAGCTCCTTGATGCATCGGTAGGTCTCATGAGACAAACTAGTGTCTTGGCACAAGGCCTTGACAAAATCTTATTTGTAGTCTTGGCACGAGGCCTTGGCTATGTGGTTATGATAGTCTGGCATTATGTATTCCAACATTATGAAAGTGGTTATTGATTTTTGCATGTGATTATTCGATTAGTAGAATATCCATGTGAATAAGTAAATGGCATTATTTCATTTTATTTATGCCATACTATGTTAAATGTTCAAGTTTAAAAGGCTTTTGTTTTAGTTATACATTGCCTTAAATGTTTATTTTTATTTATGAAAGTTTCCTCTATATTGTTATCCTTACTGGGCATTTGAGCTCACCCCTTTTCTATGTTTTATTTTTCCCAGGTAGTGAAGAAGTAAATTATGAATGACTTGCAGGGATATTATGAGGGGTTAATAGTGTGGATATGAAGACTTTGTTGTTGTAGTAGTTTTTCACTTTGAAATGTAATGTAAAACTTTATGATTATATCTAGTGTTTCCAAGGCTACTAAACCAATCGGTCTTTCGGGATTTGATCTTTCTTGTGATCATGCCAATGTTATGTAATTAATGCACCGACTCTGGGTAGCTGGGGTCGGGGCGTTACAGGGGAGGAGCAGTTCCAAGTAGTTAGTATGGGTTTTATGTAATGTTTTAAGCCTACAAGAAATGAATTCCTCTAAGGCCTACGGTCCATGTAATACTTACACCTATAGGAATTTTCAGGGTTCCACCTCACCCCTTGAAAGGTGGATTATCAGAAATCGATAAAAAATGAAGGCCTTTGGGCCATTAGAGGATTGTATGTGTACAGGTTTTTAGGAAAATGCCTCCCTGAGTTTGTTGTACCTTTGACGTTAATATACACCCCCTAGACTATGGAGGTGGTCTTGGGCTAGTTGCAGATCGAGCCCTGGCATGGGTTGGGTCATGACATATATTTCCATGTAGATTTGTTACAGGATTATCATTTTATATTCTGATCAGAAGTTCATCGATGGGATGGTTAAACAAAATCTTTGGGAGGCCATAATGATAAACTACCTCAATTGATTTATTTTAAATCATTTTTTGAATATTAAATTTTTTTAAATGACTATTGTAAAATTTATTCAACTACATATGACATTTGATTTTCAAGGAAAAAATGGAATTAATAAAACATCTATTACTATAGTGGTTGTTCGATGGAGAGATTTGAAAACAAAATTGACAAAAAAAATATGTTTTTTTAAAGAAATAGAATAAAAACCCTTGACTGAAGTATGAATTTATAGATTCTGATACATGGAATAAATATGTTGACAGCCGAAAAGAGGAACCATTTCTGGTATGATAATTATTTTATATTATAAATGTTATTATATATTTATTTAATTAATTATTAGTTTATTTTTATATAACATGCATCTAGGAGATCTCATCAAAAGATCCAGTTGTAGAATGTATACCTCATGCTTTATCACAAGGAGGGTATAATTTACTAGAGAATAAAATGATTGAATAAAAGTATCAAGCATTAAGAGATCAATCTATTAGTAGTCCAAAAGAGGTCCAGTTTGGTCCTCCATCTCCCACTAGTCTCCTTGAATAATGGAAAAGAGAGAAAAGAAAGAAAAATGAAATGTATCTTACAGAGCAAGCTAAGTATGTAGTTGAAATAATTTTAAGTAAATAATTTTTATATTTCATTTATGTTTTAATTTTAAAAATTAACATTGATATACCATTTCTGATTTTTTATTTTAGGACGACCTTCAAGAGAAACCGACCCATGGAACTTTTATCCATGAGGGTCGGATGGACATCCTAGCTACTGCTTTAAGAAAACCAGAACACCCAGGCCATGTTAGAGGATATTAGGCAAGTTTTTCTATTAGAAAATATTTTGGTGATCTAAGTAAGCAATCAAGAGACCCAAAAATAGATGCCTTAAAATGGTATAAAAGAAATGAAACATCCCATGGGAGATCAAATTCAATCAGCTATGCAGGCTATGTTTGAACAATTGATGAGACAGACTACACAGCCTTCTCATCTTACCCATCCAGCCCAGCCTAACCAGTCTTCCCAGTCTGATATGAAACTTTTAAATCCAGCCCAGCTGGCCTAGCCCACCCAACCTCCCCAATATTCCTACTCAGATCCTCTACCTCCTCGTTCGGAACCAACATTATATTCTGTGTTGAATATTGGATATACTCTTGTAAGTATTATAGCATATAGAGTCGTACATATTTTTGGGCATTCTTTACATCACCAGCCTTTGCATTTGGAATATTTCAGAGTGTCGGGGACTAATTTTATTGATCCTAATTTTCTATTAACATTCCCTATTGATGAGGTTACCAAAGTTAGGGATTGTGTAGGATACTTTTTTTTTGGCTAGCTAAGCATCTATGTTATCTATCATATGAGGTATGCATTGTTTTTAAATATTAATTATATTTAATTACAAATTTATTATAATTATGATTTACACTTAATTTTTATAGGATTATGTAAGATCAAAATAAATTATAAAATGGAAATATAAACATACAGTTCAAGAACTAACAGCTATAGATAATTCTATTTCTGATGGGATAAATAGATTATCCTAGATTGTTTCTTCATTCGATAATTAATATGAGTTTCTAATGACATCTTAAATACGTGGAAGAAACTATCCACTAAGAATATTCGAAAAAGACATCAATGATCTGATTTAGTTTCAAGATCTCAGTGTTGCTGTGTTGCAATTGTTTTCCATGTAAATAAATTTACGTTTAATTTTTTAATTATGTAAGTAAAGATGATTTTAAGTGAAATAATACATTACGTATTTAATGTTGTATCTACAAACGCATCAGAGACAAAATGATACCACTGGTGTTAATGGTTTTATTGATCCAGAATTCATTTCAATGTATATGAAATATGTGAAACATCCTCATATAATTAAATATATATCCAAGAGATTATCAAAAATGGAGATTGGATGTTGGTTTTTTCCTTTCCTTGATGGGTAAGAACGTTAGTAAAATTATGAACTAATATTTATTATAAATTCATCAATTGTTGATATTTTATATTGTAGAGGTAATTGTATGTTAGGTGTATTCTTCCCAAGGTAATTCATGTTATACTAGTTTTACACTTTATTAGGTCATGTTCGTGAATATTTTAGCACCTTGTTAAACGATTATGTTTTATCCCTTTTTATAAGTTCGTTGCTTGTAATTTTTATTATTTTAAAAGTTTTATTAGTTGATATAAATGAAAATGTAGGTCATGGAAAAAGTTAAACAAAATAAAGTTGAAGATAAAGAAACCAAATGCAATCAAATTTGCCGAATTAAAGGTAAATATTTTAATTTTTCATAACATTTTAATTTTTAATAAATATATATATATATATATATTGGTTTTTAATATCATTTTAATGTTTTATAAACATAGTGTCATTGTCAAGAAGGAACAGTGGAATGTGGTTATCATGATTTAGGATTCATGTATGATATAATCACAACTGGGGTGTTGACTAAATTTAATAAGGTTAGTTATATTAATTATTTTATATTTTATGTCATGGTATTTTGTATTTTAATTTCAATGTTATTGTATATGTTCAATGATGTTGAACCGTATGCGAATGATGAAATGACCCATCTTAGATCTTTGTTTATGAATTATTTGATAAGTCTAGTTGAAAATTAAATTATCAGTTATGTATATTTTAAAATTTATGATTAATATTACATTTTACTAATAAAGTATTAAAAAACTAATTATTTTGTTATAATAGGTGTTTTATCCTAATGATATCAACATAATTATTCAATGTTCATTGTTGATTGTTTTATAAATTAGTAGGCATGTTATTTTTTTTTAAATATAATTTATAGATAATTTTATTCTAATTAAGTTGCTAAATTATGGTTGTTTTTATAGATTTTGAGAAAAATTATGGGAAGAATTGTAATTTAATTTCATGTTATTATTTGATTTTGATTATTCAGAAAATTTGATTTAAATGGAAAATGATTTTAAAACTCAAGAATTTGATGGAAACCTATTGATTTGTCTTAAAAATGAAAAATATATTTTTAACATTACATTTTTGATAATTTTCTTTTTAAGGAATATTTTACATACCAAATATATTTATTTATCTTTTGATGATTTATATTCTAATGGAAGAACATTCCTTTGAATTCTTGATGATTTAGGTGATGGGTACTAATTCAGGAGGCTATGTCAAGGCAGGCATGAGTATTAGTTTACTGAGTTATTATTTATGCTTTTTGACATTTGAATGATTTGATTTAGATAGGATAATATGGTTTTTAGTCATTTTTGTGATATATATCTGGCAGTTATAGGTTTTATATTCTAGTATTTTATAGTATTAATTTATTTTTAAAAACATATAGGTTTCAATATTGGTTATTTTAATAACCGATGTTGAAACTATTTCTAGCTTTGTTTTTATATATAAAATGATACTGAACCAAATAAATTTAAATTTCTTCATTGATTATCCTATAAAACTGACATCGAAGACCCCACATAGAAACAATTCGGCATTATTTTTAGGGTTAACAGATGCCGAAATCCTCCTAAAAAAAGTTATTCACCATCGGTAACTTTGATAACCGATGCCCAATACCTTACCAAAAATCAATTTAGAATCATTTATCTTATAAAAAAATTCCAAAAATCTTAGATTTATGGGTATCAGAATTGTTTTCATAGAAAATATTCTGAAATTTATTTTTAACCTCACCTTTATAAACATCAGTTCAAAAAATACGACAAAAACTAAAAAACTGATGTTGAATCCCCATTTTTTACTAGTGATTGGGAGCTTTTTGGAGGATGTACAAATGATAATATACTATAACAACATGATCAAGGATTTAGAAAATTAAAATGTATCTAGATCACAACTTTACATTTTTCCAGAATCATATAACCTTCTTCCATGGTGATACTCAATGGAATAACTTCTCTCCAACTTTATACTCTAGATCTTGTCAATTATTATCATTGTAGCTATTTATTCCACTTTATTTAGTTCCAATGTGATGATAAAGGGTTTGAATATTGTATTTCATTTATTTATAAATATCCAGCCCCATAATTTGATGTTCTCAAACTTTATCCATACCTAATGGATTTATGGACCACTTCCCATAAAGAGCCTCATGTGGTTTCATTTGAATACTACAATAGAAGTTGTTTTTTATGAGAAATCTATTAGGGGAAGGTGTTTTCACAACCCCATTTTGAAATAAATTGATTATTATCTTAATATATCCACTAGAGTTTGAATAGACTTTTTAGATTGACTATAAGTCTTGGGATTTTAAGCAGTACTAAATCTTATATCTATATCAAATTCTTGTTTAAGAATTCTCGAGAACATAAACGTAAAACTCAAATCTCAATCAGATGCATTTGAAAGTGGTACTATATATAGTATTACCACTTCCTTTATATATATCAGGGAAATTTCATTGAGTGAGATATATTCTAATATAAAAATTAAATATTTTTAATTCATGAGGTGATCAACTATAAAACCAATATAATTATAGCCTTTATAGGTCTTAGAAAGACCTACCATGAAATCAATTGTGGTGTTATGTCATTTCTATGAGGATATGGATAGTGGTTGGATCATACCAATTATTTTGTTCTTCCTTAACTTGAAAACATACCAATAATCGAGATAAAAACTCTTTAATCTCCATTTTCATGTTTTCCCTTCATAAATGATTAATGAGATATCTATATAAATTTATTCTCCTAGTATGGATAGAGAATGATAAGTTCCATGCATCATCTAATAGATATTTCTTTAATTTGAGTATTTATGGAACAACTATTCATTTACCAAAATATATAATTTCATCACTATTAAAATTGTATATTGAATATTAACTACATTTTTCTATAGATATATATCCTTTTTATATGCTTCCTTGACATTCACATGGGAGGATGGTTGAGTATTCATTTAATAAATATAATATTCTGCTTTTTCCATTATAATTTCAAGGTCCATCTTATATAAATCTATTGGTATTGGGTATCTTTTGATCTATATAATCAATGAGGTAGAATGATCCTTTCTACTCACCGCATCTACAACTTTTTTTCCTTCTTAGGGTGGTAATGTATTAAGTAGTGATGGACTTTAATCAGCTCTAATAATCTCCTATTATTCATTTTCAACTGCTTTTGTGTGTTTTTGTATTTTAAACTCATTTTATCAGTATATATCTCAAATATTTTAATATAGATATAATGCCTCAATATCTTCAATGAATATATCAATACTGCTAGATCTAAATCATGTTTGGGGAATTTTTTCTCATGAATCATTAATTAGTGTGAGGAATAAGATAACATTGTGTCATTGTGAATCAAGATTCATCCCAACCCTTTCATTGATGAATCATTGTATATTACAAAACCTTCTCTACAATTGGGTAATGCGAGTATAGGTGTGGTGACCCTCCATATCTTGTGATCCTAGAAATTTTCTTTACATCCATATATCCAGAGGAACTTGACTCTTTTCTAAGTTAATTTTTAGTTTATTTTATAGTCATGATCAATTTCTTTCAAATAATTGATAGTATCAATCCAATCTAATAAAACTAAAGATCTATATTATAGTGTTTTTCATGGGATATTTTATAATCAAATGTATATTTTAAGGATCTATATATGTACCCTTGTTTGTGGTTACATGTATAAAAATGATACTTTATCTATCCAGAATTCAAAATTACTAGATTTGGCAAAAAAAATCTCCATTGTCAAGGTCTTTAGTGAAATAATCAAATAATATTCATTCACTTCCTTACTCTTATAATATATTAGAATGTAATCTATAAATATTATCATAAATTTATTGAGGAAATATATAAAGTCTCAATTAATAATAACCATGAAAATATTAGGGGAATTTTTTAGTCTGAATGGAATCACTATGAATTCATAATGCTCATATACCATATAGAAGGTTATATTGTGTGAATAGTCTCTTTTAACCTTTAATATATAATACCTATATCAAATTTCAATCTTTGATAAGTATTTATCCTCCCACATTTGATCGAAAAAGTCATTAATACAGGTTAGAGGACACTTTTTTTTATCATGATTTTGTTAAGATCATGATTATCAATGAAAGGACACATTTATCCATATTTCTTCTTAACAAATATGACGGGTGCACCCCATGGTGAATGAATTGTGAATATGAAACCCTTAACCAAATTCTTTTGTAGTTTCATCTTCATTTCATTAAATTCAATCAGGGTATTTCTATATAAAGTCTTTGATATATATATATAACACTAAGTATGAGATCTATTGAAAATTAATCCACATGATTTTCGGTAAGGCCATTAAACTCCTGAGAAAAAAATATCAACATATTATCACACAATAGGAATATCTTCAATATCATGTTTTTTCCAAACCATTTGAGATAAATACACCTCAATATTGGGTATTAAGACCCATATAATGGAATTAATTTCTATAGGGATTTCATAGTCCAATTTATACTGATTGATGATCATGAGTTGATTAGAAATATGAAATTTTATTTTTTTTATCTTGGAAATTGATATGGATTTTATGTTTATACATATAATCTATTCCAAACATCACATGAAATATGAACAAATAGATAATAGTAATATTTACAACAAGCACATTCCTATAAACTTCTATAAGAGAGGAATTCTAGACATGGGATGAAATCCTCACACCATTTAAAGTTTCCACAGATAATTCAATATCTATCCATTGAGGTTTTTGTTTGATTCCATTATAAAAATTCATATATAATAAGTAGTGGGTAGATATATAATCAAATATGAAATTTTCAATTCTAGTGTTGATAATAAGTGTACCCTTCACAACTTAATTTTTCTAACCCACTTCAGTAGTTGTGATTAAAAAGACCTTCCATTTATCCATTTCATTTGGAGATAAATAAAAAATATATTATTAACCATTTATTTGGTGAATTGTTTGACATAATTTCCATACAACTTTCAATTAAAGTATTCCAGTGTGGGAGGTGCATTATGTTGAGCTTTCTTTTCATCAATTTCATTGGTTCACCTCTTTATATATCTTTAGTATTCATGTTCTTCATTGATTTTTCTTCTACACTTGAACAATTTCCTCATTCCTTAAAGAAAATTTACCCCAAACTTCTTCCCACATTATCATCATATAGTAAGATTAATTTTCCTTCCTCTATGGGTTTTATTATTTGATTTTCATTGAAAATCAATTTTTCCCTTCTTATACCCAAAACCAGTAGAAAAATGGGAGTCCTAAATCTCCAATTATACCCTGATTTGACATTAAAAAATATCTTCATAGCTATTAAAATTACAAAATATCGAATTCATTTTAGAAAATTTGTTTTAAGACACTAAAGAAATTGTCAATTTTTATTTTAGGGGAAATAATAAAACCAGAAGCATACCTTGAAAGACTTTTGAATTTTTCCTTATTTGTACAAATGGATTCATCTTCATTTTGTTTTATATCTAGTTATTCCCTCTCTATTTTATTGTGAACGAGGTTAAATGTTGCTACTTAAAGTACATAAAGTAGAGTTGTTCCTTCTAAGGAGCCTAAGGGAGTACAGAATGATTAGTGTTATTATTCATATACTGAGATTTAGGTGAGCATGAACAAGAGATTTTACAGTAAATATATCATCCCATTTTGTTTCTCATTAGGAAATCCATTTCATTGTCCATCACACTAATTTTTAACTTGGTTCCTCCAAGTTCCAGCCATTGACTAAAAAAATGTTTGTGTGAGTATCAAGAAACAATAATCAATTTAAGTAATAATATGTTAAAGAAAAACAATCCAAAGATGTATTAAATTAGGAAAACTTAATTTCAACCAATGTAATATTAGGTTCATATTACATCACTTTTAGTTCATCATAGGTTTTTTTTGGTTATATACTTTTATTTTAATCCCCATAAATAACCAAACCCCACTTTGATACCAACTGAGGCAACTAGATCACATCATACATGCATATTACACCATTTTATATGAATATTAATTATATATATCAATAAATTTCACCCCAAAACAAAACAAAATTGTGTATGTAGAGACTAGATGTATAATCAACTTATTTTAAAACATATTTAACATATACCACAAATAATATTCTCACATGATACTCTTTTCAACATATCATATATAATATTGTTCTTCATAACATGGGTATGAAAATATAAAAATGGGTGAGATCAGATGCCCAATAAGTGTAAACATAAGAGTAATAATTGAAGACCATAACATATTATAATATAATAATGTTAATATAAAAACATAATCAAGGTGAAATAACAAAACATAAGAGAAACATACCCATTAAAGAATAGATCATAAATCATATGTCATGTAATAAGTATTTGGGTATAACATAAGACCAAAGAAATAAGAGTGGGTAAACATGAGCCAGTAATCATGATCCATGAAAACATAATATATGCATAAGAATTTCAAATATATATAACCATAGAAAATAAATCCAATTTTCAAGGATTGCTGCCAAGACAATCATCAAAAAGTGGACAGAGTCCAAAAGAGGATTAATTTTTCTCCCAAATACCTTTAAAGTCATTTCATGAAAAATAATTATTTACTCAATACATTTGAGAATTGAATAATTTTGGCCCCACCCATCACTTATTGGATAGGGGTTAAAGTAAATTGGTTTATTTTGGTTTTGACTAACATCAAAACTAGACCACAATTTTTGGTTTGATTTGTATACATAAAAATCAAACCTTTTATAGTTTTTCGGTTCAAATTAAAATAATTTATATTTTTTAATTTGTATTTTGGTTTGGTTTAGATTTTTTATTAACTAGTTTTTTATGAAAACATTCAAGATATAATTAATAAAAAATTCATAATGATTGGATAATAATTCAAATGAATTTTGTAAATAATCATAAATATAGTGATAGAATATTATACTTAACCTAATATCAAAATAAAACTTATAGTCATTAATGGTAACTGAAAATAAAATCTAAAATAGATTATTGAACAGGGAATGGAATCATAGGCTAAGCCAATAGAAAATCAGAAAATTTTGTTTTTTATAAATAGTTTTAGATCATTTTAATAGGTGTGGTTTGGTTTTGAACATAAATAAATCAAATAACACAATGGTTTATTTAATCAACTCCAAAAACCAAATTTCAAGAAAAAAATTCTATTTTGGTTTGGTAAGGTCACTTTTCAGTTTGTTTTGGTTTAGACATTTTTATGCCCACCCCTAGTGGGTAGAATCCCTTAAGGTTTAGGGCTCAATCCCAATTTATAGTAGTATCATGACATAATTATATACCTGATGAATTCAAAGGATATATAATTTCAATACCATGTATCACATTATGAAAACAAATATGTGTATGCCACATGAAAATATTATTAATTTCTTCAGAACTTCATTAACTCATGGGAAAGTAATAGCCTCTATGAGAACTTCCATAAGGAATTATCATAATCGATCTCAGAAATAGTTTGGATGGTACCATTGGAAATTAGTATTAGTTAAGAATAATAAACATTAAAGGATGTTGACATATATGAAAAAAAACACTTTTATAAGACCATTAACATTTAATTTGAGAAATTAAATGAAAAACCCCTTTAAATTTTTGAAATTAACTATTTTTAAATAACATATTTTTTAAAAAAGGGAATATAAATTTCATTAGAAAAACATGAAAACATGGAGAGTAATTTTCTTAAATAAAAATTACAAATATGGTGGGAAAATATGTATGTATGTAAAACATTTAAAAAGAATATTCTTATCACACATTGTAAAGAAGGTCAATTTTGGTGGAAAATGCTCATATTGAAAACATTAAAAGAATATTCATTTTTTAAAGAAAACCAAGTCCATTGAAAATAATAATAATAAATAATATAATTATAAACAAGTATATAAATAAAACAAAATAAATAATATGGACATGAAAGAGAAATATTCTTGACCACAAAGAAGTAGAAAGGTTTGTTTCTCTTAAAAATATTAATTTAGGTAAATTATAAACCAGAGTGGTGGAAAAATATTTATAGGACATATAAAACTCATAAATAAATATAGGATAAAAAATATACATGGTTTTATATATAAATATCATATAATTCCCCTAGATTTAAACTTATTCATAATAATATCGTACTAAAAAACATATTGTAAACAAAACCCTATCCTTTACTAGTTACATCCCTGAAAGCAGTTTAACCTCCTATGTAATAAAAATAACCATATTAATAACTTATTTCATAAATATATCATAATCTATTAATTTTAATACTATTTAATTTTAGTTATTCAATACATATATATTAGTTAGATTCTATTTTTTCATCATTAGATATTTGTAATTTTGATTGTTTTGTATAGGTATCACAATGGAAATATTGATACTCATTCTTTGATAAAAAATTAACCATTCCAAGATTATTCAAGGAAATTGAATCATTGTTTTAAAATTATTTATTATGTCCCATTTTCATTTTATGTAAGTAATTTGTATGGTTTTTGAGAATGGAATCCATTAATTTTTTGTTTCAGGTAATTTGTCGATAACAACAAGTTACTTTATTTTTTTCATTAATTTTTTTGTATTACCATTAAATAACCATATTCATAACAGAAATTTAAATTTAATATAATTTTTTCTTGTATTATAGTCGTTATGATCATTTTTTAGGGATATGGGGAATATATTATTGCATTGTTCATGTAGTTTGTTAAACCAACCCATATAAGAATGTGTTATACAAATGATAAGAAAGAATATGAAATTATAAAATAGTATAATCACTTTATTAAATGAATAATTATTTAAATAAAATATAATTATTTTGGGGAATGTAGTTTAGGAATATTAGATATGATAATGTTAATGAAATTAATAATGAAGAACTTTTTACCTGCTTTGGGGATATTACTCCTACTCATGATGACTTCCCTCGAAATAATGGATCTGAGACTTATTAATGTAACCAAATGATTCCAAAAATGGAATATTATTATAGGATAAGTAAAATTGGTAGGTATTAGATATTAATTTTAAGGATTTTAGTGGGTTTGAGTGGGTGTAAATGAGAACCTTTTAAATGTCAAAATGAGGAACATATCCTTGGATACTAAAGTTATATTAGGGGTAAATATGGAATCGCATCGGAGTTTGGTGAGTTAGGTGAGAAAATGTTTATGATACATTTAGGTATGACTTGAAAAACTCACAAAGGTATTCTATAATTTCTAAGTGTAATTTTTATACAAAAATTTTGTTTATGTGGTATATTACCTCTTTTTACCCCCCGTCCACCTTGTTTTATTTTTTTATCATTGTAATTATTTTTTAAAAAAATATAAGATAACCCATATCACATAATTTTGACATAAAAATTAAAAATATTAACTCCATTTAATCTAAATCAACTTTTAAATATAATAAATTTATCTTTAAAATGTAAATATAACATATATATGTTTTAAAATAATGTTTTTTTATATAAAAAACAATATGTTTTTTTAATCTTATTTCCTATCAATTACTAAACTAGTAGAAAAATAATCTACATTAATCGTCAATGACCATGCATATATCCCCTGTGACCACGGATATAAGCTATATCCATGGTCATATCACCTGTGGGTACTATTGGTGTTGTTATAACCTTGTTGGTTATAGTTACAAGCCATGACTATGGCTATAGCATGTGGGTATAGTGTGTTCCATGTGGATCCAACTCATGGGAATAGGTACATCCATATAGAAATACCTATTTACAAGGGTGAATTTCTATGGATATAAGATAAAAAAAATTCTTTTGGTGTGATTTGTTCCCCATATCACCCTTTTTAAAATCAAGATACCCTACCACTCCACTAACACATCAATTATGAACATATATATAACATTTATACATATCTATGCGAAAAAAATTATAAATATTTTTTTATTCTGTGACTAATAATAATATTAATTCCCTACCACCCTAGAGTAATGGGTTGGCCTTCCTGTGGTTATAAGGTGGCCTATAGACACAACCTTAAAAAATAATAGCTAATGGTCCCTGAATTGGGGCCCTATAGCAATAGACGGAACCTGGCCATGGCTATTGAACCTTCACGTGTTAACCTATATGTGTGGTCAAATATCGACCATGGAAATAAGTTGTTTACCACACCCTACCTGTGAAACAAAAAATCATGCATTAACCTATAGCCACAGTCATGGAAGATCGTAGATATAGCCTAAATTTACACTAGTGTTAATTAAATAATTGTTAATATATTTATTTATATTAAATTGGATTCATCATTTAAAGCAGAAAAAAATAATTTATTTAGTTAACAATACACAATACTTAAGAAAAATAGTTCTTTGAAAAATATCATTTTTATAACATTAAATAATTTTAACTATATCATATTATATTTAATAATTCTTCTTCTGACCATTTAATTTTATCCATCCTTTAGTTTCAAAATATTTCTTTGAATTTTATAAATTCATCACATCATTCTGTAATAATAATAATATGTTACACATAAAAAATATATATTCTATAACATATTAATTAAATATTATCACTTTATTTTATTCTAGAATTATATTATTATTTTCAAATTATATTATTTTCAATTACACAACTTAACCATCAGATATACCCAATGAACATATATCCAATGACTACATTTCTAATGGCCATATATCAAATGGATATATTTCCAATGATCATATATATAATTTTCATATTTCATTCCTATATATAGCCTTACTAAAATCATTAATTCAATTCATTCACTTTTCTCACAACATGTCCATAATATTTATAATTCTATAACTTATTTCTATAGTTTCAATCAGGGTGATGATCTTCATAGAAAATCACAAGGATAACAATTTTATGTTCATGCTATTTTAATTTAATTGTGGATTTATTCCACTTGTATTTTTCTTAATGATGTTTTATATTGTATTCACATAATGTATTAATGTTTACCTAGTGTTGTAATATTTTATTTCAATAAAATATAATATGGTTCATTTTAGTTCAGCATTTCATGTGAAAAAATATATTCAATATTATATTTATTTACCGGAAATAAAATTCACATTTAACTCATGGGGTATTACAATAAAGGGTGAAGTAAATATTTTTGTTGGTAATTGAGAAAGGTTTGAAGAATTATAAGTTGACATTTATGATCTTTTTTTACTAAGTTTATTAAGACTATAATTAAAGAACAATTATTATGTTCCCTCTAAAAACATTAATTTGATTTATGTATCATGTTTGGATAAGAAGGGATTCTTAGTCACTATCAAGAACTATTATTATTCTATATATATGAGTGGGATGTTTTATATCATTGGGAATATGATAAATGGTTTATACATTCTAGATATTGATAATCCTATTTTTAACAGTAAAAACAAGAATCTCTTGATTAATTATAATCCCACCAATGCAATGAAAAAACCTGGGTCAACCTGATACCTCACCCAAGATGGATCAATACAAGGCCCGATGAATGTTCCTAATCTCTACAGGATAATGACAAGCACCTAGGTATCAACCAAATAAACATAGGAATGAGTTCACCCTCCAGTAGACAGACAATCAGATAAAAAAAATAGAGTATCATATCAGATATCCAAAACACATCATATTTCAAAACAAACAAGTCATAAAGGTATCATCCAACAACTAGATAACATGGTCAATATGAACCACTAAAAGAAAAAAACATGGAACCCAAAGAAAAACATGGGTCCCTCTCCACATGACTATATGTCAAAGCAATACCAACCCACTGGAAGCTAACATAATCCGAGAGAGTTCTCCTCTATATAAATCCCTTCCCAATTTCCTATATCCTGTAAAACCAAGTATACAAAATCCCAAAGGAATAAGTAGGGTTTGAGAACTAGATCTCAGTAGGATACCACTAAAGAATCTATACAATTTCTATCCACATGTATCTTTTATTTAATGTATAAAACATATATCTAAAACATTTTAATAGAATTCGTTTTTATATATAAAATAATCTTGTGGTTTTCTTTTCAAAAACCGGAAACATTCTAATGATCCAAGAAATATGACATAACATATATCCATGAGGCACTAGTATATGAATAAACTAGGTTTTCATGAATTAATATATATATATATATATTAATTGGAAAAATAATCATATCAAATAAAAATTCATGTAATGTATTCACAAGTAACCAAAGGTAAATTCATGACATGAGGTTTTACAAAACTAAGATGCACAAAGGGCTGCTATCTGAAATAAGTGAATCCAAAAGTTTGTGAAATACAGTTCACTGATAAGGCTACCCACTAGCAATAATGGCATCACGAGAACTTACCCTAGTGATAGCTTACTCCAATAAGGTTTTCATATGTTTATTTTTTTTTCATGTACCCCAAGGTCTCACAATTTTATATATACAATCATTATGTTTCAAGAAAATCAACCCCACATTTCATAAAACATTTTATATAGTGATGTCATGTTGATTTCATGCTTTAAAATCCATTTCCATTTCTAAATCATTCTTTAGAGATTTTATCGAACATATCATATGAATAAAATATATTTTTCAAAGAAAACCCATTTTGAGAAAAAATTTCATTTACACTAATGATCAATGTTATAACCAATTTCATGTACAATGAACTATTTTTAATTTATATTCTTCTTTGATGCATTTCATCAAATCCATATATATTTAACATTAAAATTTATTTTTCAAAGAAATTGAATTTTGAAAAAAATTCCACATACATCAAAGATTATATTGTCTATAATGAACCTCAAAACATCAATTTAATTAATCAATAACAAAGTAATGCATTATAAGAACATAGGTATGCTAGGGGATATACCATAGGAAAGATACACCTACCTTGAAAACCTTGTAAACATTGACACCTTCTAAATGGTGATGGTAAAAATAGAGATCTAGTGTATTAAAGCCTAGATCCAAGAGAAGAACCATTAATTATCCCTCTAAATCATTGATCGGGTCATCATACCCTATATAGGATTTCACTAAATAGAGAAGATAAGATATTGGATATTAGATCTAAAAAGAGGATAATAAAACAACCATAGAAACACACATATCTCGAATCGATCCATCTAGATATATGGGGATTTACCATAAGACCTAGGGGAGAACCTCCTATAGTGGAAAGTATATGTTGGTTCAAGGTAATGAAGAATTATAATGGTATTAGAGGTCAAATTAAAAAAGGGAATCAAGGTACTTTATCATTTTAAGATATTTGGATTGGGTCCCACAGTTAGGCCACATAGTTAGAAAAACCATGTTCTTGGTAGCCATTATCACTTCAAAACCAAGTCACATGGTTTCTTAGGAATAGATTCATGGTTAGGTAAAATGTGAGAAATCCTTGAGATAACCTCTAAAATCAAACCATCCACCCACACAGTTTTAACAGACACTCACAAAAATTGAAAAACTATGCTTATACCTTGAAAATCTCTTCTAGAACTGACAAATCCATCCAACGTGGTTACTATTAATTGTGCACTCAAACTATGTGTCGATCCTATTTTCCCCAAAACTCTAAATTTTCATCCTATATATCCTAAAATACTCTAGAACCTCAAAAAAGATAAACAAATCTAAAAAATAAACAAAACTACGACCCAAAGGGCATCAAAGCCTATATTTGATATTATCTCTTTGATAATATAAATAAGAAACACATATATAGACACTATATATGTGGATTATTTGAACCATTTGATTAAGAATCGCTTAAAATTTATGAATATTTTTTATTATTAAAAATTACTAAATAAAATATTAGTGTGAAAGGTAAAAGGGATAATGTAATATTGGATCTCATACATATTAATGTATGTGGACCAATGAGTACTCAAGAAATAGAATTCCGTTAGTGGTGATTTTAGAACCAAAACAGAACCCAGGTAGTATAGGTTTTTTCTCTAGAAAGATGGGGTTTGGTCACCACTTGCATGGCCATCCTTGTAATTTTAATATCTGGATTTTTTGAAAGAATTCACTTCAGGTGGACCTGATGCAGGTGAATGAGCAATGTATCACGGTGAAATTGGGGTGCAGAGGTTTTTCTGTTATATTTTCCTTTGTCTATTCCAGCTGCGATATTCTAATTAGAAGGGAACAATGAGATTACCTTGGGTCCTTTGATGCGAAGGATTTGCCATGGTTTGTGGGAGGAGACTTCAATGCGGTAACTGACATTTCAAAGAATAGGGGAGAGACTCTAATGTTCAGAAACAGTATTATTGATTTTCATTTCCTTATTTCTAGCAAGGGTTTGATGGATTTAGGATTCAGTGGGAGTAAATTTACCTGGTGCAATAACTGCAAAAGGGGAAACTGGATTTGGTGCAGATTGGATAGGTGTTTTGCGAATATTCAGGGGCTTGATTATTTCTCAGGGGAATCTGTGGTTCATTTATCCCGAGGCCTATCGGATCATTCTCCAATTTTGGTGAAACTTGGGTAGGATATCCATCTAAACATGGGGTTTTTGTACTCGACAGATTTTCATAACAAGGAGGGGTTCACTCAAATGATGCAAGAATCATGGGCACAAGATACGGATGGAAGGGCTTGGGTTAGTTTGTTTATCTGTCTTAAAAGATTGAGGGATGATATATGAAAATGGTTTATGGATCACCCAGCATCAGAGGACCCTATAGTGGTACTCCAAAGGGAGATTGAAAGTCTGTAAGAATCACTGCCACATAAGTGGGAGGATGCTACCTTCATTTTTTTATGCGACAAGCGGGAGATATTAATCCAGAGACTGTTGGAGGTTGAGATGGACTATAAAAAACGTGCTAGAGTCAGGTGGATCAAAGAAGGGGGAAAACACTGGTTTTTTTCATGCTTGCTTGAAAGAAAGGCAGAATTCTAAAATCAACATCAGGTTGGAGGATGGGTCATTACCATCCGATATAAATGCAGCTGTAAAATTGGATTTAGCTCACTTCAAATGATTATGGAAATGTGAGAATCATCAAATCACATAAGTTGAGAATTTGACAAACCAAGAAGCCTTTATGGAGAACATTTCTAAGAGGGTGGGATCTGAGGATAATTAAGGTTTAATATCTGTACATCATGAGAGGGAGATATGGGAGGTGGTTCGTAGTTTTCCCTTGGATAGTTCTCCAGGACCCGAAGGATTTCTGGTGGCTTTTTATGTGACAAATTGGGGGTTTGTGGGACCTTCGGTGATCGAGGTCGTGCAGGATATTTTCATAGGTGGTACCCTTAATAGAGGATCTTGTGTATCCAAAGTGGTGTTGATTCCCAAGGTGAAAGACCCTTGTTATATCAGTCAGTATAGACCCATCTGTCTTTGCAATGTTTCCTACAAAATCTTGGCATCTATTATCTTCAGGAGGTTTAGCAAGTTGCTTCCGAGGATTATTTCTCTCGAACAGCATGTATTTATTCAAGGAATAGGCATCCAAGGAGCCATGGGAGTGGATCAAGAATTATTATAGGATGTTGATAAAAAGGGGATTGGCTCCAATGTTATTATTCAGGTGGACATGCATAAAGCTTATGACAAGCTAGAATGGAGTTTTATTATCCGGGTGATGAGGAAAATGGGCTTTCAAAAAGGGATTTGTGGCTTGTGCTTCCGGTGTTATTCTTCCCCTTGGATGTCCATATCTCTATTGGGAAAGAGTTTTGGGTTCTTAAAAAGTGTGAGAGGAGTCTGGCAGGGTGATCCTCTTTCACCCACCTTATTTATTATTTCTTAGGAAGCCTTATCTCGGAATTTCCAAAATCTCTTGAGAGACAAGAAGATAGGAACGTTTCAGTCTTAAGTTTCAGATATTTGTTCCCACATTATGTTTTTTGAGGAAATTATAATCTTTGATAATGGAAGGCGATATTCCTTGGATAAATTCATGCACCTCATGTTAATTTATGGTAGCCTAAGCGGGTAGCAGATGAATCCGGGGAAAAGTAATGTGTTTATTTCCAAAAAATGTTCAAGGAGAAGAGCTCTGGCTATTCAAGACATTCTGGGAATAAGCCGGAGGAAGTTTCCTATGACTTACCTAGGGTCTCCTATTTCTATGGGCCGGGTGAATAAGGTTTTATTCGACAATCTTTTAAGCAAAATGACTGGGAGAGTCCTAAATTGGAAGAATAGGTTCCTATCCTTTGTGGCAAGGGTGAATTTGATCAACAGTGTCATTTCTTCTATTCCATTTCATGTGCTATATATTATCACTCCTCTGAAGGGGACGATTGACGCGTTGGGGAAAGTGATGAACCATTTCATTTGGGATGCAAACCTAGTGGGAAGGTCTCATTGGGTTGCTTGCTCTAGGATGGCTAAACCAGTGGAGGAGGGTGGTGTAGGTTTGAGGGACATTGCTACTACTATGCAAGCCAATCAATCTGGACTTGCCTGGGATTTTTTGGAGGGGAGGTCATTGTGGGATCAGGTCATCAGCAGGAAATATGGGAGAAATTGGGAGGATTTGGAGTTCAGGAAGATTTATAGGTTGGGGAAGACTATCAGGTCATAGTTTTATTTTCTTTAAGACTCTGGAAAGTGAGTGTTGGGACAAGGGAATGTTAATTTATGGAGGGAAAATTGGCTGGGAGAGAGGTTGTACTTTCCCCACTGTCTGGTTCCAGATTTAACTGTGAAGGAGGCTTGTGATTATCCAAGTCTGTTAGAATCCATTCTGAAAAGAGACCAAATCCAGTCTTTCAAGGAAATTATTTTTTCGGAGGAGGAGGATAAATTCTATTTTACAGAGGCAAAGTCGGGTCATTTAAATGGGAGAGACTTCCGCCTTTTGATGCAGCAGGACAGAGAGATGGATGAGCTGGGGACACGGCTGTGGTGTAAGGATAACCCAACCAAGTTCGGTTTTCTGGTTTGGCGTGCCTGGAAATATGTTCTTCCTACGGATGAAAACGTCCAGAGGAAAGGGGTCCAGATGGCTTCGAGATGTTTTTGCTGTGATAGCCCACAGGCTGAGTCGGTTTCTCACTTATTCTATCAGAGCGACTAGGCGCACGGGATTTGGTCCAGCACTTCTAGAGGGGGATTTCTGGTGGGGGCTTGCGACTCTTTATAGGATCTCTTATCGGTTTGGTTTTTAGGGACAGATCTGGAGCATATAGAATCAAAAATCTAGTACATCATTGCCATGTAGTTCATCTGGTCTATTTGGGAAGGTAGGAATATGGAGAGACATGAAAATCAACCCTCGATTTGCCTTCTCCAGCTGAGGATGTGAATCCTGGTTCACGAGCTGGGAAGTCTGTTAAAAAAAGATTTGTTTTATCATCCTCTTTTCAACCTACTCAACAGGCTGGTGGCGTCTCCGAGGTCACAAGGATACTGGATTCACTGGAATCCTCCAGTGGAAGGGTTGAAGCTGAATGTGGAAGGGTCTCTTCTTCAGGGAGTTATGTGAGGAGGAGGTCTGGTCCGGGAAGGGAAAGGTTATGTTCTGCTGGCCTTTAGCAGCTATCACGGGATTGGGTGTTCATTGGGGGCTGAGGTACATGCTCTTCTCACGGGGATTAAATTGTGTAATAGTTTCTTCCTGGACTACGTGGTTCTGGAATTTGATTCGGAGGTGCTGGTCCAGGTGCTCACGATGAAGGGTGAGGTACCGTGGCTGGTGATTTATCTAGTTCATAGCTTCAAATTAGAGATTCCCATAGGCTGTGTGGTGCGACATGTCCCCAGGGAAGCCAATTTTTCTGCGGATTCTCTTTCTCGTGGGGGAAGATCGGAGGATCCTTTGGTGATTTATTCTATTTTTGGTCCTTTACCCTTGGATTGTAATTTATTTTTCCAAGGGGATGCCTTAGGGCTTTACCACTTTAGACCTCCATGACTTTTTGGTTCCGGTAGGGCATCCACCTGTTTATTTTAATAAAAAAACATTTCCAGCATTGATCATCTCATGGAGTGCAGAATTTTTTCACATCTCACTCCTCCTAGAACACCACAATGGAATGATGTGTCTGAAAGGATAAATCATAACTTATTGGACATGGTTCGATCAATGATGGGTTAGTGTGACCTTCCTATTTTATAATAGGTTTATGATATAGAGACTGTTATGTTTTTAATAAACTATGTACTTATAAATAATTCTTAAATACACTATATTTAAAATGATATTTCAAATATAACAATATGTATTTTATGATGATAAGGGGTTCTAAATCATATTTTAAATATTTTTCTTCTGAAAAAATCAACCATAAATTAAATAAATGCTAATATTATTGGTTTTCCCAAAGATACTATGGGATATTATTTCAATAATACTATCGAACAAAAAATATTTGGGGTCCAAAATTTTGTTTTATATGAGAAGGAACACAAAATATAAGAGTTAGTTGAAGGAATGTTGAACTAGGAGAATTTCAAAACCAAAAAACAAGAAATTTTCTTTTGATGGAAGTTGAGATAGTTCCATAAAGAGTTATGGAAGATGAACTGAATCAAGCCACATGAGAACCACAAAGGTATAGCTAGATTCACCATGATTGTAATGACCCAATGTTTTTTAATAGAAATTCCATTCCTATAAATATGTCATAATCACATGAAATCCCAACATAATGAACTACCAAGTGATATGTGATCTCTCAAAATAATGTTTTCACTTATGTGATTTGAATTTCAAAAATATGACATAAATTTTTGCGATTAGTAAGTTATTTGAAGTCTGATAAGAAAAATTATTTTTGGGTGAATAATAACCTACCCTTATGAATAGTAACATACCCTTTTAAACAGTGATATACCCTAATGAATAGTAACATTATCTATGATAGTATTCAAATAATATTCAAGTGAAAGTATGATATACCTATATCTTGGAATAAGAAAATAAATGTTTTAAATTTGTTATTTTTCGAGTAAACTATGATTTTAATTAATAATTAAATTTATCATATTTATAAAATTATTTTTGAAAAATAGAATTCATTTTTGGATTCTACTTGTTGAAAAATGGTTGTGGTGAGTTTTTTAGATTTTTCTGTAATACTTGATTTTTTTATGAATAGTAAAATACAGTAATTTACCGTATATATACAGTATAGGCTAAGTATACTATTCCTAGAATCATGGATGATGTAACCACCCTTGGTTCAAATTCACATGACCCATTTACTATTTTTTTTCATAAAATCATTACTATTGTTGGTCTTAAGGGAAATTAATAAACTAATGAATAAACATTATTAAAACCCTCCTCTCCTCTATTATAAACCCCCCCCCCCTCACTCCCTCTTCTCTTCACTCCTCTCAAGCCTTGTGCCTTGCCAATATTCTGCAAAATTCCCTTCCCAAGATCATTCTCCACGTCCAATATCCCCTAGTCACTTCAAAATACCAATGCTTATCCTTTTAAGAGTCTCTCAAAGGAGTTAAACTCCAAATCTAAATTCCTCTTTCCAATTCTTTTATTTCTTTTATGTTCTTTTCTTTTATTGTTTCTTTCCTCACCTCCCATCACCCAAATGGAATTATAACTCCAATAAAATAAATTTACTAGAATTCTATTATTCTAATTGGATAATTCATTATCTTATCTCCTTTCCCAATCTTTTATTTGAAAGAAATAAAAACACCATTTGAGATGTGTTAATTTTTCACATTCAAGGACAACGGTTTATCAATTTCTATCATCATCCTTAATTCTGTTTATAAAAACATTTGTGTTATGGTTGAACTAGATTACTATATATTTAATATATCCTATTTATGGTTATGTAATCCCTTTGTACAAATGGTATTAAGTTATAAAGCAAAACATGTTCTTTATAATCAAAACCCACTGATTAACCAAAACGGTTGTCACTAAGGTTTTATAAAATAATTCATCTTCACTATCAATAAAAAATGAATTTTTATGACCATTTAATCTCCTGGATGTTCATTAATAAAATTAAAATTCAATTCTGTACAACCACTTTCATCATACGTGTTTATCCGAACATGAACCGATCATTAAAACGAAGGAAGAAAATGGACCTGAACAATGAAATTGAACCTTATAACCAATCAAAAAGGTATTGAATGACTGAAAAATGTTACACTAAATAAATTAAATATTTAAGAGGTTATGGAATTATTAATTAATAAACCTAATTTGTTTATTCATGTCATTAATAACAAGTGGAAAACACCACTGGACTTAAGGTAAGGGATCCTCTCCATTTCACTCTTAATAAATATTGTCCTCTATGCTATGCCTTTTTCTGTGTAATCCCAAATGATGGGGTATGATTTCACACCTCTCCATTTCACTCTTAATCAATATTGTCCTCTATTTTATTCCTCTTTCTGTGTAATCCCAAATTATGGAGTATGATTTCACACCTCCCCCATACTTCCCTCAAGATGTATATGTGATTAGAAACCCCTTTTCTCTTTCATCAATCCCTCTTAGGTACACCTGATATTTTGTTGATAATTCGTAATGAATTCTACCTGAACCACATTTTTTCTTTTGGTTTGCCTTATCTTTCTTTATATCAAAATGGAGTTATCTTATCTATTTATGTGCATATTATAAATTCTATGTAGTTGTAAAAAAATCATTTTTCAAGACCCTTTCATCACTCTCTTTTGGGTATATACATGTCTTTAAAAGATTCCCTCCTTAGTACTTTTCGATAAGCAAACTTTTTTTAAGGGACCTTCCCAAATTTCTACCCAATTTCAAGTGCACTCTATCCTCTATTTTATGCCACAATTGTATTTATAAAATCAGTATTTTTATTATGAAAACCTTCTTAGTTAACTTCTGGTTTAATATAAAATATTGTTCCCTTTTCTATTTTAAAAGATCTATGGTATTTTCCTTAAAACCAGACAAAAATGTTTGGGCCTGAATGTCCCGAAGGCCTTATTTTTATTTTATTATGGATAATACCCCTTTTAAGTGTTGAAGGGGAACCCATACATGAACCGTAGGCCCAAGGCACAAGGCCCGACAAACCAGCAATACATGACCCGAAGGCCCAGAGGCATACCATGCCCAATACATGACCCGTAGGCCCAGCCCACTTGAACTGCCCCACCCCAGCTGCCTGAATCATTGATCACCTAGCACACCACCTTTCATTGCTGATCAGCTAGCATTGCCCAGTACAAATCTGCACGGTGCCTGGTCCCGATGGCGGCTGTCATACCCTCTCATTCTTCCAATCTGGTTAGCTCTGCATATGGTGGCTGCTACTCCTATTGCTATGATCCTCTTATAGGGCATGTTCTATGGGATCTGGGCTACTCTATGCTCTACGTGACCCTAAGGCCCTGTGGATCTAAGACCTTTGATGACCCAAAGGCCCTGGAGACCCGTACGCCCAAACTGGTGGCCCGAAGGCCCAAATCGGGTGAATAGTTCTGGCTGCTACAGTATCAAAAAGTAACTGCTACAGTACTGATTCAGTGCTACTACAGTAACCCGGAAATTTTCTTCCACCCGGTTTTGAACCTGGGTCTCTTGGATGGCGAGCAGGAGCCCTTACCACTCAGGTATGGGCTCGTTGGAAGACAGAAATGTTTTAATGCGAAAATTTCCCAAATACATTTTTTACAAGTTATCACTTCTGTTTGAAATCAAATACAATGATATATACCTATTGAATGTCCATGTATGTTATAATTAATTTCTTTCATGGACACATTCATTATACACACATTGGTTACGCTTTATTTCATGATTATGGTACCCAATTCTTTCCATGGGTGAACCTTATATTTATGTAAGATTGATTACATATGATTCTTTATGTGGAAAACATATTCATGAAATTTAAGATTGGTGCACCTTGATAGAGATCCAATTCATTGGGTAAATTTAAGTCTCGTGAGATTTTATGTGCGACGGTCTTGGCGGTAAGCCTTGGCTTGTGCTACTATGGGAAACGGGATTGGCAGTTAGCCTTGACCCGTACTACTATGGGAAACATGACTGGAGGTTAGCCTTGACTCATACTAAAGACTTTTTTTATGTTTCTTCCTCATTTCTATGACTCCATGTTTAAATGATCTCATGTTTATATGTTATGATTCCATATGTTACATGCCTTTTTATATCATCATGTCATGCCATCTATCCCATGTGCTAATGCTTTTCTCTCATGGTTATTCCCTTATTGGGATTTTAGCTCATCCCTTTATTCATGTTATCCCCAGGTTATCCTATGCAGATGTATGAGCAAAATGGAAGATAGAATCTCATTATAGAGTTAAAGAAAATGTTTTTTTATGTTTGATTATGTACCAAGTATTCAAATACACTAGACTTTACGACCCTTGGCTTGTACTCTGATGTATAATAATGCTTAAAATCATGTAATGTTATATGTAAAAGGCTAGGGTTGATATAGTTGGTATCATAGGATGGTCTATTTATATTTCGAGATTAGGAATAGATCACCTTAGTGAACCTTAAGTATGAGACGAAGTGTAAGAAAATATCCCTAAATTTTGGTAAGTAAAGAGTAATTGGTTTATCAAGCAAATACGTCCTTTTCTGGATACAAATAGGTAGAGGCAGCTCTGGAACAGATGTACCTAGGAGTGAAAACTCTGACAAGGAGTTTTTGGCTTGACACAGGGTATCCTGCTACACTACAATAGGCTTTGCTTCACTCTTGGTATTGACACTCCCAGGGGATATTCTTTGGTAAATTCATGAGCTTAGTACAAACCATTTTTAATGAAATAAAAAATACCATAAGAATATAAGTTAAGATATAGATCAAGGATAACCTAGATTTAAACCTAAGTAAACACAAGTTAAGATATACTTATCCTTTCCAAGTTTATCCTTTTATGTTCAATGTTCCCTTTTTAGGCGCAATAGCTAAGTATTAAGGCCCTCTAATTATATGTTCTTTTCTCAGTTAATGGAGTGAAATATAAGAACACATGCCAACAATAAATGTGATAGGCAATGTGAATATTTCCCTAATGATATGCCTGATATTATGGGAGTAGGTTCTCAAAATGTCATGGTAGTACTTTCTCAGTTATCTCAAGTTATGAATAATAACTTGAATCATGTGGAACGCACAACTCCTCTAAGAAAATATCAAGTTGTCGTAGAATCCTTCACGTGGAAAAGGCCTCCCATGTTTAGAGGATCTTCTGATCCCTGCCACATGGAATAGTGGATTAACTCCATTGAAAATATATTCTTTGTCCTTCAGTTATTAGAAGAATATAAATTCATACTGGTGGTCTATCATTTTGATGGGGAAGTTGATCAGTGATGGACACTGATCAAGAATATCAATTCCCAAGAAAAAATTGATTCTATGGATTGGAAGGAATTCAAGAGGATGTTTTTCAATAAATATTTTCCTCGAACCCTCCGTCTCAAGATTTAAAAAGAGTTCCTCATACTCAAGTAGAAGGAAGATGATTCCATTGGGGCGTATGAATAAAACATTACAAGGATTGAAAGGTATGTCTCTGGCTTTATCATGAACACCAAAATTAAGGTGGATCTCTTCTTTAGCGGGCTAAAGCCGAGTCTATGGAAGGTTTTGACAATCCGAGACTTCAATAGTAATTATGATATTGTCTGTTGTGACTTCAAGGTTGAGATGAATATTGGAGACTCTCAGTGGTCTCATGGGCCCAGTGAAAAAAAGAGAAAAATGGAGAACAACATGGGTGGTTCGACAGACAAATCCCATGATGGAAAGAATACTAAATTTTCTCCTTGTAAAATTTGTGGGAAAAATCTTCTTGACAAATATTTGAAGGGAACAAATAATTGATTCAAATGTAGAAAGTTTGATCATCTGGACAAGAACTATCGAAAATATATGAAAACCCTGCTAATTTGGAAGAATAAAGGAAGGTTCAGATCAATACTCAACTAGTGGTGCAGTGCTAAAACTTTAAGAAGCATGGGCATTATGTGAAAAATTTCCCTAAGCCAAGGGTTGTCAGGGGAAATCAACAACAACCTCCAAGGAAACAATAAAGGGATTATTCTCTCACTACTGATGAGGAGGAATCAAAAAACGATTTAGTGACAGGTATGCTAGTTATTCATTCAAGAATAGAGAGTGTACTTTTTTATTCTGGTTCTACACATTCCTTCATATCTTGGAACTTAAGTAGAACTATTCAAACACCACCTCAAATATGGAGGAAAAGTTATCTCTGAGAACATTGAATGGACAAATTATTGTATTTATGGTTTATAACTCCTCCCTAGTTAAAGTTTGTGGAGTGAACCTCCCAGAAAATCTCATCATACTTCCTTTAGTGGAGTTCGATGCTATATTGGGCATGGATTGGCTCTCTTTATACAAAGCCAACATCAACTGCTGGGAAAGAGAGATCACTCTTCACATCCTGAAGAATCCTCCAATTCTGTACAAGTGTAAGAAGGATGGTGAATCTCATTTAGAATCATCATCTCAAGTGTGTATATTTTTTCCTTATGAGCAAGCATATCCAGCTCAAATGATTAAGACAAAGGAGAGAATCATGCTTGAATACATGCCTATTGTGAGGGATTACACTTATGTATTTCATGAGGAGTTTCTTGGTCTTTAACCAAATCGAGAGGTTGAGTTCTCAATTGACTTATTCTAGGATCTTAACCTATATCAAAAACACCTTATAGAATGGCCACCGTAGAGATGGAAGAGCTGAAGAAGTAGTTACAGGAGAATCTAGAGAAGGTTTTTATATTCCCAAATGCTTCACCATGGGGTGCGCCAGACCTCTTCATCAAGAAGAAGGATGGATAAATGCAACTCTACATTTATAATCATGATCTCAATAAAATCATTATAAAGAAAAAGTATCCCCTTCCATAGATAGATGACATGTTTGATCAGCTTTATGGGGACAGTTATTTATCTAAGGGGGACCTTCGGTCGAGATATCACCAACTAAAGATGAGGAAGGAATATATTCCCAAGACTGCATTTTGAATGATTCATGGACACTATGAGTTCATAGTGATGCCATTCAGACTCATTAATTATCCATAAACTTTCATTGATTTAATTAATAGAGTCTTTTGAGATTACCTCAAAAAATTTCTAGTAGTCTTTATTGAAAATATTCTGATATACTCCAAGAGTAAGGAGGAACATGAGGAGAATTTGAATAATGTGTTAAAAACTTTGTGAAGGGAGAAGTAGTATGAAAAGTATAGTAAATGTGAGTTGTAGATGGAGGAAGTATAATTATTGGGGCATGTTATCACAAGAAAAGGGATATTTATGGACCCTTATAAGACAAAGGCGATTAAAGAGTGGCCCAGGACAACTTATGTAACAGAGATCCACATATTTTTTGGGTCTAGCTGGGTATTATTGATGATTTTTGAAGAACTTATCACAATTGTCAAACCCAATGACCAAGTTGACATAGTAGGGAGTGAAGTTCATCTGCAATCAGGAATGTGAAGACTGTTTCAAGGAGTTGAAAAAGAGTCGTATCATTGTGCCAGTACTCACACTCCCAACAAGTGGAGAAATCTTTGTGGTATACAGTGATGATTCAAAGAAAGGATTAGTTTGTGTGCCAATTAAAAATAATAAAGTGATATTCTACACCTCAAGGAAGCTGAAAATTCATAATCAAAATTATCCCATGCATGATCTGAAGTTGGCAGTTGTGATATTTGCATTGAAAATATGGCAGCATTATCTCCATGGGGATAAGTTTGAGATATATACTAACCACAAGAGTCTAAAATATATATTCACATAAAAAGATATTAATATGTGCCAGTGAATATGGATAGATCTCATCCAGGATTGCGACTACTAAATCCACTAGCATCCCGGTAAGGCAAACAAGGTGGAAGATGATCTAAGTATAAAGGATCATGCATCCTTTTCAATGATGAGAATTGAAAAGGAACTGATATTCTAAGATTTTCTGAGGATGGACATGTGAATAGTTAAGGGAGGAAAATCATCAATCCTTTCTCAAATTATTACTCAACCATCTCTCATGGATAAATTAAAGGATTCTCAAAGAAAAGATGTGGAAATTCTGAAAAGGGTGGAAGCTATCAGAAATGGGAAATCCTCTGAGTTCAATATTGATGGGGAAGGAGTTGTAATATTTTGATCACGATTATGTGTACCATCCGATCCAAAGATAGAGAAGGAAATTTTGAATGATGCATATAGCTCGACCTTCTATATTCTCTCAAGGATCACAAAAATGTATCGATATCTCTGAGAAAACTTTTGGTGGGACAATATGAAAAGGGATATTTCTAGATATACATCAAAGTGCCTGGTATGTCAGCATTTGAAGGCAGAGAGGAAAAAGTATAAGGGGATGATACAACCACTACCCATACCAACATGGAAGTGGGATAACATTACCATAGACTTTGTCACTGGACATCCAAGGACATCCAGAGGAAACAATGTTATATGGGTCATAGTGGATCTTCTTACAAAGACAGCTCACTTCATTGCAATTCGAGAGGAATTATCATTGGATCAATTTTCACGGATACACATCAAAGAAGTGGTAATGGTGCATGGAGTGCCACTATCTATTGTATCTGATTGTGTTATGAGATTTAACTCAAAGTTCTAGAAAAGTATCTAACATTCTCTAAGCACTGAATTGAACATTAGTACAGTCTATCATCCTCAAACTGATGGCCAATCTGAGCGAACTATTCAAACACTAGAATATATCTTGAGAGCCTATTCTATAGACTTCAAAGGAGGATGGGACCAACATCTTCCACTAGTTTAATTCCCCTAAAACAACAGTTTCCACTCGAGCATCTGAATGGAACCATATGATTCCCTTTTTGGGAAAAGGTGTAGAATATCCGCTTTTTGGGATGAAGTTGGTGAGCGTAAGCTGCTAAGACCTGAAATGGTCGAAGAAATGGTGGAGAAGGTGAATACCATTCAGTAACATATCAAGGCAGCCCAAAGTCGACAAAAGAGTTATGCAGATAATTGTCGATGAGACCTTAAGTTCAAAGTTTGAGAAATGGTATTTCTACGCATATCTCCATGGAATAAGGTCATGAGGTTTAGAAAGAAAGGGAAGTTAAGTCCCAAGTATATCGTTCCCTTCGAGATTCTTAATCTTGTTGGGGTTGTGTCCTATCAACTAGAACTTCCACCTACCATGTCCAAAGTACATGATATCTTTCATGTATCCCTATTAAGGAAGTATATACCAAACCCTTCACATGTACTTTCTTCAGAGGTGGTACATTTGGAGGATGATCTTTCCTATGAAGAGAAACCAGTGAAGATCTTGAATTGTAGAGATAAAGTTCTACGTAACAAAACTAATCACCTAGTCATGGTACTATGGTGAAACCATAAGTACAAAGAAGCAATATTGGAGCTAGAGAAAAAAAATGAAGGAAAAGTACTTGCACCTATTTACAGTATAGAATGTAAAGTGAAATTTCGAGGGTGAAATTCCCTAAGGGGGAAAGAATGTAATGACCCAATGTTTTTCAATGGAAATTCATTGCTTATAAATATGTCATAATCACATGAAATAACAACATAATGAACTACTAATTGTTATGTGACCTCTAAACATAATTTTTTCAGTTCTGTGATTTCAATTTTGAAAATCTGACACACATAGTTGCGATCAGAAAATTATTTGGAGTCCAATAAGAAAAACATAAAATTTTGGTGAATAGTAACCTACCCTTATGAATAGTAACATACCATTATGAATAGTAATCTCCCCTAATGAATAGTAATCTTATTTATGATAATAAATAAATAATATTCAATTGAAAATATGATATACCTCTATCATGGAATAAGAAAATAAATGTTTTAAAATTGTTATTTTTCAAGTAAATTATGATTTTAATTAATAATTAAATTTATCATATTTAGAAAATTATTTTTCAAAAATGGACTTCATTTATTGATTCTACACGTCAAAAAATGGTTAGGGTGAATTTTTTATATTTTTCTGAATTACTTGATTTTTTGATGAATAGTAAAATATAGTAATTTAACGTATATATGAAATATAAGCTAAATAGACTATTCCTAGCATCATGAATGATGTCACCACCCTTGGTTTGTATTCACATGAACTATTTACTATTTTTGGTTATGGAATCATCACCATTCTAGGTCTTGAGGGAAATTAAAAAACTAGTGATTAAAAAATTATGAAAACCCTCCTCTCCTCCACCATAATCCCCCCCCCCCTCACTCCATCTTCTATTAACACCTCTAAATCCTTGTTTCTTACCAATTTTCTACCGAATTCTCTTCCCAATATCCTTACCCACATCCAAAAACCCCTAGTATCTTTAAAATATCGAATCCTCTCCTCTTAAGAGGCCCTCAAAGGAGTTAAACTCAAGAGGTAAATTCCTCTTTTCAATTCTTTTATTTATTTTAAGTTCTTTTCTTTTCTTATTTTTTTCCTCAGCTCACTTCACCCAAATGATATGATAACTCTAGTAACATAAATGTACTGGAATTATATTATGATAATTGTATAATTAATTATCTTCTCTCCTATCTCTGTCTTTTATTTGAAAGAAATGAAAACACCATTTGAATTTCCTTTGCCAAAAAGTACAACTAGAACAACATTTGTATTGAGAGAGACTCTATAACTATAGTGCAATCCATTTGAAATGGTGTTGATCATATTTCTTGGACTATCACCTCCTGATATATTTATTGTCTTAACTCACTAAAAATATCAATTTTATTGTCACTCACACCTACCGTGAAGCGAACAGGATTGTCGATGGTCTTGCCAACATGGGATTTCCTCACGAAGTTATTTGGAGGAATGACCTTCCTTCGGATTTACTTCCTTATTATATCAGAGACACTAAAAAAATTTCTAGTTTTCATCTCATGTAATTTCCCCTTGTACTCCTTAATTTTTTGAATAAATTTTAGTGTTCTAGTCTTTGACCAGAAAACCATTATCCTTAAAAAAAATGAAAACATCGTCTGAGATGTGTTAATTTAGCACATTCAAGGACAATGGTATGTCAATTTCTATTATCGTCATTAATTCTTGTAATAAAACCATTTTTGTTATGGTTGAACCAGATTATTATATATGTAATATATCCTAGTTATTGTTCTACAATCCTTTTGTCCAAATGGTATTAAGTTATAAAGAAAAACATGTTCTTTGTAATCAAAATCCACATATTAACCAAAATGGTTGTCACTAAGGTTTTATATAACAATTAATCTTCACTCCCAATAACCAAATGAATTTTTATAACCATTTAATCTATTGGATGTCCACTAATAACATAAAACTTCAATTTTTTACAACCACTTTTTTCATACATGTTTATCAGAACATGAACCAATCATTAAAACCAAGGAAGCAAATGGACCCAAACAATGAAATTATACCATATAACCAATAAAAAAGGTCTTGAACGAACTAAAAAATGTTATAAAAAATAAATTAAATATATAAGAGGTTTTTCAATTATTAATTAATAAACCTAATTTTTTTATTCAGGTCATTAATAACAGGTGGAGAACACCACCGGACTTAAGGTATGGGATCCTCTCCATTTCACTCTTAATCAAGTTCGTCGTATATGCTATGCCTTTTTATGTGTAATCCCAAATGATGAGGTATGATTTAGAAACTCCTCTTTACTAAACTCATGATGTTTAAGTGATGAGAAACCCCTTTTATCTCTCATCAAGCCCTCTTAGTTACACCCGATACTTTGCCGATAATAAATAACGAATTCTACCTGAACCTCCTTTGTTCTTTCAGTTTACCTTAACTTTATTTATATAAAAATGGAGATATATTATATATTTATGTTCATATTATAAATTTGGTGTAGTTTTAAAAAAATTATTTATCAAGACCCTATAATAACTCTTTTTTGGGGATATACATGTTTTTAAAATATTCCCTCCTTAGTACTTTCCGATAAGCAAACCTGTTTTAAGGGAACTTCACAAATTTTTACCCAATTTCAAGTGCACTCTATACTATGTTTTATGCCACAATTTTTTTTATAAAACTAGTCTTTTTATTATGAAAACCAACTTGGTTCACTTCTGGTTTTATATAAAAGATTTTTTCCTTTTCTATTTTAAAAGATCTATGGTATTTTCCTAAAAAAACACAAAAATGTTTTAATGCTAAAATTTCCCAAATTCATTTTTTTACAAGTTTTCACTTCTTTTTGAAATCACATACCATGATATATTCCTATTTAATGTTCATTTATGTTCTCATTCCTTTATTTCATGTACATATTCATGATACTCCCATTGGTTATGCTTTATGTCATGATTGTGGTACCCAATTATTTCCATGGGTGACCCTTGTGTTTATGTAAGATTGATTACATCTGATTCTTTCTGTGGAAAAAAATTCATGGAATGTAATATGGGTGCGCCTAGATAGTTCTCCAATGAATTGGGTAAAGTTAAGTCTAATGAGATTCTTTATGCAATGGTCTTGGCGGTTATCCTTGTCTTGTGCTACTATGGGAAATGGGATTAGAGGTTAGCCTTGACTCGTACTACTTTGAGAAACTGGATTGGCAGTTAGCCTTGAATCATACTAAAGAAATGTTTTATGTTTTTTTCACATTTCTATGACTCTATTTTAAAATGATCCAATGTTTATATGTTATTATTCCATATGTTACATGTCTTTTTATGTCATCATTTCATGGATTCTATCCCATGTGCTAATGCTTTGTACTCGTGGTTATTCCCTTACTAGGCTTTAAGCTCATCCCTATGTCCATGTTATCCCTAGGTTATTGTATGTAGATGTATGAGAAAAATGGAAGGTATAATCTCATTATGGAGTTTAAATAAAAAAAATTATGTTTTATTATGTACCTAGTCCTCAAAGACACTAGAATTCATAATCCTTGGCTTGTGCTCTGATGTATAATTATTCTTAAAATAATGTAATGTTATATGTAAAGGGTTAGGGTCACTATAAAGATATCATGAGATATATACTTCTCATAGATAATGATGATGAGGTAATTTATATAGAATATGAACCTAGTTCCAACATTGAGGCAATATAGAGTTTGGATTTTGATAAATGGGTAAAAACCATGGAATATGAAATAGAATCCATGTATACTATCCAGGTTTGGGAAATGGTAAATTCTTCTAAAGGCATAATACCAATAGGGTGAAAGTGGTTTTTCCATAATAAAAATTACATGGATGGTAGAGTGTATATCTATAAAGAGTGCCTAATGGTAAAAGGTTACAAAAAAATTCATGGCATTATCTATGAAGAAAACTTTTCACCTATTGAAATGTTGAATTCCATTCTGATATTGTTTTCCACAGCAGCTTATTTTGATTATGAAATATATAAAATAGATTTCAAAACTAATATAATTAATGTTAATTTAGTTGAGGATGCATATATGGTTCAAATTGAGGTTTTTGAAGTGAAAAATGAGACTAATATGGTACGCAAGCTCTAATAGTCCATTTATGGATTGAAACAAGATTTTTGCAGTAGGAATGTAAGGTCCCAGATCCTCCTGGTCCCTTACTTTTCCAATATAGTGATTTGGACGCCTTGGACATATGTCTGGATCCGTAGGCCAGTGTGTTAGTGGCAGCATGTCACTGTTGTGTCACCCATCGGTGACCCCGATCGGTGTGACACCGATTGGTGCATCACTGATTGGTGCCATAGGGTCTTGTTGGTTTTTCTTTCCCCAATTTTCCCATAACACCACTTTTAAGTATTTTAACCTTTTTAAAGTCCTTCAAGTACATTTTTATCCCAATAAATAATGTTTTAAATCCCTTAGGAGTGGGTCGACCCTCAACGGATCCGTTTTCCTCTCTTTAAATGAAATCCTTTAATGAACAGTTGTTATGGTCTCCCCTCCGATGAGAATTGTTAAATAACCATTAATTCATTGTGTGCAAACATCCAACTATTTCATGGAAACACGATCCTCCTTTAAAGTCATTCAAAAAAATTATCTCATAAATCTAGGATCTCGCCTTTTTATCTCACGGTAATTTCTTCCTTCTTCTTCTTGGCTGGTCTCTTTTCTTTTTGTGGTGTGTTTGGAGTTCCCCCTTCCTGAGGCTAGTGGTGTGCCTATGTTGAGCCTTTCCTGCTCACTCTTAGAGTCCCCGGAGTTCTTCCCCTTCAATTCACACATCGTAGTTTTTGGAATGAGGAGAAAAAATTTGATCATCGATCATCCAAGTAGGGTTCTTCCTTTGTCTCTCTTTACTGTGTATCTTTTAGGGTGGCTATGATAATGTTCTTACGGGGGTGGATGAAACCAATACTTAATGAATATAATAAATGGTTTTAAAATAATTAAGGGGTGTTTTTGACGATGTCGAAGTACTATTTTACCCTTTATTATATGTTGTGAATTGTATGGGCATATGTCCACAAAAAATCATGCTCGTTGGTGGTCCTTTCTTGCACACTAATGAACCTCTGTCTTATGGATGATCATGTGATTTAATTAAAGTAACATGGAAACTAGTTAATCACGTAATCTCGGTTGATTAAATGGATTCCCAATGAATAAGAATCCTTGTGTGGTCACCCTGTTTAACCAAATGGTAATACGGGACTAAATTAATGGTGTTTTTAAATCTGAAAACTCCCTATCTCTGTTCTAGTGCGGTGTGGTTGTCCTGGATGATGCTTGTGGGGTGACACGGGTGGGGATGGGGTCCCTTGATTTTGTGCAGTTGTTTGTTTGTGAATATGAGGATGTGTGGGGTCTTATTTTGGGGTTTGGTTTGGTTCTAGTACTTTGAGGGATCTCACGGATCCCTTTAGTTGTTGTGACTTTACAAGAGAGCTAGGTGCGAATGCTTAAATTGATTCCTGGTTGTTTTTCCTTCCTTGTCTTGTGGATATGCCTGTTAGTTGACCAGTATAGAAGAATTATCTAAATTTAATCACTTGAATATGAAAACAATAATGGGTTCAATGGGGGATTGTTTTCCGGGAATGAGTTGTGACATGGTTGTGGTTGTGGTGCTTCTTATAAATGAATAGTAATGAGGGTGTTTGTATATGGACTGGTTTTGGAACCCCTAGGTTGGGATGAGTGTTTGTTACCTATATGTATAATTAATTTTTTATGTTTCTTATTCTCACCCCACCCAAGTTGAGCACTTCGTGTCGAACACCCCCATTTCATGGGCGAGGGTGTTTTTCCCAACACTCCTATAAGTGGTCGGTTATTAACTCCTTTTTTTCTCCCTTTCCAAAGTATCCTAAGATTCTTTGTGCAGGATGTGATGGCCTAAGGTCTATTATAGCCCAAGATTCTTTGGGCTGGGTAGTTGTGGTGGTTTTCCCAGGTGTGTGTGGGAAAGTTGTTTCCCAAGTGTCTTCGGGATGAGGCCTAGGTGTCTTCGGGCATGGAAGAAGTTGTTCTACCCCAGGTGTCTTCAGGTATGGCAGTAGTTGTTCTGTACCAGGTGTCTTCGGGTGTGGTTATGTGTGGTTGTTGTGGCCCAGGTGTTTTCAGTCAGGATATGTGGTTGTGGTAGCCCACGTGTGTGCGGGCAGGGTATGGCAGTGGGATTGTAATGCAAATGGTGGGGGAGGTCTCACGCGTAGGATGTCTTCAACAACCAATGGGAAAGTGGTGCGGGGTACCCAAATGCCGATGTGTTATTACAATTACTTTACCTAACTTGTGTTATTTGGTTAGTGTTCATTGGTGAGGTTTGGGTGGATAGTTTCCTTGCTAGGTGCTTTGGTTATCACCTTTTCTCACCAGGAATTAGAATGCCTCCCCACTTGTGCATGAGATCATTTGGTTTTCCCTGTTGAGTATACCTATATACTCACCCTACATATATAAAACTACTTTCAAATTTCAAGGAGGACTTCGAGGACCGTGTCTTTCCCTATTAGTTCGGACGTTGGGACCATTGACGTTGCTTCTTTTCTTTTCTTTTGGTACTTTCCTTTGGAGTTCCTGGTATTTTTGTGGCACTTATAATTAGAACATACATATGGGTATGGGTTGTTTTTGACTTACTTTTACTTCCAGTTTTTGTGTTGTTTGGGATTTACTATCTTACCTCCTGATCCTATTAAATAAAAAGGTTAATTCCTTCCATTTTGCGTGTGATTCTATACCCTTGGTGCTAATCACCACTCTGGGACCTATTGAAGGTGGGTCTCGGGGGTCATTATCTCTACTTCAACTTGAGGAATGTAGGGTCTGACAATCTGTTGTCCCTTTCCTCATCTTGGTGAAGGTGGGTTGTGACATGGAATATTTGGTTTGATGATGAAATCAAATAGTTTTGTTTCATCAAGAACATAGATGATTATTGTTTATACAAGAGGATTGGTGGGAGTATTATATTATTTCCAATATTTTATAGATAAAATACTACTTATTGAAAATGACATATATACACTTTCTTCTATAAAGATGCGGCTGGGTAAATTCTTTTCAATGAAATATATGAGTGAATATTACTATATAATGGGTATTAATATCTATAGATTTATGTCTAAAATATTGTTTATACTCACTCAAGACACATACATTGGTAAAGTTCTTAAGTGGATTTGCATAGATAAATCCAAGAACACAACCAAAAAAATATGAATTATTGACATCTATTTTTTGTGTTAGTAACATTTATAAACACCACTAAATCATTTATCGATGTTTCTAAAAAAACCTTGGTAATTTTTTGTAGTGAAGTTTATACGTTGCTAATTACTGACACCTCATTTACCAATGTCTTTTAAAAACATCAGTAAATCAGACCTCATTTACCATAGTTTTATATTTTATATTTTATGTTCATATATACATATATGTGTGTGTGTGTGTGTGTTTATATTTTATACATATTATATATATATATATATATTATTTTTATTTTTTTGTTTATAATATATATATATATATATCTGTGTGTGTTTGTCTAGGTGTGTTTATATTAATATATATATGTTTATATTATATATATATATATATATATCTGTGTGTTTATATTAATATATATATATGTTTCAGTGTGTGTGTGTGTGTAAATATGTATGTGTATGTATATTTATATAATTATAATTATAAATTTAAATATATATTTATATATAATTTATCAAATTTTAAAACACTGGTAAAAATGTCACTAAAATAGACATGTTTTCCTAAAAATGTGACTAAATTTAAAATATATGTGTTTATATATATATATATATATATATATATTTGTGTGTGTGTGTGTGTGTTTATATATTTATGTGTGTGTGTGTGTTTATATATATAGATATATATATTTGTATAAATATGTGTTTATATATATGTGTCTATGTTTATATATATTAATATATAAATATATATTTACATCGATGCGTGGAAATGAGGTATATAATATATTTATTTAGATATTTTTCTTGAAAAAATCACAAATTTATCCATTTTTTTTAGAAAACATTGGTAATTTAGCAACTTATTTATGAAACTTCACTAATTTAGCAATGTTTTATTGGGAAACATTGCAAATTTAGCAACATTTTTGGGGAAACCTCACTAATTTTAGAAATGTTTTTGGAGAAAATTTCCTAATTTAGAGATTATTTTGGGGAAACATTGATAATTTAGAGACACTTTTGGGGAAACATTGCTAAATTAGTATTTCTTTTAGGAAAACGTCACTAAGTTAGCAATTATTTGGGGGAAATGTTGCTAAATTATCAATAGATTTGGGGAAATGTTTCCAATTTAACGATGATTTTGGGGAACCATCTGTAAAATAGTGATGGTTTTGGGTAGATATCACTAAATTAGAGATTTTTTGGGGGAAACATTGCTTAGTTAGCAACATTTTTTAGGAAACATCACTAATTTAGTGAAATTTTTTAAAAACATCTCTAAATTCTAGTTTTTTTGTAGTGTAAGGGGTTTTTTCTAGGGTTACATGGCTTTAATCTTAAGAAGATTCAAAATCCTTCTAAAAATTTTGAAAGGATGGATATAATGTTTTATGCATCTTCCATAAGATCAATCAAGTGTGTTATGTTATGTACCTAACCTAATGTCACCTATGCTCTAAGTAAAACCAGTATATACCAATCCAATCCAAGTTTGATTCCCAAGATTATTATGAATCAAATTATTAAGTACTTAAGATAAACTAAGGATATGTTATTGCTATTTGGGGGAAAGGTTGATCTCTATTAAAAGGGAAACGAATATGTTAGTTTCCAATCTAATAGATATGATATGAAATATAAATATGATTTCATGTTTATCTTAAATGGTGTAACTATTAGTTATAAGAGTTATAAGTAAGAAACCATAGAATACTTGAAAATAGAGGTAGAGTATATCACTATATCAGATGTTGTGAAGGAAGCTGTTTGGAACAATATGTTTATCTCTAAACTTGATTTTGAAATTATTATTGAGGGAGAAATTGAGATTTACTGTGACAATAATGTATTCACCACTCATTCCAAGGAACCCTGGTATCATAAAATTACCAAACACATCCTTTGAACATATAATCTCATACAATAGATCACCGATAGGGATGATGTTAGGATCTATTGGGTGGATATAGATTAAAATGTAGTAGATCTGTTGATGAAACCATTACTACAGTTATAGCATGAGTTTCATGTTGAATCTTTGGTCGTAAGACAGGGGAGGGGTTATTTGTGATGATCATAAATGTATCATGGTTTTATAATAAAGGAAATCTGTTTTTATCATTTATTTATGTGTGATATAATTTACTTAACATCAATAGTCGAATGATAATATCCCCTCAAAATGAGATTTTGATTTATCCCTAATGAAATATGTTCATGTAATATAATAGGTTTTGATAATGAGTAAAGGATATCATGAATATAATATTTTACTCATTACAAAGGTTTGTATATAAGATATGAAGAATAGATTCATGTGGTAATAAGTGGATACTTATTACTTGGACTAACTCTCAAAACTTTATCTCATTGAATTTCATAAAGTCATAGAAATACATATGGATGTATTCTTCTTATCAATCCCCACCACCAGAGGTTGGTGATACACCTAGTATAAGAGCCTTAAAATTTTGATACCTTTTTTACATGAGTTAAAAGAAAATTTTCAAATCAAGGGTTGTTTGGGTATTTTTCTAATTATGTCATCAGTTGGATTGAATCCAACATGATATTTTTTTCACTTGTATAATTAGTAAATACATATGGACCTTAATTCAATTATATTGGGGAAATACATGGCCCTTCTTATTTGAGTCACATATTTTGTGTTTAGCTACTTGTATGGGTGATGTGTGATGTACTCATCTATTAAATGAATGAAATGAGATGTATTCTTCGACTTGGTTAATATTTTTTAGTGAAATAATTAAGGATGATATATCTTGTACTAGATTAACATTGTTCCATGTCCAGTGGTCACTCGATGTCATAGGAAAAGAGAATATAAAGGTATATTTTTTATGTATATGATACATCTTATGGTATACATGTTTTTATATAGATATTATTTTGTTTTATGGAGATCACACCAACCCCTTTAGTAGCTTGAGTAACACTAATTATTTTATTGAGGTCGTTCTTTTCTTATATCTATGACATATGGAATTTATGTTTGTTTTTGACACTTATAAGGCTCAAAGGGTCACATGATTAGGCCTTCAGATAATGATTAAGTTTTTAAAAAAAATTGTTCTAAAATGAATTCATCTTGATAAAACCATGTATAAAAGGAGTTTTTGATAGATTAACAAATATTTCTAAAGTTTTTCATTTAATCCTTATAGTATTTAAGTGTAAGTGGTATATTATAGGGTATCCACTAAAAAGAATCCATCCATATTTTATGACTAACTTGAATCACATAGTAATATATGTGTGAGACATATATCATAGCATACAATACAAATATAAGAAGTCGGTTCTTCTTTGAGGTATGGATCTGGTTTTTTCCATCAATTATTAGTTTGATTGCTTGAAAATGGCCTAATGTGTATACCAGTTGGGGTCATGAAGGTATCTAGGGTGTATGGTGCTGGTCTAAATCCCAAAACCTAAGTTTTGGGTGAAAAGAGGAGGCTTCAAGGTTAGTGAAAACTATGGGGGTTTGGTTGTATGGTCGTGTGGCCATGTTTTCAATTTTAGCAAACTTGAAAGAGGTTTTTTCTTGGTTACTTCAAGGTTAGTTCAAATCATGTGGGGTAACTATGCACTATTACCCAAGGTTACAGAGAGTTGTGCACGGTTTCTGAATGGTTTGATAAACCATGCGGGTAAACCTTGTGACCTAGTTTTCTTGGGTAAAATGACCATTTTTCAAGCATGGTTTGTCTAAAATGGGTCTGCATCAGTAAGGTATATATTACTTTTTACTTGTTCTTGATTATTTGTATCAACATTTTCATAATTTGATTTTAGGATCGTGTGCCCTAATTTCTCATTCTTCATCCTGTTTTTAGATTTCTCCTAAACCGTCGTGAATCGGGACTTGATACAGGACAAGCACTCTACTAACAAGCTAAGGTAGGTGGTATATACTTTTCTTTCACCTTTTGGTTCTTTATAAAGCTATAAGCCTTTTCATTGCCCACCGAACTTTTTGGCGCATCCCCAATTTTTAACTTCTTTGTTGTTTTGGGTTAAATAGAACATGTTATGGTTTCCCTTAGGTTCTTTTGTGATGTTTTGGTGGCTTTTTCCCCAACTAAGGTCAGTCATAGGGTGCGCCTTATGCTTTTATCTAGTTTGTGCCTAGTTATTCCACCTAAGGGGTGTTTGTATACACCTTCATAGTTCTAGGATGCATGTTTATAAACTAAGTGTAGTTAAACAGCTTGACTAGGAGATGTTCTACCTCCATTCCTTGTGTTGCTGTATTATTCCATTCTTAACAAAATTGGATGGCTTGAATGGAATTTGTTAAATGAGTGGGTATACTCGTTGGTTTTTTTTAGATTGTTTAATTGGATTTTGTGTTAAATGGGTGGGTAGACCCATGTGGTTTTGTTAAAAAAAGTGTAATACATGAGTGGGTATACTCATGATATGTAATGGATTATATGAGTGGGTAGACTCATATGTTTGAAATGAATAAATTGAATGGAATGGATTTATAGATGCCATGGACGGATCTACATGGATCTGGAATACGGTAGTGGATGCCTTGGGTTGATTATGCCCCTTGAGTATTGATTCCATGGGATTCTTCAGTCTTTGCTACCCCATGGATCGGGATTGCTTATAATCACATAGCACATGTCGGTATACATGCTCCTAGGATTCCAACCAATTATTATACCGAGTTTCAACTGGGATTCCCATGGGATTATATGAGGATTCCTTGGTCTTACACACCTTGGATCCTACCCTTCATAGTCTACACTTCATATATGGATGACTTGGTACAAGACACCTTCAATTAGGCCCTTCCTAGTCTCCACTTCTTTATAAAGCATGGTCATGGGTTTGTGATAAACTTAATTATACAGAAAGGCCTTGAGGTTCTTGATATGGATGGATTTATGGTGAGTCCATGTTACTTGTTTACTTTGATTATAGCTCCCTTGTCAGGAGATAACATTTATCGTAGGGATTCTTGAGAGGTTGTTTGGTTTTACTTGGTGTAGTAGACCTATTCTATGGGCATTCACTTTTACATTATTCTTTTAATTACACCTGTTATCATATTGCATATTATTATTTATAAATGTATAGATATTTGTGTGGTAACCTACTGCGAAGTTTATCTCACACCCGGTTTTGGCCTCCTTGGGGAACCAAACAAATTATATGGTTATAGGTGTTTATTGGATAAAATTTCCTAACACAGGTTGTTGATTATTTCTTTGTAACAAGGAAGCATGGGACTAAGATGAGGCTTGCAATGCTACTGGAATTTTTTGGTTTTTCTGTTCTTTTTGAGACTTTTATTGTATTGTATTGACATGTACTATTTGGATTCTTTCTAGATACATGTAACATATATGTCATATCATATGTGATGTTTCTAGATTATATATGTATTCCTGTTTTGCATTAATTTTCAGTTGACTGCTTATTTATTCACTTCCACTATTGTATTTATTTGACTTTTGTTGTGATGTACTATGGTAATAACAGCATAGTACCCCCAATAACTCACCAAAGTCCTCAATTCTAGTCGGAAGCCTCTGGAATTTTGGGATATGCACTTGAGGCCTTGTGAACCACCGAGCTTGGGGCACTGTTGAAGGAAATACGGGTACGAGATATTACAAAGTGGTATTAGAGCCATTATTTTCTAGTTTGACTTACTATTTGGAATTGATAGACGGGGATAGGAAAGAAATGTAATTTGGTAATAATTTGTGCTTAGGAGTGTCTACCTCATGTATAAGGAAAATATGAATTGCCTCTAATGGAATTGTGATTTTCTAGATTTTGACTAATACAGTTGGTTTGATTTTACCATTTGGTGGTACACATGAGTGACGTTGTCACTATTGATGCAATTTTGGGTTATATTTCTTTTGCAACATGATTAAATGAGGGTATTCCATCTCATGCATCATATAGGTACTTTTCTAGAAATCACATTTCATGAATTATTCCATTCCATTTAGGATATATTAATTATTGCATGCTTTTTTATAGGTATTGTGATATTTTATCTAATTATGTGATAGACTTTGTGCAGTGAATAGAATAGTGATGTCATCTTTCAATTCAAAATGAGTATGGGCCCTTAAGGATTTGGAAATGACAAACCAATCAAATGAAAATTATAAAGTAAATTTGAAATGTGTGAATTGAATGGGAACCAAGTTTTGAGTTCACGAGGTGTTATGGTATAGTGATCCCATCCTTTTACACATATCAATACATGATTTTATGCATAATTAAGCATCAAATTACAAGCCAAGGATCATAAAGTCTAGTGTCTTGGAAAACTAGGAATATAATTAAACATCATAAAAAACTTTTATTAAATCTCCATATTTCAATCCAAACTTCCATTGTGCTAATACATCTACATAGGATTTCCTGGGGATAACATGAACAAGAGGATGATCTAAATTCCCAAAAATTAATAAACATAAGAATAAATCTTATCACATGGGTTATAAGACATAACATAATGATATAAAGAGGCATGGTACATGATTAAAAAAATGAATCATAAAATTTAGAACATGGGATCATATAATCATAGGATAATAGGAATGTGGTGGCAACATAAAACATGAATTTATCATTATCCTAGCATGTTGCGCATAGAGGAGCACAGGTCAAGGTTAACCACCAAGACTGTTGCACATAGAGCATGAGTCAAGGAAAACTACCAAGACCGTGGCACGTAACGTCTCATGAGAGTAAACTTTACCCAATGCATCGGATTTCTATCTAGTTTCACCCATCTTAACATGTTCATGAATATATTTTCCACATAAAGAAACCTACATAATCAATCATACATAAACATAAGGGTACCCCAGTAAATAAATGGGTATCATAATCATGTCATAAAGCATAACAAATGGGTGTATCATACAAGTGTCAATGAAAGAAATGAATTAAAACATAAGTGGAAATTCATAAGGGAAAATATGCATATATAATGGTAAGTGATTTAAAATGAAAGTGATAACATGTAAGAAGAGTACTTAATAAATTTTATAATTAAAACATTTTAGTGCAGTTTTATGGAAATACTAAAGAGAATTTAAAACAGAAAAGGGAATAATATTTTATATAAAACCAAAATTGTACTAAGAAGGTTTTCATAATAGGAATATTTATTTTATAAAAAAATGGTGTCTTAAAATAGATGATAGAGTGCACATGATATTGGGTAAGAAATTGGGAAGTTCCATTCAAACGGGCTTGCTTATCAGGAAGAATTGAGAAGGGAACCACTTTAAAATATGTATATCCCTAAAAGATAATGATGAATGGATCCTGATACATGATTTTGGAACATATAACTATAATTTATAAGATGTAAATAAATATAAAATATAACTTCATTTGGGTATAAATAAAGATTCAGTAACCTGAAGGAATAATGGAGGTTCATGTAGAAACCCTTACCTTAAGTATGATCGTGTTATTCACTTGATATTAACATCCTAGATAATAAAATTTGATTCATTAATTAATAATTAAAAAACCTATTATACATTTAATTTATTATAGTAACCTTATTAAGTGCATTCATGTCCTTGTTATTGGGATAAGAGGTTCAATTTCATTGTTTGGGAGCATTTGTTTCCTTGGTTTTCATGATCGGTTTACTTATATACATGTATGGATAAACATGTAAGATGAGGATGGTTGTCCAGAATTTATTTTTTATGTTATTAGAGAAAATAAATAATATTAAATGTTTATAAAATTCATTTGGTTATTTGGAGTTAGGATGAATCATTATATAAAGCTTTAATGATAATTGTTTGGGCTAATTGGTGGTTTTTTATCACAATGAACTAATTTTTTTTATAAAATAATAACATTTGTAAAAAATGATTACAGAACATTAAATAGGATATATTAAATAAATTTTAATCTGTTTCAATCATAAAAATGGTTTCATGACCATAATTTAAGATGGTAACAGCAATGGAAACCCTATTGTCCTTCAATGTGATAAATTAACACATCTCGAATAGTGTTTTCATTTCTAGTATAAAAAGAGGGGAAAGAAGAGATGATTAAGAATTATTCCATTAGCATAATAACATTATAGTATTTTTATGGTACTGTAGTTTTCATACCTTTGGGATGAGTAGAGGTGAGGAGAGAAAATAATACAAAGGAACTTGAAAACAAATTGAAAGAAAATAGATGACAGTTTTACCACTTGATTCCTTACTCTTGAGAACCACCTTAGGGGAGAGTTTTTGGTCTTTTAATGAGAAAAAGAGATCCTAAATGTAGGATAGGATATTAGGGAGGTATTTGATTAGAATTTTTACCAGGCACAAGATTGAGAGGTGTGAGGAGAAGAGGTAGTAAGGGGAGGTTTTTATAGTGGTGGAGAGGGGACTTTTCTCAATATTTAATTCATTAGTTTATCATTTTTCTCATGAAAAGAAATAGTGATGATTATTGTGACCAAAAATTGTAATAAGTGCATGTGAGTTCAAAATAATGGCCATTTACATCACCCATGATTCAATCATGATGCAGAAATTCATTTATTTGGCATATTTCGTAAATTATCAAATTTCACTATTCACTAAAATTTCAAGTATTTTAGAAAAATCCAAAAAATTCACCCTAAACATTTTTTGATGTGTAGAATCCTAAAATGGACTCTGTTTTATGAAAATAATTTTATAAATTTTAGAAATTTAGTTTTTATTTAAAATCATCATTTACTTTAAAAATGCATATTTTAAAATTGTAATTGCTTTTATAACACTTTGAAAAATTAACTAAGGTCTCATAAAATTATCTTATAATCATAATACATAAAAATATTATTATATGAATACATTTTATAAATTTAAATTTTCATTATTAATCAGTATTAAAATATTTATGACTTACTAAATATACCAACACTATCATATTATCACTTATAAGTTGGATAAATTTTATTTATACTTTCATTGGTAAGATTACTATTTACTTGGTCGATTTAATATTCATAAGAATCATATTACTATTCATAAAGGTAAAATTACTATCCATAAGGTTAATTTACTATTCACAAAAAATATATGTTTGTCCTATCGAACTCTAAACATTTTACTAATCGCAACCGTGTATGTTATATTTTTTAAATTCAAATCACAGAAGTGAAAAAAAAAATATGTTTAAAGGTTACATAGTATTTAGTAGTTAATTAATGAATGATGAGGAATTGTGTTGTGATTTTATGTGATTATAATATATGAAAAAATTATAAGAAGGAAATTTCTATTGATTAAACTTTGGGTCCTTACATTCTTCCACCCTTATATAATTTTGCACTCAAATTTTCATTTTTCATTCTAAGATGGAAAAAGGTGTGGGTAATTTTCTTTCATTTATTCCTCCACTTCCAATATTTACACTTCATACTTATGGTTCCACCATAGTAATTTGACAGGGTGAGTATTCTTATTATGTAGAACTTTATCTCTATGATCCAAGATCTTCATTGCATTCTCCTCATAAGAAAGATCATTCTCCAACAGTACCACCTCTAAAGATAGTACATGTGAAGGATCTGGTAGGTACCTACTTAAAAGGGGTATGTGGAATAAATAGTGTAATTTAGACATAGTATTTGGATGTTTTAGTTGATATTCCATAGCTCCAATGTGATCAATAATCTCAAAGGGTCCAATGTACCTATGACTTGGCTTTCCTTTCTTCCAAAATCTAATCACCTTCTTCCATAGAGATATTCGGAAGAATGCCATGTCTCTAACTTGAAACTAAAGGTCTCATCAATGATTGTTTGTATAACTCTTTTTCCAACATTGGGATTCCTTGATATATTTCTGAATGGTTTTCACCTTCTCCACTATTCCATCGACTATTTTTGGTCCTATCAACTTATGCTCACCGACTTCATCCCAACATGATAGTGTTCTACACCTTTTCCCATAAAGAGCTTCATATGGAGCCATTTGGTTGATGAATTGGAAACATTTGTTATAGGATAATTTATCCAGTGGAAGATTTTGGACGCATACTCCTTTTAAGTCCATAAAATACTCTCTCAACATGTCATATAGTGTCTGAATACGTCTCTTAGATTATCCTTCAGTTTGAGGATGACATGTGATACTGAAATTCAGTTCAGTTCTTAGAGCATGTTAGAGACTTTTCTAGAACTTCAAGGTGAATCTAGGATCTATATCACATACAATATATAGTGGTACCCCATTCAGCCTTAACACCTCTTTGATATATATCCATTCAAGTTGATCCAATGAGAATTCCTCTTGAATTGTGATAAAGTGATATCTCTTTCTAAGATGATCTATAATGACCCATATAACATTGTTTCCTCTGGATATCTTTGAAATTATAGTGAAAAAGTCTATGGTGATTTTATACCACTTCCATATTGGTATGGGTAGTGTTTTCATCATCTAGTTATAATTTTTCCTCTCAGCCTTCACTTGCTAACATACGAAGCACTTTGATGTATACTCAGCAATCTCCTTCTTTATATTGTCCCCCTAATAAGTCTCCCAAAGAACTTGACAAACATTTGTAGTACAAGGGTGAATAGGGAATGTTGAGATATGTGCATCATTCATAATCACTTTATTTATCTCTGGATCAGATGGTACACACAATCAGGATCCAAATCTTATGATTCCATTATTGTCAATCTTGAACTCAGAGGGTTTTCAATTTCTAATAGCTTCTGATATTTTCTGAATTTTGACATCATTTCTTTTACCATCCTTTATTTTATCCGTGAGGGATATTTGATAAATAATTTGAGAAATTATTGATCATGTTTCTCCCTTAATGATTCCCATATCCATCCTTTACAAATCTCAGAAGATTGGATCCTTTTCAATTCTCATCATTGATAAAGATGTAGGATCCTTTCTACTTAGATCATCTTCCACCTTATTTGTCTTACTATAATGGTAATGGATTGAGCATTCATAATCATTGATGAGCTCTAACCATATTCATTAGTGCATATTAATATCCTTTTATGTGAATATATATTTTATACTCTTGTGATCAGTATATATCTCACACTTCTCACCATAGAGATAATGCCGCCATATTTTCAACGCAAAGATCACAGCCACCAACTCCAGATCATGTGTGGGATAATTTTTATCATGTATTTTATGCTTAAATGACGTTTAGGCTATCACTTTATCATTTTTCATCATCACACACCCTAATCCCTTCTTTGAAGTATCACTAATCACCACAAAGAGTTCTCCACTTATCAAGAGTGTTAGTACAGGCATAGTAATAAGACTCTTTTAGAGCTCCTTAAAGCTTTCCTCACATTCTTGAGTCTAGAAGAACTTCACTCCCTTCTATGTCAACTTGGTCATTGGGTTTTAAAATCATGATAAGTTCTTCAAAAATCATCGATAATACCCAACTAGACCCAAAAGGTTGTGGATCTCTGTTATAGATGTTGGCATGGTCCGCTCTTCGATTGCCTTTATATTAGAAGGGTCGATAGATATTCTTTTTCTAGTGATAACATGCCCCAAGAATGAGACTTCCTCTATCTAGATCTCACATTTATTGTACTTTGAATAAATTTTATCCATTCACAAAGTCATCATTATAGTATCCAAATTCTTCGCATGTTCCCCCTTGCTCTTAGAGTATATCAGAATATCATCGATAAAGACTGTCACAAATTTTTTGATGTAATCTATAAATACTCTATTCATTAAATCCATGAATATTTATAGAGAATTAGTGAATCCCAAGGACATCACTATGAACTCATAGTGTCCATACCTTGTTCAAAAGGTGGTTTTGAGAATATCTTCCTTTATCACCTTATTTGGTGATATCCCGACTAAAGGTCCACCTTAGAGAAATAACTGTCCCCATGAATCTGTTCAAACAAGTCATATATTTGTGGTAGGGGATGATTTTTATTTATTTTGATTTTATTAAGTTCATGATAAATTATGCAAAGGCACATTGATCTATCCTTCTTCTTGATGAAGAGGACTGGTGCACCCCATGGTGAAGCACTCAGGCATATAAAACCCTTCTCCAGATTCTCTTATAATTTCTTCTTTAACACTTCCAACTCTACTGTGGACATTCTATAAGGTGTATTTGATATAGTTAAGGATACAAGAATAATTTAAATTTAGAACCCAACCTCTAGATCAGGAGGAAGACCAAGAAATTCATCAAGGAATACATCAGTGTAATCCCTCATGATGGGCATATCTTCGAGAAGTATCATCTCCTTTGAATCAGTATTTTGAGAAAGATATGATTTATAAAAATGAAACATTATCCACACTTGAGATGATAATCTTAAAGGAGATTCATCTTCCTCCTTAAACTTGCACAGGATTGGAGGATACTATAGGATGTAAAGAGTGATCTCCCTTTTCCAACAGTTGATTTTGTCTTTGTATAAATATATCCAATCAATGCCCAAAATATCCTAGAACTCCACTAGAGGAAGTCTAAAAAGATTTTTTGGGAGTTTCAGTCTACAAAATGTTTTTTAAAAGGTGGTTCCTTGATCAAAGACCAAGAAATAATTTATTATAAAGAAGGAAAATAACTACAAGAGTCTCAATGAGGGGATTTAATTACAATAATTTTCATAAAGAGGGAGAAAAGAAATTGGAAGATCATCAAGACAAGTAATGTTCTGGTTGACTACCTTGTGGGAAAGACCCTCTGCAACCATGTTTGCTTCACGAAAATCATGAGTGACAATGTGTCTGATCTCCAGAAGCAAAGTAAGGAAGCTCATCCAACGGGTGGTAAGCGGCCAAGAAAGGTGCACCACACCATTCCAAATAGCTTGGATAATAGTGGTTGAGTCAATTTAAATATATATGTTGTTCTAGACCTTTCTCTTAACAAATTCAACAACATGAATCACAGCCAACATTTATGCTTCTAAAGAGGAAGTTAAACCATAGCTTCCAAATAAACATCAATGACAATCTCCAAGAATGTCTTTGAAAATGGTTATGCATCTCGTAGGTCCCGGATTGCCTTTGGAAGCGCCATAAACATATAATTTGAGCCAACCAGGGAGTGAAGATTTCCAGAACACCACAATGGTGCACCTATGATTCCTATAAAGACCTTTGATCCTAATTCGGTGAAGGATCTCAAAGTCTCCAACAGTGTTGTCACAAAAAGTTTTCTTAATCTAGGTTGTGTCCCTAATGGTGATGAGAATCCACGCCAGACCAGCATTAAGATTAAATGAGTAGTTGTTATGAATAATAGATTTTATATCATTTCAGATCTCATAGAGGAGCTCAGAAATAGCAGCTAAGAAGAGATTCCTGATTTGCTGCAAAAAGTCAAGCTCCACATAACGTTTTATTTGGGAACAAATCGATTCCAGGAATAACCATTTGTAGTCAAAAATGTCAGTAATATAATTCCAAAGGGCCAAATCCATATAACAAGAGATAAATAGATGATTTGTATCATCTCTATGTTGGTGATAGAAGTAACACTTAGAGTAAAGATGGATACCAAAAGTTTTAAGACAAACCTCAGTAGGGATACGGTTGTGAGAAATACTCCAAACAAGATTGAGTTTGGAAGGTTTAATCCCGGGTTTGTCAAAGGATTTCAACCAACAAAATCTAGGGTCAGAATTAGTGAAATGGTGGTTGTAAAAAATTTTGGAATCAAGAACACCATTATGCGTAGGCTCCCAGATAAGGAAATCATCAGAGTTAGATTAAGGGTAATTATTAACCACCTTCATGATATTATCAAGAAAATTGAAATTACAAGATTGCATCACATCCTTAATAGTGTAGGTAGTGTTATCAGGAGGGTAATTAGAAAATGACATGGCTGTTAGGGGGGTTCTAGACCAATTATCCAGCCAAAAATTCATGGAATAATCTACTCTAACAATCCATCTAGAATTTTTCATGATGTCAGCGAAGGAGAGCCTAATAGATGGATAGATCAAAGAGTTAACATAGTTTAAATTTCCTTTCTTTAACTTTTTGAGTAACCTATTTTTATGAAAATAAATGGATTCAGAGTTGTTATTTATCAATCTCTAGGTGATTTTGTCTTGAAGGACCCCATTAATGAGTCTGAGATTTTTTATTCCAAGACCACCCTTCTCAAGATGTTTACAATAGGTGGACTAGGGTATGGTACCAAGCTTCCTTTCAAGAATTCTACTAGTCCAGACAAAGCTTTTTATGGAGACATTAATTTTATTAAGAAGATTGGTAGGCCATATATAGACCATCAGCGAGTAGACCAATTTAGAGATAATGGAAGATTCCACAAGACAGATCCTACCATCCATACAGAGGTATTTTCCTTTCCGGTAGGACATTTGATTGGTAACTTGTTCAACAACCATGGTGAAGTAAATGGATTTAGGTCTTCCCCAAAAAAATGGGAACTCCTAGGTAGGTGAAAGGGAAGGATCATTCTTTGATTAATAAACTATTGATGATTCTATTTTCCTAATATGAGAAAATCTTTTTCCAAAGAAAATATAGGATTTTCCCTAGGTAATAGATTGACCAGAGATCTATTCAGAATGGGATAAGGAATTTTTTAGATTTTTAATGTTTCTTTTGTCTCCTTGTAAGAACAAGAAAATATCATCAGTGTATAAGAGATGTGTAGGTACATTTAGGTTTCTGTCTACCTGAATGGGTTTCAGCTTATTATGGTCTACAAGCAGAGTGAGAAATCTGCTAAGATAATCTTTTGCAATAGCAAAAAGAATGGTAGATAAGGGATCACATTGCTTGACACCCTTGGTGAATTTAAAATAACCTTTAGGTGAGTCTTTAACAGGGATGGAAATAGTGGCTGAGGAAAATAAGGTATTTATTCAAATAATGAAAGTATCATTAAAACCAAAAGCCTGAGGAACTTTAAAAATTAAATTCCAATCGATGGTATCAAAGGCTTTCCGAATATCAAGTTTTATTGAAATGTTTCCTCCTCTATTAACTTTATTAAATCGTTGGTGCATTATAAGGCAAGGAAAATTCAGTCTTGAATAGACCTACCCTGGATAAAACCAAATTGATTCCAAGAGATAATTTTAGCACATATAGTATAAATTTGTATGGAGAGAAGCTTAGTAATAATTTTGTAGAGAGAATTAATGAGGTAAATTGGGTAGAAGATGTGTATTTCAGAAGCATAGGCCACATTAGGAATTAGGTTAGAAATTGAGAATTCAATCCATGAGGGAGGACACTATTAAAAAAAAGGATCTGACAAGTTTACAAACATCTATATGAATGACCTCCCAGAATTTTTGAAAAAAACCATTATTGAAGCCATCGAGACCCAAGGCACTATAGAGTTGAGGCTAAAGATAGTGTCTTTTATTTCACGATCAATAGGTATTCTCAAAAGAAAACTATTTTCTTCTTCATTCACCATAACCGGAATGACCTCGGGAAGAAGTACTTGTTAACATTTGGTCCATTGAAAATATTTCCAATGTAAGAGACTGCATGACTAGAAATGGATGCCTCAGAGTCCAAGATGGTGTCATTGTCACTAAGGAGAGAGATTGGTCTATAAAATTTTCTATTTCTCTGAACAGAATTTTAGAACTTAGTGTTTCTATCACCATCTGAAATCCATTTAGTTGGAATACTTTCTTGCGCATGTTGTCTTTAAGCATCAAAAGAGAATTCAGTTTCAGAGCGATGTCAATCTCATTTTGGGGTTCTAAAGAGAAATCAGAGTTAGTGGAGATATTTTTAATTTGGTTAAGCTCATTCTCAAGGGTGGAAATTTCGGTGGAAATTTCCTTGTCCATTTGCTTAGATTTATCCCCACATTAACCTTTGAGACACTATTTAAGGTACTTTAGATTTATGATACATGCAAAATCATCATAGTGATGTTTTATAGAATCCCAACAATTTTTTTTAATATTTGAAAATTCCATGTTAGCAAACCAATATTTGTTGAATCTGAAAGGAATAATGGGTTTAGTCCTTTTAGATAAAAGACTAATAAGTATGGGATGGTGATCCAAATTTAGTTTAGGCAAGGTAATGCTAATATGGTGTCCCAATTTTCCAGAACCAGGAGATTTGTGAAAGCCCTATCCAGCTTTCTAGAAACGACCCTCTTGTAGTGTCTTCTATACCAAGTTAATTTAGCACCTGTAAGGTTAATTTTAATAAGATTACAATCTTCTAGAGTAGTTCTAAATTCTCTTGAGGAAATATGAGAGTGGGAAGAACCAATTTTCTCACTAGGAGTGAGAATATAATTAAAATCACCAATCACAAACTAGGGGTCATTAATGTTGTCAGATAAATCTAAAAGATCATGCCAAAGTGTCCTTCAATCTTAATATCTATTTTTTTTAAAAACCAAAGTAAAAAAATATGTAATCCATCAAAATAAAAATCACAAGAAAACATTTTATCAGAGTATTTGAAAGCATTAACATTTTGTAAGGAGGCACGATTAAATATCCAAAGAGAGTCAATATCAAAAAAAAATGCAAACACCTAGAATGTTATACCCATAAGTACAAAGATGCAGAAATTTTAGAGAAAAGTTAATTTTGGGTTTAGAAATAGAAAATATTTTAGGTTTATGAGTCAAAAGAATTATTTTAAGAACATTAAGGGTGTGAGGGTTCCCAATGCCCTAAAAATTCCAAAATAAAGCATCCATCAAAACCTGTATTTAGAGGAAGAACCCCCCCCCCTTCTTTTTTTAACCGCCCATACCTTTCTTCATATTTGATCTACTAAGATTTTGAGAAGAGGTCAGACTCAACTTCTTGTCTTTTGTTCTCATAGGAGAACTAGAAAAGTTGTTAGCAACACTTGCATTTTTAGTAGATTTATTTATTTCAGGTGAGATAGTAATCATGGGGGTGTTAATGTGACCCTATTTTGAATACATGGGTGGAGTCATAAGTTGAGTGATAGTGGATAGCCCTAGGGAAAGTTTCATGCCTGCTAAAACTTTAGAATCAATGGGTAAATTAATTTCCTTTTTATACTAGGAATATTTCATGGGGGCTTACCAATAATAGTGCATGAATCCTATGCAAGGTGTGTGCATAGTGACTTAGGGGTCCCATTAAGTAAACTGAAATTGGTTTGAGTGATAAAACATGCATTTCTAATGTCCCGGGTTGCAGTTCCCACATCTTTAAGCCCAGCTTATACTTTGTGAGTCAGTTCCTTAGATTGATCCTTCACATGGAGTAGTGGGGTATCATTTGTGGCATGGCCATTGCCATTCTGTTCAGAATTAATTTGAGTTGCAAGAAGCTCCAGCTACTTCTTATGGGTGGAGTACTAAATGGAATCCAACACTATCACCAAAATCTAATTGGATTTATCCCGTTGAGACTGCCTAACTTCAATAGAGGAAAGGAAAGATGGACCTTCTGAAGAGTTATCAGCTTTAGGTTGGTTACAAGTATCCATAACCAACCTTTTAATATTTTCAAGGATTCCATGATCAATATTGTCATGTTCTTCTTCCTCTACCTATTCAGCTCAGGTGTTACCTGATCCTTCTCCCATAAATGATGATTTCTTAACCCAGACTTCGGGTTTCTTTCTGGGGGGGCTCAAGATTTTCAAGGGCAGTGATTTTACCCTTCTTGTTCCTTTTAATTTCATTCCATCCTTCATCACTTGGCAAGGTAACTTGGCTCTTCACATCTCTACATTTTAGCAAACAATGTCCCATAATTTTACAGAGTTTGCAATATGGTGTCATATGTTCAAATTCAACACGAACATCAGTTTTATAATCATTTGCATTGAAAACAATAACCTTTGAGGGTTTCGATGAAATATCCACTTCTACCATCACCCTAGCATAGAGACTGATCTGAGCATTAATTGTTTGCTGATATAGGTTGATAGGGGTACCTATACAGGATGCGATGTCATTCAAGATCTTGGGATGCGAGAAGAACCAGGTGAGATCATGAAGTCTAACCCAAATATGGGACATGGTGTTCCTAGAGGTATGCGGGTTGAAGGAAAAATCTCATTCAGATATTCGAATAACACTAGGCTTTAGCTAAAGTTTTCTTAATTTCCAGACACGATCGAGATCCTCTTGGGATCACAACAACATATGAAAGGAGCCCTTTCTTATGGGCACCTTCCAATTAGAAAAACCCCAGACATGAGAAATCTTGGTACTTAGATCAGATTTCGTCTAAGGTTTATTGCTTTTTATATATGAAATATGACCCATGATTGAAAACATATATAAAATCAACCATTGTTGAAGATCCTCAGGGTTGGATTCAACCACAAAATGGTCTTCACTGAGTTTCTGGCAGAGAGACTCTTTCATCATGGTAGATTTGCACATATCGATACCCTTGAGTGATTCAATAAACGAGATCCCTCTCAGTCTTTCCACCGAAAGGGTTTCTCCATTATGAACTTTGATAATATGATTATTGAAATATTTTTCCCACTTAGGATCAAAATCCGCCATGGAGAAATTCAGAGTAAGTGAATAAAGTAGTGTGAGGAAACCCTAGTTTTAGTAGAGGATCTATTAAGAGCTCCTGAGCCTTCCATCCTATCTCTAGAAACTTCATTTCATCTTCATACACAAATGTTTCATAGGGAGTAGTTATAAACCTTGCACATAAAAACTAAACCATTTATTTTTGTCAAAGATAAATCAACCTCCAAATTTTGAGGTGGTGTTGGAATAGTTCTACTAAACATTCAAGATATGAAAGAATTCATAGAACCATAATCAAAGAGTATGTTTTCTATTCTTGAATGAATAACTATCATACCCCTCACCACAAAATTGTTCGTATCCACCTCAGTTTTAGTGATATCATAAGTCCTTACTTGTTTCCTTAGAGTTTGTTATTGATTTCCTCCAACAACCCTTGGCTTTGGGTAATTATTTTCATAATGATCATGTTCCTTGCAGTTGTAACAGTGTACTACATGATGAGTGTTGATTTGAACCTTCCTTCCTTCTTCCACGTTAGTGTAATTTTTTATATCCCACCAGAAGTTATTAGCCAGATGTCCCAATCTTCCACATTTGAAGTAATTTCTGGTTCTCTATAGACAGTTCCTAGGATTCTTCTTCCCGCAATTATAACATGTAGGATGTTTGGTCTTCTTTACATCATGGTATTTATTTAATAAACCACCCATATTATACTCCATTGTTTAATTTTGTTTTCATTGGGACCATGATTCTATTGAGAGTCTCTTATCTCCATTTCAACCTTGAGTTCACAACGGAAAATCTCCACATAATTGTCGATGTCATGAATCACCAATGTATTTTGTAGGCTTAGATTTAGACTTCTAAATAAGTGATCCACCTTTCTTTCAGTGTTTAGGAAAAATCAAGTGGAATTTCCTACGATCCATCTAAAGTTTACTACATACACCTCGATAGACTCATATTCCTTCTACTTAAGTCTGAGGAACTCTCTTTCCATCTTGATATGGAGGGTTCAGGTAAAATATTTATTGAAAATCATTTTATTGAATTCATCCCAATCCATGAATCAATTTCCTCCTTAGACTTCAAAATTATGATCAGTGTCCACCACTAATCAGCATCCCCATCAAAATGATAGACTACCAGCATGACTTTCTCTTCTTTTAGTCACTAGAAAACATAGACTATCTTTTTAATGGAGCTAATCCATTGTTTTGTGAGGAGGGGATCATAAGATCCCCTAAACAAAGGATTCCTTTTTTAAATGAAGGATTTGAAATCAACTTTCTCTTTCCTTTTAGGGGGAGGTCATTCCACATGATTCAAGTTATTATTCATAACTTAATCTAGATAAGAAAGTACTATCATGAAGTTTTGAGAACACATTCTCATCATATTTGGCATATCATTAGGGTAATTTTCACATTCCCTATCACGGTTATTGTTAGCATGTGTTCTTCTATTTACCACCATTAGCTAAGAAAATAAAGTTAAATTAGGGGGCTTTAATACTTAGCTAATAATCATAAAATGAAAGTATGAATATAAAAGAATAAACCTGTAAAGGAAAACTATATCCTAACTTGTGATTCCCTAGGTTTAAATCTAGGTTATCCATGATCTGTTTCCTAAAATATATTCTTATGGGATCTTTCTTTCCCTTAATAAAGGTTTATAATGAGCTTATGAATTTAAAAAAGCATATCCCCCAGGAGTGTCAAACAAAGTGCACAGTAAGGACCTTTGAAATATACCAGGTTACCCCAAGTTAGACCCAGAACACATTGTCGGAGTTTTAAATCCTAGTTATATCTGTTTTAGAACCATTTCCACTTCTAGTATCTAGACAGGGATGTATTTTCTTGATAAACCACTTACTCTATACTAACCAAAATTTAGGGATGTTTTCTTATACTTAGTCTTATCTATAAGGTTCTTACTAAAGTGGTCTATTCTTATTCTCCAAAAATAACTAGACCATCCTATGATACCAACTATAGTGACCACATCCTTTTACACATATCATTACATGATTTTATGCATAAGTAATCATCAAATTACAATCGAAGGGTCATAAATTCTAGTTTCTTGGAATACTAGGTACATAATTAAACATCATAAAAGAAACTTTTATTAAATCTCCATATTGAACTCCTAAATTACATTTTTCTCATACATCTACATAGGATAACCTAGGGATAACATGAACAAAGTGACAATCTAAAAATCCTAGAAAGGGAATAAACATAAGAATAAAGCTTTTCACATGTATTAGAAGGCATAACATAATGATATAAAGAGGCATGGTACATGATTAAACATAAGGAATCATAACATTTAGAACATGGGATAATATAATCATAGAATCATAGTAATGTGGAGGTAACATAAAACATGAATTTAGCACAAGCCCAACTCAATGTACATAGAGGATCACAAGTCAAGTTTAACCACCAAGACTATTGCACATGGAGCATGAGTCAAGGCTAACCACCATGATCGTTGAACATAACGTCTCATGAGACTAAAATTTTCCCAATTCATTAGAGAGATATCTGTACACACCTATCTTAACTTGTTAATGAATATGTTTTCCACATAAAGAAACATACATAATCAATCATACATAAACATAAGTGTGCCCATGTAAATAAATGGGTATCGTAATCATGTCATAAAGCATAACAAATGGGTGTTTCAAACAAGTGTCCATGAAGTAAAGGAATTAAAAAATAAAAGGACATTAATATGGTAAAATAGGCACATATAATGGTAAGTTATGTCAAAATTAAGTGATAATATATAAGAAGAATATTGAAGAAATTTTGGAATTATAACATTTTTGTGCGGTTTTAAGGAAAATACTAAAGAGAATTTAAAATAGAAAAGGGAATGATATTTTATATAAAACCATAATTGAACCAAGAAGGTTTTCATAAAAATAATACTGATTTTACAAAAACAATGGTGAATTAAAATATATTATAGAGTGCACTTTAAATTGTGTAAGAATTCAGGAAGTTCCCTTAAAACAGGCTTACTTATCGGGAAGAATTGAGAAGGGAACCACTTTAAAATATGTATATCCCCAAAATAGAAGGATGAATGGATCTCGATACATGCTTTTGTAACATATAAATTGTATCTATAATATTTACATAAAAAGAAAATTCATTTGGGTAAAAATAAATATAGAGAAACCCGAAGGAATTATGGAGGTTTGGGTAGAATCCCTTAACATAAGTCCAAAGGTGTTCTTTACTTGATCTTAATATCCTGGATAATAAAATTAGATTCATTAATTAATTATTAAATAAAATATTATACATCTAATTTATTTATTATAACCTTATTAAGTTCATTCATGTATTTTTTATTGGTTAAGAGGTTTCATTTCACTGTTTGGGAGCATTTGTTTCCTTGGTTTTCATGATCAATTTACTTATACACATGTACGGATAATTTTGTAAGATGAGGAAGGTTTTCCATAATCTTATTATATTTTTTTATAAAATATCAATAATATTAAATTCTTATAAAATTCATTTTTTTATTTTGAGTGAGAGTGAATCATTATATAAAACTTTAATGATAACTGTTTGTCTTAATTAGCGGTTTTTTCATCACAATGAACTCATTTGGTTTTATAAAATAATACCATTTGTAAAAAATGATTCCAGAACATTAAATAAGACATATTACATACATATAAATCAATTTCAACCAAAAAATGGTTTCATGGCCATAATTGAATACAGTAATAGAAATGGAAAACCTTTCATCCTTGAATGTTATAAATTAACACATCTCGGATAGTGTTTTAATTTCTAGTTTAAAAGGTGGGTCAAGGAGAGACGATGAAGAATTATTTAATTACCATAAAAAAAATTACAGTAGGTGTATGGTAATGGAGTTTTCATACCTTTTGTATGATGAGAGGTGGGGATAGAAAAGAATACAAAGGAACTTGAAAAGAAATTGAAAGAAAACGGAAGAGGGTTTTACCTCTTGATTCCTTCCTCTTGAGAACCTCCTTAGGGGAGAGGTTTTGGTATTTTGATAAGACCAAGACCTCCTGGAATTTTTAGAGTGTGTTAGTGTGGTATTTGAGTAGAATTTGGACAAGTCACGGGTCTTGAGAGGTGTGAGGATAAGAGGTGGTAAGGGTGGTTTTTATAGTGGAGGGGAGGGGAGTTTTCTCAATATTTAATTCACTATTTTATCATTTTTCACAAGATAAGAAATAGTGATGATTATTGTGACCAAAAATAATAATAATTCCATGTGAGTTCTAACCAATGGCCATTTACATAATCCATGACTCAAGAATGATAGATAAATTCATTTATTTAGCATATTTCATAAATTATTAAATTTCACTATTCACCGAAAGTACAAATATTTCAGAAAAATCCAAAAAAATCACCTTAACCATTTTTTGTTATGGAGAATCCAAAAAATGAACTCCATTTTATGAAAATAATTTTCTATATATGAGAAAATTAATTTTTAATTAAAATCATAATTTACTTGAAAAATACAAATTTTAAAATTGTAACTAATTTTATAAAACATTGAAAAATAAACTAAGGAATCATAAAATTATCTTATAATCATAATACATAAAAATATTTTTTTATGAATATGTTTTATAAAAATATATTTTCATTATTAAATTTTAATTAAATATTTGTGAATTATAAAATATACCAATATTGTCATATTATCACTTATAAGTTGGATAAATTTTATTTATACTTTCATTGGTAAGATTACTATTCACTTGGTCATTTTACTATTCACAAGGGTCATATTAATATTCATAAGGGTAACATTAATATTCATAAGGGTAAGTTACTATTCAACAAAAATTAAGTTCATCTTATCGGACTCCAAACATCTTACTGATTGTAATCGTGTATATCTGCTTTTTAAAATTCAAATCAAAGAAGTGGAAAAATTATGATTAAAAGAAACATAGTATTTAGTAGTTCATTAAATAATGATGTGGAATTTTTGTTATTTTATGTGATTATACTATATGATAAAATTATAAGAAGGTAATTTCCATTGATTAAACTTTCGGTTGTTGCATATGGGCCCTCATGGATTTGAGGTTGGTAAAACCTAGGTTGAATTTTCTAAATAATTGAAATGCAGAAATGAAAAGAAAACATGAAATCATGAATATAGACTTTACCTAGACTCGGATTTTGAGTGGAAAAGAGGTAGTGTTACTATTTTTTGGTGGTTGTTTTTTGAAGTGGTTTGACATGTCCTACACTTTTGAGGTTCAATTTTGATATTGTTCCTTTCTGAGGCATGTGTTAGGAATTGTATACTCATTCCACCACAACAAAATCCATTGGTACACTAGGAAGGAGGTGACGACCACACTCCAGAGGTGGTGGGGAATGGGCTACCAGTTGATCCTCCTTTAGGTCCATCCATGGTACTATAGGTATTTTTGGACACAGGTGCTGAGGTACAATTCTGCGAGGGGTTATTTCACTATATTCATACTCTCTAGGGAGCACTACAGCCTACCGTGGATACAGATAAGCTGAAATGGGTGTTCCATTATAAACATCCTCCCACGTTTTGGGGGGATGGAGGTCCATATGATGCAGATCTATGGCTTGATACCATGTTATCTATCTTTCAGAATCTAGAGACCCCTACTGAGAGGAGGTTCAAGCTCGCTGCATATATGCTACATGGAGCAGAAAAGTGGTGGTGTGATGTTTTGAAACAGGATGATGGGATATGAGATATGGGTTGGGCTGATTTCGGAACCCATCTATTTGACTAATTTTACCCTAAGACTATGTGAGCATAGGGGGATAGTGGTTTCATGTGTCTCGATCAAGGATCAATGTCGGTTATGGAGTTCTTGGCATGCTTTATAAAGTTGAAACATTTTTCACCAATGTACCTTGTTGATGATCTGTCGAGGGAGAGACTCTTCAAGAAAGGATGCATACATACTATCAAATCTCTAGTCAACGTGTTAATATTGACTTCTGTTACTGATATTGTGAATCAGGTGATACTTATAGAGTGGAACCAGAGGGAAGTTGGGGGTGCAGAATAGGGGAGTGATGTTCCTTGGCCGAGTGGATCTAAGTAATCTGGAAGGAATTTCCATTTGGAGGCTTCTTGTGAGATGAGTTCTAGTCAGGTTTTGAGTTCTAGTAGCTCTATGTTTTTTCATCAGTGTAGTAGGTGAGGAGGACACATAAAGAACCAGTGTGACCACAACCTAGTCGACTGCCGAGTCTGCAGTAGGATGGGGCAAGTGCAGTGGTTTTGTAAGACCTTCCCTCCACCTGTGAGTGGTAGGGGGTCAGCTCCAACATCAGGTTCAGGAGTAGGTTCCTCGTCTTTGCATTTTGCAGAGAGCTAGAGAAATGCTGGACAGTCTGATTGAGGTAGTGGTGGTTATGAAAGAGGTAGTCAGAAACCAGTCACAATGAGACATCAGAGTGGGCCTACTCTGGGCAGTGAGGTTGCGTCATAGGGTCATGGTGCAGGCCAGTTCTTTTCTATACAGCCTACCCCTAAGGATTACAGCACCAAACTATCTATGGTGATAGGTACGATCTTAGTAGCCTCTACTATTGCATTTTCTCTTTTTTATACAGGTGAATCACATAGTTTTATATCTACACCTACGGTAAAATATTTGGGCTTGTTTTGTTGTCTATTGAGGGTGTTATGAAACTAGACACACCATTGGGAATCATAATGGGAGATGTACACCAGTGTAGGAAGTTCCCCCTTGAGGTTGGTGGGCTTCACTTCATCTGGGTCTCTATGTCCTCAAGATGATGGGGTTTAACGTGATTCTCATGATGGATTGGCTAGTAGCTTACCAAGTTTATAATGACTGCTATCACTGAATGGTGAATTTCACAACACTAGATAGTGCAGTGTATACTCGTGAGGGTGAATTGGATGTATAGGCTAGCCGAGCTAGACCAGAGCTTCTTGCACTAGGCGGGATGATATCCCAAATCTCTAGTTTATACCTAGATGATTAGGGAGTGAGTTAGGAAAACTTTTCTCCAGTCATTGATAAATTCAGGTACATCTTTATCAAAAAAAATCTAGTTCACCTCTTAAGTGAGAGGTGGAGTTCTCCATCGATCTAGTTCTAGGAGATACACTAGTATCCCTTCTTCCTTACAAGATGGCTATGACGGAGTTGTAGGATCTCAAGATGCATCTAGAGTATTTGGAGGTGGTAGGTTTTATTCAAACCAGTACTTATCCATGCGTTTTTCCAGTCCATTTTTCTAAAAAGGCGGACAGAACTATCAGGCTATTAGTGGATTATCTGAAACTGAATCATTTAACAGTTAAAAACTGATATCCAATGCCATGGAAAGATGAAATGTTTGATCATATTTGAGGAGCATGAGTGTTCTCAAATATTAAATTGAGTTTAGGATATCACCAGGTACGTGTTCAACCTACAGACATACCTCTTATATCCTTTCAGAGCAGGTATGGTCTATATGAGTATCTGGTTATGTTGTTCTATCTCATGAACACACCGGCGATTATCATGGATTTTATGAAATTAGTGTTCAATCCTTACCTGTATTCTTTCATGGTGGTTTTCATGGATGATATCTAGGTGTATTCTCAAAATAGACATGACCATTCCAACCATATTGATATCATTTTGAATACACTAAGAGAGCGTCAGTTATATGCTAAGCTTTCAAAGTGCCACTTTTGGATGGATCAGATTCACTTCCTAGCTCACATATTCTTAGAGATAAGAGTATCAGTCGACCTAGAGAAGGTGAGATCTGTATTTTCCTGGTAATATCCCAAGAATGTTTTTGACATATAGAATTTCTTAGGGATAAATGGTTACTACAGGAATTTCGTACAGGACTTCCCATGCTTGGTAGTGTTGTTTATGGGATTGACTAAGAATGGTTTGAAGTTTATTTGGTTAGATTATTGCGAGAAAACCTTTCAGGAGCCGAAAGGAAGGTTGACATCAACACCAGTCTTGATACATCTAAAGTGAGGAAAGAGTTACACTATGTATTGTAGCACATCAGGTATCAGGCTGGAATCAGTGCTGATGCAGGGGGTAGAGTTGTGGCATACAGGTCTTGGCAGCTGAGGCCACACGAGAGGAATTACCTGACACATGATCCGAATCTAGTTGCAGTTGTTCATGCGTTGCACTATTGGACACATTATTTTTTGGGGGAGCATTTTTTGGTTCACACGGACCACAAAAGCCTCGTGTAAATTTTCACTAAGCATGATCTGAATTTGAGGTAGTTGAAGTGGGATGAGTATATATAGTCCTTCGATTTCAATCTTGTCTATATGCCTAGTAAGGATAATGTTGTGGCCAATGCACTAAGTAGGAGGACTTAGATACAAGTAGTGTAGTAGACTATTAGTGAGTGGAAACTTATGGATTTGTTCTCTGAGATTCAATTGGAGGTGTAAGATAGTAAGGGAAAAACGTATCTTTCATTATTAGTAGTTACCTATACCCTACGAGATAGAATAAGGATGAGGAAACTATCAAATTTTGAGGTTCGAGTTCTATGGGAAAGTGTGGAAGGTGAGGATCCACCTCCTAGTTGAACAGTAAGTGAGGATGAGATCCTACATATCCATGGATGTGTCTTGGTTCCACTTCATATATGTGAGGAGTTGATGGAGGGGTTTCATTCTATAGCTTGGGTAGTGCATCCTGGGGTCACCAAGAAGTACTGTGACTTTCATCGTCAATATTGGTGGTCGAGTATGAAGTGTGAGGTACTTGATTTTGTTACGAGGTGTTCCACATGTCAGCAGGTGAAGGCAGAGCACCAGAAACTAATTGGGCTTTTACAATAGTTACCTATTCTAGATTGGAAATGGGATGATGTATCGATGGATTTCATGACTGTTTTACTAATATCGCCTTGAGGTAATGATGTTGTGTGGTTTTTTGTTGAACGGATCATAAAGATTTCTCATTTCTTGATGATCAAGGATATCTTTAGTGTTGATGAGATTGGAATGTTATATATCTGTGAGATAGTATGACTTCATGGGGTTTCATACACAATCATTTTGGATAAGTATGGCCTCTTTACCTCTAATTTTTCACATATTTTTTCGACAAAATTGGGTACACAGGTGCTTCTAAGTATCACATACCACCCTCAGACTAATGTCCAGTTAGAGCATATGATACAGGTGCTCGAGTACATGTTGTGAGCTTTCATTCTACATTTTGGGGGTTCTTGGGAGAGGCTTATTCCCCTAGTTTAGTTCACCTACAATAACAGTTATCATGTGATGATAAATATGTAACCTTATCTGTATTTATATGGTAGGCAATGCAAATCACCCTTGTGCTAGTTAGAGGCGGGTGGGGAATATTTATGAGGACCATATCTTGTATAGGAGACTTCTGAGCAGGTTTAGTTAATTTGGAAGTGGATTTATACAGAACGATATCATTAGAAATATTACGTCGATCACCAAAAATGACCTCTAGAGTTAAAGGTTAGGGATAATATCACTTTTTGTATTTCACTAAGGTTGGGATACAGATAGATCAGGAGATAGAGTAATCTTTCATCGTGATATTTTGGTTCGTTCAAGATTCAGAAGAGAGTTAGGTTGATTACCTATCGGTTGTAGTTACCTCAGAGGTACCAACCCATGAATGATGTCTTCCACGTATCTTAGTTGTTCCTTTATGATTCGGACCCATGTCACACTTTTCAGCCTGAGGAGGTTGAGATTCAGGTTGATGCATCCTTTGAGGAGTATCCTATTTATATCATTGAAAGGATAAAGAAGGTTCTATGAGGTGTGTCGATTCCTCAAGTTCGAGTGTTATAGATGCATGGTAGTTTATTGGGAAATACTTGGGAGTGGGAGGTCGACAAATGTGATAAGTGGTCAGAGTTTTTTTCATACAAATCTTGACCACTCTGGATAAAGAAATTCAGGGATGAATTTCTTTAAGGGAGAATATTGTAAGAACTAGGTTCTTATTTGAGGTATGGATCTACTTTTTCCATTATTTATTAGTTTAATTACTTTATAATGGCCTAATTTGCAAGCATGTTGGGGTAACGAAGGTCTATGGGGTGTCCAAGTATGATCTATAACCTGAAAACCAAGTTTTGGGTGAAAATAGGAGGTCTCACGGTTAGTACAAACCATGTGAGTTGGGCTGAATAGCCTTGCATCCATGTCGATAATTTTATAAAACTTGGCAGTGGTTCTCACACAGATAACACATGGATAGTTCAAATCGTATGGGGTAATAGTGCGATATGCCCCAAGGTTACAGAGAGTTGTGAACAGTTTTCAAATGGTTTGAGGAACCGTGAAGGTAAACAGTGTGCCCCAATTTTTTGGGATAAATGATCATTTTTTCCCCTAATTTGTTTAAAACCTAAAAATATTCCTCCCTTGAATCGTTGCATAGAAGGGAGGTCTCATTGGATATTTTTTTAAGATATATCCTATGATTTGAGCCTAGTCTTCTGACCAACCTCCATTTCAAGCGCGGTTTTTCTCAATAGATCCACATCGATAAGGCCTACATTCTTTTTTATCCATTCTAGATTCTTCATAACAACATTTACAATATTTGATTTTAGGCTCATATTCCCTAATTTCTCATTCTTCGTCCTTTTTTTAGATTTCTCCTAAACTAAGGAAAATTAGGACTTGATACTGGGTAATCACTCTACTACCGAGCTAAGGAAGGTGTTATATACTTTTCTTGTGGATTTTTGTTCCTTATAGAGATATTAGCCTTTTCGTTACCCGCTATACTTTTCAGCATGACCCCAGTATTGAACTAGTTAGTTTTTTGGGTAAAATAGAACCTGTTAGGATTTCCTTTAGGTTCCTTTGAGATGAGTTGTTTGTTTTTCCCCCAATAAGTTCACCCATGGGGTGTGCCTTATAATTTTATCTAGATTACGCCTAGTTAGGCCACCCAAGGGGTGTTATTATATGCATGTGTAGTTCTATGAGACATGTTTATAAGATAAGTGGAGTTAAATTGCTTACCTAAGAGATGTTATGCCTCCTTTCCTTATGTTATCATATTATACCATGCTTAACTTGATTGTATGACTTGAATGGAATTTGTTAAATGAGTGGGTATACTCATTGGCTATTTTAAGATTGTTTAATTAAATTTTTTGTTAAATGGGTGGGCAGACCCATTTCTTTTAGTTAAATATAAGTGTAATACATGATTGGGTATACTCATGAGATGTAATGTCTAATATGAGTGGGTAGACTCACATTTTGGAAAATTTTAAATTGTATGAAAATGGATGACTATTTGTATAGATTCCATGTATGGATCTCCATGGATCTTGGACACAGTAGTGGAAACCTTGGGATGATTATGCCCCTTGGGTATTGATTTAGTGGGATGTTTTAGGATTTTCTACCCTATAGATCTCGCTTGCTTGGAATTGCATAATACATGTCGATATACATGCTCCTAGGACTACAACCAGTGCCTAGACTAAGTTTCCACTAGGACACCCATGGGATTCAATGAGGATGCCTTGGTCTTATATGCCTTGGATCTATCCCTTCAAGGTCAACAATTCTTATATGGATTCAATTATAAAGGACACCATGGATCCAACCCTTCGTAGTCTACACTTCTTTATACAGTGTGGATGTGGGTTTATGATACAGTTCTTTTTACGGAAAGGTTGGTGGGTTCTTCATATGTATAGATATACAGAGAGGTCATGTCACTTGTTTACATTGATTAAAGCTACATTATTAGGAGAAAATGTTTATTACAAGAAGCCTTGAGAGGTTGTTTGGTTTTACTTGGTGTAGTAGACATGTGCCATGGACATTCACTTTTATGTTACTTCTTTCCTAACACTTGTTAGCATATTTCATATTTTTGTTTAGAACCGTATAGATATTTGGGTGGTAACTTACTAGTATTTTTGTCGTATGCCCTATTTGGGCCTCCTTAGGGGCCCAAATGAATTATATGGTTACAGGTGTTGATAAGGGAAAGTTCCCTAACATAAGTTTTTGATTATTGTATTGGAGTAGAGAAGCATGGGACCAAGTAAAGGCTTGTATTATATTGTATATTTGGTATTTTTGTTCTTTTTGAGACATGTATTATATTTTATTTCCATGTAGTATTGGGTTTATTTCTAGATACGTGTACCATCTCCATCATTGTATATGTGAAATTTCTAGATTATAGATGTATTTCTGTCTTGCCTTGCCTTTTAGTTGATGGATTATTTATTCACTTCCTCTATTGTATGTATTTGACTTCCATTGTGATATACTCTAGTAATGAGGGCATAGTCTCCCCAATGACTAACCAAGGCTCTCTCTACTAATCAGAAGCCTCTTGCATTTGGGGAGATGCGCTTGAGGCCTAATGACCCACCGGGTTCGGGGAATTATTGAGTGGAATCTGAGTTTGGGATGTTACAAGAAATTTATCATAAGATTATATTTGGAAGATTCTATTTATAATATCATATAGTTCTATAGGAAATATAATATGCTGCATAAAGTGAAATAATATTCCATATTCATATCCCATTTGGTTTCCATCAGTTTATAGACTATTATGAATATATTAAACTTGGATTTCATATAAATTGAATGAATTCAATGGATTTTCCAATGGGGCATAATCTAGGGGTTAAATTTGACAATACCAAATATTTTTCATATGGATGATGAATTCTTTATTGATTTAGGATAATTGAGGATGGATATATAAGGTAATGAGTTCACATGTTGGTGGTGGTATTGATCATCAATTTCATGAATATATTTATGAAACTATATTCTTCTTATAGCATAGTTCATCACATATAATGAACATGCTAGAACACTAATCAATATATGGGGATCCTAGTGAAATTATTTTGGATCCAAATGATGGTTTAATCCCCCTGAAGGCAAGAATTTGATTATTTTTCTCTCTTGTGATCATCATAAAACAATTATAAGAAGATATAGGACACTAAAACTACTATATAAGTATTCAAATCTATATAAATACTATGAACATTGATTCTTAATAATATATCGAGCAACATATTGGTTATTTTTTACTTCTAGTAATCATAATATGATTCCCCAAAACTAATTATTTATTAAAATCATTATATATTCATGTAATTCCTTCTACATATCTAGGTGATTGTATAATAAAACCCTCCAACTAAACTCATTTAGTGAATAACATCTATGAAGAAATCCTGTTTGAATAATGGTGAGACTTAGGAAACATATTTGTAATGTTTAACACTTTGAACATGGTATCCAAAATTCTTTACTACACAACTTCCAATGTTATGACTTTTACCACTTCTGTTTTTTACTAAAAACTCTTTATAAGTCCATTATTATTCTTGGAATCCTTTTCATCAAGAAATCCTGGAAATATTATGGTAACTATTTTATCTATTTACACCAATGTTTTACTAACATATCCTAATACTTTTAGGATATTAAGTGACATTCAATTTTTATTTTGACACATGTTAACTTTTATGCATTAATGTTGAACTTATTAAAGTCCAAACATACTCTCACTCTTTTATCATTCTAATATTAACCTCTTTGTGTTATGTAAATAAGTCTTATTTACTTTAATGGGATATTTAACAAACAAACTGTTGTAACTATATTATATTTGGTATTCTATGTGTTTGTAAAATTATAATAAAAATAATATTATTCCTTAAAATATGCCACTAAAAGGTGGAGGGATCATATCCCTCATATTTTATTAAACATCTTGGTAAAATATTTTATCCTAAATAAAACCTTTTAATAGTTCTTTCATTTTTAAACATGTTATAGAATTTGGTGAATCACCATGTATATTATATTTACCACACTTATCATGAAAATATAAATCATTTATATAGATCTATTTCTACATAATAATATTCCTTTACATTAAAATCCATGATTCAGCAACCCTTTGCTTCATTATTTTTAGACAGACTACAAGTTTAATCAATTATTTCCCTAATTTTTAATTCATTTATATTCACCACATTGTTAAAATATATGTTTGGTATCATATACCAAAAAAATGAATAATCGATTTATATAACACCAATACCTAAAATAGAAATTTCATGAAGTTTCCTAAACATCTTAGGTATTTGAGATTAACCCATCCAATGAATCATTTCTTTCCCTTCTTGATAAATCTAGGTTATAATGACCTTTGATAGCTATTTGAAGAAACATTATTGGACTCTCCAAATAAATTTTCTTCTTCTAATTTAAACTTTTACCCACTTTTACTATTGATACAACCATAGAATATATACATTACAAGAATGGTTTATCTATACTCCAAACTTTGATAATATAGGTATACATCTCCTAAATTCATTCACATTATCACAACATTTAAAATGATTAAACAAAAATGAATTTCTTAAATAGAATAATACTTATAGGAAACCTTAGTCTCAATAAGTCATTATCACACTTAATCATACTGAGTATATGATCAGAGACGAATTTTATGATTTCGAAACCTTTATTAAATAATTGTATACTTATTATAAGAATCTAGAATCAAGTTTTGAACAACTTAATTAATAGGTTACTCAGGAAGGGTATGCTCTAACACATAAAAATTTACCTTTTTTCTGAGAACAATTTATATGTTACCAGTCTAAGAAGCTTCTTTCGTTAAGCTTCTCCTTTAAAAAGACTGATCTCAAAGTTATGTTAGATGATGGTGATTTTTTTATCCTCAACCTAAGATTTTATCAAATGAGTGTCATTTTTTACATACATTTAATGAGAATTTTTACTAAATGTGATCCCACTAAATTGATGCCCCCTTTTAAATTAAAAAAACATATTAGCAGGACAAGATCTGTATTTTAATAAGATAATGACCCCAATTTATCATAAAACTCACCACTTAGCTATTTAGGTAGGGTATCATCCCAATCATATCGTATATGAATCTTGGATGGTTGAGTGAGAAACACTTTTTTCAATCCATTATATGGATAAACTCAATATTATTCCTATGGAATCCTAACTCTTAGGGTTTCCTAGATAAGTTTATCCCAAAGAAAATTCAAAAAACAAGCAATATAACTCTCATGTTCACTCCATTATTTTATTTCTTTACACAAGATAATCCAGTGTAAACCCACTCTGGCATAAAACTACATGATTGGATAACCAAGTTATTGGAAATTGTATTCTTTAGAAGGAATATGGAACTTAGTATTTTAAAGGGTATTTAATCTCACTATCTTATCTCATGTTATTACCTTTATGAATGCATGATTCTAATTATTTAGTTTAGTATCTTATTCCTTACACAAAATCAATATGTTCAAACTACATTGATTTGTAACCCTTTACACAACTCATAGCTTGTGTTACTCACCCAAAATAAAATTTGGCTATTTTTATACACATATAAAATATTCCAATGAATATGGTACATTAAACCCTTTAATGTTATGTATAAATCATAATTAAGTTCTTTATTCAATCTCATAACTTAGTACAATCTAAAGTCAAGGTATAATGATAATAAATATTTTATCATATATAGCATGTAACTCCTTATATCCATGTATGGCATTTTTTAGAAGCAGTATAATAATTTAAACCAAAGAATAAATCCATTAATAATATACACAATTTATATACTTGAATAATAAATAAAATATAAATTAAATTAATGGACAATTCAAATATTTAACATGAGATAAATAATTCATGAAAAAAATCATAAATAAATAAATTATTAACACTTTATAATTTTTAGTCGTGTATTATGGAAATCACATAATTAAATAAATATAAAAACTTTATATCTTTCAATAATATGAACTCTTTCATATTTTTCATTATATTTAATTTACTATAATGTATGATATTAAGTGAAATATAAACATTTTGTATATAAACTATATTATGTAAACAATTTCATATAATCTAGACATAACATATTTTAATATTATTTAAACCTTGATCATTTCAAAAATAAATTTTTATATGGTTTAAATAACTTCCCAAGTAAGGTCTCTAATATGAATAACTTAAATTAATTCATTATGAACAATTCATTATTTAATTCAAACTCCATTATATTTTTTCCTTATTTTTGTAATTTATAAAAACTTTTATAAACTACACTTATAATTTATATATAAAAAAATATTTCTAAATTATAGGACTTTCCATATAATTAGAAATATATATATATATATTTAATATTACGAATTAAAATTATAGATATTTACATAATAAATATTTCATAAACATTTAATTAATTAATTATAAACATTTTATAATTAATTAATTTATAAAAACCCTAATAAATAAATAAGTATCCCATTATAGATTTTTCCATTTTTTATAAACATTTTATAAATTATAAAATTTATTTCATAACTGAATTTTAGGGGAAATTTTTTTATATTGATCTACATTAAATGACTTTATATAATGTTATAAATCATAAAATATAATTAATAAACATGGATTATGTGAGATCAAATAGGCATAGGTGGATTTCATAGGATTAACTAAACATAGGTAAGCTACCTCAACTTATAAAAATCCATTACATGGGATCAAATCATTATTCTAATCGCCTGTGTAGTATTAACACCATGCCTCAGCAATCATGGGAAATACATATGGTCTTGTATAAAATAAACACAGAACATAGTGGGTTGTTTAATATTAACTATTCAAATAAGACCTGTGCAGAAAAATTCGACGCACAATCCTTATGTAAGATTAAACTCACGAAACATGGATATCAAGGCATTTGATATACCCCATGTAATAATAATAAGCTACACGGGGACCAACATAAAGTGAGTGATCAATGCATGAGAACCATAGATTATGATAAGTTGATTTGTATTATTAACTTTAGTGTGTGGTCCTTCCATAACATTATCACTTAGTCACTCTTATACACATTAAGTGATTCGTCCACATAATAATTATTAACTACCTATCATAATGCAGTGATTACAATTTCTATAGCTTCCAATGGTATTTAACTACACAAACTGAATCACTTTGGATAATAAGGTGCTTTGTTTTTATGCATTATGAAAAATTCAGGTTATTTATTCATTTTAAACACATTTTTGAGAATCAAATTTCATGGAACTACTTTGATGCCACTATTAGGTTTATAATGATTGATTAATGATTAATCAATGCAGCATAAAAAATAGAAACCCAAAAACCAAAAACACAGTGCATTGAAACAGAAACTAAGTGTGTAATAAATGAATAATACTACATTATATAAACTGATGATATGCCTCATCTATCTTTATTCATATGTTCCTAATGTAAATCACAAAGAGGTATCCAAATGGAATCCCTCCTCTATAGTGTATCCCTGGATTGGAAAAGTCATCCATCCTGTGGGAGATACTCTCTTGTCTCCCATGATATTCTAGTATATCACTAGGAAAAAGGAGGAGGAACAAGAGAACATGGTTTAGGGAGGAGAATCAAAATGATGCATTTTCATAAGAAAGTAAATCATTCCAATAACCCATAAAAAAAATATTTTTCATCTTTATATAGACCCCAAGATGTTCCTGATAAAACCAATCATTTACTCATGTGTTACATAACACATGAAAAAATTACATATAGTTACAATAGTTAGTAACTCATCTACCATGAACGTAACTCTTAAGTGCATTTATTCTCTAAGTGTTAATTATAGATTTCATCAAAAAATGATCTAAATATTAATTGATTAATATTTTACCGGTAATAGAATAATATGAATATATCAATTTTTTATGATATGCCTTAAAATCATACATGCCATACTACCTGACATACACATATTGTACAATATGATATAAGGTCTTGGAGGAATATCTCATTTAGATACAACCTTTACGGAGTACACGGTACCTATTGAGAATCGGTAGAAGAAGGTCCTCCATGGGTGAGTGTTTCTGTTGGTTTTTATATTGTGACAACAAGGAAATATTGAGGTGAGATTTTAGGGGTGTAAAATTATTATTTGATCTCAGTGCCCTCAGCTCTTTGCATGAGTTTTTCTTTTCAAGGAAAAAATCCTTGATGGTGGGGAGGTTGTAGTGAACAAGTTTTTGTAATAATACCTTTAAAATTTTTTAATAATTGGAGGTGGTTGTGAAGTTAGTTTGTTTAATTTTATCACTGTAGTCTTTTAAAAATAAATAATATATTTAATATATTATTTTTAGTTGTACATGATCAAACCTTCTATAACACTAAAATTAATTACACAATCAAAATTTCAACACACTGATTGGGTCTAGAACCATGATTTTTTCCTAGGAGATGTATAATTTTTATGAAAAGTCTAAAAACCCTAGGATTGATAATTTATAGGATTTAAATAAAAAAAGTATTATTGTTATTTTTTGTGTGCAATGATGTGGTGAAGACATGTCATGATGGCATGGTGGCTGCATGCTATGGTGGTTTACAACATGGAATGGATATTTCTATAAATCTATATTATTACCATGTAAAATGCTTTATGGGAGAATTTTTATTCAGGTTTTAGTAAGGGGAATTATTGTAACTTTATGGGAAGAAATTAATGGAAGGTAAATACATTTATTTCCTCTAATATCAATACTCCCCCTCCCATTTTTCATTAGTGAAACATCCTAGGGGAATCGGTGTTCCTACCTCTCCCTCTCTCCCTACACAATAGAGGACGTGTTCTTTGAGCTCTATATTCTCTTAGTGTTCATTGAATATAAGGTGACATTGAAAACTGAGGTCCATGACATGATCATAAAGCTTTGGGAAATCACCAATGAGGTGAGATTTTTTTATGTGTTCATATCTCACTCTCTCTCTCTCTTCCATTCAAAACACTCTTCTATTAAAAATAGATTCACCATATATGAACATGTATATGTGTGAGAAAAATAAGAATCAAAAATAAAAAATATTAAAAATAGATTCACCATAAATGAAAACTTTTTTTCAAACATTTTTTGTTTCACAACTCTAGATATATGATAATTTTTTTAGCATATAAATAATGAGGATTCAAAGGAAATTAGATTAAATAGTTCAATTGGCTTATATTATTAATGCATTAAGAAGATAATATTATGCCTCATTTATGTTTCCTTCTCCAATCATACTAGCTTAATTATTAAATTATTTATTTATTAACCTGGGATGAATCTGGTGACGATGCCTTTATATTCTCCCAAAATTTTGAATCATGTATTATTTTTTGTACCCTAATAATATTTTTTCATGGTACTGAATTTAAATATTAATATTTATCATGAGTTAAATTAATTCTTTTGTGAATTATTTATCATTGAAATAAATCATTAATCAAATGTTATTTTTAATTAAGGTATTTTCCACCATGAGCAATTGTTTTTTTATTATCTTATACGCATGTTCATAAATAAACCCTAACGTGAGCCCATACATAGGTTTTCAAGTATTGATCTGAACAGTACCATCTTGAAAACATGTATCTTATCCTTTATGCTTGAGTTTGATTTTGTTTTCACAATTCTATAATGGAGGAAAATCAAAGTATTATGGAAGTGGTAACATGATAAGTTTTAGGAATGGTTCAAAGAATGGTGGTTGGTGATGGACTAGATGATGAAAGATGGCAAAACATTGTCCCAAAGAGGTGTGATAGAGGCCCCATGGGAGTTAAAGTTGAGTGACATCGGTGATAGGTCTAGTGGTAGAGGAAGACAAAATGATGCATTTATTAAAGGTTCGTGAACTACAAGTTTTAATTTCCTAATTACACACTGTATAAACCTATGGGACACACATCATATATTCCATGTGTTATGGTACTAGGGTTTTAATCTTTTTATATATTTCACATGTTGAGTGACTTAGGGTTACATTAAGTATATCTCAAAATTATGTACTTTGGTGTGTAATTGCATACATGATGAGACAATGAGCTGAATCCACATGAATTTTACATCATTGTACATGATTTTTATATTGGGTTAGTTGGCTTGGCATGTACAAGTTGTACGTTCCATGATTATGCATTGGTTTTCCATCAAGTATTCTATGATGATGTCATGTATATCTTGGTACTACACATTATTTAATTTCCAGATATGTCGTTTACATTTCAAAGATATATTGTATAGCTATCAGGGGTACTCATCGTGTACCAAAAGTAAACATCAACCAACCAGAGGATACATACATGTCATGCAACCCACTACACACATTGTGTACTTTTTCTTCACACATATTGAGAAACATTAGTACATTAATAGCCTTTCTTGAGAGCCATACACACCATGTAATCTACTAAAAATGTAATTATATTTATATTATTCTTTTTTAATTCTTCATTAAAGCAAATTTTGAAAAAAATAGTAGTCTATTTTGTTTATATTTTCATGTAGAGTATCATCAAATAATCCTATCAAAAATTTAAGGTAATTCACATTAGAGTTCAGACAGTTCAATGATCTTAACTCTACTGAGTGCATGATAGATTGTGGGTGAGACATTTGGAGAAAACACAGAGTTATCTACTCCCCCGTGTGTTAGGGTGTGGCCCTCCATATATGGGGTTCAAGTACTCCCCTAGTGACATACACATAATAGTACAGGGTTGACCATATAACAGATGGAGTTCAGGTACTCCCCTATATGTTCGGGAAGGGTCCTCCCTCAGTGGAGTTAGTACTCCATCATATATTGTGGTATGATCCTCTACCAAGGGAGTCAGTACTCCCCTATACATCAGGGCATGGTCATATATAAGGATCAGGTACTCCCTTAATTAATATCAATCCTCTTTTATGAGGTTTATTCCCACCATTATTGATACTAAGAGGTTCCTTTAATGTTTTTAAAGCTTTTATGATTGGTTTTTGATGTTTTAGGTTAATCGAGTACCTTAGTTGGTGGAGCTTTGTGAGTTGAAATGGATATAATAACAACAAATTTGACTTTGGTTATCTAATTTCCCAAATAATATATCATTACTTTGTGTATATATGAATCCCTTTTACACTTTCCTTATATATTTTTAGGGCATCCTACTATCTATTTTTACACTCACCCCTACATGAGCATCATGATTGCACATGTTTTGTCTATGTAGATGAAACATAGTACAAGTTTGAACTCAGTGGTCAAGGAATTGGATGATCTAGTGGAGTTTATGCATATTGAAGCTTAGTGGTGCTTGTTTTTAGTAGTGATCATACATTTTGATTTGATTTGGATTTTGTTTGTACCCTTGTTCAAGGATGATCTTTGTTGTGGGATTTTGGGCTTGTTCTATTGACTTGTTTGTGACTTTTGGTTTTCAATTCATGATTGGGATATTTACATTCATGTTGTAATCTATTGGGTTCTTCTATATATGTTTTTTCACTATTACATATTTTTTCATAAAGATAAATGAATATTTACGTGTTTATAGATAAATGTCTCCCATATGTATAATATGCCTTCTTGGTGTTTATCTCCAACCCCTAGGTTTTAAGAGGTGGTTTTGGGGTGGAAAACTCCTCCTACTATCAACCCAGATGGGGTCCTGGTGGGTCAATTCATGTCGATCACCCTATATGCTTGATTCATCTTTCTTTGATTTCACCAAAATGAACTTTTCTATAAACTACCATGACCATGGAATTTTTTCAAACACTTTCATTTCAATAAAATGGCCATAGATATATTATTCCATTAACATGAAAGGGAAAAATATTTTCTTTTACATTAAATTAATTTTATATCACATATGACATACCTAATGAATACTATCAAATTGTGAGAAAATGGATTTATAGTTTTCATCTATGAATCTAAGTATGTTATCCTTGACAAACATTCAGAACGAAGTCAATTAAATGGAATGACACGCACTCTCAAAAGACAGGAATATCTAATGATAGAGGAAACATGTCAGATTATTATTGGATGGTCTTCCCTCATGACCTCTCTTATTAGAGATCACCATGTGTGAATTTTATGAAAAGAAATCTCAATGCTTATGATCCCCCGACACCTGATAGTAAAAAATCATTTTTATCTCATCAGATTTATGTTTCTAGATAATATGACATTATTTATGAATATTCTAATGAGATCTCTAGGTTGTCTTTATATTGGAGAACTATTATAACCATTTATCATGGAAAATACTCTAAATACATTACCACATTAATGTTTTGTAGAATAATAATCACTATATGAATAGGAAAAATATTTTATGGTAATAGAAATTACAACATCAATTGGTTCTAGGGAACCAGCTCTAACGTACTCTATTTTCACTAGAGACAACTCTTAATAATTTTCAACCTGGTAGCGCTCACATGAAATTCATGCTTCTATTGTGATAAATCTTTAGTAAACGGGTCTATAATAATTTATTTCATGGAAACTCTATCAACTATGACTTCACCTATTTGAGTAAAATCCCTCAATATATGATACTTTTTCATTATATGATTTATCCATTGATGTGACCTAGGTTCTTTAGCTAGAAAATTTGTTGTATTATTATCATAATATTTTGTGATAGGTTTGAAGTTCTTAGTAAAACACTCAACTCCTAGAAAAAAGATTATGCATACTTCTTCCATAGCTACATCAAAAGTCACAATATACTTGTATTTGGATTTAAAATTTGTGACCACCGATTATTTTTAACTCCTCCAACTCATCACACCTTCATTGAGGCAGAACACATATCTTTATTTCAATTTTATATCATTTGATTGTGTTTGGAAACTGAAATATGTATATCCCCTAGTAATAAGTTCCTCATCTCTTATAAATACTAAGAACATATCCTTCATATGTATCATATACATAAGTATTTTTTTCAACCACAATCCAATTAATCTCTCCTTGATCTTCTTGATATCTTCATACCAAAATCGAATCATATGCAATATAAATTCTAGTACAAAGAATGATATAAATAATAAATCGAATCTCTAAAGCATACAGAATTCTACTCATTCTTTACATCTCTTCTAGTTTCTATGTACACATATTATAAGAGAGATATATTCCATGTGACATCGGTAAAAATACCCTCTTATATTATTCTATTTTTTATATTTTAAATAACTTATCTATATATGTACTTTAATATAGTCCAAGATTCCTCTTCAATATATCTCTATAGATCTTAATCCCTAGGATATAGCATACTTCACCTAAGACTTTCATGAAGATGCATTTATTTAACTAGTTTTTAACTGATTAAAAGACCAATTTATAATTTCCCATTAACAATATATTGTCAAAATATATCATTAATAAAATATGGTCACTTCCACTAACTTTCATAAAATCACACAACTCACTTTAATTCCTTATTAAACCTAGTCAGCTTATGGATTCCTCAAAATGAATATTCCATGATCTTGATGATTACCATAATATATAAATGGATCTATGAAATTTACATACTTCATCAACATCCTTTGGGGTTACAAATCCTTATGATTGTTTCATATATAAATCTTCCAAAAGTTTCTCATTTAGGAAAGCGGTCTTTTCATTTATCTTCCCAATTTAATAATCATGGAATACTATAATCTCGTGAAGAATTATAATGGATTTTTGCATTGCAACTCGTGGAAAGGTCTCATCATAATCAATACCTTAACATTTATTATAACCATTAGTAAGAAATTGAGAATTATAGGTACTAATTTATGTCTAGTTTCTTATTGAATTCCCATTTACACCCAATATGTTTTACATTATCTAGAGGATCTATAAAAATAAAAACTTGATTTTAGCGCATGGAATACATTTTATAATTCATATCTTCTTTCTACTTATAAACTTCTAGACTATTTACTTCTTCTTTGTAGGACATGTATTCCTAATGACCAATGCATCACCTTTTATAATAATAATAAAACTATATCTCTTTGGTTTTATAACTTCCTTAATTGAACTGTATAATATTTGTGTATCTAGAAGAACTTATTCTACTAAATCATATAGAAGCTATTCATATTCTAAACCATGTGAATTTTATGTGTGGACTTTATCAAAGTTTATCTTTCTCCCGCTATATTCTTTAAATATGTGTTATATTTATAGAAATAGGACATTTCTTTCCATTATTACTTTTTTATCTGAGGGATCATATAGATAACATCCCCTTATCCCTTTAAGATATTCTATAAAGATACACTTTATACATCATGATGCAATTTTTTTCTAGGATTATCCTTAACAAACCTTTCAAATACCTATACACAAATATATAACAAAAAATGTCTCTTTCTATACCATAACTCATATGGTATTACATTTGATACTTTACTCAGGACCAAGTTTAGTGTATATGCTACTTATTGTAATGAATATCCCCAAAATGATAATAGAATATTTTCATAAATCATTATTGATCTCAACATATCTAATAAGGTGTGATTAAACCTTTCAATATCACTATTCCATTTAGGTGTATAAGGTGGATTAATTTTAGATAATATCCTAAATTATTTTATATGATAAATTAATTATTGGTTTAGATATCCCCCACATTTATCTAAGAAAATTTTCTTTATCCTATTAACAAGATGATTCTCTGATTCATTTTTTATTCCTCAAATTTATCAATGGAATCAAACTTATAACTCCTCAATTATATATATTCATATACACTAAAATCATTAATATAAGTAATAAATTTTGATAATCCACCTCAATATTCCACAGAAAATGGTCCACACACATCTTTATATACTAATTCTTGAAGATTTATGGATATTTCATATTTTTTATTGAAATATAATTTATGAATATTTCCTTGTAAACAATAAATACTTATACCTAAGGGTTTTAACTCAAAAGATTTAAAATATAATTTATGATATAATTTGACCAAATGCTTTTGTTTTACAAGACCAATTGAAAAAATATATAATTATGTGTAATATGATTCATGTTAATTTGATTCGTTATTGATTTCCAATACTTGATTGTCAAATTTTAGTAAGTAAATACCATTATTCATATGTTTCATGCAATAACATATGATATATTTATAAAATAACCAACTTTTATTTTTAAATCTAAAATAAAATATATTTATTTCTAAACATTACACTAAAATAATTTTTTTGATTACGTTAAGAACATAATAACATTAATTTAAAACGTAGATTAATATTTACAACAATATGAGATAGTAGTCTCCTAAATATAGTGTAGCTATTATTTCACCATTGTTAACTCAAAGATCTATGTCACCTTTTATAATCTTCAATAATCTACTTGGTTCCTATCTTTGGATACAAATGTGTGATCACAAGTTGTATCTAGTACCCAATTTGTATAAATGGAAAGATTACAGTCAATAATGAATGTACCTAAAGAATACTATTAGTTATTCATAAAGGTATGATTATTTTTCTAGTGAACCTTATTACCACATGAAAAACAAATGGTTACCAACCCATTAGATTCCCTCTAGATCTTGTGTTTCTTTAAATCATGATACAAAGTTGCCTTTGGCTTAAATCCTACCTTAGGATTTTATATATACAAATATTTGTTTATATCAAATTTTAAACTTTCTAAACTCTTAATGTACCCAATTATTTTGATAATATAATGTATAATAGGGATAGCATGTGCTAAATTTAATGTGAAAATAGATTTGGAGATTTTATAACATTCTTGTCTAACACTCTCTTGGTATAATTACTTGAGATGAGAAAACATGGAAAACACATCCTTGTATTCATGGTATTCTTACATCTCACTAGACATAGATAAAATCATGATACATTATATGTCCAATGAATCATCCACATGTTTCTAGCATACATATTTCTCATCCACACTTACTTTCTAAGTAATTTCAATGGTAAATAAGGATTCTAGTACATATTACTTCCTCTCTTATTGTTTTATAATGATTAAACACTTACACCACTCATAGAAGATTTAACCAGTAAGAATATTTTCCTTATCTAATATTTATCTCAATAATAGTTATTTTTTTGTATTTATTATTGTTTTCTACAATAAATAAAATATCATCTTACTAGTTTATATTTATTATAGATGGTGACATATTTAATAAATTATTTAATTATATATCCAACTATTTTATAAAATCCCAATAACTCTTGACTTTATATTATTAATAACCAATTTTTAGTGTATACTTGGGTAAAGGATATATATTTCCATTATCACAAACTATAAGGAGGCCTTTTCAAATTATTAGAAGGTATTTTGGTAAGATTTATTCTAAACAACTATATTGACTCATAGTTCATTGATCTATTTAGTAGACTCCCCAATATTGGAATCCTATACTTGGATTTCCACAAAACATGGCTCCAAATTACACCAATCATGCTTTAAAAACTTCTCTTGATTCTAATTTGGTCAATTCAACCAAAAATATTTATTAGAACTCTTGAATAATTGAAAGTACCCTAAGGAGGGAAAAACCGGTACTTTTAACAATGATTGTATTCTATCTTAAGTGATGGAATAAATTTATTTTCTTAATATTTAATATTTAGGGGGTTTTATATTACTTTTAAATATCCATATTTTATTGTTTATATGGTTGATAAAAAAATATGTCAAATATACATAAATAATTAATAATATCCGATAAAATAATTTAAGATTTCTTTAAAATGTTTTAATTGTATAAGATATCATATTTTATCCTTTTTATTATTGTTAATTTATTAATGTGAGAAATTACATAGAAAAATAATTGTGCATAACAAAATAAATCTTATGTACATTATTATATTTTTTAAAAACATTCTTGTTAATTTGTTTAAAATATGGGATCATGTTTAATAAAAATGAATAAATCAACAATCCATCACAAAAATAAATAAATAATCATTCATAGATAAAATAAATTAAACACATGAAATAATCATGATATTTTTCTACTAGTTGGTTTATTGAGTGGTGATAAAACAACCCAGACCCTAGGGGAAAACCCCTTGATCCCAAACTTATCTTGATTTGAAAAATCAATCATTCTCTTCTGTATCTCCTTGTTTGGATCCATCTTTACTTGGGTCTTAAACTATATTCAATTAATGATATATTAATTTTTTAAAAATTTATAAATACATGAAATTAAGGGGTGATAAAGGTTTAGGGTTGTATTAATTAAACATTAGACATGTAATGTGACATCTTGAACATAATCAACCCATAATTAAAAGATTTATAGAAAGTGTTTTATTCTCCTAAATTCACATAAACTTATATGTTTAGAGTTTTAGATAATTATGAAAAAAATTACATGAACAAAGATAACACTTCCTCATAGTGTAAATATTTTCTATGCACAAAGAATCTTAAATTGACACTCAAGTTCCATTTATGACACACCCTCTTCATTCATGAAGAGTCTCCCTAACTGGAAGATTAACCTTGCTATAGTTCCTATACATTCTTAAATCCTATAAAAATAACTTTAAAATATGTTATGGGAAAATAAATCTCATTAAGGTATATAAAAAATAAAAGTAAACATATTAGTATATTTAAAATCATTAAAACCCAGTAGAAAGTTCTCTATTTTATATAATAAACTTTTATCTCAAATAATAACTTAATTACTCCTGAAAATAACATAATTTCCCAAATATTTTCATAAAAAATCATAAGAAAACATAAATATAAAATAAATATGAAAGTTACATGGGAGATCATATTCATATCACTATTTCAATTTTCTTTACAATCAACCTAATAAGAGAATAACTTCACCAGTTAATTCTAACATAATTTCTCCATAGAATAAATCAATGTCTAATGCATTGGAGAGATATATCATACCCAACCACAATCATATAAAATTTCTAAAACCCATAACACGGATAAAATGAATATGGGTTTTCACATTCATGATAAAACTCATAAAAACATTCATTTGAACCCATAATCATAAGAACTTATAGTTGTCACATAAACATTAGATGAAATAAACTTTTTATTTGAAAAAAATTTACAAGATCATAGAATAATTGGAAGTTAATTTAATTTTTAAAACCATGAAAACTTAAAAAATAATCATTATAATGATGAATTTATATTATCATGGGAAAAGGTGATCAAGTGGTAAATGTTAAAAAAATCACACCTTTATAAAGAAAGTCAAAAATTACTCACATGGAAAACAATTAAAATATTCCCTTTAAAAAAAATTATAAATTCAAATAAAATATAAAATAACTTAAAGAATAAATTATGTTTTTAGAATAAAATTATTGATAATTTGGATATAGAGTGAAAATTCTTGAAAGGAAAACTTCATAACATTTAAAATAAGTTTTAAAAAATATATCTTACCTATAGTCCCAAATTTTTTTATAGCTCCTATAACCTAATAAGTAAAAAAACATATTAATTATTTAATTGATCAAGAACCATTTTCATGTTCACTTATTTATTATTATTTCTTTTGTCTCATTTATTATCAAGTTTAATTTATTTACTAAATCAGTGTAGGTCATTTTGGGTTCATTTGGTTAATTCCTCCAAAAATGATTTTGTACATTAACCATGGTCAAATGTGTTATAAAATAGTTTCATCATGCCAAAAAAATTTAGATATGTGTTTATTATCATTCCATCAGAAAGAAAAATTAAATTTTTCTAGATTTTCCAAAATAGATTCAAATAAGGAAAAGGCTATCGGTAAGATCATTTTAGGTGGTTAAATTTTATAATAAACATTTATTGTTAATATTACTAATATAATAGAAAATTTATCTTTATAAGCACTTAAAATTTTTATAAATATCATATTTATTCATTTAATTAATTTTTAAAACCATCCGTGTAAGGAAGTGATGAAAATGGAATACTTCGTTCATGGAGGTGTTTGTCTGCACATAACACTGGCATAGTTTTAATCTTCCAATGGATGAGAGGGAGGTATATATTGGTTGTTCCATAAACATGATATCATTTTGGTGTAATAATAATATTTATATCATTGTATCATTAGGGTTATAGAATATTTTTAGGAGGTTTAAGAAGAAAGAAACTTTAAAAAACTCAGTTAAAATAATTACCTCTTCATTGGATACCCTCCTTTAAGTCACACCTTAAGCCAACTTAGATTGGTCTTTTAGGGAGAATAGAACCCCTAGGATATGGGAAAGTGGTTTGGGGGTGTATTTTTTCAAGTATTGTTCAATATAAATGGATATAGGTGTGGGTATAAGTGGGGTGGTGAAGGGGCCCTTTTAAAGATGAGAGGGGTGGTATTTTTTATATTAATTTCTTAATATAAAAGGTGAATTAATTCCAAAAAAATGGATAAAATTTTATAATAGATAAGGGGATGCCTAAAAATTCTCTATAAACCCATTTAAAGATATGATTTTTTGATATTTTTTAACCTTATCCCTTAATTTAACTATTTTACTGCATTCAACCCATATCGAGACTGACTTTTACAATAGTAACATATTTTTATGAATAAAAATGAAATACAAATTATTGAATAATTTTGACATTTTGATTTCATATTTTAAAACCATTTTAAAATTTTCATTTATAAAGGCATTAAAAATTAATTTTAATAAAATTGCACTTAATCCAAAAAAGAGTTAATAGAAAAAAAATACTTTTAAGCATACAAATGAATCTATGCCAAAATCATGTATTGTATTGAATCTTAAGAAATTAATTGGTTTATGGTTAAAAAATTTATTTTTTAAAATTTCAAATGAATAAAAAATATAATGGATCATTGAGAATACATAATTAAATAAAAAGAACCAAAGTATTTTTTTTTATTAGAATAAAATATAACTTAGGTTCCATAGAATCAAGCATAGAACTCTAAATAAAAAATATTATTTTTAAATGAATTATTTTACTCCCTAAATTAATTTTTATTCTCTAAAAAGGTTTTATATATTTTTAAGTTGTTATTATATCATAATGATGTCAAAAAATTTACGATATTTGTAAAAACTGTATTTTTTACTATTCACCCAAAAAAACCTTTTTTAGAAAAAAACACAAAAACTCACCCTAAGATAATTTAAATATAATTAATCCAAAACTGAAATTTATTTTATCAAATTAAAATTCTAAATTTTAAAATTTTAATTTATAATCAAATTCATATAACACATGGAAAACAATTTAGTTAGAATAAAGACTACTTTACCAAATGAAAAAACATATTCATATTCCATAAATTAATAAAATTATTTCTAATGTTATAATAATTATTATTAATATGATTATATATAATAAATAGGAATAAAATCTAAAATTTATTCATTATGAAAAGTATATGAGCTGTCAGATTCCATCAAATAAATTATGTCCTCGTAATTTTATTCATTCATAACTAGGTGGGGTATTTTTCTGTCAAAACTCTTTTAGGTTTCCATGATTCTTATTAATTTATATTATTATTTCACAAAACATTAACCTTGTGAGTCACTTTATTTCACAACACTTTCTCTCTATGATCAAGAATGTGAACTAGTTTTGTCTCCTAAGAAATATTCTCCTTCAAATACAGAGCTTCAAGGATCAATGAATGAGATGTAACATGTACATACTTCCTTAAAAAAATAAAATACATCATATAAATAGTATAAATTCATGGTTAAGTATACTCAATAATCAATTAATCCAACTTTCTCTAAAATTTTATATCAAGCAATAAAATATGGGATTAATTTCCCCAACTTATTGAAAAGTAACAAACCTTTCCATTGAGATATTTTAAGAAAAAAATGGTCCCCTAACTAAAATGAAATATATTTATTCTTTTTATCTATATATATTTTATATAATCTCAGATATACTCATGTGGTGTTGAATTATGTTTACCTTTTCAATCATCTCTTCTATCAATTCAAGTCCTAAAAAATTTCTCTTACTGAATACATCCTAATTTGAAGAATTTTGACATAATTTTCTATACAATTCCTCAAATAGTTCTATAATAAAAGATGTTGATACAAATTTCCATGATAATACAATTATAAATCCAAGATAATATCCTTCAAATTTTGAATTTTCCACTCTGGTTTTCTATCATATTATAGATGAAAATTTTTACTAAAACATAACTTAGTACCAAACAACTTTTAAAGTACCTTCCAAGAATTGTATGTAAACCTTGGATCATGATCAGATATAATATAGAGAGGAACTCTGTGTAACTTGAAAATTTCTTTAATATAATTTTGAGAAAGCTGGTCCAAATACATATCAGCTTGAATAGGAATGAAATGATAAGATTTATTAAAATGGTCAATAATAATCCATATTTCATTATTAACTCAAGGTGTATTTGGTAATCACACCATAAAATTCAGGTATATATGCTCCCATTTCCATTCTATAATTGAAAATGGTGGAATCCTTCCCTTCATTATTTTTTATTAAACTTTAACCTATTGATAAATCAAATATTTCCCAATATAATCAATAATATCATTCATCATTCCTTCCCACTAAAAATATTCTCAAAAATCATTGTATATATTAGTGATACCGGGATGATAAGAATATAAAAATCTATGAGCCTCTATTGATAATTCATTCTTCAATTTATATTCACATAATACACATAACTACTTTCAAAATCTTATAACACCTTCTTAGTTAAAAATAAACTTAAGAAACCTTCCTTCCTTAACCAATTATATATTTATTTAAAAACAATGGTATTCCATTTAAGAATATTTAATTATATCCATTAAGGATAATTTTATAGATTATTTATCCAAAATAGAATAGGTTTTCAAATACACAATTTCTAGTTCAACTTCTATTAAATCATTAACTATTGGATTATGTTCCAATAATAACTTGGTTAATGATGTATTATCCTTTTCTATCAAGGAATTTTCTACCATGTTTTCTCTACCTAAATGATATTGAATCATATAATCATAATCATTTATCAGTTTATCCATCTTCTTTACCTCATGTTCAACTCTTTTTGAGAGAATATATACCTTAAAATTTTATGATATATAACATTTATCCCCATATAAATTATACCCCCAAATATTTAAAGAAAAATAACATCCACAAGGTAAATATCATGAGTTGGATAATTTTTCTTATGGGTTTTAAATTGTAATGATGCATATGTAATTACCAAATCATTTTTTATAAAACCACAACCAAGGCCCTTCAATGAAGCACCAGTATAAATGAAACATTCCCCTATTTCTTGATGGAAAGGCCAATATTGGATCATTAACCAAAATTCTATTTAATTCATGAAAACATTGATCATATTCCTTTATCCAAATAAATTTAATTACATTTTAAGTTAACATGTTTAGTGGGTTATCTAACCAGTTTAGTTTTATAAGGATAAAATGTTATATCATCATCAGTTACAGTATTCCCATGGAATATAATCTACTGTAACCAAAACTCATATTTACAAATTTTTCATTCAACTTATTTTCTTTAATGGTACTTAGAAAAATACTTAGATGTTTCTTATGATCCTTATTACCTTTAGATTATACCAAAATATCACCATTGAATACCATCATAAATTTATCTAAATACTCATGAAAAACACTATTCAGTATATCCTTTAATACAGTTGGTACATTTGTTAACCCAAATTACATAACCAGAAACTCATAATGGACTTACCTTATTCAAAAAATTATCCAAGGAATGTTTTCATCCTTTACCTTTAGCTGATTATATCCATACATGATATCAATCTTTCAAAAATATTTATCTCTATAGTGATAATCACACAAGTCATCAATATGAAGAAAAGGATACTTGTTTTCAAGTTTAATGTTATTGAGTTCTATATAATCAATTAAAATCCTCATAGAACCAACTTTATTCAAAACAAGAAAAATAGGATTACCCAAAAGAGAAGTTATAGGGTGGATGAAACCATTATCAGGTAATTTTTTTAATTACATTTTCAATTCAAATAGCCCCACTAAAAACATTTGAGAAGGGGGTTTTGAAATTATCTGTACATTTGGAACTAAGATGATAGTGAATTCGACCTCCTGGTCAGAAATAAAAGGAGGAAAATTATCAAGAAATACTTACAAGTATTCATTTACATCAAGAATATCACTAAGACGAATAGTTCCATTATTTTCAATGATATAAACAAGATAACTTACAGTCCCATTTTAATCAATTTCTCAGCTTCTTAATATGTTATCATAGGTATTAAGTCATTCTAAAATATAAACCAAAACTCATACTGAAAAATAAATATAACTTCCTTTTATTTAAAATATATCTTAGTATGATATCCAAAAATCTAATTCATACCCAAAATAACATCAACCTCTATCATAGGTATTAAAATAATATTTTTATGAAAAACCAATCCATCTATAATTATAGAAAGATTATTATAAATCCTTATTACTTTAAAACCTCCATCATGAGTTTTTATCAAAATATTTTTATCCATTTATAGAGGTGGTATTTTCATTTTACATGAAAATTTTACATGAAAAAAACGAATCTAAACATACACAATAAAATAATACATTGTCATAATTTGAGTAAACATGTAATGTACCTTCTTACACATCATTTAACAGACCAACATCAGTACCTATAGTAGTAGTAAATGTAGAAAATAATATTTCTACACTTTTATACATACAATCATAATGATTTCCACCCTTTATACTTATCTTCATACACAAATTTGTATAATGGATCATCTCATTACAATTAAAACATTTCACTTCTTTCTGGATACTATTGGTTAGACTATATTTTTTTTCTTTTCATTCACAATCCAATTTTATAATTTTACAACATCAATAAAACTTTATTGATCACATCATACACTCCCTAGAATACTTCTTACTATATTTAAAGTAATAAGGAAATTTAATTCTCTTACCTTTATATTTCATTAGTGATTCATTCCTAATTTCTTTCCAAATTGGCCACTTGTTATCCTTGTTATTATGATATATATAAAACTCAATAAACTATATTTTAAATTTCTCAGCAAATCAAACAATTTTCCCATAACTTTTAAATTAATAAGTAAAAAAACCCCTTAATAAATGTAGTTTTAATCCCATATAAAATTTAACAAATTTAATTTCATGTTTACGAATAAAATATAGATAATACCTAACCAATATAGTGAAATTTTATTTATAAAAAGAAATTGAATCCTCCTCCTTCTATTTTAACCCCAAAATTTTCCTTTTTATCCTAAGTTAAAGAACATAAAAAGAAATATCTTTAAATATCATCCATTATGTGGAATAAATAGCATTATTCTACATTATATTATTATTCAAATGCCACCACTAATCAAATTCACCTTAAATAAGATAAATTGACAGAGTAATTTTCAGAAGCTCTGAACAACCCAAAACATCAAATATCATCTCCAAAACATTGATCCAACTTTTATCTACCATTGGGTCTGAGTATCTACCAAATTATGTTGGATGTTTTCGCATGAAATGATCCACTACTAACATATTCTTCTGTAGTGAACTTCATCACTATCTGGCATGGGTTCTAGAATTTATAGCTTTTGATAATTGACTCAATATAGCCACAAGCTTCTCATCCCTAAATCAGACTATTTTGGGTTGCTAATTTAGAAGTATATTTTTTCACTTGTTACCTTTCTACATATCCCTATGAAGATATTTTCCCCTTTTTGCATTCTTAAATTCAAAAGTAATCTAAACTCTACTTTAATGGCAACTATAATAGCTTAAATATAATTAACAAATAATTACAAGATTTAAAGAAAGGATTTCATTCCCTAGCATTCCCATAAATTTTTTGCTTTATATTTTTATATAATTAGTAAAAAATTACATTAAAAGGGATAAAATATCCTCAGAGTGTACATTTTTTCCAAAAAAAGTTTTCTTAAATTAACACTCTCGGTAAATTTATGATACAATTTATTCATTCAAGATAAGTCTCAAAAACTCAAAGATAACTCTTGTTATAGTTCCTACACATACTTAAATCCTATAAAATCATTTTAAAACTTGATATGATAAAAAAATTACCTAAAGTATATAAAAATAAAGGAAACTCATTTTCCAATGAAAAACATGAAATCACATGAGAAAGTTTTCCCTTTTTACATAATAAACATTGATCTCAAATAATCACTTATTCAAAAAATCAACTTCGTTGCCTAAATATTTTCATTAAACTTCTCAAAATTATACAAAAATAAAAAAATTAATCCTGAAGGTTACTTGGGACATCATATTCATATCACTCGTACAATCACCCTTATAATGGAATAACTTCATCAATTAATTCCAAAATAATTTCTCCATAGAATAAACCATTAACAAATGCATTTGAGTGATATATCAAACCCACCCATCATCATATATAATATCCAAGAATCATAACATATGTAAACACATATGGTTTTTAACAATCATCATAGAACTCATAAAAACATTCAATTATAATCATGATCATAATTACATATATTTATCACATTAAAATAAGAATAAATGACCTTTTTATTTGATAACACTTTTAAATGAAAAATTCATAGAATAATAAAAATTTAATTTACTTTGTAAAATCATGAAAACTTGAAAAATAAGATTCATAATCAAGGAAAAACATGATGGTGGGAAAATTTTATAAAGCGGTAAATGTTAAAAAAACATTTTTTCAAACCATTATAAAGAAATTCAAAAATGATTCATAAAATAAATATGTTCAATGTTCATTTTTATGTATTTTTTAAAGAAAATCCATAATAATAGAAAATATTTTTAAGGAATAAATGAAGTTAGGAGAAGAAAATTCTTAAAATAATATTTACGTGGAGGAAAAGGAGTTGGAATTAACACTCAAAACATTTAAAATAAGGTTTTAAAGGAAAATATATTACCTCAATTCCTGACTCATTTCATACATCCTCTACCCTCATGAGTAATAAAATTATAATAATTATTAACTTTATTAAGAACCTTTTTCATTTTTATTCCCCCATTATTATTTATTTTATTTTATTTATTAATATGATTTATTGATTTACTAAATCATTGTTGGTCATTTTGTGGTCGTTTGTTCAATTCCTCCAAAACTGTTTTGGTATATTAACCATTGTCAAATGGGTTAGAAAATAGTTTCTTCATCTCTATAATTGTATAGATATATGTTCCTTATCATTAAACTATCACAAAATTTTACATTTTTTTGGTTTTCCAAATAGATTCAAATAAATAAATGTCTATCGGTAAGCTTGTTTTAGGTGGTTGAATATTATGATGACAATTTATTATTAATATTATTAATATAATGGAAAAAATTAAATTTTTATAACCGTGATCATTTTATAAATATAATATTTATTTATTAAACTCTTTTTTAGAATCAACCATGTAAGGCGATGATGAAAATTAAAATATGGTGTTCATAGAGTAGTAGTGTACACGTAACGTAGGAAAAAATTTCATATTCCAATTGATGGAAGGAAGGTAGATGTGGGTTGTTCCATAAACATAATAACATTCTAGTATACTAATGAAAATGCTATCCTTATTCTAGTATGGTTATAGAATATATGAAGGTGGCTCAAAATTAAAAAACTTGAAATAACTTAGTTAAAAAAATTATATATTCCTTGGATATCCTCCTTTAAGTCACACCTTAAGCCTTCTTAAATTATTCTTTTGGGGATACCAGAACCTTTATGATGTGGGAAATAAGTTTTGTAATAATTTTTCAAATATTGGTAGAGACAAAGTGATCAAATTTTTTGTATACATTCAAATATATCTCAAACAGAATGGGTCGTTGTGAATACTTAATTAAAGGAAAACTAACAAAATAGTTTTTTAATTTGAATGAAAGATAACTTAGGTTCCAAAAAGTTGAGCATATAATTCTAAATTCTATATATTAATTTTAAATAAATTATTTTTCTCCATAAATTACTTTTTGGTCTAGATAAAGGTTTTATATATTTTTAAGTCATTATTATATCCTAATTATGTCATAAAAGTTAACAAATTTGTAAAAACTATATTTATCACTATTCATCTAAAAATAAAACTTTTTAAAAATCACCCAAAAAAATCACCCCTATTTAATTTTCATATGTTGAATCTAAAAATTAAGTTCATTTTATCAAATTAAAATTCTAAAATTTATAAATTTAATTTTTAAAGAAAATCATTTAATACATGGAATATAATTTGGTTAGAATATAAATTATTTCTTTTACCAAATAAAATTTTATATTTTTATTCCATAAATTAATAAAATTATTTTTAAGGTTATAATAATAATAATTAGATAATAATCCATAGAATAAATATGAATAAAATATAAAATAGATTCGTTAGAAAAAAAATCATGTGTTTTCACATAGTGACTCATGTTTAATAAAAGAGGGAGGGATGATTCACATAATATCATATTTAATTTAATAATAATTAATACATAATAAGCTGTATAATAAATAATGAAATTAAATAAATAAATCCATTACATAAATTGGTTGATCAAATCTCATGCTCATTCACAACATACAACAACAATCACATTTAATAAATTCTAGCATTCATTTCTGGTTATTCCCATTTAAAATAAATTAAAATTTATTTATTTATCTTAAATTATATCCATTTAATGTTCCTTGGAATGAATTTAAGCACCAAATTTATTATTATTAAATAAAATACATTTTTTTATTTAAAAAAAATATGTGCATGACGTGTACTTCAAAGGTTACATGACATATGCAACCTGGGTAATATTAAATCCATTTACTAGATATTTAATGATAACATTGTGTATAACAGCACGTGAAACATCATTTGATATGCACTATATACAGACTATATCAATTTCCCCATACTACATGGTTTTTAACTCCATGTGGTAGAACTCAGTAAACTACACCTCATATAAAACCACATGACACTATATTAATGTATATGTTGTGTATAACAAGAAATCCATACAAATTATGTTGTGTATGATCAGAAATTACACTCTATGTGTATTTTTTGACCATAAATATATAGTGTTCAATAATATCATGTATGAAACTAGCAGTCAATACGTTTCATCTAATGATGTCAAGTATTAACCCATGTGACACGCCATGTAATACACAACATTTACCTTGCATGTAGTGACACCTATCACATAGTGTGTACTTTGATGATACTTGTAATGTAATTATTTCATGCAGATAAATACCTTGGAAACTCCAAATAGATTCTTTAATCACTATTCATACAATTATATCTCATTTTTTCCCATATGAAGTTTCATTAACAAATTGTATTGATTGTTGGGCACAGAACAGAAACATAAACCTCAATACTAGAAAAATAATGCATGGGGTTTTTGGATATCATCAAATGATCTTCTCAGTATAAGAAAACATATTTTTTGTGATCTATCATCGATGGAATCAATATTCAATATAAACTAACAACATAAATGTGTGTACTTGGATTAAAACAAGCTCCATCATCAATATTTGTTAGAGTTTTCTTAATTAATATCACAAGAGAATAAGACAAAAACCTTCTAGATCCAAGGGAATTACACCAATAAAAGGATCCCAAAATGTTTCTTGGGGATCCATAAACATAAAAGGAGTGTTATCCCCTTCACCTACTGATAAATTATGTTATAAAAGGAATATATAATCAAGAGGCTTTCATGAAATTGATCATTTCAAACTAGAGGGATATCATCCCTTTATATATCTATCCTCAATGTATTTCATTTCATGAAACGTGTTTTTTCATATTCAATGTATTAGTATAAGTTTATTCCCATTGGACTTTTTCATTTAATTACTTCCACGAATGCAATCCATTAAATCCAATAAATCCATTCATAATTGATTCCATTTAATCTATTCAAAATAGATTATAAACGATGAAATAGAATAGAAAGATACATGCACTTAAATTTAATTCATTCACATGCATATTTAACGGACATCTAAAAATCTCCCACATATACTAAAATCCAATAAGAACATTATGAAAAACTTCAAAACTCTTTGTTAATTCTTCCAAAACTCTTTTTGGATACAGTTTTATTATAGATTCTTCATTTCAAAACAAACACTTTTCCCAAAACGTAATCCTTATCCAAAGTCCTAACTATATGAATCGGTGAAACTTAGTAGCATTGAAAATAAATATAAAATCCTTCTTTTATAGATGTAATACAAAAAGTAGAATCTATAAAATCATCAGTTCTAATTTAGTTATTAAGGAGTCGGGTGTGATCTATATCAAACATAATTATATATCCATACAAAAAATTCCACCAAAATTTGTATCATATAAAACATATTTACACCTCTATAATTCTTTTATACATGATATTTAGTGACCATTGTACATAGAAAAAAATTAATCTACTTTATGTTATCTCATCATTTAATTTACCAAAAATGATGACCAAGTTGATGAATATATCACATGTCATTCATCTTATAGATGAGTTCATCACATGCACCATATCTAATTAGATGAACACATCAAATCCCATCTTGGTTGTGCTCAAAATAACAACATGATTCACAACATACCTAACCACCCTCATATTAGCAAAGTTAATTTTTAGACTAGTGTAAGTAAGGTTTCAAAGTATGAAGGTCATCAATCTAGTTATCTCAAAAACCTTAATTAAGAAGGGATGGTTATGAGTATACACTCATATGTATATCGATGACTATATGACATTTCATGAGATGTACATTGGAGATTTAGCACATGTAATAAGTCTCTATTTATTATGTAACACCCTGACCCGACTGACCACTTATACCATAGCTGGAATGGTGGGTCGCATGGCCTCAACCTCTTCTACCCATATACTAGAGGTTGCTGACTAGTAGCGAGGGTCTAAGCTGGTGATAGTGGTGAGAATATACCATCATGTCAGAGTATCATAACATAATAATAAATAAATAAACAACTGACATAATTGAAATATAATAATAAAAATTTAATGTGAAGGATTTCCAAAACCAATGTACAGATCTATATGCATGTACAAATAAAGATACAAGATAAAAAATATACATATAGTTGGTACAATATGAAGTATAGTACCCAAGTAAGTAAATGAAACAAAATCCCCATGTGAAATCTCCATAATCATCCCGAGCCCCAGCTTGGTCATATGCTCTTAACTTCTAGGTACCAGTAAAATAGCACAAGCAAGAGTCCATTGTCCTATGAAAAAAACTTCTACTTGGGTACCCTAGTGCAATGGTGGCCCGAGCAGGGTGTGATACATAATCCCAGTTGGAAACTACCTCAAGTATGTTCCATCTAGTTAGTGAATAAATATATAACAATAGTGTACAGGTAGATATAAAAAAGTAATGGAAGTACTCAAAAGTAATAATCCTATAATTCATGGTTCTCATTTTATAACCAATTCATATTATCATTTCATTTAAGAAATAATTCTCTAAATTAATATTTCGGCTTGTATCATTTATAAGAATGAACATTAACTAATAGTTCATTTAATTTATAAGTCTTGAGACCTGGAATTAATCCCAACAACCCTCATGATAAGATATGATCACATGATGCCTAAAAAGGACATCCATAAATTATAAACAAAGACCAAATCCAATCTTGTTATTTGGCTTAGCAGATGCATCAAATAACTCAATTCATTCTTATTCAACTTAGAAACTAATCCCATTCAAGGAATTCCTAAGTTGGAGTCCAGGTATCTCTCTATGTCTAATATCAACAAACACCGTACAAGACCATCCATAGAGAACCACTCAGGAACACAGGTCTCACTCTAGGTGTGGTATAACATCATTGCCAATCAATTCCATCTTTGGCAGTCCACTAAGGGAGCCTAAGTACCACCCATAGAATAATGATCATATTCACTTTAATTTTATCCATGGTATTCTCATATGAATCCATGTATCACTTAGAAAATAATATCCAACCCCATAGTCCATCCTTATAAATTCATATTAGAATTCTAAGTATCACTTAGGTATAATCTTGATAAATTCCAAATTAGTCTGCCCATGGAATTCTTCATTTGAATTCATGTTTCACCCAAGGCATGCAATATTCAATATCAACCATTACCATTTAATCAAAACTATTTAACATTCCAATGTAAAAACTAAGAACATCTCATTTACAATTCACCTCATAATATGACTCAAGGAATTATCCAATTCATAAGGCTTTCCATTAATTTAACCCTTGTGGGAATTTGATTTAAACAAGCAGCTTATACTAAAACAAACAGTACAAGGCATATGTCTAAAGGCATGGAATTTATCCTCTATTATTTATCAATTCCATTTAATCAAATTCAACTAATAAATTCCACATAAGCATTTCAATTATTCCAAGGGTTATCATCCTTACTAATTCAATTATAAATCATCTAAAAATGTGATTCCACTCATGGAAAAATCCCAAATATATGTCATCCATTTTCCTTCTTTATTCAATATCAATTACAATTGACATATCATATTTCAATTTTATTTACAATTTAATTCATAAACCAATTAATCAATTCATTTCACAATTCAATTGAAATATCAACTCACCAATTGAATTCAAATGCCAATTCACCATTAAAATTTCAATATTAAACATCCCTTTGAAAGGCGCAAAGCGGAACACTATAAGGCATATGGTTTCATATTCCATCAAAATATCCATTTAAATATACATCACACCCAAAGGGGTGGATATGGTCTTAAGGTTTATAACTTATAATTTATTTATCAACGAGCCTTAGAAATTGAGTAGGCTACACCAAAAAATTCAATTCAAGGAATAAATTTCATTCAAGGAAATGCTCAGAAATTAGGTGCAAGGCACAAAGGCATATACAAACAACTTTAATTTTGGGGAAATTCAAGAGACCACCTACCATAGGTTTTTGGTGGATAGCTCATCCAGTATCATCTCCTAATTCAACTCAAATTGGGAGAAAAATGAAGAATCGATAAAGACCCTAAAAATAGGGAAAAAGATCTTGTACCTAAATACAACAACCAATACCAAACTAAAATAAGAAAATCTAAAAAGGAATAGAGATCTTACCGATATGGATCTAATGAGACAAAGGGTCCTCGATTCTAATCTTGGATGGAAGAGATCTCTTAAATCCAAGAATAGCCATGAAGAGGAGCTTCAAAGAGGAGAGGTTGTTGTGTGCTAGAGAAAGAAATAGAGACTTAGGTTTAAAATGATTTTAAGGGTAAAATGGTAATTTTACCAAAAATATATGTGTCATATAGTTTTTACAAACCATGTTTCAATCGTGTGGCACCCCTGATTAAGAAAATCCCTCACACGATTTTTCCCACAGGGTTAACCTAACCGTGTACAAACCATACAATGAATAGTGTTGAGGTACTGCCTAAGTGGAACTAACCATGCGGGATAGGTGAACGGTTTGGTTAAACTATTCCTGAGTCGTGTGGGACACATATGCTACTCTGATCAAGGTCACATGGTTTTCTTCTGGGGATACATGGTTTCATAAAAACTGTATGCCCTCTGTAGACCATCAAAACTTGGGATTTCCTCTCCCAATGCTCCCAAAACTTGACAAGACACCCGATGGACCTTTCAAGCCTTTACCCAAGACCAAAAAAACAAATCTAAGTATTCCAACTCTAAGAATTATATTTCAATGATCAGTCTACAAAATGGATTTTCCAATAATCACCAAAACTCAAATTCCCTAGGAGTTTCATCTTATTCAAAAACAAAGGACCTTACAAACTTCCCACCTTAGAACTTATCATCCCAGAGAAACCTTAGGGAAACAAAGAAACATCACATATCCTATAATGTTTATAAAGTATCCTTCAAATGGTCGTATTGTGTTTCCAAAATTCAAAACACACCTCAAATCATTCCACAAGCTTGTGGAACTTAAGACATGAAAGCCCAAGACAAAGCTGATTTCCAATGGAAACATTGAAGTGTTTCTCACCCAATCCCACTTAACTAAAGACATGATCATGTTGTCATATATTTAATCATTGGCCTCTTGGTTCTCCCCACCAAGGTTCTTAGAATTTAATGGACAATTTTGAAACATGAATCCTTGACCATTGAATTGCCTTAAAGATTACATCCTAAGAATTCTAAAAATGCTTCTCACATTATTTCTTTAACTGGGAAAACCTGAAAACATCCAAGGTCATATCAAAGACCTAATTCAAAGGAAATGTTCAAATACTAATCAACCAAATAGAAACTAGTCTTCTATATTTCTAGGAAGACATAGCTGACCTTTACTCTACAATTTCCTTAAACCGGTGACATGCCTTAAAATGGTTTTGTCCTACCGTATTCATCAAGCATGAAGGAAAAAGTCTAGAAACGACCTTCTAACCCTTAACAAGATGTCTAGCTTAGACAGATGGAATAATTTTAAATAGAATAGTAACGCCTTCTTCCAAGTCATCTTTCATTTACAATTAACATGCTCACCGGAGCCCATACCCGACTCGCAGGGATGTTCTGAGATTGAACCATCACCTGGCCATTTAAAACTGTCATGCCTCAACATAGACAAAGGTGTAACCCTGATCCAGACCATAGGAATTGTTACCCTTTGAAACATTACCTTGGAGCCTGACTACAGGATTGGCATAGCCTCAGATTCAGGAAACCAGTGTCCATGGAACCAATCCAAGGTATTCCATGCTTCATGTTTACAAGTGATATGTTTTTACAGATCCAAGGCATCCATCTAAGATCATTAACTAAACCTAGAGTGACATTCACCAGGTAGTCACATCAAAGGAGGTGGTAGGTGTCCAAGATTCTATCCAAGGTGTTCCTAGATGGCAACCCAAGTATCACTAAGGACTAATCAAGCATCAACAAAACCCATGCATTCAACGTGAAACTCTTATAGAGATCAAAAATCAACCCAATATCTTTTAAAACATTAGCTCAGTGTATAATTGATGCTCTTATAGTACATCAAGGACAAATCCATTGTAAAGACCAGGAATTTACATGTAATTTTTTTTAAAAAATATATAATATTTTTATGAGTCTGTGAAAATTGACGGCGCGTGATTTCCGAGGCCCGGTGTGTCCGGAATCAATTTTTTGAAGTTTTGTTCAGGTGCGTTTAGTGAAAGATCGAGTGGGTTTTTATAAATTTTGAACCAATGCTCGGAATTGAAATTTGAGGACACCGTTGAACTCGCAGCGCCGGTATTCGCTTAAGAAGACTTTCACCTCGACGGCAGTTGGTTGATGGTGAAAGTTAGTTTTTGTGTTTTTCATGGAAATAATAAAATAAAATAAACACTTGTTTTATTTTATTTTATCTATTATAACCACCCATGTGGAAGTTGGAGGTGGGGACCACCACACCTTAACCTCCCATGAGAGGTTATGGTGGTGGGGCCCACCCAAACCTAACCACCCATGAGAGGATATGGTGTGGGGACCACCCGAAACTAAACCCCCCATTTAATTGAGGAAAACCTTTCAACTCCCTCATAAATGAAAGAGAGCCTCTTGACCTCCTCCACCTTGATTGTGCCAACGCACATGCCATTAATGTGCCAACCAAGTGTTTAATTATCTTTTTTGAATTTTATGCCAACAATTTAATAGATTTTATAATCTATTATTCTTGGATAACTATTTATTTTTTGGGAAAGGAGGAAGGAGATTTTGAGAGAAAATATCTCGCCAATGAAGAACTAGTTTCTCCAACAAAGAACAAAGAAAGAGTTCTTCCAATGAAGAACGCCGGCAAGGAGTGTCTTCGACTTCTTCCTCAGAAGAACCTTGCGGAAGCAATAGATGTGGGACGTCTTCAATGACCTACCTTCCCCCCTCATCATCGTCAATGAACTGACGCATGAGTTTGGGATTGGAAGTGTGCGGCAGATGCGACGAATGACGACAACTGTGTATTCCTCCCCGTGACTCCGTCGACGAACAACGAACAAAGTTAGGGGTTTATTTTTTATTTAAATTATTTTTTATTCTCATGTTTATCCTTTATTTCAAAAAAAATATTGAGGATGTTTTCTTTTTGTGGGAGGGTTTTTGTGCTTCGTTCTTGTGAGCCAATTGCTATCACCCTAAACGCGGAGGGTGCGGACCAAACCAACGTGGTCCGACCCCTCCGGCGATCTCCTTTGTGGTGTTCTTTGAAACAGAGGAGAGAGACGTCCAAGGGGACGAAGGAAATGGCCGCGCTACCCGTAGCCTCTATGACCCACGCCGCCCCCATGACGCTCCGGCGCCCTGGCCGAACCGGCTCCGCCACCACGGGTCGAACCGCACTGCCTGTCGGTTTTCGTGCCACCCCGGCCACACCACCAACCGATCGTGCCCCCCGCCGGTCGAACCGGCCCAAGCCGTGTCCCACCCCGGCTGCGCCGTGCCCCTGCCGCGCCGCACCCCGGACGTGCCACCTCACCGATCACGCCACCCTCACCGACCACGCCGCCCCGTAGGCTGCGCCCCCGCGCCCTGGCCCTATCGGCCTCTGTGCGCCCTCGCAGCACCCCGGGTGAGCTAGCCTCTATACGCCCTCGCGGCTCCCCAGCCGAGCCGACCTCCGCAGGCCCTCGCAGCGCTCCAGAAGAGCTGGCCCTCGTGCGCCCCTTGCGGCGCCCCATCCAAACCGGTCCGCGCCCTCTGGGCCAAGCCGCCCTTGCTTCGACCCGCAGACGCTCCGCACCCTCATGACCGGTCCGTGATCTCGCGGCCCTCCGTTCCCTCACGGCCTGTTGTGTTGGGCACTGTGGGTCGTGCCCACCCAATGGGCAGGCTCGCATTCTATCCGCAATGCCTCACCAGTCGTGCCACCCTCGTCGGCCGCACTACCTCCCCGGTCGTGTCGTCCCGCCGGTCGTGCCGCACCACCGGCAGCGCCACCTTGCCGGTCGCACCGCCACACCGGCCTTGTTGCCTCGCCGGTCGTGCCTCCCCATCAGCTACGCCCCCACACCCCGCCCGTGTGAGCCTCCACGCACCCTTGCGGCACCCCGGCCGCGCTAGCCTCTGTGCACCCTCGCGAAGCCCCGGCAGAGCCGGCGTCCGTGCGCCCTCACAGTGCCCCAACTGAGCCAGCCTCTGCGTGCCCCTCACGTCGCCCGGGACAAAATGGCATGTTCCCTCGCAGCACCCTCTGGGGTGATCCTCCCTCACGATTCCCTCTAGGCCGATCGGCCTCGCTGTGACCCATGGCCGATCTATTCCCTCACGACCGGTTCGTGCTCTCGCGGCCATCCGTTCCCTCACGGCCTGCTGGGCTGGGCCCTAAGGGCCAATCCGAACCTAATCAGCTGGCCCGCCCAATGGGCCAGATCGGTCTGACCGAATCGGCCCAGACTGGGTTGAGCTGGGTCGATCCGACAAAGTTGGACCGGACCCGGGCCCACTACGGCCCTTTACTTTCTTTTGGCCATATCTTTGGCATCAGACGTCCATTTGAAGAACCATCAGTGGCGCTGGAATTCTTGGATCACGACGGGCAATTTGAGTATACCCCACTGGAGTTTGGGATATAGTTGAGATACGGTCAGGTTGGATCATGCATGAATCCAACCGGGCCCCCGGGACTAAATAGCTAATAACTCACAGACCGGGCGTCTGATTGACGCGTCGTCAGTTGCGTTGAGACCCCTATGACGTGGCGGACCTTTGGGATCCTCCTTTGTGGGAGTTCCTGGCAGTTGAAGCATTGACTAGTATCTTGTGGAGCATATCTTCTGGAGATGAGTGAGAATTTGTGTGGGAACCTAGTAGATGGCTGAGACTTGACAACTACTGAGCGATTGACTTAGAGTGACTCGAATAGCCCAGTAGGGAGCACCTGGTTGTAGCGGTAGACCCACGGCGGAGGATCACCTCGTTGTGGAAGCAGACATGCGGTACTCGACAATAGGAGTACCTCTGCAGGCTATGAGGGGGAGTGTCTGGTAGTGGTGTCAGACCCACGATGGGGAGCACCTCTGTGTGACGCAGCAGACCCACGGTACTCAACAGGAGGAGTACCTCAGCTATCCAAGTTTAGTGGGAAGTGCACTTGGTGTCACGGTAGGCCCACTGTACTCGACAGAGGAGTTCTCCAGTAGTCGTGGTTTCATTAATGTGAATAAAATCCTGGTTTGAGCTAATTCGGTACTCTTTTGTTTTCCTCATGATTGAGATGGATCACTTGATAACTTAGGTATATGTATGGGAATATACCTAAGTAAGGTTGTCTATTGATTTCATACTTTGTGGTTTATCCTTGTTGGATTTTGTGAGACCTTGAGGATCTTCGGGTCCCTACTGAGTATCATTATACTCACCCCTACATGAGTTATTCCCCCACCTTGTTGTGTTGGATGCAGACGACGGACATCACTGACTGAGGCTGAGAGTACCAAGACTAGATGGTACCCGGATGTGGACCTTACAACGAGTCAGTACACGGTGGAGACTGACGGACATGGAGTGTTTAGGAGGTTATTTGTACCTACCCTTCAGGTAAGAATCCCGGAGGACAACCCACCAGCTATTTTTCCTTTCTTCAGTTGTACTTGTACTTCCAGTTCCTTGTACTTTACCGTTGGGCTTGTATTTCTATCCCCTTTTACATTCCAGCACGCTTTTGTTATAGAGTTTAATTAGTGTTTTGTATCTAGTTGTATGCTATGTTGTGTGCATTTACAGGTTATAAAGTCAATGCCTTCCCAGATTTAGGGAATTACACCTTTGGTGCTAGTCACCAGCCCCTTCCCTATGGAAGTCGGGCTTGGGGTAGTCACAGCACAGGCCCCGGGGGACGGGTCGTGATAGCCAAGATAGGGTACATAATCATATCGAAGTAGAATTCACTAAGAGTATTCAAGGGTTACCATAATAAGAGTAGTCAAACCACAACTGGTTGACATTATGAAATAATCTTGGCTTTACCTTCCAACGCATCATCAATTAACCGATCACAATGCCCTTTATACACAAGGAATTTATGTGATCGTTCAATATTAACCACCGAAGTCTAACTACGTCCAATAGTGATTTTCTCAAGGTTTTCATACAGTACCAAACACATCAACATCATAATTCCAAGTAAAAACTGGCCCAAATTATAACTTTTAATCCTCAAAGTCATTCAAGAAATATCAACCACTTAAAAAAGGTTCTATTTGGATGTGTTCCTTCTACCTGGAAGGGAACATTCATCAGAACTGACATTGATGCTACCCACCTTAGGAGTGTCCCAGTCACAAAAAAAGGAAAGAAAAACTAGCTTATCATAAGCATGCTCTAACCAGATTCAACATAAACACACGTGTAATGCTCCTCTAATCTATGATCACCATGTTGAGGCACACAAAGAAATCCAAAACCAACAAGACTGGCGATTAAAAATAACTGAGCCCATAGAAATTCCTCTCAGTAATTAGGATGGATTTAGTTTATTTAATGCACAAGTCACTCTACTAAGGTGGCGATCGATACCATACTTAATAGCACAAGTCTTAACAATCTTACCAAACTCTACCAATTCATTACATCACTTAGGACATGAAGGGAACTGCGTACATGAATACATATTACCCTAAGGTTTCAAAAGCAAGATTGAAGATCCTCGATACCATCCATAGGTTTTCCACCCTATGAATCCAAGTATCATGTGGTCCATATTAGAGTTGGTTTCCTATAACCAACAGTTTTTACTTTGATTACATGAATATTTGATGTAATAAATATTAAATTAAACATATTATTACATATTGTTCATTGTTATGCATGACTTTAATATAATAATGAACTGTATTATTTGTTGCATTGATAATTTCATAGAAGTTCCCCTCTATGATGAGAACCTTGAAGTGCTATAAAAATATTCTTAATATAGTTTTGTGGTTGAATAACATATTATGATGGGACATGTAGTATATAGACTGTTAGGTGAAAGTACTTGTAAGAAGATGAGACTTCTTCTCATGAAGTTCACACTTGGTAATCTCTAAGATGAGAGATTATGATAATAGACTCACTAGTAATAATTCTTCAGGTTTTGGTGTTATCAAATATTCCTATCAGTGAGTATTCTTAAAGGTCCTTAGACTTTAAGAATATCATTAATGCATGTCATGACTCATGCACTTATATTTTCTGATGAAAATTGTCACTCCATATTTTGATGGAAAGTAAGGTATGATGGGTGTGTCATGAATGATATTTTATTAGTGTATAATACAAGGAATTATTTTTTCATTCCATATTTATAGAATTTGAAATATCTGCACTTTTATTGAAATATAATTGTATCCCTAAATTTCATTCCCATGGTGTAACGACGAGTTTATTTCAGATAGTCAATGAATGATGTATCGAGAATATAGGTTAATGAAACTATCATGAAACCTTATTAATGAGATATTCTGACAAAGGGATTATATTTCACAATGATTTTTTTTATGTGGTTGTCATTTTTGTGACTTTAATTTCTTTCTCTTGGTTGTCTTGACTTGTCACTATATAGTAATCTTAGACTTTAGGCAAGCCCGCCTAATGCCAAGAAGAAAAAATTCTAGAGGGTCACACACTAAGTGTTTATTTTGGTCTCAATTAAATTTTATTTGAATTTAATTAATGGAATAAATATTATTCTAAGGACTGAGGAATAATTTTATTCAAGTTATATTTATTTCATAATTTATATAAATATTTATTTGCCAAATTGTGAATAAAATATACTTATTTATTTTATTTAACATTTAATAAATATATATTTACTAGTTTTTTAATAAAATATTTATTTAATAGAATAAAATATTTATACCGGTGTTTAATAAATACTAGAGGAGTTCGAACATACCAAGACCATGTTGAGTGATAAAATAATTATTTACAAGTAGGTAAATGTTATTTATCCATTTTTCACAAGTTTTCACACAAAAAAAATATTAATATTATTATTATTATGGGGTATGAGATTTCATTAATGTTTATAATTATATTTAATGGTTGTTATCAAATTTAATTTTGTAACTAAAATCGCAGATCTATAAATAGATGGTTATTTCTATTTTGTAAAGCATTCAAAACAAATTCCAAGTTAGGGAATAGAGAACAGTTGCACATAATTAATTATCTCTCGACTCATCCTCCTATGTCCCTATCAAGAATGATAAACCCAAGAGATAATATCTTTAAGATTGAAGAACGACTGATTAAGAATGAACAGCGCAAGACATTCGATTCACCGCGTTAGCTCCCAGAAAATGAGTAGTGTTTCTCAGAGACCATTGGAGCATGTGTGGATCACCGTTAGAGGAATTCTACACTTGGATAATCATAAGCATAACAAAAGGAAATCCAGAAGGACCTTTTAGAATGATCAACAACCATCAATGATAAATGTTCCTAAGATCATGTATTTATTTCTTCAAATATCAAATAAATTAATTATAAATTTGACATGTAATATATTCGCTATTGGTTTTAGAAAATGATTATTAAAAGAAAATTTAATATATCACCATCCATCGCAATGCTTTTATTGTGCCCAGAACCAATAAGTTGTATCAAATATAGGTACGTTTAAATTTATAATTATTTATTTGATTTTTGATCTATGCGCAATCATGGTTAGTTTTTCATTTCATATTATTCATTATTTAATATTATTTTAATTAATATGTTACCAAAATATTACTCATGTTCGTTCATTATTTCATTTTCTTAGAGTTTTAAGAAAAATGAAGAACAAACAAAGATTCCATCGAGAAGTTCCAAATTTTTGGTTGATAAAGTTGGGTTACACGACATGCGGCTAGATCACACACTGTATACCCATGTTCATTGTATCTAGATGCACTGAGAAATTAAAAACATGTTGTGATTTTATTGCACACCTCATGTTTACCAGTCCAACCAGGCACACGGTAAATAGATACATGGTGTCTAACTAGCATGTACACACCACGTAGTCTGGACAAGTTAACACACCAAATCCCTAGGTGTGTGACTTGGATATATGAAAGCCAAGGTACAAGGCATGTAGCTAGATGTACATGTCATGTAGTCTCCCATTAATGAACAAAATTAAAATTAAATTAATTTTGAAAATTTGCATCATTAAAACCTTATTTTATTGATTATAATTCCATTGTGTGTTTTCAAATTTAAAAATGGTTTTAAATAATTTTAAATTCTCAATTAATTTATTATAATAATTGTTATTAATGGTTCTGTGGTTTATTTTCCATGAATTCCAAATTAATGGATATCTCCAATTAAGTTCATATGATCATTAAGATGAAAGGTAATTGATTAATTTGTTGATTAATTAATACAATCTTGTTCATCATAATAATAAATAATGAATAAAGAAATTAATTCTAGATAGTCACTTTTTTGTGTATTCGTTGCATGTAAGATCGACCATGAGCTTGACTAAGACTTATATATGTGTTAGCATTTCTTTAATTAAATTCATTGCATGGTTTTTAAATTATTTAATAGTAAATAAAAATATGTCTTGTGAGGTATCCCCCCCCCATCCATTATTATGTAGGACCTTCTTATCTAAGGATATTTTTGTAATTCTCTTTAACCAATCATTTGGTTCTCCTGACCTGTGTGTGAGTAATAAATATTTGTGATTAATGGATAATCCCAAGGAACCCTGTGATGATTCAAGATAGAACCATAATAACACCAACTTGATGATACATAGGTGGACATGTAAAATGTTGTAACTCATGCCATGTCCAGCATAAGGAGTTATTTTGTCTAGGTTATTGGGTGATTTAATGTCTACTAATTAAATCAACCATTAGATAAGCTCATGATCAGGTCATTTGGTTATTTATTTATTTTCTATCTAATGCATTAAAATTGTATTTATCGATGCAAGACCGAGATCATATAAATTAATGAATTAATATGCAAATATGAAATTTAAATAAAATTTATTATGCGTAAATTTTTTATCCAAACATGATTAATTATTAAGTAAACATCCACTTAAATATTAAAAAAACATATAAATGATAAAATAAGATGAAAAATTTTTCATAATAAAATAAAATCCTTCAATCTAATATTAAGTCATACTAAGCCTTTATTTACTTGATTAGGAACAAAACTAAATAGAACTACGTGTTTGGTCAACCCTTGTTGGGACACTTACTTTTATAAGGGGAGTTCTTACGAAGGTTTTAGATTTAATTAACCATTTTACATCAAGTGTAGTATCCCTTACTAGACTTGGTGTAATTTGGATGAAAGTGTTGAGAAAATACAAGTCAGGATTTCGCAATTGGGGAGTCCACTCAATGGATCGAGGAGATGCTAGACCGTAGTTAGTAAGGAATTTCCTACCTAAATACCTTCAAAATATCTTAATCAGCCCTTATTGGGGTTATGTGAAGGAAAATATGAATCCTTTAAACTATAATTTACTAGAAAATATGCATTCCAAGTTCAATGGTTAGGGATATTGGGACTTGATAAAATATTGGTAGATTTAATAAAATAAATTAATTTAATATTTCTCACAAAATTCGTAATCAAGAAAAGTACTAAAAATATGCTCTTTTTAAATGTAGAATAAAATGACAAGATCATCATCCACACTATCCCTATGATCAATATTGGATAAATACAATATCCTCACAGGATGTAACTTCCAGGAGGGTTTTAGATGCCTTCGGGTTGTTCTACACCATGAATGGAAATCTTACGTGCTAGAATCCTCAATTCCTGATCCGTCTTCTCAAGAGATGAGTTATGAATAGTTATTAGTCTATAAAAAACATATAAATGATGTAATTGACATTCAATTTTTATTCTTTCATCTATGTCTAGTAAACTCATGAAGTCTGAAAAAAAACATGGATGCATATAGCATGCTTGAACACCTTTTTGGTCTTTACCATGAGAGAGCTAGATATGAATGTTTTGAGATTTCAAAGGTTATCTTTCAGAGTAATCTTGAGGATTGTTTCCCAGATGGGCCTCACGTAGTCAAGATCATTTTTTTTATTGAGCGCTTAGAGGTTCTAGGGTTTAATATCCCTGAATAACTAGGCATTGATCTCATTCTTTCATAACTCCTTCATAGATTCTCTAGTTTTTTTTTTTGAATTTTAATATGAAAAACATTGAGAAGTCTCTACCAAATATGTTTATCCTCCGTTGTTGAGTAGAAAAATATGTGAATCATGAAAATCCTTTTGTCCTTATGGTGAAAAAATGAAAAGGTAAAGAAAATATATTTAAGACCAAATCTTCATCACACCCTTCTAAGAAGAAGAAGATCAAAGGAGAATCAAGGGAATATGATGTTGTATATTTTTCATGTGGAAAAAATGGACACTAGAAGAAAAATTGCACCTAGCTAAAGAAGAAAGGGGAAGTTTCATGTACATTTGTTATCGAGTGAAATTTGTCTATTTTTACAAATTGGGTATTTGATACATCTTGTGGTCCTCACCTATCTATTCAAATACAGGAACCAAGTAGATTCATAAAAATTGACCCATGGGAGGTAGATCTATGAGTAACCAAAGGATCTAAACATACTGTTGTAGCTATCAGGGACAACCACCTCACATTTCTTTCCAGAATGATCTTGGTTTTAAAAGGTTGTTATTATGTTCCTTCAGTTACCAAAAATGTTATTTCTATATATAGACTAGATACTGATGGATTAATTTTCAAATTTGGATATAAATGTTGATTATATTATAAATATAGCATTTTTTATGGTAATTCACATTTAAATAATGGTATTTACCTATTGAATTACATGAACCAGGTAGTGGAAATCGATAATGAAGTTACTTCACATGACTCATACCACGCCCAAATTTGTGATCACCAACTAGTTCATGTAAATGAAAAATGTTTGATAGAATTACATCAAGATGGATATTTATATTCTTTTGAACTAAAACCAATCGGTGTATGTCATGCATGTTTACAAGCCAAAATGACCAAATCCCGATTTATAAGGATAGGTGAAAGTGATAAAGAGATTCTTGAATTGGTTCATAATGATTTGAGTGGACCATTTACTATTGAAGTAAGGGGTGGTTACTCATACTCCATAAATTTTAATGATGCTTTTAGCAGATATGAATATATTTACTAAATGAGGTATAAGTCAGATTCTTTTGATAAATTCATGGAATAAAAGAATGAGGTTGAGAAACATCTTATTAGGAAGATTAAGAAACTCCACTTAGACTATGGTGGGGAATATATTAATAGATACTTCATTGATTACTTACGAGATTCTGGGATCCTATCCCAATTCACTCTTCCTTACACACCTTAGTGGAATGGTGTCAGTGAAAGGAGGAACCTCACCTTGTTGAACATGGTCAGTTCAATGATTATTCATGTAAGTATTCCATTATCCTTTTGGGGATATGCCTAACAAATAGCGACACATATACTAAACCAAGTATCAACTAAATTGATAAATGGTATTCCATATGAATTTTTGAGTGGAATAAAAAACATGTTTTCAAATTTACATGTGTGGGGAAGCGAAGTGTTTGTTAAGTCCACTTTAGGTAACAAACTTTCACCCTGAGGCATAAATTTGACCTATATAGGATACCATAAGGAAACAATGGGATATTACCTATACGACCTATTGAAAAAAAGTTTATAGTGGCAAGACACACCATATTCCTTGAAAGGGAGCACATATCAAAAATAAATAGTGGGAATGAGATGAACTTTGATGGAGTGAAGGATCAGGGCACACAAGAGTTGGTAGAGGATAAGAATCCCAAAATCTCCATGGAAGAAGAAATTTTTCCAAAGACACAAGAACTATGAAGGAGTACAAGAGAGGTTAGAGAACCAGAATGATATGGATTTATAATTACCATAGATGGTGACTCATTATTAGTTGATAATAATGATACTCTAACCTATAAGGAAGAAGTGATTGGCACAGACATTGCCAAGTGGAAATAATCCATGAATTCTGAAATGGATTCCCCGTACCAAAACCAAGTCTGGATTCTGGTAGATCCTCTAGTGGATGTAAATACCATCAGTTATAAATGGGTATTTAAGAATAAATTGGACATGGAAGGACAAGTCAGTACCTATAAGGTGCGACTGGTTTCAAAAGGGTTTAAACAGTGTTAAGGAATTGACCACGAAAAAACCTTTTCACCAGTTTCAATATTGAAATACATCATAATTCTAATTTCTAGTGTATATTACCATGACTATGAGATTTGTAAAATGGATGTAAAAATATTCTTCATTAATGGGAACCTTCATGAATATGTCTACCTGACGCAAATTAAAGGTTTTGTGAATCAAAAGGATTCCAATAAGATATAAAAGTTGAAAAAATCCATTTATGGATTAAATAAAGCATCCGGGTCATGGAACATTTTTTTTGATGAATCCATAACGGAATTTGGTTTTAGAAATAATGAATATGAGACTTGTGTATACAAAGAGTTTAGTGGGAATACAGACATTTTCTTAATAGTATATGTTGATGCCATATTACTTAATGAAAATGAAATATCAGTCTTACAGTCTATTAAGGCATGGTTAAAAAAATGATTTTCCACAAAAGACTTGAGAGAGGTAGCATATATTCTTAGCATCAAGATCCATCATGATATATCCAAGAGATTTCTCTACCTAATCCAAAATTAATTCGTTGACAAGAAACTAAAGGGATTCAATATGGAACAATATAAGTGGTTATTGTTGTCGGCATCACATAGCATTCATCTTTCTAAGAAAATGTGTCCTCAGACCCATGAATAATGAAATAGAATTGAAAGGAGTCCATACGCATTAGCGATTGGGTTAGTCATGTATGTTATGTTATGTACTTGGATAGATGTCGTCTGCACATTAAGTGTGGTAGGAAGATATCAAGATAATTCAGGTGATTGTTATTGGATTGAATTCAATAATATCCTTAAGTATCTATGGAGTACTAAGGATATGTTCCTGGTTTATAGAGGAGATGAGAAACTAGTCATCATAGGATATGAAGATGCTAGTTTACCAAATGATCAAGATGACATGAAGTCACAAACGGGATACATCTTCACTTTGAATGGGGGCTCTATGAGTTGGAAAAGCACAAATCAGGTTGTGGTCACATATTCTATAGAAGATTATGAGTATATTACGAATTCTATGGTAGCTAAAGAATTAGTCTAGGTGTGAAATTTTATCTAAGATATTGATGAGGTACCTAGTAGTAAATATCCCATCACACTCTATTATGATAATACAACAGCGGTGGATCTTGAAAAAGAGTAAGGTCACATCAACGGATGAAGCACATACTTCAGAAGTATCATCTATTGAGGGATTTTTCTCAGAGAGGTGAAGTTGAAGTGATAAGTATTTACATGGAAGAAAACATGGAGGAACCCTTGACTAAATCCTTGACTTAGAAAAAACATGATTATCATGTGTGGTCTAGCAGACTAAAATTCATAGGCAGTTGGATCTAGTCTAAGTGGGAGTTTGTTGGATTTGTTTTCCTAGAAACAATTGTTTGTACTTTGATTACATGAATATTTGATGTATTAAATATTAAATTAAACATATTATTACATATTTTCCATTTTTATGCATGATTTAAATGTAATAATGTACGAGAGTATGTTTCGCATTAATAAGGACATAGTAGTTCACCTCTGTGATGATAACCTTGAAGTTCTATGAAAATATTCTTAATATAGTTCTGTGGTTGGATAAAATACTATGATGGGACACATAGTATATAGAAATTCGGGTATGAGTACTCATAATAATATGAGACTTCTTCTCATGAAGTTTGCACTTGTTAATCTCCAAGATGGGATATTTTGATAATAGACCTACCAATAGGAATTCAGCATGTTTTGATGTCATTACATATTCCTATATGTGATCATGTGTAATGGTCATTAGACTTTAAGATTATAATTAATGCATGTCATGACTCGGGCACTTAGATTTGCTGATGAAAATCATCATGTCGTAAGTTGTTGGGAAGTAGGGTACATTCGGTCCATCATGAATGAAATGTTATTAATGGATAAGTCAAGGAAAGATTTTTCCATTCCATATTTATGGAATTTGATATCTCATCCCTTTGATTGAAATAGAACCCTCACCCTAAATTCCATAGACATGGTGTAACGACAGATTTATTTTTGATAGTCAAAGAATGATGTAATGAGCATATAGGTTGACAACACAGTCATGCAACCTACTTGATGAGATATTGTAACAAAGGGATTATATTACATAGTGATTGTTTGAATTTAGTTTTCATCATTGTGACTTTAAGTTGTTTATCTTGGGTACCTTGAATCATTTCTAGATAGTAATTTTGAAATTTACGAAAGCCTACCTAATGCCAATGAGAAATAATACTATAGGGTAACACACTAATTGTTTCTATTGGTCTCAAATAAATTCTATTTGAATTTAATTAATAGAATAAATATTATTCTCAAGACTGGGGAATAATTTTATTCAAGTTATATTTATCGTATAAATTAAATAAATATTTATTCACTAGATTGTGAATGAAATATATTTATTTATTTTATTGAATATTTATTAAATATTTATTTACTAGTTTATGAATAAAATATTAATTTAAGAGAATAAAATATTTATTCTAGTGTTCAATAAATGCAAGAGGAGTTCGAATGGACAAAGATCATGTCTTGTGACAAAATAATTATTTACAAGTTGATAAATATTATTTATCCATTTTCTACAAGTTGGTACACAACAAAATAATAATAATAATATTATTATTATTATTATTATTATTATTATTATTATATGGAATGATATTTCATTAATGGTTATAATTATATTTATTGGATGTCACGCAATTAAATTTTGTAACTGAAATCTCATCTCTATAATTAGACGACTATGTCTATTATGTAAAGCATTCGAAACTGATTTCAAGTTTGGGAATAGATAATTATTGTGCATAATTAATTCTCTCTTGAATACTCCTCCTCTATTCATATTAAGAACAAGAAACCCAATATATAATTTATTCAAGATCGAAGAATGAGCAATCAAGAATGAACAATGCAATACATTTGATTCACCACTCTAGCACCTGAAGAATGAGTGACGTTGCTCAGAGACCATTACAGCACATGTGGATCACCACTAGATGGATTCTAATCTTGGATCCTCACAAGAGAAACAAAAGGAAATCTGAAAGTCTTTTTTAGATGATCAAAAATAATTAAATAAGAAAGTTCCTAAACCTGGGTATTTATTTCTTCACATATCAAATAAATTAATTATAAATTTGACATGCAAGATATTCACTCTTGGTTTCGAAAAATGATTATTAAAATAAATTTTAATATATCACACTCCATCACACCACTTCTGCTATGCCCGAAACCAATATTTTATACAAGATAATTAACCTGGATGACGTCGTACCAAGTCATCCATCACTGAGGATGAAGAAAGGGTCACGAGACCTGTGAAGCGGCTGATCATGCCCTCGGCATGTCTAACCTTCTGAACTGATCATTCTTTGATTCTCATACCTATAAAAGGGTCAAGATACAACAAAACCCATGTGAACAATAATGTTGTTCAAAATATAATCATTATACAATGGAAAACAGTACCTGAACGGTACAAAACATTATAAAAATTGTTTTATTAATAATAAATTTCAAGCTCTAAGGGTTCTACCTACCCCGGGCTAGCCCCTTACAAAGCATAATTTCGCTACCCATCCCCTGGGACCCGTGTCCTGACTACCCCAAGGCCACCTCCCAAAGTCCAGTGGCTGGAGACTAGCACTGAGTAGGAATGTCCAAAACAAATGGGAGGAATTTTCCTAAGTACCTGTACACACGAACACAACTCCAAGTCACAGATGATGGACGGTGAATACACTAAGTAAACAGACACAATGTAAAAATGTAGAAAACTGAAGGTAAACAGGTCCAGAATAAAATCCCAACTAAAAGAGAAATGTAAAAGTAAAATTATCTAGAACTCCTCTACAGAAAACCCTACCTGAAGGGTAGGTACAGAAATAGTTTTCTCAAGTTGCAGAAGCACATCTCATCTGTCGGGTCACTCTAAGCACCACCCAGCCCCAGTCCTCCAAGTACTCCATCAAAGCGTCGATCATATACCCAAGACATGACAGGTGTGGGAAAATCCCATACAGGTGTGACTAAAACAATACCTGGTAGAGACCCCAAACCACAAATTTATACCACAAAGCAATACAAAAAGTAGACTACCAAATAGGTGCATGAAGTGTAACCTCTAAGAAGTACATTCAAGAGAGTCACTAGAGTCAGCTCATAGAGGTATAACATAAAGTATAGAAATTAATACTGCTATTCAAAATGATTAACATCTTATATTGTTTAGGTACTCATCCCCGATGAGTCACTATGGAATGTTGGGCCACTGAGTTCTGCTCATCACTGAGGTTTGATGGGCCACTAAGGTCTACTCCTCTACTGGGCCACTAAGGTATTCTCTTCACTGAGATTTGATGGGCTACTGAGGTCCACTCCTCTACTATTCCACTAAAGTTGGCTCCTCACTGAGGTCATATAGTCCAATAAGGTACGCTCCTCTACTGGGCCACTAAGGTCTTCTCGTCACTGAGGTCTACTGGACCACTAAGTTTCACTCCTCTCCAGGTCCACTAAGGTCCACTAGTCACTGAGGTTTGTTGGGCCACTAAGGTCTACTCCTCTGCTGGGCCACTAAGGTATGCTCGTCTTCTGGACCACTGAGGTCCACTCGTCACTTCCTTCTCATCTTAGCCAGCTGTAGGATTCACACTCATAACGCACTTGATTCCAAGAGAATCTACTTCTCAAGCCATTGGTCATATTCAAAATTCCATAAAAAACTCACCTGGATTATGTCAAAAGGATTTTCCCATCACGAGGGTCCTAAATCTGTAAACAGCTTTTCAATCAGATGCGCGGTTTGGAAGTTATGATCATTTTACTAAAAATGGATTGGTTGGGTCCAGGTCCGGTCTGACCCAGCCCGGTAGTCCACCAAAACGACCCATTCTGTTGGGGTCCGACCCACCTGATCCATCCTGGCCTGCTTAAATGCATACTGGTTCAGTCGCCCGGACATGGTGGTCTTCCGCGTCCACTCCGCGCCACGCGACCAGCTCAGCTGGCCGCAGATCCTGCCTGCCGCATGAGCCGAGGCTCCAGCTGACACTGTCACAGCTTGAAGTAGCACCCTCATCCACACGGGAATCCATGTAGAGGCAGTGGCTTCTGGACCTGTGGTGTGCTGCCTCTACCATCCAGCACATAGTCGTTGTCGCTGCCACCGCAGGTCGGTGTGCCATAAGGCCCTTCTACAGGCCACCGAATGCACTTCAGTGGTCCATTCTTCGATCTGGAAGACATTCTAGATTACTTGGGCCATGCTCTTCATCTCCAGGTGTTCAAAACCATGCCAAGATGTATTTAGGGTGTGAATCCACTCATGTATGATATCTCCCACACCACCTCTATCTGATCACCACCATCATCGTCGCACCTCTATCATGTCGTGTCTATCCCAGATCCATGTTGTCGGATCTTTTCACCAAGAAACAGTTGCACGACAATCGACCATTTTTCATCCCAAGAAGAACAAAAATAACATGGTCGAGAAAAGCACAAAAATCAACCTGGGGATCAAACCTTAGTGGTTTATTTGTTCTAGCCTTGATCTGATTCGTTTGAGAGATCAAGATAACGGAAACAAAATTGAAAATTCATTTCCCCCAAAATCATCCTACATTCAAAACCTCATGCAAGAACGATCAGGCCATGGTTCAACCTATTTGTGGGTTGATCCACATTCTTCATTTAGAAATCAATAATAGGGGAAAACAAAATTCGAAATAACAACCCCTACCTAGAATCAGATCACTCGTCGATGAAGAATGGAGTCGCTCAACCACGTTTGTCAATTCTCAATCTGCAACTCTCATTTATGATGAGATCCTTTGAAGGGGAATGAAGGAACTTGTGGTGATTCGTCATTTTTCACTATTCACCACTTGCCAACACCACTCCTCCAAAGATTTAGAGAAAATATAGGATCGTTCCAATGATCTTGTATCTCTATTAAACAATTAAATGGAGGAAATGTGTTTCATCTTTTCTGTTACACTGATTCGTTGTGTTGTTATGATGTTTCATTTTATAAAATGAAATAGTGTTTCTATTACACTTGAGTTGCAGTGTCGTTACACTTTTTCATTTATGAAATGAAATATATGGCTCAATGTTGTGTTACTGCGAAAATGTTTTGGATAAAATAAAATTTATTAAGTTTATTTTATTTTTCTTTAAAATGCCCAAAAATTATCTTTTACCCTCGACCCGCACTGGTAAAGGTTAGGCTCTGCCTATGGAAAACACCACCTCATGGTCTCAACAATACTCTCGTATTTCCAATCTGAGTTACAATTTATGAGTTATAAGAATTTGAAAATAAAATAATCTTTTTTAAAATATTTTATTTACGGCCACATCCCAAAAAATACTTTCCACAGTTGGCCCGCACCGGCCAATATTAGGCTCTTACAAAGAAAATAATGCCATCAAAAGCTCAATAGTGGTCTTATATTTTCACTCTGATCCACTGTTCGTGAGTTATTAGGATTTGTAAAATAAAATAATTTTATTCATTTATTTTATTTAGGGTTATCCCATTTTTTGGTTTTCTCAATGGAGGCCCATGCCGACTAAACTTAAGTCACGTCTAGGGTAAACCTTCCATCCTGAATGCAACAGTGCACTCTGATTTCTAATCCAGGTACCTGTTTAAGATTCATTCTATTTTTTTAGGAAAAATTCTCATGCATGCAATTTAAAAACTTACCATTATTCAACGGACCATTCCGGGCACACCGCACCTCGGAATCACACATCATCTCAGCACCTAGTCTCAGAATTTTACTAGAAATTTTCTAAAAATAAAACTGGGAAAATCTGAGTCATCACATCTTCCCCACCTTAAGGATTTACATCCCCAAAATCCAAACCAAGGGATTCCCAAACATATGAGGGTACGATCACGAACATGAGCCTCCCACTCCAATGTTCTCTCCTAGATATTCATGTGCCGCCACCAAATGAACACTAGAGGAATTGATCTCCCATAGAGGTTCCACTCCTATAGATCCTCAATATCCATTGGAAACTTCACAAAATTTTCCCCGTCGTCAATGTCCGACTTTCCCCAGTCAATGATGTGTGATGCGTCGTGTACATATCTATTGTATGTAGAGGTATCCCAAGCTCTCTACAGGACTCCATTCCTGAAAAATTAAAAAATTAATGACATATTGAGTTGGTCAATGATCACCTAGATGGTACCGTGTCCCATAGACATATGTGATAAACCTATCATGAAGTCCATCGATATTCTTTCTCACTCCCTTCTTTTCACCCCAAGGAAAAAAAGAGAAACACCTTCCAATCCTAGGGGCTCGACACTATGTGTTGACAAACCATGAAACTAATAAAACAAGCACTCAGCTTTTATATCAATAGGTAATCCCATCTTCAACCTGTTCTACCATCCTCAGTGTCCTCCTTGACACCCACATGCATATCATGATGCATCTTTCCACTCAAGGCATCCACTGCCACTACTGTGCATCCTATGAAAGGAACAATGTGTTCCCCAACTTTCAAATATCCATCAAGGTCATTCCCTGTGGACAACTGAGCACATAAATTCTCACTATCGGTATCATTTAGTTGTGCCTACCTGAATCAATTTAAGATTGGAGGGGTAATAACCATCGATTAGAGGTAAGTTGCATCATCTCTATCCATGAAGGATAATTGTAATGAGTCCAAATGCTTCATTTACTCATTCTTAAACTATGAACTGGGTCTCCAACTGAGATCATATGCTACCATGTTTCCCTTACCAAGAGTACAGACTACTTTTAAGTCATAGTCCTTGAGGAACTATATCCATCTTCTTTGTCTCAAGTTCAAATCCTTCTGAGATAAGATATACTTGAGACACTTTTGGTTAGAGTAAATGGTAAACCATTCACCCATAAGGTAGTGTCACCACATCTTAAATGAGAAGACTACCATTTCCAACTCAAGATTACGGTTCACGTAGTTCTACTCATGTGGTCTCAACTAACGTAAACCATAGGAAGTCACTGCTTACCACTACATCAGGACACAACCAAGTCTGGTTCCTGATGCATTGTATAACACTACATACTCGTCTCCCTGATCTGGAAAACTTGATATCAGGATGCTCTTCAAACTCTGTCTTAACTTCTAAAAAGAATATGGGCACATTTCCATTCACACAAAAGGTTGAACCTTTTAACTAATCGATGTGTTCATCGACCAATTTGGTAGTGGATACACGTTATCTAGAGTCACTTCGTTAAAGTTCCAGTAATCCACACATAACCTTGAACACTAGGTCTTACTATTCCCTTTCTTTTCAAGTACTCCACTTGCACCCTCACCTCACGAATCTCTAAAAATCCATCTAATATACTAAGGTTAATATCAGTTCTATATTAGGGTGTATAACAAATTAGACGTCTATCTCCCTATGGGGAGGTAAACCTAGAAACATATCCTAGAAAAACATCCTCATACTCCACCACTACTGTTGGGTACTAAAAACTCGTAACATCCACTACCTCAAGGGAAAGGCTAATAATCTCAAGAGTGATCGTATGCACTATTCTATGCATGAGTCTATCCCTTGCTGCCTGGGTTTCCTCTTTTTCCAACCAAGGAAAACACCATTTCATCGCTGTAAACATACCACACCTTTTTTTCTTAAAACGGTCAATATGAGCATGAACTTTGGATGACCAGTCTATATCCAAACTAATGTCGTAAGGCCTTGACACAGCCACTAATAGGTTCTAACTAAAACTCTTGCCTCAAGGTTCAGATCACATCATCAGCATAAGTGTGATTATCGAGTCTCCTCCCATATGTATCTCCCAATGTAAGGTTCAAGTCAAAGGTTTAACTAGAAACTCTAGGTATTTAACAAGATTAATGATAAGAATGAATGATTAAAACCTATGTATATTAATAAGACAGATAAGAGTAGACACATAAAGTACCTCACATCCTTCTTGGAGCCTTTGGTTCATATGCCTTGACCACATACAGCTACCCCATTTCCATGTCCTATATCTCCTTGAGCCTGGTGTGGACTATATTGGGGTGGTGGTTATAACATGTTGAAATATTTACCAACTCCTTCTAATCCCCCAACTCCTCTACCACATCTTCCACCCTACAGATCCATTTGTTCCTGTTACTATCTCTACCCTAGTGTCCTATCCACTATTTCACTATCAGCACGATGGGCTGGACAATCTCTAGAGATATGTCTCTTACCGTCTTTTGAAAATTATAACCTCTTTCTTGGCCAAATGGGATCGTATTGTGAGCCCTAATCTGTAGATCCCCTATCTTGGGACCTCTTCTTGGAACATCTCACATGTCCATGTCTCTGAGAATGACGTTGGCTTCCTTCTTTCGAGGTCTATGTTCCTATTTTTCCACTGTTAACATCAATTATCTATATTCGTTCAGCTAAGGGAATTTCAACCAAAAAGGTTAGCTCTATCACCCTAGCATAATTAAGAGTACACTGAGTAATAGTGATTTCTTGGATGACCCTAAAGACACCTCACTTGAAGTTATGATCCCTGAATCACAAGTTGAATCGTATTCATCGAGTAACTGGAAAGGTCGCTATAGCTCGCTGAATACTCAACTATTGACATGTTTTTCTACCGAAGTTGTAGAATATCTTGGGCACTCATAGACCTTAGATTTTATGGAAATAACCCCTTATTTAAGAAAATTTCTCAAGCTATATCCAAGGCAGACTCACCTCATTGTAAGATCGGGTAATCTAAACCCCACCATCGCCCTGTTGAGCCATATAGAAGGCTTGCTAACAGGACTAACAACTGATCTAATAGTGTCCTGGCTAGATGGAAAACTCAGTCACCACCTCAAGCCAGTCCTTATCCACCTGTGACTCAGGCTCACCTCGGAACCTGAGGGGTCTCTGTCGCTAAAACTTGTGAAGTTTTCTCACCCCACGAATCTCATCTGATGGTACTATGAGTACTATGTTCTCCTCTACAGTTGGTGGTATAGTTAGTACACCACCCAGTGGTTCTATATCTAGTAGAAACCCATGTACCCATCTACTCACCCCTTAGATCATCCTCGTGATCACGTGGTTGAATCCTGGATGGCTATCTATGTGGAAGCATCTTGAAAAAAACATGATGTACCATGATCAATAGAGTATACCTAATGACCTAACTCAAGAAGGACATGGAAAACTAAACCCATTCCTATACAATTCATGTACCATCATTTTTACCTGAAACTATTATTTTCATGTACTGGGTCGAAAAGCATAATTCAGGGTCTTGGTGTATGGATACATCGACCGCTGCGCCAACACTGGATACCCTGGACTGAAAGATGAACTCAAAACACTTAACACTATTTCCCCAAACCAAACTCATAGAATATGATTTCTTAAGGTCGAACTGACCTCCTTTGATACCACTCTTTCACGACCAATCCCCCAGGGCTCGTACTGTGACTACCCTAATCCCGCCTCCCAAAGGCTAGGGGATATAAACTAGCACTGGGTAGGCATATCCCAAACAAATGGGAGGTATTTTCCTCAGTACCTGTATACACACGCACAATTCCAAGACACAGATGCTGGAAGGTGAATAAACTAATTAAACAAACACAATGTGTGACATTAGAAAACTAAAGGTAAACATGGCCAAAATAAAAGCCTAACTGAAACAAAAAAGTACAAGTACAAGTCGCTAAAACTTTTCTAAAGAAAACCCTAACAGAAGGGTATGTACAGAAATAGTTGTCTGAAGTCACAAAAGTACCTCTCATCTATCAGGTCACTCTAAGAACCACCCAACTTCGGTCCTCAATAGAATCCATCAAAGTTTCAATCATTTGCATAGGATATGACAAGTGTAGGAAAAGCCCATGCAGGGGTGAGTAAAACAATACTCAGTAGGGACCCCAAACCAAAACGTTATACCACAAATAAATACCCAAAGAAAACTATCAAAGAGGTACATGAAGTATAAATTAAAAAAAGTACAGTCAATAGTGTCACTAGAGTCATCTCACACAGGTATAAACTAAAGTATACAAGGAAATAATATCAGTAAAAATGTTGATTATCTTGTACTATCGAGAAACTCATCCCCAATGAATCATTATGGCCCACTGGTCCACTGAGGTCCACTCGTCACTGAGGTCTGTTAAGCCACTCAGGTCCGCTCCTTTATTGGGCTACTAAGTTCTGATCATAACTGAGGTATTCTTGGTCACTGAGGTCCACTCTGTTGTTGGTAAATTAAGGTCCATTCGTCATTGAGGTCTTATGGTCCAATAAGGTCCACTCCTATGTTGGGCCACTATGTTTCGCTCATCATTTTGGTCTTCTGGACTATAGAGGTCCGCTCCTCTATTGGGCCACTAAGTTCCACTCGTCTGATGGGACAGTGTGGTCTGATCATCACTTCTTTCTCATCACAGCTAGTCGTAGGATTCCCGCTCATATTGGGCTTGATTCTGGGAGAATATACTCCTCAAGCCATCAGTTATATTCCAACATCCACAAAAACTCAAATGGAGTATTTCGAAAGTATCGCCCTATCATGAGGGTCCCAATTCCATAAACGGATTTTCAATTAGATGCATGGTTTAGAAGTTATGCTTGTTTTACTAAAAAGGGGTGGGTTGGGTTTGGGTTTGGGCCAACCCGGATTGACCGACCTGACCCTACCTAGTCTGGTAGTCCACCAACCCAACCTGGTCGAACCTGACCCACTACACTAGCCCAGCCTACTGCATTGACCTGAACTGAGGCAATGGGGCTGGCCCGAGGCTAGCTCGCCTGATCCAGCCTAGCCCAGCAAACTCGGATGCAGTCTGGTTCAACTGCTTGGATGCGGCAGTCTTTCATGTCCACTAGCCACCACGTAGTCAGCTCAGCCAGCCGCAGATCCTGCCTACGTTATCAACTGCGGGTCCATCTGACCATGCCTCGGCTCGAAGCCAAAACCTCCTCTATGTAGGAAGTCACGTAGATGTGGCTCCTTCCACCACCACGGTGCACGGCCTCTACCATCCATCATGTGGTCACTTCTGGTACCATCCGGCATGCCGACAGGTGATTCCGTGGGCCACTAGACGTGCTCCGGTGGTCCATTCTTTGATCTGGAACAAGTTTCGGAATCCTAAGGTCGCACTCTTCATCACCATGTGTTCAAAACCATGACACGGTCACTTTCCGATGTGAATATATTTGTGTGTGAAATCTCCTGCACCACCTCGATCTGATCACCACTATCGTCATCACACCTCCATCGTGTCATGTCTATCTCAGATCCCTGATGTCGAATCGTTGCACCAACAAACAATTGTGCAGTAATATACTATTCGTTATTCTATGAAGAATGCCAAGAACATGGGGGAGAAGAGAAAAAAAAAAGAAACCCAAGAATCAAACCTTGGACATTTGTTCATTCCGGCCACAATCTGATCTATTAGAAGGATCAAGATAACAGAAACAAAACAAAAAACTCATTTCCCCCAAAAACATTCAGTAGTCAAAACCTCCCACAGGAATGATCGAGCTGCGGGTCAACATGTTCTTGGGTTAAACCATGTATTTTGTTTAGAAATCAAGAATGGGGGGAAGATTTTGAACTAACAACCCCTTCTAGGAATCGGATCGCTCATCGATGAAGAACGAAGTCACTCCACATCCATATTTCAATTCTCGATCTGCAACTCTCGTCGATGATGAGATCCTTCGAAGGGGAAGGAAATAACTTGGGGAAATTAGTTGTTCATCACCATTATATGCTAGCCAACTCCAATACTCCAGAGCCTCAGAGAAAATATAGGATCATTCCAATGATCCCATGTCTCTGTTAAACAATTAAATTAAGAAAATGTGTTTCAAGGTTTCTGTTACGCTGAGTCGTCGTGTCGTTACGTTGTTTAATTAATGAAATGAAACAACATTTATGTTATGGTTGAGTTTCATATTTATTACGTTGTTTCATTTATGAAATAAAATATATAGCTCAATGTTGTATTGTTGAATAACATTTTTGGATAAAAAAAACTTTCTTATGTTTATTTTATTTTTCTTTAAAATGCTTAGAAATTAACTTTTACCCTTGACCCATGCCGGTTGAGGTTAGGCCCCGCCTAAGGAAAACACAGCCTCATGAGATCAATGGTACTCTCATATTTTCCATCTGAGCTACCGTTTATGAGTTATAAGGATTTGAAAATAAAATAATATTTAATTGATTATTTTATTTAAAGCCATGTCCCAAAAACTATTTTCCACAGTTGGCTCACGTCAGCCAATGTTAGGCTCTGCCTAAGGAAAGCACATCATCACGAGCTCAACGGTGGTCCTAGATTTTCAATTCGAGTCACAGTTCATGAGTTATAAGGATTTGAAAAATAAAATAATTTTATTTAATTATTTTATTTATAGTTATTCCATTTTTAGGTTTTCTCATTGGAGGTCTATGCTGACTAAAGTTGAGTAGCGCCTAGGGTAAACCCGCAATTCATAATGTAATTGTTCCCTTATATTTTTGATCTGGGTACCCATTTAATATTTATTCCAATTTTTCAATAAAACTTCTCACGCATGATATTTAAAAAATAATATTTTTCAAAGGACCATTTTGGGCACATCGGGCCTCAAAATCACACTCTGTCTCAGTGTCTGGTCTCAAAATTTCCCTAAAATTTTTCAAAAAATGAAACCGGGAAAATGTAACTCATCACACATAAGTACCAACCCCATAACTATGCCACACAAAACAGATTTCACTAGTTCTAACACCTATCATTTAAGCCATTGTTAAAAAGAAAATGGCCTATGTAAAACACTCATGCTTCCATTCCAATGCAAAATAAAGGAAAGTTTAAACTGACATTATATCACAGTTTAAACCAAGGAAACAACTTTAGGTTCCCTTTTCAAGATCATTTCACTAATTCACATTAACCTTTACACATTTAAAAATTTAAAACAAAAAAATAAGTACCCACTTTAAAACCAAAGCACTAGGTAACTTGATTTAGCTAGTAGATCAAAGAAAAAATACGAAAATCTTATCAAAATACCTTTTTAAATATTTAAATTTTATTTATATCCAATCATACTTAGGTAATTTATCATATAAAATTCCTTTTAAAAGATAAGGTGACCTCTGAGGGTCACATTTAACCAACCTGGGTTCTTCAAAAAGCAACACAATAGCAGTTGTCTAATTACCAAAATTAAAATACTTGTAGTGGGCTATCTCTCAATGTACATTCCCCCAACTGGCCTACTTGATTCCAGTTGTGCATTTAGATAGTTAACCAACAAAACTAATTTCAATAATAATATCTTACACATGTATAACCATTTCAAACACATACCACATGGCCATATATATATAAAGGTTATGAAATATGGGTGTCCATCAAACAATTCCATAAAGAATCCATACACTTTAAAGGTGGGTGTTTGTTTCCCATTTAATGGAAAATATTTCATTTAACATTTGAACTTTAAAATAAATTACATTTTAATAATGGTCTATAAACATGTATATATATCCCAAAGTATGCTTCAAGAATACATGTTACCCTTTCCCAATTATAAGGGACCCATACACCTTACAACAGAAAGTTAGATCACATTTAAATCATGACCATTAAAATTCATCCAATTGAACCAGTCTACATATATCAAAAATAAAACTAACATTCTATCTCAATCAATAAACACATTGAATCATGTTATAACATAGGATCATGATAAAATGGAAATACATGCTAAGTAAATAGGCAGCATGATATATTTTCATCTAATCATGTCAATAGATCAACATGATAATCAAATCACCCAATCATGTTATACAATTAGGAATTCTAAAGAAAATAAAAATCATGGAATAGCACTCAAGGAATGCAATCAAAACAACAGGAAAGCTTAAAATGCAACTACATGGCATGGAATATGCATGGCATGTGAATTTTATATATGCCAAATATGATGCATGTTATGATTCATCCTTACCATAATAGGCCAAGGGAAAATTTCATAATTCCATAAATTAATAATAAGTGTAAAATACATCAATCACTCGAGGTGAAAAAATAATCAAATTTAATATCAAACAATATTTACAACAACCCCAGCCCTGACCACTTGGTCATTTCAATATGGGTGGGGTGATCAGTCTCAGACACATCTATTTTACAAGCACCAACACATTACTAGTCTCTTGTCTACCATACAAAAATAGTATAAAAAATGGAAAATAAGCCTCTGATACCAATTTGTAATGTCCCGACCCAAATGACCACTTGTACGGTAGTTGGATCAGTGGGTCACATGACCTCAAGAATATCTCCCCATATGCCATAGGTTATTAACTAGTAGTGAGATTATAAGAAAGTGATAGTGGTGAGAATATAGCCTTTTGTTATAGTAGCACAGTGGATAATAAATAAAGAAAGAACTGACAATAGTGGAAGATAATAATAATAATAATAGAAATTAAAGGATGGACAATGCTAATGTAAAAATATGAATACATGACCAAATAAAGATAAAAGATAAACAGTAGACATATGATAGGTAAAATATATAGTACATTACTCAAGTAAGTAAATGAAACAAAAGTTACATGGTCGATCTCCACAAGCATCCCAAGCCATATCTTATTTTTATGCTCCTAAATCCCATGTACCAGTAAAACAACACAAGCAAGAGTCTACAGTCCTACGAACAAAAGGTCTACCTGGTTACCCTAGTTTAATGGTGGCCCAAGAAGAGTGTGAGACATAATCCCAGTAGGAAACCACCTGAGTTCAATTCCATTAAGTCAGTGAATATATATAACAATAGTGTAAAGGAATATATAAAAAATTAAAGTACTCAAAAGTAAACATCCTATAATTTCTAGTTCTCATTTTATAATCAACTCATATTATCATTTCATTTAAGAAATAATCCTCTAATTTAAGATTCGGTACTATATCTTTTTAAATAATGATAATTAAACTAATAGTTCATTAATTAATAATTCTTGAGACTTTTAATTAATCTCATCATCCCCCGTGATAAGATATAATCACTAGAAAGGAATGAGACCACCTACCATAGGTCCGTAGTGGATAGATAATATAATATAAACTATTGATTCAAATCATATCAGTATAAAAATGAATAATGGATGAACACCTTGAAAATATGGAAAATCCTAAATAGCATAACATATAACAAACTAAAAGAAGAATGGCTAAAAAGTATTGGAGATCTTATCAATACGAATCCAACGAGATGAACATCCCTCGATTCCGAGCTCAAATGTAAGGGATCTCTCAAATACAAGAATATTAATGAAGAGGGGCTTCAAATAGGAGAGGTTGTTGTGTGTGAGATAAAGAAATAGTGACTTAGGTTTAAAAAAATTAAGTGGAAAATAGTCATTTTACCCAAAATATTTGTGTCACATGGTTTGTCCCGCATGGTTAGCCTAACCGTGCACAAACTATGTGGTGAATATTTTTGAAGTACTACCTAAGAATAACTAACCATGTGGGATAGTTTCATGGTTTCATAAAACCATGCACAATCTATGCAGGGCGCATCTTCTACTCTCATCAAGGATGTACAGTTTTCTGTTGGGGCTGCATGGTTTCAGACATACCGTGTGTCCTCTACAGACCCTAAAAACTTGGTATTTATTCCACTAGAACTCTCTAAACTCAACAATACTCACAAGGTACCTCATGTTCCTTTACCCAAGTACAAATATAACACATTGAATTGTTCCAACTCTCGAAATTATGTTTTGAAGATCGGTTTACAAAACGGCCTATCCAATTGTCACCAAAACTCAAATTCCCTTGGAGTTTCATCTAGTTCAAAAACACAAGACCTTACATATTACCTCATGAATAAATTCTTCATATCTAGTATATAACCCTTTTAAATGAGTATAATAATCTTTTCATGCTAACCATAATATGTAATCACAACCCATTATAGTTTTTGATAAACATCGATTAGGGATAACTCAAAGTCACACTTTGAGGAAATATTATCATTTGATTGTTCATGTAAAGTAAATTAAAGAACACATGTGAAGGAATGATAAATGGAGATTGTTTTTATTATAAAATCATGATATATTTAAAATTATTACAAACAATCATTAATGTGAAAACATCCATATATTTTACTTGGACCCCATGTTGTTATTATTGTAATGGTTTCATTAACTTCTTATATCTATATATAATTCCTTACACAACTCTATGTGACCACCAGAAAAAATTATCCCACTAAACTCTTAGTGAGTAACATTTATGAAGTAATATAGTTTGAATAATTGTGAGACTTAAGAATCATATTCTTAATATTCAACTCTTTGAACATATTTAAACTCTTTATCTTCATAGCATCAAATGTTAACTTATATTGTCTACATATAACTCTTTTTAATATCAAAATCATCATTTTTGGAACCTATTACATAAAACAATTTCCTCAAAATCAGTGTAACTATTTACATTGGTACTAACTATAATGTACTAAACTTATTTAGGATAAAGTGACATTCACTTTAATATGGAAACTAAATGAAACCATTTATACTTCTCTTTACCAACATTCCCAAAAACTCTTTTAGATATTAATACTAATTTACTTTGTAATTTGGCTAGCATAATCCTTTTGTGAATAGCGATATTCACTTTCTCAAAGTAACTAAATGTAACTTTTTACATTTTTTACCATCACATATCCTAAACTCTTTAGGATATTCAGTGAAGAACCACTGTAATATTAGACTAGTATAATATTTTATTTATTAACTTTTAACTTCTCCAAGTTCAAAATACTCACACTTTCCACTGAGACATTATATCATTCTCAAAACATCCTGCTAAGATACAACACAAAATTATTGTTTTTTGGAAATAACACATATATCATTTTAGTAATAATATTTAATAAATAAAATAATCATATCATATATGTAAATATATGTGTTTAAATCATTTTTCATGAAAAGAATATTATTTATTAAAATATAACACTAATGAGTGGTGGGAAAAAAATTCCATCATATTTTAAAAAATAACTGGATAAACTCTTTATCCTAGATAAAATACTTTTAGCCTTGTTTAATTATCAAAACATGTTATAGAATATATTGAACCATAAACCTCGTGTATTCAATTAATCATATCATGTTCTTAAAAATAAATCTTTGTTAAAAAATAATATCTCTTATCATATAAGTGAATTTAAGATTATGATACACATCCTTTACTTAAATTCATCTAAGACTGATTTATTCCTTTACATTCACATCCTTGATATAGTAACCTTTTATTTGATCACATGAATATAAACTATAAGACTGATCAATTCATCCCATGGTTTTGAAATCATATATATTTACAATACTTGTAAAATATATATTTTTCATCGCATACCCATAAAAATCATAGAATCAATTTCGATATCATTGATAACTAATATGAACATTCCATGGAGCCTCATAAACTCCTTCAAGTGTTCTATATAATCCCATCATATAGAATTATTTATCCACCTTCTTGATAAATCTAGGTTTTAATGGCCTTTACTAACTACCAAGAGAAACAATATTGGACACTTTAACTAACTTTTTTTCTTTCAGTTTGAATTTTAACCCATTTTTATTGTCAAAAAAGATCTAGAAACTAGATATAATATTCCCTAGTTCAAATTTTCTCAACACTTTGAGAAAATAGAGTAAATATTTCTTGAACTAATTCGCATTGTCAGAACATTTACATAAATAACAATATAATGAACTCCTTAACCAGAATAAGCCTTCAGTAAATCTTTAATCTCTATGAGTTATTACCATAATATATTATATTTATCATATGAGATTAAATTACCTTAGTTAAACATTAATTTAATTCCTTTGAAGACTTAAGTGAACCATTATATGCTCCTTATAAGCATTTAGATTCACATGTTGGAAAACTTCAATAGTTTGTGTATACTAGAAGGTATTTACTTAACACATATAATACCTCTTAAGAAATTTTCTTAATCCACTAGTCTCATGGGTTTCTTATATTAATATTCTTCTACATTGGAATAATCTCAAATTTAATCTTAGTGGTGATGATTTTATTTATCTTCACCATAATGTGTTATCAGATGAGTATCAAGTTTTATATCTTTTTATCAAGTACATTTAATGAAAGTTGTGCTACTAAAAATGATGACCACATACATCATATCTATTTAGTGAGACAAGATCCATATTTTTTGTAACGCCCCGACCCCAGTTACCCAGAGTCGGTGCATTATTACATAACATTGGCATGATCGCAAGAAAGATCAAATCTTGAAAGACCAATTGGTTTAGTAGCCTTGGAAACACTAGATATATTCATAAGTTTTACATTACATCATAAAATGAAAAACTACTACAACAACATAATGTTTCCACAGTCCACACTATAATCCCCTCATAATATCCCTGCAGGTCATTCATAACTTACATCTTCACATCCTGGGAAAAATAAAACATAGAAAAGGGGTGATCTCAAATGCCCAGTAAGGATAACAATATAGCGGAACATTCAAAAATAAGCATAAACATTTAAGGCAATGAATTACTAAAACAAAAGCCTTTTAAACTTGAAATTCAACATAGTATGGCAAAAGTAAAATGAAATAATGCCATTTACTTGTTCACATGGATATTCTACTAATCGAATAATCACATGCAATATCAATAACCACTTTCATAATGTTGGAATGCATAATGCCTATCATAACCACATAGCCAAGGCCTCGTGCCAAGAATACAAATACGATTTTGCCAAGGCCTTGTTCCAAGACACTAGTTTGTCTCATGAGACCTACCGATGCATCGAGGAGCTATAGAGGGCTCCACCCGTCACATATTAAGTCCAATGCATTCCCATATGAAAAGGTTTAAACATAACATAAACATTTGTATTAAAACTAGCATACGAAATGTCAAATACTTTCACCATAAACTATGAATGGTATAAAAATAGCACATCCATAGTCAAACATATCACAAAACCTTCAATAAAATATAGAAGTTTTGTATCATAATAAATCAACTTCAAATAATCTTAAAATCTATCAAAGGATGTTGACATAGATGAAATCAAAATTCTTTTTAAGGAAATATCTCCTTTTATTTTTAAATCATTTAAGATCCATATAAAATAAAACATTTTCTTTGAAAATATTCTTATAAGCTTGTAAGGAAAGCTTTGAATATTTTATAACGGCGTAAAATAACCGCACCCGCCGTATAAGTTTAAAAAAACATTCTTATCTTAATTCTGTCGAAAAGGTTAAAAGGCACCTTGTTTGGAAAACGACGGAAAGATTCCCTTATAAACCTCTTATAAAAAGTCAAACAAGGGTATAAATGACTTTAACCCATATTCTTTTAAATATTAAAAATGTTTTGAAATACATTTTGAAGAAACATGGATGTGGATGATAACGAGGTCCCAGTAGATTATTACGTATAAACAACCTCGGATAATGAAGAGATTGTGAAATAAATCCTTACCTTGTACTTTTCCTTTGTTGGGGTAGGTTAACCTCCTGTATAATGGTGAAATAATTGTTATTAAATTATACAAGAATCATATACATTAATATGATATCATATATGATCTTTTAACATTGCTTTATTAATAATATCTTAGTATTATCGTCGTTTCGGGTGATAATCGATTCGTTCTTCTTAAATGTTTGGTTACGTAAGACATGTTTGTAATAGATAGATTATATCTTATTCATAATCAGAATGATATTAACATTATTTTTAACCCTAAAATGAGAATAATACTTGAATGGATACGATGGAGAATGAATCTCATCGCGTTCGTGGAGACGGTAGTCCGTACGTACGCACGAACGCTACTTCCATTTAATTTTTATTTTAAAAGAATCAAATCCAAATGATACATAGGTATATTACTATTCCAGTATAATACAATATTTTATATATTTTACTTAAGTTCATTAACTCCATCCTTTATACGTTCCATGTGTGGTATGAACGAGTCATATCATTTTAAGGGGGCGGTAGTCCGCACTTCCTCAAATGAAATTATCGTATGTATATACAACATGAAACGAATAATGGTATGAAATAAAATGGAATTACAGAAGATTATATATAAAATATATATCATTAATATCATATTTAATTACAGTGCCATCATAATGGCCACCATGAGAGGCGGTAAGATGTATTTGAACAATCATCGTTTCGTGAGGCGTTAGTTTCCCATCCACAGAAACATTATGTTCATCATCCATTAGATGGAGTTGTGTGTATGTGTAGCTTGAATCATTCTTATAACAACATCCTAGTATATTTTGGATACTGGTGTTGTTACAAAAGAAAGGAAATAAAAAGAGTTTGGGGGTTGGAGAAGCAAAATAAATGAAAATAATTTAAGAGAAATCGTTACCTTTAATTTAGGTAACTCACTTTGGTTGGAACCAAAGGACTTCTTGAAATGCTTTCTTCCTAAGGGGAAGCTTCAAGGAGTAGGAGAGGGATGTGGGGAGCTTATTTGGGAAGGGTTTGGACGAGCCAAGTGGCTTGAGAGGTGTGAGGAATGAGTAGAAGTGGTCTCCTTTTATAAGGGAGAGAAGGGGCTCTTTAGGAAAGAGTGAAAGTATTACTTTATAATATAATTATATTCGGTTTATAATGGTCCAAAAATCATTGAGGTCGAAGATAAGATGACTCATATTCTAAATAACATCAACCAATAAGAATTGGACAGGTTTTAGATAATATTTTAATCATTATAATCTTATTTATTTAAATGATTTATTAATGAGGTAAACATTGCATCATTATTGTGTCATTAATAATTTAAATTATTTGATGTATAAAAATTATAAATAAAATATCATTATGTAGGAAATCGTTTTAGCTTTCTAATGAATATTTATAATCGAAAATACAATATGTATAACCCTATGTAAAAATTGTTCTTCTAAAAGATGTAAGCTTATGCCATTTTTATTTTTATTTTAACTTTATTAATATAATGTGTCCCTACCACATACAAGTGGCTCCAAGGGGTCCCCAAATCTACCCAAGGATGCCCATGGTCGGGTATGTGTCCACAAATAAGGTTAGGACACGTTTTAGGGTAATTTTGTATTATTATAATATTATTTTTTAACCCTTATTTACCAGATTTACCCTTAACCATGGTAAATAAAATATTTACCACAGTAATTATTCAAAATGTCTAAAAATAAAAGTTACCTATTTACACAATTTGGACATCCTGATTCCAAATATGGAATCCATTTTTCTAAATTCAAAACACAGAAGTGGCAGAAATTAATTTAAAATTAATTCCCGCTGTTAAAACAAAAAGCGTGTTTTTAAGAGATAATAACTATCAAAAGATTGACACTTGTTTATGTTCGGTTTAATTGAAAAATTGTGTCCAATGACCAACATTATATTAAACGGTAAATATATATTCTAAATATACTTTAAAACCACTCAAATTCATAATTTATCACTATTAATTATTTTGATTAAAAAAAGTTGTTTTTAATTAAAATTTAGTAATTTTCACTATTCATCAAAATATGAAAGTTATCCGAAAAGTACCAAAATTTCACCTTAGGATAAATTCGATATTCCGAATCCAAAAATGAAGTCCATTTTAAAATATAAAATATATATAATTTCAAAAAGTAGTTATTACTATTCATAACGGCTAGTTTAATTGGTTGTTAGAACTCGGTGTTGCGTACAACACACGCTATCACATTATTCAAAGAGAAGCGTACCGTAGAAGCTTGGGATGTTTCATTTTAAATTTTTGATGTCCCCATTTAGTCAAAAAGTTTAAAATATAGTATTTAAAAATGGTTCACTATTAAAAGTTGATAAAAGTGCAATACTGAAAATGAATTTGTTCTTGCATTATATCTAAGAAACTCATAATATGGATTATAAAATTATAAGGATTACATAAACTTTAAAATTTATCTAATACTATTCATAACCTCTTTTGAATGGCTTGTTTGGTAAGTCATGGTGTAATTGAAATCGGTGTTGCGTGTAATGAAAGTTATTGAATTATTTTGAAGAAATAACACACTATAAAATCTTGGGGTGTTACATTCTCCCCTCCTTCAATAAATTGTGTCCTCGCAATTTGAAATTGTTCTTCGAAAATAAAAGGTTGAAAATAGAAAATATCTTTGTGGGAAAACCCACATCGGAAATTGGGTTACTAAAATTTAGTCTTAATATGAGGAAAAGAGAAATGAAAGGGTCACCACCAAATTATGATCTCGATTAGGAGAACATTGGTGGCAATTAGAGACGTATAATTGGAGGAAAAATGTAAATATTTATAGGTAGTGATTGAGGTCATCAATCACAAACAAGTATAAAATTGAGGTCCTTAAACTCATCAATCTATGATGATTTGAAGTACAATCGGTTCAACAAAATACAGGGTATTGGGATAACACATTTTTTACGTTTCAAAATATCTTAGTTGAAATCCCACATCGAAAAATGAATTAATGAGGCCTCTATTTAAAATAAAGAGTGGAAATTATGAAGATTACCGAAAATAACACATACTAGGGTTCCATGTAGGAAAATATGGATATGGAGGAGAAATCTAACCATCAATTATCTGATGGAGAGAGGTAGAGAACATGGCTATGAAAAGGCCAACAATCCCAAAGCCATAAATTAGTGATGATTTAAGGTACCATCTAGGACAACATTTTTGTTCTAAGTTCCTTTTCTTAATGTTGTGGAATTTATTTATGAGATTGGATAAGATCATAAGGAGATATACTTACTTTATAATTAGAATTTTATCCATTAATAAATTTCTACCACAAACTCATCTTTCACTCTAAAAGATAATAGAATGTAAAAAAAATTCTATTTACACTATTCGTATAGGGTTCCAAAATAAACGAATTTATAATTCATCTACAAGATCTTTTAATAAAAACTACATTATTTAATCCAGGACATCTCGTGGACAGTGGTAGGTGATACACCCTTCTCGCCCTTCGGTTGCGGGTTCAAGTCTCACAGCCTTGCCGGACGCGACGGGTTGCCGCCCGACTTCCGGGTTGTCCTTTTATGGCAATCCAAAATAATCCAAACTAGAACTATCCAAAATACTTATGTCCAAACTCACAGTCCAATATTTAAAAGGAAGGTAAACATAATATAGATCCTTTTTACCCCGTAATAGCATATGAATACCTTCATCATGTATTACCATATTTCTTATTGATTACATTCATGCTCCCTTATTCCATATAGAATGCTGGATATACTTCATTAATCCAAAAATGTTTTAAACCCCAACAATGATGGAATATACAAATCATTAATCAGTTCCAAGGTAGTCAAGAATAACAAATATAATTTATCCAAAACAATCACATATTATTCCAAAATCACTACCTCAATATCAGAACTATATTATGATTTATCATTCGCTCAACCATATATTTTCCAAAAATTTATCCTGCTATTGAGTCACTTTTCTTTATTCCACACAATCTCAAGTCCTTAATGAAATAGTACTGCAGTACAATCCTTATATACTCCATAATTATTATAACAAGTACATTGTTGATACAACACTCAATTGACATAATCAACATAAGAACTCTAATCATTCCTCTTCATCTGCGGTAGTATCATAACTTGATTATTATCCAATAACATCATTTGCGGCATAGTCTGATGACTGAGACATAGGTTCGCGTAGTGTCCAAAATCCTTGAAAATGAAGCATTGTACATTTAAAACCATTTTCTTACCCTTGCAGTCACGTACTTTGTGCCCTTTTCCTCCACACTTATAACAAACTCCCATTCCTTTCAGGAAAGTTCCAGGGTGTTTCTTTCCACAGTTACCACATATGGGAAAATTCTTCTTTTCCTTCTTCCCTTTATCCATCTTTCTCTCTTCCATCCTTTTCTTCTCTTGCTTCCCTTCAAAGCCATAGGACTCAGTAAACTCTTTACTTATCTTATCAACACATGATATTATTTCTTCATATGATGATAATACATGAGAGACTATTTCTCTTATAAATTCTAGCTTAATACTATGAAAGATATGATCCTTCCTTCTCTTTGGATCATGTGCATTTCTGGAGTTCTCATTCCTTCTACTGGGCGCCATTTCTAAACAATGGCATACACTAGATCAGTTTATGAATCAAAATACATAATCCCATACTTATAAAACACTTAACATAAATTTAATTATTTATGGATATAATCCATAATCATAAAAATGTCTCCTTTGAGGAAGTATATACTCATAAACCCTTCATAATGATTTGTAAGGAAAATGAAGTTATCCTAAGCATATCCCCCAGGAGTGTCGTAACCAAGAGTACAGCAAGGCCCGTTGTCGTGCACCAGTTCCCGTTAGAGTCTAGCTCAAAGCAGTGTTTTCGGGTTTTACCCCTAGGTACATCTGTGCCAGAGTCGCCTCTACCTGCTCGTATCCAGACAGGGATGTATTACTCGGAAAACTCACAAAATCCCTACAATACCAAAATTCTAGGATGTTCTTCTATACTAATCCTCAAAGTTCATCTTAGATCTACGTGCTCTAATCAGAGTTTATCTAAATCTAGCTTCCAAGGTTTGTACTAAACTTCCTCTGATACCAACTGTAACGCCCCGACCCCAGTTACCCAGAGTCGGTGCATTATTACATAACATTGGCATGATCGCAAGAAAGATCAAATCTCGAAAGACCGATTGGTTTAGTAGACTTAGAAACACTAGATATATTCATAAGTTTTACATTACATCATAAAATGAAAAACTACTACAACAACATAATGTTTCCACAGTCCACACTATAATCCCCTCATAATATCCCTGCAGGTCATTCATAACTTACATCTTCACATCCTGGGAAAAATAAAACATAGAAAAGGGGTGAGCTCAAATGCCCAGTAAGGATAACAATATAGCGGAACATTCAAAAATAAGCATAAACATTTAAGGCAATGAATTACTAAAACAAAAGCCTTTTAAACTTGAACTTCAACATAGTATGGAAAAAGTAAAATGAAATAATTCCATTTACTTGTTCACATGGATATTCTACTAATCGAATAATCACATGAAATATCAATAACCACTTTCATAATGTTGGAATGCATAATGCCAGACTATCATAACCACATAGCCAAGGCCTCGTGCCAAGACTACAAATAAGATTTTTCCAAGGCCTTGTGCCAAGACACTAGTTTGTCTCATGAGACCTACCGATGCATCGAGGAGCTATAGCGGGCTCCACCCGCCACATATTAAGTCCAATGCATTCCCATATGAAAAGGTTTAAACATAACATAAACATTCGTATTAAAACTAGCATACGAAATGTCAAATACTTTCACCATAAACTATGAACGATATAAAAATTGCACATCCATAGTCAAACATATCACAAAACCTTCAATACAATATAGAAGTTTTGTATCATAATAAATCAACTTCAAATAATCTTAAAATCCATCAAAGGATGTTGACATAGATGAAATCAAAATTCTTTTTAAGGAAATATCTCCTTTTATTTTGAAATCATTTAAGATCCATATAAAATAAAACATTTTCTTTGAAAATATTCTTATAATATTGTAAGGAAATCTTTGAATATTTTATAACGGCGTAAAATAACCGCACCCGCCGTATAAGTTTAAAAAAAACATTCTTATCTTAATTCTGTCGAAAAGGTTAAAAAGCACCTTGTTTGGAAAACGACGGAAAGATTCCCTTATAAACCTCTTATAAAAAGTCAAACAAGGGTATAAATTACTTTAGCCCATATTCTTTTAAATATTAAAAATGTTTTGAAATACATTTTGAAGAAACATGGATGTGGATGATAACTAGGTCCCAGTAAATTATTACGTATAAACAACCTCGGATAATGAAGAGATTGTGAAATAAATCCTTACCTTGTACTTTTCCTTTGTTGGGGTTGGTTAACCTCCTGTATAATGGTTAAATAATTGTTATTAAATTATACAAGAATCATATACATTAATATGATATCATATATGATCTTTTAACATTGCTTTATTAATAATATCTTAGTATTATCATCGTTTCGGGTGATAATCGATTCGTTCTTCTTAAATGTTTGGTTATGTAAGACATGTTTTTAATGGATAGATTATATCTTATTCATAATCAGAATGATATTAACATTATTTTTAACCCTAAAATGAGAATAATACTTGAATGGATACGATGGAGAATGAATCTCATCGCGTTCGTGGAGACGGTAGTCCGTACGTACGCACGAACACTACTTCCATTTAATTTTTATTTTAAAAGAATCAAATCCAAATGATACATAGGTATATTACTATTCCAGTATAATACAATATTTTATATATGTTACTTAAGTTCATTAACTCCATCCTTTATACGTTCCATGTGTGGTATGAACGAGTCATATCATTTTAAGGGGGCGGTAGTCCGCACTTCCTCAAATGAAATTATCGTATGTATATACAACATGAAACGAATAATGGTATGAAATAAAATGGAATTACAGAAGCTTATATATAAAATATATATCATTAATATCATATTTAATTACAGTGACATCATAATGGCCACCATGAGAGGCGGTAAGATGTATTTGAACAATCATCGTTTCGTGAGGCGTTAGTTTGCCATCCACAGAAACATTATGTTCATCATCCATTAGATGGAGTTGTGTGTATGTGTAGTTTGAATCCTTCTTATAACAACATCCTAGTATATTGTGGATACTGGTGTTTTTACAAAAGAAAGTAAATAAAAAGAGTTTGGGGGTTGGAGAAGCAAAATAAATGAAAATAATTTAAGAGAAATCGTTACCTTTAATTTAGGTAACTCACTTTGGTTGGAACCAAAGGACTTCTTGAAATGCTTTCTGCCTAAGGGGAAGCTTCAAGGAGGAGGAGAGGGATGTGGGGAGCTTATTTGGGAAGGCTTTGGATGAGCCAAGTGGCTTGAGAGGTGTGAGGAATGAGTAGAAGTGGTCTCCTTTTATAAGGGAGAGAAGGGGATCTTTAGGAAAGAGTGAAAGTATTACTTTATAATATAATTATATTCGGTTTATAATGGTCCAAAAATCATTTAGGTCGAAGATAAGATGACTCATATTCTAAATAACATCAACCAATAAGAATTGGACAGGTTGTAGATAATATTTTAATCATTATAATCTTATTTATTTAAATGATTTATTAATGAGGTAAACATTCCATCATTATTGTGTCATTAATAATTTAAATTATTTGATGTCTAAAAATTATAAATAAAATATCATTATGTAGGAAATCTTTTTAGATTTCTAATGAATATTTATAATCGAAAAGCCAACATGTATAACCCTATGTAAAAATTTTTCTTCTAAAAGATGTAAGCTTATGCCATTTTTATTTTTATTTTAACTTTATTAATATAATGTGTCCCTACCACATACAAGTGGCTCCAAGGGGTCACCAAATCGACCCAAGGATGCCCATGGTTGGGTATGTGTCCACCAATAAGGTTAGGACACGTTTTAGGGTAGTTTTGTATTATTATAATATTATTTTTTAACCCTTATTTACCAGATTTACCCTTAACCATGGTAAATAAAATATTTACCACAGTAATTATTCAGAATGTCTAAAAATAAAAGTTACCTATTTACACAATTTGGAAATCCTGATTCCAAATATGGAATCCATTTTTCTAAATTCAAAAGACAGAAGTGGCAGAAATTAATTTAAAATTAATTCCCGCTGTTAAAACAAAAAGCGTGTTTTTAAGAGATAATAACTATCAAAAGATTGACACTTGTTTATGTTCGGTTTAATTGTAAAATTGTGTCCAATGACCAACATTATATTAAATGGTAAAAATATATTCTAAATATACTTTAAAACCACTCAAATTCATAATTTATCACTATTAATTATTTTGATTAAAAAAAGTTGTTTTTAATTAAAATTTAGTAATTTTCACTATTCATCAAAATATGAAAGTTATCTGAAAAGTACCAAAATTTCACCTTAGGATAAATTCGATATTCCAAATCCAAAAATGAAGTCCATTTTAAAATATAAAATATATATAATTTCAAAAAGTAGTTATTACTATTCATAACGGCTAGTTTAATTGGTTGTTAGAACTCGGTGTTGCGTACAACACACGCTATCACATTATTCAAAGAGAAGCGTACTGTAGAAGCTTGGAATGTTTCATTTTAAATTTTTGATGTCCCCATTTATTCAAAAAGTTTAAAATATAGTATTTAAAAATGGTTCACTATTAAAAGTTGATAAAAGTGCAATACTGAAAATGAATTTGTTCTTGCATTATATCTAAGAAACTCATAATATGGATTATAAAATTATAAGGATTACATAAACTTTAAAATTTATCTAATACTATTCATAACCTCTTTTGAATGGCTTGTTTGGTAAGTCATGGTGTAATTGAAATCGGTGTTGCGTGTAATGAAAGTTATTGAATTATTTTGAAGAAATAACACACTATAAAATCTTGGGGTGTTACATTCTCCCCTCCTTCAATAAATTGCGTCCTCGCAATTTGAAATTGTTCTTCGAAAATAAAAGGTTGAAAATAGAAAATATCTTTGTGGGAAAACCCACATCGGAAATTGGGTTACTAAAATTTAGTCTTAATATGAGGAAAAGAGAAATGAAAGGGTCACCACCAAATTATGATCTCGATTAGGAGAACATTGGTGGCAATTAGAGACATATATTGGAGGAAAAATGTAAATATTTATAGGTAGTGATTGAGGTCATCAATCACAAACAAGTATAAAATTGAGGTCCTTAAACTCATAAATATATGATGATTTGAAGTACCATCGGTTCAACAAAATATAGGGTATTGGGATAACACATTTTTGACGTTTCAAAATATCTTAGTTGAAATCCCACATCGAAAAATGAATTAATGAGGCCTATATTTAAAATAAAGAGTGGAAAGTATGAAGATTACAGAAAATAACACATACTAGGGTTCCATGTAGGAAAATATGGATATGGAGGAGAAATCTAACCATCAATTATCTGATGGAGAGTGGTAGAGAACATGGCTATGAAAAGGCCAACAATCCCAAAGCCATAAATTAGTGATGATTTAAGGTACCATCTAGGACAACATTTTTGTTCTAAGTTCATTTTCTTAATGTTGTGGAATTTATTTATGAGATTGGATAAGATCATAAGGAGATATACTTACTTTATAATTAGAGTTTTATCCATTAATAAATTTCTACCACAAACTCATCTTTCACTCTAAAAGATAATAGAATGTAAAAAAAATTCTATTTACACTATTCGTATAGGGTTCCAAAATAAATGAATTTATAATTCATCTACAAGATCTTTTAATAAAAACTACATTATTTAATCCAGGACATCTCGTGGCCAGTGGTAGGTGATACACCCTTGTCGCCCTTCGGTTGCGGGTTCAAGTCTCACAGCCTTGCCGGACGCGACAGGTTGCCGCCCGACTTCCGGGTTGTCCTTTTATGGCAATCCAAAATAATCCAAACTAGAACTATCCAAAATACTTATGTCCAAACTCACCGTCCAACATTTATAAGGAAGGTAAACATAATATAGATCCTTTTTACCCCATAATAGCATATGAATACCTTCATCATGTATTACCATATACCTTATTGATTACATTCATTCTCCCTTATTCCATATAGAATGCTGGATATACTTCATTAATCCAAAAATGTTTTAAACCCCAACAATGATGGAATATACAAATCATTAATCAGTTCCAAGGTAGTCAAGAATATCCAATATAATTTATCCAAAACAATCACATATTATTCCAAAATCACTACCTCAGTATCAGAACTATATTATGATTTATCATTCGCTCAACCATATATTTTCCAAAAATTTATCCGGCTATTGAGTCACTTTTCTTTATTTCACACAATATCAAGTCCTTAATGAAATAGTACTGCAGTACAATCCTTATATACTCCATAATTATTATAACAAGTACATTGTTGATACAACACTCAATTGACATAATCAAAATAACAACTCTAATCATTCCTCTTCATCTGCGATAGTATCATAACTTGATTATTATCCAATAACATCATTTGCGGCATAGTCTGATGACTGGGAAATAGGTTAGCGTAGTGTCCAAACTCCTTGCAAATGAAGCATTGTACATTTAAAACCATTTTCTTACCCTTGCAGTCACGTACTTTGTGCCCTTTTCCTCCACACTTATAACAAACTCTCATTCCTTTCAGGCAAGTTCCAGGGTGTTTCTTTCCACAGTTACCACATATGGGAAAATTCTTCTTTTCCTTCTTCCCTTTATCCATCTTTCTCTCTTCCATCCTTTTATTCTCTTGCTTCCCTTCAAAGCCATAGGACTCAGTAAACTCTTTACTTATCTTATCAACACATGATATTATTTCTTCATATGATGATAATACATGAGAGACTATTTCTCTTATAAATTATAGCTTAAGACCATGAAATATATGATCCTTCCTTCTCTTTGGATCATGTGCATTTCTGGAGTTCTCATTCCTTTTACTGGGCGCCATTTCTAAACAATGGCATACACTAGATCAGTTTATGAATCAAAATACATAATCCCATACTTATAAAACACTTAACATAAATTTAATTATTTATGGATATAATCCATAATCATAAAAATGTCTCCTTTGAGGAAGTATATACTCATAAACCCTTCATAATGATTTGTAAGGAAAATGAGGTTATCCTAAGCATATCCCCCGGGAGTGTCGTAACCAAGAGTGCAGCAAGGCCCGTTGTCGTGCACCAGTTACTGTTCGAGTCTAGCTCAAAGCGGTGTTTTCGGGTTTTACCCCTAGGTACATCTGTGCCAGAGTCGCCTCTACCTGCTCGTATCCAGACAGAGATGTATTGCTCGGAAAACTCACAAAATCCCTACAATACCAAAATTCTAGGATGTTCTTCTATACTAATCCTCAAAGTTCATCTTAGATCTACGTGCTCTAATCAGAGTTTATCTAAATCTAGCTTCCAAGGTTTGTACTAAACTTCCTCTGATACCAACTGTAACGCCCCGACCCCAGTTACCCAGAGTCGGTGCATTATTACATAACATTGGCATGATCTCAAGAAAGATCAAATCTCGAAAGACCGATTGGTTTAGTAGCCTTGGAAACACTAGATATATTCATAAGTTTTACATTGCATCATAAAATGAAAAACTACTACAACAACATAACGTTTCCACAGTCCACACTATAATCCCCTCATAATATCCCCGCAGTTCATTCATAACTTACATATTCACATCCTGGGAAAAATAAAACATAGAAAAGGGGTGAGCTCAAATTCCCAGTAAGGATAACAATATAGCGGAACATTCAAAAATAAGCATAAACATTTAAGGCAATGAATTACTAAAACAAAAGCCTTTTAAACTTGAACTTCAACATAGTATGGAAAAAGTAAAATGAAATAATGTCATTTACTTGTTCACATGAATATTCTACTAATCGAATAATCACATGCAATATCAATAACCACTTTCATAATGTTGGAATGCATAATGCTAGACTATCATAACCACATAGCCAAGGCCTCATGCCAAGACTACAAATAAGATTTTTCCAAGGCCTTGTGCCAAGACACTAGTTTGTCTCATGAGACCTACCGATGCATCGAGGAGCTATAGCGGGCTCCACCCGTCACATATTAAGTCCAATTCATTCCCATATGAAAAGGTTTAAACATAACATAAACATTCGTATTAAAACTAGCATATGAAATGTCAAATACTTTCACCATAAACTATGAATGGTATAAAAATAGCACATCCACAGTCAAACATATCACAAAACCTTCAATACAATATAGAAGTTTTGTATCATAATAAATCAACTTCAAATAATCTTAAAATCCATCAAAGGATGTTGACATAGATGAAATCAAAATTCTTTTTAAGGAAATATCTCCTTTTATTTTGAAATCATTTAAGATCCATATAAAATAAAACATTTTCTTTGAAAATATTATTATAAGCTTGTAAGGAAAGCTTTGAATATTTTATAACGGCGTAAAATAACCGCACCCGCCGTATAAGTTTAAAAAAAACATTCTTATCTTAATTCTGTCGAAAAGGTTAAAAAGCACCTTGTTTGGAAAACGACGGAAAGATTCCCTTATAAACCTCTTATAAAAAGTCAAACAAGGGTATAAATGACTTTAACCCATATTATTTTAAATATTAAAAATGTCTTGAAATACATTTTGAAGAAACATGGACGTGGATGATAACGAGGTCCCAGTAGATTATTACGTATAAACAACCTCAGATAATGAAGAGATTGTGAAATAAATCCTTACCTTGTACTTTTCCTTTGTTGGGGTAGGTTAACCTCCTGTATAATGGTGAAATAATTGTTATTAAATTATACAAGAATCATATACATTAATATGATATCATATATGATCTTTTAACATTTCTTTATTAATAATATCTTAGCATTATCGTCGTTTCGGGTGATAATCGATTCGTTCTTCTTAAATGTTTGGTTACGTAAGACATGTTTGTAATGGATAGATTATATCTTATTCATAATCAGAATGATATTAACATTATTTTTAACCCTAAAATGAGAATAATACTTGAATGGATACGATGGAGAATGAATCTCATCGCGTTCGTGGAGACGGTAGTCCGTACGTACGCACGAACGCTACTTCCATTTAATTTTTATTTTAAAAGAATCGAATCCAAATGATACATTGGTATATTACTATTACAGTATAATAAAATATTTTATATATGTTACTTAAGTTCATTAACTCCATCCTTTGTACGTTCCATGTGTGGTATGAACGAGTCATATCATTTTAAGGGGGCGGTAGTCCGCACTTCCTCAAATGAAATTATCGTATGTATATACAACATGAAACGAATAATGGTATGAAATAAAATGGAATTACAGAAGCTTATATATAAAATATATATCATTAATATCATATTTAATTACATTTCCATCATAATGGCCACCATGAGAGGCGGTAAGATGTATTTGAACAATCATCGTTTCGTGAGGCTTTAGTTTGCCATCCACAGAAACATTATGTTCATAATCCATTAGATGGAGTTGTGTGTATGTGTAGTTTTAATCCTTCTTATAACAACATCCTAGTATATTTTGGATACTTGTGTTGTTACAAAAGAAAGGAAATAAAAAGAGTTTGGGGGTTGGAGAAGCAAAATAAATGAAAATAATTTAAGAGAAATCGTTACCTTTAATTTAGGTAACTCACTTTGGTTGGAACCAAAGGACTTCTTGAAATTCTTTCTTCCTAAGGGGAAGCTTCAAGGAGGAGGAGAGGGATGTGGGGAGCTTATTTGGGCAGGGTTTGGACGAGCCAAGTGGCTTGAGAGGAGTGAGGAATGAGTAGAAGTGGTCTCCTTTTATAAGGGAGAGAAGGGGCTCTTTAGGAAAGAGTGAAAGTATTACTTTATAATATAATTATATTCGGTTTATAATGGTCCAAAAATCATTGAGGTCGAAGATAAGATGACTCATATTCTAAATAACATCAACCAATAAGAATTGGACAGGTTTTAGATAATATTTTAATCATTATAATCTTATTTATTTAAATGATTTATTAATGAGGTAAACATTGCATCATTATTGTGTCATTAATAATTTAAATTATTCGATGTCTAAAAATTATAAATAAAATATCTTTATTTATTAAATCTTTTTATCTTTCTAATGAATGATTATAATCGAAAATCCAACATGTATAACCCTATGTAAAAATTGTTCTTCTAAAAGATGTAAGCTTATGCCATTTTTATTTTTATTTTAACTTTATTAATATAATGTGTCCCTACCACATACAAGTGTCTCCAAGGGGTCCCCAAATCGACCCAAGGATGCCCATGGTCGGGTATGTGTCCACCAATAAGGTTAGGACACGTTTTAGGGTAATTTTGTATTATAATAATATTATTTTTTAACCCTTATTTACCAGATTTACCCTTAACCATGGTAAATAAAATATTTACCACAGTAATTATTCAAAATGTCTAAAAATAAAAGTTACCTATTTACACAATTTGGAAGTCCTGATTCCAAATATGGAATCCATTTTTCTAAATTCAAAACACAGAAGTGGCAGAAATTAATTTAAAATTAATTCCCGCTGTTAAAACAAAAAGCGTGTTTTTAAGAGATAATAACTATCAAAAGATTGACACTTGTTTATGTTCGGTTTAATTGTAAAATTGTGTCCAATGACCAACATTATATTAAATGGTAAAAATATATTATAAATATACTTTAAAACCACTCAAATTCATAATTTATCACTATTAATTATTTTGATTAAAAAAAGTAGTTTTGAATTAAAATTTAGTAATTTTCACTATTCATCAAAATATGAAAGTTATCCGAAAAGTACCAAAATTTCACCTTAGGATAAATTCGATATTCCGAATCCAAAAATGAAGTCCATTTTAAAATATAAAATATATATAATTTCAAAAAGTATTTATTACTATTCATAACGGCTAGTTTAATTGGTTGTTAGAACTCGGTGTTGCGTACAACACACGCTATCACATTATTCAAAGAGAAGCGTACCGTAGAAGCTTGGGATGTTTCATTTTAAATTTTTGATGTCCCCATTTAGTCAAAAAGTTTAAAATATAGTATTTAAAAATGGTTCACTATTAAAAGTTGATAAAAGTGCAATACTGAAAATGAATTTGTTCTTGCATTATATCTAAGAAACTCATAATATGGATTCTAAAATTATAAGGATTACATAAACTTTAAAATTTATCTAATACTATTCATAACCTCTTTTGAATGGCTTGTTTGTTAATTCATGGTGTAATTGAAATCGGTGTTGCGTGTAATGAAAGTTATTGAATTATTCTGAAGAAATAACACACTATAAAATCTTGGGGTGTTACATTTTTTATGACTTACACTGGTTTTTTCATTTGAATAATCCATGACTATATCTAGCAGAAAATAATTGTAAATCATATCTCGTATATGATTCATGTATAGTTGATCAAACAACCCTTTTCTATTCCATCATATAGATATAACCAATTTTATTCATCTATTATCATAACCATTAGAGTTTTCTAACTAATTTAACCCAAATAAATCACCAAGAATAAACTAACAAAGGATAATCAAGGAGTACTTGACTGATCCCGACCTACCCAACAAGATAATCTTGAGTCACTTATAACTTAATTTCCTTACGTGAGATAATATAGGTGTACTTGGTTGAGCTCAACCTACCTAGTTGCATGATTAAAGTCTTGACAACTGATACTTTAAAAGGAATATCACACTTAGTATTTAATAGGTTTTCTTAGTCTCTCTAATTTAATATACATCATTTGTATATTATATTTATAATTATTGCATCATGTGTAATCTTTATATTATTATGTTATATTTCATTGGGTATTCTTATTTCTAACAATTTAGTTTTGGAATCTATATTCTATACACGAATTTAATGTGTTCACACCACATTATTATGTAACCACTTACACAAATCATAGCTTTCATTACTCCCCCAAAAATATAATCCAAGTATATTTATAGATATATGAATGAATCTTATTCATAAGGTACATGAAATTTTCATATAAAGGCATAAAGTTATATGAGATTGATAATCTCCACATGAGTAAGCCCGAAATGACAGATATCCACCCCTAACCTTTATATAACAAGGCATAAATCTCCAAGCTAGTGGGTAGTCCGAACCCAAGACCCATTCCCTAGGGAGACTTTACTCAAGAGATAATTCAATTCATGATATCTCTAACACCTAATACCCACAAACTATATTCAATAACTATTCTCAAGATTATAAATCCAATTACAAATCAAGGCCAAGGTATATAAAAACTAAATTTTATAATATCTTACCAAGAATGTAATGTAAGGATCTATCTCCTAGAAGAAATTTATCACATAAATTTTGGATACATAATATTCACAATATAAAAAAATTTATATGAATGAATAATATAAGGGATAACTATTGAATAAATTAACATTTCTTAAATTTAAACATGAAAACAAGTTATGAAACTTTTATAAATAAAATTTTACTATGACCTTTTATAATTGAGCTTAAAATTATAGATATTCCATAATCATATACATAAATACTTTTATATCCAATTTCAATACAAACTCTTTCATATTTTATGTTATGTGGAATTTCAATTTAAATATATGTTATTTTATAAATTATACAATTTATAATTCAATTTTTATTATGTAAACATTTTGCATGATATAAATATAACATACTGTACATTATTTAAACCATTAATAAAATTAATCATAAAAATATTTTTTATGTTCTCTAAATAATAGATTTAAATAAATCTTTCCTTTTAACTTGAACATTTATAATTAATTAATTATTAACAACTGATAATTTAAATATAAACTTCTTTATATTTAAGCATTTTTTACATAATTTTTAAACTCTATAAATTATCTTTGTAATTTATAAATAAATAGTTTATTAAAGATTATAAAGATTTGATATAACTATGGTAAAAGGTTTGATACCTTTTTATTATGATTTATAAACATTTTATAAATCATAATAATTTGAAAAGTATTATCTCTTTAATATTTATTGAATATTCTTAAAAAAATATTTCAAAAATATTTAATCAATTAACCATAAATATTTTATAGTTAATTAATTCTATAATTCCTTTATCATTATTTATAAACTATTTATAAATAATCTAATACAATTCTTAATTGATTTTTCTTAAGTAATAAATAAATGTTTCATTTATTATGAAAAAAAATATGAAAATTTTCATATTTAACATGGGCTTGAAAAACAAATTTTATAAATCTTATCACTTATAATTTTATAATTACATTATAAAATTATAAGATTAAAATGTATATATTTTTCATATAAACAAACACTTTTTTATTTATATTCCAATATATTATATATAAATACTTTATATCAAGATCACAAGTCATTCCATATAATTGGTAAAAGGTATTTTAATTATTAGAATTTAATATTTGTAATATTTTATTAATGAATTTTCTAAAAAAATTATATAATTAATTATAAACTATTTATAATTAATTTACTTATAAACTCTTTAAAAAATAAAATATTTTCCAAAATCCATTTTACTATGATTTATACACATTTTATAAACTATATAAATATGAAAAAAGATATTCTTTATATTACCTATTTAATATTAATAGAATATTTATAATAATTTTTTTTGAAAACATTAACACAGTTAACCATAAACATTTTATAGTTAATTAATTTATAAAATACTTTTAAAAATTCTATAAATATTTTATAATATATGATTCCATTATTTATAAAAAAATTATAAATTGCCTAAAACTTGGATGCTCTATTTTCCCACAACAACAATATAGATTACATTAACTTCTTAGTGTAAGCCATGACTTCTGCTCCATATTACATTAAAAATTTAACATAAATCCAAGTGGTTCTCTTGACATTACATTATCTTATAACTTAACATCGAGAGGGCTAAAAATAGTTATGATTTAATAAAAAGTGTTCTTCATTTAATAGTGTAAGAAACACATTGATTTTATGAGGAAGTTGGAACTCTAATACCACTGAAGGGTTTTCATGTTTCATTATATGAACTTGGTAGTAGAAGCAACCCTATTTTTGTGTGATCTATCCTTGACATAAAATATAATTGAAGAATATTAATGTGCATACCTAGATAATAGTAATATAAATCTTCAATCTTCCATGAATTATTCTTAATGAATATCATAATAGTTATAGATGAAATCATCCTGCCTCTAAGGGGATTACACTGAACAAAGGATCCCAAAATGTTTCTTAAGGATCTCTAAATATAGATGGAGTGTCGGTTCCATCACTAAGTAATTAATTGTACTATGGTGGGAGAGGGAATTGGGAGGCTTGCATGAAATTGGTCATTCCCAATGAGAGGGATATCATCCCTTTATATATCCATCCTTGACGTGTTTCACTTAATGAAATGCATTGACCATATTCAATATATCAATATATATTTATTCACATTAGACTTATTTATTAAATTCCTTCAATGAATGAAATCCATTTAATCCATTCATAATGTATTATAACAAATGAAACTGTAAGGGGAGATATATTTACCTAAATTTAATTCATTTACATGCATATTTTAGTGCATATATATAAAAAATCATTGAATAATTATAAATTAAAATGTAAACACTCTCATACCACTTAAAGATTCCAACGGTACAGTAGAAGCATCATATGGAAGCCTGATTTTTATTTTTATTTTCAAATTCAACATATAAAATCAGAATAATGTGAAAAAAAATCCCAAGAAATTCATATATAGGACTATACACATTTAATTTATAATAAATTTAAATAGTTTTACCATAACCATGGTATTCTTATTGATTAATTCATAGTTTCTATAGCTCAATTGTGTTGGTGGTGCATTAAAAAATCCAATTGAGGATTTATTTAGACATATCTACACATTCTCCATTAAACTTCTAGTAGTTTTCTCGATCTCTCTGGTGTTATTATGATAAGAACAATTGGTTTACATTGTTAATCATTTATTGAAATGAGAATATATATCTCTCTCTGTCTAGGTTCTTGAGAAATGATATAAAAAGAGTATTATCTCTAGGGAATGAGATAATTTTAAACAACATCACTTGTTTCTAAAATGCCAAAAAAGACCTTATAAAAATTAGATATTTTAATGTATAAACAAAGTTTAAATAATATAATTGTACAAATACCCTTATCCTTTTATTGAATCTAAGTCATATCCCATGTCGCATATAATAAATTACTATTATTATTATTATTATTATTATTCATGGAATGTGTTCTATGTAATATCATTTATTAAATAAATAATTTGATATTTATTTAAATGATATTAAATAAAATTTATTATTTCCATTGGATCATTAAACTCGATCAAAATTTTCATATAAAATTTATCAAACTTTGAATAATAAAAAAATTAGTTTGATAAAATAAATATTATATTCACTTGTCTTGACAATAAATATTTATTTTATTATATTCACATTAATTAAATAAAATATTTATATTATAATATTCACTAAACCAATGAATAAATAAGAATCATATTCATAAACTTGTGAATAAATAAATAAGATATTAAATTCAACTCACATATTATAAACATGAATATCTTGTAACAGAATTTTTACGATCAACTTAACTTGAATAGATTTTATTATGTAAGCCAAGAATAAATTTATTCTTAAAATAAAATTCAATATAATTTAATGATCTTATGTATTCACTTAGTGTATGCCCCTCTAGGCCCCTTTCTCGAATGAAATGGGCAAAACTTACCTAAAGTCTGAGATTGGGGTCTAGAAACACATCAAGGCACCCATAGAGAAAGAGGTTTGTAATGGCCTTCGATTTTTTAGGTGCATTATAAGATAATTTTATTCTTTAATCATATGTTTTGATCTATGTTTTTTGGGTTTAAGTTCTGAGGGTTTTTAGATAATTTCATAGATATTTTATGGCCTTTTAATAGTACACATTTTGAGTATGATTTTATCAAACCATACAAATTATCTAGTAAATTGTGCATCTAGAGGTAGTAGATCAAGGGGTAGAGCACAGTTAATACACAAATTTTGAAAAACCATGCACCGTCACCTTGAAAACCATGCTTCAAGCACTAGTTTCTGGTATCACGGTTGTCAAATGGTTTAACAAACTGCATGACCAAACTATGGTACTTTTCCATAATCCAAGAAACAGCACATAGTTGGCACACAATTTGTCAAACTATGTATCCAAACCATGGACAAGTGAAATTAAAGATCTAAAATCCCCTTCAGAAAAAAAAATTATGGTATGTTTTAACCCATTATTATTTATATAGGAATCCCCCTTAATTTATAAGACTCCACTATCCTTCCTTGGTATTACCCTCCCCTCCAAAGATAGATTTCAGAAAATCTAAGTTGGTTGAAGATTAGGAATTGAGGTATGTGATGTAGAAACCTCTATTCTTTGGGTTTCCTCCTAGATTTACCTATTTTATCTTGATATGATTCATAAATCCAACATTTCTATACCCAATATATGAATTACAATTCTAAATAAAATGGATTCTTAGATCATCTCTAGAATAGTGGTGGATTTGACATGTCAATGATCTCCCCTTTAATCAAATCTATATCTCTCATGAATAGTGGATATATCTGATTAAGACACCTCAGATCGATCATTTTGAGATCTTCTTCTTCTTATATCTCCTTCTTGATATGTAATCTCCTAAGGTGTCTCTTTTCTAACCACTTATTCGATGAATCAAAACCCAAGTTAGGCATCCATAATGTGCAAGAAATTTATCTGTGGGTGTACAATATAGTTAAAGCTCTGATTCTTTGATGAACTTTGGATTAATTCTTTAAAAAAATTAATTTAGGAATTTATTTACCATTTAAGGCCCTTGTATAATTTTTTTTCTTTGATTTGTATTATTTTATCATAGTTTTTTTCATGTTTGATGTTTTTTTCTTATGGGTGTGTGTATAGACTATGATACCCATATATGATTCTTGATTCCATAAGTATTTATAGAGTAAATTGTTACCATTCTTGATGTTGATCACATAATGTTATATGTTTCTACTATATTATCATGTTGACATATTATACCTGTCTTATTATACTCTACCATGATGTGTGTATTTATCATTCCTTTTAGGTATTGTCTTGGCATTCAAAACAGGTGGACTGTCAGGGTATGATTACCCCTTAGAGGGGCAGTGTGCATGATTTGTGATGATGACGATAGACCCATAATATATTGATCACCCTATAGCTCGGGCTGAAACTCAATTCCTTGAGGATACCGAGTAACATTCCAGGACCCAATTCCAAGAGGATACTGAGTAACATGTCACCATCCTTGTTGTTATTTATTGATAATCTTATAACATCTTTGACCATCCTTTAAGCATGGCTCTAAAGCAGATATGGCTATAACACATAGTGGATGTGTTAACAAATAGGTCCTCTATATATGATTATTTATACTTAATTTCATATTTATTGTTATCGTGGAATGAAACTATTATACATTTTCACACTTTTAAGGATGCATCGGTGGTGTCCTAATGGGTTTTATTACTCATACCCTACACAAGCATCTTGATGTGCATATAGACTTCACATATAGGGATCTAGTTAGGGGAAAGGGGTCCATGGAAGATGATTGAGAAGAGGATTATGGAACTATTGGTGGAACTGGGATAGACTCTTAAGTATTTCCACATAGTTTTATTTAATTATCATCTTTCACTTATACTCTAGTTTGTATTACCAATCTGGGAGAATATTTATTCATTTGTATTACATATGTTCCAACTTATATTAAATTCTTCCACTTTTATTCCTCTTATTTGTTTTATGGTTTATTTATATTATTGATGCAAGGATGTGATACTGAGGGTATAGTCTCCCCACTGATGGGGTTCGGACCCTCACTGCTAGTCATCAGTCTCCTGAGTATGAGGAGGTGTGTATGAGGTCATGTGACTCCCTTGCTCAAACGTGGTGGTTTGGGTCGGGGTGTTACAAAATTGTATCACATCACAGTTTTCTTCTTTTCTTTTTGACCACCTTGGGATATGGTAGAAAGTAGATAGTTTGTGTGGGACTCGGGAAGGGTAGTTTCCATGTGCTTGGCTAGCTCATGTGTAACAGACCTCTAAGTTACCGTTTATGGGATTGTTTTTAATATTTTATGTGATTTATGTGCATTCAAGATTTGTGACTAGGAATGTGCATATATATACCTATTTCGTTTTGTATATTAGTTCCTTAATTTAATTCCTTTATTATGCTATATGTCTGGGAGATAATTTTATTCTCTATCAAGTGATATATTTTTTTCCATGTTGCTGTGATTTATTTTTTGGAATTAATTATTTGAACTTGAGAATGTTATTATGTTTTGTATAAATATGATTATGACTAACATGAAGAGATGGAGGACCCTGATTAGTTCTAGGAGTGATATGACTTTGGTTATGTTTATCCTCCTATGATAACTTTTTTGTGATCCCATACAATGATTAGAATCTATCCTAATGGCTTCATACATTATAAATGATTTCTTTATATTTCATAAAATTTTGTCTCAGAGATGCTTGACTGGACTACTTGGTGGAGCGATTCAGAATGCCCCCATAAGGAAGGACATTCAGGTACTACCACCAATCATGTAGGATAATAAAATTGAGCATACTCTCACATATATTATAGTGGTTCATATGTAAGGACAACATCAACAAGGGTTCTTCCACTTAGTGCATGTTCAAGGTGGTAGAGCTTCCAAGACAATGGTCAAATATTCTTAGGATTTACAGCTCTAATATCCTCTATTCTACTAGGGATCTAAATTCCCTCATGATTCTAAATACTGGACTTTATTCATTGAGGAAATTTTTAGCCTTGTGGAGACTCCTGAGGATCATCGAGTAATGGTAGAAGGTATTCTCTAAGCCTTCAGTAGACTTTCCCATAATTATTTTAGTATTTTTAAGGGGAAATTAGAGGTTTCTCACCCTAGTGGCTGAATATATCCAAACCATAGTATGGGATTGTTAATGCCTTCTATAGAAGAAGGATGTTTGTGGTAATTTAACTATGAAAAGGTTAAACATTATCACAAGTTCTTCCCAGAAACTCAAAGGAAGTGTCGAAATTGTGGCAAGATGGGGTATCTCCATCAATTTTTCTTTAGAGATTTTATATTATATAAGTGTGTAGTAAATATGTGATCTATGACATTGGAATCTGGTCAGTGTGCTTAGCAACAATCTTAGACATTGATGACTCGGGAAAGTCATTCATCTCAGAGAGAGGATTGTGGATATGAGGTAGGATGATTTTATATAGTATATTAGACTCCAGAATATGGTGGTGAGGGAATGTCTATTATTCAACGTATTGTGTTGATCACTTATACAATGTTTACTACTTTTTTTATACTAGTTCTTACCACACATTTATAACTACACAATTTTTCGTTTAACTTGACTTACTGGTCAAATTATCTTCTAATTTACTTTCCCTTGATACAACATTGGGCACAAAATTGGACCATTTTTATCAATTACCATAGTTTCATATAATTATTTTTGGTTATTTAAATATATAGGACTTTATGATTCTAGATATTATGAGCTTCTATGTGATCTTGAAATGGGTTGGTTGACCATTTTTCAAGCCCGTGTTGATTGATATCAGATACGGGAATAATTTTAATAACCCAAGGGATAGAAGTTAATGATGAATGATAAATGGAAGTTGGGATAAATTAGATTTGTTTTAGATATGATACATCCTAGGATAATCACAAAAAATATTACAGGCCCGTATCTTTCAGTTAGATCAGTAGTAACCCTCTCATTTTTCCTCTAGTTGTAGATATCTATCAGGACATCTTTCTAGAAAACTTCACAGAACTTACCCTGATAGTAGAGTAGAGTTTGAGATAGAACTAATTCCTGGTGTGTATACTATTTAGATACCCCCTTATCATGTATCACCTTCCTAGTTGAAGGATCTCAAGGTGAAGCTCAAGGAATTGGAATAGAATGGTTTTATCTGGTTGGGTACATCACCATAGGGTGAACCTATTTTGTTCACCAAGAAGGTGGATGGTAGTATTCGAATCTAAATATACTATCAAAATATGAATCAAGTGATGGTGAAGAATAGATATCATTTTCCAAGGATCAATGATCTATTTGATTAGTTATGAGAATCCTAATGGTTTTCAAAGATTGATCTCTAATCATTCTATCACCAGTTGCGGGATAGAGAAGAGGACATCCCAAATATGGAGTTTCAGAGAAGGTATTCCCTATACAAGTACTTGGTGATGTATTTCAGACTGACGAATGCACTGATAGTGTTTATGGATCTGACTAATAAGATCTTTCACCCATATATTTACTCATTCTTTATTGTTTTCATTGATGATATCCTCATTTACTCATCAACCCCAAAGTAGCATGTGATACATCTCATTATAGTCCTTAGAAAACTTCAAGCACATTGGTTTTATGTCAAGTTTTCAAAGTGTTAATTTTCAATTCATGAGGTAAAATTATTGTGCCATGTGGTGTTTGAGAAAGGTATATTCATGGACCTGAAGAAAGTTGAGGCAGTGATGTCCTGGACATTTCCCTGGAATGCATTCAAGGTCAGGAACTTTATGGGTTTAGTAGGATACTATCTTCATTTGAGTAATTTTATCATTTATCTAAACCCATGACTGTAATGATGAAGAAAGGGGATAATTTCAACTATTCAAACCAGTGTGAAGAGGATTTTTTTAACTTAAAGAGGAGGTTGACTACAACTCCTATGTTGATCCTTTCTTAGCCTGATATTAGATATGTCATATATTTTGATGCATTGGAAGTTGATTTGGGAGTAGTAATAATGTATAGGGAGTGGGTAATAGCTTATAGTTCATGTCAGTTGCAACCTCATGAGCACAAATATCCTACCCATGACTCATAGTTTGCAGCAATGGTCCACACTTTGAAGTGTTGGGAACACTCTCTTTTTTTGGAAAGGGTTTTGTTGTCTACATGGACCATAATATACTTCATTATATCTTCACATAGTGGCACCTAAACTTGAGGCATAGGAACTAGGTAGAGTATCTATGGATGTTTGATTTTGAAATGGAATATGCACTAGGTAAAGGTAACATCATTATAGATTCTCTTAGTTGTAAGATGTGGGTAAATCTAGAGCATGGTGAACGAACTTCGGAGGAACAGTGGTGCCTTATAAGATTTTTGGTTGATTAGAGGATGGATTCTTTTGAGGAATAGGTATCAATGACATGTGCCCCAATGGTGGTCACATCTTCTTTAGTAGAACAGGTAAAGTCTGGTTGATAGAATGACCCAAATTGTGTTGTCATGTGAGAATAGCTCGCATTAGGTGACCCGATATCCTGGTGGTTATTGAATAGTGATGATGTGATCCTAGTTCATGGGAGAGTGGTAGTCCCCACTTCCATCAGTGAAAATATAATGAGATATTTTCATACCTCTAAGTGGGTGGTATATCTTAGAGTGATAAAGATGTATTGTGACTTTAGGAGATAGTTCTGGTGTCCAACGATTAAGAGGTACATTACTAGATTCATTTCCCGGTGCCTTACCTTCTAAAGGATAAATGTTGACCAATGACATCTTGGTGGTTTTCTCTAGGCACTTCTCATACCCATGTGTAAGTGGGAGGAATTCATGATATACTTTCTGATGGTGTTACCCAGGTCCCTAAGGAGTTGTGAAGATTTATGGGTTATAGATTATCTGGTAAAGTAGTATGATTGTGATATAAAAGGACTTAGGGACTCAACTAATATTGATCATAGCATACCATCCCCAGACGGATGGGCAGTCAAAGTGGATGATTCTCATATTAGTAGATATAATTTGATATTTCACCCTAGACTTAGTTGAATCATGGGATGATCACCTAGACATGTTTGAGTTCATATAAAACAACACTTTCAATGATTTAATTCAGATGGAACCCTATGGTCTCTCAATGGTAGGTCATTTTATTCACTAATTTGTTCGCATGAATCTGGTGAGGTGGTAATTTTGGGGATTAATATAGAACATGAGGCCTAAAATAGAGTGAAACGGATTCATAAGAGGTCAATCACATCTCAGAGCAGGTATAAGTGATATGAAAATCATAGGAGGAGGCCTTTAGAGTTTTCTATAAGTGACCAAGTTTTTCTAAAAGTGACTCCTCGGTTATTTCACTAGCATTTTAGTAATTAAGGGAATATAGCACCATGTTATGATAGACCCTTTGAGGTTAATGAGTTGGTTAGAACCATAGAGTACCATCAAGATCTTACTTATTTCTACCAATGTATGCACTATGTGTTTTGTGCATCTCACATCCATAGGTACATGCCTGGTCCCATGCATGTCATCAACTATAAGGATGTTGAGTTGGATCCTAATACATGATATGTGGAATGATTGGTGTGGATTGTAGACCAGAATGAGAAAGTTCTACAAGGGAATATAAAAACTATTTTTCATATCCTATGGAAGCATGCGAAAATCATGAAGGATACTTAGGAGTGGGAGCAAGATATTTGGGCTCAATAGCTCAAGTTGTTTGAGCGGGATACCTAGAGATGATTATTGAGGATGAGAAGTATTTTGAGGGAGATAATGTAACAACCTCATATTTTTAAGGTACATTATCCGATAATTTCTTTCATTAATCATATTTTTTTAGCTATGTTTTGTTTGGGTTGAGTTCTAAGGGTTTTTATATGGTTTTTGGGAATTTTGAGGGCCTTTTAAGGGTGAAATATTTGAGAATGGTTTTCCCAAACCATGAAAATTGTCTAGAAAATCATGAAACTATAGGTAGTGGCTCAAGGGGTAGTTCATGTTTAAGGTGAATTATTTGAAAAATAACACGGTCTCACCTAAAAAACCATGTGGCAAGATCTAGTGGCCAATAGAATGGTTGGTGCATGGTTTAATAAACCATGTGAACAAACTATGTGGCTTGTCCATAAAACTAAAAAGGGTGCATGATTGGAGCATAGTTTTTCAAAATGTGATTCTAAATAGTTGACATATGAAATTAACTATCATAAATCCTCATTAATGACTATTTATGGTCCTTTTTTCATATTATTATTTTTATAAGAAAGACCTTCCAATTTCTAAGACTCTTATGGAGTTCCCTGAAATTTTCCCTCCTCTAAAGCTTGATTCCAGCAAATATAAGTGGGTTGAAGATATGGAATTGAGGTATGTAATGTTAAAACCTAATTTATTTGAGTTTCCTTCTTTATCTTCCACTTTTCTATTATGATGATTCATAGATATGGCATCCTACTTCCCAATCAAGGAATTCCAATGCCAACTAATAATGGTTTCTTAGATTTTTTCTATAACGTTTGTGGATTTGAATTGTCAACAACACCAACTTTTATCAAAGTTAGATATCTCATGAATGGAGGAAATTTCTAGGTAAGTTGTCTTAGATCAATCATATTTGGATCTTCTTCTTCTTGGGTATCCTTTCCATTGATGGATTTTTGTGGATCGATGTTTTTTGGCTAGACCTAAGGTTATATTCTAGAATTGATAATGAATTAATGGTTTGTTCTTAAATTGAAAATAGATTTGGTGAATTAAATTCCTATTCTTGGAAATATTTTATAACTAATTCTGTTGACGGAACCTGTGAGGTATGTAATTCTAGAACAACCTTATTGGTATGTAATCTTCTTGGGTATGTCTTTTCTAACCTCTTATTCGATCAATCGAAACCCAGTTTAGGCATCCTTGACATGTGATAATGTTCTATGTGGGTTTGAAATGTGGTCAGGCTCTGATTCTTTTACGGTATTTGGAGTACATAATTAATAAAATTGAACTAGGAAGTGTCTTACCATTTGAGGCCCTAGTATACTATTGTTGTCTTGATTCATATTGTGTTATAAAATCTTTTTTTCTATGTTTTATGGTGTTTTATTATGGGTGTGGGTGTTTCCCATGATTCTCATATGTGATTAATGATTCCATGAGTATTGATAGAGTATAATGTTACCATACATAATGTTGATTACATGTTGTTATATGTTGCTAATATATTCTCATGTTGACATGTTATGTTTGTCTTATTATTCTCTACCCTATTGTTTCTATTTACCATGACTTTGAGGTATTTTCTTGGTATTTGTAATAGGTAAATAATATTGGTATGATTACCCATTAGATGAGGAGTGTTCATGAAGTTTAGTGATGATGATTCACCCATATATAGGGTAAGATCATGATCTACTTATGGACCAGGCTGAAACACGATTCCTTAGCAATATCGAGTAATGTGATGGAACTTGATTTCTTGTGGATACTAAGTAGCATGATCACTAAATTCCTTAAGGATATCAAGTAACATGTCACCATCTTTTTGGATATCTCTTGATCATATTTTGATATCTTTGATAATCCTTTTGGTGTGGAGCCAAAGAAGGTATGTATGGGGCTTGTGGTGACTTGGCTAGCACACGTGTGCTCAACATATGATTGTTTATATATTCTTTAACATTTATTGTTATCATATAATACACCTATTATACATGTGCACACTTATTAAGGATGAATTGGTGGTATCCTAGTTGGATTTTATTACTCACACCCTGAATGATCATCATGATGCACATGAAGACTTTAGGTATAGAGATCTTGGAAATGGAAAGGGTTCCATGGTAGATGGTTAATTTGGGGAACATGGAGCTATTATCTGAACTAGGATAGAATCCATAGGATTTCTGTAGAGTTTTATTTAATTATCTAATTCACTTATACTATAGTTTGGATTTCCACTCTGGGATATCGTTTATTAATTTGTATTACATGTGTTCCATCTGATATTATATTCTTTCACTTTGATCACTCTAATTTGTTTTATATTTTATTTACATTATCGGTGAAAGGATATAATATTTAAGGTATATTATCCCCAGTAATGGTGCTCGAACTCTCACTGATAGTTGGTAGCCTCTTGCATAGGAGGATGAATGCATAGTTTCATGTGACACTTTGTCTTGGACTCGTTGGTTTGGGTCAGGGTGTTACAAATTTAGTGTGGTAACTAAAACAATATTCCTATAAACACTTATACGTAATAAAATCCCTATAATAGCCCTATTTTGAGGTATTTTATTATTTTATATTATATATTTTATGTTGTGAAATGGTTTGGGTTAGTTTCAAGAAGTTTTAGACGATTTTAAAGTGTTTTAGAGGGATTTTGGAGGGTCCATAGTTAGGGAAACCATATAGAATCCCCAGGTAACCATGCAGGAGTGATTAGGGGTGTATGGGAAGGTACAAAATTTTCCAAACTATGTGGTCAAACCATGTGAGTCTTTGAAATTTTTTGAAAATTATGTTTTTAACCAAGTCCCCCCCCCCCACCACCCTAGGACTCTCATTTTTCCTCATATGGCTAGGTCTCTCAAGCTAGAGGGTTTATTTGTGTAAGAACCTGGTTTTTTCTGTGAAGGACTTTGGAATATTCTTGATTTTATTCCAGAGCAGCGCCTTCAGACGGCGTACGATTCCGAGCCCCGGAGTGGCCGGAATTAAATTTTCAGTGCGTTCACACTAGACATGCCAAATAAATGCGATAACTCCTAAACGGTGATCCAGATCAAAGATCTGAGTGTACGGATGGGTTTGGAATGGGGTTTTTACCCTAGGAATGATATAAAACTTGTCGGGGCGGTATTTTTGGACCCCTCGCTCGCTTTCGGAACGTTGAACGGACAAATTTATTTATTTATTTATTCGTTTAATGGTTAAACACGAGTATCTCTTAAACGGTGGCTTGGATTGGGAAACCGAGGGCACCGTTGAGTTTTTAAGGTGCTATTTACCCTAGGAGGGGTGTAAGTTTCGCGGGCGCGGACCGTTTGTGAAAAATGGCCCCAGGGGCGTTTTCGTAATTTGGCGCCCTCGGGTGTTGAGGTTAATAAATTTTGAACGGTGCCTCGGATTAAAATTACAAGACCTCCATTGCGCTCGGAGCGTGGTTTTTATCCGAGGGGAGTCTTAACCCCGACCCCGCCAAAAATTTTGGGTTCGGGGCTGCCGGGTGGGCGTTTAAGTGATTTGTACTTAAACACCCCCACCCTCCTTCTTCTTATTCTTCTTCTTCCTCAAACCCTCCCCTCTCCTTCACCTCCGGAGAGGCAGATCCGGCGAGGCGAACTCCGGCGAGGCGCAGCGGTTCCGATGGTCCGCACATGAAGCGTCGGGCTAGGCCCTTCGAGGTAGGAGTTACTTCGTTTTCGTTTTCAAATTCCCGCAATATTTGAGCCCAATTTATACTGGTGAATTACTATCCGATCATCGATCGAAGCCCGCAGATGTGTAGTATATGTTCTAAGGTTTCCGAATCTCTTCTCGGATCAAAAATCTGAGTCCCTGGGTGCCCCGGGCAGTCCAGGGAAATTCCGGCCGAAATTCTCGTTTTCCGACAGTTCCTGGCGACGGACGGTGGTTCCGGGACGGCGGCGCGGCAGCGGGCGCGGTGGAAGGTCGGCTGGCCATCCGACCGGCTGGGCAGCACCTTGTCGGTGCGGGACGGTGCAGGCGGTCTGGCCGAGGGCGCCATCCGCGGGCGCCGGCGAGAGGAGACGGTCGGGGTCGCAGGCGCGCGACCCCGCGGGGAGACAGAGACCCGCATGATGCGGGTCTCCGCGTGGACGCGACCGGCCGTGTCGGTCGGTCGGTAAAGGCGCCCGAGAGGCGCGCTAGCGAGGCAGGCAGCGGGTCAAGATGCGGCGGCCCACAGGTTTGGCTAGGCCGGACCCAGGCGGCTGGGCCACGGTCCCAGCGGGCCAGCCGGAGTGGGCCGGCCCAAGCAGGGCAGACCGGCCAGACCGGGCCGGTCCGGCCCGAGGGGTTCTCCCCTAATACCTTCGGACGCCCATATCTTTAACTACGGGCGTCCGTTTTGCGTGTCGTCTGCAGAAGTGCGGACCTAACAGCAAGGCAGACTTTTTTAGATGGTCCTGGGCAATTATAATTCCCGAGACGGGGGCCTCGGTGGCGCGACATGTAAATCGATGGGATTAACATCATTTCACGAATCATGTTTTGGACGGCGCGGACGCGTCCGACGTCCGATTTAAGTGTCGTCAGTGGCATTGGAACCCTGGCGTCAAGGTGGAGGTTTCCAGGGTGGTTCCAGGCATTGAATCCAGAGTTGAGGTGTGGGCCCCATGGCCCGTCTTTTGAGCTGCGTGCATCTTTTAGAGACTTTTTCCTCGGACGTCCGTTCGAGGCGTATGATCAGTTGATTCTGGATGTTTTTTCTAGGGGATTTCAATGGTGCAATCCTCCCTCCCTAATTCGACACGATGGTGCGGGGCCCACGAGGGTTGTTTGGGCGTCGACTGTGATTTTCCATCTTTATCACCGGGCGACCATTTTGGATAAGTGAGTTGTCCATCTTATGTACTTTTTTGAGAGGATCGCAATGGTGCGATCCGTTCGTTGAGTTTTGGAACCGGGATGCGGGTCCCATGTGGCACCGCTCGTGTGCGGGGCATCGGAACGTCTCTTTTGCCCCGGATATTCATTGCACTCAAGTGAGTTGTGCTTTTGACATGTTTTCCCGAGGGGATCGCAATAGTGTGATGCGCCTGACTGTTTTCAATGCCGAGGCTCGGGATCACGGGACGTCGTTCGGGCATGAGGCAGTGTTGGTGGCTTTTTCGTCGGATATCCATTTGAGGCGAATAAGTAGTCTATCTCACATGTTTTTCCGCGAGGATTATAATGGTGTGACCCGTTTGGCTGTGCGGAGCCTCTTGCGTGATCTTATTAAATGTAGAAGCATGGAAGGTGCTCCAGTGGTGGTTCGCCCTACCTTGTTTGTAGTAGACCCTTGGCGTGTGATCGCGCACTCTTGGGAGAGTGATATAAATGTTTCACAAGATGTGGTTGATCGTGCTTGGGCCTTTGAGGTGGATTTGTTACGTCACGCCTTCGTGTTGACGCTGGGTTCTATGTGCACGATAGCCTTTAGGATAGAATGAGGTATACTCTGGGAGTATACGGGAGGGCTTGGAGGTACGTGTGGTTTGTACCTGAGAACGTTTGTGCGCTCAGTTGGGGTTGACATCGGGCCACATGTCGTGTGGGCCCCATGTGTGTGCCATGTTCTGCTTTGCGTACTTTGACCTCTCACGACGTAAAGGGTCCCTCTGTGTGTTTGTTTTACCATAAGGGTGGATTTTTTCCCCTGGCTCTGTGCTTGTTTGTTGACCAGTAGGTTTGAGTGGTCTCCCCCTGGTTTCGTTCTCGATGGATCGGCTAGTAGCGGTGCTAGTGGCACCCTATGATGGAACAGGCGTTAAACCTCTTTTGGGAGAGTTTTTCTGGAGTTGGGTAGTTGCGCGATACCCACTCCGTGTTCGGTTGGCCAGTGTTGTACCCTTCCGTAGAGATGGCCATAGCAGTTCTGAGTTTTACCCTCCATCGGGGCTGGGCAGTGTGTTACTCGTCAACTTCTTCGGGTTTACCCTCCAGTAGGGCTGGGCAGTGGGTTGCTCATTGACTTCTAGGGTTTACCCTCCAGCAGAGACTGGGCAGTGGGTCACCCGACGCACATAGGGTCTACCCTCCAGCGGAGACTGGGCAGTGGGTCACCCGACGACCTCTTAGGGTCTACCCTCCAGCAGGGCTGGGCAGTGGGTCGCCTGTCGTCTAGTTCCAGGTCTACCCTCCAGCAAGGCTGGGCAGTGGGTCGCCTGTCGACTTATTCCAGCTCTACCCTCCAGCGGGGTTGGGCAGTGGGTCGCTTGATGATGTATTATGGTTTACCCTCCAGCGGGGCTGGGCAGTGGGTCACCGAATGATGTATTATGGTTTACCCTCCAGCAGGGCTGGGCAGTGGGTCACCCAGTATCTTATTATGGTTTACACTCCAGCGGGGCTGGGCAGTGGTTCGCCTGATGATGTATTAGGGTTTACCCTCTAGTAGGGCTGGTCAGTGGGTCACCCGATATCTGGTTTTGAATTACCCTCCAGCAGGGATGGGCAGTGGGACACCTGTTGGCATTCCAGACTCAGTCCTTTCTACTAGGCTAGTCTGTGGCTTTCCTCTATGACCACCGAAGCGGGACCCTTGGTTGTACGAGTCGGTGATGGAACGGCTTTGACTTTGAGGAGACCTTTTGACTGCAGGGAAGTGAAGAGGTTTGGTTTGACTTTACCTAGAACTCTCAAGTGTGAGGGGCACTTTCCCCACCGAGACGTGTTCTTGTGACGCGATCTAAAACTGTGCGGGCGAGTCAGTGCCACCCAAAGTGGATAGTGTCAAGGTGAGGTGATTGAGCCCCTTGGCTTGCGGTTCGGGGCAGACATGCGGGATGCTGGGCATCGATGATGGAGTTTACTTCTGGGACTGTTGGCTACTCTTTTCTTGGGATGATCTATGGGATGGAGATCCCCTTACGAGCTTGTTTGGGCTTCTTGTAGAGTATATATATATGTATATACCTTGTTTGAGTAGCCACTTCTTGGGCTTGGTTACTCTCCCTCCAAGAGAGGCGAAGACATGCAGGGTATGCCATGTGCTTTCCATGTCTAGCTTCTCATGGTGGGACGAGTCTACTCACCTGCTATAGGTAGCGAAGACTTGACGAGAAGTTCATCTTCTCACCGTTTCCGGCTCCTTGTGTCTGGACGAGTCTACCTCCTTTCTTTTGTTGGGTTGAGCTGGAATCTCTACTGGTATTCTACTGCACTCTCTGTTGTAATTCTATTATACTCCCTATTCGATCTACTGCTCACCCTTAGGTACCTCCTTTGTTGCTCCCTTGAGCCTTCGGGTTATCCTACTGAGTATTTTTATACTCACCCCTGCTTGGGCATTTCCCGCACTTGGTGTTCCCCTGCAGACAACGGACAGGTTGGTCGTGACGTCAGAGGAGCTTAGGAGCCGTGAGCTTGGACCGCGTGTGGTGGTCATTGTCGGTTTCGAGGTGTGGGACCCTCCCAGCTGTTTGATTTTGTTTTACCTGTTGTCGGGTTGTGTAATTTTTGGTTGGGCACGTGTTTTTTCCCTTTTCTTTCCAGTTTACTTTTATCTTGTATTTTGTACTATTAGAGTTCGATGTACTTGTGGTTTATTTATAGCAAATGCACTTTACTCTTCTTGTCTTTTCTTTTACTCTACACTTTTGGATTGAGTGTACTGCGTGAGTGTGTGTACAGGTACTTAGGCAAAGGCCACCCCAAGTTATTGTGCCTTCGGCGCTGGTCGCCAGCCCCTGGCCTATGGAGGCGGGCTTGGGGTAGTTGCGGCTCGAGCCCAGGTAGGGTCGGTTCATGACAAAGTGGTATCAGAGGTGGTTCATTCCTTGGGACGTTGTGCGGACGTCCCTAAAAGAGTAATTGGTTGGGATTTAGGGCAACAGTGTCAACGTGTCTCGAGAGCGGCTCTCAGGCCAGGGAGTCCAGTGATGGTGCGGCGGCCGACGTATCCATTCACCAGGACCTTGATAACCTTCTTGTCGACTCGGCATGCTGAGACACTTGTTGTAGGGAAAAATTTGGTTTGTGCATCACATAGTATTAAGTCTTTGACTGTCCTTCTTGAGTCAGCTCCCCATCGTCGTTGTTGTATTGGTATATACATATATGCTCATCTGACCGCGGCACTCCTTGATAACATTCAGGATGTCTCCGCGAAGATAGCCAGCCAGGATACCGGCTTCGGTTCATGACGACGACCCTGTGATCTACGAGGCCACAGTCTGGGACCCATCATGCGAGCCCCTTTCTCCGAGTTGGCCGGTAGCAGCACCCCCACTTGTTGAGCAGCAGGCAGTTTCAGCAGAGCAGGCTGAGCTTGAGCGCAGGTTGAGCACGCTCCGTCAGTTCCAGTGCAGAGACCGTTGAGGTTCAGTGGCGAGTCAGACCCTCAGGCAGTAGATGTTTGGCTCGAGGTAGTGGTTCGCCTTTTCAGGCTTGTGTAGACGCAGACAGATCAGGGAGTGGCTTTGGCAGCCAGCCTTTTCCGTGGATCAGCTTGGTGTTGGTGGAGTCTGGTGATTCAGCTTTTTGGACGAGTCGTCACTTCCATGGGGAGACTTTCAGTTGTTGTTCCATGAGGAGTTTTTCCCCTCCTACTTGTGCTCTATTCGGATTCAGGATCTCCTGCATTTTCATCAGGGAGGGATGATGGTGGCCAAGTACGCTGCTAGTTTTGCAGACCGTACACGCTTTTACCCGGACTTGGTCCATGACGACAACTTCCGAGCGCAGAAGTTTGAGAAAGGTCTCCGCCGAGAGATCAATTTTTTCATAGTATCATTTGGAATTTCTACATATTCTGGGGTTCTAGAGAAGGCGCTGGTGTCATAGAGCTTCCTGTCACGTTCTAGAGTTGGTGGTGGCAGCAGGCATGTCGGAGCCGAGACGTCTACCGCAGCTAGCGGGCGTCGGTAAGTGGAACCTCGACGCAGGTGGTTTTCTGACAACCGGACTCAGGGGCGTGGTCTTACACCACAGTGGAGCCGAAGGGCACCATTGCAGCCTGAAGAGAGTCGGTGCTATGCTTGTGATGGGAAAGGTCACTTGGCACGGGACTGCCCAACCCGAGTTGCTGAGAGCTTCGGGCAGGCAGCAGGCGCACCACCACGACAGAGGCAGCGCCGTGATCGAAGTAGCGCCCAGAGAGGTGGTGCTAGAAGAGGACCGGGAGGAGCTGGTAGTGGGGGACGGCTTTACGATTTCTTCCCATCACCACTAGGCGGTCCACGTCAGGCTCCGGGAGCTGACAGTTGGGACCACAGAAAGTCGCGAGCTTTGGATGTCTACTATCCTACATAGCATGAGGTGATAAGAGGTACGCTCTACAGCTCCTCTACCTTTTTTGCAGTAGAATTGTTAGACTCTGTGTGTGAACTGCTTTCCTCCCTGCTCCTTGTTTGATGTGTTACCAGGGTGACGCGGGGCATCAGGTGTAACCCTGTGTTGGTAAGGTAAAAGGCGTGGGACCTTTTTCTCTAGTCGATGGTGTCGACTCCTTCGCCTTTTGATCCTTTAAGAGAGCCTCGGTTGTGGAACCTTGCATGATCAGATATCCTTGAGTGTTTCACCATATGGATATTCTAAAGGAGGGAATCACCGAGCCTTGTTTCAGGTGTGGGAGGTGATTCCAGTCACGGCGTGTGACGTAGAGGTTCGTTAGGGGAAGTGAGCTACCCCCGAGAGCCTTCAGGTCGTTTGAGACTGTGCAAAGGGATGGCGAAGTTGTCTACCACCTCTCCCTAACCCCAAAGTCTAGATTGGGTGCACGACATCAGCAAGGGCCGACCTCTCGTGAACAGATCAATCCTTTGGTCTGTGTGCGGTGACGTAGATCTGTGTGTGGTTTCTTCTGGGTATGGGAAAGCCACGTGTGGGCTTAGTACCCTGTGTTGCTCCCAAGTTTTTCTTTTTAGGAATGAAAATCTTGAAGGAGGGAATGATTTAAGAACCCGGTTTTTTCTGCGAAGGACTTTGGAATATTCTTTATTTTATTCCAGAGCAGCTCCTTCAGACGGCGTGCGATTCCGAGCCCCGGAGTGGCCGGAATTAAATTTTCAGTGCGTTCACACTAGAAACGCCAAATAAATGCGATAACTCCTAAACAGTGATCCGGATCAGAGATCCGAGTGTACGGATGGGTCCGGAATGTCTTGTTTACCCTAGGAATGACACAAAACTTGTCGTCGCGGGATGTTTGGACCCTTCGCTCGCTTTCGGAACATTAAACGGACAAATTAATTAATTAATTTATTCGTTTAATGGTTAAACTTGAGTATCTCTTAAATGGTGGCTTAGATTGGGAAACCAAGGGCACCGTTGAGTTTGGAAGGTTCCGTTTACCCTAGGAGGGGTGTAAGTTTCGCGGGCGCGGGCCGTTTGTGAAAAATGGACCCAGGGGCGTTTTCGTAATTTGGCGCCCTCGGCGTTCAGGTTAATAACTTTTGAACGGGGCCTCGGAATAAAATTTGGAGACCGTCGTTGTGCTCGTAGCATGGTTTTTAGCCTAGGGGAGGCTTAACCTCGACCCCGCCGAAATTTTGGGTTCGGGGCTGTCGGGCGGGCGTTTAAGTGATTTGTACTTAAACACCCCCACCCCCCTTCTTCTTATTCTTCTTCTTCCTCAAACCCTCCCCTCTACTTCACCTCTGGAAAGGAAGCTCCGGCAAGGAGAAATCCAGTGAGGCGCAGAGGTTCCGACGGTCCGCACACGAAGCGTTGGGCTACGCCCTTCGAGGTAGGAGTTATTTCGTTTTCGTTTTCAAATTCCCGCAATATTTGAGCCCAATTTATACTATCAAATTTCTGTCCGATAATAGATCTAAGCCTGAAGATGTGTATTATATGTTCTAAGGTTTCCGAAGCTCTTCTCGGATCGAAAATCAGAGTCCCGGGGTGCCTGAAGCAGTCCCAGGAAGTTCCGGCCAAAATTCTGGTTTTCCGGCGGTTCCGGGATGGCGGACGGTGGTTCCGGGACAGCGGCGCGGCAGCGGGCGCGGCGGAAGGCCGGCCGGCCATCCGGCCGGCTGGGCGGCACCTCGCTAGTGTGGGACGGTGTAGGCGGTCCGGCCAAGGCCGCCATCCACGGGCGCCGGCGAGAGGAGACGGCCGGGGTCGCAGGCGCGCGACCCCGCGGGGAGACAGAGACCCGCATGACGCGGGTCTCTGCGTGGACACGACCGGCCGTGTCGGCCGGTCAATGGAGGCGCCCGCGCGGCGCGCGGGCGAGGTAGGCAGCGGGTTGCGGTGCGGCGGCCCGCGGGTTCGGCTAGGCTGGACCCAGGCGGCTGGGCCGCGGTCCCAGTGGGCCGGCCCGAGCAGGGCGAACCGGCCAGACCGGGCCGGTCCGGCCCGAGGGGTTCTCCCCTAATACCATCGGACGACCGTATCTTTAGCTACGGGTGTCCGTTTTGAGTGTCGTCTACAGAAGTGTAGACCTAACAGCAAGGCAGACTTTTTGAGATGGTCTCGGGCAATTATAATTCCTGAGACGGGGGGCCTCGGTGGCGCGACACGTACGTCGAGGGGATTAACGTAATTTCGGGAATCTTGTTTTGGACGGCGCGGACGCGTCCAAAGTCCGATTTAAGCGCCGTCAGCGGCATTGGAACCCTGGAGTGGAGGCGGAGTTTTCCAAGTTGTTTCCGGGCATTGAATCCGGAGTTGAGGCATGGGCCCACGGCCCGTGTTTTGAGTTGCGTGCAGCTTTTAGCGACTTTTTCCTCGGACGTTCGTTCGGGGCGTGTGAGAAGTCGATTCTGGATATTTTTCCGAGAGGATTGTAATGGTGCAATCTGACCGCCCTAATTCGGCACGATGGTGCGGGGCCCATGAGGGTTGTTTGGGCGTCGATGGTGATTTTCCATCTTTATCACCGGGCGACTATTTTGGACAAGTGAGTAGTCCATCTTGTGTGATTTTTCGAGAGGATCGCAACGGTGTGATCCGTTCATTGAGTTTCAGGACTGAGATGCGGGTCCCACGTGGTACCGCTCGTGTGCGGTGCGCCAGAATGTATCTTTTTCCCCGGATATCCGTTGCACTCAAGTGAGTTGTGCTTTTGAAGTGTTTTTTTGAGGGGATCGCAATGGTGCGATGTGCCCGACTATTTTCGGGGCCGAGGCTCGGGATCATGGGACGTCGTTCGGGTGTGAGGCGGTGTTGGTGGATTTTTCATCGGATATCTGTTTGAGGCGAGTAAGTAGTCGATCTCGCGTGTTTTTTCAGGAGGATTAAAACGGTGCGATCTGTTTGGCTGTGCAGAGCCTCTTGCGCAGTCTTAATAAAGGTGGAAGCATGGAAGGTGCTCCAGTGGTGGTTCGCCCTACCTTGTTTGTAGCGAAACCTTGGCGTGTGATCGCGCACTCTTGGGAGAGTGATATAAATGTTTCACAAGATGTGGTTTTCCGTGCTTGGGCCTTTGAGGTGGAGTTTTTACGTCACGCCTTCGCGTTGACGCTGGGTGTTGTGTGCACGATAGCCTTTGGGCTAGAACGAGGTATACTCTGAGAGTATACAGGAGCGCTTGGAGGTACGTGTGGTTTGTACTTGAGAACGTTTGTGGGCTTAGTTGGGGTTGACTTGGGGCCACACGTCGTGTAGGCCCCATGTGCGTGTCGTGTTCTGCTTTGCATACTTTGACCTCTCGCGACGTAAAGGGTCCCTCTGTGTGTTTTCTTGACCAGCAGGGTGGAGTTTTTCCCCTGGCTCTGTGCTCATTTGTTGACCAGCAGGGTTGAGTGATCTCCCCCTGGTTTCGTTCTCGATGGATCGGTCAGTAGCGATGCTAGTGGCACCCCGTGATGGAACAGGCGCTAAACCTCTTTTGGGAGAGTTTTTCTGGTGTTGGGTGGTTGCACAATACCCACTCCGTTTTCGGTTTGCCAATGTTGTACCCTCCAGTAGAGATGGCCAGAGCAGTTCTGAGTTCTACCCTCCAGCGGGTCTGGGAAGTGGGTTACTCGTCGACTTCTTCGGTTTTACCCTCCAGCAGGACTGGGCAGTGGGTTGCTCACTGACTTCTAGGGTTTTCCCTCCAGCAGAGACTGGGCAGTGGGTCACCCGACGCACATAGGGTCTACCCTCCAACAGAGACTGGGCAGTGGGTCACCCGACGACCTCTTAGGGTCTACCCTCCAGCAGGGCTGGGTAGTGGGTTGCCTGTCATCTAGTTCCAGGTCTACCCTCCAGCGAGGCTGGGCAGTGGGTCGCCTGTCGACTTATTCCAGGTCTACCCTCCAACGGGGCTGGGCAGTGGGTCGCCTGATGATGTATTATGGTTTACCCTCCAGCGGGGCTGGGCAGTGGTTTTCCGGATGATGTATTATGGTTTACCCTCCAGCAGGGCTGGGCAGTGAGTCACCCAGTATCTTATTATGGTTTACCCTCCAGCGGGGCTGGGCAGTGGGTCGCCTGATGATGTATTAGGGTTTACCCTCCAGTAGGGCTGGGCAGTGGGTCACCCGATATCTGGTTATGAATTACCCTCCAGCAGGGCTGGGCAGTGGGACACCTGTTGACATTCCAGACTCAGTCCTTTCTACTGGGCTAGTCTATGGATTTCCTCGATGACCACCGGAGCGGGACCCTTGGTTATACGGGTCGGTGATGGAACAGCTTTGACTTTGAGGAGACCTCTCGATTGCAGGGTAGTGATGAGGTGTTGTTTGACTTTCCTTAGAACTCTCAAGTAGGAGGGGCACTTTCCACACCGAGACGCGTTCTTGTGACGCGATCTAAAACCGTGTGGGTGAGTCAGTGCCGCCCAAAGAGGATAGTGTCAAGGTGCGGTGATTGAGCCCCTTGGCTTGCGGTTCGGGGAAGACGTGCGAGATGTTGGGCATCGATGATGGAGTTTACTTCTGGGACTGTTGGCTATTCTTTTCTTGGGATGAGCTACGGGACGGAGATCCCCTTACGAGATTGTTCGGGATTCTTATAGAGAATATATATATGTATATACCTTGTTCGAGTACCCACTTCTTGGGCTTGGTTACTCTCCCTCCAGGAGAGGCAAAGACGCGTGGGGTATGCCACGTGATTTCTGTGTCTAGCTTCTTGTGGTGGGACGAGTCTACTCTCCTGCTATAGGTAGCGAATACTCGATGAGAAGTTCATCTTCTCACCATTTCCAGATCCTTGTGTCTGGACGAGTCTACCTCCTTTCTTTTGTTGGGTTGAGTTGGACTCTCTACTGGTATTCTACTGCACTCTCTGTTGTACTTCTATTTTACTCCATGTTCGATCTACTGCTCACCCTTCGGTACCTCCTTTGTTGATCCCTCGAGCCTTCGGGGTATCCTACTGAGTATTTTTATACTCACCCCTGCTTGGGATTTGCCTGCACTTGGTGTGTCCTTGCAGACGACGGACAGGTTGGTCATGACGTCAGAGGAGCTTAGGATCCGTGAGCTTGGACCGTGTGTGGTGGTCGTTGTCGGGTTCCAGGTGTGGGACCCTCCCAGCTGTTTGCTTTTGTTTTACCTATTGTCGGGTTGTGGTATTTTGGTTGGGCACGTGTTTTGCCCATTTTCTTTCCAGTTTACTTACAGCTTGTATTTTGTACTATTATAGGTTTTTGCACTTGTGGTTTATTTATAGCAGCAGCACTTTACTCTGATTGTCTTTTCTTTTACTCTGCACTTTTTCATTGAGTGTGTTGCGTGAGTGTGTGTACAGGTACTTAGGCAAAGGCCTCCCCGAGTTATTGTGCCTTCGGCACTAGTCTCCAGCCCCTGGCCTATGGAGGCAGGCTTGGGGTAGTTGCGGCTTGAGCCCAGGTAGGGTCGGGTCGTGACAATTTGGGAGATTTTTGGGATTTTATTCTCTCCACAACTCTCTCCCTTAAATTCTTGAAGTGTTTAGCCTAGAGATTATAGGTAAGAGTCCTGTATCTCCTCTTCCTCTATTTTATTCTCATTTTATCTTGAGAGGAACCCTAGTATGGGGATTCTAGGACCATATCTAGTGTCAAGGGTATTTTTTGATGGGTCTTTTTCTATTAACCATCATAGGATGTTTTCAAGAGCCCCAATCTTCAAGGGTGTGGTGTGATTTCCTCTTGGCAAGCTTATGCAAGGTATGGGGATTCTCTCTTACTCCACTTATAAAAATATCATGGAATATTGTGGTTCTAAAGGTTCATTGATTATATATTTATATACTAAATTATTTTTATAAATATTTATTGGATATTCTACTGGTTTAAAATGGTTTTAAAATACTGATTTTGGGAAACGCCCACAGCAACTTTGATTAAATGACTATTCGATTATTTGGTTAAAAAATGATATTTAGGAATGATATAGCTTGATTTTGATGTGGTGTTGGTGTTTTTTCACGATACATATGGATTTGGGTCTTTTTTTATTATGTAACACCCTGAGTTTTTTTTTTGAAGAAAACAATGTTCGATAGCGTATATGACATGCAACACCGAGCCTAAATTAACCATGATTGTTTATGACCATTATAATCGTGTTGTTAAATTGGAGGGTACGAATAGTATTAGATTTTTTTTAAAGTATATATAAATTTTCTAATAGATATAAATGTATTGATAAATTCCTAGGAAATAATAACATAATTTTTAATGAATACATTTTATTCTTCAAAAAAATACCTTTTCTTTAAAAATGATTTTTGTTGCTTTTTATAAAAACTATTATAATAAGTTTCTTGAAATTTTAGAAATTTTATTTTATAAAATTAACATAATATTTTAAATTAGAATATCAAAATTATCTTAGGGTAAAATTTTGGTAATTTTCTAAAATGATTGATTTTTCGATGAATAATAAAAATTATTTATTTTTCAAATGATATCATTTATTTTCATTAAATCAAGTAATTTAAAATTACCATTATATTTTGGATTTGTTATTAAATTTAAATATATGACATTTTATTTATAATGATATAATTATTTTTATTTTTATTAGGAATTTTCATGATTTTCCTATAAGTTTATTTTTATGCTTAAAACACGGTCTTCTGCAATTATTTTGTAAGTGCATAAAGTTTATCCTTTTTAATTAATAAAAATAAACCATAATAAAGAAATATTTAAATTAAATTTATATATTATATATATTTTTATATTAATTTAAATTAATATATTAATAATTACCAGTCATATATTTAATGTAAGATCATTTTATGCTTGAAAATGAATTTCTTGAAAAACTATTTTTCGACAAATTTAATGAGTTTATTTTTAAATTAAATTCTATGAATTATATTAATTGAATTTTATAAAATTAATTCTATATTTTTAATCAGAATAATTAATATTCAGTAATAATTAAAATTTATTTTTTGGTCTTAATGATTATTAAAAATTAATTATCACGGTTAAGGTTAAAATGGGGTTTTGCGTATTACATGAGCTTAAGTTAAAATTAATTTTCTAAACATATAGTATTTTTATTTGATAAATTGGATTTTATATTTATAATATTTTTCTTGAAATTATCTAATAAGTCTCATTTTAATTTTATTCTTAAAGGATAAAATAACTAGGTAAAAACTAGTTACCATGGTGAAAACTAAAATGATAAAAGTGAGTAACCTTAGAGGTAAAGGGAATAACATGTATAAAAAAGTTTATTTTTTATTTTGGAGATGTTTATAGACTATATCTACCATAAAATACATTATTTATCAATTTTTTATGCACATTAACTGAGAGTGATTTCCCATTATTGAATAGTTTTGGGTATTTACAAAAATGTCACTCCGTCTCGCTAATAAAAGAGAACCTCCTCTCCTATTTTATTCACACTTAAAAAGACTTTTGGTTTAGAAAATAAATTACTAAATACCTTAATTAATTCCCTTAAATTTTCCTATATTCCTTATTTTATTATAAAAAACTCCTAGGATGGCTTTTGGTGAAAACCCAAAGAGGGCGTCTGAAGAAGAGGTATAATTATTAACCATGCATTTTCATTTTATATCTTATTCAACCTCCTCCAAATATTATTAAACCATTATAATATCATATAATTAGTATATAACATATAATAGTATGTTATTAAGTTAATTTAATAACATAAATCCATCTCATCTTCCATAAAATGGGAAATGAATCCATCGTTTGTGTGTATAGAGGACCGCCGCCTCACAAACCGATGTAATTTGTTTTCCATCATCACATCTCATGATTTTTTTATGATTTTGTACTTAATTTATATATATTATTTTCATTTAATATTTATAATTATATAAAATTATTTTATCATATATTTTATTACCTTTTCATTCATATAAAAATGATGATGTTGTTCGTGTATACGTGTGGATTACCACCTCCATGAAGCGATGTGATACATTTTTCATTACCAATCACATAGATGATATATATAAGTTTATTTAAATAAATAATACAATATTTATGATATAATTATCATTATATAAAGATAATATAACACTTAACTTTTTTCCATCATGATTTTTGAAAAATGTAAATGATACTCAAGCGTATGTACAGCCTACCGTCTCTATGCTCATAACGTAGTTCATTTTTAGTAACCATATTTCATGAATGGTTTTAAAAATATAATTTATTCTTTAAAAATGATAATTATTTCATTATTATTATTATTTATATGATGAAATAATAATATCTTTGACCTTATTCAACTTTACAAAGTGATTTTGAACATATGGGTCAAACATCATCAATACGTTTGAATTGAACATGAATGATTATATAATTGAATATAACATAATAATAAATAAAATAAAAGTTATAATAAACTTTTAGAATTTTATTAATAAATTAAATAATTAACATAGTTTTATTATTCTTGAATATAAATAACGCACGTTATGAATTGGGCTCGTGGTAAGGGATCTCTCTAAACCACCCTTTTCTTCAGGTTATAACCACTCTCTCTCTCTAAATCACTTTATATCTCTCTCTTTAAAGTTATGGAATGATTATAAATTATGTATATATCTCCCAAACATATATAATTATATTATTCTCCCTTCCTTTTATTCAGTAATACATTCCTTATGTTCATTTCTCAAATACCTTCATTATGAAATTTACATTGGCTATGATATTAGGCAAGATTATACAACCCATTTTCTTTCCATGGATAATTATTATGTTTATACCTTATGATTGACTTCCTTTTTGTGGAATGAATAAATCATGAACATTTTATGATGGGTGTTCCCAGATATTTCTCCAATTCATTGGGTAAATCTTTAGTATCATTTGATGTTATGTGTGAGATTAGTGAGTAAACCTAATTCATTATGGGACTTTGTCCACCATGAGATATTGTCTAGGCAGTTATCCTTAAATCGTGTTTATTTCATGTTATATGTTTCTACCACATTTCCTATATTACCATGATCATGTTATAACATGTCATTTTTGTTATGCTTCCATGTGATTACTCATAATTCTTTTATTTTATGATACCATGTTGTACCTAGGACTCACATGTTATATTTCCCTATCATGTTTATTTCCTTACTGGGATCTTTAGCTCACCCCTTTCTTTTATGTATTCCCTAGGTTATTCTATGTAGTTTGAGGAGATTAAATGGATTTTGGAGCTTATTATAAGAATAAAATAAGGATTTTATATTTTAATTTTCCTTTTGATGTATCATGAACCAAGTCTTACAAAGACATTGGGCCTCACAATCATTGGGGTTATATTTATTGGATATTTATGTTCAGAAGTCATGTAATAATATATGTGAAAGGTATGGGTTTATATAGTTGGTATCAGAGTAAGGTCTAGTTATTTTTGGTGATTATGACTAGAATACTTTAGTGAGAACCCTATGGATAATTCTTATTATAGAAAAATATCCTAGAATTTGGGTGAAGTGTGGAGTGAGTGGGTTCCAAGAAATTACATCTTTTTCTGGATACTACAAGTGGATGTGACTCTAGAATAGTTCTACCTGGGGTTAATAACTCTGAAAAGGGTGAATTTGGATTTTATTTGATCATCACATGGTGCATGACAATAGGACTTGTTTCATGCCTTTTTTGACACACCCATTCATAGATTTTGGAAATTCAAAAACTCTTTACAAACCAATATAAAGGACTTGGACAAATTATTAGTTTAGAAAACCTAATAGAGAAATTATTATGAATAACCTAGATTGAAACATATAGATTCATAAGTTAGGATATAATTACCATTTATAAGTTATTCATCTCATGTTTATAAGATTTACTTTTGTATGATTAAGAGTTAATATTTTTTTCATCTTGTTTTTCTTCTTTTGGTAATGGTGGGAAATAGGATAAACTATACCAACAACCAACATGATAGGAAATATGATGATTCCCCATATGATATACCTAACTTTATGGGAGCAGTAGTTGATAACTTGATGGAAATATTGGCTCAACTAGCTCAAGTTATGCATTATAACATGAATCATGCAGAACGCCTTCTTGCTCCTAGGAAAGAGAAAGTTACAATTGAGTATTTTATGTGACAAAGGCCACATACCATTAGTGGGTCTTATGATACCCTCATGAAAAATGGATTAAATCGATTGATAAGATATTTTATGTCCTCTAATTCTCAGAGGAAGAGAAAGTTGTGTTGGATATTTATCACATTGAGTGAAAAGACGATCAGTGGTGGGAACTAATCAAGAAAACAAAGTAAAAAGAGGATATTGATTTTATGGAATTGTAAGACTTCAAGAAAATATTTTTCAATAAATATTTTCCCTAAACTATCCATATTAAAATGGAGAGGGAGTTCCTCTATCTGAAGAAAAAGAAAAATAAGTCCCTTGGGGTGTATGATGTAAACTTAACAAGTCTTTAATGATATTCCTGCAACATTTTCATCAACACTTAAAGTAAGGTAGGCTATTTATTAGTGGGTTAAATATGAGTCTATTAAAATAATTAGTGATTCTAGACTTTGATAGATATGAATATATTTTTCATTATTCCCTCAAAGTTTATATGGAGATTGGTGGCTTTCAGTGGTCTCGTGGGACTGAAAAAAAAATTAAAATAGAGATTTATTCGGGAGTATAAATAGATAAATACCATGGAGGAAAGAAAACCCAACATCCCACTTGTAAAAAGTGTGTAAAGAAGTATCCTGAAAATTTTTTAATGGGAACCAAGTGATGTTTTAGATTTTGAAAAGCGGGGAATCTGGATAATCAATGATTAAGGTAATTGAAGAAACTCACTAATTTAGAAGAAGAAAATAAGTTTCAAATCATCAAAAATCATGTGGTGTAATGTTTCAAATGTAAGGAACATGAGCATTATGAAATCCAAATCCCTAATACAAGGGTTTTTAGAGATAATAAATTACAACAACATCCAAGGCCTAAAGAATAAGATTATATATTATTCCTAATGCTGAGGTGGATCCCATAAATGATGTGGTGAAAGGTATGCTAGTTATTCATTCAATAATAGAGAATGTGTTTTTTTATTTTGGTTCTATTCATTATTTAATATCTTTAAAGTTTAGTAGAACTATTCAAGAACCACCTCAAAATATGGGGGTTGAGCTATCTATGAGAATAGAAAATTGAGAAATAGATGCATCCCAGGAATATAACTCCTCCCCAATCAATTTTTGTTGACTTAATCTTATAGAAAATATCATTTTACTTATTTTAGTGAAGTTTTATGCTATATTGAGCATGGATTGGCTATCATTACATAAATAAAACATCAACTATCGAGAAAGAAAGATTACTCTCCATGTCCCAAGTCATCCTCCGATTCTATAAAAGTGTATGGAGGAGGATGAATATCCCCTAGAATATTTTGTTCAAGCATGGATATTATTTCCATATGAGAAATAATATATATATATACCAAATTATTGAGACAAAGTAGAGAATCATGCTTGAAGAAATATCCACTATGAGGGATTATACATATGTATTCTCCAATTATTTTTCTAGTCTTTCTCCTAATCAATGCATTGAATTCTCAATTGAACTTAAACCTAGATCTCTACCCATATTTAAGACTCCATATAGAATAGAAATAGTTTATTTGGAAGATCTGAAAAAGAAGTTACAAGATAATCTAGAAAAGGGTTTGATATGTCGGAGTGATTTATTGTGGGGTGTGTCAGTCCTCTTCATCAAAAATAAAGATGGGTCAATGCACCTCTACATTGATTATCCTGAAATCAAAAAAATCATGATAAATAACAAGTATCCTCTGTCCTAGATAGAATACATGTTTGATCAACATTGTGGGGCCCAGTATTTCTCTAAGGTGGGCCTTCGGTTGGGATATCACCAATTAAATGTGAAGAAGAAGTATCTTCCCAAAACTTTCTTTTGAACTAGTTATAGAAAATATGAGTTCATAGTGATGACTTTTGGACTCACTAATGCTCCAACATTCTTTATGAACTTAATTAATAGAGTCTTTAGAAATTACCTTGAAAATTTTATGGTGGTCTTTATAGATGATATTCTAATTTACTCCAAAAGAAAGGAGGGGCATGGAGAGTATTTGAATATTATTCTAAGGCTTTGAGAATGGAGAATATATATGAAAAGTATAGTAAATGTGATTTCTAGATGAAGGAAGTATAATTATTGGGGTATATTATCACCAACAAAGGGACATTTTTGGACCCTTCTAAAATAATGGTAATTGAGGACTGGCCTAGACCAGCATCTATAATGGAGATCCATTATTTCCTTGGACTATCTAGGCACTACCTACGATTTTTGACAAACTTCTCATGATTTTCAAACCCACTAACCAGGAAAACATGGAAGTGAGTAAATTTTGTCTAGACCAGTGAATGCAAAGAGAGATTTCAGGAGTTGAAAGAGGCTCATTATTGTACCAATCCTCATGGTTACCTCAAGTGGGGAAATTTTCATGGTATATAGTGATGATTCAAATAAGGGACTTGGTTGTTCATTGATGAGTAATAATAAAGTGATAGCCTATTCCTCAAGCAAGTTGAAATTTCATGAGAAGAAATATCCCATGCATGATCTGGAGTTGGTTGTAGTGATCTTTGCATTGAAAAAATGGTGACATTATCTATATGGGGAGAATTGTAAAACATATACGAACCATAAGAGACTCAAATTAAGATCTTAACATTTTCCAGTGAAGATGGTTAGATATGATCAAGGACTATGACTGCTCAATCCATTACCATCCTAGGAAAGAAAAAAAGTGGCAGATTCTCTAAGTATAAAGGATCAGATGACTTTATTGATGATGGAAAATGATAAGGATCCAATATTCTTATAATTTTAAAGGATGGAAATGGTAATTGTAAAGGAAGAAACATCATCATTCCATTCTCAAATTATTTCTCAACCATCCCTTATATATTAGATAAAATATTCCCAAAGAGATGATGTAGAAATTCAGAAGGAGGAAGCTATAAGAAGAGGGAAATCCTTGGAGTTCAAAATTTATGAAGGATTTGTAAGATTTAGGTCATGACTATGTGTACCATCAAATCCGAAGATAAAGAAACAGCTGTTAAATGATGCACATAGCTTGATCTTATCTATACACCAATGGAGTATGAATATGTATCGAGATATCTAAGAGAACTATTGGTGGGACAATATGAAGAAGGTGATCATTGGATATACATTAAAGTGTTTGGTATGTCATCAAGTGAAGGTTGAAAGATAAAATTCTAATGTGATGATGTAGACATTACCCATACCTACATGGAAATAGGAAAACATCACCATGTACTTCGTCCTTGGTCTTCCAAATACATCAAGAGGAAACAATGTCATATGGGTTGGGGTGGATCATCTTACAAAGATTGCTCGCTTCATTGAAATTCAAGAGGACTTATCACTCCATAAACTTGAAAGGATGTACATTAGAGAGTAGGTGAGGCTTCATGGAACACCACAATCGATTATATCTAGTTGAGATCTAATATTTACCTATATGTTTTGGAAGAGCCATCAATATGATCTAAATATTGAGTTGAACTTCAGTACAGCTTATCACCCCCAAACTGATGACTAATCTAAGCAGACTATTCAGACACCGAAATACATATTGATATCATGTTTGAAGGAATTTTAGGTAGGATGGGATCAATATCTTCCTCCGGTGGAGTTCTAGTACAATAATAGTTTCCACTCAAGAATCCAAATGGCTCCATATGAATCCCTTTATGTGAAGAGATGTAAAACACCTGCATGCTGGGATGAATTTATTGAATGCAATCTGTTAGGACCTAAAATGGATAAGTAGATGGTAGAAATGGTCAAGACCATTCAGTAACACATCAAGACTTCTCATATTCTATGGAAGATCTCTGCTGACATTCTTCGATGAGATCTAGAGTTTGAGGTTAGGGATAAAGTTTCTCTCCACATATTTCCATAAAAGTGAGTCCTGATATTTGTTTATAAAGAAAATTTAATCCCCAGGTACATAATCCCCTTTAAGATTATCAATCACATCAAAGTTTTAGCTTATCGACTAGCACTCCTACCAACCCTTTCTCAAGTATAAGACATATTCTATGTATCATTCCTGGGGACGTTCAAACCAGATCCCTTACATGTACTAAATTTAGAGGTGGTACAGTTGTAAAATGATCTCTCTTATAAGGAGAAGCTGGTAAATATCTTGGACTATATAGATAAAGTTATATGCAATAAGACAACTCACTTATTCAAAGTACTATGGTGGTGCCATAAATATAAAGAGGAAAACTGGGAATCAGAGGAAACGATAAAGTAGAAGTACCATCACCTATTTTCACCTTAATATGTAATGTAAAATTTCAAGGGAAAAATTACATAAGGGAGGAGAATTTAATACCCTGAGTTTTAAAAAAATAAAAAATAAAACTCTGTTCAATAGCGTATACAACACGTAACACCAAGCCTAAACGAACCATGATTATTTATGAATGTTATAACTGAGCTGTTAAGTTGGTGAGTCTAATTATGATTAGATAATTTTAAATATATATATATATATATATATATATATATAAATTTCCTAATCGAGGTAAATGTATTGATAAATTCTTAGTAAATAATCACTCAATTTTTAAGGAAGACATTTCATTCATCAAAAAAATATGTTTTCTTCAAAAATGATTTTTATTACCTTTTTTGAGAAAATATTATAATTAATTTCCTAAAATTTCAGATATTTTATTTTATAAAATTAAAATCATTTTTGAAATCATCATATAAAAATTAACAAAGGGTAAAATTTTTGGATATTTCTAAAATGATTAATTTTTCAGTGAATAGTTAAAATTACTGATTTTTCAAATACTATCACTTTTTTCATTAAATAAAGTAATTTAAAGGTATAATTATATTTTGGGTTTGTTATTAAATTTACATATGAACCATTTTATTTATAATAATTAAATTAATTTCATTTGAATTTTCAATTTTCATGATTTTAGTATAAGTTTATTTTTATGCTTAAAAACGCAGTTTTCTGCAAACTGTTTTAACTGCATAAACTTTATCCTTTTAATTAATTAAAATGAACCATAATAAATAAAATTTTAAATGAAATTTATAAATTATATATCTATTTATATGTATTTAAATTATCATAATGATAATTACTAGTCAAATATTTAATGTAAGATCGTCTTATGCTTGAAAAAGGCATTTCTTGAAAAAACATTTTTCAACATGTTTTGAGGGTTTATTTTTAAATTAAATTTTTCCAATTATATGAATTTAATTTGATAAAATTAATTCCATATTTTTAATTATAATCATTAATATTATGTAATAATTTCAACCTAGTTTTTTTCTTAATGATTAGTAAAAATTAATTACCACAGTTAAGGTTAAAGTAGGGTTTTTTGTGTTACATGTTCTGAGTTAAAATTAATTTTTGACATAGATATTATTTTTATTTGATAAATTTTATTACATATTTAGAATCATTAGGTGTTAATTTTCTAATAAATCTCTTTTTTTAGTCTTAAAGTATAAATTATCTTTGTAAAAACTAGTTACCGTAGTGAGAACTAAAATGGTAAAACTGAGTGACCTTAGTGGTAAAGGGTATAACATGTTTCCTTTTTATTTTTTAGGTGTTTCTTAACTATATCTTACCTTCACTACATTATTTATCAATTTTATAGGAACATTTATTGAGAGTTACTTCCCATTATTTAATAGTTTTGCGTATTTACCAAAATGTCGCTCCTTCTCACTTAAAAAAGGGAACCACCTCTCCCCTTTTATTGAAACTTAAAAATAATTTTTATTTATAAAATACCTTCCCAAATCCATTTCATACTTCCCTTCTCTCATCCTATAGTATTTTTTTTACAATAAAACCCTCCTAGAAAGGCTTTTGGTGCAAACCCAAAGAGGGTTTCTAAAGAATATGTATAATTATTAACCTTACATTTTCATTTTATATCTTATTACACCTCCTTAAAATATTATTCAATAATTATAATATAATATAATTAGTATCTCCTATATAGTGATATTTTATTATGTTAATGGAATAACCTATATTTATATCCTCCTCTATCAAATGGGAAATGAAGCCCGCGTTCGTGTGTATGGTGGACTACCATTTCGCAAACCATTGTAGATATGGGTCCAAAAACCATGAGAGGTTCCATCACTATAGCTTCATATTTAGTGACTAATTTATTTTATACTATTGCATCTCATTTGTTCATTTTGACTCATATTTTGAATCCACTAAATCTTTTTACGGAGCAGTTATCTTATGAGATGGATATTACTACACCCCTCAGAATGAAGATAGAGAAGGGTCTTCATTGTCCTTTATGTGTTTTCTCATTATCTGATATCAAGATTACTTGGGATTTTCTAGTTCTTAACATGAAACCTCTTGATTTTATTTTCAAGATGGATTTTATGGTTGCTAATAAATCCCAAATTAATTTTTATATTTGATGGCTCTCCTTTAATGTGCTCAATGGGGTGTGTCGTATCTTTTAGGGAGAGTGGGACCCGAGGTCAAGTAGAGATAGAACTTCTTATCAACGGTTGGGTAAAGTAACATCAATGTTTTATTTTGATTAGGAGTGATGATCTCCCTCTAGTTGTCATTGAGTTTCCCAACATTTTTTCCTTTTGACATATTTGATTTTTCACTGGTAAGAGAGATAGATTTTTATATTTATTTAGTGAATGGTAGTCAACCAATATCTATACCTTATTACCAAATGGAACAATCTGAAATAAAAGAGTTTAAGACTAGTTTGGACGAGCTTTTAGAGAAATGATTTATACGCTTGAGTGTGTCACCTTGGGAGGCACTTGTTCTCTTTGGGAGGCACTTGTTCTCTTCGATGAGTATCTTGATATATTTTTTGTAGTCTTTATGGATGATATCTTTATTTACTCTAAGTCCAAGGAGGATCATGTGCTTCATCTGAGATCAGTTTTGGAATTTTTAAGAAATAACCATGTTTATGAAAAGCTGTTGAAATATGATTTATGGATTAAGGAATTAATGTTCTTGGGAAATGTGGTGTAGGAACATGGTATCTTAGTTGATCCTGAGAAGGTGAAAGCTGTTATGAAATGGGAGCAACTGTGGAATGTTTTTTGAGATTTTAATCTTCTTGGGTATGGATGGGTATTATCGTTGGTTCATAAATAATTTATTGAAGTTGGATTATTTGATGATTTCTATAACTTTAAATGGGGTAAAGTTTTTTTGGGATGAGAAATATCATAGTTATTTTGTTGAGCATAAACTTCTATTGAATTCAGCACTGGTGTTGACTCTTCCAGAAGCCGGGTAGGGCTATGTGGTCTTTTGTGATGCATCAAGATTAGGTTTGGGATATGTTCTTATGAATTTTGATCATATGGTATCCTATGGATCTCAGAAGCTTAGGCCACATGAGAATAATTATCCGACCTATGACCTTGAACTCACAGTTTTTATGCATGTGCTTAAGAGTTAACAGCATTACCTTTTCGGAGAATGGTTAACTGTGTATTCCAACCACAAGAGCTTGAGTTATATTTTCTCTCAAAAATATTAGAATCTATGTGAGAGGCAATGGGTGGAGTATCTGAAATCTTTTTATTTTGATATTACCTATAACTCTGGGAAAGGTAATGTTGTCGCAGATGCTTTGAGCAGTAAACTTCCAAACTAATCCATGAAAGAATCATTGAAAGAGTGGAACTTGATGTATATTTTTACATAGTTTCATATTGGAGTTTGGGAAATAGAGACCGAGGTTTTATTAACTACTGTTCAGTTGACCTTTTCTCTTATCAAGATGATTCTTCATGAACTGCAGCTTGATGATGAATTTTGTGTCATTAGAGACTCTCTTTATGGTGTGGAGACCGTTATTGAGTAGTCACTCTTCACAGAGAGTGTTCTATGTTTTCAAAATATTTTGGTTATGTTGTTAGCTATGAGGAAATTTATGATGGAGGATTTCCATATTTTATAAAGGTAATTGAACCTAGTAACCACGAATATGTTCTATGATATGAGGTGTCGATTCTGGTGGCCTGGTATGAAACGGGGAATTGCTAATTTTTTCTCTCATTATTATACTTGCAAACAGGTAAAGGTTGACCACCAGAAACCATCAGGTTTACTTCAGCCACTTCTAATGTCAACTTGGAAGTGGGATAAGATATATATGGACTTCATGGTTGGGTTTCCACATATCCATAGAAAGAATAATGGGAACTGTATTGTGATCGATAGGCTGACTAAATCGGTTCACTTTATACCCATTTGTAATCCAACCAAAGTTGAAGAGTTAGAAAATCTATATGTGAAAGATATTATTTGTTTTCACTGATTCCCATCTTCTATATTCTATGATAGAGATAATTTTTTTACTTCTTAATTTTGGATAGGCCTTTAGGAGGCATGGGAATCTTAGGTTCCTTTGAGCACGGCATACCATCGGCAGACAGATGTCCAGACAAAGAGAGTTATATAGATTCTTGAGGATATTCTTCATGCATGCATCCTCGATCTTGGTGGATCTTGGTATGAACATTTGGGGATGGTTGAATTTTTTATAAAAATAGTTACTAGCCTACAATCAGAATGGATCCTTTTGGGGCCTTGTATGCCAGTCTTGTAAATCTCTATTATGTTGGTCGTAGATCGGTGAAACTTCCTTGGTTAGACCGATCTTGGTTCAAGTGATGAAATTAAAGATTCAGTTGATTTGTTAGGGGATGTTGAAGGAATTTATATGTTATAAGTCTTATTCTAATTATCTATATATCCCATTGGAATTTTTAGTTGGTGATCATGTGTTCTTGAAAGTTTCACCTTGTTTGGGCCATCGAGGGCTTGGAAGACAAGGGAAGCTTGTTCCTCATTTTTTGGGACCTTTTGAGGTTGTTGAGAATGTGTTGAAAGTGGATTATCATTTATCACTTCTTACATAATTAATTTCGATACATAATGTGTTCCATGTATCATAGATACAAAAGTATCTTTCTGATCCATCTCATGTTTTGAGCTGGAGTGGTCTTGATGTTGAGCCTGATTTATCTATGATTGAACATCCAGTCATGATAGTTTATTCTAAAACCAAGGTACTTCATGGGAGGAAAATACCTTTGGTTCGATTTTTATGGTATCATGGTTCTAATGCTCGTGAGACTTGGTAGAGAGAGGCACTGATCATATAGATTTGGAATCATCTTTTTGGACTTGGAGACTTCTTAATAGGCCTTTTGGGGATAGAAAGTTTCTATGGTGGGGAGGTTGTAAAAACAACCCAACTAGGCACACCATAACCAAATAACCATTAAATTATGAATGGTAAAAATTTATACAACTCAAATTATAACAACTAATAATCAAACTCAACTATAACCACAAACCATATTTGAGTACCAAGCGAAACCAAACTAGAATTAAAAAACAAAGTGGAAGAAAAAACCAACAAAACTCAAAGACTCTAAGGTCACTAACTCCACAACTTCCAACATAATCTAAAAAACAACTCCAAAATACATACTTAAAGTATCACAAAGCATCAATAAATAAATGAGATACTTTGTATTTACCTATGTCTTGAGAAAAAATATCTACAAAAGCACCAAAGTGCTAAAGTAGGGGGTGAGTAATGAAACTCAGTAGGTTTTCCCAAAATGACTTCCCTAATCACACCACTATGATATAAAATGTTGGCACATTTATATAAAAAAATTATATAAAACAATTTAAAAAAATTTATATCAGAATATAAAACAATTACCATACCAAAACAGTTTTCCCAGACCAAAGCCTAAATGGCTGAAAGGCCTTGTATTTTTATTCATTTTTTATAATCCCCCTTTTAAGGTTTGAGGGGTAACCATTACATATCCTATAGGTTTTGTGACATTACATGACCTGAAGGTCTTATATGAATTCAAACCAAACTATGACAACTTGAAACTACTCCTCCATAGTGTCTACATTGTGATGTCATCTCTCCACCTTCACATGGTTATTCGTCTAGTTGTCCAGTGTAGAGATTCATAGGCTTGGTACCGATGGAAAATTTCATACCCTCTCATTCTTCTAATCCATAATCTCTGCTCTGGGAAAATCATCTACTCTAAATCCTTATCTAGAGCATGTTCCTTATAGTTTTTCTAGTTGTTTTTGCACATCATGTGGCATGAAGGCCTTAAGGAGGATCTAAGGCCTTGAGGTGGTCCTAAGGCCTTGAGGTGGATTAAAAACCTTACTGGACCAAAGGCCTTTAGTGGCCCAAAGGACATGAAGGACTCCAGGACCAAATAGATGGCTCAAAGGCTAAAACGAATGAATAGTTCCAGCTACTATAGGGTTAAATAGTACTTACTACAGTACCTGATATAGTATATGGTACAGTACTACTATAGTAATCCGGAAAAATGCCTCCACCTGGATTTTATCTTGGTTCTCTTGGATGCACTTGAATAGTCCCCACCAACTGGGTAGAGAATCATGTGCCCCAAACCAAATCCATTTCTAAGTAAAGAAACCAAACAATACTTTAAAACCATTTCTCAAACTTTCATTTTGGCATGCCCATTCTATTCCACATATCCACATATCCACACATGCATGCCTAGGTGATAGTTCCATACTCATGAGTGGTTTCTCATCGATCTACTAATTAATCACAAGGTAACCATATACCAATTCCCTGATGGTGCATGTCCCTTCCACAAGGTCACGTTAATGCAAATGAACACATGCCAACCAATTATTCCAAAACCATGTCAAAACAATTGTGCCAAACTATTTCAGTAAAACAACATTTTTACTGAATACCTTTCCACAAAACCTTTTTTTATAAATCAAACCAAACAACCATTTCTAAACTCATCATTTTAAAATAATTCAATAAATCACTTTTCACAACAATTCCATAATTTCACAAACCATCAATAAAGAGGGTTTCTCCCAAGATTTTCACAATAATTTTACAATCAATTTCAATAAATTAAAAAAATTGAAACTAATAGTTCAAGTTATAATAAGAGGAGTCAAGAGTGAAGCAACTTACCATGAAAACTATGGTGGAAACGAAGGATGGCACAAATTCTTCAACAAAACCGGGTTGAATCTCCAAAAAACCACCATAGATCTTGTTCCCTAACATTAAAACATCCATATCTCATCATGATTAGCATCAACTATAATATATATATATTCTAAATAGAGTATATATATATGAATTTAGGAGAGGTAATAAGATTATATCTAAGGAAAACCATCAAGAATGGAGACTTACCAAGAAATCTAGCCTTTAACACACCAAGATTTGCCAATGGATCACTTCTGAATCGAAGGGGAGAGTCTCCATAGCCTTTGGGATGGGATAAAACTGAGTTAGGGTTGAAATAAGTAAAAAATGGGAGGTTTATGAGTAAAACCAAGTGATATCCACTTTTTTAGGATCTAAAAATTAACCATGCATGGTTGGATTGCATGGTTAGGAAAACCATTCACAAACCATGCTCCAGCCACTGCCTCTAAACACCCTTCACATGATTGGATTGCATGGTTAGACAAATCATGATACAGCCATGTTTTCTCTATTCTACTTTTCATGGTTACTCCTAGTTGTCTGCATAGTTTGACCAAACCATGCGCCTAATTATGTGCCTACCCAGAGTCCACCGTCTGCCTTTGCATAGTTTTCTAAAGGTGTTACATAGTTTCTAATAACCATATTCAAACTGTTCACATCTATAAAAGCCCCAAAAATTTTATAAAAGTCCTCTAAACCCTCCCAAACATCACTCAAACACTTTACATCTTTAAAATAAAAATATAAATGGTTACTTACTTGAAATTGGGGGTGCTACATGGTGCATGGTTGGTACAAAGTTTTCCCAAACTATGCACCCACTTGCTACAAACTGTGCAAATCCAAATAGTGGAGGTTTTCATGATTGGAGAATGGTTTGAAAAACTATGTGACCAACTAGTAAAAATTCTGCACCCCATTATAGGGGTGCATGGTTTGACAAATCGTGCGGCCCTGCCCAGCTAACTGTGCGGGTGGTAATTTTTATATCTGAAAATTAATTTAAAAAATACCAAACCCCTATTTCTTCACCTACTTGACCCTAAATCAGGTTATTATGAATTACTAAGACTTGGAGGCTCCCAATAACCATTTTTGTCTTCTCCAAACCCTTTTCCTAGGTAGATCAAATCATGGATAACCTCATTTGATTCCTCTTAGGTAAGTAATATTCTCTCATTCCTTCTCTTCCATTATATTATTATTTCCTCCATAGGGTTCGTTATATCATCTTGTTGTTCATGGATATAAAATTATTTGTTTTTGATCTTGAATATAGGTTTTATTACTTGATCTTCATTATCGTTATTCTTCATTGGCAATTTTTGTTGTGGGCGTTGTGCTTTGTGTTTCTATGTTAAAGGTATGTGGTTTTGTATAATATTGGACAATTGGTGTAACCTTGAATCTCTTGATTGTTTGAAATTGGTTTCAATTATATTTTGAAAAACCAATTCAATTTGAATTAGGAATTGGAAATTGATTTAGCATGAGATTTTGGGGAAAACCTCCAATTCCAATGGAATTGGAAATTAGTGTGTAATTTGAAATTGATGGAAATTGTAAAATGAATTTTTAGGAAAATGGATTAAATTGGTTTGATAAGAACTTATGATTGGTTTTATCTTGATTTTTCTTGAATTGATTAAAAACCCATGTTTTGGTCTTTAAAGTGAAATTGGCATATTGAAACTGGAAATGGGGCGATTTTATTTTAAATTGTTTTGAAATGATTTTCTCATTATTGAATAATTGATTGATGACATGCGATTCTGGGTAGTTAGTAAGTTATTTAGGACAAACACGCTAGGATGATTATTCCCTTACATTGTATTGAATCTTTATAACTCTAACATAAACCTAGTTTGGTATATCTTATCTACAGTGGGATGTTGATGGGTCATATTCATCATTTTCCTGAGGGACATGTGTGCACATTTCCATGATCATAGAAATGAGTGTGTGAGGATCCTATAACTAGAAAATATTATACCACTTGGAAGATGACCATATTGCTTGTTTTTTATTATTTTGATATATGTGTTATTGATTTTGAAAACTGATTTACTCATGCCTATTGATTTATATAAAATGTTTTATATAAAATTTTTGTTTGAAATGTTTACATCATTTGAAATGAAAAGCATGTTTTATTTTAAATATGATATTGTACTATCATGCCAGTTTTATTTAAAATTTAAAGAATTATTTAGATAATTATTATGGAAGCTTATTATGGAACACTTAGTGTGACTCTACAGGGATTTTCTCTCACACCCTACCATTTCCTTCATGTGTTTGTAGATTTCCTTATACTAGGTTAGAGCAAGGGGAAAGCAACACTTGGAGGTGATGGTTATTATAGATCCTTTGGTCTTTGAATGTTATGTCCATTGGTACTTGGGTTGTTTATCTTGTCGGTTTTGAGTGTTTAATGACGTATTGTTTGGGTTTGATATACCTGTTGACTTTTTGGTACTATTTAGGAATTTCCAAACCCAACTAGACTCGACCGACCCGACTTGACCTGACCGGGTGGGGTAGGGTTGGGTCCGGTTACAAGCGAGGTATGGTCGGGTCGGCTTAGGTTGGGTTGAGTCAGGTCAGGTCATGGGTTGGAAAAATTCTAACCCAACCTGTAATACCCCAACCCTAGTTACCTAGAGTCAGTGCATTATTACATAACATTGGCATGATAAAAAGAATCAAGTCTTGAAAAACCGATCAGTTTAGTAGCCTTGGAAGTACTAGATATATTCATAAGTTTTACATTACATCATGAAATAAAAACATCAACAACATTTTGTCCCCTTTTAAACACACTTATATCCTTAGCCTATCCCTGTAGTTCAACCATAAAATACTTCTTCACATTCTGGGAAAAATAAAATATAGAAAGGGGTGAGCTTAGATTCTCACTAAGGATAACAATATAGCAGAAACTTTCATAAATAAGCATAAACATTTAAGGCAATGTATAAGACTAAAACAAAATCCTTTTAAACTTAAACTTCAGCATAATCTGGAAAATATAAAATAAAATAATGAAATTTACATATTCACATGGATATTCTACTAGTCGAATAATCACATGAAATATCAATATCCACTTTCATAATGATGGAATGCATAATTCCAGACTTCATAACCACATAGTAAAGGCATTGTGCCAAGACTACAAATAAGATTTTTTCAAAGACTTGTGTCAAGACACTATTTTGTCTCATGAGACCTACCGATGCATCGAGGAGCTAGATCGGTCTCCACCTGTCATGTACTAAGTCTAATGCATTCCTCATATGAAAAGGTTTAAACATAACATAAACATTTTTATTAAAAATAGAATATGAAATGTCAATACTTTATCCACAAACCATGAATGGTATAAAAATAACACATCCACAGTCAAACATATCACAAAACCTTCAATACAATATGGAAGATCTATATCATAATAAATCAATCTCTATTAAGAATAATAACCCTTAAAGTATGTTGACATAGTTGAAAATTATCAGTAAAAATCTTTGAGAGAAATATCCCTTTTTTATGAAATCATTTATAAGTCACATAATTTAATAAAGAAGTCATTTAAAAGATATTTTTGAATCAAATTGTCCCATACCACTTTGAAACTTTCGAAAATAATTAACATTTTAAAACATTCATGTCCATATAAATAAATCCTTAAAACCATTTTTAAAACATGGAAATTAATGAGAATGGTTTAGAAGAATAAATCTTTAAAAAATTTAAAATGATGTTTTAGTAAAAAAAAAGTCCCTTAAAAATAATCCCTTTGAAAACTCTTTTATGAAACATTGACATGCATAATAAATATGTCCCAGTAGATACTTATGTAAAAACAACCTCATATAATAAAGAGATTGTGAAATTAACCCTTACCTTGTACTTTTCCTTAGTCGATGGTATGTTAACATCCTGTATAATAGTTAAAACATTGTTATTAAATTAGACAAGAACTAAATAAATAAATATTATATCATATATGATCTTCTAATATTGTTTTGTTAGTAATATTTTCGTAGTATCATTATTTTGGGTGTTAACTGACTCATTTTCCTTTATATGCTTGGTTACCTGAGCCATGTTTGTTATGGATATGATGTATTTGATTCATATCCAGAATCATATTAAGTTCTTAAACATTATTTTTAATCATAAAATGAAAATTATTCTTTAATGATTACGATGGGGAATGAATCTCATCGCGTTCATGGAGACGGTAATTTGTACGTATGCACGAGCGACAATATCATTCAATTGAAGGTGAAATCATATATAATTGAATGTTATATCATATATACAGAATCATTAACATGTTATATTTATTATTTACATCAATTATACATCATTATTATACCCATCAAAATAATGAAGTGTTCAAATAACAAACTACACCACGGCGTGGAGACGGTAAGCCGTATGTACGCACGTACGGTGAATTTGTCATTCATATGATGGATAGAATAATGAATATGGTTGCACCATTTTTATAATAATATCATAGTATATAGAATATACTAGATTTATTATTTTAGAATGGAAACAATAAAGAAAGAGTAGGTGGAAGAAGAAAAGAACTTGAAAGAGGTGATGAAATATTTACCTCTTCTTCGAGTTCTTCCTTTTGATTTGATCAAAAGGGCTCATTTGGTTGTCTTTCTGACCAAAGGGAGTCCTCTAGGATGAAGAGAAGAAATTTGGGGGGATATTTGGGAAAGTTTTGGGCAAGACAAAAGGATTTGGAGGTGTGAAATTAAGAGAAGGGGAAGGGCCCTTTTATAAGAGAGGTGAGGGTCACTTTAGGAAAAGCTTGAAATATTATTTTATAATAAAATAATTTTCAGTTTTTAATGGATAAAAAATTATTTATTTATAGTCTAATGTGGGTATGGATCTAAAACCTCTCAAACAATAGGTTTTAGATAGTTTTAGGTCACCATATTAACCTTATCTTTTATATTTAACTCTTAGTTAAATAGTTTTTCATTTACCATGTCTCTTTGTATTTTTATATTTTATGTTTAATAAACTTACTATAAACTTCCAAGAGAACACCAAGTGGTTCATTATTAATATATATAACCTTATCTAAGTCCTTTGACCAAAACTTAGATTTTTAGGAATATTATATCCATTAATAATATGGTATTTGTTTTAAAAACTCAATTATGTCAATTTTGACACTATTTAGTATTAGATTTTTGTGAAAATCATAACAGCATGATTACTTCGAAAAAAAATTATTTAATAAACCCTAACAAGTCATATTAACCTATAAAATTATATGAATTTATCAAAAGTATCAAATTACATTTATTTGGATATTTATAATATCAATTACCATAATCATTCTTTAATAAGGTTATTACTGCATCATCATTGTGTCATAAATAAATTAAATTATTTAATGTCTAAAAATTATAATTAAAATACCATTATGTAGGAAATATTTTTATATTTATAATAAATATTTATAGTCTAATTTATATTGTGTGTAATCCTATATTAAAAATGGTTTATTTATTAAACTTTGAATTTAACTCTTTTAACTCTTCTTTAAATAAAATAATAATAAATGTCCTAATCTAATCCAAGTGGACCAAATAGGATCATATTTTATTCCTAAGGTAGTTTTTGGTCGAATTATACTTATACAATAGAATTAGGACATGCGTTGGGGTAATAATGATATCATTTTTACCCTTAATTACCCTATTTACATTTAACTATGGTAAATAAAAGTCAAAAGTTACTATTCACCAAAAAATAATTTCATCTTATTGAACCAAATTTTACTTATTGATATTAATCTTGTCCCTTGGTTTTTTTAAATTCAACTCACAAAAGCGGTAAAATTAAGTTTTATGCAAATTTTCAAATACTCCTAGGAGGTGGGAAAAAGACGGTAAAAAGTTCAATAAAATTTTTATATATCTAAACTTATTATAAAATGACTACAATGAATTACATTGAACTTATATAGGTATTATGTATCTATTTTTAACTAAAATAAATTTAAATAATATAAAAAATTATTTAAATAAAAAATTTGGTTTTAACCAATAACGTAGTGTTTTTCACTATTCATCAAAAATTGAAAGTTTTCATAAAAATACCAAAAAATTACCCTAAGATAATTTCAATATTCTGAATCCAAAAATGAAGTCCATTTTGAAAGATAAAATTTATAAAATTTCAAAAAGTGGGTATTACTATTCATAACGGCTAGTTTGATTGGTCGTGGTGTGTTAGAATCTCAAAGTTGCGTACAATAAAAACTATTTAATTATTCAAAGGGAAACGTATCGTGGAAGCTTGGGGTGTTACATTCTCCTGTCCTTAAAATAATTTTGTCCTCTAAATTTCTATAATATTACTACATAAAAAGATTCAGGTGGTTCTTCATCATAAGTTCCCTAGGTTCCCACGTTGCCCCTTCCATCTTATAGTTTCTCCATAGAACTTTCACCAAACGAGTCGTCCAGTTTCTCAACACTTATTCTCTGGTATCAAGAATTTTTATAGGCTATTCACAACAAGATGGATCAGGTTCCAGTTTAGTTTCCTCATAGGTGGGTACATGCGTTGGGTCAGGCATGTATTTTCTAAACACTGATCCGTGGAATACATCATGAACTTTGGAGAGACTTGGAGGCATTGCCAAACGATAAGCTACAACTCCAATTCATTCTAGAATTTCGAAATGTCCAATGTACTTGGGACTCAATTTACCCTTCTTACTAAAACATATAACTCCCTTCCATGGAGATACCTTCAAGAAAACATTATATCCTACCTAAAATTACAAATCCTTCCTTCGATTATCAGCATAGCTCTTTTGCCTACTTTGGGCTGCTTTGATGTGGGTTTGGATAACCTTCACCTTTTCCACTGTTTCTTCAACAAGTTATCGGCCTACAAGTTTTCTTTCACCAACATCATCCCAGCAAGTTGGTGTATGAAATCTCTTTCCATATAACACTTCATATGGTGCCATCTGAATACTTTAATGGAAGCTATTGTTATTGGAAAATAATACCAAAGGTAAATATTTATCCCACATACCTTGAAAGTCAAGTGAGCAGGATCTCAACATATTTTCCAAGGTTTGAATAGTCTATTCTGATTGTCCATCAGTTTGAGGGTGGTAGGCAGTGCCCAAATGAAGTTCAGTATCCAGGGATTTCTGAAGACTTTTCCAGAATCTTGATGTAAAACGGGGATCACGATCCAAAAAATCGATAGGGGTACTCCATTAAGTCTTACAACTTCATTAATATATAGTCTTTCCATACGTTCAAGTGGTAAATATTCTCTTATAGAAAAAAATGTGATTAATTGGTAAGATGGTCAATAATAATCTATATTGCATCATTCCTTATAAGTGTCTTTGGTAGCCCCATGAAAAAGTCCATCGTAATATTATCCCATTTCTACTCAGTTATGGTAAGAGGTTGTATGACTCCTCCAGGTTGTTGCCTTCCAGCTTTCACTTGTTGACAAACCATACATCCTGACCCAAAATCAGCAATCTCCCTCTTCATTTTGTCCCACCAAAAATGTTCTTTCAAATCTCTATACATCTTAGTTAACATGGTGTATAGAGAAATTGGAGCTATGAGCATCATCCAACAATTCCCTTTTTAGACTCGATAAATTGGGAACACAAACTCTCTTCCCAATTTTCAAAATTCCATCTTCATATACAAATTCACTCAATCTACCATCATTCATAGCTTTAATCTTATTTTGAAACTCCTAATCATTAGTCTGAGAACTTTTTATCCTTTCTAGTAAAGATGGTTTGGAAACCATTTGAAAAAACATTGATGTTTCACCTTTCGTGGTTATTATCATATCCATCTTTACTAGATCCATGAAAATAGGATCCTTTTCAACTCTCATCTTGTTCAAAACTTCATGATCCTTTCTACTCAAAGAATTTACCACCTTATTTGCCTTCCCCAGGTGGTAGTGTACAGTGCAATCATAATCCTTGATTAGTTCAAGCCATCGCCTTTTCCTCATGTTGAATTCTTTTTGTGAAAAAATATTCTTCAAACTCTTGTGATCGGTATAAATCTCACATTTTTCACCATAGAGATAGTGTCTCCATATTTTCAGAGCAAATATTATAGCTGCTAATTCAAGATCATGAGTGGGATAGTTTTGTTCATGAATTTTTAGCTGTCGTGATGCATAGACAATAACTCTATCATTCTGCATAAGGACACAACCAAGTCCTTTCTTTCAAGAATCGCTATAAATAACAAACCCATCATTCCCTGATGGTAGATTCAAGATAGGAGCGTTGACTAATCTTCTCTTCAGTTATTCAAAACATTCTTCACACTCTTTTGTCCAAACAAATTTAACCCCTTTACGTGTGATCTTGGTTAATGGGTTAGCCAACCGGGAAAAATTCTGGACGGAATGTCGATAATAACTAGCTAAACCAATAAAAATGTGTGCCTCAGTTATACTCATTGGTACTGGCCATTCTTGGATTGCCTTGGTCTTTGAAGGATCAACATAGATTCCATCCTTAGAGATAATATGGACAAGAAAAGAAATCTCTTGAATCTAGAATTCAGACTTGCTAAATTTCCCATATAATTCATTTATTCTTAGAGTCCTTAGAATAATGCCAAGTGATTTTCATGATCTTCGTTGTTTTTTGATTATACCAAAATATCATCAATAAATACCACTACAAATTCATCAAGATATTCCTTGAAAACTCTATTCATTAGATCCATGAAGATAGAGGGTGAATTAGTCAATCCAAAAGGCATTACAGTAAACTCGTATTGCTCGTACCTGGTTTGAAATGTTTCTTTCAGAATGTCTTCCTTCTTCACACACAATTGATGATATCCAGAACAAAATTAAATCTTTGACAAATATTGAGCTCCATGAAGTTGGTCGAATAAATCATCAATGCGTGGTAGGGGATACTTTTTCTTTATTATTATAGCATTGATCTCCTTATAGTCAATGCACAATCTCATAGATCCGTCTTTCTTCTTAACAAAATGGATAGGGGATCCCCATGGAGAAAAACTTGGGTGAATAAATCCATTATTACTCAATTACTCTAGTTTTTTCTTTAGTTCCACTAATTCCATAGTGGACATTCTTTAAGGGGTCTTCAATATGGGCATTGAACCAAGAATTAAATCAATAGAAAACTCAATTTCTCATTCCGAAGGATGTATAGATAAATATTTTGGAAACACGTCAACGTATTCTTGAACAATAGGTACGTCCTCTATTCGAACATTATTTTCCTCACCCATAGTTATTTCATTCTCTTCCTCCTCAATAATTCAATTTAGGAAAGCTACTGGGGGTGGATCTATATAAGAATCATGTGGTGGCATTTCTGCTCTAAAGATAAGTTACTCCATATCATCATTGAAAATTGTAACCTCCTTCTTCTTACAATAAATTTTCGCATCATGTTCTAAAATCCAATCCATACTGAGGATTATATCAAATTCAATCATGGGTATCACTATGAGATCATCAGATAAAGAACATTTATATGCCCTAATGAGAACTGATTCACAAAAATTTGTTGTGATGATACTTCCCTTAGGTGTTTTGACTGAAAACTCCCTTGTTAAGTGAATTTTCAAATATCTAATTTTATTATAAAACTGGGAAGATATGAAACAATGTCATGATCCAGAATCAAATAAAGCATTGGTTAAACTTGAGGATACCATTAAAGTACCTGCCACCATGTCTTTTGGAGCTTCAACCTCAGTAGTAGTGATTGCATAAGCTTGGCCTTGCTCCCTTGTCCTTTTATGAGGTAAGTTCCATTAGCGCTTATGACACTAATTTGAATAATTCCACTTTTCTCTACAATTGTAGCATTCAACATTGACAACCTCTTTCTTCCCCTTGAAATCATGAGCTTGGTGACCTTTTTCACCACACTTGTAACAGACTCCCATTCCCTTTAGGAAAGTACCAGGGTGTTTCCTCCCACATTTACCATGGGATGGATATTCAACTTTTCTATTCTTCACCTTATTTCTATTTTCAGATTGTTCAGTAGATCTCTTTTTCTATTGCTTTGCTTTAAAGTGGTAAGACTTAGAGAATTCATTTTCTCTCTTGATAGCGCATGAGACAATATCTTCGTATGATGAGAAGGATTGTGAGACTAATGCTCAACCGAGAAATGGTTTTAACCCATCAAATAATCGATCAATATTACTCCTTGGGTTACATATATAATTTTCTTCATGCCTTGCTAACCTTTTAAAGTTATCCTCATACTTTCCAACATTCTCATCCTTTTTTTTCTCAGACTCAGAAATTGTCTTACCATATTCGCTTAATGGTCATGAGGAAAGTATTTTTCCAATAAAATATCTTTAAACTCCCTCCATTACATGTTTGATACTTCTTCATATTTATTTGTGTTTTGGATTAATGACCAAAATTTATTTGTATCTCCTGTGATGTGATAAACTGTCATGACAACTTTTTCTCTTTCGCTACTCCCTAAAGCATAAAATATTTTCTCTAAGGAATTTATCCATTTATCAGCTACTAATGTATTTGTACTCCTATTTAATGTTGGTGGTTGTTTCCTCATGAATAGGTCTAACATTTATCCTCCATGTTGTGGATTAGGGTTCTCCATATGGGTAAGGTTATTATTCATAACCTGAGTGAGTTGTCCCAGTATGGTGATAAGCTGATCAGCACCAGTTGCTTCACCAGCTCCACTATAATTATCTTGAATATGAGGGAAATCCCTACATGTATTACATGAATTGATATGGTTTCCATTCCTTCCACTAGGCTCCATTTCTAAACAATTGCATATATTAGATTAGTTTATGAATCGTAATACATAATTCCAAACTTGTAAAACACTTAACATAAATTGAACAGTTTATGGATATAATCCATAATCATAAAAATGTTTTCTTTGAGGAAGTATATACTCATAAACCCTTCATAATGGTTTGTAAATAAAATGAGAATTATCCTAGGCATATACCCCATGAGTGTCGTAACCAAGAGTGCAGCAAGGCTCGTTGTCATGCACCAGTTCCCATTCGAGTCTAGCTCAAAGCGGTGTTTTCGGGTTTTACCCCTAGGTACATCTGTGCTGGAGTCGCCTCTATCTACTTGTATCCAAACAGGGATTTATTTCTTGGAAAACTCATAAAATTTCTATAATACCAAAATTCTAGGAAGTTCTTCTATACTAATCCTCAAAGTCAATCTTAGGGTAATGTTCTCTAATCAGAGTTTTTATAAATCTAGATTCCAAGGTTTGTTCTAAACTTTCTATAATACCAACTGTAATGCCCCGACCCCAGTTACCCAGATTAGGTACATTATTACATAACATTGGAATGATACAAAGAATCATGCCCCAAAAGACCGATCAGTTTAGTAGCCCTGGAAGTACTAGATACATTCAAAAGATTTACATTACATCATTAAATAAAAACATCAACAATATTTTGTCCCCTTTTGAACACACTTATATCCTTATCCTATCCCTACAGGTCAACCCTAAAATACTTCTTCACATCCTAGGAAAAATAAAACATAGAAATAAGTGAGATCAGATGCTCAATAAGGATAATAATATAGCGGAAACTTTCATAAATAAGCATAAACATTTAAGGCAATGTATAAGACTAAAACAAAAGCCTTTTAAACTAAAACTTTAGTATAATATGGAAAATATAAAATAAAATAATTTCATTTACTTATTCACATGTATATTCTACTAGTTGAATAATCACATGCAATATCAATAACCACTTTCATAATGATGGAATGCATAATGCCAGAATTCATAACCACATAGTCAAGGCCTTGTGCCAAGACTACAAATAAGATTTTGTCAAGGCCTTGTTCCAAGACAATAGTTTGTCTCATGAGACCTACTGATGCATCGAGGAGCTATAGAGGGCTCCACCCGTCACGTACTAAGTCCAATTCATTCCTCATATGAAAAGGTTTAAACATAACATAAACATTTGTATTAAAAGTAGAATATGAAATGTAAATAATTTATCCACAAACCATGAATGGTATAAAAATAACACATCCACAATCAAACATATCACAAAAACTTCAATACAATATGGAATATTTGTATCATAATAAATCAACCTCGATCAAGAATAATATCTCTTAAAGGATGTTGACATAGTTGAAAATTATCAGTAAAAATCTTTGAGAGAAATATACCTTTTTCATGAAATCATTTAGAAGTCACATAATTTATAAAGGAAGTCATTTAAAAGATATTTTTGAATAAAAGTGTCCCATACCACTTTGAAACTTTTTAAAGGAATTAACATTTTAAAACATTAATGTCTATATAAATTAATCCTTAAAATCATTTTGAAAACATGAACATTATTGAGAATGGTTTAGAATAATAAATCTTTAAAAAATTTAAAATGATATTTCAGTAAAAAAAATTCCCTTAAAAATAATATCTTTGAAAACTCTTTTATGAAACATGGACATGAATAATAAATATGTCCCAGTAGATACATATGTAAAAACAACCTCAGATAATAAAGAGATTGTGAAATTAACCCTTACCTTGTACTTTTCCTTAGTCGATGGTATGTTAACCTCATATATAATAGTTAAAACATTGTTATTAAATTATAAAAGAACTGTATACATAAATATGATATCATATATGATCTTCTAATATTGTTTTGTTAATAATATTTTAGTAGTATCATCGTTTTGGGTGTTAACTGACTCGTTTTCCTTTATATGCTTGGTTACGTAATCCATGTTTGTTATGGATATTATGTATTTGATTAATATTAATAATGATATTAAGTTCTTAAACATTATTTTTAATCATCAAATGAAAATTATTCTTGAATTATTATGATGGGGAATGAATCTCATCGTGTTCGTGGAGACGGTAATCCGTACGTACGCACGAGCAACAATATCATTCAATTGAAGGTGAAATCGTATATAATTGAATGTTATATCATATATACAGAATGATTAACATGTTATATATATTATTTAAATAAATTATACATCATTATTATACCCATTCAAATAATGGAGTGTTTAAATAACAAACTACACCACGATGTGGAGACGGTAAGTCATACGTACGCACGTATGGTGACTTTGTCATTCATATGATGGATAGAATAATGAATATGGTTAGACCATTTTTATAATAACATCACAGTATATAGAATATACTATAGTTATTATTTTATAATGGAAACAACAAAGAAAGAGGAAGTGGAAGAAGAAAAGAACTTGAAAGAGGTGATGAAATATTTACCTCTTCTTCAGGTTCTTCCTTTTGATTTGATCAAAAGGGCTCCGTAGGTTGGATTTCTGACCAAAGGGAGGTCTCTAGGATGAATATAGAAAAGTCGGGAGGATATTTGGGTAGGTTTTTTCCGATCCAAAAGGCTTTTGAGGTGTGAAATTAAGTAAAGGGTAAGTTCCCTTTTATAAGAGAGGTGAGGGTCACTTTAGGAAAAGCTTGAAATATTATTTTATAATAAAATCATTTTCGGTTTCTAATCGCTCTAAAATGATTTATTTAGAGGATAAGGTGGGTATGGATCAAAAACCTCTCAACCAATAGGTTTTAGATAGGTTTAGGTCACCATATTAACCTTATCTTTTAGATTTAACTATTAGTTAAATAGTTTGTCATTTACCATGTCTCTTTGTATTTTTATATTATATGGTTAATAAACTTACTATAAACTTCCAAGAGAACACCAAGTGGTTAATTATTAATATATATAACCTTATATAAGTCCTTTGGCCAAACATTAGATTTTTAGGAATATTATATCCATTAATAATATCGTATTTGTTTTAAAAACTCAATTATGTCAATTTTGACACTATTTAGTATTTGATTTTTGTTTTATAATAATAACAGTATGATTACTTCAAAAAAAATTATTTAATCAACCCTAAAATATCAATTAACCTAGAAAAATAGTGTAATTCATCAAAAGTCTCAAATTACATTTATTTGGATATTTATAATATCAATTATTTTAATCATTTTTTAATAAGGTAATTACTGCATCATCGTTATGTCATAAATAAATTAAATTATTTAATGTCTAAAAATTATAAATAAAATACCATTATGTAGAAAAAAATTTAGATTTATAATTAATATTTATAGTCGAATTTATATTGTGTGTAACCCTATATTAAAAATGGTTTAGTTATTAAACTTTGAATTTAACTCTTTTAACTCTTTTCTAAATAAAATGATAATAAATGCCCTAATCTAATCCAAGTGGATCAAATAGGATCATATTTTATTCCTAAGGTTGTTTTTGGTATAATTATACTTATATAGTATAATTAGAACATGTGTTAGGATAATTATGATATCATTTTTACCCTTAATTACCCTATGTACTTTTAACCGTGGTAAACAAAAGTCAAAAGTTACAATTCACCAAAAATTATTTTCATATTATTGAACCAAATTTTAATTACTGATATTAACTGTGTCTCTCATATTTTTGAAATATAACTCACGGAAGCGGTAAAATTAAGTTTTATGCAAATTTGCAAATGCTCCTAGGAGGTGGGTAAAAGACGGTAAAAAGTTCAAAAAAAATTATATATCTAAACTTATTATAAAATGACTCCAATGAATCAAATTGAACTTATATAGGTATAATTTATCTATTTTGACCTAAAATAAATTTAAATAAAGTAAATAATTATTTAAATAAAAATTTTGGTTTTAACTAATAACGTAGTGTTTTTCACTATTCATCAAAAATTGAAAGTTTTCAGAAAAATACCAAAAATTCACCCTAATATAATTTCAATATTCTAGATCCAAAAATGAAGTCCATTTTAAAAGATAAAATTTATAAAATTTCAAAAAGTGGGTATTACTATTCATAACGGCTAGTTTGATTGGTCGTAGTGTCTGAGAATCTCGAAGTTGCGTACCAGGCAAGCTATTGCATTATTCAAAGGGAAACGTACCCTGGAATCTTGGGGTGTTACACAAACCAACCCAACCATATGAATAAATATAATAAATAATAAATAATAAATTGATATTTATTGATAAGTAATTAATAAAAATTAACTAATAATTGATAATTAGTTAGTAATAATTTCTAATAATTGATAATAATTAATACTAATTTATACAAAATAATAAATATTAACTACTAATAATTCATAATAATTGACAATAAATAATGTCATATAACATAAATATAACATTGTAATTACATTATATTTTCATTATGTTTACATTATATTTACGTTATCTTTACATTATATTTACATTATATAGCTTTACATTGACATTATATAATTTTATATTCATATTATATAATGTTTTATTTACATTATATAACATTTTATTTGTGAAAATATAACATTATATAACATAAATATACCATTATTATTATGTTATATAATTTTTTATTTACGTTATGCAATTTCATACAACATTATATTTTTTTATCAAACAATATTAATTTTTAGCTTTTATTTTAGTTTTAATTTAATCAATGTCTTTAATTTTTTTATTATTTACTATATTTTTTTCCTGACATGACTAAACCAACCCGACCCGACCCGACACACTACAGGTCGGGTCAGGTCAGGTGATAGTAGAAAAATGATTGTGACTCGACCTGACCTAACCCAACCAATTTTACTTGGGTCGGGTCCAAAATTATAGCGACCCCTGCCTTTTACACATATCATTACATGATTTTATGCATCAGTAAACATCAAATTACAAGCCATGGAACGTAAAGTCTAATGTCTTGAAAGACTAAGTACATAAATAAACATCATAAAAGAAATTTTTTTTAAATCTCCATATTGAGCTCCTAACTTACATTATTCTCATACATATGCATTGGATAAACTGGGGATAGCATGAAAAAAGGGATGAGCTAAAAATCCCAAAAAGGGAATAAACCTAATAATAAAGCTTAGCACATGGGTTAGAAAGCATAACATAATGATATAAAGAGGCATGGTAAATGATTAAACATAAGGAATCATAACATTTAGAACATGTGATCATATAATCATAGAATAATTATAATATAGAAGCAACATAAAAAAATTAATTTAGCATGAGCCTAGCTCATTGCACATAGAGGAGTACAAGTCAAGGTTAACCACCAAGACTGTTGCACATGGAGGACGAGTCAAGTTTAATCACCAAGACCGTTACATATAACGTCTCATGAGACTAAACTTTACCCAATTCATTGGAGAACTATCTGAGTGCACCCATATTAACATGCTCATGAATATGTCTTCCACATAAATAAACATGCATAATCAATCATTCATAAACATAAGGCTACCCATGGAAATAAATGGGTATCATAATCATGTCATAAAGCATAAAAAATGGGTGTATCATACAAGTTTCCATGAAAGAAAGGAATTAAAACATATGTTGAAATTCATATGGTAAAAAAGTCATATGTCATGGTTGGTGATTGAAAATAGAACTGATAATGTGTAAGAAGAGTATTTAAGAAATTTTAGAATTAAAACATTTTAGTGAAGTTTTAAAAAAAATACTAAAGACAATTTAAAATAGAAAAATGAATAAGATTTTATATAAAACCAAAACTGAACCAAGAAGGTTTTCATAATAATAAGACTGAATTTATAAAAATAACAGTGGCTTAAAATAGATGATAGAGAGCAGTTGAAATTGGGTAAGAATTTAGGAAGTTCCCTTAAAACGGGTTTGCTTATCGGGAAGAATTGAGAAGGGAACCACTTTAAAATATGTATATCCCAGAAATATAATGATGAATGGATCTTGATACATGATTTTGGAACATATAAACATAATTTATAATATGTACATAAAAAATTAAAGATAACTTCATTTGGGTTAAAAAAAATATAGATTAACCTGAAGGAATAATGGAGGTTCGGGTAGAATCCCTTACCTTAATCCCGAAGGAGTTATTCACTTGATCTTAATGTCCTGTATAATAAAATTAGATTCATTAATTAATAATTATGGAACCTCTTATACATTTAATTGATTTATTATAACCTTATTAAGTTCATTCATTTCCTTTTTATGGGTTAAGAGGTTCAGTTTCATTGTTTGGGAGTGTTTGTTTCCTTACATTTCATGATCGGTTTACTTATATACATGTACGGATAATCATGTGAGATGGGGATGGTTGTCCATAATTGAAGTTATATGTTATTAGATAAAATACATAAGATTAAATGGTTATAAAATTCATTTGGTTATTTGGAGTGAGGATGAATCATTATATAAAACTTTAATGATAACCGTTTGGGTTAATTGGCAGTTTTTTTATCACAATGAACTCATTTTGTTCTATAAAATAATACCATTTGTACAAAATGATTCTAAAACATTAAATAGGATATATTACATGCATATTAGTATGTTTTAACCATAAAAATATCTTCATGACTAGAATTGAATATGGTAATAGAAATTGAAAACCCATCATCTTTGAATGTGATAAATTAATACATCTCAGATGGTGTTTTCATTTCTAGTATAAAAGGAGGGGGGAGGAGAGATAATGAATAATTATTCCATTATCATAAAAAAATTCTAGTATGTGTATGGTATTGGACTTTTCAAACCTTTTGGATGAGGATAGGTGATAAGAGAAAATAATACAAAGGAACTTGAAAAGAAATTGAAAGAAAACAAAAGAGGGTTTACCTCTTGATTCCTTCCTCTTAAGGACCTCCTTAGGGGAGAGGTTTTGGTCTTTTGATGAAACCAAGAGATATTTGAAGTGGGATAGGTTATTAGAGTGGTATTTGAGCATAATTTTTATAAGGCACAAGTCTGGAGAGGTGTGAGGATAAGAGGTGGTAAAGGGTGGTTTTTATAGTGGAGGAGAGGAGAGTTTTCTTAATATTTAATTCATTAGTTTATCATTTTTCTCAATACAAGAAATAGTGATGTTTATTGTGACCAAAAATGGTAACAAGTGTATGTAAGTTTGAACCAATTTCCATTTACATCATTCATGACTCAAGCATGATGGATAAATTCATTTATTTAGTATATTTCATAAATTATCATATTTCACTATTCACCAAAAATTAAAGTATTTCAGAAAAATCACAAAAATTAAAAATAACCATTTTTTGATGTATATAGTAAAAAAAATTAGATTCACTTTATTAAAATAATTTTATAAATATGATAGATTTATTTTTTAATTAAAATCATAATTTACTTGAAAAATACAAATTTTAAAATTGTAACTGATTTTATAACACTTTGAAAAATTAACTAAGGTCTCATAAAATTATCTTATAATCATAAGAAATCAAAATATTTTTTCATGAATACATTTTTTGAAAATAAATTTTCATTATTAAATTGTAATTAAATATTTATGACTTACCAAATATACCAACACTATCATATTATCACCTATAAGTTGGATAAATTTTATTTATACTTTAATTGCTAAGATTACTATTCACTTGGACAATTTACTATTCATAAGGGTCATATTAATATTCATAAGGGTAGAATTACTATTCATAAGGGTGAGTTACTATTCACTAAAAATTAATTTTGTCCTATCGGACTCCAAACATCTTACTGATCACAATCATGTATGTCAGATTTTTGAAATTTAAATCATAGAAGCGGAAAAATTATGTTTAAAGGTCACATAGTATTTAGTAGTTCATTAAAGCATGATGTGGCTTTTTATAGTGATTTTATGTGATTATACTATATGAAAAAATTATAAGAAGGTAATTTCTATTGATTGAACTTTAGGTCATTACATTCTTCCCCCTTATGAAATTTCTCCCTCAAAATTTCATTTTGCATTCTAAGCTAGAAACAGGTGTGGGTACTTTTCCTTCATTACCTACTCCAGTTCCCATGTTTCCTCTTCGTACTTATGGTTCCACTATAATAATTTGACCAGGTGAGTAGTCTTGTTACGTATAACTTTATCTCTATGATCCAAGATCTTCATTGGTTGCTCCTCGTAAGAAAGATCATTCTCCAACTATACCACCTCTGAAGATAGTACATGTGAAGGATCTGGTATGTACTTCCTTAAGAGGGATATGTGGAATACATCATGTACTTTAGACATGGTAGGTGGAAGTTCTAGTCGATAGACCACAGCTCCAACATGATCAAGAATCTAGAAGGGGCCTATGTACCTGGGACTTAGCTTTCCTTTATTCCCAAATCTCATGACCTTCTTCCATGGAGATATGCAGAGGAATACCTTGTCTCCAACTTTAAACTCAATGTCTCATGGACGATTGTATACATATCTCTTTGGTAGACTTTGGGCTACCTTGATATGTTGTTGAATGGTTTTCATCTTCTCCACTATTTCATTGACCATTTCAGGTCCTAGAAGCTTAAACTCACTGACTTCATCCCATCATGCCAGTGTTCTGCACCTTTTCCCATAAAGGGCTTCATATGGATCCATTTGGATGTTGGAGTAGAAACCATTACTGTAGGATAATTTGACTAATGGAAGATGTTGGTCCCATCCTCCTTTGAATTTAATAAAACACGCTCTCAAAATGTCTTCCAATGTCTGAATAGTTCATTCAGATTGCCCATTAGTTTGAGGATGATAGGTTATACTGAAGTTCAGTTCAGTGCTTAGAGCATGTTGGAGACTTTTCCATAACTTCAAGGTGAATCTTAAATCTCTATCGAATACAATAGATAGTGGTACTTCATGCATCCTTACCACCTATTTGATATATATCCATGAAATTTGATCCAATGAAAAGTCCTCTCGAATTGTAATAAATTGATTTTTCTTTGTAAGATGATCTATAATGACCCATAGAGCATTGTTTCCTCTAGATGTCCTTATAAGTCCACTAGCAAAATCCACGATGATGTTCTCACACTTCCATGTTGGTATGGGTAGTGGTTTCATCATCCCCTTAGACTTTTTCCTTTCAGCCTTCACTTGATAACATACTAGGCACTTTGGTATATACTCAGCAATATCCTTCTTCATATTGTCCCACCAATAATTCTCCTAGAGATCTCAATATATATTTGTTCTCCCTGGGTAAATAGAGAAGGTTGATCTGTGTGTTTCATTCAGAAGATCCTTCTTTATCTCTAGATCGGATGGTACACATAATTGTGACCCAAATCATATGAATGCATCCTTGTCAATCTTAAACTAATAGTATTTCCCATTTCTAATCGCTTACACCATTTTCTGAATTTCTACATCATTTATTTGAGCATCCTTTATTTTCTCCATGAGGGATGGTTGAGAAATAATTTGAGAAAGTATTGATGATGTTACTCCCTTAATTATTCCCATATCTATCCTATGGAAATCTAAGAAGATTGGATTATTTTCAATTATCATCATTGATAAAGATGCAGGATCCTTTCTACTTAGGGCATCTGCCACCTTATTTTCCTTACTAGGATGGTAGTGTATTGAGCAGTCATAATCCTTAATGATCTCTAGCCATCTTTGCTAAATCATATTAATCTCTTTATGTGTAAATATATATTTGAGACTCTTGTGATCAGTATATATCTCACACTTATCCCCATAGAGATAATGTCACTAGATTTTCAATGCAAAGATTACAACCTCCAACTACAGATCATGCATGGGATAGTTTTTCTCATGTATTTTCAACTACCTTGAGGTGTAGGCTATAAATTTATCATTTTTCATCAGCACACATCCTATGATTTTCTTTGAAGCATCATTGTACACCACAAAGAGTTCTCCACTTATCGGGAGTGTGAGTACTGGCACAGTGATAAGCCTCTTTTTGAGATCCTTAAAGATTTCCTCACATTCTTGATTCCAAACTAACTTCACTCCCTTTTATGTTAGCATGGTCATTGGGTTTGAAAATCTTGATAAGTTCTTCACAAATCATTGATAATACCCAGATAGACCCAGAAAGTTGCGGATCTCCATTACAGATGTTGGTCTAGGCCACTCTTCAATTGGATTTGTCATGGAAGGGTCTACAGATATTCCTTTTCTAGTAAGAACATACCCCAAGAATGATACTTACTCTATCCAGAACTCATCTTTACTGTACTTTGCATAACGTTTCTCCCTTTTCAAAGTCATCATCACAGTATTCAAATGCTCCTCATGTTCCTCCTTACTCTTGGAGTATATCAGAATATCATCGATAAATACTACCACAAATTTGTTTAGATAATATCTAAAGACTCTATTCATTAAATCCATGAATATTCCTTGATAATTAGTGGGTTTTAAGGGAATAACTATGAACTCATAGTGTCCATACCTCATTTGAAAGGCATTTTTGGGAATATATTCCTTTCTCACCTTTAATTGGTGATATCCTATCCGAAGTTCTACCTTAGAGAAATAACTGGCCCCATAAAACTGATCAAACAAGTCATCTATCTATGGTAGGGGATACTTATTCTTTATCATGATTTTATTATGTTCACAATAATCGATGCATATGCGCATTGATCTGTCCTTCTTGATGAAGAGGACTGGCACACCCCATGGTGAAGCAATTTGGTGTATAAAACTCTTCTCTATATTCTCATATAACTACTTCTTCACCTCTTCTAGCTCTACAGTGGCCATTCTATAAGGTTTATTTGATATACATAGAGATCCAGGAATAAGTTTAATTAAGAACTCAACCTCTATATCAGTAGGAATACTAGGCAATTAATTAGGGAATACATCAGTGTAATCCCTCATGATGGGGATATCTTTGAGAAGTATCATCTCCTTTGTCTCAATCATTTGAGCAAGATATGCTACTCAAAAAGAAACATTATCCACACTTGAGATAATAATTTTGAAGGAGATTCATCTTTCTCCTTACACTTTTACAGGATTAGAGTATACTCTGGGATGTGAAGAGTGATCTCCCTTTCCCAATAGTTGATGTTGTCTTTGTAGAAAGATAACCAATCAATGCCCGAAATAGCATCAAACTTCACCAGAGGAAGTATGGTAATATTTTATGGGAGGTTCAGTCCACAAACATTTACCGAGGAGGAGTTATAAACCTTGGACGCAATAATTTCCCCATTTCTTGTTCTCATATATAACTCAATGTCCAAATTTTGGGGTGGTGTTTCAATAGTACTACTAAACTTGCAAGATATGAAAAAATGCGTAGAACCATAATCAAATAGTATGTTAATTATTATTGAATGAATAACTAGCATACCTATCACAACATCATTTTCCATCTCCACCTTAGTAGTAGTGATATCATAAGCCCTTCCTTGTGGCTTTGGAGGTTGTTGTTGATTGCCTCCGAAAACCCTCAGCTTAGGGAAATTGTTCTTATAATGCCCATGTTCCTTGTAGTTGTAACAATGCGCCACATGCTGAGTGTTGATCTAAACCTTCCTTTATTCTTCCACGTTGGTGGAATTATTTATATCCCTCCAACATTTCTTAGCTAGATTTCCCATTCTTCCACATTTGAAGCAATTCCTGGTTCCCTTTAAACAGTTCTCAGAATGCTTCTTCCCACAATTTTTACACATGAGATGTTTTGTCTTCTTTCCATCATGGGATTTATTTTCCAAACCACCCATATTAGAATCCATTTTACAGTTTTTTTCATTAGTACCATAAGACTATTGAGAGTCTAGGATCTCCATTTCAACCTTCAGGGCACAATAGACAATCTCCTCATAACTGTCGAAGTCACAAATCGCCAATACATTTCATAGGCTTGTCTTTAGTCTACTAAAGAAGTGGTCCACCTTGATTTGAGTCTTCATGAAAAATCTAGAAGTGTATCTTAAAATCCTTGTAAAGTTTGGTTTATACACCCTGATAGACTCATCTTTCTTCTGCTTAAGTATGAGGAACTCTCTTTCCATCTTTCTATGAAGGGTTCAGCAAAAATATTTATTAAAAATTATTTTCTTGAATTTCTCCCCATATATGGAATCAATTTCCTCCTAGTAATTCATATTCTTGATTAGTATCCACCACTGATTAGATTCCCCATCAAAACAATAGACCGCCAGTACGACTTTCTCGTCTTCTGAGCACTGGAGGATAGAGAATATCTTTTCAATAGAGTAAATCCATTGTTCCATGAGGGGGGGATCGGAAGATCCAATAAACATGGGAGGACTTTGTCTTATGAAGGATTCTAAGGCAATTTGATCTTCCCTTTGAGGAGGAGGGAGTTCCACATGATTCAAGTTATTATTCATAACTTGAGACAGCTGAGTAAGTACTATTATAAAGTTTTGAGCACCTGTTCCCATAATATTTGGCATATCATTAGGAAAATATTCACATTCCCTATCAAATTGATTGTTGGAACGTGTTCTTCTATTTCCCACCATTAACTAAGAAAATAAAGTTCAATTATGGGACTTGAATACTTAGCTAATAAGCATAAAAGGAAACTTTGAACATAAAAATTTAAATTTGTAAAGTAAAATTATATCCTAACTTCTGATTCCCTGAGTTTAAATTTAGGTTATCCATGATCTATTTCTTAACTTATATTCTTATGGGATCATTTTTTTTTGTTCCCTTAATAATGGTTCGTAATGAGCTTATGAATTTACCAAAGCATATACCTTGGTAGTATCAAACTAGGTGTGCAGTAAGGCTCATTTTCATATAATAGGTTACCCTGAGTCAGGCCCAGAACACCTTGTCGGAGTTGTTTCTTCTAGGTACATCTGTTTCAAAACCACATCCACTTGTAGTATCCATACAAGGATGTATTTTCTTGATAAACCAATTACTCTATACTAACCAAAGTTTAGGTATGTTTTCTTATACTTAGTCTTATCTATAAGGTTATTACTAAATTTCTCTATTCCTAATCTCCAAAAAAACTAGACCATGCCTCTGATACCAACTATAGAGACCCCAGCCTTTTACACATATCATTACATGATTTTATGCATAATTAAAAATCAAATTAAAAGCCAATGATCATAAATTCTAGTGTCTTGGAAGACTAGGTACATAATTAAACATCATAAAAGAAAAAAAAAATTAAATATTTGTATCTCCTAACTTTCATTATTCTCATACATATGCATAGGATAACCTGGGGATAACATGAACAAAGGGATGATTTAAAAAGAAAAAAAATGGAATAAACATAAGAATAAATCTTAGCACATGGGTTAGAAGGCATAACATAATGATATAAAGAGGCATGGTACATGATTAAACATAAGGAATAATAACATTTAGAACATGGGATCATATAATCATAGAATCATAGGAATGTGGTGACAACATAAAACATGACTTTAGCATGATCCCAGATCGTTGCACATAGAGGAGCACAAGTTAAGGTTAACGACCAAGACCATTGCACATGGAGCACGAGTCAAGGCTAACCACCAAGACTATTACACATAACGTCTCATGAGACTAAAATTTACCCAATGAATTGGAGTGATATTTTTCACACACATCTTAAAATGTTCATGAATATGTTTTTCACATAAACAAACATACATAATCAATCATACATAAACATAATAGTACCCATGGAAATAAATGGGTATCATAATCATGTCATAAAGCATAACAAATGGGTGTATCATACAAGTGTCCATGAAAGAAAAGAATTAAAACATACATGGATATTAATAAGGTAAGATAGTCATATATCATGGTAAGTGATGTAAAAAATAAGTGATAACATGTAAGAAGAGTATTTAATAAATTTTAGAATTAAAACATTTTAATGTGGTTTAAAGGAAAATACTAAAGAGAATTTAAAATAGAAAAGGGAATGATCTTTTATATAAAACCAGAAGTGAACCAAGAAGGTTTTCACAGTAATAATAATTATTTTATAAAAACAATGGTGTCTTAAAATATATGATAGAGTGCACTTGAAATTGGGTACGAATTTGGGAAGTTCCCTTAAAATGGGCTTACTTATCGGTAAGAATCGAGAAGGGAACCACTTTAAAATATGTATATACCTGAAACAGAATGATGAATGGATCTTGATAAATGATTTTGGAACATATACACATCATTTATAATATTTAAATAAAAAATAAAAGATAACTTCATTTGGGTAAAAAGAAGGATAGAGCAGCCCGAAGGAATAATAGAGGTTTGGGTACAATCTCTTACCTTAAGTCTGAAGGTGTTCTTCAATTGATATTAATGTCCTGGATAATCAAATTATATTAATTAATTAATAATTCAAGAACCTATTCTACTTGTAATTGATTTATTATAACCTTATTAAGTTCATTCATGGCCTTTTTATGGGTTAATAAGTTCAATTTCATTGTTTGAGAGCATTTGTTTCCTTTCTTTTCATGATCGGTTTACTTATATACATGTATAGATAATCATGTAATATGAGGATGGTTGTACAGAATTAAAGTTATATGTTATTAGAGAACATATATAATATTAAATGGTTATAAAATTCATTTGGTTATTTAGAGTGAGGATGAATCATTATATAAAACTTTAATGATAATTGTTTGGGTTAATTGGCGGTTTTTTTATCACAAAAAAATCATTTTGTTTTATAAAATAATAACATTTATACAAAATGACTCTAAAGAATTAAATATTATATATTACATACATATTAATCTGTTTCAACCATAAAAATGGTTTCATGACCCAAATTGAAGACGGTAATAGAAATTAAAAACCTGTCGTCCTTGAGTGTGATAAATTAACACATCTCAGATAGTGTTTTCATTTACAGTATAAAAAGAGGGGAAAGGATATATGATGAAGAATTATTCCATTATCATAAAACAATTCTATTATTTTTATGGTACTATAGTTTTCATACCTTTTGGATGAGTAAAGCTGAGGATAGAAAATAATGCAAAGGAACTTGAAAAGAAATTGAAAGAAAATGGAAGAGGGTTTTACCTCTTGATTCTTTCCTCTTGAGAACCTTATTAGGGGAGAGGTTTTGGTATTTTGATGAGACCAAGATCTCATGCACATGGTATATAGTATTAGGGAGGTATTTTAGTAGAATTATGACAAGGAACAAGGCTTAAGAGGTGTGAGGAGAAGAGGTGGTAAGCAGTGGTTTTTGTAGTGGAGGAGAGGGGAGTTTTCTTAATATTTAATTCATTAGTTTATCATTTTTATAAAGACAAGAAATAGTGATGATTCTTGTAAAAAAAATAGTAATAAGTGCATGTGAGTTTGAACCAATGGCCATTTACATCATCCATGACTCAAGAATGATGCAAAAAATTATTTATTTAGTATATTTTGTAAATTATCAAATTACACTATTCACCAAAAATTAAAGTATTTCCTAAATTTACCCTAACCATTTTTTGATATTTAGAATCCAAAAATGAACTCCATTTTATAAAAGCAATTTTATAAATATGATAAATTTAATTTTTAATTAAAATCATAATTTACTTGAAAAATGCAAATTTTAAAATTGTAACTGATTTTATAACACTTTGAAAAATTAACTAAGGTCTCATAAAATTATCTTATAATCATATGACATAAAAATATTATTTTATGAATAAATTTTATGAAAATATGTTTTCATTATTAAATTTTAATTAAATATTTATGACTTACCAAATATACCAACATTGTCATATATATTAGGTGTTTGGGGGTACAATTACATTAAACACACACACACCACACACACAGGCTAGAAAGACAGGCTATAGCCCCTACAAATTATAGTCCACCCATCAAACCTTATTTATTCAATACATGGCCCGAAGGCCCAGTGGACATGAATCCCATTACATTTCCCAAAGGCCCATAATCTATCATGTAAACCCAGTGCAGCATCATGCCTGCATCATGCATGTGTCACCGTCTTCTTGTGTCATGCCTGTATCATTGGCCAATTTACTATTCATAATAGTTATATTACTATTCATAATGGTAAAATTACTATTCATAAGGTTAATTTACTATTCCCATTAAATTAAGTTTGTCCTATCAGACTCCAAACATCTTACTAATCACAACCATGTATGTTATATTTTTTAAATTTAAATCACAGAAGTGGAAAATTTATATTTAAAGGTCGCATAATATTTAGTAGTTCATTAAAGAATGATGTGGAATTGTGTTTTTATTTTATATGATTATACTATATGAAAAAATTATAAGAAGGTAATTTCCATTGATTAAACTTTGGGTCGTTAAAAAAATCCCTCCGGACCCAACCCAACCCATAGACACCCTGAGTACTATTCTCCCTTTGGAGTTTTCTTTTGAGCATACTGATATGTATCTATTTGTTCCACTATTTTTGTGGAAAAATCGTTCCCTCTTTTATATTGTATCATGTCAGGCAATCCATGGGGATTGAGAACGTCCTTTGGGCTATGTTGGGATTGGCTCAGGTATCAGGGTACCAAGGTATCTGGTCCGGTTCGTGACAGGTGTTGTCTTGGAAACATCTCTTGAAGGTTATTGTCTATGTAAGGGAAAATCATCCCCCATGATCTAGTAATTTCCTTTGAATTTATTTCCAACCTTTGATATTTAGAGGATCTACATAAGGTTAGTGACATTCCGGCCCTGGATGAGCCAATAGGTCGGGGCCGGTATGTTACAATCCCTTTGTTAACTAATATCTCATTAATTGGGATGCATACTTGTGTCATACACCAATATACTTGATTTACCTTTTTTGATTTTACTTAAACAAACTTACCTCTAAACTATTGATCCACCTGAATACATCATTAATTTCCTTGGGTGTGGATCAAATTATAAATTTATATAAAACCTGAACTGTACTAACTACAAATGCATAGTATAGCACAAATGTGGGGTCATTCCTATATAGAGCGGAGAACGAAGTGATGAAAACTCTTAACTTAAGGTTAGGTTGCTCAAATTTCTGATTGATTTTATTAAACTAATTATGCAAATTAAATAAATGAATTCAAATATAAAAACATAAGAGAGGGGAATCATTTTCTAGGGATGTTTTGCTAAATAAATTAATTAAACTTCACTTGTAAAACAATTATATAAAATAGTTGTGCAACCAAACAATTTCATCGATAGAAGAAATGGTCATTCCCTATCAAACTATCCTAGAATCCCAATTCATTATGGTCAGATAAATTAAAATATATAAAGTGAATTAAGTTTAGATTATCAAAAGATAAAGAGTAATTACATTCAATGGTCCTAAATAAATCATCTCAATCATGTTGGAGTTTATTCATTACTGGTGTCATGTGGTCAATGGATCAATGATGAATTAAATAGATGCACGGGAACAACATGATACTTTTGAATACAATCATCTTTATAAGTGAAAGAAAAATCAAACAATGATGGTGCGCACCCCCTTTAACAGATTTCACTCTCCCCAGTGGGTTTTAGCCAACCATCATCGGGTGATCACCAACGAAGATTATACCCAAATTCAAAAGAGAAATATTAAAAAATAAAGAATGAGAAGGGAATTAATAAAGGAAAGAGATTGGAATTAAAACTAAAAATCATTTAATGATTAAATCAAATAAAGAAAAGAAAAACAAAAACAAAAACCTATATACGAAGAAATCTGGGTCGAAACCCTATGGCACTCTCCCAGTAGTCGATCCTCTCCACGCTTGGAATGGAATTTTCAAAATATTTGGAAAAACTCAAATAAATATTCCCAGATATCATCCTTATCTTCCCCATGTCAAAAGATATGTTAAATGGCCATCTGGGTGAAATTTGTAAAGTTTCCATCAAAGATACGTTGAAAATCATCATTTTTTATCTGTTTGGGGAATTTCACATCATGTAATGTTTTACACGATGTATAATTTGTGGGAATTTCCATTTCATGTAATGTTTACACAACATGTATCTTCAACTTCAAGCATTGAAACCTCTGTTTCATCCTGCTTCTTCAGTTTTGTGCCTCCGGAACCTCTCTTTTTCTCTTTGGCTTCAATCATCAACCTCGGATTCATTATAATTTTTTGTTGTCCCCTTTTTTACATCTGGTGCTCCAAATGATGGTCATACACAAAACATCAATATCAGGGCATCATATCACATTAAATCAATTCATATCTAGTGGAAACACATATAAAACTCATCAAAATATAGATGAAAAATAGAGATATCAACTACCATGGCCATATTTTTTTTTCAAGAACTTTCATTTCAATAAAAGGGATATAGATATCTTCTTTTATTAACTTAGAAGAGACTTGTACTATCACAACCTAACCCATGTCGGGGCTTGAGCCACAACTACCCCAATCCTGCCTCCATAGGCCAGGGGATGGTGACAAGTGTTGAAGGCATAACAAACTCAGGTACGTCTTTGCCTAAGTACATGTACACATGCACACAACCAACTCAATGAAAACGTGTAAAGGAAAAGGAAAAGATACAACATTACTATATATAAACCACAAATATGCATCGAACTCTAAATAGTACAACTACAGAAAAGTAAATTGAAAGGAAAAATGGGGAAAATATATGCCCAACCAGAAAAGTGCCACAACCCGACAACAAGTGGAAAAGTAAAACAGATGAGAGAACCCCACTCCTGGATCCCAAGCTATGGCCACCGCATGCGGTTCAAGCACCCCATATCCCTAAGCTCATCTAATGTCACAATCAACCTGTCTATCATCTTCAAGGGCGCAACAAGTGCAGGAAAAGAACAAGTAGGGGTAAGTATAAAAATACTCAGTAAGATGCCTTGAAGGCTCAAGGGAGTAGAAAAAGATATACTAAAGAGGGGAGAATTAGATAAAACAAGGTACAGTAAAAGGAATACAGTTCAACCCAACAAGAGAGTGAAGTAAGCTCATCTAAACACAAGGAGCTAGAAATGGTGAGAATATGAACTTCTCATCGAGTCTTCTCTACCTTTAGTAGGATAGTAGACACATCCAACCATGAGAACCATGACATGGAAATCACGTTGCATACCCCACACATCTTTGCCTCTCCTAAAAGGAGAGTTATCAAAACCCAAGTAGTGGGTACTATAATAGGATATATATACATGATCAACCAAAGAAGCCCAAAAAAGAGAGTAAGGGAATCTTTATCCCACAGCTCATACCAAGAAAGTGAGTCACCAATAGTTCTATAAGTAACCACCTACGATGTCCAGCATCCCTCACGTCTAATCTGAACTACACGTCAAAGGGACTCAATCACTGCACCTTGATACTATCTGTAACGTCCCGGTTCTAGGTGCCACTCAACGGGTGCCCCGAACCTAGTTCGCCACATGACCTCAAGTGAATTTCCCCAAATGCCAGAGGCTGCCGACTAGCAGCGAGGGCCCAGGTCTGATAGTGGGGAAACTATGCCCTCATTTGTCAAAGTGTAGCACAGCGAAATAAAATAAAACATACAGCGACAGCGGAAGCGGTAAACCATACACAACGGAAATAAAAAACTGTAGTAGATATAACCAACCAGATATATAGATATGATGAAACATGTCTCCAGTTCTAAGAAAATAGCCAGAACATGTTACATAGAAGTGCAATACAATACAACATAAGTACAAGTACAGAGAAGCAAAACAGAACAGCCAGTGGAATTGTGAGCCAATGCTCGGTCCATTGCTCTCCTACACCTCAGCAACAATCAAGTACCTATATAGGGACCCTTTCCCTTATCTACACCTGCAGAAACGTAATATTTTTGGGCCGAAAAGCATGACCCAAACAGGGTGTGAGAAATAAATTCCCAGTAGGCACCCACAAAGGCTCGTGCCCAACTGTGTGTAAACATGCAACAACAGTGTGCAAAAGTAAATGAAATAAACTAAGAAGTACTCAAAAGTAACAAACTTACCAGTGATATTTCCATTTTATTATCCAATTAATCATTTAATTTAAAATATCATCACAGTGAATATTCTAAGTAAACAACCAATGTCCTCAAATACGTAAACTCCTGCCCTCGGGTAAAGAGAAACCAAACACATGAATTTGACCATAGACATATGGATATTGCCCACAGGCGTAATAAGTGTCGCCCATAGGCACAGAATCAACTGCCCACAGGCACGGAAGAAGTTGACCACAAGCTAGGTAGTACAATGCGCACAGGCTAATCACAACATTTCCCTCAGGCTAAATAGGTAACCGGGTCATGCCCAACATGTAAATAAACATTCACAAGCAATTCCTCTCAAGTGAATTCTACAATCATTACTTTAGAGGCATACCCATGGGTATCCTGGCCAAACGGATAAATAGAGGAACGTACCCCCGAGGTGGTCCTGGATCCAAGCACTGATCCCAAACAACAATTTTACAATTTTATTTAATTACCTATACAGTTCTAGGTAGTTAAAATAGCCATGGCCTTAGCCACACGACACCCCAACATTGGTTTGTGGCACTAAAACACACAAAAATGCATGACAGTTGAAAAATAAACACCAAGCCACCTACCTTAAACACCAACGAACGATATACGTGAATGACACCTTCTGAAACGTCCAAGAACACTATAGATCTGAGGTAAAATAATTCACGTTTAAATGAAAATAACTCTCGTTAGGGGAAGAATTGGCAAGAACGATTAAAGAATATGGAAGGGCTTACCCGCGCGGTTCCAACGAGATCGTCCGAGGCAGAAACGGATTTCCGATTCGTGATCGACGGATCTCCAAAGATCCGGCCTCCTCTCCCGAGCTCCCTCTTCCCGTTATAAGCCTTCCCTATGAACAGGGGAGGCTAATGCCCATTTTAAGTAAAAAAAACAAAGTACATGGCGTGTACTTTCCATTTTTTAACTGTTCCTCTGGCGGTTTCCCACCAGCGTGGCATTGTTCATCTACCGACATGACTACGCGGTGTGTCTTCTTGAGCACACGGCGTGTGCTGTCACACTGCTGGCCACCGCCTTACTATTTGTCTTCTGACTGACTACACGGCGTGTAAAGGACCACTACATGGCTTGTAGTTAGTTCCTACACCCTTCATCGCCGGCATGGCCACACGCCCCGTGTACTCATCCTACATGGCAAAAAGTACACGGCGTGTGGAAAAGTACATGGCGTGTACGTTCCAAATTTTATGATTTTTTTCCATTTTTCTTATTTTCTGAAAAACACTTAAGGAAAAGAGAAAATAAGAAACTCGTACCTCAAAACTAAGAACCGGGTTCTTACAAACTTCCCCCCTTAAAGAAATTTGTCCCCGAATTGCCCTTCCAAGGGTGGTGAAGATATAGCCATGAATAACTCCGGCCACTGAGCACATACATCGGTCTCCCGCTCCCAGGTTTCATCCTGCACTCATCCATGCTACCATAGCACCCATACGAGAGGAACTGACCAGCCTCAGAGAACCTTCGTGCTCCTGTCAACGATACGAATTGGATGCTCCTCAAAGGATGCATCTTCTTCCAGCTCAACCTCCTCTGGCTGAAATATGTGAGACGGGTCTGAATGATAGCGGCGCAACTGAGATACATGGAAGACGTCGTGCATGGCCTGGTACCTCTGAGGTAACTGAAACTGATAGGCAATCGGCCTGACTCTCTTCAGAATCTCAAATGGCCCCACATACCTCAGTGAATGTTTACCCTGCCTCCTGATCTGCTTGTGTCCCAGCCTCGACGAAACACGCAAGAAAACATGATCCCCAACCACAAACTCCAAAGGTCATCTGCAGTGATCAGCATAAGATTTCTGATGAGACTATGCAGTAGCCATCCGCTTCTGAATCAACTGGACCTGCTCAGAAGTCTCCTGCACGAGACGTGGTCCCAGTAAAGCTACCTCACCTACCTCTAACCAGCACAAGGGTGATAGGAACGGCCTACCATATAAATCCTCATAAGGTTCCATCTCAATAGTTTCCTAAAAACTATTATTATAGGAAAACTTGACTAGGGGTATGTGCTTCTCCCAAGAGCCCCCAAAGTCTAGGATTCATGCTCGCAGCATGTCCTCAAGCACCTATATCGTACGCTCTGACTGGCCATCAGTCTTAGGGTGGTAAGCTATGCTCAGAAGCACCTGTGCACCCAGTGCCCTCTAAAAACTCTGCCAGAAACGAGATGTAAAATGGGTTTCCCTATCTGAAACGATAGAACAATGGACCCCATAAAGACGTACGATCTCTCGGATATACAATCTTCTGAGCTTGTCAACACCGAAGGACTCCTTGATCGGAAAAATGTGAGCTACCTTTATGAGTCTGTCCACAACAACCCACACGGCATCATTGCCTCGAGGTGACCTCGGCAAACCAATCACGAAGTCCATCGTGACATCATCCTATTTCCACTCTGGGATGGGTAACTACTGTAACAGTCCAGCTGGCCTTTGATGTTCCGCATTCACCTGCTGATAGGTGGAACACCTCATAATAAAACTAGATACATCTCTCTTCATACCCGACCACCAGTACTGACGTCTCAAGTCACGGTACATCTTGGTAACCCCGGGATGTACTTCCCAAGCTGAAGCATGAAACTCCCACATCATCACCTCGCGTATATCCCCTGGAACCCATACTCGTCCATGGAAACGCAGAACCTCATTGTCGCTTATCTTCCACCCAGGAGGAGGGTCCTCACTTTCCACTGACTCCCGTAGGATAAGGCCTTCTGAATCAGATAGTTGTCTCATCCTCACTCTGTCAAGGAGGGTAGAAGTCACAGGTAAAGAGGAAAGATAAGTCTGCCTCTGACTGTCATGCACCTCCAAATGCATCTCAGAGAACAACACCATAAGCTGTCACTCATCACTGGCCTCCTGCACAGCCTGTACCTGAGTCTTCCTGCTCAATGCATCAGCTACTGCATTACCTTTACCAGGTGTATAGGCAAGCTCAAAATCGAAGGACTGAAGGTATTCGACCCACCTTCGCTACCTCAGATTCAAGTCATGCTGAGTAATGATATACTTGAGACTTTTGTAGTCGGTGAAAACCACAAAACGTTCTCCCAATAGATAATGTCTCCAACAGCACAACGCATGCACAACTGCAGCCAACTCGAGATCATGTGTCGGGTAATTCCTCTCATGTGGCCTCAACTGCCGAGAACCGTACGCAATGACTCGATCGCCCTGCATCAACACTACTCCCATCCCAATACCTGATGCATCATAGTAAACTGTATAGATCTTCCCCTGCTCTGGGAGTATCATGATCGGTGCTGATTTCAACCTTCCTTTCATATCCTGAAAGGCTGTCTCACAAGCTTCGGTCCAAACGAACTTCACACCCTTCTTAGTCAAACCCATGAATGGTGTTGCTAAGTAGGAGAAGTATTGTATGAAACGTCTGTAGTAACCAGCCATCCCTAATAAACTCTATATCTCAAACACATTCTTAGGCTGCTCCCAGGAAACTACTTCTCTCACCTTCTCTGGGTCTACTAAAACTCCTGCCTCTGAGATGATATGACCTAGGAAGTGAATCTGGTCCACCCAAAAGTGGCACTTTGAGAGCTTAGCATATAGTCGATGCTCTCTCAGTGTACTCAATACGATCTCAAGATGGGTGGCATGGTTGTGTCGAGTGTGAGAGTACACTAAGATATCATCCACTAATACTACCACAAAAGAGTCCAAATAAGGATAGAACACATGATTCATCAGATCCATGAAAACTACTGGCGCGTTCATGAGTCCGAACGGCATAACTGTATACTCGTATAGACCATACCTGCTCCTGAAAGTCGTGAGAGTTATATTAGATGGTCTAACGCATAGCTGATGATATCTTGATCTCAATTCAATCTTTGAGAACACTCATTCTCCACTAAGTTGATCAAAAAGATCATCGATCCTCGGCAAAGGATATCGGTTCTTAATCGTCAACTGGTTCAGCTTCTGATAATCTACACAGAGTCTGAGAGTATCGTCTGCCTTCTTCGCAAAAAGGACTGGAGAACCCCAAGGAGAAGTACTGGGTCAGATAAAACCCTTTGACTATAACTCCTTTAACTGCCTCTTGAGCTCCTGCAACTCAGGCGTAGCCATCCTATAAGGAGGAATGGACACCGGTGCTGCTCCTGGCACAAGTTCAATAGAGAAATCCACCTCGCGCTCTGGAGGTAGACCTGAAAAGTCGTCCGGGAAGACATACCTGAAGCGATCAACCACTGGAGGGAAATCCGTCTGACAAGTCCCCTGATCATCTAGATACAAACTCTCAATTTGGGCTGTGACTCCACCTCGCCCACGATGCTCTAGTCCAGCTCGACTCGTCTGAACAACTCATTCGCCCTTGTACAGAAACTCTTCGCCCTCTGGTGATGTAAAACTCACCCTGCGACGATAGAAATACACAAAGGCTCGAAAGGGAACTAACCAGTCCATCCCGAGAATGACGTCATAAGTTGTCATCTCTAAGAAATAGAGGTCCCAAAGGAAGTGACACCCTCCAACCTCAAGGGGGCACTCCTTGCACTGATGCACACTAGTCGTTCTAGTACCCAACAAAGTGTCTAGCGTCATGATACCAGAAGAAGTAGAAACACATATCCCAAGGCTCTCCAAAATGGGCACAGATATAAAACTATGTGTAGCACCCGTATCGAAAAGCACTGAAGATAAAACAGAAGCTACTAGAATAGTACCTCTGACAGTAGAAGGTCTAGGATCTTGCTCCTGCTGGGTCTGTTGCACTGCATATGTCTGCCTAGTGCCACGGCCCTGCGACACAGCCTGGCTACCCTGAGCTGTCTCACCCTGTTGCCTCTGTGATCCTGGTGTCTGGCTACCACGGCCACGACCACCATCTCTGCCTGCACGCCCTGACGTATTCCAGTTCCCTGACTGGTAAGAAGCTGCTGGTCCTACTCCCGCACGCGGAGTCAGCACAGAACCCCTCTCACTAGCCATCGGTAGAAACTCCCTGCAAAAGCACTGTAGATAACCCATCCTGTCGCAAGCTCGGCACTCCACTGGGTCTCATGGACACTCTGGCCTCTTGTGCCCCTCTCTATCACACTAGTAGCACATGACCTGGCCACCTGAAGCATTCCTCTGGCTGGTACTACCACCCTGAGAGAATTCCATCTGTCACTTCCTCTTCCCAGTAGAAATAGTACCAGAAACTAGTGCTGAACCGCCCTGGCCCACACCAATAGCTTCTTGCAGGTTCCTCTCTGTAATCAGTGCCTGGTTCACAATAGCATGTACAATAGGCAACCTGAAAACATTCACCAGTGCTCGGATGTCATACTGAAGACCATCCTCGAAGCATCTAGCTCTCAACGTCTCATCGCCCACAAGAACGGGTGCAAAGCACTGAATCTCGGTGAAACGAGTAGAATAGTCCATCACCGACAAAGCACCCTGCTGCAGATTCATGAACTCTTGAGCTCTATCTTCCCTCAGCATCTCTGGAAAGAAGAAGTCATAAAAGACTGCCTGAAAATCTTCCCACGCCATGTCTCTATGATGCTCTGACTGGGTGGTAACATCCCACCACCTCTTGGTGGAATCACGCAGCATATACGTCGCGATCTTGACCCTCCACCCTGGAGGCATCTCAAGATTCTCAAAAATCGTCTTCATCGACCCCATCCAAGACTCTGCAGCCTGTGGTCCGCCATCCCCTAAAAATGTAGGCAGATGATGCTGCTGGAATATACGTGTCAGCTCAGCCATAGATGTGGCAGCCTACGGTGCTCCCTAAAAGGTCAGCATGAACCGCATAAAGCCTTCACGGAACTGTGCCTCTGCGCCTGTGTCCGGTATAACAGATGGCACCGAATCTGGATTTACTAGAGGATCAACTGGTAGCCCATGGCCCACCATCTCGGGAGTATACTCGTTGTCGCTCTCCTGGCAAACAATGCGTGGTCGTCTAGGCGACATGACTCTACAAGGCCAAAAACACGCCTTAGATTCAAGATTAACAACGACCGAAAATGAAGGAACCACAAGGGAATAAGAGGAAGAAGGCATTCCAAATTTTCAAAATAAGACTACACAGTGTGTATACTGACTACACGGTGTGTACTTGACTTCCCTTCCCTGCCCGGGTCCTTCTACACGGCTGAGCCACACGGCTCCCATTGAACAAAACTACACGGCGTGTATGGTGAAATTTTCCAACTGCCCGTGTCGCTTGTGACATGGCCGACTACTCAGCTTGACACAACACGGCGTGTTACACCTACACACGGCATGTACACCACTCCATTTCTCAGCCACTTGGCTAACTAAACACGGTCTGTCTTCGGACAGGACTACACGGCGTGTCCCACAGGTACACAACATGTCCCATAGGTACAAGGCATGTACTAGACGAGCTCCGTCGACCCTTGTTGTTAGTTACATGTCCGGACACATGGCTCAACCTACACGGTGTGTTCTATATACACACAGCGTGTACACGAAAGGATTTCACCGACCCATGTTGTTAGTTACACGGCTGAATCCCAGGTCGGACTACACGGTGTGTTCCTTAGTGGACATGGCGTGTATGTCTTAAGGTTTCCTCCACCCATGTTGTTAGTTACACGGCGTGTACAGAAGCTACACGGCGTGTTCTCCCCAAGCTCATCCATTCCCCGTGTCTACACCCACACGGTTTGTGACCTGGAAAGAGATTACACGACGTGTACTCAGGGTACAAGGCATGTACTCAAAAATTTTATTTTTCTTCCCGAACAGAAGAACACACACGGCGTTTGTAAAGCACTACACAGCATGTATACTGGGTTTTCTAGACAGTATGCCTCAGAAACTACTCCGGAGCCTAAAAAACACTGAAAAACAACACCTAAGTGTCGAATTCCGATTTGTGAGGGCCCATACTCCCCACGAATCAAAGTTTGACATCTTATCTATGTTATAACAAAATAAACAGCTAATGATCCACCAAAATCAGGTCAATGGGGGCCCATACTCCCAAAAAACCAAAGTTTGGCATCCATTCTTTTAACCAGCTCATACAAAAATACCCTATCACATAGCTGGTATTTATCAAGCAGCTATCACAACAGCATGCTTTTCTTAGCACAACAACATGCGATTTCTAATGCACCTACATGGCATGGAAACTATGCATGGCATGTGATTCCTAGCATGTGCCAAAATGATGCATGAGATGGCATACCCTCATCTCATCGGGTTGCAAACAAATAGAACTCATTAATAAAATATAACATCACAATCCCAAGTGCGTCACCCAATGGTGAAAACAAATCAACTATAATTTACAAAATCAGTAAAATTGCAATACAAGGTAAATTGGTTTTTCCCTGTACATGGGTTAGCTACGCCTGGGCACAGCTTATTACCAACTATCATTCCTGTCCTATCCCTGACTAAGGCTTCAAATAGTAATTCAAAGAAAAAAACTCCTCTGATACCACTTTGTAACGTCCCAGTTCCGGGTGCCACTTAACGGGTGCCCCGAACCCAGTTCGTCACATGACCTCAAGCGCATTTCCTCAAATGCCAGAGGCTACCAACTAGTAGTGAGGGCGCAGGTCTGATAGTGGGGAAACTATACCCTCATTTTTCAAAGTGTAGCGCAGCGGAATACAATAAAACATACAGCGACAGCGAAAGCAGTAAACCATACACAACTGAAATAAACAACTGTAGTAGATATAACCAACCAGATATATAGATATGATGCAACATGTCTCCAGTTCTAAGAAAACAGCCAGAACATGTTACATAGCAGTGTAATACAATACAACAGAAGTACAAGTACAGAGAAGCAAAACCGAACAGCCAACGGCATTGTGAGCCAATGCTCAGTCTCATGCTCTCCTACAACTCAGCAGCAATCAAGTACCTGTATAGGAACCCTTTCCCTTATCTACACCTGCAGAAACGTAATCTGTTTGGGCCAAAAAGAATGACCCAAAAAAGGTGTGACAAATAAATTCCCAGTAGGCACCCACCAAAGGCCCATGCCCAATTGTGTGTAAACATGCAACAACAGTGTGAAAAAATAAATGCAATAAACTAAGCGGTACTCAAAAGTAACTAACTTACTAGTGATATTTCCATTTTATTATCCAATTAATCATTTAGTTTAAAATATCACCATAGTGAATATTCTAAGTAAACATCCAATGTCCTCAGATACGTAAACTTCTACCCTCAGGTAAAGAGAAACCAAACATAGAAATTTTCCCACAGGCATACGGATATTTCCCACAGGCATAAGAAGTGTCGCCCACAGGCATAGAATCAACTGCCCACAGGCAAGGAAGAAGTTGCCCACAGGCTAGGTAGGTCAATGCCCACAGGCTAATCACAACATTTCCCTCAGGCTAAACAGGTAACCGGGCCATGCCCAACATGTAAATAAACATTCACAAGCAATTCCTCTCAAGGCAATTCTACAATCATTACTTTAGAGGCATACCCACGGGTATCCTGGCCAAACGGCTAAACAGAGGAACGCACCCCCGGGGTAGTCCTGGATCCAAGCACTGATCCCAAACAACAATTTTACAATTTTATTTAATTACCTATACAGTTTTGGGTAGTTAAAATAGCCACGGCATCAGCCACACGACACCCCAACATGGGTTCGTGGCACTAAAACACACAAAAATGCACGAAAGTTGGAAAATAAACACCAAGACACCTACCTTAAACACCAATGAACGATATACATGAACGATGCCTTCTGAAACGTCTAAGAACGCCATAGATCTGAGGTAAAAGAATTCACATTTAAATGCAAATAACTCCTGTTAAGGGAAGAATTGGCAATAACGATTAAAGAAGATGGAAGGGCTTACCCGCGTGGTTCCAATGAGATCATCTGAGGTGGAAACGGATTCCCGATTCACGATCGACGGATCTCCAAATCTCCGGCCTCCTATCTCGAACTCCCTCTTCCCGTTCTAATCCTTCCCTGTAAACAAGGGAGGATACTTCCCATTTTATGCAAAAAAAACAAAGTACATGGCATGTACTTCCAAGTACATGGTGTGTACTTCCCATTTTTTAACTGTTCCTCTTTCGGTTTCCCGCCAACATAGCACTGTTCATCTACCGACATGACTACACGGCGTGTCTTCTTTAGTACACGGCGTGTGCTGTCACACAGCTGGCCACCGCCTTACTATTTTCCTGCCGACTGACTACACGGCGTGTAAAGAACCACTACACAGCATGTAGTCGGTTCCTACACCCTTCATCGCCAGCATGGCCACACACCCCATGTACTCATCCCACACGGCCAAAAGTACATGGCGTGTGGAAAAGTACATGGTGTGTACGTTCAAAAATTTACGATTTTTTCCATTTTCCTTATTTTCTGAAAAACACTTAAGGAAAAGAGAAAAGAAGAAACCCATACCTCAAAACTAAGAACCGGGTTCTTACACTATCCTCTTTGGGCGACACTGTCTCACCCTCACAGTTTTAGCTCGTGTCACAGGGACACATTTTGGTAGGGAATGTGTCCCTCTTTCTTGTGAGTACAAAGGTACATCAAACATGTCTCATCACTAATTCTCATAGCTGAGAGATCGTGTCTTAAGGTTGAGGACCCATTTCCCAACCCCACTGGAGGGTATGCTTGGTACATCCATTGGTGAATGCCACTTCCCATCCCCATTGAAGGGTAAAACACTAGACGATAAGCCTAGAAGTTTCATAGACAAACGCCACTTCCTGGCCTAGCCGGAGGGTAAGCCCGAAAGTTTCATAGGCGAACGCCACTACCCAGCCCAGTTGGAGGGGAATCCCAAAAGTGTCATAAGTGAACTCCACTGCCCAGCCCAGCTGGAGGGTAAGCCCAAAAGTTTAATAAGCGAACGCCACTGCCCAGCCCTACTGGAGGGTAAGTCAGTATTGCTCTGGTGAGTCTACAGTATCACTGTCATCATCGAGCATCACCGCAGATAGGGGTTACATTCGAAACATCTTGTATTGTATCTCAAAAACCATTATCGAAGGCACCATCGCGTTCTATGTGCAAAAACACTCAGGATAGGCTACTCACAAGTGAAAAATATGAGTCCAAAAGAATGAGATAAGAGGGGTAGAATTTTTGTAGTGTGGTACACGGCATAGGTGGGGGCCACACAATGTGTGACCATACCTCATCGCCTAGCCATGTACACATCCATACTTGAGTACTAAATTGTGAATAAGTACCCCTAGGCATGCCAGTGTACTCCCAGAGTACATGGCACCTCTGGCTCAAAAGACTGACGAGTGCACGATGGTCGTTGTTTGATCTGAAGGGAGAAAATGACAATTCTATTGACAGGCCTCCTCAAACAGCCCTGGATAACCAAACAAATCACACCTTCACAATCCTTATAGATAAACACATAGGATCGACTATTTATTCACCTAAGTCAGGCTCTCGATGAAGAAGTTGCACCTCACCACATTGTACATGAATGGTGCTTTGTGGGGCCCATGTCTCAATCTCAAAACACATTATATGGATCTCATAGTTGTGATCCTCATGAAAAAACACATGGGATCGGCTGTTCATTTGTTAAAAACAGACATTCGGTGAAAAGGTCACATTTCACTACAAACGCCCAAAATGGGCCTCATGGGGCCCACACCTCAATTTTGATTTAAGTGCCTGGAATTTGTCTTCAAACTTCCACCTCAATTCCATAGTCATGATGCCACTGATGGAGCATCGATCGGACGTCATATGCAGAACTTATGGTGGGTCAAAGTTACAATAATAATAAAATATCATTATTAATTGAGAGTTTCAGGGGCCTGAGCCACAATCCTGAAATATAAAGTTCTCAAACTGACCTCAAAAGGTATGTCTCGATGATAGGAATGTGTGGTCATAGACGGCGCGTCAATCGGATTCCCGAATTAGAAGATACGGCCATTTGAAGTCGTTCTGGCCCAATCCAAACCGGTTCGGCCCATTCTGGCTGGACCATGGCCCAGCCAATATAACGACCTGAAATTTTGAGTAAATTTTTTTCCCTAATTTTTGTGGGTTATTTTATTTTTCATTTAATAAAATGAGTATAATTAAAATGAGACCGTTGGGTTTCAACTGTTATATGACCGTTGGTCAATAAGACCGTTGGAAACTAGATGTTGTGATTATTGTCTATAAATACAAGTGATCTTGATTAATTAATATAGAAAGAAGATTCGATGGCCCCTTCCAGTGGTCTCGGACCGATTGAAGCCCATTTAACGGAACTCGGGAAGGAGGTAGCACCGTTGGGCTTTGCTTTGGACCAAACCCAAGCCGAACTTTATCGTGTGAAGCTGGAACGGAATCACCTTCGTGAGAAGTTCAAGCTGATAGAAATCACTAATGGGGCAATGTTGGTCGAGCCACCCCAAGATTCTATCACCCTAGCACACCTTACTATTAGGTTCTATGCTGGTGTTATAAGGGGCTATGTAACAAGACCATAATTGCCTTGTGTAATCCTTTGATTTAAATAAAAAATGTGATTTCTTCTTATGGTGATGTTTGTAAATTTTCAAATGTCTAGATAAATATAGTATGCATATTATTGATGAATTTTAGAAAAAGGATATTTTAAAAATATTTATGTAAACCTTAAATAATTAATAATGTGTAATGATTTTTAAAAAATGGTCTTCTACAGTTATGTTCAGTAAGAAATTTAGAGTCTAATAAGATCAACTTAATTTTTTATGAATAGTAAATTATGAATAGTGATTTTATGCTTATGATTAGTAATGTGACCAAATGGATTAAGTAACTTCACTTAAGAAAATATTAATATAATTTAGGCACCTTGATTAAGTAATGTGATTCAATAAAATAGGTAAATAACTATTTCAGAAATTATTGGTTAAGTATTAGTTTTTTTGAGTGAATAGTGTTTTTTATTTAAAAATTAAATTAAAATTATTTAGAAAATTATTTTCATAAAATGGAGTTCATTTTTGAAATCAGAGCATTGATATTTGGTTAAGGTAAATTTTTGGGATTTTTCTGAAACAGTGGAATTTTTAGTGAATAGTGTTTTTATTTAAAAATTAAATTAAAAATATTTTGAAAATTATTTTCATAAAATGGAGTTCATTTTTGAATTTAGAGAAACGATATTAGGTTATAGTGATTTTTGGGGATTTTTTTGAAAAAATGAATTTTCGATGAATAGTGAAAATACAGTTTTTAGTTTTGAGTGTTTAATGACATCATTAAGGATGTAATCATTATGAAATAATTATGGTCGACTTATGAATAGTAATATAAGGTATTAGGTGTCCGAAGTGTCCAATACCATGGTAAAATACCATGGGAAAGCCCATGGTTTTGCCAATACCACCGATGAGGTGTCCCTTGGCAATTAATGCTTTGTCCCCTCACTTCTCTTATAAATACCAAGCCTTTTCCTCATTAATTTAATTTCCAAATCCTACCCAATGAAGTTCTGGTCTCTTTACCTCCCAAGTATTCCTCCCAAGGTTCCCCCAATCCCTCAAGGTCCCGACCTTCGAGTTTTAAGAGTTACGTTTTAAGGTAAGGGATCATACCTCTCTCTTTCTTTTCAAGTACTCTCTTTTATGTCATTTCTTTTATGCTCCATATTCTTATGTTGGAAGATGTTCTTTTATATTCAACTTAATGTAATTTGTATTTTCATATTATGAGAGAACCCCTCTTACTCTCATCAATTCATTTTAAGAATTTTTAAGTGGCGTCGTTAGGTTGCCGAATTTTTGTAAGGGATTCTTTCACTCTTCCCATTTTCAAAGTTCTACTTTTATGTCAAGTATTTCAAGTTCCTTTTTTCCATGTTGGGGTATTATCTCTATATTCATCATAATTTCCTTCTATGTACACATGATTAGAGACCCTATTTAATCTCATCAATTCATTTTTTTTTTTTGAAGTTTTAAGTGACGTCGTTAGGCTGCCTAATTTTTCATAAGAAAAATCTTATTTTTGTCTTCCTTTCAAGTTTTTCATTTCATATGGTATGTCCTTAAAATTTCATTACCATGTTCTTATATCCTTTATATTTTGTCCCTCTACTATTTTATGGATCATTTATGAGTGGGTGACCCATGTCCCCTCTCTTTTCAATGTTTTCTAAAACCCTGCAACATAGTCGTTATGCTGCTGAATTTTCATCTCAAAATGTCTCTCTCTTTTTCTCAAATTATTTTATTTTATTAAGTGAATACTCAAAAATATTTATTCTATAGTGGTATTCACATAAATATCAAAATTTTCTATTTTAAATTCTGGGATTTGCATACGTGAGACCTTCTTTCCTTTTTCGTGGGTTTAAAGTGACATAAAGATCACGGCTTTAAAGCAGTTTTTAAAATGTTATGACTATGAAATGAAACCCATTTATTTTATGATATATGGGTTATTTATGAAATGATTTATGATGAAATATGTGGCTCACATGATAATAAATACAAATTAAGGGTGTTCCCTCATAGCGCTTCAATGCATTGGGTAAAGACTTAATCTCTAGAGATGACCATTTCAATGATACCTTGGTGAATAACCTTGGTAATTTTTTAATGACACCTTGGGGATGGACCTTGGTGATACAGAAATGATTGTCTAAGTTAAATGTTTTAGCCACATCTTCAAGTTATGAAACATGTTATTTTCATTATAATATGCCTCATGATCTCTTTCTCAAGCCTTAAAGTTATTTATCATGACTTTATTGATGTATCTCAAGTTCACATGTAAAATGCTTCCCTTGTTTCCCTTACTGGGCCTTCTGCTCACCCTTTCCTTTGATGTATGTTCCCAAGTTATGAGATGTAGTAATGAACTTAGGATGAACAAATGAAGAATCCTTTCAAGTGTTTAAGAAGAATATTTTTTATGTTGTCATGTATTAAGTTCCTGGTTTCCAAGACACTAAAACTTAAAGATCCTCGATTTTGTATAATGTAATTAAAGTTTATGTATTAAAAAGGCGGGATTCCATAGTTGGTATCAAATGATGGTTTAGTTATTTGTGGAAATTAGGATTTGAAAACTTTATAAGTTTTCTTAATGAAAATATTAAATATAGGAAAACATCCTTGTATTTTGGTGAAGTATTGAGTAAGTGGTTTCCAAACAAATAAATATATGTCTGGATACGAACAAGTAGAGGTGGATCTGGCACAGATGTACCTAGGAGTGAAAACTTTGACAAGGTGTTTCGGGCTTGACTCGGGGTAACCTAGTGTACGACAACGGGTCTTGCTGCACTCTTGGTTTAACACTCCCGGGGTATATGCTTTGGTAAATTCATAAGCTTAGTATGAACCATTATTAAAGGAACCAAGATAAAATAAAATAAATATTCACATAAAAATATATGATCATGGATAACCTAGATTGGAACCTAGGGGATCACAAGTTAGGATATACTTTTCTTTTACAAGTTTATCCTTCTATGCTTAAAGTTTCCTTTTCATGGTTTTTGGCTAAGTATTTAATCCCCCTAATTATACTTTCTTTTCTTAGTTAATGGTGGGAAATAGAAGAACATGTCCCAACAACCAATGTGATAAGAAATGTGATGATTTCCCTATTAATATGACAGAGACAATGAGAGATTAAGTTGGACATATTGAGATTATGCCAAACCAGCTATCAAAAAATCACGATTAATAATTGGTACCTAGTTGAATTTCCAAATTCATCCAGGAAGAGGAAGATGAAGTCTCATGTATGTTCATCTGATAAAGGTGATAAGGGAAATAAGACCTAATTTTCTTTGTGCAAAAAGTGTGGAAAGAGGCACCAAGTAAAATGTCACAAAGGAACCGGGAGATGTTTTAAGTGTGGGATGATAGGGCATAAAGTAGCCAATTGCTTTACAAAATGGATAATGTGATGAATGGAGATAAGGTTTAATATAATGTACCTTATACTATTCAATGTCATAAATGTGGAGAAGTTGGACATTATCTAAGGCAATGCTCTCTTGGAAGGGATGAGAAGCATGATGAGCATCAACAATCTTCAAGGACAAGGGAACAATGCAATTCTTGTGCTGATATGGATCATGATGACTAGAGTACATGTAACTTCTTCACAATAATTGTCTATATCATGTTTTATTTTAGTTCGTGCTCTATGAGCATATCTTTAATGTTTTCTAAGAACATAGAGTCACTACCTAAGATGGTTTTATATCATTAAGGAAAACATCTATTGTTATGTATCACATGTTGATGTTGTGAAGTTGTTCTTCTTGAAAAAAAATGATTAGGGGATTAAAAGATGAATATAATTTTGGAAGACGTTTACCAATTTGGGAACCCTATATGATCAAGGTAAATATATTACTACGGTATTTTATTTGAGAAGTAAAGGTTGACTTATATTTTGAAGAATAGATGAATTTAAGGTGAGCTTATGGTAATTTAGATTACTTATAGAAATGATTAACCTATCTTGGGGAAAATTTGATTAGGTTAGTTACTTTTGTTATAAGATGTTAAGAGTGGTTGATGTTGTTTGGAGATGAATGATAAAGTTTATCTTGGAAGACTATGTTATTAAATCCTTCTGAGTTTTGGGTTTTAATCTTAGTTTGGTTTATTTTGAGGAACTTTAAGGACAGTTATTTATGGAATGGTCTATGATGAACTTTGGGTAGTACCATGGAATTTGGAAGATTAAAAGTAGTTTCCCTTCCTATGGCGTTCTTTCTTTTTTAAGAGTTGTTTTATATTACCCTTTCTGTTTTTGGGATAATGTTTAAAGATAGAAGAAATAGATAGTTAATCTTTTGTGGATTATGTGATTCTCTAAAAGATGATTCTTGTGCTTTTTATGAGACCAAGTCTTTTTGAATGCTCATTGTTTGGATAAAAGATTAGTCTTGGTGGAAACTTATTAAGGGATGAAACTCTACTTGAAGGTAAGTATATTTCCCTATGTTTTTATTCTATGTAGTAAATGAATCCCTCAAAATTATGAAAAGGAACTTAAAACAAAAATGTTGTTGGTTTACGTTTCCTACTGGGAAATCAAAGACCGTTTAACACATCTTAAGTTTGTGATCTTCTTATGGTTATTTTTCTTCTAATCATGTTTTATATCACTCTCCATCAGAACTTGACCCTTTGTTTTCTCTTCCATATCCATGTTTTCCTACATGGATTCCTAGTATGGGTTAACTCGGGTGACCTTTTTAATTCCATTCTTTCTTTTAAAGTAATAGTTTTATTGACTCTTTTTATGATGTGGGACTTTAAACAAAATTTCCAAGCCCAATTTTAAAATTGTGAGGATGCAATTTCTTAAGGGGGGAAGATTGTAACGACCCAAAATTTTTGAGTAAATTTTGTTCCCTAATTTTTGTGGGTTATTTTATTTTTCATTTAATAAAATGAGTATAATTAAAATGAGACCGTTGGGTTTCAACTGTTATATGACCGTTGGTCAATAAGACCGTTTGAAACTAGATGTTGCGATTATTGTCTATAAATACAAGTGATCTTGATTAATTAATATAGAAAGAAGACTCGATGGCCCCTTACAGTGGTCTCGGACCGATCGAAGCCCATCTGACGAGACTCGGGAAGAAGGTAGCACCTTTGGGCTTTGCTCTCGACCAAACCCAAACCGAACTTCATCGTGTGAAGCTGGAACGGAATCGCCTTTGTGAGAATTTCAAGCTGATAGAAATCACTACTTGGGCAATGTTGGTTGAGCCGCCCCAAGATTCCATCACCCTAGCACACCTTACTCTTAGGTCCTATACTGGTGTTATAAGAGGCTATGTAACGAGACTGTAACTGCCTTGTGTAATCCTTCGATTTAAATAAAAAATGTGATTTCTTCTTATTGTGATATTTGTGAATTTTCAAATGTATGGATAAATATAGTATTCATATTATTGATGAATTTTAGAAAAAGTATATTTTAAAAATATTTATTTAAACCTTAAATAATTAATAATGTGTAATGATTTTCAAAAAATGGTCTTCTACAGTTATGTTCAGTAAAACATTTAGAGTCTAATAAGATCTACTTAATTTTTGATGAATAGTAAATTATGAATAGTGATTTTATGCTTATGATTATTAATGTGATCAAATGGATTAAGTAACTTCACTTAAGAAAGTATTAATATAATTTAGGCACCTTGATTAAGTAATGTGATTCAATAAAATAGGTAAATAACTATTTTAGAAATTATTGGTTAAGTATTAGTTTTTTTAGGTGAATAGTGTTTTTTATTTAAAAATTAAATTAAAAATATTTAGAAAATTATTTTCATAAAATGGTGTTCATTTTTGAAATCAGAGCATCGATATTTGGTTAAGGTGAATTTTTGGGATTTTTCTGAAACAGTTGAATTTTCAGTGAATAGTGTTTTTATTTAAAAATTAAATTAAAAATATTTAGAAAATTATTTTCATAAAATGGAATTCATTTTTTAATTCAGAGTATATATATTAGGTTATAGTGATTTTTGGGGATTTTTCTGAAAAAAATGAATTTTCGGTGAATAGTGAAAATACAGTTTTTAGTTTCGAGTGTTTAATGACATCATTAAGGATGTAATGATTATGCAATAATTCTGTTCAACTTATGAATAGTAATATAAGGTATGAGGTGTCCCAAGTGGCCAATACCATGGGAAAATACCATGGGCAAGCCCATGGTTTTTCCAATACCACCGATGAGGTGTCCCTTGGCAATTAATGATTTGTCCTCTCACTTCTCCTATAAATACCAAGCCTTTCCCTCATTAATTTAATTTACAAATCCTCCCCAATGAAGTTCTGGTATCTTTACCTCCCAAGGATTTATCCCAAGGTTCCCCCATGCCCTCAAGGTCCCGACCTTCGAGTTTTAAGAGTTACGTTTTAAGGTAAGGGATCATACCTCTCCCTTTCTTTTCAAGTACTCTCTTTTATGTAATTTATTTTATGCTCCATGTTCTTATGTTAGAAGATGTTCTTTTATATTCACCTTAATCTAATTCGTATTTTCATATGATTAGAGACCCCCTCTTACTCTCATCAATTCATTTTAAGAATTTTTTAGTAGCGTCGTTAGGCTGCCGAATTTTTGTAAGGGATTCTTTCACTCTTCTCATTTTCAAAGTTCTACTTTCATGTCAAGTCTTTAAAGTTTATTTTTTCCATGTTGGGGTATTATCTCTATATTCATCATACTTTCCTTTTATGTTCACATTATTATATTCCCTATTTAATCTCATCAATTCATTTTTTTGAAGTTTTAAGTGACGTTGTTAGGCTGCCGAATTTTTCATAAGAGAAATCTTATTTTTGTCTTCCTTTCAAGTTTTTCATTTCATATGGTATGTCCTTCAAATTTCATTACCATGTTCTTATATCCTTTATATTATTTCCCTCTACTATTTTATGGATCATTTATGAGTGGGTGACCCGTGTCCCCTCTCTTTTCAATGTTTTCTAAAACCCTGCAACATAGCCATTATGCTGCTGAATTTTCGTCTCAAAATGCCTCTCTCTTTTTCTCAAATTATTTTATTTTATTAAGTAAATACTCAAAACTCTTTATTATACAGGGTTATTCACATATATATCAAAAAAATTTATTTTAAATTCTGGGATTTTCATACATGATACCCACTTTCCTTTTCCGTGGGTTTAAAGTGACATAAAGATCACGTCTTTAAAGCAGTTTTTAAAATGGTATGACTATGAAATGAAACCCATTTATTTTATGCTATATGGGTTATTTATGAAATGATTTATGATGATATATGTGTATCACATGATAATAAATACAAATTAAGGGTGCGTCCTGATAGCACTCTAATGCATTGGGTAAAGACTTAATCTCTAGAGATGATCATTTTAACGATACCTTGGTGAATAACCTTGGTAATTTTTTAATGACACCTTGGGGATGGACCTTGGTGATACGGAAATGATTTTCTAAGTTAAATGTTATAGACACATCTTCAAGTTATGAAACATGTTATTTTCTTTATAATATGCCTCGTGATCTCTTTCTCAAGCCTTAAAGTTATTTATCATGACTTTATTGATGTATCTCAAGTTCACATGTAAAATGCTTCCCTTGTTTCCCTTACTGGGCCTTCTGCTCACCCTTTCCTTTGATGTATGTTCCCAGGTTATGAGATGCAGTAATGAACTTAGGATGAACAAATGAATAAGCCTTTCAAGTGTTTAAGAAGATTTTTTTTAATGTTGTCATGTATTAAGTTCTTGGTTTCCAAGACACTAAAACTTAAATATCCTCAGTTTCGTATAATGTAATGAAAGTTTATGTATTAAAAAGGTGGGATGCCATAGCCATGCTACCCATCCTGTTGTTGGGTCACCTCCTCCATGTCAATGTGGATGACCGGCCGATCCATGTGGCCCACCAAGCTACGGTGTCGTCACTACTCCACAGTCCGCTGGCGAAGAAACATGCCACCATAATCCATCGTCGGACTCCATCCGGTCGCTCGATCACAAATCCATCAACGGATCGGTGACCCTTGTGACGAGAGCTTCATAGCGACGGCCTCTGATTAACGATTCGTCGGTGGTTTGTCATGCCCAAAAGTAGGTGTCGCTTCTACTTGCCAATGTGCCTCCTCCAGCACCTGAAACACGAAACCATCATAGATCTAGAATTCTTGGATCACGACCCTCTCATATCCATGCTTCACTCGATGTTTGGATGTCGTTTCATCGTATCAAAAAGTTAATGGTGAAGAACAGATGAAGAATGCAAATAACAAGCAATCGATAAATCAATCGGACAATTTTCTTTGTTAGATTAGCTATCGATAAGGATAATCAAAGTAGTATAAGTGACCAAAAATCAAATTCAGCAACCAAAACTTCAATCGGAGAAAGCATAATCCAAAATAAAAATCCCACCTGGAATTTGGATCCATCATTGCATTCGTTGTGCTCTGATCTGCTAGGATCTGAAGTTTCATTGTGATCTGTCAAGAATCCGACGTCGATTCACTGATCGGAAGGAAAGAGGAGCTACGTCGGCCATGGAAGCCAATGAGCCAAACCCTTTCTCGTTTTCTCAACCTCTTATTTATAGAAAACCAAAAAACTTCTACCAACGATCACGAGATCTAAACCTCTCGTGCCCTCTCACTTTAGGTCGCGCTTAAGTAAAACACCTCATTCCAAACTCAACGGAAGTCTCAGATTTCCAATCCAAGTCACCGTGTAAAATTTATATGATTCGGCATTCAAAATAATATAATTAAATTTTATTATTTTATTTATGAAAATGTCCTTCGAGGATTTTTCTACAGAAGACCCATGCCGAAAAAAGTTATTTCCCACTTAGGGTAAACGCCACGCTTTGGACTCAACCGTGGCCTCGGATTTCTGATTTGAGCTTCCATTTTAAAGATATCTCATTTTCACCATGTGCATAGTATACAATATACTTAATATTTTTGTATAATTTATTATGGGCACTCTGGGACTTAGAATCACACGTTGTCTCAGCGCTTAACTCTACAAATATATATATAAATATTTCAAAGTCTTACAAGTAAAACATCGGGTCTCTACATCATTCCCTCCTTCAAGCTTTTCATCCCCGAAAAGAAACACAGGATACTGAGCCCACACCTAGCTCTTCCACTCCCAGGAAATCCTACAAGTTTCCATGTTGGCACAACATGCGAACTAAAGGGATGGTCCATCCTCATTAGGTAATCTCTTATCGATGATGTGCATAGAAACATGAACGTATTTCCTCAATTACAACACGTGGGAGACATTGTGCACCCACTCCTGCTATTAGGGGTAGGGCTAGGTGGTAGGCAACCTTTCCAACTCTTTTCACGGTCCAAATGGACCGATGAAACTCAGGGGATAAGTTGGCCTCTTCGGTTGAACCACTACATCTCGCATTTTGACTAGAATCACTACTTGTCCTTGGAATAGGGTCTCATGATTCCCTCCTTCAGAATATCCATCTAGTGAAACACCTAAGGATATCTGGTTATACAGGGTTTCATAGTCGATGTATTGCAACCGAGACTCTCTTACACACTCAAGAAGCGAAGGAGTCAACACCATCGACTTAAGGAAACTGTACCCTCTCGCTCCACCAGGGCCAGCTGTAGGGAAGTTAACTGCTCTAAAACTTCCCACACTATGTGAGCTTGGGACTTCCTGCTAAAGGAATCTACTACAACACTTCCCTTTCTCGGTGTATAGACTATCTCGAAGTCATAGTCATGTAAAAAGTTCAACCATCGTCGCTGCATCAGGTTTAAGTCTCTCTGGGTGAAGATGTACCTAAGACTTTGGTGGCCTGAACAAACCAAAAAGTGCTCTCCCAGAATGTAGTGTTTCCACATTCTCAGGGCGAAGACTATCGCTGCCAGCACTAGAGAGTGACTCATGTAGTTCTCTTCATGGGGTCTCCATCACCTCGACCTGTACTTGATAACTATAGTATCAATACTTGACTTTGATTATACAAGGTACTAACGAACAAGGAAGGTGAGTAAACTCATCCAACCATAAGAGGCTAGAAATAGAAAGTGTGTGGCATACCTCACGTGTATTCGCCTCCCTTGGAAGGAGAGTAATTCCCAAAACATGAACCCTTACATACCCACTAGTGGCATTCCTAGAAACATGAGGTTAAGTAGAAAAACTCCATTGGAAAATCCAGGAACTACTCTGACACTCCATCGCACAACCTCGCCCTAAATGCAAAAGTCAGAGGGACTCTTTCACCACACCTCGATACTATCCACTTTGGGCAGCACTGACTCACCCTCACGGTTTTTTTCACATCACAAAAACACGTCTTGGTGGGGGAAAGACCCCTCTTCTTCATGCATTCATGGTTACGATGAACAACACTGACACTGGGTTACACCTATGCCCCGCATCACCCTAGTAAAACCTCAACCATGGACAAGGGAGAAAAGATTACTTCACAAAGTGCATAAACAGTTCTACTATAAAAATTAGAAAAGACACAGGGCGTACCTCAAATTATCTCATTCGTTGCAGGATCGTAGAAATCCATAGAAAGCAGTTTCTTGTAGCCCTGACCGCCAGCTCCCTGAGCTTGACATGGGACACCTGGTGATGGTGGAAGGATTTCATAGCATTGTCCACCAACCACGACTCCTCCTGCTCCCCTACCTACACCACCTCCCCAGGGACCGCCCTGTCCCCACCTAGGATATCTCGGATCACAGCATTGTCTCTTCCATGGAAGTTCATTTACCATTCGTCTAGGAATCTCAGCATGTCTGGTTAGGCAGTCTCGTGCCATGTGACCACTCTCATCACAAGCATAACACTGGCCCATCCTAAGCTACTCTGGTTCTCTGTGATGTACCCTGACCATGTGCCTATGTCTCATCAAGGGGAGGCCTCCTATGTCGAGGGCCTACCAATTGACGTCTACTAGCTACGGTAAACATCCCAACTCTGTTTCGCCCACTTCCAAAATCATCCAACTGGCGCCCCTCTGATAGAAAGCTCTCTATCACTAGTGTTCTCTCTAGCACCTCAGCAAAGGTGGGGATGCACAAAGGCACTACGCTGACATGAATCTCCTCTATGAAGATCCTACTAAAAATTTTATTCCTGGAAGTAACCATCATGGATCATGTCTAGAGAATACCGAATCAGGTCTGTAAACCAAGCCTTGTACTCTACCATTGTCTTCTCTCCCTGTTGAAGCTCTATAAGCTCATGAATCCAGACATAGTGTAAGCAAGAGAGGTAGTACTCCTCATGGAACAACTGCTAGAAGTCACCCCACGAGAGTGTCGACTCATCGTGCCTCCAAGTAACCAGACTCCACCAACGTCCAGCTATTATGTGAAAAAGGGTTGGCTTCCAAAGCCACTATTTGACTTGTCAATGTCTGAACAAGACTGAAGAGGTGAACCACCAACTCTAGACAATCCTCTGTTGCCTAAGGATATGGCTCACCGCAAAACCTCAGTGGTCTCTGGCACTGGAACTCACGGAGTGCGCTTAACCTGCGCACGTCCTTAGCCTGCTCTACTGAAACTAACTGCTGCTCAACAGGTGGAGGTGTTGCAACCATCCCACCTAGAGGAAGGGGACCACATGATAGACACTGAACTGAGGTCTCGTCACTCATGGAGTTGTCGTCATAAATGAGAGTTGATATCCTGGTTGGCCGGCATTGTGGAGGCATCCTAAATCCATCAAGGAGTACTGCAGTCAAATGAGCGCATATATATATATCAACAATGATGGGGAGATGACTCAAGAAGGATAGTCAAATTCTCAATCCTATATGATGCAAGTTCCATTGTTCCCTGAAATAGATGTCTCAGCATGCTGAGTCGATAAGCGGGTAATCAGGGTTCTGGTGAATGGCTACGTCAGTCGCTGCACCATCACTGGACTCCCTGGCCTAAGAGCTACTCTCGAGACATATTGACACGATTTCCCCAAAACCCAACCAATTCCTTTTTAGGGAATGTATGAACAACATCCCAAGAAATGAACCTTCTCTGATACCACTTTGTCACGACCCGACCCATGTCGGGGCTCGAGTCGCAATACCCCAAGTCCGCCTCCATAGTCAATGGGCTGGCGATAAGCATCGAAGGTATAAAAAACTCGTGGAGGCCTTTTCCTAAGTACTTGTACACACACACACACACACAACTAACTCAATGAAAAAAGTGTAGAGGAAAAGAAAAAGATACAACAGTACTATATATAAACCACAAATATACATCGACCTCTAAATAGTACATGTAATGACCCGAAATTTTAAATAAATCTTGTTTCCTAATTTTATGTGATATTTTATTTTATTTTTATACTAAAAAAATGTTTCATTTGATAACATGAGTATAATTAAAATGAGATTGTTGGGTTTTAACTGTTATTTGACCATTGGTCAATATGACCGCTGGAAACTAAACGTTTTGACTATTGTCTCTAAATACAAGCAATCTTGGTTAATTAATATAGAAAGAAGATTTGATGGCCTCACCCAGAAGTCTTGGACTGGTCGAATCCCATCTAACAGAACTTCAGAAGGAGGTAGCACCACTGGGCTTTGCTCTGGACCAAACCCAAGCTGAACTTCATCCTGTGAAGCTAGAACGGGATCGTATTCACGAGAAGTTCAAACTGATAGAAATTACTACTCATGCGATGTTGGCCGAGCCTCCCTCGGATTCTCTCACCTTAGAACACATTACACTTAGGTCCTATGCTGGTGTGATAAGGGGCTATGTAAGGAGACCGTAACTGCCTTGTGTAATCCTTTGTTTTAGATAAAAAATTGGGATTTCTTCTTATGATGAAGTTTATGAATTTTCAAAAGTCCGGATAAATATAGTATGCATATTTTTGATGAATTTTAGAGAAAGGATATTTTAAAAATGTTTATGTAAACCTTAAATAAATAAAAATGTGTAGTGATTTTCAAAAAATGGTCTTCTACAATTATGTTCAGTACGAAATTTCGAGTCTAATAAGATCAACTTGATTTTTGATGAATAGTAAATTATGAATAGTGATTTTACGCTTTGGATTAGTAATTTTACCAAATGGATTAGTAAATTAACTCAAAGAATGTTTTAATATAATTTAGACACCTAGATTAAGTAATGAGAATCAATAAAATGGGTAAATAACAGTTTCATAAATTATTATTCAAGTATTAGTTTTTTCGGATGAATAGTGTTTTTTAATTAAAAATTAAATTAAAAATATTTAGAAATTTATTTTTATAAAATGGATTTCATTTTTGAACTCAGAGCATCGATATTATGTTACGGTAATTTTTGGGGATTTTTTTGAAAAAAATGAATTTTCGGTGAATAGTGTGTTTATTTAAAAAAATGAATTAAAAATATTTAGAAAATTATTTTTATAAAATAGAGTTCATATTTGAAATCAGAGCATTGATATTTGGTTAATGTAAAATTTTGGGATTTTTTTGAGAAAGTTGAATTTTCAGTGAATAGTAAAAAATACAATTTTAGGGTTTCGGTATGTTTAATGACATCATAACCGTGTCATGATGATGTCATGAGATATTTTAAGGGATGGTCGACTAAAGAGGATGAATTATTGTGTGGGGGTCCCCATGTGGCCTAACTCTATGGGAAGTACCATGGGAGGGCCCATGCTTTTGAGAAAACCACTTTTGAGGTGTCCCTTGGCCATTAATGCCTTGTCCCCTCACTTTCCCTATAAATACCAAGCCCTCCTCTCATCTTTTCGACTCCAAAACCATCCTCAACGAAGTTCTGGTATCCTTACCTCCCAAGGAGTCCTCCCAAGGTGTCCCCAAGCCCTCAAGGTCCAAACATTTGAGTTTTAAGAGTTACATTTTAAGGTAAGGGATCCGACCTCTCTCTTTCTTTTCAAGAAATCTCTTTTATGTAATTTCTTTTATACTTCATGTTCTTATGTTAAAGGATGTTCTTTTATACTCCTATTACTGACTTTTTAATGTTAATATAATGAGAGATCCCCTCTTACTCTCATTATTTCGTTTTATGAAGTTTTAAGTGGCGTCGTTAGGCTGCCGAAATTTTTGTAACGGATTCTTTCTCCCTTCTCATTTTTCAAGATCTATTTTCATGTAAAGTGTTTCAAGTTCCTTTTTATTATTTTGGGGTATGATATCTAAATTTATCATACTGATCTTTTATGATCATATGATGAGAGACCCCATTTTATCTCTTCAATTCAGTATTTTGAAGTTTTAAGTGGCGTCATTAGGCTGCCGAATTTTTAAGTGGTTCTTCACCCTTCTCGTTTTGAAGTTCTACATTCATGTCAATTATTTAAAGTTCCTTTTTGTTATGTTGGGGTATGATATCTATATCTATCATACTGATCTTTTATGACCATATTATGAGAGACCCCATTTGATCTCTTCAATTCAGTATTTTGAAGTTTAAGTGGCGTCGTTAGGCTGCTGAATTTTTAAGTGGTCCTTGCACCTTTCTCCCTTTTCAAAGTTCTAATTCCATGTAAAGTATCGCAAGTTCCTTTTTATTATGTTGGGTTATGATCTCTATATCTATCATACTGATATTTTATGTTCATATGATGAGATAACCTATTTGATCTCATCAATTCATTTTTGGTTGAAGTTTATGTAACGTTGTTAGGCTGCCGAATTTTCATAAGAGAAATCTTATTTTTGTCTTCCTTTCATGTTCTTCATTTCATATGGTATATTTTCAAATTTCATTACCATGTTCTTAAATCCCTTATATTCTGTCCCTCTACTGTTTTATGGGTCATTTATGAATGCTTGAACCATGTCCCCTCTCTTTTCAATGTTTTCTAAAACCCCGAAACATAGCTGTTATGGTGCAGAATTTTCGTCTCAAAATGTCTCTCTCTTTTTCTAAAGTTCTTTTATTTTATTAAGTGAATACTCAAATATATATCTACTATAGGTTTATTCACATATATACCACGTTTTTCTATTTTAAATTCTGGGATTTACATACATGAGACCCGCTCTCCCTTTCCGTGGGTTTAAAGTGACATAAAGAACATGTCTTTAAAGCAGTTTTTAAAACGTTATGATTATGAAATGAAACCCATTTATTTTATGCTATATGGGTTGTTTATGAAATGATTTATGGTGATATATGTGGCTCACATGATAATAAAGACATGTCAAGGGTGCGCCCAGATAGCGCTCCAATGCATTGGGTAAAGACTTAATCTCTAGAGATGACTTTTTAGACTGATACCTTGGTGAATAACCTTGGTAATTTTTAATGACACCTTGGGGATGGACCTTGGTGAAACGAAATGATTGTCAATATTAAATGTTGCAGCCACATCTTCAAGTTATGAAAAATGTTATTTTTATTATGATGTATCTCATGATTTCTTTCTCATGCCTTAAAGTTCTTTTCATGTCCTTTTTGAAGTATCTCAAGTTCACATGTAAAATGTTTCTCTTGTTTCCCTTACTGGGCCTTCTGCTCACCCTTTATTTTGATGTATGTCTCCAGGTTATGAGATTAAGTAATGAACCTAGTATGAACTTAAGGAGAATCCTTTCAAGTGTTTAAGAAGAATTCTTTATGTTGTTTTCATGTATTATGTTCCTTGTTTCCAAGACACTAAACCTTAAAGATCCTTAGTTTTGTGTAATGTAATTAAAGTTTATGTTATAAAAAGATGGGATGCTATAGTTGGTATCAAAGGATGGTTTAGTTATTTGTGTAAATTAGGATATAAAAACTCTAGGAAGAACCCTATAGAAAAGTTTAATTATAGGAAATATTCCTGGTATTTTGGTGAGTATTGAGTAAGGGGTTGCCAAGAAAATACATCCCTGTCTGGATACGAGCAGGTAGAGGTAGCTCTGGCACAGATGTACATAGGGGTAAAACCCAAAAACACCTCTTTGAGCTAGACTCGAACGGGAACTGGTACACGACAACGGGTCTTGCTGCACTCTTGGTTACGACACTCCCGGGGGATATGCTTTGGTAGATTCATAACCTTAGTATGAACCATTGTTAAAGGAACAAAGATAAAATAAAATAAATATTCACATAAGAATATATAATCATGGATAACCTTGATGGGAACCAAGGGGATCACAAGTTAGGGTATACTTTTCTTCTACAAGTTATCCTTATATGCTTTCAGTTCCTTTTCATGATTATTGGCTAAGTACTTAAGCCCCTAAATATGCTTTCTCTTCTTAGTAAATGGTGGGAAATGGAAGAACATGTCCCAACAACCAATGTGATAGGAAATGTGATTATTGTCGTATTAACATGACATGGATGATTAGGGGATTAAAAGGTGATTATTATTTTGGAAGATGTTCACTATTTTAGGGACCCTATATGATCGAGGTAAATAGATTACTACGGTATTTTCATTGAGGAGTAAGGTTGACTTATATTTTGAAGAATCGATGAATTTAAGGTGGACTTATATTAATTTAGGTTACTTATGGGAATGATTAACCTATCTTGAGTAAAATATGTTTAGGTTATCTACTTTTGTTATAAGATGTTAGGAGTGGTTGATGTTGTTTGGAGATGAACAATTAAGTTTATTTTGGAAGACTATGTTATCACATCCTTCTTGTATTTGGGTTTCAATCTTAGTTTGGTTTATTTTGAGGAATTTTAAGGACCGTTATTTATGGAATGGTCTATGATGAACTTTGGGTAGTACCATGGAACTTTGAAGATTTAAAAGTAGTTTCCATTCCTATGGGATTCTTTATTTTTGAAGAGTTGTTTTACCTTAACCTGTCTGTTTTTGGGATAATGTTTAAAGATAGAAGAAATAGATAGTTAATCTTTTGTAGATTATGTGATTCTCTAAAAGATGATTCTTGTGATTTTTATGAGACCAAGTGTTTTTGAATTCTCATTATTTGGAGAAAAGATTAGTGTTGGTAGGGACTTATTAAAGGATGAAACTCTACTTGACGGTAGGTATATTTTCTTATGTTTTTGTTCTATGTAGTAAATGAATTCCTCAAAATTATGAAAAGAAACGTAAAACAAAAATGTTGTTGGTTTACGTTTCCTACTAGGTAATCAAAGACCGTTTACACACATCATAAGTTTGAGATTTTCTTATGGTTAACTTTCTCCTAATCATGTTCCCTATCACTCTCCCTCAGAACTTGACCTGTTGTTTTCTCCTCCATGTCCATGTTTTCCTACATGGAATCCTAGTGTGGGTTAACTCGGGTTACCTTTGTACTTCCCTTTATTTCTTTTAAAGTAATAGTTTTACTGACTCCTTTTCTGATGTGTGACTTTCAATGAAATTTCAAAACCCAATTTTAAAAATTGCGAGGATGCAATTTCTTAAGGGGGGAAGATTGTAACGACCCGAAATTTTAAATAAATCTTGTTTCCTAATTTTATGTGTTATTTTATTTTATTTTTATACTCAACAAAAATGTTTCATTTGATAACATGAGTATAATTAAAATGAGACTGTTGGGTTTTAACTGTTATTTTACCATTGGTCAATATGACCGCTGGTAACTAAACGTTTTGACTATTGTCTCTAAATACAAGCAATCTTGGTTAATTAATATAGAAAGAAGATTCGATGGCCTCACCCAGTAGTCTTGGACCGATCGAAGCCCATCTAATAGAACTTGGGAAGGAGGTAGCACCACTGGGCTTTGCTCTGGACCAAACCCAAGATGAACTTCATCGTGTGAAGCTAGAACGGGATCGCCTTCGCGAGAAGTTCAAACTGATAGAAATTACTACTCGTGCGATGTTGGCCGAGCCTCCCTCGGATTCTCTCACCTTAGCACACCTTACACTTAGGTCATATGCTGGTGTGATAAGGGGCTATGTAAGGAGATCATAACTGCCTTGTGTAATCCTTTGTTTTAGATAAAAAAAATTGGGATTTCTTCTTATGATGAAGTTTATAAATTTTCAAATGTCCGGATAAATATAGTATGCATATTTTTGATCAATTTTAGAGAAAGGATATTTTAAAAATGTTTATGTAAACCTTAAATAAATAAAAATGTGTAGTGATTTTCAAAAAATGGTCTTCTACAATTATGTTCAATACGAAATTTCGAGTCTAATAAGATCAAATTGATTTTTGATGAATAGTAAATTATGAATAGTGATTTTACGCTTAGGATTAGTAATGTGACCAAATGGATTAGTAAATTCACTCAAAGAAAGTTTTAATATAATTTAGACACCTAGATTAAGTAATGAGATTCAATAAAATGGGTAAATAACAGTTTCATAAATTATTATTCAAGTATTAGTTTTTTCGGATGAATAGTGTTTTTAATTAAAAATTAAATTAAAAATATTTAGAAAATTACTTTTATAAAATGGATTTCACTTTTGAACTCAGAGCATCGATATTATGTTAAGGTAATTTTTGGGGATTTTTCTGAAAAAAATGAATTTTCGGTGAATAGTGTGTTTATTTAAAAAAATGAATTAAAAATATTTAGAAAATTATTTTTATAAAATAGAGTTAATTTTTGAAATCAGAGCATGTATATTTGGTTAATGTAAAATTTTGGGATTTTTCTAAGAAAGTTGAATTTTCAGTGAATAGTAAAAAATACAGTTTTAGGGTTTCGGTATGTTTAATGACATCATAACCGTGTCATGATGATGTCATGAGATATTTTAAGGGATGGTCGACTAAAGAGGATGAATTATTGTATGGGGGTCCCCATGTGGCCTAACTCTGTGGGAAGTACCATGGGAGGGCCCATGCTTTTGAGAAAACCACTTTTGAGGTGTCCCTTGGCCATTAATGCCTTGTCCCCTCACTTTCCCTATAAATACCAAGCCCTCCTCTCATCTTTTCGACTCCAAAACCATCCTCAACGAAGTTCTGGTATCCTTACCTCCCAAGGAGTCCTCCCAAGGTGTCCCCAAGCCCTCAAGGTCCAAACCTTTGAGTTTTAAGAGTTACGTTTTAAGGTAGGGGATCCGACCTCTCTCTTTCTTTTCAAGAAATCTCTTTTATGTGATTTCTTTTATGCACCATGTTCTTATGTTAAAGGATGTTATTTTATAATCCTATTACTTCCCTTTTCATGTTCATATAATGGGAGATCCCCTCTTACTCTCATTATTTCGTTTTATGAAGTTTTAAGTGGCGCCGTTAGGCTGCCGAAATTTTTGTAACGGATTCTTTCTCCCTTCTCATTTTTCAAGATCTATTTTCATGTAAAGTATTTCAAGTTCCTTTTTATTATTTTGGGGTATGATTTCTAAATTTATCATACTGATCTTTTATGATCATATGATGAGATACCCCATTTGATCTCTTCAATTCAGTATTTTGACGTTTTAAGTGGCGCCGTTAGGCTGCCGAATTTTTAAGTGGTTCTTCACCCTTCTCATTTTGAAGTTCTACTTTCATTCAATTATTTCAAGTTTCTTTTTGTTATGTTGGGTTGTGATATCTATATCTATCATACTGATCTTTTATGACCATATGATGAGAGACCCCATTTGATCTCTTCAATTCAGTATTTTGAAGTTTAAGTGGCGTTGTTAGGCTGCTGAATTTTTAAGTGGTCCTTGCACCTTTCTCCCTTTTCAAAGTTCTAATTCCATGTCAAGTATCACAAGTTCGTTTTTATTATGTTGGGGTATGATCTCTATATCTATCATACTGATATTTTATGTTCATATTATGAGAGACCCTATTTGATCTCATCAATTCATTTTTGGTTGAAGTTTATATAACGCTGTTAGGCTGCCGAATTTTCATAAGAGAAATCTAATTTTTGTCTTCCTTTCATGTTCTTCATTTCATATGGTATATTTTCAAATTTCATTACCATGTTCTTAAATCCCTTATATTATTTCCCTCTACTGTTTTATGGGTCATTTATGAATGTTTGACCCATGTCCCCTCTCTTTTCAATGTTTTCTAAAACCCCGAAACATAGCTGTTATGGTGCAGAATTTCCGTCTCAAAATGTCTCTCTCTTTTTCTAATGTTCTTTTATTTTATTAAGTTAATACTCAAATCTATCTATTCTATAGGTGTATTCACATATATACCAAGTTGTTCTATTTTAAATTCTGGGATTTACATACATGAGACCCGCTCTCCCTTTCCGTGGGTATAAAGTGACATAAAGAACATGTCTTTAAAGCAGTTTTTAAAACGTTATGATTATGAAATGAAACCCATTTATTTTATGCTATATGGGTTGTTTATGAAATTATTTATGATGATATATGTGGCTCACATGATAATAAAGACATGTCAAGGGTGCGCCCAGATAGCGCTCCAATGCATTGGGTAAAGACTTAATCTCTAGAGATGACTTTTTAGACTGATACCTTGGTGAATAACCTTGGTAATTTTTAATGACACCTTGGGGATGGACCTTGGTGAAACTAAATGATTGTCAATATTAAATGTTGAAGCCACATCTTCAAGTTATGAAAAATGTTATTTTTATTATGATGTATCTGATGATTTCTTTCTCATGCCTTAAAGTTCTTTTCATGTCCTTATTGAAGTATCTCAAGTTCACATGTAAAATGTTTCTCTTGTTTCCCTTACGGGGCCTTCTGCTCACCCTTTCTTTTGATGTATGTCCCCAGGTTATGAGATTCAGTAATGAACCTAGGATAAACTTAAGGAGAAGCCTTTCAAGTGTTTAAGAAGAATGCTTTATGTTGTTTTCATGTATTATGTTCCTTATTTCCAAGACACTAAACCTTAAAGATCCTCAGTTTTGTGTAATGTAATGAAAGTTTATGTTATAAAAAGATGGGATGTTATAGTTGGTATCAAAGGATGGTTTATTTATTTGTGGAAATTAGGATATGAAAAATCTAGGAAGAACCCTATATAAAAGTTTAATTATAGGAAATCTTCCTGGTATTTTGGTGAGTATTGAGTAAGGGGTTGCCAAGAAAATACATCTTTGTCTGGATACGAGCAGGTAGAGGTGGCTCTGGCACAGATGTACATAGGGGTAAAACCCAAAAAAACCGCTTTGAGCTAGACTCGAACGGGAACTGGTACATGACAACGGGCCTTTCTGCACTCTTGGTTACGACACTCCCGGGGGATATGCTTTGGTAAATTCATAATCTTAGTATGAACCATTGTTAAAGGAACAAAGATAAAATAAAATAAATATTCACATAGGTATATATGATTATGGATAACCTAGATGGGAACCAAGGGGATCACAAGTTAGGGTATACTTTTCTTCTACAAGTTATCCTTATATGCTTTCAGTTACTTTTCATGATTATTGGCTAAGTACTTAAGCCCCTAAATATGCTTTCTGTTCTTAGTAAATGGTGGGAAATGGAAGAACATGTCCCAACAACCAATGTGATAGGAAATGGGATCATTGTCGTATTAATATGACATGGATGATTAGGGGATTAAAATATGATTATTATTTTGGAAGAAGTTCACTATTTTAGGGACCCTATATGATCGAGGTAAATAGATTACTACGGTATTTTCATTGAGGAGTAAGGTTGAATTATATTTTGAAGAATCGATGAATTTAAGGTGGACTTATATTAATTTAGGTTACTTATGGGAATGATTAACCTATCTTGAGTAAAATATGTTTAGGTTATCTAATTTTGTTATAAGATGTTAGGAGTGGTTGATGTTGTTTGGAGATGAACAATGAAGTTATTTTTGGAAGACTATATTATCAAATCCTTCTGGTATTTGGGTTTCAATCTTAGTTTGGTTTATTTTGAGGAATTTTAAGGACCGTTATTTATGGAATGGTCTATGATGAACTTTGGGAAGTACCATGGAACTTTGAAGATTTAAAAGTAGTTTCCATTCCTATGGGGTTCTTTCTTTTTGAAGTGTTGTTTTACCTTAACCTTTCTGTTTTGGGGATAATGTTTATTGATAGAAGAAATAGATAGTTAATCTTTTGTAGATTATGTGATTCTCTAAAATATGATTCTTGTGCTTTTTATGAGACCAAGTGTTTTTGAATTCTCATCATTTGGAGAAAAGATTAGTGTTGGTAGGTACTTATTAAAGGATGAAACTCTACTTGAAGGTAGGTATATTTTATTATGTTTTTGTTCTATGTAGTAAATGAATTCCTCAAAATTATGGAAAGAAACGTAAAACAAAAATGTTGTTGGTTTATGTTTCCTACTAGGTAATCAAAGACCGTTTACACACATCATAAGTTTGGGATTTTCTTATGGTTAGCTTTCTCCTAACCATGTTCCCTATCACTCTCCCTCAGAACTTGACCCTCTGTTTTCTCCTCCATGTCCATGTTTTCCTACATGGAATCCTATTGTGGGTTAACTCGGGTTACCTTTGTACTTCCCTTTCTTTCTTTTAAAGTAATAGTTTTATTGACTCCTTTTATGATGTGGGACTTTCAAGGAAATTTCAAAACCCAATTTTAAAAATTGCGAGGACGCAATTTCTTAAGGGGGGAAGATTGTAACGACCCGAAATTTTAAATAAATCTTGTTTCCTAATTTTATGTGTTATTTTATTTTATTTTTATACTCAACAAAAATATTTCATTTGATAACATGAGTATAATTAAAATGAGACTGTTGGGTTTTAACTGTTATTTGACTATTGGTCAATATGACCACTAGAAACTAAACGTTTTGACTATTGTCTCTAAATACAAGCAATCTTGGTTAATTAATATAGAAAGAAGATTCGATGGCCTCACCCAATAGTCTTGGACCGATCGAAGCCCATCTAACAGAACTTGGGAAGGAGGTAGCACCACTGGGCTTTGCTCTGGACCAAACCCAAGCTGAACTTCATCGTGTGAAGCTAGAACGGGATCGCCTTCGCGAGAAGTTCAAACTGATAGAAATTACTACTCGTGCGATGTTGGCCGAGCCTCCCTCGGATTCTCTCACCTTAGCACACCTTACACTTAGGTCCTATGCTGGTGTGATAAGGGGATATGTAAGGAGACCGTAACTGCCTTGTGTAATCCTTTTTTTTAGATAAAAAATTGGGATTTCTTCTTATGATGAAGTTTATGAATTTTCAAATGTCCGGATAATTATAGTATGCATATTTTTGATGAATTTTAGAGAAAGGATATTTTAAAAATGTTTATATAAACCTTAAATAAATAAAAATGTGTAGTGATTTTCAAAAAATGGTCTTCTACAATTATGTTCAGCACGAAATTTCGAGTCTAATAAAATCAACTTGATTTTTGATGAATAGTAAATTATGAATAGTGATTTTATGCTTAGGATTAGTAATGTGACCAAATGGATTATTAAATTCACTCAAAGAAAGTTTTAATATAATTTAGACACCTAGATTAAGTAATGAGATTCAATAAAATGGGTAAATAACAGTTTCATAAATTATTATTCAAGTATTAGTTTTTTCAGATGAATAGTGTTTTTTAATTAAAAATTAAATTAAAAATATTTAGAAAATTACTTTTATAAAATGTATTTCATTTTTGAACTCAGAGCATCGATATTATGTTAAGGTAATTTTTGGGGATTTTTCTGAAAAAAATGAATTTTTGGTGAATAGTGTGTTTATTTAAAAAAATGAATTAAAAATATTTAGAAAATTATTTTTATAAAATATATTTCATTTTTTAAATCAGAGCATGGATATTTGGTTAATGTAAAATTTTGGGATTTTTCTGAGAAAGTTGAATTTTCAGTGAATAGTAAAAAATACAGTTTTAGGGTTTCGGTATGTTTAATGACATCATAACCGTGTCATGATGATGTCATGAGATATTTTAAGGGATGGTCGACTAAAGAGGATGAATTATTGTTTGGGGTCCCCATGTGTCCTAACTCTATGGGAAGTACCATGGGAGGGCCCATGCTTTTGAGAAAACCACTTTTGAGGTGTCCCTTGGCCATTAATGTCTTGTTCCCTCACTTTCCCTATAAATACCAAGCCCTCCTCTCATCTTTTCGACTCCAAAACCATCCTCAACGAATTTCTGGTTTCCTTACCTCCCAAGGAGTCCTCCCAAGGTGTCCCCAAGCCCTCAAGGTCCAAACCTTTGAGTTTTAAGAGTTACGTTTTAAGGTAGGGGGTCTGACCTCTCTCTTTCTTTTCAAGAAATCTCTTTTATGTGATTTCTTTTATGCACCATGTTCTTATGTTAAAGGATGTTATTTTATAATCCTATTACTTCCCTTTTCAAGTTCATATAATGAGATATCCCCTCTTACTCTCATTATTTCGTTTTATGAAGTTTTAAGTGGCGTCATTAGGCTGCCGAAATTTTTGTAACAGATTCTTTCTCCCTTCTCATTTTTCAAGATCTATTTTCATGTAAAGTATTTCAAGTTCCTTTTTGTTATTTTGGGGTATGATTTCTAAATTTATCATACTGATCTTTTATGATCATATAATGAGAGACCCCATTTGATCTCTTCAATTCAATATTTTGAAGTTTTAAGTGGCGCCGTTAGGCTGTCGAATTTTTAAGTGGTTCTTCACCCTTCTCGTTTTGAAGTTCTACTTTCATGTCAATTCTTTCAAGTTCCTTTTTGTTATGTTGGGGTATGATCTCTATATCTATCATACTGATCTTTTATGACCATATGATGAGAGACCTTATTTGATCTCTTCAATTCAGTATTTTGAAGTTTAAGTGGCGTCGTTAGGCTGCTGAATTTTTAAGTGGTCCTTGCACCTTTCTCCCTTTTCAAAGTTCTAATTCCATGTCAAGTATCGCAAGTTCCTTTTTATTATGTTGGCGTATGATCTATATATCTATCATACTAATATTTTATGTTCATGTGATGAGAGACCCTATTTGATCTCATCAATTCATTTTTGGTTGAAGTTTATGTAACGCTGTTAAGCTGCCGAATTTTCATAAGAGAAATCCTATTTTTGTCTTCCTTTCACGTTCTTCATTTCATATGGTATATTTTCAAATTTCATTACCATGTTATTAAATCCCTTATATTTTGTCCCTCTACTGTTTTATGGGTCATTTATGAATGTTTGACCCATGTCCCCGCTCTTTTCAGTGTTTTCTAAAACCCCGAAACATAGCTGTTATGGTGCAGAATTTCCGTCTCAAAATGTCTCTCTCTTTTTCTAAAGTTATTTTATTTTATTAAGTGAATACTCAAAGCTATCTCTTCTATAGGTGTATTCACATATATACCAAGTTGTTCTATTTTAGATTCTTTGATTTACATACATGAGACCCGCTCTCCCTTTCCGTGGGTTTAAAGTGACATAAAGAACATGTCTTTAAAGTAGTTTTTAAAACGTTATGATTATGAAATGAAACCCATTTATTTTATGCTATATGGGTTGTTTATGAAATTATTTATGATGATATATGTGGCTCACATGATAATAAAGACATGTCAAGGGTGCGCCCAGATAGCGCTCCAATGCATTGGGTAAAGACTTATTCTCTAGAGATGACTTTTTAGACTGATACCTTGGTGAATAACCTTGGTAATTTTTAATGACACCTTGGGGATGGACCTTGGTGAAACGAAATGATTGTCAATATTAAATGTTGCAGCCACATCTTCAAGTTATGAAAAATGTTATTTTTATTATGATGTATCTGATGATTTCTTTCTCATGCCTTAAAGTTCTTTTCATGTCCTTATTGAAGTATCTCAAGTTCACATGTAAAATGTTTCTCTTGTTTCCCTTACTGGGCCTTCTTCTCACCCTTTCTTTTGATGTATGTCCCCAGGTTATGAGATTCAGTAATGAACCTAGGATGAACTTAAGGAGAAGCCTTTCAAGTGTTTAAGAAGAATGCTTTATGTTGTTTTCATGTATTATGTTCCTTGTTTCCAAGACACTAAACCTTAAAGATCCTCAGTTTTGTGTAATGTAATGAAAGTTTATGTTATAAAAATACGGGATGCTATAGTTGGTATCAAAGGATGGTTTAGTTATTTGTGGAAATTAGGATATGAAAACTCTAGGAAGAACCCTATAGAAAAGTTTAATTATAGGAAATCTTCCTGGTATTTTGGTGAGTATTGAGTAAGGGGTTGCCAAGAAAATACATCCCTGTCTGGATACGAGCAGGTAGAGGTGGATCTGGCACAGATGTACATAGGGGTAAAACCCAAAAACACCGCTTTGAGCTAGACTCGAACGGGAACTGGTACACGACAACGGGCCTTGCTGCACTCTTGGTTACGACACTCCCGAGGGATATGCTTTGGTAAATTCATAAGCTTAGTATGAACCATTTTTAAAGGAACAAAGATAAAATAAAATAAATATTCACATAAGAATATATGATCATGGATAACCTATATGGGAACCAAGGGGATCACAAGTTAGGGTATACTTTTCTTCTACAAGTTATCCTTATATGCTTTCAGTTCCTTTTCATTATTATTGGCTAAGTACTTAAGCCCCTAAATATGCTTTCTCTTCTTAGTAAATGGTGGGAAATGGAAGAACATGTCCCAACAACCAATGTGATAGGAAATGTGATTATTGTCGTATTAATATGACATGTATGATTAGGGGATTAAAAGATTATTATTATTTTGTAAGACGTTCACTATTTTAGGGACCCTATATGATCAAGGTAAATAGATTACTACGGTATTTTCATTGAGGAGTAAGGTTAAATTATATTTTGAAGAATCGATTAATTTAAGGTGGACTTATATTAATTTAGGTTACTTATGGGAATGATTAACCTATCTTGAGTAAAATATGTTTAGGTTATCTACTTTTGCTATAAGATGTTAGGAGTGGTTGATGTTGTTTGGAGATAAACAATGAAGTTTATTTTGGAAGACTATATTATCAAATCCTTCTTGTATTTGGGTTTCAATATTAGTTTGGTTTATTTTGAGGAATTTTAAGGACCGTTATTTATGGAATGGTCTATGATGAACTTTGGGTAGTACCATGGAACTTTGAAGATTTAAAAGTAGTTTCCATTCCTATGGGATTCTTTCTTTTTGAAGTGTTGTTTTACCTTAACCTTTCTATTTTGGGGATAATGTTTAATGATAGAAGAAATAGATAGTTAATCTTTTGTAGATTATGTGATTATCTAGAAGATGATTCTTGTGCTTTTTATGAGACCATGTGTTTTTGAATTCTCATCATTTGGAGAAAAGATTAGTGTTGGTAGGGACTTATTAAAGGATTAAACTCTACTTGAAGGTAGGTATATTTTATTATGTTTTTGTTCTATGTAGTAAATGAATTCCTCAAAATTATGAAAAGAAACGTAAAACAAAAATGTTGTTGGTTTACGTTTCCTACTAGGTAATCAAAGACCGTTTACACACATCATAAGTTTGGGATTTTCTTATGGTTAACTTTCTCCTAATCATGTTCCCTATCACACTCCCTCAGAACTTGACCCTTTGTTTTCTCCTCCATGTCCATGTTTTCCTACATGGAATCCTAGTGTGGGTTAACTCGGGTTACCTTTGTACTTCTCTTTCTTTCTTTTAAAGTAATAGTTTTACTGACTCCTTTTCCGATGTGGGACTTTCAATGAAATTTCAAAACCCAATTTTAAAAATTGCGAGGATGCAATTTCTTAAGTGGGGAAGATTGTAACGACCCGAAATTTTAAATAAATCTTGTTTCCTAATTTTATGTGTTATTTTATTTTATTTTTATACTCAACAAAAATGTTTCATTTGATAACATGAGTATAATTAAAATGATACTGTTGGGTTTTAACTGTTATTTGACCATTGGTCAATATGACCACTAGAAACTAAACGTTTTGCCTATTGTCTCTAAATACAAGCAATCTTGGTTAATTAATATAGAAAGAAGATTTGATGGCCTCACCCAGTAGTCTTGGACCGATCGAAGCCCATCTAACAGAACTTGGGAAGGAGGTAGCACCACTGGGCTTTGCTCTGGACCAAACCCAAGCTGAACTTCATTGTGTGAAGCTATAACGGGATCGCCTTCGCGAGAAGTTCAAACTGATAGAAATTACTACTCGTGCGATGTTGGCCGAGCCTCCCTCAGATTCTCTCACCTTAGCACACCTTACACTTAGGTCCTATGCTGGTGTGATAAGGGGCTATGTAAGGATACCGTAACTGCCTTGTGTAATCCTTTGTTTTAGATAAAAAAATTGGGATTTCTTCTTATGATGAAGTTTATGAATTTTCAAATGTCCGGATAAATATAGTATGCATATTTTTGATGAATTTTAGAGAAAGGATATTTTAAAAATGTTTATGTAAACCTTAAATAAATAAAAATGTGTAGTGATTTTCAAAAAATGGTCTTCTACAATTATGTTCAGTACGAAATTTCGAGTCTAATAAGATCAACTTGATTTTTGATGAATAGTAAATTGTGAATAGTGATTTTATGCTTAGGATTAGTAATGTGACCAAATGGATTAGTAAATTCACTCAAAGAAAGTTTTAATATAATTTAGACACCTAGATTAAGTAATGAGATTCAATAAAATGGGTAAATAACAGTTTCATAAATTATTATTCAAATATTAGTTTTTTCGGATGAATAGTGTTTTTTAATGAAAAATTAAATTAAAAATATTTATAAAATTACTTTTATAAAATGGATTTCATTTTTGAACTCAGAGCATCTATATTATGTTAAGGTTATTTTTGGGGATTTTTCTGAAAAAAATGAATTTTCGGTGAATAGTGTGTTTATTTAAAAAAATGAATTAAAAATATTTAGAAAATTATTTTTATAAAATAGAGTTCATTTTTTAAATCAGAGCATGGATATTTGGTTAATGTAAAATTTTGGGATTTTTTTGAGAAAGTTGAATTTTCAGTGAATAGTAAAAAATACAGTTTTAGGGTTTCGGTATGTTTAATGACATCATAACCGTGTCATGATGATGTCATGAGATATTTTAAGGGATGGTCAACTAAAGAGGATGAATTATTGTGTGGGGGTCCCCATGTGGCCTAACTCTATGGGAAGTACCATGGGAGGGCCCATGCTTTTGAGAAAACCACTTTTGAGGTGTCCCTTGGCCATTAATGTCTTGTCCCCTCACTTTCCCTATAAATACCAAGCCCTCCTCTCATCTTTTTGACTCCAAAACCATCCTCAACGAAGTTCTGGTATCCTTACCTCCCAAGGAGTCCTCCCAAGGTGTCCCCAAGCCCTCAAGGTCCAAACCTTTGAGTTTTAAGAGTTACGTTTTAAGGTAGGGGATCCAACCTCTCTCTTTCTTTTCAAAAAATCTCTTTTATGTAATTTCTTTTATGCTCCATGTTCTTATGTTAAAGGATGTTATTTTATAATCCTATTACTACCCTTTTCATGTTCATATAATGAGAGATCCCCTCTTACTCTCATTATTTCGTTTTATGAAGTTTTAAGTGGCGCCGTTAGGCTGCCGAAATTTTTGTAACAGATTCTTTCTCCCTTCTCATTTTTCAAGATCTATTTTCATGTAAAGTATTTCAAGTTCCTTTTTATTATTTTGGGGTATGATTTCTAAATTTATCATAATGGTCTTTTATGATCATATGATGAGAGACCCCATTTGATCTCTTCAATTCAGTATTTTGAAGTTTTAAGTGGCGCCGTTAGGCTGCCGAATTTTTAAGTGGTTCTTCACCCTTCTCATTTTGAAGTTCTACTTTCATGTCAATTATTTCAAATTCCTTTTTGTTATGTTGGGTTATGATCTCTATATCTATAATACTGATCTTTTATGACCAAATGATGAGAGACCTCATTTGATCTCTTCAATTCAGTATTTTGAAGTTTAAGTGGCGTCGTTAGGCTGCTGAATTTTTAAGTGGTCCTTGCACCTTTCTCCCTTTTCAAAGTTCTAATTCCATGTCAAGTATCGCAAGTTCCTTTTTATTATGTTGGGGTATGATCTCTATATCTATCATACTAATATTTTATGTTCATATGATGAGAGACCCTATTTGATCTCATCAATTCATTTTTGGTTGAAGTTTATGTAACGCTGTTAGGCTGCTGAATTTTCATAAGAGAAATCTTATTTTTGTCTTCCTTTCATGTTCTTCATTTCATATGGTATATTTTCAAATTTCATTACCATGTTCTTAAATCCCTTATATTTTGTCCCTCTACTATTTTATGGGTCATTTATGAATGTTTGACCCATGTCCCCTCTCTTTTCAATGTTTTCTAAAACCCCAAAACATAGCTGTTATGGTGCAGAATTTCCATCTCAAAATCTCTCTCTCTTTTTCTAAAGTTATTTTATTTTATTAAGTGAATACTCAAAGCTATCTCTTCTATAGGTGTATTCACATATATACCAAGTTGTTCTATTTTAAATTCTGGGATTTACATACATGAGACCCACTCTCCCTTTCCGTGGGTTTAAAGTGACATAAAGAACATGTCTTTAAAGAAGTTTTTAAAACATTATGATTATGAAATGAAACCCATTTATTTTATGCTATATGGGTTGTTTATGAAATGATGTATGATGATATATGTGGCTCACATGATAATAAAGACATGTCAAGGGTGCGCCCAGATAGCGCTCCAATGCATTGGGTAAAGACTTAATCTCTAGAGATGACTTTTTAGACTGATACCTTGGTGAATAATCTTGGTAATTTTTAATGACACCTTGGGGATGGACCTTGGTGAAACGAAATGATTGTCAATATTAAATGTTGCATCCACATCTTCAAGTTATGAAAAATGTTATTTTTATTATGATGTATCTCATGATTTCTTTCTCATGCCTTAAAGTTCTTTTCATGTCCTTATTGAAGTATCTCAAGTTCACATGTAAAATATTTCTCTTGTTTCCCTTACTGGGCCTTATGCTCACCCTTTCTTTTGATGTATGTCCCCAGGTTATGAGATTCAGTAATGAACCTAGGATGAACTTAAGGAGAAGCCTTTCAAGTTTTTAAGAAGAATGCTTTATGTTGTTTTCATGTATTATGTTCCTTGTTTCCAAGACACTAAACCTTAAAGATCCTCAGTTTTGTGTAATGTAATGAAAGTTTATGTCATAAAAAAGACGGGATGCTATAGTACAACTATAGAAAAGTAAACTAAAAGGAAAAAGGGGCAAAATACATGCCCAACCAGAAAAGTGTCACAGCCCAGCAACAAGTGGAAAAGTAAAATAACTGAGAGAGCCCTGCTTCTGGATCCCAAGCTATGGCCACCGCATGCGGTTCAATCACCCAGTATCTCTAAGCTCTCCTCTCATGTCACGGTCAACCTGTCTATCGTCTGTAAGGGCACACAAAGTGCGGGCAAATCCCAAGCAGAGGTGGGTATAAAAATACTTAATAGGATGCCCTAAAGGCTCAAGGGAGCGCTAAAAGATGTACTGAAGAGGGGAGCAGTATATAGAACAAGGTATAGTAAAAGGAGTACAACTCAACCCAACAAGAGAGTGAAGTAAGCTCATCCAAAGACAAGGAGCTAGAAACGGTGAGAAGATGGACTTATCGTCGAGTCTTCGCTGCCTTTAGTAGGAGAATAGACTTGTCCAACCACGGGAAGCTAGACATGAAAAGCACGTGGCGTACCTCGCACGTCTTCGCCTCTCTAGGAAAGAGAGTTTCCAAAACCCAAGGAGTGGGTACTGCAATAGGATATATATATATATATATATACATGCTCAACCAAAGAATCCCAAACGAGAGTAAGGGGATTTTCATCTCACAACTCAGCCCAAGAAAGTGAGTTGCTAACAGTTCCAGAAGTAACCACCTACGATACTCAGCATCTCTCACGTCTACTCTGAACTGCAAGTCAAAGGGACTCAATCACCGCACCTTGATACTATCCACTTTGGGCAGCACTGTCTCGCCCTCATGGTTTTAGGTTATGTCATAGGGACGCGTCTTGGTGGGGAAAGTGTCCCTCTTTTTCGTGAGTCCAAAGGTATGTCAAACATGTCTCGTTACTGATTTGTATAGCCGAGAGATCGTGTCTCAAGGTTGAGGGGCCACTGCCCAACCCCGCCGGAGGGTATGCTCGGTACTACCATCAACGAACGCCACTGCCCAGCCCCGTTGAAGGGTACACCACTAGAGGGTAAGCTCGGAAGTGTCATAGACTGGCCAACCCTACTGAAGGGTAATATGCTTGAGGGTAAGCTAGTACTGCTCTGGTAAGTCTATAATATCACTCCATCATTGAGTGTCGCCTCAGATAGGTGACACACTCGAAACATCTTACATCATATCTCAAAATCCACTATGGAGGGAACCATCGCGTTGTATGTGCAAAAACACTCAGGATAGGCTACTCGCAGGCCAAAAAAACCGAGTTTAAAAGGAGATACAAGAGGTAGAAGATTCGTAGTGTGGTACATGTCTCATGTGGGGCTCACACGACGTGTGACCCCGCCTCATCATCTGGTCGTGTACCCAACCATACTCGAGTACTAAATTGTGAATAAGTACCCCCTTTGTGTTCCAGTGTACTCCCAGAGTACATGGCACCTCTAGCCTATAAGACTAATGAGCACATGATGCTCGTTGTTTGATCTAAAGGGTGAAAATGATGATTCTATCGATAGTCCTCCTCAAATGGCCCTGAATAACCAAACAAATCACACCATCACAATCCTTATAGAGAAACGCACATGATCGACTATTCATTCGCCTGAATTGGACTCCTGGTGAAGAAGCTGCATCTCACCGCATTGTACAAGAACAGTGCTTCGTGGGGCCCCCGTCTGGATCTCAAAACACATCATATAGATTGCACAGTTGCAATCCTCACAGAAAAACACACGGGATCGGCTATTCATTTGTCCAAAACAGACACTCGGTGAAAAGGCTGTATTTCACCACAAACGCCCAAAACATGCCTTATAGGGCCTGCACCTCAATTTCATTTTAAGCACCTGAAATTTGTCTTCAAACGTCCGCCTCAATTTCAGGGTTGTGACGCCGCTGATAGCGCGTTGATCGGACGTCGTATGCAGAAGTTATGGCGGGTCAAAGTTGTAATAATAATAAGATATTATTATTATTATTTGAACATTTCGAGGGCCTGAGCCATGAGCCTGAAACATAATGTTCTCAAACTAGCCTCAAAAGTTATTTATCGATGAGAGGAACATGTGGCCGCAAACGGTGTGTCAATCGGACGTCTGGATTAGAAGATACGGCCATTTGAAGTTGTTCTGGCCTGATCAAAATCGGTCTGGCCCATTGTGGTCGGACTGCTCCGCCTAGGCCGACCCGCTCCGGCCGGCCCAGTCCAACTCGCCAGGTCACGGCCCAACCACGCGACCCGACCAGCCGCCGACATCGACCCAACCCGTGGTCGGGTCGTTGTCGCACTTTGCGACGGCGGTCTTCACCTAGGTTGCATCGTGTGAGCCCGCTTGTCTGATCGGCCGGGCCATATGGCCCACCACGGTGTTGCCGGTGCTCCGCAGTCCGCCGGCGGAGCGGCCCATCGTTGTATTCCGCTGTCGCGTCGGTGGTGCTCTGGTGGTCCGTTCCACGAACCACCGAACTCCATTCGGTCGCCCGATCGCGAATCCGCCAGCGGATCGGGGACCCTTGCGACGAGGGCTTCACAACCCCGGCCTCTAATTAACGATTTGTCGGTGGTTTGTCGTGCCCAAAAGTAGGTGTCGCTTCTGCTCGCTGTTGCGCCTCCTTCGGCGCCTGAAACTCAAAACCATCATAGATCTGGGATCCTTAGATTATGACCTTCCCAGATCTATGTCTCGCTCGACGTTTGGACGTCGTTTTGTCGTATCAAAAAATTAACGACAAGAAACGACGACGGACTGATGAAGAACATGAAGAACGAGCAATCGATAAATCAATCAAGCGATGGTTGTTGTTAGATTGACCATCGATAAGGATTATCAAAGTAGCAGAAGTGACCAGAAATCAAATTTGGCGTCCAAAACTTCAATCGGGAAAAGCAAAATCTGAAAGAAAAATCCTATCTGGATTCTGGATCAACTGTTGCGTTCGTTGCGCTCTGATCTGCTAGGATCTGAAGTTTCGTCATGATTCGTCAAGAATCTGAAGTCAATTCTTCAATTGGAATGAGATAAGAGCGATGTCGGTAGTGGGATCAAATGAGTCAAACTCTTGTTCATTTGCTCAACCACTTATTTATAAAAAACCAACAAACAACTGCCAATGATTGTGGGATCCGAACCTCCCGTGCCCTCCCACTTTAGGTCACGCTTAGGTAAAACACCTCATTTCGAACTCAACGGCAGTCTTGGATTTTCAATTTGAGCCCCCGTGTAAAAGTTATATGATTCGGTGTTTGAGATAAAATAATTAAATTTAATTATTTTATTTACAAAAATGCTCTTTGTGGTTTTTTCTACAGAAGACCCGCGCCGACAAAAGTTATATCTCGTTTAGGGTAAACGCCATACTCCGGACTCAACCGTGACCTCGAATTTTTTATTTGAGTTGCCATTTGAAAGATATCTTGTTTCCGTCACGTGTATAGTATACAATATACTTAATATTTTTTTATAATTTATTCCGGGCATTCCAGGTCTCGAAATCGCACGTCGTTTCAGCGTCTGGCTCTGGAAATATATGTAGAAATATTTGAAAGTTCTACAAACCAAAAACCAGGTATCTACATATTCTTTCTTGACCATTTAATTAATGTCATATCACTTTATATGCACTCAACACATATTATTTCATTGCAAGCATATATTGTCACAATTTTCATCAATGCAACTAAGTATGTGATTCATGATACACATTAATAATGATCAAGTCAAAAGATCAACACATGCTCCCATATAAGAATATATGTTGATATATAAACATGTGAAATTATTATTAGTGGATCTATCCTCATTACCTCATTTCTTGGGGATCACAAAATGTAAACTTGATGAGAAGCCTCGAAAAACTGAATTTAAAATATGGACTTTTACTCATATTTATTAATATATATTTTAGTCCAATACCATAAAAATACTTGTTTTCAATTTAAAATCGATATTTTTGTTCAAAACCCAGGTCACATGCTCAAAATAAAATCAAACTATTTAAGATATTCATGAAAAAACAATGATTAGTGATTCATGGGGGAATAAATTAAACATCATTTCAACATGAGCACAAGGTTGCTAGAAATCACAACAAAGATATTAGGTTCGTTTGATATAGTTTAATCTTATAATATGATTCAACTTAAATCAATTGATTATATGTGTTTCCATGTTTTTAATAAAAAATCGTACTTCATTTTGATTTCCCTTGGAACTTCAGTATTTCTCCAAATTTTTATGTTCATCCGGGCAGCTTGAAAGTCATTCGCAAGTATGAAGACTTGCCTTACAACACCCAAAGAAAGACTTAGCCTACTGCCCCAAAAGAAATTCACACAAAATACCCCCCCCCCCCAAAAAAAATCATACAAAAGAACCCCCAACACCCTCCCCGCACAAAAAAAAAAAGGATTATATATAGCTCATGATATAATATCGCATCGGGTCGTAAACAATCCACCCGATCAGACCCCTTTTCAAACGGAGCACACTGGCACCAGACATCTTGATATGAATCCCAGCATTTTCTTCTGCAACAACAAAAAACAAAAAACAAAATCAAAATGACTTTGCATGGCCCACACCCAACCTACTTACTAATTATGGAGTGAGCAGTAAACGCGTGTCCCACCACCGCAAATTAAGGAAAAAGTGAAATAAATAAACAATCGCAATATTAATTTTAATTCACACCCAGCCGAGACAGCGCAAAATGACTTCGACCACCTGCTTGGGCTTGGAAGCCGAGTGACGGAGCAGCTCCGGCGGGATCTTGTACAGGTCCTCGTCCACCGCTCCACGAGCCATCCCCGGAACCTTCCGAGGACGCGGAGCAACGCCGTCCCGAAGCCGCTGGGGCGACGGCGGCGACGACGAATGCCTGTGCTGCCGCACCCTCCGCGGCGGCAGCGCCGCCTCCGCGTCGTGGCACACCTTCCCTTGCCGCCTCGGCTCTCTGGCCTGCGCCGCGGCGCGGCGCTCCCGCACCGCCCTACCCTGCCACCACACCACACCACACCACACCCAAACAAACACTTCAAAATCAATCTTTCACGGATCCCGCAGTGTTGGAACAGCTGGCTATTTAAAATGAACGGAATATACATTAAATGAAAGCAGGGGGCATCAGAAAATACAGGTTCGTACGTGGCCGCATTTACTTCAGAGAACCGTTTCGAAATCCGCATTTCCAGCTAATAATTTTAAAAAGTATGAATGAATTCAGTGGAGGTACGGAGATTGACTTGGGAGCGAAAGGAGCCGGTAAAGGTGGAAAAGTTCACCAGTTATTCCCCAAAAAACGAACCAAACAAACATGCCCAAAGGATTACCTTTCTAGGAGGAAGAGGAGGGTCGGGCTTCTTCAGTCCCTCGGAATCATGCAGCCCCCCCGCGTCGCCGTCGAAGTCCGGGTAGAGGTCGGCGTCGCCGGGGAAGGAGGTGTGGCGGAGCAGGCTTGCCTGGGTGGCGAACTGGAAGTACTGGGTGATGGGGAGATCGGTGGCGTGATCCCACTTCCCAAACGCCGGAATCTGCCCGCTCCGCTTGCAGTAATCCTAACAGAGACGCAGGGTCGGGGAGAGCGTGAGAAGAAGAAGAGCAATAAAACACAGAAACCCTAGGAATCTATACAATCGGTGAAACGCGGGGAGCTTCTTCTTACATGCGCCATGATTCGGGGAGGAAGACGAGACGAGATCGGTGACGAGAAGTAAAAAAGGGAGGAGCCTTTATAAGGACTGCGTCGGTGGAACAGCGGAAAAGACAGGGATGTTAACAGAGAAGATCCTCGGAGAAAGAAACCAGTCTCAGAAATGGAATTGAAGACCCGGGCTTCTCTCTCTACTGCCAAGCTGATGAGACGACGGAGGGAGTGGAGAGGGGACAGTTTTCACTGTTGAGGATCATAGATGGAGGCGTGAGGCCGGTCGTTGGGTAATAAAAGCGGACCCGCGGTGGCGTGTGTAAGAATTTGTTGCAAATAAAAAACAAAATTAATTGGATGTGTTCGGAAGCGTGCATTAAATTCTGAGGGAGCGTTTGTTGGTATCATTTCAGGGTAAAATTTCCTTCGTCCGTGGAAATCAAGGGGGCGACGATTTCACATGATAATTACTAATTAAGGATAAACTATTATTTCACAACCCACGTCACTTTAACTTATAATATTTATAATGAGACAATCATTCTTGTTATCTAATTTCAATAAAAAATTCCTAAAATCACTCTCCAAAACTGAAGCTCGTTTTTTATTTACATTTATATTTCAATGAATTGATCGATTGAGTCAATAAAAAACTTTACAATAATATAATGTCAATGTTTCCATTTTTATTTTTCAAATGAATTAAAAAATTGTCTTTTTTTGAGAAGTCCGAAAATAAGTTTTTGATACATTAAAAAACGTAAAAATAAGTTTTTTGTTTTTTTTGTGTTAGTATCCCTCATATTAAATTGTTTTTTAGAGTTTTTTCATTTACATCATCTAATATAGTTTTTAATACTTTTCAAAAAAAATATAAATTATTTTTTAAAACTAAACTCAGCATTAATGTTACTAAAACATAAATTAAAGGGGGAAATAAAATTGAAAGAAAAAAGGATTGAAGGGGAAGAATGAAAAAAAGGTTTCATAAATAAAAAATAAGATGGTTTAGTAAATCAATTTACTATATGATTGGATTACATTAATGTTTGAGAAAAAAAATAAACTAAATGAAAATGCGGTGAACATAACTTCGATCTCTACAAACTCTCATTTCATCCCAGAGGAGATTCCTTAGGGTCTCTTCTTATTCTTTGTGATTAAGGAACTTTTCTAAAACTCCAACGCTTTTCAAACAAGGAATCATGTATGGCTCGATGATGGCGTGACTCGTGATGTTTTTCAACAGGCGATTGTTTGTAAGGATGTGACCGATAAAGTGTTTGAATGGAGTTGTGATGCTGGGTATGTTGCGTAGAGTTTGGAATGTGAGGCACAACTATGATATGCCTCGTTTAAACTTATTTCCCCCTTCCATTTTCAGTAGTGAGATTCAGGAGCATAGGATTTTAACTTAGGTATTTGGTCGACGATAGGTAGACATCCAGATCTTAAAGAATGGTTTCTGAATTTATTGATTGATGAAGTCCATTTTTCACAAACTTTGTTTTGGGTGTAGTCACACATGTTCGTTTGCATAAACTCATCTATTAATATTGAGAATTAATTTAGTCAACAATAATTTTTTCATCCATTAATATTGAGAATTAATTATCCATTAATGTTGGGAGAAACTCATCTATTAATGTTAGAATAAATCTATCTATTAATGATTTTCTCTCTCTTCAATAAATAGGGTGGACCCAAATCAATTCTTTATTGAGAATCATTTTCGCATGTTGAGCCCAACAACACAATCTTCCACATACACACTATCACAAATCGGGCTTTATCGGGCACTATCCTTTACTAGTGTAAAAAAAACAATGATAAAGATGGTACATTTATCACCACTAAAAAAACACCATTTATCAGTGCTAAAAAAACACTGATAAAAACAACCCTTTATCAATGTTTTTTTAGCGTTGATAAACGTACAACTTTTATCAACGCTTTTTTAGCGCTGATAAGTGATATTTTTCTCAGTGCTTTTCTTAACACTTATAAAAGGTATATTTCATAAAAAAATGTTTTATATCATTAAAAATCATATATTAATATATAAATATATTTATATTGATATAAATATAATATATTTTATAAAATATGATTTATGTAATGTGAAATATGTAATCACACTTAATATATACGATATTTAGTGAAAAATGCTATATAAAATAATTTAAAAATAGTATTAATTAAAATTTTGCTAATTATTATTGAATAATAGTCACTTAATAACAATTTGAAGATGAAAAAATGCAATAAATTAATTATTAAAAACGGTTGGGGAAGAGAAATTACAAAGCTACAAAGAAAACATACAAACACTTCGCGATTTTCTTAGTACTCATAAAAGGTATATTTCATAAAAAAATGTTTTATATCATTGCAAATCACATATTAATATATAAATATATTGATATTGATATGAATATAATATATTTAATAAAATATGATTTATATAATGCGAAATATGTAATTACACTTAATATATAAGATATTTAGTGAAAAATGCTTTCTAAAATAATTTAAAAATATTATTAATTAAAATTTTGCTAATTATTATTGAGTAATAGTCATTTAATAATAATTTGAAGATGAAAAAATTTAATAAATTAATTATTACAAACGGTTGGGGAAGGGGAACTACAAAGCTACAAACACACACACACACATGCAAGAAGTTAGGGAGACTCGAACTCAGGACCTTCCCGATCCCCCACAGAGCCCTTGGCCACTAGGCTAAGCTCTAGGGGCAAAAATTCATTACCACAAATTCAGAAAGGGATGCACTGATTTTCATCAGTGCTAACTAAAAGCGCTAATAAAGTTCACATTTATTGACACTAAAAAAGGACTAATAAAGATATATCCTTTATCAGTGTTCTTTTTAACGTTGATAAAAGATAAATTTATCGACGCTATTATTAGTCAATACTACAAAACAAGGTTTTATCAGCGTTAAAAAAGACCTTTATCAGCGCAAAAAAACATTGATAATCGAGCCGCTATTAAAAGTGGTCCCTTTTATCAGGGTTAAAAAAAACACTGATAAAAACCCCTTTTATCAGCGCTAAAAAAAGCGCTGATAAAAGTTAAAAAATTAAAAAAAATATTAAAAAATATTAAAAAATATTTATGCAAATTGGATTTTAACACCGCTTGAACCCCCCTTTCAACTGTGATATGAAACCCCTCTTCCCACACGCCCCACCCACTCCCACCCTTTAACAATGCCCCTATTGCAATACAACGTTACAAAAGCGTTGTTATTCTCAGCGAAGATAAAGGGGGTCCCTTTTATCAGTGCTGATAAAACTAAAAAAAAATCTTTACATTGGAGCCCCCCTTTTATCAGCTCTGATAAAACTCAAAAAAATTAAAAAAGATCTTTAAATTGGAGCCCCCACTTTTAATAGCGCTAGTCCCCGCCACCCTGCACCCGCCCGCACGCCTTTGCCTCCCCCGGGATTCAAACTCGGGACCTCTCCTCTGCGTGCCTGGACCATTTACCACTCCCTCATGTTGCTTTGTTATCTATTTAATGATATATCTATATATCTATATATATAGTTATATTTATTCGTATATTAATATATATTTATAAGATTAGTTTTAAATACATTTATAAAATATTTTTTTTGTGTTTATAAATAAATAAATACATACATATATGTAACATACATACACTTGTATAAATATGTATATATTATACTTAAACACACACACACACACAAATATATGCAAATATATATAAATATGTATAATTATACTTACAGAGACACACACACATATATAATATACATATGTAGCCACTTCGGTGGTGGCATGGTGGTGAAGGAGAGTGGTACAACAACGCCGTTCTTTGGGAGGTTCAGGGTTCGAATCCTGGGAGTCTGCTTTCGGGGCGAGCCTCTCCCCCGGGATCCACCCGTCTTGCCGGGTCGCTCGGTCTCAATTGGGCGGGCAAAATGAGGCACGACCCAATGTGCTGATGGATTGCTTTGACGAACCATCGCCAATCGGGTTGCCACCCTCCGAGACACTCTGCCATCTCGGCTGACAACGACTCCTTCCCCGGCTGGGGCTCTACCTCAGGGCAATGACCTCTTCGTGGGGGAGGGGGGTTACCATGTGTGGAGGGTTCAAAAAGGCCACACATGAGAATTCTCTTTTTTTTAAGAAAAATATATTCATATGTATATTTGTATGGTAGAATATATAGATAATATATATCAGTTTGTTAATACAGACACACACACACACACTATATAGGTATATAAATATTCATATATTTGTATTTTAAATAAAATTGATATTATAAGCCTTATATATTTAGAAATATACTTTATATGTAAATATGTTTAATTATTTATTTATAAAATTAAAATTTTATGTGCGAATATATAAAAAATATGTATATATTGTTATATATTTGATTATAAATAACATTACATTGTGAAAAACGATAAAATTTTAAAACCACGATATCAATATGAATGTAATCATTTGGAATAAATTCATTCCCCACTAAAAAATGGCAAAAAGACCCCCTTAAATGAGGCTGAAATTCCATCGAATGTTAAAAAATTTGGGTATTCGGACTAAAAACTCAGTTTTGAAGGCCTTATGAGCCTTTGTTGGTCTTGAAAAATGTGAAAAAAGGTTCCCTTTTATCACAAGCATATAGAGATCATCGTAAGCTTCGATTTGATATGCTGTAGAGCTCAAACGGACATCCGGATAAAAAGTTATGGTCGTTTGAAGTTTGAGTTACGTTTTCAACTTATTTTAGATCTTTTATTGATTTTTTGATTTTTTTTCTCTTTAAATTGTTATTAAATGATTATTAGTCGATGATAACTAGAAAATTATTAATTAATAATATTTTTTAAAATATTTTAATCCATTTTCACTAAATTTCTTATATATTAAATGTAAATGTATATTTATACTTATCTAAAATATATTTGTTGGTCGGAGTAGATTACTCAGGGGGGGGGGGGGTGAATTTAGTATCTATAAAAATTTCTGTTAAAAAGTTCACTTAAAAATCTTCCCCAATAAAAATGAATACAACCCAGTTAATCAAGGTAATACTGTTATAATAGTTTGACAGTTCCAATAACTTTTCAGAAGATTGATTAATTCTCAGTAATATCAACGTGAGTTATTGATACAACTTTTGAAGCTATTCTAATGAGGCAAAATAGTTATAACTTTTATCCAAGACTAACTATCAAAGTAAAATCTAGTGTTTTCTGAAATATACAGTAAAGCAGAGAAAAACTAAATTAAAAGACACAACGGATAAAACAAGTGATTCATTCTCAAGTCAATACCTAATCCACTCCACTTGGTGATCACCTGCCACCAAGCAATTTATATTAATAAACTTGATCCACACCCTGGATCGGGGTAAACAATAGTACACAGGACTGTCCAAGTCACACGACCTCTTCCACTGTTCTTCATGGGTATAAACTACTAGGTCTCACAAGGACCTCTTCCACACTTATCTGTGAGAGTAAACAGATGTAAGAATTAATGAGAGGAAGGATATCTTGTATCCTTCAGTTTAATACATGAGACAATGTGTGTTTTAATACAAACACACACACACTGCTCGAAAGTTAAAAACAGTACACAACAGAGTAAGGATGATGAGAAAGGGTTAGAAGTGCTCTGTGTGTTATTCTATGCAGCTCTGGACTTGTAGGATGAAACAAATGCAAATATCGAGTCCTCTTGTGAAAAACAGAGTATCGCAAGTCTGGTGCTCTGGTTTCCAGTTTGATGGTATAAGCTGTTTAGCTCATGTTCTTCTTAGAGTTGGTACTGCGAAGATGTTTTTGGCTCTGATCTATGGTAGTCTAGCCTTCAGGAATCAAGCGTGCTTCGTGTGTTCTTCGGTTGTTTCTTGTTGAATGTATCAGTTCTCTTTTCAAATGCTCACTCTACTGTGCATGTTGTTCCAGTTCCAAGATACCCGTTTTGTTACGGAGTGCATGTGTTGAAGCCGACAGGATGCATGTATTCTGCACCTTGTACTGTCAGGTGACATGTCTACAAAGAAACATTAACCATGTCAGTGCCTTTAAATGACTCAAATATGACCGTTAGAAATTAAATTGAAAACAACGAAATAGATTAAAAAACGGTGTCACATTTTGTCTTGAAACGGTATCACTTGGAAACAGTGTCATAGTTTTTCTTGAAACAATATCACTTAGAAACAGTGTCATCATGAAATGGTGTCTTCTTCTTAGCATTTGAGCGGTGAGACATTCATGATGCTACAGTTTCATTGAGCTCAGTAACCGGTAGCAGAGATGTGGTGTTAGGATCATGATGTCTGGTCCTTTTCCAAAATTTGAACGATGTCTTGGTCACAGTGTCTGGGTCACGGTGTCTGGGTTACACTGTCTGGGTCACGGTGTCTGGGTCACGGTGTCTGGGTCCTTTTCCAGAAAACCCGAACCGGTGGCATACTCACAGTTTCTCAAACTTAACCAAATATCTGTAAACAGTCTATAAGAAATAATTACAGAACAAAATTAAATATAGTTTATAATAATCAAACATGATTTATAGGAATCGAGATTTAGTGGAAGTTTATTTAAAGCATAAAGAAACCAACCATCTCTATACATGATTTGAGATAGATTAAATAGGATTAATAAGATTTGTGATCATTAAAACATGATTAAAACATGAAGAGTCCAACAATCTCCCCCTTTTGATGATCACAAATAATAGGAGTTGGATTTCTATTCTTAGTGTGCTTTCTCCCCCTTTTGGGATAACCAAAAAGATTAGAGGAAAATGAAAGAAAAAAGGACAATAAAGAAAAGAATAGACAACAACAGTTCACATTGCATTACATAGAAAGATACGTGTCATGACAAGTAGTAGGCAAAAGTACAAAACATCCCTATCAAGATACAAGTTTCACTTTTCTTCAGCACTAGCTATCTATTCTTTTCCCTTAGCAGTGGCATCATAAGGAGCCAAAAGAGTAGAAGTAGAGTTTGAAGAAGGGAGTGAGCCAACTATCAGAGAAGGAAGAGGTAGCCCTTCAAAAATAGAAGGTGCCAAAGTGGGTTTAGTGGAAGACCGAGACAAGTTTTGGTTAAGGATAACATGTTTGATTTAGCTCAGAGCCTGAGATACAGACATCGAGGTAGAGGCAAAAGCAGTGGATGAGGAAGGAGTTAAACCAGGCCACAAGGGTGCAGCTGCAGGAGCTACAATAACATTGCTCTACACATGAAGATAAGGCCTCAACAACTAAATGAAATCAGTAATGATCTCACCACCATACTGCATTTCCTTCTCGAAATTATCTTTGTTCTCCATGAACTTGTCCAATAGAGGAGTGAAATATTTCATCTTTTGGACTTGAGTCTTGAAGGCTTGAGTGATAGGAGGAATTTTTAAATTCTCTACAAGATATTTGAAATGATTGGTCATGTCATGCTTAGAGAAAATCCTATTAAAGTAGAAATCCATTTTCTTAGTAATTTTTTCCTAATCATCATTTGCAATCTTTGAATGAATCCTCACTAAATCAAGGACTCTGTCACTATTCTTGACAACTGTAGATAAACTTTCCTTGTCAAGGACACAAAACACTAATTAAAGTTCCTCCTTAACAACAATTTTGAGCAAATCACTGGAAATGGGTTGAGATGACTGTCCCGAGGCATTAGAGGCTGTAACAGCTGAAGTGAGGGACTTGAGATGATTTAGAAATTTCTGAAGACATACCTTATACCCATCAGTTAGTTTTTTGAGACCAACAACAAGCTCACACATCTCATTAACTATCTAGATGTTTCTCTTGTAGGTTCTGGGCACAGCGGAAGCACGTTGGTGGGTTTTCCCAACTTTAATTTTAACGTTAAACAACGTTCAATCTGAGATCCGTCATGATATAAAATGCCGAATCTTCAGAATAGAACGAATAACGAAAAGAAAAGAAGAGTCCCAGAACCCTTGAGGAGGATCATCATATGTTGATTATAATTAATTTAATTAATGCATAAGAATTACCTCATTGCAATTCTTTCTTCGTTGATGTTTCCGGTCACGATTCGGTGATCCGTCATTGCGTCGTAGAATCCAAGTGTAGGATTCCTCTAGCGGTGATCCACATGTGTGTCATGCATCTCCGGACGTCGCCGAAGGGATCTCCGGGTGCTAGCGCGGAAGAACCTTCGCTTGTGATGTCCGCCTTCGACCGCCTTGATCCGGTGGAGGATCTTGCTCTCGTAACTTGAGGGCGTTCTTGGTGGAAAGAAAATTCTCTCTTGGATTGAGAGTATTTCCAAATCCGTTGTGCACAATAATGGCTCTTTAAAATATTGAGGTTGCGAGGATATTTATAATCAGGTTTGAGGTTAATAGATTTATGACAATAAATAAATGCGTTACACGTTTTATTGATTTCATTAACTCTTATTGAAAACCCCCATGTCGAATTATTAATTCCTTGACATGCGCCCACGCTGATTATAATAAATATCATTTAATAAAACAATATTAAATCCTCAAAATCCCAACTGGAAAAACTACACAGCGTGTAATAATTAATACACGGCGTGTACTTTTATTTCCCATTTTTTTCCACCACATTTATTATACATTGAGTAATGACTATTTATTTCTTAAATAAATGTAACTGCATTACTCGCTAATAAATATATTATTTCATCCACAATATATTCTCTCAAATAACTAGTGACAAAATAAATGCGATCAGACATCCTTAAATAATTATTAAACCACAGTTGAGAATAATATTTATTTAACTTTTTAAATTAATATTTAACTGAGATACATGGACACACTTAGTGTGTGACCCTCTAGGCCTCTTTCTCAGTGGCATTAGGCTGAGCCTGCCTAAAGTCCAAGGTTAGCGTCTAGCAACACGCCAAGGCACCCATAAAGAAAGAAGTTAATGCCGCAATGACGTGTCACCTCCTACGAATGATTACCGTGTAATATAATCTCTTTGTCTCGATATCTCCAATCAAGCGGGTTGCATGCTAGTGCCATCAACCCATGTGCTTGATTATTCTTTCTTTGACTTCCCGAAATTGAAATTTCCCATACCTTACCATGTCCATGGATTTATTTAGGCTATATCAATTCCATCAAAGGGCTTGAGATATCTACTTCCATTATAGAATGGAAGGGAGAAATCCTTTCTCGCATTATCTATTAATGCGGTATTACCCGTGACGCACCCAACGCATCCTACCTCACTACGAACAGTGCGTCATCACATTTTTCATCAATATATCTAAGTGCGCGAGTTTTAATACCCATTAATAATAATCTTAAAGTCTAAGGACCAATACACACGTCCGCAGATAGGAACATCCAATGACACTATGAAATGTGGATTTCCTACTGGCGGGTCTCGTTCTCATAATATTCTCCTGGATATTACCAAGGGCGCACACCATGAGAAGGTGTCTCAAAGTTTTATGAGTCCTCACCCCTAATGACCTGTATTATTTGTGTCCCTCAAATAATATCATCCAGACATAGAACATACATTCAAGAACAGTGTTATGGCACTTCCGAGTTCTCATCATAGCAGGGATCCGCTACGACCCTTTAATGCAACAGCTGTCCTTAGGACATTATCACATGACATGTCATGCATAAGAACAATCAAGATGTGATAAGGATTTTATTTAATGAATAAAGTACAAAGTAGTTGGTTCTAGACCACCAACTCCAACAAACTCCCACTTGAACTAGAGCCAACTGCTAACAACCTTTAACCCGCTAGCTCTCACATGATATTCATGCTTCTGCTGAGATAGGCCTTTAGTCATGGGGTCCGCCACGTTTTCTTCCGTGGACACTCTGCTCACTGCAACTTCACCCCTTTGATAGAAATCCCTCAAGAGGTGATACTTTCGGAGTATGTGCTTTGTCCGTTGATGTGACCTTGGTTCTTTTGCAAGATCCACCGCTGCAGTATTATCACAATACAATGTAATGAGATTTTTACTGCTAGGCACCACATCAAGCTCCTGGAAAAAGTTCTGAATTCAGACGACTTCTTTGGCTGCATCAGAAGCCGCTATATACTCGGACTCCGTTGTAGAATCGGCGACAACTGGCTGCTTTGAACTCTTCCAGCTCACAGCTCCTCCATTGAGACAGAAAACATATCCATATTGCGACTTCAGATCATTCTGATCTGTTTGAAAACCAGCATCAGCATACCCTCTGATGACAAGCTCCTCGTCTCCTCCATACACCAGGAACATATCCTTAGTTCTTCTCAGATACTTAAGGATAGTCTTAACAACAGTCCAATGCTGTTCTCCTGGATCTTCTTGATATCTGCCTACCATGCTCAGTGCATAGGCAACATCAAGCCTGGTACATAACATGGCATACATGATGGATCCTATAGCCAAAGCGTATGGGATCTTACTCATCCTATCTTTCTCCTGTTGTGTTTGGGGACACATTTTCTTAGAAAGATGTAAGCCATGTGACACTAGAACCAATCCCCTCTTGGATTTTTCCATACTAAATCTCTTTAGTATCTGGTCAATGTATGTACCCTGACTTAGTCCAAGCAGCCTCTTGGATCTGTCACGAATGATCTTGATCCCTAAAATGTATGATGATTCTCCTAAGTCCTTCATGGAGAAACACTTGTTCAACCAGTCCTTAACTGACTGTAAGGCTGGTACGTCGTTTCCAATAAGAAATATGTCATCAACATATACCACTAGGATGACGAGCAAATTCCCATTAAACCGCTTATAAACACATGGATCACATTCATTCTTAATGAAACCAAATTCCTTTATGACTTCATCAAATCGAATGTTCCATGACCTGGATTCTTGCTTCAATCCATAAATGGATTTCTGAAACTTGCAAACCCGTTTGGCTTCACCTGGTGTCACAAACCCTTCTGGTTGTGTCATATAGACATCTTCCTGAATGTTCCCATTAAGGAATGCTGTTTTAACATCCATCTTCCAAATCTCTTAGTCATGGTAAGCTGCTATGGCAAGTATGATTCTTATGGATTTAAACATGACAACTAGCGAGAAGGTTTCATCATAGTCAATTCCTTGACGCTGTCTGAATCCTTTAGCTACTAGCCTTGCTTTATAGGTGCTAACTTGATCTTCCATATCCAGCTTTCTTTTGAATACCCATTTGCATCCAACATGCTTTAAATCAACTGGCTCATCGACCAGAACCCAAACTTGGTTCTGATACATGGAATCCATCTCAGAATTCATAGCTTCTAGCCATCTTGAAGCTTCTGAGCTTTCTACTACTTCCTTGTAGGAGAGAGGTTCATCATTGTCCAACAATAATGATTCACTATCCTCGGTGACTAGGAAACCAAATCTCTCTGGTTCCCTTACCTCTCTTGAGATCCTACGCAGTACTTGTGTTTCTGGAACCTCTTCCATGGGGACCTGTGGAACTTTTTCCTGTACCAACTCCTGTGTATCTTGAGCATCAACTTCGTCGAAGTCAATCTTGCTCCCACTATCCTTCTTGAGGATGTGATCCCTCTCAAGAAAGACGGCTTGTCTGGCGATGGTCACTTTCTTGTCTTGAGGGTTATATAGGTAATATCCTTTCATTTCCTTGGGATATCCTATAAAGATACACTTCGTGCCCCGGGGTGCTAGTTTGTTGCCTGAGAAGGCCTTAACAAATGCCTCACATCCCCATAAACGTGTGTGCGACAAAGTGGGTTTCCTTCCATTCCATAACTCGGATGGAATTCCATTTGCCACCTTAGTTGGTACTCGGTTTAATGTGTATGCTGCAATTTGTAATGCATATCCCCAAAATGATAATGGAAGATCCGCATGACTCATCATCGACCTCACCATGTCCAACAAGGTGCGGTTCCTCCTTTCACTAACACCATTCCACTATGGTGTATAAGGAGGAGTGAGATAAGATAGAATCCCAGACTCCCGTAGAAGATCGATGAACTCTTGGTTCAGATATTCTCCACCTCGATTCGATCGAAGCTTCTTTATCTTCTTACCAAGCTGATTCTCTACTTCATTCTTGAATTCCTTAAATTTCTCTAAGGACTATGACTTATACCTCATTAAGTAGACATAGCCATATCTACTCAAATCATCAGTAAAAGTAATGAAGTAAGAATATCCACCTCTAGCTTCTACTGGAAATGGTCCACACACATCCGTGTGTACCAATCCTAGAAGCTCTGTGGCCCTTTCACCTTGTCCACCAAAAGGCGGCTTGGTCATTTTTCCTTGTAAACAAGCATGGAATCTATCAAGTGGTTTTAGCTCAGTAGAGTCTAAATAGCCATCTTGGTAGAGCTTTGTCAAACGCTTCTCGTTCACATGACCAAGGCGGTGATGCCATAACTGGGTGATGTATGAGTCATGTGAGTTTGTTTCGTTATCGATTTCCAACACTTGGTTTTCATAATTCAATACATACAAACCATTATTTAAATGTGCCATACCATAACATACGTTGTTCTTATAAAAGAGATAACCCTTATTTCCAAATTTGAAAACAAATCCATCCATATCCAAACAAGATACATAAATTATGTTCTTGGTAACACCAGACACATAATAACAGTTATGTAAAACCAAAATTATCCCAGTCGACAATGAGAGGTGGTAGTTGCCAATAGCCAACGCATCTAGCCTTGCGCTATTGGCAGCTCGAATATCCACCTCTCCTCTGGTGATCTTTCTAAATCTACTTGGTTCCTGCATTTGAATACAGATGTGAGCCCCACAAGCTGTATCTAATACCCAATGTGTAGAAATAGAAATATTGAACTTGATAACAAACACACCTTTAGTGTCCCCATGCTTCTGGGTGCAGTTCCTCTTCCAGTGGACCTACTTTCCACATGAAAAACACACTGCTTCCCGTTCCTTTCCCTGCCTTTGGATCTTCCCCATCTTGGAGGGACGGTGCTCGGGGGCTTTAGACCGTTTATAAGTCTTTGGCCCATTTTCCTTGTCCTTCCTTTTCTTGTTCACCATAAGGACCGTGGGTTTGTCACGCCCCATGTCCTTATCTACCTGGCGAATCAAGGTCAGAAGATCCGATAGAATCTTCTCATTGCCGCTCATGTTATAGTTGACAATAAAGCTAGAGAAGGTCTTGGGCAGTGATGATAGGATGAGATCTGTACGCAACTCATCCGGGAATTTAATCCCTAAGATGTCCAGGTGTTCAATGTAGCCAATAAGCTTGACTACATGAGGCCCAGCTGGCGCAGACTCTCTAAGCTTCGTGGTAAACAAAGCATTGGAGATCTCATACCTCTCCTGTCTCGCCTTCTCTTGGTAGAGATCTTTAAGGTGAGACATCATGCTATACGCGTCCATGTTTTCATGTTGCTTCAAGAGCTCATTAGACATGACCGATAGCATGAAACACTGGACATCTATGTCATCATCCATGTGTTTCATGTATAGATATAATTCCTCATCACTAGCCTCTTTCCCAGGCGTAACTGGAATAGGCTCTTACAACACATATAATTTCCTTTCGTGGCAAAGGACGAAGCGTAAACGCCTCTGCCACTCTTGAAAATTGGTGCCAGTGAGAAGGTTTTCTTTTTCGAGTATGGTGCGCAATGATATGTTTGAATTCATTTTCTTGCCGTTTCTACAAATTAAGATGAGAAAAGGTTTAGTACTTTATTACAAAAATTGAGACAAATAAATAAATTAATACTTATTAGTCTCCCACTATTTTATCGAAATCCAATAGCCCTCACCATTGAATTTGGAATATTCTGTTGCGTGAATATTCTAGTGGCAAGGATCCATATTGCCCTTCGCATTACCCCAACTAGGGTTGGTCAAGCAACTTGAAGGGTTTTAGGTAGGCATTCCAAATGCCAACTGCATTAACTCGCAGCTCCTTGATCCGCTGAGTGGACTCCCCAATCCTGAAATCCTTTTGGATTTCCTCAACCTTTGCCTCTTGGTCACACCAAGTCCTGCTGTGGCAGTCAACCCTTGATGCAAACCAAGTCAAGTCAACCCAAAACCTTGAATTAGAATTCCCCGATAATTTAAAGCACCCCAACTAGGGCTGGTCAAGCACTTTGAACTATGATTCGATTCTAACCAAGATTATATAAGGCTATGCCGACTTAATATTTATTTTGAAGGATTTTATCCTTATACGTAAATTTCCATTTTATTATCTTTGATTACATTCTTGTTAATATTAAGTGGGATATACTTAAGTGATTAACCATGTATAAGATAATATTTACGTATAAGCCGGTTTTATTTTAGTTCCATCTTGCATGCTCGTTTAATTCATTAATTATGTGATCGTGACAACACACCACAATAAATAAACAATGCAATTGACAAAAATAAAATAAATGGTATGATCATAAGCTTTTCTATTGGTTAGTTTATCTAGCGGTTGATAAACTAACCAAGAACTAGGGGAGAAACACCTTGAACCTTTCGGGTTCGTGTTTACAACTTTCCACCTGTCCACCTTTGTATCTCCTTGGATTGGTTTCACCTTGGCTCCTGACTTGAGCCGCCTCCACTAGCTTGGGAGCTCCATCCATTACATATGCATTTATCTCACACGCAGGTGAGGGGTAAAAGGGGTTTTTACTTAAAAGAATCCTTGGGCGCGTAGGCCCTACATATTAATGAGGAAATGGCTCGCAGGACAACAAATTTAATTTAAATAAATAAATTAAAAGAAACCATTCACATACAAAGGTCTCGGTCTAGCTCATAATCATCCATACATGCAACGATATTTACACATAAATAAAACTAGCATCCAATTCTTTAATCGTTCTTGTTTAAGATAAATCACGCTTGAATCAATTAATTATCTTTAATTAATCAATCATTTTATCTTAAATCCCTTTTCTGAATTTCCTTAAGATTCTCATCCATCATAATTTTAAACAAATAAATTCATTTAAAATTATCCTTGTACGTAACTTGAACCTTGGAGGCAACCCGGTGAATTCCCATTTATTACGCAGATGTTAAATTAAACACATATATATATAAAACACCTATCACGTGTTGTGCCTCAGCTTTACGCCTGCACCATAGTACACGTCTCAAGGGTTTGTATAATATAATAATAAATTTTAATAAATCTGCGTAATTTGGGTGAGTACACGGCGTGTAGTTCCGACTACACAGCGTGTACTTTTCTTCACCATCCATCTGAAGTACACGCCTGGGGATAGGGCGTGTTAATGTACTTCGGAAATTTTTGGAGTACACGACATGTACAGTGGGACACACGCCGTGTAGTTTCTGCATTACACGGTTTCCAGCCGGGCAGGCCGTGTACGGAGTACACGACCCAACCCTGACCTGAAGGGACTACACGCCGTGTTCATTGGACCACACGACGTGTATTCTGGAAACCGTGTGCCACCTGTTTCTGGTCAACACATGGTGTCTTAAATTCTTAGAAAGAATCCAATACACGGTCTGATTTGGTGGATCAATAAATGCATTGAACCTAGACTACACGACGTGTACTTTCGAATACACGCCGTGTATTCTAGTGTTATACGACCAGAAACGTTTGGCTCCTCCAGATGAGTTCCTATATTTTATTTTAATCAAAATTAAAAGAAAAAATCGTTTCTGTGAGGTGAACGAGAAACGAGGGAGGAGGAATAGATCTCGATATTCATATTTTCAGAATGATTAAACTTGATTTGAAATAACTAAATTATTAAATATGTAAATTACCAACGAAAAACTAAATAATTATAATCAACGATATGACCCCTCTGATACCACTTGTAGGTTCCGGGCGCAGCGGAAGCGCGTTGGTGGGTTTGCCCAACTTTAATTTTAACGTTAAACAACGTTCAATCCGAGATCCGTAACGATATAAAATACCGAATCTTCGGAATAGAACGAAGAACGAAAAGAAAAAAAGAGTCCCGGAAACCTTGAGGAGGATCATCATATATTGATTATAATTAATTTAATTAATGAATAAGAATTACCTCATTGGAATTCTTTCTTCGTTGATGTGTCCGGTCACAATTAGGTGATCCGTCGTTGCGTCGTAGAATCCAAGTGTAGGATTCCTCTAGCGGTGATCCACACGTGTGTCACGCATCTCCGGACGTGGCCGAAGGGATCTCCGGGTGCTAGCGCGGAAGAACCTTCGCTTGCGATGTCCGCCTTCGACCGCCTTGATCTGGTAGAAGATCTTGCTCTCGTAACTTGAGGGCGTTCTTGGTGGAAAGGGAATTCTCTCTTGGCTTGAGAGTATTTCCAAATCCGTTGTGCACAACAATGGCTCTTTAAAATGTTGGGGTTGTGAGGATATTTATAATCAGGTTTGAGGTTAATAGAGTTATGACAATAAATAAATGCGTTACACGTTTTATTTATTTCATTAACTCTTATTGAAAACCCCCATGTTGAATTATTAATTCCTTGACATGCGCCCACGCTGATTATAATAAATATCATTTAATAAAACAATATTAAATCCTCAAAATCCCAACTGGAAAAACTACACGGAGTGTAATAATTAATACACGGCGTGTATTTGTTTTCCATAAAACTACATGGCGTGTATATTTAATATACACGACGTGTACTTTTATTTTCCATTTTTCTCCACCACATTTATTAGACCTTGAGTAATGACTATTTATTTCTTAAATAAATGTAACTGCATTACTCGCTAATAAATATATTATTTCGTCCACAATATATTCTCTCGAATAACTAGTGTCAAAATAAATGCGATCAGACATCCTTAAATAATTATTAAACCACAGTCGGGAATAATATTTATTTAACTTGTTAAATTAATATTTAACTGAGATACATGGACCCACTTAGTGTGTGACCCTCTAGGCCTCTTTCTCAGTGGCATTAGGCTGAGCCTACCTAAAGTCCAAGGTTAGCGTCTAGCAACACGCCAAGGCACCCATAGAGAAATAAGTTAACGCCGCAATGACGTGTCACCTCCTACAAACGATTACTATGTAATATAATCCCTTTGTCTCGATATCTCCAATCAAGCAGGTTGCATGCTAGTGCCATCAACCCATGTGCTTGATTATTCTTTCTTTGACTTCCCGGAATTGAACTTGCCCATACCATACCATGGCCATGGATTTATTTAGGCTATATCAATTCCATCAAAGGGCCTGAGATATCTACTTCCGTTATGGAACGGAAGGGACAAATCCTTTCTCGCATTATCTATTAATGCGGTATTACTCATGACGCACCCAATGTATCCTACCTCGCTGTGAACAGTGTGTCATCACAGTTTTCGTCAATATTTCTAAGTGCGCGAGTTGTAATACCCATTAATAATAATCTTAAAGTCTAAGGACCAATACACACGTCCGCAGATAGGAACATCTAATGACACTATGAAATGTGGATTTCCTACTGCCGGGTCTCGTTCTCATAATATCCTCCTGGATATTACCAAGGGCGCACACCATGAGAAGGTGCCTCAAAGTTTTATGAGTCATCACCCCTAATGACCTGTATTATTTGTGTCCCTCAAATAATATCATCCAACCATAGAACATACATTCAAGAACAGTGTTATGGCACTTCCGGGTTCTCATCATAGCAGGGATCCGCTACGACCCTTTAATGCAACAGCTGTCCTTAGGACATTATCACATGACATTTCATGCAGAAGAACAATCAAGATGCGATAAGAATTTTATTTAATGAATAAAGTACAAAGTATTTGGTTCTAGACCACCAACTCTAACATCTCTCAACCACTTTTTTAACTATTTAAGTCAAGTTCGGTTTAATTAGAGAGGCAACTTTCTGTGAAATCTAACCACTAACATCCTCAACAGGATGAGAAATAGAAGGTTGTCCTAATTGCAACAATTTTTTCATATCTTCAACCATAGACCTGAGAGACTTCACCTCATCAATCAACTGCTTGTTCTCAATTATAACCTCTTATATTTCATGAAGAATTTTCAGTAGAATTTACTATATGATTTTCTCTAATATCAAAGAAACATCTCTTTCACTAAAATTTGTCACAGGAGAAGGATGTGTGTTCATGAGCTTTTCAAATCTAGATAATAAAGTAACTCCAAAAGATTTCAAATCAATGTGACTTACAAAAGCAGGAGGTTCTTGTGAAGGTTCACGAATAGGAGATGAGACAGGTTCAGACTCCTTAGCAGAGATTATTTCTAAAGCAGAAGCTGGTTTCAATTGAACCATAATAGAGAGGTATATGACTTTAACTGAGGCCTCCTAGGCATTATCCACATCAAATTATCTAGGGAACTTATACCAGATGTAACACCCCAAGATTTCATAGTGTGTTATTTCTTCAAAATAATTCAATAACTTGCACTACATGCAACACCGAGTTCAAGCGCACCATGACTTACCAAACAAGCCGTTCAAAAAAGGTTATGAATAGTATTAACTAAATTTTAAACTTTATATAATCCTTATAATTTTAGAATCCATATTATGAGTTTCTTAGACATAATGTAAGAACAAATTCATCTTCAGTATTGTAGTTTTACCAACTTTTAATAGTGAACCCTTTTTAAATAAAATATTTTAAACTTTTTGACTAAATGGGGACATCAAAAAATTTAAAATAAAACATCCCAAGCTTCCACGGTACGCTTTCCTTTGAATAAAACAGTAGCGTGTGTTGTACGCAACTTCGAGTTTTAACACACACCACAACCGATCAAACTAGCCGTTATGAATAGTAATACTTAATTTTTTGAAATTATATATATTTTATATTTCAAAATGGACTTCATTTTTGGATTCGGAATATCAAATTTAGCCTAAGGTAAAATTTTGGTACTTTTCGGATAACTTTCATATTTTGATGAATAGTAAAAATTACTAAATTTTAATTAAAAACAACTTTTTTAATCAAAATAATTAATAGTGATAAATTATGAATTTGAGTGGTTTTAAAGTATATTTAGAATATATTTTTACCATTTAATATAATTTTGGTCATTGGACATAATTTTACAATTAAACCGAACATAAACAAGTGTCAATCTTTTGATAGTTATTATCTCTTAAAAACACGCTTTTTGTTTTGACAGCGGGAATTAATTTTAAATTAATTTCTGCCAATTCTGTGTTTTGAATTTAGAAAAATGGATTCCATATTTGGAATCAGGATGTTCAAATTGTGTAAATAGGTAACTTTTATTTTTAGACATTTTGAATAATTACTGCGGTAAATATTTTATTTACCATGGTTAAGGGTAAATCCGGTAAATAAGGGTTAAAAAATAATATTATAATAATACTAAATTACCCTAAAACGTGTCTTAACCCTATTGGTTGATACATGGTCGACCATGGGCATCTTTGGGTCAATTTTGGGACCCCATTGATCCACTTGAAAGTGATAATGACACTTTATTTTAATTAAGTTAAAATGAATACAAAAATGGCATAAGCTTACATCTTTTAAAAGAACAATTTTTACATAGGGTTATACATGTTGGATTTTCGATTATAAATATTCATCAGAAAGCTAAAAAGATTTCCTACATAATGATATTTTATTTATAATTTTTAGACATCAAATAATTTAAATTATTAATGACACAATAATGATGCAATGTTTACCTCATTAATAAATCATTTAAATAAATAAGATTATAATGATTAAAATATTATCTAAAACCTGTCCAATTCTTATTGGTTGATGTTATTTAGAATATTAGTCATCTTATCTTCGACCTCAATGATTTTTGGACCATTATAAACCGAATATAATTATATTATAAAGTAATACTTTCACTCTTTCCTAAAGAGCCCCTCCTCTCCCTTATAAAAGGAGACCACTTCTACTCATTCCTCACACCTCTCAAGCCACTTGGCTCGTCCAAACTCTGCCCAACTAATCTCCCCACATCCCTCTCCTCCTCCTTGAAGCTTCCCATTAGGCAGAAAGCATTTCAAGAAGTCCTTTGGTTCCAACCAAAGTGAGTTACCTAAATTAAAGGTAACATTTTCTCTTAAATTATTTTCAATTATTTTGCTTCTCCAACCCCCAAACTCTTTTTATTTCCTTTCTTTTGTAACAACACCAGTATCCAAAATATACTAGGATGTTGTTATAAGAAGGATTCAAACTACACATTCACACAACTCCATGTAATGGATGATGAACATAATGTTTCTGTGGATGACAAACTAACGCCTTACGAAACGATGATTGTTCAAATACATCTTACCGCCTCTCATGGTGGCCATTAGGATGGCACTGTAATTAAATATGATATTAATGATATATATTTTATATATAAGCTTCTGTAATTCCATTTTATTTCATACAATTATTCGTTTCATGTTGTATATACATACGATAATTTCATTTGAGGAAGTGCGGACTACCGCCCCCTTAAAATGATATGACTTGTTCATACCACACATGGAACGTATAAAGGATGGTGTTAATGAACTTAAGTAACATATATAAAATATTATATTTTACTGGAATAGTAATATACCTATGTATCATTTGGATTCGATTCTTTTAAAATAAAAATTAAATGGAAGTAGTATTCGTGCGTACGTACGGACTACCGTCTCCACGAACGCGATGAGATTCATTCTCCATCGTATCCATTCAAGTATAATTATCATTTGATGATTTAAAAATGATGTTTAAGGACTTGATACCATTCTGGATATGAATAATATACATCCCATTAATAACTAATATGGCTCACATAACAAAGAATGTAAAGTAAAATGAACCCGTTAACACCTGAAATGACGATAATTCTATGATATTATTAACAAATCAATGTTAAAAGATCATATATGATATCATATTAAAGTAACTGATTCTTGTATTATTCAATAACAATTATTTCACCATTATACAGGAGGTAAACCTACCATCGACCAAGGAAAAAGTACAAAGTAAGGGATTCTCTTATCTCACTTTCAATTCCGTGAGATTTCCATTGTTCGCTACTAAATTATTGAAAGTGGTGTATTGTGTACTTACATTTGATATATATTATCATGATTCACTTTATATTCATGTTATTCTGTAAATCATTTGGTGGTTATTAACTTTTGGCCATGCGACTCAGTTGATTAACGTGGTAAGGGGTTTCTTGTCTCACTTTTAATTCCGTGAGAATTCCATTGATCACCACTTAATTATTGCATGTGGTGTATGTGTACTACCCATGATTGTATTCATTGTGTAATATACTTTATTTTATGGGTATTTACATCATCATGGTATGATCTTTCTTTCATGGGTGTTTGTTTCTTAAGTTACCTAATCAATAAGGGAATTTGAGATTTCAATTTCCACTCATTTGGCTTTACGCATATTTCATTGATTATATTACCCCAAGATTATGTGTGGAATCACTATTCATTTGATTATGTCATAATTTCCACTCCCCTTCCTATGGATATACTTTTGATACACATAATCACTCCATTGAAAATTCTCAAGTCATTGATATGAATTTGATAAGAGTAATTTTAACTCTTTCACCATTTGTTGAGTTAAACATCCAATTCGTTGGTGTTGTTTTTACAGGAATATGTGTGAATATACTTTGATTGTTTTACACTGAATATCTAATCATATTTAGTGTATTTATATTTTTCACACATAATTATGTTGTTTATTTATCCTTAACCTAAGGATATGGCCTTTATGAGAGATTTCATCTCAACTTACATTCCATTGAGACTTCTTTGTTGATATACACCAAATCACTTTTATGTGGTGTATATAATGTACTTTGACATAGTATATCATGAATTCCCTTTATTCTCATGATATTACAAAGTTTTGATTACCTCAATTATTTTCATTCAAGTGTCTCTCTTTTGGTTAGAATCTCTAACTAAAATACCATTTTTAAATGTTTTAAAGACTTATTCATCTAAATCTTTCTCATTAATGTCCATGTTTTAAAAATGGTTTTAAGGATTTATTTATATGGACATTAAAGTTTAGAAATTAAAAATCCTTTTAAAAGGTTTCAAAGTGGTATGGGACACTTTGATTCAAAAATCTATTTTTAAATGGCTTCTTGACAAATAGTGTGACTTTTAAATGTTTTCAAGAAAAGGGGGATATTTCTCTCAAATAGTTTTGATGATTATTTTCATCTATGTCAACATCCTTCATTATTCATGATTGAGGTTAATGTGATACAATACAATCTTCCATATTGTATCAAATGAGTTATATTTGACTGTGGATGTTCTATTTTTATACCATTCATGGTTTGTGGTTAAAGTATTGACATTTCGTATGCTAGTTTTAATAAGAATGTTTATTTTATGCTTAAACATATTCATATGAGGAATGCATTGGACTTAATAAGTGACGGGTGGAGCCCGCTATAGCTCCTCGATGCATCGGTAGGTCTCATGAGACAAACTAGTGTCTTGGCACAAGGCCTTGGCAAAATCTTATTTGTAGTCTTGGCACGAGGCCTTGGCTATGTGGTTATGATAGTCTGGCATTATGCATTCCATCATTATGAAAGTGGTTATTGATATTGCATGTGATCATTCAACTAGTAGGATATCCATGTGAGTAAGTAAATGGCATTATTTCATTTTACCTTTGCCATTTTATGCTGAAGTTCAAGTTTCAAAGGCTTTTGTTTTAGTTATAAATTGCCTTAAGTGTTTATGCTTATTTATGAAAGCTTCTGCTATAATGTTATCCTTACTGAGCATCCGAGCTCACCCCTTTCAATGTTTTTTTTTCCAGGATTATGAAGAAGTAATTTATGAATGACCTGCAGGGATAGTATGAGGGGATATGAAGACAAGATGTTTTTTTATGATGTAATGTAAAAATTTATGGATGTATCTAGTTATTCCAAGGCTACTAAACTAATCGGTCTTTAGAGACTTGATCTTTCTCATGATCATGCCAATGTTATGTAATAATGCACCGACTCTGGGTAACTAGGGTCGGGGCGTTACAGTTGGTATCAGAGGAAGTTTAGTACAAACCTTGGTAGCTAGATTTAGATAAACTCTGATTAGAGCACGTAGACCTAAGATGAACTTTGAGGATTAGTATAAAAGAACTTCCTAGAATTTTGGTATTGTAGAGATTTTGTGAGTTTTCCGAGCAATACATCCCTGTCTGGATACGAGCAGGTAGAGGCGGCTCTGGCACAGATGTACCTAGGGGTAAAACCCGAAAACACCGCTTTGATCTAGACTCGAACGGGAACTGGTGCACGACAACGGGCCTTGCTGCACTCTTGGTTACGACACTCCCGGGGGATATGCTTAGGATAATTTACATTTTCTTTACAAACCGATTTAAGTAATATATACATAAGATGAGAGTAAATGACCTTGGTTAATCCTAATATGTTTCAAATTGAGAATATGGTGACATTTTAATCTCTAAATGATTTTACGACTACTATTACTCACACAATGCTTTCTGGTTTTAGTCAATGGCTGGATTCCAAGGAAGTCATAGTGACTTTGAGAATGATTTACAAGGTGGGAACGGTGGTGGAAATGAGCAACAAAATGGAATGTTGATAGGCGTAAAAGATATCGTCTTTATGCCAAATCAGTTTTCCAAAAATATGATCAACAACATATATATTAACCAACTCCCAGACTCAACAAGGAAGAGAAAGGTGATAAATGATAAGATCTCTAGCAATGGAGACCATGGAGAAAAGAAACCTCAATTTTCATCATGCAGGAATTGTGGAAAGAGACACCCAGGAAAGTGTCTCAATGGGACAACGAAATGTTTTACGTGCGGGAAGGAAGGACATAAAGTGAAGAATTGCCGAAGAAAAATGAAGAGTACTATGGAAGAAGATAAAAATGGTCCCAATAGTCCATTTATAGTCATTTGCCGTAAATGTAGGGGACCTGGCCATTACCCGAGTGAATGTACTATTTTATAGGATATTTTCTTGCTCAAAGAAGAAGCTATGCGGAAATAAATGGTTGGAGAAAAATTTAAAAAGTATTAGCACTCCTTGTTGATGGGTTTACTTTGGAATAATTTTCTCTTGTATTTGTAACCCCTCAGTTTGCCATGTGAGAATGATATTTGAGGAATAATTGTCTCTTCTCTTGTGGATATAGGTATAAATAACCATTTGGTTTTATATGATCATTGGGGTTTGAGAAAATGATAAGTTATTATAATTTGGGATGAAAATGCAAAGTATGATATAACATTTGTGGTTAAATTATGTTATTTTGAAAAATTTATCTCATTTTGGTAATATTATAGAATATAGTTTTTGAAAAAGGACAACACGCAGACCGTGTGACAACCCGTCGCGTCGGACAAAGCTGTGGGAATCGAACCCACAACCAAAGTGCGATTGGGATTTATCGCCTACCACTGGACTACGTGAAGTCCCTGGTTAGTATGACTATTTTTTTTGTTAAATGATTTTATTGATCAATAATAATATGATTTGGGTTCTTATGTCTTATCAAATGAATACCCTTGGTACAGGAAAATGATTTGGTGATTAAGTGATAAATGTTATTTTGGAAGATGTTCGTTTTGTTAGGAACACTATATGCCCAAGGAAAATAGAATACAATGAGGTTTCATTTGTAGAGTAATGGTGGATTTTTATCTACATTTTTATTGTTGATTTATAGTGATTTGGGTTATTTATGGAAATGATTAACCTATAACAGAGAATATGTGATGATGTTAATTACTTTTAAGTATGTGACTTTAAGAGTATTTGATGTCATTTGGAGATACAATGTAACATGGGAGACTACATAATCAAATTCTTCTATGTTTTGGGTTTCAATATTAGTTTGGATTATATTAAAGGATTTTAAGGACAATTGGTTATTGAATGGTATCTATTTAACTTTGGGGTATTGTTGGTTTAATTTTAGAAATTAAGATTAGTGCATATTTATCTCAATGAATATCCTTTTGGGGGATCATTAGATCATTCACTAACCATTTTGGTTTTGATTAATCTTCAAAGACAATGTAAATATATGGTTTATCCTGCATGGATCATGTGATTCTATAGAAGTTTATTCTAGCTCTTCCAGTGTGACCAAGTCTTCTTGAATACTCATCGTTTAAAAAAAATTGAGTTAGTGGTGGAAATTTATTAAAGAATGAAAATCTACTTAAAATTTAAGTATATCTCATAATGTTCTTAGTCAATATCATAAATGAATTCCTCTTCCTTATGTAATGTAACTTTTAAAAAAAAATGTTGTCCTAGATGGTACCTTAAATCATCACTAATTTATGGCTTTGGGATTGTTGGCCTTTTCATAGCCATGTTCTCTACCACTCTCCATCAGATAATTGATGGTTAGATTTCTCCTCCATATCCATATTTTCCTACATGGAACCCTAGTATGTGTTATTTTCGGTAATCTTCATACTTTCCACTCTTTATTTTAAATAGAGGCCTCATTAATTCATTTTTCGATGTGGGATTTCAACTAAGATATTTTGAAATGTCAAAAATGTGTGATCCCAATACCCTATATTTTGTTGAACCGATGGTACTTCAAAACATCATAGATTGATGAGTTTAAGGACCTCAATTTTATACTTGTTTGTTATTGATGACCTCAACCACTACCTATAAATATTTACGTTTTTCCTCCAATTATATGTCTCTAATTTCCACCAATGTTCTCCTAATCGAGATCATAATTTGGTGGTGACCCTTTCATTTCTCTTTTCCTCATATTAAGACTAAATTTTAGTAAACCAATTTTCGATGTGGGTTTTCCCACAAATATATTTTCTATTTTCAACCTTTTATTTTCGAAGAAAAATTTCAAATTGCGAGGACGCAATTTATTGAAGGAGGGCAGAATGTAACACCCCAAGATTTCATAGTGTGTTATTTCTTCAAAATAATTCAATAACTTGCACTACACGCAACACCGAGTTCAAGCGCACCATGACTTACCAAACAAGCCGTTCAAAAAAGGTTATGAATAGTATTAACTAAATTTTAAACTTTATATAATCCTTATAATTTTAGAATCCATATTATGAGTTTCTTAGACATAATGTAAGAACAAATTCATCTTCAGTATTGTAGTTTTACCAACTTTTAATAGTGAACCCTTTTTAAATAAAATATTTTAAACTTTTTGACTAAATGGGGACATCAAAAAATTTAAAATAAAACATCCCAAGCTTCCACGGTACACTTTCCTTTGAATAAAACAGTAGCGTGTGTTGTACGCAACTTCGAGTTTTAACACACACCACAACCGATCAAACTAGCCGTTATGAATAGTAATACTTAATTTTTTGAAATTATATATATTTTATATTTCAAAATGGACTTCATTTCTGGATTCGGAATATCAAATTTAGCCTAAGGTGAAATTTTGGTACTTTTCGGATAACTTTCATATTTTGATGAATAGTAAAAATTACTAAATTTTAATTAAAAACAACTTTTTTAATCAAAATAATTAATAGTGATAAATTATGAATTTGAGTGGTTTTAAAGTATATTTAGAATATATTTTTACCATTTAATATAATTTTGGTCATTGGACATAATTTTACAATTAAACCGAAAATAAACAAGTGTCAATCTTTTGATAGTTATTATCTCTTAAAAACACGCTTTTTGTTTTGACAGCGAGAATTAATTTTAAATTAATTTCTGCCACTTCTGTGTTTTGAATTTAGAAAAATGGATTCCATATTTGGAATCAGGATGTTCAAATTGTGTAAATAGGTAACTTTTATTTTTAGACATTTTGAATAATTACTACGGTAAATATTTTATTTACCATGGTTAAGGGTAAATCCGGTAAATAAGGGTTAAAAAATAATATTATAATAATACTAAATTACCCTAAAACGTATCTTAACCCTATTGGTTGATACATGGTCGACCATGGGCATCTTTGGGTCAATTTTGGGACCCCATTGATCCACTTGAAAGTGATAATGACACTTTATTTTAATTAAGTTAAAATGAATACAAAAATGGCATAAGCTTACATCTTTTAAAAGAACAATTTTTACATAGGGTTATACATGTTGGATTTTCGATTATAAATATTCATCAGAAAGCTAAAAAGATTTCCTACATAATGATATTTTATTTATAATTTTTAGACATCAAATAATTTAAATTATTAATGACACAATAATGATGCAATGTTTACCTCATTAATAAATCATTTAAATAAATAAGATTATAATGATTAAAATATTATCTAAAACCTCTCCAATTATTATTGGTTGATGTTATTTATAATATGAGTCATCTTATATTCGACCTCAATGATTTTTGGACCATTATAAACCGAATATAATTATATTATAAAGTAATACTTTCACTCTTTCCTAAAGAGCCCCTCCTCTCCCTTATAAAAGGAGACCACTTCTACTCATTCCTCACACCTCTCAAGCCACTTGGCTCGTCCAAACTCTGCCCAACTAAGCTCCCCACATCCCTCTCCTCCTCCTTGAAGCTTCCCCTTAGGCAGAAAGCATTTCAAGAAGTCCTTTGGTTCCAACCAAAGTGAGTTACCTAAATTAAAGGTAACATTTTCTCTTAAATTATTTTCAATTATTTTGCTTCTCCAACCCCCAAACTCTTTTTATTTCCTTTCTTTTGTAACAACACCAGTATCAAAAATATACTAGGATGTTGTTATAAGAAGGATTAAAACTACACATTCACACAACTCCATCTAATGGATGATGAACATAATGTTTCTGTGGATGGAAAACTAACGCCTCACGAAACGATGATTGTTCAAATACATCTTACCGCCTCTCATGGTGGCCATTAGGATGGCACTGTAATTAAATATGATATTAATGATATATATTTTATATATAAGCTTCTGTAATTCCATTTTATTTCATACAATTACTCGTTTCATGTTGTATATACATACGATAATTTCATTTGAGGAAGTGCGGACTACCGCCCCCTTAAAATGATATGACTCGTTCATACCACACATGGAACGTATAAAGGATGGTGTTAATGAACTTAAGTAACATATATAAAATATTATATTTTACTGGAATAGTAATATACCTATGTATCATTTGGATTCGATTCTTTTAAAATAAAAATTAAATGGAAGTAGTATTCGTGCGTACGTACGGACTACCGTCTCCACGAACGCGATGAGATTCATTCTCCATCGTATCCATTCAAGTATAATTATCATTTGATGATTTAAAAATTATGTTTAAGGACTTGATACCATTCTGGATATGAATAATATACATCCCATTAATAACGAATATGTCTCACATAACAAAGAATGTAAAGTAAAATGAACCCGTTAACACCTGAAATGACGATAATTCTAAGATATTATTAACAAATCAATGTTAAAAGATCATATATGATATAATATTAAAGTAACTGATTCTTGTATTATTCAATAACAATTATTTCACCATTATACAGGAGGTAAACCTACCATAGACCAAGGAAAAAGTACAAAGTAAGGGATTCTCTTATATCACTTTCAATTCCATGAGATTTCCATTGTTCGCTACTAAATTATTGAAAGTGGTGTATTGTGTACTTCCATTTGATATATATTATCATGATTCACTTTATATTCATGTTATTCTGTAAATCATTTGGTGGTTATTAACTTTTGGCCATGCGACTCAGTTGATTAACGTGGTAAGGGGTTTCTTGTCTCACTTTTAATTCCGTGAGAATTCCATTGATCACCACTTAATTATTGCATGTGGTGTATGTGTACTACCCATGATTGTATTCATTGTGTAATATACTTTATTTTATGGGTATTTACATCATCATGGTATGATCTTTCTTTCATGGGTGTTTGTTTCTTAAGTTACCTAATCAATAAGGGAATTTGAGATTTCAATTTCCACTCATTTGGCTTTACGCATATTTCATTGATTATATTACCCCAAGATTATGTGTGGAATCACTATTCATTTGATTATGTCATAATTTCCACTCCCCTTCCTGTGGATATACTTTTGATACACATAATCACTCCATTGAAAATTCTCAAGTCATTGATATGAATTTGATAAGAGTAATTTTAACTCTTTCACCATTTGTTGAGTTAAACATCCAATTCGTTGGTGTTGTTTTTACAGGAATATGTGTGAATATACTTTGATTGTTTTACACTTAATATCCAATCATATTTAGTGTATTTATATTTTTCACACATAATTATGTTGTTGATTTATCCTTAACCTAAGGATATGGACTTTATGAGAGATTTCATCTCAACTTACATTCCATTGAGACTTCTTTGTTGATATACACCAAATCACTTTTATGTGGTGTATATAATGTACTTTGACATAGTATATCATGAATTCCCTTTATTCTCATGATATTACAAAGTTTTGATTACCTCAATTATTTTCATTCAAGTGTCTCTCTTTTGGTTAGAATCTCTAACTAAAATACCATTTTTAAATGTTTTAAAGACTTATTCATCTAAATCTTTCTCATTAATGTCCATGTTTTAAAAATGGTTTTAAGGATTTATTTATATAGACATTAAAGTTTAGAAATTAAAAATCCTTTTAAAAGGTTTCAAAGTGGTATGGGACACTTTGATTCAAAAATCTATTTTTAAATGGCTTCTTGACAAATAGTGTGACTTTTAAATGTTTTCAAGAAAAGGGGGATATTTCTCTCAAATAGTTTTGATGATTATTTTCATCTATGTCAACATCCTTCATTATTCATGATTGAGGTTAATGTGATACAATACAATCTTCCATATTGTATCAAATGAGTTATATTTGACTGTGGATGTTCTATTTTTATACCATTCATGGTTTGTGGTTAAAGTATTGACATTTCGTATGCTAGTTTTAATACGAATGTTTATTTTATGCTTAAACCTATTCATATGAGGAATGCATTGGACTTAATAAGTGACGGGTGGAGCCCGCTATAGCTCCTCGATGCATCGGTAGGTCTCATGAGACAAACTAGTGTCTTGGCACAAGGCCTTGGCAAAATCTTATTTGTAGTCTTGGCACGAGGCCTTGTCTATGTGGTTATGATAGTCTGGCATTATGCATTCCATCATTATGAAAGTGGTTATTGATATTTCATGTGATCATTCGACTAGTAGGATATCCATGTGAGTAAGTAAATTGCATTATTTCATTTTACCTTTGCCATTTTATGCTGAAGTTCAAGTTTCAAAGTCTTTTGTTTTAGTTATAAATTGCCTTAAGTGTTTATGCTTATTTATGAAAGCTTCTGCTATAATGTTATCCTTACTGAGCATCCGAGCTCACCCCTTTCAATGTTTTATTTTTTTTTCCAGGATTATGAAGAAGTAATTTATGAATGACCTGCAGGGATAGTATGAGGGGATATGAAGACAAGATGTTTTTTTTATGATGTAATGTAAAAATTTATGGATGTATCTAGTTATTCCAAGGCTACTAAACTAATCGGTCTTTCGAGACTTGATCTTTCTCATGATCATGCCAATATTATGTAATAATGCACCGACTCTGGGTAACTAGGGTCGGGGTGTTACACCAGATATCCACAGTGCTTTGATCAATAGGATTAGGAACTTCAACACTTTCTAGACTAGGGTTCTGCTCCCCCTCAACAGGTGAATATCTTTCTAGACTAAGAGGTTTAGTTCCTTGATCCGTTTATAAAATTTCATCTCTAATGGACTCACCCATTTCTTTTCTAGCCATCTGGAAGGCTTGTTCCATTCTTTCCTCAACAGATAGGATGATTTTAGGATTAGCTTGTTCCTCTGAATGTTCCTCATCAGCAACCTCTTCCTCCAGAGCAATTTTCTTTTCTAGATGCTGTTCAAGAACAACATTTTATTTTACACTAACAGCAGAATATTTTCTAGAAAAAGGTTCTTCTTCTAAATCAACATTTCTTTCAATAACAAGTACTTCCTTCTCAACTATATTTTGTGGAACAGGTAGACTACTGTCTTCCTTATCCATAATAGTTCCTTCCATAGGTGCAACAATGACCTCTTCTTCTTCTGCATCAGAATAATCAACAACTTCATCTAGTTCCACACCAAGATCAGATATGTTCTTAGGTCTTGAAGGATACTCAACCTGATTAATATTTTCATATAACTATTCAATATCCTCCACCCAAGACTTTTTCCACAGATTCCAACTTATTTTCATCATTTTGACTGTAACCTTTAAGATGTAGAACTCATAGTCTTTGATGAATTCTTCATTCGGTCCAACCATTCCTTTAGCATACAACATTGTAGAGATTAAAATTGAATAGAACAAAGAGGTATAATTTGAAGTTGTCTTAATCAAATCACACATGTGAAGTATAATATACTTACATAGATTAATCTTGTGTCCATTTTTCATAAGATGTATCAAGAATACATCTTGATACTTGAGGGTAACAAAATATCTTTTCCTTGGAATAATTAGATTTTGGATAAACTTAAACAACAATATCGTTTCACCATCCAACTCTATAGCCATTGCCCTTCTTTTATTTTTATTTCCAGTCAAACTTCCTAAGGCCTCTTCTAAGACACAAACATCACTAGGAGGAGGAGGAACTCTCTGGTAGTCCTAAAAAATTCTTTCATGGGGTATCCCTAGGTAGGTATCCCATAACCCTGAGGAAATAGTGCATCTTTGGCCATTAATCTAGCTTCTTACAACAAAACCATCTTCAACATTGAAAGAAAACTGAACAAACTAATAAAACAGAGCAACAATTTTTGGATAAATATGCCTTTTCTCTTTTGTGAACCAGTTTAGCCATCCCTATTCTTCCAGTACTTTCAAAACTAAAGACTTACTTGTCAGCAATCACTCAGGACAAATTTCCTTTTCTGGTACTAATATTTTATCAACAAGATTCGGGTTCAATGGTCCTTTAGGCACTACTTTTGGTGCTCTTTTTACCTTCTTTTGAGATCTTCACTTCTCAAGAGTTGATGAATATGGGTGCTTCATTCTGGGAATTCAACGAGGGTTCAAGAGATAGAGAAAAATTAAGGAATGAAGGATAACTTACGATTTGAAAGAGAGGGGTTTCGGTTTTGAGAGAAGAGAGCTCGATTAAAGAAAATAGTAAAAGACATCTGGTTTTTATCATTTAAGGATTTCAAGCGTCGCAAATTCAAAAGCACGGGATAAAAAAAATAAAATAATCAACACAACGATATGGGTAATAAAATATAAATAAAATGAAAATTTTCATTATAGTGAGTCTGAAACAGATTGTCATGGTGAGACCAGAACAAATTGTTATAGTGAGATCAGAACGGATTTTCACAGTGTCATATTTACGGTGTGACTCCAAATGGCGCGATCGTATCATGCTAGAAAGTAATTCCAAGATAGTAACTGAGAGAATGTAAACATGAAATAGTAACTTCAAGACAATAACGTGTAGAACTGTGAGAGTGATATAGTAATCTTAAGACAGTGACCTGTGAAACTGTAAATCATGAAACTATAAACTGTGAAATAGTAAACTGTGAGATAGTAAGTTTTGAAACAATACACTTTCTACTTGAGATTTATCATTCTTAATTCATGTATGATGTAATATATCCTTTCATAATTTAATGGTTTAGTGAATATATCAGCAAGATGATATTCAGTTCCAATGAATTCCAAAGTGATGTCACCTTTTTGATAATGGTCTCTTAAAAAGTGATGTCTTACATCAATATGTTTTGTCCTAGAGTGTGAAATAGGATTTTTTGAAATGTTAATAGCACTTTTATTTTCACAATTTATAGGTACATTCCTGAATTGATATCCATAATCTAGTAATGCGTGTTTCATCCACAAAATTTGTGCACAAAAACCACCAACAGATATATATTCATCTTCGACAGTGGATAATGAAACCGAGTTTTGTTTCTTACTAAACCATGATACTATAGACTTATCTAAAAGGTGAAATGTTCTAGAGGTTCTTTTTCTATTTAACTTACAACCACCAAAATCAGTATCAGAATAGCTAATTAACTCAAATTATTGTCCTCTAGGATAGAACGATTCTAGATTGGGTGTATGTTTGAGGTATTTGAAAATCCTTTTAACAACATTTAAATGTGAATCTTTAGAATTTTCTTGAAAATGAGCACACATACATACAATAAACATAATATCAAGTCAGCTAGAAGTTAAGTAGAGTAATCTTCTAATCATGCCTCTATAAGTAGTTTGATCAATAGATTTTCCATCTTCATTAAGATCTAACTTACAAGTAGTACTCATTGGAGTATCACTACTTTTAGTGCTATCCAAGTCAAAATGTTTTAGAATATCTTTAGTGTATTTTCTTTGATTTAAAATAATACCATCTTTATTTTCAAAGATTTGAAATCCAAGAAAGAATTTTAGTTCACCCATTAAACTCATTTCAAATTCATTTTTCATCATTTTAGAAAACTCAATACGTAAAGAATTTTTTGAAGATCCAAAAATAATATCATTTACATAAATTTGAACCACTAAAACATCATTGGAAATTTGTTTTATAAAAAGGTTAGGATCATATATACCTTTTGTAAAACCTTTGGAAATAAGAAAAGTACTTAATCTGTTATACCAGTCTATTAGAGCTTATTTTAAACCATACAAAGATTTTGATAATTTGAAAACATGATTTGGAAAGTGAGGATTTGTGAAACCTGGGGGTTGTTCAACAAAGACATTCTCAACTATATACCCATTTAGGAATTCATTCTTGACATCCATTTGATATATTTTTACATTTATATGGGCAGTATAAGCAATCGGGATTCTGATGGCTTCAAGTCTAGTTACTGGTGCAAAGGTCTCCTCATAGTCAATTCCTTTTTTTGGACTATAGTCTTGTGCAACCAATCTATCCTTGTTTCTAATTATGTTTCCAGCTTCATACAACTTATTTCTAAACACCCACTTAGTGCATATGGTAAATATGTATTTGGGTCTATCAACAAGTTTCCAAACTTTGTTCTTTTAAAATTAATTAAGTTCTTGCATAGACATCACCCAAAATTCATCATTGATAGCATCATTAATGTTTTTAGGTTCAAGTTGTGACAAGAAAACTTAATGTTCAACTTAATTTCTACGAGAATCTCTAGTTTTAGTTCCTTTTTCTAAATCTCCTACAACAACATCTAAAGGATGGTTCTTAAGGGTTCTAACAGCTCTAGAAAAATAGGGGATAATGATTTCAGGTCCTTCAACAGGTTCAGGTCATTATGACTTAAACCTAGAGAATTTCCAGAACTGGAAGTTTTACATATTCTTTTATAGGATAGTTAGAGGATTTAGCATTGATGTACACATTTGACATATCATCCTTAAGAGTCTCTAGAGAGGTCTTAGGATCATGTGGATCTGTCCCATCAAACTTGACATGGACAAATTCTTCTACACATTTAGTTCTTTTGTTAAACACTCTATAGGCTTTACTAGAGATTGAGTATCCTAGAAAAATTACTTCATCACTCTTGAATGTAAATTTTTCAAGATTATCCTTAATATTAAGGATATAGACTTTGCAACCAAAGACATTGAAGTATCTTACTTTGGGTTTTCTATTGTTCCATAACTCATATGGGGTTCTTTTAAGAATAGGTCTAATCAAAACTCAATTAATAATATAGCATTCTATATTTATAGCTTCAGCCCAAAAATAAATAGGTAAGTCATATTCACTAAGCATGGTTCTAGAAATTTCTTACAAGGTCCTATATCTTATTTCTACAACTCCATTTTGTTGAGGTGTTTTTGGGGAAGAGAAATTATGATTATAGTAGTTTTGTGAGAAAAAGGATCCAAACTCTTGATTTTCAAACTAACGGACATGATCAATTCTTATATATTTAATTTTAAGTCTACTAAGGGTTTCTACTGTTTTATCATATTCGGTGAAATGAGAGCAGACTTCACTTTTATGATCCAAAAAGAAGGTCCAAGTATACATAGAAAAGTCATCTACAAGAACATAAACATAGTGCTTCCCATTTAAACTATAAACTCTATATGGTCCAAAAAAATACATGTGAACCAACTTGAGAGGTTGAGAAGTTGAAAATTCTTTCTTTGGTTTGAATAAAATTTTGTGTTGTTTTCCCTTTTGATAGATATTGCACACTTTATTATTTGGAAACTCTAGTTTGGGTAGATATTTGACTAAAATTTTTCTAGTTATCTTTCTAAGGGAGTGAATATTGTAGTGTCCTAGTCTTCTATGCTAAAACCAAGACTCTTTATGAAATACACATAAACATGAAGCATTTTGAGAAACTAAAGAATCTAAGTTAACAGAGTATACATTTTCATTTCTTAATGTAGAAAATACTAATTCATTTTTATAATTAAAGACATTGCAAGTATCATTTTCAAACTTAACATGAAATCCATCATCACATAGTTGTGAAATACTAAATAGATTATATTTCAGTCCATCAACAAAAAGTACTTTGGAAATTAAAACCGAGTTAGAGTTACTGATTTGGACAAGAATAATGATTTTTCCTTTGGCATTGTCACCAAAAATGACATGTCCACCATCAATTTTTATTAAGTTCTTGAAGCATGAATAGTCTCTTATCATGTGTCTTAAACACCCATTGTCCAAGTACCATAATATTTTATAGGAGCTCTTTAAACAATGTTCCTACAAAATAGTCAAATAAAAATAGGCTTTGGTACACATATTTGTTTGGGTACAGTAATATTAATAACTAGTGATTTAGGAACCCACATCTACCTCATAGGTTTCTTATAAGAATTATGTAAAGTATTTGTAAAATAAAATCTATTTGGTCCATAAAATCTTGAAACAGTAGAGAGTGTATCATAGTTTGGACTAGTAGAATGTTTTCCTAAACTGGGATTAAAGCTGTATGTTTTAGATTTAGAAACAAAATTGGTTTGTCCAAAATTTCTTTTACCAGGTTGATATCCAATACCAGTAGTGTATTTAGGGAAAATATATTTACCTAGAATTTGTACCAAGGTAACATTAACATTAGTAAACCTGTAAAGATCCTTTTTCAATTGCTCATTAGATAGCTTTGATTCATTATTTTCTTTGAGTAATTGAACATTTTTATCTCTTTCTACAATAAGTTCAGATTTAATAGTTGGGGTAAGAGCATACTGTTTCTTTAAAGACTTGTATTTATCTTTTAGTTCATTACAGGTCTCTTCAAGTATATTTCAATACTCAAACATTTCTTTTTTATACATATTTTCATAGTCACATTCATCTCCAGAATAATAGGAATTTTGTATAGGAGATTCCAAGGTTACCATAGATGTTTTTGTCATGAAACACATATCGACTTTGTTAGTCTGTTCATCATATGAAGACTCTGAGTTACTTGAACTGTCCTCAGAAGCACTCCAAATTTCTTTCATTGAATTTTTATACTTTATATCTTTTTCCTCATATTTCTTTTAATATTTGAGCTTCGTACAGTCTTCCTTTACATGTCCCTTTCTCTTACATTCATAACATACTATCTCATCAGAATTGTCATTTTTTCCCAATCTTTCTTCCAACTTCTCTTTTTATCATATCTTCCTTTGAAGTTAGGATTTCTGAAAAATTTATTCCTTCTATAAAATTTCTTAAACCTTCTGGAAAATTGATCCATCTACTCATCATTGTTAGTTGAAGATTGTTCACTACTAGAATTTTCTATAGAGACTTGAGGTTTCTCATTTTCTTTGTGTTTAGAGGTAGCGGTCTTGAATGCCACATATTTTCTTTTGGGTTCATCCTCCTATTGTTTATTGACTTTAAACTCTTCTTCATACATCATTAGTTTCCCAATGAGTTATTTTAAAGGTAATTTACTGATGTCTCATGACTCTCTAATAGAGACAGAGGTTCCTCTCCATCTATCAGGTAGGAATCTGAGAATCCTCATAATTTGTTCTTTGGCAGTAACTTCTCTTCCTAGAGAAATCATTGTGTTGAATTTTTTTTTGAACCTGAGATACATGTCACAAATATGATCATCAGGCTTAATTTTAAAGTTATCATATTTAATAGTATAAGTATTAAGTCTCATTTATTTCACACTAGAAGTTCCTTTATGTGAAACAAACAAAGTATCCCATATTTCATGGGAAGTTTTACATGAAAATATTCTGTTAAATTCCTCATCTCCTAAAGAGAAATATAATGCATTCATGGATTTGAAATTGTTATTGTAAGAAGTCTTGGTTGGGTCATCCCAAGTAATTTTATCAGTAGTAGGAATCTTATACTCATATATAATTGAAGACCAAATTTCAAAACCCATACTTTCTAAATGCATTTTTATTTTGATTTTCCATTGGGAATAATTAGCTCTATTAAATAATGGTGATCTATTTGTTGCAACACGTTTAAGTATATTATCCATAATAAAGAAATACTTTTAAAGAGCTAGAAATTTAGAACTAATAGAAATTTATAGATCTTTAAAGTAAAACTAAAATCATAGTTGAATAGATTTTAAAAATAGATCCTTAATAAGAATAAACTCCTCTGATACCAAATGTTGGTCGGAGTAGAGTACTTTGGGGGGGGGGATGAATTGAGTATCTATAAAAATTTCTGTTAAAAAGTTCACTTAAAAAGATTCCCCAATAAAAATGAATACAACCCAGCCCAATTAATCAAGGTAATACAATTATAATAGTTTGATTTTTCAAATAACTTCTCAGAAGATTGATTAATTCTTAGTAATATCAATGTGAGTTATTGATACTACTTTTGAAGCTATTCTAATAAGGCAAGATAATTATAACTCCTATCCAAGACTAACTATTAAAGTAAAATCTAGTGTTTTCTAAAATATACAGTAAAGAAGAGAAAAACTAAATTAAAAGACACAACAACAGGTAGTTCAGTCTCAAGATGAGACCTAATACAATACACTTGGTGATCACCTTCCACCAAGTAGTTTATATTAATAAACTTGATCCACACCCTGGATCGGGGTAAACAACAGTACACAGAACTGTCTAAGTCACACGACCTCTTCCACTATTCTTTGTGGGTAAAAACTACCAGGTCACACAAGGACCTCTTCCATGCTTATTCTTGGGAGTAAATAGATGTAATAAGTGATGAGAGGAAGGATATATTGTATCCTTCAGTTTAGTACATAAGACAATGTGTGTTTTAAAACAGACACACACACACTTATCAAAATCTAAAAATGATACACAAGAGAGCAAGGATGATAAGAAAGGGTTAAAAGTGCTCTGAGTGTTATTCTATGAAGCTTTGGACTTGTAGGATGAAGAACATGAAAGTATCTAGTCCTCTTGTGGAAAAAAAAGTATCGCAAGTCTGGTGCTTTGGTTCCCAACTCGATGGTGTAAGCTGTCTAGCTCATGTTCTTCTTAGAGTTGGTACTGCAAAGATCTTTTTGGCTCTGATCTATGTTAGTCTATCCTTTTGGAATCAAGAGTGAGTGCTTTGTGTGTTCTTCGGTTGTATCTTGTTGCATGTATCAGTTCACCTTTTTAAAATGCTCGCGCTTCTGCTACTCTCTTGTTCTAGTTCCACACGTTTCTTTTTATTACGGAATGCATATGTTGGAGCCGACATGATGCATGTATTCTACACCTCGTACCTCGTACTGTCAGGTGACATGTCTACAAAGAAAAATTAATTATGTCGGCACCTTTAAATGACTCAAATATGACTGTTAGAAATTAAATTGAAAATGAAAAAATATATTAAAGGATAGTTTCACAGTTTGTCTTGAAACAATATCACTTGGAAATGGTGTGACCAAAAAACAGTGTCTTCATCTTTGTCTTTGAGCGGTGAGACAGTCATGATGCTACAGTTTCATCGAGACCAAGAACCGATAACACATTTATGGTGTTAGAATCATGGTGTCTGGTCCTTTTCCAAACTTTGAATGGTGTATTGGTGATGGTAGCAAGGAACCGGTGTTTGGGTCATGGTGTCTGGGTCACGGTGTCTGGTAGTTTATGTTCTACCATAACTTTTTGACAAGTTAAGCACCATGAAATGAACTCATCCACCTTCTGTTTTATGTCAATCCACCAAAACTGTGCCTTTAAATCCTTATACATATTCTGTATTCCCAGATGTACAACCAATATGGAATGGTTCTAAGCATGAAGAAGTTGTTCCTAATAATACATAGGTAAAACCATCTGATTTCTAAACCACAACATTAAACTCCCATCAATTTTCCATCCCTCAATGGTCTCCCCACCATTGAGTTTTGAACTCATAACCAGGCATTCCTCATTGGATGTTTGTTCCTATTTGGCCATCTTTACTAAATCAGGAATCACAAAAACTAAAAATAAAACCACAAAATCACCCTGGGCTTCACATTCGACATGCATGTCAACTAGGACCGATATCAAGTACCACTCATCTGAAGATTATTTTTTCAATTGAGTATATGACTTTATACTTAATGCATCATCCACCAAATTACCTTTTCCTAGTATATACATCAAGTCAAAGTCAAACATCTGTAGGTACTATATCCATCTCATTTTCCTTAGATTTAAATCCCATTATGAGAAAATATATCTCAACCTCTTATGATCCGTGAACGTAGTGGATTTCTCACCAAATAGATAGCGACACCAAGTCTTCAAAGCATGGATGACCGCAACAAACTCTAAATCATATGTTGGGTAATTATTATCATGTACTCTCAACTACCTTGAACCATAAGCAACCACGTGGTCTCCTTTCATGAGAACACAACCCAACCCAGATCCCAAATCATCACAATACACCGCATACCCCTATCCTAATTCCAAAAAAATCAATATAAGTGATAATATAAGATGAAAATTTAGCTCTTAAAAAAACTTATGGAATTCCTCACTCCATTGAAATGGAAAATTCTTATTTGTAAAATTTTTCATTGAAAAATATAGTTGTGAGAATTCATGAAAAAAGCATTAGTAATAACCAGCTAGACCAAGAAAGATTTGTATTTGAAAGACATTTTTTAGCAGTTTCCAAGAGATAACGACTTTTATCTTCTCTAGATGCATCGAAATGACTTTTTCAAAAATTACATGGACAAGAAAGCATACCTATTGTATCCAAAAATCACACTTATATAGTTTGGAATACAACTGATGATCTCTCAAGATTCCCAACACTGTCACCAGGTGTTTCTCATGCTCAGCCCTTGTCCTTGTGTACATCAATATGTCATCCAAAAACACCACAATAAAAGAATCCAAATACCTTTGAAATATCTGATACATCAATGCCATAAATATTATTGGTGCATTCATAAGACCAAAAGGCATGACTACTTATTCATAATGGCCATATCGACTTATGAAATATGTCTTCGGAATATCCTTCTTCCGAACTCGTAATTGGTGATATCATCATCACAAGTCAATTTTAGAGAACCACTAAGATCCCATCAATTGATTGAATAGGCCATCGATGCATGGAAGTGGATATCTATTCTTTATCGTAACTTGGTTAAGCTTACGATAATCCACACACAACCTTAGAGTTCCATTTTCTTTCTTCACGAACAAGACTAGTGCTTCCCACAGAGACGTGCTCGGCCAAATGAAAACTTTTCTTTCCAGCTCTTTCAACTACGCTTTCAATTCCATTAACTCTATTGGTGTCATCCTATAAGATAAAAGGTAAATATGACTGGTCCCTAGGATGAGATCAATTATAAACTATAATTCGCTTATAGGTGGTAACCGTGAGAAGTTATAGGGAAATACATATGGAAATTGATCCACAAATACTGTAAAACTGATATCCTCGATATCCTTTATCGATACCAAGATCAACACCACTAACTAGTAAGAAATTGTTCCCACTATTGGTTCTAATAAGCCCGTTGCACCAATCTTTACAACCCTTTATCCTCTAAAGAGATGCTCGAAGATGTCCTCAGTTGTAAAACTAATTGTTCTGATATAATAGTTGATGTGGGCCTTGAACATTTTCAACCAATCTATACCTAGGATTACATCAAAGACAACCATGTCTAACACCGATAAATCCCATTTTTACTTAGCTTCATCAATAATTATGGAACATGCTCTACATAAAAAGGCCCGATATTCTATTTTACTAAGAGGGGTTTGAATTTTTATCACAGAAGGCATCATCTCAAGTTTTAAACATAGTAAATCAATAGCACGAGAAACAATGAAGGAATATGATGCACTAGTATCAAACAAAACTTGCATAAGTTTTGGTCAAATTAGAGTACTCAAGAGGGGGGTGAATTGAGTATCTATAAAAATTTTTGTTAAAAATTTCACTTAAAAAGCTTCCCCAATAAAAATTAATACAACCCAGTTAATCAAGGTAATACAGTTATAATAGTTTGAATGTTTAAATAACTTCTCAGAATATTGATTAATTCTCAGTAATATCAATGAGAGTTATTGACACTAATTTTGAAGCTATTCTAATAAGGAAAGATAGTTATAACTTATATCCAAGACTAACTATCAAAGCAAAATCTAGTGTTTTCTGAAATATACAGTAAATAAAATAAAAACTAAATTAAAAGACATGAAGGATAAAACAACTGGTTCAGCCTCAAGACAAGACCTAATCCACTCCACTTAGTGATCACCTGCCACCAAGTAGTTTATATTAATAAACTTGATCCACACCTTGGATCGGGGTAAACAACAGTACACAGGACTGTCCAGGTCACATGACCTCTTCCACTATTCTTCATGGGTAAAAACTACCATGTCACATATGGGGATCTTCCATGATTATCCATGGGAGTAAACAAATTTAATAAGTGATGAGAGGAATGATATCTTGTATCCTTCAGTTTAGTACAGGAGAAAGTGTGTGTTTTAAAATAGACACACACACACACTACTCGAAAACTAAAAATGATACACAATAGATAAAGGATGATAATAAAGGATTAGAAGTGCTCTGAGTGTTATTTTATGTAGCTATGGACTTGTAGGATGAAGTAGATGCAAGTATCCAGTCCTCTTGTGAAAAACAGAGTATCGCAAGTCTAGTGCTTTGGTTCCTAGCTCGATGGTGTAAGCTGTCTAGCTCGTGTTCTTCTTAGATTTGGTACTATGAAGATCTTTTTGGATATGATCTATGGTAGTCCAACCTTTTGGAATCGATAGTGAATGCTTCACATGTTCTTCAGTTGTATCTTGTTGTATGTATCGGTTCACTTTTTTAAAATGCTTGCTCTTCTTCTACTCTCTTGTTTCAGTACCACACTTTTCTTTTTATTACGAAATGCATGTGTTGGAGCTGACATTATTCATGTATTCTACACCTCTTACCTCATACTATCAGGTGACATGTCTACAAAGAAACATTAATTATGTCAGCGCCTTTAAATGACTCAAACGAGTGTATATCTATTCTTTATTGTAACTTGGTTAAGCTTACGATAATCCACACACAACCTTAGAGTTCCATTTTCTTTCTTCATGAACAAGACTAGTGCATTGATGACCTATTCAATCAATTGAGAGGAGCGCGATGGTTCTCTAAAATTGAATTACGATCAGGATATCACCAATTATGAGTTCAGAAGGAGGATATTCTGAAGACATATTTTAGAAGCAGATATGGCCATTATGAATATGTAGTCATTCATTTTGGTCTTATGAATGCACCAATAATATTTATGGAATTGATGTATCAAATATTTTCAAGGTATCTAGATTCTTTTATTGTATTGTTTTTGGATGACATATTGGTGTAATCAAGGACACGGGATGAGCATGAGCAACACTTGGTTATAATGTTGGGAATCTTGAGAGATCATCAGTTGTATTCCAAACTATATAAGTGTGATTTTTGGATACAAGAGGTATGCTTTCTTGTCCATGTAATTTCTGAAAAATGTGTTTCGGTAGATCCATAGAAGATATAAGTCATTATCTATTGGAAACCGCAAAAAATGTCTTTGAGATACAAATCTTTCTTGGTCTAGCTGGATATTACTAATTCTTTTTTCATGAATTATCACAACTATATTTTCCAATGACAACTTTGACAAAGAAGAATGTTCTATTTAAATGGATTGAGGAATTCTAGAAGTCTTTTTAAGAGTTAAAAGTTCATATTATATTATCACCTATATTTATTTTTCTAGAATCAGGACAGGGGTATGCGGTGTATTGTGATGATTTGGGATCTGGGTTGGGATGTTTTCTCATGCAAGGAGACCACATGGTTGCTTATGGTTTAAGGTAGTTGAAAGTACATGAGAATAATTACCCAACACACGATTTATAGTTTTCTGCGGTCATCCATGCTTTGAAGAATTGGTGTCACTATCTATTTGGTGATATATTCACTACATTCACAGATCATAAAAGCTTGAAATATATTTTCTCATAATGACATTTAAATATAAGGAAAATGAGATGGATGTTGTACCTACAAATGTTTGATTTTGAATTAATGTATACACTAAGAAAAGGTAATTCGGTGGATGATGCATTAAGTATAAAGTCATATACTCAGTTGAAAAAAAAGATTCAGATTAGTGGTAGTTGATATCGGTCCTAGTTGACATGCATGTTGAATGTGAAGTCCAGGGTGATGTTGTGGTTTTATTTTCAGTTTTTGTGATTCCTGATTTGGTAAAGATGGTCAAATAGGAACAAACATTCGATGAGGAATTCTTGGTTATGAGGTCAAAACTCAATGGTGGGGAGACCATTGAGGGATGGAAAATTTATGGGAGTTTAATGTTGTGGTTTAAAAATGAGATGGTTATACCTATGTATTATTAGGAACAACTTCTTCATGCTTAGAACCATTCTGGATTGGTTGTACATCTGGGAATACAAAAGATGTATAAGGCTTTGAAGGCATAATTTTGGTGGATCGACATGAAACAGAAGGTGGATGAGTTCATTTCATGGTGCTTAACTTGTCATAAAGTTAAGGTAGAACATAAACTACCAGAAGGTATGTTTCATATCTAATAAACTCATCCATTTCTTTTCTAGTCAGCTGGAAGGCTTGTTCTATTCTTTCCTTAACAGATAGGATAGTTTTAGGATTAGCTTGTTACTTTAAATTTTCCCCAACCACAACCTCTTTCTCAATAGAAAGTTCTTATTCAAGATGCTCCTCAAGTACCACATTTTATTTTACACTAACAATAGATTCTTTTCCAGAAGAATTTTCTTCTTCTAAATCACCATTTTCTTTAGTAACAGATGCTTTTTTATCAACCATATTTTGTGAAACAGGTAGACCATTGTCTTCTTTTCCCAAGACAGTTTCTTCCATAGGTGCAACATCTACCTATTCTTATTCTTTAACAGGACAGTCAATAATTTCATCTAGTTTCAAACTAGGATTAGATATGTTCTTAGGTCTTGAAGGATTATCAACAGGATTAAACTTTTCATATATACATTCATTGTCCTCCTCCCAAGCTTTTTTCCAAGGATTCCAACTTATTTTTATCCTTTTGACTATAAAATTTGAGATACATAACTCATAGTCTTTGATGAATTATTCATTCAGTCCAACCACTCGTTTAGCATACAACATTGCAGAGATTAACCTTGAATAGAATAATGAGGTAAACTTTGAAGTTGTCTTAATCAAATCACACATGTGAAGTATAATACACTTATACAGGTTAATATTATTCCCATTTTCCATAAGATGTATCAAGAATACATATTGATACTTGAGGGTAGAAAAATATCCTTTCCTCGGACTAATCAGATTCTGGATAAAATTAAATAGAAATCTCGATTCACCATCCAACTTTGCATCAATTTCTCTTCTTTTCTTTTTATTACTAGTCAAGAGTTCCAAGGCCTCTTCTAAGAAAAAAACATCATTAGGTGGAGGAGGACCTCTCTGGTAGTCCTCAAAAATTTATTCATGAGGTATATCTAGGTAGCTATCCCATAACCTTGAGGAAAAGGTACATCTTTGACCATTAATCCAACTTCTTACAACAAAACCATCTTCATTATTGAATGAAAACTGAACAAACTGATAAAATTGAGAAACAAGTTCTGGATAAATCAGCCTTGCCTCTTTTGTGAACCAGTTCAGCCATCCCTATTCTTCCAGTACTTTAAAAAATAAAGACTTAATTGACAACAACCACTTAGGAAAAATTTCCTTTTATGGTACTACTATTCTATCAACAAGATTTTGGGTTCAACGGTCCTTCAGGCGCTACCTTCAATGCCCTTTTCACTTTATTCTTAGATTTATGCTTCTTAGGAGTTGATGAAGATGGGCGCTTCATTCTGGGTATTTAATGAGGGTTCGAGAGAGAGAAGGGCTGAAGGAGGACTTAAGGTTTGAAAAAGAGAGGGGTTTCAGTTTCTAGAGAAAAGAGCTTGAGTGAATAAAAGAGTGAAAGATATTTATTTTTTATCATTGAAGGATTTCAAGTGTCACAAATTCAAAAGCGCATGATAAAAAAAATAAAAAAATCAACAAAACGATATGGGTAATAAAATAGAAATAAAACAAAAAAGTGTGATTATGGTGAGACTGGAACAGATTATCATGGTGAGACCAGAACGGATTGTCACGGTGAGACCAGAAAAGATTTTCACGGTGTCATCTTTTTGGTGTGTCTCCAAATGGTGTGACAACATCATTTGAAATAGTAAGTGCAAGACAGTAATCAAGAGATAGTAACTGTGAGACTGTAAACATGAAATAGTAACTTCAAGATAGTAACCTATAAAACTATGGGAGTGGGACAGTAATTCTAAGACAGTGACTTGTGAAACTGTAAATCATGAAACTATAAAAAATGAAACAGTAAGTTTTTGAAAACAATACATTTTTTACTTGAGAATTATCATTCCTAATTCATGTATGATGTAATCTATCCTTTCAAAATTTAATGGTTTAGAGAATATATCAGTAAGATGATATTTAGTTCTAATTAATTCCAAAGTGATATTACCTTTTTGATAATGGTCTCTCAAAAAGTGATGTCTTATGTAACACCCCGACCCTAGTTACCCAAAGTCGGTGCTTTATTACATAACATTGGCATGATCACAAAATATCAAGTCTCAAAAGACCGATTATTTTAGTAGCCTTTGAATCACTAGATACATTCATAAAGTTTACATTACATCATAAAATGAAAACTACAACAACATAGTCTCCATAATCCACACTCACATCCCCTCACACTATCCCTGCAGGTCAGTCATAAAATACTTCTTCACATCCTGGGAAAAATAAAACATAGAAAGGGGTGAGCTCAGATGCTCAGTAAGAATAACAATATAGCGGAAACTTTCATAAATAAGCATAAACATTTAAGGCAATGTATAACTAAAACAAAATCCTTTTAAACTTGAACTTCAACATAATATGGAAGAAATAAAATGAAATAATGCCATTTACTTATTCACATGTATATTCTATTAATTGAATAATCACATGAAATATCAATAAACACTTTCATAATGATGGAATGCATAATTTCAGACTATCATAACCACATAGTCAAGGCCTTGTGCCAAGACTACAAATAAGATTTTGTCAAGGCCTTGTGCCAAGACACTAGTTTGTCTCATGAGACCTACCGATGAATCTATAAGCTATATCGGGCTCCACCCATCAATTATTAAGTCCAATGCATTCCTCATATGAACAGGTTTAAACATAACATAAACATTCGTATTAAAACTAGCATAAAAAATGTCAATACTTTCTCCATAAACCATGAATGGTATAAAAATAACACATCCACAATCAAACATATCACAAAACCTTCAATATAATATGGAAGTTTTGTATCATAATAAATCAACTTCAAATATGCTTAAAATCCATCAAAGGATGTTGACATAGATGAAATCAAAACTATTTGAGAGAAATTTCTCTTTTATTGAAATCATTTAAAAGTCACATAATTATAAAATAAAAAATTTAATTTGAAAATATCCTTATAAGCTTGTAAGGTAATATTAAAAGATTTTATAACGGTGGAAAATAGCCGCACCCGCTGTATAAGTTAAAAAAGACATTCTTACCTTAATTCTGTTGAAAAGGTTAAAAAGGACATTGTTTGGAAAACAACATAAAGATTACTTTATAAACTTCTTATAAAAATTAAAACAAGGGTATAAATGACTTTAACCCATAGTCTATAAAATAGTAATAATGATTTGAAATACATTTTTAAGAAACATGGATGTGGATGATAAAGAGGTCCTAGTAGATAATTACATATAAACAACCTCGGATAATGAAGAGATTGTGAAATAAACCCTTACCTTGTAATTATCCTTGGTCGAGGGTAAGTTGAACTCCTATATAATGGTGAAATAATTGTTATTAAATTATACAATAATCATATACATAAATATGATATCATATATAATCTTTTAATATTTCTTTGTTAATAATATTTTAGTATTATCGTTGTTTCGGGTGTTCACTTACTCGTTTTCTTTTATATGTTTTGTTACATAAGCCGTGATTGTAATCCATAGGTTGTATATTATTCATATCCAGAATTATATCAAGTCTTTAAACATTATTTTTAATCATCAAATGAAAATTAGTCTTGAATTGATACGATGGGGAATGAATCTCATCGCGTTCGTGGAGACGGTAATCCGTACGTACGCACGAGCGACAATATCATTATTTTGATATTAAAATAATATATAATTGGATGGTGTATCATATATAAATAATCATTATCATGTTATATTTATTATTTACATGAATTACACACCATTATTATACCCATCCAAATAATAATGTATTGAATAACAATTATACCACGACGTGGAGATGGTAAGCCGTACGTACGCACGTATGGTGACATGTCATTCAAAGGATGGATATAATACTGAATATGGTTGTACCATATTTATAATAACATCCCAGTATATATAAGATACTGAATTTATTATTTTAGAATGGAAATAACAAAGAAAGAAGAAGTGGAAGAAGAAAGGAACTTGAAAGAGGGTGGTGAAATCATTACCTCTTCTTCGGGTTCTTCCTTTTTATTTGATCAAAAGGACTCCTTAGGTTGGATTTATGACTAAAGGAAGGCCTCTAGGATGAAGTGAGGGAAGTTTAGAGAATATTTTTGTAGGGTTTGGATGAACCAAAAGGCTTTTAAGGTATGAATTTGAGATAAGGGGGAGTGCGCTTTTATAAGAGGGGTGAGGGGCACCTTAGGAAAAACTTAAAATATTATTTTATAATAAATTCATATTCGGTTTATAATGGCTCCAAAGTGACTTATTTAGAGGATAAAGTGGGGATGGGTTTCAATTATTTCAACCAATATATTTTAGATAGGTTTGGGTCACTATATTAACCTTATTATTTATATTTAACTCTTAGTTAAATAGTTTAACATTTACCATGTCTCTTTGTATTTTTATATTATATGGTTAATAAACTTACTATAAAAATACAAGCGAACCCCAAGTGGTTCATTATTAATATATATAACCTTATTTAAGTCATTTGGACGAACATTAGATTTTTAGGAATAGAATATCAATTAATAATATAATATTTGTTTTAAATACCCTTTTATGTCAATTTTGACACTATTTAATAATTGATTTTTGTTAAAATTATAACTTTATTAATTCGAAATAAATTCATTTAATCAATCATAACATTTCATATTAACCTATAAAATTAGTTGAATTCATAAAAAGTCTCAAATTAAATTTATTTGGATATTTATAATATCAATTATTTTAATATTTTATTAATTAGGTAATTACTGCATCACCATTGTGTTATAAATAAATTAAATTATTTAGCGTCTAAAAATTATAAATAAAATACCATTATGTAGGAAATATTTTTAGCTTTCTAATGAATATTTATAATCGAATTTATATTTTGTATAACCATATATTAAAAATGTTTTAGTTATTAAACTTTGATTTTAATTCTTTTAACTCTTCTTTGAATTAAATAATAATAAATGTCCTAATCTAATCCAAGTGGACCAAAGAGGTTCATATTTTATTCCTAAGGTTGTTTTTGGTCGAATTATACTTATCCAATAGAATTAGGACATGTGTTAGGATAATAATAATATCATTTTTACCGTTAATTACCCTATTCACATTTAACCGTGGTAAATAAAAGTAAAAAGTTACTATTCACCAAAAATTATTTTTATCTTATTGAACCAAATTTTACTCCTTGATATTAATAATGTATCTTGGATTTTCTAAATTCCACTCACAGAAGTGGTAAAATTAAGTTTTATGTGAATTTACAAATTCTCCTAGGAGATGGGTAAAAGACGGTGAAAGTTCAATAAAATTTTTATATATCTAAAATTATTATAAACTGAATCCAATGAATTACATTGAACTTATATAGGTATTATGTATCTATTTTGACCTAAAATAAATTTAAATAAAATAAATAATTATAAAAATTTGATTTTAAACTATAACTCAGTGTTTTTTCACTTTTCATCAAAAACTGAATGTTTTCAGAAAAATACCAAAAATTAACCCTAAGCTAATTTTGATATTCCGAATCCAAAAATTAAGTCCATTTTGAAAGATAAAATTAATAAAATTTCAAAAAGTGGGTATTACTATTCATAATGGCTAGTTTGATTGGTTGTGGTGTGTTAGAACTCGAAGTTGCGTACAACACACACTACTGTATTATTCAAAGAGAAGCGTACCGTGGAAGCTTGGGGTGTTAAATTATAACCTCCTTAAAATAATTTCATCCTTGAAATTTATAGAATATTACTGCATAAAAAGACTCGGGTGGTTCTTCATCATAAGTTCCTCGGGTTCCCATGTTGCCTCTTCCATCTTATGGTTTCTTCATAGAACTTTTACCAGATGAGTCGTCCGGTTTCTCAACACTTGTTCTCTGGTATCAAGAATCCTAATGGGCTCTTCGCAATAAGATAGATCATGTTCCAATTCTACTTCCTCACAGGTGAGTACATGCATTGGGCCAGGCATGTATTTTCTCAACAGTGATACGTGAAACATATCGTGAACTTGGGAGAGATTTGGCAGCATTTCCAAACGGTAAGCTACTGCCCCAATTCATTCTAGAATTTCAAAAGGTCTGATGTACCTGAGACTCAATTTAAATTTCTTATCGAAATTTATAAATCCCTTCCATGGAGATACCCTCAAGAAAACATGATCTCCTACCTGAAATTCCAAATCCTTCCTTCGGTTATCGGCATAGCTCTTCTTCCTACTTTGAGCTACTTTGATGTGGTTTTGGATTACCTTTAACTTTTCCATTGTTTCCTCCACCAGTTCTGGGCATATGAGTTTTCTTTCCCCAACATCATCCCAACAGGTTGGTGTACGACATCTCTTTCTGTATAACGCTTCATATGGTGCCATCCAAATACTTGAATGGAAGCTATTGTTATAGGAAAATTCCACCAGAGGTAAATATTGATCCCACATACCCTGAAAGTCAAGTGATCATGATATCAAAATGTCTTCTAAGGTTTGAATAGTCCGTTTTGATTGTCCATCAGTTTGGGGGTGGTAAGCAGTGCTCAAACGAAGTTCAGTATCCAGGGCTTTCTGAAGACTTTTCCAGAATCTTGAAGTAAAACGTGGATCGGGATCAGAAACAATCGATAGTGGTACTCCATGAAGTCTTAAAACTTCATTAATATATAGTCTTGCTAATCGTTCAAGTGGTAAATCTTCTCTTATAGCAAGAAAATGTGCTGACTTGGTAAGACGATCAACAATCACCCATATTGCATCGTTCTTTCTAGGAGTCTTTGGTAGTCCCATGATAAAGTCCATCTTAATATTATCCCATTTCCACTCAGGTATGAGAAGAGGTTTCATGACTCCTCCAGCCTGTTTCCTTCCAGCTTTCACTTATTGAAAAACCATACATCTTGACACAAAATCAGAAATATCCCTCTTCGTGTTGTCCCACAAAAAATGTTCCTTCAAATCTCTATACATTTTGGTGCTCCCAGGGTGTATAGAGAAATTGGAACTATGAGAATCATCTAACAATTCCCTTTTTAAATCAGGTATATCGGGAACACACAGTCTCTTCCCAAAATTCAAAATTCCATATTCATACACAAAGTCACTCAATCTCCCATCATTCACAGCTTTAATCTTCTTTTTAAACTCTTCATCATCAGTCTAAGAAATCTTTATCCTTTCTAGTAAAGATGTTTTGGAAACCATTTGAAAAAGTATTGATGTTTTACCTTCCATGGTGATTACCATATCCATCTTTACTAGATCCATGCATATAGGATCCTTTTCAACTCTCATCTTGTTCAAAACTCCATGATCCTTTCTACTCAAAGAATCTTCCACCCTATTTGCCTTCCCCAGGTGGTAGTGTATCATGCAATCATAATCCTTGAGTAGTTCAAGCAATCTCCTTTGCCTCATGTTGAGTTCTTTCTGTGAGAAAATATACTTCAAACTCTTGTGATCGGTATATATCTCACATTTTCACCATAGAGATAATGTCTCCATATCTTCAAAGAAAATATTACAGTATCTAACTCAATATCATGAGTAGGATAGTTTTGCTCATGAATTTTCAGCTATCGTGATGCATAGGCAATAGCTCTATCATTCTGCATAAGGACACAACCAAGTCCTTTCTTTGATGCATCACTATAAATAACAAACCCATCATTCCCTGATGGTAGAGTCAATATAGAATCATTGAATAATCTTTTCTTCAATTCTTCAAAACATTCTTCACACTCTTTTGTATAAACAAATTTAACCCCTTTACGTGTGATCTTCGTTAATGGGTTATCCAATCGGGAAAAATTCTAGATGAAACACTGATAATAACCTGCTAAACCAATAAAACTACGTATATCAGTTATAATCATCGATGCTGGCCATTCTTGGATTGCCTTGGTCTTAGAAGGATCAACAAAGATTCCATCCTTAGAGACAATATGGACAAGAAAATAGATCCCCTAAAGCCAAAATTCACTCTTGCTAAACTTACCATATAATTCATGTCTTCTAAGAGTCTTCAGGATAATGCTCAAGTGATTTTCATGATCTTAGTAGCTTTTGGAGTATACCAAGATATCATCAATAAATACCACCACAAAATCATCGAGATATTCCTTGAAAACTCTATTAATTAGATCCATGAATACAGAGGGTGCATTAGTCTGCCAAAAAGGCATTACTGTAAACTTGTAATGCCCATACCTGGTTCGAAATGCTATCTTCGGAATGTCTTCCTTCTTCACACACAACTGATGGTATCCAGATCGAAGGTCAATATTTGAAAAGTATTGAGTTCCATGCAGTTGGTCAAATAAATCATCAATGCGAGGTAGGGGATACTTGTTATTTATTGTTATAGCATTGATTTCCCTGTAGTCGATACATAACCTCATAAATCCATATTTCTTCTTAACAAAAAGGATAGGGGCTCCCCATGGAGAAACACTAGGGAGAATAAATCTCTTATTACTCAATCACTCTAGTTGTTTATTTAGTTCAACCAATTCCACAGTGGCCATTCTATAAGGGGACTTTTATATGGGCCTTGAATAAGGAATTAAATCAATGGAAAACTCAATTTCTCATTCTGGAGGATGTCCATGTAAATCTTCTGGAAACACATCTACATATTCTTTCACAATAGGTACAAACTCTATTTGAACATTCCTTTCCTCACCCACAGTTATTTCATTCTCTTCCTCCCTGATAATTGAATTTATTTGAGCTACTGGGGGTGGATCTATATAAGAATTGGGTGGTGACGATTTTGCTCTAAAGATAAGGTGTTCTTTATCATCATCATCAAAAATCATAACCTCCTTCTTCTTACAATAAATCTTCGCATCATGGTCCGAAATCCAATCCATATCGAGGATTATATCAAATTCAATCATGGGTATGACGATGAGATCAGAAGATAAAGAATATTTATGTTCTCTAATGGGGACTGATTCACAAAACTTTGTTGCAATGATACTTCCATTGGGAGTTTTGACTGACAACTCCCTTGTTAAATCAAATTGGAAATATCTAATTTTCTTAGAAAAATGGTAAGATATGAAACAATATGATGATCCATAATCAAATAAAGAATTTTCTAAACTTGAGGAAACCATTAAATTACCTACCACCACATCTTTCGGAGCTTCTATCTCAGCAGTAGTGATAGCATAATCTTGGCCTTGATCCCTTAGACTTTTCTGAGGTAAGTTCCCCTAAAATTTAGGACATTCATTTTCATAATATCCCATCTCCTTGAAATTTTAGCATTGAACATCGGTAGGTTCTTTCTTCCCCTTGCAATCACGAGCTTGGTGGCATTTTTCACCACACTTGTAATAGACTCCCATTCCCTTCAAGCAAGTACCAGGATGTTTCTTCCCACATTTACTATAGGATGGATATTCAACTTTTCCCTTATTCCCCTTATTTCCATTCCCAGAGTGATCACCAGATATCTTCTTATCTTGCTTTTCTTTAAAGTCGTAAGACTTAGAGAATTCCTTTTCTATCTTGATAGCACATGAGACAATATATTCGTACGATGAGAAGGATTGTGAGACTAATTCTCAACGGAGAAACGGGTTTAACCCATAAAACAAATGATCAATATTCCTTCTTGGGTTACGTATATAATCTGCTTCATGCCTCGTTAACCTTGTAAAGTTAGCCTCATACTTTGCAACATTCTCATCCTCCTTTTTTCTCAGACTCAGAAATTGCCTTTCCATATCTGATCGATGGTCACGAGGAAAGTATTTTTCTAAGAAAATCTCTTTGAACTACCTCCATTCCATATTTGATACTTCATCATCCTCATTTTTGTTTTGAATCAATGACCACCATTGGTCAGCATCTCCAGTGAGGCGGTAAACTGCCATGATAACCTTTTCCCTTTCACTACTCCCCAAGGCATGAAATATTTTCTCTAAGGAATTTTTCCATTGCTCAGCTACTAATGGATTTGTACACCCATTGAATATTGGTGGTTGTTTCCTCATGAAGCGATCTAACATTGATCCTCCACGCTGTGGATCTGGGTGCTCTATACAGGTAAGGTTATTATTCATAACTTGAGTGAGTTGTCCCAATATGGTGATTTGCTGATCAGCACCAGTTACATCACCAGCTCCACTATAATTATCTTGAGTAGGAGGTAAATCCCTACATAGAGTGCGTGCATTGATACGGTTTCCATTTCTTCCACTAGGTTCCATTTCTAAACAATGACATACACTAGATTAGTTTATGAATCACAATACATAAATCCAAACTTGTAAAACACTTAACATAAATTGAATAGTTTATGGATATATTCCATAATCATAAAAAATGTTTTCTTTGAGGAAGTATATACTTATAAACCCTTCATAATGGTTTGTAGAGAAAATGATAATTATCCTAAGCATATCCCCCAGGAGTGTCGTAACCAAGAGTGCAACAAGGCTCGTTGTTGTGCACCAGTTCCCATTCGAGTCTAGCTCAAAGTGGTGTTTTCGGGTTTTACCCCTAGGTACATCTGTGCCAGAGCCACCTCTACCTACTCGTATCCAGACAGAGATGTATTGCTCAGAAAACTCACAAAATCTCTACAATACCAAAATTCTAGGAATTTCTTCTATACTAACCCTCAAAGTCTATCTTAGGTCTATGTGATCTAATCAGAGTTTATCTAAATCTAGCTTCTAAGGTTTGTACTAAACTTCCTCTGATACCAACTGTAATGCCCAACCCCAGTTACCCAGAGTCAGTGTATTATTACATAACCTTGACATGATCACAAAAGATCAAGTCTCCAAAGACCGATTAGTTTAGTAGCCTTGGAATCACTAGATACATTCATAAAGTTTACATTACATCATAAAATGAAAACTACAACAACATAGTCTCCATAGTCCACACTCATATCTGCTCAGACCATCCCTACAGGTCAGTCATAAAATACTTCTTCACATCCTAGGAAAAATAAAACATAGAAAGGGGTGATCTCAGATGCTCAGTAAGGATAACAATATAGCAAAAACTTTCATAAATAAGCATAAACATTTAAAGCAATGTATAACTAAAACAAAATCCTTTTAAACTTGAACTTCAGCATAATATGGTAGAAATAAAATGAAATAATTCCATTTACTTATTCACATGGATATTCTACTAATATAACAATCACATGCAATATCAATAACCACTTTCATAATGATGGAATTCATAATGCCATACTATCATAACCACATAGTCAAGGACTTGTACCAAGACTACAAATAAGATTTTGTCAAGGCCTTGTGCCAAGACACTAGTTTGTCTCATGAGACCTACCGATGCATCGAGGAGCTATAGCAAGATCCACCCATCACTTATTAAGTCCAATGCATTCCTGATATGAACATGTTTAAACATAACATAAACATTCGTATTAAAACTAGCATATGAAATGTCAATACTTTATCCATAAACCATGAATGGTATAAAAATAACACATCGACAATCAAACATATCACAAAAACTTCAATACAATATGGAAGTTTGGTATCATAATAAATCAACTTCAAATAAGCTTAAAATCCATCAAAGGATGTTGACATAGATGAAATCAAAACTATTTGAGAGAAATATCTCTTTTTTTGAAATCATTTAAAAGTCACATAATTATACAGTAAAAAATTTAATTTGAAAATATCCTTATAATATTATAAGGGAAGCTTCTAAGATTTTATAATGGCAGAAAATAGCCGCACCCGCCATATAAGTTAAAAAAGACATTCTTACCTTAATTATGTCAAAAAGGTTAAAAAGGACCTTGTTTGGAAAACAGAAAGATTCCTTTATAAACTTCTTATAAAAAGTAAAAAAAGGGTATAAATGACTTTAACCCATAGTCGTTAAAATATTAAGAATTATTTGAAATAAATTTTTAAGAAACATGGATGTGGATGATAAAGAGGTCCCAGTAGATAATTACGTATAAACAACCTCGGATAATGAAGAGATTGTGAAATAAACCCTTACCTTGTAATTTTTCATGGTCGAGGGTAGGTTAAACTTTTGTATTATGGTGAAATAATTGTTATTAAATTATAAAAGAATAATATACATAAATATGATATCATATATGATCTTTTAATATTGTTTTGTTAATAATATTTTAGTATTATCGTTGTTTCGGGTGTTCACTTACTCGTTTTCTTTTATATGTTTTGTTACATAAGCGGTGATTATTATCCATAGTTTGTATATTATTCATATATAGAATGATATAAAGTCCTTAAACATTATTTTTAATCATAAAATGAAAATTAGTCTTGAATTGATATGATGGAGAATGAATCTCATCGCGTTCGTGGAGACGGTAATCCGTACGTACGCACGAGCGACAATATCATTCTTTTGATATTAAAATAATATATAATTGGATAGTGTATCATATATACAGAATAATTATCATGTTATATTTATTATTTATATGAATTACACATCATTATTATACCCATCCAAATAATAATGTATTGAATAACAATTACACCACGACGTGGAGACGGTAAGCCGTACGTACGCACGTATGGTGACATGTCATTCAAAGGATGGATAAAATACTGAATTATGGTTGTACCATATTTATAATAACATCATAGTATATAGAAGTTACTGGAGTTATTATTTTAGAATGGAAATAACAAATAAAGAAGAAGTGGAAGAAGAAAGGAACTTGAAAGAGGGTGGTGAAATCATTACCTCTTCTTCGGGTTCTTCCTTTTGATTTGATCAAAAGGACTCCTTAGGTTGGATTTATGACTAAAGGAAAGCCTTTAGAATGAAGTTCGGGAAGTTGAGAGGATATTTGGGCAGGGGTTGGCTAAACCAAAAGGCTTTGAAGGTATGAATTTGAGAGAAGGGGGAGTGCCCTTTTATAAGAGGGGTGAGGGGAACCTTAGGAAAAACATAAAATATTATTTTATAATAAATTAATATTCGGTTTATAATGGCTCCAAAGTGACTTCCTTCGAGGATAAGGTGGGGATGGGTCGAAATAATTTCAACCAATACATTTTAGATAGGTTTGGGTCACTATATTAACCTTATCAATTATATTTAACTCTTAGTTAAATAGTTTAACATTTACCATGTCTCTTTGTATTTTCATATTATATGGTTAATAAACTTACTATAACAAGCCAAGAGAACCCCAAGTGGTTAATTATTAATATATATAACCTTATCTAAGTCATTTGGCCGAACCTTAGATTTCTAGGAATAGAATATCAATTAATAATATAATATTTGTTTTAAATACTCCTTTATGTCAATTTTGACACTATTTAATAATTATTTTTTGTTAAAGTTCTAACAACTTTATTAATTCAAAATAAATTCATTTAATCAATAATAAAATGTCATATTAACCTATAAAATTAGTGGAATTCATAAAAAGTCTCAAATTACATTTATTTGGATATTTATAATATCAATTATTTTAATATTTCATTAATTAGGTAATTACTATATCACCATCGTGTCATAAATAAATTTAATTATTTAATGTCTACAAACTATAAATAAAATACCCTTATGTATTAATTTTTTTTATATTTCTAATTAATATTTATAATTTAATTTATCTTTTGTATAACTATATATTAAAAATGTTTAATTATTAAACTTTGATTTTATCTCTTTTAACTCTTCTTTGAATTAAATAATAATAAATGTCTTAATCTAATCCAATTAGACCAAAGAGGTTCATATTTTATTCCTAAGGTTGTTTTTGGTCAAATTATACTTATCCCATATAATTAGGACATGTTTTAGGGTAATAATAATATCATTTTTACCCTTAATTACCTTATTCACATTTAACCGTGGAAAGTAAAAGTAAAAAGTTACTATTCAACAAAAATTATTTTTATCTTATTGAACCACATTTTACTCCTTTATATTAACCATGTCTCTCGGATTTTCTAAATTACACTCACAGAAGTTGTAATATTAAGTTTTATATAAATTTGAAAATTCTCCTAGGAGATGGGTAAAAGACGGTGAAAGTTCAATAAAATTTTTATATATCTAAAATTATTATAAACTGACTCCAATGAATTAAATCGAACTTATATAGGTATTATGTATCTATTTTGACCTAAAATAAATTTAAATAAAATAAATAATTATAAAAATTCGGTTTTAATCTATAACTCAGTGTTTTTTACTATTCATCAAAAATTGAATGTTTTCAGAAAAATACTAAAAATTCACCCTAAGCTAATTTCGATATTCCAAATCTAAAAATGAAGTCCATTTTGAATGATAAAATTTATAAAATTTCAAAAAGTGGGTATTACTATTCATAACAGCTAGTTTGATTGGTTGTGGTGTGTTAGAACTCGAAGTTGCGTACAACACACGCTACTGTATTATTTAAAGAGAAGCTTACCATGGAAGCTTGGGGTGTTACATCTTAAATCAATATGTTTTTTCCTAGAGTATGAAACAAGATTTTTTGAAATTTTAATAGCACTTTTATTGTCACAATTAATGGGTACATGCTTGAATTGATATCCATAATCTAGTAATGTATCTTTCATCCACAAAAATTGTGCACAACAACTACCAGTAGCTATGTATTCAGCTTTGGCAGTAGAAAATGAAATAGAGTTTTGTTTCTTACTACCCCATGATACTAGGGACTTTCCTAACAAGTGACATGTTCCAGAGGTGCTTTTTCTGTATAACTTACAACCACCAAAATCAGCATTATAATATCTGACTAACTCAAATGATTGTCCTCTAGTATAGAACAATCCTATATTGGTTGTATGTTTGAGGTATTTGAAAATCCTTTTAACAATATTTAAATGAGATTCCTTAGGGTTTTATTGAAAACAAGCACACATACAACACTAAACATAATGTCAAGTCAACTAACAGTTAAGTAGAGTAATCTTCCAATCATTCCTCTATAAGTGGTTTGATCAACATATTTTCCATCTTCATCAAGATCCAACTTACAAGTAGTACTCATTTGAGTATCACTACTTTTAGTGATATCCAACCCAAAATGTTTCAGAATATCTTTAGTATATTTTCTTTGATTTAAAACAATACCATCTTTATTTTGAAAGATTTGAAATCCAAGAAAGAATTTTAGTTCACCCATTAAACTCATTTCAAATTCATTTTGCATAATTTTAGAAAACTCAATACATAAAGAATTTTTTGAAGATCCAAAAATAATATCATCTACATAAATTTGAACTGCTAAAACATCATTATAAATTCATTTTATAAAAAGAGTAGGATCAAATATACCTTTTGTAAAACCTTTGGAATAATAAAAGTACTTAATCTATCATACCAAGTTCTTGGAGCTTGTTTTAAACCATACAAATCTTTTGATAATTTGAAAACATGATTTGGAAAGTGAGGATTTGTGAAACCAGGGGGTTGTTCAACAAAGACATCCTCATCTATATACCCATTTAGGAATGCACTCTTGACATCCATTTGATATAGTTTTAAATTCAGATGTGCAATATAATGAAGTAGGATTTTGATGGCTTAATGTCTAGAAATAGGTGAAAAGGTCTCCTCATAGTCAATTCCTTATTCTTGAATATAGCCTTGTGAAACCAATCTAGCCTTGTTTCTAACTATATTACCATATTGATCTACCTTATTTCTAAACACCCACTTAGTGCCTATGGTAAATATGCCTTTGGGTCTATCAACAAGTTTCAAAACTTTGTTCCTTTCAAATTGATTAAGTTCTTCTTGCATACCCATCACCCAAAATTCATCATTGATAGCATCATTAACGTTTTTAGGTTCAATTTGTGATAATAAAACTTGATGTTCAACCTAATTTCTAAGAGAAGCTCTATTTTTAGTTCCTTTATATAAATCTCCTACAATATCATCTAAAGGATGTTTATTAAGGGTTCTAACAGCTCTAGAAAAAGAGGGGCTAGTGATTTCAGGTTCTTCAATAGGTTTAGGTTCATTATGACTTGAATCTGGAGAATTTCTAGAACTGGAAGTTTTTATATATTCCTTTATAGGATAATTGGAGGGTTTAGCATTGATGTCTAGATTTGATATATCATCCTCAAGATTCTCTAGATAGGTCTTAGGCTCATGTGGATCTATCTCATCAAACTTGACATGGATAGATTTTTCCACACATTTTGTTCTTTTTTTAAAAACTCTATAGGCTTTAATAGAGATTGAGTATCCTAGAAATATTCCTTCATCACTATTGGATTCAAACTTGTCAAGATTGTCCTTAGTATTAAGGATATAAAATTTGTGACAAAAGAATTTGAAGTAGCTTACTTTAGGTTTTCTATTGTTCCATAAATCATATGGAGTTCTTTTAAGAATAGGTATAATCAACACTCTATTAATAATATTGCATACTGTATTTATAGCTTTAGCCCAAAAATAAATAGGCTAGTCATATTCACTGAGCATAGTTCTATAAATTTCTTACAAGGTCCTATTTCTTCTTTCTACAACTCCATTTTGTTGAGGTGTTCTAGGGGAAGAGAAATTATGATTATAGCTATTTTTTGAGAAAAAGGATTCAAACTCTTTATTTTCAAACTCACGATCATGATCACTTCTTAAAGATTTAATTCTAAGTCCACTAAGATTTTCTACAGTTTTAGCATATTTGGTGAAATGAGAGCAGGCTTTACTTTTGTGAGCCAAAAAGAAGGTCCACGTATATCAAGAAAATTCATCTACAAGAACATAAACACATTGCTTCCCATTTAAACTAGAAACTCCAGATGGTCCAAACAAATCCATGTAAACCAACACAAGAGGTTGAGAAGTTGAAACTTCTTTCTTTGGTTTGAAGAAAATTTTGTGTTTCTTTCCCTTTTGATAAGGATTACACACTTTTTCATTTAGAAACTCAAGATTGGGTAGATATTTGACTAAATTTTTTCTATTTATCTTTCTAAGAGAGTGAATATTATAGTTTCCCAGTCTTCTATGACAAAGCCAAGACTCTTTGTTAAATAAACTTAAACATGAATCATTTTGAGAAACTAACGAATCTAAGTTAACAAAATATACATTTTCATTTCTTAAAGAAGAAAATACTAATTCATGTTTAGAATTAAAAACATTTCAAGCATAATTTTCAAATTTAACATGAAATACATCATCACATAGTTGTGAAATACTAAGCAGATTATATTTCAATCCATCAAAAAAAAGTACTTTGGAAATTAAAACTGAGTTAGAGTTACTGATTTGGCCAAGGCCAATGATTTTTCTTTTGGAATTGTCACCAAAGGTGACATTTCCACCATCAATTTTTATTAAGTTCTTGAATAATGAATAGTATCCTATCATGTGTCTTGAACAACCACTGTCCAAGTACCATAATCTTTTACAGGAGCTCTTAAAACAATTTTCCTACAAAATAGTAAAATAAAAATAGACTTTGGTGCCCATATTTGTTTGGGTCCAGTAATATTAGTAACTATTGATTTAGGAACCCATATCTGGCTCATATATTTCTTATAAGCATTATGTAATGTACTTGAGAAATAAAATCTATTTGCTCTAGAAAAACTCAAAACAATAGAGAGTGTATCATAATTTGAACTATCAGAATGTTTTCCTGAACTAGGAGTAAAGCTGTATGTTTTAGATTTAGAAACAAAATTAGTTTTTCCAAAATTTCTTTTACCAGGTTGATATCTAATACTAGTAGTATATTTAGGGGAAATCTGTTTACTGAGCATTTTTACCAAGGTATCTTTACCATTAGTAAAACTTTCAAGGTCTTTTTTCAATTGCCCATTAGATAGCGTTAATTAATTGTTTTCTTTGAGTAATTGAACATTTTTATCTCTTTCTACACCAAGTTCAAATTTAACAGTTGAGTTAAGAGCATATTGTTTCTTTAAAGACTTGTATTTATCTTTTAGTTCATTACTTGTATCTTTAAGGATATTTCAATACTCAAACATTTATTCTTTAGACATATTTTCAGAATCACTTTCATCTCTAGAATAATAGGAATTCTGTACAGGAGATTCAAGGGTTACTGGTACGCGCATCGCAACGCCTCCAATTTGCAAATTTTTATAACCAACTGGATACTGTAAAAGTGGTAAATAGGGTTGAACCATAGAGAGCACGAAATCTAGTTCACTAAAAATATTTTGTTGGACAATGTTTAGAAAGAAAAAAGTTGAGGGAATTCTTATTTTGAGTTTTTTTAATTAAACTAAAAGGTGAGAAGACAAAAGAAATAAAGAAAATTGTTATTGAGAATGATGATGGAATCTAAATCAACAAAATGTGTCGAGGATGTTGATGTCACAATTAAATTTCTACATAGCCATGAAAGGTATTCTTTAATGTGATTAAATATTTATTCTGCTTAATTATCGCCAATTCTGAAAATATAAGCATTTTTTAGATGCCCAATTTAAATTTCTTAATTTATTTAAGGGCTCATTCTCTAGTGTCATAAATAAATTAGAAAACTCATTCAAGTACCGAACTATATGGAAAAATGACACAAACCGTTTCTCACAAAGTTGTGTCACCAATTGGAACTTACCATCGGTCAAAGTGGTTTACCTTCTCAGACCACCACATCAACTTATTATTAAAATGGATAGTTTTAATTTCAGCAGTTAATTTAGTGCAAAAATAATTTAAACAGATAAACATTCAATTAAAATAAATTTAATTGACAATTAATCATCAAACGATACCATTTCATGGCATGCACAATAATTTTAATTACTCAACCAACATCCCGACACTAAGAAGATTACCCTGACATCACAACTGAAAAGGTAAGCATGATAATAAGATGACAAGTCATGTAAAATAAAACCACGTTACCAACAAATAATCGTGTTAGTCTTTACTCTCACCGCATGCAATTTGTTCTTTAATATTTGACCACACCTCGGCACGTGATGACTTCGCGCACCAACTACGCGACCACTGGAACAAAGGATGTGAGTGATGAAGCAAATTCTGGTCGGTTCTCGGTGTAGCATGACGTAGGGGCAGCTTGAGCGAGGTGATGGGGACTTGCGGTGGCTGCTCGGACTGCGGTTACCAGTGCGCTGCAAAACCCGAAACAGGGTGAGAGTGGGACGTGGTGATATAGGGTGGCCAGGGTGAGCAAGGGAAGTGGGGTGTGATGGGATAATGGTGAGGGATAGGGTTGTCTGGGCGAGTGGAGAGGGGGTAGCGAGTTAGGTAGGGGAGAAGCTGGGTGAAGCTGGGGAGGCAGGGCGACGGGCCGGCGGGGGGCTGGTTCTGTGAGCGAGAGAGAGGGCAGCAGGATCCGTGGATGAGTGGAGAGGGAGGCGGTGGGTTAAGCAGGGGAGAGGGAATGCATGATGAGGGAGAGTGGGTAGCGGTGGGGTGTGGGATTGGGTGGCGACGATAGGGAGGAGAGAATGGGGCGACGAGGGATCGGTTCTGAAGTGGGGAGTGTGGGTAGATAGAAGAGGGGATTGGAGAGAGAGTGTGGGGTGGGGAGGGGTGATGTGGGTAGGGGTGGCGTGGAGGTTAGGGGGATTGGAGAGAGAAAGGGATGAATAGGTTAAAAGGGGGAAGTTGGGGGCATGGGAATAGTGAGGGGAGGGGAGCAGGTGAGGGGATTAGGGGGGAAAGTAAAAAAAATAAAAAGTTTAAATTCAAATTAAATTAAAAAAAACTAATTATATAATTAAGTTTAATAATAATAATAGTAATAAGAATAGTAGTAATACTAATAATAAGTATAATTATTATATTTACAAGTTAAATTAATAAAATATTAATATTAATAATAACTAATATTAATTAAACTAAAATAAAAATAAAATATGAAATGTTAATAAAGTAAAAATTAATAAATTCTAAAAAATGAAAATAAATAACTAATATTAATATAATACTAACTAAAAACTATAAAAACAACTAAAATATTTAAAATACTACAAAAAGAACCTAAAAACACAAGAAGCGGTTAGAAAATTAATTAAAACTAAATAAAAATAAAAAATGTTAGTAACATCCATGTACATCAAATCCCCTATACTTAAACTTTTTCACTCCTGGGAAAAACAATCAAAAATAAAGCACAAGTGGACCCGTAGACAAATCCAAACATCAAAACTAAAAGTTCTAATTTTTTCAATCTCTTTCCTCATAATATATCATGATTCATTTAAAACTTCAGTTTCAAAAACATTTTTTCTTTCACTTGCATTTTTTTCTAAAACAAGTACGTGCACTCATTAATCATGTGACCTACCTTGCCATTACACTCATCGCTCGAAAAATTTGATCAATGTTTTTCTCAATTCTCATACACATGCATGTTTACCATAGGCTTGCCATGAATTTCACATCTCCACTAGTGGAAATAAAAAAAATGCACCAATATCAAGGAATTTACATGAGGTTCAAATGTCTCTGAGGTTGCGGGACGGTGGGTAAAAAAATTGACATATTTTTGGTAAAAAGGAGGGTTGAATATTGAAATAAATGCATGATATATGTCAATCCAAATGTCTCCCTCAAACTCTCACTCCCCCACACTTAAAACATTTCTTCTCTCCAAGCATATGATAATTCGATTTTTCACTCTCTTTTTTCTTCTTTTTTTCTCTTCTTTTTTCATAAAGACACAACTCACTCAAATAATATGGTCAGGAAAAACTAGTGAGTATCAACTCAAAAACCCCATGAAATAAATGTCAGATAGTAATCCCAAAGAATGGTACAAAAGTAGCGTATATGCTATAACATCTCAATGAAGGTAGGTCATATAGAAAACTCTCTAGTTCCTGGAGTAATGGATCATCACTTTTATAGGTATCCCCAAAAGGGAGGGTTACCACATAATGATCACCAATTTACTCATTTTTGGAACCAAAAGGATTCTATATTCCTATATCAAAATATATGTAATTAATGTGGCTACTGTGAAAAAGAACTCATATGATCAGGATGAGATAATGTCAATCCATGTACATCAAATGACTCACTGCCCCTCAAAGAACCCTCTCCATGAGTAAATCTCTCCCCCACACTTAGATTGAAAATTATCATGAAAAAATTCAAGAAATTGGTAGGGAAGGGTATCGGCTTGGGCTCATACTAAAAGGTTCCTTCATGGCTTCTAAGGGCTATACGATGGAGAAAATGTATGGGTGGATCAGTGGGTCAACGGGGCTGAATAATCAAATAGATGCCTCGATCATTTTAGTGAAACTTTCAAAAATTCCTATCGATTTGATGGAAAAACATGGAAAGTTCTAGAATACAAAACATGGTTGATATTACCTCAAGAAAAAGAGAAATAAGAGATGGTTTTAAAATGGATCAGAGTCCTCACAGGTATGGAAATATAATGCTGGATAGCACAGATGAGCATGAGTGAAAATAAGTGTCTCAAACAAAATACAAGTTTTTGAAAAACATTTTTGAAGCATGAAATAATATTAGCAATAATCTAAGTCATGAGACCAAGGATCAAAGAATTCCAAACAAGAATCTGGTGCTCAAACTGCCTAGGGACACAAGTGGTATGTTTCCGACTATGTTGCAAAAAAAATACAGCAGCTTTTATGTGGGTTCATTAATGACATGAATGTTATTTTTTGTTTTTTCATTTTTCAAAATTTTCTTGTTTTTTTGTTTGTTTTTGTTTTTTTTATTGTTATTGTTTTTTTAGTTTACAGTGTTTTTGGAATCATAAAATATGACAAAAATAAAACACTTCCCTGTGTAAGTGCAGATAGACGCAGAGAGGCTGTTTGTATCCGATGAAGCTCCAAAAATGATATACCTATAAAATCTACACATGGACAACACATACCCGCATCATATCATAAAGATAACACCAAGGATCATATAAATGGAAGCAGATATGCAGGAGAGTGACAAGTGTACACAAATATCAAGAGTAGCTAATTGGTTTTTCACACATGCCATGTTTTATTTCCTCAAACAAAATAGAATAGTTAAAATAAGAAAGGGAAAGAAAAAAAATGAAACTGGAACATGGGTTGCCTCCCAGGAAGCGCTAAATTTTACATCTTCAGCCAGATGAATGAACAATGTTCAATCATCTTGGTCCATCAGCTCAGAACTCTTCTGCCTCTTGTGAGAACTAGTGGCTATGTCATCGATCTCACGGGGATTCTTAGTGGGATTAACCACCTCCAGAGCATAGTGAGCATGAATTTGGTGAGGAAGGAACAGAATATGTTCTCTTTGTGGTGGTGTCGGCTGCTGAGCATGAATCTCTAATGAAAGTTCCTCAAGCCGGTGCTCGATATCAGCCAGATGCTGATTCATCCATCATACTAAGTTAGAGGGAGACACAACAAGCGCATTGATAACCACAGAAGAATCAGAAGAGATAGACATTTTTTTGGCTGCATCTAAAAAAAGAGATAGATAGATAGAGATAGAGTAAGAAAACAAAGACCAAAGAATGAAGAAGAAGTCGGGTTGCCTCCCGATCAGCGCTAAGTTTAACGTCTTCAACCAGACAGATAACTTCTCATTGTAATTGTAGTTCTTCAATGATGACTATCATATCCAAAGTGTAGTAAAGTTTAAGTATTTGACCATTAACTTTGAATGGAGGCATCTTCCCATCATAAATTTCAATAGCACCATGTGGATAAACAATTGTGATAGTGTAAGGACCCGACCACTTCGACTTGAGTTTTCCATCCATGATTCGAAGTCGTGAGTTGAAGAGGAGAACTTTGTCGCCTACTAAAAAATTTATTTGTTGGATCTGTTTGTCATTATAGGCTCAAGTTTTGTCTTTGTAAATCAAAGCATTGTCATATGCTTCTCTCCTCATCTCGTCTAGTTCATTCATCTGTAGAAAACACTTCTTTTGGGCAGTTTTGAAATCAAAATTCAGTTTCTTCACAGCCCAATAAGCTTTATGTTCCAATTCTACAGGTAATTGGCAGGTTTTTACAAATACCAACTGATATGGGGACATTATAAAAGGTGTCTTATAGGATTTTCTGTAGGCCCAAAGTGCATCATCAAGTTTGGTGACCCAATATTTCCTAGATGTATTTACAGTTTTCTCCAAAAGACCCTTAATTTCTCGGTTTGAAACCTTAGCTTGGCCATTGGTCTATGGATGGTATGGGGTTCTCATGTAGTGGTTACATCCATGGTGAGTCATTAGCTTTTGAAACATCACATTATTGAAGTGGGTACCACGGTCACTGATGATGAGCCTTGGAAATCCGAACCGGGTAAAAATGTGTTGCTTTAAAAATTTGATGACGACTCGAGCAGTATTTTCCGAAAATGCTTCAGCTTCCACCCATTTTGACACATATTCCACATAGACAAGGAAATATGATTTCCCAAAAGATTTAGGGAAAGGACCCATGAATTCAATTCCCCATAAGTCAAAAATTTCAATGCCCATGATCGAGTGTTGTGGCATTTCACACTTCCAGCTTATACCCCCAGTTCTTTGGAATTTATCATAATTCATGATGAATTCATGAATATCATGATTCATGGTCAGCCAGTAAAAACCACATTGTAACACTTTGCTGATTGTTCGATAAATCCCATGGTGTCCCCCATCTTCTCTAGTGTGGCATAAGTTCAAAACACTATCAACTTCTTCTTCAGGGATGAATCTTCTTATCATTCCATCCACACTGTCTTTGAAAAGTAAAGGATCATCCCAGTAGTAATGGTGTGATTCATTCAAAAATCTTTTCCTCTGTTCCTTTGATAAATCTGGATGTATCACACCTGAAGATAAGTAGTTCATGAAATCAGCATACCAGGGTGTGATTTTCTCAATGGCATAGAGTTGTTCATTAGGAAACGTTTCATTGATTAGTTAGACATTGATTTCACTTGTGTCATGGTCGAGGCATGATAAATGATCAGCAAAAACATTCTCTATTCCATTTTTGTCCTTGACTTGAATGTTAAATTCCTAAAGTAACAGTATCCATCGAATGAGTCTGGGTTTTTCATCTTTCTTGGTCATTAGATACCGAAGTGCAGAGTGATCTGTATAGATAGTGACTTTTGAGAAAAACAGATGGGATCTAAATTTGTCAAAATCAAAGACAACTGCTAGCAGATCTTTTTCAGTTTTTGTGTAATTATGTTGAGCCTCATTAAAAGTGCGGCTAGAATAGTAGATTGGCCTAAAGATATTTTATTTTCTTTGTCCCAAGGAAGCTCCAACTGCCCAGTCACTGGCATCACACATTAACTCGAATGGCTACTCCCAATCAGGTGAAATCATTATCGGGGCTTCAACCAAATGATACCTTAATAATTTAAATGCTTCATGACATTCAGGGCCGAAGTGGAACATGGCATATTTTCCCAATAGGTTCGTAAGGGGTCAGACAATAATAGAGAAATACTTAATGAAGCGTCTATAGAATCCAACGTGCCCAAGAAAACCTCGAATGGAATGAACTAAAGAAAGCATGGGTAACTCAGAGATTGTACTAATCTTTATGGTGTCAACTTCAATTCCTTTCTTTGAAATTTGATGAACTAAAACTATTACAATTTGTACCATGAAGTGTGACTTTTCCCAATTAAGCACCAGATTATTTTCTTCACATCTTGCCAAAACCTTATCCAAATGTTCTAGACAGTCATCAAAATAATCCCCATACACAGGGAAGTCATCCATGAATATTTCCAAGAACTCTTCAATCATGTCATGGAACATTTCCATCATGCATTGTTGAAATGTGACTGGTGCATTACACATTCCAAAAGGAATTCTATGATAATCAAAAGTACCATATGGACAAGTGAACGTGATTCTCTCTTGATCCTCTAGTGTCACTACTATTTGATTATAGCCTGAGTATCCATCCAGAAAACAATAGTAATCTCGTCCTTCCAATCATTCAAGGATTTGATCAATAAAGGGTAATGGGAAGTGATCCTTTCTGGTGGCATCATTAAATTTCTAATAGTCGACGCACACTCTCCATCCAGTCACTGTTCTTGTGGTTATCAATTATCCTTTATCATTCTCAACTACTATAGTTCCACCCTTTTTAGGTACTACTTGCAATGGGATAACCCACTGACTATCAGAGATTGGAAATATTAAACCAGCATCAAGAAGTTTAATGAATTCTTTCTTGACTACTTCTTTAATGGGAGGTGTTAAGCATTATTGTGGTTGCCTGCAAGGTTTTGAATTATCTTCCATATGTATTCTGTGAGTACAGATGGCAGGACTTATACCTTTTAGATCAGCAATCGTCCAACCTATTGCTGGCTTCCTTTGTGACAGGATGTTGATAAATTTTCTTTCTTATTCACTCGAAATATTGGCATTTATGATGACTGGTAAGGTGTTTAAATATCCCAAGTAACTGTATATCAGGTTTGATGGAAGGGGTTTAAGCTCAAGTGTTGGAGGCTTTCCAAGTGATGGAGTGAGTGAAGTGAAGTCATGTCTATCTAAAGGCTCGACTATGTTTCTGATGAATTCCACTACATCGATTGATTTAGTGAACTATTCGTTTTCTTTGTGTAAATCTGTGATATCCAGTGCATCGCTTGCTAACTCATCCCATTCTTCAATCGTATCCAAGAAATGACAATCTTCTACAGAAGATTTTTCCATAGCCTTTAGGATATCAAATTTTATGTTCTCATCACCAATTCTAAAAATTAACTTTCCCTCTTGGACATCAACTAGCACTCTAAATGTTTCTAAGAATGGTCTCCCAAGAATGAGTGGGACATCCTTGTCTTCTTCCATATCAAGGACAATTAAATCAGCAGGGAAGTAATATTTATCAACCTTGAAAAGTACTTCCTCTAGAATCCCTCGAGAATGATTCACTGATCGGTCAGCCATTTGCAAGGCGACCCTCATTGGATTTAATTATGTGATTCCCAGTTCTTCAAGGATTCCATAAGGCATGAGATTTACACTAGCTCTGAGGTCACACAAAGCTCTTCCGAATTGACATCCTCCAATATTTCAAGGAATAGTGAAACTCCCAGGGTCTCTTAGTTTTGGAGGTATGGATCTGGGTATGATCGCTGAACATTCCTTGTGCATTATGACTGTTCCCACATCATCTAATTTTCTTCTTTTTGACAGAATTTCCTTGAGAAATTTAGCATAGTGGGGCATTTTTGTGATGGATTCCTCAAAAGGAATATTTATTTGAAGCTTTTTGAACATCTCCATGAATTTTGAAAATTGAACATCCAAATTCCTTTTCTTTAGTATTTGTGGAAATGGAGGAGGTGGTATGTGGGCTTTCACTCTTTCATCGAGTGCCTCATTTTCCTTTTCCTTTCTTGCCTTTTCATTTTTTAGAAGTTTGTTTTGATCTTCCTCCTCTTTATATTCAAGATGGATTGCTTTGATTGTTGATTCTTAATTCTCAGTGGAAGGTATAATCATATTATTTTTTGTTTGAACATCAGGCATTTGGTGCTCTGGTAACTATGCACCACTTTTCAATGTGATGGATTTTGATTCTTCTCTTGGGTTAGCTCTTGTTCTTCCCGGTAGAGTTCCTTGTTGTCAGTTCTGCATTTGTACGGCTATCTGAACTACTTTATTTTCAATGTTATGCATGGAAGCCTGTAAGTTTTGGGTTGTTAACTACAGGTTTTGGGTGTTTGTCTACAAATTTTGAGTTGTTTTCTGCAAATTTTGAGTTGTCTGCAAATTTTGAGTTTCCATCTCTTGTAACTCAAACCTTAATTGATTGGACATCATTAGTTTAGTTATAGTTTCTCCCCAATCTTGTTGACCTTGCATTGCAGGAGGGGTCAAGTCTGTTGTTTGCTTTTGTTCCTTATATTGTTGTTGATGAAATGGGGGTCAGTATTTCAGTTGAGATCCTTGCTCTTGCGATTGCATGGTGGGTCTGAAGGAAGATTGAGCAGGAAATCCAGGTGGACCCAAGTTCTGGTTCATTGGTTGAGTAGTCGATGGCTCCTTCCAACCTTGATTTTGGTTATTTCCTTGCCAGTTTTTTCTGTAGTTGTTTCCATAATTCCCTTTGTTGTAGCTAACAAAGTTAGCTTCAGATATCTTGGTCTCAGATGTTTTATATGGACACATGGGATAATCATGAGGACCACCATAGTGTGGACAATGTTCATCTTGAACAACATGGACTGGATTAGGCGGGTTTAATGACAAGTTGTCAATCCTCTTGTTGAGAGCTTCAAATTGTGCAGCCATGAATGTCTGGGCATCTACTTGATGTACTCCTGCCTTTCTTCTTGAAAAATCTTCTGGCCATTGGAAACTGTGTTTGGACATGTTTTTAATTAATATGTACATATCCTCAGGATCCATTTCTATGAACGCATTTCCAGTAGCTGTGTTGATTACAGACTTAATCTCAGGTTGAAGTCCATAGTAGAAAGCTTGAAACTGGTTTGACAACTTCATCCCATGATGAGAACAATGTATTAACATGGATTTGAATCTTTTCCAAGCTTCTCCTAATGATTCATATTCACTTTGACAAAAAGAGTCGAGGTCTCTCTTGTTTTTCAAAGATTGATTTGTTGTGTAATATTGATCAAGAAATTTTCTTCTCAACACTTCCCGAGTGAAAACTGTTTCGGGGTCGAGACTTTCCAACTAGTCCTTTGCTTTCCCTTGCAATGAGAATGGAAACAGTCACAGGATCAACGCATCATCTGTTACTCCATTATATTTAAATGTGTCACATACTTCAAGAAATATGTTCATATGCATATAAGGGTCTTCGCTGCTCAACCCATGAAATTGTGCATGTTTTTGGAGCAGGTTGATCGTGGATGGCGTCAATTAAAAGTGCGTTGCTTGAATTCTTGGTCTTGTTTTTCCTGAGCTAACTCCGACTATGTCGGGTCACAAATCCTATCTCATAGTAGTTCGAGGGCTTTGATTATTGATATGGTTTTGAAAAAGTGGGTGGACTTGTCCACCAGGAAGTGTCAGAATGTGAGTTTCAATTCTTTCCTATGGTAGATGCATTGCATTTGCGGTTGAGGTACCAATTTGTTCTTTTCCCTTTCTTTGATGTTCAAGTTGCGGATCAAGGGATGGGTCATTATTTGACGGATCAGAATTTTGAGTGTTCACCATTGAGGTACCGATTTTTTCTTTTCCCTTGCATTTGCATGATGTAGGGGCAGCTTGAGCGAGGTGATGGGGACTTGCGATGGCTGCTCGGACGACGGTGACCGGTGCGCTGCAAAACCCGATGCAGGGTGAGAGGGGGACATGGTGATATAGGGTGGCTAGGGTGATCAAGGGTAGTGGGGCGTGACAGGATGATGGTGAGGGTGAGGGACGTCCGGGCGAGTGGAGAGGGGGTAGCAGGTTAGGCAGGGGAGAAGCTGGTTGGAGTTGGGGAGGCAGGGCGATAGGCTGGTTCTACGAGGGAGAGAGAGAGAGAGGGCAGCATGATCCGGGGGTGAGTGGAGAAGGAGGCGGCGGGTTAGGCAGGGGAGAGGGCCAGTGCAATGAGGTAGAGTGGGTAGAGGCAGGGTGTGGGATTGGGAGGCGATGGTAGGGAGGATAGAATGGGGTGACAGGGGCTGGGTTCTGAAGTGGGGAGTGTGGGTAGATAGAGGAGGGGATTGGAGAGAGAGTGTGGGGTGGGGAGGGGTGACATGGGTAGGGGTGGCGTGGAGGTTATGGGGGATTGGAGAGAGAAAGGGAGGAATGGATCAAAAGGGGAATGTTGGGGGTGTGGGAATAGGGAGGGGAGGGGAGCGAGTGAGGGGAGTAGGGGGGAATGTAAAAAAAATAAAAAGTTTAAATTCAAATTAAATTAAAAAAAACTAATTATATAATTAAGTTTAATAATAATAATAGTAATAAGAATAGTATTAATACTAATAATAAGTAGAATTATTATATTTACAAGTTAAATTAATAAAATATTAATATTAATAATAACTAATATTAATTAAACTAAAATAAAAATAAAATATGAAACGTTAATAAAGTAAAAATTAATAAATTCTAAAAAATGAAAATAAATAACTAATATTGATATAATACTAACTAAAAACTATAAAAACAACTAGAATATTTAAAATACTACAAAAAGAACCTAAAAACACAAGAATCGGTTAGAAAATTAATTAAAACTAAAAAAAATAAAAAAATGTTAGTAACATCCATGTACATCAGTTACCTCAGATGTGTTTTTCATAAAACACATATTGGATTTGTTAGCCTATTTATCATGTGAAGACTCTCAGTCACTTGAACTGTCCTCAGAAGCACTCCAAGTTGCTTTCATTGCCTTTTTATACTTCCTATATTTTTCCTCATATTTCTTTTAATATTTGAGCTTGGGATAGTCTACCTTTACATGTCCCTTTCACTTAAATTCATAACATACTATCTCATCAGATGTGTCATTTCTTTTCCAATATCTCTTCCAGCTTCTCTTTTGATCATATATTCCTTGGAAGTTAGGATTTTTGAAAAATTTCTTCCTTTTGTAATTTTTTTAAAATTTATGGCTAATTGGGCCATCTCCTCATCACTATAAAGTAAAGATTGTTCACTGCTGGAACTTTCTACAGAAACTTGTAGTTTCTCTTTTTATTTGTGTTTATAGGTGGTGGTCTTGAATGCTGCATATTTTATTTTGGGTTCATCTTCCTCTTCTTTGTTGACTTTAATCTCCCCTTCATACATCATTAGTTTCCCAATGAGTTCTTTTATAGGTAATTTGCTGATGTCACATGACTCTCTATTTGAGACATAGGTTCCTCTCCATCTATCAGGTAGGCATCTAAGAATCCTCATAATTTGTTTTTTGGCCATAACTTCTATTTCAATAGAGATCATTGTGTTGAAAATTTCGTTGAACTTGAGATACATGTCAGACATAGGCTCATCAGGATTCATTTTAAATTATCATATTTAATAGTATAAGTATTGAGTCTCATTTCTTTCACACTATAAGTTCCTTAATGTGAAATAGAAAAAGTATCCCAAATTTCATGGGTAGTTTTACATGTAGATATTCTGTTAAATTTCTCATCTCATAAAGAGTAATATAATGCATTCATGGATTTAAAATTATTTTTATAAGCAGTCTTGGTTGGGTCATCCCAAAAAATTCTATCGGTAGTAGGAATCTTATACTCATCTATAATTTAAGAAAAAATTTCAAAACCCATACTCTCTAAATGCAGTTTCATTATTTTAATGTTCTATTGGGAATAATTAGTTCCATTAAATAATGGTGGTATGTTTGTTGCAACACCTTTGAGTCTATTATATATAATAAAGAAATACTTTTAAAGAGTTTGAAATTTAGAATTAACAAAAATTTACAGATCTTTAAAGTAAATAATAAATAAAAGTTGAATAGATTTAAAAACAGAGTCTTAATAAGAATAAAATCTTCTGATACAAAATGTTGGTTAGAGTAGATTACTCAAGAGAGGGGGGTGGGGGGGGGGTGGTCAATTGAGTACCTATAAAAATTTATGTTAAAAATTTCACTTAAAAAGCTTCCCCAATAAAAATGAATACAACCTATTTAATCAAGGTAATAATGTTATAATAGTTTGACTGTTCGAATAACTTCTTAGAAGATTGATTAATTCTCAGTAATATCAATGTGAGTTATTGATACACCTTTTGAATCTATTCTAATGGGAAAAAACTGTTATAACTTTTATCCAAGACTAACTATCAAAGTAAAATCTAGTGTTTTCTAAAATATACAATAAAGGAGAGAAAAACTAAATTAAAAGATACAACAGATAAAATAAGTGGTTAAGTCTCAAGCCGAGACCTAATCCACTCCACTTGGTGATCACTTGCCACTAAGAATTTTATATTAATAAACTTTATCCACACCCTGGATCGGGGTAAACAACAGTACACAGGATTTTCTAGGTTACATGACCTCTTTTACTATTCTTCGTGGGTATAAACTACCTGGTCACACAAGGAACTCTTCCACACTTATCTATGGGAGTAAATAGATGTAAGAAGCGATGATAGGAATGATATTTTATATCCTTTAGTTTAATACAGGAGATAATGTGTGTTTTAATACAGACACATACACACTGTTCGAAAGATAAAAATAGTACAAAATAGAGAAAGAATGATGAGATAAAATTATAAGTGCTTTGAGTGTTATTCTATGAAACTCTAGACTTGTAGGATAAAGCAGATTCAAGTATCGAGTCCTCTTGTGAAAAATAGAGTTTTGCAAGTCTGGTGCTCTAGTTTACAGCTCGATGGTATAAGGTGTCTAGCTCATGTTTTTATTAGAGTTGGTATTGTGAAGATGTTTGTGAATCTAATCTATGGTAGTCTATCCTTCAGTAATCGAGCGTGCTTCGTGAGTTCTTCGATTGTTTCTTGTTGCATGTATCAGTTTTATTTTCAAACACTCACTCTACTATGCATGTTGTTCTAATGCCAAACTCTCCTTTTTGTTATGGAGTGCTTGTGTTAAATCCAATAGGATGCATGTATTCTGCACCTCGTACCTCGTACTATCATGTGACATGTATACAAAGAAACATTAACTATTTCAGTTCTTTTAAATGACTCAAATAGTAAGAAATTAAATTGAAAATGAAAAAATAGATTAAATAATGGCGTCACAGTTAGTCTTGAAATGGTATAACTTGGAAATGGTGTCACCACAAAACGATGTCTTCTTCTTTGCCTTTGAGCGGTGAGATAGTCATGATGCAGTGCTACAGTTGCATTGAGCTCAGTAACCGATAGCATAGATTCAGTGTTAGGAACATAGTGTCTGGTCCTTTTCTAAACTTTGAACGGTGTCTTGGTCACGATGTCTGGGTCATGGTGTCTGGGTCACGATGTCTAGGTCACTGTGTTTGGGTTATGATGTTTGAGTTACGGTGTCTGGGTTATGGTGTTTGGGTTACGGTGTGTGGGTTACGATGTCTGGGTTACGGTGTCTGGGTCCTTTGCCAAAAAACCAAAACCGATGGCAGACTCACGGTTTCTCATACTTAGCCAGATATCTGTAAACAGTCTATAAGAAATCATTATAGAACAAAATTAAATATAGTTTACAATAATCAAACATGATTTATAGGAATCAGGATCTAGTGGAAGTTTATTTAAAGCATAAAGAAACCAACCATCTCTACACATGATTTGAGATAGATTAAACAAGATTAACAGGATTTGTGATCATTAAAACATGATTAGAACATGAAGAGTCCAATAATATTTAAAAATATATATATTATATTTATATCAATAAAAATATATTTATATATTAATATATTATTTTTAATGTTTTTTTTGAAATATACCTTTTAACAACGCTTGTAAAAAAGTGCTGATAAAGAACCAATTTTATCAGCGCTAATAAAAAAAGCACTGATAAAGGGGTTCCCTTTAACAATGTTAAAAAAAAGCGTTGATAAAGGGGGTACCTTTTTCAGTGCTAAAAAAAGTGTTGATAAAAGGGTACTTTTAACATCATTTTTTAGCACTATTAAAAGTACCCTTTACCAACGCTTTTTTAGAATTTATAGCACTGAGAAAACCCATTTTTGTGGTTGTGATGCTAGCCCTAATTTTGCACGTGCTCCTACTTTATCTTGGATTCGAACTCAAGATCTCTCCCATGCGTGCCTAGACCCTTTAACAATATTCTATGTTGCTTTGTTCTCCATTTAATGACATATCTATTTATATATATATATAGTTATATTTATTCGTATATTAATATATTAATATATTAATATATTAATATATTTATTTGTATATTAATATATATTTATATATATTTAGTTATATTTTTTATCAATATATTTATTCATATATTAATATATATTTATAAGATCAGTTTTAAATACATTTATAAAATATGTTTTTGTGTGTGTGTATAAATAAATAAATAAATAAATAAATACATATATACAACACACACACACATTTTATATGTGTATTTTTAAGTATAATTATACATATTTATATATATTTACATATATTATATATTAATATGGGTATACATATGTTAGAATATATAGATAATATATCTCAGTTTATTAATACAGACACATACAAATACACACACATACACACATTATATTGGTATATATATATTCATATATTTATATTTCAAATAAAATAGATTTGAGTTTTTATTTAGATAAGGATTATATATTGAGAAATATATTATATATATAAATATGTTTAATTATTTATTAATAAAATTAAATTTTTATGTGTAAATATATAAAAATATTATATATTATTATATATTTGATTATAAATGACAGTATATTGTGAAAAACGATAAAATTTCAAAGCCATAATATGAATATGAATATAATCCCTGGGAATAAATTCAGTCCCCACTGAAAAAAGGAAAAAGAACCTCTTAAACGAGGCTGAAATTCCATCAAATGTTAAAACATTTGGGTATTCCGACTAAAAACTCAATTTTAGAGGTCTAGTACGTATTTTTTGGCCTAAAAAAATATGATATAGTTTTACTTGTATCACTGAGGGCGTAAATATCATCGCATGTTTCAATTTTATATACAGTGGAGCTCAAACGGATACCCGGATCAAAAGTTATGGCTGTTTGAAGTTCGAGTTTCATTTTTAACTTATTTTTGATATTTTATTAATTTTTTGTTTTTTTGTGTCTTCAAATTGTTATTGAATGGCTATTACTCGATAATAATTATAAAATTATTAATTAATAATATTGTTTAATTATTTTATAAGTGATTTTCACTAAATATTTTATATATTAGGCGTAAATGTCTATTTATACTTATCTAAAATATATTTAAAAAATATATATTATATGTATATCAATATAAATATATTTATATATTATTTTTAATGATTTTTTTTTTGAAATATACCCTTTATCAGCATTTATAAAAAAAGTGATGATAAATACCCCCTTTATTAGCGCTACTAAAAAAAGCGCTGATAAAGTGGGCACATTTATCAATGCTAAAAAAAAGCGCTGATAAAGGCATACTTTAAACAATGTTTTTTAGCATTGTTAAAAGTACTCTTTATCATCATTTTTTAGCGCTGATAAAGGTAACCCCATTGTCAGCACTGTTTTTAGCGTTGTTAAAGGGTGACGTTGTGAAAACCCATTTTTGTGGTAGTGAGTGCTGATAAAAGATTTTAATAAAAAATATTATTAATATATATGAAATTATTATATTTATATTAAAAAATAATGTTTATTTATATAAAATTAAAAAATGCATGTTTATAATTAATATAAATATGATATATTATAATATATATATTTTTATTAATTCAAATATATATATATATATATATATATAATGTTTTAAAAAGGTATTTATAAGTTTATAAATAAATAGATATATATATTTAAATAATAATGATAATATATTTAGTATATTTATAATTATATATAAATACATTTTAAATACATTTATTTATAAATATAAATATAAATAAATAAATAAATATATTTAAATAAATATATAATTAAATAAATATATATTTAAATAAATATATATTTAAATAAATATATATTTAAATAAATATATATTTAAATAAATATATGTCTCTAATGAAATTGGTCTCCCTATCTCTCTCTCTCTCTATATATATAATGAGATAATGATGATATTTATGGACATGATTGTTGATTTTATGTTTATATATTGATGCGTGAGTATGATTGACATTATATGATCATAAAGTTTATTTGTGGATGTGATTGTGAGTTATGTTCCAAATTTTAAGATTATACCTATATTACGATGACACGTATATATATGCTATGTATTTATAATTATAAATGTTTATTTATAAATTGACACCTGTATGATTCATTCATGTTATACCCTTGGAATCATTATGTTCTCATAAATACTTATAAAATTATAATAAATATATTTAAATAATAAATATATTTATTATATTTATAATTATAATTTTTTAATTATATATAAATACTTTTTAAATATATTTATTTATAATTATTATTATAAAGAAATAAATAAATATATATATATATAACCCGAATGGCCCGAAGGCCTTCTTTTTTATTTTATTTTGGATAATCCCCCTTTTAAGGGTTGAAGGGGAACCCGTACATGACTCGTAGGCCCAAGGTACAAGGCCTGACAGACCCACAATACATGACCCGAAGGCCTAGAGGCATACCATGCCCAATACATGACCCGTAGGCCCAGCCCACTTGAACTACCCCCTCCCCAGCTTCTGCATCATTGATCACCTAGAAACTCACCTTGTATTGCTGATTGGCTAGCATTGCCCCATACAATGCTGCATGGTGCTTGGTCCCGATGGCGGTTGCCATACCCTCTCATTCTTCCAATCCGGTTAGCTCTACTTCTGGTGGCTGCTACTCTTGTTACTTTGATCCTCTTCTGGGGCTTGTTCTATGTGAAATAGGCTACTCTATGGTCTACGTGGCCCGAAGGCCCTGTGGCCCGAAGACATTTGATGACCCAACGGCCCTGGAGACCCGTAGGCCCATACCGGTGACCCGAAGGCCCAAATCGGGTGAATAGTTCCAACTGCTACAGTACCGAACAGTAACTGCTACAGTACTACTACAATAATTCTACAGTACCAGAAATTCGTCTCCACCGGGTTTTGAACCTGAGTCTCTTGGATGCCAAGAAGAAGCCCTTTCCACTCGGGTACAGGCTCATTGGCTATATATATATATAAATAATTATAAAATTACAATAAATACATCTATTATAATTATATATATATATATATCTAAATAATTATAAAATTACAATAAATATATTTATTATAATTTTATAAATATATATATTTATAATTATATATATAAATATACTTATTTATAATTATAAATATATATATATTTAAATAATTATAAAATTATAATAAATATATTTATAATATTTATAATTTTATAAACACATATAATTATATAAATATATTTATAAATATATAAAAATATTTATAAATATATTAAAATATATGTAATTATAATTTTAAATAATATATATATGTAAATAATTATAAAATTATAATAAATATATTTATTATATATAATTATAAAATTATAAATATAATAAATATATTTATTATGATTTTGAAATTATAAATAAATATTTATTTATTTATAGTTAGAATTATAAATATATATATTTATTTAAATAATTATAAGATTATAATAAATAAATAAATATATAATTATAATTATAATTATAAATATAATAAATATATTTATTATAATTTTATAATTTTAAATAATTTATTAACATTAGGTCTTTTTCAGTGCTTTTTTGAGTAATGATAAAGATAACACTTTATCAACACTATTTTTTTAGCGCTGATAAAGAGATGTTTTATCAGCACCTTTTTAGCGTTGAGAAAGAGTTATCTTTATCAATGCTAAAAAAGTCCTGATAAAGGTCAGTTTTATTATTGTTTTATATTTTAGTGCTGATAAAAACCTCATTTTTCAGTTCTTTTCAAAAAAGTGCTGAAAAAACCTTTCGTGTTTTTATAAATGTAACCCTATCAGAACCCTACCGCCGCTCATTGCTCAAGATTTCATGGAACCAGAGCTCTATTGATGCCTCCACTGCCCCCTCTGCCGCCCCCGTTGCCCCCATCGCCATCTCCACCTCTGTCGCCCCTACCACCGGACCCTACTTCTACCACCAAACCTCCAAATCTAAGGTATTATATCATTTGTGCCTATTTTTTTCTAGTAATTTCCCCTACTCATGTTTCACTTTCTCTTGATGAACCGAACTCTCATCCTTTGTGCGCATCTTACTCCTCCTTTTGTCTTATTTTTCTCAGATCTTAATAAAACCCTAATCTTCTCTCATTTTAGGTTGGTATAATAATCCTTACGGTGGTATATCTTCTCCTTTTGGACCTAAAATGATCTTTCTATATTTTTTTATGTTTATTAGATTTTTAAGCTTGAATATTCTTTATAATACTTATTTTATCTTGACCGTGTCCTTTAAATGACAACTTTTTTATACATGCTGTGCATCTTATCTATGTGTTTTCTTAGGTATATTTGGTTTTTTTCCTTCATGTATAAAATTTATAAATTCAATATGTTAAATCTATTTCTCAGGAATTATTTGATATATGATTTCTTGTTAATTTATACATGAACCATCATGATTATAAAACTTTATTGAATGGGGTTTTACTTGAACATTGGTTGTTATATGCATAGCTTTCAGAGGTCATTCCCAAATTTTGGCTTGATACGCATACAATTATCTTAGTATTTGAAAGATAAAAAACCATCTCCCACATGGGATCCATTCATTCCTCAACATTTACCCCAACCTTTGGAGATTTAGATGTGGTCTTGAGGTGTTATGGGGAACTAGTATGACACAATTTAGGTAGTTAGATCATAGTCATTACAAAATGTTATCAAAGCTAGTACCCAGACTAGTGTGGCAATGAGGATGCTAGGCCCATATAGGGTGGCGAGGCCTGTGGGTGATCCTAAATCATTTTTTGGTGGAAAAAAAATCTCCCGCATAAGGAGAAGTAGATACCTCAACCATTCTGACATGTTTTATGGGGGGTGTTCTAGCCCATATCATAAGAAGAAAAAATTCACGAGGGAGAGTCCCATTAAGGGGATAATATCATGCTGTGAGTGTGATATCCATATTTCATGCATAGTTTTTTCTTGGTTAATTTTATTAATTTAGGAGTTTTATTCACATTTTATGCCCGTCTTTATTGGATTATATTCTCTATAGATCGGATCTAGTGGAATCAGTCTATATTAATTCATTCAGATTCCCCTTCACCTGTTTTTTTCCATGCCATGTGGAGTGAACCAAACTAGTTGATGAAGTATAAGTAGTGTCAGTTCAAGTGAGTTCTAAAGAGATTCTATGTTGTTAAAAAATTTTTATTGGGGCTAACATTTGAAGGATTAATACCCTAAAACCATAAACTAGTTAAATGGAATTAGGTTAGAATTAGAGAAGAAAAGAGGAAGCTCCCAACTAGGATATGGAACAAATTTTTTTGTAGCCAATTCCAATAATTAAATTCAATTTTATTCTAAAAAATCTTTTTATTTTAATTCTTATTAATTATATTTGTTTTATTATAATAATTCAATTATTCTTGAATGATTATGCTCATTATTCTTCTATTATTAAGAAATGTTTTCTTCTTGTGATGTTCGTCAATTATTTTTAATTCTTATATTAGTTCATATGTGGTATAATGATTTTTTATTTAAATTAAGTGATTTATAATAAATTTCATGCTATAGATCTTGAATTTCATGGTTCCATATGCATTGTATTTAGCTTTAGGACATAAAATCATGATTTCTATTTGGAAAAGAATATTTTTGAATAGAAAAGGAGATTTTACTAAGTGAGTTGATTTTAAAACCAAATTTTCGAGAGAATGAAAAGTATTTTAATGGTTGTGAAATTTTTTAAGTATGATTTCTCTTCTCTTTACATTTTCACATGGAATTTTTGGTATTGAAATTAAAAGCAGATTTTGAGAAATGCATTAATTTTTGAAACCATGTGTGAAGATTTACTTTTAAAAAGAAATCTATTTAATTTGAAATGTTTGAGATGTGGTTGATTTAATTATGAAAAATTTGAGAACATTTTTTGAATTTATGGAAATGATTTAACATGAAAAGTTGGATTTCGTTTTTAATAATTTGGATTGCTTTCAAAGTGTTCCTGTATTTGAAAAATGATTTTAACCCTCTTGGGATAAGGATGTGATTTTAATGGAATTTAAAATTTTAAAAATGTTTTGTTGTGTTTTTTTCTCATGTGAATTGTGATTTGGGATATTAACCCTTGGTGTGCATTGGGACTATGTGATTTGAGTGTATTTTAAAAACATGAAGGAGATGGGTTCATGTTTCATGTTGGTTTATTTTACCTCCATGAAATGTCTTGATATGGGGTCAAAATTCCATTACAAGGATATGAGTTGGGGAAAACCCTCTTATTATTTTAATGTTTTTTCTAGTGATTGGATTTTACCAAAATCTAAAAGGAGTAGTAGGGGAATGATCTTTTTCACCTTAGGAATTATTGAGTCATCATCCTTCCTTTTTCATGGTTACCAAGATCCTCATGAGGTTATGGAATGGTTTGGTCAGGTTTATAAATTCAGGATGTTGTAAGCTTCTTAGTGGTTTGAGGTGATTATTATTTTTGGGTGGTGTGCTTGATGATCTTAGAGTGGTTTGGGAAATTTTAAGTGATTTCCATTATAGTGAGTTCTTGGTAAAAATAATTTTGATTGTCCTACAATATCCTCCATTAGCCTACATAAAATGAAATCTCACAACGATCCATATAATAATATCAAATCAAGAATATTTTTAGACAAGTATTTTGATATATATTTATATATATCATGAATGATGTGTATCTTTATAAAAGTATCTACGCATGCACTTATAAATGATTAAGCTTTGTTAGCTCCAAAAATTGGACTTTATAAATGTTTTAACACCATTAAAGTATGTTTGTAATCGAAACAAATGTCTTAAATAAATAATGGTAAATAATTTTTATTTTATTAATGAACCTTAAAAAACTTTAAACTCATTGTAATTGAATAAAAAACCTTCAAGTCTCTTTCTAATACACTCACTATGAATTTTTGGGAGAGATTTCAATTGAACATATTTTGTGTATTTATTTTGTTAAATATCAATATTACCAATCAAATAGGATGGAGATGAATATAGAATGGATGAATTCAAATCGTATGAAAAAAGAGTATGAAAAAAGAGTGAAAGTGTTCATCAAGTTTTCAAAAGATCATGCATATGACCCTTCTCAAATCCTTTGTCCGTGTTTACGCTGTTGTTATTCAAGACTAATTAGTCCATAGGAGTTGGAAGAACAATTGATCTATCATAGAATTGATCAAAGTTATAATTGTTGGAAAAAACATGGGGAAAAAGAGAATAGATCCAGTGAATGGGATAACACTGTGTTTTATAGATCATCTGATATGATTAAAAGTGTGGAGAATGAAGAATATTGTATTGAGGATGTGACTATAGATGTGGATGATGATGAAGATAATATTGAGTAAATGACATGGATAGTTGAATATGAACTTCATGATTGTAATTTTTTTTGAGATGTTAAAGAGTTGTGAAAAGACACAATTTTATACTGGTTGCACTAAATATACAACATTGTCAGCCATACTGAAGCTGTATAATTTGAAAGTAGGAAACAGATGGATTGATGCCAGTATTGGTGAACTACGTGCTATCTTGAATGATATTATCCTAGATGACAATGATCTCCCTATCCGAACATACGATTCCAAATAAATTCTATGCTTGATGGGTATGATATCAGAGAGAATACATGCCTTCCCTAATGACTATATACAATTTAACAAGGACTAAAAATCACTTAAAAAATACCCAAAGCGTGGTGCTTCTCGATACAAGAAATATTAATCGAGTCCTATGAAAGTTGTATGATACTTTCCAATAATTCCAAGGTTTAGAAACCTATATGAAAGTGATGAGATTGTAGGGAAATTGATGTGGCACACAGATAAAAGAAATAAAGACGAGAAACTTCATCACCCAACAGACTCTCCTCAGTGGAATAAAATTGATCATGAGTATCCTAAATTTGGAAATGAGCTAAGAAACCTTTATCTTGAATTATCTACAGATGGAGTAGCTCCTTTTTTTTCAAAGTAGCACTCATAGTACATGACCGATTATGTTGATAAATTATAACTTTCCACCATGGTTATCCATGAAATAAAATACATCGTGTTATCTATGCTTATGTTAGGACCAAAACAATCAGGTAATGATATTGATGTTTATTTAGCTCCAATGATAGTGGATTTGAAATTATTATGGGATTCAAGTGTTATGTTGTATGATTCTTACAAAAATAAAGATTTCACCTTGAGATCCATATTGTACAGAATGATAAATGATTTTCCTGCTTATGGAATTTTTTTAAGATATTGCATTAAAGGAACTAAAGAGTATCTAATTTTCAAACAAGGTACACAATCAATTAGGATGAAACATTCATCGAAGACTGTGTTTCTAGGAAATTGCAGATTTATACCCTGATGGCATAAGTACTGATCTTGGATTACATAATTCAATAGAAGTTTAGAAGAATTTTCAACACCGTATCCACTAATAGGTGATCAATTACTTGAGAAAGTAAAATATATGGACACTAATTTTGGTAAATCATTTTCAAAAAACCTTACTAAAACTAGTTGGAAAAAGAGATCATTTTTTTGAATTACCATATTGGAATTGTCTGCATATCAGGAATTTTCTTGATATTATGTATGTTGAAAATAATGTATGTGATAATGTTATAAGCACGTTACTAAAGGCACCTGAAAAAAATGATGCAATTAAGGATAGGTTGAACATGGTTGACATGGGAATATGATAAGAGTTTGCGCCAATAAAGGGTAAAAAATGAATTTTTTTTCTCCAGCTTCTTACACTCTTTCCAGGAAGGAGAGATATTAGTTTTAAATCTTCTTGAATGACTTTAAGCTTCCAGATAGGTATTCATCAAATATCAAGAATATCATGTGAATGACTAATTTAAAATTAAAGGGTCTAAAATCACATGAATGTCATGTTTTAATGCAAGAACTAATTATTGTAGCTTTACATTGCATTTTTACCAAGAATTTATGTCATACATTAACGAAGATCTATTTCTTTTTCAAAGCTATATGTAGAAAATTTATAGACCTGGTGAAATTGTAGACTATAGAAAGGGAAATTACCATCATATTATATTCTTCCCAACATCATTAATTTATATGATGGTTCACTTGATGGTTCACTTGGTGAGAGAGATTCAACTATGTGGTCCAGTACACTATATATGGATGTACCCCATTGAAAAATATATGAATATTTTGAAAGGGTATGTCAAAAATCAAAGTCGGCTAGAGGGTTGTATTGTAGAGCGATATATTTTTGAGGAAGCCATTGAATTTTGTACCAACTACCTATTCGGTGCAGAAAGCATTGGTCTACTAAAATCTCATCACACTGGGTGGATTATAGGTGAAGGAATATATAGAAGATATGTTTTCATAGTCAATATTATAGATTGGGAGTAGGACCACCTTTACATTTTTCATAAGTTTCACCATGTGTTGAAACCCACAAAGAAATTATTTGGAATTTAAATCAATCAAGGGATGAAAGCTTGATATCAAAGACACATAATCAATAGTTTATTGGATGGTTTCAAGACTATATTTTTAAGGAGTCAAATGAGAATCCATATTCAATTTCAGAATGAATTCGATGGATAGAAATAGGACCAAGTGTGTATGTATTATCTTACAATGGTTATGTAATTAATGGTTATACGTTCTATAAAAATGAACATGACAAAGACATTACCATGAAAAATAGCAGAGTTACACTCGTGGCTAAAGTGATGCATGTTTCTGGTACTAAAGGAAAAAAATCCAATTTACGTGAATATTCCATACTTTGGCATCATCAAACAAATGTAGGAGTTGGATTATACAACATTCCAAGTAAGAATCTTTCAATTCAAGTGGTTTGATAACAAGAGTGATGTTAAAATAGATGAATTAAGATTTAGGAAAGTGGATTTTAGTAAGGAAGGGTACAAAAATGAGCTGTTTATAATAGAATCATAGGCAATACAAGTAGTTTATATTCCAAATCCCGCAAACCAAAAGTGGTAAATTGTTATGTTATCGACCAAAACCACTGAAGGGTTAGACAAAAATTCAACTGATGATGACCCTTTAATTGTTACATCACAATCATTTCACAGTGATCCCAATGTAGAATGGTTTTTGTATGTCATAGGAGACCACAACGAAGGGATTTGGATACTCTATATAGGGGTTATATCTCTTTCACTTTAAAAAAAGAGAGTTTAATAATCAAGTTATATATATTTTTTGTAATATACATTGTCTTACCTCATGTTATTATCTTCTCTCTATTGTATTTATGTAATCTTAATTAAATGTTAAACCAATTACACAGATAATGATTTCTGTATGTGTTGGCACACCCAATCCTGAGAAAAAATAGGTCTCTCAACCACCTACTACTCCCAATGCAGATGAAAAAGGACCTTCTTCATGTACTAGTGCTCCAAACCCTGAGGAACAACATGTTTCTGAACTTTCTGCTGCTCCCAATGTAGCGGTATAATGAACTTCTGCACATGCTGATGCAGCCGATCCATAGGAACAACATATTTATGATGTTGAATCTAAGAAAATGTTAAGCAACAAAGGGTTGATGATGAAGAAAAAACAGGTGTACTATAATTTGACAGTGTTAGCAAAAATCATTAAGGATAAAAGTAAAGGCATCAAATTCTAGGTCGAATGGAATTCATAGGGCTAGTATGTTGACCCCAACAAGTCCATGTTCCATAGTAACATTATATTCATCACTCGAAAAAGCATTAAAATTGATGTAGATTCATGGAACCATGTTATGAACATGCTTAATACACTGATGTGAGAATAGAATATGGTAACATTATGATATCGTTTCTTTATTTTACTAAAAAATAAAATAATGAAATATTGAATTAATCTTAATAATCCCTTTTAGAGTGAATTTATAGTAGATTAATCCAATAAGAAATATGTATTAATTCTTATTGGAAGGGTTCATAGAGGCTTTCACATAATTCTGACAAGATTTCATCTTAAAGATATTAAAGGGAAAATAAACCTGCACCCACCACTTATGTTTGCACACCTGATAACCCAAGAAGTGTGGGATGTGTTTACTGGCCATTGTACATAGATGTCATTTCATGTACATTATGGCAAGTAATACATTGTTTGAAAATATGTATATTCATCACTTTGATTGAGAATTTTTTATTTTTAAAATAACAATTGAGTGCTAAAAATAAGAAATAAGAAGCAAAACCAACATACCCCTACCGTAAAGCAAGGATGAGGTATGCTTCACTTGAAAAAAAGTTTGTACATATTTTAAATATACTGTTATAATTTTATGTGAGATGAAACAACATCATAATTATGTTCCTCTTTTTATATGAAGATTGACGAATCCAAATCCAAAACCAGTTCCATCCCACTCCATGTGCTATGGAATGAGGCACATGTAAATAAAGATGGGATGCTAATAGAAGAAAACACAAAAAAAGTATGGGAAACATGTGTAAGTATGACATAATAATTTTTTTTTACTTTAAATAGCTATTACATAACAATTATTACTTATTTTTCTATATTTTCTATCCGACATAGTCACAGAAATCATCAACACCTATGCTGGATGAACACCTACTATCAGTGGATTTAAAGCAGCCAGAACAGTATAGACATGTGAGAGGTGTGAATTTTAGGGTGACACCCCAAACATATTTTGAGAAAAAAACAATAGGAGGATAAAGATAAAGAAATGGTAGAGATTAAAGAAAGAGTGGATGTCCTTAAAGAAAGATTTCAATAGAATAATGAGTTGTTAGAAACTATTATGGGGGGGGGGGGAAGAGAAGAAACAACTTAAGAACAACCATTGCATGATGATCCTGCCCCACCCCACAATCTTTGAGGTGAGACATTCTCTCAAAGAGATACCTTAGTTGAGGTAATCAATATTCTATTTAATTTTTTATGTGAAATGAAAACCAGACAGACACTAATACATTTCATGTACTAATATTATATAGGGTGAAAATGACTGTGATTTATATCTATCAACACCCACCCCTCGAGTTATAGTGAGATATATGATGTTTGATATTGAATATGAGCATCCACACAACATAAAACTTCCAATAGGTTATGTGAGAGTGAAGATTAGCATAGCTCATGAGCTAAGCACTGGGCTACCTGTTCCACTTATTGATGATGATATTCATACGGTCGACCAAGCTGTTGGAACATTTATTGCACAATCATAAAATCTTGTTAAAAAATATATCAACAAGGAGGTATTCATTTGCAATTTATTTTTCATTCTAAACCATTAACAATTAATGAAAAAAGGTCTGAACCGATGAATTTTATTATAGATGAACAAAGGGAAGGGGGTGAAATGAAAGTTCAACACAAGACCATCTAAAGGATCAACCAACCGATCAAAAAGATCTTCCGAAATCACCTTTACCCTACGCGTTCAATATCCGCATTTACAAACATTTAAGTTTTATGCGGAATTAAAGTTACAAAATGGTAGTAGACATGTAGTTGATTTTGAAGAAAATATGTATGAAGAGGAAGTTTTAGACTACATTTATTGGGAGAATGTAAATGACACCCTCAACTATGACTGGATAGGATCCTTAGTTGTAAATGTATACATGAGGTATGTTTTCATGATTTTATTTTCTAAATGCTGATATACTATATTAATTATGACTAAATACATTTCATATTTTTATAGGCATATATATCAATACCAATTAAAATAATTTCCCTATGATTTTTTTGTACTTTTTAGTCCTCACACCACCTATATAGAACAAAAAGAAATAGAATCCAAAAAAAATGGATGAAATAGTGTCAAACCCAGTCAAATCGTTTGAAAGAAAACTTACGGAAGACAAACACTTCTTAATACCAATGATGTAGGGGTAAAAATTTATAATTTAATCATATAAAATATATTTTCATTTATTTCATTACTTACTCTTTTTTGTGTTTTTAGTAAACATTAAATTCTCATTGCAGTCAATTTGGATACTCTAAAGATTTATTTCCAAGATTCACTCCATGGATACTCAACAAAAGGACCACACATGATGGAATTTTTCAATTGGTAATACACTACATCCAATTTTTTAGAACTAAACTTAATGTTATATAATTTATATTATGTTTTAATGAGGATTCCATTATGATAGGGAAGTGTATAAATATCATGAAAACAAGGAATTATGACAATGGTTAAGCACAAGGATCCTGAAAGGTTCCACAAATAGACAAGTATAAGTGTATATATAATAAGAATTAAATATCCAAATACATATCACAACAAATTAATTATTTTTATCAATTCTTTTTCAGGGTTTGAAAGGAAAAAATGGAAATTTTTCCATGACGTCTAGGCTGCGGCGGTGATGGTGGTTGTTGCCGGCGGTATGGCTTATGCTGCAGGGGTGTGGCTCGAGGTGACGTTATGCTCGAGACGCCTCGGTACTCGCGTTTGAAATGATGGCATGGTTTCTGAATTTTGAATTTGGATGGTTGAATATGTGGTTGGGGTGTTTGTTTGTGAGTTAGGCCAGTTTTAGTATGGTTACCGGTAACCCATAAACCGGTTTTGAGAAAATGAAAAAAATGATTTCTAGCAAAGAAAAAAATGGAAAAGATTGTGGATATATTGTTTTTAAATTTATGAGATAGATTATATTCCATCGATAAACTCGAACCCCCAAAGAGGTATTTTTTAAGATAATTACCATTTCATTTAAAATATTTATTAATCCTTTGTGTATTTATATTTTTCCAGTACTACTCTGACTTTAAAAAGTAATCATATTCACAAGATGATATATATTTTCTTAGAAACAAATAGGAAGCATATTTGATGTCATAATGTACACAAATAGCATGAATATTTGACTTACATATAATTAATTAATTGTTTCATATTTATGTTTAATTTATTTCTTTTTAGAATTAATCACATAAGAATTGTTTTCTTATATAGGTGGATTCCTTTTTTCAAGTTGGGGTGGTTTGTTCGAAGCTGCTCATGCTCGTGAGATATTGGACTTTAATGACGCAACTGAGATAATGAAAAAAAGGAAATGGGTCAATAATTTATACAACCACCACAAAATGGTAAATTCCTACTAATTATTTATTTAATTTTTTCATCATTTTACCTAATATTTTTAAGTTAATTTCTCTATCATTTTTATCTAATACTTATTTAGTTTTTTCATAGATCTTTACACTTTCCATTGATTTTCTTTATCGAGCTTCCAACACTGCATATTGAGTCGATATTATTAGCTAATAAATCTTTCTTGTTGAAATTCATAAGAGTACAGAAAGATCATGTGCTCATTATGGCGACTTCTATTGATACAATGGGCACATGAGATTCTTGTACTCTTCTGTATTTCAACAATGAGAAACGTTTTTCATCTAATAACATTGTGTAAATATGTAGTGTTGGTAGTTAGACAAATAAATGCAATGGTAATCATGCTAAAATTTGAAGTTAGGTTTTTTTAATATTTTGTGATGTGTAGTAATCAACCACACCTCAATCCGACACTTGATGGGATATGTATGACTCTAAGTGATTCTTTTTATTTAAAATTGACATTAATTTTAGTAAAAAAGATAACTGAAATACTCAAAACTAAGAAAAATATTCATACTATTTTGATAATTTATGAAAACAATCTATAAGTCATTTTTTATGTGTAGGAATCATCTTCACCTCAATCCGATACACGATGTGCCTGGTATGACTCAAAGTGTCATTTATTAGTTTAAATATATATTTTAGGTCAAAATGTGTCACTCATTGAAAACCAAGAAAACATGCTCATATTATCTTTTTAATTTATAAAATCAAATCATAAATAATTTTTGATGTGTAGGAATTGGTCTCATGTAAAATTGATACATGATGTGACCGGTATGAGTCAAAGTGTGTGTTTTTAGTTTAAAATGACATTTTAGAAAATGGAACAAGTAACATACTGAAAACTAAGAAAACACATTCAAATTTTTTTTATACTTTAGAAAAACAATCCATGAGTCATTTGAAACATGTAGGAATAAGCCACACCTCAATCCGATGCACGGTGTGACTGGTATGTCTCCAAGTATGTCTTTTTATTTAAAATTGACATCAATTTTAGTAAAAAGGAAAATTGACCTACTCAAAACTAAGAAAACAAATTTTTATTATTTTTATACTTTAGTAAAATAATCCACGAGTCATTTGGGATGTGTAATAATCAGCCTCACCTCAATCCTACTCACGATGTGATCGGTATGACTCAAAGTGCATCTTTTTATTTAAAATTGACATCAATTTTAGTAAAAAGGAACAACTGACCTACTCAAAACTAATAAAACACATTAATATTGTTTTGATACTTTAGGAAAACAATCCATAAGTCATTTTTTACATGTAGGAATAAACCTCACCTCAATCTGATGTACGGTGTGAGCAATATGACTCCAAATGTATCTTTTTATTTTAAATTGACATTAATTTTATGAAAAGGAAAAACTGACTTACTCAAAACCAAGAAAAAACTTTTTGATTGTTTTGATACTTTAGGAACATGATACTTCAGTCATTTGGGACCTGTTTTAATCACTTACACCACAATCTGATGCATGGTGCGACCGGTATGACTCTAAGTGTGTCTTTTTATTTAACATTAACACCAATTTTAGTAAAAATGATAACTGACCTACTCAAAATTGAGAAAATTCATTAATATTGTTTTGATACTTTATTAAAATGATACATAAGTCATTTTTGACATATAGGATTCAAACAAACCTCAATTCGACATAAGGTGTGACTGGTATAACTCAAAGTGCTTCTTTTTATTGAAAATTAACATCAATTTTAGTAAAAATGAAAACCAACCTAATCAAAACCAAGAAAACACATTCATATTATTTTAATACTTTAGGTAAACGATTCATTATTCATTTTAGATGTGTAGTAATCGTCTGTACCTCAATCTGATACACGGTGTGACCGGTATGACTCCAAGTGTGTCTTTTTATTTTAAATTGACATTAATCTTAGTAAAAAAGACAACTGAACTACTCAAAACCCAAAAAATTCATTCAGATTGTTTTGATACTTTAGAAAAATGATACATGAGTCATTTTTTATGTCTAGGAATCAACCTCACCACAACTTGACTCATGGTGTGACCGATACGAGTCCAAGTTTGTTTTTTTATTTTAAATCAACATTAATTTTAGAAAAAGGATTAAGTGACGTACTAAAAACCAAGAAAAAACATTCGTATTTTTTTGATACTTTAATAAAATGATACATGAGACATTTTCACATATAGGAATCACCCGATACTCAATACGACACATGGTGGGACCTACATGACTCCAACTGTGTCGTTTTATTTAAAATTGACATCAATTTTAGTAAAAAGAAAAACCAACCTACTAAAAACCAATAAAATTCATTATTACTATTTTGATACTTTAGGAAAATGATCCATAAGTCATTTTAGATATTTAGGAATCATCTTCACCTCAATCCGATGCATGGTGTGACCGATATTACTCATAGTGAATCTTTTTATTTAAAATTGACATTTAAAAAAATGACAACTTACCTACTCAAAATTGATAAAATTCATTTTGATTGTTTTGAAACTTTAGGAAAATGATTCATAACTCAGTTGTGACATGTAGAAATCACCCTCACATCAATATGATGCTTGGTGTTCCCGATATGACTCCAAGTGTGTCTTTTTATTTTAAATTGGCATTAATTTTAGCAAAATGAACAAGTGACATACTAAAAACCAAGCAAGAACATTCGAATTATTTTGATACTTTAAGAAATTATCCATGAGTAATTTTTGACAATTAGGAATAATCATCACCATAATCTGATGCATAGTGTGACCGGTATGACTACAAGTGCCCATTATCAGTTTAAAATTGATATTTTAGTTTAAAATGTGTGTTACTCACTAAAAACCAAGAAAATGAACTCTGATTGTCTTCATAATTTAGGAAAATAATACATACGTCATTTGTGATGTGTAGGAAGTGGTATCACATCAAATTGACACACGATATGACCAGTATGGCTCAAAGTGCGCGTTTCCATTTTGAAATGACATTTTAGTAAAAAGCACAAGTGACACACTGAAAACTAAGAAAACACATTCAAATTGTTTTGATACTTTAGGAAAATGATCCATAAGTAATTTGTGATGTTTAGGAATAAAACAAACCTCAATACCACATATGGTGTGACTGGTATAACTCCAAGTGTGTCTTTATTTAAAATTGGAACTAATTTAATTAAAAAGAATAATTGACATATTAAAAAACAAGAAAAAACATTCAAATTATTTTGATACTTTAGGAAAATTATGCATAACTCATTTATGATGTGTTGGAATCAACCAAACCTCCATACAACTCATGGTGTGACTAGTATAACTTTAGTTGTATCTTTTTATTTAAATTTGACATTTTTTAATGCATTCTTTCATATTATTTTTTGATTTATTTCTTTATAATATTACTAACTTAAGATTTTTTTTCTTATATAAGTGGATTCTTTTTCTTTGGTTGAGGTGATTTGTTCTAAAATGGATATAGGAGGACCTTTTAGAGAGGGGATCATGGGTCTCCAAAGATGATGAAACATTAATGTTTTCAAATGTTTGTGGATAATAATTCTAAATGTAATTATATAAAACATTGTTTGAAATGTATATAGTAGTGTTTTTTTATTCGTGATGTAAAATTTATTTCAATTATATATTTTATGTATAGGTACAAGTTGCTGTAGTATGCTCTTATACAAATAGAACACTACAGAATATGTGGTCTTTATCAGTGCTATTTATAGCATTGATAAAGAACCCCTTTATCAACACTAGAAATAACAATGATAAAGGGCCCCCATTTATCAGTGATGAGATTAAAAAATCTTTTTAGCATTGTTAAAAGCCTTTTTGCACATTATTAAAGGCCGTATCTATGGTAGTGGTTCAATAAATTAATAAATGATCTAAAATAAGATGGAAACATGACTCAAACTTCAAACGACCATAAGTTTTGATCCAGGTTTCCATTTGAGCTCTACCACATATCAAATTGAATATTGTGAGAAGCTCTATGTCATAGTGATTTGAATAATCTAAATCATCATTTTTTGATGTAAAAAAGGCCTAGAAGGCCAAAAAAATTAAGTTTTTTTATTGGGGTATCCCCATTTTTTTACATTTCATGGAATTTCATCCTTGTTTAATGTTGTATTATTATCTTTTTTTGGTGGAGTCTTAATTTATTCTCAATAATTACCTTTATATGGATATTATGATGTTCAAATTTTTTCATTTTTCATATTATACTGTTATTTATAATTAAATATATAAAAATATATACATATTTGTATATATTCACACATAAAAATTTAATTTTATAAATAAATATGTAAACATATTTATATATAAAATATCTTTATAAATACATAAAATAATATATAAGTAAAAAATAACATCCATTTTATTTAAAGTAAAATATATTTGAATATATAGCTATATAATGTGTGTGTATATATATATATTATGTGTGTCTATATTAACGAATTGATATATATTATCTATATATTCTAATATATGTATATAAATATTAATATTTAATATATGTAAATAAATATAAATATGTATAATTATATTTATAGATACACATATATATAATACATATATGTATGTTCATTGTATATATGTTTGTATGTATTTATTTATTTATAAACAGATACACACAAAAAATATATTTTATAAATGTATTTATAAATAATCATAGAAATATATATTAATAAATGAATAAATATATCGATAAAAAATATAACTATATATATATAAATAAATAGATAAATCATAAATAGAGAATAAAGAAACATGGAGGAGTGGTAAATGTGCAGACACACGAGGGTGAGGTCTCAAGTTTGAACCCAAGGGGAGGCAATGCGGGTGTGGGCATGAGTGAGGTGCTCTAGCACTGATAAAAGTGATTTTATAGCACTGGTAAAAGGGGGATATATAGTTGTGATATCTAACTAAAGGAAATTAAGACTTAATTGTTCTTCGCTTTTAGGAGTTCTGAATATAGAATTTTTATAGGATGGTATTCCATGTATTAGGATGTTCCTTTGGCGTCAAGTGGAGATGGAGATTCAAAATCATTTCAAGGTGGGTTTCTGGCTTGATTGGGGTGATTAAGGTTGGTAAGACTCTTGTATTTTTTTAAGTATGAGTATCTGTCGGTTTTTTTGGTATAGATGTGGTAAGTTGGACATTCTTGGAATGATTATTACTTTCCAAATTCACTTTCTCCATCTTTTTCTTTTAAGTTAGTATTTTTTCTTTGATTTATGTCTTTGAGTTGAGTTAATTGGAAAGAATAATTTTTAATGGGATTTTATGTCTTTTAAGGGTGTTAGTCATTTAATTCAGGATCATGAAGGGAATTTTTATTTATATAGATTGAGAGAAGCTATTTTGCTGGACATGGGATCGGTGGGAGTTTCCGTGTGACCAGATAGTTGCGTTGAATGGAGGGAACTTTTTTTGAACTTGTATACTATTTTTTCAAGTATAGAGATGGGTGTTTTACATGATAGAATTAATTTTACTTTATCAAAAGTGAAGGGAAAAAGTTTACAGATAATGTGAAATTATAGAGAAGATGCATTGAAATTTTAAAATCCAATTTAGATGATTATTAAGAGGTGGTTAGATAGTAGTAAACGATTGTTTTAGTTATTGGGTAAGGTTTTAAAGACCAAATATGGGGAGGGTTAGGTGTGGGAAGTGGTGGTCTCAGTGGGAAACTCTATGCTGAATTCCTTAGATTTTTTTCCCATTTTATATGGAGTTTAGATAGATAGGTCGAGGGTAACTTGTCAAGTACCATTAAATGTTCAATAATTTAGCATGAAAAAAATATAAACTAACATATTTAGCGGTTATTTATAAGTTCAAAAGGGATGGTTGTATGATGGGAGATTTCCCAAAGTGGGGGTGGATATATGGGAGCTACTTCAAGGACAAATGAGAAGAATGATTACAATGTTTTTTTTGTTTATAGGTAGAGGTTATTGGAAAAAATCATTGGTTATAATGAAATTATTCTATTTAAAAAACCTAGGTATTGGGAACCCCTAATCAATTCATGTTCTTATCCATTGAATGGAATTTAAAGCTCTTATTTTAGTTTCCCTCTTAAAGAAATGATTTTTTTCAATATAAGGTGATTGTATGAAGTAGAGGTTGGGATTTCAGTGTGGGTTTTTAGTGGGAAGTATAGTCTAATTAGGGGTTCTTATGCTATTGTGGAAGGATATAATTGATGTTAAACTATTTAACTTTATTCAATAACATATATATGTGGTGGTTAGTGATGGGTATGTAAGTGAATAGTGGATATTTTCTGGGTTTTATGAGAGTCTAGTGATTGTAATTTGTTGTAGCCTTGGAATTTGATATGATACATGAGGAATGTTTTTGATTTACCATTGTTATGTTGTGAATATTTAAATGAGATAGTTATAAACACATAATAATTGAGTGGATGAGTTTTTTTGGAGCTAAATGTCTAGTTTCCATGAAGAATTGGAGTTTTTTGGTTATTAGGATATTGGATATGTGGGTGGATGTTTTACATAGACTAATGGTTGTGGTAGAGATTATAGAGTTCTTGGTAGAATTGATCGAGGTGTTTTTACATCTATCTAGTTAAAAATTTCTCCTAATTCACCCATCATTCATATTCCATGTTCCTATTTAGATTCCCTATTTTTTTATATTTATACAAACTTTCTCTTTCAGTAGCGGTTCATTAAATTCAATGGCTTTATTGCTCAAGAAGGTTCAAATTTGAAAAATTTGGGATCTGAAAACCATATAGAATGTATATTTTTAAGAGGTCTTGTATAGTGACCCTATCCTTTTACACATATCATTACATTATTTTAAGCATAATTATCCATAAAATAAAAACTAAGGATAAAAAATTCTTATGTCTTTAGAAGACTAGGTACATGATTAGAAAAAATGAAACTAATTTTTTTATATAATCTACATTATGAGATCCTAAATACATTTGAGCTCCTATAAGTTCATATGATAACCTAGTAAAATACATAAATGAAGGGACGAGCTAAAAATCCCATTAAGAAAATACAAATGGGAATAAAGAATAACACATGAGTTAGAAAGAATAACATAATAACATAACATGCATAGATCATGAATAAAAATGTGGAATCATAATATATAGAATATGAATCTTATGATCATGAAAATATTGGAATGTGGTAGTAATATATAACATGACATAAACATGGGTAAAACCTAACTTCCAAGACTATATCATATGGTGGAAAAAGTCCCATAATGGATTAGGTTTACTCTTTAATCCCTTACATGACATCTCATGAGACTAAAAATTACCCATTTCATTGGAGAACTATCTAGGTGCACCCATAATAATATGTTCATGCATATGTTTTCTACATAAAGGATCAAATATAAGGAATAAACATAAGGGTTACCCATGGAAATAAATGGGTATCATAATCATGTCACAATGTATAACAAAGTGTGTATCATAATGGTATCCATGAAAGAAGGGATTAAATAAATATTTTAAAATCATAAAATAATAATAGATAATGAATAATGACATCCAACCGAATTTAATACATGAAAAATAGTGTTTAATAAACTTTATAAATGAGCCACTTTAGTGCAGTTCAAGGGAAACTTTTAAAGAGTCTTTAAAGAGGACAAAGACATAATTGTTTGTATAAAACCAAAAATTAACTAAGATAGTTTTTCATGATAAAATGAGTTATTTTAGAAAAATAACAGCGGCTTAAAAAATTTTATGGAGTGTACTTGAAAATGGGTAAGAAATGATTAAGTTTCCTTTAACTGGGCTTGCTTATTGGGAGGAATTTAGAAGATAACATTTCAAAAAATGTATTTATCCATAAAATAAGGATGAATTGAATTGGATAAATATGTATATAACATATAAAAAGAATTTAAAATAATTATATAAGAATAATTAAGAAATACATTGGGGTAAATGGAGAGAGAGTGCAGACCAATGGAAAAAATGGAGGTTTAGAGAGATCCCTCACCTTATGTATGAATGTTTTCTGTACTTGCACTTAATGTTTTGAATAATCAAAATAAATAAATAAATTAAATAAATTATTAAATTTTTCATCTATATTTTATTTATTATAATTTTGTTAATTTTATTTATGGCCATTTCGATGAGTTATAAGGTTAAATTTTTTTGTTTCAGGAGTGCTCATTTTCATGGTTTCATGGTTGGTTTACTTGTGTAAAATTATGAAAGTTATTGTCAAATGAAAATAATTATCCAGAAGTGGAATTACATGGTATTAATGAACTTAAATAATTTTAAATTTTCTATTATATCATTTTTTTTCTGGTATGAGGATGATTCATTTGATAAAATATTAATGATAATTGTTTAGTTTATTTTGGTGGTTTTTTACGATCATCACAAATTAGTTTTGTTTTATTTATTATTATGTCTATAAATTAGTTCTGGAACCTAAAAAAAGGTATAATATATATATTAAAATATAGTTTAACCATAATAATTATTTTATGGCCAGAATTTAAGGTAGTAATGGAAAACGAAACTCGCCTTCCACGAAGGCGGTGAATCGACCTACTGTGGATGATGTTTTCATTTTTACAATAAAAGAAGGAGAGAATGGATTTAATGATAGATATTCCATTAACACAATAAAATTTCAATATATATATGATAATTGAGTAATCATGTCACCTTTTATGGGGGTATGAGGATAATCTAGAATAAAGAAATAATTTAAAAGAGAAAGGAGGATTTTACCTCTTGAATATCGTCTCCTTGAGAACCTCCTTAAGGCACCAGGAATTGGTATTTTGTTGAGATAAAAATCTATTAGAAATGGGTAAGAGTCTTAGTAAGGTAATTGGGTAGAATATTTACAATCTAAGAGGCTTAGAAGGTGTCACAAGAAGGGATGGTGAAGGGTGTTATTTATAGGGGGAGGAGAGGGATGTTTTTTATTATCATATTCATTAGATTATTATTTTGGCTCAAGAATATAGATAGTGATGATTAATATGACTTAGTACATTAATTAGTAAAGGATAGTTCTAGATAATGTGTTCTTATATCATGATTATATCATCCATGACTCAAAAATTCATGTATTTGGCTTATAATGTTAAATACTGTATTTCACTATTCACAAAATTCAACTATTTTAGAAAAATCTTAAAAATTCACCACAACCATTTTTAGATGCATATATTTTAAAAATGGACTCCATTTTATGAAAATAATTCTCTAAATATGATAAATTTATTTTTTAATTAAAATCATCATTTATTCAAAAAATTTCATTTTTAACATTTTAATCGATTTTGTGATACTTTGGAAAATTAATTTAGGTATCATAAAATTATATTATAATTATAATACAACAAAATATTAATTTATAAAAATAAATTTTATTTTAAATAATTATATTAACTATAAAATTATAAATAAAAATTTACGTTTCACAAAAATATAAACACTTAATTTATCATTTTTAAAATATTTATTTACTTATACCATGGTATAAATATATCATATTTTAATTTATAAGATTCCTAAATTTTATTTATAATTTCATTGGTGAGGTTTCTATTCTAATGGCCAGATTACTATTCCTAAAAGTTAAATTACTATTCCAATGGCCAGGTTACTATTACAATAGTATTGGTTCCTTAATGTTTATAAATACCACTTATCTCATTCATTCTTCATTCACTTATATTTTATCTCAAGTTTATATATATTTTCATACTCAAAATTAATATTATATTATTAAAATTATGCTTTATTTCTACATATTTGTTCCTGAGTGCGGTCATTCTACTGTATCGAGCATATCCAAATTTTACCATTCTCATCATCTTATTTTCTATTTATTATCATGCTCTAATATTTGACATTATTATTGGTTTATTTTATGACTATTGTATCATTCTTCATTTATGAGAATAATGTTTTTATTGGGTTCTCTATGTGATGTATGGCATAATTATAAGAAGGAAATTCCACTGATAAGATTCTTGGTTGTTACATTCTCCCCCCTTAAAAACTTTCTCTCTTGAAATTCCGTTGTACATACTGAGGTGAAAACAGGTGAGGGTACTTCTCCTTCATCGCTTCCTCTGATTCCCATGCCTCCTCTTCATATTTATGGTTCCTCCATAGTAATTTTACCATGTGAGTAGTAATATTGTGTAGAACTTTATCTTTATAGTCTAAAATATTCACCGATTGATCCTCATAAGAGAGATCATCTTCCAGGTGTACCACCTCTGAATTCAGTACATGTGAGAGATCTGGTATGCACTTTCTTAAGAGGGATATGTAGAATAAATCATGTACTTGATACATAATTAGTGGAAGTTCTAGTCGATAGGCTCCAACTCTGACACGATCAAGAATCTTGAAGGGGATGATGTATCTTGGAATTAACTTTCCTTTATTTCCAAATCTCACAACCCTCTTCCATGGATATATGTAGAGGAATACCATGTTCCCGACCTCAAACTCTAAGCCCCATTGAAAATTATCTACATAACTCTTCTGTTGACTTTGGGTAGCCCAAATATGCTATTGTATGGTCTTCACATTTTCTGTCATTTCCTTGACCATTTCAGGTCCTAATAGTTTACGTTCACCAAAATTATCTCAATATGAAACTGTTCTATATATTTTCCCATAAATGGATTCATATGGATCCATTGTGTATTATTTAGTGGAAAATATTGTTGTAAGAGAACTCGACCAGTCGAATATTCTTATACCATCCTCCTTTGAAGACCATTGAGCATGCTCTCAACATGTATTCTAGTGTTTGAATAGTTCGTTCAGATTAGACATCAGTTTGGGGGTGATAAGCCATACTGAAGTTAAACTAATTATTTAGAGAATGTTGGAGACTTTTCTATTACTTGGAGGTAAATATTAAATCACAATTATATATAATATATAATGTTAATCCATGTATCCTCACCAATTCTATAATGTATATCCGTGCAAGTTAGTAAAGTGAGAAGTCCTCTTGAATTACAATAAAGTGAGAAGTCTTTATAAGATGATCCAAAATGACCCATATAGAATTATTTTATCTAGACGTCTTTGGAAGTCTAGTGACAAAGTCCATGGAGATGTTTTCCCATTTCCATATAGGTATGGGTAATGTTTGCATCATTCCCTTATAATTTTTCTTTCAGCCTTCACATGATGACATACTAGGCACCTTGATGTGTACACATCAATCTTCTTCTTCATATTATCCCACCATTGGTTCTCTCGGAGATCTTGATACATATTTGATCTCCCTAGGTGAATGAAGAATATTGAGTTATGTGAATCATTCAAAAAATCTTTTTTTTATCTTAGGATTTGATGGTATACATAGTTTTGAACCAAATATTATGACTCTTTCCACATTAATTTTGAATTATAGGGATTTTCCATTTTTGATAGATTCTACCTTCTTCTGAATTTCCACATCATCTCTCTGAGCATCCTTTAACTTCTCTAAAAGGGATGGTTGAGAAATAATTTATAAAAGGAATGACGATGTTCCTTCCCTTATAGTTCCCATGTCCATCCTTTGTAAGTCTAAGAATATTGGAACCTTCTCAATTCTCATCACTGATAATGTTACATGATATTTTCAACTTAGAGCATCTGCCACTTTATTTTCTTTACTAGTATGGTATTGAATTGAGTAGTCACAATCCTTGATGAGCTCTAACCATATTATTGTAGGTTTTAGGTGTAGCAGAAGCATGGTTGGGCTGACACCCAACTATATTTTTTTACCATGATCAACGATTATTCCGGGATCAATACAACAACGAATGACAATCTCCACAGAATGGAATCAAAGATTTAGATAAAGAAGGAATAGGCCTGAAACCTTTAGAGAGGATCTTTCACATCATGTTTATAATTAATTTAATTAATTTCATAAAGAAAAGAATACTTGGATCTTTAGTATTTTCATCGTTGATGATGTTGATCATTCGGAATGACCCTTCTGGATTATCTTGTTGCGCTTGCGAGGATCCAAACTAGAATCCATCTAGCGGTGATCCCCACATACTCCAATAGCCTCTGATCGACACCACTCGTTATCTGGGTGCCAGCATGGAGAAGCGAGTGTCTTGTGTCAGTAGTTCTTGATCGCTTGTTCTTCAGCCTTGAATAATGTCTCTCGTTCTTGAGAGGGGTGGGAAGAGGATTTGAGAGAGAAATTGTTTAGCTCAACAATTCTCAATTCACCTAGTGTGCGGTGTGTGCACTATGGCACAATAGACGTACTTGTCTATTTATATGCATGGAACTTGAGTTACAATATTTAATTGCATAATAGTAATTAAATACATTCATGAACTTAGAGAAAACCCATGCTCATAATAATAATACCACATCATTATTTATGGTGTGCCAACTTTCGCAAAACGGAATTATGAATAAAATTCTGTGTCACAAAATAATAGCAATGTCATTATTATTTTAACTTGTTCCAACTAATAATTATTTATCATCTTACAAATAATTATTTTACTACTAGACCAGCCTTGGTCCACTCGAACCCCACTTCCATTTATTGAACTCCTAAATAAATAAATAAATAATTTATTCTCTTAAATAAATATTTTATTTACAAACTAGTAAATAAATGTTTATTAAATGTTAAATAAAATAAATAAATAAATTTTATTTAATTTATTCGATCATCTTAACTTGAATAAAATTATTCCACGGTCTTGATAATAATATTTATTTCATTATTTAAATTAAAATAGAATTTAACCGAGACCACCAAAAACACTTAGTGTGTGACCCTCTAGGATTATTTCTCATTGGCATCAGGCGGGCTTGCCTAAAGTCCAAGAGTACTGTGTAGAAAAGGGTTAAGGAACCCAAGATAAAGAACATAAGGTCACAACAACGACATACACATACGAACACTCACAGTGTAATATAATCTCTTTGTCTCAATATCTCATCAAGAAGTTTTCATGATAGAGTCATCAACCTTTATACTTGATATTTCATTCTTTGAATACCTGAATTAAACTTTTCGTTACGCCATGTCCATGAAGTTTCGTGTGACGGTTCTATTTCAATCAAAGGTCCGAGATATAAACTTCCATAAATGGAAGGGAAAAATCCTTCTTCAACTTATCCATTAATATTATGTCACTCATGACGCACCCAACGTACCCTACTTCCCGCCAACTGTCTGCATGACAGTTTTTGTCATTAAATAAAAGTGTGTGAGTTGTGACACATATTAATGATAATATTAAAGTCTAAGGATCATTACAAATGCTCGTAGATAGAAATATCTGATGACACCAAAACTTTTGGAATTCCCACTTGTGGGTCTGTTCTCATAATCTCCTGTCTTGGAGATTACCAAGTGAGAACTTCATGATAGGAAGTCTCATCTGCTTACAAGTACTCATACATGATGGTTTCGTGATATGTTTCCCTTTATAGTATGTCATCCAACCGTAGAACTATATTTAAGAATATTGTTATAGCATTTCAAGGTTCTCATCATAGTGGGGAACTACCATGAACTTATCAATGCAACAAATACTCTAGGACATTATTACATCATAGTCATGTAGAACAATGAAAAATATGTAATAAGATATTTTATATTTAAATACATTAAATATCTATGTAATCAAAGTACAACCAGTTGGTTCTAGGACACCAACTCTTACAAACTCCCACTTGGGCTAGAGCCAACTGCCTACGAGTTTCAGTCTGCTAGACATCACATGGTGATCATGTTTTTTCCAAGTCAAGGCTTTAGTCAAGGGGTCTTCCACGTTTTCTTCTGTGGAAATAATACTCATTGAAACTTCAACTCTTTAAGAAAAACCCCTTAAGAGATGATACTTCTGAAGTATGTTCTTCGTCTGTTGATGTGATCTTGTCTCTTTTGTGAGATCCACCTCTGCAGTATTATCATAGTACAGTGTGATGGGATCTTTACTGCTAGGTATCAAATCCTACTCCTAGAAGAAGATTCGCATCCAAACTTCTTATTTAGCTTCCTCAGAATCTGCGATATACTCATAATCTATTGTATAATCCATGACCACACTCTGCTTTGAGCTCATATAGCTCATTGTACCTCCATTCAAAGTGAATATGTATCTAGTTTGCGACTTTGTGTCATCTTGATCAGTCTAGAAACTAGCATCTGCATATCCTCTGATAAATAATTTCTCATCTCCTCCAAAAACCAAGAACATATCCTTAGTATGCCTCAGATACTTTAGTATATTCTTGACTGCCATCTAATGACGGTCACCTGGGTCAGCTTGATATCATCTTACCCTACTTAATGCATAAGCGACATCCAGCCAAGTACATAACATGGCATAAATGACTGACCCAATTGCTGATACATATAGAGTCCTTTCCATTTTCATTATTTCCTTATGTGTCTAATGACATATTTTCTTGTAAATATGAATGCCATGTGGTGATAGCAACAATACCCTATTGGATTGTTCCATAACGAATCTCTTCAGTATCTTATCAATGTATGTACTTTGACTCAGGCCCAAAAATCTCTTGGATCTATCATGATGAATCTTGATCCTAATAATATATGCTGTCTCTCCTAAGTCCTTCATATAGAATCATTGATTCAACCATTCCTTAACAGACTATAATACTGGTATCTCATTTCCAATAAGTAATATATCATCAACATATACTATTAGAAAAATTTATGCACTCCCACTAAAAATTTTGTAGATATAAGGCTCACATTCATTCTTGATAAAACCAAATTCTGTTATGGATTTATCAAAATGAATGTTCCATGACCTGGATGCTTGCTTTAATCCATAAATGGATTTCTACAACTTGCATACCATATTGGCATCCTTTGGAGTCACAAACCCTTTAGGTTGTGTCATGTAGACATCTTTCTAAAGGTTCCCAGTAAGGAAGGTTATTTTGAAATCCATTTTCCAAATCTCATATTCATGGTAACCCACAATGTAAAGTATAATTATGATTGATTTCAAAATTGAAACTGGTGAAAAGGTTTCATCATAGTTAATTCCTTGATGCTGTTTAAACCCTTTTGCAACCAGTCATGCCTTATAGGTACTGACTTGTCCTTCCATGTCCAGTTTCTTCTTGAATACCCATTTAGAACCAACAGGATTTACATCAACTGGAGGATCTACCAAATTCTAGACTTGTTTTTGATACATGGAATCCATTTCAGAATTCATGACTTCTTTCCACTTGGCAACATATATGCCACTTACTGCTTCCTAGTAGGTTAGAGGATCATTATTATCAACTAATAATGAGTCACCATCCTCAGTAACTCTAAAACCATACTGTTCCAGTTCCTTAACCTCTCTTGTACTCCTACATAGTACTTGTGTCTCTGGAACAGATTCTTCTTCCATGGGGATTTGTGGGATCTGTTCCTGTACCAACTCTTGTGTACCTTGATCCCTGACTTCATCAAAGTCTATCTCACTCCCACTATCTCTTTTGAATATTTTCTCCCACTCAAGGAATATAGAATGTCTTGCCACTATAACCATTTTGTTTTTGGTGTTTCATAGGTAATATCCCCTTGTTTCCTTAAGGTATCTTATAAAGGTACACTTTGTGCCTCGGGGTGCGAGTTTGTTACCTAAAGATGACTTAATAAATTATTTGCTACCCCACACATGTAAATTCAATAACATGGATTTTCTTCCACTCCAGAACTGATATAGAATACCATTTATCGATTTAGTTGGTACTTGGTTTAGTATGTGCACCGCTGTTTGTAACGCATATCCCCAAAAGGATAATAGAAGACTCGCACAACTTATCATTGATCTCACCATGTCTAATAGGATGTGGTTATTCCCTTCTCTCACTCCATTCCACTGGGGCGTGTATGGAGGATTGAGTTGGTATAGGATCCCAAACTCCCGTAAGTAATCAATGAAGTCTTGATTAAGATATTATCCACCTCAGTATGAGCGGAGTTTCTTAATCTTCTTACCAAGCTAGTTCTCAACTTCATTATCGTATTCTTTGAACTTATCAAAATAATCGGACTTATACCTCATTAAGTAGATATATCCATATCTACTAAAATCATTAGTAAAAGTTTTTGAAGTATGAGTACCCTCCCCTTGATTTAACTAAAAATGATCCACACACATCAATATAAACCAATTCAAGAAGTTATTTAGCCTTTTTACCTTTCCCACTAAATGGGGCTTTGATCATTTTTCCTTGTAAACATGCATGACATACGCCAAGAGGTTTTAGTTCTAAATAATCTAAATATCCATCTTGATGTAACTTTTTCAAGAATTTATCATTTACATGACCTAGCCGGTGATGTCAAATTTGGGTGTGGTATGAGTCATGTGAAGTATCTTTGTTATCAATTTCCATTACTTGGTTTGTGTAATCCAACACATAAATACCATTGTATAAATGTACCCTAACAAAACAAATGCTATCTTTGTAAAAGAAGAAACATTCATTTCCAAACTAGAAAACAATCCATCTGTATCATCTAGATACAAAAATAATTTTTTTAGTAACAGAAGGAACATAATAACAACCCTTTAACACCAAGATCATCCCAGTTGGAAACGTGAGGTGGTAGTCCCCGATAGCTACATCAACAAGTCTGGATCTGTTGGCTTCTCATTGATCTACCTCCCCTCAGTCAATCATCTTGAATCTACTTGGTTCCTATATTTGGATACATATGTGAGCACCAAAAGCTATATATAATACCCAATTTGTTGAAACAAATATATTTCATTAGATAACAAATGCTCCTGAAGCTTCCCATTGCTTCTTATTATGGATGCAGTTCTTCTTCTAGTGGCCCTTCTTGCCGCATGTGAAACAAACAACCTCTTGTTCCTTTGCCTCCCCTTAGATCTTACTTTTCTTGGAAGGTCGTGAAGAAGATTTGAGCTTAAAGATCTTTGCCTTCATTTTCCTCTTATTCACTATAAGGACATAAGTCTTTTCACACTTCATATATTTGTCCACTTGGAAAATGATGATAAGAAGATCAGATAGAGACTTCTCAATGTTGTTCATATTGAAATTGACACCAAAGTTAGAGAAGCTCTGAGGGAGCGATGCGAGAATGAGATCGGTGCCCAGTTCTTCGGGGAGTTTAAAACCTAGAACCTCTAGGTTCTCAATGTAGCCAATGATCTTGACTACATGAGGCCCAGCTAGGGAACCTTGTCCAAGCTTACTCTGAAAGAGTGCCTTAGAGATCTCAAACCTTTCCTGTATTTATCTATCCTGGTAAAGACCATGGAGGTTCTTAGGCATGCAATAAGCATCCATGTTTTCATGAGACTTCATGAGCTCACTAGACATTTATGATATCATCAAACATTGAATGTTGACCGTATCATTCATACATTTCTCATAGAACAGGAAATCCTCACCACTCGCCTCTTTGGTTGGAGGATCAGGTAATGATGACTCTAGCACATAAGACTTTCATTCATGGCATAGGATAACCCGAAGGCTTCTAAACCATTCATGGAAGTTATTGCCAGTGAGGATGTTGTCTTTATCTATAATTGATCACAAGGATAGTGTGGTTGACGAGCTTGTCATTTTTATTCTACAATTAAAATAGAATATCATTAGTACTTTCTTGATTACATTTTATGAGAAATAATAAATTTTTATTAAGTATCCCACTATTTTATCAAGTTCCAATGGCCATCACCATTGAACTCATAATTTCCAATTTCCATGACATTCTAGTGGCAAGGATCCATATACCCCTTTTAATAACCCCCAAAAGGGTTTTTCAAGCTATTAGAAGGTATTTAGGTAGGCAGGTCTTTTCCAACTGTAGGCTTGCAGCTCCTTGATCTGTTGAGTGGACTCCCCAATCCTGAAATCATGACTTTTAGATTTCCTCAACTCTTACCTCCAATATTACACCAATTCTATCAAGGGATACTCCTCTTGATGTAATATGGTTATGTCAACCAGAAAACTTTCAATAAGGGATTCCTGTATAAAAGTAAGTGTCCCAACAAGGGCTGGTCAAACACATAGTTTTATTGAGTTTTTCCTTAATTAAGTAACAAAAGGATTCATTTTAATTAATATTTTATTTGAAGGATTTTTATCACTTATGTGTGAATTTATTATTATCATTATCACATGATTGCTAATATTAAGTGGAAATTATTTAAGTGATTAAACATGTCTTGAAAATATTTATGCATAAGTATGGTTTATTTTAGTTCCATCTTTCATGCTTGTTTAATTCATTAATTATGTGATCGTGAAAACACATCCATAATAATAAACCATGAAACTAATATAAATAAAATAAAGGGCATGATCATGAGTTTTTCTAATGGTTAGTTTATCTACCAGTTGATAAACTAACCCTGACCTAAGGGAGAAACTTCTTGAACCATTTGGGTTTGTGTTTATAGATTTCCACCGATCCACCTCTGTATCTCATGGGATTGGTTTCGTCTCAGATCCAACTTGAACTGCCTCCACTAGCTTGGAAGTTCCATCAATTACATATTCCTTTTTTAAACTCATATGTAGGTGAGTGGTAAAAAAGGGATTTTAAATAAAATAAACCTTGGGAATGCAGGCCCTACATATTAATAAGGAGAAGGCTCGCAGGCCAACAAATTTAATTTAAATAAATAAATTAAAAGAAAACATCCACATACAAAGGTCTTGGTCTAGATAATGATTATCCATACATGAAAAAATATTTACACATAAATAAAACTAGCATTCAATTCTTTAACCGTTCTTGTTTAAGATAAATCATGCTCAAATCAATTAATTACCATCTTTAATTAATCAATCCTTTTATCTTAAACCCTTTTTGAATTTCCTTGAGATTCTCATCCATCATAATTTTTAAAAAATAAATTTGTTTAAAATTATCCTTGTACGTAACTTGTTCCTTGGATGAAACCCAGTGAATTCCTATTCATAACTACCCAATGAGTAGAAATGAACATTACACAGATGTTAAATTAAAGACACACATATAAAACACCTATCATGTGTTGTTCCTCAGCTTTACACCCACACTATTGTACACGCCTCAAGGGTTTGTATAATATAATAATAAATTTTAATAAATCTGTATAATTTGGATGAGTACACGATGTGTAGTTCCGACTACATGGCGTGTACTATCATTCACCATCCATTCGAAGTACACATCCAGGGACATGGCCTGTAGATTTGCTTTGTAAATCTTTGGAGTACACGACATGTTCAGTGGGCCACATGCCATTTAGTATCCACGTTACACAATTTCCAACCGAGAAAGCTGTGTATGAGGTACATGGTCTAACCCTAACTCAAAGGAACTACACGCCATCTCTAGTGGACTACACGACATGTAATCCGAAAACCATATGCCACCTATTACTTGTCAACACATGGAGTCATTTAAGACTTAGAAAGACTCCAACACACAGCTTGGTTTGGAAAACTAGTCTGATTCATTTAATATTGACTACACGATGTGTACAACCAAATACACGTCGTGTGTTCTGGTGTTATACGACCAGGAAGATTTGGAACCTTTAGATAAGATCCTCTATCTTATTTTAATAAAATTTAAAAGAAAATATCATTTCTGTAAGGTGAACGAGAAACAAAAGAGGATGTATAGATCTCGAGATTCATATTTGCAGAACGATTAACTTGAATCGAAACAACTAAATTATTAAGTGCATAAATCATCAACAAAATATTTGAATAATTATAAACTATGATGTAACCACTCTGATACCACTTGTAGGTTCCGCACACAGCAGAAGTGCGGTTGGGCTGACACCTAAATTTAATTTTTACCATGATCAATGATTATTCCCGGATCAATATGACAGTGGATGCCAATATCCATAGAATATAATCAAAGAATTAGATAAATAAGGAAGAGTCCTGAAACCTTTAGAGAGAATCTTTCACATCATGTTTATAATTAATTTAATTAATTTCATAAAGAAAATAATACCTGGATCTTCAGTATTTTCTTCGTTAATGATGTTGATAATTCATAATGACCCTTCTGAATTATCTCATTGCGCTTTCAAGGATCCAAAATAGAATCCATCTAGCGGTGATCCACACGTACTCTGATGGCCTTAGATTGACACCACTCATTCTATAGGGCTAGCATGGTGAAATGAGTGTCTTGTGTTAGTCGTTATTGATCACTTATTCTTCGGCCTTGAATAATGTGTCTTGTTCTTGAGAGGGGTGAGAATAGGATTCAAGAGAGAAATTGTTTAGCTCAACAATTCTCAATTCACCAAGCATGCGGTGTGTGTACTATGGAATAATAGACATAATTGTCTATTTATATGCATGGAACTTCAGTTACAATATTTAATTTCATAATAGTAATTAAATACATTCATGGACTTAGAGAAAACCCATTCTCATAATAATAATACCACGTCATTATTTTTTGTGCACCAACTTGTGCAAAATGGAAGTATGAATAAAATTACACATCACAAAATAATAGCAGTATCATTATTATTTTAACTTGTATCAACTAATAATTATTTACCATCTTGAAAATAATTATTTTACTATCGGATCGACCTTGGTCTGATCGAACTCCAATTCCATTTATTGAACACCCAAATAAATAAATAAATAATTTTTCTCTTAAATAAATATTTTATTTACAAACTAGTAAATAAATGTTTATTAAATGTTCAATAAAATAAATAAATAAATTTTATTTTATTTATGTGATCATCTTAACTTGAATAAAATTATTTCATAGTCTTGAGAATAATATTTATTTTATTAATTAAATTCAAATAGAATTTAACCGCTACCACTAAAAACACTTAGAGTGTGACCCTCTAGGATTATTTCTCGTTGGCATTAGGCGAGATTGCCTAAAGTCCAAGAAAACGGTCTAGAAACGGGTCAAGTCACCCAAGAGAAAGAATGTAAAGTCACAAAAATGACATCCACATACGAATTCTCACTGTGTAATATAATCCCTTTGTCTCAATATCTCATCAAGAAGGTTTCATGAGAGAGTCATCTACCTTTATACTTGATATGTTGTTCTTTGACTACTTGAAATAAACTCGTCATTACACCATGGCCATGAAATTTTGCATGACGGTTCTATTTCCACCATTAACAAATAAAAATAAATAAAATACAATTTGGGGGCTTGAATACTTAACTAATTATCATATAATTTGGAAACTATGAACATAGATGGAATAAAATATAAATGAAAATTATATCCTAAACTATGATTCCATAAGTTTCAATCTAGGTTATCCCTAGTGATAGAATTATCCCTTAGGTTCTTACTAAAGTTTTCTAGTACTAATCCTCAAAAATAACTAGAACATGTGCTGATACCAAGTATAATGACCCTATCCTTGTACACATATTATTACATGATTTTAAGAATATTAATCTATAAAATAAAAACCAAGAATTGAAATGTCTTGTGTCTTTGGAAGACTAGGCACATAATTAGAAAACATGAAACTAAAATTTTAAAAAATATTTTATATAATCTCTATTATGAGCTCTTAACTCCTTTTGATCTCTAGTAACTGTATAGGATAACCTGGGGAAATACATAAATGAAGGGGTGGGTTAAAATTACTAGTAAGGAAGTAAACATTGGAGTAAATCATAACACATGAGTTAGATGACATAACATGATAACATAAAAGGAATGGATCATGAATAAATAAGTGTAGGCATAACATATAGAACATGGAATAATATGATTATGAAAATATTAGAATGTGACAAAAACATATAACATGACATGAACATGAGTCAAGGATAATCCAAGACTATATTACATAGTAAAAAAAGTCCCATAATGGATTAGGTTTACTCCCTAATCCCATACACAATGTCTCATGAGACTAAATATTACCCAATGCATTATATCTCTATCTGGGAACACCCATTATAAAAATTTTATCCACATGTATTCCACATAAATGATTGAACATTAGGAATAAATATAAGGGTTACCCTTGGAAAGAAATGGGTATCATAATCATGTCATAAGGAATAAACAAATGGTGTATTATAACGACCCTACTTTTTATTAAATTACTATTATATAATTTTAAAGACAAAGAACATAAATTCAGTACACATCGAGGATCCAAAGGTTTAGTTTCTTAAAAAACTAGGACCATACATAACTTTTACAACATAAAACATAAAAATTTATTCAATTCCTTCTTCTCTAGATTCTGATTGTCCCTTATGTTATACTTAGTACATGTAGTCTCCTAAGGATATACATAAAAAAGGGGTGATTTAAAAGCCCAGTAATAGGATAGATAATAACATGAAAAAATATAAAATGGGGAGATCATAATCATAATCATCATAACATAGGCATAGAATCATAATCATGAGGGGAAGCATTAAGAGAAGAATTGAAATGTGACAATGCATAAAAATGAAACATCATGTCTTATTAGTCGACTACCACATATAGTTGTGAACAAAGATGACATCATGTTCAAGCATATTTCACTTTACTCATGAGGTTCTTCAAATTACCCAATGCATTGGATCACTATATAATTCTGAGTGCACTTTCCACATCATCACATTTACATTATCATGCATGCCAGATAGAAAATATATTAATCATGAACATAAATAACCCATGTAAAGGAATGGGTTTCATCTCAAAATCATAAATTCATAAACTTAGGGTTTCCAAATGAAAGGGGAAATGACATACTTGATATAAGAATCATCATTTTTGAGTTAGAAGTAAACGGTGTGTTTCGAAAGAAAAGTTATTTTGGAAAACATCATGTTTGTCATAAATTGCAGTATAAAACATGAATATCCTATAAAAGATAATATAATTATGAATAAATTATTTTTAAGGAATAACAATACTGAAAATGGGGTGAAAGAGAGAAAATTAAAATAAAGAGAGTTGGGTTCGAGAAATGCCCTTACCTTTTGTCCGAAAGCCTCCTTCATGTTAATATCCTATATAATCACATTAGATTCATTAATTAGAAATTATAGAACCATTTATACATGATTATTATTCATTATGGTTTTATTATGTTCTTTTATAGTCCTTTGGATGAGTTATTGAGTTTTAATTCATTATTTGGGAGTGTTTGTTTTCTTAGTTTTTATGATTGGTTCACTTGTATACATGAGTGGAAGTTCATGTAAGATGAGGATAAAAATATAGAATTGTTATTATATGTTTATAATGATATTAAAAAAGTTTAAATGATATTATTAAGGATTTTTTATATACCATGAGGATGATTCATTAGATAAAAGTTAACGATGTTTGTTTTAGGTTAATTTTGGAGGTTTTTGATCACACCAAACTTATATTTTTTTATCATTTAATATTATGTGCATAAGTTAGTTACAGAAAATAAAATGGGTTAAATAATAAAATTTAAAATATGTTTTAAACCATTTAATGGTTTTGTTAACAACCTTTAATTCATTTATGGAAAATGAAAGTTTATCTCCCATGATGTCAGTAAATTGACACTTCACGGGTGGCGATTTCATTTTTAAGATAAAAGAGAGAGAGCGAAGAGTTTAATGTTATATATTTCATTTAACATGATATAATTATAGTATATTTAAGGTTATGGAGTTAACATTACATTTGGATGAAGGAATTTTAGGAGAGAATAAGAAAAGAAATTGAAATTGAAAGGAAATTAAAAGAAAAGAGAGTGGATTTACCTCTTGAATTTTCCTCCTGAGATCATCCTCAAGGCACCAAGGATTGGTATTTTGATGAGACCAAGAGCTCCGGGACGTGGGGGAGGGACTAGGTAAGAGTATTTTACAGAATATAGGCAATAATAAAAGCTTTATATGTGTGAGGAGAAGAGGATGTGAGGGGTGGTATTTATAGTGGAGGAGAGTGGTGTTTTCTTATTATTTTAATCATTAGTTTATTATTTTTCTCAATACAGGAAATAACAAGGATTATTGTAACTAAATATATTTATTAGTGTATGTGAGTTAAAAATAATGGTCACTTACACCATCCATGACTCAAGCATTACTAAAAAATTCAGGTTTTTAGCACTTATCGTAAATTATCGTATTTTACTATTCATAATAAATTCAACTATTTTAGAAAAATATCAAAAATTAAAATTTACCATTTTCAATGTTTATAATTAAAAAATAAAATCCATTTTATGAAAATAATTTTCTATATATGAGTAATTTAATTTTTAATTATAATCATCATTTACATGGAAAATACAAATTTTAAAATTATATCTGATTTTATAACACTTTGAAAAAGTACTTAAGGTCTCATAAAATTATCTTAAAATCATAATACATCAAAATATTAATTTATAAATACATTTTTTTAAAATATATTTTCTTTTAAATTAATCATAAAATATTTATGACTTATAAAAATACCAACACTTAATTAATAATTTTTAAAATATTTATTCACTTATACTTTGATATAATTATATCATATTTTCACTTATAAGATAGATAAATTTTATTTATACAATCATTGGAATAATTAATATTCACTTGTATGATTTAATATTCATAAGGGTTATATTACTATGCAAAAGGTTAATATTTCTATTCATAAGGGAAAGTTATTATTTACCAAAAGTTAAGTTTGTCCTAAATGACTCCAAATATCTTACTGATCGCAACCATGTATGTCAGATTTTTGAAATTCAAAACATATAAGTGGAAAAATTATGTTTAAAATCTAGGATATAAAGGTCACATAATATTTAGTAGTTCATTTAATCATGATGTGGCATTGTGTTTTCTAATATGATTTTATGTGACATAATTATAAGAAGGAAATTTCTATTGATAAAATTTTGGGTCGTTACGTGTATAATAATGGTATCCATGAAATAAGGGATTAAATAATTTCTGGAAAATCATAAAATCATAATATATCATTAATAACTATTTCTGAATGAAGTGAATACTTGTAAAATAGCGTTTCAAAAAACTTTATAAATGAGCCACTTTAGTGCAGTTTAAGGGAAAATATTAAAGAGTCTTTAAAGAGAACAAAGGCATAATTGTTTTTATAAAACCAGAAATGAACTAAGATAGTTTTTTATTATAAAATGACTGATTTTATAAAAATAATGTTGGTTAAAATAGTTTATAGTGTACTTGAAAATGGGTAATAAATGGGAAAGTTCCATTTAATCGGGCTACCTTATCGGGAGGAATTAAGAAGGAAACCTTTTAAAACATGTATTTACCCACCAAAGAAGGATGAATTGAACTGAATACATATGTTTGGAACATATAAAAAAAATATATAAGAATTTTATAATAATAATGAAGAAATAAATTGGGTTAAATGGAGAGAGAGAATAACCCAAAGGAAAAATTGAGGTTGAGAGAGATCCCTTACATTATGTCCGAATGTGTTTTTCACTTGCACTCAATGTCCTGGATAATAAAATTAGATTCATTAATTAAATAATTCAAAACATTTTTCATATATATTTTATATATTATAATTTTATTAAGTTCATTTATGGCCATTTCGATGAGTTATAGGGCCTAATTTTGTCATCCAGGAGTGCTCGTTTTCATGGTTTCAAGGTCGGTTTACTTATGTAAAATTATTGAAGTTCTTTGCAAATGGAAATAATTTTCCAAAAGTTAAATTTTATGGTATTAGTGAACTTATATAAGTTTAAATGGTATAATATATCATATGGTTTCCTAGTATGAGTACGATTCATTTGAAAAACAGTAATGATATTTGTTTTGTTTATTTTGACAGTTATTTTACGATCGTCACGAACTAGTTTAATTTTATTTAATATTATATTTATAAATTCGTTCTAGAATATGAAAAAAGTTATAACATAACTTTTATAATATGGTTTAACTATAATAATGGTTTTAGTACCATCCTTGAAGGTGGTAATGGGAAACAAAACTCGCCATCCACGAAGGTGGTGGACCAACATACTGCAGATGATGTTTTCATTTTTAGAATAAAAGAAAGGGAGAAGGGATTTGATGATGGAAATTAAATTAAAAAAATAAAAGTTCTGTATATATATGATACTATATTTATCATTTCGCTTTGGATAGGGTGGGTGAGGATAAGGTAGAAGAAACAAAGAATTTAAAAGAGAAAAAAGGAGGATTTTACCACTTGAATATTATCTCCTTGAGAACCTTCTTAAGGCACTTGGAATTGGTCTTTTTTTTGAGATCAGTAGATCTTGGAAATTGGGAATAGCCTTGGTAATGGAATTAGGTAGATTATTGAAAAGATACAATCCTTAAAAGGTGCGAGGATATGGGGTGGTGTGGGGTGGTATTTATAGGGGGAGGAGAGGGGTGTTTTTGATTATTATATACTTTACTTTATTATTTTGGCTCAAGTATATCAATAAAATTGATTAATATGAATAAGTACAGTAATTTGGGAAGTAGAATTCAAGATAATGGGTTCTTAAATCATGATTACATCATTCATGACCCAAAAATTCATGTATTTGGCTTATAATGTCAAATACTGTAAATTACTATATTTCACTATTCATTTAAAATTCAACTATTTTAGAAAAATCTCAAAAAATTAAACCTAACCATTTTTGATGTTTATATTTAAAAAATTGACTCCATTTTCTAAAAATAATTTTCTAAATACGATAAATTCAATTTTTAATTAAAAACATTATTTATTTGAAAAATAACATTTTTAATATTATAATCAATTTTGCGACACTTTGAAAAATTATTTAAGCTCTCATAAAATTATATTATAATTATAATAAAAATATATATTAATTTATGAATCTAATTTATGAAAATAATCATTATATTAATTATAAAATCGTAAATAAACATTTATGTTTCACAAAAATACAAACTCTTAATTTATCATTTTTAAAACATTTATTTACTTATACCATGATATAAATATATCCTATTTTCATTTTTAAGATACCTAAATTTTATTTATACTTTTATAGGTGAGGTTACTATTCTACACACGAGCCTTAGCCCGGTTGGTAAGGACTCTGTAAGTGCATCCTAGCGACCCAAGATCAAATCCAGGTGGAGGCATAATTTCCAGGGTACTGTAGCAACACTGTAGCAGAAACTATAGTAGGTTCTATAGTGGGAACTATAGAAGGTATTGTTTGGCACTCTAGCAGCCGAGAATATGCCCCCATTTGGGCCTTCGGGATACTGATTTGGTCCCTGAGTCCTTTAAGTCCTTCAGTCCACCCAGGCCTTCGGGTCAGTAAGGACTTCAGGCCACCTCAAGTCCTTCGGGCCACCTTAAGTGCAGATGAAAACCATACAACCTACAAGGAACAAGATCTACAAGGAGGATGAACAAAGAAGGTTTCACCATAGTAGAATCTAAACAGATTGCAAGAATGAGAGGGTATGAAACCTAATATCGGGACAAGACTGTGCATGCATGAGAATGCCTAACCGAACAGCCATGCGAAGGTGGAGAGCTGATTTCACGATGAAGATGCTGGGGAGGAGTAGTTCCAAGTAGTTAGTCTGGGTTGTATGCAATGTTTGAAAGCCTACGGGAAATGAATTCCTCTAATGCCTACGGGCCATGTAATACTTATGCTTTCGGGCCTTGTAAGGGTTCCACCACACCCCTTGAAAAGTGGATTATCAAAAATCAATAAAAAATGAAGGCCTTCAGGCCATTGGAGGAGGTTACTATTCTAACGACCATATTATTTTTCCTAATAGTCAGATTACTATTCCAAGGTTTAAGTTACTATTCTAATGGTATAAGTTCCTTAATTTATATAAATACCACATATTTCATTAATTATTCATTAAATTATATTTTATCTAAAGGTTATATATACTTTCATATTCAAAATAAATATTATATTACTAACATTAAGTTTTATTTTTATAGATTTTTTTGTGAGTGCAGCCATTCTAGTGGATTGAGGAGATCCAAATTTTCCCATTCTCATTATCTTATTTTCTATTTAGTTATCCCACTATAATATTTGGAATTATTATTGGTTTATTTTATGACTAATGTATCATTATTAATTTATGATAATAATGTTTTTGTTGATCTTTTTATGTGATGTATGTTATAATTAAAATAAGTAAATTACATTGATAAAATTCTAGGTCATTACATCTTGGAATCATGAGGTTAGGGTTAATGGATTTAGGGGAATTTTTTCTCATATATGTAATACCAAATTGAGACTTCTAATATTGAATTGTAAAAAATTAGAAATGTTTCAAATATTGATAATAAAATAATGAAATAAATAAATTTATCAATCAATGGAATGTCTCATCTAACGTGGGTCATGATGAAAGGTAATATGAACACCCTTACCTTTATTACACATTAATTCATGATTTATTATATAAAATAACACTTTATACAACCCATAATATCGATAATACTAGTGTATTTTGGAATTAGGCACATATAATATCAACTTGTTACATGGATAAAACAACATTATTTAAATCTTCCTTAACATGCTTCTAATATTCCACTACTCATTTTAAACTACATAGGACAACCCAGGGACATACATTTGAAAGGGGTGTGATATAAAGACTAGTAAGGGAACAAAAAAAGTATGGAATATGATAAATAAATACATTTCGGTCAACAATATAATGATGTAACATAATAAGTGAGAATCATAATCATGAGCAATGAGTCATGGTATAACATGATATCATAAAGGTAACATGAGAATATGGTAAAAACTTTAAACCTAACGTTATAATCATAATACAAGGTTAAACCCCAAGAAAAAATAATATAATGTTTTTAGGATAACCTCTAATACACCATACATGACATCTCATGAGACTAAAACATTACCCAATGTATTGGAGCACTATCTGGGAACACCCATCATAATCATATCATTTACATGCATAAGTGTTCCACATAGATCATATAACATAAGAAAAAATTTCATTACATATAATCCCATAATTAAGGAGTTTGAAATAAATACATGGATTCCCCCAACAAATTAAGGATAGGTATGTCTAGGTGAGCACCCTTGAGTGGAAATGGAAATGGTATCCACAATACAAAGGTTTGGTAAGAAAAAATCATAGGATAATTTCGATAGCATAACGGGGGAACATAAAGGTCATGGGAGGGATTAATGAGAGATAATGGGGGTATATAATCACTTGGAAATAATAATGTTAGTAAGAGGGATGTTGAAAATCATATACCATTAATACTAGTTTAAATATATAAGGAATTACAAAAAGAAGGTGCTTGAATAAAGAGGAGAAGGAGATGATCCCTTAATAAATTTCAGCATAGTAATAGCTAAGATAAATATTATAATGACAGGGGATAAATGATATCTAATTATAAGAAAATAAATTGGATAGTAAAGGAAAATTTATAAAGGCATGAAAATATAACCATCTGAGATTCAAAAGTCCAAATATAAAGAAGGTGCTTGAATGGAAAAGAAGTGAGAGAGAGAGGTCCCTTACCTTGGGAAGAGTATTCTTAAAGATAGAGAGGGACTCCTTTGAAACTTGGAACCACATTGGAGATAATATTGGGAGATTAATTGAGAGGGGATTCATTTTAAATGTATTTGGTTTGGAATTTAGAAGGTAATGTGGGGTATTTATACTTGGGGAGGGGTAGCTTTAAGTGATTAAATAATTATTATTTTGTATTTAAAGCTAACCACTTTTGGGTGGAATTAATTTCAATAAATTTTTTTGATAATTAATTTTGTAAAGTTTATTTAATAAGATTAAAAAACTAAAACAACCCTTTAAAAATGTCATTTTTAGTTGGATTATGTCCTTACCTTTTAATTTTAACCCTTTACATTATTTTTCCTATAATGCGGTAACTCTTTTTTTATCACAATAATTTTTTATGTCTAAAAATGAAATTTATCTTATTAAATAATTTGGATCTTATAATTACAAATATTAAAACAATTTTACTTTATTTAATATATTAAATTTTAAAAAACCAATACTAATGTGATACCCGTATAACTCATAAAAATAGTTTTTTTAGAAAGGGTAAAATAATGATTTTCAAAATGCTAAGAATGTGTTTATAAGTGTAACAACTTATGAATTATTTCATTCCTTAAATAAATTTTTATTAATAACAAGTTCTAATAAATTTTATATCATTATCATATAGTTATTATTTCATAAGAATTATGCTATTTCATAAAAACAATATTTTCACTTTTTACCCCAAGAATCATTTTTTAGAAAATTAACATAAATTTACCCTAAGATAATTCTGATGTGTCGAAACCAAAAAATAAAATTTATTTTATCAAAATAATACTCTAAATATTATAATCATGGATTTTAAATATAAATCCTTATTTATTTAATATTAATAGTTTTTATGACACAATGAATTACCATTACAAAAATCAGTCAGGACTTTGCTAATTTATGTTATCATCTAAAAGTATTTTATAAGATAATTTCATGAAAATAAAATTTATTTAAAACATATAAATTTATCATAAAAAATACCTTTAATTACATATTTATATAGTTTCCAAAAATACATTTATAAAATAATACCAACAGTCAGTTTATTGCATCAACAACAATAATAATGACCAAACATCTTACTGATTAATGGTAATAATGCACACCAGTATTATTGGACAACATACCTCATTATGAATGGTTATATTTACCTATAAATACACCAATATTTTTATAATTTATCATTCAATTTGATTCTATCAAGGATCAATATCATTTCCAAAATAAATATTTTATTTCTAACTGAAGATGCTTTGTGATGTTTTTGTTTTAATTTTTTTTTGTTTTTATTGGTAAATAACCTTTTATAAAAAAATATATTTTTATAATTAGGTGAAAGATGTGTTGATGAAAGTTTTTAACTTTTTTTTGATATTTTTTTGCGAATCTAGATAAAGTAAGTGTTTTCAAAGTTGATAATCAGACACACTGGAGAAGACTGATCTCATTAGATGCAAAAAAGTATGAGTTTGTATGTAGATGAAATGCATTTGACATAGAATCTCTTGAGTCATAACTTTTTAAAATGAATAAAGTTGGAATTTTTTTAAATTAGTTTGTTTTCTAAGATGAAGAAAAGTTATCTGATGAATAAAAGTTATTTGGTGAAGGTGAAAAAAAGTTGTTATGTCAGAAAGTTTTGAAAGTTGGAAAGATAAGAACTTTCCAAATCCTTGTTAGACGATGCTTTTCTATACTTTAAATTTCCTAAAAATCATGAATAAATCAAGATACGAGCTCGATTTAAAAGAAGAAAATAAAAGTATAATTTTTCTGGATTTTTAAAAAATCAATGTTTTCTGGAAGCACCATCAAAAGGGACATCGAACTAAGAAGTTATATCGGACTGAGAAGTTTTTCAAAAATGAGAAGTTATATCATACTAAGAAGTTATATTGTTCTAATAAAGTGGAAGAAAGAAGAAGCTGAGCATGTTATGGTGAAATTGCTACTTGATAACGGTAGAAGGTTTCTGAAGTCTCTAAAAGTTAAAACCATATTGTAAACCTTTTTTTCAATGGTCCTGAAGCATTAGAGAAATAACTCATATTTATTTTATTTTATTTTGGGTTAAGATAATTAGAATTATGAATAGAGTTCTAGACTGAGATGTTCTAGATTATCAATTTTCAGACAAATATTTTGAAAAGTTATTATTCAAGTAATGTTGAGAATTGAGATATTCTGTAGAATTCAAGAAGTTTTGAGAAGACACAAGAATAAATGATAAGGTTTGAATCAATCAAAGATAAAGTTCAAATTTGAGCAAAATTTGGTGATCTTGGAGTTTGGATGAGTGGGAAAATTATTTAACTCCTCACCTTTACTATTTCTGGACCACTTATAAATAGATATGGAAAGTACAGAGGTACTGTACAATGTTCACCTATAAAAAAAGTTGATACTTTGAAAAATTGGTATCAAAAGTGAGTTTCCCAACTGAAGTTGTTTTAAGTTGAAGAAGAGTTTATAGATAAAGTATTCTAATCAGAACATCAGACTCATGCAAGTTCAGTTTAGGAAAAAAAGAGAGAGTCAAACTAAGGACATTGGTATGAGATTTGAGAAGTTGTTTAAGGAGCTCTATTTTTGTTATAAAGGCATATACTGAAAAAGGTGTATCATACATAGGTTCATCAGATTGAGGTCCATTAGACTCAAGTACATAAGATTGAGTTTTCAAACAGATTCTTAAAGTACAAATTGTTTCTCTATTTTAATTTTATTATGGATCAAATTGTTTGTAATCAAAAACTTATAAACCGATGAGAGTCAGTATAACCATTCCTATTAGGAGATAGAAGGTGTCTAATGGAATTTTACACAAGTTATATTCACTTATTCATTATAGTGAATTTCCATAGACCCATGAGAGTGGCTATGATAAAGATGTAGGTTCTCACCTTAAGGAAAAACCTTTGTAAATCGCTTTTTCCATGTTTTATTTTCCATTTATTCATGCATTTGAGTTTTATAAAAGTTGATAAAGAAGAATCTATAACAAGTTCAAAGGGTTAACTTTCCAAAAGTTTAAATTTGTAAAATGGAAACAACTGATTCAACCCCCCTTATCAGTTGTTCTTAGATAATTTGAAACTTTAATTGGTTTCAAAGAGAGGTTCCCTTATTGAATTATTATCATGAATAATCTCAATTTTTTCAATAGTAGATGAATTCCTACTTTTTATGGAAAAACTTATTATGGTTTAAAAAATAGGATGATTCTATATCTCCTATCTCTGGGTTGAGAATTTGTTTATGCTACTACAATTGGGTTTCCATGCATTAAGAAAGTTGCTCCTATGACTTTTGCTGACAAGAGAAATACTGAAGTTAATGGAAAATTTAGAAATTCTATTCTTATGTCTCTATCAAAAATTTTTTATATAAAGGTAATGAGTCTCAAAACATTGAAGACTATATGGGAAAAACTTGAAAGTATTTTTTAATGGAATACTAAAGTTAATGAAGAAAAGATAAAATATGGAAAATAAATTTTGAAGAGATCAGAATGAGATATGAAGAAACTATTGATGAGTACTTCACCAGAGTAAATGATTTTTTTGAAACATTAGAGGTTTTGGAGATGTCATAGAAGATTCTAAAAATGTAAAGAAACTAATGAAAAACTTTCTAGATAGGTTTGAGTATATTTTTTTCTTTAGAAGATAAATATGATTTATCTCTTGATTAATTTCATAACTTTCTTGTTTCTTATGAAATGATAAAAGCTATATTTTTCAAAAAGGAGCTGAAAGATGAAATGAATTTTGAAGCTATGAGAAAGATAAAAATTCAAGATGTTGAAAATTATGATCCATGTGATTTTGAAGATAAGGATGATGATGAGTTGAATGATAAAATCATGTCTCTTATCTCTAAGCACTAAAGAAGAAGAAGATGAAATTATGGAGGAAAACTTCCTGTCAAATGTTTTGAGTGTGGTGGAATTAGGAACTTTGATATGAATTGCCCCAAGAAGAAAGTTAGAGAATATAGAGATGATTCTGATGAAAAACCTTGATATAAGAAGTAGAACAAAATTTATAAAGAAGAAAATTCATTAAAAAATATAAAAATAATTTTATTGGAAATAAGAGAATTATGTTGAGTAATAAAGTTGAATTAGACTCCACTGAAAACAACTTTTTAGAAGATGAAAGTTCAAAAAAGTCTGGAACATTCATTATAAAGGTTGATAAAAAAAGATTCCTCAGATAGTGAAGAAGAGGGAGGTGAATAATATTATAGAGGGTATCAACTTAGATTATAACTTATTTCCTTTATTGAGAAAAAAATAACTCTCAAGAATGAAATTAGAATGATGAAAAAATATAGTAGAAAATTTAATGAAGGTGGAAAAGATAATGTCATGGAAGAAGAATAATACACACATGAGATCTTAAGTTACAAACTCAAAATGTTTGAACTAGGAAATATGGTTAAAGATATCAGTAAGAAGTTAGTAGCTAAGGAAGAGGAAGTTAACAAGTCAAAATAAAAATTTATTGAGGTTAAAAATTGTAAGAACCTGCACCTTTGTTTCAGGTATGGGTTTTTCTTTCTGGTGTTTTTGAGAAAAAAAGGATAATCTGAAAATTTAAGGAGTACACACCATATACTTAGAAGTACACGCCGTGTACCCGGTTGTTGCAGGTGATCGTGTATTGGCCATGTAACATCCAAGTACATGGCCGTGTGGGATGACCTAGAGACCACCTAAAGTGGGGACTGGTAAAGGCATATACATGTCGTGTACTTTTAAAATACACGTTGTGTAATTTATTTTTAATTTTTATATCGGACTGGGGTCATGTCTCATTCAAAAAAATCACTTCTTCCTAGCTCTTCTCATCCATAAGCAACTGAAGCTGAAAATTCTTCTCCGAGTCCCTGACTCGCCGTCCGTACTCCGAATCAACCACCTTCGATTGCATTGGAATCGCCACGGTGAGTTCATACTTCTTCTAGATCCCCATTCATTGATTTCTCCTCTTTCATGAGATACCCTTGTTTGTAAGTTTTATATGTTTTTGTAGATCTACTACATTCTTGGTCGATTGAAGGGCCGAAACTAGAGTATATCAATCATACAATGCTAAGTTAGGTGGTTTGTGCCTTTCCATAGTTATTCTTTGAATATTATGTGCAAAAGTGACCAATACCCTAGATTGGGGTATTACGTGTTTAGAGATTTTAACCCTGTTGATGCCTGCTATGCTTTTTTTCTTGAGTTATGGATCTTGTTTGTAAATAAGGTTATTTTCCATGCTATGGGGATGTTTGACCATGTTTGATTTGATATTGACCATGTGGTCTAGTTTTTCCTGTTAGGACACTTTCTTTCCATGCCTAGTGTTGTTATGATGGAGTGTTTTATCGAATGCTGTGATATGCTTTGTAACTGTTTAGCCAAGTAGTACTTTTAAGTTTACTTTGGATGCTGAAAATCGTTTGTGAACGATTTATTTACACAGGGCTGTGGGAACCTGGTGTAGTGAGACCATAAGGGGAATTGACATTGATGGCTCCCCCATAGTTTCTATTATTCTTTATCATGCTGTGAGACCATAGGGGGGATTGAAGTTGAGTGCTCCCTCAAAGTTTCTATAGTAACCGTTACGAGACCATATGGGGAATTGACATTGAGTGATTCCTTAGAGTGTCTGTTGTTTATAATTAAAAGGATATAGGAGGAATTTACGACGAGTTCTTCCTCAGAGAGTCTTTGTTTGTGTGAGACCAAAGGGGTTAGACCGTGTGAGCTTACCCAGGAGGTCGTTGTATCCTTATATAAGTGGAACCGGAGGGGTTAGGCTCTGAGAACTTACCTAGAGGGTTAATTGAGATTGATTGGTTGAACCAGAGGGGATAGGCTTTGAGAATATACTAGAGGGTTTCTTGTTTTTCCTTGGTTGAATAATTAACGAATGTATTTGAAGGTAATTGAAACTGTCAGACTGTTTACTTTTGAGTACTTCCTTGTTTATTGCTTTATTTTGCTTATTGCCTACCATGTATATTCCCTGACTATTAGGCATAGATCTTTGGATGGTTGCCTACTGGGATTCGTCTCACACCCTGTTTGGGTCATGATTTTGGGCCCAAACAGATTATATTGTTGCACCTATAGATAAGGGAAAATGCCCTTATACTTTAGGTACTTGATTGCTGTGGAGATGGAGTGCATGAGAGCAAGCTGAGGCTGGAAATGCTGTTGGAGTTGTTTACTTGTTTCTCCTTTTTTACTTTGGTTTAGTATTGTATTTCAGCATTGTGACTTGTTTGGATGATTTCCTAGATATTGTGACATAGATCATTATTTATATAAGTTGATTAAATAATTCCATAATTAATCACATGAGAGAGAAAATTTACTATGGATATTCCACTAGTCGAATAATCACATGGATTATTAATTATTAATATCATAATGTGGGAACTCATAATACTAGACATCGTAAACATACTGTCAAGGCTTCGACCAAGACACTATATATAAGTGGGTAAAAACCCAGTTTAGTTTGTATCAGGAGACCTACTAACGCATCGAGGGGCTATAGCAGGCCTAAACCGTCACTTACTAAGTCCAATGCATTACTCATATGTTGAAAACTATATCTTTAAATCAAAGTGTCCCATAACAATTTGAAATATTTTAATTAAAATCAAAGATTAAAATAATCTAATAAAATCATTGATAAATTCTTAAGAGAAATACCCTTTTTCTTTGAAAAGAAGAGTTATTTTGGAAAATCATTTGTATTTTACATAAAATCCTGAATTTAAATATGTATATCCAAATAAAGAAAAGGGAGGGAAAATGAAATTATATTTGAGTAATAAATTATTTCCAATTTAAGTTAAAACATGTAAAAAGAGCATTTAAGAAGCTTTAGAAATTAGTCGCTTAAGTTCAGTTTAATGGAAAATACAGAAGAGTCTTTAAACAGACTAAAAATATTTTTTTTATAAAATCATAAATGATTAAAGATAGTTTTTCATGATAAAAATAGTGATTTTAAAAAAAATATTTGTTTTTTAAAATAGATTATGGAGTGTTCTTAAAAATGGGTTTGAAATTGGGATGTTCCCTTAAATCAGGCTTGCTTATCGGGGGAATTGGAAACATTTCCTTGTAAAAAATGTATTTACACATCAAAGAAAGATGAAATAATATGGACAAATGATTTTGGAACATAAAAACATAATTTATGAGGATTATATAGAAATAAATAATAATTACATTAGGGTAAGAAGATATAAAGCATAACCTGAAGGAAAAATGGAGTTTCAGGAAGAATCCCTTACCACTTTGCAAACAGTCGAACCATATGCCCAAAAAATTAATAATCATAAAATAAGACATTGAATATCAGGAAGATAAATAGATTCATGATATTATACATCAAATTTTAGTATAAATACACCACACACAATAAATAGTAGTGATTAAGGAATATCTCATAGAAATAAAAGTGGGACGAGAAAACCCTAACCTTATGTAGGAAATCGTTCTACACTTGTATTTAATGTCCTAGATAACGAAATTAGATTCATTAATAATTTAATTAAAAACCTATTAAAAATTTATTTTATTTTTTATAATTTTATTAATTTAATTTATGGTCTTTCAGATTAGTTATAAGATTCAATTTCGTCATTATGAAGTGTTTGTTTCCTTTATTTTCATGATTGGTTCACTTGTATACATATACGAAAGATCACATGAAATGGGAATAGTTATCCAAAATTGAAATTATATTTTATTAATTAAATTCTAGAATATTAATTGTTTATATAAGTCATTTGGTTATTTGGGGTGATGATGAATCCTTAGGTAAGATGTTAGTGACAATCATTTAGATTATGTTGGTGGTTTTTCGATCATCAAAAACTAGTTTTGTTTCATTAATTAATATTATGTATATATAATAGTTATAAAACACTAAATAAATTGTATTAAATATATTAAAGTTTGTTTTAACCATAAAAAATGGTTTAATGACCATCCATTAAGTAGGCAATGTAAAAACAAAAACACATCATCCATGAAGGTGGTAAATCGACACCTCACAGATGATGTTTTCATCTTTAGAATAAAAGGAAGAGGAGAAGAGACTTGATGATGGATTTTACATTAGCCTAATAAAATTCCAGTATATATAAGATACTGGAGTTATAATTCATGTTTTTATATAGGAGGTTAGGATAGTATAAGAAAATAAAAGAAAGTGAAAAGAAAACATATAACACAAAAGAGGATTTTACCTCTTGAATTCTTCGCCTTGAGAATGTCATTAGGGAAATTGGTTTTGGTATTTTTTTGAGACAAGAACCTCCTAAACTTGGGAAGAGTCATGGTAATAGTATTTGGTATAAATTTGATAAGCTTCAAGGCTTTGTATGAGTGAGGATAAGGGGTGGTATTTATAGTGGAGGAGAGGGGTGTTTTTTGATTATTTAATTCATTTGATTACTATTTTAGATCAAGACTATGAATAGTGATGATTCTTGTGATTTATATAGTAATTAATGAATTTTATTTGAAACAAATGGATGATTAAATCATACATACATCATCCATAACTCAATAATTCATGTATTTGGATAAAATTTTAAATACTATAAATTACCGTATTTTACTATTCATAAAAAATTCAACTATTTTAGAAAAATCCAAAAAATTCACCCTAACCATTTTTCAACATTTAGAATTAAAAAATGGACTCCATTTATGAGAATAATTTTCTAAATATGTGAAATTTAATTTTTAAATAAAATAACCTTTTACTCGAAAAATATTGATTTTAATATTATAATAGATTTTACGACACTTTCAAAAATTGATGAAGGACTCATAAAATTATATTATAATCATAATAAATAAAAATATTAATTTATAAACCTATTTTATTAAAATAAAATTACTTTTAAATAATTATTTTAATTATAAAATTGTGAATAATCATTTATGTTTCACAAAAATGCCAATACTTAATTTATCATTTCTAAAACATTCATTTACTTATTCCATGATATAAATATATTAGATTTTTATTCAAAAAATTCCTAAATTGTATTTAAAATTTCATAGGTGAGGTTAATATTCAAATAATAAATAGACTATTAATATAACGAAAATGAAAGTTTTATAAAAATTAGGATTTGTCACTATTCACTGGAAAATAAAAATTTTCAAAAAAATACCAAAATTTTATCCCATGCTAATTTTGACATTACTATTTTAAAAATGAAGTTTATTTTGTTTATAATAATTTATAAAGGTGTAAAAATTTAGTTTTAAAACAAGCGCTCCATTAAATGGCGGTAAAGTTGTCTTTAGAAAAAAATAGTCTTTTATGCAAAAAATTGGATTTATTCTTATTTTAAGAATATAAAATTTGTTAATTTGATTTAAAAATATTTGGTTGAATAAGTAACATATAAATTTCATTAATATCTTTCACTAATGGTGATTAATTTAATTTATTAATATAAAATTTGATTATGGTCAAAAAATAGTTTTTTATAAAAACACATATTTTATGATCAACTGGTTTTTATTTTAATTTATCATTAATTGGTAACCAAATAATTAATTTTATAAAAATGTGTAAAATATATTATCATGATTTATATAATATCTTTAATTCCCTCCATTCCAATTTCTAGGTGATAACTATCACAATAATAATATTTAATCATTTGTTTTAGCTCGGTGTTCTGTGTAGTGTAAACTATTGAAGAAGATAAATTTAAAAAGAGACATACTTTAAAATCTTGGGGGTTATAAATTCTCATCTCCTTAAAAAAATTACATCCTTAAAATTTTAAATTTTACTTTGAAAATCAAAGTTTGAGACTTTAAAATTCATTTGTGGTAAACCCGCAATGGAAATAGGGGTAATAAAACATCCTCTTAATAAAAGGGAAGAGGAAGTCTAAAGGTCACCAATAAAATAAGATTTTAGGAAAAAAATAATTAGTGGAAAGTAGTGGCCTGAAAATGGGAGAGAAATATAACTATCAAATTCTGATGTAGATTGATGGATAACATGGTAATTTATAAAATTAACCATTAAGAAACCATAAATCTGGTGATTGGTTAAAAGACCTTTGATTTCTTAGAAAGAAAAGTAAACGGATAACGTTTTTGTTCCAAAATATTTTTTCTAGAGTTTAGGGATTATTTTAATATCTATATAAGAACTTGATAAAGTAAACTTACTTGATCAATTTCCATGTAATAAGAATAATCATATCCTTTGGTTGTGCTTTGATCTATTTTCACATCACCCCTTACATATAGAAATGAATATTCAATATGAATTTTCACACCTAAAGCAATTTTAATCAATCATATAATCCTTATGTAATTCCTTAAACCTAATAAGGTTAACATATTTTATCAATGAAAAATAGTTTCCAAATATTAACTTGATCCATTCCACAAGTACTTAATCTTTAGACTCATGTAAAACATGTCTGTCTACATTCAATGAAAAAAATTTAGAAGGAAGGTCACTAAATTTCAAAAATCAACTTAACATAATATTCTTCAAATAATGTATCTCTTAATACCACATACCAAATATATGAATACCTTAATCTTATACAAACCTTTATGAAACATTCATGCTTCTAAAAGTAAAATACTTGGTTTTTGAATATATTATTTAAATCCAAACGTCTAATAATTCCATCATAACGTAAACTTTCAGATCACTAACCACCTTAATGGTCACCAATACTAACCCATAACCATTTATTTATTATTATCTCAACATCAATAACATATTTAGGGACATTTTTCCCAATTCACGTTTTTTCAAAAAGATTAAATTATAATAGAATCACTTCTCTTGATTACTGGTGCTATTCATCACATGATTCAAATTCCTCAAAGAAGAAGTACTAAAATACAATCCCTATATATATCCTTATTCTTATAACCAAAAAAATATTTTTAAAATACTCAAATAATAGTATTATTTAATCTAAACACAATAATATTAACCATTACTCTTCATTTGAGGTAGGAGCATAAGCTTAATCATGATCCATTTTCCTCTTCTGAGGTATAGTCCCTTGACACTTGGGATATGAATTTGCTTAGTGCCCTATATAATTATAGTTAAAGCATTTGACAACTTCTTTATTTCCTTTGTAATCAATATACTAGTGTCCTTTCTCTCTACACTTGTAAAAAAACACCCATTCCCTTAAACTAAGTTTCTAGGTGTTTTCTTCCACAATTATAACATGTGGGAAAATATTTCTTTCTCTTATTTCCTTTATCTAAAATTTTCCTACCTATACTCTTGTTATTTTTCTTCCCTCAAGATCCATGACTCTTATATAATTCTTTCTTTGTCTCTTTAGCACATGATACTATATCCTCATATGATGAGAATGTTTGAGAGACTTGTTACCTTTGAAATATTAACCTAAGACCATAAAATATTTGATACTTCTTACTCTTTGGTTGATGTGCACTAGTGAGGTTCCTATTACTTCCACTAGGTGCATTTTATAAATAGTGGCACATACTAAATTAGGTTATAAATCATAATTCATAATTTCTAACTAGAAAACCACTTAACATAAATTGAAAATTTATTCATAGATAATCCCATAATCATAAACATGGTTTCTTTGGTGACATATTTACTCTTAAACCCTTAATAATGGATTGTAAATAAAATGTGAATTATCCTAAGCATATCCCCCTGGAGTGTAAAACCAGGTGCATAGTAAGACCCATTTTTATTTACCAGGTTACTCCAAGTGAGGCCCGATGCACCTTGTATTAGTTTTTACTCCTAGGAATATATGTTCTTGAACCAAATCCACTTGTAGTATCCAGAAAGGGAAGTATTTCTAAGAAGACCCACATAATCTCTACCTTTCCAAAATTATAGGATGTTATTCTTTGCTTATTTTCAAATTCTCTCTAAGGGTTATGTTTCCCTAATCTATGTTTTCCAAATATAGTTTCCAAGGTTTCTAATAAAATTTATCTAATAACAATTGTAAATACCTCGACCCTAGTATCCCAGAGCTAGCGCCTTACAATATTACATTGGCATAGATACAAGACTCAAATCCCAAAGGACTAACTAGTTTAGCAGTTTTGGAATCCAGATTATATATGTGAACTTTACCTTACAACTTTAAATAAAAAATGACATAACAACTCTATTGGAAACACCCATAAATGCCTAGATTGTCTGTACAAGTCATTCATAATATACATCTTTGCATCATGGGGAAAAATAAAACATAAGAAAGGGGTGAGCTCATATTCTCAGTAAGGGTAAATAATAAAACAGAATCTACCATAAATAAACATGAACTATAAGTCATGGTAAATAACAAAAAACACACACCATTAAAACATCATCTTGAGCATAATATGGCTGGAATAAAAGCTAATTAAATAATTCCATAAATAATCACATGAGAAAGAAACATAACCATGGATATTTTACTAGTCGAATAATCACATGGATTATCAATGAATAATATCATAATGAGATAATTTATAATGATAGATATAACATACCGTCAAGCATTACACCAAGAAACCATACATAAATGGGTAAAACCCAATCTAGTTTGTATCATGAGACCTACCGATGCATGAAGGGGCTATAGCGAGCCCTACCCGTCACTTACTAAGTCTAATTCATACCTTATATGTAAAAAAAAACATTTAAATCAAAATTTTCCATACTAATTTTAAATATTTTAATAATAATCATAGATAAAAATACTCTAATAAAATCATTGAGAAATTCATGAGAGAAATACCCATTTTATTTGAAAAGAAGAGTTCTTTTGGAAAATCATTTGTATTTGACATAAAAGTCAGATTGTAAACATGTATATTCCAAAAAATAAAATGGATGTATAATGAAATTATATTTTAGGCATAAATTATTTCCAACTGAAGTGAAAACATGTAAAAATTTCATTTAATAAGCTTTAAAAATGAGCTACTTAAGTGCAGTTTAAGGGAAAATACTAAAGAGTCTTAAAAACACACAAAGGAATAATTTTTGTATAAAACTAGAAATTATAAAAGATAGTTTTTCATGATAAAATATCAATTTTATATAAATATTGGTGTCTTAAAATAAATTATGGAGTGTTCTTGAATATGGGGTTGAAATTGGAAAATCCCCTTAAATCGGGCTTGCTTATTGGGGGAATTGGAAAGGGAACCTTATAAAACATGTATTTCCCCATTAAAGGAAAATAAAATAATCTAGATACATGATTTTGGAACATATAAATAGAATTTATGAGAATTATATTAATATAAATAATAATTACATTGGTTTAAGAAGAGAGAAAGGACAACCTAGAGGAAAAATGGAGATTTGGATAGAATCCCTTACCACTTTGCAAACAGTCAAACCATATTCCCAAAAAACTAATGATCATAAAACAAGAGATTTAATTCCATAATGATAAATATATTCATGATATTATACATCAAAGGTGAGTATACATACACCACACACAATAAATAGTGGTTATTAAGGCATATCTCACAGAAATAAATGTGAGATGATAAAACCCTTACCTTATGCCTGAAAGTGTACTTTACTTATAATTAAGGTCCTAAATAATAAAATTGGATTCATTAATAATTTAATTCATGACCTATTAAACATATATATTATTTATTATACTTTTATTAAGTTAATTTATGGTCTTTTTGATGAGTTATAAGATTCAATTCTCTTGTTCGAGAGTGTTCATTTCCTTGGTTTTCATGATTGGTTCACTTGTATACATGTACGAAATATCACATGAAATAGGAATAGTTATCCAGAATAAAAATTACATTTTATTAATGAAATTAAATAATATTAAATGGTTATATAATCATTTGGTTATTTTGGGTGAGGATGAATCATTAGATAAGACATCAGTGATAACCGTTTAGATTATTTTGGCTGTTTTTCGATCCTCACAAACTAGTTTTTTTCATTAATTAATATCATGTATATATACTATTTATAGAACATTAAATAAGTTTTATTGAATATATTAATGTCTGGTTTAACCATAAAAATTGGTTTCATGACCATCCTTGAAGGAGGTAATGTAAAAACAGAAATATATCATCTACGAAGGAAGTAAATCGGCACCTGAGAGATGATGATTTCATCCTTATAATTTAAGAAAGAGGAGAAGTGAATTGATGGCGGATTTTACATTGAAATAATAAAATTATAGTATATATAAGAAAAAGGATTTAACATACATGTTTGGGAATAAGAGGTGAGGAGATTATAAGAAAATAAAATAAAGTAAAAATAAAATAAAGTGAAAATAAAATAAAGAAAGCGAAACATGATTTTACCTCTTGAATTACTCTCACTGAGAATCTCATTAGGTAAATTGGTTTTGGTCTTTTGTTGAGAAAATAACCTCCTAGACATGGGGAAGAGGCTTGGGAAGAAGATTGAGAAGAAATTTGACAATATTCAAGACTTTGGAGGTGTGAGGAGAAGGGGTGGTATTTATACTGGAGGAGAGGGGTGTTTTTTTAATTATTTAATCTATTTTTATTATTATTGTGGCTCAAGAATATTGATAGTGATGATTATTATTAATTAATACAGTAACTAATGCCTGTGCATTTGAAATAATGGGTTCTTACCTCATCCATACAATAGTAATGAATCAATAATTCATGTATTTGGCTAAAATATTAAATACCGTAAATTACTGTATTTCACTATTCACAAAAATTCAACTATTTTAGAATAATCCAAAAATTTAACCCTAACCATTTTTCAATGTGTATAATTCAAAAATGGACTCCATTTTATGAAAATAATTTTCTAAATATGTGAAATTTAATTTTAAGTAAAATAATCTTTTACTCGAAAAATACCAATTTAAATATTATAACCGATTTTATGACACTTTCAAAAATTGATTAAGGTATCATAAAATTATATTATAATAATAAAACAAAAAAAATATTAATTTATGATCCTATTTTATGAAAATAAATTTTCTTTTAAATATTTATTTTAATTATATAATTGTGAATAATCAGTTATGTTTCACAAAAATACTAATACTTAATTTATCATTTCTAAAAAATTCATTTACTTATTGAATGATATAGATATATTATATTTTAATTCTTAAATTACCTATATTCTATTTAAAATTTCATATGGGATTTTACAATTCAAATCATAAATAGACTATTAATATAACGAAAATGACTGTTTTATAAAAAATTAGATTTTCACTATTCACTTCAAAATAAACATTTTTCAAAAAAATACCAAAATTTCAATCTAAGTCAATTTTGAAATTACTCTTTTAAAAATAAATTTTATTCTATTCAATATAATTTATTAAATTATCAAAATCTAGTTTTAAAATAAGTGCTCCATTAAAAGGCGGTAAAACTATTTTTAGAAAAAAATAATCTTTTATGCATAAAATTAGATTTATTCTTATATTAAGCATATAAATTTGTTAGTTTGATTTAAAAAATTTTGGTCAAATACATAACATATAAATATCAATAATATATTTCACTAATGGTGATTAATTTAATTTATTAGTATAAAATTCCATTATGATCATGAAAATAATTTCTTATTAAAAAAATCTTTTATGATCAATTGATTTTTATTTTCATTTATATTTAATTGGTAACCAAAGAATTCTTTTTATAAACATGTTTAAACTATATTTTAATAATTTACACAATCTCTTTCTTTCCTTCCATTCCAACAGCTGGGTGATAACTATCACAATAATAATATTTAATCATTTGTTTAATCTCAGTGTTCTGTGTAATGTAAACTATCGAAGAAGATAAATTTAAAAAGATACATAATATAAAATCTTGGGGTATTATAGAATGTTTGTGAGAGATTTGATCAACTGGGTCACTTTACTGAAAAATTCACGACACTCTTTTCAAAACAAATTTCTTATAGTATAAAATAAAAGGAAGCTTGAAAGAAGAAAGTTGAGGAAAGAATTTTTGTTATTAATAAATCTTTGAAAGAAAGTAAAAATAACAAACCATAGATACTTGAGAGTAGTTGTTCATGACACATTAAAGGTGATTTGAAAATATGAAAAGATATTGAAAATCATGATGGAGGAGTTGTTACCTTTGGGAATGATAGTTCCTTAAAAAATAGAGGAATCTGAATCGATGAGATTGAAGAAAAGAAAAAAAGTTGAAATCTAAGAAAGTTAAATTTATTGATGGGATAAAACATAAATTAGTGTAATTAAACTTTGTGATGATGGAAAATAATTGATTTTCAAAAATATTTTTGTATCACCAAGAGTATGGAAGATGGAAAAGTTTTTACAAGAGGAGAAACAACCAGTAGAAATGTTTTTCAAATTGGAAAACTTTATAACTCATGTTATCTTACCGTTGATGATGAGAATAAGTTGTGGAATTATAGAATTTGACACCTTGTGAAGAAACTTATGAATAAACTTTATAATGTTTATGCTGTTAAAAAATTTTCATAATCAAAGAGAAGAGAAGAAGATGTTTGTATAACTTTTCAGAAAGGGAAAATAACTAATAAAAGTCATAAGAAAGTTGAGATTCAATCTACCAGACCTATTGAAATTATTCATTCTAATTTATGTGGGTTTATGAGACATAAATAAACAAATTTATATTTTTTACTTTATCACTTTTATTTATAATTTCACTCGAATGACCAACATCTTGTTTTTGAAACATAAGTAAGAGGTTATAGAGATGTTCAGATTCTTCATAAAAGATATTGAGAGAGAAACTGAGGTTTATATAAAGAATTTGAGAACAAATAATGTTATATAACTCGCATATAATTATTTTAAATAATTTATGAGAAATCATGATATCAAACATTAGTATGGTTCTCCCTACACTCCATAAAAAATGGAGTAGCTAAAAGGAAAAATAGAAATTTGGTGTAAATAGTAATAAGTATGCTAGCAGAATATAATCTTTAAAAGTTCTACTAAAGATAATTTATTAGTACTATTGTACATATTAAAAATAGATGTTTTTTGAGATTGGAATCCAACATGACTTCTTATGAAATTTGGTATAACAAATAAACTTCATTGAAATACTTTAATGTTTTTAAAAGTACATGTTTACTAAAAATAAAAAATCTAGATCTTCGAAAATTTGATGAGAAAGTTGGGGAAATAATTTTCATGGGATATTTACATAATGTAAGAATTTATAAATATTGGAACAAGGGTTTTCAAAAGTTAGTGGATTTATATAATGTTTAAGTTATTTAAACCATGAATTCCTTAACAAGGAATGTTGAAAATAATGAGGAAGAAAAATTGAAGATTTCCAATGAAAGTTGAAGTGTTTAAAAATATACTTTACAAGATTCATAAGAATCCTGTAATGAAGAAAGTAAAGTTGGAAGTGAAATTTGAAATTTCATACTTTAGAAAAACATGTTGAAAGTGAAAATATTCTTAGGAATCAGAAAGCTCCAATTCAGACAAGAAGAAGATTGAGATTAGAAAATCAGAAATCACTTATTTTAAAATTTTAACCAGAATCAGTTTCATAATTAGTTGAACACAATTAATGGGTTGATAAAATGAATTAAAAGTTGGATTATATTGAGAAAAAAAATTGAGAACTTTTTCTATATCTTGAAAATAAAAATGTTAGGAACGAAATGGTTGCTCAGAGACAAGTTAAATAAACATGGAGAAGTTTCAAGAAATAAAGAAAGAATTTTTTTTCAAAGGATATGCATAGGGGGAAGGTGTTTATTTTGAAGAAACTTTTTCATTTTTTGAAAGATTATAAACTATTATATTGTTTATAGTAGTGGGTGAACATTGAAATTGAATGTTTTATTAGATGGATGTAAACTCATCTTTTCTAAATGGCGACATTGAAGAAGAATTTTATATTGAACAACCTTGTGGGTTTCTTCTTGATAATGATGGAGGAAAGGTTTTTAAATTGAATAAATCCTTGTATTATTTAAAATAATTCCCACATTCTTGGTATTCAAAATGTGACAATTGGTTTAGAATGTGGAATTTTTCTAAAGTAAAAATTGTTCATAAATTATATGTTAAGGATGTTAACTCTAACAACCTAATTGTAATTGTTTATGTGGATGATATATTTTTTTATTGGGATAAATAAAAAGTTTGTAAATAATTTTATAAGGAAATGAAGATGAATTTTGAGATTTCAATGTTGGGAGAATTAACTTTTTTCCTGTGTTTACAAATTCAATAAAAAAATACATTTTCCTATCTCAAGAAAAGTATTCTAGAGAAATGTTAGAAAATTTTGGTATAGAAGAATACAAAGAATTTTCAAATCTCATTTTAGTGAGAAAAAAGGTGAGTAAATATGAAACTGTAAAAAGTGTTAATCATAAATATTTTCGAAATCTAACAGGATTTATTCTTTATCTCAAACCTCAATACTTGATATTGTATCTGCTATGAATTTATGTTCCAGTTATCAAAGTAATACAAAATAATCTATTATATTTGAAACAAATATAATTATGTGATATGTTAAAGTAATAACTTAACATGGTCTATTATAATAAAGCTATGAAATAAAATTTCATGGTTATATTGATGTTGATTGGGCTAGAGATTACAATGAAAAAAAATCAAATTTTGGAGGAAATTTTTTCTTCGGATACTGATGTGTGAGTTAGCATAGTAAGAAATAGAGTTCAATAACTTTGAGTATAGTGTAATTATAATATGTTGCTGCTATATTAGTGTGTACCCAAAGTTATGGATGAAAGTTTAGTTGGAATATTTTAAAGTTAAATTTTGAAAACAATTGAAGATAATTTAGGATAATGAGAGTGCAATTGATTTTTATAAAACTCCTATCCAAAATTCAAGATTAAAACATATTGATACCATGTTTCACTTTATTAAATAAAAGGTTTATGATGGAGAAGTTTTGCTGGAATATTTTTCAAAAAATATCATATCACTGATATCTTCATAAAAGAATTTTTAAAAGAGAGATTTGTGGAATTAAGGCTAGAACTTCATGTTCATCCTCTACCAATGAATTCCTAAAAAACTTAAGTAAGACCCCCCAATGTGATTTTTGTTATGTTTAAAATGATGTAGAATTTTTAAAAAATTATCTACAAGGGATTGATAAGTAATTTTCTTTCTTAAATGAATCCAAATTTGTGGTTAACATAAAACGGGGGATAAAAAGGGTGAGGAAAAGATAAAATTTAGGGGAAGTTTATCTTAACATGGCCTCAAATTTTATTTCCACTGATGGATGAAATTATTTAAAAAACATTACTTGAAAAGACTGAGTGTCAGTAAACTCTCTTTTGAGAAAGGTTGTATTTTGGTAAAATTCAAAAAACTTGAGTTGTTCAGAAATATGATTTGTGAAAATACTGAGTGTTGAAAGATGATGAGTTGAAAAAGTTGTTAATGAGAGCAATGAGAGTTTCAAAAAATCCAAAGAGGGAGATTTGATATCCTTTGTGATGTTTTTTCTATAAAAAAGTTTTGTTTTCTTTGACAACTACATTTTTTTTAAAATATTTTTTTATAAATTAGGTGAAATACATGTTGCTGAATGTTTTTAACTTGTTTTGTGGAGAAGTTTCTGTGAATCTGGATAAAGTAAGTGTTTTAGAAAGACAGTGGTGAGATACACCGGATCATACTAATCTCATTAAATATGAGAAATTATGAGTTTATATGTAGATGAAATGAATCAATCAAAGAAGATGCTGAGTTATAACTTGTTAAAATTAAGAAATTCAGAAGTTTTTGAAATTAATTTGTTTGGCGAGAAGAAGAAAAGTTGTTTTACTGAAGAGATGTTGTTTGTTAAGCTGAAGAAAATTTGTTTGTTATAACATCTTGTATTTTCACAATGGGATGAACTGTTAATTTTTGGTTATAATTCCTTTAAAAGGCACTAATAATGTTGCATAATCATTTCAAGGAGAGTTATTGTAACGCCCTGACCCTAGTTACCCAGAGTCGGTGCATTATTACATAACATTGGCATGATCACAAGAAAGATCAAATCTCGAAAGACCGACTGGTTTAGTAGCCTTGGAAACACTAGATATATTCATAAGTTTTACATTACATCATAAAATGAAAAACTAATACAACAACATAATGTATCCATAATCCACACTCATATCCCCACATAATATCCCTGCAGGTCATTCATAATTTACTTCTTCACTTCCTGGGAAAAATAAAACATAGAAAAGGGGTGAGCTCAAATGCCCAGTAAGGATAACAATATAGCGGAAACTTTCATAAATGAGAATAAACATTTAAGGAAATGTATAACTAAAACAACAGCCTTTCAAACATGAACTTTCAACATTGTATGGCATAAATAAAATGAAATAATGCCATTTACTCATTCACATGGATACTCTACTAATCGAATAATCACATGAAAAATCACTAACCACTTTCATAATGTTGGAATGCATAATGCCAGACTATCATAACTACATAGCCAAGGCCTCGTGCCAAGACTACAAATAAGATTTTGCCAAGGCCTTGTGCCAAGACACTAGTTTGTCTCATGAGACCTACCGATGCATCGAGGAGCTATAGCGGGCTCCACCCGTCACATATTAAGTCCAATGCATTCCCATATGAAAAGGTTTAAACATAACATAAACATTCGTATTAAAAATAGAATACGAAATGTCAATAATTTCACCATAAACTATGAATGGTATAAAAATAGCACATCCACAGTCAAACATATCACAAAACCTTCAATACAATATAGAAGTTTTGTATCATAATAAATCAACTTCAAATAAGCGTAAAATCCATCAAAGGATGTTGACATAGATGAAATCAAAACACTTTTTGGAGAAATATCTCTCTATATTTTTGAAATCATTTAAGAGACATATAAAATAAAACATTTTCTTGAAAATATTCTTATAATCTTGTAAGGAAAACTTTGAAGATTTTATAACGGCGGAAAATAACCGCACCCGCAGTATAAGTTAAAAAAACATTCTTACCTTAATTCTGTCGAAAAGGTTAAAAAAGACCTTGTTTTGAAAACGACAGAAAGATTCCTCTTATAAAAAGTAAAACAAGGGTATAAATGACTTTAACCCATATTCTTGTAAAAATGTTTTGAAATACATTTTGAAGAAACATGGATGTGGATGATAATGAGATCCCAGTAGATTATTACATATAAACAACCTCGGATAATGAAGAGATTGTGAAATAACCCTTACCTTGTAATTTTACTTGGTTGAGGTAGGTTAAACTCCTATATAATGGTGAAATAATTGTTATTAAATTATACAGGAATCATATACATTAATATGATATCATATATGATCTTTTAATATTGATTTGATAATAATATCTTAGTATTATCGTTGTTTCGGGTGTTAACTTACTTGTTTTCTTTTATATGTTTTGTTACGTAAGAAATGTTTATAAAGGAAAGGTTGTATATTATTCATATCCAGAATGATATCAAGTCCTTAAAAATCATTTTTTAAATCATCAAATGATAATTATACTTGAATGGATACGATGGAGAATGAATCTCATCGCGTTCGTGGAGACGGTAGTCCGTACGTATGCACGAGTGATAATATCATTCTTTTGATATTAAAATAATATATAAATGGATGGTATATCATATATATAGAATCATTAACATGTTATATTTATTATTTACATGAGTTAAACATCATTATTATACCCATCCAAATAATATTATATTGAATAACAATTACACCACGACGTGGAGACGGTAAGCCGTACGTACGCACGTATGGTGACATGTTATTCAAAGGGTGGATAGAATACTGAATATGGTTGTACCATATTTATAATAACATCACAGTATATATATGATACTGGAGTTATTATTTTATAATGGTAACAATAAAGGAAGAAGAAGTGGAAGAAGAAATGAACTTGGAAAAGGGTGGTGAAATCATTACCTCTTCTTCGGGTTCTTCCTTTTGATTTGATCAAAAGGGATCCTTAGGTTGGCTTTCTGATCAAAATAAGGCCCCTAGGTTGTAGTGATGGAAGTTGGTAGAGTATTTGGGCAGAGTTTGGCCGAACCAAAAGGCTTTGAAGGTGTGAAGAAATGAGAAGGAGGAGTGCCCTTTTATAAGAGGGGTGAGGGGCACCTTTGGAAAAGCTAGAAATATTAATTTATAATAAATTCATATTCGGTTTCTAATGGTTCAAAAGTTTATTATTTAAATGTTAAGGTGGGTATGGGTCGAAAAAAACTCAACCAATAGAATTTAGACAGGTTTGGGTACTTATATTAACCTTATCTTTAAGTATTAACTCTAAGTTAATTAGTTTCACTTTTACAATGTCTCTTTGTATTTTTATATAATATGGTTAATAAACTTACTATATACTTCCAAGAGACCCCCAAGTGGTCCATTAATGATGAACCTATCATGATATAAGTCTCTTGGCCGAACCTTAGATTTTTAGGAATTTAATATCAATTAATAATATAATATTGGTTTTAAGAACTCTTTTATGTAAATCTTGACACTATTCAATAGTTGATTTTTTTGAAACTCATAACAGAATGATTACTTCGAACAAAGTAAATTAAATCAATACTAATATATCATATTATCCTATAAAATTATTTTAATTCATTAAAAGTTTCATATTATATTTATTTGGGTATTTATAATATCAATTATTTTAATTTTTCACTATTATAGTAATTAATTCATCATCATTGTGTCATAAATAAATTAAATTATTTAATGTCTAAAAATTATAAATAAAATATAAATATGTAGGAAATCTTTCTATATTTATAATTAATATTTATAATCTAAAATCCAACATTTATAACCCTATGTAAAAATTTGTTTGCTAAAAGATATATGCCTGTGTCATTTTTGTATTCATTTTAACTTAATTAAAAAAAAGTGTCTCTATCACCTACAAGTGGCACCATGGGGTCCCAAAATCGACCCAAAGATGCCTATGGTCGAACATGTATCAACCAATAAGGCTAGTACACGTTTTAGGGTAATTTAGTATTATTATAATATTATTTGTTAACCCTTATTTACCGGATTTACCCTTAACCATGGTAAATAAAATATTTACCGCAGTAATTATTCAAAATGTCTAAAAATAAAAGTTACCTATTTACACAATTTGAACATCCTGATTCCAAATATGGAATCCATTTTTCTAAATTCAAAACACATAAGTGGCAGAAATTAATTTAAAATTAATTCCCGCTGTCAAAACAAAAAGCGTGTTTTTAAGAGATAATAACTATCAAAAGATTGACACTTGTTTATGTTCGGTTTAATTGTAAAATTATGTCCAATGACCAACATTATATTAAATGGTAAAAATATATTCTAAATATACTTTAAAACCACTCAAATTCATAATTTATCACTATTAATTACTTTGATTAAAAAAGTTGTTTTTAATTAAAATTTATTAATTTTCATTATTCATCAAAATATGAAAGTTATCCGAAAAGTACCAAAATTTCACCTTAGGCTAAATTCGATATTCCGAATCCAAAAATGAAGTCCATTTTAAAATATAAAATATATATAATTTCAAAAAGTAGGTATTACTATTCATAACGGCTAGTTTGATTGGTTATGGTGTGTTAGAACTCGGTGTTGCGTACAACATACGCTATCACATTATTCAAAGAGAAGCGTACCGTAGAAGTTTGGGGTGTTACATTCTCCCCTCCTTCAAATAATTTCATCCTCGAAATTTCTAGAATACTACCGCATGAAAAGACTCGGGTGGTTCTTCATCATAAGTTCCTCGGGTTCCCACGTTGCCTCTTCCATCTTATGGTTTCTCCACAAAACTTTTACCAGACGCGTCGTCCGGTTTCTCAGTACTTGTTCTCTTGTATCAAGAATCCTGACAGGCTCTTCACAATAAGAAAGATCGGGTTCCAGTCCTAATTCTTCATAGGTGAGTACATGCGTTGGGTCAGACATGTATTTCCTCAACAGATATACGTGGAACACATTGTGAACTTTGGAGAGACTTGGCGGCATTGCCAATCGGTAAGCTACAACCCCAATTAGTTCTAGAACTTCGAAGGGTCCGATGTACCTGGGACTCAATTTACCTTTCTTACCAAAATGTATGACTCCCTTCCATGGAGATACCTTCAGGAAAACATGATCACCGACTTGAAATTCCAAATCCTTCCTTCGATTATCAGCATAGCTCTTCTGCCTACTTTGAGCTGCTTTGATGTGATTTTGGATTACCTTCACCTTTTCCACCATTTCCTCCCCCAGTTCTGGGCTTTCTTTCACCAACGTCATCCCAACAGGTTGGTGTATGACATCTCTTTCTGTATAACGCTTCATATGGTGCCATCTGAATACTCGAATGGAAGCTATTGTTATAGGAAAATTCTACCAGTGGTAAATATTGATCCCACATACCCTGAAAGTCAAGTGAGAAAGATCTCAATATGTCTTCTAAGGTCTGAATAGTCCGTTCTGACTGTCCATCTGTTTGAGGGTGGTAAGCAGTGCTCAAATGAAGTTCATTATCCAGGGATTTCTGAAGACTTTTCCAAAATCTTGAAGTAAAACGGGGATCACGATCAGAAACAATCGATAGGGGTACTCCATGAAGTCTCACAACTTCATTAATATATAGTCTTGCTAGACGTTCCAGGGGTAGATCTTCTCTTATAGCAAGAAAATGTGCTGACTTGGTAAGACGATAAAAAATAACCCATATTGCATCATTACTTCTAGGAGTCTTTGGTAGCCCCATGACAAAGTCCATTGTAATATTGTCCCATTTCCACTCCGGTATGGGAAGAGGTTGCATGACTCTTCCAGGCTGTTGCCTTCCAGCTTTCACTTGTTGAAAAACCATACATCTTGACACAAAATCAGCAATCTCCCTCTTTATGTTGTCCCACCAAAAATGTTCCTTCAAATCTCTATACATTTTCGTGCTCCCAGGGTGTATAGAGAAATTTGAACTATGAGCATCATCCAACAATTCCCTTTTTAGATCAGGTAAATCGGGAACACAAAGTCTCTCAATCTCCCATCATTCACAGCTTTAATCTTCTTTTGAAATTCTTCATCATCGGTCTGAGAACTCTTAATCCTTTGTAGTAAAGATGGTTTGGCAACCATTTGAAAAAGTATTGATGTTTCACCTTCCCTGGTTATTCCCATGTCCATCTTCACTAGATCCATGAAAATTGGATCCCTTTCAATTCTCATATTGTTCAAAAATCCATGGTCTTTTCTACTCAAAGCATCTGCCACCTTGTTTGCTTTCCCCGGGTGGTAGTGTATCGTGAAATCATAATACTTGAGTAATTCAAGCCATCTCCTTTGCCTCATGTTGATTTCTTTTTGTGAGAAAATATACTTCAAACTCTTGTGATCAGTATAAATGTCACATTTTTCACCATAGAGGTAGTGCCTCCATATCTTCAAAGCAAAGATCACAGCTGCTAACTCGAGATCATGAGTAGGATAGTTTTGTTCATGAATTTTTAACTGTCGTGATGCATAGGCAATAACTCTATCATTCTGCATAAGGACACAACCAAGTCCTTTCTTTGATGCATCACTATAAATAATGAACCCATCATTCCCCGATGGTAGAGTCAATATAGGAGAATTGACTAATCTTCTCTTCAATTCTTCAAAACATTCTTCACACTCTTTTTTCCAAACAAATTTAACCCCTTTACGTGTGAGATTCGTTAATGGGTTAGCCAATCGGGCAAAATTCTGGACGAAACGTCGATAATAACCTGCCAAACCAATAAAACTACGTACCTCAGTTATACTCGTAGGTGCTGGCCATTCTTGGATTGCCTTGGTCTTAGAAGGATCAACAGAGATTCCATCTTTAGAGACAATATGGCCAAGAAAAGAAATCTCCTGAAGCCAGAATTCACACTTGCTAAACTTCCCATATAATTCATGCCTCCTCAGAGTCTTCAAGATAATGCGCAAGTGATTTTCATGATCTTCGTAGGTTTTGGAGTATACCAAGATATCATCAATAAATACCACCACAAATTCATCGAGATACTCCTTGAAAACTCTATTCATCAGATCCATGAATACAGATGGTGCATTAGTCAATCCAAACGGCATTACAGTAAACTCGTAATGCCCGTACCTGGTTCGAAATGCTGTTTTTGGAATGTCTTCCTTCTTCACACACAACTGATGGTATCCAGATCGAAGGTCAATCTTTGAAAAGTATTGAGCTCCATGCAGTTGGTCAAATAAATCATCAATACGAGGTAGGGGATACTTGTTCTTTATCGTTATAGCATTGATCTCCCTGTAGTCGATACATAACCTCATAGATCCATCTTTCTTTTTAACAAAAAGAACAGGGGCTCCCCATGGAGAAACACTAGGGTGAATAAATCCTTTATTACTCAATTCCTCTAGTTGTTTCTTTAGTTCAACTAATTCTACAGTGGCCATTCTATAAGGGGTCTTCAATATAGGCCTTGATCCAGGAATCAAATCAATGGAAAACTCAACTTCTTGTTCTGGAGGATGTCCAGGTAAATCTTCCGGAAATACATCTACAAATTCTTTCACAACAGGTACATCCTCTACTTGAACATTCCTTTCCTCACCGACAGTTATTTCATTCTCTTCCTCCCCAATAATTGAATTAAGTTGAGCTACTGGGGGTGGATCTAAATAAGAATTAGGTGGTGACGATTCTGCTCTAAAGATAAGGTGTTCCTTATCATTATCATCAAGAATCGTAACCTCTTTCTTCCTACAATAAATCGTCGCATCATAGTCCAAAAGCCAGTCCATACCGAGGATTATATCAAACTCAATTATAGGTATGACGACGAGATCATCAAATAAAGAACATTTATGTGCTGTAATGGGGACTGATTCACAAAACTTTGTTGCAATGATACTTCCCTTAGGAGTTTTAACTGACAATTCCCTTATTAAATCAAATTGGAAATATCGAATTTTCTTAGCAAACTGGGAAGATATGAAACAATGCGATGATCCAGAGTCAAATAATGTATTTTCTAAACTTGAGGAAACCATTAAATTACCTGCCACCACGTCTTTCAGAGCTTCTACCTCAGCAGTAGTGATAGCATAAGCCTGGCCTTGATCCCTTGGCATTTTCTGAGGTAAGTTCTCCTGACGCTTAGGACATGAATTTGCATAATGCCCCATCTCCCTGCAATTGTAGCACTGAACGTTGGTAGCTTCCTTCTTCCCCTTGCAGTCACGATCTTGGTGGCCTTTTTCACCACACTTGTAAGAGATTCCCATTCCCTTCAAGCAAGTACCAGGATGTTTCTTCCCGCATTTACCACAAGATGGATATTCAACCTTTCCCTTCTTCCCCTTATTTCCATTCCCAGATTGATCCACAGGTATCTTCTTATCTTTCTTTGCTTTAAAGTCATAATACTTAGAGAATTCCTTTTTGATCTTGATAGCACATGAGACAATGTCTTCGTACAACGAAAAGGATTGTGAGACTAATGCTCGACGGAGAAATGGTTTTAACCCATCAAAGAAACAATAAATCTTACTTCTTGGGTTACGTATATAATCATCATCATACCTTGCTAACCTTGTAAAGTTATCCTCATACTTTGTGACATTCTCATCCTCCTTCTGTCTCAGACTTAGAAATTGTCTTTCCATATCTGCTCGATGGTCGCGAGGAAAGTATTTTTCTAAAAACAGATATTTGAACTCCCTCCATTCCATATTTGATACTTCATCATCTTCCTTCATATTTTGAATTAATGACCACCATTGATCAGCATCTCCAATGAGGCGGTAAACTGCCATGATAACTTTTTCCCTTTCACTGCTCCCCAAAGCCTGAAATATTTTCTCTAGGGAATTTATCCATTGCTCATCTACTAAGGGATTTGTACTCCCATTGAACATTGGTGGTTGTTTCCTCATGAATCGATCTAACATTGATCCTCCACGCTGTGGATCAGGGTGCTCCATACGGGTAAGGTTATTATTCATAACCTGAGTGATTTTTCCCTGTATGGTGATTAGCTGATCGGCACCAGTTGCATCACCAGCTCCACTATAATTATCTTGAACAGGAGGGAAATCCCTACATGGAGTGCGTTCATTGATACAGTTTCCATTTCTTCCACTAGGCGCCATTTCTAAACAATGGCATAAACTAGATCAGTTTATGAATCAAAATACATAATCCCATACTTATAAAACACTTAACATAAATTGAACTATTTATGGATATAATCCATAATCATAAAAATTTTTTCTTTGAGGAAGTATATACTCATAAACACTTCATAATGATTTGCAAAGAAAATGAGAGTTATCCTAAGCATATCCCCCGGGAGTGTCGTAACCAAGAGTGCAGCAAGGCCCGTTGTCGTGCACCAGTTCCCGTTCGAGTCTAGCTCAAAGTGGTGTTTTCGGGTTTTACCCCTAGGTACATCTGTGCCAGAGCCGCCTCTACCTGCTCGTATCCAGACAGGGATGTATTGCTCGGAAAACTCACAAAATCTCTACAATACCAAAATTCTATGAAGTTCTTCTATACTAATCCTCAAAGTTCATCTTAGGTCTATGTGCTCTAATCAAAGTTTATCTAAATCTAGCTTCCAAGGTTTGTACTAAACTTCCTTTGATACCAACTGTAACACCCTGACCCTAGTTACCCAGAGTCGGTGAATTATTACATAACATTGGCATGATCACAAGAAAGATCAAATCTCGAAAGACCGATTGGTTTAGTAGCCTTGGAAACACTAGATATATTCATAAGTTTTACATTACATCATAAAATGAAAAACTACTACCACAACATAATGTCTCCATAATCCACACTCATATCCCCACATAATATCCCTGCAGGTCATTCATAATTTACTTCTTCACTTCATGGGAAAAATAAAACATAGAAAAGGGGTGATCTCAAATGCCCAGTAAGGATAACAATATAGCGGAAACTTTCATAAATGAGAATAAACATTTAAGGAAATGTATAACTAAAACAACAGCCTTTCAAACTTGAACTTTCAACACTGTATGGAATAAATAAAATGAAATAATGCCATTTACTCATTCACATGGATATTCTACTAATCGAATACTCACATGCAAAATCACCAACCACTTTCATAATGTTGGAATGCATAATGCCAGACTATCATAACCACATATCCAAGGCCTCGTGCCAAGACTACAAATAAGATTTTGCCAAGGCCTTGTGGCAAGACACTAGTTTGTCTCATGAGACCTACTGATGCATCGAGGAGCTATAGCGGGCTCCACCCGTCACATATTAAGTCCAATGCATTCCAATATGAAAAGGTTTAAACATAACATAAACATTCGTATTAAAAATATCATATGAAATGTCAATAATTTCACCATAAACTATGAATGGTATAAAAATAGCACATCCACAGTCAAACATATCACAAAACCTTCAATACAATATAGAAGTTTTGTATCATAATAAATCAACTTCAAATAAGCGTAAAATCCATCAAAGGATGTTGACATAGATGAAATCAAAACACTTTTTGGAGAAATATATCTTTCTATTTTTGAAATAATTTAAGAGACATATAAAATAAAACATTTTCTTGAAAATATTCTTATAAGATTGTAAGGAAAACTTTGAATATTTTATAACGGCGGAAAATAACCGCACCCGCCGTATAAGTTAAAAAAACATTCTTACCTTAATTCTGTCGAAAAGGTTAAAAAGGACCTTGTTTTGAAAACGACAGAAAGATTCCTCTTATAAAAAGTAAAACAAGGGTATAAATGACTTTAACCCATATTCTTTTAAAAATGTTTTGAAATACATTTTGAAGAAACATGGATGTGGATGATAACGAGATCCCAGTAGATTATTACGTATAAACAACCTCGGATAATGAAGAGATTGTGAAATAACCCTTACCTTGTACTTTTCCTTGGTTGGGGTAAGTTAAACTCCTGTATAATGGTGAAATAATTGTTATTAAATTATACAGGAATCATATACATTAATATGATATCATATATGATCTTTTAATATTGATTTGATAATAATATCTTAGTATTATCGTTGTTTCGGGTGTTAACTTACTTGTTTTCTTTTATATGTTTTGTTACGTAAGACATGTTTATAAAGGATAGGTTGTATATTATTCATATACATAATGATATCAAGTCCTTAAAAATCATTTTTTAAATCATCAAATGATAATTATACTTGAATGGATACGATGGAGAATGAATCTCATCGAGTTCATGGAGATGGTAGTCCGTACGTACGCACGAGCGACAATATCATTCTTTTGATATTAAAATAATATATAAATGGATGGTATATCATATATACAGAATCATTAACATGTTATATTTATTATTTACATGGGTTAAACATCATTATTATACCCATCCAAATAATATTATATTGAATAACAATTACACCACGACGTGGAGACGGTAAGCCGTACGTACGCACGTATGGTGACATGTTATTCAAAGGGTGGATAGAATACTGAATATGGTTGTACCATATTTATAATAACATCACAGTATATATATGATACTGGAGTTATTATTTTATAATGGTAACAACAAAGGAAGAAGAAGTGGAAGAAGAAATGAACTTGGAAAAGGGTGGTGAAATCATTACCTCTTCTTCGGGTTCTTCCTTTTGATTTGATCAAAAGGGATCCTTAGGTTGGCTTTCGGATCAAACTAAGGCCCCTAGGTTGTAGTGAGGGAAGTTGGGAGAGTATTTGGACAGAGTTTTGCCAAACCAAAAGGCTTTGAAGGTGTGAAGAAATGAGAAGGAGGAGTTTCCTTTTATAAGAGGGGTGATGGGCACCTTTGGAAAAGCTAGAAATATTAATTTATAATAAATTCATATTCGGTTTGTAATGGTTCCAAAGTTGATTATTTAAATTTTAAGGTGGGTATGGGTCTAAAACAACTCAACAAATAGAATTTAGACAGGTTTGGGTACTTATATTAACCTTATCGTTAAGTATTAACTCTAAGTTAATTAGTTTCACTTTTACAATGTCTCTTTGTATTTTTATATAATATGGTTAATAAACTTACTATATACTTCCAAGAGACCCCCAAGTGGTCCATTAATGATGAACCTATCATGATATAAGTATCTTGGCCGAACCTCATATTTTTATGAATTTAATATGAATTAATAATATAATATTGGTTTTAAGAACTCTTTTATGTAAATTTTGACACTATTCAATAGTTGATTTTTGTGAAACTCATAACAGATTGATTACTTCGAAAAAATTAAATTAAATCAATCCTAATATATCATATTATCCTATAAAATTATTTTAATTCATTAAAAGTTTCATATTATATTTATTTGGGTATTTATAATATCAATTATTTTAATTTTTCACTATTATAGTAATTAATTCATCATCATTGTGTCATAAATAAATTAAATTATTTAATGTCTAAAAATTATAAATAAAATATCACTATCTAGGAAATATTTTTATCTTTCTAATGAATATTTATAATCCAAAATCCAACATATATGACCCTATGTAAAAATTGTTTTTCTAAAAGATATATGCTTGTGTCATTTTTGTATTCATTTTAACTTAATTAAAAAAAAGTGTCTCTATCACCTACAAGTGGCACCATGGAGTCCCAAAATCGACCCAAAGATGCCTATGGTCGAACATGTATCAACCAATAAGGCTATTACACATTTTAGGGTAATTTAGTATTATTATAATATTATTTTTTAACCCTTATTTACCGAATTTACCCTTAACCATGGTAAATAAAATATTTACCGCAGTAATTATTCAAAATGTCTAAAAATAAAAGTTACCTATTTACACAATTTGAACATCCTGATTCCAAATATGGAATCCATTTTTCTAAATTCAAAACACAGAAGTGGCAGAAATTAATTTAAAATTAATTCCCGCTGTCAAAACAAAAAGCGTGTTTTTAAGAGATAATAACTATCAAAAGATTGACACTTGTTTATGTTCAGTTTAATTGTAAAATTATGTCCAATGACCAAAATTATATTAAATGGTAAAAATATATTCTAAATATACTTTAAAACCACTCAAATTCATAATTTATCACTATTAATTACTTTGATTAAAAAAGTTGTTTTTAATTAAAATTTAGTAATTTTCACTATTCATCAAAATATGAAAGTTATCTGAAAAGTACCAAAATTTCACCTTAGGATAAATTCGATATTCCGAATCCAAAAATGAAGTCCATTTTAAAATATAAAATATATATAATTTCAAAAATTAGGTATTACTATTCATAACGGCTAGTTTGATTGGTTATGGTGTGTTGAACTCGGTGTTGCGTACAACACACGCTATCACATTATTCAAAGAGAAGCGTACCGTAGAAGCTTGGGGTGTTACAGTTATGGTTTGTCTGAGGCTCATTTAGAGCCCGGATGCCTGAAATTATAAGAGTCATACTAGGCTGCACAATTAGAGAAAACTGTGTAACCCAACATATATGGTTTCTCTGAAACTATGCAATTGCAGACAATAAGAACATGGGGGCTTCATGGTTTGTTTTCAGCCGTGCGACCTAAGGCACAAGACCATTTAGGATTTCAGAGGTTTTTAAGAGAGCTATTTCACATGTTTTGTACACAGTTTTCAAACCATGTTCCTAACCATGCAATGTGCCCCTTTGAAGCTAATAAGGGTTCACGGTTGGCACACGTTTTTCCAACCGTGTGAAAAATCCATGAGCAATGGGTTTTTGGGGTGAAATTAATATTTTAACCCCCTTTAATGATTTAAGCTAACTCTTTTCCCCCTCTCATTTCCAGTGGCCCTCACCTCCTTCATGTAGGGAGCTATTTCCTCCTCTCAAGCTAGGGATCATCGTAGCTGCTCCATACAATCTTCGAATCATTATCCATTGGATGAAATAGGAATATATAGGTATGATCTATAATCCTCTAAAATCTATTTCAAGTTCTTCTTCCCATCCTTTTAAATATTTAGGGGAAATATCATTTTTCACATTTTTAGGGAATTTAACGATTTTGTCAATTTCTTACAACCTAACTCAAATCAATGGTAGATACTAGACAAGGGAATCTCTAAGAGGCTAAGGTATGTAGTCCATAAATTTTAATATTGTTTTGTTTAATTTAATAAATCGTTCCATTGTTCTATGAGATGGGATTTTCTGTCTATGACCAAAAATTTTAAAATTAAATTAAAATGGTTGTCTCTCCATTCCCTTGGTGACCCAAAAGAGTGAAAAATCAACCCCTTGGGTTGATCGCCTTGAGTTATGCCATCCATTTGGATTTGCTCTTCCTTAGAGGAAAAATTGTCTCTTTGTTCTAAATTTTCTTAACACCATTGTGGTGTGTCATACATAATTAATTCCTTGATCCTTATATTTAGTTGAATTCATGGTCATAACATGAGTTAGACCCTTTACTTCATGCCCTAGGAATATGGTTGAATTTAATGAGTTGGAAAAGAACTTGATGCCTTATTCCTTATGAATTAAATGGTTTTGCACTATGACATGCTTTGATTAAGTTTCCTAGAGAAATAAATGACTGAATAAATGGAATAAATTGTTTTTAGACATGTTATATATGTATTGCTTTCTTGTTAAATTGATATTTCCATAGTGATGAAGGTGATACAAGGGGTTCTAACTTAAGGAACCCTTGGATGGAATATCATTCCTTAGTTACCTTTTTTTAATGTTTGGTAAATATGTTGATGGCGATATCAGCTATGCCTGAGATGGGTTCGCCCTGCATTGTCTGTTTTACCTCCAGATGAGTAATGCTAGTTCCCTAGGGGATAGACCTTAGATGGTCTTGATGGAACGATTGGTTGTACCATGCCATGAAATAGACTTGGACCCTAAGTGTGATACTAGGTATGAACTTTGAGGTTAGTTCATGTTGTTTTCACACCATGCTAGAGTGACACTTTGGACTTCATACTTGGTTCACCTTGGATGGACTCTTTAGTATTAGACATATACTACACCCCTCAAGCAATACTTGTCAAATCCCTCTGGATTTTCAAGGATGGTATAAGGGTGATTCTTTATAAATTAATTATAGGTTTTCGTTTAAATTTAAAAGGGTTAATGAATGTTTTAAAAATGAGGAATGGTATTTTTTTGAAATGAAATATTAGGACGTGTCCTCCAATAATAATCACAATATTGGGGATAGTACATACTCCTAATTTTATATCTCACCTTACCATTGTAGGTTCCTTAAGTTTAGACCATCATCTTAGGATAAAGTAGGTAATTGGGTTGGTCTCCAAGTGGAATATATATTGCATGAAATGGAAGATCCTAGACACCATGGGTTCCTAACTACTGAGATTGTATCTCACATCCTACTCGGGCACCTTTGGTACCTAAGAAGACTTTATGATTGCAGATGTAGACAAAGGGAAGTATCCAAATTTCAATGCTTGATTTATATTTCTTGGATGGAGCTAGGAGCATAGTACTGATCCTATGCTCGAGATGATAGATATAGAAGTTTTTTGGATTTTGTATATTTTTTCAGAAAGTTGTATATTATTATATCCCCTTTCCCTGTTTGTTCATTTTTGTATAGCCACATGTCATACTATTATTGTTAGCTGCTTTTGTTTATTTATTACTCTTATAAACTTTCTTTCCTTATCTTGCATGATTACATATTTGGTTTCTACTACTATCTAGATGTTGTCATTGATTACACTATTTATTATATTTATATTGCTTCACTCTACATTGATCAATGATGGAATAGTCTCCCTATAGACTTACCCAAGGTCCTTTCTACTACTCATAATTCTCTGGCATTTGGGGAGGCACACTTGAGGTCTTATGGCTAGCTGTCTTGGGAATTGTGAGTGGCATCTGGGGTGGGAAATTACAAAGTGGTATAAGATACATTTTCATTCTTATCTTACAATTTAGGTTTATATAGGAGACTAAGAAATGTGAATTTAGTTAAGATCCTATGCATGGGAGTAGCTAACCCACATATAGAGGAAACCCAAATTACCTAGGATAGTTAAATGTTGTTTTTTTCTTGTACTTGTTATTATTTCATAGGATTTCACCATTTGAGTGACACACTTATTCCATGTTGTTATTTATATTGATTTTATTTTAATGGGTTGTTTATCTCGACCCAACGATATGAGGGAAAATTAGAATCATGCATCATACTAGGATCAATATAACTTAAAAAACCATGAATTATACCATGCTATATCAACTTTTCTTCATTCATTTCCTATATTTCTTGTGATTGTTTCTTGTTCATGGTTTTTTATGTTTTGTAGTATGATGGTATTCTCAATTTTGAAATAATTGGTTTTAATTGACCAATAATTACACATTAGTTGGTTTGATTGATGTGCTCTAATGAAATCACATCTGATAAAACTAGAACCATGACCTAATACACCCGTTTTCTGGTATAAAGGTCAAGATGCGGTTAGTTGATGCACTAATTTCAATTTATAAGGTGTATGGTCCCTTATGAGTTGTAATTAGCGTCATAATTAACTAAACTATGATTCTAATAATCAATTAAATAATAATTATTCTAAAAAGGATAAAATGAATATGATTCCTTAAGTGGGATGGTTACCTTATACACTAGACCTTGGCCCTATTATGAATTGGTAGTGGGAAGTAGGTTGTGCCTCCTTTGCTTTCTTTCTATGTCTCATTTTGACCACCCATACCTAGCTCCTGAAGTAGGTAGAGGGTGTACTTATTTATTAGGATAGCTTTGTGCCTGTCCTTTCTTTACAACTTTCCATAATTATTATTAATCTCATATAAGGATTGTGCTGGGAATTTGTAGAGCTATTCCATTGCGGTGAACTCATGATGTATGCCAAGAGAGTAGAAATGAGTATACTTCTGAGGTGGTGGGACCCTATCCACATATGATACCTCATGTGGTGATACCCGAGGAACCTACTACTGATCTTCCACTGGGTGCTAATGCCTAGTTTTGAGATAGATTCCTCTACTTCATGAAAATAGTGAAAGGTGCACCTTGACCCGCCCCTTATATGGAAGAGCTGATTGGGGAGTTTTAGCAGCAGCATCCTCCCACCTTCTCGGAGGATGGTAGACCTCATGCTGCTGTGTCATGGTCAGAGGCTATATTGTCAATGTTATATCATATTGAGATGCCTCTAGAGTGGAGGGTCAATCTCATGACCTATATGTTACTTGACTCCTCCAAGTGTTGGTGGGGCATTCTAACTCAGGCTGGTCGACATCACGGTATGGTCTGGGTGGACTTCTAGGCATCCTTCTTTAACTATGTCTTTCCTTAGACCTTGAGAATAGATCATATTTAGGAATTCATACACATAGTGCAAGATGATATGTTAGTTATGGAATATTCATATTGATTCACCGTACTACAATGTTTTTCACCGAACTTAATCCGTGATAAGCTAACTTCTATGAGAAAATTTGAGGATGAGCTTGCTTATTCCATCCACTCACAGGTGAACGTATTTTGAATGACCACCATTTTAGATATAGTGAACTGGGCTCTTATCATTGAGCGAAACCTAAGGGATTTAGACAATCTGAAGTAGGGAAGTTCAGCTTCTAGGTAGAGAAAAAGGTTATCCAGTGGAAAGAAGCGATGCTTTGAGGGTACATGTGAGGGAAGTACCAGCCAGGTGGCATGCATAGACAACTTTGAGGTATGTCACCAGTGTGTAATATTAGGTCACAAAAGCCCCAATGTACGAGGAATTGAGTCAAGTGTTGGGATTTAAGTAGGATGGGTAACCTCTAGTTTTTCTACCTATCCTTTCCTCCATTCCTAGTGAATAAGGTTTTTTACCAGCACCACCTTAGGGTGAAGGGTTAGTGATACCTTTTCAGGTAGGAAAAATGGTATTCTAGAGGCCGTTCAGACTGAGAAGGTGGTCATGAACGAGGAATTTAGGCATCAAAGTTCCATTTTTAGTAGAATGGTCCTACTCAGGCTACTCAAGATGCATGTCAGGGCCATAGTTCAGGAAATATCTATGATGTTTAGCATTTTACAGAGGAGTAGAGTTATGAGTATCTACAATTAGAGTTACTATTATGGTATCCTCTACTTTATTATTTTCCTTATTCAATACAGGTGCGTATCACTCTTTTTTATGTGCTACAAATATGAGAAGTTTGCGCTTAGTGATCGAATACTCCAGTGGTGTTATGAATCTTGACACACCATTAAGAGTTTTAGTAGAGGGTATAAACCAATTCAAGGAGTACCCCATGAGATAGGTGGGTATCATTTTCAATAGTGTTTCTTCATCCTTGAGATGACGTTATTTGACATCATTATCGATATGGACTGGCTCATGCCTTATCAATCCTAGGTGGATTGCTATTTCAGATAGGTTTCCTTTACATAACCTGAGGGTAAAACCAGTATCCATAAGAAAGAATTGGATCCTCAGGCCAGTCATGCAGGAATCAAGCATACTGGGCTGGGTAGAATGATAGCCTAGAAGAATAGTATCTTTATGACTGATTATGGTATGCAAGTTGAAAAATTTTCTCATGTTGTTTATCATTTCAATGACATCTTCCTTGATGATATATCCACATTTCCTCCTGAGAGAGAGGTTGAATTCACCATCAAAATTTTTCTAGGTGTGGCACCAGTGTCCATTACTCCATATAGGATGGCACCTACAGAGCTCCAGGAATTCAAAAAGCATCTTGAAGACTTAGAGGTTAAGGGTTTTATCTAACTTAGCACATATGTATGGGGTTCACCAATCCTTTTGACTAAGAAGGTGGATGGTACCCTTAGGTTGTACATGGATTACCACCATATGAACCAGATTACGGTGAAGAACTAGTATCTGTTGGCTCATATAGACAACCTCTTTGGCTAGCTTCGAGGGGAACATATTTTCTCTAAGTTAAATTTAAGGTTGGGCTATCATCAGGCTTACGTGAGACCATCAGACATACCACGTATAACATTTCAGAGTAGGAATGGATTTTAAAAGTATCTAGTTATGCCGTTTTGTCTAACAAACATTCTATAAGTTTTTATGGATTTGATGAATCTCACTCGTATCTTGATTTCTTTATGGTAGTCTTCGTATATGACATCTTAGTGTATTTGCACTCCAGAAAAAACCATTCCAATAATTTTGATATCACACTGATTAATCTGAGAGAGAATTAACTATATTTAAAGCTCAGTAAATTCCACTTTTGGATCAGTAATATTCACTTCTTGGGTCATATCATATTAGAATTTGGTGTATCTATTGACCCAAATAATGTGAGCACCATGGTTTTCTAGGAGAAAATCAAGAATGAGTTTGATATACACAGATTCTTAATACTATCTTGCTAGTACAAAAGATTCATCTAGGATTTCTCACACATGGAAGCACCAATTACAGTCTTGACCAATAATGGTGTGAAATTCGACTCAAAATCAGCTCGTGAGATAGATTTTGAGAAGTTAAAGGGAGGACTCACCTAAGATCTGGTTCTGATTCTTACTAAATAGGGAAGAAGCTATAGTTTTTATTATGAGGATTTAGGAATTAGAATAGGTGTAGTTTTGATGGAGGGTGACCAATTAATTGCATATGTATCCCACCAGCTGAGGCCTCGTGAGTATAAATATCCTATTCACAATCTCGAGCTTGAATCTTTGGTTCATTATCTATGCTATTGGAGGCACTACTTGTTGGGTGGGTAATTATCCATTTAGACAGACCATAAAAGTCTTAAATACATATCCACTAAGTGTGACTTAAATATGAGGTAGTGCTGGTGGGTGGAATACTTTAATTCATTCAACTTTGGGCTCACTTACACACCCATAAAGGGTAATGTAGGGGATGCTTCTTTTATTTGGAATACTCACATACAAGCCATCAGGTAGGCTAGTAGTGAGTGGAAATTGATGGATCTATTTTCTAAGATTCATCTTGAGGTTCAGGAAGATCATGATCAACTTCTTCTAGAAACTATAACAGTGTAATACTCTCTTATAGAGTGAGTTTGGATGAGTTAGTTATCTAATTACAAGGGCCTTGTCTTGAGGGAGAGTGTCGCAGTAGAGAACCCACCTCTGGGATGGGTTGTTGATGGCAACGAGGCCTTACTCTTCCATAGACGTTTATGGGTGCCTTCTAATATACGAAAAGAGTTGATGAGGGAATCACATGTCTCGGTTTTGGGAAGTTCATCCTAGTCTTACCAAGATATATCAAAATATACGTCATCAGTATTGTTGGACATGTATGAAGAAGAATATAGTAGGTTTCATCACTTGATGCTCCACCTATCAGTAGGTGAAGGTAGGGCACTAGCGACCTATTAGACTTCTGTAGCCTATCACCATTCCTGAGTGAAAATAGAAGTATGTCACCATGAATTTTGTGACGATCCTTAAAATATTACCTCATGTAAGAGATTAAGTATGGGTGATCATCAATAGGCTGACCAAGGTTCCATACTTCCTACCTATGTGGGATACCTTCTCTATTTATGAGACAAGAAGGATATACATTTAGGAGATAGTGAGACTTATTTGTGTGCTCCATTATATCATTTCAGACCAAGATTCCCTCTTTAACTCATGGTTATGCAAGAATTTTATAAGGAACTAGGTTCATAGGTTATATTGAATACTTCATATCACTCGTAGACTGTAACTCCCCGACCCCAGTTACCCAGAGTCGGTGCATTATTACATAACATTGGCATGATCAAAAGAAAGATCAAATCTCGAAAGACCGATTGGTTTAGTAGCCTTGAAAACACTAGATATATTCATAAGTTTTACATTACATCATAAAATGAAAAACTACTACAACAACATAATGTTTCCACAATCCACACTATTAACCCCTCATAAAATCCCTGCAGGTCATTCATAACTTACTTCTTCACATCCTGGGAAAAATAAAACATAGAAAAGGGGTGAGCTCAAATGCCCAGTAAGGATAACAATATAGCGGAAACTTTCATAAATAAGAATAAACATTTAAGGCAATGTATAACTAAAACAAAAGCCTTTTAATTATGAACTTTCAACATGTATGGCATAAATAAAATGAAATAATGCCATTTACTTATTCACATGGATATTCTACTAATCGAATAATCACATGCAAAAATCAATAACCACTTTCATAATGTTGGAATGCATAATGCCAGACTATCATAACCACATAGCCAAGGCCTCGTGCCAAGACTACAAATAAGATTTTGTCAAGGCCTTGTGCCAAGACACTAGTTTGTCTCATGAGACCTACCGATGCATCGAGGAGCTATAGCGGGCTCCACCCGTCACATATTAAGTCCAATGCATTCCCATATGAAAAGGTTTAAACATAACATAAACATTCATATTAAAACTAGCATATGAAATGTCAATACTTTCACCATAAACTATGAATGGTATAAAAATAGCACATCCACAGTAAAACATATCACAAAACCTTCAATACAATATAGAAGTTTTGTATCATAATAAATCAACTTCAAATAATCTTAAAATCCATCAAAGGATGTTGACATAGATGAAATCAAAATTCTTTTTAAAGAAATATCTCCTTTTATTTTGAAATAATTTAAGGTCCATATAAAATAAAACATTTTCTTTGAAAATATTCTTATAAGCTTTTAAGGGAAGCTTTGAAGATTTTATAACGGCGGAAAATAGCCGCACCCGCCGTATAAGTTAAAAAAACATTCTTACCTTAATTCTGTCGAAAAGGTTAAAAAGGACCTTGTTTTGAAAACGACAGAAAGATTCCTTTATAAACCACTTATAAAAGTCAAAAAGGGTATAAATGACTTTAACTCATATTCTAGTAAATAGTAAAAATGTTTTGAAATGCATTTTTAAGAAACATGGATGTGGATGATAAAGAGATCCCAGTAGATTATTACGTATAAACAACCTTGGATAATGAAGAGGTTGTAAAGTAAACCCTTACCTTGTACTTTTCCTTGGTTGGGGTAGGTTAACCTCCTGTATAATGGTGAAATAGTTGTTATTAAATTATACAAGAATCATATATAATAATATGATATCATATATGATCTTTTAACATTGATTTGTTAATAATATCTTAGAATTATCGTCGTTTCGGGAGTTAACTTCCTCATTTTCTTTTATATGTTTTGTTACATAAGCCATGGTTGTTGTATCTTATTCATATCCAGAATGATATCTAGTCCTTAAACATCATTTTAAATCATCAAATGATAATTATACTTGAATGGATACGATGGAGAATGAATCTCATCGCGTTCGTGGAGACGGTAGTCCGTACGTACGCACGAGCGACAATATCATTCTTTTGATATTAAAATAATATATAAATGGATGGTATATCATATATAAAGAATCATTAACATGTTATATTTATTATTTAAATGAGTTACACATCATTATTATACCCATCCAAATAATATTATATTGAATAACAATTACACCACGACGTGGAGACGGTAGTCCGTACGTACGCACGTATGGTGACATGTTATTCAAAGGGTGGATAGAATACTGAATATGGTTGTACCATATTTATAATAACATCACAGTATATGTGAGATACTGGAGTTATTATTTTAGAATGGTAAGAACAAAGGAAGAAGAAGTGGAAGAAGAAATGAACTTGGAGAAGGGTGGTGAAATCATTACCTCTTCTTCGGGTTCTTCCTTTTGATTTGATCAAAAGGGCTCCTTAGGTTGGCTTTCTGATCAAACTAAGGCCTCTAGGTTGTAGTGAGGGATGTTGGGTGAGTATTTGGGCAGAGTTTTGCCGAACCAAAAGGCTTTAAAGGTGTGAAGAAATGAGAAGTAGGAGTTCTCTTTTATAAGAGGGGTGAAGGGAACCTTTGGAAAAGCTAGAAATATTAATTTATAATAAATTCATATTCAGTTTCTAATGGCTCCAAAGCCTATTATTCAAAGGTTAAGGTGGGGATAGGTCGAAAACCACTCAACCAATAGAATTTAGACAGGTTTGGGTACTTATATTAACCTTATCTTTAAGTATTAACTCTAAGTTAATTAGTTTCACTTTTACAATGTCTCTTTGTATTTTTATATAATATGGTTAATAAACTTACTATATACATCCAAGAGACCCCCAAGTGGTACATTAATGATGAACCTATCATGATATAAGTATCTTGGCCGAACCTTAGATTTTTAGGAATTTAATATCAATTAATAATATAATATTTGTTTTAAGAACTCTTTTATGTCAATTTTGACACTATTCAATAGTTGATTTTTGTGAAACTCATAACAGATTTATTACTTCGAACAAAGTCAATTAAATCACTCCTAATATATCATATTATCCTAAAAAATTAGTTTAATTCATTAAAAGTTTCATATTATATTTATTTGGGTATTTATAATATCAATTATTTTACTTTTTCACTATTATAGTAATTACTGCATCATCATTGTGTCATAAATAAAATAAATTATTTAATGTCTAAAAATTATAAATAAAATATCATTATGTATGAAATCGTTTTATCTTTCTAATGAATATTTATAATCTAAAATCCAACATATATAACCCTATGTAACAATTGTTTTTCTAAAAGATATATGCTTGTGTCATTTTTGTATTCATTTTAACTTAATTAAAATAAAGTGTCATTATCACTTACAAGTGGATCCATGGGGTCCCAAAATAGACCCAAAGATTTCCATGGTAGACCATGTATCAACCAATAGGGTTAAGACACGTTTTATGGTAATTTAGTATTATTATAATATTATTTTTTAACCCTTATTTACCGGATTTACCCTTAACCATGGTAAATAAAATATTTACCGCAGTAATTATTCAAAATGTCTAAAAATAAAAGTTACCTATTTACACAATTTGAACATCCTGATTCCAAATATGGAATCCATTTTCCTAAATTCAAAACACAGAAGTGGCAGAAATTAATTTAAAATTAATTCCCGCTGTCAAAACAAAAAGCGTGTTTTTAAGAGATAATAACTATCAAAAGATTGACACTCGTTTATGTTCGGTTTAATTGTAAAATTATGTCCAATGACCAAAATTATATTAAATGGTAAAAATATATTCTAAATATACTTTAAAACCACTCAAATTCATAATTTACCACTATTAATTATTTTGATTAAAAAAGTTGTTTTTAATTAAAACTTAGTAATTTTCACTATTCATCAAAATATGAAAGTTATCCGAAATGTACCAAAATTTCACCTTAGGCTAAATTCGATATTCCGAATCCAAAAATGAAGTCCATTTTCAAATATAAAATATATATAATTTCAAAAATTAGGTATTACTATTCATAACGGCTAGTTTGATTAGTTATGGTGTGTTAGAACTCGGTGTTGCGTACAACACACGCTATCACATTATTCAAAGAGAAGCGTACCGTAGAAGCTTGGGGTGTTAAATTCTCCCCTCCTTCAAATAATTGCATCCTCAGAATTTCTAGGGTATTACTGCATAAAAAGACTCAGGTGGTTCTTCATCATAAGTTCCTCGGGTTCCCATGTTGCCTCTTCCATCTTATGGTTTCTCCACAAAACTTTTACCAGACGCGTCGTCCGGTTTCTCAGCACTTGTTCTCTCGTATCAAGAATCCTGACAGGCTCTTCAAAATAAGACAGATCGGGTTCCAGTTCTAATTCTTCATAGGTGAGTACATGCGTTGGGTCAGGCATGTATTTTCTCAACAGAGATACGTGGAACACATCATGAACTTTGGAGAGACTTGGCGGCATTGCCAATCGGTAAGCTAAAACCCCAATTCGTTCTAGAATTTCGAAAGGTACGATGTACCTGGGACTCAATTTACCTTTCTTACCAAAACGTATGACTCCCTTCCACGGAGATACCTTCAGGAAAACATGATCACCGACTTGAAATTCCAAATCCTTCCTTCGATTATCGGCATAGCTCTTCTGCCTATTTTGAGCTTCTTTGATGTGATTTTGGATTACTTTCACCTTTTCCACCATTTCCTCCACCAGTTCTGGGCCTACAAGTTTTATTTCACCAACGTCATCCCAACAGGTTGGTGTAAGACATCTCTTTCCGTATAACGCTTCATATGGTGCCATCTGAATACTCGAATGGAAGCTATTGTTATAGGAAAATTCTACCAAAGGTAAATATTGATCCCACATACCCTGAAAGTCAAGTGAGCAAGATCTCAACATGTCTTCTAAGGTTTGAATAGTCCGTTCTGATTGTCCGTCTGTCTGAGGGTGGTAATCAGTGCTCAAATGAAGTTCAGTATCCAGGGATTTCTGAAGACTTTTCCAGAATCTTGAAGTAAAACGGGGATCACGATCAGAAACAATCGATAGGGGTACTCCATGAAGTCTCACAACTTCATTAATATATAGTCTTGCTAGACGTTCCAGGGGTAGATCTTCTCTTATAGCAAGAAAATGTGCTGTCTTGGTAAGACGATCAACAATAACCCATATTTCATCGTTCCTTCTAGGAGTCTTTGGTAGCCCCATGACAAATTCCATCGTAACATTGTCCCATTTCCACTCCGGTATGGGAAGAGGTTGCATGACTCCTCCAGGCTGTTGCCTTCCAGCTTTCACTTGTTGACAAACCATACATCTTGACACAAAATCAGCAATCTCCCTCTTCATGTTGTCCCACCAAAAATGTTCCTTCAAGTCTCTATACATTTTGGTGCTCCCAGGGTGTATAGAGAAATTGGAACTATGAGCATCATCCAGCAATTCCCTTTTTAGATCAGGTATATTGGGAACACAAAGTCTCTTCCCGAATTTCAAAATTCCATCTTCATACACAAAGTCTCTCAATCTCCCATCATTCACAGCTTTAATCTTCTTTTGGAATTCTTCATCATCGGTCTGAGAACTCTTAATCCTTTCTAGTAAAGATGGTTTGGCAACCATTTGAAAAAGCATTGATGTTTCACCTTCCCTGGTTATTCCCATGTCCATCTTCACTAGATCCATGAAAATTGGATCCCTTTCAATTCTCATATTGTTCAAAACTCCATGGTATTTTCTACTCAAAGCATCTTCCACCTTGTTTGCCTTCCCTGGGTGGTAGTGTATCGTACAATCATAATCCTTGAGTAATTCAAGCCATCTCCTTTGCCTCATGTTGAGTTCTTTTTGTGAGAAAATATACTTCAAACTCTTGTGATCAGTATAAATCTCACATTTTTCACCATAGAGTTAGTGCCTCCATATCTTCAAAGCAAAGATCACTGCTGCTAACTCGAGATCATGAGTAGGATAGTTTTGTTCATGAATTTTCAACTGTCGTGATGCATAGGCAATAACTCTATCATTCTGCATAAGGACACAGCCAAGTCCTTTCTTCGATGCATCACTATAAATAACGAACCCATCATTCCCCAATGGTAGAGTCAATATAAGAGCATTGACTAATCTTCTCTTCAGTTCTTCGAAACATTCTTCACACTCTTTTGTCCAAACAAATTTAACCCCTTTACGTGTGAGCGTCGTTAATGGGTTAGCCAATCGGGCAAAATTCTGGACGAAACGTCGATAATAACCTGCCAAACCAATAAAACTACGTACCTCAGTTATACTCGTAGGTGCTGGCCATTCTTGGATTGCCTTGGTCTTAGAAGGATCAATAGAGATTCCATCTTTAGAGACAATATGGCCAAGAAAAGAAATCTCCTGAAGCCAGAATTCACACTTTCTAAACTTCCCATATAATTCATGCCTCTTCAGAGTCTTCAAGATAATGCGCAAGTGATTTTCATGATCTTCGTAGGTTTTGGAGTATACCAAGATATCATCAATAAATACCACCACAAATTCATCGACATACTCTTTGAAAACTCTATTCATCAGATCCATGAATACAGAGGGTGCATTAGTCAATCCAAACAGCATTACAGTAAACTCGTAATGCCCGTACCTGGTTCAAAATGCTGTCTTCGGAATGTCTTCCTTCTTTACACACAACTGATGGTATCCAGATCGAAGGTCAGTCTTTGAAAAGTATTGAGCTCCATGTAGTTGTTCAAATAAATCATCAATACGAGGTAGGGGATACTTGTTCTTTATCGTTATAGCATTGATCTCCCTGTAGTCGATACATAACCTCATAGATCCATCTTTCTTTTTAACAAAAAGAACAGGGGCTCCCCATGGAGAAACACTAGGGCGAATAAATCCCTTATTACTCAATTCCTCTAGTTGTTTCTTTAGTTCGACTAACTCTACAGTGGCCATTCTATAAGGGGTCTTCGATATAGGCCTTGATCCAGGAATCAAATCAATAGAAAACTCAACTTCTCGTTCTGGAGGATGTCCAGGTAAATCTTCCGGAAATACATCTACAAATTCTTTCACAACAGGTACATCCTCTATTTGAACATTCCTTTCCTCACCGATAGTTATTTCATTCTCTTCCTCCCCAATAATTGAATTAAGTTGAGCTACTGGGGGTGGATCTAAATAAGAATTAGGTGGTGACGATTCTGCTCTAAAAATAAGGTGCTCCTTATCATTATCATCAAGAATCGTAACCTCTTTCTTCTTACAATAAATATTTGCATCATAGTCCGAAAGCCAGTCCATACCGAGGATTATATCAAACTCAATCATAGGTATGACGATGAAATCAGCAGATAAAGAAAATTTATGTGCTCTAATGGGGACTGATTCACAAAACTTTGTTGCAACGATACTTCCCTTAGGAGTTTTAACAGACAACTCCCTTATTAAATCAAATTGGAAATATCTAATTTTCTTAGAAAACTGGGAAGATATGAAACAATGCGATGATCCAGAATCAAATAATGCATTTGCTAAACTTGAGGAAACCATTAAATTACCTGCCACCACGTCTTTCGGAGCTTCTACCTCAGCAGTAGTGATAGCATAAGCCTGGCCTTGATCCCTTGGCCTTTTCTGAGGTAAGTTCTCCTGACGCTTAGGACATGCATTTTCATAATGCCCCATCTCCCTGCAATTGTAGCACTGAACGTTGGTAGCTTCCTTCTTCCCCTTGCAATCATGAGCTTGGTGGCCTTTTTCACCACACTTGTAACAGACTCCCATTCCCTTCAAGCAAGTACCAGGATGTTTCTTCCCACATTTACCACAAGATGGATATTCAACCTTTCCCTTCTTCCCCTTATTTCCATTCCCAGATTGATCAGCAGGTCTCTTCTTCTCTTGCTTTGCTTTAAAGTCATAAGACTTAGAGAATTCCTTTTCGGTCTTGATAGCACATGAGACAATGTCTTCGTACGATGAAAAGGATTGTGAGACTAACGCTCGACGGAGAAATGGTTTTAACCCATCAAAGAAACGATCAATCTTACTTCTTGGGTTACGAATATAATCACCAGCGTACCTCGCTAACCTTGTAAAGTTAGCCTCATACTTTGTGACATTCTCATCCTCCTTTTGTCTCAGACTCAGAAATTGCCTTTCCATATCTGCTCGATGGTCGCGAGGGAAGTATTTTTCTAAAAACAGATCTTTGAACTCCCTCCATTCCATATTTGATACTTCATCATCTTCCTTCGTATTTTGAATCAATGACCACCATTGATCAGCATCTCCAGTGAGGCGGTAAACTGCCATGATAACTTTTTCCCTTTCACTGCTCCCCAAAGCCTGAAATATTTTCTCTAGGGAAAATATCCATTGCTCAGCTACTAAGGGATTTGTATTCCCATTGAACGTTGGTGGTTGTTGCCTCATGAATCGATCTAACATTGATCCTCCACGCTGCGGATCAGGGTGCTCCATACGGGTAAGGTTATTATTCATAACCTGAGTAAGTTGTCCCAGTATGGTGATTAGCTGATCAGAACCGGTTACATCACCAGCCCCACTATAATTATCTTGAGCAGGAGGGCAATCCCTACATGGAGTGCGTGCATTGATACGGTTTCCATTTCTTCCACTAGGCGCCATTTCTAAACAATGGCATAAACTAGATCAGTTTATGAATCAAAATACATAATCCCATACTTATAAAACACTTAACATAAATTGAACTATTTATGGATATAATCCATAATCATAAGAATGTTTTCTTTGAGGAAGTATATACTCATAATCCCTTCAAAATGATTTTTAAAGAAAATGAGAGTTATCCTAAGCATATCCCCCGGGAGTGTCGTAACCAAGAGTGCAGCAAGGCCCGTTGTCGTGCACCAGTTCCCGTTCGAGTCTAGCTCAAAGCGGTGTTTTCGGGTTTTACCCCTAGGTACATCTGTGCCAGAGCCGCCTCTACCGGCTCGTATCCAGACAGGGATGTATTGCTTGGAAAACTCACAAAATCTCTACAATACCAAAATTATAGGAAGTTCTTCTATACTAATCCTCAAAGTTCATCTTAGGTCTACGTGCTCTAATCAGAGTTTATCTAAATCTAGCTTCCAAGGTTTGTACTAAACTTCCTCTGATACCAACTGTAACGCCCCGACCCCAGTTACCCAGAGTCGGTGCATTATTACATAACATTGGCATGATCACAAGAAAGATCAAATCTCGAAAGACCGATTGGTTTAGTAGCCTTGGAAACATTAGATATATTCATAAGATTTACATTACATCATAAAATGAAAAACTAATACAACAACATAATGTTTCCACAATCCACACTATTAACCCCTCATAAAATCCCTGGAGGTCATTCATAACTTACTTCTTCACATCCTGGGAAAAATAAAACATAGAAAAGGGGTGAGATCAAATGCCCAGTAAGGATAACAATATAGCGGAAACTTTCATAAATAAGAATAAACATTTAAGGCAATGTATAACTAAAACAAAAGCCTTTTAAATATGAACTTTCAACATGTATGGCATAAATAAAATGAAATAATTCCATTTACTTATTCACATGTATATTCTACTAATCGAATAATCACATGCAAAAATCAATAACCACTTTCATAATGTTGGAATGCATAATGCCAGACTATCATAACCACATAGCCAAGGCCTCGTGCCAAGACTACAAATAAGATTTTGTCAAGGCCTTGTGCCAAGACACTAGTTTGACTCATGAGACCTACCGATGCATCGAGGAGCTATAACGGGCTCCACCCGTCACATATTAAGTCCAATGCATTCCCATATGAAAAGGTTTAAACATAACACAAACATTCATATTAAATCTAGCATATGAAATGTCAATACTTTCACCATAAACTATGAATGGTATAAAAATAGCACATCCATAGTCAAACATATCACAAAACCTTCAATACAATATAAGAGTTTTGTATCATAATAAATCAACTTCAAATAATCTTAAAATCCATCAAAGGATGTTGACATAGATGAAATCAAAATTCTTTTTAAAGAAATATCTCCTTTTATTTTGAAATAATTTAAGGTCCATATAAAATAAAACATTTTCTTTGAAAATATTCTTATAAGCTTGTAAGGGAAGCTTTGAAGATTTTATAACGGTGGAAAATAGCCGCACCCGCCGTATAAGTTAAAAAAAACATTCTTACCTTAATTCTGTCGAAAAGGTTAAAAAGGACCTTGTTTTGAAAAAGACCGAAAGATTCCTTTATAAACCACTTATAAAAGTCAAAAAGGGTATAAATGACTTTAACTCATATTCTAGTAAATAGTAAAAATGTTTTGAAATGCATTTTTAAGAAACATGGATGTGGATGATAAAGAGATCCCAGTAGATTATTACGTATAAACAACCTTGGATAATGAAGAGGTTGTAAAGTAAACCCTTAACTTGTACTTTTCCTTGGTTGGGGTAGGTTAACCTCCTGTATAATGGTGAAATAGTTGTTATTAAATTATACAAGAATCATATATAATAATATGATATCATATATGATCTTTTAACATTGATTTGTTAATAATATCTTAGAATTATCATCGTTTCGGGAGTTAACTTACTCATTTTCTTTTATATGTTTTGTTACATAAGGCATGGTTGTTGTATATTATTCATATCCAGAATGATATCTAGTCCTTAAACATCATTTTTAAATCATCAAATGATAATTATACTTGAATGGATACGATGGAGAATGAATCTCATCGCGTTCGTGGAGACGGTAGTCCGTACGTACGCACGAGCGACAATATCATTATTTTGATATTAAAATAATATATAAATGGATGGTATATCATATATACAGAATCATTAACATGTTATATTTATTATTTACATGAGTTACACATCATTATTATACCCATCCAAATAATATTATATTGAATAACAATTACACCACGACGTGGAGACGGTAGTCCGTACGTACGCACGTATGGTGACATGTTATTCAAAGGGTGGATAGAATAATGAATATGGTTGTACCATATTTATAATAACATCAAAGTATATGTGAGATATTGGAGTTATTATTTTAGAATGGTAAGAACAAAGGAAGAAGAAGTGGAAGAAGAAATGAACTTGGAGAAGGGTGGTGAAATCATTACCTCTTCTTCGGGTTCTTCCTTTTGATTTGATCAAAAGGGCTCCTTAGGTTGGATTTCTGATCAAACTAAGGCCTCTAGGTTGTAGTGAGGGATGTTGGGTGAGTATTTGGGCAGAGTTTTGCCGAACCAAAAGGCTTTGAAGGTGTGAAGAAATGAGAAGGAGGAGTGCCCTTTTATAAGAGGGGTGAGGGGCACCTTTGGAAAAGCTAGAAATATTAATTTATAATAAATTCATATTCGGTTTATAATGGATCCAAAGCTTATTATTCAAAGGTTAAGGTGGGGATAGGTCGAACACCACTCAACCAATAGAATTTAGACAGGTTTGGGTACTTATATTAACCTTATCTTTAAGTATTAACTCTAAGTTAATTAGTTTCACTTTTACAATGTCTCTTTGTATTTTTATATAATATGGTTAATAAACTTACTATATACATCCAAGAGACCCCCAAGTGGTACATTAATGATGAACCTATCATGATATAAGTCTCTTGGACGAACCTTAGATTTTTAGGAATTTAATATCAATTAATAATATAATATTTGTTTTAAGAACTCTTTTATGTCAATTTTGACACTATTCAATAGTTGATTTTTGTGAAACTCATAACAGATTGATTACTTCAAACAAAGTCCATTAAATCAATCCTAATATATCATATTATCCTAGAAAATTAGTTTAATTCATTAAAAGGTTCATATTATATTTATTTGGGTATTTATAATATCAATTATTTTAATTTTTCACTATTATAGTAATTACTGCATCATCATTGTGTCATAAATAAAATAAATTATTTAATGTCTAAAAATTATAAATAAAATATCATTATGTAGGAAATCTTATTAGATTTCTAATGAATATTTATAATCTAAAATCCAACATATATAACCCTATGTAACAATTGTTTTTCTAAAAGATATATGCTTGTGTCATTTTTATATTCATTTTAACTTAATTAAAATAAAGTGTCTTTATCACTTACAAGTGGATCCATGGGGTCCCAAAATAGACCCAAAGATTCCCATGGTCGACCATGTATCAACCAATAGGGTTAAGACACGTTTTAGGGTAATTTAGTATTATTATAATATTATTTTTTAACCCTTATTTACCGGATTTACCCTTAACCATGGTAAATAAAATATTTACCGCAGTAATTATTCAAAATGTCTGAAAATAAAAGTTACCTATTTACACAATTTGAACATCCTGATTCCAAATATGGAATCCATTTTCCTAAATTCAAAACACAGAAGTGTCAGAAATTAATTTAAAATTAATTCCCGCTGTCAAAACAAAAAACGTGTTTTTAAGAGATAATAACTATCAAAAGATTGACACTCGTTTATGTTCGGTTTAATTGTAAAATTATGTCCAATGACCAACATTATATTAAATGGTAAAAATATATTCTAAATATACTTTAAAACCACTCAAATTCATAATTTATCACTATTAATTATTTTGATTAAAAAAGTTGTTTTAAATTAAAACTTAGTAATTTTCACTATTCATCAAAATATGAAAGTTATCCGAAATGTACCAAAATTTCACCTTAGGCTAAATTCGATATTCCGAATCCAAAAATGAAGTCCATTTTCAAATATAAAATATATATAATTTCAAAAATTAGGTATTACTATTCATAACGGCTAGTTTGATTAGTTATGGTGTGTTAGAACTCGGTGTTGCGTACAACACACGCTATCACATTATTCAAAGAGAAGCGTACCGTAGAAGCTTGGGGTGTTACATTCTCCCCTCCTTCAAATAATTGCGTCCTCGCAATTTCTAGGGTATTACTGCATAAAAAGACTCGGGTGGTTCTTCATCATAAGTTCCTCAGGTTCCCACGTTGCCTCTTCCATCTTATGGTTTCTCCACAAAACTTTTACCAGACGCATCGTCCGGTTTCTCAGCACTTGTTCTCTCGTATCAAGAATCCTGACAGGCTCTTCACAGTAAGACAGATCGGGTTCCAGTTCTAATTCCTCATAGGTGAGTACATGCGTTGGGTCAGGCATGTATTTTCTCAACAGAGATACGTGGAACACATCGTGAACTTTGGAGAGACTTGGCGGCATTGCCAATCGGTAAGCTACAACCCCAATTCGTTCTAGAATTTCGAAAGGTACGATGTACCTGGGACTCAATTTACCTTTCTTACCAAAACGTATGACTCCCTTCCACGAAGATACCTTCTGGAAAACATGATCACTGACTTGAAATTCCAAATCCTTCCTTCAATTATCGGCATAGCTCTTCTGCCTATTTTGAGCTTCTTTGATGTGATTTTGGATTACTTTCACCTTTTCCACCGTTTCCTCCACCAGTTCTGGGCCTACAAGTTTTATTTCACCAACGTCATCCCAACGGGTTGGTGTACGACTTCTCTTTCCGTATAACGCTTCATATGGTGCCATCTGAATACTCGAATGGAAGCTATTATTATAGGAAAATTCTACCAAAGGTAAATATTGATCCCACATACCCTGAAAGTCAAGTGAGCAAGATCTCAACATGTCTTCTAAGGTTTGAATAGTCCGTTCTGATTGTCCGTCTGTCTGAGGGTGGTAAGCAGTGCTCAAATGAAGTTCAGTATCCAGGGATTTCTGAAGACTTTTCCAGAATCTTGAAGTAAAACGGGGATCACGATCAGAAACAATCGATAGGGGTACTCCATGAAGTCTCACAACTTCATTAATATATAGTCTTGCTAGACGTTCCAGGGGTAGATCTTCTCTTATAGCAAGAAAATGTGCTGTCTTGGTAAGACGATCAACAATAACCCATATTGCATCGTTCCTTCTAGGAGTCTTTGGTAGCCCCATGACAAAGTCCATCGTAACATTGTCCCATTTCCACTCCAGTATGGGAAGAGGTTGCATGACTCCTCCAGGCTGTTGCCTTCCAGCTTTCACTTGTTGACAAACCATACATCTTGACACAAAATCAGCAATCTCCCTCTTCATGTTGTCCCACCAAAAATGTTCCTTCAAATCTCTATACATTTTGGTGCTCCCAGGGTGTATAGAGAAATTGGAACTATGAGCATCATCCAGCAATTCCCTTTTTAGATCAGGTATATTGGGAACACAAAGTCTCTTCCCGAATTTCAAAATTCCATCTTCATACACAAAGTCTCTCAATCTCCCATCATTCACAGCTTTAATCTTCTTTTGGAATTCTTCATCATCGGTCTGAGAACTCTTAATCCTTTCTAATAAAGATGGTTTGGAAACCATTTGAAAAAGCATTGATGTTTCACCTTCCCTGGTTATTCCCATGTCCATCTTCACTAGATCCATGAAAATTGGATCCCTTTCAATTCTCATATTGTTCAAAACTCCATGGTATTTTCTACTCAAAGCATCTTCCACCTTGTTTGCCTTCCCTGGGTGGTAGTGTATCGTACAATCATAATCCTTGAGTAATTCAAGCCATCTCCTTTGCCTCATGTTGAGTTCTTTTTGTGAGAAAATATACTTCAAACTCTTGTGATCAGTATAAATCTCACATTTTTCACCATAGAGGTAGTGCCTCCATATCTTCAAAGCAAAGATCACTGCTGCTAACTCGAGATCATGAGTAGGATAGTTTTGTTCATTAATTTTCAACTGTCGTGATGCATAGGCAATAACTCTATCATTCTGCATAAGGACACAGCCAAGTCCTTTCTTCGATGCATCACTATAAATAACGAACCCATCATTCCCCGATGGTAGAGTCAATATAGGAGCATTGACTAATCTTCTCTTCAGTTCTTCGAAACATTCTTCACACTCTTTTGTCCAAACAAATTTAACCCCTTTACGTGTGAGCTTCGTTAATGGGTTAGCCAATCGGGCAAAATTCTGGACGAAACGTCGATAATAACCTGCCAAACCAATAAAACTACGTACCTCAGTTATACTCGTAGGTGCTGGCCATTCTTGGATTGCCTTGGTCTTAGAAGGATCAACAGAGATTCCATCTTTAGAGACAATATGGCCAAGAAAAGAAATCTCCTGAAGCCAGAATTCACACTTGCTAAACTTCCCATATAATTCATGCCTCCTCAGAGTCTTCAAGATAATGCGCAAGTGATTTTCATGATCTTCATAGGTTTTGGAGTATACCAAGATATCATCAATAAATACCACCACAAATTCATCGAGATACTCTTTGAAAACTCTATTCATCAGATCCATGAATACAGAGGGTGCATTAGTCAATCCAAACGGCATTACAGTAAACTCGTAATGCCCGTACCTGGTTCGAAATGCTGTTTTCGGAATGTCTTCCTTCTTTACACACAACTGATGGTATCCAGATCGAAGGTCAGTCTTTGAAAAGTATTGAGCTCCATGGAGTTGTTCAAATAAATCATCAATACGAGGTAGGGGATACTTGTTCTTTATCGTTATAGCATTGATCTCCCTGTAGTTGATACATAACCTCATAGATCCATCTTTCTTTTTAACAAAAAGAACAGGGGCTCCCCATGGAGAAACACTAGGGCGAATAAATACCTTATTACTCAATTCCTCTAGTTGTTTCTTTAGTTCGACTAACTCTACAGTGGCCATTCTATAAGGGGTCTTCGATATAGGCCTTGATCCAGGAATCAAATCAATAGAAAACTCAACTTCTCATTCTGGAGGATGTCCAGGTAAATCTTCCGGAAATACATCTACAAATTCTTTCACAACAGGTACATCCTCTATTTGAACATTCCTTTCCTCACCGACAGTTATTTCATTTTCTTCCTCCCCAATAATTGAATTAAGTTTAGCTACTGGGGGTGGATCTAAATAAGAATTAGGTGGTGACGATTCTGCTCTAAAAATAAGGTGCTCCTTATCATTATCATCAAGAATCGTAACCTCTTTCTTCTTACAATAAATCTTTGCATCATAGTCCGAAAGCCAGTCCATACCGAGGATTATATCAAACTCAATCATAGGTATGACGATGAAATCAGCAGATAAAGAAAATTTATGTGCTCTAATGGGGACTGATTCACAAAACTTTGTTGCAACGATACTTCCCTTAGGAGTTTTAACTGACAACTCCCTTATTAAATCAAATTGGAAATATCTAATTTTCTTAGCAAACTGGGAAGATATGAAACAATGCGATGATCCAGAATCAAATAATGCATTTGCTAAACTTGAGGAAACCATTAAATTACCTGCCACCACGTCTTTCGGAGCTTCTACCTCAGCAGTAGTGATAGCATAAGCCTGACCTTGATCCCTTGGCCTTTTCTGAGGTAAGTTCTCCTGACGCTTAGGACATGCATTTGCATAATGCCCCATCTCCCTGCAATTGTAGCACTGAACGTTGGTAGCTTCCTTCTTCCCCTTGCAATCATGAGCTTGGTGGCCTTTTTCACCACACTTGTAACAGACTCCCATTCCCTTCAAGCAAGTACCAGGATGTTTCTTCCCACATTTACCACAAGATGGATATTCAACCTTTCCCTTCTTCCCCTTATTTCCATTCCCAGATTGATCAGCAGGTCTCTTCTTCTCTTGCTTTGCTTTAAAGTCATAAGACTTAGAGAATTCCTTTTTGGTCTTGATAGCACATGAGACAATGTCTTCGTACGATGAAAAGGATTGTGAGACTAACGCTCGACGGAGAAATGGTTTTAACCCATCAAAGAAACGATCAATCTTACTTCTTGGGTTACGAATATAATCACCAGCGTACCTCGCTAACCTTGTAAAGTTAGCCTCATACTTTGTGACATTCTCATCCTCCTTTTGTCTCAGACTCAGAAATTGCCTTTCCATATCTGCTCGATGGTCGCGAGGGAAGTATTTTTCTAAAAACAGATCTTTGAACTCCCTCCATTCCATATTTTATACTTCATCATCTTCCTTCGTATTTTGAATCAATGACCACAATTGATCAGCATCTCCAGTGAGGCGGTAAACTGCCACGATAACTTGTTCCCTTTCACTGCTCCCCAAAGCCTGAAATATTTTCTCTAGGGAAAATATCCATTGTTCAGCTACTAAGGGATTTGTATTCCCATTGAACGTTGGTGGTTGTTGCCTCATGAATCGATCTAACATTGATCCTCCACGCTGCGGATCAGGGTGCTCCATACGGGTAAGGTTATTATTCATAACCTGAGTAAGTTGTCCCAGTATGGTGATTAGCTGATCAGCACCAGTTGCATCACCAGCCCCACTATAATTATCTTGAGCAGGAGGGCAATCCCTACATGGAGTGCGTGCATTGATACGGTTTCCATTTCTTCCACTAGGCGCCATTTCTAAACAATGGCATAAACTAGACCAGTTTATGAATCAAAATACATAATCCCATACTTATAAAACACTTAACATAAATTGAACTATTTATGGATATAATCCATAATCATAAGAATGTTTTATTTGAGGAATTATATACTCATAATCCCTTCAAAATGATTTTTAAAGAAAATGAGAGTTATCCTAAGCATATCCCCTGGGAGTGTCGTAACCAAGAGTGCAGCAAGGCCCGTTGTCGTGCACCAGTTCCCGTTCGAGTCTAGCTCAAAGCGGTGTTTTTGGGTTTTACCCCTAGGTACATCTGTGCCAGAGCCGCCTCTACCTGCTCGTATCCAGACAGGGATGTATTGCTTGGAAAACTCACAAAATCTCTACAATACCAAAATTATAGGAAGTTCTTCTATACTAATCCTCAAAGTTCATCTTAGGTCTACGTGCTCTAATCAGAGTTTATCTAAATCTAGCTTCCAAGGTTTGTAATAAACTTCCTCTGATACCAACTGTAACGCCCCGACCCCAGTTACCCAGAGTCGGTGCATTATTACATAACATTGGCATGATCACAAGAAAGATCAAATCTCGAAAGACCGATTGGTTTAGTAGCCTTGGAAACACTAGATATATTCATAAGTTTTACATTACATCATAAAATGAAAAACTACTACAACAACATAATGTTTCCACAATCCACACTATTAACCCCTCATAAAATCCCTGCAGGTCATTCATAACTTACTTCTTCACATCCTGGGAAAAATAAAACATAGAAAAGGGGTGAGATCAAATGCCCAGTAAGGATAACAATATAGCGGAAACTTTCATAAATAAGAATAAACATTTAAGGCAATGTATAACTAAAAAAAAAGCCTTTTAAATATGAACTTTCAACATGTATGGCATAAATAAAATGAAATAATTCCATTTACTTATTCACATGGATATTCTACTAATCGAATAATCACATGGAAAAATCAATAACCACTTTCATAATGTTGGAATGCATAATGCCAGACTATCATAACCACATAGCCAAGGCCTCGTGCCAAGACTACAAATAAGATTTTGTCAAGGCCTTGTGCCAAGACACTAGTTTGACTCATGAGACCTACCGATGCATCGAGGAGCTATAACGGGCTCCACCCGTCACATATTAAGTCCAATGCATTCCCATATGAAAAGGTTTAAACATAACATAAACATTCATATTAAATCTAGCATACGAAATGTCAATACTTTCACCATAAACTATGAATGGTATAAAAATAGCACATCCACAGTCAAACATATCACAAAACCTTCAATACAATATAAGAGTTTTGTATCATAATAAATCAACTTCAAATAATCTTAAAATCCATCAAAGGATGTTGACATAGATGAAATCAAAATTCTTTTTAAAGAAATATCTCCTTTTATTTTGAAATAATTTAAGGTCCATATAAAATAAAACATTTTCTTTGAAAATATTCTTATAAGCTTGTAAGGGAAGCTTTGAAGATTTTATAACGGTGGAAAATAGCCGCACCCGCCGTATAAGTTAAAAAAAACATTCTTACCTTAATTCTGTCGAAAAGGTTAAAAAGGACCTTGTTTTGAAAAAGACCGAAAGATTCCTTTATAAACCACTTATAAAAGTCAAAAAGGGTATAAATGACTTTAACTCATATTCTAGTAAATAGTAAAAATGTTTTGAAATGCATTTTTAAGAAACATGGATGTGGATGATAAAGAGATCCCAGTAGATTATTACGTATAAACAACCTTGGATAATGAAGAGGTTGTAAAGTAAACCCTTAACTTGTACTTTTCCTTGGTTGGGGTAGGTTAACCTCCTGTATAATGGTGAAATAGTTGTTATTAAATTATACAAGAATCATATATAATAATATGATATCATATATGATCTTTTAACATTGATTTGTTAATAATATCTTAGAATTATCGTCGTTTCGGGAGTTAACTTACTCATTTTCTTTTATATGTTTTGTTACATAAGCCATGGTTGTTGTATCTTATTCATATCCAGAATGATATCTAGTCCTTAAACATCATTTTTAAATCATCAAATGATAATTATACTTGAATGGATACGATGGAGAATGAATCTCATCGCGTTCGTGGAGACGGTAGTCCGTACGTACGCACGAGCGACAATATCATTCTTTTGATATTAAAATAATATATAAATGGATGGTATATCATATATAAAGAATCATTAACATGTTATATTTATTATTTACATGAGTTACACATCATTATTATACCCATCCAAATAATATTATACTGAATAACAATTACACCACGACGTGGAGACGGTAGTCCGTACGTACGCACGTATGGTGACATGTTATTCAAAGGGTGGATAGAATACTGAATATGGTTGTACCATATTTATAATAACATCACAGTATATGTGAGATACTGGAGTTATTATTTTAGAATGGTAAGAACAAAGGAAGAATAAGTGGAAGAAGAAATGAACTTGGAGAAGGGTGGTGAAATCATTACCTCTTCTTCGGGTTCTTCCTTTTGATTTGATCAAAAGGGCTCCTTAGGTTGGCTTTCTGATCAAACTAAGGCCTCTAGGTTGTAGTGAGGGATGTTGGGTGAGTATTTGGGCAGAGTTTGGCCGAACCAAAAGGCTTTTAAGGTGTGAAGAAATGAGAAGGAGGAGTGCCCTTTTATAAGAGGGGTGAGGGGCACCTTTGGAAAAGCTAGAAATATTAATTTATAATAAATTCATATTCGGTTTCTAATGGCTCCAAAGCTTATTATTCAAAGGTTAAGGTGGGGATAGGTCGAAAACCACTCAACCAATAGAATTTAGACAGGTTTGGGTACTTATATTAACCTTATCTTTAAGTATTAACTCTAAGTTAATTAGTTTCACTTTTACAATGTCTCTTTGTATTTTTATATAATATGGTTAATAAACTTACTATATACATCCAAGCTACCCCCAAGTGGTACATTAATGATTAACATATCATGATATAAGTCTCTTGGACGAACCTTAGATTTTTAGGAATTTAATATCAATTAATAATATAATATTTGTTTTAAGAACTCTTTTATGTCAATTTTGACACTATTCAATAGTTGATTTTTGTGAAACTCATAACAGATTGATTACTTCAAACAAAGTCAACTAAATCAATCCTAATATATCATATTATCCTATAAAATTAGTTTAATTCATTAAAAGGTTCATATTATATTTATTTTGGTATTTATAATATCAATTATTTTAATTTTTCACTATTATAGTAATTACTGCATCATCATTGTGTCAGAAATAAAATAAATTATTTAATGTCTAAAAATTATAAATAAACTATCATTATGTAGGAAATCTTTTTAGCTTTCTAATGAATATTTATAATCTAAAATCCAACATATATAACCCTATGTAACAATTGTTTTTCTAAAAGATATATGCTTGTGTCATTTTTGTATTCATTTTAACTTAATTAAAATAAAGTGTCATTATCACTTACAAGTGGATCCATGGGGTCCCAAAATAGACCCAAAGATTCCCATGGTCGACCATGTATCAACCAATAGGGTTAATACACGTTTTAGGGTAATTTAGTATTATTATAATATTATTTTTTAACCCTTATTTACCGGATTTACCCTTAACCATGGTAAATAAAATATTTACCGCAGTAATTATTCAAAATGTCTAAAAATAAAAGTTACCTATTTACACAATTTGAACATCCTGATTCCAAATATGGAATCCATTTTCCTAAATTCAAAACACATAAGTGGCAGAAATTAATTTAAAATTAATTCCCGCTGTCAAAACAAAAAGCGTGTTTTTAAGAGATAATAACTATCAAAAGATTGACACTCGTTTATGTTCGGTTTAATTGTAAAATTATGTCCAATGACCAACATTATATTAAATGGTAAAAATATATTCTAAATATACTTTAAAACCACTCAAATTCATAATTTATCACTATTAATTATTTTGATTAAAAAAGTTGTTTTTAATTAAAACTTAGTAATTTTCACTATTCATCAAAATATGAAAGTTATCCGAAATGTACCAAAATTTCACCTTAGGCTAAATTCGATATTATGAATCCAAAAAAGAAGTCCATTTTCAAATATAAAATATATATAATTTCAAAAATTAGGTATTACTATTCATAACGGCTAGTTTGATTAGTTATGGTGTGTTAGAACTCGGTGTTGCGTACAACACACGCTATCACATTATTCAAAGAGAAGCGTACCGTAGAAGCTTGGGGTGTTACATAGACCAACAGGCCATCCAAGAAGACGATACAAATATTATAGGATATGCTACGGGCCTGTATCCTTGATTTTGGAGGTTTTTAAGAGAAGTAGATTTTTATGGTCAAGTTTTACTATAATAACAGTTTTTAGCTAATGATTTATATGGATCTATATGAGTACCTCTATGGTAGACTATTCTCTTCACCTCTGTGCTGGCTTGAGGTTGGTGAGGTGACTCTACTGGGTCCTCTTCTTGTTCAAGAGATTTAGTCCAGCAGATTCAGAAGTGTATGGATACAACTCAGTCTAAAAATAAGTCATATACTGATCATCACCGTATACCTCTAGTGTTTGAGGTGGTACATTGGGTATTTCTGTAGGTATCACCCAAGTTGGGTCACCTATGAATTAGGTGACAGGGAAAGTTATCGCTTAGATATGCCAGGTCTTTCGAGATAGTGGAGAGAGGTGGGCTGGCAGCTTATCGATTATTGTTACCTCATAGGTACTATACCATGTAGGATGTATTCCATGATATCTCATATTCCACAACAAAATTACAACCCATATCATTCATTTTACCCTAATGGTATTGAGTTGGCGGTGGATGTGTCCTTCAAGGAGCACCCAATACACATCGTTGATGAGAGAATGAAGGCTCTCTGAGGTTGGATAGTTCCTTTGGTCCTAGTGATATGGAAGCATAGACACATACAAGACAAGACCTGGGAGTGGGAGGATGATATACATGCATAATGGCTGTAACTCTTCTTAGAAAACATTCTACTTCCCTCAGAGGGGTAAGTCGAGTACGAGTTGTCTTAAAGAGGAGAGTTTGTAATGTGTAGATTTTAACAGAGGTAAAAACCATTAATTTTTTGTTCTAATTCATTTAAATGACCATTATAATGATTCATAATAAATAAATTTGAGTTCGGGTGTGTCTGGGGCTCGTTCGGGGCCTGGATCCCTGAAATGGGAAGTGGCTGACTGGGCCACATGGTTAGAGAAAACTGTAAAGCCCAGCCTACATTGTTTTTCTGAAATCGTGTGACTACAAATAGTGACCACCTTCGAGAATCATAGTTTTTCTGTAATCGTGTGATACGAGGAACATGATTTTTAATGATTTAATATATTTTTGATATATATCTTTCGCATGGTTTGTGTATGGTTAGTCAAACCATGCGCCTAACCGTGTGATGTGTCCCTTTGATATAGATTAGGGTGCATGATTTTCCAACTGTGAGGAAGAACTGTGCACAATGGTTTTTTTGGTTAAGATTACCATTTGTACCCCGTTTAATGATTTTATCTAACTATATTCCTCCCCATATCATCTCCAGTGTCCCTCTCTTCCTTCTTCACGTAGGGAGCTCTTTCCTCCTCTCAACATTGGGATCCAAGTAGCTCCCTTATCCGGTCTATGAATTGTTCACCATTGGATCCAATGGTAATATAGAGGTATAATACATAATCCTATATAATATATTTCAAGTTCTTCTTACCATCATTTTTCTATTTGGGTGCAATCTCATTTTCCCCTTTTTAGGTATTTTGACAGTTTCATCGATATATTCTAACCTATCTCGAATCAAAGGTTGATACTAGATGATGGAATCTCTATGAGGCTAAGGTAGGTGGTACATGACTTTTACTATCATTTAATTTATTTTATAAATTGTACTGTTGTTATGCGAGTGGAGATTGTATGAATTCACCCTAAAATTTTCAAATTAAATAAAAATGGACGTCTCATCGTTCCCTTGGCAACCTAGATAAGCGGTGAATCAACCCCTTAGTTTGATTGCCTTAAGTTGTTCCATCCATTTGGATGTGCTCTTCCTTAGAGGAAAAATTGGACCATTTTTTCTAAATTGACTTAACACCCTTGTAGTGTATCAATAGATAATTAATTCCTCAATCATTCTCTTGAGTTGAATTCAATTTTGTAACACGAGTTAGAACCTTTATACCATGACTTGGTAAGATGGTAGAATTGAATGAGTTGGATAATCACTTGATACCTTATTCTATATGAGTTAAATGGGTTTTACCTGTCACATACATGAATTATTTTAAAGTTAAATTTCATTTAATTTCTATTCATGATTTTTTGAGGGTTTCCCAAGCTTTTATGGAGGAATGGGTGAGTTTTCATGAATTGGGCTAAATTGTGATCCAAATTCCAGATTTAAAAATAAATTTTGATTCCTTTATAACTACTTAATTTTTCAATATTTATCATCAATTCAAATTACTAATTTTCATAATATGACATATTAACACCACCATATTAATTTGGACCATTTAGGAATCCATAATCGTGGTGGATATGGGTTTTTATTTAAAAGATTGAGCATGCTCGAAAGCCCATTTCCTGTATTAAAAATATTTTTTAATTATTTAATATCTCCTTCAAAATTTAAATTTTTTCGGTAATTCCAACTCTCCCGAGAGACCATATACCCAAGGAACGCCCCCATGCTATCCTACCCCTATTTGGAGCTTGGTTTAATCTCGATTTTGGATGAATATTCTCTGAGTTTCTCAAATTGCCCAGATTTGAAGAGGTAAATTGATTATTTCAGAACTCCTTCATTTATCACTCTTTTTCCACCATTAAAGTTCCTAAATGATCTCTTAAACCTTTTTAGAATCTACTTTGAATGGTTGGCTGTTTGAAAATTTAGATACTAGTGTATTTGGGGTGATTTATTCAATATTTTTCAAGTAAAGTGATTCCTTCTTGCTTTCTTCCTTTTCCCTTAGGGTTTCCTCCCTCTTTCATTATGTTCTAAAATGTCTAGAAGTTAGGGTTAGAACTTTGGGTTTTATTTGGTATCTTTTTGGTCAAATATCTTGGTCTAGGGCGGGATTTATCTTCCTTGTGGTGCGGCGATGGTGCCGTTGATGTTTTCACCAAGTTTTTATTGATTATACACTTTCAGCAGGTGATTCCATGGTTAAACATTCCTTGATGAGTTATTTTTCTTGTTTACTGGTTTTTCATGTTCCCTATATGATTTTTGTGGTGAGAAAACCATTTTTGAGTGATTTGGTTAGGGATTTAATTTTATAATTTCATTTTTGTTGAAGTTGTGAACTTTTCGAATGTAACACATGTGGTATCTTTTTTGGTTATTTTATAAAATATTTAATTGATTTATTAGTTGTTAAAAGAGTCTGAAAATTATGTTTTGTTAATTCCTTAGTGTCATGTGGGCCTTAGAATGGGGTTTTTGGAATACTTTTGGTGTGTAAAACTTTTTTATACTTCTTGAGAGCATTTTATGAAAAGGGGTGTTTTCATTTGTATCTTTCATGGTATTATTCAAGGTGATTTTATAATACTTGAAAGTGGTTTTATAAATGTATATAGGGCTGAAAATTCTAAATTGGTAGTGTTTTGGTGTGTTTTTGTCCTTTAATTATGGTTTTGAAATGGGTTTTATGCAAAAAGTTTGGGTATACTCATTAGAACTGTTTTACGAAAGATTTGAATGAATTAATGATTTATGTAAGAGGTGAAACCATATTGGAAAAATATTTTGGAGTTTTTATATTTTGAAATGGTTCATTTTAAATGTTAAAGGTCCTATTTTGTGATATGTTCCATCTTGGAAATATTTTATAAAAATGTTTGAAGGATTTACTAAAGTGTGTAAGAGATGTGAAAGTGATGTGCGATATTTTGTATGAGTGTGATGTAAAAAAATGGATTTTGGTTATGAAAAGGGTATTATGTAACATTTGAGTGGGATGCTATGTGAGTTTTAATATATTGGAATGCTTTTATAAATTTTTTTAATGGATTTGTGGAAGTGTTGAAGATATGTGAAAAGTGTTGTGGGCTATTTTGGTGTGAGTCGGATTTCAAATAAATTGGAATGAAAAGTGGAATTTTGTGACTTGTGTGGTATACATGTGGACTTTTTGGTGAATTTTTGACTAGGAAATGACATTTTCATGTAAAAATTATATTTCTTGACTTGTTGAACTTGTTTGTGGACAAAGGGAAAACCCGAGTATCTAGGTGGGTGGACATGTACAAGTATGCTAGTGAATCCGTGGGGTTTGGCCTCAGTTTCACTTAGCAATACTGATGCCTAAAACTCTAAATAAACTATGATGATGATTATTGGGGACCACTAGATTATGGATATGTTCCCTACTAGTGGATCGTGCACGAGAATAGATATTTGTGATGGTTACTCTCACTGAGATACGTGGTACCTGGGACCCACAACGAGCTAGTGCCTAGGGGTTATTTCATATTGGTTGTGCTCATTAGATTCTTTATACTTACTGTCGGTATATGGTATATTTGTCTAGAAAATTAAGTATCTTTGTCATTTATTTTATAAGTATTGATTCTTTAAATTATCCCACTTGAAAACTGATTTTTTTAAAGTTTCATCTTTTAGAAATTGTAACTAGAAATTACATGTTTTTTAAAACTTGCATGATTTTCGTCTTTGAATGTTTATCCCGTGGAATATCTAAGTGGTGGTATCCTACTAGGAATTGGATCACACCCTACTTACAACCTTGGGTGTAAGTAGACTTGGTTATTTTTTGTTGTCGCAAGTTGGGTACAGTTTTTAGTTCCAGTGGTTCGGGTTTCTAGCAGGTCCTTGGTGGTGATGTCTTATGGAGATGGCTTGAGGGCGGTGCCCCTTGCCCTGAGGGTTCTTCAGATGTTTCATTTTGGTTTTGTACCCTTGTTATAGTCTTTTTCAGTTGTTTTAAAATATGTAATTTAGTTCTGAATTTTTTGTAAAAGATTGTTTGGTTTGAAAAATCCAGATTCGTTTTATTGGATTTTGTTGTTTTTTATGATTATATACTTGATTAAATCATTACCAATTCTAATTTTATGATACTTAGGCACTTTTGACAGCCCTTGGGGATCGGTAACACCCTTCGGTCCATGTCGCGGGCCAGTTTTGGTGGTGACCAGATCTGGTTTGTGACAAAATGGTATCAGAGGAGGTTCTGGTTAACTATTTGGGTCACGTTATTTTGGGAACAATCAGGATAGTTTGGAGTTAGGATTGTTGGGAATTAGTATTTCATTTATGGGTAGTGTGCTTGATCCCCACACCTCATTAAGGGATTCGAGTCACCAAGGGAAGTCAGGATTTATATGAGTTCTTTGGATTTCTTGGATTGATGATGATTAGGGGAAATGAAAAGAGAGTTGGGTTAATGGTCTCAGTGAGCTCACATGGCCTGGAAATCCATGTGGAGCCAATTATATTCACTAGAATACTATCTATGATTGTGAAGTGATTGGAATATGATCTCCAACCTTATGTCCAAGTCACCCACTGAAACTAGTTTCCCCTCGCATTGTCTTATGTTCTTTAGTTTTGAAATATTGGAACTTTGGTTTTAAAGTGACTTGGTTTTAATAAGTGTAAAGTTTTTGTGAAATGATTATCTAATAAAGAGGGAGTGGTTTTATTTTTGAAAATGGATAACTGAATTTTCATAATTGTATTGGAATGGAAAATGGTGTGTATGCACCAATTTTGAAAGCATGAACTATTTCAAGGTTGGTTTTGAAAAAGTGTTTCCAATAGAGTTTTCTAAACTATTGAAAGGTTATTTAATGGGATGAGATGTTTTTAAATTGATGTAAATAACTTGAAAGTGAGTTTTCATTGGAATAATTGTACCTTTTTGAAAAGTTTTTTATGTGGTAATTTGGGTTTAATTTTGTGGTTAGCGGTCTTGAGAAAAAGGTAGTATTGGTTGATTGTTTTGGTTTTGAAAAGTGGAATGAGTTTTTGTATTAACCTTTGGTATTTTCTTGAGCGACCACATGCATGGGGTTATATGGGATGATGGATGGTTAATGGAATGACTGGATGAGTTCCGGGATGTATATGAGGAGGGTGCCCGGTGTGGCATAGAAACATGCATGTGTGGGGCCCATGGGGTACCATTGGGGGATACACTAACCGCTAAACCGTTTGTTTTCAAAGATATGTTTTTAAAAGGAAAACATGATATCTTGATGAGTGGTTTGGGATGGTGTGTATTATGTGTTTTTGTAAATGTTGATGTTGTGAAATGTTTTGAGTCCAAGAACCCCACTTTTTTGAATAGTGTTTTGGTTTTATGTTTGGTCGGTAAGATGGGTTTAAGGGATGATTAGTGGTCTCCTCTGAGAATATTTTGGGAAGCCTTTGTAGTGTTTCCACTCATCTATTTGAATCTGATTGAGGTATTTATTGATCAATGGACCAGGTTGGTTGGCTCCTTGGGTTCTCTCATTGGATTAGGTACGCCCCCTTAAGGGTTAGTGCACAACTAAAGTGAAACCCAGGTTGTTTCACCGTTGGAAGATACTCTAGTTTATCAATGTATGTAATATTTTTCTTGAGATTTTTAGATTGAGTCCACACCCTTTCCTTTCTTGATTTTGTGTATCCTCTTGTAGTGGGAGAGTGATCATGGAAGGTTGAAAGATACCTTATCCTCTTAAGTTTCATGATTTTCTGAAGGTGGAAGTGGTCTGGGGTTGTTAGAATCAATGAGTATCTGGATGGTGTCTAAGAGGTACTCTCGGTCCTTCATAGTCTCTTCAAAAAAGGAGTTCACATTAAACTACCAGTGTGGGAAATATGGTCATGAGAGGATATTGTGGACACTTTCTAGAATTGTGTATTTTTGGGGATGTTGTATAATGTCCCTCTCCATGCATTATTTATATTAGTCGTAAAGGTCATGTTCGGTGACACCTTGTGATGTCATGCGCTCGATTGACTGTAAAGGTGAAAGTTGTGCAATCTAGTGAGAGTCTCTGTTTTGTTGGGAGAATGTATCCCTTGAAAAAACATCAAAATCTTCCATTTTAGAGGATGGTGAGTATAGGTGTTCTTTACTTCTATTTTTTCTCACTCTAAGAAACAAGGTGTGATGTGTGTGCATCTTATAAGCCCTTGTTTCAGTGAAATACCGAGTTAGGGTAAAGTGAGTTTGGAATGTGTTTTGTATTGGAAATCTTATCAGGGATTGTAGTGTAGTTTTTAGTGGCACTGAAAGAATAATTATCGTTTAGGGGGTTTCCAAATCCTATAAGTGAGGCCGGAGATTCTTCAATCATTTGAGCTCCAGCCATAGGTCTCAGAGAGAAGCTGGCTCATAGTCAGGGGAAATCCCAGGGCCATTTAAACCCTTGTACAATGTCCTATCCTCAGTATGAAAGATAGAAAGATTTTAAACCTATGGTGTAATTATCTTTCTTATGCTGTTCTCGTTCGGTGAAAATTGGTGGAGGGTCTTGTACCCATTTCATCACCTAATGTCATTCCCCCCCCTTTGGTTTCTATTGAGTCATTAGAGAATAGTTAGAAATTTGGATAGACGTGCTGAGGAAACAGTTTGTGCATGATTAGTAGTGACCTTGTGCTAGGAATCCATGCATAAATAATGACCTATACAGTTAGTTTACATTTTCCCAAACTGTGCAGACTAACCCTACGCCCTTCCCAAATCATTAAATTTTTTGGGGTCTTTCTATGTCGGCTCATACTACTCGGTTAAGATGGTTGGTTCTTATGGTGGGGATACCCACTATGATTCTCCTGTATATTCCTTCGTAAACTTTGAATGTAATTCTACCCTTTGTATTAGGGAGTCCGTTCAGGCCTCCCCCTGTTAGTGTCCCGATTTGGTCTCAGAAAAATATAGGTTGTCTCTTATGGTGGGGTGCCTATTTGTGTCCCCCCATACCAATAGATCAGATTTATCCACGGTCTTGGCTTGGTGGTAGGTAGTATCATTCAGAAATATCTATCTACCATAATTTTACTTGAGTAAATGTTGGGATTGGAGAGCGCCCAATGGTTTAGTTAAAGTAAGGTAAGTGTAACATTGTTTGAAGTTGTTATTCATTTGGGTGAATTGCTTGAGTCTTGTTCAGATAGTGTTTGAGGAGTTTTCTTTTGGGATAAAGTATGAAGGTGATTGAACATTTCAGGAAAGTGGTGTAAGTTTGGGTTGTGAGATTAATCCTTCCTAAATTTATCACTGGAGGTGTTTTGGCCCTTAGGGGCGAAGCTTGGCAAAGAAGTACATCTTGGTTTATCGGTTGGGTTTGGTTTTTGTATCAGACCTTGCTGTGGATTTATAGGTACAAAAAGTTTTTATGGTGGAGATAATTTTCACATAAATTACTTATTTTAAAGTTAAATTTCATTTAATTTCTATTCGTTCTTTGTTTTGGGGGTTTCCCAAGCTTTTACGAAGGAATCAGTGAGTTTTCATGAATTGGGCCAAACCGTGAGCCCAATTCTAGATTTAAAAATACATTTTTATTCCTTTATAAATCCTTCATTTTTCAATATTTTTCATCCATTCTAATTCCTACTTGTCATAACCTGACCTATTAACACCACCGTATTAATTTGGACCATTTTGGAATCCATAATCATGGTGGATATAGGTTTTTTAAGGGATTGGGCCTGCCCGAAAGCCCATTTCCTTCATTAAAAATATGTATTATTTCTTTAATACCTATTTCAATATTTACGTATTTTTTGTAATTACAACTCTCCCCTGAGACCACATACCCAAGGCACGCCTCCATGCTCTCCTACCCCTCTTTGGAGCTCAGTTTAATGGAGAATTTGGATGAATCATCTCAGAATTTCTCAAATCGCCCAGATTTGAAGAGGTAAATTGATTATTTCACAACTCCTAAATTTCTCAATATTTTTCTTTCATTATAGTTCCTAAATTATGTACTAAACCTTTTTTGAATCTCCCTTTAATTGTAGGATTTTTTCAAATTCAGATACTGGTGTATTTGGGGTGATTTCTTCAATATTTTTCAAGGTAAGTGATTCCTTCCTGGTTTCTTCCTTTTTCCTTAGGGTTTCCTCTCTCTTTCATTATGTTCTAAAATTTAAAGAAGTTAGGGTTCAGACTTAGAGTTTTATTTAGTGTCTTTTTGGTCAAATATGGTGGTCTAGGGATGAATTTATCTTCCTTGTGGTGCGACGGTGGTGTGGTTGATGTTTTGCACCATGTTTTGCGGGATTCGACACTTTCGGTAGGTGATTCAATGGTTAAACATTCCTTTATGAGTTAGTTTTCTTATTTTACCACTTTTTCATGTTCCCCGTATAATCTGTGTGGTGAGAAAACCATTTTTGATTGATTTGGTTAAGCATTTAATTTTATAATTGATTTTTTGTTGAAGTTGTGAACTTTTCGAATGTAACACATGTGATATCTTTTGTGGTAATTTTATAAAATATGTAATTGATTTATTAGTTGTTTAATAGGGATAAAAATTATGTTTTTAATGCGTTAGTGTCATGGGGGCCTTGGAAGAGGGGTTTTTGGAATACTTTTGGTGTGTAAAAATATTTTATACTTCTTGAGATCATTTTCTGAAAATGGGTGTTTTTATTTGTATCTTTCATGTTATTATTCAAGGTGATTTTATAACACTTGAAATTGGTTTTATAAATGTATATAGGGATTCAAATTCTACATTGGTAGTGTTTTGGTGTGATTTTTTCCTTGAAATATGGTTTTGAAATGGGTTTTATGAGAAAGGATCGGGTATACTCTTTAGAATTGTTTTACGAAAGATTTGAATGCATTACTGATTTTTGTAAGAGGTGAAACCATATTGGAAAACTATTTTGGAGTGTGTGTATTTTGAAATGGTACATTTTAAATGTTAAAGGGCCTGTTTTGTGATGTGTTTCATCTTGGAAATGTTTTATAAAAATGTTTGAAGAATTTACTAAAGTGTGTAAGAGATGTGAAAGTGATGTGGGATGTTTTGTGTGAGTGTGATGTAAAAAAATGGATTTTGGTTATGAAAAGGGTATTATGTAACATGTTAGTGGGATGTTATGTGAGTTGTAATATATTGTAATGCTTTTATAAAATTTTTAATGGATTTTTGGAAGTGTTAATGAAATGTGAAAAGTGTTGTGGTCTATTTTGGTGTGAATCGGATTTCAAATCAATTTGAATGAAAATTGGACTTTTGTGACTTGTGTGATATACATGTGGGCTCCTTGGTGAATTTTTGATGAGGAAATGATATTTTCATGTGAAAATTATATTTATTGACTTTTTTAACTTGTTTGAGCTCAAAGGGAAAACCCAGATATCTAGGTGGGTGGACGTGTACTAGTATGCTAGTGAATCCGTGGGGTTTGGCCTCAGTTTCACTTAGAGAGATTACCGCTTAAAACTCTAACTAAACTATGATGATGATGATTGGTAACCACTAGGTTATGGGTATGTTCCCTACTAGTGGATCATTCATGAGAACATACATTTGTTATGGTTACTCTCATCGAGATACGAGGTACCTAAGACCCAGAATGAGCTAGTGCCTAGGGGTTATTTCCTATTGCTTGTGCTCATTAGATCCTTTATAATTACCGTAGACATATGGTATATTTGGATAGAAAATTCAGTAGCCTTTTCATTTATTTTTAAAGTGTTGATTCTTTAAATTATCCCACTTGAAAAATGATTTTTTTAAGTTGTATCTTTTAGAAATTGTAACTATAAATTACATGTTTTTAAAAACTTGCATGCTTTTCGTCTTTGAATGTTTATCGCATGAAATCTCTAAGTGGTTGTATCCTACTGGGAATTGTCTCACACCCTAATTAAACCCTTGTGTGTAAGTATACTTGGATATTTTTTTGTTGTCACAGGTTGGGTATAGTTTTTAGTTCCAGTCGTTCGGGTTTCTAGCAGGTCCTTAGTGGTGAAGTCTTATGGAGATGGCTTGAGGGCGGTGCCCCTTGCCCTGAGGGTTCTTGGGTTGTTTACTTTTGGTTTTTTCCCCTTTTTTATAGTCTTTTTGAGTTGTTTTAAAATTTTTAATTCAGTTCTGATTTTTTGTAAAAGGTTGTTTGGTTTGAAAAATCCTGATTCATTTTATTGGATTATTTTTTTGTTTTAAGATTATAAACTTGGGTAAATCATTCCCAATTCTCATTTTATGATACCCAAGAACTTGTCCCAGCCCATGGGTATCGAGAACGCCCTTCGGGCCATGTAGAGGGCCGGGTTTGGGACCAATTTTTGTGGCGACCAGATCTGGTTCATGACATTCCCTATGACATTATTTGATTAACTTTCCCATGGAAATAAATTCATGAATAAATGGAATTGTCTCTCTTTAGAAATGATATATATGTATTAATTTCTTTTTAAATTTCTATTTCCATAGGGATGAGGGTGATACAAGGGGTTATGAATTAAGGTCCCCTTAGATAGACTATCGTTCCTTAGTCAGATTTTGTTAATGTTTTGTAAATACACCAGGGGTGATATCAGTTATGCTTGAGATGAGATTTCCGTGCGTTTTCTGTTTTGCCTCTAGATGAGTGAGCCTAGTTACCTATGGGAGACCCTCTGTATGGTACTAATGGAATGATTGGTTGTACCATGCTATGATAGAGACTCTATACGCTGCATGTGATACTAGGTATTGGCTCTGAGGTTAGTTCATGATGTTTTCACTCCATGCTAGAGTCACACTAAGGAATTCATACTTGGGTCACCTTGGTTGGACTCTTCAGCATTGAACATATACCAAAACCCTTGAGCGATACTTAGTAATTCCCATAGGATTTCCAATGATGGGATAAGGGTGTCTCTTCATAATTTAATAAGTGGTTTTCATTTAAATAAAAAAGGGTAAATGAATGTTTTTAAAATGAGGAATGGTATTTGGTTTTAAAAATAAATGTAGGGAAGTGTCCACCAATCCAAATCACAAGCTTGGTGAAAGTCCACCCTCCTCATTTTATATCTCACCTTACCATTTTGTGTTCCTTCGGTTTAGACCACCAACTTAGGCTGAAGCAGGTAATCGGGTGGGTCTCCAAGTGGAACCCAGTCCAATGATTTTATTTATTTATTATGTATTTAACTTAAATTAAATATGGAACACTTCTAGTTTATACTACATGAAATGGAAGGGGCTATACACTATGGCTGCCAGCCTATTGATATTTTATCTAACACCCTACTCAGGTGACTTTGGTACCTGAGTAGACTTTATGATTACAGGTTTAGATGATGGGAAGCATCCAGTTTCCAATGATTTATTAACATTTCTAGGATGGATTTGGGATCATTGGACTGAGCCTATGCTAAATATTCTCGCTATAATAGTTTTTGTATTTTGGATATTTTGTTAGTAAGTTGTATATTCTTGTATCCTCTGCCCCTGGTTTTTCATTTTTCTATATCCACATAACAAAATATTATGATCCGATGCTTCTATTTATTTATACAGATTACAAACTTTATTTACTTATCTAGTATGATTATGAATTGGGTTTTTGATGCTATCTTGATGTTGTCATTTTTTACATTGTTTCTTATATTTATATTACTATTATCTACTCCGATCAATGAGGGAATAATCTCCCCAAAGACTTACCCAAGGCCCTCACTGCTAGTCAGTAGCCTCTAGAATTTGGAGAGGTGTGTTTGATGTCTTGTGGCCAAAACTCTTGGGAACTGTGAGTGGAATCTTGAGTGGGACATTACATTTGTTGAGATAATGGAAAATTTGTTTGATGAGATGAAGAAAAATTGTTTTCTAAAGAAAATTTGTTTGGTGAAGATGAAGAAAAGTTGTTATGTCTCAAATTTTTGAAAGTTATAAAGATAAGAACTTTCCAAATCCAAGTTACGCAATGATTTGTTGTACTTTAATGTTCCTAAAAATCATGAAGAAGTCATGATACAAGTTGGAGTTAGAAGAAGAAAAAAGAAGTGAAAATTTTATGGAATTTCCAAAAATTGATTTTTTCCTGAAGTACCATAAAAAAGGCCATAAAACTTAGAAGTTTTATCAGAATGAAAAGTTATATCAGACTGAGAAGTTTTATTAGACCGAGAAAGTGAAATAAAGATGAAGTTTCCCAAGTTGTGGTGGAATTTCTACTTGAAGGCAATTGAAGGTTTCTAAAGTCTTTATAAGTTTCATCCATTTTGTAAACCTTTTTTTGTTTGTTCTAGAGAATAAAAGAAAAAAATACTATTTTTTTTTGTTTTATTTTGGGTCAAAAGAATTATAATGGTGAATGGAGTTCTAGAATGATATTCCTTATATTTCTAATTTTCTGATTATTTTTGTAAAGTTATCATTCAAGTAATGTTGAGAATTGAGATGTTCTGTAGAATTCCAGAATTTTCGAGAAGACAACAGAAGAGATGAAAAGGTTTCAAGTGGTCAAATATGAAGTTAAAATGTGATTAAAATCTGTAGATCTATAAATTTAGGTGAGTGGGAAAATAATTTCAGTTTCCCGCCTTTGCTATTTATGGACCACCAATAAATAAAGGTTTAAAGTATAGTGGTACTGTACACTATTCACTTGTGTGAAAAATTTGACACTTTTAATAATTGGATTAAGAAGTTAGTTTTTCCAACAAAATTTATTTCATGTTGAAGAAGAGTTTCTAGATGAAGTATTCTGATAAGAACATCATACTGAAGAAACACTAGTGCAGAAAACATTTTTTACGTCGGTTATTTTTCATTATTTACGTCGGTTTTTAGGCGACGTTAATACGGACGACGTTATAAATAACGTTTTTTACGTCGGTTATTTAAAACCCGACGTAACATCCCTAACATCACGGTGTTTATCACGTCGGTTCATATAATAACCGACGTGATAAATATGCGCGGGGGGGGGGGGGGGTTTATCACGTCAGTTATTTTCTAAACCGACGTGATAAAACGCCTGGGATATCGTTTATCACGTCGGTTATGACATAACCGACGTGATTAACCCTTCCCCGGGCCTATTATCACGTCGGTTTCTTAAATAACCGACGTGATAAAAAGGCCTGGGAAACATTTTAGCACGTCGGTTATCCAATAACCGCCGTGGTAAATCGATTCCCAGGCCTTTTAGCACGTCGGTTATATTAAGAACCGACGTGATAAAAGGCCCGGGAACGGTTTATCACGTCGATTCTCGAAAAAACCGACGTGATAAACCCCTACCGATTTATTTACCACGTCGGTTATAAAATAACCGACGTGAAAGCGATATATATATTTTTTAAAATAATTGCACTGCTCTCACCAAAAAGCAACCAGAAACCAAACAACAAAAATAACCATGCCAGACCTCCCCCAAGCCCCAACTGAACCCCACCCTCATCTATACCCACCTAACAACCTGGCCAGCCCTCCCCCACCACATTGTAGCCCCACCACAACCCTTGGACACCCCCCACCCCTTGGACAGCCCCCACCCTCATTTACACCCCCACGACCCCTAGTACAGCCTCAAACACCCATTGGACACCCCTCCCATATCCCTTGGACACCCCCACCCCTTGGACAGCCCCCCCACCCTCATTTACACCCCCAAGACCCCTAGTACATCCTCAAACACCCATTGGACACCCCCCACACCTTGAAAGCCCTCCCAGACCCCTTGGACACCCCCCGACCCCTGGACACCCCCCCGAGCCCTTGGACAGCCCCAAACACCCCTTGGACACCCCTCCCATATCCCTTGGACACCCCCCACCCCTTGGACACCCCCCAAACCTTGGACAGCCCCCCCACCCTCATTTAAACCCAACCGGCCCCTTGGACAGAACTCCCAGACACCTTGGACACCACTCCCATATCCCTTGGACACCCCCACCCCTTGGACACCCCCCACCCCTTCGACAGCCCCCACCCTCATTTACACCCCCCGAACACTAGGACACCCCCAAAACACCCCTTGGACACCACTCCCATATCCCTTGGACACCCCCCACCCCTTGGACACCCCCCACCCCTTGGACAGCCCCCCCACCCCTGGACACCCCCCCGACCCCTTGGAAACCCCCCTACCCCTTGGAAACCCCCCCATCCCCTTGGACAGCCCCAAACACCCCTTGGACACCCCTCCTATATCCCTTGGACACCCCCCACCACTTGGACACCCCCACCCCTTGGACAGCCCCCCCCCACCCTCATTTACACCCAACCGACTCCTTGGACAGCCCCAAACACACCTTGGACACCCCTCCCATATCCCTTGGACACCCCCACCCCTTGGACACCCCCACCCTCATTTACACCCCCCCGACCCCTAGGACAGCCCCAAACACACCTTGGACACCCCTCCCATATCCCTTGGACACCCCCACCCCTTGGACACCCCCCACCCCTTGGACAGCCCCCCCCCACCCTCATTTACACCCAACCGGCCCCCTGGACTGAACTCCCAGTCACCTTGGACACCACTCCCATATCCCTTGGACACCCCCACCCCTTGGACCCCCCCACCCCTTCGACAGCCCCCCCACCCTCATTTTCACCCCTTGGACACCCCTCCCATATCCCTTGGACACCCCCACCCCTTGGACACCCCCCACCCCTTGGACAGCCCCCCACCCCCTGGACACCCCCCGACCCCTTGAAAACCCCCCCTACCCCTTGGAAACCCCCCCATCCCCTTGGACAGCCCCAAACACCCCTTGGACACCCCTCCTATATCCCTTGGACACCCCCACCACTTGGACACCCCCACCCCTTGGACAGCCCCCCCCCACCCTCATTTACACCCAACCGACTCCTTGGACAGCCCCAAACACACCTTGGACACCCCTCCCATATCCCTTGGACACCCCCCACCCCTTGGACACCCCCACCCTCATTTACACCCCCCGACCCCTAGGACAGCCCCGAACACACCCTGGACACCCCTCCCATATCCCTTGGACACCCCCCAAACACCCACCCACCCCCTTGGAACCTCTCCCCCCATACCAAAATCCAGACCAGAAAAACCATCAACAGTAGACCAAAACAAGAAGTAGAGAAAAATTAAACATTCACTTATATAACATTCAAAACTTACACTGTCAACTTCAAAAAAAACTAAATCCAACCTAAATGACTGCGAAATACACAATTACATTGAAAATATTCAAAATTACATTTTACATTACAAACAACTAAAAGTCAATCAAACCTGTAAAATAATTTTACCACTCCACTTGTAAGTGTTTGATATCTTCAGCAGCAAAGGGTTTAGGGTCATCAAAAAGCTACAAAGGATAAGGATAGTAGTCAACGTGTATAATGAATAAATCAAATTGAAATATTATGAGAAAGAGGAAATCTTACCAGGTCAAAACTCAGAACTGTCCCAGTTGTTATTATTTCATACATAAATCTTAACATGTAATATCCGCATTCGATGATGCCTTGTTGCTCATGACATTTCTGTTTGAATGAGTGTAAATTCAATATATTATTTTTATGTAATAAATCAAAATGTACCAATTATAAATGGATATTTACCTTCGCATGTACATATTTGATCTTGAAATTCCATTTCTTTGCGCTTTTTCGAAAGTGGACCCATGCCCTGTTAGAAAATAATACGAATGGGGTAAATTTAAAATTCATTATAATATATAAAACTATTGTGAAATTGAAACTTACGTTTCCAATATATTCTTAAAACTTTCTCGCACATCATCATGGAGAGAGCATATCCAATAAAGTGTTTTCTCCCTAGGGCAAAAAACCCCTAACATCCAATGATCCCTGATAAAAGGAAATTTAACGTTAGTGGTTTTTTATGTTAAAAGATAATTAACTCTTTGAGAGGGATGTGTTTCATACCTCTCACAAAAAGGCATCATCCAACACTGTGTGATTACATTCTTTTAAAATCTATCAGCAATATAAAGCATTCTTTGTTCCTCATCCAATGCACATGCTTCAGGGGAAATCAATTGTGGGTCCACGAATCCATATACATCTGTCAGCTCATTCCTCTCACAAATTTTATACAGATACCTAATACAAAGCAGACATAAGTATACATTTTTAATAAATATAACACAAGGAAAAGGTGTTAAGACTTACATGATAAAAATTTGCACCACGTTGATGCCCAACTTATCTCCAGTGACAAACTCCATGATATCAGTTTTCATAATCCCCACACTTAGTTCACGTCCACAGACATGAGCTTCCATTGTAAAGTCATAATGATCCGCCAACAAATTTGAATATCTTGACAATTTGTCAAGACTGCTAGTATCTGCATCTGATGTCATAGCTATCTGTCTTTGTTGTTGTCTATACAGTATTTCTTTACCTTTGAAGTATTCCTGTAAAAATAAATTGAAAAATATATTAGTTTTCAAATGATAAAACATTAATAAAAATATAAAATAAAAGATATAACATCCATACCTCTATGGTAATGAGTCGAAGAAGTCTGGATGGCCAAAGTAAAAAATGGCCGATACTATGTCCAACTGTCGTCACCTCATCTGTAGGTAATGGTATCCGAGCTGATCTATCTATAATATCCTGTACAGTGACCCTCTGATTCTCTACCTCTAACTGTTGATGATGAACTGTATATCCTATACAATATACCATCCCATATGCAACTATATGATGTTGAGGACCATCAACATACAACTCACAATAAGTAGGTAGCTGCGGCGGAGGAGGAGGATCAACAATGGGGTCCGCAGGCTGAGGTGGGGGAGTGGGAGCTACTGGGAGAGGTGGAGTGGGAGCTACACCCTGAAATTGTCTTTGCAAGTCTGCAAACATAAACTGCACCGATGCTCTAATCTTGTCCTCCATTGTCGCATTAATATTATGGACTTCAGCCTCCAAGGATTCTATTTTTTTTTATAAACTCCCTCAATGTTAGAAGTTGAGGAACGTGGTAACACTTTTCTTACCGATACACCTGCCGGATATCCTCTTACACGGCCAGGATGTTCGGGCTTTCCCAATGCCACAGATAAAATATCTTCCCTCCCAGATGGTGTAAATGTCCCCTGTGAACTCTGATCCTCAAGAGAGTCCTGTAATAATTAATTGAACATTTCTATAATGATTGGAAATATATGACGAAAATAGTAAACTTAAATAAATAAAATAGATATCTTACAATCCTCTTAACTACGAGTCTCGATTCTTCCGAAAGATATTGTCCTTTTTTTCCCTTCCGAGATCTTTTCCATTTCTCATGTCTAGATGGAGGGGATAGAGGGGCCACCTCTCCAGAGCTTGAAGACTCAGCTCTTAGTTGTTGAAATTTTTCTGCCATCATTTGTTCTTCCAATAATGCATACCCTCCCCGAGATAAACTATGAGGGTATACATTTTTAGATTGGATCTTTTGATGAGCTTTCCTTGTTTGCTGTAAATTAAGAATAAGTAATCATTTACAAAACAATAATAATATCATTTATATAATAAAGCTTATAAAAGTTTACATTGCCCTTACCAAAAATGATTCTTTTCTTCTACTTTCAAAAAATTGTCTCCATGTGTCTTCATCTATAAAAGGATATATACGACATGGATTCTCACGACTCCTATGACCATAAATGAAATCAGATGAGAGGGTTGATTTGAAATCCCTCCATCTCCTAGCAGCCAACGATAAGAATTTCTTCCTGACTCCTCCAGTGTCAGGAATATCAAATGTCATCTGATAAAAAAGAGGTTAAAAATATTATATATACTAGAAACATTTAAAGAACAGTCAAACAATAGCAAAAGATCTTACCAAAATGGTCTCCCACAGCTGAGAAATTGTCGCCTTATCCACACTTCTCCAATCATCATAGAGAATGCTTACTTTTCTCTTAGGCTGAGTTGCTACAAAACCCTTAAAATCTTTAGCATTTGGACCTCTAGGAAGATCATCATCATCAAACTCCACGACTATCCTCTCCTCCTTCGTATGGGCAAGTGATAATTTTGGTAAACGTGTGCACCCACTCTTACCAACCTTTGAACTCTTTTTCGTAATAGGAGCATGTGAATGTTCCTCCCCAGATGTATGACCAATATGCTCATCTCCAGAATCATGTGGCTGATCAACTGATTGATCTGTCATTTTCCTTCAAATCAAAAAAACAAACATTAATTCACAAATATACAAATTCAAATATTGTAATACTACTTAATAAGAAAATAGAAAAGTGTACTTATTTACATAATAGTAAACATTGGTAATATGGTAAGCATGTTAAACAATGATAAACATGGTAAACACAGGCAAAAGGTTGCCAAGGAGTTGGCCCAAGAAAGCTGAAAAGTGGACTCACTGAGTCCACCGGTCAGCCGGTGTGAGCTCACCGGCCAGCCGGAGGACCCAGGCAGTAGACTTGCCCACTGCCTAGTGCCACCGGCCAACCGCTGGCTCACCACCGGCCGGCCGCTGGACCAGATAGAGCCTTCCTGTCTGGACCACCGGCCGACCGCTGGATCACCACCGGCTGGCCGGTGGACCAGACAGCCTTGCTCTGTCTGGACCACCGGCCGGCCGCTGGATCACCACCGGCCGGCCGGTGGACCAGACAGAGAGCCTTCCTCTCTGTCTAGACTACCGGCTGGCCGCTGGCTCATCACCGACCGGTCGGTGGACCAGACAGAGCTTTGCTCTGGACCACCGGCCAACCGGTGATCCACCATCGGCCAGCCGGTGCGCCCAGGACTTCTCCTCTTTACGGTTTTTATTGTTTTATCATTTTGGTTTGATACATGTTTTAATAAGTAAAAAATTTACAATATCTAACATTATATGAAAAAACTAAATGTAAACAAGAAATAAACATGTGTTACCTGTAATTTTAGGAATGTACAGTTGGATTGTTTTCCCAAATTCCTTCGTCGTGATCGTTCCTTATGGAACAAACCATGTCTTCAACATACTCATCATTATGTTCTGTTAATCTTTCCATGGAAGTAGGGATCTCACATAAATCAGCATCTTCATCAAATTCATCCTCACCAACATATTGTTTTTTCCCTTGTAAAACAACAGCCCACTGCATATCTGATTGATCTACTACATAGAAAATTTGTTTGGAATGTGTTTCCATTATAAAAGAATCAGCTGTGTCTTCCAATCTATTCAGATTAACAAGTGTCATTCCAAATTCATCGTGTCTGACACTGTTCTTACCGATAAACCATTTACAGTTAAAAACAGGAACATTAATTTTAAAGTAATCAGCCTCCCATATGTCTTCAATCACTCCATAATATGCACTTGATGCCGAAATTGGGTTTCTGTCCTTAGCACTCGAAAAATGCATTGCTTCTGCAAACACCAATACACCACTATTCTGAACTGCACTTCTGTTGTCCTGAGCTTTCGTATGAAATGTATAGCCATTAATGTCATAAGCAGACCATGTTATCACATTTAAAGATGGACCACCCACTATCCATTTTAATGTCTCTGATACATCTGATCTACCAAGCAAGTTCTTTTTAAAACATGGAAAAAAAGTTTTGTTGTGCTCATTCAAAATCCACATTTCTTTCTTCTTTGGATGACATTGTTTCAACTCATTAATATGCAATGTGATATACGGTTGAACATCAGCTATGTTATTCAAGATGTATGATTCTAACTTCTTCATATGTTCAGCTGACAGTGATTTGACTTTCAAGCCACGAATCCCCATTCCCTCATTATTAACCCGTTCATGGCGAGATGGAGGAAAACCTATGTGTTGCGCCGTAACCAAGTAGCTCGTACAAAAATCTGCTACCTCCTCAGAAATATACTTTTCAATAATGGAGGCTTCAGGTCGATATGGATTTTTAACATATCCCTTTAATATTTTCATATACCTTTCAAAAGGATACATCCAACGAAGATATACAGGTCCACAAAGCTTTATTTCTCAAACCAGATGAATCACTAAATGCACCATCATATCAAAAAAAGTTGGAGGAAAATACATTTCCAAATGACAAAGTATAAAAATTGCATCCTTTTCCAAAATGTTCAAAGCATTCACATCAATCACCTTGTTACAAATTGAATTGAAAAAATAACACAACCTCATTATAGTCTTTCTGACACGGATGGGCAATATTCCATGCAGTGCAACTGGTAGAATTTGTTGCATCATGACGTGACAATCATGTGATTTCATACCTATCAACTTCAAGTCTTTCAATGAGACAAAATTTTTTACATTTGAAGAATAACCTTGAGGCACTTTGATATCATGAAGACACTGAAAGAAGCTACTTTTCTCCCTCTTCGATAATGTATGACAAGCCGGGGGAAGAAATGTTCGTCTTCCTTTAGGAGTGGGAGCTAACTCCAAACGTATTCCCATTGATAGTAGGTCTAACCTTGCATTCAACCCATCTTTTGTCTTTCCTTTAATATCTAGCAATGTTCCGATCAAAGAATCACAGATATTCTTCTCCACGTGCATGACATCAATATTATGTTTGACTTCATGATACCTCCAATATGGTAGCTCAAAAAATATTGACCTTTTCTTCCAAATATGTCTATCATTACCAGATTTTTGTGTCTTTCCCAATGTCACATCAAGGTTTTTCACCCTCTCAAAATACAAATCTGGGGATAAAGGTTTTGGAGCAGTATCAAATTCTTGTGAGCCATTGAATGCCTTTTTTAGTCTTCTATAAGGGTGATCCATAGGCAAAAACTTTCGATGACCCATGTACACTGTTTTCATCCCATGATGCAATTGACAGTATGACGTCTGTTGTTCGCAAATTGGACATGCTTTATGCCCTTTAACACTGTATCTAGACAAATTTCCATATGCTGGGAAGTCATTTATAGTGAATAGAAGCACTGCATGCAGTTGAAAATATTCCATTTTATAAGAATCATACACCCTAATACCATCATCCCATAACAGTTTCAAATCATCAATCAGCGGTGACAAGTATACATCAATATCATTGCCGGGTTTCTTTGGACCAGAGATCATGATACTCAACATGACATATTTGCGCTTCATACAAACTTCAGGAGAGAGGTTGTAAATTACCAATAAAACAGGCCATGAACTATGTGTGCTACTGAGGGTTCGGTATGGATTCATTCCATCTGTGCACAAGCCTAGTCTCAGATTTCTAATTTCATTTCCAAATGTAGGGTACTGGGCATCAATTTTCTTCCATTGTGGACAATCAGTTGGATGACGTATTTTTCCATCACATACCCGCTCATCAGCATGCCATCTTAACCTTTTTGCATCATGTGAATTAGCAAATAAATGTTTGAAACGAGGAATTATAGAAAGATACCAAAATACCTTTGAAGGGAGCTTTGTAATCTCTACATAAGCTTGTGATTTTTCTTTCACCTTATACCGTGATGTCCCACATTTAGGACACTATTTCAGAAATTCATATTCCTTCCTATATATAATGCAGTCATTCGGACAGGCATGTATTTTCCTGTATCCCAATCCCATCAGGCATAATATTTTTTTGGCCTTATAATGTGAATCTGGAAGATCGTTATCTTTTGGAAGAATGTCTTTCATCAATTGTAGCAGCTCTGTAAAACTTCTGTCACTCCATCCATGTTTCGCCTTCAGGTTAATCAATCTTAACACCACCGACAAAACCGTAAAATCTGTACAACTAGGATATAATGGTTTTTCGGCATCACCATATAGACGTGCAACTGTCGGTTCTATCTCAATTTGTTCTGCTACAATATCGCGAATCATTTCTTCAATTCCATCGGAGTTACCATCTTGCAATTCATTATCATCAGTGACATTCTGTCCAGTTTCGCCATACCAAATCCAAGGGTTGTAACTCGGATTGAAACCATGACAAATCAAATGATCTTTTATCTCTCTACTTTTCAACTTCTTCATATTCAGACATTTCAGGCATGGACAGAAAAAAATGTCACTACTTGGAACATTTCGTTTAGCAAATTCCAAAAAGGCATCAACACCTTCCTCATATTCATTGCTCATTCGATGTGCCGTAATCCAACTTCGACTCATTATTACCTATAACAAATAGCAAAAATATATATATTTTTTAGATAAGACAAATATATGTTTATATGAAAAAAATCATAATTTGAATGTAAACAATTTTGAAATATAAAACAAATCGATGTGTATTTAAAAAAATATTCTTGAATATTATTTTTTAAACAAAATATAGTAAGATATAACACCCCCCTGGACACCACCCCCACCCCCTACCCCCTTGGACACCCCCCTGGACACCCCCCAACACCCACCCACACCCTTGGACAGCCCCCCACACCCACCCACCCCCTTGTAAACCCCCCTGGACACCCCCCGACCCCTCTAGACAGCCCCCCGCCCCTCCTGGACACCACCCCCCACCCCCTACCACCTTGGACACCCCTTGGACATCCCCCAACCCTCTGGATAGCCCCCCCACCCACCCGGACAACCCCAAATACCCTCTGGAGAGGCCTCCACCCACTTGGACAGCACCCCACACCCATCCAACCCCTTGGACACCCCCCTGGACACCCCACCGACGCCTCTGGACAGGCCGCCACCCCCTTGGACAGCCCCCCACACCCACCCATCCCCTTGTACACCACCCTGGACACCCCCTGACCCCTCTGGACAGCCCCCGACCCCTCTAGAAAGCACCCCCACCCCTCCTGGACACAACCCCCCACCCTCGACCTGCTTGGACACCCCCCTGGACACCCCCCAACCCTCTGGACAGCCCCCCCACCCCTCCTAAACACCACCCCCACCCCCTACCCCCCTTGGACACCCCCCTGGACACCCCCCAACACCCACCCACACCCTTGGACAGCCCCCCCACACCCACCCACCCCCTTGTAAACCCCCCTGGACACCCCCCGACCCCTCTGGACAGCCCCCCGCCCCTCCTGGACACCACCCCCACCCCCTACCCCCTTGGACACCCCCCTGGACATCCCCCAACCCTCTGGACAGCCCCCCCACCCACCCGGACAACCCCAAATACCCTCTGGAGAGGCCACCACCCACTTGGACAGCCCCCCACACCCATCCAACCCCTTGGACACCCCCCTGGACACCCCACCGACCCCTCTGGACAGGCCGCCACCCCCTTGGACAGCCCCCCACACCCACCCATCCCCTTGGACACCACCCTGGACACCCCCGACCCCTCTGGACAGCCCCCGACCCCTCTAGAAAGCACCCCCACCCCTCCTGGACACAACCCCCACCCCCGACCTGCTTGGACCCCCCCTGGACACCCCCCAACCCTCTGGACAGCCCCCACCCCTCCTAAACACCACCCCCACCCCCTACCCCCCTTGGACACCCCCCTGGACACCCCCCAACACCCACCCACACCCTTGGACAGCCCCCCACACCCACCCACCCCCTTGTAAACCCCCCTGGACACCCCCCGACCCCTCTGGACAGCCCCCCGCCCCTCCTGGACACCACCCCCACCCCCTACCCCCTTGGACACCCCCTGGACATCCCCCAACCCTCTGGACAGCCCCCCCACCCACCCGGACAACCCCAAATACCCTCTGGAGAGGCCGCCACCCACTTGGACAGCCCCCCACACCCATCCAACCCCTTGGACACCCCCCTGGACACCCCACCGACCCCTCTGGACAGGCCGCCACCCCCTTGGACAGCCCCCCACACCCACCCATCCCCTTGGACACCACCCTGGACACCCCCCGACCCCTCTGGACAGCCCCCGACCCCTCTAGAAAGCACCCCACCCCTCCTGGACACAACTCCCCACCCCCGACCTGATTGGACACCCCCACCCCTCCTAAACACCACCCCCACCCCCTACCCCCCTTGGACACCCCCCTAGACACCCCCCAACACCCACCCACACCCTTGGACAACCCCCCACACCCACCCACCCCCTTGTAAACCCCCCTGGACACCCCCCGACCCATCTGGACAGCCCCCACCCCTCCTGGACACCACCCCCCACACCCTACCCCCTTGGAAACCCCCCTGGACACCCCCCAACCCTCTTGATAGCCCTCCCACCCCCCCTGGAATCACTGAAAATTTACCATAACAAGAAGTTGGTCCATTCAAAGAATGTTTTTAGGTGTGGAGGAAGAACTGAGTTTCAATAGATAGAGAAGGAACTCGACATTAGGTTGTCTATTCCAGGTGTGGATTTGAAGGAGTTACTGTTTGTTCAGTGACCCAAGAGATTGAATCAGAAATTCGGATGTTGTGCCATTTTCTCATGATGAGGATGAATAATTGGTGGGGTTTGACTTTTAAATGGAGAGCTTAGCAGACCATCATATTTTCTATAGACCAGTAAAGGATGTTAGCATCGAACATAAGGCTTAAGGGATGCTTTCAGATCCAAATATGTATGTTGATGGATGCAATGGATCTAGTAGAGGTTCTAGAAAGAATGGTGGTTTTATTTGTTTAGGATAAGTAGTGAAGAAAAAAATAGTTAATTTTTTACTTGCTGAAAAGAGGGTATCTAAAAATTTTAACATGCCGAGGGGAAGTCTGGCGAGTCCTCCTCGTGAAACTTTGTTTGCAGGGGGTGAAAATGGTGATGTGATCCCAAATCCATGCACCTATGCCATGGTTGTGTGTGAATAAAGTAGTAACAACTGTAAAAGGGCAACCCATCCAAATGGACACGCCCCAACCCTCTCGGGGATTTATAGAAAACGATGAAAAATTAGTGAAATCATAAAATTAGTCAATATTGCAAGTCGAACTAATAGATCTAGGGATGATAAATAAGATTATGGTGCCAAAACGAGTTAAAAGGGTTCGCAATCGAAGAATTTTAGCTAGTTTCAACAAAAAAATCACAACACATATATATATACTATCCGCGAAAAAAAAAACGAACGAGTGGGAGGATTACCTGAGTGCTGCGAGTTTAGATGATTGATCCGAGGAGATTAAATATGAGAAACGATGATCGCAAAACGAATCTAAACCCACGAAATGGACGAGCCGATTCGGGTTTACGCGCGAGAGAGACGAGTCGCGACTGTCAAAGGTAAACTCGCGAATGACAATCTAGGGGTCTGGGTAAATTTTTAAATGAGTTATCACGTCGGTTATTCAATAACCGGCGTTATAATTTTTTTAAAAACATTTATAACGTCGGTTATTCAATAACCGACGTAAAAACCTTCCTACGATTCTTTTTTTACGTCGGTTATTTTATAACCGACGTTATAAAGGGCTCAAAATCCGCGTTTTATTACGTCGGTTATTCCATAACCGACGTCAAAAACATCTGCGGATTCTTTTTTTACGTCAGTTATAAAATAACCGACGTAAAAAGGCCTTCAAAAACCGCGTTTTTTATGTCGGTTATTGAATAACCGACGTAACAAACGCCCCCCCCGCTTCTGTTTTTTACGGTGGTTAATGTATAACCGACGTAAAAAACGAAGCCGCGCGATTAATAACGTCAGTTATAAAAATAACCGACGTTAAAGGTGTACTAAACACAGGTTTTTACGTCGGTTATTTAATAACCGACGTAAAAAACCTCGTTTTACATATTATGATGTCGGTTTTATATAACCGACGTAAAAAATGGTGACGTAAAAAACGTTTTCTGCACTAGTGAAAGTTTAGTTTACTAGAAAAAGAGAATCTGACTAAGAATATCTGTCTAAGATTTGAGATTTTTTTTGAGGAGCACTATTTTTTATTCAAACATAGATTAAAAAATGTGTATGAGACTTGGGTTCATCAGATTGAGATCCATTGGACTTAGCTTCATTGCAATGAGTTTCTAGATATATTCCTGTGGAGTAGAAAGTTTCTTTATTTCAATTTTTGTATGTCTTAAATTGTTTGTAAGAAGAAAATTATAAACTAAATGGAGTTAGTACAACCATTCCTATCAGGATATAGAAGGTGTATAATGGGAGTTGATATAAGTTTTATTCACTTCTTCATTATAATGAATTTACATAGACCCATGGGAGTTTCTATAGAAAGGATATAGGTTCTCACATTGAGACCAAACCTTGAAAATTGTGCGTGCCATGTTTAATTTTTTATTTCTGCATTCATTTAAATTTTATAAAATTTTATAAAGAACAATATTTAACAAGTTTTAGGGGTTAAGTTTCCTAAAGTTGAAATGTGTAAAAAGGAAACAACTGGTTCAACCCCCCCTTCTCAGCTGTTTTCAATCCTTTGGAACTTCACTAACTATATATTCCTCTATTATAGTGATGTTCTTGGATGTAATGATTCTAAGGGATTTAAGTGGTCTATATTTCTATATTACACTTTATTTATCCTCTATTTTTATCACCATTTTAATATTTGGTACGATATTGGGTGTTGTTTTAGACTGAATATAACATTCTTAAACAATTAAATAAAGTGTTTCCGCTTTCTAATATTTTTTTTCTATCCATTTATAGTTCATAGTTGTAATAGTTCATAACAAAACATGATTTTCAATGATTTTAATAAAATTAAAATTCCTTCTATGTGGTCCTATTGTAAAACATTATAAAAATTAAATAGAGGCAAGTGATCCATTATTTAAAGAAGAACATTTTTGGGTCATTATAGGTAGATTGATTCTGAGCTGAATGAGTACCTACGAGGGAAGGAAGATATTTAGGGGAAAATATCACCAAATATTTGGTTGAAATATGGTGATGGAAATACTCAGGGTTTCCATACCACTACATATAAGAGGAAAAAATAATAATTTTATTCATAGTATTCATATTGAAATAGAGTCTTGGGTGGTTGATGAGGTTGAAATTGGTATTTTTTTGTTAATTATTATAATAATGTTTTTAATTTTAATTTTATTGTTTATTTTGATGAAGTTTTAATGTTTTTGGAAAGAAAAATTGATAGTTCTATTAATGATTAGCTCCTATATCCTTTTTCCACTGAGGAAGTCAGCATGAATTTTTATCAAATGAATCTAGATAAAGAATATGATTCGAATGGCATAACTCCTCCCCCACAAATAAATCTTTTATATTGTATGGAAATATGTCACTAATGTCGTGTTTTCATTCTTTTATTCGAGTTTTGTGCATTCAAGAATCAATTTTATCCACATTTTATTAGTTTATAAGGTTAAGTATCCTTCTTAGGATAATGATATTTTACCAATTAGTATGGGTAATTTTATTTATAAAATCACATCATTTTTTTGAAAACCTTATTTTCCAAGTTTTTCCTCATATCATTTACCCTCTATAGAGTGATTTTATTATAGGCAGGTTGATTTCCAATAATATTTTTTTTTCTTTGGAGCTACTTCATTATATAAAATAATAATAGGATTGGTCTTGTGGGGTTTATGTGTAACATATCAACCCTAACCATTGACTTGGAAAGAGGTGAGGCAACACTGAATCACATATTATTGTCTCCTATAAACCATTAAAGGTTCCAATGCTCTACTAATGTGTATAGCAGAAGTCAGTTCGAATTATCAATGATGATACTTTTTATAGTCTATTGTTTTTAATTGATTGTATTTTTATTCGGTGGGTTGCAGTGCTTAAATAAAGTGATTGATGATTAATGTTTGATTTTAAAATTTAATAATTTTTTAGTTGAGTTTATCATTAGGGATTTAAGCTTTTGATATCCTTGATCTCTGCTTTATATTAAATTAAATTAACACCCACTTCACAAGATGAATTTGATCAGAATTCCCAAGTGTTATAACTTTAATCCAAGCCTTAACTTAGCTTAGGGTTATAATATTAATCATATTTTGTTTATGGTAGTGTATTTATGGTTTCAATAATCCATGAAAACCACATGTTAAACAAAATAAGTCCTTAATCCATCACATGTTAAGTCCAACATACACAATGTTAATTTGAAGAATATTCATCGAGCAAATATTATCAATCACTTAACATCCCTAAATTTTGACTCACCCCAATGAGATATTTACTCAGACATTGTGATGCTTAGTAATCTGGTTTATTATATTTATGATGATGAATTAATAAGAGAAGAAAAAGAAAGGTATAAGAAAAGATTTGTGCACCGAACACAAACACAAATAGTGAAGAGAATTAAATACAAAATTTCGATTGAATGAGAAAGCAAAATTGAAAATGGATTTTAACTTGGTTTAAAATATTTTAAGAACATTAATATTAAAAAAATAGGGTTGGATTATATTAATACATAATGGTAAAGAAATATGTATTAAAATAGAATTACAAAACAAACACTTAAAAGATTACAAACGAAGATGAATATAAAAGTAAATGAAAAGAAGCAATGAGGAATGGTATATATAGTTGAAACTTGATCACGGAAGATCCACCCAAGAATTTGGTAGGGCCCTTGTCTTTCCAACCTATCCTCATTTGATCTGAAAATTCCAAACCCTTACTAGGATAAGTGGGGGATGTATTTATAGCCCAATGGTGGTGGACTGTTTGCATTCCAAATCTGTCCCTCCACTTGGATCGCATATTGGGCCATCAAAACAACAAAATATTGAAATATCATATTCCTACAAGTTGTATTTATACATGTTTTATGTCTAATATGAAAATTTTGTGGCTATTGGACTTAAGAATCCAAAGTTATGGTGGTTTTATTAAACTATTTTAAACTTTCCATTCCTACCCATCCTTTTTAGAAGGCCATAATATGAATGGATTTTTGAATAGGAAGATTCCACAAATTTCCAACACTTTATTCAACAAAATTTTCAGAATAAATCTTCTATTTCACACTGAAAAATTTCAGTTGGAATGGATGTCTTTATCAGAATAAATGTCAATATTGTTTTTCTGATTTTAATTCGAGGACAGAATGGTGGGATGGAATTAAATGCATCATTTGGGCCCCTTGTTATTAGAGTTGGGCCATGAAATTTTTATGAAATATTAATGGTATTTTTCCCAGACTTTTTTGGAGAATCAAGGATTTTTGGACTTCTGTATTGATCCTATTAATTCAATATTCATGTCTGGTCCATTTTATTCACAAATTCTGTGAGATTTTTTGTGTGGTCCATATGAACCTTAAAATGGAGGAATTGGAAAATGATTCCTTATAATGATATGTTGTAAATTGAATAGAGAATCATAAAAAATAATAACCCTACAATTTGAATAATAAAGGTGATATTTATAATTAAAATAGTAAACTTAATCAATTGGACTACTTCAAATAATTCTCAAAAATTATATTTAGTATTAAAATATGAGTATCTCACACCAATTATGCAATTTTACATGAAATTTACTAAAGGGAGTATAATTTTTTTCATAAATAAATAACATTAAGTCCACCACACTTATTCTTGTTCATGTCCTCATTTGCAAAAAATATAAAAACATAACAAAATTATTCTCACTCATCAAAAAATATTAAAATTTTGTTTTCCGCAATCAGGGGAGGTTTAGACCATTTAACTCATCCATATTGAACCCCACCACAAATTGTTACATAAAAATGTTAAAAAAAATTCATTTTTCATGCTCAAATTTATAAATAGAAAATGTGGACACTCAAAACTCACACCTCTCAAGATGATAAAAATTTATTTATGGATGTTCACCCATTCAACAACCAAAAGTAAAATTCATAGAGTTTGAAAGAGATCTCAACTTTCATTTCCTATAAAAAAGTGCACAAGAATCAATAGGTATTTTGAAGGGGTTTTTCTGTGGCTATGGGATGGTAGGAATTTAATGTCCAAGAGAGAGGAGAAGAGGTGTAAAACATCAACATGGGTAAAACAATGCACAATTTTTGTGAAATGAAACATGGAAGGAAATGAAAACAAATAATTAAAAGGGAACGATTGTGTGAATAAAGACACAAAGGAGGAAATTTTTTTGAAGGGGATGATAAGATGAGATATTTACAAATCACAAAACTTCTCCCAGTGACATAAGTGTTCTTTTCCTTTTATTTTTCTTTTTCTTCTTTTTTTTTGCATTTTTTTTGAAAGTTGTGCTTGAAAAAAATATCACACTCATTTCCCAACCCTTTATTGATCTCCCACTATACTAATTTTAATAGTTATAACAAGATCAAAGGTTTTGGAAGAGTGATTTTTTACCTACCCAAGACACAACCCTTTTTTTTGTTCTTTTCTTTTTGATTTTTTTTATTTTTTTGAACACTTATCAATAAAATTTAAAAAATTTCCTAAATGAAATTCCATTCCCCAAAAATCACTAAATTACACCCCCCTATACTAAAATGGATGATTTACCTCAAGCATATGATAACATGTTGAAAATCAATAAAAGGGCACTGGAAAATGAAATACGGTCCCCCCACACTTAAAATTCAATATATAATTCAATGTAAATCTATATAGATGTTGGGAGGGATAAGGTATTGGGATTTTAATGTGTCTATAAAAGAAAAGGTTTTCATAGGCTCAGAGGGGCTTTCAAAATAAAGATAAATATAAGATTAATTGGAGGCTATTTGGCTACTGTGATTCTCATAAGGTTCATAAAATGCCTATATCATATTAATGCACACCATAGTTGGTAATTAAGCTATAAGGTCCACAAACTCAAGAATCAAAATCAGGGGTGAAGACACACATGTGGAAAAGATATACATAGGTGGCCTTATAATGAAAGATAATGTTGTTCCTTAGAGTTGGGAAAAATCATTTTCCAAATAAAAAATTGAGCATTCAAAATTTATTGGTTTTGACACAAGATTCTTTATCCAAAATTATGATGAAAATACAAAATTTTTGGGATGAAAACATGTATTTTGACTTCTCAAAATGGTTGGAATAAATTTCAAAACTATATGGTGAGTATGTATGACTCTTTTAGTTGTTTTTTTTTCATTTTTTTTCATTTTTTAGTGTGTTTAAAATAAACACACAAACAAAAGATAAAGAGAGAAAGAAATAAAATTTGATGATAAAAGTGGAAAAAAAAATGAAAAAGAGAGGAAGAAGAAGAAAAAAGGAGAGAGAGAGAAGGAGGAAGAAGAGTGAAAGAGGGATTTAAAGGGAAATCGGGGTTTTTGGATTTGGTGGGTCACCGCCTCCCTCCGTTGGTGGGTTGGTGGAAGTTGTGGATCTGATGGAAGTCGAGGTGGTTCCTGAGACATGTGTCATCTCATGGTGATGCTTTAACTAATGTCTGTTAACTCTGAATGTCCTTTTTGAAGATGGGTCTTGGACTTGCATTGCACCAAATGGGTAAACACGAGAAACAATAAAAGGACCTTCCCATCGAGAATTAAGCTTACTTGGGTGAAGTTGAAATTGAGAATTGAAGAGAAATACCTTTTCAAATTCATAGAATACCATTCTCAGGATATGTTTTTCATGGAGTACCTTACCCTTTTTTTTGTATAGATTGGAATTCTCATAGGAATCAAGCCGATGCTCCTCCAATTCAGTCAACTGCAATAATCTTTCCTCACTAGTTTTTTCACAATCAAAATTACAAGTTTTCATAGCCTAAAATGAATTCTATTTGATTTCAAATGGAAAATGACAAGTTTGACAAAAAAATATCCTAAAAAGAGACATTCCAATGGGTGTTTTATATGTAGTTTGATAAGACCAAAGTGCTTCACCAAGTCTCTCAGGAGATTCTTTTCTAGTGGGCTGAACAATTATATCAAGCACTCTTTTCACTTCTCTATTAGAGAGTTCTGCCATGCCATTTGTTTGGGGGTGATATGAAGTTGACATTTTATGTAAAACACCATTATTTTTCAAAAGATATTATGTGGTTCTATTACAAAAATGGTTTCCTAAGTCATTGATCAAGGCATAGGGAGTTCTAAATATGTGGAAGATGTGGGTTTTTAGGAACTCACTAACAATATGTGAATCATCATTTCTAGTGGGTCTATCCTCAACCCACATAGAAACATAATCAACCAGAAGAATAATGTGTGAGATTACATCAGAAGGGGGGAATGATCCCATGAAATCTATGCCCCAAACATTTAATATCTCACAAAATATTAAGGGCTTTTGGGGAATTTCATTTCTTTTGGAAATTGTTCCAAAATTTTGGAATGTGGTACATGATTGAAAAAACTCATATGATTCCTTGAAGAGTGAAGGCCAGAAGAATCCAAATTTTATGACCTTTTAGGAGGTCCTTTTTGGTCCAAAGTGTCCACCTTTGGGAAGTGAGTGACAAAATTATAAGATGGAGGAATGTTCATTTTCATCAACACATATCCTAATTACCATTTTATCCCTTGTTTTCCAAAGTTTATTTTCTTCCCAAAAATAGTATTTTGAATCACTTTTCAACTTCATTTTTTTTCTTTTAGAAAAATTTCAGAAAAAACACCAGAAACTAAGAAATTTAAAATTGGGTCATACCATGGTGACTTTGGAGTAAGAGATGAAAGGTTATCAGTGGGGACTTTAGGATTAATGATTTCTGAATGAGAAGAATTAGAAACTATACTCAGGTGGTCAGTCACTAGGTTTTATTTTCCTGGTCTATCTTTTATTTCAAGGTAAAAATCTTGGAGCATTAAGATCCATCTTATTAGCCTAGGTTTGGAATCACTTTTTTTGATTAAGAACATTACAGTATAATAGTCTGTGAAGATGATGATTTTAGAACCTAAGAGATAGGGCCGAAATTTATCTAAGGAAAAAACCACTGCTAAAAGTTCCTTTTTAGTCACAGTGTTTTGAGATTGAGTTTTATCCAATTTTTTTAAGGCATAATAGTTTTCATGAGGAATTTTTTCTCTTTTTTGACCAAGAACATCCCCAATGACTCTATCAGAAGCATCACACATCAAATCAAAGGGTAAGGACCAATCTGGGGGTTTGATTATCGGGGAAGATGTAAGAGTGGTTTTGATTTCAATAAAGGCTCTCTTGAAAACCTCATCAAAATGGAAAGTGACATCATTTTGGAGAAACCGAGTGATTGGGAGGGAAATCCTATTGAAGTTATGGATGAATTACTAATACAAACCGGCATGCATGAGGAATGAATGGATGTCTCGAATAGAGGTGGCTTCAAGTAGTGATTGGATCACATCAATTTTGGAAGGATAAACTTTAATACCCTCTTTTGAAACTATGTTCCCTATAACAATCTCATTTTCAACCATAAAGTGAAATTTTTCAAAATTCAATACAAGGTTACACTTGACACACTTTTGAAGGACTAGAGAGAGTGAATTCAAGAAAGATTCAAATGACTCACCATAAATGGTAAATTCACCCATGAATACTTCCATGAAGTGTTTAATGAATTTACAAAATATACTCATCATATAACTCTAAAATGTTGAAGGAGAATTAAAAAGGAAAAAATGAATTCTCTTATATGCATATGTTCTAATGGGGCAAGTGAAAGTAGTATTTTATTGATCCTGAGGTACGATTGGGATTTGGAAATAACCGACTTATCCATCAGGAAAGTAATAATGTGAATTTACAGCTAATCGTTCTAGCATTTGATCAAGGAATGGAAGTGGTTAGTGATATTTTCTTATTTAAAAATTCAATTTCCTATAGTTGATGCACACACGCCAATTTTTCTTCACTCGAGTTGGGATTACCTCCCCATTTTAATTTTTGATAATAGTTATCCCACCCTTCTTAGGTACAACTTGAATGGGACTAACCCATTCACTGTCAGAAATTGGGTAGATAATACCAACTTGAACAATCTTGGTGATCTCTTCCCCAACTACCTCAAGTTTGAGTGGATTGAGTCTTTTTTGTGGTTGTCTAATTGGTTTGGATGATTCTTCAATATGGATGTGATGTATACAAAGGGAAGGGTTTATTCCTGGTATATCATCTAGGGTCCAACCTAAGGCCTTTTTATTTTCCTCTAACACTTGAATAAGTTTGAACTCCTTAGTTTCAGTAAGGGAAGTAGAGATAATGATAGGATAAGAGTGATCATAGAAAAGGAATTCATATTTCAAGAGTTCAGGAAAAGGTTTTAGATCTGTGTCATCTTTCATTTGTGGGTCAGACAACTCAGTAATGGAGGAAGGGACTTTAGTAGCTTCTGATTCATTTTTATTAATACTATACAAGGTGAGACAATAGAGATTAGAGTTGATATGGGATTCAAGAGAGTTTTCAAGATCCCCTATATTGACGGAGTCTATGAATGAGAGGCAAACAACAACTTCCCCATTTATGACTTGGTTAATCATGGTATAAATATCAAAAGGTCCTCTCTCATTAGAACATGATGAACATGATGGAATGTGTTTCAATTTACTCTTATAAGTGCCCTTAGAAGCATGGATTGAGAATGAAGAGTGATCCTCAGATGGGTATCACATGGATTTGAAAATGTTGAACTTGACTAGTTGGTCACCAAATTCCATGGATAAGATGCTTGAATGGACATCGATCTTGGTTATTATTTTCATTAGGAATGGTCTTCCTAGAATTAGGAGATATTGAGAAGATTTCATTTCATATTCCATGTAAAGCATATAGAAATCAGTAGGGAAGATAAGATAATTCACATGAATAAGGACATCCCTGAGTTTACCCTCAGGACTAGTAGTGCTTCGATTAGCCAATTGGATGAAAACACCCGTTGGATGTAAGGGACCAAGACCAAGGTTGTTGAAGATGGATTTGGGCATTCCATTAATTGAGGTTCCTAGGTCTATGAGTGAATCATCGAATTTGGAACTTCTAATTTTGCATGGAACCGTAAAGGTCCTGGGATCTTTGCACTTTATGGGAATCGACCGTTGGGTGGAAACATTTTTGAAGGTCCTAAGTTTTATTTTATGGGTGCATAATTACTTAAGAAACTTGGTGTACTTGGGGATTGTCATGACCCGTCCCCCAGGGCCCGTTCCGTGACTACCCCAATCCCACCTTCCATAGGCCATGGGTTGGAAACTAGCACAAAAAAGGTGTATCCCTATAATGGGAAGACATTGCCTTTAAACCTTTACAAACACACAAACCAAGAACACAAAAAGAAGCATCCATGAAGTAAACTTCTGTAGTAAAAGTGTATTGAAAGTAAAGGGATGGAATACAAGCCCAACTGGAAAGTAAAAGTACATCTAAGAAGAGAAAAACAGCTCCTGGATCGTCCACTGAGGATCCTAACTGAAGGGTTGGTACAACTCGTCTCTACAACACACTACGTCGGCCCATCTCCTCTATGTACCTCCTGGTCCTAGATCCCTCAAGTCTCAACGTAGCTACTCACCATTTTCACAAGACACAACAAGGTGCGAGAAAATCCCGTGCAGGGGTGAGTATAACAATACCCAGTAGGAGACCCCGAGACCCCTAAAGGTCTCTTAGAGTTTAATAGAAAAAACCACAAAGAAAGACCTTAATTAGAAAGCATGAAGCAGTCATCAAATCTACTTAGGTATATTCCCATACATATACCTAAGTTATCAAAATATACTCGTCTCATACATGAGGAAACATAAGGCTCCAACTTTTAAGCCATTTTCACAACTGATCCATGAGGGAAGAATACCACAAAGGTAACACCACAAAGGTAAAATTACCACAAAGGTAACACCATGAAGGTAAAAGCATGAAGGTAAAAGTACCAAAAAGGTAACACCATGAAGGTAAAAGTACCACAAATGTAACACTACAAAGGTAACACCACAATGGTAAAAGACTCAGCTCACACCATGTATATAACTTAAGTACATAATTATAAATGATTAGTCACAAAACCAGATCATCTTATTCTGTCAAGAGGATTTGCTACTAACCCACACAAGATCGATATATGATGACCCACACAAGATTTCTAGGTGCTAACCCACATAGGATCGATAGATACTGACCCACAAAAGATCACTAAGTGCTGACCCACATAGGATTGATAGATGTTGACCCACATAGGATCGATGTTCTTTCTTCACGTTACAGCCAGCCACTAGATTCCCGCACTAGGCACACTTGATTCTGGGAGGATCCACTTCTCAAGCCATCATTCATACCTCAACTACCATGAAGTTCCACAGATAATTATCCCAAAGTACCGCTCCGTCATATGGGTTCCAATGTGACAGACAACACGTCGATCAGACGCCCGGTTTGTGAGGTATGGACACTTTTATAAAAAGGGCCCAGTTGGATTCAAGTATAATCCAACCCAGTTTGCACGTAAAACTCATTAAAAACTCTCTTGGAGTATCTCTAAGGGACTGTCTTGACAAAATGGTCCTTATTCCATAGATGACGTGTCGATCAGATGCTCAGTCTGTTAGTTACACCCCTTTTTGTGAAATAGGGGTGATCACATATCGGTCCATCCTGGCTCGATCAGGCCTACCAAAATATGCCAAAGGGACTACCTGACCCCTCTTAGTTCTAGTCCACTAGGGGTCAGCCCGGTTCACTAGGTCCGGCCCGTCGGGGTCGGCCCAGCTTTTTTGCGGGCTCAGGCTGCGGTTGGCCCGGACTGTCGCGTGTGGCTCGGCCCACCTGTATTAGCCTGTTGGGCTGTGGGTCTATCCAGGTCCGCTGGTGGGTCTGACTCAGCCCACTAGGCCATGGGTCTGGCCTGGACCTCTAGGCTGACACGCTCCAGTTTGGTCTGCCCGTAGGCATACCGTTGTGTCCTGCTGGCCCTACGCTTGAGGGGCCGTTTGCCAGCTGGTGGGGTGCTGCCCCACCGCATTTAACGGTAGGCTGTTTGGATGACTAGGTTTTTCTAAGACGACACCGCACGAGGTGTGCCACACCCTCCTGCTGTGGCCTACTAGCCGCAACCACTACCGCCACCTACATGTTGTCGCACGCTACCTTCCAACGCCTGTGGCCGGTTGCCGTGGGTCTCCTCCAGCCACCGCTGGCCGCCGCCGACATGGCGCGCCGACTGTTTTTTCTTCGGGCCACCGAATGTGCTCCGGTGGTCCGTTCTTGGTGCCATCTACACCTACGTCTCTCTCGGGGTGCCTTCGTCAAAACTTGACCCGCTAATTCTTGTTTTCATCAACTTGAGAAAACCGTCCCCAAAGAACGCAACATGAGAAAAGAGGGGGAGGGTCTGGGCCTTGTTTGTTTGGCCCGTGACCTCCACATAAATATGATAGCATGCAGGAGCAAAGAAATAATCATAAATGATCTTAAAAACAAACCCCTTACTTGGATAAGACATCCGCTGGCAAAGATTGACGGAACCTCCTTCGTCGTTGTCATCGGTTCGTGATTCGGTGGTGATCGTCACCACTCGCTGAATCTGGCCTCGTCTTCTAGGTTGTTAGCATCGCAGTATTTTTCCAGATCTTAGTCACTAGGTGAATCCATTCCAACACCCCTCCTTGAGCTCTATATAAATAAGATAGGAGAAAGAGTGAGTTCCACAGGAAAAATTAACGAGGTTCATTTAGTTAATGAACCTCCCAAATTCCCAATGGTGTGGTTAAAAGAAAAGAAGAGTCAATCCATTTAATGTCTTGACATTTCGTCGATCCCGCCACCTCCACTTTTTCATTGGAGAAAGAGAAAAGAAAAGAAAATAACAATTTCTATGTTATTTTATTATTTCTTTAAAAGATACAAAAACTAATTTTTTCACCCAACCTACTACGGTCAAAGTGAATTATACTTTAAGAGAATCCTAACATTGTGTATTCAATGGTGCCCTCAAATTTTTAATCCGTGCACCGGTTCAAAATTTGAAAACGACGCCCACACATTTTCTAAACGTACCTTTAAAAAAAGTTCAATAAATTATTAACATTCACCCTCAACCCGTGATGGTCGAGGTTAGGCTTTGCCTAAGGGAAACACGTCACAACGAACTCAATGGTACTATTGGATTTTTAATCTAAGTTACCATTTAGAATTTATGAAGTTTAATAATAAAATAATTATTACTTAATTATTTTATTTATGGCCAAAAAATAACATCCATAGTTGGCCCACACCGACCAATTTTAGTATCTTCCTAAATAAAGAATACCCTCACAAACTTAGTGGTGGTCTCATATTTTTAATCCGATTCAACGTTCATGAGTTATAAGCACTTGAAAAATAAAATAACTTTATTTAATTATTTTTTTACGGTTATGACATTTTTGGGTTTTCTCACCAAAGGCCTACACCAACTAAACATAGGTTTGCACCTAGGGTAAAACTGCTATCATGAATGCAACAGTTCCCTTAGATTTCTGATCCAGCTACTCGTTTAAGAGTTATTACACTTTTTCAGAAAAAACACTCATGCATGCTATTTTAAACTTAACATTTTTTGACAGATCATTCCGGGAACTCCAGGCCTCGGAATCTCATTCCGTAAAATTTCACAGTCTCGAAATAATTTCATAAAAAAAAAATTTAAATGGAAAGTCCAGGTCTTTACATTCTCCCCACCTTAAGGCTTTAAATCCCCCAAAGCCACAACATATTATAAGTAAACAAATGGGGGTACTGATAATGAATATGAGCCTCCCGCTCCCATGTTATTTCTTGGAGGTTCCCATGCTACCACCTAACTCACAACAGAGGGATCGACTTTCCACAAAGGACTCACTCCTTTCAATCCTCTATCTCCATCAGAAACTCTATAAAAGTCACCCCATCATCAAAGTTCAACTCGCCCTAGCCGATAACCTGTGATGGTTCATGATTGCATCTCCTCTGATGTGACACATGGAAAAAATCATGCACCCAGTGCATCTCTAGGGGAATAGATAGATGGTACACCACCTCACCCACTCTGTCAAGGATCTAGAAAGGTCTAATGAACCTTGGAGATAGGTTATCATCCTGACTAATCCTCCGCAATCCTTGTCGGGGTGAGACCCATTGGAAGACATGGTCTCCCTCCTCAGATTCCAAGGGTCTTAGTCTCCTATCGGCATAAGACTTTTTCTGGCTCTATGTAGTCTTAACTTGCTAAAAAGTGAGGCATCGAGACACAAACTCTACCACTACTTCCTTCATTACTGGCCACCAGTACTGACGCCGGAGGTCCTGGTACATCTTCACAACTCCAGGATGTACCGTTAAATGGGATGTATGGTACTCCCTCAACACCTCCTCCCGAAGAATCACTAGTACCATGGCATGTCCTACAAAGAGAAGAACGTGCTCCCCAACTTCAGAAAATCCTTCAGGAGATTGTCCAAAGGATATCTGATCACGTCGGGCTTCGCATTTAATATCCCCAAGATATGCCTCCTGAACTCACTGAAGAATTGGTGGAGTGACATTCATATACTAGAGGTAAGATGCTCCATCTTTATCCACAAAAGATATCTGTAGTGCAATTAGTTTCTCTGACGCCTCACTCAGCAGCTGTAGACCAGACTTCCTATTGAGTGCGTCTGTTACCACGTTCCCCTTCCCAGGAGTATAGACTATCTCAAATTCATAGCACTAGAGGAACTATATCCATCATCGCTGTCTCAGGTTCATGTCCTTCTCTAAGAAGATATACTTGAGAATCTTGTGATCAGAGTAAATAGTAAACTATTCACCCATCAAGTAGTTTTGCCACATCTTTGGTGCAAATACCACTGCTTCTAACTCTAGGTCATGGGTGGAGAAGTTCTACTCATGCTGTCTCAGCTGCTGTGAGCCGTAGGCGATCACTACCAACTCCTGCATCAGGAAACAACCTAGTTTAGTCCCTGATGCATTGTAGTAGACTATATACCCAACGCCCTCTTCTGGTAGTCTCATGATGGGGGCACTTTTCAGTCTTTGTCTCAGCTTATGAAAGCTCTATTGACACTTCTATGTCCACAAGAAATGACCCCCCTTCTTCGTCAAAGCTAAAAAGGGTGCCACTACCCTGGAGAAGTCAGGTAAAAATCATTGGTAGTCCCTAGCCAAAGCAAAAGTCCCCCCCTTTGGGGAGGTAATCCTAAAAATATATTTTAAAAATATGTCCCCACACTTTGCCACTACTATTGGGAACTGAAAAATCAAGACTCCTGTTGCCATGAGGTTAAGACTTTCCGACTCAAGAGTGATCTACTGCACCCTCATGTGCATGAGTTTATCCTGTGCTGCCTGGGTTTCCCTTTTCGCCGACCAAGGAAACCCCTATTCCAATGCTATAGATATAATAAATCCTTTTTGCCTAAAACAGTCAATCTGATTATGAACTATGGATGTCTAGTCCATACCCAAACTAACGTCGTAAGGGCTCGATGCTTCCACCAAGAGGTTCTAACCGAAACTATCGAATCAAGGGTTAGATCACACCATTAACATAAGTGTGATTAGCAATTATCCTCCCAAAGGTATATCTAGATGTAAGGGTCAATTCATTGGTTTAAACAGAAACTCTAGGTCTTGAACAAGATTTGTGGTAAGAAGGAATGATTGGTACCTATGTCTATTAATACGGAAGCTAGTAGTAGACATAGACAGTACCTCAAATCATTCCCAGAGACCTTAGGTCACACTCCTTGACTGCAGGAAGCTACTCCCTTCCCCTGTCCTCCAGCTCCCTAATCTTGGTGGGGACCACATTGGGGTGGTGTTTGTAAATGTTGAAATGTATACCACCTCATGCTATTCTCCTAGATGATATTCCATGTCTGATGCCCTATAGATTCATCTGTCCCTATCACTTCCCCTTATCAAAACATTTTAAACACCCAGTTATCTAAGACTGGCGTTAGTTTTCTACTTTCCCACTGCTAACATTAACTGGATGTTTCTCCTCAGCCAAAGAACATTCAACCAAAAAGTTTCTCTCTACCACCATAACATAAGTAGGAATGCATATAGGAATAGTGCTAGATCAGATGTCCCTAAACACACCTCGATCAGAGGTCCGAGACCTGAATAACTAACTGTACTATATTCCTTGAGTACTTGGGATGGTCAGTACACCTCGATGAATACTCAGCTACCGACATGTCATCTTTCTGAAGCTGTAGAAGCTCTAGGGAACACTCATCCTTTATATTTTTTCTGGAAAGATACCCCCTTCTCTGAAGAATGTTCTCAAGATTATCCACAGAAAAGTCACCCCTTCGCAAGGTCAAGGGTAATCTATATCCTATCATCATCTTGTTGAGCCATGTAGAAGGCTATCTACTAGGACCACCATCTGATTTAATGGTGCCTTGGCTAGACAGAAACTCGACGACCTCCTCAATCTAGTCCTCATCTATCTGTGAGTCAGGCTCTCCTCGAAACCTGAGGGGTATCTGATGCAGAAACACATGTACTACACAAAGCCTACATGTTTCCTCTACCGGTACCTCCATTTGTAACTACTGACCAATGAGTAGTGATATAGCTAGAACACTACCCGAAGGTACCATCTCGGGAAACAATCCATTTATCAAAGCCTCATCACCATGTGGACCATCCTCATTGTCACGCACTGATAAATACTAGAATCTTGGATCACCATCTAATCTGTTGATGTTCCAACTAGATGGAAAACTCTAGACACAACCTCCAGTCAGTCCTCAGCTGCCTGAGGATCTGTCTCGCCTCGAAACCTTAGAGGCCTATGCCGCTAAAACCCATGAAATGTGCTCATTTGGCATGCACGATACACTGGTATCATCTATTACTGATCAAAATAGGATCTCTCAGTGCTGATCCATACAGGATCACTCAGTTTAGATCCAAACAGGGTCACTAGAATGTTGATACACACAGGGTCAGTCGGTGGGCTCTCATAGTGTACTCTATCGGGATTCCTAGCTGGCTATCTATGCAGCGACATCCTAATAAGAAACAGGTGTGACACGTTCATTAAGTTATACCTGGTTAGCTGACTCCAAAGAAACCAAGGAAAAACATTTCCAAAACACACGCAATCAGTGTTTTTGTGCACCGAGTTAGAAATCAGAATTCAGGGTCCTAGTGTATGAATACGTCGGCCACCGCACCAACACTGGACTCCTCGAACTGAAAACCACACTCAAAACACTTTACCCTATTGATCCATTGAAAAGATCAGAGTCTTAATTCTTCGGTAGAACCGAATCTTCTATGTAACACCCCTGAATGATAAAGGGTTAAATGACTAAATGATATGACTCATGTCAACAAGGTGCACCTTTCTTTTCGGGAGACTACCTGATAAGAACTACATAGTTAAGCGTTCTTGTCCTGGAGTAGTGATAAGGATGGGTGAAATTCTATGATGTTTCTCAAGGTGTGTGTGAGTGAGGAAAAGACACACTGGAAAGGACTTGTGTTAGCTTGTGTGGACAGTCATTAGTCAGATGACCCATTCAGACATGTGGGTGGGCTCTAGGGTGGGGACCATGTGTTTGTGGGGTAACTGGTGGTACCTGGTGGGATAGGACCTGACGATAATATTAAGGTGGGGTGTCTGTGCTGTCACTGGGACCCAGTTGTAACATTTGGTATTAGAGGAGAAACCCAGCCTTAAGTGCAGTGCACTGCCTGGGTTGAGATGTAGGGTCCACAACGAGGATGTTGTGCTCTAAAGGGGGGGTGTGTGAATGTAACACCCCTGAATGATAAGGGGTTAAATTACTAAATGATATGACTCATGTCAATAAGGTGAACCTTCCTTTTCGGGAGCCTACCAGATTAGTACTGCATAGTTAGGCGTGCTTGGCCTAGAGTAGTGATCAGGATGGGTGACCTTATCGAAAGTTTCCTAGGGTGTGTGTGATTGAGGAAAAAGCACACTAAAAAGGACATGTGTTGGCCTGTGGGGGTAGTCATATGACCCATTCAGACATGTGGGTGGGCCCCAGGGTGGGACCACGTGCCTGCAGGGCAACTGGTTGTACCTGGTGGACTAGGACCCGACAACAATGTTAAGGCTGGGTGTCTGTGCTGTCACTGGGACCTGATTGTTACATTTTTTTATGGAATGTAAGAGGGAAATGTTGACTTCAACACATCTAAACATGTCGAGCATTTCAGGATTGGGATCAAAGGACTTCCATGTCTTTGAAACGGCTTGAGGAAAAGGAATTGGGTTCCTAAGTGGAATGAAAGGAGGTGAGGGAATGTATTTAGGTTGTTTTCTAATTTATTTTTCTTTTCATTTTTAAAGGGGAGTTGGAGGACTCATCATGAGGCATATAAATTTTCTTTCCTGATCTAAGTGAAATTGCACTTATATTTCCCTTGGGGTTGGGTAATGGTTGAGTTGAGAGTTGGGAAAAATTTGATTGTTGTTGCTGGCTCAGGTGGGATGTAAGTTGACCAATGTGAGTTTCAATATTTTTAAGGATGACCCGTTCAGACATGTGGGTGGACCCAAGGGTGGGAACCACGTGTCTACGGGGCAACTGGTGGTACCTGGTGGGCCTGAACTTGACGACAATGTTAAGGCGGGGTGTCTGTGCTGTCACTAGGACCCAGATGTTACATTTGGTATTAGAGGAGGAACCCAACCTTAAGTGAGGTGCACTGCCTGAGTTGAGATTTAGGGCCCACAATGAGGATTTGTTTCTCTATGGGGGGGGGGGGTGAATGTAGCACCCCCGAATGATAAAGGGTTAAATTACTAAATGATATGACTCATGTCAATAAGGTGCACCTTCTTTTCTGGGAGCCTACCTGATTAGAACTACGTAGTTAAGTGTGCTTGGTCTGGAGTAGTTGTAACATCCCCAAATGATAAAGGGTTAAATGACTAAATGATATGACTCATGTCAACAAGGTGCACCTTCCTTTTCGGGAGCCTGTCTGATTAGAACTCCATAGTTAAGCATGCTTGGCCTGGAGTAGTGATCAGGATGGGTGACCTCCTAGGAAGTTTCCCACGGTGTGTGTGAGTAAGGAAAAAGAACACTGGAAAGGACATGTGTTGGCCTGTGGGGACTATCATTAGTCAGATGACCCGTTCGGGCACGTGGGTGGACCCTGGGGTGGGCCCCACGTGTCTGCGGGGCAATTGGTGGTACCTGGTGGTCCAGGACCCGACGGTCATGTTAAGGTGGGGTGGCTGTGCTGTCACCAGGGCCCGGTTGTCACATTTGGTATCAGAGGAGGAACCCATACTTTAAGTGAACGGTGCACTGCCTGGGTTGAGATGTAGGGCCCACAACGAGGGCGTTGTGCTCTAAGGGGGGGGGGGGGGGGGGTGATTGTAACATCCCCAAATGATAAAGGGTTAAATGAATAAATGATATGAGTCATGTCAACAAGGTGCATCTTCCTTTTCGGGAGCCTGTCTGATTAGAACTCCATTGTTAAGCATGCTTGTCCTGGAGTAGTGATCAGGATGGGTGACCTCCTGGGAAGTTTCCCACGGTGTGTGTGAGTGAGGACAAAGCACACTGGAAAGGACATGTGTTGGCATGTGGGGACTATCATTAGTCAGATGACCCGTTCGGGCACGTGGGTGGACCCTAGGGTGGGCCCCACATGTCTGCGGGGCAACTGGTGGTACCTGGTGGGCCAGGACCCGATGACCATGTTGACCCGACGACCATGTTAAGGTGGGGTGGCTGTGCTGTCACCAGGGCCCGGTTGTCACAGAAGTGATCAAGATGGGTGACCTTCTGGGAAGTTTTCTAGGGTGTGTGTGAGTGAGGAAAAAGCACACTGGAAAGGACATGTGTTGGACTTTGGGGACAGTCAGATGACCCATTCAGACATGTGGTTGGGCCCCAGGGTGGGGACCACGTGTCTGCAGGGCAACTAGTGGTACCTTGTGGCCTAGGACCTGACAACAATGTTAAGGATGGGTGTCTTTGCTGTCACTGGGACCAAATTGATACATTTGTTTTATGGAATGTAAGAGGGAAATGTTGAATTCAACACATCTAAACATGTCAAGAATTTCAGGATCGAGATCAATGGACTTCCTTGGCTTTGAAACGACTTGGGGAAAATGAATTAGGTTCCTAAGTGGAATGGAAGGAGGTGAGGGAATGGATTTATGTTTTTTTCTAATTTCTTTTTCTTTTCATTTTTAAAGGGGAGTTTGAGGACTCATCATGAGGCATAGAAATTTTCTTTCCCTATCTAAGTGAAATTGCACTTACATTACCCTTTGGGTTGGGTAATAGTTGAGCTGGGAGTTGGGAAAAATTTGATTGTTGTTGCTGGCTCAGGTGTGATGAAAGTTGACTAATGTGGGTTTCAATATTTTTAAGGATGACCTGTTCAGACATGTGGGTGGGCCCCATGGTGGGAACCACATGTCTGCGGGGCAACTGGTGGTACCTGGTGGGCCCGGACCTAACGACAATGTTAAGTTGAGGTGTCTGTGCTGTCACCAGGACCCGAATGTTACATTTGGTATTAGAGGAGGAACCCAACCTTATGTGAGGTGCACTGCCTTGGTTGAGATGTAGGGCCCACAATGAGGATGTTGTGCTCTGGGGGGGGGGGGGTGAATGTAACACCCCTGAATGATAAAGGGTTAAATTACTAAATGATATGACTCATGTAAATAAGGTGCACCTTCCTTTTCGGAAGCCTACCTGATTAGTACTCCATAGTTAAGCATGCTTGGCCTGGAGTAGTGATCAGGATGGGTGACCTTCTAGAACGTTTTCTAGTGTGTGTGTGAGTGAGGACAAAGAAAACTGGAAAAAACATGTGTTGGCTTATGGGGACAGTCATTAGTCAGATGACCTGTTCGGACATGTGGGTGGGACCTAGGGTAGGGACCACGTGTCTGCGGGGAAACTGGTGGTACCTGGTGGGCCAACACCTAATGATAATGTTAAGGCAAGGTGTCTGTTGTAACGACCCAAAGTTTCATTAATGGAAATCCCTCTTGATCTAATTAAATGTCTCTTTATGTTTATATAAAATGTCAAATTCTTTGGTTTTATGTTAAGAATTTTTACCGTTGCTAATATAGCTGTTGAACAGTGATCACATGATTAGTATATATATATGGATTTAACAAATCCAATTTACTCAGACAAAAGAAGCGATTGACTCATCCAGTAGAATTACCCCATACAAAGTCCATTTGTCAGAGCTTGGAAAAGAGGTGGCATCCTTGGGCTTCGCTCTTGACCAAGCCCAAGCTGAGCTTTATCATGTCAAGCTCGAACGAGACCGACTATGAGAAAAGTGGAAGTTGATAGAAATTACCACCCGAGCGATGTTATCCGAGCCACCCAAGGGTCTGTCACCATCGCACACCTTACCCTTAGGTCTTATGTGGCTATTTTAAGGGGTTATGTAACAAATCGATAGTACTATGTTCATGTACATTATTTTTTGTATATAATAATGTATATACTTTCTTGTCATTATTGATACATTGAAAATAGTTTTTAAAGTACAAATAATGTTTTTGGTTATTATTTAATTTAGAATTACATTTTATTAAATTAAGGGATTTTTTAATTAAATAATATTTTTAATAAAATATTATTATTATTATTAAATTAATTTTTATTAAATATAAATGATCTTATAATTTTATGAATGCAATTATAATTTTTATTAAGGTTTGAAAGCCATTTCTGTCAAAACCCGTGAATTTTTGATAAATGTTGGTTTTTATTTTGAAAGTGAAAATTAACATATTTAGAAAATTATTTAGATAAAATAAATGTTATTTTTCGAATCAGGATGTCGAAATTATCCAACGGTGAATTTTTCATAATTTTCTGAGACAGTCAAATTTTTGGGTAAAAATTAAATACCGTTTAAATATATAATGTGTTTTATAACATCATAATGACCCATTAGTGATGTAATAAAATACTATAAGATTTATGTTCGGCCAATATATGTTTTAACATTACAATAATGCGATTTTGGGTTTTTTTGACTTACTTTTCAAAGCATTAATGGACCCCTCAAGACTTATTAAACACCTTGTCTTTTTAAATTAATTTCCATGGGAGTATGACTCACCTCCACATAAGCAACCCTATCATTTTAAGAAGTTAGGAATTTGGCCTTATAAAATATTTTTTTCTATTCCCTTTTCCAAAAACTATGGGCAAAAACCATGGGATGGTTTGTGGTTTGGATTAATTTAATGTAAGGGGACCCAAACCTAAATAATAAAGAATTACCTCACCTTTCCTATATAAACCCACCCAATCTCCCACTTCCTCCTCACTAAAAGCCTTTGTAGTTCGTCCAACCTCTGCCCTACTCTCTCTAGAATCCTCCCAAGGTGACCCAAGCTCCCAAGAAGCCTCTCACAAGCCTCTCTCTAGCCTTTGGAAGCACACTTCCAAGTAAGGGTTTTTTCTTCCTTTCTCATTTTTGTCCAATTTTCTTTAAGTTGTTTTCCCTTTTAATTTCAATTATGAATGTTGGGGTATGGTTTATCACCTCCCTCATACTGCCCTATTTATGTTTGAATGATGGGATACCCATTTATCTCTCATTAAATGCCACCCATGCACACCCGTTACTATGCCGAAATTCCGAAAGGAACTTCTCTCTCCTCATTTACATTCAAGTAATACTTTTGTATCATGAATATAAATTCCATTAAAATTGTTGGGACATGTATCTATATAACCTCCTTACTATCCATTAAATGTAAATATGATGAGTAACCCCTTTATCTCTCATCAACCGTTTTTATGAATTCTTATGTCACGCCGTTACGCTGCCGAAATCACACCGATTTTCTAAGCCAATGCCATTATGTAGTGAATACCATGCCCATTTCTCCATCAAGGGTATTCACCTTTATGAACATTTACTTATTGATTATAAAGTTTCATGTATGAATTCCACATTCCTTTATCGTGGAATAAATGTGTATGTTTAATGAATCCATGTTTTATGATCCATGTGGCAAACTTATGCATGAAATCTAATGTTTAAGAAGGGTGCACCCTTATAGCGCTCCAATGAATTGGGTAAAGTATAGTATCATGATACGTCATGTGCAGTGAGTGTTGACTCATTCTAATTCAAGTACAACGAGGGTTTACTCGTGCTTTATGTGCAATGAGGATTTACTAATACTCAATGTGCAATGAGCCTTGGCTCATGCTAATTCCATGTTAAGTGTTGTTGTCATATTTCCATGTTATGATTATCATGCTTTATCATGCCTTTATGTTCATTTTTCTCTTATGCTCTATTGATATGCCTGTTTCCTAATATGTATTGTACTCTTCATGTTATTCCATGTGTACTCCCTTACTGGGCTTTATAGATCACCCTTTTCTTATGCATATCCTCAGGTTATCCCATGCAATGCTAAGTACGAGGGAATGTAGTGGTCATGTAAAAAAAGTTTTCAATAAAGATGTTGTATTTCATGTTTTAAGTTTTTATGTAATGATCCTAATCTCCAAAGACACTAAACCTCTCAAACTTCTTTGTTGTATCAAGTGAAGTTTTATGTAATAAATCATGTTTAAGTTTGTATTAAAAAGCAGGGTTGTCATATCTATGCTATCACTGGGACCCGAATGTTACATTTCAGTATCAGGATCAAAAGACTTCCTTGGATTGGAAATAACTTGAGGAAAAGGAATTGGATTCCTAAGTGGAATGGAAGGAGGTGAGGGAATGGATTTAGGTTCATTTTCTAATTTCTTTTTATTTTAATTTTTTAAAGGGGAGTTGGAGGACTCATCGTGAGGCATATAAATTTTATTTCCCGATCTAAGTGAAATTGCACTTACATTACCCTTGGGGATGGGTAATAGTTGATCTAGGATTTAGGAAAAATTTGATTATTGTTGCTGGCTCAGGTGGGATGTAAGTTGACCAATGTGGGTTTCAATATTTTTAAGGATGGAACAGGTGAAGGAGGAAAGATATTCCATTTCACTTTCCCATTGTTTCTTGGAAGAAGTGGCTTTTCCCAAATTGAGATTTCCTTGATTTTTCATCTAGGGAAAGTGATTTTATTGGTTTGGTAATTGGAAAGTCTCATTAGTATAGTGGAATCCAAGAGGATCATGAGAAGTATTTATCCTTTGAGGTTGAGGAACAAAAGGTTAAGGTTGTTAGAAGTTACCAACACCTTGAAAATATTTGAATTGTTTTGGGTTTTTAGGAGGGAATTCAGGGGGATGAGAAATGGATTACCATACTTCAAGCCTTCATTGAAGGTTGAAGATAAGGGCTCATAGTGGGGTTGGTTTAAGTTTCTAATGAACTGACCTGATTTTCAAGGGTTGGTGTTCCTTTGAGAATATGCTGCATTAAGCTCCATTGGTCTATATGAATCATAGGGATCATCTTGAAGTTGTGGACATGTGTCAGTTGGATGATATGAGGAGTTGAAGATTCCACAATTCTTAATAGGTCTAGGAAATAGAGATTGTGGAGAATATGAGGTTGGGGCTTTGGCTACCACAACTAGTTGCTGTCCAAGACCTGTAAGTTCACCCACCAACTCAGTGATCTTTTTTGGATATATCAATTGACTATCTGCTATTTTTTTGACTTGATCATTTTATTGAGTATGTAATTATGGTGTGTTTGAATCCATGTTTCTTATGAGATCTCTTGTAGATGCGGTAGTTTTATCAACAAGAGCATTGCCACTTGTGGCATCAATGAGAGTTCTCTCCATAGCCAATAACCCATCATAGAAGTATTGGATCAAGATTTGGTCATGGATTTTGTGGTATGGGCAGGTTTCTACAAGATTTTTGAACCCCTCCCAGTATTCATGGAGTAACTCATTTTGGAATTGTCAGATAATACTTATTTCCTTTTAGATAGAAGCAGTACGAGAAGCAAGAAATAATTTTTCCAAGAAAAGTCACTTAATGTCATTCCATGTGGTTATGGAACTAGGAAGGAGGTAGTAGATCCATGAATTGGAAATGTCATCTAGGGAGAAAGGGAATGCTCAAAGTTTGATTTATTCCTTATAAACTCCTTGTGGCTTCATGATAGAGCACACCACTTGGAATTCTTTAAGATGAAGATGCATATCCTCACCGGTTAGCCCGTGGAAATGAGGAAGAAGATGAATCAAACCCGATTTGAGTTTGAAGTAAACCTATATGTTTGGATATTGAATACCAAGGGGTTGGTAATTAATATCAGGGGAATGCAGTTCTTTAAGGGTTTGTTCCCTAGGATTATCCATATCTAGTTCTATTGGTTGTACAAGGACTGGTTCTTGAATGATTTTATTATCCCTAATGTTACTCCCAAGTTGGCGAAGATTTTGATCAATTTCAAAGTCAAAAAAATCTGAAGGATTGTTTAGGAGGCTACGGGGAATTAAGATATATTTTGAAATAAATAGGAAGATGAGTTTTTCTCTGTGTTTTTTTCATTTATGATTTCTATGAGAAGGTGGGTTTTTTTTTTTTTAAATTTTGTTTTTTTTGTTTTTTTATAATAACCAAAAACTAATGAATACTTAATGAACCATCCCTAGTAATGATTACATTTTAAGAATGAATTATTTTCACCTATCAACCATTCAAGGTTCCTGTGCTCTTTTAATGTGTATAGTAGCACTCGGGTCGAATCCTCGGCGATGATACTTTTTATAGTCGATTGTTTTTAGTCGATTGTATTTTGATTGGGGGGGGGGGTGTTTGGAGAGATTAAATGAAGTGATTTATGGTTAATTTTTGATTTAACAATTTAATAATGATTGTGTTGATTTTATTATCATTAGGGAGTTAAGATTTTGATATCCTTGAGCTTTGCTTTATATTATATTAAATTAACACCCACTTCACAAGATGACTTTGATCAAAATTCCCAAGTGTTAAGGATTTAATCCAAGCCTTATCTTTAATTAGGGTTATAATATTAATAATAGCTTGTTTATGGCAGTGTATTTATGATTCCAATAATCCATGGAAACCACACGTTGAACAGAACAAGTCATTTATCCATTCTATGTTAAGTCCAATATACACAATGTTAATTTAAAGAATATTCATCAAGAAAATAATTTAAATCACTTAAAATCCCTAAATTTTGACTCACCCCAATGAGAGATTTAATCATACATTTATATGATTTGTAATATGGTTTATTATATTTATAATGATTAATTAATAATAGAGGAAAAATAAAGGGATAAGAAAAGAGTTGTGCGCCAAACACACACACAAACGATGAAAAGAATTCAATATGGACTTTCAATTTAATGAGAAATAAAAATAGAAAATGGAATTTAACTTGGTTTAAAATATTTTAAGAACATTAATATTAAAAAACATGGGGTGGATTATATTTATATATAATGATAAAAATAAATTTATTAAAATAGAATTACAAAATAAACACTTACAAGATTACCAATGAAGAAGAACACAAAAGTAAATGAAAAAACGCAAGGAGGAATGGTATCTAAAGTTGTAACTTGAGTATGGAAGATCCTCAAAAGATTTTTTTAGATCCTTGTTCGTTTCAACCTATCCTCTTTATCTCAATAAATTCCAACCCATTGCACGGAGAAGAGGAGGATGTATTTATATCCCAATGGTGGTGGACTGTTTTCATTCCAAATATTCCCCTACAGTTGGATTAAATATTGAACCATACAAAAAGTATAATATTGGAATATCTTCTTCTTAAAAGTTTTATGTATACATGTTTTATATTTTCTTTGAAAATTTTACGTCTATTTGACTTAAGGATCCAAACTTATGGCAGTTTTTTAAACAATTTTAAACTGTCCATTTCAACCCATGCTTTTTCGAATTCCATAATATGAATCGATTTTTGAATATTAATATTCCATAAATTTAGAAATATTTATTAAAAAAAGTTGGTAGAATAAATATCCTCATTCAAAATGAAAAATATCATCAAGAATGGATGTCACTATCAGGAGGAATGTCAATATTGGTATTCTGATTTTTATTCTTGGACAAAATAGTAGGTTGGATTTAAATGCATCAGTTGGGCCCCTTATTAGTGGAGTTGGTCCTTTAATGTTTTATCAAATATGAATGGTATTGTCTCCCTACTTTTGGTGGATAATCAAAGATTTTTGACTTCTGTATTGAGCCCAGTAATTCTAACTTCATGGATAGTCCATTTTCATCACAGATTTTGTGGGCCTTCTCATGTGGTCCATATGAACATTCAAATGGAAGAATTGGACAATGATTCATTCTAATGACATGTTTTAAATTGAATATGGAATCATTAAAAACAAGACCCACGAAATTTTTATAAGAAGGGTTAGATTTATAATTAATATAGTAAACTGAATCAATTGGACTACTTCAAATAATGCTCCAAAATTATATTTAGTATTAAAACATGAGTATTTCACACCAATTATGCACTTTTACATGAAATTTACTAAAGATAGTATAAAAAAAGTTATTAATACAAGAATAACATTGGACACAAACCCCCAAGACACCAAAGGCTAACAATAAATTCCAAGAGATTACTAAAATTTTGGGGGTTGATTTATCCTTTAAATAATACCACACAAAAAGACAAGAATAAAAACAACCAAACCAAACTATACGATTCATATAGTATAAATAAAACAACTCAAATAGATTACTAATAAAACACCAATATCATAGTATTACTAAAAATGTAGAACAAGGAGACCCAAGAAAACCAAAAGATATCCCAACACAACAAAACTAATGGGGAATCACTCCAATTACTTCACAAGTGAACTCCAAGCTCCAATAACCATCCCTAGAAAATATTATCATAATGCTCCACCAGAGAAGTAATAAACCTTTAAATTAAAAATTTCATGTAACAAAACATTTGTATATTCACCAAAGTGCATATACTGTGGGTGAGTAATTATAGCCAGTAAGATTTCCCTAAATGACTTCCCAACTCACGCCATTAGGGTAAGAACATGGTGCCTGACAGTTTGAAATATAATCTAAAAGAATATAGAGATATATATCAGATTAATTTACCAATTAAATTTTTTTAATTAAAATAAAAAAAATAGTTCCATCAATTTATTCCACTTTGAATATCCATTTCACATTTACACATTCAAACACACATGCATTCCAGGGCAGCCCCAATACAAATGAGTGGTAAGTCATCCATCAACCAAGTTGGTCATTGATGATAATCTATCTAGTGCCTATAGTATATCACCAAAAACCATTAAATGTTTATATCCAATGAAAATGAACACACACTATTCCATATATTCCAATTTCGTACATCTAATTATTTCACATAAATCAATTATTCCTTTTAAAAAATTTAATAAAATATCTTTCTTTTTTTAATCCAAAACCATAATTTAAAACCTTATATCAATGTGGTTTTTAAAAAAACCATCTAAACTCCAATGTTTTTTTTCAAATAAAAAACCAAAAGAGTTTTCCTTAAGTAAATCATCCAAAGTTATCTTTAAAAATCCAAAAATTCATTTATGAAAATATAAGCCTTCTAGTTATAGAACAAGTGGATAAAAGTGAGAATCCACCCACTTCATAATGGTTGATGAAATTGAATAACCACATCATGAAACCACCAGATATAGGATTTAAAATTATTTCCTTTAATATATACAATCAAGAAGTCATCAAAAACACATCATAGTCCATAGATCTACCCATAACAGATCATATCTTACATTCCATGTGGGGGGAGGGATATGAAGATATATAGAGATAAAGATATAATAAATAGAATAAACATATATTTTGATGATCTAACAAACTTAGATCCATTAAAAAGTTTTCATAGGGAGAGTAGTAACAAAAATCTTCTACAAGAATCCTTTGGTTTAAGATTTTAGGTCGAAAAGAGAAAACAACGAGTGTTTTCTGGTGTAAAATGGATTAAAAATCTTATTTTTGGATGTAACACCCTTGGTTTTACGTACTTTATTTTTTCTTTTATTATTTTGTTGTTATATAATGCATTGGTTGAGTTTCAGGAGATTTTGGTTGGTTTTGGTGTGTTTTGGGAGCATTTTTAAGGGTGCACGATTTGAGAATAGTTAGTATAAATCATGCATCTTCTCTAAGAAAGAGTGTATAGTAATTCAGGAGATTTTTGATAGGCACATGGTTGGGCAACAGTTCGACCAAACAATACAACTAACCCTGAGAATTTGGAGTTTTTGGACACTATTATTGTACAGTTGGTGTACAGTTTGTCTAACCATGTGACATAAGTAAGAGACCCCTTGGGTGTTGTCTAGTAGCACTCATATGGTTGGTATAAGGTTTGTGAAACCATGCAACCTAACCGGGCATCATTCATTAATATCATCCAAAAATTGAATTTATGATAACCCTGCTTTTTATTATAACTTAAACATGATTTATTACATAAAAATTCACTTGATACAACAAAGAAGATCGAGACGTTTAGTGTCTTTGGGGCTTAGGATCATTACATAAAAACTTAAAACATGAAATACAACATCTTTATTGAAAACTTCCTTTTCATGACCACTACATTCCTTCGTACTTAGCATTTCATGGGATAACCTGAGGACATGCATAAGAAAAGGGTGAGATATAAAGCCCAGTAAGGGAGTACACATGGAACAACATGAGGAGTACAATACATGTTAGACAATAGGCATATTAATAGGGCATAAGAAAAACATGAACATAAAGGCATGATAAATCATGATAATCATAACATGGAAATGTGGCAACAACACTTAACATGGAATTAGCATGAGCCAAGGCCCATTGCACATGGAGCATGAGTAAATCCTCATTGCACATAAAGAATGAGTAAACCCTCGTTTCACTTGAATTAGTATGATTCAACAATCATTTCACATGACGTACCATGATACTACACTTTACCCAATGCATTGGAGCGCTATAAGGGCGCACCCTTCTTAAACATTTCATTTCATGCATAAGTGTACCACATGGATTCATAAAACATAATTATTTATTCCACGATAAAGGAATGTATAATTCATACATGAAACTTTGTAATCAATAAGTAAATGTGCATAAATGTGAATACCCATGATGGAGAAATGGGCATGCTATCCACTACACAATGGCATTGGCTTAGAAAATTGGTGCGATTTCGGCAGCGTAACGACGTGACATAAGAATTCATAAAAATGGATGATGAGAGAGAAAGGGGGTCCTCATAATATTTAAATGTAATTTATAGTAAGGAGTCCATATATATACATGTCCCAACAATTTTAATGTAATTTAGATTCATGATACAAAATTATTGCTTGAATGTAAAAGAAGAGAGAGAAGTTTCTTTCGAAATTTCGGCATAGTAACTGGTGTACATGGGAGGCATTTAATGAGAGATAAAGGGGTCTCCCATCATTCCAAAAATAATAGGGAGGTATGGGGGAGGTTTGAAACCATACCCCAACATTCATAATTGAAATTAAAAGGGCAATACAACTTAAAGAAAATTGACAAAAATGGGAAAGGAAGAAAAAACCCTTACTTGGAAGTGTGCTTCCAAAGGCTAGAGAGAGGCTTGTGAGAGGATTCCTGAGAGCTTGGGGCACCTTGGGAGGATTCTAGAGAGAGTAGGTCAGAGGTTGGACGAACTCAAAAGGTTTTGAGTGAGGAGGAAGTGGGAGCTTGGGTGTGTTTATATAGGAAAGGTGAGAGAATTCTTTATTATTTAGGTTTGGGACCCCTTATATTAAATTAATCCAAACCACAAACCATCCCATGGTTTTTGACCATGGTTTTTGGCAAAGGGAAGATTAAAAAAATATTTTATAATGCCAAAGTCCGAACTTCTTAAAATATTAGGGTTGCTTATGTGGAGGTGAGTCACACTCCCATGGAAATTAATTTAAAAAGGCAAGGTGTTGAATAAGTCTTGAGGGGTCCATTAATGCTTTTAAAAGTAAGTAAAAAAACCCAAAATCACATTATTTTAATGGTAAAACATATATTTTCCGAAAATAAAGATTATAGTATTTTATTACATCATTATTGGGTCATTATGATGTCATAAAACACATTATATATTTAAACGGTATTTAATTTTTACCCAAATATTTGGTTGTCTCGGAAAATTATGAAAAATTCACCGTTGGATAATTTCGACATCCTGATTCCAAAAATAACATTTATTTCATCTAAATAATTTTATAAATATTTCAATTTTCACTTTTAAAATAAAAACCGACATTTATCGAAAATTCACGGGTTTTGACAAAAAATGTCTTTCAAACATTAATAAAAATTTTAATTGCATTCATAAAATTATAAGATCATTTATATTTAATAAAAATTAATTTAATAATAATAATATTTTTTTGAAAATATTATTTAATTCAAAAATACCTTAATTTAATAAAATATATTTCTTAATTAAATAATAATTAAAAACACCATTTGTACTTTAAAGCTATTTACAATGTATCAAAAATGACGAGAAATTATATTCATTATTATATACAAAAATAATGTACATGAACATAGTACTACTTATTTGTTACATAACCCCTTAAAACAGCCACATAATACCTAAGGGTAAGGTGTGTGATGGTGAAATACTCTTGGGGTGGCTCGGATAACATCACTCGAGTGGTAATTTCAATCAACTTCCACTTTTCCCGTAGACGGTCACGTTCGAGCTTCACAAGATGAAGATCAGCTTGGGTTTGGTCAAGGGAAAATCCCAAAGACGCCACCTCTTTTCTGAGCTCCGACAAATGGCTTCGTATGGTGCAATTCTACTGGATGAGGCCATCACTTCCTTCTGAGTAAATTGGATTTGTTAAAGTCCTATATTTATACTAATCATGTGATTAATGTTCAAAGACTATATTAGAAAAGTTCAAAATTATTAACATAAAACCAAATAAGTTGACATTTTATAAAAACATTTTATATAAATAGACATTTAATAAGATCAAGAGGGATTTTCCATTAATGAAACTTTGGGTCGTTACAGAATTTTTAATCTATTTTACACCTGAAAACTCTGATTTTTATATGGTTTCCTTAGTCCACCTTTTTTTATTCTACAATGATAATATTGTTTTATTAGTATTAAATTTTATTTTTATTTTTATACTTCATTTATCATACAATTTGGTTTATTTCTTTTTATTTTTTCTTTATAGGTTGTGGTTGTTTAAAGGGAAAAAATCCCCAAAAAATAAAGCAAGATATTGAAATTTATTTCCGACTTTTGGTGTATTGGGGATGTCACCTATAGTTAGTGGTATGTAGGTTCTTTCCAAGCCAATTTTGTGGCTCAGGATGTTACAACATGATAATTTAATTATATACAGATAAATCCTTTGACCATGTTGAATGGGATTTTATTATTATGGTTGTCTGTCATCTTAGTTTTGATCCTATAGTCAAAAATCTAATTATGAATTGTATTTCTTCAGTTCCATACTATTTTTTTTATAAATATTGATAAAATGGAATTTATGTGATCTTCAAGAGTGTTGAGGTATGGAGATCCATTATCTCTATACCTTTGTTTTCTTTTCTCAGAGGTGTTGGGATATTTAAGATAACCCATATTTTATTACACCTTAATTCATGATTTATTACACAAATATACACTTAATAAAACCCAATAAGACCAAGAGGCCTATTTTATTTCATAAATCATGCTCATATAACATTAACTTGAAACATAGGTACAAAATTATTATTTAAAAACTCCCAAACATGTCCTAATATTCCATGGATCTTTTAAAACTGCATGTGATAACCTGGGGAAGTAAATAAGAAAAGTGTGAGATATAAAGCCTAGTAGGGGAATAAATAAATTATATCATAAGGTAAAGTTGTACATATGATCTTAGAGTCTTTTAAATGTAACATAATAGGGGTGATAATCAAAACATTGAACATGGAGGCATGATATAATATGATAACATAACGACAACATAGGAATGGGGAAAAAACATAAAACATGACATAATGAACATAATTCAAGGATAAACACCGTGAAAAAATAACATAATGTGCTATAATACACCATAAATATAATATCATGAGATAAAAACATTACCCAATGCATTGGAGGGCTATATAATTCTTTGACCACCCATCATTTTCATATTATGTACATGCATAAGTGTGCCACAAAGATCATACAAAATAAGGATATATTTCATCAATTTTAAACCCAAAATTAAGGAGTATAGGTTATATAAATCTAAATCCACAATAAATTAAGGATACATACAACTAGGTGAATACCCTTGAGTGTAAGTTAAGATAGGCATTCACCATACAAATGTTTGGCATAGAAAATCAGAGGATAATTTCAGCAGAATAACAGGTGTACAAAAAGTATTATAGAAGGGGTTAATGAGAGGTAAAGTGGTATCTCATTACCTTTTAATCATAAGGATAGTAATAATGATGTGTAAAAACATATCTCAAATTGAAAAATAAGAAATAAAATTTCATAATATAAATAAGTTTCTTGAATAAAGAGGGGAAGGAGAGGATCCCTTACCTTTAGAGGGCGCTTCTAAAAGATTGGGAGGAGATTCTTAAGAGAGTTGGGGAACCTTGGGAGGGATATAAAGAGGAAGTTAAGATTAAAGTTCTGATTATAGGGTTTTTAGTGAAGTGGAATGAGAATTTGGGTTATTTTATATAGAAAAAGTGAGGATAATTTTTTATTAATTTCTAAACATAGGTTTTGGACTCTATATAATAAAATAATCAAAACCATAAAACTCTCCATGGTTTTAACCAAATAGTATTGATTTTTAATATTTTATGAATCCATGAATCTAACTCATTAAAATAATTCCCTTAGTTGTGTGGAAGTGAGTCATGTTTATAAATTATTAATTTTTAAAACCTTAAAATATAATATAGGTTTTGGAGGATTCATTAAGGTTTTATAAAATTAATAAAATAAATTTAAAAAACACATTATTCTAAAAAAGAAGAATAATTTTGGTCATGGATACTATTTATAGTATTTATTACACCACCTTTTTGATTTTATGATGTCACCATATATATTATATAATTATGCCGTATTTAGTTTTTACCCAAAAATTTGACTATCTCATAAAATTATGTAAAATTAACTGTTGGATAATTTTGATTTTATAATTTCAAAAATAATATCTATTTTATCAAAATAATTCTTTAAATATGATAATTTACACTTTTAAACAAAAAATCCCCATTAATTGGAAAATACTAGGTTTTTTTGGACAATAGCAGTTTTACGACCCTTATAAAAATTACATTTGAGTTTTTAAAATTATATTATTATTTATTTTTAATAAATATTTTTTAATAATAATTATAATATTTTATTAAAAATATATTTTATTTAAAAAATTCTTCAATTCATAAAAAGTGTGCCTAGATTAAAACTATATATTTACCCAAATAAAATTTTTGGTTTATTGTATACAAGTCTAATTTTTATCATACTAATTATTTAATAATTTAAAAATTAATACTAAAAATGGATAAATATAATCATTATATTATTAAAAATAAAAGTATACAAATTCCTATAGTTATGGTAAAGATACATAGCCCTTTATTACATCAGGGAATGCCCTAAGGGTAAGGTGTGTGATGGTGAGATTTTTATGGGGTGGATCAACAAACATTATTTGGGATGTGATTTTGATAATATTAGACTTTTAATATAAATGGTTTCTATCATGCTTTATTTTTTCAATATTAGATTGGGCTTGGGGAATTAAAAATTCCAGTGATTCTATCTCAGTTGGAAGCTTTGATAAATGGGCTTCATAGTGTACGATCCTACTGGTCGAGACCATCACTTCTTCTGTTTGTGTCAATTGGACTTTATCATAACCCTTTATATATAATACTCATACAATCACTATATAATGACTATATTATCAATGGTTATGAGGATTGTAAGTCTTTTAAATCTAGAAGACTATATAATAAAAAAGTAGTGCATGTGTTTTCTATAACTAAATTACTTGTTAAGAAATTTATTCATTCAAAAAGAGAATTTCATTTATAAAAGTTTACGTCATTAAATTCTTCTCCCTTAAGAAATTTCACCCTAAAATTTTTCATTTCATAAACAAAAATAGATTAGGCTAATTCTATTTTACCACCTATTATGGTTCCAATTTTTCTTACTTGAACTTATGGTCCCACCCCAACACTTTGACCTTGTGAGTTATCTTGTTTCCTAGAACATTTTCTCTATAATTTATGATCTTCACAGGACTCACCTCATATTAAAGACCATTCTCCAAAAATACCATATCTAGATTTAGTATATGTGAGGGTTCTGGTATGTACTTCCTCAATAGGGTTACATGGAGCACATCATGTAGTTAAGATAGGTAAGGTGGGAGTTCTAATCGATTATCCACTACTCTAATGTGATCAAGGATCTCAAAGGGGCCTATGTATCTAGGAAAAAGCTTTCAGTTCTTCCCAAACCTCATGAATTTCTTCCTTGGTGATATACAAAAGAATATTTTATCTTTGACCTTAAAACCCTGGTTCCATCGATGATTGTCTTCATTGATTTTCTGTCAACTTTGTGTAGATTTCATATGACGTTGAATAGTTTGAACCTTATCTATTGTTTATTAGATAAGACTAGGTCCCATTAGATTCCACTCTATAAATTTATCCTATCATTTCAGATTCTCACAACTCTTCCCATACAGAGTCTCATAAGGTTCCATTTGAATACTAGAATGGAAAATATTTTCATATGAGAATTACACCAGAGGAAGGTGCTGGTCCCAACATCCATGGAAATCCATTGAAAACGATCATAGTATAACCTCTATAGTTCAAATGGTCCTTTTAGATTGACCATCTGTCTAAAGGTGATAGGCAGTACTGAATCTATATTTTGTATCCAATGCTTGCTAATAGATTCTCCAAAACCTCTAGGTAAACCTTGGATCTCAATCATATATAATAAGGAATAGAACTCCATGTATTATTACCACTTACCTTATTTATATCATGGTGAGTTGGTAAAGAGATAAATATTCCTTGATAGTAATGAAATAAGCTAACTTTTTAAGGATATCGATTACTGTCAAGACGTATTTATTACCTTTAGGTTTCCTAGGTATTTCTACAAAAAAACCCATGGTTATGTTTTACCATTTCAATAATGGTATAGAAAATAGTTTCTTTATACCATTATACTTCTCTCATTATGCCTTGACTTATTCTCATACCAAACATCGAGATAAAAACTCTGCAATATCCATCTTTATGTTGCTTCAAACCCATATACATATTAGTTATTTCTAGAGAAATAGAGAAATATGATCTATGTAAATCATTCATAAGTTTCCTCTTCAAATCTGGTTTTGATGGGACACATATCAGGGTTCTAATTCTTATAACTCTATATTCCACAAAGTTAAACTATAGAATATTCACTACCTAATTATGTAGAGACTCATCATATTTTTCTGCATCCTTGATCTTCTCAAGAATAGAAGGTTGAGTATTTATTTGAGAAAGTTAAGATTAATATCCTTTTATTATTCCCATATCTATTATTTGTATGCCTTAGAATATTGGATCCATTGAAATCCTAATAATGGATTGGGTTTCATGATCCTTTATACATAGAGTATCTGTCACATTGTTTGATTTCTTAGGATGGTAATATAATGAATAATCATAAACCTTGATCATATCAAACCACCTTCCTTGGTGCATATTAATATCTTTTTGTGTGAATATATATTTGAGTATTTTATGATCTGTATATATGTCACACTTTTCTTTGTAGAGAAAATGTTTCCAAATCTTCAACATGAAGATCACTACTACTAATTCTAGACCATTCATTAGGTAGTTATACTCATGGATCTTTATTTGGAAAGGGAATAACTTATCACTTTTTGATATTTCATTAGTACAAAACCTCATACCTTTTTGGATTCATCACTATAGATCTCAAATACTTCCCCGTTAGCGGGTAATGTGAACATAGATGCAGTGATTAGTCTCCTATTCAGCTCTTTAAAGATTTCTTTCCATTTATTAGTCCATAAAAACTTGACCCCCTTCCAAGTAAGCATGGTTAATGGTCTTGACAATCATATAAGTTTCTCCCAAATTGATAATAGTACCCAAATAATCCACATAAACTATGGATTTATATCATAGATGTTGGTATATGATATTATTTACTTTCCTTTTATTTTGATAGATCCAAATATATCCCTTTATTGGTGATAACATGCCCCATGAAAGTTACATTATCCAACCAAAACTCACAATTACTGTACTTTTCATATAAATTTTATTTATACAAGGTTTTCAGAAGAGTATTTAAATAAACCTCATGTCCCTCCTTTCTTTTGGAGTAGATATGAATATCATCTATAAATAATAAAAAAACTTTATTGAGGTAATCCCTAAAGACTCTATTCATTAAGTCCATGAAGATTATTGTGTCATTAGTGAGTCCAAATGGAATCACTATTAAATTGTGGTTCCCATACATTGTATGAAAAGTATATCCTCATTATTTATAGTCACTTGATAATATCACAAAAAAATATTCAATTAGATAAGTATTGGGATCCACATAGTTGATCGAACAAGTCATAAATCCTTGAAAGAGGATACTTGTTCTTTATCAGGATCTTATTTTGACCATGATAATCAATGTAGAGGAACATTGACCCATCCTTCTTCTTGATGAAGAGTACTAGTGCACCCCAAGGTGAAATGCTTGGGTGGATGAACCCTTTATCTTGATTATCCTTTAGCTACTTCATCACCTCCTTAAGTTAAATAATGACCATTATATATGGAGTTTTGGATATTGGAAAAACTCTACGTATGAGATCGATTGACAACTCAACCTCACGTATAAGCGGAAAACCATAAATTTTTTAATGAAACACATTCCCAAATACCCTTATAATGGGTATGTGATCAAGGATTATGTTTTTTCTAGTCTCAATCATTTGAGATAGATATTATTTATTTAAAGGCAATAATATCCATGCCTGAGATTCTGGTACCAAAGAAGATTGATCCTATTCTTTTCACTTGTATATAATTAGAAGGAGATTTAAAATATAGAGGGTGTTTTAATTATCTTGGAAATTTTTATTAGATATATAAAAGGAACTCCAATCCATGCCCATAATAGCATCAAATTTCACTAAGGGTGGTATACAGGGTTTTTTGGTAAATTCATCCCACAAATTTGGATAAGGGATGAGTTATAACCTTGGGATACAATAATTGACCCATTTTCCATCTTCACTAATAATTTGACTTCCATGTTTTGAGGTGGTATTTGAATATTTCTTCTAGACTTGGGTGATATGAAAGAATTCAAATAACCAAAATCAAATAGAACATTTTATATTCTTGAATGAATAACTGGAATACCCCTAACCTCTTCATTATCAGGATCCATGTCAGTAGTTGTGTTGTTATAAGCCCGCCCTTTCTCTCTGGCCTTAGAGGTTGTTTTTGTTAGTTGTATTCAAAAACCCTTGGGTTAGAAAATTTATTCACATAGTTTACTTATTCCTTGATATTGAAACATTATGTGACATATTAAGGTTTGACTGGAGCATTCATTTCTTCTATCAAATTGGTGGGTTTCCCCCATCATCAATCTCTATCTAGGTGCTCTTTCTTCTCACACCTAAAGCATTTCTGCTTCCTCTTTAAGAAATTTCCACAAAGCCTCTTCCCACAATTTTGACAAGTGGGATGATGGAATTTCTTACCACCATGAGATTTTTACAACACACCACTAGAATTAAAATCCATTATCCATTTCTTATATCCAGTCTTAAGAGACCTTTGAGATCCATTGATCTCTATTTCAACTTCAAGGGAACATTATACAATTTCTTTATAGCTATCAAATTATCAAATAGCCAGTTATTTTTTTAGATTTGGATTTATCCCACCAAACAAGTGGTAAAATTTACTTTTTGGGATGATGAAAAAGTTGGAGGCATATCTTGAAAGTCTTATGAAGATTTCCTTGTATGCCCTGGTTTATTTATCATCATTTTGATCAAGGTGAAGGAAATATATCTCCATTTTAAGATGGAGAGTGTGATAAAAATATTCATCAATTTTTTTATAGAATTTCTTCCACTACATCATTTTAATATGCTTCTTGAGATTCACATTTTAGACCAATTTCCACTATAACTACCCATACTTTACATACATTGTTAATACTTCGAAATTGAAGCACACTTATTACAACATATGACAAAACCACAAAGGACCGTATAGGTATAGTGTCTTTAGAAACTGGGAAACATAAACAACTGGTTCATAAATCTTCTACAGTGTCTCCCATTTATTTCATCATATCTAGGGTCCCTTTTAGCATATTCTACTTAATATCCATCTTCCTGACCTGGGGAAAAGAAAACATAAAAGGGTGAGCTCAAATTCTCAGCAAGGGAAAATAAAGGAAATAAAAATCATATCATATCTTTATGAAAATCAAAACCTGCAAAAGAGATCATAATATCTTAACATGGAATAAATCATAGAAGTGAAAATGAGATCCCCATAATCATAACATAAAACTTGAAACTTTGTGGCATGCACACATAATCATGGAAAATCATTTCTTGATAGTCATGACTCATTGCCAAGACTATCTTAGTGGACAAAGTCCCTTTCTGAACCGAGTTCACTCCTCGTTTCAGTCCTGTATCACTGAACCGAAATAACCTTCCGTTCCAGCCATGTCTATCTCATGAGATATAAAATCATTACCCAATGCATTGGAGGGAGATATAGGTCCCACCCATCTTATAATGAATCCTTTATTATGTGTGCCACATAATCATAAAACATACATCATCGCATAACACATGTAACAAAAAATGGGATTCTTGAAACATCATGACATAATAAATCAATTCATATAAGATAAAGGAATTCATAAACATAATTCCATCACAACATAGTCAAATCAATGTAAAAATATGGATAGAAACAGAACCCTTTATTATCTTAGATGGAAAATAATTTTGATAAAACACTTGAATTGAATTCTTGAGGAAAATATCCTTTCTTCTTCAAAATCAATTTCTTTTCACAAAACATCATGCAATTTTAATAGAAAGAGATTTTATTGAAAATAGTAATGAAATCTTTTATAGGAAGCTTCATGAAAATAAGGCTTTATAAAACAGTAGAAATCCGTTCGTGCCGTATAAGTTAAAAAAAACATTCTTCGTACTTTTGTCGGAACAGTCAAAAAGTACCTCGTACGAAAAACGATAAAAGATTCCTTTCATATCTTTTACTAAAAACTCACCGAAGGGTAAAATAGGATTTAAACAATTGTAGGTGGATGGAAATAATATTACATATTGATGAAACATGGATGTGGATGATAAAATACACCCCAGTAAATACTTATGAATAAACAATCTCGGATAAAAATGAGATTGTGATATTTCCCTTACCTTAGGTCCGATTTTCTTTGTTCGTGTCCGAAGCTCCTGTATAATGGTTTAAATAATGTTATTGACTTATTCCAGAATCATACATATTTATATGATATCATATATGGTCATATTATTAGCTTCTTGTTAGTAATATTTCATTGTTACTTGTTACTCGGGTCTTTATAAATTTTTGTTTTTATGCGTGTTTTGTCGAATAAATTCTTATTCTTATCTTTAGGTTATAGATAATTCATTTACAGAATGGTATTAGTGTAGTATATACCATATTCATTCATTAAATTCATTTATATAATCATTATGAAATGAAGATCATGTAGAACGAGTCGCATCACATCGTGGAGACGGTATTCCGTACGTACGCACGAGTGATGATATCGTTCCTATGATCGTGGAATTGTATTGGAGTATATATATATATATTATTTCAGTATCAATATTACTTAATAATAATCATATATAGTTACTCATTACACCATTATACCCATCCTTGTAAGGTGATGGTGGAAAAATAGATTACACCACGGCGTGGAGACGGTATTCCGTACGTACGCACGCGCGGTGATTTCATTTTTCCGTAGGATGGATAGAAGGTGAATTAGGGTTGTTTCATATTTATAATAACATATCAGTATGTAAGTAATACTGATGTTATTACTTTATCATGAAACAACTAAAGAAGAAGAAGTTGAAGAAGAAAGAAATTGAAAAGATCGGTAATGGATATTACCTCTTCTTTGGAACGCCTCTTTGAATCCTCCACTTAAGGAACTAAGATTGGTCTTTGGAGAAGACCAGGACCTCTAGGATTATTCTAGGGAAGTGGAGAGGAGAAAATGGCAGGGGTTGTCCGAGCTTGAGTGCTCAAATTGGTGTGAGGAGGAGGGGGAGGAGGTGCCCTTTTATAAGGGAGGAGAGGGGCACCTTAGGAATATCTCAAAATATTATTTTATATTAAAGTCAAAATCGGTTTATAATGGTTCCAAAGGGTCTTATTTCGAAGCTAAAGTGGGGATGGGTCGAAATCCTATCAACCAATAGGATTTAGACAAGTTTAGGGTATTATTTTAACCTTATCAATTAGATTTAACTCTAAGTTAATTAATTTAACTTTTACCGTGTCTTTTTGTTTTCTTTCACTATATGGTTAATACACTTACTATAACATGTCAAAAGAACCCCAAATTGTTTATTATTAATATATATATCCTTATCTATGTCATTTGGCCGAACCTTATATTTTTAGGAATAAAATAACAATTAATAATATAATATTTGATTTAAAAACTATTTTGTGTCAATTTTGACACTATTTGATATATGATTTTTGTGAAAGTCATAACAGAATTATATGTTCAAACCAAGTTGATTAAATCAACATTAATATATCATAGTAACCTAGAAAATAAGTGTAATTCATAAAAAGTCTTAAATTACATTTATTTTGGTATTTATATTATCAATTTTGTCAATATTTCATTAATAAGATAATTACTGCATCATCTTTGTGTCATAAATAAATTAAATTATTTGATGTCTAAAAATTACAAATAAAATATCATCATGTAGGAAATCTTCTTATCTTTCTAATGAATATTTAAAAATGAATTTATCTTATGTATAACCCCATATTAAAAATGATTTACTTATTAAACTTTGATTTTAACTATTTTAACCCTTCTTTAAATAAATTAATAATAAATGTCCTAATCTAATCCAAGTGGGCCTAAATGGTCATATTTTATTCCTAAGTTTGTTTTTGGTCGAAATACACTTATCCAATAGAATTAGGACATGTGTTAGGGTAATAGTAATATCATATTTACCCTTAGTTACCCTATTTACTATTAACCGCGGTAAAAAAAGTAAAAAGTTACTATTCACCGAAAAATTATTTTCATCTCATTGAACCAAATTTTAGTCCTTGATATTAACTGTGTCTCTCGGATTTTCGAAATTCCATTCAAAGAAGCGGTAAAATTATGTTTTATGCAAAATTCAGTTTTTAACCTACCACTTAGTGGTTTCACTATTCATCAAAAATTGAAAGTTTTCAGAAAAATACCAAAATTTCACCCTAGGCTAATTTCGATATTCTGAGTCCAAAAATGAAGTCCATTTTAAAAAATAAAATTTATAAAATTTCAAAAAGTGGTTATTACTATTCATAATGGCTTTTTTTAATAGCATATTGTTGTTTAGTGAAACTCGGTATTGCGTACGACGCAAGCTATCGAGGAAGGTCGCGATTGCGTGTAAAGCAAGCCAAGCAAGTGTTGTGTAGAAAAAGATCCCTTTGATGATTTATATAACATAAAAGTCTCGGGTGTTACATTCTACCCCCCTTAAAAATAATTTCGCCCTCGAAATTCGTCACTTTGCAACAAACAGATGATGATACTTCTCCCTCATCATATCCTCAAGCTCCCATGTAGCTTCTTCAAGTTGGTGGTTTCTCCATAAAACTTTCACCAAGCGAGTGGTCTTGTTTCGTAGGACTTTTTCGCTACGATCCAGAATCTCTATCGGCTGTTCTTCATAAGAAAGATCTTGCTCCAGCGGTACAACTTCTGAGCTGAGTACATGTGAAGGATCTGGTATGTACTTTCTCAGGAGAGATACATGGAACACATCGTGAACTTGAGAGAGATTCGGTGGAAGCACCAATCGGTAAGCTACCTTTCCAACACGATCCAGTATTTCGAAAGGACCGATATATCTAGGGCTCAACATCCCCTTCTTTCCAAATCTCATAACCCTCTTCCAGGGAGATATTCGTAAGAACACTTTATCGCCCACTTCAAACTCTAGGTCTTTTCTTCGGTTGTCGGCATAACTTTTCTGTCGACTCTGAGCTGCTCTAATGTGTTGTTGAATAGATCTGACCTTTTCTGCCATTTCATCAACGAGATCAGGTCCTAATAGCTTTCTTTCCCCAACTTCATCCCAGCAAGTTGGAGTCCTGCATTTCTTTCCATAGAGAGCTTCATAAGGAGCCATCTGAATACTGGAGTGAAAGCTATTATTATAAGAAAATTCCACCAAAGGTAGGTGTTGATACCAACCTCCTTTGAAATCCATAGAGCAAGCTCTCAACATATCTTCTAGGGTTTGAATTGTTCTCTCAGACTGACCGTCTGTCTGGGGATGATAAGCAGTGCTGAAACTCAACTCTGTATCCAGAGTATGCTGAAGACTTCGCCAGAACTTCGAGGTAAATCTCGGATCTCGATCAGATATAATAGAAAGTGGTACTCCATGCAATCTTACCACTTCCTTTACATATATCCTGGCAATCTTATCTAGAGAGAAATCCTCTCTAATAGCAATGAAGTGTGCAGACTTTGTAAGACGATCAACTATGACCCAGATAACATTATTGCCTTTGGATGTTTTAGGAAGTCCTGTGACAAAGTCCATAGTGATGTTTTCCCATTTCCATTCGGGTATGGGTAATGGTTGTAACATCCCCTTAGACTTCTGTCTCTCAGCTTTAACTTGTTGACAAACCAAGCATCGAGAGACATATTCAGCAACATCTCTTTTCATGCTATCCCACCAGAAGTACTCTTTCAGGTCCCTATACATCTTCGTTCTTCCAGGATGAATAGAGAATGATGAACTATGAGCCTCATCCAGCAGCTCATTCTTTAATTCGAGGATGGGAGGAACACAAACCCGATTCCTGAGCTTTATTATCCCATCACAATCAAGGTTGAATTCAAGAACATTTCTCACCTTCTTTTGTAACTCGACATCTTCTTTCTGTGCCTCTTTAATCTTCACATGTATAGATGGTTGAACATTCATTTTAGAAAGATAAGATTTTTCCCCTTCCATTATAATTCCAAGATCCATCCTTTGTAAATCCATAAATATTGGATCTTTTGTGATCCTCATCATGGATAAACTAGCATGGTCTTGTCGACTTAATGCATCTGCCACCTTGTTTGCTTTCCCAGGGTGGTAATGGATTGAGCAGTCATAATCCTTAATCAGCTCCAACCATCTTCTTTGACGCATATTCAACTCCTTTTGTGTGAAAATATACTTTAAACTTTTATGATCAGTATAAATATCACACCTTTCACCATAAAGGTAATGCCTCCAAATCCTTAATGCAAAGATTACCACAGCCAACTCCAACTCATGTGTTGGGTAATTTTGCTCATGGATTTTCAACTGTCGTGAGGCATAAGCTATCACCATATCATTTTGCATAAGAACACACCCCAATCCCTTCTTGGATGCATCACTGTAGATCACAAACCTTTCTCCACTACAAGGCAGTGTGAGCACAGGTGCACTGGATAACCTTCTTTTCAACTCCTTGAAATTCTATTCACATTCCTTTGTCCAGACAAACTTAACTCCCTTCCGAGTCAACTTGGTGATTGGATTAGATAATCGTGAAAAATCTTTTACAAAACGTCGATAATATCCAGCCAAACCAAGAAAACTTCGGATCTCAGTTACTGTTGTTGGTCTTGACCATCTTTCGATAACCTCTGTTTTTGCTGGATCCACAGATATCCCCTCTTTTGAGATTATATGACCCAAAAATGCAACTTTTTGAAGCCAAAATTCACACTTGGTAAATTTGGCATAAAGCTTCTCCTTTCTCAGGGTCTTCAATATAATTCTCAAGTGATCTTCATGCTCTTCCTTGCTCTTTGAATAGACAAGAATATCGTCTATAAAGACAACCACAAATTGATCAAGATAGTCTCTAAAGACTCTATTCATTAGATCCATGAAGATATCAGGGGCATTAGTAAGACCAAATGGCATCACTATAAATTCATAGTGTCCATACCTTGTACGGAAAGCCGTCTTTGGTATATCCTCCCTTTTGACCCTTAATTGATGATACCCTGAACGAAGATCAATCTTGGAAAAGTATTGAGCTCCGCGTAGTTGGTCAAATAAGTCATCAATGCGTGGGAGAGGATATTTGTTCTTGATAGTGATCTTGTTAAGTTCTCGATAATCAATGCAAAGTCTCATTGATCCATCTTTCTTCTTAACAAATAGAACAGGTGCTCCCCAAGGTGACGCACTAGGGCGTATGAATACCTTATCAAGATTCTCTTGGAGTTGCTTCTTCAATTCCTGCAACTCAATTGGGGCCATTCTATAAGGTGTCTTTGAAATAGGCAAAGCACCCGGTACGAGTTCTATTGAAAACTCAACTTCACGATTTGGTGGAAGACCTGGAAATTCCTCCAGAAAGACATCATCAAACTCTCGTACAATGGGAATATTCTTAATCGTGAGTTTCTCACCAACCATTTGAGATAAATAACCTTCATTTAGTGGAATCAATACCCATAAGATGGAAGAAATTTCCACTGGAAGGTTATGTTCATCCTTGCATTGATAGACGATCGTAGATTGATCTGGAATATGAAATGTGACTTCCCTTCTTTGGCAATCGATATAAGCTCCATGTAGAGAAAGCCAATCCATGCCAAGAATCACATCAAATTCCACTAAAGGAAGGATCAAAAGATTTGCAGGAAGCACTTTCCCACAAACTTCGATCGGAGAAGAATTATAAACTTTTGATGCGATTGATGTTCCATTAGGTGTTGTCACAGCTAACTCAACATCTAATTGTTGAGGTAATACGGTGATACCCTTAGAAAAGTCTTCAGAAATAAAAGAGTGGGTGGATCCAGAATCAAATAAAACATTTGCTACTTTAGAGTGGATGGTAAGTGTACCTTTCACCACATCGTTATCGTACTCCACATCGCTGATAGAAATTGCATGTGACTTTCCTTTGTCTTTAGCCTTAAGAGTTTGTTGACGTCGAACATCATCATCAACCCTTGGATTTGGGCATTGATTGGAATAATGACCCATCTCCTTGCACTTGAAACATTGAAGTGTATTAGGTTCATTCTGTGTATCCCTTCCTTTGTTTGCGTCATTAGACATCTTCTTCCCATTATCACGGCATTCAAATGCCCGATGACCTTCTTTTCCACATTTAAAACATTTACTTGTCCCTTTAAGACAACTCCCTCCATGTTTCTTTCCACACTTTGAGCATAATGAAAAGCTCATCTTCTTTTTCGTGTGCTCTTTAGATTTTTCTTTGAATTCCATCTTCCTCTTCTTATCAAACCCATGTGACTGATGGGTTACTCCAATCTCCATCTCGACTTTGAGAGCACATCGAACGATTTCCTCGTAGCTATTGAAGTCCCTTATGGCTAACACCCTTCGAAGACTTGGTTTTAAGACACTAAAGAATCGATCGATCTTACTCTCAGGTTGGATAATAATACCAGAAGCGTACCTTGCAAGTCTTGTAAAATTTGCTTCATAGGTACCAACAGATTCATCATCCCTTTGCTTCAGTTCAATAAACTCTTTCTCCATCTTTGTTCGGAGAATACAAGGGAAGTACTTATTGAAAAATAAGTTCTTGAACTCGTCCCATTCCATAGACTCAATTTCACCCCTTTGACTCATATTCTTTATAAGATTACACCATTGATCAGCATCTCCTTCCAAATGATACACTGCTAGGATGAATTTATCATGTTCAGAACATTGAAGAACTGAAAATATCTTTTCAGTAGTACTAATCCATTGTTTAGAAACTAATGGATCAGTAGACCCGCTGAAAGAAGGTGGACGCTGCCTCATGAAGGATTCAACAGAATGTTGCTCCCTCCTTTTCTCGTTTGGAAATCCTGCATGATTCATAGCTTGAGAAAGTTGTGTGAGCATGGCTACAATATTTTTCATTCCAGCTCCCATATCGTTTGGTTGCTCAGGGGGACAATCATTGCATTGCCCATCGCATTCCGCATTAACACGGTTCCTTAGGGTTCCAGCCATTGACTAAAACCAAGAAGAATAGTGTGAGCAACACTAATTATAATAGGAAACCACATAATTCAAGAATAAAATTTTCATGCTTAAGGTCTTATCCTAGGTTATTCAAGGCCATTTCTAAAACCCTAAGATTGTGTTCTATGCTTAGACTTATCCTTAGGGTTCTTACTAAGGCTTTCACATCCTAGTTTCCAAAGGTTGACTATACCTTTCCTCTCATACCAACTATAACGACCCATACTTTACATACATTGTTAATTCTTCGAAATTGAAGCACACTTATTACAACATATGACAAAACCACAAAGGACTGTATAGGTATAGTGTCTTTAGAAACTGGGAAACATGAACAACTGGTTCATAAATCTTCTACAGTGTCTCCCATTTATTTCATCATATCTAGGGTCCCTTTTAGCATATTCTACTTAATATCCATCTTCCTGACCTGGGGAAAAGAAAACATAAAAGGGTGAGCTCAAATGCTCAGTAAGGGCAAATAAAGGAAATAAAAATCATATCATATCTTTATGAAAATCAAAACCTGCAAAAGATATCATAATATCTTAACATGGAATAAATCATAGAAGTGAAAATGGGATCCCCATAATCATAACATAAAACTTGAAACTTTGTGGCATGCACACATAATCATGGAAAATCATTTCTTGTTAGTCATGACTCATTTCCAAGACTATCTTAGTGGACAAAGTCCCTTTCTGAACCGAGTTCACTCCTCGTTTCAGTCCTGTATCACTGAACCGAAATAACCTTCCGTTCCAGCCATGTCTATCTCATGAGATATAAAATCACTAACCAATGCATTGGAGGGAGATATAGGTCCCACCCATCTTATAATGAATCCTTTCTTATGTGTGCCACATAATCATAAAACATACATCATCGCATAACACATGTAACAAAAATGGGATTCTTGAAACATCATGACATCATAAATCAATTCATATAAGATAAAGGAATTCATAAACATAATTCCATCACAACATAGTCAAATCAATTTAAAAATATGGATAGAAATAGAACCCTTTATTATCTTAGATGGAAAATAATTTTGATAAAACACTTGAATTGAATTCTTGAGGAAAATATCCTTTCTTCTTCAAAATCAATTTCTTTTCACAAAACATCATGCAATTTTAAAAGAAAGAGATTTTATTGAAAATAGTCATGAAATATTTTAGAGGAAGATTCATGAAAATAAGGCTTTATAAAACAGTAGAAATCCGTTCGTGCCGTATAAGTTAAAAAAAACATTCTTCGTACTTTTGTCGGAACAGTCAAAAAGTACCTCGTACGAAAAACGATAAAAGATTCCTTTCATATCCTTTACTAAAAACTCACCGAAGGGTAAAATAGGATTTAAAAAATTGTAGGTGGATGGAAATAATATTACATATTGATGAAACATGGATGTGGATGATAAAATACACCCCAGTAAATACTTATGAATAAACAATCTCCGATAAAAATGAGATTGTGATATTTCCCTTACCTTAGGTCCGATTTGCTTTTTTCGTGTCCGAAGCTCCTGTATAATGGTTTAAATAATGTTATTGACTTATTACAGAATCATACATATTTATATGATATCATATATGGTCATATTATTAGCTTCTTGTTAGTAATATTTCATTGTTACTTGTTACTCGGGTCTTTATAACTTTTTGTTCTTATGCGTGTTTTGTCGAATAAATTCTTATTCTTATCTTTAGGTTATAGATAATTCATTTAAAGAATGGTATTAGTGTATTATATACCATATTCATTCATTCAATTCATTTATATAATCATTATGAAATGAAGATCATGTAGAACGAGTCGCATCACATCGTGGAGACGGTATTCCGTACGTACGCACGAGTGATGATATCGTTCCTATGATCGTGGAATTGTATTGGAGTATATATATATATATTATTTCAGTATAAATATTACTTCATAATAATCATATATAGTTACTCATTACACCATTATACCCATCCTTGTAAGGTGATGGTGGAAAAATAGATTACACCACGGCGTGGAGACGGTATTCCGTACGTACGCACGCGCGATGATTTCATTTTTCCGTAGGATGGATAGAAGGTGAATTAGGGTTGTTTCATATTTATTATAACATATCAGTATGTAAGTAATACTGATGTTATTACTTTATCATGAAACAATTAAAGAAGAAGAAGTTGAAGAAGAAAGAAATTGAAAAGATCGGTAATGGATATTACCTCTTCTTTGGAACGCCTCTTTGAATCCTCCACTTAAGGAACTAAGATTGGTCTTTGGAGAAGACCAGGACCTCTAGGATTATTATAGGGAAGTGGAGAGGAGAAAATGGCAGGGGTTGGCCGAGATTGAGTGCTCAAATTGGTGTGAGGAGGAGGGGGAGGAGGTGCCCTTTTATAAGGGAGGAGAGGGGCACCTTAGGAATATCTCAAAATATTATTTTATATTAAAGTCAAAATCGGTTTATAATGGTTCCAAAGGGTCTTATTTAGAAGCTAAAGTGGGGATGGGTCGAAATCCTATCAACCAATAGGATTTAGACAAGTTTAGGGTATTATTTTAACCTTATCAATTAGATTTAACTCTAAGTTAATTAATTTAACTTTTACCGTGTCTTTTTGTTTTCTTTCACTATATGGTTAATACACTTACTATAACATGCCAAACAAACCCCAAATTGTTTATTATTAATATATATATCCTTATCTAAGTCATTTGGCCGAACCTTAGATTTTTAGGAATAAAATAACAATTAATAATATAATATTTGATTTAAGAACTATTTTGTGTCAATTTTGACACTATTTGATATATGATTTTTGTGAAAGTCATAACAGAATTATATGTTCAAAACAAGTTGATTAAATCAACATTAATATATCATAGTAAGCTAGAAAATTAGTGTAATTCATAAAAAGTCTTAAATTACATTTATTTTGGTATTTATATTATCAATTTTGTCAATATTTCATTAATAAGATAATTACTGCATCATCTTTGTGTCATAAATAAATTAAATTATTTGATGTCTAAAAATTACAAATAAAATATCATCATGTAGGAAATATTTTTAGATTTCTAATGAATTTTTACAATTGAATTTATCTTATGTATAACCCCATATTAAAAATGATTTACTTATTAAACTTTGATTTTAACTATTTTAACCCTTCTTTAAATAAATTAATAATAAATGTCCTAATCTAATCCAAGTGGGCCTAAATGGTCATATTTTATTCCTAAGTTTGTTTTTGGTCGAAATACACTTGTCCAATAGAATTAGGACATGTGTTAGGGTAATAGTAATATCATATTTACCCTTAGTTACCCTATTTACTATTAACCGCGGTAAAAAAAGTAAAAAGTTACTATTCACCGAAAAATTATTTTCATCTCATTGAACCAAATTTTAGTCCATGATATTAACCGTGTCTCTCGGATTTTCGAAATTCCATTCAAAGAAGCGGTAAAATTATGTTTTATGAAAAATTCAGTTTTTAACCTACCACTTAGTGGTTTCACTATTCATCAAAAATTGAAAGTTTTCAGAAAAATACCAAAACTTCACCCTAGGCTAATTTCGATATTCTGAGTCCAAAAATGAAGTCCATTTTGAAAAATAAAATTTATAAAATTTCAAAAAGTGGTTATTACTATTCATAACGGCTTGTTTTAATAGCATATTGTTGTTTAGTGAAACTCAGTATTGCGTACGACGCAAGCTATCGAGGAAGGTCGCGATTGCGTGTAAAGCAAGCCAAGTAAGTGTTGTGTAGAACACACCTTCACATCCTTGGTAGAGTTGACCGGTATCTTCCAGCAATAGCATCTGCCTATGTTTTCAGGGAATGACGGACCGCAGGCTATAGAGTCATAGATGGATTCGATTCAGACGATATTCGAGCATCTTGTGACACCTCCTGGGAGGAGGGTCAAGCTCACTATATACATGCTTCATGATTCCTCCAAGAGGTGGTGGGATGTTACCACCCAATATAAGCATCACCGAGACATGGCATTGGAAGATTTTTAGGTAGGTATCTATGATTTCTTCTTCCCTAAGACACTACAGGAAGATCGAGCTCAAGAGTTCATGAATCTGTAGTAGGGAACCATGTTAGTAATGGATTATTCTACTCGATTCACCGAGCTTCAGTGTTTTCACCCGTTTTGGTGGTTGATGAGGCGTTGAGGGCTAGACGCTTTGAGGATGGTATTTGATATGACATCCGAGCACTGGTGAATGTTTTCAGGTTGCCTACTGTGCATGCTATTATGAACCAGACACTGATTACAGAGCGGAACCTGTGGGAAGCTAGTCGTGTGGGCCAGGGCGGTTCAACACCATTTACTGGTACTATTTCTACCGGTAAGAGGAAGAGATAGATGAATTTATCTCACGAGGGAAGTACTAGCCAGAAGAATTCCCCAGGCGGCCCGATTTTTTGCTACCAGCGTGGTAGAGAGGGGAACAAGTGACCTCAGTGTCCCTGAGACCTAGTGGAGTGCCGATCTTGCGGCAAGTTGGGTCATCTATAGCGTTTCTGCAGACCAGTGCCTAGTGAGAGGGGTTCTGTGCAGACTCCATATGCGGCAACAGGACCAGCAGATTCTTACCAGTTGAGAAACTGGGGTACGTTAGGGCGTTCAGGATGAGATGGAGCTCATGGCCGTGGTATCCAGACACCGGGATCTTAGAGGTAGAAGGGCGAGTTAGCTCAGGGTGTCGTAGGGCCACGACACTAGACAAGCATATACAGTGTAACAGACCCAACATGAGCAGGATCCCGGACCTTCCACTATCATAGGTACTATTCTAGTAGCTTCTTTTTTATCTTCAGTACTTTTCGATACTGGTGCTACACATAGATTCATATCTTTGGATGTTGTGGAGAGCATTGGGCTATGTGTTTCTTGTTCTTCTGATATCATGACGCTAGACACACCGTAGGGAGTGAGAACGATAGGTGTGCATCATTGTAGGGAGTTCCCCCTAGAGGTTGGTGAGTTTCACATTTTGTGGGACCTTTATGTCTTAGAGATGACAGCTTATGATGTCATTCTCAGGATGGAATGGTTGGTACCCTTCCAAGCCTTTGTGGATTGATATCGTCGCAGGGTGAGTTTTAAGTCACCATAGGGAAGAGAGTTTCTATATAAGGGTGAATGGGATGTCCATACGAGCCGAGCTAGACCCGAGCATCATGGGTGAGGTGGAGTGATAACCCAGATTGCGAGTTTATACCTGGATGATTATGGGACTTGTCAGAAGGATTTACCTCCAGTAGTTGATCATTTGGGGGATGTCTTCCTGGACAACTTTTCAGGTCTACCTCTGGAGCGTGAGGTGGATTTCTCTATTGATCTAGTGACAAGAGCATCATCGGTGTCCATTCCTCCTTATAGTATGGCTACACCATAGTTGCAGGAGCTCAAGAGGCAGTTGGAGGAGTTGCAGGAAAAGAGTTTGATCCGACCCAAAACTTCTCCTTGGGGTTCGGCGATCCTTTTTGCGAAGAAGACAGACGGTATCCTCAGACTCTGTGTGGACTATCAGAAATAGAACCAGCTGACGATTAAGAACTGATATCCCTTACAGAGGATTGATGATCTTTTTGATCAACTTCGAGGAGAAATAGTGTTCTCAAATATTGATTTGAGATTCAGACATCACGGGTTATGAGTTAGACCACCGTACATACTGCTTATAGATTTTCGGAGCAGATATGGTCTATACGAGTACTTGGTTTTGCCGTTCGGACTCACGAATGCGCCAGAAGTTTTAATGGCTCTGGTGAATTGTGTGTTCCATCTTTATTTGTATTCTTTTGTGGTAGTCCTCATGGATGATATCTTGGTGTACTCTCACACTCAACATGACCATGCAACCCTTTTTGAGATCGTTTTGAGTACACTAAGAGATAATCGGCTATATGCTAAGCTCTCAAAGTGCCACTTTTGGATGGACCAGATATACTTCTTGGGTCATGTCATCTCCGAGGTAGGAGTTACGGTGGACTCAGAGAATGTGAGAGCATTAGTTTCTTGGGAGTATCCTAAGAATGTGTTTGAGATACGAAGTTTCTTGGGGCCGGATGGTTACTACATTCCTTTTATATAGGACTTCTCTTGCTTAGCAGCACTGTTGACGGGGTTGACTAAGAAGGGTGTGAAGTTCATTTAGTCAGAAGCTTGTGAGACAGACTTTCAAGAGCTGAAGTGTAGGTTGACATCAGCACCAATTCTGATACTTCCAGTGTAAGAGAAGATCAATACAATTTACTTTGATGCATCAGGTATTGGGATGAGAGTAGTTTTAATGAAGGGCGATCGAGTAGTTGCATATGGGTCTCGGAAATTGAGGCCACATGAGAGGAATTACTCGACGCATGATCTCGAATTTGCTGCAGCTGTTCACGTGTTACGCTGTTGGAGACTTTATCTCTTGGGAGAGAATTTTTTGGTTTTCACTGACCACAAAAGTCTCGAATACATCTTTACTCAGTGTGTCTTGAATCTGAGACAATGAAGGTTGGTCGTATACCTTCAGTATTTTGACTTTGAGCTTTCCCATGCACCTGGTAAGGGTAATGCATTAGCTGATGCACTAAGTAGGCAGACTCAGACATGGGCTATGTAGGAGGCCAGTGGTGAGTGGCAGATTATGACTTTTTTCTCTGAGATGCATTTGGAGGTGCACGATAGTCAGGGGTAAACCTATATTTTTTCCTTAGCTATTACTTATACCCTCCTGGATAGAGTGAGGATGAGACAACTATATGATTTAGAAGGCCTAGTTCTATTGGAATCGGTAGCAAGTGAGGACCCTCCTCCTGGTTGGATGATAGGAGATGATGAGGTAATATGTTTCCATGGACAAGTGTGGGTTCCAGGTGATATATGCGAGGAGTTGATGTGAGAGGGTCATGCTTCAGCTTGGGAAGTGCATCCCGGAGTTACCAAAACGTACCATGACTTGAGACGTCACTATTGGTGGCCAGGTATGAAAAGAGAGGTAGCTGGTTCTGTTACGAGATGTTCCACCTGTCAATAGGAGAAGGGAGAGTATCAGAGTCCAGCTGGACTATTACAGAAGTTACCCATTCCGGAGTGGAAATGAAATGATGTCACAATAAGCTTCATGATAGGGTTGCTGAGGTCACCTCGAGGCAGTGACGCCAAGTGGGTTTTTGTAGACAGACTTACGAATGTGGCTCACTTTTTTCCAATCTAGGAGACCTTCAATGTTAACGAACTCGGAAAGTTGTACATCTGAGAGGTTACCCGCCTTCATGGGGTCCCTCATTCTATCGTTTCAGATAGGGATGCCCACTTTACATCTCATTTCTTGAAGAGTTTTCAGAGGGAACTGGGTACATAGGTTCTTCTAAGTACAACTTACCACCCTCAGACCGATGACCAGTTAGAACGTACTATATAGGTGGTTGAGGACATGTTGCATGCATGCATCCTGGACATTGGGGGCTCTTGGGAGAAGCACATACCCCTGATCGAGTTTTCCTATAATAATATTTTTGAGGAAACTATTGAGATGGAACCTTACGATGCTCTATATGGTAGGCCATTCCGATCACCTTTGTGCTGGATGGAGGTAGGTGAGGCAGATTTACTGGGACCAGGCCTCGTGCAGGAGACTTCTGAGCAGGTCCAGTTGATTTAGAAGCGGATGGCTACTACAAAGTCTCATTATAAATCTTATGATGATAGCCACAGATGAAACTTGGAGTTAGTGGTTGGGAATCAGGTTTTCTTACATGTTTCTTCGAGGTTGGGACACAGGCGGATCAAGAGACAGGGTAAACTTTCACCGAGGTATGTAGGGCTGTTTGAGATTTTGGAGAAAGTCAGGTCAGTTTCCTACCAGTTGTAGTTACCACAGTGGTACCAGGAAATTCACTACGTCTTCCATGTTTCTCAGCTACACCACTATCATTCAGACCCATCCCATGTTTTTCAGCCCGAGGAGGTTTAGATTCAGGATGACACATCCTTTGAGGAGAATCCAATTTGAATTTTTGATAGGAGCATGAAGGTTCTCTAAGGCTAGTCAGTTCCACTCATTCGGGTGCTATGGCATCATGGATGAGTGCATTATGAAACCTGGGAGCGGGAGAACGTTGTATGTGCTCAGTGGCCGGAGTTTTTCATAGCTTTATCTTCACCACCCTTTAAAGGAAAATTCTTGGATGAATTGCTTTAAGGGGGGAAGCTTGTAAGAACCTAGTTCTTATTCTTGAGGTACATGTTTCTTGTTTTCCTTTTTTCCTTAAGTGTTTTTGAGAAAATAAGGAAAATGGAGGGAAAATACGAAATTTTGTGGGTACACACCGTGTACTTTTCCACATGCTGTGTACTTTGGCTGCGTAGGATGAGTACATAGGGCGTGTAGTCCTATTGATAATGAAGGGACTAAAAACTGGCTACACGCCGTGTACTTTGTATTTACACGTTGGGTAATTAGTCGGCAGGTGAACAGTAAGGTGGTGGAGGCAGCCGCCAGCAGAGCAACAATACACACAGTGTAATCAGGAATACGCACCATGTACTCTTGTCGATAGATGAACATTGCAGCAGTGTAAAGAAGCCTCCAGAGGAAAAATTAAGAAATGGAATGTACACGACATGTACTTGAGAGTACATTCCATGTAGTTTGTTTTTTCACTTAAAATGGACAATAGCCTCCTCATTCGGCCGAGGAGGCTTTCAGTTCGTTTTGAAGATAATAGAGGAGGCTGGAGCTTCAGAGATCTCCCGACCGCACACTGTTAATCCAAATCCTTCTATGACTGTCTCGATTGAACCGCGCGGGTGAGTTCTTCCTTCTCCTTGAGTATTTCTTTACAATTCTTTCCTAAGGGAAAGTTATTTTAGTTGAATGAGTGAACTATTATCCTAGATATACATCATTCTTGGATGATTAGGGAGGCGCCATTCACATATACCGATCAGAGACGATCGAGGTAGGTGGTCTGGTGTTATTTCCAACTATTGAGTTGAATTTGTGTACTGCTGTGCTACGAGCCCATGTCTGGGGTGTCGTATGGCTGAGGCCTTTTCTGAAAATATATCTGTAATTGCATAGATAATCTTTTGAAAAATTAAATAATAGATAATATTGTAATATTTAATGACCACCAAACCTAATCAAGGTAATATTTAAATAATCATTTCATTAAATTGATAAAGATAAAATGGGTGATATTAAGACAAAAAAAAATCACAATATATTCATATTGTACATACCATCTAATTTTTTTTTTGGGTATATCCTTCCTGTTAAAAATAGATTTATTTTATATAGAATGAATCTCAATCTTAGAAAAGTATTTAGATTAACATAATTGATCAAACAAGTCATCAATATGTGGTTGGGGACACTTATTCTTGATTGTGATATTGTTAAGGTCTGATAATCAATGAAGTGTCCCTTGGATATATATTTATTCTATAAAAATGAATAGGTGCTTCTTAAGGTGATAAAATTGGCTCAATTAATCCATTTTCATGATTCTCTAAGAGTTGGTTTTTCAATTCCTACAACTCAACTAGGGACATTCTATAGAGAGTCTTTGAAATTGGAATAGATACATGTATGAGTTTTATTAAAAAATCAACATCAGGATTCAAAATAAGACTAGAAAAACATTCTTGAAATATATTATCAAACTCACTCATAGTAGGAATATAACATATGTTGAGTTTCTTACCAAACATATGAGATAAACTATGCTTTTTAATGGGGATCAAGGCACATAAAATGGGTGAAATTTCCATCAGTTGTTCATATTTATCATTTCCCTGAGAGATGATCATGGTTTTATTTTGAATAGAAAACACAACTTCCCTTCCAATAAAATTAATGTGGGGTATATATATAGAAATCCAATCCATGCCATAGAAAACCTAAAATTTGAACAAAGGGAGAATAACATGATTTATAGGAAGCACATTCCAAATAACATTAACCAAAGAAGAATTATAGAATATATATGGGAATGTCATACCATTAGGGATTTTTTGTTAGAAATTAGGATCTAATTACTTAGGATCAGAATTAACTTTCCAAGATACTCTTAATCATATATTGATTTCATATAGCTACGATAAAATAATATAGTTCAACATTTAACCATACCTGTAACAATAAAAAATTTAATTTTCTATCTTAAAACCATTAATAAAACTAAAATGTTCTGTATGACCATCACACATCTTCAATTAGAGTGACCAATCATTCATAGGATGTCTAAATCATGACCCCCTAATTTTAATCTATGAAATCTTATGTTTAACCTATGTCATTCATGGTCATCATCGATTCAAATCTTTCATGACGATTCATAAATAATTTTTTAACTTCCAAAACATATCCCCTAGAGTGTCAAACTAGGTATGCAATAAGGCTCATTATCACAAACATATTGGCGATCAAGTCAAATCCCAATGAACCATTTTCAAAGTTATTACCCAAGGTACAATTGTTCCAGATCCACTTCCACTTGTAGTATCCATACAAGTATGTAATTTATTTGAAACCACTCTCCATATCTTTTACTAAAATTTCATGATATGTTCCTATACTGAATGTTATCCTTATTATTATCAATAAAGTTTTCTTCATCGTAGTTTCTAAAGGATCATTAAACCTTTTTATGATATCAACTATAAAAAACCACATTTCTCATATATAGATATCATATCTTAAATGATGAATATTCATTACATAAGATAAAAATCCACTCTAGAATTGTTTATGTGTAGGGAATTTGAAAATATGGATACATAAGAAACTAGGTCATAGGTGACCTACATCATGTCCCAATAAGTTCTTCCTAACAATCACCATTCATAGAAATATCATAAAAATATTTTTATTCATTGAATTTGGAAATGAAACATAATAAAGGGTGAGGTCATATGTTTAGTAAGGGTAAAGAAGGAAGATATCAATATAATATGGGTATAAGGATATCAGAATATGAGGATAACATTTGAACACTATACCTTACATATTGTAGATTATAAATGTATTTAGTGGAATAAATATTAGAATGTCATAAGACAGGAATCACAATGAAATCAAAAAACATGAGAAATGAGAGAATATCTTTGTCATAAGACATAGATTTGTGGAATACACATAAGAATAGGAAACCTTATGTCATAGATACCCACCAATAAATTAATGACATGTTAGGGTTGGGATAACTAACTATGTACCTGATTTAGGCCTGGGATAACCTCCCATGCACCCGATGTTTTCTTGATAGAACCTACCTTATACCATTTTTATGCTTGGGATAACCTCCCATTTACCCTCTTTTAGGATTGGGATAACCTCTCATGAACCTTTATTTGGGATTGGGACAACCTCCCATATAACCTTTTAAATCATAGAATATTAATCATTACCCAATGCATTATAGCTAGATATAGGTCCCAGCCACAAAATAATCCACAAATTTATGTTCTCTAAGATCTTAAAACATACATTATTTCATAACCCCTGGAAATGATATGTTGTTCATAAACATTTAGTCATAGAATAACATGTGTTTAAGAAATGGGTTTGATAAAAATTTTCAACATAATCATAAATAATGTTGTGAAATAACCATGGTATCATTGGATTATATCCCTAGTAAATCTTAAATAACATCAAATGATTTCATATTAGATCGAAAATTATTCTTAATGATCACTTGAAACATTTCCTGAAGAAAATAACCATTCCACGTTGGAAACACTTAATCAAAATCGAAAAAACCACAAATATTAATAAAAAAAATTATTTTAAAAAATTATTTGAAAATTTTTAAGTAAATTTTAAATCATTTATTGTTCATGACATTGATAAATACCTTTCATGTGATACACATTGAAATGAATACTCCTTTCACATTTTATATAAAAAGTCAAAATAAAATTATTGGTAAAATAACAGGAAGATTCATTTTAAACCTTAATTTTAAAAATAAAATAAGGGTAAAAATGTCTTTAACCAATAATTGTGGAATTTTAGAAGATTTATTAAAAAAATATTTAGAAAACATGGATATTGAAGAAAAAATACTTTTAAAGGAAGTGAGAAATAATTTTTATTTTTCTTAAAAACATTATTTTGGTCTCTTGAGTACTTAAAGAGAGGAAAATAAAATGGAAACTTGTATTCTTTATATATAACCCTATGGGAAGAAAATACACTAGTTTTTTGAAATATATATCATAATTTTTTATTATTATAAAAATAATCATAACAAATCTTGATAAGCAGTTAGATTGTATCATTAAAACTTTACCACTTTTGTAACATTTGAATCATAAGTCCCATGAAAGAAAAAATATTATATATATTTGTATATCCCCATAATTTTCAGTATAATAATAATAAAACAAATTCCTAGGTAGAATATAAACCACATAAAATAAATAAAAGGTGAATATGGAATGTGTCTCATAGAAGTAGAAGTGAGATGAAAATCCCTCACAACTTGGCTAACTTTTGAATAATAAGGCCCTTTAAATAATAAATTAAATTTAAAATTTAAATATCTTAAAATTAAGGAGATTAATTATATAACAATTAAAATGGGAAATATATAGGACACAAAAAAGTAATTAGTGTTGAATATGACATATATCTCATAGAAATAAAATTGAGAATATAAATCCCTTACCTCTTGTCTTGAATTTTTTTGTACACAATTGATATGCTTACATAAAAAATATAGTTTTATTATAAATATATTTAATAACTAAACTTATTTAAATAAAACCATATATGATTTATTTATGACCTTTTATGACCCATCTATTAACAATTTCTTTGTTAAAATAAGGTTTCAGGCGACTTCATTTTTCTTATATGTTTTGGTTTGGTATTCTTTGTCCTTTTAATTTGATCATGGATACATAATCTCTAGAATATTAACCACTATATAAATATAATATATATTCATGTTGCATTAATTTATAGTAATTAATTAATTGTATTGAAATAAAATGAATTACACCATTCATGGGGATGATTGGTTCTACGTACACATGAACATTGTTTCCATTTCATCAACGAATAGAATGAAAGAAAAGTAAATATTAATTCATATTTATATGATTATTTTTAAATCATATATATAATATATATTAATTATATATAACTCCATTAACATATGTTTCAAATTAAAATGAAATACATATCACATTGCTTTATGAGTGCGGTAGTCCACACGTATGCACAAGAAACATTATCATTTTTTAAAATGATTGGAAGATAAGAAGGTAAATGTGATATTATAATTAAAAAAGTTTAATTATGTCATATATATCATATAAATCATTCTAATTCATCATAAAATTCAATATTGAGAGGTGGTGATGGAAAACGAATTACATCAGTTTTTGAGGCGGTAGTCCATCGTACAGATGGTAGAAAGTTTAATTTCCCATTGGATGGAAGATGAGGAATATGTAGGTTATACAATAAAAATAATAACATCATGGTATTTTTTAAATATTGGTGTTATTATATTTTAATTATTAATATCAGAATTAATGAGTTATGTGAATAATTTAAAAGAAATATCTTTCTAAAGAAAATTATTATTTCTTTGAACAATATTCTTTGGATATCTTATTAAGGACCCTATATGTGGTATGTTGGGAATAATAGATGATCTTAAACAATCAGAAAAATGTTTGGGAGTGATTTTGGTATTTTTTTTTCAGTCCAAATGTCTTATGTGTTTTGAATAATTAAGAGGAGTAGGTTGCCTTTTATAATTGGGGAGGAGTGACATTTTTTAAATACCCCAAACTATTCAATAATGAGAAGTCTCTATCATCCCATGTTCCAGAAAATTGATATATACTTTATTTTAGGGATTATGAGTTCAAGAAAGACGTCAAACACAAAACAAACATCGTTTTTGAACATTTTTGTTCCTTACACTCTAATATTACTAACTTTTACAATTTTAGTTTTCACCATAGTAACTAGTATCCTTTTATTGTCCTAGGTTATTTATCATTTCAAACCAAAATAAAGTGAATCTTATTAGATAATTTATACACAATAGTTATAAGAATGAGATAAAATATATTAAATAGAATTCATATGTGTGTTGAAAATTAATTTTAACACTTGCATATGTAACTTCCAAAACCCAGATTCAACACTAACCGAAATAATTTAATTTTAATATTTTTTCAAATTAAATTTAACCAAAAATTATGATTAACTCATTATATAATTTTAATTATTCAAATTAAAAAATTATGTAAGGCAATTTTCCTAATTAAATTAAAAATTGTGGCATAATTTTATTTAAAATTAAACTCGTAGAAATTATGAAAATGTTGTTTTCTAAAGAGAAAATTTTCATAAGTCTAAAAAGTTTTTACATAAAAATATACCCTGAAAACGATTCAGAAGAAAAAAATTGCAATAATTATAACATTATTGAACAAATTTTAATTTAAAATATTTTAAAATAAGAAAGATCTTTGTAATTTCTTTAAATTAAAATAAAGATATTAATAAAAATTATTATTTTGCAATATTCATAAAAAATTTAATATTTTCATAAAATTATCAAATTTTCAATCTAAAATAATTTAAATTTTTTTTATTTTCTTCAAATAATGTTTCTAAAATTGGAAAATATTACTTTTATTATTTATTAGCAAAACAAAATAAAAATTATTTTTGAGAAAATGTATTTTCAATGTATATAAAGACTTTATAAAAATTAAGTACTTATTATTCAAGATATTTTTTATCTAAAAGAATCACACTTTTTTTTAAAATTTGTTTATTCCTATGGGTACTGCCAAGTTTAACAGGTATGTTATACCAATCATATATAATGATAATATTAATAGTATATAATAGTTCGTTAATTTTTTTATGTGTGTAACACAAGCTATAAAATAGATTAAATCTAGTTTAGAAAAATATATCTTAAATTATATGGGTTTTACACCCACAAATATTTTTGAAATATTTGAGTACATTTAATCTTATATTTTTTTTCTATTACCAATTAATCATTTACAATGGTAAATAATATTTACATAAGTAAAATACCCTTTATGATTAAAAATAAAATGATATTTATTATATAATATAGATATTTTGATTACAAATTTGAAATCCAAGTAATTTTAATCAATTTATAAAACCCATAAAAGTTAATTTTAAAATTAAAAGTATATAATTTATTAAAAAAAATTTATCTAGAAAGATATTACTTATGTTCTAGGACTTTAAGTATTGGTTTAGAAAATGGAATAATTTATTTTTAATTCGCCACACAACTTATAAAATCTATTTTTTCTATAAAATTTTATTCATATATTTGAAAATCATTCAAATAAACTAATAATTCTATAAAAGGAATGATATTTTTTAATGCATTATATCACACAATTCACAAAAACATTCAGTGTTTTATAAAAATATAAAAAAATTATCTTAATCCAATATTTCCATGATAAATAGATTTTTTTTAATTTCATCAAATTCATATTCTAAAATATGTAAATTTTATTTTTTAATTAATATTTTAAAATATAGTAAAAATATATTTTTATATGTAAATGAATTTGTGTATATTATCTATTATTCTTCCCATTTTCTAAAAATTACTTTTGTCAATGGTTTATTATTCACAAAATATATTATTCTTGAAAAAAGTATAACTTAGAAATTATATTTATTTACTTGATTAGTTGTAGTAGTTATGTTGATATTTATTGTGAACCTTATTTCGTCTTTATATATATATATATGTCATAATTATTTTTCCACTTATTTTACCTAAAAATTATATGGCTACCTTATAATGGTCTATATTTTTTTAGTTTTTTTGTGTGTGTAGAAAGTCATCAAACATAATATTTATTTAAGGAGGAATGTTTTACTAAGACTATGGTCATTACATGAATGATACTTAAGATTTACATAATCACTAGGATATAAAAAATATTTTATTTCAAAATATTTATCGATAATATTTCCTAAGAACTTGTGTTTGAAATCTATTTTTGTTCCCTAAAATTCATTTTCGTACCTGATTGAAGATAATTTTGTGTGGTTCTCAAAACTGGCTTAAATCAATTTTATATAAAATATTCCTTGAAAGTATCAAAAAGAAGAATTGGTATATGGATAGTGGCTTCTCGAGGCACATCAAAGGATATGAATCAATATTTTTATAATTTAATCGAGGTGAAGGAGATGGTGCATTATTTTAATACATTGTCATGATTACAAGAAATGAAGTCCCAAAGGACAGATCAGTTTAGCAGTCTTGGAAAATATATTACATACATGAACGTTGCATTACATTATAAAATGAAAAAAACAAGTTATGGGCCTATGAGTTTTCTTTCACTGATATCATCCCAACGAGTTGGTTTGCGACATCTCTTTCCATATAATGCTTCGTATGGTGTAATCTGAATGCTTGAATGGAAAATATTGTTATAGTAAAATTATACTAGAGGTAAATATTGATCACACATTCCTTGAAAGTCAAGTGATCAAGATCTCAACAAGTCTTTTAAGGTTTCAATAGTCTATTCTGATAGTCCATCAGTTTGAGGGTGGTAGGCACTTCTCAAATGAAGTTCAGTATCTGGGGCCTTATGAAGACTTTTCCAAAATATCGATGTAAAATGGGGATCTCAATCAGAAAAAATGGATAAGGGTACTCCATGAAGTATTACAACTTCATTAATATATATTCTTTCTAAACATTCAAGGGGTAAATCTTCTCTAATAGCAAGAAAATGTGCTGACTTGTTAAGACGATCAACAATGACCCATATTGCATCATTTCTTTAAGGAGTCTTTGGTAATACCATGATAAATTTAATCGTAATATCATCCCATTTCCACTCAGGTATGTGAAGTGGTTTCATGACTCCCCTAGGATGTTGTCTTCCATCTTTCACTTGTTAGAAAACCATACATCTCGACACAAAATCTGCAATCTCTCTCTTCATGTTCTACCACAATAAATGTTTATTGAAATCTCTATAAATCTTAGTGATACCAGAGTGTATAGAGAAATTGGATCAATGTTCATCATCCAATAATTCCCTTTATAGATCTGGTATATCGGGAACACAAAGTCTCTTCCCAAATTTCAAAATTCCATATTCATATAGGAAGTCACTAAATCTCACATCATTCACAGCATTAATCTTTTTTTTGAAACTCCTCATCATCAATTTGAGAACACTTTATCCTTTCTAGTAAATATTCCTTGGAAACCATTTGAAAAAGCCTTGATATTTCACCTTCGATGGTTATTCCCATATCCATCTTTACTAGATCCATGAAAATAGGATCCTTTTCAACTCTCATCTTGTTCAAAACTCCATGATCCTTTTAGCTCAAATCATCTATCACCTTATTTGCCTTCCCCAAGTGGTAGTCTAAAGTGAAATCATAATCCTTGAGTAGTTCAGGCCATCTCCTTTGCCTCATGTAGATTTTTTTGTGAGAAAATGTACTTCAAACTCTTGTGATCCGTATAAATCTCAAAGTTTTCACCATAGAGATAGTGTCTCCATATTTTCAGAGAAAATATTATAGGTTCTAACTCAATATCATGAGTAGGATAGTTTTTCTCATTAATTTTTAGCTTTTGTGATGCATAGGAAATAACTCTATCATTCTGCATAAGGACACAACCAAGTCCTTTCTTTGATGCATCACTATAAATAACAAATCCATCGTTTTCGGATGGTTGAGTCCAGATAGGTGCATTGAATAATATTCTCTTAAGCTCTTTAAAAAATTCTTCACACACTTTTGTCCAAACAAATTTAAACCCTTTATGTGGGAGCTTGGTTAATGGGTTTGCCAACCGGGCAAAATTATGGACGAAACGTTGATAATAACAAAGTAAACCAATAAAACTACGTACCTTAGTTATACTCATCAGTGCTAGCCATTCTTGGATTTCCTTGGTTTTGGAAGTATCAACATAGATTCCATCCTTAGAGATAATATTTCCAAGAAAAGAAATCTCCTAAATCCATAATTAACACATGCCTAACTTCCCATATAATTCATTTCTTCTAAGAGTCTTTAGAACACTACACAAGTGATTTTCATGATCTTATTAGATTTTGGAGTATACTAAGATATCATAAATAAATTCCACTACAAATTCATAAAGATATTCCTTGAAAACTCTATTTCTTAGATCCATGAAGAAAGAGGGTGCATTAGTCAATCCGAATAAAATTACTGTAATCTCATAATGCCCGTACCTGGTTCGAAATTCTATTTTCGGATTGTCTTACTTCTTCACACACAACTGATGATATCTAGATCAAAGTTCAATCTTTCAAATATATTGAGCTCCATGAAGTTGGTCAAATAAATCATCAATGTTAGGTATGGGATACTTGTTCTTTATTTTTATAGAATTGATCTCCCTATAGTCAATGAACAACCTCATATATCCGTTTTTCTTCTTAACAAAAAGAATAGGGGATCCCAAAAGCATGAAATATTTTCTCTAATGAACTTATCCATTGTTCAACAACAAATTGATTTTTAGACCCATTGAATGTTGGTGGTTGTAGCCTCATGAAGCAGTCTAACATTGATCGTCCATGTTGTGGATCTGGGTGCTCCATACGGATAAGGGTATTATTCATAACCTCTGTGAGTTGTCCCAGAATAGTGATAAGCTAATCAGCACCAGTTTTATCACCAGCTCCTCTATAATTATCTTGAAAAGGAGGGAAATTCGTAAATGGATTACGTGCATTGATATGGTTTCCATTTCTTCCACTAGGCATCATTTCTCAACAATGGCATACAATTGATTAGTTTATGAACCGTGATACATTTTCCAAACTTATAAAACACTTAAAATAAATTGACCAGTTTATGGATATAATCCATAATCATAAAAATGTTTTCTTTGAGGAGGTATATACTCATGAATCCTTAATAATGGGTTGTACAGAAAATGAGAATTATTCTAAGCATATCCCCTGGTAGTGTCGTAACGAAGAGTGGAGTAAGGCCCGTTTTTGTGCACCAGTTCTCGTTCGAGTCTAGCTCAAAGAGGTGTTTTTAGGTTTTAACCCTAGGTACATCTGTGCTAGATCCACCTCTACCTACTTGTATCCAGATAGGGATATATTTCTTGGAAAAATCACAAAATCTCTACAGTACCAAAATTCGAAGAAGTTATTCTATACTTATCCTCAAAGTCTATCTTAGGGTAATGTGCTCTAATCAGAGTTTTTATAAATCTAGTTTCCAAATATTATACTAAACTTCCTCTAATTCCAATTGTAATTCCCCTAACCCAGTTACCTAGAGCCGGTGAATTATTTTAATACCTTGGCATGATTACAAGGAATGAAGTCCCAAATGACCGATTAGTTTAGTAGTCTTGGAAAATAGATTACATACATGGACATAACATTACATTATAAAATGAAAAAAACAACAACATTGCCTCCATCGACCACATTAATATCCCTTAGACTGTCCCTACAGGTCAGTCATAATATAATTATTTTCATTCTGGGAAAAATAAAACATAGAAATGGGTGAGCTCAGATGCTCAGTAAGGATAAAAATATAGTTGAAACTTTCATAAATAAGAATAATCATTTAAGGAAATGTATAAGACTAAAAAATCCTTTTAAAATTAAAATTCAGCATAATATGGAAAAGATAAAATCAAATAATTCCATTTACTTATTCACATTGTTATTCTACTATTCGAATAATCACAATCAATATCAATATCCACTTTCATAATGATGGAATGCATAATGTCAGACTTCATAACCACAAAGTCAAGGCATTGTGCTAAGAATACAAATATGATTTTGTCAAGGCCTTATTCCAAGACACTAGTTTGTCTCATGAGACCTAAAGATACATCGAGAAGCTATAGTGATCTCCACCCATCACTTACTAAGTCCAATGCATTCCTCATATGAAAAGGTTTAAAAATAACATAAACATTCATATTAAAACTAGCATACAAAATGTCAATACAATATCCATAAACCATGAATGGTGTAAAAATAACACAACCATAGTCAAACATATCACAGAAACTTAAATACAATATGGAAGATTTTTATCATAATAAATCAACTTCAAACAAGATTAAAATCCATCAAAGTATGTTGACATATATGAAATCAAAAATATTTAGAGAAATATCTCATTCTATTTTGAAATAATTTAGAAGTCATATAATTATAAAAGAAAACGTTTATTTTGAAAATATTCTTATAATCTTGTATGGGAATCTTTGACTATGTTATAACGGTGAAAAATAGCTGCACCCTCAGTATAAGTTATAAAAAATACATTCTTACCTTAATTCGTTGAAAAGGTCATAAAGTACCTTGTTTGTGAAATGATAGAAAGATTCCTGTAAAATTTTTTTATAAAAAGTCAAAGAAGGGTATAAATGAATTTAACCCAAATTATATGAAATAGTAAAAATGTTTTGAAATACATTTTTTAGAAACATGGATGTGGATGATAAAGATGTCCTAGTAGATACTTACGTAAAAAGAACCTCAAATAATAAAGAGACTGTGAAATCAACCCTTACCTTGCACTTTATTTGGTCGAGGGTAAGTTAACCTCCCATATAATAGTTAAATAATTGTTATTAAATTATACAAAAACTATATACATAAATTTTATATCATATATGACCCCCTAATATTTGTTTGTTAATAATATTTCAGTAGTATCATCGTTTCTGGTGTTAACTGATTCGTTTTCCATTATATGCTTGGTTACGTAAGCCATGTTTGTTATGGATAGGATGTATTTTATTCATATACAGAATAATATTATGTTCATAAACATTATTTTTAATCATAAAATGAAAATTATTCTTGAATGATTACAATGGGGAATGAATCTAATCGCGTTTGTGGAGACGGTAATCCCTAAGTATGCACTAGCGACAATATCATTATATTAATGGTGAAATTGTATGTAATTGGATGGTATATCATATATTAAGAATAATTAACATGTTATATTTATTATTATATCAGTTATATTCATTATTATACCCATCCAAAATAATGAAGTGTTTGAATAACAAACTACACCACGATGTGAAGATGGAAAGCCGTAAGTACACACGTAAGATCACATTGTCATTTATAGGATGGATAGAATAACGAATATGGTTGTGAAATATTTATAATAACATCACAGTATATAGAAGATATTGGATTTATTATTTTAGAATGGAAACAACAAAGAAAGAGGAAGTGGAAGAAGAAAAGAACTTGAAAGAGGTGGTGAAATATTTACCTCTTCTTCGGGTTCTTCATTTTGATTTGATCAAACAGACTCCTTAGGTTGGATTTATGACCAAAGAAAGGCCTCTAGGATGAAGGGAGGAAAGATTGGAGGATATTTGGGCAGGGGTTGGCCGATCCAAATGGATTTGGAGATGTGAAATTATGATAAGGTGAAGTCCCATTTTTTAAGAGAGGTGAGGGTCACTTTAGGAAAAGCTTGAAATATTATTTTATTGTAAAATAATTTTCGGTTTCCAATGGCTCAAAAATGATTTATTCAGATGATATAATGAGGATGGGTCGGAAACCTCCCAAAAAAATTGTTTTAGACAGGTTTAGGCCATCATATTAACCATATATTTTAAATTTAACTCTTAGTTAAATAGTTTGTCATTTACCATGTCTCTTTGTATTTTTTATATTATATGGTTAATAAAATTACTATAAACTTTCCATAAAACCCAAAATGGTTCTTTATTAACATATATAACCTTATCTAAGTCCTTTGGGCAAACCTAATACTTTTAAGAATATTATATCAATTAATAATATAGTATTTTTTTAAAAAAATTAATTATTTCAATTTTGACACTATTTAGTATTTGGTTTTTGTGAAAATCATAACAGCATGATTAATTCGAAAAAAAATTATTTAATCAACACTAACATGTCGTATTAACCTAAAAAATTAGTGGAATTCATCAAAAGTCTAAAACTACATTTATTTGGATATTTGTTATATCAATTATTTTAATCTTTCATTAATAAGGTAATTACTACATCATCATTGTGTCATAAATAAATTAAATTATTTAATGTATAAAAATTATAAATAAAATAAATTTTTTTAGAAAATATTTTTAGATTTATAATGAATATTTATAGTCTAATTTATATTGTCTGTAACCCTATATTAAAAATGGTCTAGTTATTAAACTTTGAATTTAATTGTTTTAACTATTCTTTAAAGAAAATAACAATAAATGTCCTAATCTTATCCAAGTGGAATCATATTTTATTCCTAAGGTTTTTTTTGTTGAATTATAATTTTCCAGTAAAATTATGTTTTATGAAAATTTTTAAATTCTCCTTGGAGGTGTGTAAAAGATGATAAAAAGTTCAATTTTTTTTTTATATATCTAAGCTTATCATAAAATGAATCCAATGAATTACATTGAACTTATATAGGTATTATATATATATTTTGACCTAAAATAAATTTAAATAAATTAAATAATTATTTAAATAAAATGTTGGCTTTAACCAATAAGGTAGTGTTTTTACTATTCATCAAAAATTGAATGTTTTCAGAAAAATTCCAAAAATTTACCCTAATTAATTTTGATATTCTGAATTCCAAAATGAAGTCCATTTTTAAAAATAAAATTTTGAAAAGTGTGTATTACTATTCATAACATCTAGTTTTTTTGGTCGTAGTGTGTTAGATTCTCGAAGTTGCGTACAATGCAAGCTATTGCATTATTTAAAGAGAAACATACCATGGAAGCTTGGGGTGTTACATTCTCCCATCCTTAAAATAATTTTGTCCTCGAAATTTATAGAATATTATTGAAAAAAATTATTCGGGTGGTTCTTCATCATAAGTTCCTCAGGTTCCCATGTTGCTTCTTCCATCTTATGATTTCTCCATAGAACTTTCACCAAACGAGTCATCCTATTTTTCAAAACCTGTTCTCTAGTATCAAGAATTCTGATAGGCTCTACACAAAAAGACTGATCGGGTTCCAGTTCAAATTCATAACAGGTTAGTACATGTGTTGGGTCAAGCATATATTTTAGCAACAGTGATACATGGAACACGTCATGAATTTGGAGAGACTTAGTGGCATTGTTAAATGGTAAGCTACAACCCCAATTCGTTCTAGAATTTCAAGGGTCTGATGTACCTAATACATAATTTACCCTTCTTACCAAATCATATAACTCTCTTCCATTGAGATACCTTCAAGAAAATATGATCTCCTACCTAAAATTCCAAATCCTTCCTTCTGTTATCGGAATAGCTCTTCTTCCTACTTTTAGATGCTTTGATGTGGGATGTGATAACCTTCACCTTTTCCATCATTTCTTCGATAAGTTCTGGACCTACGAGTTTCTTTCACTGACATTATCCCAACAAGCTGGTGTGCGACATCTCTTTCTATATAACGCTTAATATAGTGCCATCTGAATACTTGAATGGAAGCTATTATTATAGGAAAATTCTACCAGACATAAATATTGATCCCACATACCTTGAAAGTCATGGGAGTAAGATATCAACATGTCTTCTAAGCTTTGAATAGTCCATTCAGATTGTCCATCAGTTTGAAGGTGGTAAGTCGTGCTCAAATGAAGATCAGTATCCAGGGCCTTCTGAAGACTTTTTTAGAATCTTGATGTAAAACAGGGATCACGATCAGAAATAATCCATAGGGGTACTCCATGAAGGCTTACAACTTCATTAATATATAGTCTTACTAAATGTTCAAGTGGTAAATCTTATTTTGTAGCAATAAAAGGTGATGATTTGGTAAGACGATCAACAATGTTCCATATTGCATCATTTTTTCTAGGAGTATTTGGTAGTCCCAGGAAAAAGTCCATCGTAATATCATCCCATTTCCACTCAGGTATGGGAAGAGGTTTCAGGACTCCTCTAGGATGTTGTCTTCTAGCTTTCACATGTTGGAAAACCATACACCACGACACAAAATCAGAAATATCTCTCTTTATGTTGTCCCACCAAAAATGTTTTTTCAAATATCTATACATCTTAGTGGTACAAGGGTGTATAGAGAAATTGGAGCTATGAGCATCATCCAATAACTCCATTTTTAGATCTGGAATATCAAGAACACAAAGTCTCTTCCCAGATTTCAAAATTCCATCTTCATATGTGAAGTCACTCAATCTCCCATCATTCATAGATTTAATCTTCTTTTTAAACTCATAATCACCAGTTTTAGATCTCTTTATCCATTCTAGTAAAGATGGTTTGGAAACCATTTGAAAAATAATTGATGTTTCACCTTCCATTTTTATTCCCATTTCCATCTTTATTAGATCCATGAAAATAGGATCATTTTCAACTCCCATTTTGTTCAAAACAGCATGATCATTTCCACTCAAAGCATTTTACACATTATTTTCCTTCCCCAGGTGGTAGTGTATAGTGAAATCATAATACTTGAGTAGTTCAAGCCATCGTATTTCCCTCATGTGGAGTTTGTTTTGTGGGAAAATGTACTTCAAACTCTTGTGATCAGTATAAATCTCACATTTTTCACCATAGAGATAGTGTCCCCATATTTTCAGTTGCTAACTCAAGATCATGAGTAGGATAGTAATACTCATGAATTTTTAGCTATTGTGATGCATAGACAATAACTCTATCATTCTGCTTAAGGACATAACTAAGTCCTTTTTTTTGAAGGATCACTATAAATAACAAACCCATCATTCCCTGAAGGTAGAGTCAAGATAGGAGCCTTGACTAATATTCTCTTCAATTATTCAAACAATTCTTCATACTCTTTTGTACAGACAATTTTAACCCCTTTACGTGTCATCATGGTTAATGGATTAGCCAACTGGGCAAAATTATAGACAAAACATCGATAATAACCTGCTAAACCTATAAAACTGCATACCTCAGTTATACTCATCAGTGCTGGACATTCTTGGATTGACCTGGTCTTTGAAGGATCAACATAGATTCCATCATTAGAGAAAATATGGTCAAGAAAAGAGATCTCCAGAAGCCTGAATTCACACTTGCTAAGCTTCCAATACAATTCATTTCTTCTAAGAGTCTTTTGAATACTGCGCAATTTATTTTCATGATCTTCGTAACTTTTAGAGTATACTAAGATATCATCAATAAATACCACAAAAAAGTCATCAAGTTATTCCTCGAAAACTATATTCATTATATCAATAAAGACAGAGTTTCAAGACCCGTCCCCAAGGGCCCGTGCCGTGACTACCCCAAGCCCACCTTCTATAGGCCATGGGCTGATGAATAGCACTAAAAGGCATATTCCCTAAAACCGGGATGACATTACCTTTATAAACTGTAAACTCACACAACCAAGCACACAACAAGATAGGAACACCAGTAAACTATATAGTAAAATAAGTTTGTATAGTAAGTAAAAGGGGCCAGAATGCAAACCAAACTATAAAGTACAAGAAAACAGAAAGTATAAGTAAACTAAATAGCTCCTGTGCACACCCTCCAAGGATCCTACTTGAAGGGTAGGCACAACTTTAGAATGGTCGTCTCTGTAGTACGCCTCATCTAAGGTCCACCACTGAGCTACCTCTATTGACAACCCTACTTAGGTATATTCCCATAAATATACCTAAATAATCAAATATTAACCATCTCATTCATGAAGAAACACAAGGCCCAACTCCTTAGCGAAAGTACAACTATTCCATGAAGGAAAGATTACCATGAAAGTAAGTACCACCCATGTATTACGCATAGAAGAATACCACAAATGTATCACCATGAAGGTAAGTACAACTTAGGTATGCCACACAAAAGAATACCACAAAGGTATCACCATGAAGGTAAGTACCACACGGGTACACCACATAGAAGAATACCACAAAGGTATCACCATGAAGGTAAGTAACACAAAGGTATACCACACAGAAAATACCAAAAAGATAAAGACTCATCTCACACCAAGTATAACTTAGGTACAATAGTAGAGATGATTAGATGTAACTACTAATTCATCTTACTCTGTTAAGAGGCAGACCCAAGAAGGATCCTAAATCATCATCAGACCCACCGATGATCGTAGTACATCATCAGACCGACACAAGATACTAGTACCTCGTCAGACCCACACATGATTCATTAAATTTTTAGACCCACACAGGATCCTAGTACCTTATCAGTACATCGTCAGACCCACACAGAATCCTAGTACATCGTCAGTACATCGTAATACCCACACATGATCCTAGTACATCTTCAGTATGTTGTCAGACCCACACATGACTCTAGTACATCATCAATACATCATCAGACCCACACAGGATTGTAGTACATAATTAGAACCACATAGGATCCTAGTTAATAAATCCCACACATGATCCTAGAGTAGTTCGATATGGATTCCTAGAGTGGATCCATGTGGGATACTCAAGCACAGATCCACGAAGGATCTGTTTCTCATGTTACAACCTACTACAGGGTTCCCGCACCAAGCCCGCTTGATTCTGAGAGGATCCACTCCCCAAGACATAGTTCAATACTCCAATTTCCACGAAGTCCCACGAAGAAGTATCCTAAATGACCACCCTGTAAAATGGGTCTCAACGCAATAAACAACACATCAATCAGACACCTGGTCTGTGAGTTATAAGTGTTTTAGTGCCGAGGGTCCGGTTGGATTCGAGTACGATCCAACCGAGCATACTCCAACATTCTCCAAAAGTCATGTGGAGTATCTTAAAAGGACCACCTCATCTCAAGGATTTTAGTTCCGCTGATGGTTCATCATTTCTTCACCGTATGAGGGAGATAATCCAAATACAAGATCCCACAATAATAATAATAATATTATTATTGGGTCTTTCGTGGACCTAAGGCATGAACTAGAATTTAATGTTCAACATTATACTTAAATCGATTTTCTAAATGTTAGGATCACGTCTCCAATTACAGTAAGTCAATCGGATGTCATACGTAAGTGTTATAGAGTGTCGAAATTTAATAATAATAATATATTATTATTATTTAATTGTTTTGGGTACCCGATCCAAGAACGTGAAAAATACATCTAATATTGGATTCATAATTTCCATCTCAAAGTTAGGGTTGTACTGCCTCTGACAGTTCGTAAAACTATTGTCACACTGATATGTTACAGTCAAAAAAGTGTTTTATCAACAAAAGTAATAATAATAATATTTTATTTTTATTTTGAATTACTTATTTCCTTAACTCCAAATTCAATCCCTCATGGGGAATTCATTTGGTGAACAAGGCTTCCACATGGAGCCACCTCCACTCTTCAATGATTTTTGATTTTTATTATTATTTCATCTCCTTAATTTTCCCTCTCTAATCAACCCTTTCATATTCCATAGTCGTTTGATGCTCCAGTTAACTCCTTTTCCAAACGATTAGGTTCCTCCACACGTCCAAAACCAATGCCACCACCTCCATCTAGCCACACCACCTAGATGCTGCCTTCTGGCTGTCCTTTTCCTCTGCACGTCGCACCCTCTACCTCACCCGAAGCCACGCCCTGAACACACGTCGGAAATCACACCTCCATGTCTCCCCTTACATGGGCCGCCACATCTTCGTTCTATGCCTGCAAAATATGCTGACCGTATATTTTTGATCCTCGGGTCGAGGGATCCACATCCATATGTTGCTCTTAACACAATGTTGTGTTTCCAGCGCGCTTAATTATTTGGCATTGATGAACGCACGAAGAAGGCACGAAGAACAAAAGAAAAGGGGAAAGGTATATACACGGGACGATGACCATGTTATTTTGGCCATCCTCATTGCAAATCTAGAATAAGAAGAATTAACAAATAAATTCAATCATCTTTAAAATTAGAACCCCTACCTCGATTGGTCGTTGGTGTCGGCATGGGGAAGGAGATGATGTTGATGAAGTCAGAGTTCACCGCTCCCGCACTATGCTCCTGAAGTTGGTTCCACATTCCTTGATTCGAAGAATACTTTTTCATTGGAGAGGTTCTTTTTTTGGAGGTTGTTCTTCCCAGCTCTCCAAGTCTCTCCCAAATCTCCTTTGCTAACGATCTCCACAAGAAGGATGAGGAGCCAATTTTAATTGAGTAAAGTCTGTTAACTCAATTAATTGTTGGAACATTAATTAAAATAAAGTTGGTAAATTTTATTTGGGGGAGAAACCAAGAGTTAACTCACATTAAAGAGGGAGTTCAATGGGGTCAGGTGGTCCCCACCACTGTACATACAAATTGGGAGGTTTTAAAAATTAAATAAAATTTGTTCTTTATTTTATTTTTATTCTTTTAACTCTCCCATGAAATTCATGGAAACTAAATTTTACCCTCAACCTTGTGTTGTCAAGGTGAAGGTCTCTTTAAGTAAATATCGGTGCTGCAATTTCAACGGTGTCCTCAGATTTCAATTCTAAGCACTGGTTCAAAAGTTATAAAACACCGCTTGCTCGTTTACTAAACGTACCTAAAAAAAGTTCAGAAAATCATTTTCAGTCACCCTCGACCCGCTCTGGTCATGGTTAGGCTCTACCAAAGTGAAACCGACCCCAACAAACACAACGGTACTCTCATATTTCTAATATGAGTTACCATTTAAAAGTTATATATTTTACAATTAAATAATTTCCACTTAATTATTTTATATACAGTCAAAAACTAACTTTCACTGGTGCCCCGCGCCGACAAATGTTAGTATCATCCTAAAGAGATAATACCCTCATGTGTTAAGCACTGGTCTCATATTGTCAATCTGAGTTACCATTTGTGAGTTATAAGTATTTTAAAAACAAAATAATTTATTTAATTATTTTATTTACGATTAAGCCTTTTTTGGGTTTTCTCACAGGAGGTCCACGCCGACTAAGCTTAAGTCGCGCCTCGGGTAAACCCACCATCCAGAACGGAACTGTTCCCTCATATTTCTAATTAGAGTTACCATTTAATTGTTATTCCACTTTTTCATGAAAAATGCTTACACACGCTAATTTGAACTCAACCAAACTTCGACGGATCATTCCGGGCACTCAGGGCACTGAAATTGCGCGCCGTCAGATTTATCGGTCTCGAAATAATTCCATATAATTAAAATAACATTATAAAAAATTTCTAGGACATTAAGTTCTCCCCACCATAGGGATTTACATCCCCGAAAGCCACAACAAAGGAAAAACAACCAAAACAGGGTACTAACCATGAATCTGAGTCTCCTGCACCAATTTTCTCTCCTGGAGTTTCTCAAGATGCTAACATACACACACCAAAGGTATCGATTGCCCACGAATGACTCTCTCCTGTGAATCCTCAATCTCCACTGGAACCTCAAAAACCATCGCCCCATCCTTGATTTCCAGCTCGCCGTGGTCGATGACGTGAGATGGGTCGTGCACGTATCCCCTCAGTTGGGATACGTGGAAGTGGTTATGCACCATATCCAACTATGGTGAAAGGGCTAGGAGATATTCAACCTTTCCCACTCTGCTAAGGACCTGAAAGTGTCCGATGAACCTCGTAGATAACTTTCCACCCCAGTCAAATCTCTGCAAACCTCGTCGTAGTGAGACCCGTAGAAAGATGTGGTCACCATATTCAAATTCTAAATGTCTCTGTATCCTGTTGGTATAAGAATTCTTCAAAGTCTCTATAGTCTTTACTTACAGACAAGTGAGACATCATGATACAAACTCTGCCCCTACTTCCTTCGTCCCGGGCCATCAGTACTGACGGTAGATATCCTAATACATCTTCACCACAACAGGATGTACCATCAGAGGGGACATATGGGACTCCCTAAACACCTCCTCCTATAGCGCTATGGGTACCATGGTATGTCCTTTGAAGAGGATGACATGCTCCCCAAATTCAGAAAATCCATCATGAGACTGCCCTGAGTATATCTGAACACGTTGAGCCTCGTAGTCAGTGTTCCCATGCTGCACCTCCCTGACTCGTTGAAGAAGTGGGGGAGTGACTTTCAGAGACTAAAGAGAAGATGATCCATCATGATCCACGTAGGATATCCGTAAAGCAGCTAGCTGGTCTGTTGCCTCACTCAGAAGCTACATGTCATACCTCCTGCTGAGTGCATTTGCTCCCATGTTCCCCTTCCAAGGAGTATAGACTATCTCAATGTCATAGTCCTAGAGGAACTCTATCCACTCCCATTGGGAACTTGAAAATTCAAAACTCTTACTTCCATGAGGGTAAGGCTGGATGACTCAAGAGTGATCATCTGCACCCTCATATGCCTGAGTTTAACCTATGCTGCCTGTGTTTCCTTTTTCGATGGATAAGGAAAACCTTATCCCAACATTGTAGATAAACAACTACCTTTTTGCCTCATACAATCAATCTGAGTATAAATTTTGGATGTCCAGTCATACCCTAAGTAACATCGTAGGGCTTCGATGATACCACCAAGAGGTTCCAACTAAAACTCTCACCTCAAGGGTCAGATCACACCATCAGTGTAAGTTTGATTATCGAGTCTCCTCCCAAAGGAATCTCCAGATGTGAGAGTCAAGTCAATGGTTTAATCGGAATCTCTAGGTCCTGGACAAGATTCGTGGAAATAAGGAATGATTGGTACCTATGTCTATTGATATGACAGCTTGTAGTAGACACAGACCATACATCGAATCTTTCCTAGAGACCTTGGTCGCAGTCCTTGACCTCATGCAGCTAATTTCTTCCCCTGTCCTCCAGCTCCCTGAGTATGGTGGGGACCATAATGGGAGGGGTGGTTGTATCATGTCGAAATGTACACCACCTCATGATTCTCCCCTAGCTTTGCTTCCATGTCTGCAGCCCTGCAGATTCATTTATCCCTAACACTTCTTCTTGAAACATTTTTACATGCCCAAGTCTCTAAGACTGGAGCCGATTTCCTGTTTTCCCACTACAAGTATTCAATGACTGTATTTTCTCATCTAAAGAACATTCATCCACAAAGTTACTCTCTTGCACCCCATCATATATAGGAATGCAAAGAGGAATAGTGATGGATTGGACATCCTTAAACACGCTGCGCTTAAAAGTCCGAGCCCCGAAGCACTGATCATCTCATATTCATCGAGTACCCGGAATGATCGGTATGCCTAGATGAATACTCAACTACCAACATGTAGTCCATTAGAGTTGTAGAAGATCTAAAGAAATCTCAGCCACCTCATCAAGCGAGTCCTCAGTCACCTGTGAGTCAAGCTCATCTCGGAAACTGTGGGGTATCTGATGCTGAATCACACATAAATTACTAAGCCTATATGTTTCCTCTACCAGTACCTCCAGTTGTAACTAGTGACCGACGAGTAATGATATAGATGACACACTACCTGAAGGTACCATCTTGGGAAATTGTCCAAGTACTGAAGCCATATCACCAAGCAGACCATCCTCATGGTCACTCAGTGGAAAATACTAGTAGCTAAGATCACCATTGGCTCTACTGGTGTCTCAACTAGGCGTAAAACTCTAGAAACTGCCTCCAGCCATCCCTCATCTGTGTGGGAATATATCTCTACTAGAAACCTCGAAGGCCTATACTGATGAAACTTGTGTAACGTGCTCAGTCGGTGTGGACCATCTGCCAGTGTGGATAGTGATATCTTCTACCCAAATAGTTGTGGTGCTATTGGTACACCACATGAAGGTGCCAACATAGTAAGAGGGCCCTGCATCAGAGCCTCATCGCTCGGTGGGCCGTCGTTGTGTACACTCTTGGGAATCTTAGATGGATGTCTACACAGTGACATTCTAATAATGAATAGGTGCGCCATGGTCATTTAGTTATACATAGTGAGATGACTTAATAAAACACCAGAAAACTTTTCAAAACACACACGCAATCAGTATTTTCGTGCGCTATATCAGAAATCAGAACTCAGGGTCTTGGTGTATGGATACGTCGGCCGCCACACCAACATTGGATTCCCTAAACTGATAACCAAACTCACTACACTTAACATTATTGTCGTTAAAAAGATCATAGTCCTATGTTCAATCGTAGAACCAACTCCTATGATACCAATTTGTCATGACCCGTCCCCCAGGGCCCATGCCGTGACTACCCCAAACCCACCTTCCATAGGCTAGGGGTTGGAGACTAGCACCAAAAGGAATGTTCCATAAAACCAGGAAATCACTGTCTTTATAACCTATAAACTCATGCAACCAAGCACACAATAAGATATGAACACCATTAAACTATATAGTAAAAGAAGTGTGTACAGTATGTAAAAGGGGGTAGAATACAAGACCAACTAGAATGTATAGGAAAACTATAAAGTCCAAGTAAACTAAACAGCTCCCATGCACACCCTCCATGGATCCAACCATAAGGGTAGGTACAGATCTGGAATAGTTGTCTCTATAGTATGCCTCGTCTAAAGTCCTCCTACGAGCTACCTCCAGTCCGGGTACCCTTGTCCTCAGTCAGTGCTGTCCGTCATCTCCACAGAGCACAACAAGGTACATTCATAGCCCGTGAAAGGGTGGGTATAATGATACTCCGTAGGGACCTCGAGACCCTCAAGGTCTCACAAAATATACAAAGGATAAACCACAAAGCATGTAAAACAGTGAAAACCCTACTTAGGTATATGCCCATACATATACCTAATTAATCAAATATTACCCATCTCATTCATGAGGAAACACAAGGGCCAACTCCTTAGACAAAGTACAACTGTTCCACAAAGGAAAGATTAACACGAAGGTAAATACCACCCAGGTATGCTAAACAGAAGAATACCCCAAATGTATCACCAAGAAGGTAAGTACCACTCAGGTACGCTACACAGAACAATACCACAAAGGTATCACCACGATGGTAAGTACCACATAGGTATGCCACACAAAAGAAAAACCTAAAGGTATCACCACGAAGGTAAGTACACAAAGGCATGCCACACAGAAGATTACCAAAAAGATAAAGACACACCTCACACCATGTATAACTTAGGTACAATAGTAGAGATGATTATATGTAACTACTAATTCACGTTACTCTATTAAGAGGCACACCCACGAAGGATCCTAAATCATCATCATTCCCACAGAGGATAAAAGTACATCGTCATACCCACACAAGATCCTAGTACCTCGTCAGATCGACATATAGTCCTTGTACATCGTCAGACCCAAACAAGATCCTATTACCTCATCAGTACGCCATCATACCCACACATGATCCAAGTACATCATCAGTATGTCTTCAGAACCACACAGGATCCTATTACATTGCTAATACGTCATCATACCCACACAAGATCTTAGTACATCATAATTATTTCTTTAGATCCACAGAGGATCCTAGTATAGAAAACCCACACAGTGTCCTCGAGTAGTACCACATGGACTCCTAGAGGGGATCCATGAGAGATCCTTGAGCACAGACCCACTAAGGATCCCTTTCTCATGTTACATCTAGCTACGGGGTTCCCGCACTATGCTCGCTTGATTCTGGGAGGATCCGCTCCTCAAGCCACAGGTCGATACTCCAACTACTACGAAGTCCCATGAATAAGTATCTCAAAGGACCGCCACATAAAAGGGGTCTCAACACAATAGACAATGCATCAATCGGATGCCCGATCTGTGAGTTATAAGTGTTTTAGTGCCGAGGGCCAATTTGGATTCGAGTACAATCCAACCCAGACATACTTCAACTTTCTTTGAAATCCAGGTAGAGTATCTCAAAAGGACAAACTTGTCTCAAGGATTTCAGTGTCACTGATTGTTCATCATTTCGACACCATATGAGCGAGATAAACCAAATAAAAGATCCGAAATAAAAATAAAAATATTATTATTGTGTTTTTCAGGGACCCGAGCCAAAAACCAAAATTTAATATTCAACATTAGACTTAAATCGACTAACTTATCGTCAGGATCACGTCACTACTTATAGTAAGTCAATCAGACGTCGCACACAGGAGTTATAGAGGGTTGAACATTTAATAATAATAATATAATATTATTATTTAACCGTTTTGGGTACTTGATCCAAAAAACTAGAAAAGACATCCAATATTGGAATCCTAATTTTGGTCTTGAAGTCAGGGTCGTACTGCCACTGACGGTTCGTAAAACCGATATTTCACGAATAAGTAACAGTAAAAAAAGAGTTTTATCAACAAAGGTAATAATAATAATATTTTATTATTATTGTTAATTACTTATTTTCTTAACTCTAAATTAAATCACGCATGAGGAATTCATTTGGTGAATGTGGATTTCACATGGTGCCTCCTTCAATCTTCCATAATTTTTGATTTTTATTATTGATTCATCTCTTTAATTTTCTCACTCCAATCATCCCTTTCTTAATCCAAGATTTTCTAATTCTCCAATTAACTCCTTTCCAAGATGGTTGGATTCCTCCACACGTCCAGAACTGATGCCACCACCTCCGGCTAGCCACGCCACCCAGACGCTGCCTTCCAGCTGTCCTTCGCTGCCACAAGTCGCATCCTCTACCTCACCCAGATACAAGCCCTGAACACATGCCGAAAATCACACCACCATGTCACCCCTTTCATGGGCCACCACATCTTTGTTCTAAGCATGAAAAATATACCGACTGCATATTCATGATCCTTGGATCGAGGGATCTACATCCATATATTGCGCTCAACACAATATTGTGTTTCCAGCGCACTGAATTATTTGGCGTTGATGAATTCATGAATTACGTGAAAAGAAAAAAAGAAAAAGGGGAAAGGTATATGCGTATAATGATGACCATGTTAGTTCAGACATAATCATTGCTAATCTATAATATATTAAGAATTAACAAATAAAATCAATCATATTTTAAATTAGTTCGACCATCATCGTTGCTAATTGTCGGAAAATTAATTAAACTAATGTTGGCACATTTAATTTTGGGGAAAACCCAAAAATTAACTCACATTAAAGAGAGAGTTCAAGTGGGTCGGGTGGTACCTATCACTGCACATACAAATTGGGTGGTTTTAGAAATAAAATAAAAGTTGTTCTTTATTTTATTTTTATTCTTTTCACTCTCCCATAAAATTCACAAAAACTATCTTTCACCCTCAACCTACTACAGTCAATGTGAAGGTCTCCTTAAGTGAATATCGGCGTTTTGAGTTCAACGGTGCCCTCAGATTTCAATTCTAAGCACCGATTCAAATTTTATAAAATGCCACTTTTGCGTTTAATAAACGTACCTGGAAAAATGTTCAGAAAATTATTTACTGTCAGCCTCAAACCGTGCTGGTCAAGGTTAGGATTTGTCTATGTGAAACACTCCCCAATGAACCTAATGGTACTCTCATATTTTCAATCCGAGTCACCTTTTAAAAGTAATGTATTTTACAATTAAATAATTTCCACTTAATTATTTTATTTACGGCCAAAAACGAACTTTCACTGGTGGCCTGTGCTGACCAATGTTAGTATCTACCTAAAAAGAGAATACCAGCAAAAGTTCAGAAGTGGTCTCTAATTTTCAATATGATTTTCCGTTTCTGAGTTATAAGCATTTGAAAAATAAAAAAAAATTTATTTAATTATTTTATTTATGATTATGTTATTTTTGGGTTTTCTCTCAAGAGGCCCATGATGACTAAAATTAATTTTCTCATAGCGTAAACCCACCATTCTGAATGCAACGGTTCCCTCAGATTTCAAAAATGAGTTACCGTTTAAGAGTTATTCTACTTTTTCAAGAAAACTGCTTACGCGTGCTAATTTAAAATCAACCAAACTTCGACGGATCATTCTGGGCACCCCGGAACACTAAATCGTGCATCTTTAGATTTTGCGGTCTTGAAAAATGTACATATAATTAAAAAAAATTATACTGAATTTCCAGGACATTACACAGAGGGTGCATTAGTCAATTCAAAATGCATTATTGTAAAATCGCAATACCCATGCCTGGTTCGAAATGCTATTTTTAGAATGTCTTCCTTCTTCACACACAACTGATGATATCCAGATCAAAGGTCAATCTTTGGGAAATATTGAGCTCCACGAAGTTGGTTGAATAAATCATTAATTCAAGGTAGGGGATACTTGTTCTTTATTTTTATAGCATTGATCTCCCTGTAGTTAATACACAACATCATAGATCCTTCTTTCTTATTAACAAAAAGTATAGGGGCTCCCTAAAACCTGAAATATTTTCTCTAAGGAACGTATCCATTTTTCATATTCAAATGGATTTGTAGTCCCATTAAATGTTGGTGGTTTTTTCCTCATGAAGCGGTCTAACATTGATCCTGATAGTTGTGGATCAGGGTGCCCCATATAGGTAAGTTTATTATTCATAACCTATGTGAGTTGTCCTAGTATGATGATAAGATGATCACCAACAGTTGCATCACTAGCTCTGCTAAAATTATCTTTAGGAGGAGGGAAATTCCTATAGGTATTATATGAATTGATACAGTTTCCATTCCTTCAATTAGGGGCCATTTTCTCAACAATGGTATACATTAGATTATTTTATGAACCACAATACATAATTCCGAACTTGTAAAACACTTATCATAAATTGAACAGTTTATGGATATAATCCATAATCATAAAAATGTTTTCTTTGAGGAGGTATATACTCATAAATCCTTCATAACGGTTTGTAAAGAAAATGATAATTATCCTAAGCATATCCCCCAGGAGTTTCGTAACCAAGAGTGCATCAAGGCCCGTTGTCATGTGCCAGTTCCCATTCGAGTCTAGCTCAAACCATCTCTCACCGTATTTTCCTTCCCCGAGTGGTAGTGTATAGTGCAATCATAATCCCTGAGTAGTCCAGGCCATAACCTTTTCCTCATGTTGAGTTCTTTTTGTGTGAAAATGTACTTCAAACTCTTGTGATTAGTATAAATCTCATTATTTTCACCATAGAGATAGTGTCTCCATATTTTCAGAGGAGATATTAAAAATTATAACTTAAGATCATGAGTAGGATAGTTTTGATCATGATTTTTTAGCTTTTGTGATGCATAAGAAACAACTCTATCATTCTTCATAAGGACACAACCAAGTCCTTTCTTTGATGCATCACTATAAAAAAATCCATCGTTCCCTGATGGTTGATTCAAGATAAGTCCATTGACTAATCTTCTCTTGAGTTCTTCAAAATATTATTCACAAACTTTTGTCCAAAAAAATTTAACCCCTTTATGTGGGATCTTGGTTAATGGGTTAGCCAATTGGGAAAAATTCTAGACTAAATGTCGATAATAACTTGCTAAACCAATAAAACTGTGTACCTCAGTTATACTCATCGGTGCTGGCCATTCTTGGATTGACTTGATGATTGAAGGATCAACAGAAATTCCATCGTTAGAGACAATATAGACAAGAAAATAAATCTCCTGAAGCCATAATTCACAATTTCTAAAGATACCATATAATTCATTTCTTATAAGAGTCATTAGAATACATCGTGAGTGATTTTCATGAACTTATTTCTATTTGGATTATGCTAATATATCATCAATAAATACCACTACAATGTCCTAAAGATATTAGTTGAAAACTCTATTCCTTAGATCCATGAAGACAGAGGGTGAGTTAGTCAATCCAAAAGATATTACTGTAAACTCATAATGCCCATACCTGGTTCGAAATGCTGTTTTCAGAATGTATTCTTTCTTCACACACAACTGATGATATCCAGATCGAAGGTCAATCTTTGAAAAATATTGAGATCCATGAAGTTGGCCAAATAAATCATCAATGCGAGGTAGGGTATACTTGTTCTTTATTGTTATAGAATTGATCTCCCTGTAGTCGATGCACAACCTCATAGTACCGTCTTTATTCTTAATGAAAAGAATAGGGGCTCCCCAAAGAATGAAATATTTCCTCTAAGGAACTTATCAATTATTCAACAACAAATGGTTTTTTAGAACCATTTAATGTTGGAGGTTATTGCCTCATGAAGCGGTCTAACATTGATCTTCCATTTCGTGAATCACCGTGCTCCTTACGGGTAAGGTTATTATTCATAACCTCTGTGAGTTGTCCTAGTATGGTGATAATTTTATCAGCACCAGCTGCATCACCAGCTCTTCTATAATTATCTTGACCAGGAGGGAAATCTGTAAATGGATTACGTGCGTTGATACGGTTTCCATTTCTTCCACTAGGCACCATTTATCAACAATGGCATACAATAGATTAGTTTATGAACCACGATACATAATTCCAAACTATTAAAACACTTAACATAAATTGGATAGTTTATAGATATAACCCATAATCATAAAAATGTTTTCACTGAGAAGGTATATACTCATAAATCCTTAATAATGGTTTGTAAGGAAAATGAGAATTTTCCTAAGCATATCCCCTGTGAGTGTCGTAACCAAGACTGCAGTAAGGCCCATTCTCATGCACCAGTTCCCGTTCGAGTCTAGCTCAAAGTAGTGTTTTCAGGTTTTACCCCTAGGTACATCTATTCCAGAGCCACCTCTACCTGCTTGTATCCAGACAGGGATGCATTTCATGGAAAACTCACAAAATCTATACAGTACCAAAATTCTAAGAAGTTCTTCTATACTAATCCTCAAAGTCTATCTTAGGGTAATATCATCTAATCAGAGTTTTTCTAAATCTAGTTTCTAAGGTTTATACTAAACTTCCAATGATTCTAATTGTAATGCCCTGACACTAGTTACCTAGAGTGGGTGCATTATTTTAATACCTTGGCATGATTACAAGGAATCAAGTTCTGAAGGACTGATCAGTTTAGCAGTCTTGGAAAATAGATTACATACTTGAACATAACATTACATTATAAAAGAAAAAAAAAACAATAACATTGTCTCAATAGACCACATTAATATCCCTTAGACTATCCTTGTAGGTTAGTCATAATATACTTCTTTGCATCTTGGGAAAAATAAATCATAGAAATGGGTGAGCTCAAATGCTCAATAAGGATAACAATATAGTATAAACTTTCATAAATAAGCATAAACATTTAAGGCACGATATAAGACTAAAACAAAAGAATTTTAAAATTAAACTTCAACAAAATATGGCAAAGATAAAATCAATTAATTACATTTACTTATTCACATGGTTATTCTACTAGTCCAATAATCACAATCAATATCAATAGACACTTTCAAAATGATGGAATGCATAGTGCCATACTTCATAACCACATAGTCAAGGACTTGTGCCAAGACTAAAAATAATATTTATTCAAGGACTTGTTCCAAGACACATTTTTGTCTCATGAGACCTACCAATGCATCAAGGAACTATAGAGGGCTCCACCCATCACTTACTAAGTCCAATGCATTTCTTATATGAAAAGGTTTAAACCTAACATAAACATTCGTATTAAAAATAGCATACGAAATTTAAATAATTTATCCATAAACCATGAATGGTGTAAAAATAACACATCCAAAATATAACATATCACAAAACCTTCAATACAATATTGAAGTTTTGTATCATAATAAATCAACTTCAAACAAGCTTAAAATCCATCAATGTATGTTTACATAGATAAAATAAAATCATTTTATAGAAATATCTATTTCTGTTTTGAAATATTTTAAAAGTCATATAATTATAAAAGAAAACATTTATTTTGAAAATATTCTTATAATATAATGAGAAACTTCGACGATGTTATAATGGGAAAAAAACCTCACATACCGTATAAGTTAAAAAAAGACATTCTTACCTTAATTCGTCAAAAAGGACATAAAGTACCTTGTCTGGAAAATGATGGAAAGATTTTTTTCAATTTTTTTTTATAAAAAGTAAATAAATGGTATAAATGACTTTAAACTCTTGTATAGTAGTTAAATAATTGTTATTAAATTTTACAAGAACAATATACATATATATGATATCATATATGACCCTCTAATATTGCCTTGTTAATAATATTTCAGTAGTATCATCGTTTCAGGTGTTAACTGATTCATTTTACTTTATATGCTTGGTTACGTAAGCCATGTTTTTTATGGATAGGATTTATTTGATTCATATACAGAATTATATTATGTTCATATGTTGGGCGGAGAAAAAGGAAGTGATGGCAAGAGGGGGGGGTGAATTGCATTTTAAAAAATGATTAACAAATTAAAATCAAAGTTGAAAGTGCAGTGGAAAAAAAAGGCAAGACACAAGAATTGATAACGGAGTTCGGCCAAAAACCCGGCCTACGTCTCTGCTCCCAACTCAACCGTTGAGAGATCCTACCGCTTGCTTTTCAATGGTTTTAGCAAGAAACCCACTAGACTTTACAGGTAGTCTAGAACCTATTACAGCTTGCTTTTGTTGGTTGAGCAAGAACCCACTAGCCTTTTTACGGGTGAAGGCTAGCTCACATAAAACTCAAGCCTTTTAAAGGGAAGGCTTGACTAACCTCTTCACACCTTAAAGGTGGTGTGAAAACCCAAATGAAAGGGAGATGAGAGAAAGAGGGGTTTGTAGGCACAAACCCAAATTTAAGCTCAAAAATAAATAAACCAAGAAAAACCGTAATGGGGAAGACTTGGGCGCTAATGGATTGATGGAGCTGATGAAGGGCGCTCCCAAGCTTCTTTGATGAAGCTCCTTGGATGTGGAAGTGTGTTGGAGCAAGTGGGGTTCCCTTGGAAGGAATGCGCCGGAGGTTCGCCAAAATGATCAAAAATGTGTCCGTGGGCTTCCTTAAGTTTTCGGGGCTTCAAGGTCCTTTATTTATAGAGGGGGAACCCTCATATGGTCGTTGGAGGCCTTTGGAGCCGTTGGAGAGGCTTTCGGAGCCGTTGGAGGCCAAGTGGACAGGTTGGTCAAAAGCCCAACGGCTAGTTTCACTGCCTCCACCGGCTGACCGGTACAGGTCCACTGGTTGGTCGGTGCCTTGGAGATGGGAGGAATCTTCTGTCCAGACTCCACCGGCTGACCGGTGAGGAGGCCACCGGTTGGCCGGTGGCAAGACAGTAGCTAACACTATTCTGCTGGGTGCCACCGGCTGGCCGGTGCTGAGGCCACCGGTTGGCCGGTGCTGAGGCAGTGGCTCAGCCTTCGGTCTGGGTTCCATCGGCTGGCCGGTGGTGAAGCCACCGGTTGGCCGGTGGACTCTGAGAGTCCATTTTTGCTTCCTTGCTTTCTTGGCCGAACTCCTTTCCCCACCTAAAAAGATTCCTATCATCCAAAAACACTTGAAAGAGGATTAGATAAATAAGTGAGTGATTGTGATCATGAAAATCAAACCACGAGGGGTACGAGAGGTACAACAATCTCCCCCTATTTTGATGATCACAATCACCAAAACAAGTAATGTAGAAAATTAAATGAAAAGCATGCTTTAAAATATTTCTCCCCCAATCAACCAAGAATTTCTCCCCCTTTGTGATTATCAAAATAGCACGGGGCATAAAACTTGATTGAGGGAAGCAAGTTTGAAAAACAAGATGGAGATTTTAAACCAATGAAATTTTTGAAATTATGAATTGAAAGTTTTGAATCAAAAATTGAATAATAGTTTGAATTGAAAGTTTTGAAAAGAGAATTGAAATGAAAAATTTGAATTGAATATTTTGAAATGAAAAATTTGATACCAAGCATTGAAAATGAAAGTTTGAATAAAACAAAAAGGCTTAAACAAACCCAACTCCCCCTAAGTAAAAACAACAAATCACCGGGGAGAGGTTTTTGAAACCGAAATAAATTTTGGGCCGGAGAGACTCGCTAGAAGGGATTTTTCAATCCATACTTGTCTAGTGACGCGTCTTGTTCTAAAAAATTCATCATTTAAGAAAATAGTTTTAGGGCGGCCATACCGGGCATTTTTGCAATTGCACTCATAGATTAAGTGCCCGAGTTTTTTACAATAATTGCAAAATTTAAATTGGGAGCTCCCCCTAACAAAAATAGTAGGTGCATGGGAAGAGGAAGCTTGCTTGGAATAGCCAATCCCTTGGGTGGTTCGGGATACGCGTTGGGAACCAAGCAAATTGTTCAGATTTTGTTCACCTTGGGTGAACTTGGCTAGAGTTTCCCTTAGATCTTTGATAGTTGATTCCATGGAATCAATATCGGGAAGGTTTTGGATTTTGAGGGTCAACTCTTCCTTCTCTTTAAGAAGTTGTTCTTTTTCGGAAGAGAGTTTTTTGAAATTCCTTTTTAATGCAACAAATTTGGAAGAGAGCTCGTGAAAGCCTTCCTCCAATTGGTCTCGCGCATGTTGGAGATCCTCATAAGATAAATTATTAAAAGAATTTGAAGAACTAGAGGATGAGGAGTCGGAAGATGTTACCTCATGGAATGCCATTAGGCATTTGTTACCGTTGTCGCTCGAGGAGGAGGAGGAGGATGAGGAGCTATCACTCCATGTGGCCTTGAATGCCTTCTTCTTCTCCTTTTTCTTGGCCTTTTTCTTGTTGAGTGGACAATCGGGCTTGTAATGGCCTTTCTTGCCACACCCGTAGCATGTTACCTCGGGCTCGGATTTTTCGTCGTGTTTTTCCTTTCGAGCCTTGCAGGATTTCTTCTTCTTGTGCTTCTTCATAAACTTTTGCATTTTGCGGGCAAGGTTCTCCATTTCGGAATCGCCGCTTGAAGAGGAAGACGATGAAGAGGAGGAGCTTTATTCTTGTTGAACTTTGAAGGCGATGTTCTTTGGAGTTTTGATCAGTTTGCCTTCCTTTTCAGCTTGCCTCCTCATGGTGATCTCATAAGTCATGAGGGATCCGATGAGCTCTTCTACCGGCATGTTCTTGATGTCCTTTGCTTCTTGAATTGCCGTCACCTTCGGAGCCCATGAGTTTGGTAGGATCCATAGGATCTTCTTGACCATTGTTTCTGCAGAAATATTATCTCCAAGAGATTTTCTACCATTGCAAACATCAGTAAACCGTGTAAACATATCAGAAATGGATTCGGATGGATGCATGGAAAAAGACTCAAAATCCTGACGGTACATGTCCAATCGAGTATCCTTAACTTTGTTGGTCCCCTCATGGGTAACCTCCAATAGTTTCCAGATTTCATGAGATGTAGTGCATGTGGAAACTCGATTGAATTCATTACGATCAAGGCCGCAATGTAGAGAGTTCATGGCTTTGCCATCAAGCTCGAAATTTTTAATATCGGCTTGAGTCCATTTGGATTCATCGAGAGAAGAGAGAGTGTAACCTTGCATGAAAATTTTATAAATGGGATATCCTATGCTTCTAAGAAAAGTAGTCATGCGGGTTTTCCAATAATTATAGTCGGTTCCATCAAAAAATGGAGCACGACTCAAAGAAAAGCCTTCGGGGGCGAAAGAAGTGGATGCCATCACAATGGATCTTTAATTTGAAACCGGTTAGGGTATTACTCAAATTTTTCCTCTGATACCAATTGTTGGGCGGAGAAAAAGGAAGTGATGGAAAGAGGGGGGGTGAATTGCCTTTTAAAAAATGATTAACAAATTAAAATCAAAGTTGAAAGTGCAGCGGAAAAAAAAAGGCAAGACACAAGAATTGATAACGGAGTTCGGCCAAAAACCCGGCCTACGTCTCCGCTCCCAACTCAACCGTTGAGAGATCCTACCGCTTGGTTTTCAATGGTTTTAGCAAGAAACCCACTAGACTTTACAGGTAGTCTAGAACCTATTACAACTTGCTTTTGTTGGTTGAGCAAGAACCCACTAGCCTTTTTACGGGTGAAGGCTAGCTCACCTAAAACTCAAGCCTTTTAAAGGGAAGGCTTGACTAACCTCTTCACACCTTAAAGGTGGTGTGAAAACCCAAATGAAAGGGAGATGAGAGAAAGAGGGGTTTGTAGGCACAAACCCAAATTTAAGCTCAAAAATAAATAAAGCAAGAAAAACCGTAATGGGGAAGACTTGGGCGCCAATGGATTGATGGAGCTGATGAAGGGTGCTCCCAAGCTTCTTTGATGAAGCTCCTTGGATGTGGAAGTGTGTTGGAGCAAGTGGGGTTCCCTTGGAAGGAATGCGCCGGAGGTTCGCCAAAATGATCAAAAATGTGTCCGTGGGCTTCCTTAAGTTTCCGGGGCTTCAAAGTCCTTTATTTATAGAGGGGGAACCCTCATATGGTCGTTGGAGGCCTTTGGAGCCGTTTGAGAGGCTTTCGGAGCCGTTGGAGGCCAAGTGGACAGGCTGGTCAAAATCCCAACGGCTAGTTTGACTGCCTCCACCGGCTGACCGGTACAGGTCCACCGGTTGGCCGGTGCCTTGGAGATGGGAGGAAGCTTCTGTCCAGACTCCACCGGCTGACCGGTGAGGAGGCCACCGGTTGGCCGGTGGCAAGACAGTAGCTAACACTATTCTGCTGGGTGCCACCGGCTGGCCGGTGCTGAGGCCACCGGTTGGCCGGTGCTGAGGCAGTGGCTCAGCCTTCGGTCTAGGTTCCATCAGCTGGCCGGTGGTGAAGCCACCGGTTGGCCGGTGGACTCTGAGAGTCCATTTTTGCTTCCTTGCTTTCTTGGACGAACTCCTTGCCCCACCTAAAAAGATTCCTATCATCAAAAAACACTTGAAAGAGGATTAGATAAATAAGTGAGTGATTGTGATCATGAAAATCAAACCACGAGGGGTACGAGAGGTACAACATCATAAACATTTTTTTAATCATAAAATGAAAATTATTCTTGAATGATTACAATGGGAAATAAATCTCACCGCGTTCATGGAGACGGTAATCCGTACGAATGCACGAGCGACAATATCATTATATTGATGGTGAAATCGTATGTAATTGGATGTTATATAATATATAACAAATATTTAACATTTTATATTTATTATTTACATTAGTTATATTTATTATTATACCCATCCAAAATAATGAAGTGTTTGAATAAAAAACTACACCACGACATGTAGACGGTAAGCCATAGGTACGCACGTATGGTGACATTGTCATTTATAGGATGGATAGAATAATGAATATGGTTGTACCATATTTATAATAACACCAAAGTATATAGAAGATTCTGGATTTATTATTTTAGAATGGAAACAATAAAAAAAGAGGAAGTGGAAGAAGAAAATAACTTGATAGAGGTGATGAAATATTTACCTCTTCTTCAGGTTCTTCCTTTTGATTTGATGAAAAGGGATCCTTAGGTTGGATTTATGACCAAAGTAAGGAATCTAGGATGAAGGGAATGTTGGGAGGATATTTGGTCAGGGTTTGGTGGATAAAAATGGATTTGGAGGTGTGAAATTAAGATAAGGGGAAGTACCCTTTTATAAGAGAGGTGAGGGTCACTTTTGGAAAAGCTTGAAATATTATTTTATTATAAAATCATTTTAGGTTTATAATGGATCCAAAATGATTTATTTAGAGGATAAGGTGGATAGGGGTTTATAAAATATCAACCAAAATGTTTTATACCAGTTTTAGGTCACCATATTAACCTTATATTTTAGATTTAACTCTTAGTTAAATAGTTTGTAATTTTCCATGTCTCTTTTTATTTTTATATTATATGGTTAATAAACATACTATAAACTTAAAAGATAAACCCAAGTGGTTAATTATTAATACATATAACATTATCTATGTCCTTTGGATGAAACTTTTATTTTTAGAAATATTATATCAAATAATAATATAGTATTGTTTTTAAAAACTTAATTATGTCAATTTTGACACTGTTTAGTATTTGGTTTTTGTGAAAATTATTACAGAATTATTACTTCGAAAAAAATTATTTAATCAACCATAAAATGTAATATTAACCTATAAAATTAGTGGAATTTATCAAAAGTTTAAAATTACAATTATTTGGATATTTATAATATCAATTGTTTTAATCTTTCATTAATAAGGTAATTACTGCATCATCATTGTGTCATAAATAAACTAAATTATATAATGTCTAAAAATTATAAATAAAATACCATTATGTAGGAAATATATTTATCTTTTTAATTAATATTTTTATTTGAATTTATATTGTGTGTAACCCTATATTAAAAGTGGTTTAGTTATTAAACTTTGAATTTATCTCTTTCAACTTTTCTTTAAATAAAATAATAATATATGTCCTAATCTAATCCAAGTGGATCAAAGAGGATCATATTTTATTCATAAGGTATTTTTAGGTTGAATTAAACTTATATAATAGAATTAGGAAATGTGTTAGGGTAGTTATTATATTATTTTTACCCTTTATTACACTATTTACTTTTAACCCTAGTAAATAAAAGTCAAAAGTTACTATTCACCAAAAATTGTTTTCATCTTATTAAACCAAATTTTACATACTGATATTAACCACATCTCTCGGATTTTTGAAATTCAACTCATAGAAGTAATAAAATTATGTTTTATTCAAATTTTCAAATGCTCCTAGGAGGTGGGTAAAAGAAGATAAAAAGTTCAATAAAATTATTATATATCTAAGCTTATTATAAAATGAATCCAATGAATTACGTTGAACTTATATAGGTATTATGTATCTATTTTGAACTAAAATAAATTTAAATAAAATAAATAATTATTTAAATAAAAAGTTGGTTTTAACCAATAACATTATGTTTTTCACTATTAATCAAAAATTGAATGTTTTTAGAAAGATACCAAAAATTCTCCCTAAACTAATTTCAATATTCCGAATTCCAAAGTGAAGTCCATTTTGAAAAATAAAATTTATAAAATTTCAAAAAGTTGGTATTACTATTCATAACAACTAGTTTGATTGGTCCCAGTGTGTTAGAATCTCGAAGTTGTATATAATGTAAGCTATTGAATTATTCAAAGGGAAACGTACTGTGCAAGCATGGGGTATAACATGTTACATTTGGTGAATACAAATAATTTAAGGTAAAATTATTCATAGAAGTTGGTATTTCTAAGTCAATTAATACATATAAAGTTTATATGTTGATTTTTTCAAAAATTATCAGATTAGTATTTAATAATTATTTGGTGATGTTCTATTATTATCTTTCAAAATCAAAAAGTGGATTGTTTTTACATATTAATTTGTATTATTTTTTTATAACTAAAAATACAAAAAAATTTATATTATGTTTTCTGAACTAATTGCGAAATATTTCAAGTGTGTAATTAATGTATATATACAATATTCTATTGAATATGAAACTATATCATTATAATTGTAGACTTATAAATAATCCTAAAAAACATGGACATGTTATTCTGACACCTGATTTAATTATGGACAACAATTTTATTTGGGATTTTGGGATGAAGGGAAAACAATAAAGAGTAACGTTCAGATCTATCAAGAAATTTCAAACTTTAATACCCCTTAAAAATTTTCATCATGAATTATTTATATATGGGAAAATATTAATTTTTGGTGGTAAGAAATAGGTTTTTATATATCATTAGTGATTTTAGTATATTTATGTGGGTTTATTTCCTAAAAATTAAAATCTAAATTTCATCAAGTATTACGGATTATTGTAAATTAGTTCTGAATAAAAATTGTTATTTACTTCTTTATATTATAAGTGATAGAGTATGGAATTTTTTAAATCTATAATTTGAAATTATTTTTAATGAAAATTAGTATTTTCATAACTTTCCACTCCCTTGAATAGCATGAAAAAGTTGTAGTTTGAAGAAAAAATTGGGCTTTACAAAAAATATCCTAAACTATTCTAAATGAATTTAAATAAACTATATACCTCTAGGAAGAATTTATGAATACATATTTTGTTTTTATAATAAAATTATTTTAAGGGATATTTAGAATAAAAAAACCCATAAACTACGGAAGGGAACGAATCCAAAAGTTGGTTATTATCAAATATTCAATTGTAATGTTTTTATTCATAATACTAATGATTATTTAGATCAATTTTAAGAATAATATAAAGAGTGAATAATTTTTCGATATTCAATTTTCATTAATTATTTTATATTATATAAAAAAGAAACATGTTTGTTAGAGAATATATTCATGACAAGTTTGTTGAAAATGGTCTATAATTTAAATCATATAATGAAAGTAATATTAAAGAACATTTTATTGATTTTAATTTTAGAGCAGATGAAAATCCAAAACTGAATGATATTTTTGAGATGGTGAACATCATCATTAAATTTCTTCCAAAACACATACATATCATCCGTTAGAATGAGTTATTCAAACCATCGAGTACATAGTTTAAATGACATTTTATTTATAAAATTTTTATACTCAAAATTATTTTTTTAATTTTTTTTAATTTTTTTATAATAATTAAAATATCTAAACTAGATTTTGGATACAGTATAAGAATTTAAATATTTTCTAGAAATAATATTTTAACTTTTTTTGAATGATAAAAAATCAACAATTTTTTGTTTCTAAATTAATATTTATAAACAAACATGGTGAATATTGTTAGATTATTAGAAAAAATCCAAATTATTTTCAAAATTTTGTTATTAATAAGATGAAATTAATTATGATAATAATTTTCTACCTATTATTAGATTTTAATCTATTGGAATTTTATTATTTTAAACTAGTCATCATAGATTTAAATTATATTAAATCAATTTTAAAAGTGTTTTTTAATTGGTTTAATTAATGAAGAAGTATATGTAAATCATCCCCTAAGTTTTGAACATGAGATGAAACCTGAACATCTTTTAAGACTTTAAAATTTCTTTTTATACTTAAACAATTTTGAAGAGCTTGGTATGAAATATTTTCTCCATTTATTTTTTAAAAAAGGGTTTGTAAATATTAAAGTAAATCCCACTATAAACATTTAGAAGTTTTCAAAAGATATTTTTGTTATTAAATTATATGATGAAGATATCATCTTTAGATCATTACGTTATCATCTTTGTAAAGTATTTTAATGTTTAATGAATTCGGAATTTTATATGAGTCTTATAAAAGAAATTATTTTTTTTACTTTAAATATTTCAAATTAATGATGTAATTTTTCTTTATCAGTCGAAATATTATAAGAAAATTTTAAAAATATTTGGACTTGATTCTAGTAAAAGTTAAAATAACCATATGGGTATATTATGTAAATTAGATATCGATAATGATTGAAAATATTTGATATTAAATTTTTTAAATAATTGATTGGTAGTTTCTTTTATTTGACATGTTCTAGAGTATATTTTCTTTTCTGTGATTATATGATAGATTTAAAGTTGATACTAAAGAGATTCACATAGAAGATGTTAAAAGGATTGTTAAATTTGATAAAGTTTCTATAAACCTTGGTTTATTTCACCCTCAAAAAACTAATTTTGAATTTAAAACATATTACGATTATTATTTGGGAAGTTGTAAAATCAATTGAAAAGGAATACGTTTCTTATGTCACTTGTTAGGTAATAGTTTAGTTACATGGAGATTAAATAAATATACTTCTATTTAAACATTTATATTATACGTAGAATAGATTAAAACATTATGTTTTTTTTCTCAATGTTTATAGATTAAGAAAACTATATCCAATTTTTAAGTACACTCTTGAAAAATTTCTGTTATGCGGGACAAATCATTTACTGTTTATATTTATTAGAATATTTTAAAACATTGTGTTTCTAAACACATGGATGTTATATATCATTTAATTACACATCATCTAAAAAAAGGATAAATATTTTTGTAATTGTTTTCTACTGATGATTAATTTAATGAATGTTTTAATAAACCTTTAGATACTATTATGTCTGAGAAAGCTTAGCATGAACATATTATAATTGAAGTTAGAAATAAAAATACTATTTTAAAAGGAATTAATTTTTTTTTCTATTTATTTAAATTCTTAATTGTGATAATATTAAATTTTTTTTATTTTATAGATTTTATAATATGATTTTATAATTGGATACTATTTAATTCATTAAAAATATTTTTCTAATACTTGGAATATCTTAACAGATTTTCCTAGGCCCTTGTAACTTTTAAATTTATTTATAAGAGTATTTCTCATAGTTTTATGTGACTGGGAATTCCAAATCCTCTACCACGGTTTTTTATTGAAATAATAATAATTTGAAATTAATATAGGGATTTTATAAATATTTTTAAACTTTTATTTTACTGTATATTTTTATTGAAAACAAAATATTTTATGGTAATTTTTTTTACATATGTTAAATAATTCTAGTATTTCTATTTTATCATTGGTTATATATTTTTTTCAAATATGTATTTGATACTTAAATCTAATACTTTAGTTTTATATATTCTCAAGGATTATTAATTTAGTCTTGGTTTAATGCTATTTAACTTAGGGGGAGTTACCCTTTTTAATCCGTAAATGTTCTTTTTATTTCTAAAAAAACTGTTTTTTATTTTATATTATGATTTTTTATTATTAAAAAATGGAATAATTTTTCTTACTTACAAGGATTTTTAATTATAAAGAAGGGAGGAATTATTGAAGTGGATGTTTTTCACTTTATCTTTTTTGTTTTGATTATTGAATTTTGAAAATTAAAAAATACCCATTTTATTTTTCAACACAAACATGAACTTGAATAATGGATTTTGTTAGGTTGTCAATCCATGTTTAAAATGTTAGTTATAACAGGATACATAAATATTTTAACCAGTTTAAATATTTTTAAATTTTATAGATTGTCCAATTTTCCCCATCTAGGCTTTTCAACCATATCACTATCCTGGAAAATATATTAAATTTATAGATCTAAACTGAAATCTATAGAATAATCAACATTGTTTACAAATTGGCATTGGTAATTAATGCTAGGATCTATATGTGGCCTCAGTTATCTATATATTTATAATATTGTATCTTTTTTTCTCCATGTCTGTTATGTGATTTCATCTAAGAAGGTTGGTATTAAATCTTTATGGCATAGTTAATGAACAATACTTAGTTTATTAGGGCATACTTAGATAGATTCTATGGCCCTTTTCATCTAAGTCTATTTTTGGATGATTTATTTTCATAACAAGGATTATTGAAGGTGGTGTTATTTTAATTCACATAGGTCTAAAAAATATCAAACCACATTAAAATATTGTACATTATTTTCTTTCTTTATTTTTTAATCATGATCATCCTATTATATTTATCAATTTTATTCACAATTTTCATAATAAATAAGTAAAACTATATGAATCATTACAATTTATAAAAATAAGTGGATATTTTGCATTTATTGTGAAATCATTCTTCATGATTCGTAGAATAATTGGTATCAAAGCCTTTTGATTCACATATATGAGTTCTAAAACTTCAAAATTTATATTTTCATTAGTGAAAATGATCTTAATTTTTGGATATTCAATATGAACGCACTTTTTTAGGATAATGAACTCCTTGATGCTCTCTAGAGTCAAACAATAAAATTAATTTCCAAGTCCATTGATGGATGTACTTCCATTACATATATAGTTTTATTTGATGTTGTGATTTATAAATATCACAACCTTATTTTTTTGTATTTAATATATAAGGCTCTTTAATAGATTTTTATGAGTCGAATACTAGTGAAATCTAGTTCAAATTGGATTCCTTCTATATGACTAAATAATTAGAGGTAAAATTATATATGAATAAGATATTGTGATATTTTAAAATGTACTCTCAAACTATATTTAGGGATTGTACATATATATTTAGTAGAATCTTTTTGGTCCTATCAAACATATATACCAAGATAAGTGATGAGGACCAAACTATTATTCTTTTAAAATATTTGTATAAGTATTTTTATTCTGTTAAAGATTCTATAATGTATGGTAGGGATACTCTTATGGACGATGAGGTAAAATCTGGTAGATATTCACTTAAAATGGGTTTGGTTACATTGTATCACTGACTATATTATATGGTATAATATTAAAGAGATGAATTTCATACCTTATGATATGGTTATATCATAAACGATGACATGGAAGAATTTTTTTTCTATGTCATATATTATGAATGGTATTATGATATGTATTTAATGTTATTTGTGGATTCGACATGTCCCTACAATATTGTTTTCTTCAGTTTCAAATCCAAGATATGGATTAACTAATTCTTTGTCACTATTCATTAAAGTGTTCAATGACGAAAACATTAATGGGATGTAATTCTTATCCTTTGAGATAACACATGATGGTCGATGATCTTCATTGGAGTGCCTATAAAAGGATGAGATACTTTTATTCTAATATTATCCCTAATGCATGAATCAATTTCAAAAGGATCTTCTTCCTTTCAAACTGTTTATCATATCACAATAGTATCTCTAGAACTCTTTAAAGTATACATGGATCCTCAAGAAAAATTCTGGGTTTGAAAGGCTGGTGGATTACCTATGGAGGTAGTAATTCATAAATTTTTAATTTATTAACATTCATTAAGCATATTCAATAAAAAATATAGAAGGAGGCAACAAATTATGGTATAATGGAATTTTATTCTTCATTTAGACTTGTACATTAATTATTTTAAGATAGAACATGCTTTGTTTTGGTTTGTTTTCACAACCAAATTTCCTTAGATTATCTCTTAAAACTCATCAGTAATATCGAAAATATTTCCTTCAAAGATACAACCTTTTTAGTTAAATAGTTTTTGAATAATTTTATATCATGTTTCATTTTATATTCATATTATATAGTATGCTATTTAGAATAATTATATTCTTCTTATATATATATTATAAATCTAGGTTATATTGTAAAGTAAGATATAATAAAAGGTTATATATTTTTACTAGGTTTTATCATATGATATGAGATATCGTAAAACATGCCTCAATTAATTGTTTGCCTGATACATGGGGTGTACCATAAATATGACTCCCACTCCATCATGAAATATTATTTGAGAATTATGACTGGATTTATCTTGTTATTAGATATAATCCTATAATATTATTGGTCAACTATCTTTGTATTTAATCTATAGGAAAAATAACCCCTCCCTTTTTCCATTCATATTTTATGATTGATGGTCATTAATGAAATATGAAAAGTATAATTCATCCATATCTTTTATATTTTGATGAAATTTCATATATTTTTTAATTTTTTATAAATTAAAAGAAATAGCCAATATAAAATAGTATTTTTTATGCCTAAATAAATTTTATAAATTTCATATTTAATTAGTTCTATTTATTAATTTATTCCCTTTATTATAAATGTTTATAATCTTTCTATAGAATGTGAATAATGTGAATGATTTATTTATATAATTAATTATTCCAAGATATTGATCCTTATATCAAATTCTATGTGTAACCCACGAAGATTTAGTTTTCATCCACATTGACCTTAGTATATTTTTAATATTGTAAGATTAAAGATAATAATTGATTATAGTGTGTGTATATATGGTTTAAAGGATACCATTAATTAAATTCTCTATTCGGTGATGTCTCTTAAAGGAGAGGGACTTGATGTCAGACTACCCAATGTTTTGTAGGTTTATGCCTAGTTCTATAAAGGTGAGGGGTTGGCTATCTATCACTTTGAGCATACTCATGTAAAGATTGTAAATATAATAAAACACTATGAATTTATATGAAATATCTGTGTAACTAATGAGTAAGATTCATTCAGATATGTATGATTATATTTAGCTTCTTTTTTATACGAGTATCAAATATTTATGGGATGTAAGTAGATTTAAACATATATTTTTTGTGAACACAATAATATGGTGGATGGAATTGGGATTCAAGAACTAAATTCTTAGAAGCATGCACACACAATGCAGTGAAACTTGATATTATAATGTTTATTGCATTGAAAGAAGTTTAACATGCATGGGAGATATATTAAACTAGTGAGACTTTAAAATTGAAAACCCTTTAAATTACCAAGTGTGATATTCCTTCCAAAGAAACACATGTCATGACCTAAATCATTTATCTTGGTAGGTTCTTCCAAAATTGGGTGTCCATGTATTATCTTATGTATGTTAGTTGAAATGTGTAACCCTAAAATTGAAGTTTGTAATTTATTTTTCTATATTTTGGTGACACTTAGTGGGGAAACCCTAAGAGTGAGGAAAACAGAGGAATAAAGTTGAGTTTGACCATATAATAGACTAGGGAAAAGAGTTTCTCATTCAACACTCCAAGAGTCATAACTATTATTATTTGGATAAATACCTTCAAAAATTACTTAGTGGTGAGAGGAACATCAAACTAGAATCATTACATAGTACAAAAGGGTTATTGGATTACAAAATATATATGATTTATAAGACCCCCATTTTAATGGGATCTCATTCATTAAAAATCCTTGATTTAAAGATATAATATAATATTCTCACTGATATATGTGTCTTTGTTATAGGTTATGTATTATATCATGATAATCATATTGAGACTCCTCTTATATTTTACCTATAGAATAATTCATTATTGGTATCCAAGGGTGAGAGGTGTTCTCAATGGGAAGCATTCAGAGCATGTGAATGTAAATGTTATAGAGGTCAATTTCACTAACTCCATCTTATGAGAATTTCAAACTAGGTGTAAACCACACATTTGTGATGAAAACATAAATTTAGAGATATAATGGAATTGAAAAAGGATGAATTATATCTTCATACCAGTAATAGAGTATGTGTTATTGTATTGGAGGTTAGAAATTATGATCTAACTTTCTAAGTGGATTAATACTAGAGTTAGAGAACTATTATTATATTCCATAAATAAATAGAAATTTGTT